>JARWIR010000002.1:79886379-82804322 GCA_029959085.1 Nemophila menziesii
AACCCTTTACACCATGTTGGTTTTGATAACCCAACATTATGCATTTGATAGACCTAGGATCCAACTTACCCTCCTTTGTGTGTGCATAAGCTGCACACCCAAAGGGTTTAAGAAAAGACAAGTTTGGTTTCTACCCCTTCCAAGTCTTAAGGCCTATTGATCTGTTTGGACTCCTATTAACAAGATATGTGGCTGTGTAAAGAGCTTCTCCCCAAAATTCTTTGGGTAAGCCTGAGGTGAAAAGCATACATCTGACCTTCTCAAGAAGAGTCCTGTTCATCCTCTCAGCTACACCATTTTGTTGTGGTGTATGCCTAACTGTCATGTGTCTCAAAATTCCATTAGTCTTACAATATAAATCAAACTCAGTGTTACAAAATTCAAGACCATTATCAGTTCTCAAAACCTTTAAAGTTAAACCAGTTTGATTTTCTTCCAAACACTTCCATTCTTTGATTTTTTGAAAAGTTTCATCTTTAGTTTTAAGTAAAAAGGTCCAAACCCTTCTACTAAAGTCATCAACTAAAGAAAGGAAGTATTTGAAATTACCATGAGCATCATACCTCTCAGGACCCCAAAGGTCTGCATGAACATATTCAAGACAAGCCTTGGAATTGTGAATTCCAGGCTTGAAACTTACCCTATGTTGTTTACCCAACACACAAGTCTCACAGAAGGGAAGGTCCCCAACTGTGTCTTTTCCAAGCATACCTTGTTTGCTAAGGACACTGAGTCCTTGTTGACTCATATGCCCTAGCCTTAAGTGCCACTTTTCAGTGATTGCCTGAGATGAAGCATTAGTAACAGAATTCACAGAACCAACTATATGAGTACCATCAAGGACATATAGACCAGCATGTTTAACACCAGATAATAGCAATTTACCATTCTTATAAACATGAATAACACCTTTAGAAACATTGGAAACACAACCAAGATAATCTAAAGCACCCAAAGAAATTAAATTTCTTTTCAAATCAGGAATATATCTAACATTAGTCAATTCAATACATTTCCCAGAACTCATTCTCAATTTAATCTTCCCAATACCTTTAACCTCACAAGTGTTGTTATTCCCCATATATACAGTTTCATTGTTCACATAAGACAAGTCATGAAATAGTTCAAGTATGGGACACATGTGAAAGGTACAACCAGAATCAAGAATCCAACTAGCATGCTCAGACAAATTACTCACATTCAAGACTTCAAACACATCATCAGTAGTCTTAGGCATACTAGCAATTTTAGATTCATAATTGTTCATCTTGTTTTTCAACTTATAGCAATTTTTCTTTAAGTGTCCAGCTTTCCCACAGTGAAAACACTTCCTAGTCTCTTTGTTTTTAGAACTAGTGGTTTTCTTCCCTTTCTTATTCTTAGCTAAGTCAAGTGATTGAGTAGTATCTGTTCTAGGGTTAACATACATGTTAATTCCAGTTCTTTTAAGGGACTTTAATTCATTTTCTCGGGTCTTAAGTGCAGTAACAACTTGATCATAAGTAGGGACAGTACTAGCATATTGAAACACATCTTTCACAACTTGAAAAGATTCAGGTATAGCATTCAAAAGGATCATACATTTACTAGTGTCATCTAAGGCCATAGTAGTTCCTTTCAGAAGAAGGGACATCTTAGTAAATTCATCTAAATTCTCATCAATAGATTTAGAAACATCCATCTTATAATTAAACAAAGAACCTTTCAAGAAAGCAATATTAGGAACAGATTTAGAAGCATAGAGAGTTTCGAGTTTACCCCACAGCTCAAGAGCTGTATCAGCACCATCAACTTGTCGAATGACAGAGTCAGAAAGATTCAAGAAGAGGATATTATATGCTTCTTCTTTGATTTGTGCTTCTTTGTCAAGTTCTCCTTCACGCCATTCTTTAATGTCAGCAAGAAGAGCACTTCCTACTTTGTGATGAGATAGAAGAACCCTCATCTTTTTCTGCCAAACACCGAAATCCATCTTACCATCGAACACGGACATATCGATTCGTGTAGAGGTAGTCATCGTATGATTGAAACAAGAACGGAGAGAAACCGATTTAAAACCCACAAGATGAAATTAGGCGAAACCCTAATTTTTCAAGAACACCGATTTGAAACCTTAATCTGATAGCCCAAGATTAATAATCAAGCTCTGATACCACTGTTGTAATTTTCTATCAATATTAACCTCAAATCAAACTACTCAATAACCACAAACACAAGAAATAAAGCAAGAAAGTAAGAACACAGAATTTATCGTGGTTCAGTCCAAATTAGACCTACATCCACGTTGAGCTCCGATGAGAGGTGCTCGGCTACTAGAAATCACAAGAGATACAATGTTTCAGATCACCTTACAATACAAACCACACAATCGAATGAATACCACTTCTAATCTAATTCTCGAAACCTAAACTGATGAATAAGGCTATCTAGTGATTAATCAAGATGATTATCACAAATTACACGAGATATTACTAACAAGAAGCTATCTAATCGATTACCAAGAAGAATCAGAGATTGATCTTCTACAAACTAGGGTTAGTGTATGAGAGAGGCGAGAGAGAACGCGGAAGTTGAGAGAGTAAGGTTTATGACTTCGGTCAACCCACTTTTCCTTATATATGAGACAACAGCCACGAGCGAATGAGAGCCATTTGATGATAATAAGATCAAACGCACGAGATTAAGCCACGTCTATGCCACGTCAATAAGTAATCAGCCAATTAGAACATAACACTTCACATAATATATATATATATCCACCTAATATATATATTCTTCAATCTCCACCTTGAAGTGTTAATCCTCCACCTCCACCTGAAACTGCACCTTGAATGATTTCTAGCCAGCCTAAGCCATCTCCATCATCATCTCAGCCCAAAACACCTGCAAACATCAACCCATAGAAAGCAAATCCAAGCAATGCTTGAACTTGACATTAGTAACAATTTTAGTACCAAAATCAGCAGGGTTATCTTCAGTAGCAACTTTTAACAGCTTAACTTCACCACTAGCCAGTATATCTCTTATATAATGATACTTAACATCAATGTGTTTAGTCCTTTCATGATATACTGGGTTTTTACTCAGTTGAATTGCACTTTGACTGTCAGAAAATATAGTAGCTTTACCTTTCACTATACAAGCCTCAGATAACAAATTTTGAAGCCAAATTGCTTCTTTAGACGCATCAGTTATAGACACATATTCAGCTTCAGTAGTGGACAAAGCCACTAAGGGTTGAAGTTGAGACTTCCAAGAAATACAACTACCTCCAAGAGTGAAGCAGTAAGAGGTAGTAGACTTTCTTGAGTCTCTATCTCCAGCAAAACCTGAATCTACATATCCAACTAACTCAAAAGGTATATTATGATTTCCATAACACAGTCCAACACCCAAAGTACTTCCAACATATGCAAGAACATGTTTTAGAGCACACCAATGATCCCAACCAGGATTTGACATGTACCTGTTTAATAAAGATATAGCAAAAGACAAATCTGGTCTAGTACTAATCATAGCATACATGAGGGACCCTATAACATTAGCATATGGGACAGTATCCATCTTAATAATATTAGACTGAGACTTGGGGCACAAATGTTTAGATAAAACAAAATGACCAGCCAAAGGAGTCATAACAGTTTTGCAATTCAAGCTACCAAATTTTGAAATTACTTTTCTCAAATAAGGTTCCTGGTGAAGCTTAATCATGCATTTATCTCTATCTCTATCAATCATCATCCCTAAGATTTTCTTAGCATTTCCAAGGTCTTTCATATCAAATTCCTTACTAAGTTTCCTTTTTAACTCAGATATATACTTAAGGGACTTAGAAATAATGAGCATATCATCAACATAAAGTAAAACATACACATGATGATCAGTTTTAACAGATAGATACAAGCAAGCATCATAATCAGATCTCACATAGTCACATTTAAGCATAAATGAGTCAAACTTCTTATACCATTGTCTAGGGGACTGTTTTAAACCATAAAGAGATTTTTTCAGTAAGCATACATGATCAGGCAATTTAGGGTCAACAAAACCCTCAGGTTGTCTCATGAAAATGGTTTCCTCAAGGTCACCATGCAAGAAAGTAGTCTTAACATCTAATTGCTCAATTTCAAGATTATAACAAGCAGCAAAAGCTAACATAGCTCTAATAGTTTTAAACTTAACCACAGGAGAGAAAATTTCATTGAAATCAATACCTTCTCTTTGAGTATAACCTTTTGCAACCAGTCTAGCTTTGTACCTTGGAGGGTCAGTCTCAGATATGCCCTCTTTGAGCTTGAATAACCACCTGCACTCAATCACCTTTTGTTTATGGGGTAGTTCAGTGAGAATCCAGGTGTTATTTTCATGTAAGGACTGAATCTCTTCCTTCATAGCTTTTTCCCACATTTTGCTATCCTCTGACTCCATAGCATCCATATAGGATGTTGGTTCAGAGTTTGTGACCTCAATTGAAGCATTCAGAGCTGTATACACAAGGTCTGCATATGAATATCTTGAAGGTGCTCTGGTTTCCCTTCTAGTCCTATCCCTTGTAAGTTGATAGTTCTGAAGTTGCCCTGTTAAAGACTCAGGAGGATGTTCTTCACCCTCATTGTCCTCAGTAGCTTCAGCTTCATCATAGGGAGGGTTCAGATCATCCCCATGGTTATCAACTGGACTGGAAGACTCAGGCTCCACCTCTTTCTCAATTCCCACCACTTGTTGAGGTTGTGCAGGTTCAGGTAAAGCATCATCACCTGTTCCTGTATCATTTTTGAAAGGAAATGTTAGTTCATCAAAGATCACATCTCTACTAACAATAACTTTGAAACCCCTACTATCTTTTTCCCACAGTCTATAACCCTTTACACCATGTTGGTTTTGATAACCCAACATTATGCATTTGATAGACCTAGGATCCAACTTACCCTCCTTTGTGTGTGCATAAGCTGCACACCCAAAGGGTTTAAGAAAAGACAAGTTTGGTTTCTACCCCTTCCAAGTCTTAAGGCCTATTGATCTGTTTGGACTCCTATTAACAAGATATGTGGCTGTGTAAAGAGCTTCTCCCCAAAATTCTTTGGGTAAGCCTGAGGTGAAAAGCATACATCTGACCTTCTCAAGAAGAGTCCTGTTCATCCTCTCAGCTACACCATTTTGTTGTGGTGTATGCCTAACTGTCATGTGTCTCAAAATTCCATTAGTCTTACAATATAAATCAAACTCAGTGTTACAAAATTCAAGACCATTATCAGTTCTCAAAACCTTTAAAGTTAAACCAGTTTGATTTTCTTCCAAACACTTCCATTCTTTGATTTTTTGAAAAGTTTCATCTTTAGTTTTAAGTAAAAAGGTCCAAACCCTTCTACTAAAGTCATCAACTAAAGAAAGGAAGTATTTGAAATTACCATGAGCATCATACCTCTCAGGACCCCAAAGGTCTGCATGAACATATTCAAGACAAGCCTTGGAATTGTGAATTCCAGGCTTGAAACTTACCCTATGTTGTTTACCCAACACACAAGTCTCACAGAAGGGAAGGTCCCCAACTGTGTCTTTTCCAAGCATACCTTGTTTGCTAAGGACACTGAGTCCTTGTTGACTCATATTCCCTAGCCTTAAGTGCCACTTTTCAGTGATTGCCTGAGATGAAGCATTAGTAACAGAATTCACAGAACCAACTATATGAGTACCATCAAGGACATATAGACCAGCATGTTTAACACCAGATAATAGCAATTTACCATTCTTATAAACATGAATAACACCTTTAGAAACATTGGAAACACAACCAAGATAATCTAAAGCACCCAAAGAAATTAAATTTCTTTTCAAATCAGGAATATATCTAACATTAGTCAATTCAATACATTTCCCAGAACTCATTCTCAATTTAATCTTCCCAATACCTTTAACCTCACAAGTGTTGTTATTCCCCATATATACAGTTTCATTGTTCACATAAGACAAGTCATGAAATAGTTCAAGTATGGGACACATGTGAAAGGTACAACCAGAATCAAGAATCCAACTAGCATGCTCAGACAAATTACTCACATTCAAGACTTCAAACACATCATCAGTAGTCTTAGGCATACTAGCAATTTTAGATTCATAATTGTTCATCTTGTTTTTCAACTTATAGCAATTTTTCTTTAAGTGTCCAGCTTTCCCACAGTGAAAACACTTCCTAGTCTCTTTGTTTTTAGAACTAGTGGTTTTCTTCCCTTTCTTATTCTTAGCTAAGTCAAGTGATTGAGTAGTATCTGTTCTAGGGTTAACATACATGTTAATTCCAGTTCTTTTAAGGGACTTTAATTCATTTTCTCGGGTCTTAAGTGCAGTAACAACTTGATCATAAGTAGGGACAGTACTAGCATATTGAAACACATCTTTCACAACTTGAAAAGATTCAGGTATAGCATTCAAAAGGATCATACATTTACTAGTGTCATCTAAGGCCATAGTAGTTCCTTTCAGAACAAGGGACATCTTAGTAAATTCATCTAAATTCTCATCAATAGATTTAGAAACATCCATCTTATAATTAAACAAAGAACCTTTCAAGAAAGCAATATTAGGAACAGATTTAGAAGCATAGAGAGTTTCGAGTTTACCCCACAGCTCAAGAGCTGTATCAGCACCATCAACTTGTCGAATGACAGAGTCAGAAAGATTCAAGAAGAGGATATTATATGCTTCTTCTTTGATTTGTGCTTCTTTGTCAAGTTCTCCTTCACGCCATTCTTTAATGTCAGCAAGAAGAGCACTTCCTACTTTGTGATGAGATAGAAGAACCCTCATCTTTTTCTGCCAAACACCGAAATCCATCTTACCATCGAACACGGACATATCGATTCGTGTAGAGGTAGTCATCGTATGATTGAAACAAGAACGGAGAGAAACCGATTTAAAACCCACAAGATGAAATTAGGCGAAACCCTAATTTTTCAAGAACACCGATTTGAAACCTTAATCTGATAGCCCAAGATTAATAATCAAGCTCTGATACCACTGTTGTAATTTTCTATCAATATTAACCTCAAATCAAACTACTCAATAACCACAAACACAAGAAATAAAGCAAGAAAGTAAGAACACAGAATTTATCGTGGTTCAGTCCAAATTAGACCTACATCCACGTTGAGCTCCGATGAGAGGTGCTCGGCTACTAGAAATCACAAGAGATACAATGTTTCAGATCACCTTACAATACAAACCACACAATCGAATGAATACCACTTCTAATCTAATTCTCGAAACCTAAACTGATGAATAAGGCTATCTAGTGATTAATCAAGATGATTATCACAAATTACACGAGATATTACTAACAAGAAGCTATCTAATCGATTACCAAGAAGAATCAGAGATTGATCTTCTACAAACTAGGGTTAGTGTATGAGAGAGGCGAGAGAGAACGCGGAAGTTGAGAGAGTAAGGTTTATGACTTCGGTCAACCCACTTTTCCTTATATATGAGACAACAGCCACGAGCGAATGAGAGCCATTTGATGATAATAAGATCAAACGCACGAGATTAAGCCACGTCTATGCCACGTCAATAAGTAATCAGCCAATTAGAACATAACACTTCACATAATATATATATATATCCACCTAATATATATATTCTTCAATCTCCACCTTGAAGTGTTAATCCTCCACCTCCACCTGAAACTGCACCTTGAATGATTTCTAGCCAGCCTAAGCCATCTCCATCATCATCTCAGCCCAAAACACCTGCAAACATCAACCCATAGAAAGCAAATCCAAGCAATGCTTGAACTTGACATTAGTAACAATTTTAGTACCAAAATCAGCAGGGTTATCTTCAGTAGCAACTTTTAACAGCTTAACTTCACCACTAGCCAGTATATCTCTTATATAATGATACTTAACATCAATGTGTTTAGTCCTTTCATGATATACTGGGTTTTTACTCAGTTGAATTGCACTTTGACTGTCAGAAAATATAGTAGCTTTACCTTTCACTATACAAGCCTCAGATAACAAATTTTGAAGCCAAATTGCTTCTTTAGACGCATCAGTTATAGCCACATATTCAGCTTCAGTAGTGGACAAAGCCACTAAGGGTTGAAGTTGAGACTTCCAAGAAATACAACTACCTCCAAGAGTGAAGCAGTAAGAGGTAGTAGACTTTCTTGAGTCTCTATCTCCAGCAAAACCTGAATCTACATATCCAACTAACTCAAAAGGTATATTATGATTTCCATAACACAGTCCAACACCCAAAGTACTTCCAACATATGCAAGAACATGTTTTAGAGCACACCAATGATCCCAACCAGGATTTGACATGTACCTGTTTAATAAAGATATAGCAAAAGACAAATCTGGTCTAGTACTAATCATAGCATACATGAGGGACCCTATAACATTAGCATATGGGACAGTATCCATCTTAATAATATTAGACTGAGACTTGGGGCACAAATGTTTAGATAAAACAAAATGACCAGCCAAAGGAGTCATAACAGTTTTGCAATTCAAGCTACCAAATTTTGAAATTACTTTTCTCAAATAAGGTTCCTGGTGAAGCTTAATCATGCATTTATCTCTATCTCTATCAATCATCATCCCTAAGATTTTCTTAGCATTTCCAAGGTCTTTCATATCAAATTCCTTACTAAGTTTCCTTTTTAACTCAGATATATACTTAAGGGACTTAGAAATAATGAGCATATCATCAACATAAAGTAAAACATACACATGATGATCAGTTTTAACAGATAGATACAAGCAAGCATCATAATCAGATCTCACATAGTCACATTTAAGCATAAATGAGTCAAACTTCTTATACCATTGTCTAGGGGACTGTTTTAAACCATAAAGAGATTTTTTCAGTAAGCATACATGATCAGGCAATTTAGGGTCAACAAAACCCTCAGGTTGTCTCATGAAAATGGTTTCCTCAAGGTCACCATGCAAGAAAGTAGTCTTAACATCTAATTGCTCAATTTCAAGATTATAACAAGCAGCAAAAGCTAACATAGCTCTAATAGTTTTAAACTTAACCACAGGAGAGAAAATTTCATTGAAATCAATACCTTCTCTTTGAGTATAACCTTTTGCAACCAGTCTAGCTTTGTACCTTGGAGGGTCAGTCTCAGATATGCCCTCTTTGAGCTTGAATAACCACCTGCACTCAATCACCTTTTGTTTATGGGGTAGTTCAGTGAGAATCCAGGTGTTATTTTCATGTAAGGACTGAATCTCTTCCTTCATAGCTTTTTCCCACATTTTGCTATCCTCTGACTCCATAGCATCCATATAGGATGTTGGTTCAGAGTTTGTGACCTCAATTGAAGCATTCAGAGCTGTATACACAAGGTCTGCATATGAATATCTTGAAGGTGCTCTGGTTTCCCTTCTAGTCCTATCCCTTGTAAGTTGATAGTTCTGAAGTTGCCCTGTTAAAGACTCAGGAGGATGTTCTTCACCCTCATTGTCCTCAGTAGCTTCAGCTTCATCATAGGGAGGGTTCAGATCATCCCCATGGTTATCAACTGGACTGGAAGACTCAGGCTCCACCTCTTTCTCAATTCCCACCACTTGTTGAGGTTGTGCAGGTTCAGGTAAAGCATCATCACCTGTTCCTGTATCATTTTTGAAAGGAAATGTTAGTTCATCAAAGATCACATCTCTACTAACAATAACTTTGAAACCCCTACTATCTTTTTCCCACAGTCTATAACCCTTTACACCATGTTGGTTTTGATAACCCAACATTATGCATTTGATAGACCTAGGATCCAACTTACCCTCCTTTGTGTGTGCATAAGCTGCACACCCAAAGGGTTTAAGAAAAGACAAGTTTGGTTTCTACCCCTTCCAAGTCTTAAGGCCTATTGATCTGTTTGGACTCCTATTAACAAGATATGTGGCTGTGTAAAGAGCTTCTCCCCAAAATTCTTTGGGTAAGCCTGAGGTGAAAAGCATACATCTGACCTTCTCAAGAAGAGTCCTGTTCATCCTCTCAGCTACACCATTTTGTTGTGGTGTATGCCTAACTGTCATGTGTCTCAAAATTCCATTAGTCTTACAATATAAATCAAACTCAGTGTTACAAAATTCAAGACCATTATCAGTTCTCAAAACCTTTAAAGTTAAACCAGTTTGATTTTCTTCCAAACACTTCCATTCTTTGATTTTTTGAAAAGTTTCATCTTTAGTTTTAAGTAAAAAGGTCCAAACCCTTCTACTAAAGTCATCAACTAAAGAAAGGAAGTATTTGAAATTACCATGAGCATCATACCTCTCAGGACCCCAAAGGTCTGCATGAACATATTCAAGACAAGCCTTGGAATTGTGAATTCCAGGCTTGAAACTTACCCTATGTTGTTTACCCAACACACAAGTCTCACAGAAGGGAAGGTCCCCAACTGTGTCTTTTCCAAGCATACCTTGTTTGCTAAGGACACTGAGTCCTTGTTGACTCATATGCCCTAGCCTTAAGTGCCACTTTTCAGTGATTGCCTGAGATGAAGCATTAGTAACAGAATTCACAGAACCAACTATATGAGTACCATCAAGGACATATAGACCAGCATGTTTAACACCAGATAATAGCAATTTACCATTCTTATAAACATGAATAACACCTTTAGAAACATTGGAAACACAACCAAGATAATCTAAAGCACCCAAAGAAATTAAATTTCTTTTCAAATCAGGAATATATCTAACATTAGTCAATTCAATACATTTCCCAGAACTCATTCTCAATTTAATCTTCCCAATACCTTTAACCTCACAAGTGTTGTTATTCCCCATATATACAGTTTCATTGTTCACATAAGACAAGTCATGAAATAGTTCAAGTATGGGACACATGTGAAAGGTACAACCAGAATCAAGAATCCAACTAGCATGCTCAGACAAATTACTCACATTCAAGACTTCAAACACATCATCAGTAGTCTTAGGCATACTAGCAATTTTAGATTCATAATTGTTCATCTTGTTTTTCAACTTATAGCAATTTTTCTTTAAGTGTCCAGCTTTCCCACAGTGAAAACACTTCCTAGTCTCTTTGTTTTTAGAACTAGTGGTTTTCTTCCCTTTCTTATTCTTAGCTAAGTCAAGTGATTGAGTAGTATCTGTTCTAGGGTTAACATACATGTTAATTCCAGTTCTTTTAAGGGACTTTAATTCATTTTCTCGGGTCTTAAGTGCAGTAACAACTTGATCATAAGTAGGGACAGTACTAGCATATTGAAACACATCTTTCACAACTTGAAAAGATTCAGGTATAGCATTCAAAAGGATCATACATTTACTAGTGTCATCTAAGGCCATAGTAGTTCCTTTCAGAACAAGGGACATCTTAGTAAATTCATCTAAATTCTCATCAATAGATTTAGAAACATCCATCTTATAATTAAACAAAGAACCTTTCAAGAAAGCAATATTAGGAACAGATTTAGAAGCATAGAGAGTTTCGAGTTTACCCCACAGCTCAAGAGCTGTATCAGCACCATCAACTTGTCGAATGACAGAGTCAGAAAGATTCAAGAAGAGGATATTATATATGCTTCTTCTTTGATTTGTGCTTCTTTGTCAAGTTCTCCTTCACGCCATTCTTTAATGTCAGCAAGAAGAGCACTTCCTACTTTGTGATGAGATAGAAGAACCCTCATCTTTTTCTGCCAAACACCGAAATCCATCTTACCATCGAACACGGACATATCGATTCGTGTAGAGGTAGTCATCGTATGATTGAAACAAGAACGGAGAGAAACCGATTTAAAACCCACAAGATGAAATTAGGCGAAACCCTAATTTTTCAAGAACACCGATTTGAAACCTTAATCTGATAGCCCAAGATTAATAATCAAGCTCTGATACCACTGTTGTAATTTTCTATCAATATTAACCTCAAATCAAACTACTCAATAACCACAAACACAAGAAATAAAGCAAGAAAGTAAGAACACAGAATTTATCGTGGTTCAGTCCAAATCAGACCTACATCCACGTTGAGCTCCGATGAGAGGTGCTCGGCTACTAGAAATCACAAGAGATACAATGTTTCAGATCACCTTACAATACAAACCACACAATCGAATGAATACCACTTCTAATCTAACTCTCGAACCCTAAACTGATGAATAAGGCTATCTAGTGATTAATCAAGATGATTATCACAAATTACACGAGATATTACTAATAAGAAGCTATCTAATCGATTACCAAGAAGAATCAGAGATTGATCTTCTACAAACTAGGGTTAGTGTATGAGAGAGGCGAGAGAGAACGCGGAAGTTGAGAGAGTAAGGGTTATGACTTCGGTCAACCAACTTTTCCTTATATATGAGACAACAGCCACGAGCGAATGAGAGCCATTTGATGATAATAAGATCAAACGCACGAGATTAAGCCACGTCTATGCCACGTCAATAAGTAATCAGCCAATTAGAACATAATACTTCACATAATATATATATCCACCTAATATATATATTCATCAAAATATATAGACGTATAAGGATTGCTTTTTCAAATACTTTATAATTTTTTTATATAGATATAATATGGTAGTTAGTCCAACATGGACTCTAAATGGGATAAACAAGATATCGATATCGTGAATAAAAGACCTAAAATTGAAAAAGTTGATACTATAAGAAACTACTCTAGAATAACGCATCACGACAATATTAGCTAAAATTTGGGAAATAGAATCCTAGTCCATTAGCTTGCTTGCCTGTTGCTTGTTCCTTAAGCTTTTGTTTTTGTTGTCTCTGTAAATAGGTTTTCTACCGTAACAACTTTGTCAACATCAATAATCCTCTATTTTTTACAAACAATCTTCTTCAACTTTCCCATGGCATCATCAACCAAACAAACATCCCTTATTTATCTTTGCTTTTCATTACTTGTCTTGTTATTCGTATCATTAACGGATGCAAGAGTATTAAAGAGATGTGAGTTTGACTCAATTTATAGCTTCGGAGAGGGAGAATCTTCAGTTTCTAATGGTCTTGTGATGTAGGTTCAACATGTTCATGATTCCTTCAATCTCCCTTCTACTTCCGGGGCTAGCTTTGCATCACCTGGATCAACCGTTATGAACCCTAGTTTCTTCATAGCAAACAGAATACAACCTCCTTCAGTTCAAAATTCAATCGAGTCTCAAGTTAATAACTTTGTGGACCTTCTCGGCCCAAGATTAATCATGCCCTTTGAAAAGCGTGTGAATATGCTTTTGGGGTCTGTTTTCTTTATTAATCAAGCAGGGGCTTCAGATTACAAACAAGCTTTTGATCAAGGAAAATCAACAATCGAGGTTTCCAAGTTTGTGCCAAAAGTTGTTTCGAATATCAAAAATCAAATAAGAAAGCTGATATTTACTGGTGCGTCTAATTTTCTTGTTTCTGGAGTGCCACCTTTGGGATCTCACGTGTTTGGATTACTCCACAACGATCATCTTCAACAAGCAATTGTGGAATTGAAGTTGCAATTTCCAGAGATTATCATTGTGTATGCAGATTATTACAACATGAATGAGGGAGTTTTTAGTCAATCTGCACTTGAATTTGCCAAGGCGAGACGTTGCAACTTTTTCCAGCTTGGAGAGCAATCTTACCCACGACGCAAAGCTCATCTTGTATAAGCAAAACTTTCATATGACAAAGGAGAAGACATCGAATCTGTATGTGTATGTAAAAATTGTAATAGAACTACGTGTAGCTTGATCCTTGATATCAAGGTACGTAGGAAGCCATTCATGGTGCAGCTATTTTATTTTATAAAAACCAATTTTGTTTATTAAATTTATTGTTACTTACTGAGTAGTTTAAGATGATACAAAATTACCTGATTGTTCTGCAAATTTTAGGCTTTCAATTTTATTCAAATTGCTCTTAATCTTGTTAGCCTTTATACATAATACACCTGTTGGAACAGTCCTTCCTAACAAGTTCAATTTTATGAATTAATATGAAATTAAATTCTTTACAGAATATTACATGATTACTACTACTATGCTAAAAATAGAATAGAGACGCGTTACTAAAAGCGTCGACATATAAAAAACGACGTTTGCATAGCCGACGCGTCTTTTTGCATCTACATTATCTATGGCGACGTGCCGATAGCGACGCCGAGGACGAAAAATAACGTCCCTGATTCCCTCATTTTCTTGTAGTGACGATAAATATTTGCTTGAGTAAATAACACTTTTGCCCCCTGGGTTTATACGCGATTGACAGGTTGCCCCCTAACTCTTAAAATGCGCCTCGTTGCCCCCTAAGATTTACTTTTGTGACCCGTTACCCCCTACTGCGTGTTCCGTCCATTTATCACCGTTAAAAGTGACGTGGCAATTCCACGTCACAATTTTTTTTTTTTTTTTAATACAGGTGTTAATTCCGTTTTTAATTAATTTAAAACAGGGGTAAAAAAGAAATTTTATATATAGTTTTTATAATATTAAATATAAATAATAAAATAGCCACCCCCCACCCCACCCCACCCCGCACCCCCTACCCCCCCCCCCCCCTCTCTTCTTCTTCCCCATTCTTCTTCGTCTTCCCCGATCTCTGGTTCTAAAAAAAAAAAAAAAAAATCAACCCCCTCATCGTTAATCTGGTCCACCACCTGGACCCCAATCAAGTGACCTTTCCGTACACCACCAATACTATTGCAGAGTCTCACCTTTCCAGGCGAATACTGCTGCACTATCACGTGCAATAGCAGCGGCAGCGTGATTCAGCACCCAAGGCAGTTAGAGTTTCGATTAGGACAGCAGTTTGGATAGTCATGTGAAGACTTCCGGTTATTCTAGCACCTTTGAAAGGCTGAGAAGGACCGTATTCAGTACGGCAGGCCATTTAATAACACTTCTACTTTTCTTGTTTGCTTTAACTATTTGTAATTTTACACATGTTTAATGTGTATAGCTTTGTGTATATCATATTGGTAGCTCGTATCTGTTGCGATTTGAGGATTATGGATTAAGAAGTTGTCAATTTGGTCCTCTGTTTATTACTTCCTTTAACCATTATGCTTCTTCCCAGAACAAAATTTGAGCGATTGGAGATGGTGATTCAAGAGTCATAAGGGGTAGTTTGGTTATTGAATGATTAAGAGGTGATTTGGGTTCGATAAGCTTTTGACGTTTGGAATGAGGAACTTTGATTTTTTTTTTTTTTAAGAATCAGAGATAGTCGGGGACGAAGAAGAAGAATGGGGAAGAAGAAGGGGTGGGGTAGGGGTGGGGTAGGGGGTGGGGTGTGGGGGGAGGTTATTTTATTAATTATATTTAATATTATAAAACCTATTAATGAAATTTCTTTTTTACCCTTGTTTTAAATTAATTAAAAACGGAATTTACACCTGGATTAAAAAAAAAATTGTGACGTGGAATTGCCACGTCACTTTTAACGGTGATAAATGGACGGAACACGCAGTAGGGGGTAACGGGTCACAAAAGTAAATCTTAGGGGGCAACGAGGCGCATTTTAAGAGTTAGGGGGCAACCTGTCAATCGCGTATAAACACAGGGGGCAAAAGTGTCATTTACTCTATTTGCTTTTACCTAATAAATCCCAAAAGACCAAATATTTGTCATAAAAAATATGTTAGATGATATACTAATTGCTCCTCAATTCAGCATCAAGCTGTTTCACATAAATGAATTTTCTGGAAAGAATAATTCAGTGCATTGAGGTTTTCTGATCTACTATTAAAGCACGTTGTAATTGATCATTTTTACTAAGCTTAAATTTGTACCTTGAAATAAAAAAGAAAAGGGTGGTGTTTTCATGAACTATTATATAAATCTTCCAAATAATAAATACAAAAATTTGAATTATTACAAATATATAGATGAACTAGTGATAAATTTTTAAGAAAAACATCACGCCTAAAACACATAGAAAAGAATTTATCCACTGTATTCTTAAAATTACTAACATGCTTAGTAAAAATATGGATTAAAAAATATAACATCTCAAATAAACATTCTCTTCTTATGCCTTTTCAACAATGCCTAATAGACATATGATATAAACAAAAGAGTTTGAATTGTTCACGAACGTCTTGCTTTAGGTAAATCCCTAATTCTTAAGAGACAAGCAAATAAAATGGTAAACCATATACTAGAATAGAAAAAAGTGCACATTGGTCATACTAGGTTAGTCGGGATAGTTTGTAATCACCTAACTTATTTAATTAGATGTTTCTGGATATAGGGAAAAATTGGTAATTTAACGTTAGTCGGGATTTAGTTATCCTCCTAATCTCTCCCAGGTGAATAGTATGATATCCTCCACTATTAGTGACCCCTCTCGGTTGCCCTTACAATATTTTTTGACTAATATGTTTATACCCTATTACTACTTGGTTAGTCAAGACCTCCCGATTCAATAATACACACCAAACACTTATATCGTAGGTCCATAATTAAATCCCCCTCCCATACGACAATCTAATTATTATTACTATCCTATACTTGATCAGGGTAAGAATTACTTTCAAGCACAAAGATATAATCAACGAGAAGAAAATTTAATTTGTTTAAATACTAAAGTATCCCAAAAACTAAGTATCGTCAATTAATTAACTGAGGTTCATACACTACGCAATTCTCAAGCACATAAGGGTTTAGCTCATATTAGAATACTAAAAATAATTAATGAAAATTAAGAAATTCATGTATAAAACTAAAAACAGATTTAAATAACTCTAACAAAATAGCTGAAACGAACTCTGGATAATGTAGAATAGTGGTATTGTTGTTAAAAGCCCTTCCTCCTTCTTTTCCTTGGCTCTAAGCATGATTAGTCTCTCTCTGATATGAACTGTATATGTTTTCTAGCTAGTAAAATATATTTATAGAGTTCAGAAAAGTTTTAGGTCACATGGGCCCCTTTGGAAGGTCCAAAAGGTCCAACCCGTTTTTATTAATGTTGGACAACTTTGAGTCAAGATCGTCATAAATTTTGCGTCTCAACTTTGAATTGACTTCTGTCACCTCTCACGGGACACTGGCTTCATGCTTCGTCGAAATAAAAATAAATCAGGTCAAAATCTCTTTCCAATTTTTTGTGTTGATTGAAACTAGTAACGTGAACTTTCCAGAAAATATCCAAATGCTTCTAAACTTAAATTTTTTTCTCTATCTTCGCTTTGACTTGGGTATGGATTTGACTTTCTTGACTTTTGCATATCATATTGGGATTCCATGTCAACCATGTACCTAAGAAGCTACATGCTTAACGCACGATCAAAGCACAAAATACTATAAAAATAGTAATAAACCCAAAATGAAATAAAAAAGTAAGACACATAAAATATTAGTGAACACTACACCGCGTCCTTCTTTCAACGACTACGTTTGTAGAAAGAAGGAAAAAGTAGTCGTAGATGCCAAAATTTGGCTTTCCCGACTACTTGTAGTCGTTGAAAAGTTGTTGTTAGAAAGTATATTTAACGACGAATGCCTATAAGTAGTCGTAAATGCTCAAGTGACGTTAACGACTACGCTTGTAGTCGTAAGTAACTTTTTCCATTGCCGACTACAATAAGTTATCGTTAACTAGTATATTTAACGACGATAAGGTAGTCGTTATATATTGACATTTACGACTACATATCTATTAAATAACGACTAAATATGTAGTCGTGCATAACAAATTATTGTCGACTATTTGTGTAGTCGCTAAAGGTTGATAATTAGCGACTACTTTTAGTTGTCATTGAGGACTACATGTAGTCGCGAATGACCTTTTTTTTAAATAAAAAATATGTTTCTGAATTATATTTAATTTCAATTTTATTAATTATTTCAATTAAATATAATTCAAAAAACATAATTTTTTAAATAATACCGTTAATAATTAAAAATACCATTAAAAACAAATAATTAATTAAAATACCAATAATATATAAATGTGTTGATTCAAACCAAAAGTCAAAATAAAATTCAACCGAATGCCAAACATAGTCAAAATTACATAGTAAAAAAACTACCAAACTAACAAAATAACCAACATAACCCAACCTAATGTCTATATTAACGAATCTCTTCATCTTCTTCAGATTCAACGCCGCGTTCTTCATAATCACTTTCTTCATCCTCCTCTTCATCACCTCGACTCTCAGATGCACAACCTGATGGAGGAGTATGGTTTTGTGGCATAGGCTGGTAAGGGGTCAAATCCTGTTGTAGTCTCATTTGATTAATTCATTCCATCGCGTCGGTCACAACAACCTGAGAGTAAACCGTAGGAGCAGTGCTAGTAGAGGCTATAGTAGGGGGTATATAAGGTGTCAGTCCTTGGGCTACCTGAAACTCGTTTATTGCTGCCATCATATTCGCGTTATGCCCGTCTTGTGCCGGGTAGTTGAAGGACCCGAGACACGCTTCTCTTTCTCGATTGGCCCACACCTGGTCTCCAACTCCTCTTTGGCGAGCCCATAACCTCCTTGGCAGTTTCCTTCACCTCCTCCACTTGCTCCTTCACCGTCAAGTCACGAGCTTCGAGATGACTCAGATTGACTCTGGGTCACTTTCTCACTCAACTTCTTCTTTAACACTTTATGTTTAATTAAAGACATGTAAAAAAATAAATTAATATTTGAGTCAAATAATTAATAAAATTAAAATTAAAAAATCCTTTTAAAAATAAACTTACAACCGCTTTCTTAAAATCATCTGACCTCCACTGCTTCGTCTTTTTGCTTTTGCCTACAATCTCGAAAAAACCACCCATTTGTAGAATAGGGACTTGTTCTTGAGTAGCCTATTCAATCACTGTTATCGTCTCATCGGGGGTCGCCTTTAAAACACCATGTTTCATTCAAAAAAACTTCAATTAATATTCTAAATAATCTAAGCACCTATATAAAAAATTAACTACCTCGTAAAGAATATCCCTAGTTCGGGAATATTTTTGAGACCTAGCTCCACTTTTATTCTTTTGCTTCTTTCGATTTTCTTTATTCATTTTAACCTGGTGCTAATTTATTTAAAATAAAAATAAAAATAACATTATATAATCTAAATAATAAAATAAATAAAGAAATATAAACAGAACTTTGCGGCAGGTGAACCCCATAACTTACAACACTTCAAAGTCACTTGGTTTCTTGCCTAACAGTAACAAGTAATAATCCTTCTTCACATTATGTTTGTAGTCCTTGTACCTGTATCGCATGGTATCATCAATATTCCCGGCAATATCGGCCCAATCGGGCCTTTTCATCCAATTAGCAATATCGAAATTTTTTCTATATCCAACATTTTAATTAAATTCACAACTGATTTTGAGTAATGATCACTTTAGTGGACGTGGCTGCTGAAATTCATATTTACTTGACAACTTTTCTTTCCTATATCTTTTCCTTCCTTTATCTCCAATTTTCATCATTATCTTCTTTCCTTTTATTCTCGGAATAGATTTGACATCTAATTAATTTCCATATATCTTTAAAGCTTCACAATTAACAAACAATTGAACCAAATATGCTCTACAAATAATAAATCATCAAATCAAGACAAGAAATAAGAAAAATATAAAAATATGAATAAAAATCGACTAATTAATTCATAAATATTCCTAAAATGATGTCTCCAACCTAGATTAAATCATCACAAACAGAGAGACATCAACAACACCTTTTTTTTCGAAACTCTACAACATATATTTTGTAGCATTATGTGAAAACTTGGCCTCCCTATTATTTCATATCTCTTTACATGGATGACTAGAATGATTAATCACAATGAGAAAGATTTCTCATATTCTATTTTATTTTCTTGTGAAAGATAGCTCCCTGGATGATAATGCATTCTTATCTTTGTTAAAAGTTTCTTCTTTCATATTCTTAACTGATAAATAATATTCAATTAAAACATTATTTATGACAGAAAATAGATCAAATGAATTAATATGATAAATCCATAGTATATTTCATTATTAGTTATATGTCGATCTTTATTTGGCAATTATGCACAAAAAATATTTCATAATTTATAAGATTAAATGTGCACATATATTTGCTTCTTGGTAAATGTGGTCAGGGATAGAAATAAATCGGATATACTCGAAAATGACATAACCACATCCACTAAGAAAAACAATAACCGAATCTGCATCCATTAACCATCGGATTTTAAAATTATTTACCAAATCTATATCCGCGACGGATGCGGTTAATCTACATCTACAATCCCTTAATAGGTTTTAAATAAAATATTCTAATAAAATAGTGCTAAAATTCTAAAATTAGCTACATAATTAATTGGAGACCATAAATAAGTATTAGATAATATAGTAATAAATTAAATAATAATTAATTAGATAATTTATGTATGGAATAATTTTATTTGGTCAATACTATGTATAGAATATTTATATATATATATATTAGTATTTATATTTATATTTTTCAATTTTATATTTATTCAGATTTCTGATTATCCATCAGATTATTGTAAATAACCAAATCCTAATGGATAATCCACTAGTTATGTGAGAACCAACCCCTCATTCTTACTATCGGATCAAATATCCATTGGTTACGGCTAATACTTTAACCGTTGTCATCCTTAAATGTGGTTAACTTCACTAGATTAATTCATTCTTTAACATTTTCAAGCAATCTTGACCTATGTGGTTAATCATCGTCTTTCACTAGCGCTGTGAATCGATTTCAATAAATACGTCGATACTATTTTATAAAGTTTTTTTAATATTCACTTTTTTTTATTAAATAATTGGCGATTTGGCATGGGAAGAAAAAAATTGGCGTTTTAGCACCGGGGCGGTGACCCGATCACCGCCCTTACTTAATTTTCTGATTAGGTTATAAGGGCGGTCATTCGTTGACCACCTAATACCTAATATTCTTTCTAAGTACGGGCGGTCCTTTGACCACCGCCCTCTTCACGCGTTAACGAGAAAATTAAAGGGCGGTCGTTAGTTGAGTGCCCTTAACAGAAATTTAGGGTAAATATAGGACCCCTCTTTATTTCTATCCCATTTCAATACTCATTTCTATCCTACACTCACACCCATTAAAAACCCATCTGAAATCTTCAATTTTTTCATCAATCCTTGGACATTTCATCTTGAAGGTAATTATTCTATTCATTTGTTATTATATATAAGTAAGAAAAATTAGGTTTTATTTATTTTATATAGTAGTTGTAGTAATAATTAGTTGTAGGAGTTTGTTTCTAATATTGATTAGGTTAACTTAGGTTTTATGTAATGTCTTTAATTTAGTATTCATTATGTTGTTTGTATTGGGGTTTTAGGTTGATATGAATTTTATGTGGTTATATTTTTATGGAGGTGATATTGTTCGGAGTGGTAACAGTGTTGTTGAATATGCCGGGGAGATTGTGAAGCGTTTATGACCGAAGGAGATATTGGGTTAATTGGTTTAAAACAAGTCGTATGGTTGAATTAAAATTGGAATGTAAATGAAGTTATTTTCGATTTGATATGGCGATGTCCAATTTCTTAAAACCCTCCACAGTATCATGCTCTAGAACTTGGGGAGGACATGATCAATACGATGATAGGTGGGACGAGAAACGGTCAATTCCATTCTATTGAGATTTACGCCTAGATTAAAGAAATTCTCAAAATGCAAGCGTCCACTTCTCAAGCCGATTCACGAGGCAATTCGCTAATTTGATAGTGAAAAAGAAAGTGAAAGCGAAACCTAATCGGAGGCATCCGATGAAATGGGTTTTCATATTTATAGTGATGGTAATGAAGATAGCGGAAACGATGACGATGACGGTGATGATTGTTCTAATCCAACTAATTACAATTTTGTCCTCTTGATATGAGCGAAAAAGGAGAATATCATGATTGGCAATTAAGTCAACCCTCTTCCATGGTGAAAGGAATTCAACTCATGTTGGGTGAGCTATACGCTTCAAGACGTGCTCTTTTGTTAGACATGAGTAGGTGGCACCTTAAAAATCACAAGGAATGTAACGAAAAGGACAAATAATAAATACATTACATGTATTTGTGTACATGCTAAAGACGGTTGCGGATTTTATATTTGTGGTATTTATTTTTGTCGTAGTAATGTGTGGGAGATTACTAGGTTAGAAGAACATAAGTGTCAACTGAATCAGAGGCATCTGATGGAGAGGGTTTTCATATTTATAGTGATGGTAATGAAGATAGCGGTAACGATGACGATGATGATTGTTCTAATCCAACTAATTACAATTTTGGTCCTCTTGATATGAGCGAAAAGGAGAATGTCATGATTGGAAATTAAGTCAACCCTCTTCCATGGTGAAAGAAGTTCAACTCATGTTGGGTGATTGATACGCTTCAAGACGTGTTCTTTTGTTAGACATGAGTAGGTGACACCTTAAAAATCACAAGGAATGTAAAATGAAAAGGACAAATAATAAATACATTACATGCATTTTGTGTACATGCTAGACGGTTGCGGATTTTATATTCGTGGTATTTATGTTAGTCGTAGTAATATGTGGAAGATTACTAGGTTAGAAGAACATAGGTGTCACCCCGGAATTCTCGTGAAAAATCACCGGCAATTGACTTCGGATTTTCTTAGAGATGAAGTATTCTCAATGATGAAGACCGATATAGCTATGAAAATTGGATTGATACAACCTCAAATTCATAAGGATTACGGCAATTACATTCATATGGTTAGGCATGGATGGGTAAACAAAAAGTGCTTGAAAAATTATTTAGAACACATGAAGGTGATTCACGGATTTACTGAAACTTTTTGGTGCTTTACGAATCACTAACCGGGAAAAAATATACGAGTTTGAGTATATACGTGTTGTGGGTAACAAAGCTACATTTAATATGGTTTTTTGGGCATATGGAGCTAATATCAAAGGTTTCAATCATATGATGCACGTGGTTAGCATTGATGCAACCATTTATATGGGAAGTGTGATAATAAACTACCTATTGCGGTTGGTTACGATGCGAACAATCAACTATTTATGTTAGCTTATTCGTTAGCCGATGTTGAGTCGACATACACATGGACATTTTTTTGACTTGTTTAAAAGAATATGTTACGAAGAATAGGAAATTATGTTTATTGTCGGATCGACATAGAGGTATATTGCGAAGCGTGGCGGATGTGTTTCCAGAACCCGAAGGAGTTCATCAATTTTGTGTACGTCACTTAGCTAGCAATTTGAATCACAAATACGAAAATCGGGCGGAAAAGAAGACTTTTATTGATCTTGCTTACATGTCAGATATGATAAGTTTGATAAGTATTATAGACAATTTTGCGAGATAAATGACGGGATATATAGAGGTTGGATTGAAGATATCCCGAAGGAAAGATGGTCTCTTACACATGACGGTGGGTACCGTTATGGTAATATGACAACAAACTTATCAGATGCTTTTAATAACGTTTTGAAGGGAGTTAGGGGGTTGCCTGTAACGGCTATTGTATTGTTAACATTTCAGAAAAGTGTCGGTTATTTTGTAAAAATGAGACAAAAAGGGAAGGATGCTTTGGCAAAAGGAAGTGTATTCCCACCGAAGGTCGCCATTGAACTTTATAAAAGTGTATTATGTGTGACTGGTTATAAAGCTGACCTTTACAATGTAGAAGATGAGATATGGGTCGTTAATGCGTCGGATGGTAGGAGATCAGATAGTGATAGAACGAGTTTCATCGTAAATGTCAACCAACAAATATGTACGTGTGGAATGTGGAAAATGTTTCACCGTCCATGTGGCCATTTCATTTGTATTACTCAAACTTATGACAAAGATAAAGGATACCACGCGTATGCTTCTGAATACTTAACGTAGTTGAAGTACATGGATTCGTATGCCAGAAAGTTATGTCCCCTTATGGATGTTCTCGACTATCCAACTTACGAAAGCGTTGAAGTGGTGGCATGTAAGTCTAAAATAATTACTAGGAGTGGCCGAAGGAGGTCTTCCCGGATTCACAACGAAATGGATGCTAGAGAAGATCGGGGTACCAATCGATGTGGTACTTGCAAACAATATTGGCACAACAAAAAGACATGTGGTAGGCCTCGGAAAAATAAAAAACAGTTTCACTCCAGCTTTATTTATTATTTAATTGTAATATTTTGAATTATACTTGCTTCCGGCGTAATCGAACAAAACAGTTGTTGTTTGAATTTGATCTGGGTTTGTTTGCTTTATTGTTGTTGTTTAAATTTTATGTGGGTTTGTTTATATTATATAGAATTAGAGTTTTTTATTAAAAAAATTGTTTGTTACTTGGGCGTTATCTTGGATATCGCCCTAATTATTTAAGCTCTCGGCAAGTTAGGGCGACAAACAGGAAACCGCCCCTCAAACAAGGGCGGTGATCTGTATGCCGCCCTTAACATACATAATTTTTTTTTTAAATTTCTTCTCGGTTAGGTGATTCGATTAGCTAACCCCTAAAATTGCAAACACATAAAGTCACGTAATTTCAACGTTTCCAAAGACATAAAATCACTAAAACCGAACACATAACTAAAACCAAACATTTAAAACATAAAGTAATGCGATTACAACTAAAAATACCAAAAACTAAAGGTTTCTAACCACATAAAGTCACGTGAATTCAACGAATCACTAAAGAAATAAATATACACAACTAAATTGATAAACTAATTATTTCCACATCTCCTCCTTCTCGGTCTACTTGTACCCGGCGTTTCCACATCATTTTGTCTAACCTTCAGACCGGCTATTTATCCGATTAATTCTTCCTCTCCTGCATATATCAACATTTGTTTCATATGTTCATATCATAAATAGTAACCCCCGGCTCGGCTACACGGTATGCCCCCTAAATAGTTGATTGAATCTGTCATTGTCCAAACATGTCAGTATAAATTTTAAACAAAATCAAGAAAAAGGTTTAAATTATTACCAGTTTATTAAGTTGAGATCCATGAGAAGGGAACTCTGGTTCTTGATAATTGCTCACATTTCGAGCGTGAGGAGGGGCGATATATAAACGCAAATTTAGACGATACCAAGCCTCGTAGTCCGGAGTACACCCAAACCCTTCGATTAGACCTTGAACCTGTAGTCTAACGCGTTCTCCCATATTCAAATCTCACTAGCATATTTTATTCTCCGATTCTCACCCGACCTCCCTATTCGATTCAAAGTTGTATGATAACGATCTTCATTTTGGTCAATAAGAGCAGGAATAGGTTGAATAAACCCAAACTGTTTCAACACGCGGTCCGGGCGGTACCACTCAATATTGTTGAAATGTATTAGTGGTATGACACATAAGTACTCGTTACGCTCCTCCAATAAGTTTCTGCGACTATTCCAATTCTAGCACCCTCATAGGGCCTCCAGTTAACCTAATCGGGTAAATTAAAAATTTAGAAATATTTAGCTTTCAAACTAATAACTAAAAACAAACCTAATCGGCTTCTTGAACGTCCAAGTCATCTCGAAAAATCCTTAGAGTACGATCGTAACTGTCCATGCCCACGTTTTTGCACAATTCCAACTAAAAAATTGGTAACACATGAACATTAATATCACATTATTATTAATTATACAATAATGTTAAAAATTTAACTTACGATACACTAGCGGGACCGTTTCCAGCGTTTTCAGCATAATGGACTAATCCGGATCTAGTATGCAAATAGTCCCATCACCATATCTATATAATGAATAAAAGACCATTATAAGTTTAAAAAAATACGTAAGTTAAAATTACAAGAAAAATACATGCAAGAGTATACCACAACCCTTGAGTGTTCGCATTGATCCCTCGCAAGTTTGACAAAGACCGCTATACAAGTACGATAGTGTTGCCGAACCCGAACTATAGCGAGTGGTATCCCTCAAGTCTCTCGACAATGACAGATACATCATAGGTACAGTGTTTTGTTTCCCGGATGGAAAAAGGAATTTTCCGATTAAATGCAGAATGTACCCCGTCGCGTGGTGGCGTAAAACTTCGTTACTTGCATTTGCAGGTGGAGGTGTTGTGCCAAACGTAGTCTTTAACCACGAAGTCTTAATTACTTTATGCCCATCGTCCCTACTGCCCCCTCTCTAGGTACCACTCCAAATAAATGTTGACATGTTCCTCAAAGTCAAAGAAGGCCTGATTTGGATCGGTCACTGCACGACCACGGATCAGTAGACCCAATATCATCGAAACATCGCGTAAGGTGACGGTCATTTGTGAAATGTATGAGTCTCTCATCTCCACCTTTCGACCATCGCAGAGAGTAAAGCGTGGTCCAATACAATCCTTGCTATTTTTCGGATCTCGCCGAACCAGCTTGTTCAACTAAAGGAATCCCCCGTGGATCCAATTGCCATTGAGTAGCGGAGAGGGACTTGATCATTGCACCTTCATTGCCCTAATAACAAAAAAACCATTAACAAATCAATTTAATAAATATTATAATTAAAATAAAAAATTTACGTTAGTCCACACCATTTGGCTTTTATGTTGAAATCATTCTTGTCTCCATAGAAGCGAATTTTTATTGCTACTTGAAGAGGCCATTATATACTAGCAAGAAATAAGAATCAATAAATTAAATAAATGGACCAATAGTGAAATTATCAAAAATTAAAAGGACCAATTGTGCAATTACCTAAAATTTGAGAATCTAATTGTACAATTAACTAAAAACTAAAATTCCATTAAACTTCACATTATATACAATAGAAAGGGCTACTATTTCAATTAAAATGAATTTAAAGGGCTAATTGTGCAATTATAAAAAATTAAAAAGACCAATTGTGCAATTACCTAATATTCGAGACCCTAATTGTACAATTAACAAAAAACCTAACTTCTTTGGAACTTCTCATTATATACAATTCAAATGGCTATATTGTAATTAAAATTAACTTAAAGGACTAATAGTGCAATTATCAAAATTAAA
Organism: Nemophila menziesii; assembly: GCA_029959085.1. Lineage (NCBI taxonomy): Eukaryota > Viridiplantae > Streptophyta > Magnoliopsida > Boraginales > Hydrophyllaceae > Nemophila > Nemophila menziesii. Next base: position 79,913,305 of record JARWIR010000002.1, read on the forward strand.
AAGGACCAATAGTGCAATTACCTAAAATTATGAAATTATTCCAATAAATTTTACAACAATATAACACGAAATTACTCCAATATACTTTAGGTATGATAATATTCAAGCATGCATTTATAAATCAATGATAAAAAAATTAAAAAAAATTTAAAACCCTAACCTTAAGATTTTAGGTTTAATGCAAGATGTTCTTGAGTAGGGGCTTGAATCGGCGGGAAGAAAGACAATAGATAGAGAACGACAGCGGCACGGCGGTGGGGCAGTTAGTTCTCGCTTGGTGTGATTTTTTGCTTCCTCAAACGGTAATGGGTCTATGATGTGCAGGTTTAGTTTTATTTCTGTTAACGGTGTGGTCGAATGACCACCCTTACTTATGCGTTTTAAGAAAATTAATTTTACAAATAGGACGGTACGGCGGTAAGTAGGATACCGTCTTTTGTCCTAATCACGTCTTCATGTAAGGACGGTAGGTTGACCAACACTTATTAAAAGGGACGGTAAACGGGACACCGCTGTTGTGCCAAAACGTTAATTATTATTTTATTTTATTTTAAAAGTGAAAATTAAAATAAACTATTTACTTTACAGTCTCCTTTATTCCCCTTTTACTACACCTTAATCCAAACAGACCCTTAATACCCTTCCCTCTTTGTTTTAAAAAACTCCACTAATAACAACGTTACTCACAATGGACGGCGCCGATCTCACCACTTCCCTTGATCTCTCCGACGTGGCAACTCGTCGGAGTATATGCACAAAGGGATGCGAGAAGCCAATAAATGTCTGCCTCTGCGATGCACTTCCAGCCGAACCAATTCCAACCTCTACACGTGTCGTAATCCTACACCACCCTCACGAGAAGCGCCACAAGCTCGCAACCGTTCCCGTCCTCTCCAAATGCCTCGCCAACTGTGACGTCATTGTTGGACGTAGATTACGTCGTGGCCATTCCGAATTTCTCGATTCTCTATGTAATCATACTCTTCAAAACCCTAATTTACCCCTCCGTGCCATTTTTCTCTTCCCAGGTAATTTTCAATTCTTTTGATTAAATTGAGAAATTTTAGTAATCTTTGACTTAATTGCACTATGACCCTATTGATATTCCAGGTACAGAAAATTTACCATCAATGGAGATAAGCAAATGGAAGTCTTTAGTTAACGAAATCGATGTTCAAACTTGTGTTTTAGTTGCATTTGATGGAACATGGAAGCATGCTAAGGAAATGGTGGAAGCTAGTTTACCATTTTTATCGAAATTTGCTGTTCAAGTTTGTTTAAATTATGATGCTGAAATTGAAGGAACGTCAATATATAATTCAGATTTGACTTTACGGAAAGAGCCGTTTAGTGGGTGTATGAGTACAATGGAGGCAGTTGCTAGGTGTTTAAGGTTTCTTGAGCCTAATGGAGATGAGATTGAGATGAAGATAATTGATGTTTTGAGAAGTATGGTTAAACTTCAAGCTAGTTTTTTGAAACCTATGAATCCTAGACCAAAAATGGTTAAGAAGCATAAAGAGGGAAATAAACAGAGTTGATAAGAACAGATTATTTTTGGCATATATCTTGTTGTGACAGAATTGGATGTTGAATAGATATTGAGTCGATTGTACAACTTTACACATTCTTGCTCCACTATTTGATTCACGTAACTGAGGGGAATCTTTTTGATGCCACCAGAACAGTTGATCAAATTGATGAGATGATCATTCTGAATTGCTCGTTGTGTTTTTGGATAATATTGTACCTGTGCTGATTTTTTGTCCCATATATTCATGAACTCTAATGTGATTTTGTATGTCCTTGTTAGCCCCGGACGATGAGGACTGTAGAAAGTGTATTGGTTGTCATAAGTTGTTGTAATTTTCTATCAATATTATCTTCAAATCACACCACTCAATAACCACAAACACAAGAAATTAAAGTGAGAACGTAAGAACACAGATTTTATCGTGGTTCAGTCCAAATCAGACCTACATCCACGTTGAGCTCCGATGAGAGGTGCTCGGCTACTAGAAATCACAAGAGATACAATATTTCAGTTCACCTTACAATACAAACCACACAATCGAATGAATACCACTTCTAATCTAACTCTCGAACCCTAATCTAATGAATAAGGCTATCTAGTGATTAATCAAGATGATTATCACAATTTACACGAGATATTACAATCAAGAAGCTATCTAATCGATTACAAGAAGAATCAGAGGTTGATCTTCTACAAAACTAGGGTTAGTGTATGAGAGAGGCGAGAGAGAACACGGAAGTTTAGAGAGTAAGGGTTATGACTTGGTCAACCCTTTTTCCCTTATATAAGAGACAAAGACCACGAGCGAATGAGAGCCATTGGATGGTAATAAGATCAAGCGCACGAGATTAAGCCACGTATGTGCCACGTCAATAAGTAATCAGCCTATTAGAACATAACACTTCACATAATATATATATACCCACATATATATATTCTTCAATCTCCACCTTGAAGTGTTAAACCTCCACCTCCACCTGAAACTGCACCTCAAGGATTTCTAGCCAGCCTAAGCCATCTCCATCATCATCTCAGCCCAAAACACCTGCAAAATTTCAACCAATAGAAAGCAAATCCAAGCAATGCTTGAACTTGACATTAGTAACAATTTTAGTACCAAAATCAGCAGGATTATCCTCAGTAGCAACCTTTAACAACTTAACTTCACCACTAGCTAGTATATCCCTTATATAATGATACTTAACATCAATATGTTTGGTCCTTTCATGATATACTGGGTTTTTACTCAGTTGAATTGCACTTTGACTGTCAGAGAATATAGTAGCTTTACCTTTCACTATACAAACCTCAGATAACAGATTTTGAAGCCAAATTGCTTCTTTAGAAGCATCAGTTATAGCCACATATTCAGCCTCAGTAGTGGACAAAGCCACTAAGGGTTGAAGTTGAGACTTCCAAGAAATAAAATTACCTCCAAGAGTGAAACATTAAGAGGTAGTAGACTTTCTTGAGTCTCTATCTCCAGCAAAATCTGAATCTACATATCCAACTAGCTCAAAAGGTATATTATGGTTTCCATAACACAGTCCAACACCCAAGGTACTTCCAACATATGCAAGAACATGTTTTAAAGCACACCAATGATCCCAACCAGGATTTGACATGTACCTGCTCAATAGAGATATAGCAAAGGACAAATCTGGTCTAGTGCTAATCATAGCATACATGAGGGACCCTATAACATTAGCATATGGGACAGTATCCATCTTAATAATATCAGACTGAGACTTGGGGCACAAATGTTTAGACAAAACAAAATGACCAGCCAAATGAGTCATAACATTTTTGCAATTCAAGCTACCAAATTTTGAAATTACTTTTCTCAAATAAGGTTCCTGGTGAAGCTTAATCATGCATTTATCTCTATCTCTATCAATCATCATCCCTAAGATTTTCTTAGCATTTCCAAGGTCTTTCATATCAAATTCCTTACTAAGTTTCCTCTTTAACTCAGATATATACTTAAGGGACTTAGAAATAATGAGTATATCATCAACATAGAGTAAAACATATACATGATGATCAGTTTTAACAGATAGATACAAGCAGGCATCATAATCAGATCTCACATAGTCACATTTAAGCATAAATGAATCAAACTTCTTATACCATTGTCTAGGGGACTGTTTTAAACCATAAAGAGATTTTTTCAACAAGCATACATGATCAGGCAATTTAGGGTCAATAAAACCCTCAGGTTGTCTCATGAAAATTGTTTCATCTAGGTCACCATGCAAAAAGGCAGTCTTAACATCTAATTGCTCAATTTCTAGGTTATAACAAGCAGCAAAAGCTAACATAGCCCTAATAGTCTTAAACTTAACCACAGGAGAGAAAATTTCATTGAAATCAATACCTTCCCTTTGAGTATAGCCTTTTGCCACCAACCTAGCTTTATACCTTGGAGGGTCAGTCTAAGAGATGCCCTCTTTGAGCTTAAACAACCACCTACACTCAACCACCTTTTGTTTATGGGGTAGTTCAGTGAGAATCCAGGTGTTATTATCATGTAATGATTTAATCTCTTCCTTCATAGCTTTTTCCCACTGTATGCTATCCTCTGCCTCCATAGCATCCATATAGGATGTTGGTTCAGAGTTTGTGACCTCAATTGAAGCATTCAAAGCTGTATATACTAGATCTGCATATGAGTATCTTGAAGGAGCTCTGGTTTCCCTTCTAGTCCTATCTCTAGTGAGTTGATAGTTCTGAAGTTGCCCTGTTGAAGACTCAGGATGATGTTCCTCACCCTCATTGTCCTCAGTAGCTTCAGCTTCATCATGGGGAGGGCTTGGTTCATCTCCATGATCATCAACTGGACTGGAAGACTCAGACTCCACCTCTTTCTCTATTCCCACCACTTGTTGAGGTTGTGCAGGTTCAGGTAAACCATCATCACCTGTACATGTACCATTTTTGAAAGGAAATGTTAGTTCATCAAAAATCACATCTCTACTAACAATAACTTTGAAACCCCTACTGTCTTTTTCCCACAGTCTATAACCCTTTACACCATGTTGGTTTTGATAACCCAACATTATGCATTTGATAGACCTAGGATCCAACTTACCCTCCTTTGTGTGTGCATAAGCTGCACACCCAAAGGGTTTAAGAAATGATAGATTTGGTTTCTGCCCTTTCCAAATTTCCATAGGAGTCTTAAGTCCTATAGACCTGTTTGGACTCCTATTAACAAGGTATGTGGCTGTATAAAGAGCTTCTCCCCAAAATTCTTTGGGTAAGCCTGAGGTGAAGAGCATACATCTGACTTTCTCAAGGAGTGTCCTGTTCATCCTCTCAGCTACACCATTTTGTTGTGGTGTATGCCTAACTGTCCTGTGTCTCAGAATTCCATTAGTCTTACAATATAAATCAAACTCAGTGTTACAAAATTCAAGACCATTATCAGTTCTCAAAACTTTTAAAGTTAAACCAGTTTGATTTTCTTCCAAACACTTCCATTCTTTGATTTTTTGAAAAGTTTCATCTTTAGTTTTAAGTAAAAAGGTCCAGACCCTTCTACTAAAGTCATCAACTAAAGAAAGTAAGTATTTGAAATTACCATGTGCATCATACCTCTCAGGACCCCAAAGGTCTGCATGAACATATTCAAGACAAGCCTTGGAATTATGAGTTCCAGGCTTGAAACTTACCCTATGTTGTTTACCCAACACACAAGTCTCACAGAAGGGGAGGTCCCCAACTGCATCTTTTCCAAGCATACCTTGTTTGCTAAGGACACTGAGTCCTTGTTGACTCATATGCCCTAGCCTTAAGTGCCACTTTTCAGTGATTGCCTGAGATGAAGCATTAGTAACAGAATTCACAGAACCAACTATATGAGTACCATCAAGAACATATAGACCAGGATGTTTAACACCAGATAAAAGCAATTTACCATTCTTATAAACATGAATAACACCTTTAGAAACATTGGAAACACAACCAAGATCATCTAAAGCACCCAAAGAAATTAAATTTCTTTTCAAATCAGGAATATATCTAACATTAGTCAATTCAATACATTTCCCAGAACCCATTCTCAATTTAATCTTCCCAATACCTTTAACCTCACAAGTGTTGTTATTCCCCATATATACAGTTTCATTGTTCACATAAGACAAGTCATGAAATAGTTCAAGTATGGGACACATGTGAAAGGTACAACCAGAATCAAGTATCCAACTAGCATGCTCAGACAAATTGCTCACATTCAGGACTTCAAATACATCATCAGTAGTCTTAGGCATACTAGCAATATTAGATTCATTATTGTTCAACTTGTTTTTCAACTTATAGCAATTTTTCTTCAAATGTCCAGCTTTCCCACAATGAAAACACTTCCTAGTTTCTTTATTCTTAGAACTAGTGGTTTTCTTACCTTTCTTATTCTTAGCTAAGTCAAGTGATTGAGTAGTATCTGTTCTAGGGTTAACATACATGTTAATACCAGTTCTTTTAAGGGACTTTAATTCATTTTCTCGGGTCTTAAGTGCAGTAACAACTTGATCATAAGTAGGGACAGTACTAGCATATTGAAACACATCTTTCACAACTTGAAAAGATTCAGGTATAGCATTCAAAAGAATCATACATTTACTAGTGTCATCTAAGGCCATAGTGGTTCCTTTCAGAACAAGGGACATCTTAGTAAATTCATCTAAATTCTCATCAATAGACTTAGAAACATCCATTTTATAATTAAACAAAGAACCTTTCAAGAAAGCAAGATTAGGGACAGATTTAGAGGCATAGAGAGTTTCGAGTTTACCCCACAGCTCAAGAGCTGTATCAGCACCATCAACTTGCCGAATGACAGAGTCAGAAAGATTCAAGAAGAGGATATTATATGCTTCTTCTTTGATTTGTGCTTCTTTGTAAAGTTCTCCTTCACGCCACTCTTTAATGTCCTCAATAAGAGCACTTCCCACTTTATGATGAGAGAGTAGAACCCTCATCTTTTTCTGCCAAACACCGAAATCCATCTTACCATCGAACACGGACATATCGATACGTGTAGAGGTAGTCATCGTATGATTGAAACAAGAACGGAGAGAAATCGAAATAAAACCCACGAGATGAAATTAGGCGAAACCCTAATTTTCCAAGAACACCGATTTGAAAACCTTAATCTGATAGCCCAAGATTATTACTCAAGCTCTGATACCACTGTTGTAATTTTCTATCAATATTATCTTCAAATCACACCACTCAATAACCACAAACACAAGAAATTAAAGTGAGAACGTAAGAACACAGATTTTATCGTGGTTCAGTCCAAATCAGACCTACATCCACGTTGAGCTCCGATGAGAGGTGCTCGGCTACTAGAAATCACAAGAGATACAATATTTCAGTTCACCTTACAATACAAACCACACAATCGAATGAATACCACTTCTAATCTAACTCTCGAACCCTAATCTAATGAATAAGGCTATCTAGTGATTAATCAAGATGATTATCACAATTTACACGAGATATTACAATCAAGAAGCTATCTAATCGATTACAAGAAGAATCAGAGGTTGATCTTCTACAAAACTAGGGCTAGTGTATGAGAGAGGCGAGAGAGAACACAGAAGTTTAGAGAGTAAGGGTTATGACTTCGGTCAACCCTTTTTCCCTTATATAAGAGACAAAGACCACGAGCGAATGAGAGCCATTGGATGGTAATAAGATCAAGCGCACGAGATTAAGCCACGTATGTGCCACGTCAATAAGTAATCAGCCTATTAGAACATAACACTTCACATAATATATATATACCCACATATATATATTCTTCATAAGTAATATAATATAATGACAAGTGTAATCTCAACACATAAAATGAAAAGCGCTACTCGAACCGGACCGGTATATGATAGTTCGGTTTTAATAATAAAAAGATAACCTTACAGAACCGGTGAAACTCTTTTTTTTTTTTTAACTTCTGTACATGGGTGGTCCGGGCCACTTGCGCACATTTTCTAACTTGTTACTCTCTATTCTTTACCGTAAAAATCTAGTTGTTATATTTATATCATCCAATCAATCTTCACGGTGTATGGAATGTTACGAAACAATTCTTATGTCCACCCTAATGGTTGTCATGAAAAAATTGTATAAAGAACTTAAAATTAATCTAGTGGACGAATTAAAAATATTGAAAACCAAATGTTGTCTAATATCAGATATGTGGGAAGCTAAAAATGGATTGAAAATATTATGAGTCACTTGCATTGGATAGACCTAGAAGGGATTATGCAAAAACGAATAATATGTTGTCTCGACGGAACATCCCTCTAGTAATAACATAAATGATTTAATAACTGCTTATGTTATGACTTATGATATTAGTAATCGTGTGTTAACTTGTACATTTGATAATGGTTCGAACATGCTTGCAGTTGTCTCCGACCTTGTCAAACACTTTAGTGATAAGACACTACATGGTATATCGATGTGGGGGTTACGGCGACCGGGCATTTAGGTGTTTTAACGTATGGACCCAATATTGTTAAAATATTAGGGAATTTTCAACGAATATCAGAAATATTCCTGCAGTTATCCGATCCTTGTTTGGTCAAGACCGGTCGGGGCTTTGGAGAGGAAGAATCTACATCGATCACGATGCTGAGATAAAAATTCTGCGTGCTTTCTCTCTTAAAACTCAGAAGGCCCCAGGACCCCCTTATAAGCCCTATAACCTCCTGGCCCTACGCCAAAGAGGTTTATTTAACATTAGCGAAAGATAGAATAGCTAGAGGGGGAGCTCTTTACAAATCGGGGGCTAAACTTCGAGAAGGATTTTCTTCCATTAGTCGAGGAAGGAATCCATCCTTCCATCCGAGCAGGCAGGCAGTAAGACTAGATAATATTTTGGCCGAATCTTTAGGTGTTAAGTACAAACCCTTAAGACTAAGTTGTCTTTATATGGAACTCAACTTACTTGATGTTGCAAAGAGTTTTAGAGGTTAAGGACATAATCACTATCATTAATAACAAACGCTTTAGTGATAAGCTCATTAATTCTGGTCATTGGGATGTCGTTGGTGAACTAGTCGTCTTCCTAAAACCCTTTAGCTATGTCACTACTATGTTATCGCTCACATACAGTTGAACCAAGCATCTAGTGTTAAAAAATATCCATATAGGTTTGCATATGAAATAATAAACATTGACCGAACAACTAAAACATAATAAATCTGATGATGTCTACATTCTGGAATACTACTAGACTTTCCATGTAGTATTTGTTACGTGTTGTATTCTAGAAACCCCTTTATAAGATGAAGTTTATTAGAAAATTAATCTTTAATTTGCACGTCTTAGCATGTTGCCCCAATAGTGACATAGATGCTTACATGAAAAACCTAACCGCTGCAATGTATGAATTATATAAAATTTATGTTACTAGATTATGACTGAATGGAAGACCTCCCCATCCTCCCCCTGTTCCACATGCATGTGTGATAATATCGAGAGTTGGTCATATGGTGGACAATCACAACACTTCAAGTTCCCATTCTAACCAAGGAAATTAGAATGACCTCGATTACTACCTAAAGTCTGAAATAGAACCACACATCGAAGATTTTGATATACTTGGGCATTGGAGAAAGTTTGTTAGTGGTCCAGTACTGTCCCACATGTCACGTGACTTGCTAAAGATTCCTGCCTCCTGTGTTCAATCCGAATTAGTTTTTAGCGAAGTAAAGAAACAAATATCCGATCAACGGATGAGCATGATTGGGACAACGCTGGAGTGGATGGTCTAGTTACAAGATTGGGTTAAGGCGGACAATCAGATATAAGATCAATTAGACGTGTTATCCGAGGAGAAGGTTTGTTTCAACCTTTTGAGTTCGAGTAACAGTGAAGGAGAACCTTCGACCTCTTCTTCATCCTCATATGAACTAGATGAAGACGAATGGTGAACAATCTTTCAAACTCTTTTTATTAATATTTAATACTTATTTTTATACGATCATACTAACACTTTTACCAGGTTTATTTAAAAAAATATGTGGTGCCTTGATACTTTTTGTGTATCCCATTTTAGCTACCTATGAGAAGGTACATAGGTCCCTAAATTCTATGGGCACACCCCCACCCCGTTCCATCATTTGAATGTTGATATTTTAATTGATTTTTTTATTTGTAATAATGTAATTAATTCACTAAAAATTGTAATAATTTATGGAGTAATGATATTTGTCCCCTTTTTTTGGTTCACCCTTGTATCACTAGGGATGACAATGGTTACGGTTAAAAACCGAAACCGAAGATAACCGAACCGATTAAAAACCGAATCATGTAACCGTGGTTAAAACCATTAGGTTATGGTTTTGAAAAATATAACCGATGGTTAAAACCATTAGGTTATGGTTTTTGATAAAAATAAAACCGAAAAACCGAAAACCGTTTATTATCATATACATTTTCAAATTTTATAATAATTAAGGTTAAAATGGATATATTGAAATTCTAAAATCAAAATCAAAATGCTATATTTAACCAATTTAATAATAAATATGCAATTTAATTAAATACCAACACAATTTTTTATAAACCTTGTAACTTTCTTTTATATGTTTGGTTTTATTTTATTAAATTTAATATATTTATTATATTATCATTTGAATATGGTTTAAACCGCAAAACCGTTTAAAAAACCGAAACCGAAGAATACGGTTATGGTTTTGAAAAATGTAATCGATGGTTAAAACCGTTAGGATATGGTTTTTAATTTTAAAAACGGTTATGGTTATGGTTTTTGGAATTTTTGCAAAAAACCGATCCGTTGCCATCCCTATGTATCACCCCTTCTGTATCACCTTATGTGTCATTAAATAAAGGAGAGTGAATAAAAGTAATATGGAAATGGGCAGCGAGATATCTGAATTGGGAAGTTTGTCATATCAAAAGAGAACAGAACAGCATAGCCGACTTAACAGCAAAATACACTAGGCGAATGGGAGATAGTCTGAACCGGATTTCTAATGATGTAATAGATAGTATAGATTTTATTAGTAATGCTTTGAGAAATTGTTGTATTTGATTGCTTTTCTTCAATGTATGACAAAAAAAATTAGGAAAGAAAAATAATATGATTGATTTTAAAACCTTCACATAAAAGGTGATATAAAGGTAACCTAAAAAAAGATGACAAATATCATTACACAAATTTATCTAGTTTTATACCTTTGTTTTTCTATGTTATTATTACCGTATTTCGTAAAGTATACTTTTTGTCAAACACTAAGTTTTTTGAACTAAATCAAACCCACATTAGAAACAATCAAAATTCAAAAATGTAACCAGCTGGGATTAGCTCACTGGCCAGAGTCTTGGTCATTCGATTTAGTGTGCAGGTTCGAACCGAGTTAATGACTCCGAGTCCAAAGTGGATCTCCTACGTAACAAAAAAAATCAAAAATGTATCCAAATAATATAATATAAGTAAAAACCAGTCAAAATGCGGTGTTTAACACGTCAATATTTGCCCGATCCGGAACCGACGGACCAATTTTTACATTTTGCAAATAGAACCGATCCGGTAATCTCAGACTCGATTGACAAAATCGCAACCAAAAGTTTCAAAGAATGATAAAAACCGGACCGGACTGGTCCAATGAAACCAATTGCCAGGCTAGAATATTCCATAATGAATTCCAAATAGTTGAAAACATTGAATTACTAATAATCATAGCAGAAATTCAACGTAGCTAATAAGCTTCACAAATTAGGCAACCTGAATTAAAAGAAAGCTTAGCCATAATTCATAGTATGATAATCATTATTCTAGAAATAATCACGAACTAAGAACTATCGTACGCGATGAGATTTGCTTCTCAAATGTGTAGTTTTTGCTCTTCTTCGAGCTATAGATGATAAATAATAGACCAAGAACTACGTCTATTTACTTGGCCTCTCTTCAAAATGTAGTTAGTCCAACCCCGAAACAAATGGATTGACCAACTTAAAATCGAACTTTGGAACTCTGCTGCAAAACACGCCTTGCCATGGCAAGTTTAGATTCCTTTGCCTCGATGAGACCTTGCCTAGGAAACTTTTTTTGCGTACATTCTTCTTGTGTTCATTTGCTCTTTCATGTGCTTTGACTTGGTTTTTCAGAGGCTTCTACGCATAGTTTCAACTTCGTTTTGAGCCCTCTTTATCCTTGCCCACGATTATCCTTACCGAGTCATTTAAATCTGAAAAAAAAAGATCTGATGCATAAAGGTTACAACAAATACTCAGTTTTTCCTTTGTTATGAGCTTACATTGAATACTCACTTGTGCATTGGCTTTGCACCTATAGTATATCAATTAGCATTTGCATCTAAAGTATTTTCCACTTTCTTTCATTATTTAGGGATCTCATATGGTGTATTAAGGAGGAGGGGAGTGAGGATGCTTTTGAAGTGTTACATGGAAAAATGAAGCAAAAATAAAGGCATTTTGGAGGGCCAAAAAAAAAAAAAACAGTTTTTACTAGATGTTAGGCTAGGCAAAATGGTATATTCCAAGTCCAAATACAGCACTTTTTAACAGAATAACATGCAATTATATCATAATAATCCTTTGGTCTGAACGCGTATTTGTATACAAGGTACACTTTCCACTTTGTTGAGATAGTGAGTGTGTAGTGACTAGTACATAACAAGGAGCTGGAGTTGTTCTTTCTATGGAGTTGTCAAGCTGTTGTTTGGGGTCCTCTTTTAACTTTTTTTAACCTTTTTTCACAATGATAAAAAAGCAAAAGCATGCACTTGATCTGAATATGCCTTCCCCTCCCCATGTTTTGCTTTTTCTATTTTCCTCATTTTGCCCCCACACCCCCACTCTCACACCTTATTGTGTCGCACCAATACCCAAATATGAATTAAATCGAATAGAAATATCATTTTTCTGAATTATATATCATATTAAATTGTGAATATAGGAATAGCTTTTTAATCTCAAGTGTATAATGTTAAATATGCTACATGATTTTTGAAATTGTGGGTGTTATATATATTTTAGTAGATGTGAAAGAAAACGGGTGTTAATTTTCGATAGATTCATGCGTGATTATGTTATTTTTTACTATAACCTTATGGTATGTATTATTTTGATGTAGTATCATCTCGTATCAATGGGCATTGTATTGAAAATTGTATGATTACATGAACGATGGTGTTGAACACTTTGTCTTTCAATTTTTAATGTTTATTTTTGTTTGGGTCTGGTTTAGGAGGAAAATATGCAAGTCGTCCCTTTAAGTGCAAAAAATAGTTGGGTTTTACTTATATTTTTTGATCAAGACGCTTCAGTTGGGATGCCATGTTATAAAAAAGAAAAGTACGGTTGCAAATTTTCAGCCACTCTGTTGGAGCATGGTGTGATCATTTGGTTATGACAGGCTGAAAATCTCATGAAAAAGAAGCAATACTTTCCATTCTTATAGTGTTGCTTTTATTAGTTTGTCCACCTTGAATTATTGCTTGATGACATTTGCACCTTCATTTCTTTTTCCCCTTTTAACTATCATATTGCCTACACTATATCAAATTACATTGACACTGTACGTAATATCAATAGTGTATTTATTTTAACTTTTTCTAATAAAAGCTCTTTTCTTAAATTAAACTGACCTTTGTCATTATTTTGGAAAAAGACTTCCCACATGATAAGTTTGTTGAAATACATAAACTAAAATAAGTTTAAATACATGTAACTCTTCAACAACTACGATAAATTCAATAAATTTTGACGGATAATGAATCTGATAGATCAATGGACACTGAATATACTGATGAAACTTGCAATGAATTTAGTCATTTGTCTTTTTATATATCTAGATAGCATTTAATTTACATAACTTATTTAGTAGTATAAAAAGCAAGCTATCATTTGAAATTTTATATCAGAAAAGTGAAGAAAAACAAGAGCAAAAAATGTAAGTTTTGTAAAAGACACTAGCTTGTAAAAGTTATTTTTTTAAAAAGTATAAATATAGTCTTTGAGTTATATTAACCTTGGTTTCTTATTCTTCATTACACTGGCAGAGGCGAATCTATGGCTACAAAAGATGGGCTCAAGCCCACCCTCAATATTAAAAAAAAAACGTCCATTTACTTTCTTTTAGTTTTTATAAGTTTCTCATGATTAAATTTGTTTACATGGCATATATAATAATTAATATCAAATATCTTTTACTTATTTATTTTTTTTGGACAGGATATCTTTTAGTTATTTGTTATTTTATATTCTGTAGTTTGATAGATTTCTTTAGATTTGTTCAATTATTTATCTTTTGACAGTATATTTGAATATATTATTACTTGTGTTATATTTAAATAATAATTAAAATAAGATATAGATTTTTTTTTGTCAAAAGTGATTTATTCATAATTTTTAACAAGAGAATGTATAAGAAAATTTGCTTATAAATTACTGAATTTAAAATTAAAATTATTTATTTTGAAAAAAACAAGTCCTAATTTTTTTTTTTTTGGGACATAACAAATATCCTATCTATTTGTGTTGTTGTAATGGATGAATTTTCATTGATTTTTTTTTGTAAGCATAAAATTGAAAAAAAAAATTAAGTTGATATATTTACTTCGAGAAGATATTAATTATTGTTTTTTTTTCAAAAATTTATCACACTTAATTTTTTGTCAATTATTATCGAATTTATATGGTATTATTTGGTATACATTATTATAAAGGGTGATATATCATGTCATATTTTGTGAAATATCAATAAAAAAAATTAGAGGATTATCCATGAACCTTAATCGTTTAAGCCTACCCTTATATCTAATTCTGGATTCGCCACTGTACACTGGGACCAACATAGTGGTATCAAATCCAAGGTACGTGAAACACCATATCTAATGGTTTTGTACAAACTCAACTACCAAAGCTTATTATGGAAGATTATGATAAATGGAGCACTCAAATGAAGGCTCTCTTTGGATCATATGATCTTTGGAAAATTTTACAAATGGATACGATAAACCAAATCAAGCAGTAGGATTTGATGTTAATGCACAACAAGCGAATGCTTTAAGAAAAACGAGAAAGAAAGATAAGAAAGCTTTATATTATCTTTATCAAAGTGTTGGTGAATTTATGTTCGAGAAGATTGCTGAAGCAACAACGAGCAAAGAAGCATGCGATAAACTTGCAACTCAATTCAAATGAGTAGATCGTGTTAAACGTGTTCGTTTACAATCACTCTATGGTGATTTTGAAAGTGCCAAAATGAAAAAAGGTGAATCAATTTCTGATTTTTATTCTCGGCCATTTAAATAATAATAAACCAAATGAAAAGGAATGGAAAAAAATGGAAGAAATTGGAGTGGTAGAAAAAATACTACGAACACTTACCAATTTTTTTTAGCATATTGTCGTGGCAATTGAAGAGTCAAAAGATTTGGATGAACTCACAATAGACTTAGTTGATGGGTTCCTTACAAGTGCATGAGCAAAGAGTGAAAAAGGATTCTAATGTTGTCCCGGTTGAGCAAGCTTTGGAATCAAAGCTTAACATTAGTGGTCAAAGAGACCGAGGTCGAGGATCTTAACGTGGTGGTAGAGGAAATAATTTTCGAGGTCGAGGTCGAGCTCAAAGAAACTTTGACAACCAAAATCAAAATCAGCAAAATAACACAAACAATTTTTTTAGTGGACGAGGAAGAGCTCGTGGAAGAGAAGGTCGTGGACCAGATAACAAAAAAAAAATATTACAACTGTCACAAATATGGACACTATGCATCCGGATGTTGGAACAAATAGCCTGACCAAGATGATCAATCAA
Source organism: Nemophila menziesii (assembly GCA_029959085.1). Lineage (NCBI taxonomy): Eukaryota > Viridiplantae > Streptophyta > Magnoliopsida > Boraginales > Hydrophyllaceae > Nemophila > Nemophila menziesii. Next base: position 79,928,658 of record JARWIR010000002.1, read on the forward strand.
ATTTTGCTCAAAAGCAAGAAGATGAAGATGTCACACTACTTTATGCACAAAAAGACTCCAACAAAGAATAAGGTGTATGGTTTCTCGATTAAGGAGCGAGTAATCATATGTGTGGTAAGAAGGATATTTTTGAAGATCTTGAAGAGTATTTTCCATGGAAACGTAAGCATGGGAGATTCTTCCAATATTCTGGTGAAAGGCAAAGGTAAACTTAAAATTATACAAAAGAATGGTGTTTCACAATATATTTCAAATGTATGTTATGTACCTAGTGTTCTAAAACAAGGTCGCCTAGCCGACTAGGCTCTCCGCCTAGGCGTTCCAAAGTGCGATCCGCCTAGAATTTCTCTCGAAGGTTCGTATATGCATATTCTAATTAATAAACTACCCAATAAGATTAATGGGTTGCCCAACCAGAATACTACCTAGCATGCTAGCCCATAAATAACTAATTCAATCTAATCCAACGCAACACATAAGCAAAATATAAAGAAAAAAGTACTTAGGTTAGAGTTTGAACGCGCGAGAAAACAAAAAAGGTAGGATTTTTCAAATTACAAGTCTAGATTTCTTGAATTGGTTATTTTTTAGGTTAATAATAATGAATTATTATTATTTTATAGTAAAATATATGTTATTTATGTTAAATTGATCTACTTTAAGTATACTAGAATGTAAATATTATTCAATCAATGTATTAGTAATATATATTTAATATAAAATACTATAAAAAAAACGCCTAGGTAAAAGCCGCCAAAATTCCGATTAATGGGCCGCCTAGCCATCTAGGCGCTCGAAGGTGGTCGACCGCCCTAGTACCGCCTAGCGCCTTTTAGAACCATGTATGTACCCGACATGAAAAGTAATATTCTAAGCCTTGGGCAATTACTTGAAAAGGGTTATGTAATACACATGAAAGATCTTTGTCTTTGCTTGAAAGATGCACAAGGACGGCTTATCACCAAAGTCAAAATAGCGAGCAATCGAATGTTTCCGTTGCATTTAAACACAACTTTTGAAGAGTGTTTACAAGGAATGATAAGAAATGAGTCATGGAAATGGCATAATCGATTTGGTCATTTACATTTTAGTGGCTTGAAACTCTTGTCAAATGCAAATATGGTAAGTAGATGTATTTGTGTGCGAATCGTGTACTCTTGGAAAACAACAAAGAAATATTTTTCAAAGTGGAAAATCATGGCGAGCCGAAACACTATTGCACTTGGTTCATGCTGATATCTGTGGACCATTTGAAATTGAATCTCTTGAAGGAAACAAATATTTCATTTCTTTTATTGACAATTTCAGCCGAAATTTATGGGTGTATTTGATCAAGGAGAAGTCAGCTGCCTTACTACTTTCAACAAGTTTAAAGCATCCGTCGAGATGGAAAGCGACTACAAAATAAAAATTCTGAGACCTGACAGAGGTGGTGAGTATATCTCAAATGACTTTCAAGATTTTTGTAGAGAGCGGGGCATCAAGAAACAATTTACTACATCATACACCCCACAACAAAACGGTGTTGCAGAAAGGATGACGCGCACCATCCTTGACATGACGAGAACGATGTTAAAGGAGAAAAATTTGTCGTAGAATTTTTGGGCTGAAGTAGTGGCATGTACTACTTATTTGCTAAATTGTTTTCCAACCAAGAGTGTGAGAAATATGACACCACAAGAAGCTTGGAGAACCTATAAGCCAAATATTAGTCATCTCCGAGTTTTTAGTTGCATTGCTTATGCTCGTGTTCCAGATGCAAAAAGAAAGAAGTTGGATGATCGAGGTGAAAAGTGCATTTCTATTGGTTATAGCGAGGAGCAGAGGCGAATCTATGGCTACAAAAGATGGGCTCAAGCCCACCCTCAATATTAAAAAAAAAACGTCCATTTACTTTCTTTTAGTTTTTATAAGTTTCTCATGATTAAATTTGTTTACATGGCATATATAATAATTAATATCAAATATCTTTTACTTATTTATTTTTTTTGGACAGGATATCTTTTAGTTATTTGTTATTTTATATTCTGTAGTTTGATAGATTTCTTTAGATTTGTTCAATTATTTATCTTTTGACAGTATATTTGAATATATTATTACTTGTGTTATATTTAAATAATAATTAAAATAAGATATAGATTTTTTTTTGTCAAAAGTGATTTATTCATAATTTTTAACAAGAGAATGTATAAGAAAATTTGCTTATAAATTACTGAATTTAAAATTAAAATTATTTATTTTGAAAAAAACAAGTCCTAATTTTTTTTTTTTTGGGACATAACAAATATCCTATCTATTTGTGTTGTTGTAATGGATGAATTTTCATTGATTTTTTTTTGTAAGCATAAAATTGAAAAAAAAAATTAAGTTGATATATTTACTTCGAGAAGATATTAATTATTGTTTTTTTTTCAAAAATTTATCACACTTAATTTTTTGTCAATTATTATCGAATTTATATGGTATTATTTGGTATACATTATTATAAAGGGTGATATATCATGTCATATTTTGTGAAATATCAATAAAAAAAATTAGAGGATTATCCATGAACCTTAATCGTTTAAGCCTACCCTTATATCTAATTCTGGATTCGCCACTGGCGAGGAGTCAAAAGCATACAAACTTTACAATCCACTAACAAAACAAAGTGGTGGTGAGTAGAGATGTTGTTTTTAGTGAAGAATAAATTTGGAGGTGGAATGAAGAAGATTCTAGTAAGGAGAATCAAACCGAAGTTGAAGAAGAGGAAATAAACCATCAACATCAAGAATTGCTTGTCATGACACCTCAACAAGTCATAAATTCTCAAGACAATGAAGGTCCAGGTAGTTTTTCTTCTCCGCCAAGAAGAGTGTGAAACTTGATAGAAATATAAAAAGAAACCGAAGAGATGAATTTGGTATGTCTTTATACCGATCATGAGCCATTGCCATTTGAGGAAGCCGTGAAAGAAGATTCTTGGAAGAAAGAAATGATTGAAGAAATTCGTTCAACTGAAAAAAATAATACTTGGGAATTGACGTCTCTTCCAAAAGGACATAGACCTATTGGAGTCAAATGGGTCTATAAAATACAGAGGACAGCAAATGGAGAAATTGATCGCTACAAGGCAAGACTTGTTGCAAAAGATACAAACAAAAATATGGAATTGATTATATTGAAGTGTTTGCCCTTGTTGCTCGGCTAGACACTGTGAGAATGTTGATATCGCTTGTAGCTCATCATAAATGGAAGATACACCAATTGGATGTCAAATCTGCATTTTTTAATCGTATACTTGAAGAATAAGTTTACATCGAACAACCAGAAGGTTTTACCATAAATGGTAAAGAATATAAAGTGTACCGATTGAAAAAGACTTTGTATGGCTTAAAGCAAGCTCCGTGAGCGTGGAACTCTCAAATCGACAATTATCTTATCGAAAATGGTTTTGTCAAATGTTTATTTGAGCATGCACTTTATTCGAAGCAAAATTATCAAGGTAAAGTGTTAATTGCATGTCTTTAAGTTGATGACTTGCTTTTTACGGGAAATGTGAAGAATTATTTGTTTAGTTCAAACAAGCCATGTTCAAGGAATTCGAAATGACAGACTGTGGGCTTATATCATTTTTTCTTGGCATCAAAGTACATCAACAAGAAGGTGGAATATGTATTTCACAAAAAAGGTATGCCTCAGAACTACTTGAGAAATTTAAAATGGCGAACTGTAATCCCGTAGAAACTCCGATGTCACCTATTTTGAATATGACAAAAGAAGGAGAAGAAAAATGTGTGATGTCCACATTGTTTAAAAGTATAATTGGAAGTTTACGATACCTCACGATCACAAGGCCCAATATTGTTTATTCTGTTAGTTTACTTAGTCGTTATATGGAAACTATGAAAGAGTCTCATTGGCTTGCAGCAAAAAGGAGCCTTGGATACATCAAAGCTACTATGAATTTTGGTCTATTTTATCCTTATCAGGAAGATGTTGTATTGTATGGATATTCTGATAGTGATTGGGGAAGTGATCAAGATGAAAGGAAAAGCCCCAGTGGGTATATGTTTTTTCTTGGGTATTGATGTCTCCCTATTTGTGATGATTTAATGTTAGTTGGAGACATCATTTTAGGTGTTTTAGGAAGTCTAGTAGTCAATTTTCCTATGATTTATTACACTTTCATATTTCTTGTCTTGATTTGATGATTTATTATTTTTAGAGCATATTTGGTTTAATTTATTTTTTTAGTGTGAAGCTTTAAAGATATATCGTAATTAATTAGACACCAAATTTTGGCGCCGCTGTCGGGGACTTGTGTCTCGTTAGCGTGTAGGTTATTTAATTTTAGTAGTAGTAGTTTTTAGTTAAATGTTTATTTTCCAGTTTTTATTTTTATTTTTCCAGATTTACGCTTGTTGGTTTGTTTTAGGCGTTTTCAGGTTTTAGCAGTGCATCCTTGACCTCCTCTTGCGGAGCCCGAAAGGAGCGACAGATAACAGACGTATCAGAGAAGACAGAGCCCGAAGGAGAACTATGGCAGAACATCAAGAAGCAATAGATCCACCACTTGGTCCTTTAGGACCTTTACCACCATCACCGCCAGGAGATAAACAGAAACAACAACAGAATTGAACAAGATCTCCCAGGCTTGGGAGCACCTTTTCGAGTTCAACCATTAGGTTATCGTCCTACAGAGCTCCAGAATATCAAGTTCAGGCCCAATCCAGGCATGCTCAGTCAATTTCAAAGTTTTGGAATCTATAGTGGTGCAACAGTTCAAGATCCGTAAGAGCGATTCAGAAGTTCATGCAGATTTGTAATGCCTATGTTACTCCAGGCATTACACACGAGCAACTGTATTGTCACATGTTTTCTTTCTTTCTAACCGGCAAGGCTAGTGATTGGCTAGATAGACAACCACCAGGTACAATTACTACTTGGGAAGAACTTCAAGCCACATTCTTTAACCGTTTTTATCCGAAAAGTATGAGACTCAAAGATCAGAGCGAGCTTGCTAAGTTTTGTCAAGAGAATGGAGAAGAAGTAGGAGACGCATGGACAAGGTTTCAACAGAAGTTAGGTAGATGTCCACTCCATGGTTACACCCCGTCTTTACAGTTAGCTATAAAATTTGAAGATGTAGTATGTTTTAATGAAGTTTGGAAAGGTCAAAGTTTAGAGAGAGAATGATTTTTTAGAAAGATGTGCACTTCTTGATGATATAAATGACACTTATTTTTCTGGAACCCCTTATATATCATGCAATACCTAATCACTTCGAATAAATTTATTTTTAGCAATTCTTGAAATAAGTTATTGGATCAGCCCAATTAATAGTAATATATTTTGGACCAATCTGTAGGGAGTGAAGTAAAAGCATGAATAAAGACCGATTATAGGTAGAAACGTGTTATAATGCTGGCAATGATAAAGACTCAAACCAACATTTTTTCCCGTTACATCTTTCTCCACTCCAACATGTTATTTATGCAGTAATATATTGGTTTAAGCCAGTATAGAAATATACTCAATAACAGATTAAAAAAGTGTAGTAGACTACTTACTCAGTGGAGTAAAAAGAAATTTAAAAACAATAGGAAGGAAATTGATAAGAAGATGGAAAAATTAGAAAATATATACAATGACCTTAATACTAAGTGTTGGGATGAATATCATTATATTATTAAAGAAATAGAAATTCTTTGGAGTAAAGAAGAGGACTTTTGGGCTAATAGATCTCGTGTGTTATGGCTTAAAAAGGGGGATAAAAATACCTCATATTTTCACGCAGCTACAAAAGAAAGAAGAAAGATTAATAAAATTAAAAATATTACTAAAGAAGATGAAACTTGGGTAGATAACTATATAGAGATACAAAATGAAATAAGTACTTATTTCAATAACATCTTCAAAACTAGTGGAAATAGAGACTATACCTCTATATCAAACCTTATTAAAAAAAGAATTAGTAAAAACATGAATGAATCTTTGGATAAACCTTTACTTATTGAGGAGATTATAATAGCTATTGATGGTCTGGGGCTAAATAAAGCCCCAGGACCTGATGGTTTCTCTGGTATTTTTTACAAAACATATTGGGAATATATTAAAAGCGATGTGATCAAACTTATAAATGAATTTTGGTATAATGGAGGTAGTTTAGAGGAAATTAACCATACGTATATCTCTCTTATACCTAAGATTCCAATACCTATTACTATTAAACAATTTCGTCCTATTAGTTGTTCAAACTTCATTTATAAAATAATAGCGAAAATTCTTGTTAATAGAATGCAACCGGTAATGGATGTAATTATTGATGAAAATCAATCCGCATTCGTACCTGGAAGGCATATACAAGAAAATACGATGGTAGCCCATGAAATTATTACATATATAAAGGGACAAAAAAGAACTAAAACACATTTCCTCACTATAAAAGCAGATATTCAAAAAGCGTACGAGAATGTCGAATGGGATTCCTAAAAACAATTATGGATAAAATGGGTTTTAGTGAGAAATGGGTTAGCAAAGTAATGAGGTGTGTTACTTCTGTAACATACTCATATTTATTAAATGGTACCCCAATAAAATTAGATAATCCCCAACGAGGATTACGACAAGGTGACCCCTTATCGCCCTTCCTCTTTTGTATTGTTACTCAAATGCTATCTATTCTTATAGCTAATAAAAATGAGGAACAAATATTGAATGGGATAAAAATTGTGAAATTGGCCCCTAGTGTAAATCATTTACTGTTTGCCGACGATAGCATTTTCTTTATGAAAGCTAATATGGTAGAAATAGAAGGTTTTAATGATGTAATTAATAAGTATAGTTACTCCACTGGAATGAAACTAAATTTAAACAAGTGTGGGGTTAAATTTAGCCCCAATACACCTGACTATATTCAAAAGGTGTTGGCTAATAAGCTTAATATGCCTATTACGAATGACTTGGGTAATTATTTGGGACTACCCACAGAATGGGGGAGATCTAGAATAAAAGACCTCAATATATTGGTAGAAAAAACTTTAAAAAGAATAGAAAATTGGAAAAACCTATACCTATCTGGTAAAGAAATTTTAATAAAAGCGGTGTTACAAAGTTTACCAAACTACTTTTTATCTTCATATCTTATACCAAAAAGAATTTGCGATTTAATATCTTCTCAAATTGCAAACTTTTGGTGGGGTAGTAATGGAAAAAATAAATGCCACTGGGGCAGCTGGAACTCTATAACAAAAAGTAAAAGGGATGGGGGTCTTGGATTCTGAGATCTCAACCTAATGAATGTAGCTCTACTTAGTAAACAGGCTTGGAATTTGATTAACAACAATAATACATTACTATATAAAATACTAAAAGGAAAATATTTTCCAATTACTAATTTTATGGAAGCTCAAATAGGGAGTAATCCATCATGGGGTTGGAAAAGCTTAATTTGTGGAAGAAATGCAATTAAGGAAGATATTAAATGGAAAATAGGAAATGGATACACTATAAATTTACATACTGATAAATGGATTAATGGTACTAACGGGATTATAACACCTAATAAAAATGATTTACGAAAAGTAAATGATCTAATGATTAGCAATGAGAGAAAATGGAATATAGATACTATACTTCAAGCGTATACTAGTGAAGTTGCACAATCTATTTTTAATACGTTTATACCTCTATCTAGAGGGAAAGATGTTCCCTTTTGGATACATGATAAAGATGGTAACTTCTCAGTTAAAAAATGTTACTATATTATGAAAAACAAAAAAGAGGGTGAGGAGAAGAATAGATGCTCTGATAAAGCTACCTCCTCGCATCAAGTTGATAAAATGATCTGGAAAATGATATGGGGTTTAAAGGTAGCACCAAAAATAAAAAACTTTACTTGGAAGGTAGTTAAACATTTGTTACCTACAAATGATAATGTGTATAAAAGGAAAATTAGTTTGAGCCCAATTTGTGATATTTGTAATAAAGAAACTGAAACTATAGAACATATGCTATTAAACTGTGAATGGACTAGAGCCATTTGGTTTGCCTCCCCTTATCACTTGATTACTTGCAACCAATCTACCTCTAAGATAGATGTTTGGATGGCAAGTATAATAGAGAAAAGGAGAGAGGCAGGAATGAATACTGACTTCATAATGGAACAAGTATGTGTCATCTTATGGCATATATGGAAAGGAAGATGTGCATTTAAATATAAGGTCATAAAGCTGGACCCTTTGAGAAGCTTGAACAATGCTAAGAAAGAGTGGGAAGAATACCAAAATATAATTTATCCTAAGGATGTTAATTCTAAACTGAAGGATAATAAGAATAAAAATAAAAGTTTGGCGCATAAGAATGTAAGTAATGGAAATATTGAATCTAAAGCTAGTCTTGAAATAGACAAAAATATTCAAAAGCTTAAGTGGATTCCTCCACCTAGGAACTTTATAAAAATAAATTGTGATGCATCTACTAAAGATAATAATGGAGCTATATCTTGTGTTGCTAGGGATTTTACAGGAAAGGTGATCTATTGCAAAGCATGGAAGATTAAGGTGGAAAGCGCTAAAGAGGCTGAAGCATTGGGGGTGTTAAAAGCTTGTCTTCTCGCTAAGGAGTTCCCTCCTCAAAGTGTGATAATAGAAAATGACTGCCTCCAAGTGATGAAATCTTTAGAGCTTAGGAACCACTTTAATTCGCCATTAATTTGTAATATTATTAAAAGTATTTATTTTGTTTCCGAGGATTGTAAACCTATTTTTCGATGGATTAATCGTGATAGGAATAGACTAGCCGATGGGGTAGCTAAGTATAAGCTAAGTGGCAATATGCTAGGCTCGTGTTTAGACACGTACCCATTTAGGTTAGAAGAAATAATCAAAACTGAAACCGTCCCTATGGGAATTGGTTAAATTTGTAATAACTTTTTGAGTATTAGTTGAGAAGGATTTGGAAAAATAAATAAATATATATATTGGTTTAAGCTTGTTAACTAATCCTGATACAAGGGTTAATCAATTATTTTTGAAATTTCTGTTTATTTGTATGAATATCTAAACTGGGTTTTATTTTGTAAGGATTTCAAATTTGATAATGACATTGAAAATTGATGCAAATCGGTTACATGTTATATTAATAAAATATAATTTCAAATGCTTTTCTTTATATCTTTAAAAATAACATTCTATTTTCTTTCATTTAGTTTTGTTTCCTATATGACAAAAGTACTGAAAGGAAAAGATGTAAAATAAAGACAAAATTTGTTTAAAAAAAATTAAAAAGCAAATTTAGAGTAACTTACTAGATTAAGTGTCAATCCTCGAAAACGACATCTATCGTTCCCTAGGGTGTAATATATAAATCAACGCAAAAAGAGTGTAACTTTCTGCGAATGTATGGGTTGTTGACAAGTAATAATTTTGATTAGTACATAGGGTGATCATCCCCAAAGGGACTATCAAGGTCAAATCAATGTGTTTCGAAGTATAATGGTGTATAGTTTACGAACGAAATGACAAAAAAGGAAATAATATAATATTTGTTTGGTTTTCATACTTTAAAACGGCAAAAATGTTTAACGGAAATGAAATACTAAAACGGAAATTAAATTAAACTAAAGAATATGAGAAGTATGCTCAAGGATTGTTAATAATTCTCAAAGTCGGTTAATGTGATGTTCTAGATATAAGGGACTATTGATTGTGCATATTAGTCTGGATTCAATATTCATCCCAAATCTCTCCCGGATACAAATCAACCCCTTACGACTACTTGGCTAGTGAGCCGTCGGCTCACTAACGCACATCAAGCGTGTATATACTTATTCCACAATTAAACCCTCCTTCCGGACGGTGGCTTAATTACTTAATTTATCCACTATTTGTCCAGAATATGAATAGTGATATTACAATACGCATACCTAATAGAATTAAAACATAATTTATTTAAATACAAAAACCCAAAATCATAAGAACGTCAATAAAAAATGAACTATGGTTCATACATAAGGCAGTCCTCAAGCAATGAGGGTTTAGTTCATATTCAAATAAAAAATCTAATAAAACTAATGCAAGAATAACTTTAAAATAAAAAATAAATAAAGTTACTCTAACGAATGGAATGAATCGGAGTTTGGATGGTAAAGAATGATTGGGTTTTGTGGAAAACCCTTCCTTTCTCCCACTTCTACTCTTCTCCAGACGCTCTTCTTTTTAAAATATGAAATGTGTTGAGGGATGCTGAATAATGAGCTTCTAAACGACTTATATACTAGCTAAAACATTCAGGGCCTTCATGGGCTCACTTAGGTAGGTTAAAAATAGTCCAACTTGTTTTTAGCTAGTGATGGACTAGTTCGAGCCACGGTGGAAGCAAATGGAATAACTTTTTCATCTGAACTCCGAATTGACTTACGTCACTGATGTCTCCCCATTTGTGATGATTTAATATTAAGTGGAGACATCATTTTTAGTGTTTTAGGAAGTCATTCAGTCGATTTTCACATGATATATTGCACTTTCCTATTTCGTGTCTTGATTTAATGATTTATTATTTTTAGAGCAATTGGGTTTAATTATTTATTTAGTGTGAAGCTTTAAAGATATATATGGAGATTAATTAGATGCCAAATCATTTCTAAGAGATAAAGGAAAGAAGACATGCATGGAAATTGGAGATAAGCATAGAAAAGATAAGATATGGAAAGATAAAGTTGCCAAATAAATCTGAATTCCAGCACCACGACCACAAAAAGGCTCATAACTCAAGATTAGCTAGGAATTTGGAAGAATGGTCTTAAGAAAAGTTAAAGAGATTTCCGAGACGATCAGTTTTGACTATTGAAAGGCATCAAACAGATAAGTATTGAAGCAGTTATGACCAAAACAAAACAACGGCAGATTATTACGTTTTCTATATTTTAGGGTTACGAATTTGAGTTGGGCTTGGAGTCCAAGTTACTTGTCTTTCACTCCAAGAAAACGAATTAGAGCTTCTAAACACCTATAAATACACCCTTAAACCTTTGAAAAATAAGCCTTTCCTCTCATAAATTAGTCCTTAAGTTTTATATCATTAGAGTTATTGAAGAGAGTAAGATGAAATCTTTGTATCAATCTTTTAGTTTATTTCTTTCAGGTATGAACTAATTTTCCCATAGATTGGGTTTTGCGTTATGTATAATCTATGGATTCTATTTTCTTTCTATCTAAGTTTCTTTGGAAATTATATGTTTTAATTTGATATTAGCTGCTAACCCATATATTTGTTTATGTGTTTTGAATTATTGCCTGTCCTAAACCTGATCACTTTAGGCTTTCTTAAGAGTAGTTAGATGGTCGCCGGGAAGGGGTGTCTAATTATTGAAACACCACATAACGTCTAGTGTCCGGTATTGGTCTCGACAATATCAATCCTAACTAGTTAGTCATTAGGGTTTGTTTTAATCAACATATCACCAATTGAAGGAATTGTTTGCTTAGGGCCTTGGTAGCGCTTGATAACCCTATTTTAAACTGCCTCGTGGTTGTGCCATAGCCCCCTTAGTTGCTCTCAAGGTCTAAGGAATGGGAATTTAGAATCCTTACTAAGTATCTAAGAGCTATTATCTCCCTTATTAACTGAATATGATAGAAATAATTAGAAGGATTAGTGCACACTAGCAAAACCAAAGCTATACTCTCTCATCTCATATTTTCTCATATTTATTTTATTGTCTTTACTTTTACTCGGTTTAATTAATCGTCTCTCAATTTATTCATCTTTAGTTTCTGTCTTTTGATTAATTATTGCTATTCTTAATTAGTTGCTCATTCGTATAACACACTAAGTCCCTGAGAACAAATCTAAATTATCATTAAAACTTGCATACGTCCTGTAATACTGCAGTACCGTGCCTGTCTAGGGTGATTAGTGCATTGTTTTCTAGCTTATTTTTATCTTATTTTTATCACACCCTAGGCGACACCAAGTTTCTGGCCGTTGCCGGGGACTTGTCTCGTTAGCGTGTGGGTTATCTATTTCGAGTAGTAGTTTTTAGTTAATTTTTAATTTTCAGTTTTTTTATTTTTCCAGATTTACGCTTGTTGGTTTGCTTTAGTCTTTTATAAGTTTCAACAGTGTTTCATATTTGGCCTCCTCTACCGGAGCCCGAAAGGAGCTTCACAGCTTATGACAGACGTATCCGAGAAGAAAGAATCCAAAGAAGAGCTATAGCAGAAAATCAACATGGAGTAGATCCACCACTTAATCCTATAGATCCACCACTTGGAGTTATATGCCAACAACAACTACCACTAGGAGGTAACGGAATCAACAATAATCAGAACAGAGTTGAACAAGACCTTCCAGGCTTGGGAGCACTGTTTCATGTTCAACCATAAGGTTATCGTCCTCCAGAGATCCAGAATATCAAATTCAGGCCCGATCCGGGCATGCTCAGTCAATTTCAGAATTTCGGACTCTACAGTGGTGCAGCAGTTCAAGATCTGGTAAGAGCGATTCAGAAGTTCATGCAGATTTGTGATGCCTATGTTACTCCAGGCATTACACGCGAGCAAATGTATTGTCACATGTTTTCGTTCTTCCTGACCTGCAAAGGTGGTGAGTGTCTAGATAGGCAACCACCAAAAACTATTAATACATGGGCAGAACTTCAAGCCGCATTCTTTAACCGTTTTTTCCGAAGAGTATGAGACTCAAAGACCAAAGCGAGCTTGCAAAGTTTTGTCAAGAGAATGGAGAAGAAGTAGGAGACGCATGGACAAGGTTCCAACATAAGTTAGCTAGATGTCCACTCCATGGTTACACCCCGTCTTTACAATTAGCTATATTTTATCAAGGTATCATTAGAGAAAGTAGACTGAGGGTAGATAATCTTGGGAAGAGAAATTTTGTGTCCATGAATCCTGCAGAAGCTGCCGAAGGTATGGAAAACATTATAGAAACATAAAGGAGTTGATTTTCGTCACTTCCCTCGCGACACTGACTTCAAGCTCTCCCTAAATAAAAAGGAATCATGTACAAATTTCTTAACAATATTTCGTAGTGACTGAAACACTAAGGTACAATGATTTCTCCGGCAAATGCTCCAACTTCCCAAAGTGACTCTAAGCTCAAATTCTACCTTGCCTTGGGGTTTATCTTGACTTTTTTTTACTTCTTCTTATTATCATATTGGGACCTTGTATCAACCATGTACCTAAGATATACACACTTAGCACACAATTAAGGCACAAAAGCTCTATAAATAGTATTATGTCTGAAACGAGATGCAAAAGTACAATATTAAATTTAATAAGGAAAAATTATTCACTTAGGCCCAATAAACTCCAAATATAATGTCTCGTGAATTAATCCATCACAAAAACAGAGACATCAATTAATATTTAGGGGATGTATATACATGGTCGAGACGAGATATGTTTATGTATAAAATGTATAAGCTGTAAATGACATAATTAAGAACAAAAATGAAAAAGATTATATTGACGGTTGTTGCAAAAGATGAGGCATAAAAGACTTGAATACATTCATAGTCTCCTATACATTTCTATTCTGGTTTAGGTGGTTATTCCCCTACAATCTATATAGCCTATCTCTCCATGATTTTGGCGTACATGCGATGGTCGTCGTGGTCCACGATCTTTGAAGACATAATCCAGAATTGAGGAGTTGTTGCCCTATCTTTAACTAGAAGGGGTGGTGGTGGTCAACCTCCGCAATTCGTTGTCCCATCAAGACCAGACTAGAGAAACCACAAGAATGTCAATTAGAAAGAGTAAACCAGCTATGGAAAGTAGAAGATGACGTAGAGTGGGACACGTAAATTCTGGATAACTTGTTTCCCCAACCAACAATACCAGTAATTACGAAGATTTGACTCTTAAACATGGATCAAGAAGACAGATACATATGGCCCTTTTCAAAAGATGGAGATTATGCAACAAAACGAGATACAAAGTATTGACAGAGGATGTGATTCTAATCGAACCCCAATCAACAATGGCGACAACAAATCTCAAGCCTATGCTATGGAACACGGTGTGGAAAGCAATACCAAATAAAATTAGAATCTTTATATGGAAAACATGCAATAATGCGATACCAACGTCACATAATTTAGCCAATAGGGAATGTGCGGACTCACATAATTGCGCATGGTGCCAGACGGAAACAGTGGAACATTTACTTTTAAATTGTGCAGTCTCAAAAGCCGTATGGGCAGCCACCACATTACAGATACGAATACAACAAGAAGAAACAAATAATATTGGTGACTGGATGATGAATATCATAGAAGCCTATACAGTAAGAGGCTGGGAAAGAAACTCAATCACGAACTACATACTAATCCTTATATGGAATATATGGAAGGCGAAAATGAAAGCACTACACGAGGAAGCAAACATAGATGTGGATCAGATTATCAAAACAACGCACTCCCTCATGAGCGAACTACACAGAGTGCAATGGGCAGCACCACACGTAACACAACAATCACAGGTGCAAATGGCGAGAGCAGATAACAAAAATGGCAAGAGTAGATAACAACAATGACGAAAACACAACAAGATTCACTTTCTGGTGCAATGCGTTCTTTGGAAACAAGTATGATAAAACAGGGATCAGAGTCGTACAAAATAAACAATCAAAACAGACAAATCACGGAAACACAAAATCTCATTAGATGCGATTCACCCTTGGAAGGTGAGGTTATGGCTGTAATGGAAGCAACAGAACAAAGTAGAGATCTCCCGGAGGTACAGAAGACAATATATTCAGATAACCTTGACCTGATCCAAGGTATAAGGCAGGTGTCAGCAGCAAGATGAACTATTCAACCGATCGTCCGACGACTAATTCAGATGGCGAAAGAATTTGGCCCAATATCCTACAAGCATTTTCCACGTAGGGTGAACAACCAAGCAGACTTTCTTGCAATATTTTTTAAGCACATAGCCATAACAAGATTGGTAACGTCGTCCCCGCTCACCGAAGATTTCTCCAAACTAGAATTCAGATAGAATTTCGCGGAAAACGGTTTATTTTTACGTAAAAAAAAGATAATCAAATGACTTGAAGAATGGATGAAAACCTATTACACGTTATATTAATACTAACATTTCCAAATACTTTTCTTTCTTGGTTGACCAACAAAAAGAATACTTTTCTTTCACTCCAAATGTCTCTTTTAAGCTTAATAATTTTTCTTTATCAGAAAACATAAAATTATTTGTGAACATTCTTATTTAAACTTATAAATTTATTGATATTTTCGTTAAAACATTTTAATTTCGATAGATACCTTAATATTCGGGTCCAAATAAATTACAAGTGATATTAATTAAATTCAATTTCAAATACTTTTCTTCCTACTTAGATCTCTCGTCTTAACAGTCAACTACTTTTTTTTTCCTATCTACAAAATATATACATACACCCCATGTCCTATACATAGTATATCTATAGATATTTATTCCTTCTTTTCATTTTCTTCTTTACAAATCAAATTCAATACTTTTTTCCAAATTCTAAAAAGCGAAACTAAAAAGAAATCAATCTCATACAAGAAGAGAGCAATTATTCACTTCCCTTTTCCTTTTCTCTCTCTCTGCTTTCTTTTATATTTGCCAGTCTTGCATATAGTCCTTCTCTCAAATACCCTTTATCATAAAAAGCTTCACCTCTTCATCACTATCAATTTTCTTTCACCACCTTTAAGAAAAGAGATAATACGCAAAAGATCTAGGTATGGATGTTCATGTTCAGCTACCATTTATCTCTATTCTCTTCCGATTTATTAGTGGATTGTGTTTTTTTTTGCTTAAAGTTTAATATTGTTCTTGATCTGAGCTTAGATTGTTATTTTTCGTTTTATTTACTAATACGTTGTGATCCTGCTTTGTTAATTGACTTAATTCGCTTCATTTTCGCTCGATTCCTTTTTATATATATGAGATTTAGTATGATTTGTTGATTTATAATGTTTTAGCTATGGATTAACTTTGCTAAACCTTATTTCAAAGCTGATGTGCAATTAAGGTTCTTAAAGCTTTGATCTCGTGTTACTGATCATAATCGATTAGATTACAATGCTGTAATTAATCATATGTTAAATGTAATTATAAATACAATTTTTAAGTTTAAATTGACTTATAATATGTTGAAATGAATAGAAAAGAGAGAATTTATGTGTGTTTTAACCTTCTTTCTGTGATTTAAATTCAAATAAATCATATCTAACTTTTTACACCTCCATTTTTTCAATCTTAACAGATTAAACAACTTTTAAATCTTAATCGTATTGAAGCAATATCACTAGAAAAAAAATGTCTACTTCTGCTAAGACATTGGAACCTGTATTTCAAGGAGCTGGTCAAAGATTGTATCCTTAAATCCATTAATAAATTATTTTAATATTATTTTTACAAATGTTTAAACTTAACAATTCATAGAGGAACTGAAATCTGGAGAATCGAAAATTTTCAACCCGTTCCTTTACCTAAATCTGATTATGGTAAATTTTATTCCGGTGATTCATACATTATCCTACAGGTATGTATTTAAATTTTTTTATTTTTTTCTTTTTCATTATTTTTATATACTTTTTTTTAGACTACTCCTGGGAAAGGAGGTGCATATTTATACGACCTACACTTTTGGCTTGGGAAAGATACAAGTCAGGTAATTATTATTTTTTTTTGCTAATTTTTTTGTAAATTTAATTTAAAATTAAATTTTAAAATAGGATGAAGCTGGAACAGCTGCTATTAAGACAGTGGAATTAGATGCAGTACTAGGTGGTCGAGCTGTACAAAATAGAGAAATTCAAGGGCATGAATCTGATAAATTTTTATCATATTTTAAACCATGTATTATACCTTTAGAAGGAGGTGTTATATCTGGGTTTAAAAAAGTTGAAGAAGAAAAATTCGAAACTCGTTTATATGTTTGTAAAGGAAAACGTGTTGTCAGATTAAAACAGGTAAAAAAAAAATTAAAAAATAATATATATATATGATATTAATTTTAATTTTTTGTTTTGTTTTAGGTTCCGTTTTCTAGATCTTCATTGAATCATGATGATGTGTTTATATTGGATACTGAAGATAAGATTTATCAATTTAATGGTGAAAATTCGAATATTCAAGAACGTGCTAAAGCTTTAGAAGTTATTCAGTTTTTGAAAGAGAAATATCATGATGGAAAATGCGATGTTGCAATAGTTGGTAAGGATTTATGTCAAATTACCATATTACCCCCATGTGTTTGATAAAATGTCAAAGAAAAAACTCTATTAGGAAAAAAAGATCTCTTAAGCATTTAATCAAACACTAGATATGCTTGCAAAAACTACATCATATAATATTGTTTTGTTTATATTTTTCTTTTTTTAGTGTAAATTACCATTTTATCCCCATGTGTTTGATAAAATGTCAAACAAAAAACTCTATTAGTAAAAAAAGAATCTCTTAAGCAATATGTGCATACAAAAACTACATCATATAATATAGTTTTGTTCATATTTTCCTTTTTTAGGGTAAAATACCATTTTACCCCTATGTGTTTGACAAAATGTCACAGAAAGGATCTCTTAAGCAATTAATCAAACATTAGATATGCGTTTAAAAAACCACATAATATAATATTGTTTTGTTTGTATTTTCCTTTTTTAGTGTAAAATACAATTTTTACCCCCATGTGTTTGACAAAATGTCACAGAAAGTATCTCTTAAACAATTCATCAGACACTAGATATGCATGAATAAACCACATAATATAATATTATTTTTGTATTCAGATGATGGAAAATTACAAGCTGAGTCAGATTCAGGTGACTTTTGGGTATTATTTGGTGGATTTGCACCTATTGGTAAAAAACTACCTAATGAAGATGATATTGTACCTGAGCGGACCCCACCTGTGTTTTACAGGTATATATTTAATATAACCCTTTTAACATTCTTTATTATTTTTAATAATTGTGTTATTTTTTTTACAGTATTAATGATGGTCAAGTGATAGTTGAAAATGCTGAGCTGTCAAAATCAAGTTTGGAGAATCATAAATGTTATTTACTTGATTGTGGGGCCGAGGTTTTTGTTTGGGTTGGTCGTGTAACACAAGTTGATGAAAGAAAAGCTGCTATTCAAACTGCTGAGGTAATGTTTTTAGTTCTTAAATACCAAATATACCCCTGTGGTTTGATAAATGGTCAAAATTACCCCTATGATTATAAAAGGGACAAATACTCCCAACTCGTGACATCAATCTTGGGGAGGAGCCAGTTTTTCCAGACTTATTTGTACTCTAGGTCCTTATATTATGCAAAAATTGCAATATAGGTCCCTGTATTATGCAAAAATTGCAATATTGGTTGCTGTATTATGCAAAAATTGTAATATATGTCCCTGTATATGCAAAATTGCACTATAAGCCATGTTATCATTTTTTGAAGTAAATACAGTATAAGTCCTTATATTATACAAAAATTGCAGTATAGGTCCCTATATTATGCAAAAACTGTAACATAGGTCCCTATATTATGCGAAATTTGTAATGTATGTCCCTGTATATGCAAAAATTTCACTATAAGCCTTGTTAGCAATTTTTTAAAATAAATACAATATATGTCCTTATGTTATGCAAAAATTGCAATATAGGTCCCTATATTATGCAAAAATGGCACTATAAGCCTTGTTATCAATTATTTTAAAAAAATACACTATAAGTCCCCATATTATGCAATAATTGTAATATAGGTCCCTATAATATGCAAAAATAGCAATATAGGTCCCTGTGTATGCAAAAGTTGTACTATACACCTTGTTATTAATTTTTTGAAATAAATACACTATAAGTCCTTATATTATGTAAAAATTGCAATATAGGTCCCTATATTATGCAAAAATTGCAATATAGGTCCCTATATTATGCAAAAATTGCTATACAGGTTCCTATATTATGCAAAAATTACAATACTGGTCCCTTAATTATGCAAAATTTGGAATATAGGTCCTTGTATATGCAAAAATTGGATTATAAGACTTGTTATCAATATTTTAAAATTAATACACTATAAGTCCACATATTATACATAATAGCCTAAATTTTATTATAGAAAAAATAAACATTTCATATAAATAAACTAAATTAAAGCCTAATTAGATAAATTATATGTAACAAAAGGGTTAGTTTTCACGAGTTAAAAAACCACATGTGGTATTTGTCCCTTTTAAAACATAGGGAAATCTGGGATTTTAATTATTTTACCATTTATTAAATGTTTTTTCTAGTATTCTAATTTATTAATCTATATATTATATTTTATTAATCTATAAATTATATGTACAGGAATTTATTGCTAATCAAAATAGACCAAAATCAATTAGAATAACAAGGCTTATTCAAGGTTATGAAACACATGGATTTAAATCCAACTTTGGATCTTGGCCATCAGGTTCAGCTCCTTCTGGTGCTGAAGAAGGACGTGGAAAAGTTGCAGGTATATTTTATATAAATTATCAAATTACCCCTATAGTTTCACAAAATGTCAAAAAACCCCATATAGTTTCCAACTCGTAATGTGTTGTCACGAATAGAAAAACTATAAAGGATATTTGTCCTTTGTGACCTTTTATTAAACACTTTGTTTTTGATTTATTTTTATTTAATTATAAGTTTGGTCATATTGGTCCCTATAGTTTCACAACATGTCAAAAAGAAGCCCATGGTTTTTCAACTTTTCACAAGTAGAAAAACTATAAAGGATATTTGTTCTTTGTGACCTTTTGTCAAACACTTTGTTTTAGATTATTTTTATTTAATTATAAGTTTATATTTGTCATATTAGTCCCTATAGTTTCGTTTCACAAAATGTCAACAAAAACCCATGGTTTTTCAATCTGTCGCGAGTATAAAAACTATAAAGAATATTTTTCCTTTGTGACCTTTTCTCAAACACTTTATTTTGAATTAATTTATCTAATTATAAGTTTGTATTTGTCATATTAGCCCCTAAAGTTTCACAAAATGTCAAAAAAAAAACATGGTTTCCAAATAGTAATAACATATTTCTCCTTTGTGACCTTTTATCAAACACTTTGTTTGAATTATTTTTATTTTTGTCATATTAGCGCTTTTAAAGCAACAAGGAGTTGGTGTTAAAGCAGCAGGAAAAAGTGGGCCCGTAACTGAAGAGGTCCCACCTTTACTTGAAACAAATGGAAAAATCGAGGTACTTTTTTTTCACTTTTTAATTTTTTTAATTTTTTAATTTTTTAATTTCTAAATTTGGTTTTTTTATTAGGTTTGGCATATAAATGGAAGTACAAAAACACCTGTACAAAAAGAAGATATTGGAAAATTTTACAGTGGAGATTGTTACATTATTCTCTATACTTATCCTTCTCATGATAAAAAAGATGATTATTACCTTTGTTACTGGATTGGTAAAGATAGTGTTGAGGTAAAAAAAATTAAAAATTACATAATTTACTAAAAATCAAATATTTACTAAAATGTTTTATAATATAGGAGGATCAAAAGATCGCTGATAAATTAGCTACTAAATTATACAACTCTCTTAAGGGTAAACCTGTACAGGTAATTAAATCTCATTTCTCAATAATTTAATTCACCATACAAATTAAATTAAATTAATTTTTTTTTATTTAATTTTAGGGTCGTATATTTCAAGGAAAAGAACCTCCTCAATTTATTGCTATTTTTCAACCCATGGTTGTACTTAAGGTATTTTATTTTAATGTTGACTTTTGTTGACTTTTGTTTAACTAACTTGAATAATTTAATATTTTTAGGGTGGAATAAGCTCAGGTTATAAGAATTATATTTCAGACAAAGGATTAAACGATGAAACATACACTACTGATAGTGTAGCACTTATTAAAATCTCGGGAACTTCTTTACATAATAATAAAGCTATTCAAATCGATGCGGTATTTTAAATTTATTTTTAATATTTATTTTATTGTATGTTTTAATTTTTAATTTTTTTTAGGTGGCTACTTCATTAAACTCAAATGAGTGTTTTCTTCTTCAATCCGGTTCTTCAATGTTTAGTTGGCATGGAAATCAAAGTACATTTGAACAACAACAATTACTTGCTAAAGTCGCAGAGTTTTTGAAGGTTAAATTCGTAATTTAAACATTTTAGTTTAATTCATTTAGACATTTTATCAAACATGTGTGTTTTATATAGCCTGGAGTAAGTATGAAACATACTAAAGAAGGAACTGAAAGTTCATCATTTTGGTTTGCTTTGGGAGGAAAACAAAGTTACACTAGCAAGAAATTAGCTTCTGAACCTTCTAGAGATCCTCATTTATTCACGTTTTCTATTAATAAAGGTGACATTTTATCAAACACTTAATTAAATGAATAATATTAATGATTTAACGATTTGTTTGATGAATTTTTACATGATATGTGGATATTCAGGGAAGTTTGAGGTAAGTTATGGATTTTATTATTTTAACTACTAATTTAAAGTATTTAATTTGAGTTAACGGAAAGTTACTGTTAATTAGGTTGAAGAAGTGTATAATTTTGGTCAAGATGATTTATTGACTGAGGATATATTGATTCTTGATACACATTCTGAAGTGTTTATTTGGGTTGGTCAATCTGTTGACGCTAAAGAGAAACAAAATGCTTTTGAAATTGGACAGGTATTTTTATATTTTCATCTTTTTTTAGGCTCTGTTTGGCTTTGAACAAAAAAAAAAAAAAAGGCTCTGTTTGGAAGTGCTTATTTTAGTGTAAAAAAACACTTTCAGAATAAAATTAAAATATTTTTCTTTTTGAAATCTAAAATATACTTTTGTTAAGAAGTACATATTTAGGGCCTATTTGGAAGTGCTTATTTTATAGTAAAAAAACATTTTTGTAATAAAATTAAAATATTTTAAAAAATTATTAAAAAAAAATTTTGAAATTTAATATCCTTTTTTTTATGAAGCACATATTTTGGGTCCATTTGGGATAGCTTATTTTATAGTAAAAAAGCTATTTTAGAATAAAATTGAAATATTCAAAAAATTATTAAAAAATAATTTGAAATCTAGAATCACTTTTAAGTATTTTTTTCTAAGAAGCACATATTTGGTGCTTTTCTTAAAAATGTTTTCAGAGTTTAAAACACTTTTATAGTCTGTTTTGGATTTGATTATTTTAGAGTTTAAAGCACTTTTCGGTCAAAATTAAAATATTTGTAAAAATTATTTTGAATTTTTAATAATGACATATCTAGTTTTTTTCCTAAAAGTAATTTTTAGGGTTTGTAGTACTGTTAGGGATCTAAAATAAAACCATTGTAAGTGATTATTTTCAAAAACAGTCCCAAACAAGCCCTTAAAATCTAGAAGCAATTTTAAGTGCTATTCATAAAAAGCACTATTAGGGTTAAATAATGTGACATATTAACTAACCACTCAAGTTTATTATTATTACAGAAATATATTGAATTAGCTTCAGCTCTAGAAGGACTATTTCCAAAAGTACCCTTATACAAAATCACTGAAGGAAACGAGCCTTCATTCTTCACAACCTATTTTACATGGGACCCATCAAAAGCTACGGTAATGCGAATATAATATCCGAACATGGATTACATAATGAGAAATAAAATCAAGTGTTTGATAAAATGCTTAAATGAAAATTCACAGGCACAAGGAAATTCATTTCAGAAGAAAGTTACACAACTATTCGGAACACCAGGACAACAAGGAGTAGAAGAAAAGTCAAACGGGTCAAACCAAAGTGGACCAACACAAAGAGCATCAGCTTTAGCAGCTTTAAACAATGCATTTTCATCATCACCTTCTTCTGGAGGAGGGACAAAACCACCACCTAGTACTAATGTTAAGAATGTTGGGTCTTCTTCATCAAGTCAAAGAGCAGCTGCTTTAGCTGCTTTATCAGGTGCTTTAACTGCTGAAAAGAAGATATCACCTGATGATGCTTCACCTGTTAGGTCTAGTCGTGGATCTTCACTTGAACCTAAATCTCCAGGTATTGATAGTATAGGGACCTATTGTGTAATTAACTTGGTTATAAAGTTTGACTTTTTTTTTTGCACTATAGGTCCTTGTATTAGGCAGAAATTGAGGTCCCTTTTATTCAGTTATTTTTTGAATTATTTACACTATAGGTCCTTATATTATGCAAAAATTGCAATTTAGGTCCCTATTATTCAAAATTTGTTCTATATGCATTGTTATTAGTTTCTTTTGAATTAATTACACTATAGGTCCTTGTATTATGCAAAAATTGCAATATAAATCCCTTTTATTCAGAATTTAGTCTTGTTATTAATTTTTTGAAATATTTACACTATTAAGTCCCTAAATTATACAAATTTATTCATATTTTGAGTGACTGACCCAAAAAAACTATCAAAGGTCTGATTCGTAAAAACACATTAATATAGAGTAATTAACTCGATAACAAATTTTGAGGACCTATAGTGCAATTACTTTTGACAATAATGGTTAGGGATGGAGCCCGGGTTTATTTTTTTGACCTATTTGCACTATAGGTCCTATTATTCAAAAATTGCAATGTAGGTCCTTTTTATTCAAAAATTGCACTATAGGCTTTGTTATTAATTTTTTTGACTTATTTGCTCTAGAGGTCCTTGTATTATGCAAAAATTGCAATGTAGGTCCCTAATATTCAAAATTTGCACTATAGGCCTTGTTATTAATTGTTTTGACTTAATTGCACTAATAGGTCCCTGTTATGCAAAAAATTGCATTAAGGTCCCTTTTATATAAAATTTGTACTATAGGTCTTGTTATTAATTTTTTTTGTCTTATTTGCACTATAGGTATTGTTATTAATTTTTTTTGTCTTATTTTCAAAAAAGTGATTTTAAAGGTCTAAAATGATTTAATCACTAATATGGAGTTAACTTGTAGCCCAAGTAAAGACTGAAACTGAGGAAATTCCAGAAGCAAAGCCTGACGAAACAATCAACAGTAATGGAGATGATTCAAGCCCAAAGCCCGAACCTGAGCCCGAACAAGAAGAAAATGGTAATGAAAGTGGTCAAACTATATTTTCATATGATCGGTTAAAGGCTAAATCTGATAACCCAGTCACTGGAATTGATTTCAAAAGAAGAGAGGTTAGTTAGTTTTTATTTAATTTTTTTTATTATTTTTTTCTAATTTTAATTGTTTAATTTTAGGCGTATCTTTCTGATGATGAGTTCGAGGTTGTACTAGGGATGAAAAAGGAAGTGTTCTATAAGTTGCCTAAATGGAAACAAGACATGAACAAAAGAAAAGTTGATCTTTTTTAAAAGTATTATTATTGATTATATACTTAGAATGGTTTTTGAAGCATTATTATATGCTTGTTTGAAGAGTGTGATCTTTTTATTTGTTTGATCGTTTAAAGGACAAATTACGATTCTTTGATTTGGAGTCTTTTATATTTTTATTTTATTTTTACTTTTCAATTATTTATTTATTGAAATGAAAAGGGTGTGTATATGGATTGTGCTATGATTGTACAAACTCACAAATGCAAGGAATGTAGAATTTGTTGTGGTTTGTTATATCATGTATTGTTTGTTTTGATGTTACTATGAATGTGTTGTCTTCATTTCTTGTAATAGGGTAATGTTATTGAAGTCATGGTTTGGTTTCTTAACTAAAAGAAAAATAAAAAAAAAGAAAAAAAATTGTTTTTTTTTTTGAATAAACCAATGGGATTCGATCCCTGACCTCTTGGTCTCTGCGAAGTAACTTAACCACTTGGCAAACTATCGATCTTTTAAAAAAAAAAAATTGTATTTCATTAAAATAGTTCTTTACTTTTGAGGTTTGATTCGTTGGTTGAGTGAAACATGTGCAAACAACATTTTGTAAGCAATCAAAATATTGGATACAAAATACTCTCTTATTTTTTTTTGTTTCAATTTATATTATAAAAAAGAAATTACATGGAAGGAAAAGTAAAACCTAATAAAAACTATTCCTAAATAAAGGCAATAGTTGATAGTTGCTGAAGTTGTTAGTGTGCTTTTTACTTTCTAACTAGAAATGGTATTAACTATTGTATTTGCGTGACCATCATTTTGCTAGATCATCGATCTTCTAAGCAATGTGTTAAATCACCCATGTAACTATTTCTCTCTTATCAAACCCCTTCATTGTAAAAAGGAGAAATGTCTTCTTAGCATAAATTTAGCGAGTAAATGATATAGAAGTAATGTGTTTAGAACTAGTTATATTGTACTCTTTGAAATATGAATAAGAAAAAACATACCTTAATAGTAAAGAAAGTATAATTCCCTTCGTTTCAAAATGTTTGTCCACTTTGCTTTTCACATGCATTTAGAAAATTAATGATTACAATCCCTATTACAAAATTACCCTTCATAAAGTGTCTTGATATCTTAAATGTGTATTGGAAATATAAATTTTAATTTTTTAATAGAGGTAGTAATGGAAAAAATTGGGAAAAAATGTATTGAAATACTAAGTGGAGAAACATTTTGAAACACCAATTTTAGTAAGTGGACAAACATTTTGAAACGGAGAGAGTACTAAGTAATGCGGTAGAAGTAAGTTTGATCTTAGGGAGTATTGAGGGGTGAATAGACTATGAGACCTGAGTTAGTTGATAAACCCTAATAAATGAACGTACTAGAGGTAATAAAGTAAGTGCCCGTTTGGGATTGATTATTTTAGAGCTAAAAGCGCTTTTTAATTAAAATTAAATTATTTGTAAAAAATATTAAAAAATATTTTGATATCTAAAATCACTTTAAGTGATTATTTTGATAATCACTAATCTAGTGCTTTTTCTAAAAGTGATTTTTAGAATCTAAAATATTGCTATGGATCTAAAATCACTTTAACTGATTATTTTAAAAAGCAATCCCAAACGGGCGCTAACAAAATTGCGTAGTTTAGAAAGTCATTTAGGCGGTTCTTAGATAAGACCTTTATTGCCTTTTGGTTTATTGTCTAAATTTAATTTTTTATTATCCGTCGTAGCCTCTTCTAGTCTTTCTAAAACTTTTTATTAGCCACATTACAAGCCATACCTATTAGATTATAGGACTTTTCCATATGACCCACACTCGAATCGTGATGCTAAGACAGTTGTTTTAGAGCTTGATTTTGGGATGGTGGGATACGATTATGGAAAACAATATTGGGTGGGTTTTTTAAGCTATGTATTTGTACTTTCGAAGATAAATCACTTGTTTTTATTGTAACCTTTTTCCGGGATAAAAGAAAAAGTATTGAAAAGAAAAGAAATATGTTGAAAGAAGTATCATGACATTTCACATGAAAATGAGTGTCATAGATAACTTACAAAAGAAAGAAATATAAAAAGATTATATGAATTAGACCGGAAAATTGAAATTTTTATGTGATCATCTTGATGTTTTATATTGGGTTATTGGGGACGTGAATTAAGTGCATCAAATCTTGGGTTGAGTGAGAACATTTATGAAAGTAACTCAACCTCTAGGGAGATTCGTTGATGGCTAGTGGGGAGAGAGCCAAAATCTCATTCTACATTATCCAAATATACAAACATATCATCCCTAAGCCTACATTACAAACTTAAAGACCTTATGATTCTTAACAATGTGATCCAGGACGATTTAACCAATAGAGAGTAGTTAGATGGACAATTAGAGACTATGTTAGGTTCCATGAACAATCTATAGCCTCCATATCGAACTAAGGAAAGAGCCGCTCCTTCGTGCATGGAAAACTAATCTAATTGTGAACTCAAACCGTGTTGATTATTTGTATGATAAGTATATTAATATTGATTAGTTTGTGAATATTATTACATGAAACTTGCTAGGTAGTTGATTTAGGACTATTCTTTACATTCTCCTTCTCTCGTGCTTATCAGTCCCAACTGATATTTAAGAGACAATCCTATTGTTTTTATTTCTTATTTTATCGGGACGACAAAACTTTAAGTTAGGGGTCTTGACGTATCCTATTTTGTGATAGAATAACCCTCCATGAGACATCATTTTAGGGGTTAAAATGGACTAACTTAATAGACAATAATCATCATATTTTGATATAATGCAATTTCTTCCTTCGTTTTGGAATTATTGTCACTTTAGAGCTTTTGTGCATTAATTTGTTTGTTTAGTGTGAAACTTTTAGGTATATGGATGCTAGGAGGCACCAAGATGAAGCAATGAGTGAATATTCAAGTCCAAACCCAAAAAGAAGCATTAAAAGATCAAAAGAAATCACTTGGCAAAGGTGAAGCAATAGTAGAAGAAATCAAGTCTTCACTTATTTAAGTTTTCAAGGCTTATTAGTGAGAATTCAGGCTTGGTGGTTTGAATGAAAGTTTTGGGCAACGAAGTCAGTGAAATTTGAGAAGTAGAAAAAGTAAACTTGGACTTAAAATGAAAAAGTTATGCTCAAAATTCCAAAGTGGTACAATGTTATGTAGATTTTGCGACGTGTATGTAGTATTTTCAATATTGGATAAAATCGACAAGGAATTTGAAGGAGCCCTTTTAGATTCAGAAAGGTCTTTGAATTACGTCTGTTTCGATATAAAGATCACTGGACTCCGAGTTGTAACGAAGGAATTCATTATTTTTACAAACTCCAAAGGTGATCAACTCCTACAATTAAGGAAAATGAGTTAGAGTTGAATTTGGACTCTAAAACTTGAGAAACACTATAGATTTCGACCTAACACACACACACACACACACACACACACACACACATATATATATATATATATATTAGTTCCTAACCCTATAAAATCATCCCTTGGCTGCTAAAGCTTAATAATAATAAAAAAAATTCATCATAGAAGAAATTATGAGGATATAGAGGAGGAAGAATCAAGAGCTGGAGCTTCGTTGCATTAATTCTACAATTATCCATCTCTATTCTTTGGGTAAATTAGTATTAGATTTATTTTATCTATGATTTATTTCTATGTTATTTATTCCGAAGTACCATTATTCACAATTTCTCTTTTAGGATTGTAATTTTATGAACAATTGATTATTTCTATTATGGTTTAATTGAATTTGAGATTATATTAGTTAATTGATTTGGTTTTTAATTAATTTCCATTGACTATATGTTTTTAATACCACTACCCATATCGTAGCTAAATACTGGTAGCTCGATTAATTAAGCTATCGCCCGGGGGGGGGGGTTTAACTACGTATATAGTATATAGATGTGTGGCGTGCGTTAGTGAACCTAATGTTCTTGACTAGCCACACAATCATTAGGGTTTACACAGTCATTCGTTTGAAAATATTGTAATGTCACACTGACAAGGTCATTAGTATTATAGAATAACAGCGTATCTACCCTAACGAGATTTAGGAAGATAATTGAATCCAGCCTATTGTAAAATTACACATTCACCCTTATTCTTTGAAATTATTGATTTAATAGGATAGGTTCATACTTGTATTTCCTTAAATACTATCTTATTTGCATAATTATTTTATTATTTATTTTATTAGAAAACAAAACACTTTCTTCTTTTTTTAGTCAAAACATTTAAAACCGTCTATTCCAATATTAAACACGAAGTTGAAATAACTACTTAAATATCTAAGAATGAACTCTTACTTATCTAACTATTACCTACGAAGGATCCGTGCAATTGCGGAGAGTTTCTCTTGGATTTCCACAGGCGTGTGTACTTTTATTATCTTTTATCATTCGTTTATTTATCACACCTTTGGGTCCACCAAGTTGTTGGCACCGCTGACGGGGATTTTAAAGTTATTTTTTTTATCATCAAATAAAACTTTTTCATTAATCACTCAACTTCATAGTCATTACAAGTATAAGTAGTATTTACAAGCATAAGGCCCAACATGGGATATTATACCTTGTAAGCCCACTTAACTCCAAAACTTTAAAAAACATTACAAACTATAAAAACTACTCGGCCCACTATACTAATGGACCACTACCAATACTATTACAATTAAAAGACTACCCATATAACAAATACAATACACATTACATTAAAATCACTAACTTCTCAGCTATTCCTATTACTTTGCTATTCTTCAATTTTCTTTCTTTAACCTTCATCTTTGCCATATCACAAATATGCCCGAATATTTGTTCTTCATTCAAAAGGACCCCTCCATGTTCTATTTCATTCCTTTGCCACCATATAATATAGATGTAAGTTGTAATTAACAAACTAACAAACATCTTCATCTCGTTACACACTAGATCAATCAGCTTATCATTAAGTTCATCAAAATCTCTCGGCATCCATGTAATATCACAGATTTTCAAAATTCTACTTAATATTCTTTTAGAAAATGAACACGAGAAGAATAGATGCATATTATCTTCACTTACCGCCTTACATAAACTGCACAATGGGTTAACTTGACATCCCCACTCTAACATCCTCTGTTTAGTACTCAACCTGTTTTGTATAGTTAACCAAGATATAAAGGAACATCTAGGTATGTTTGCTTTAGCCCATATAAAGTTGCTCCATTTAACTTTCTCTGTAACAGTAAGATTAGTGATTTTAAACAAGGTTTTTTAAAATGAAAATCCCCTTTTATCACTCTCACTCCATAGCTTTTGATCTCCCCTGTTTACAAGTTTAACATCCACCAATTTTGGTAAAATCTTACCAACACATGGAGGTAATCTCCACCTGTCTTTACCATAATAAGCATCAATTGTTTGGTCACTATTCAAGTTGTCTTTTTCTAACTGTATTCCCAAAATCTCTTGAATATTTTGACAATTTAACCATCTATCCCATATAAGATAAGTATTTTTACCATTATGTACCTTATGAGTAATGAAATCATATGCGAGGCTTCTAACTTTCATTAGGTTCCTCCAAATCCAAGTATAGCCTTGTTTTTCTTCCATACTCCAAATACATCTACCTTTTACTATATTATACTTCACCCACCTACTCCACAAGTTGTTTTCCTATGAGTACATTCTCCAGAATGTGAATAAGAGACATACAAGGTTTAAATTCTCAACACTATGTATACCCAACCCTCATTTATCTTTGCTTTTACAAACATTTTCCCAAGCAATTTTAGCACCTTGTGCTCCCTCCATATTCCCCTTCCATAAAAAGCTACTCATAAGTTGATTGAGTTTATAAATAACTTGTTTAGGCAGGAGAAAAACTCTACACCAGTAGAGAATCTTGCTTATGATAATACTTTTGATCAATTCAATTCTTCCTGAGTATGATAGAGTTTTAGAAGTCCATTGATTGATGGTGCTATATATCTTATCAACTAGCTTATTCCCTTCCTCTACACTCAGTTTCTTTGAATGTAATGGGACCCCCAAGTATCTAACTGGTAATCTACCAATTTTGATATTAAGGATCTGAGATATTTTCTCTTCAATCTCTGAGTTATTTCCACTTATATATACTTCACTCTTTTGATAGTTAATCTGTAAACCTGAGAGTCTCGAAAATAGATTCAACCATTCTTTTACTATCTCAGCAGATTCAATTTTTGCCTTGAAGAACACTAATAAATCATCTGCAAAGATGATATGATTGAGCTTCATAACCTCACACTTCTGATGATAGGTGAACTATTTTTTATTAGCCATATGTGTAAATAATCCTGTAAAAACCTCCATGCACATAGCAAATAAATAAGGTGAGAGGGGGTCACCCTGTCTCAACCCCCCTCTTCCCCTCAAAAAATCCACATGCTTCTCCATTCACACAAACTGAGTAAGTTGGTGTGCAAACACACATCTTAATCCACTTAATGAATTTCTTTGGAAAATTGAGAGCTTCAAGAATATTAAGCAAAAAATTCCAATTTACACTATCATAAGCCTTTTGAAGGTCTAAATTGATAGTGCAATTTGAGTTATTACTTCTTTTTTCATACCCAACATAATATCTTGCGCAACTAAGATATTATCTCCTATATATCTTCCTTCAACATAAGCCACTTGATTTAATGATATAATTGAATTCATAACCTTCTTTAATCTTCTACTCATTATCCTTGATAAAGTCTTGTAAGTGGTATTAGTACATGATATGGGTCTGAGCTTCTTAACATTAGATGGCTTTTTTTCTTTAGGAATTAGAACAATATTTGTCGCATTTACTTGTTTGAGCAACTTACAATTATCAAAGCTCTGTTTTATTGCCTTGGTAAAGTCAACTCCAACTATTCCCCAAGATTCTTTATAGAAAGTTGAGTTTAAACCATTTGGACCAGGACTCTTCTTAGGATTTATTGAGAAAAGAGCTTCTTTGACTTCTATATTTGTAATAGGTGCTATAAGTGCATCTTTCTGATCCTCACTTAATTGTTTACCTATTAGTAGCTTAAGTATATTACTTGAAAAAATCTCCTCTTTATCATCTCTGGTGCCCAATAGTTGTTTATAAAAGCTCACAAACTCTTCTTTGATTAGATTAGGATCTTCAATTATCTCTCCATCATCTTTAATCAATAGAGAAATTTTGTTTCTCGCAATTCTCCCTTTGATGATTCTATGATAATAAGATGTATTACTATCCATTTCATTATTGAAGATAACTTTAGCCTTATGTCTCAAGAATTTGTGTTGAATCATCATAGCTTCTTCAAGTTCTGTACTTAGAATCCTTTCCTCATTAATATTGCTTATATCAAAATTCCCACTCATAATATTCATATGTACAATATTCAGCTGAGTCCTAATGAATTCTATGTTAGTTTAATTCCTTCTTAAATATATATTATTAAATTTCTTCAAAGCAGCTTTTGTATTCTTCTGTTTCATACATAAAGAAAACATGTAATTCCCATCCACTTTAATACTCCATGCTTGTTTCACTATATCTGTAAACTTTTCATGTTGAACCCAAGCATCAAAAAACTTAAATTGACTAGCTATTAGTCTCCTCTTGCTAGCTAAGTTTAACTTCACAGGGCAATGATCAAAAGTTGAAGGAGAATGAATCATCACACTAGAAGTCAGTGTATCTAGCCACTTAGCATTTACAAACTACCTATCTATCTTATTTATACTATTTGGGTCCGTGTTGATATGGTGGAAGATGGGAATGGAGAAGAAGAGAAGATACAAGGAAGAATTCAGAATGATTCAGCGGTGTCAAATTGTCTGAACAACTTCCATAAAGATCTGATGGCTGGAGCAGTGATGGGTGGTCTTGTGCACACAATAGTTGCACCAATTGAAAGGGCAAAGCTTTTGTTACAAACCCAAGAGAGCAATACCGCAATCTTGGCAGGTGGACCCCATAAACGATTCAAAGGGATGTTGGATTGTATTGTCAGAACTTTAGTGAAGAAGGCTTCCTCTCTTTATGGAGAGGAAATGGTAGCAGTGCTCTTCAATATTATCCTTCTGTCGCCCTCAATTTTTCCCTCAGGGATCTTTACATGACACTCTTGCGTAACGAGTCTAAACCGGGAGACTTTCTAGCAGGTCCAGCAGCCAACTTTATTGCGGGGTCCGCAGCTGGTTGCACAACATTAATCATCGTCTATCCCCTCGACATTTCCCACACTCGTTTAGCAGCAGATCTTGGATGACCCGATAACCGACAATTCCGGGGGATTCGTCATTGTCTAACAACAATACACAGAAAAGACGGAATCCGAGGGATTTACAGAGGACTCCCCGCTTCTCTCCAGGGAATGATTGTTCACCGAGGGTTATATTTCGGCGGATTCGATACCTTAAAAGTTATTTTATTTTGTGTTTAAGTTAGTTTGGTAATGTTATTTGTTTTCAATTTTACGCTAGTTTTGTTGAGTCTCTTTTCAGGTTCTTTAAGAATGGAAAATTCTCTTTTCATGAATATGAAAATTAGTATCAAGTTCAATCTCCACCATATCTCACATATGGTCACTTACAAATTTCCCTTGATGAACTGCGACAAACCATGCAATCTTTCACGGAATTGACAAAATGGAGCTTTACAGATCATGAAGAAAGGATCAACAAGTAGGAAGACTCCCTAAATCGTTTCATCAAGGTTTAACTAGATAATATGATAACGAGTGAGGCAAAAAGCGATGCTACTATATCATTTATGCAAAGTATGCAACAACAACATCAATTTATGGAGCAACGACTGACGCAACTCACTAAAATGATTGAGCAAATATAACAAAGACCATCTATGAAAATTGGCCATGGTACAAGTATCAATAATGAGGCCATTCAAGATAATGATATTCGGTGCAATGTGGTTTAAAAGTTAAGCCTTCAAAAGGAGAGGAAGTGAAATCGCCACAAGTTACATCTAGTGAACTGAAGATTCCAACGATAGAAGAACTAACCGCGCTAAGCATAGATGATATAATTGTTGCTAATCGAATCGAAGATGAAATTGAACCTTGTACAAATGATTTTTCAGTCATGGAAGAACCAACCAACCCGGTTTTAGAGAAATCAAACATTGAGTCCTTGGTTGAAAAAGAGACAGAAGAAGAAGATATTAGGATGTATTCTCCATTTAATACTACATTGTTATCACCTCCAAATCCAAGCAGATAGATATCTTAGAGGGTGATACAATATATGAAGCATTTGTAGAGACGTTTAGCAAAGCTAGAATTAACAACCAAATGCTTGAGATGGTTGAAAAGGGCCTCACACCGCAACAAGTATTCACATAAGCTATTTCATAAATGAGTGAAAATGCGAGTGTAGAGATCAAGGAAGAAAACGTGTCCCTAATGATTGAAGAGAAGTAAATAACATCACTTGGTTTGGAAAAAAAGTTTGATGAGATGCCACTTTAGTTCCCCATTGTTCTGGAAGTGCCTAAGGAGGTTAAAGAGAAGGACCACCACCATGAACCCGTGAAGAAGAGAGATAAAGACGAGTTTGGGGTTGGAACCAAGGTTCCTTTGAAGGCCTCCAAAGAAGAGAATAGGCCATGGGGTTTCAAGAATGCGTAGATGGGGCCATTTGCTGTTACTCTAGTGGCGACGGAAAAATTGATAGAGATACAACTCTCGAGAGGTCAAAGACTTCGAATTGTAGATATTTATAATTCACTTTTTCTCAATTTTAGATCGCATATTTTTTCAAGATATTTATAATGTCTCCAACCACACTTCACCTAAAGCCTAAACCACACTTCACCTAAAGCCTATGTATAAAAGTTATAACAAATAGAGGCATGTGACATGAAAAACAAGGAAGTTTTTGATAATTTGCGGACCCGGTTAATTCCAAAATAATCCGCAAGACCGAGGAACCCCACATCATCAAGGGACCACAATGGATTGAGAACGCAAACCCATAACTTAGGAGTGAGCGATTCTGGAAAGGGTAAGTACTCTTTGCCCTCTTGTTAGACTGTATATTATCTATTTCGTTGTAAGCTCTTAAAATTTAATGCTTTTCGAGTCAGATTCGAGTCATAGGGACACAACTCAATTTTGAGTTGGGGGTGTGGGAATTCGTTGTCTCTTATCTATATTTTTATGTGATTTACTGTTTTTTCAGGAGAAATTATTTTTTTAAGAGATGGAATAAGATGTAGAATGTGTTTAATGGCATAAAAGCATAAACTTTACTGAGCAAATGATATAGCAGTAATGTGTTTAGGAACTAGCTATATTGATACTTTGAAATATGAACATGAAAACACACCTTAATAGTAAAGAAAGGATTAGTAAGCAATGCGATAGAAGTGAAGTTTGATCTTAGAGAGACTTGAGGGGTGTGTATACCATGAGATCTGAGCTAGTTGATAAACCCCATTGAATGAACGTGCTAAAAGTTATAACGTAACGCAATTGCGTAGTTTAGAAAGTGATTAACGTGGTTCTTAGATAAGATCTTTGTTTCCTTTTAGCTTGATGTCCAATTTTAATGGATTATTATCCGTCTCAGCCCCTTCTAATCTTTCTAAAGTTTTTTATTAACCACATTACAAGCCATACCTATTAGATTATAGGACTTTTCCATATGACCTGCACTAACCGCGATGCTAAGACAATCGTTTTAGAGCTTGATTTTGGGGTTGTGGGATACATTTATAGATGGTACGGCCTAGGGTGTTATAAAAAGATATAATAATTAGATGCAAATAAACACCCTAAAGCTAGCACGGTTCTGCAAGTATACAGATCGTGTGCAAGTTTTAGAAAATAAGTAAGATTCGTTCCGCAGAGACTACGAAAGTTAGGGGAATCTTATGCAATAATCAAGTGCAGATAATTAAAGCTAGAACAACTAAACGCAAGAAAAATAAAGAAAAATAGATATTTATTTGGTTTTTGATTAAACTAAATTAAAACTAAGAATTCAAAGACAGAAAATAAATACGAAAGAAGAAGAAGTATGAGAATGTAGCCTGAGTCAATAGCATGTAATCCCCACTAGTTTTGCCGTTCTAAACATGTAAGGGTGAATTATGTAGTACTTCAATAATCGGTTCCAATTACGCTAGGTAGTTTTAAATAGGATTTACCTGTGTCAATAAGGCTTCCTAAGCAAACTGTTCCTGTAATTGGTAAATAGTAACATGTACTAAACCATAGTGATTATCTAGTTAGGTTGATTTGTCAGATCGAAACTGAATACTAGACGTTATGTGCTAAACATGTAATTAAACACCGTTGTCAATGGTGACCTAATTACTAGATGGTAATTCTATATGGGTGCACTCCACAAGAACACAAAATATAAATCCATACACATAAACAGAGAATAAAAACAATAATTCAATTTAAAACATAAAATTCCCAAATTAGATAGACGTCAATCAAAAATAGGGTTCATACGTATATGCTAAAACTCAAGCTAAATAAATTTAGTTCATACTAATGCAAGAAAAGAAAGAAATTACAAATTTAAAGGTAGAAGAAGACATTGTGATGAACAGCTCCTTCCAGACTTCTTTCTTGTGTTGTAAGCTTCCTCTTGGTTTAAGGTTTCACCAAGTATGATTTAAGAGTGTTAAGAGGATGTATTTATAGTGTATAGGTTGACCTAATTCTTTTATTGAAGGAGAGGTCAAGTAATAGACTCCAAGCCCAACTCAAATTCGTATGGAAATAAAGATAATTACTGCTGACTTGTTTTGATCATATCATCTTTGTTATTGGTCGGTTTTTAGCGCACAAGATACCAAAAGAATCCTCACAGAATTATCTACGTCCCCATGAAAGGAATCTTCCAAAATCGGCTTGGTTTTGGAGTTATCACCACTTCTTTAGGCGTAGCTGCAGAAATTCAGATTTAAGGCAACTTTCCCTTTTCCATGATTTTAGCTTTTGTTTCCTTTATCTCCAATTACCATGCTTATATCTTTCCATATCTTGTAGTATTTTACTTGGACTCTAATTAATCTTCATAATTATCTTTAAAGCTTCACACTAAATAAATAATTAAACCCAATATACTCTAAAAATATTATTTTACTAAATCAAGACTCAAAATAGGAAAGTGCACTAAATTAAGCTAAAATCGACCTATAAACTAATAAATACGCCTAAAATGATGTCTCGAAAATATATTTTATTATCACAAATGAGGAGACATCAAGACCCCCAACTCAAAGTGTATCGTCCCGATACAATAAAAGTAAAGAACAGAAGGGTAGTCAAATAAACAAGAAGAAGAAGTCGGAGGAGAATAAGAACAGAACATAATGAATGATCCTAGAGCAAAATATCTAAAAAGTCTCATGTAGTAATGCTCAAGAAATAATGCACAAGTATGCTTAATATACATGTAATCAACAATCCATAAATTCAAGTCCAGATTAATTTCGCAATGCCAGAAGGAGAGGATGATAACTTAGTTCAGGTTAATGGCTATAGGTTGTTCATAGGTCCTAATATAGCATCCATTGGTCCACTTACCTATTACCTAATAGCTCAATTGTTTCTCCATCAAGTAGTTAGAAATCCTAAGGTCTTTGGTTATAACGTGGCTTAAGGACGGGTGTGGTATATTTGGATAATGAAAAGTGAGCTTTTGGCTCTCTCCACACTAGCCATCAACGAATCGCCCTAGAGCTTGAGTTTCCACTCAAAGATGTTCTCACTAAACCCAATTTATTGATGCTTTTGCATCCCCAATAGTCCCAAACAAAACCTTTTATAAAATCCACTTTGCCGGTCCGAATATATATTTTTAATTTAAATCAATTTTTTTTCTTTCGTATAGCTATGATTCCCTTTTTGATGTTGAGATATCACACTATTTTTTTCATATATATATATTCTTTTTATACCCTTGTTGGCAAATTTAGCTCGTAGCTTCTTTTCCATTCACTATTACCCTGGCAAAGGGTTACAATAATAACTTTTTCATCATCAATAAAATCACAATTATAATTCCCAAATCCCTAATGATGAAACCCACCACCCCAAACTCAAGCTCTAAAACGACTTGTTTCAGGTTTTGCGATTCGAGTGCGGGTCATATAGATAAGTCCTACAAACTAAGGGTATGGATTATAATGTGGTTCACTAAAAGGCTTTAGAAAGGCTCAGAGGGGTTAAGACGGATAATAACAATATCAAACAAAAAGGGTGAGAAGGTATAAAAAGGCTTCAAGTGTTTTAATCATGAAAGAACTGCCTTATTCATTTTTCTAACTACCAGATTTCGTTACTTTTTCATTATTAGTTCATAGAAAAGTGGGTTTTCAACTAATTTCAAACCTCACGTTCTACACACCAAATAACTCTCCCTAAGTTTCAAAGTGACTTCATAGCATTACTCATTAACTTTCCTATCCTTTATTTCCTGTTTTCATACATGCATCTTAACAAACTTGTAACGTCTTTCAAAAACATACTACTTACTATCATTGATCTAATAAAATCATGCTCAAATAGGTACATTCAAAATATTCTATGCCTTAATTCAACCTAAAAATTTTAAATTTTATGCAAAAACAAAAAGAAGATGAGGACAACGAATCCCTACCCCCAACTCAAAAGTGAGCCGTGTCCCCACGACTCGAAAAAGACTCAAGAACAAGAAAATTTAAAATTAAAACTAACTAAACTACCTAATGCATACAAGCTATTAAGAAAAGAGAATTAGAATGGCTTACCTGGCTGGCCATAGAGATCCAGTATGTCCTCCTCCTCTTCCGAAGCAGAGGGATCAGAATAGTTATCAATATCCCTTTCCAAGGTTATATCTTCCAGCTGTGATTGCATCTGTATGACTTCCACCCAAATTTCTCTGTTATCTTCTTGTAATCTTTCAATTTCTTATTGCAATTTAAGAGCCCATGGGGGAAGATCATGATCAATTTTAGAGGAAGAAGTAGAAGAACCTTGGTCATGAATCTTTATCTTCTTCAAAGGCCTTGATGGTATAGACATTCTAGCAGTTAACTTCTTTGGTAGTGGTTGTGCTGGTGCCTTTTCTTTTCATTCTTCAGTAGCCTCATCAATGGTGATAGGCTTTTCAATGGTGGATCTAGGCAATTTCTTATTCTTCCCAAGGATAGAGCACTTTCTCTTGTATTCCATAGCTTCAGATCTGTTAGTCATGGTTGATTTACCCACAACTCAAGTTAAACTAAGGATGAATTAGATTAAGAGAAATTGGTTTAGCTTGAGGTTGTAGCTTGGAATTGATGAAAGAGAAAGGTTTCTTGATGAATCTTGGAAGAATTCTTGAAAGCTTGATGAATTTGATGGTGTTTAATGGTGTAGTGTGATGAATTTGATGAAGAATTTGTGTTTATGGAGGAAGGAGGAGAGAATTTGTGTTGTTGTTGTGTTAATTGTGAAGGTTTGTACAAGCTTTAAGGTGTATATATAGTGTTTGGATCTGAAAATTTCGTGTGGGAGAGGCTAGGGTTAAGTTTGGTAAGGTACGAATTTGATTAGGCATGAAACTCTTCACAAACCGCCACTGCGCGGTATACCGGGCCTAGACCGCGGTATACCGGACCCATCAGCTATCCAAAATTTTCTTCTCGTCAAAAAACCCGAGCTACCCTACCCGTGTCACGGGTTTTTGCCTCTGCGGTATACCGGACCTGCCATGCTCAAATTTTTTTTTTCTCTCGGTATAAAACCCATGGTACTGTACCCGTGGTACGGGTTTTTCCAGGCGCGGTATAC
Organism: Nemophila menziesii; assembly: GCA_029959085.1. Taxonomy (NCBI): domain Eukaryota; kingdom Viridiplantae; phylum Streptophyta; class Magnoliopsida; order Boraginales; family Hydrophyllaceae; genus Nemophila; species Nemophila menziesii. Next base: position 79,967,761 of record JARWIR010000002.1, read on the forward strand.
CGGACCTGCCTGCGAATTTTTCCAACGATTTTTCCTCGAACACAAACTCGTTTCCTGCACAATAACACACTACCTTTCTCTCCTTTTAGCTTGTAAACACAATTAAAAATATACACTAACTTAATATTATACACTACAAAGCAAAAACAACTAATCTAAAAAGCAATTAAAACAGGGGGTGTCTCCCAAGAGCACTTTTGTTTAACGTCTTTGAGTTAGACGTGTACCTCAGGCTAAGCGCTTTCTACGAGATGGATGGTTTCCTCTCGCCCAAAGTCTTCACTATCATGGTATCTCTTCAAACGTTGGCCATTCACCATGAATTTCCGTTGCTCGGTTGGATGTTCAATTTCAATAGCTCCATGAGGTGTGACTTTCGTAACAATGTAAGGTCCTCCCCAACTTTCGAGAGTTGTATAATAAAACTTTTTGTCCTCTCTCGAAATGCTTTGGACGGAGCCGTTTATCATGCCATCGCTTTGTTTTCTCCTTGTAGAGGCGTGAATTCTCATAGGCAAGATAACGAAACTCCTCCAACTCCTTCAACTGCATCAACCTTTGTTTTCCGGCCAATTCTAGGTCTAGATTCAGAGTTTTAATAGCCCAGAAGGCTCGAGCTTCAAGTTCAATAGGTAAATGACATGCTTTGCCGTAGACCATGCGATATGAAGATGCCCCAACTGGTGTTTTAAATGCTGTTCTGTAAGCCCAGAGAGCATCATCTAGCTTTAAAGACCAATCTTTCCTCGTTTTATTCACGGTCTTCTCAAGAATAGATTTGATTTCCCGGTTGGAAACTTCAGCTTGACCGTTAGTTTGTGGGTGATAACCAGTTGAAATACGGTGTCTCACTCCAAACTTACGAAGATAGTTTCTCAGTGGGACATTAATAAAATGGGTACCTTTATCACTGATGAGAACACGTGGCGTACCATGTCTTGTAAAGATGTTTGTTTTTAATAATTTAATCACTGTTTGAGCATCGTTCTTTGGTGTTGCCACTGCTTCTACCCATTTTGATACATAATCTACCGCAAGCAAAATATATAGATTTCCATGGGAAGTGATGAAAGGTCCCATGAAATATATTCCCCATACATCAAAGATTTTGACTTCTAGGATATTCTTAAGCGGCATCGCATCTCTTTTTGATATATTACCAGTGAACTGGTATCTTTGACATGACTGGACAAAACGATGACAATCTTTGTGTAGGGTAGGCCAATAAAATCCGGATTGAAGAATTTTAGCTGCAGTTCTATCGCCTTTAAAGTGACCTCCATAAGGTGAACTATGACAACTTGCTATGATCTTGTCAACTTCTCCTTCATGAACACATCGTCTAACAACTTGGTCACTACAAATCTTCCAGAGGTACGGTTCATCCCAATAATACTGTTTGGCCTGGTAAGATAATCTTTGTCTTTGTTGTGGGTGGATATCCTTGGGGAATACGCCACTCACGATGAGGTTGACTAGATCTGCATACCATGGCACAAACGCATTTTTAATAGCAAAGAGTTGTTCATCAGGGAATACCTCTTTAACCAACAATGGTTCTTTGTTCGCATCAGATCCTTCGAGCCTTGATAAATGATCAGCAACTTGGTTCTCGCATCCCTTTCGGTCTCGAATATCTATGTCAAATTCTTGAAGCAACAGTACCCATCTAATAAGACGCGGCTTAGCGTCCTTTTTCTCCATAAGGTATCTGATAGCTGAATGGTCCGTGTATACAACAGTTTTCTTCCCAATCAGATAGGAACGAAATTTATCGAAAGCGTATACCACGGCCAACATCTCTTTCTCCGTTACTGTATAGTTCATCTAGGCAGCGTTGAAAGTCTTACTTGCATAATGAATCGTGTGGAAAATCTTGTCTTTCCTCTGTCCCAACACAACACCCATAGCGTGATCACTAGCATCGCACATAAGTTCAAACGGAGCTTTCCAATCAGGAGGTATAACAATAGGTGTGGAGATCAGTTTCTCCTTAATCGTAAAAAACGCTTGAAGACATTCGTTAGTAAAGTTAAAAGGAGTATCCTTTTCAAGTAAAGAACAGAGCGGTTTGGCGATTTTGGAGAAATCTTTAATAAATCTTCGATAAAATCCTGCGTGACCTAAGAAACTTCTCACTCCTTTAACAGAAACTGGAGGTGGTAATGTTTTGATAACTTCAATTTTAGCACGATCAACCTCCATCCCTGCCTTCAACACTTTATGTCCCAACACAATTCCCTCTTGAACCATAAATTGACATTTTTCCCAGTTAAGCACAAGATCTTTTTCTCTACATCTCACAAGGACTTTCTCAAGATTATTCAAACAATCATCAAAACTATCTCCAAACACCAAAAAATCATCGATAAAAACCTCAAAGTATTTGTCTATCATGTCCCAAAATATAGCCATCACGCACCTATGGAACGTGGCAGGTGCATTACATAAACCAAACATGATTCTTCTATAAGCAAAAGTACCAAATGGACAAGTAAAAGTTGTTTTGTGCTGATCAAGGGGATCCACACAAATCTGATTATAACCTGAATATCCGTCAAGGAAACAATAATACTCTCTCCCTGCAAGTTTGTCTAGCATCTGATCAATGAATGGTAGCGGGAAGTGATCTTTCTTTGTAGCCTTGTTGAGTCTTTGGTAATCCATGCATACTCGCCACCCCACAACTTTTCTTGATGGTATGGCTTCACCTTGATCATTAAGGATGGTAGTGATACCTCCTTTCTTTGGAACACACAGCACTGGACTAACCCAATCACTGCTAGCAATCGGATAGATAATTCCTGCGTCTAACAACTTGATAACTTCCTTTCTCACCACTTCTTTCATAGCTGGCACGAGTCTTCTTTGTCCCTCTATAGATCGCCCACCTTCGTTCTCAAGAATGATTTTGTGTTTGCAAACGGAAGGACTAATTCCTTTGATGTCGGCAATAGTCCATCCGATTGCTTCTTTGTTTGCACGAAGTACATGAAGTAGCTTCTCCTCTTGAGGACCTGAAAGGTTAGCAGAAATAATAACAGGCAAAGTTTTATTCGTACCTAGATATGCATAGCGTAGATGATCTGGAAGCGGTTTTTCTTCGAGAATAGGTGGACATATTATGGATGGTTGTTTCATTGGTTCAATGTCACCTGATTCTCGAAGTAGTTCTCGTACATTTGATCCTAATGCAGCAACATCTTCAGGGGGAATCTCGAGTTCCTATTGTGATTCAAGTGTTAAGGCTTCGTTAAGATCATCATCTAAGCTTGCTTCATTGAAGACTTCTTGCGCAATTTTTCTGATGACATCTATTTTGAAACATTCATCTTTCGAATTCGGTAACTTCATAGCCTTAAACACATTGAATCGTATCTGTTCGTCTTGTACCCTCATGATCAACTCACCATTCTCAACATCAATTAGTGTACGCCCCGTGGCTAAGAATGGTCTACCCAAGATGATGGGGTCATTCTTATCTGCGTCGTAGTCAAGAATAATAAAATCACAAGGAAAAATAAAAGAACCAGCTTTAACTAAAACATCTTCAATTTTACCTACTGGTCGTGAGAGGGAGCGATCCGCCATTTGTAATACCACAGATGTGGGTACTACCTCTCCTATGTTAAACTTCTCGAACAGGGATCTTAGCATGAGATTGATACTCGCGCCTAAATCACATAATGCTTTCCCGGTCCAATTAACTCCAATGCCGATGGGAATTGTAAAACTTCCGGGATCTTCTAGCTTCGGTGGTAACTTACTTTGATATATATCACTACACTCCACAGGCAATCCAATTGTTTCCCCAGTTTCTATACTTCGTTTATTGGAGAGAATGTCCTTCATGAATTTAAGATATGTCGGCATTCTCTTGAGAGCTTCAACAAGCGGCATATTAATCTCTAACTTGCTCAACATGTCAACGAACTTCTTGAATTCCAGGTCATTATCCTTCTTTCTGACATGTGAAGGGTTTGGTGGTGGAGGGCGTGTGTTAAGTTCCACTGGCTTTCTCGTTTTTTCTGGTGTCTCAGCTTGGACACTATTTGGTTTAACTACCTCCTCTACTGTATCTTTGGTTGTTTCTTCTCCCCCCTTTTCTGGAATATGGACTGGTTCAGGTTCTCTTCTGTGTGGAGGTAGTTGTTTTCCACTTCGCAATTCAACTGCATGACAAGAATCATATCTAGGGGCAATAGTATCACTTGGAAGTTGCCCTTTCGGCCTATTTTATAATGTACTCGCCATATGTGATTGGGTATGCTCTAGTTTCTTGATTACCTTCTGTTGGGCTTGAATCTTCTGTTGGTTATGATTCATATTGTTTTCAATTGCTTGCATCAGTTTAGCCATACTCGAATTCAAGCTTGGGATTTGTTCTTTTCTTGCCAGTTGTATTGATTGTTTTGGTGGTTCTTTCTTTGTTTCTTGACAAGCTTTTTAAATAATGGGTGCTTTTTGCTGAATAGGTGTAGTGGCTTATAGGATCGAGGTTGGGGTTGATAGTAAGTCTCTTGATTTCTGACCCAACTTCTTTGTTGTGGAGGTTGTTGATAATTGGCGTAGCTTTCTTGAGGATAAGTATAACCATTAGAATAATAGTTATCTTGAGGATATGTAACGGAAGCTAAAGCTGGATTATTCATACACCTTTCCCACACATGATTTCTTGATCCACAACCAGGACACGAAGGAATTGTACGTACTACATTTACCTGAGCAATTGTTAGGGCTTGTTCTTGTAGTTCTTCGAGTTGTTGGGCCAATTCTTTAAGCTTCAGAGATTCTGAAGTGTCTTCTTTTTCTGGTTTATTTGGCCAACTTCTCTCGTTCTCAAGAATTCTCTCCATACCCCAACTCAGCTTCTTCAGGATCTAGTAACACAAAACCTGCGTTTCCTAATGAATCTGCTTTCTCCCTTGACTTGTCATCAAGTCCTCCATAAAACAAGGTTAAATAATATTATGGCGATGATTTATGATATGGACATCTCGCCTTCTTTTCTGTAAATCGTAACCATGCTTCACCCAAACTCTCTCCGTCTTCCTGTATAAATTGTTCAAGCTCCAACATATCTTTTAAACGTCTACTAACCGGATATAAGCGGTCAAGGAATCTTTCTTGAAGCTTGTCCCAATCTGGAATAACATGAGGATATTGGGTATCATACCAATTGCTTGCACCTCCGGTCAAGAAGAACTGGAACATCACGTAATACACCTGTTCCCTAGTAACTCCTCTTACGATATAAGCATCGCAGATTTGCATGAATTTCTGAATATATCGGATCGGATCTTGATGTGCAGTACCGCTGAATAATACATGAGTTGCAAACTGCGTTAACATCCCTAGATCAGGCTTAAATTTAGCGGCTTGGATTTCTGGAGCGCGAATTCCTCTTGGTTGCACTCTAAACTCGATGGGTAGCTCAAGTCTCCTTGGGTTCTCCATCTTTAATTATCTATTAAAAAAAACTAAAAGACAAAAGCGTAAAATAGAACTAACAAAAATAAAAGCACAAGATATATGCACAAGGACTACCGATGTAGTCCCCGGCAGCGGCGCCAAAAACTTGGTACGACCTAGGGTGTGATAAAAAGATATAATAATTAGATGCAAATAAACACCCTAAAGCTAGCACGGTTCTGCAAGTATACAGATCATTTGCAAGTTTTAGAAAATAAGTAAGATTCGTTCCGCAGAGACTACGAAAGTTAGGGGAATCTTATGCAATAATCAAGTGCAGATAATTAAAGCTAGAACAACTAAACACAAGAAAAATAAAGACAAATAGATATTTATTTGGTTTTTGATTAAACTAAATTAAAACTAAGAATTTAAAGACAGAAAATAAATACGAAATAAGAAGAAGTATGAGAATGTAGCTTGAGTCAATAGCATGTAATCCCCACTAGTTTTGCCGTTCTAAACATGTAAGGGTGAATTATGTAGTACTTCAATAATCGGTTCCAATTACGCTAGATAGTTTTAAATAGGATTTACATGTGTCAATAAGTCTTCCTAAGCAAACTGTTCCTGTAATTGGTAAATAGTAACATGTACTAAACCATAGTGATTATCTAGTTAGGTTGATTTGTCAGATCGAAATCGAATACTAGACGTTATGTGCTAAACATGTAATTAAACACCGTTGTCAATGGTGACCTAATTACTAGATGGTAATTCTATATGGGTGCACTCCACAAGAACACAGAATATAAATCCAAACACATTAATAGAGAATAAAAACAATAATTCAATTTAAAACATAAAATTCCCAAATTAGATAGATGTCAATCAAAACTAGGGTTCATACATATATGCTAAAACTCAAGCTAAAGAAATTTAGTTCATACTAATGCAAGAAAAGAAGGAAATTACAAATTTAAAGGTAGAAGAAGACATTGTGATGAACATCTCTTTCCAGACTTCTTTCTTGTGTTGTAAGCTTCCTCTTGGTTTAAGGTTTCACCAAGGATGATTTAAGAGTGTTAAGAGGCTGTATTTATAGTGTATAGGTTGACCTAATTCGTTTCTTGAAGGAGAGGTCAAGTTATAGACTCCAAGCCCAACTCAAATTCGTATGGAAATAAAGATAATTACTGCTGACTTGTTTTGATCATATCTTCTTCGTTATTGGTCGGTTTTTAGCCTACAAGATACCAAAAGAATCCTCACAAAGTTATCTACGTCACTATGAAAGGAATCTTCCAAAATCGGCTTGGTTTTGGAGTTATCACCACTTCTTTAGGCGTAGCTGCAGAAATTCAGATTTAAGGCAGCTTTTCCTTTTCCATGATTTTAGCTTTTGTTTCCTTTATCTCCAATTACCATGCTTATCTCTTTCCATATCTTGTAGTCTTTGACTTGGACTCTAATTAATCTTCATAATTATCTTTAAAGCTTCACACTAAATAAATAATTAAACCCAATATGCTCTAAAAATATTATTTTACTAAATCAAGACTCAAAATAGGAAATTGCACTAAATTAAGCTAAAATCGACCTATAAACTAATAAATACACCTAAAATGATGTCTCGGAAATAGATTTTATTATCACAAATGAGGAGACATCAATAGAAAAAAATATTGGGTGGGTTTTTGAAGCTATGTAATTGTGCTTTTGATGATGAATCACTTGTTTTTATTGTAACCCTTTTCTTGGGCAAAAGAAAAAGTATTGAAAATAAATATGTTGAAAGAAGTAGCTTGAAATCTCACATGAAAAAAATTAATATTCATTAGATAATTCATCATAGAAGCAATTCAAAGGATCTATAGGAGGAAGAATCAAGAGTTGGAGCTTCATAGGATCAATTCTACGCTTCGCCATCTCTATTCTTTAGATAAATTAGTCTTATCTTTATTTTGTCGATTATTTATTTCTAAGGTATTTATTCCAAAGTTCCATTTTGCACAATTTCTTATGAGTGTCATTATATGAACAATTGATTATTTCTTTTCTGTTTTAATTGAATTTGGGATTATACTATTTAATTGGTTTGGGTTTTAACTAATTTCTAAAGACTATATGTTTGTAATAATACTACCCATATTGTAGCTAAATATTAGGTAGCTCGAGTAATTAAGCTATCACATGGTAGGGGGGACTTAATTGCGGAAATAGCATATAGACGCGTGGTGTGCGTTAGTTAACATAAAGGTCTTGACTAGCCACACAGTCATTAGGGTTTACGCAGTCAATCGTTTGAAAGTATCGTAATGTCACTATGACGAGGTCACTAGTACCGTAGACTAGCAACCTATTTACCCTGATGGGATTTAGGAAAATAATTGAATCCCGACTATTGTGAAATTACACATTCACCCTTATTCTTAGGAATCATTAATTCAACAGGTTAGGTTCATACTTGTATCTCCTTAACTATTATCTTATTTGCATGATATTTTATTAATTGTTTAATTAGAAAATAAAACACTTTACTTTCTTATTTTTTATACAAAACATTTAAAACTATTTATTCTAATATTGAACACGAAGTTGAAATAACTACTTAAATCCCTAAGAACGAACTCTTACTTATCTAACTATTACTTGCGAACGATATGTGCACTTGCAGAGAGTTTCTTGTGGATTTCCATAGATGTGTGTACTTTTATTATCTTTTATTATTCGTTTATCATCACACCTTTCGCCCCACTAACAGTTTTAGGCCCCAAATTATTTTCATTCTTGCATTCAAAATTAATAAGACCTATCAGGGATTTTGTATTGAGTCAAACAAGAAAAGAGAGAAAAGAGGCCCCCTTGGCGAATACCGTTTGAAGGACTGATACTTTGAAGAAGCTCCCATGGAAAGATATCTCGTAAGAGAAAGTTGAAATACATTCAGTGATCCATTGAATCAATCTTTTATGGATAACTAATTTTCAAAGAAATTCCCAATAAGCATGTGCATATGCTTTAGAAATATCAAGTTTAACCGCCACAAAATCTTTGTGTGATTTATACTTTTAAAAAAAGGATATCTCAACGTGTTTTCCTTAGTTAATCCAATTTTAACAAAAAACCTCGTAATTGGGAGAGATTATAGCATCCATAATAAGCTTAAGTCTATTTGCAAGGAACAAAGCAAAAATTTTGTAAGTAAAATTTAAAATGGGCCTGAAGTCCTCAAATTTTTCTTGTTTATCACCCTTGGGACCAAAATTAATGATGGTGTGATTAATCTGATGTAAACTGAGTTTATCGATTTAGTTGCATAGGTAACACAAATAGAGATGTGATTATTGAACCAACTAAAGCTAGAAATTTCTAATGGTTTATTACCTTAAACTGTCAAGTGGGTTAATCTCTATACAAAATTTTGTGCTTGTAATCCTTTGACTTGAGATCAGCGTTATAGTTGCATATGTGCTTGTTGTCTTTAGATAGTGGACTATTAGTGTATCAAAATACTAGTCGAAAGGCTATTGGACATAGATAAGTATATTATTTCCTAGGGATAAGTGAAGTTGGAATGTTTCAATTCTAGGCAAAAAGTTTGAGCTCTACTGTCATAAGATTATAATGATTGTATCAAATACTAGGCCAAGGTGATAGAATGAATGAATAAATAATTTTTTAAGATCATTCATCAATTGTTGAAAATTGATGTGTAATGTAGTTGATTGTCTAATGGAATTTTGACAGTTATACCTTTTCCCAGAATGATCCGGAGCTATAAAGATAGAGGGAGTATGTGCATGATCCTTTGCAGAGTATTTCGTACAAAGTTACCTCACGTTATCCGGTCGTTGAGAAGTTTTATTAAAGGCCAACCTCGATTAGTAAGGTTAAAAAAATGAATCCACGTAGTGGAACAATAACGAGTGCATTGATCTTGGTTACTATTATTAATTATATTTATTATTGGATAATGAATAATAAAGTAATATAAACTTGGAATATTGATGTCTCCCTATTGGTCATGAATTAATCCTAGTTGGAGACATCATATTTAATGATTTAGAAGTCATTATAGTCGGTTTTCTTGAGAAATGTTACACTTTCCTATTTTGAGTCTTGATTTAGTAAATTATTATTTTTAGAGCATATTTGGTTTAATCATTTATTTAGTGTGAAGCTTTAAAGATAATTATAAAGATTAATTAGATTCCAAGTCAAAGACTAAGAGATATGGAAAGAGATAAGCATGGTAATTGTAGATAAGGAAAGAAAAGCTAAAATCATGGAAAAGGAAAAGTTGCCTTAATCCTGAATTTCATCACCCACGATCACAAATCAGATTATATCTCAAAATCGGTATGGAATTTGGAGAAAAGGTCAAGAGAAACGTTAAAGATCTTTCAGAAACGATGAATTTCGACTACTCATACGCGTCAAACGGATGAGTATTGAAGCTTCTAGGACCAAAACAAAAACGGGCCTGATTCCATGTTTTAGGGTTACGAATTTGAGTTGGGCTTGGAGTCCACTACTTACCTACTCCTTCAAGAAAACGAATTAGGGCTTCTATACACCTATAAATACACCCTTATATCACTTGTAAATCATCCTTGCCTCATAGTAATTAGTCCTTAGGTTTATTATCATCAGAATTATTGTAGAGAGCAAGATAATGTCTTTTATTATTTCCTTTAGTTTATTTCCTTCAAGTATGAACTAAACTCCCCATAGTTTGGGTTTTGCATCATGTATAATCTATGAATTCTATTTTCTTTCTATCTAAGTTTCTTTGGGAATTACATGTTTTAATCTGATATTAGCTGCTTACCTATATATTTGTTTATGTGTTCTGAATTATTGCATGTCTTAGAACTGATCACTTTAGGCTTTCTTAATAGTAGTTAGATGTTCACCTTAACTGGGTGTCTAATTATTGAAACACCACTGGTGGTCCTTTGTGTGTTCTAAAAATAATGTAATAAGTAAGGAGAACCACAACCGCAAGTGTACGGTTGTCCCAAGTAATAATAGTGATAAACAGGATCGTTCGCAGGGACGGTATGGTTAACCTTAATGCTTGTATCGGGACGATACAACTTTGAGTTGGGGGTCTTGATGTCTCCTCATTTGTGATAATAAAATCTATTTCTGAGACATCATTTTAGGTGTATTTATTAGAGTATAGGTCGATTTTCTCATGATTTAGTACACTTTCCTAGTTTGTGTCTTGAATTGATTATTTATTATTTTCAGAGCATATTGGGTTTAATTATTTATTTAGTGTGAAGTTTTAGAGATATATGGTAATTAATTAGAGTCTAAGTCAAAGTCTAAAAGCTAAAGGAAAGAAGATAAACATGGAAATTGAAGATAAGGAAGTAAAATCTAAAAATATGGAAAATGAAAAGCTGCCATAAATATGAATTCCAGCACCTACGACCACAAATCAGCTTATATCTCAAAATCGGTGAGGAATCTGGAGAAACAGTCAAGAGTAAAGTTAAAGATCTTTCCGAGACAATGAATTTAGACTACTCATACGAGTCAAACGGATGAGTATTGAAACTGCTAGGACCAAAACAAAAACGGGGCTGATTCCATGTTTTTGGGCTACAAATTTGAGTTGGGCTAGGAGCCCAATGTTTAACTTTTCCTTCAAGAAAACGATTAGGTCAACCTATACACTATATATACAGCCTCTTAACATTAGAAAATTATCCTTGGTGAAACTTTAAGCCAAGAGGAAGCTTACAACACAAGAAAAGAAGTCTGGAAGGAGCTGTTCATCAATAATGTCATCTTCAACCTTTGAATTTGTAATTTCTTTCTTTTCTTCCATTAGTATGAACTAAATTTCCATTATCTTGAGTTTTTAGCATATATGTATGAACCCTAGTTTTGATTGACATCTATCTAATTTGGGAATTCTATGTTTTAAATTGAATTATTGGTTTTATTCTCTGTTTATGTGTTTGGTTTTATATTATGTGTTCTTGTGGATCGCGACCATATAGAATTACCATCTTGTAGTTAGGTCACCATTGACAACGGTGTTTAATTACATGTTTAGCACATAACGTCTAGTGTACGGTTTAGATCTGACAAATCAACCTAATTAGATAATCACCATGGTTTAGTGTATTGCTGTTTACCAATTGCAGGAACAGTTTGACACAGGTAAACCCTATTTAAAACTACGATTATTGAAATACTACATAATTCACCCTTACATGTTTAGAACGGCAAAACTAGTTGGGAGTACATGCTATTTACTCAAGCAAAACTCTCATACTACTTCTTCTCTTGCATTTTATTTTCTGTCTTTATTTTATTAGTTTAATTCAGTTAATTGAAAAATCAAATAAAAATCTATTTGTCTTTACTTTTTCTGCGTTTTATTTGTTCTAACTTTTAATATTTTCACTTGATTATTGCATAAGATTCCCCTAACCTTCGTAGTCTCTGCGGAACGAATCTTACTTATTTATTAAAACTTGCATACGATCTGTATACTTGCAGAACCGTGCTAGACTAGGGTGATTATTTGCATGTTATTTATATCATATTTTATCACACCCTAGTCGACACCAGTTGTGGTGGAGGAGCTAATCTATTATAATTCTGATTTCCCTGATACGGAGCTTGGACTCTTGGTTGGTAAGAGTTATTTCAGGGATGAGGTTGATAAGTATCTTGATTTGCGGCCCCTTTTGGATTTGATTACTGCATACCTGGATAATTTCTATTACCAAATTGATAATTTCCTCGATTGGATATGAAATAAACAGATGCTGGATTTCCTTCGCATTCTTCCCATGTATGATTCAGTACCTCACGCTTTGGACAATCTTGTGCCTCTTGCATTATATTTATATTATGATGTTGTTGCATCTAGAGCTTAATCTCTTTGATTTGATTTTCTAATTCTGTTAATTGATCTGAATTTGCAGTTTCTGCATCTAATTGAAGCTTACCTTTGGTGTTTATAACAGGAACTTGCGAAAGTGACCAACTCCGTTCTGTTTCTATAATATGTTCCATACCTTCGGCGGCTTCTGTAGGATCCATGGACACAAATCCTCCTCTTCCAAGACTATCTACCCTTAATCTACACTCGGCATTAACACCTTGATAGAACATTGGGTATAACCATGAAGCGGGCATCTAGCTAACTTCTGTTGAAACCTTGTCCATGCATCTCCTACTTTTTCTTCATTCTCTTGGCGAAACTTAGCATCCATCTGATCTGTGAGTCTCGTAGTCTTCGGATAAAAACTATTAAAGAATGCGGCTTGAAACTCTGACCAAGTATTAAGTGTACCTGGTGGTTGTCTATCTAGTCAATCACCAGCTTTTTCGCCCAGAAAGAACGAAAACATGTGACAATACAGTTGCTCGCGTGTAATGATCGGAGTAATGTAGGCATCACAAATCTGCATGAACTTCTGAAGCGCTCTTACCGGATCTTGAATTGTTGTACCACTATAGAGTCAAAAGTTCGTAAATTGCCTAAGCATGCCCAAATCGGGTCTGAATTTGATATTTTGGATCTCTAGAGGACGATAACCTAAAGGTTGAACTCGAAAAGGTGCTCCTAAGCCTGGGAGATCTTGTTCTTGTCTATTAATGTTCCTGTTATCTCCTACTGGTGGTGGTCCTCAAGGATCGAGTTGTATCATCGGGGAAACTCGATGTTGATTTTTATTCTGATTACGATTGGTATTACCCCTAGTGGAATCAAGTCCTTTTGTTCTGCCATTGCTCTTCTTTGTTCTCTTTCTTCTCTCAAACGCCTGTTGTAAGCTGCGATACACCTCTCGGGATTCTCGAGCATACACTTTAAACCTAAGAGAGACTAAAATAATCCAAAAGCGTAAAACTAGAAAAATAAAATAACTAAAACTACTACTACTAAAAATAAATAATACACACGCTAACGAGACACAAGTCCCCGGCAGCGGCGCCAAAAACTTGGTATCGCCTAGGGTATGATAAAAATAAGATAATGAATTACAATACACGATGTACTAACACCCTAGACTAAACACAGTATTCACTGCAAGTATCATAGGTCGTATGCAAGTTTTAATGATAAATAAAGGTCGTTCTCAGGGACTTAGTATGTTATACGAATGGGTAAACAGAATAGCGAATAGTTTGGACCTCCAAAGCTAGAACTAGGCAATGCATAAACATGTTAGTGAATTGGCTGAGAAGAAGAACACCAGCTATCAAAGACAAATAAGAACGAATATCGAACACAAATTACTATCAAACATGGAGACTTGACCTAAAAAATTATAAGTAATAGGATATGGGATATCCGAGGAGCAAGAAACAATGGATATATTTACAAGTAAAGAGTTGTTAGTATACTGGTTGGAAAAGATTCGATAGAGGCTTAGACATTGGGCATCTAACAAAGTACAAGGACGTCTAAAGAATAAAATTACAGCCAACAAATGAGTGCCACCTTGATATTTTTATATTTTTATAGAATAATATAGTCATGAGACATAATTTTAGATGCATTATGTGCTTAGATTTTTCCCTATTATTTGATATATTCTCGTTTCTTGCCTTGTTTGTTAGATTTGTTACTTTAAGAGAATTTTAAGTGTAATTTATGTGTTAAGTGTGAATATATCAGGTAAAAGGATGATATTAGATGTCAAATATGGATAAGGAGTCAAGTTAAGAAGATGAAAACAAAAATCAAGAGTTAAAGGATAAAGAAGCCATTTTTAAAAAGTGCAAGAGTTGTCGGCCAGATTTGAAAAGTGAATTATTTTCGATCCTGCATGAGATTGACAGATAAATTGGAGGATCCCTTTGATATCCAGATAGTATTTTGAATCAGGAACATGCGACCACTGACGGTTCGTAATTTGGAGCTTTAACGCAGAAATTATTAAACTTACAGCTGCTAAGGAACAACTAGTCCACTTATATATATATATATATATATATATATATATATATATATATATATATATATATCACTACTAAATACGCGTTGAATAGCAACGACCCGCGTTGTCGCTAAACCGTCGTCACTAGATCTTCATAGCTAAATAAGATCTTGGCAACAAACGCAGTGGCTTTTGCCGCTAATGACTGGGCGTGTTCGGCGACAAGTTATTTCGTCGCTAAGTACCTTTTTTAAAGCGACGAAAAATTTCGTCGCTAACCATATATTTTAGCTAAGAAAATGTTTGTTGTTATCACAAAATCAGACTGGGATAACAGGTTTCGTCACTCTTTTATTTATGACTAGGGACGACTAAGTTTATTTCTGGCGACGAATTTAGTCGTCGCTATCTTTTATTTTATTTTATTTTATTTTCAGATTTTTTTTATATTTCTATTTTTATTTTTATATTAATTTTGATTTTAATTTTAATTTTCAATTCTATTTCTATTTTTATTTTAAAATTTATACAGATTTGATAATTAACTAATAAAAAACATCAAAATATTAAAAACAAAAGCAACATTCAATTAAAATATATATTAAAGCATTCAATAATAATAATAATAAAAGTCATACATCAAAAATAAAAATAAAAATAAAAATAAAAATAAAGCCAAATCATTCAAAATAAGTCAATATAAACAACCAACACCAATTAGGGACCCTCCAACCAAGGGGAATATTCGCTTCTATCCTCTTCATCTTCTCTCGGTTTTTCTCCCGCTCCTTGAGGGGGGATGGAGTGGATGGGGGGGATTCAGGTCAAGTCCTAGTTGGACCCTCATACTATTGAACGCCTCCATAGTTGTGTCTATAATGTCCATCTGGTAACGACCACCCTTAGTAGTCCTGAAGGCACTCGATAAAGCAGCAGGGTCGATAATAGGAGAAAGACCTTGAGCTGCGTGAAACTCGTTTATAGCTGTCATCAAAACATTTAGTCTCTTGTGGACCATACCAACTCCAAATACCCAAGATGTCTTCGATGGGCCCATCCCTTCCTCAATTTCTTCTTTGAAGGCGTCCATCTACTCTTCAAAGCTAGGCTCTTCAAAGACGGGGGTCTCGGATACCTTCAACTTTAGCTTTTCCCGAAAAAGGTCCTGATAGATAACAATATTAAATAACTATTAATTAATCAATATAAAATGCATCCAAAAATATAAACTTTCTAAAAAAAGGAAAGATTCCTTTTTTAGAAAGTTTATGAAATAAAAGAAATAATAAATAATAATAAAACTAAAAAGTTTTAAATAAAAATACTTACATTACACTTTTTATATATCGGGTTCCTCTACTCATCTTTATCCGAGTCCTAGCCCGTATACTCGAAGAACCCCCCCCCCCCCCCCCAAATCTGGAAGCTCCCTCTCCTCCTGAGTAGTCTTGTCCTCATATTCAGCGGCTCCTTCATTTTCTTTTTCATCCCCCTGTTCAATAACACATTGTAGATCAATTATATTAATAAATAAGTAAAGTGATTAAATATTATATTTACAATAAATACTATACCTTAGAAATGACCTCCCGAGTTTGAGAGTAACTTCTCGAACCAGCCTTGCCGAATATTTTTTGCTTTTTCCGGTTTTCTTTGTTAATCTTCGCTTGGCTATGTTTCGATTTAATTTCAATAAATTAAATACAGATACTTTATAATAGTTACGATACAATTTTAATTTTATACCTGGGCGTCTTTGTCATCCCACATGGCTTGGCATCTTCTCCAAATTTCCAGGTCAACGTCAGGGGGTGTTAGGCCCGGAATATAGTAATCGTACTTTAGGTCCCACTTCCAAGCCCTATACCTAGTCGATTGGCTTGTCCTTAGTCTTTTTTCGATATCGGGCTAGTCTTTACACCGTCTCCCCCCCTCGATATCAAATAACTCTTTTAACCGGTGCAAAATGGTCTCTTTCATCCCCTTGGGCACGTCTTTCCATCTTTTGTTATAGGGCGGGACATTTTCACGAACAGTGGCCCCGGTCACTTGTGACACATGGTGACCGTACTCCCCACACGGGTTCCATGTGTAATCTAATCTGGAAAATTCTATAGGTAAAGGGTGCCCTAGTTTTTTCAAGGCATCTACAGTAGTCTTAAGGGAAGTGGGGCCTCGGAATTTTCTTTTTCGTTTTGCTGTTTTTATATAATTGTGAATTAATATTTAATTATTAACATTAAAAAAATAAAATTTTGCATTTACCGCCTTGTTGAGCGCAAGTTTGTAACTGGACGTTCGGATCCCTAGGTGAATCACGGCCGTCACCGTCTCCATCGTGACCACGTGACATAACATCAGCCATCTAATTCGTATCGAAAGTAAAAAGAAATATTACAATCCCAACCGAATAAATAAATAATTACAAACAACATACAATAAATTAAAATAAATAAATTATTACAAATCATTTATATATAATAAATTAAAATTCTTAGAGTTAATCCATTCCGAATGAAATCTATTATTAAAAATAACCAGTGAGTCCAAAAAATGATTCTACTAATCCCTAAAAAGGAAAAGTTTCCTATTTTGTAAAGTTTACAATTTAGGAATCTTTCTATTTTTGAAAATTTTCCATTTTTGGAAAGTTTCCCTAAATAGGAAATTTTCCAAAAATAGAAAGTTTCAAAAAATGGAAACTTTAGCGTTTTTTTCTAACAAAAAAATCTCTAAGGCTTACTTTTTCCTTAGTGTTTTTTTTTTTACAAAAATCCTAATTAAACGCTACTTATTTTTAAATAATCCTAATAAAACACTAATTTATTGATTTTCATTTTCCAAAAAAAAATTTTAATCCTAAAAATTTACCTAAAAATTACTTAATCATATATTCTAAACACATAAACCATAATTGTTCTTCTAATAATATAAACGACTCACAAAAAACACATCTCATCTATTAAAAACTCTAATTTTAGTAAGAAATTAATTTTTTCTACAATTAAAATTCATAAATCATCAATACATGCTATTTTAAACGAAATTAAAGTGCAAAAAAACCTACTATAACACCACAAAATCTCGGAAATTAACACATAGGATAATACTTCAATAAATGTTTCAATCAAAAAAAGAATAAGAAAAACTAAAAAGGGTTGATTTTGTGGTACCTTTTACGTGGAAATTGTAGTGTTGATGGTGATTAATCTATGCCAATCATTCGTAGTGATAAACAACAAATAAAAAAAATAGTTAGGAAATGAAATAAGAATAAAAATGGAATTAAAATGAAATTAGAGTGGTGATAATCATACCTTTGACGTGGATTTGGAGTAGAAATGGCCTCAGATTCGGCTATGGCAGCTTGAGCTCTAAATTTGGTAGGGTTTGGAAGTGTTAGATTTGAGAAAATGAAGCTGTCGTGTAGGTTATATAGATTTTTTGTTTAATGATGACCCGTTTTCGTCGCTAAGTAATAAAATTTCGTTGCTATTAGGGACACGTGTCACACGTCGTACGCACGACTATTGTGTGTCCCCCTTTAGCGACGACAAATGTCGTCGTTATCTTTTTACTTCGTCGCTAAGTCTAAGAGGCGGGAATTGGACCATCCAAATTGACCAATCAAAATTTTGGGCGGTTTTAGGGACAAACTTTTTCGTCGCTATGTATATATATATCTTCGCTAATACTTAGCGGCGAGTTCTTGCGCTTGAATGTCGTCGCTAAGTTCTAGCGACGAGTTCTTGCGATTGAATGTCGTCGCTAACTAGTTTTTTCCATTTTTTGCTTTGTTCCATATTAACATTTTATTCTTATTTTTTACATATTAACATTTAAAAAAACATTTAAACATCTAAATAAATATAAAAAAAACAACATTTTAACAACCTTAAAATTCAAATCGAATACATTTAAATATATAAATAAAACAAAAAAGTAAAATAAAAACCAAATAACAAATCAGTTTCGTATCTGCTAGTATTGATAAGTTTCTCATCACTATCGACCTCAATAGGTACCTCGTCTCCATACTCCTCCCATGCCTCATCATAAATTTCCTCGTCTACATAAAAAACTAGTTCTACCTGCAAATGAGATGGGTCAAACTCGGTCTTTTCGGTAGTTTCCAAGTACATTGATGAGTTTTCAGTATGCGTGTTAACCAAAGGAATCGTGATGCGCTCGTTGTCGGTAAATACCGACTCCGCACCCCATAACTCGGGACTCCATCCGTGACGATCGTTGATTTCCCAAACGACTTTCCATCATTTCACTATTTTCTTTGTATTGATCTCGTCAATGTAAAAAACGTTTTTGGCTTGGGTTGCTAAAATGTATGGTTCATCCACCCACCAAAAAGAAGATGTGTTGATGAAGGTTACCCCGTATTCTTTCTTCATCTTCGTCGTGTTATAGCACCTACAAGCGAATAACACAACTGAACAACCACCATTGAATGTAACCTCTATGATTTTCCCTAATTCACCGTAAAAAGGTTTCCCATTATACCCGTAATATTGGGTCACTCTTTTTTCTTCTTTTTCTCTAGTAACCCATTTTACACCATTCACAACACATGAATCGTATGTATGAACCGGGCCATGAGACATGCTGTCACGTGATGATGCAATATCTTTTCGTCGCTAGTATCCCAGGGCTCATTGAAGACAAAGCGATTAGTGATGCGATTATTGGGTTAGCTAACGTGTTTAGAGTCGTTTGTAATAAAAATCTCATCAGGAAAGAGTTAGAATTGGGTAAGGCAAAAGTGGTTGAAGTTATGTGTAGACTGGAATGATTTTGCCTCCCGCGTATTTTGATATAATGATCCACTTAGTGATACACTTGTACGATAAAGAATTGCTAGGGGGCCCGGTCCAAATACGGTGGATGTACCCATTTGGAAGGTATTTGAAAAAGTTGAAAAAGTATATTCGAAATCCGGCTAGACCAGAGGGTTCAATAGCCGAGGGTTACGTGGCAGAAGAGACGTTGAATTTCATATCAAGGTATCTTAGTGAAGAAAAAACAAAGTTCAACGATCCAGGTAGATACAACGAACCACCGCCAGTGCCAAAAGAGCTATCCGTTTTCAAATCCCAATGTACTCCAGTTGGCAAGAAAGAATATGGTTTTTTACCACCTAAGGAGAAGGAGCACATCAGTTGGTATATTTTGCATAATTGCGACGAACTCGAAGCATACATGACGTAAGTAACGAATATTTATATATATTTATATTTGTATTTATAGTTATATAAATATATCTATGTTTATATTTATAAATTAATATTAATATACTTATATATATTTTTATATTTATTTGAATATAATAATTTATATATTTATATTTATATTTATATTTATATTTATATTTATATTTATATTTATAGTTATATCTATAGTTATATAAATATATTAATAGTAATATTTATATATTTATATTAATTTATTTATACTCATTTACGATTTTAGTGAACACAAATCCACACTTTCGGGAACGAGTAGGGAAATAGATAATATGCACCGTCAAATGTTTAAGGAATGGTTTCTGAAAAAGGTATGTAACTTTAGGAATTTGTTTAAATATTATCTATTTATTTTCAAAGTATTAAGTATTATTTTTGTATAACAGATTCATGGAATGAAATCCCGTGGCGATGCATTAGCTACCCCTGAGATGGTGTCCTTGCCAAATATGTCTTATGGTGCAGTGCATAAATACGATTCATAAGTTGTGAACGGTGTCAAGTGGGTAACTAAGTCTAAAGGAGAAAAAAGAGTGACGCAGGATTACGGATTTTGTACCATGTACGATGGAAGACCTTATTACGGTGAATTAATGAAAATCTTGGAGATTATGTACACTGGAGGGTGCTCGGTTGTGTTATTTGTTTGTAAGTGGTACAAAATGGGTGATGCGAGGACAGAAAACGGGGCAACCTTTATCAACACATCAAACTTTGAGTGGGCCAACGAACCATACAATTTAGCGTCGCATGCCAAGAAAGTGTTTTACATCGACGAGATTAATGCAAAGAAATCAATGAAAGGTTGGAAAGCCGTTTGGGAAAGAAACGATCGACGCGGATGGAGTCCTGAGTTATGGGGTTTAGAATCACTACCTACTGGGAATGAGAGCATCAGCATACCTTTGGTTAACACTAGGAGGGTTTATGATCCAGTGAACTTGGCATCCACCTAGGAGATCGAGATTGACCCATCTCATTTTTGTATTGATTTGCATTTTGATATGGTTATTGATGAAAACGAGGAAATTGATGATGACACGTGGGAAGAATATGGAGATGAAGAACCTATCTAGGTTGATAGCGATGACGAACCTATAGATGACAGTGGATATGAAATTGATTAGGAAAAAAATTTATTTATTTGTCTTAAAACATTTTGTTGGTTTTTGGAGTTGAATTTGAATTTATTTTGATACACTCAAGTTTGACTCGAATAGTTGACTAAATACACAAACACTCAAGTTTGACTCTAAATAGTTGACTAAATACACCAAACACTCAAGTTTGACTCAAATAGTTGACTGAATATACCAAACACTAAAGTTTGACTCAAATAGTTGACTGAATACACTAAACACTTAAGTTTGACTCAAATAGTTGACTGAGTACACCAAACACTCAAGTTTGAATCAAATAGTTGACTAAATACACCAACACTCAAGTTTTACTCAAATAGTTGACTAAATACACCAAAACTCAAGTTTGACTCAAATAGTTGACTAAATACACCAAACACTCAACTTTTACTCAAATAGTTGACTGAATACACTAAACACTCAAGTTTGACTCTAAATAGTTGACTGAATACACCAAACACTCAAGTTTGACTCTAAATAGTTGACTGAATACACCAAACACTCAAGTTTGACTCAAATAGTTGACTAAATACACCAAACACTCAAGTTTGACTCAAATAGTTGACTGAATACACCAAACACTCAAGTTTGACTCTAAATAGTTGACTGAATACACCAAACACTCAAGTTTGACTCAAATAGTTGACTAAATACACCAAACACTCAAGTTTGGCTAAAAAAGTTGAATGAATACACCAAACACTCAAGTTTGACTCTAAATAGTTGACTGAATACACCAAACACTCAAGTTTAACTCTAAATAGTTGACTAAATACACCAAACACTCAAGTTTGACTCTAAATAGTTGACTGAATACACCAAACACTTAAGTTTGACTCAAATAGTTGACTGAATACATCAAACACTCAAGTTTGACTCAAATAATTGAATGAATACACCAAACACTCAAGTTTGACTCTAAATAGTTGACTTCATACACCAAACACTCAAGTTTGACTCAAATACTTGACTAAATACACCAAACACTCAAGTTTGACTCTAAATAGTTGACTGAATACACCAAACACTCAAGTTTGACTCTAAATAGTTGACTGAATACACCAAACACTCAAGTTTGACTCAAATAGTTGACTAAATACACCAAACACTCAAGTTTGGCTAAAAAAGTTGACTAAATAAACCAAACACTCAAGTTTGACTCTAAGTAGTTGACTGAATATACCAAACACTCAAGTTTGACTCAAATAGTTGACTGAATACACCAAACACTCAAGTTTGACTCAAATAGTTGACTGAATACACCAAACACTCAAGTTTGACTCACCAAATAGTTGACCGAATACACCAAATACTCACAAAAGTAAAATAAAGAAAACAATGCAAGAAAAAATAAAGAAATAAGTAATAATAAAGAAAAAAGAAAGAAAAAAAGAAAGAAAAAAGAAAGGAAAAAGTAAGAAAAGAAAAAAAACCAATTACCGACGATATTTAAGTGATTACCGACGACATCCTTCATTTAAATTTCGTCGCTAAAACATTACCGACGATCTTCTTAATTATTATCGTTGGTAATTTTCACAAAAAATTCGATTGGTCAACTTAGGCGGTCAAGTTTCCCGCTCTTGAAAATTAGCGACGAAATTTGGGATTACCGACGACGCATGTCGTTGGTAAACGACGACACGCAAGGGTCGTGGGTACGGAGTGGGACGCGTGTCCCATATTACCAACGAAATGGGCATATTACCGACGACACGCAGGTCATCGGTAATCAATTTTTCTATAAATCTCTAACCGAGCTTCATTTCATCCATAGCTACACCAAAAATCTGCAATTCCTTCATTCCCAAGCAATTCCGAGGGTATCCAGGTCCAATTTCAACCAAGAGGTAAGCTTAATCAATCCAAAAACACCTTTTAATTACAACTTTTTTCTTTTTAATTTTTATATTCTAGTATCTTTTTCTTTGTTTTTGTTTTATGATTCCTTCTTCTTGGCATGGATTCATGGACGAAATCTACATCATTTCCACGTAACACGTTCCAATTTTCGAATTAAAATTGTCATTTTTTTTGGATTGAAAACTTTCATGAATGTATAGATGTTTAAATCCGAATTTGTTATAGGTTATTCTAGGTTGTTTAAAATTTTTATTGTGTTAAAAAACAACATGTAATTCGAATTGGGTGAAAATTATAGCAAATTGGGGGTTTGTTAGAATTTTTGATATTTGGAGATATATAGGGACCTTTTGTGTAATTTGTAAACATATGATATTGTAAGTTTATTGATTTTGAAGATATAGGGACCTATCTGCAATTTACATAAGATTATTTGGAATTGTTAAGAATGTAAAAATTTAAGGACGTATTTGCAATTTAATGAAATTTTATGAATTTAAATAGTAAAATACTAAATAGTAAATTTAGAAAATTATAAGGACTAAATAGCAATATTTAGAAAATTAAAAAAATTATAAGGAAAAGAAAGTTTAAGAACATAAATGCAAATGTAAAAATTTAAGGACTTATTTGCAATTTAATGATATTTTTGAATATAAATAGTAAAGGACTAAATAGTAAATTTAGAAAATTATACGGACTAAATAGCAATATTTAGAAAATTAAAAAAAATTATAAGGAAAAGAAAGTTTAAGGAGTTAAATGCTAATGTAAAAAATTTAAGGACCTATTTGCAATTTAATGAAATTTTATGAATATAAATAGTAAAGGGCTAAATAGTAAAGTTAGAAAATTATAAGGACTAAATAGCAATATTTAGAAAATTAAAATAATTTTAAGGAAAAGAAAGTTTAAGGACTTAAATGCAAATGTAAAAAAATTTAAGGAACTATTTGCAATTTAATGAAATTTTATGAATATAAATAGTAAAAGGGCTAAATATTAAATTTAGAAAATTATAGATAGATTAAAAAAATTAGAATATTAAAAATTAGATAGATTAAATTATAATATTTAATAAAAATTAAAGGAATAAAAAATTAGAATATTTAAAATTAATAATATTTCCTTTAAATTATAGATGTCTGTTGTAATGGGTTGTGGACATGACGGAGATGGGATGGGTAACAATCCCCTGAGGGATCCTAATCGTCCCTTAAACGATTGTAAACAACCCTTAGGTAATAAAAAATAACCGAACAATTTAAATTAATATATTTATAGAGGTATAATTACAATTAATATAAATAAATAATTAATAAATATTTATAAAGGTATAATTACAATTAATATAAATAAATAATTAATGCAACAGGGTCTCGGAAAAGACTAAGATGCCCCCGAAGTGTCACGTCTATAAGAACAGCTCAGGAGACTTTAGAAAAAGTTGGTTGGCCCATACCAGTTGACTTTTCTATTATCGATGGCACGTGGTACTTTGGCGGGTCATACAGCAAACACGTGGGTCAAGTGGTGGGAAACGCAGTTCGAGAAGTCGTGCCTCCTTGCTACAAAGCATGGGCAAATGTCCCCGACCATTCTAAAGGGGTTATTCTACAGCGACTCCAAGAGTTTTTTGACCTTGAGGAATGGAGGCGACGAGCGGATTGGGATGAAATCACAAAGAGATTGACCACGATGACATCTACGGCCTACAGGCGATGGAAATCGGATCTGAAAATCGACTACTACAACAGGAATACTACATCCCCAGATTTTCTCCCGGAGTTTTGGGAAAGAGCGAAGAAGATGTGGGATGACGAGAATGTACAGGTACAAAATAATAACTTATTAATTATTTAATAAGTCTTTATTTATTAATTTTATAACTCTTTATTTATTAATTGTAACAGAGACAAGCAGAGATTAATAAGAAGAATCGAGAGTTGCAGACAGTTCCTAGCAAGACGGGGTCTAGGAACTTATCCCAGACTCGGGAAATTATCATAGAGGTATAATTTCTAACAATAAAAATTTAATTTAGTATTTTATTATTTTAATTAATTGTTATTTGTTATTGTATAATGTCTAGGGGAAGCTGAAGACCATGACGAAAGAGTCGTTGACTTTCTTTGACGATGAAACCCAGGAGGAGATGGAGCTTACTCCTTTAAGCGGCTATTTCGATCACCTGTCTAACGATCCGATTACAGATACCTGGCGTGACCAGCGTTTAGAACGAGCTAGTGTAAGTTTTTTTTAATTGCTTTAAATTATATATTTATTGTTAACTTTACTTTTTTATTAATCTAATTTATTTTTAAATCGAAATCTAATTACATGGTGTTTTTCGGGAGAAGATATAAAAGAAATTTGTGGAGGCCGGGCCCGAGGGAGCTGATGTTTCTGTCCAGAAGCAGATGGATGCCATGCTGGAGACTATCATGGAAGTTGTGGCCCCACCCAAGAAAAAATATTGGGTGCCAACCATTGGTCCGGTCCGAAAAAGAGCCCGGACTCCTACACAGCCGGATGGGTAGAACGAGGAGCTTCTCAAGGCGATGCTGGCAGGAATGAACGAGTTTCGCGTGGCTCAAGGACTTGACCCTTTACCGGATCCAGACTTCGCATCAACCGGGCCCACAACTTCTTCGAGTAGGTCAAGTCAGCAGCCGAGCATGATGGACACGCTCCTCGAAGCGTTAAACGGCATGAGACTCGCCCAAGGACTTCCCGCGATCACCGTACCCGAGCCCCAACCCACTGGTCAGGAGAGAGGAGATGAAGAGAGAGAAGATGAAGACGAGGATTTGAATGATCCTTGATTATGTTTGTTTTTTTACGTTGGTGTGTAATTTGACTTTACGTTTTTTGCTATGTTTGACTTTGACTTTGGCTTTACGTTTGACTTTGACTATTATTTCGCTATGTTTGACTTTAATTATCGAATGTAAGACTATTATTCTTGATTTTAATTTTGTAATGGTATTTTCTACAAGTTTTTGGATTTTTATTTATTATGAATTTTATTTGCATTATATTTAAAATAAAAACAAAAAATTAAATTAAAAAAAAATAAAAAAAAAACAAAAATACAATCAATAATGTATATTAAAAAAATATTATTAATCCGCGACGACATTGATGTCGTCGCTAATATATAAAATAAATAAATAAATAAATCATTTACGTTGGAATAAAAAAACAAAAAAAAAAACTTAGCGACGAAATATCCGTCGCTAAGTTCCGCCGGTATAATAATAAAAAAAGGAAAATGTAAATCAATAATCAACGAATAAAAAAAAAAAGAAAAACTAATTACTTAATTACCGACGAACCTAGTCATCGGTAACTTGTAAACCTAGCGACGACGGGCGTTATCGATAAGCTTCTGAGTAATTAGGGACGAAATCACCACATTTCGTCGGTAATAGACCAATCACCGACGAAGCCATAAGGACGACATATTACCGACGACATGTCGTCGGTAATCTTGAATACCGACGAATTGCGTGTTATTACCGATGACGCGTGTCGTCGGTAAACGTCCAGAATGTTGTAGTGATATTTGGTATCATTAGGTATTAAGTAATATATAATTTTTTATATTTTACTAAACTTTTTTTTGTTTTCATACATGAACTCTTAATCCTCTTCCATAATTTTATTAATAATTTATTGAATTTTTTATTTAAAATAAATAATTAATAACATTATAATTTTATTACTAGAGTTTGATTTGATATTAAAATATTTTATCAATTTCATTAGTGTTGCTATTAATCTAAGATTAAATTTCATTTAGTTTTCTATATATAATAACCAACAGTTTACTTATTTTTAAATTTTATAATTTATTGGAAATTATGATAATTCCTTAGATAATTATTTTGTAATATAAAAAAATCAAATTATGAATATACATAATAAGTTGAAAAGAAAATATACGATCTTCTTTCAGAATATAGTAGTTTAGTTAAGATTTTTCTTTAATAATTTCAATATTTTGTTAATTTAAAAATATACAAGAATATATTGGAGATGAAGCAAATTCAATATATAGTTAATATAAAATCAAAGGATAAGTATAGAAGATACAGAATATAAGGATATTTTAATAAAAAAAAATTACCTATTAATGGCAAAAAATAAGAATAGAATTCAACCCATCCTAGGAATAATTTTGTGTAAAAACGTAATATAACTTATAAATATAGTACACCATGTTAACCTTTAATATACTATCTATCCATAAATTTTCTTGTTGAATACGATTATGTTTAATGGTTGGAGTGCCATTAGGAAATCAGCTTCCTATGGTGCTCTAACTATTTATATAATTTTTGGTACAATAAGTAAGAAACTTATGAGGAATATCACTTAGTATAAAGTTCCAATTTACTTGACTAAGACAAACACGCTCGAAAAAGTTTATTTATAAAAATTTTGCACCCTTTCATTGTAAAAATGTTATAGTGACCACCAAGTTTTATTCATTCACTCGGTATTTCTATTCCATATCTCATTCGATTACTTCAAAATTTGAGTATAACATAACAATTATAAATTTTAGTTATTTGTTCGAACTAGTTAATTTATGGTCAGTACATTAATAATAGTCTGAATACTATAATAATGTCTTATGTTAATATCTAAATATAATAATATATATAGTTTAAAGATATTATTTCATAAAATTACTTATCTTATGAAAATCCTGACCAATTTTTGTTATTTATCAATATCTTATTACTTTTTAGTACAATTACTAAATCATTAGATTAAATTATTTAAATAAATACCGTCATATTGGAAAAATTAAATAACATTCATAATTTATTTTATGTCAATGAATAATGTTTAAATGATTTGATATATCAAAATTTATATTATTATCTAAATAATATAATTAAAGCCAAGTAAAAAATTCATAAATCCATTGAGTTGAGAGATTAATACAATAGTTTATAATTATTCCACTGATGTATTACAAATGTATTTATTATTTATTTATCTTCTCAACAATTGTAAAAACAACTACACTTATGATCTCCAGGTTTGTCACCAAGACTGCAAACTCCATCTCCATTATAAGAAACATGACATTCGAACCTGCAACTTGAAACTGAACAATGTGTTGGGGCTAATATCGTGACGCATTTCTTTGCAGCAACTCTTGGAATTGCTATATCAACTGAAAAATAAATACATAAATACTAAGAAAATGTAAAAGATTATATAAATAATATATTTCAACATAAAAATGTATATATAAATAAATTAAACTGCAACTAAATATATATTATTTTATCTATCCTAGTTGGTGAATTTAATTTTTATTCTCAATGGTTAAGGTAGAATGATTATCTAATTCAACTATATTTTTCAAACTTGGTTTTTAAGAAAGAATTACACATAAAATTATATAAATTATCGCAACCAAACATGAGAGTTAAATAATCTTTTATAACATCCCGTAGATCATTTTCTTTTGATTATAATAAAAAACAATTATCACTACACCTGTATGAAAGTGAATGCATACCCTAAAAATAATAAATTATTATAATATAAAAATTTAATATTAAAATTAAACTCATAGAGAAATCGAGGTTTAACCTGAAATGACAAGAATAATAAGAAATAAATATGAATATTTGAAATTAGTCATTTCCAAAGATTTTCGATTGTAATACAAAAATGTGACGTTAAAAGCTCTAGTATTTATATACGATATGAGAAACCCACATTTATGTATTGTTTGGATTCAGATTTTTAAAGGAACAGAAAGAAAATGATAGGAATAAATTTTTCTTTCCTTTATTTGAATTTGATTTGTAATTAATGGAAAGTAATTCAATGGAGTGCACAATCCTTTCTTTTCCTATAAAAATGTCAATTATTTAATCCTCCCACTTTGTAGTCATTGCAAAAGAAAGGAAATGATACTTTTTAAAATGTCATAACTAACCTTATAATTTTAATATAATAATATTTTACATAACCTAAAAAGGGTATAAAAGTATTTTTATTTAAAATAATCCTTTCATTTCCTTTATTAATGTTAATCCAAACAAGTGATTACTTAATCAATTACTTTCTTTTCCTTTATTAATATTTTTATATTCCAAACACGGTTGTCACTTTTCTTTCCATTCCTTTAATATTTTTATATTCCTATCATTTATTTTCCTTTGATAATCTGAATCCAATCAATGCATTAGAAAAAAATTATTATTTTCTATAGAATTGTTTATGTTATTTATTTAAGTTATTAAAAGTTGTCAGTTACATATAATATTACTACATTAACAATATGTGTATCTACAAAAAGTAATATATCGTGGTTATAATAATCAAATATGGGATATCATCATTTAATATATTTAAGAGTAATGATATTTGTCACCCTTTTTGTATCACCCTTTTATCACCTCCTATGTGTATGCCTACATGGACCAATGAATTGAAATCTCTATCCTATTCAATTTTTCTCTATCTTCTATTCAAGGAAATCAATACATATATATAGAAGGGTGATAAAAGGGTGACATGAAAAGGGGTGACATATATCATTACTCTATATTTAATGCCTTATAAAAAATAAAAAGTAGTTTTTCATTAAATGTCAAATAAATTAAAAAATATTTATATAATAAAACCATATCTTATCACATAAAGGTATTTACTTATATTTCAAATAAAGAAATTTACAATATTAAACTTTTTAAATATTATTAGTTTTAACCTGAAAAATGTAAGGTTATATTCAACTAATCAACACTTATATATTCCTTAGAATTTAAAGCTACTTGACTATTTCTATATTATATAATTAAATAATGAAATATTAATATTAAAGTTGAGCTATACTAACAATAAATATTATCTCTTAAAATATTTTTATTTATGAACTCATCAATTATTTTATATAGTCTATGTATAAGAAAGTATTCATACTTATTATACAATAAGTATTGCTATCCTGAAATTTGTTTTATTGGAAAAATATATTTATGCACGTATTTTAACCTTATCAATTGAAATATCTTAACTAAAAAATTCTCCCAACTTTTTGAAAAAATCAAAATATTTATTCATAATTGATTATGAAATATTTATGTATTATCTAATTGTACTATAATACAAACCACACAAATATGACATCACAAAATATTTGGTATAATTAAATATTCAACAATATATAATTTTTGTATATAACACTTAAATCTTTTTTCATCTTCTTTTATATATGGACTCGTAATCCTCCCGATAATGAATTTGTTATTATTTTGTTGAAAAAATATTTCTTAGAATGAAATATAAATATTTATTAACATCTTCATTGTATTATTGGTGTTCAATTTGATATTAAAATATTTTATTAATTTCATTCGTTTTGCTTTTAATCTCAAATCAATTCATATTTAGATTTTTACATATGATAATTAATAATTTACTTAAAATTAAATTTTATAATAAATATGAAGTTATGATTGTTCCTTACGTAATTAATTTATTATATTAAAATTTAAATTATAAATAAACATAACAAGTGGAAAAGATAATATATGACCCTCTTTCAAAATATAGTATTTTAGTAACATTTTTTCTTTAATAACTTTGCCATTTTTTTCTATTTGGAAGAAAATAAGTATATGGTGTAGATGAAACAAATTTAATCGATATATATGAATTAAATCCAAATGATAAGTACATCTGGTAGAAAACCTAATAATGTATGAATACAAATAAAATAAAAATAATACCTTACTAGAAAAGAATTATCATAAATTACAACCAATCTTATGAATAATTCAATCTAGACATATGTTCTATATGTATACTGAGTAATTTTAAAAGAAAAATCTCTTTTAAAACTCTTACACAATATACTTAAAGTACAAACTTTATAAACCCAATGAATTGAGAGATCGGCTAAATAGTTTATAAATCCTCTACTAATGTATGAAAAATATATATTTATTATTTATTTATCTTCTCAACAGTTGTAAAACTGCAAATATATGTGTCAAATAGTCCACCACTAGTGAAAACTTTATTTCCATTATAATAAAATAAACATTGTTTCTTGTAATTTCAAAGTTCACAATCCTTAGGATCTAACATCATAGTGCATCTCTTTTTTACATTAACTTGTGGAATTGATATTGCAACTAAACAATAAATACATTTATTAGAAAATACAAAAGATTATATGAATAATATATTTAAATATGAAAATAAGTGTATATATAAAGTAAGTAATCTTGAACTAAATATATATAGTTTTATCCATTCTCGTTGGTGAATTTAATTTTTTTTTCTCTATGTTTAAGGTGGAATTTGTATTATCTACTTTAAATATATTTTCCAAACTTGATTTTCATGAAAGAATCACAAATAAAATTATTAAAATAATCTCAACCAAACATGACATTTAACTAACTTTTTGTAACACACCTACCCGTATTGTAGATCAAATCATTATTTCAATAATCAATTATGGTATTTCATTATAAAATACAATTTAGGCATTCTTAATGATAAAAAATGTCTATTATTTAAAATCCGATTAGGTTAAAAGATGTTTATGTAGTAAAACAAAATATTTATCACTTAGAGGTATTGACTTATATTACACATAAGTACTAGTAAATTATTTATACGGTATGAAACCTTTTAAATATTATATTACTAGTTTTAACAAGAAAATGTTAAGGTTATATTCAACTTTGATTCTCATAATTTGATACAAGTTGTCTATTTCAATATTATTTTGTTTACAAAAAATAATATCAAAATTGAGTTATATTTACAATAAATATTACCTTTGAAAACTATCACTTTCCACTAAACACGTAAATAATTGTATATATGTTATGCATAAGAAAGTCTACCTACTTATTATTCGATAAGTATTGTTATGTCAGAATTAGTTTGATAGGACAAACATATTTATGCGTGTACTATAACATTCTCATTTAAAAGATCTTAACTAAACAATTCTGCTACTTTTTTGAAAAATTCAAAGTATTTGTTCACAATAGGTAATAACATATGGATGTATCATCTAATTATACTCTGATACAAACAAAATAAACATAACATCATCAAATATTTGGTATCATTAGCTATTAAATAATATATAATTTTTTTATATTTCATTTAACTTTATTTTTGTTTTCATTTATGAACTCTTTATCTTGTGCCACAATTTTACTAATAATTTATTGAAAAGAATAGATAAAAATTAATATTTAATATATCGTATTATTGGAGTTTGATTTGACATTAAAAAATATTTTATTAATAGCATTAGTTTTCCTATTAATAATTTATTGGAAGTTATGATAATTCCTTAGACAATTATTTTGTAATATTAAACTCAAATTATGAATATACATAATAAGTTGAAAAGACAATATATGATCTTCTTTTTTAATATAGTAGTTTAGTTATGATTTTCCTTTAATAATTTTGATATTATTTCATTTGAAAATATATAAGAATATGTTGGAGATGAAACAAATTCAACAGATAATTAAGTATTAAATTCAAAGGATAAGTTTAACAGGTAGAGAATATAAGGACATTTTCATAAAATAAAACACAAAGATAGATTAATGGAAAAGAATTGGAATAGAATACAACCCATCCTAGGAATAATCTTGTTTATAAATGTAAAATATGTGTAAATTGAGTTATTTTTTGGAAAAAGAAAACTGTAATAATTTATAATTATAGTACACCATGTTAACCTTTTATATACTATCTATCCATAAATTTCGAATACTATTTTTGTTAATGGTTTAATTTTATGAACAACATAAATTTAATTGCCGGAGCCTTCCTATGGTGCTTTAACTATTTATATAGTTTTTGGTATTATAAGCAAGAAACTTATGAGGAATATCACTTGGTATAAAGTTTCAATTTACCCGACTAAGACAAACACGCTTGGAATATTTTATTTATAAATTTTTTGCAACCTTTCATAGTAAAATTGTTACAGTAATCACAAAGTTTAATTCATTCACTCGGTATTTCTATTCTTTATCCCATTCCTTAACTTCAAAAATTCAAGTATAACATATCAATTTGAACTTTTAATTATTTCTTCAAACTAGTTATATTATTATAAATACATTAATAATAGTCTGAATATTATAGTAATGTCATATGTCAATATCTGTAAATAATAATATTTTATAATTTAAAGATATTAGTTGATAAAATTACTTAACCTATGGAAACCATTACCAATTTTTAACATTTATCCATATTTTATCAATTTTTAGCACAGTTATTAACTCTTTAGATAAAATTATTTAAATACAATACCTTCATATTGGATTGATTGCAAACAGAGCCTGGATGATAAAGATTCGTGGAGTTTGGTGTAAAAACCCTCTTTTTCTTCTCCAGCGGGCTCCGGACGTTATGTTCTCTTCTCAAGGACTAAAGGTTGAGTTATGTTGATGGATATGGTTAAATAATGGTTTAGGGGCTGCTAGGAGGCTTATATAAGAGCTTGAAAACGTTTTAGGTTTTTCATGGGCTTACAATTAATTTAAGCTAGCCAAAACCTATTTTTACTTAACATATATCTAGTTCAAGTCACAATGGAAGAAAATGGCGTAACTTTTTCATCTCAACTCTGAAATGACTTTCTTCACTTCCCTCACGGGACTTACTTCAGTCTCTTTCTTAATTAAAATTAATCAGGTCTAGAGCTCTTACCAATATTTTGTGGTGACTAAAACAATAGGGCGTTAAGATTTCTCTAACAAACGCTCCAACTTCCCAATGTGACTCTAGACTCAATTCACGCCTTGGTTTGGGTTTATCTTGAATTTTTAACTTCTTATCTTCATATTTGAATCTTGTATTGCCCATGTACCTAAAAGATACACAATTTAGGTATAAAATCTGTATTAATATTAATATGTCCATACCAAGAAGCAAAAGTACAATATACTAAATAATAGAGAAAAATTCTCGCTTAGGCTCAATAAACTCCCAAAATAATGTCTTGTAAATAGACTAATTCATCACAAAAAGAGAGACATCATGATGCATGTTTAGTAAACAAAGTTGTAGTATGTGTAATTGACTGGAATGAAAAACTAGTGCTACCGAACAGCTTAAAAAGGATATCTAGCAAATTGTGTACATGAAAGAGAAAATGCAATTGATGAATGATGTCTCCCGATTTGTTCTAATTATTAGCCCCTTGGAGACATCCTTTTAGGTGAATAAATGACTTGTTTGATAGACTTTTAGGCTTAATTGATCATATTACACTTTCTCCCCTTGGAAATTATCTATTTGCAGAATCTGAGCTTTTGTGCCTAAATTTGACTATTTTTAATGCAAAGTTAATTGGTTCTTGAATTTCATGAAAGACCAATCCAAGGAGAATAAGTGAGAATAAAGTCTTAGTGTATTTTAGAGTGTTAGGAAATGATTTCTAGTCGA
This sequence comes from Nemophila menziesii, assembly GCA_029959085.1. Lineage (NCBI taxonomy): Eukaryota > Viridiplantae > Streptophyta > Magnoliopsida > Boraginales > Hydrophyllaceae > Nemophila > Nemophila menziesii. The sequence goes on from JARWIR010000002.1 coordinate 80,001,829, forward strand.
GTTTCTATTTTTAGAGTACACTTTCCTATTTCGTTTTCTTGATTTATTGATTTATTCTTTTAAAGCATATGCGGTTTAATTATTTATTTAATGTGAAGCTTTAAAAGATAGATGGTAATTACTTAGAGACCAAGTCAAGATAAAGATGAAAGGAAAGAAGATTTACATGGAAATAAGAAGATTTAGGAAAGATTTATTCAAAGAAGGAAAAGATAAAGCTACCTTGTGAATCTGAAAATCCAGCCACGTTTTGAAGATAATTCCATAACTAAAGATTGACATGGATTCTTGACGAGTGGTCTGCACCAATATAAAGCTCTTTCCAAGACAAGTGGTTTCATATATTGGAACTTCTCAAACGGATAAGTATTGAAAAAGATATGACCAAATCGAATCAGCAGCAAAATCTTACCTTTCCTAGAATTTAGAGCTACGAATTTAAGAGTCTTTAACTTGTCTTCCACTCCAAGTAAATTCGACCTAGGGTCTTCCAACACCTATAAATACACCCCTTAACCTCCTACTTTCACGCACTTCAGAGAATTACACAAGAGGCTTAAGGTTTTCAAGTCAGAGCAAGAAGACAAGGAGAAGCTAGTGCTGGAGGAGTCATGTTCTTCCATCATCAGTCATCTTAACCTTTAGGTTCTTTATTTTCTTTCTGTAATTCGAAACTATGAATTCCTTTATTTTAATTTTAGTTTTCCATTCCGTTATGAACTAATTTCTTTAGTACTTGAGAATCGCTATATGGGTTGAACATAATTCTGTTTAATTTATGTTTTTCTGAATTTGGGATTTAATAGTTTAAATTAGACTAGGTATTTTGTGTTGACTATTATTTTGTTTTAATCACTAATTTTGAAGTCATGAATCAAACTTAGCTCATAGTAATTAGGCTATTCCATATAGTGGCGTATGGATCACCTTGACGGGGGGTTTAGTTACAGACTTAGATAATAGACGCATAGTATCCGTTATTGACCCTGACAGGCTTAACTAACCATGCAGCCAATGAGGTAAATTATTATTCGTCTGAAAGTAGCTTATATTCACCCTGACGGGGTTTGTAATACCGTAGGATAGCTCTTAGGTCCACCCTGACGGGGGCTAGGAGATATTAGAGTCCCGACTAGCACAATAATACCAGTTTAGCCCTTAAACAGAAGCATGAATTAGATAGGTTAGGTGAAACCCTTGCGAGGATCAAGTACTCTTTCTCATCTGAAGTTTCGAGTCTCTTTTATTTGCTTTCTTTTAATTCCGTAATTTATTTTCTTGCATCTTAATTTATAAAACCAAACAAAAATCTTTATTTTATTTTTCTTGTTAAGCAATTATTCTTACTTTTCGATTAATACCTGAGTTGTGCCTAATCCGTCCCTACGAACGAACTCGATTTATCGAATATTACTTGGACAACCGTACACTTGCGGTGATTGTGGTTCCTTTACTTTCGCATTAATTTAATAACACACCAGGACCCACCAATGAACAACACAACAACCACCCTTGGTCTCAAAACAACATCCATAAAGGGTCTCCTTTTGCACTCTAGTTGTAGAAACGAATCTAGTTTAGCTGCAAACTTTGTAAAATAAAAATAATTTGTGTAGAAATAATTGTATAAAGAATGGGAGGTTTTTTAAGCGCCAGGAAGAATGTGAGATAGATATTTTGGGTTATCAAGTTTTTTAGATAATACAAGTTGTTCACGTAATTCAGTGTTTGAAGGGACATGTTTGGAAATATATTGGAGGAAGAAACTTCTTTTAAGGTGGGGTTAGTAAATAAACTAAGAATTAAGATGCAGGTGATACACAAAGGATTTTAGAGAGACAAAAAAAGAGCAAGACTTAAGAGAAATTATTGGAAAGTTAAAGGCGCACGCTTTGAAAGCAACAAGAGGAATCCCTCTAAAAACCTTTAATTATTCATACAAAAAATGGAGAACAATGGGATTCCCCTCACCCCATAAGAGGCAGGGGGTAGTAAGGCTCATTCAAACGCATAAAGGGATTGATCTATCAAGTTCGAAATCATAAAAGTGATTGGCTTGTATTTAAATTTGATAATGATGAGGATAAGAAACATATATTAACAAGGGTCCTTATTTATCGTATGGTGGGATGCTTGTCTCTCTGAAATCATGGATTATTTGACTATGGAAATCATTAGATAAAAAAGTATCCCACATGGATCATTATGCGTAACTTGTTAGAGCAAACATGCACATATAGGGTATTGATAAAATAGCTTCACAAGTGGGAAAACCTGTAAGAACTGATGGGATCGCGTTTATTAGCAAATATATACATTTGGGTTTCAATTGATCCTGATTTGAATAAAAGTTGTAAGGAGATTATTGAGCTAGAATTCCCAAACAAAAAAGTTTATATGCTTAAATTTAGTATGAAAATCTTCCCAATAGTGTATGAAATGCAAATAATTTGGCCACACCAAGGATAAGTGCTTCCATGATAACAATGCTAGACCTCGAACAGAAACCAATTATACCAAAAAAAGTATTGTTGTTTCGAGTTATTCTCACATCGTTACCGTATTCCAAAATTATATAATAAGAAACAATAATCCAATTACGTGAAACAAAAGCTGGTAACTCTTTCATTTGACACTCAAGAAACAACAATTACTTCTAATTGCATCACATCATAGACAATACCACTGAAGTATGCTACCATTTTGGAAATTCAAAACTTACAGGTGACCAAGGAATTATGCAAGGAGATTTATCCTGGAATTAAGGAATGTGGATATCGATTGATTCTAGCTCTTTTTCATGTAGCAAAAACTTGTTCTCAAACTGGAAGCTATGGATAATCACCAAAATGTAGTGATGCATGTCAAGTAAACAAAGTTGAAGTATGTGGTATTAACTAGAATGGAGAAATTAGTGCAGCCTACCAGCTTTAAAAGTATTTGCAGCAAATTTTGTATATGAAAGAGAAAATGCAAACTGGTTGTTGTGGTTCTAGGTGTGATATATTTGTTACTTATGGAATTGTATCTCCCCGCAAGCGTATGGGTTGTCATCAAGTAAAAATGTGATAAGCTCAAGGTTATCGTTCCTCGGGGACTACCAAGATTTTAGTAAGTATATTTTGAATGTAGTGCAATGTAGAATCGCAAGTAAAATAATAATGATAATAATAAGGATTTTGATTTTATTTTAAATTAAGGGACTAAGTTGCAATTGCAATAAATGATTAACTAAATTGCAATCAAATAAATTACTAAAAAGATTAGACAATGTGAAATGCTTGATCCTTGGGAGTAATCATCATAATTAATTACTATCTTGTTATTGGTTTAATGGGGAATTGAGTAATTCTCATTAGTCGGGATTCAATAGCACCTCAACTCCCGTCAGGGTAACTTAGAGCTCAACCTTACACACCAGCTGGCAATCCGATGAATTTAACTCACCCTATTGACTATCTAGCGGACAAGACCGCGAGGTTCAATGCCTCCCACTAGGCGTTTATATACTATGTCTGAATCAGACCCCCCCTTCTGGGTGATAGCCGAAAGTCTCAAACTACCTATGTGTGATCAAGACATAAATAGGAAACAAGTATAAATATATAAAACAATGGAATAAATAAACTTCAATTTATTTCAATATAATATTTATCCCAAATATCCAAATTGAAGCTAATAATCATTTAATGTTCATACCCATGACAAGTTTCAAGGAAAAATGTTTATCTCATACTAAATAAATTAATGTACAATAAACTATTGGTGGAATCATGTCCGGAAGATAAAATGGAAACACTTTACTCTTTGGATTGAAGGGATTCAGATAAGGGATAAAGAAGAATCAATGGGTTCATATACAAACCATTCTCTTCATCTCCTCCTTCTAAAATAAACGCTATTTTCTGTCTTAATATATTCCCTCTTAGATGATATAATAGATAATGAAATGGAGCTGGAAAATGGCTTATATACAACCTAAAAAATGGTGGGCCCCTTTAGGCTTGCTTATTTCAGTTTGGGCCCAACCCGTTTTACTTAATAGATTTCATGTTCAAGCCACGACAGCGGTTATTAGCATAACTTATTCATCTGAAACCGAATTTAATTTCATCACTTGCAAAATGACATTGACTTCAAGGTCTCTCTAAAATCAAACGAATCGGTTCCAAAGATCTTATCCATATGTCGTAGTGACTGAAACATTAAGGTTCAAATATTTCTCCATCAAGCGCTCCAACTTTCCAAAGTGGCTCTAAGCTCAATTTATGTTTTGACTTGGGTGTTTCTCTTAACTTATTGACTTCTTCTCCTCATCTTGGACCCTTGTATCAATCATGTACCTAAAATATACACACTTAACACACAATTAAGGCACAAATTCTCTATAAACAATAATAAGTCCAAAACTATTGGTAAAAGTGCATTATAGCAAATAACAGGGTATAATCCCTCACTTAGGCCCAATAAACTTCCAAAATAACATCACGTGAATGGATTTATCATCAAAGAAACAGAGACATCAATGAACAACACAAAGCAACACAACACCCACCCTTGTTTTCGAAACAACAACTACGATTAGACTCCTTTTGCACTCGTGCTGAAGAAAGAGTCCAAATTAGCTACAATATGTGTAAAATAAAAATAATTTATGTGTAGATAGTGTTGAGAATATACGTATGAAGAACTGTAGGTTTTTGAAACGTCCGGAGGAAGAACATGAGATAGATATTTTGGGTTATCAAGTTTTTCGAATAATACGGGGTGCTCAGGTAATTCAGTGTTTGAAGAGACACGTTTGGAAAATATATTGGAGGAAGAAACTTCTTTTGTGGTATTAGTTAGTAAAATAACAAAGGAACAAGATGCAAGCAATAAACGGAAAAAATTTAGAGAGAAGAAAAATAGCACGACTTAAGACAAATTATTAAAAGATTAAGGTGCACCCTTTGAAAGTGAAAAAGAGGGGAATTCCTCTAAAAACCTTTAATAATTATGACAAAATGGATCATAAAAATATTTCCCTTGCCCCATAAGAAACGAGGGGTAGTAAGGCTCATTTGGAGGAAGTATGATTATATGAATACTGGAAACTAGGAGTACTCGCGTATTGGTGTCGCCTAGGGTGTGATAAAATTAATACAAATAAAGGTCAAGAAAACTACGCACTCTTACCCTAGACAGGCACAGTACTACAAGTATTACAGGACGTATGCAAATTTTAGATAGTAAGTTGAGTTCGTTCTCAGGGACTTAAGTGTGTTAATCGCGTGAGTAGAAATAACGAGTAAAAGTAAATAATTAAAAGACAGAAAATAAAAGCAAATAGATTTCGAAAATAGGAATTAAAACTAAGAAAATAAAAGATAATAAAGTAAATACTAAGAATATGAGATGAGAAATATAGCTCAGGTTTTGCTAGTATGCACTAATCCTTCTAATTCTTTTAAATCTAGTTTATAAGGGAGAATATTAGCTCTTGTATACTTAGTCAGGATTCTAAATTCCCATACCTTAGACCTTGAGAGCGACTAAGGGGGCTACGGCACAACCAAGACGAGGTCTCAAATAGGGTTATCAAGCGCTACCAAGGCCCTAAACAGGCACTACAATCAATTGGTGATATGGTGATTAAAACAAACCCTAATGACTATCTAGTTAGAATCATGTTTTGTCAGAACTAATATCGACACTAGACGTTATGTGGTGGTTCAATAATTAGACACCTAGCTAAGGTGATCATCTAACTACTATTAAGGTAATCCTAAACGTTGCGCACCGCAAGGAAAACAATCTTTTCTTCAAAACACATAATCAAATATAAGGGTAAGTAGCTAATATCAAATTAAAACATATAATTCCCAAAGAAACTTAGATAGAAGAATTAGAATTCATATATTATACATGATGCAAAACCCAAGCTATGGGGAGTTTAGTTCATACCTGAAGAAAATAAACTAAAAGAAAGAACAAAAGACATAATCTTGCTCTCTACAATAAAATGGAAGAATAAAACCTTAAGAACTAATTACTATGAGGCAAGGATGATTTACAAGTGATATAAGGGTGTATTTATAGGTGTTTAGAAGACCTGATTCGTTTTCTTGAGGAAGAGATAAAGTATTGGACTCCTAGCCCAACTCAAATTCGTATGGAAATAAAGATAAACACTGCTGGACCGTTTTGAGCATATCTTCTTCGTTATTGGTCGGTTTTTGATCCACAATATACCAAAAGAATCCTCACAGTATTATCTACGTCCCAATGAGAGGAAATTACTAAAATCGGCTTCCTTGTAGGAGTAATCACCACTTCTTTAGGCGTGTGCTGCAGAATCTCAGATTTAGGTAGCTTTTCCTTTTCCATATTTTTAGCTTTTGTTTCCTTATCTCCAATTACCATGCTAATATCTTTCCATAAGTTGTAGTCTTTGACTTGGACTCTAATTAATCTCCATAATTATCTTTAAAGCTTTACACTAGATAAACAATTAAATCCAATATGCTCTAAAAATATTATTTTACTAAATCAAGACTCAAAATAGGAAAGTGCACTATTTCTCAAGAAAATCGACATTATGAGTTCTAAATCACTAAAAATGATGTCTCATCCTAACATAAATCTATCACAAATGAGGAGACATCAAGACCCCCAACTCAAAGTTGTATCGTCCCGATACAATAAAGATAAAAACAAAGGGAAGTCTATAAATACACACTTATGGAATTCTCAACACAATGGGAAGAACATAGCAGAATATATAGAATAAACCTAAAGCAATAACTCAGAAAATTTCATGCAATAATATTCATAAACTACATACCTGTACACTTTTCATATCCACCGTTAACACGGCTTGAATTCAAGATCAGATTAGTTTCGCAATGTAAGAAGGATAGGGACTTTACTCAGTTCCCCAAAGAAGCTATAGATTGTTCATTGACTTTCACTAGTATTCAAAGATCCACTCAATTAATCTCTAATGGCTCAATCACTTCTCAATTACATATCAAAGAATCAAAAGGTCTTTTAGGTTGTAATTTAGGCTTAGGGACGGTATGATCATATATTTGGATAATTTGGAGTGGCTCACTCCTCACTAGCCATCAAGGAATCTCCCTAGAGCTTGAGTTACTCTCATAAAACGTTTCTCACTCAACCCAATGACTTCTTTGATGCACAATTTAGCATCCCCAATAACCCAATTAAAGCATAAGATGTTCACATAAAAATTCCACTTTGCCGGTCCGAATATATATATTTTTTTAAATCAATTTCTTTATAGCTATGTCTCTCCTTTAATGTTGAGATATCACACTATTTTCTCATATATATATTTTTTCTTTTAATGCCCTTGTTGGCAAATTTAGCTCGTAGCTTCTTTTTCATTCACTATTACCCCGACAAAGGGTTACAATAAAATTTGTGAATCATCATCAATATAAAGCACAAAGCACAATTAATAAGCTCAAAAATCCCAACCCAATAAAAATTCCCATAATGGTGGACCCACCACCCCAAACTCAAGCTCTAAAACAACTGTCTATGCATCGCGATTCGAGTGCGGGTCATATGGAAAAAGTCCTATAATCTAAAGGGACATGGCTTATAACGTGTTTCAATAAAAAGCTTTAGAAAGGCTAGAAGGGGCTGAGAAGGATATAGCATATAAAATCAAAATTAACAAGGTGAGAAGGTATAAAAAGGCTTCAAAGGCTTCAAATATGAAAGAACCGCCTTAATCACTTTCTACACTATGTAATTGCGTTATTTTCTTACCTTTAGCACTTTTATCAAATGGGTTTGTCAACTAGCTTGGATCTCACGGCCTACACACTTCTCAAGGTTCCGTGAGATCGAACATACTTTCTATCGCATTGCTCACTAATCTTTTCTTTACTATCAACGTGTATTTTCCTGCAAATACTCAAAGCATACAAATAATATAGCTCATAAACATATTACTTACTATCATTAATTCACTGAGCTTATGCTTTCAAGCTATTAAACACACTCTACATCTAATTCCCATGTATCAAAAATTTTAATTTCTTCCTAAAAACAGAAAAATGGAGATGAGAGACAACGAATCCCCACACCCCCAACTCAAAAATGAGCCGTGTCCCCACGACTCGAAAAAGACTCGAAACAGAAATTAAAATTAGCAGATAAACATATTTACAGAAATGGTAAGGAAGAAAGAGAACATACTCTCGAGGCTATTGCCTCGCATTATTGACATCCAAGGTAGGATTTGCTGGATCTTTCGTTAATTGCTCAAGGAGTTTCATGATGTGCACTTGATTAGCGTTGATTTGTGCCACATCATTGACTAAGGAAGTTTGAGCTGCTTCGAAATTCATTAAACGCTCCTCCATCTTCTCTTTCCAACTTTGCTCCTTTTCTTCTTTCAAGCCTTGCGTAGAACCGGCTCTTCGAAAGATATCCTTGATCCAAGCATTATCAATATAACTCGTCTTAAACTCGAGTTTCTCTTTTTCACCCAATGTCACATTCGATTTTTGCACAAGACACGTGATCATAGTAGGAAATTTAACATTATAAACTGATTTAGGAGAGACCGAAAATCGTATCACCTCCTCATAGATCAACTGTGCCACATCTACTTCTTCTCCTCTCAAAATACAATCCAACAGTAGAGCGTACTTCATAGTCACATCCAAAGTTCGTGTGTTTCCAAAGACATTAGGAATAAGGAAATTGTGCCAAATTCTCGCATCCGATTGAAGATATTTGTAAGGCCAAAGTGCCTTCAATTCTCCCTTATGTGATTGCACTTTCTCCTTGTCTAATACATGCTAAAAAAGTAATTCCTCATCAAAGATTTTTCGTTTAGCAACCGCTTCTTCAAATTTGCAATAACCTTTCAATTTCTTAAACTTGAAGTGGTTTCTAATCTCCTCAACTGTGAAAGGAACTAGCTTTCCTCTAAACGGAACACAACCTTTACTATCTCGGCTAAAGAGACCTAAATAGAATTCCAAAACTAACTCATGACATAATTCAAAATGTCTTACCATGAACGTAGACCAACCCAATTTCTCACCAAGCTCTAAGAATCTTGCGTATTCTCATGTACCAACTTCTTCCTTGAATACTTTCTCATAAGCAAAAGGTAGTTCTTTTAACTGTTTCTCTGCAGAAGCTTTTAAGGCTTTTAAAGCTTCTTCTTTCTCCTTGGGTGTAGGACCTTGTGGAAGTTGTGTTTTCTCCTATGGATAAAAGTAAAGCTTTTTACCATTACGATCACACAAAGGTATTGCACCATCTTCAATTTTATCTTTACCCTTTGAATTAGAACTAGAACTTTTGTCAATTGATTTCTTCTTGATTAAATCCAATCCCTTGCTCTTCTTCACCGCCCTTTTGTTATCTAAAATTGTTGTTCTATTAGTCATCCTCAATTAACCCCCAACTCAAAGCTTTAGCAACCCTTGAAATTTGAACTTGTGAATTATTGGTTGAACAAGCTTGATTTGAACCCTTGTCTCACGACCATATCCAATTGCCTCATTTGATTCTCCAATGTGGAGAACTTATACTCAAGTGCGGTCTCACTACCAACATGTAAGACTTATCTATGTGCTCGCGGTACAGGCCAACTTCTCTCAGTATTAAAATATTTTGCATAGCTTGAGCGTCCTGGTTAGGATCCATCAAAACAAAATCGCCACCACCGAGATTATCTAATTTTAATCTTGAGCTCCTGTCTAAACCTTTATAGAAAGTAGAGAGCTACATTAGGGAAGTGTACTCATGAAGAGGGAACTTCGTCAATTGATGTTGAAATCTAGTCCACGTTTACCCTAAAGTCTCATCATCATTTTGTACAAAATTGGCAAGCTCAACTTGGTCTTTCATCCTCATACTCTGTAGATAGAATCTATTGAAAAACCTTGCTTGAAGTGAATCCCAGTCAGGGATAGTCTCCCATGGTTGTTTGTCTAACCACACACTAGCTTCTCCGGTAAAAAAAAAACTGGAACATAAAGTAGTACATTTGTTCCCTTGTGACGCCTTAAGTAATATAGGTGTCACATATTTGCATGAATCTTTGTATAGCTCGAATCAGATCTTGGTGAGAAGCTCCACTATAGTTCCCATAGCTTGGGAACTGATTTAACATACCCATATCGGGCTTAAAGTGTGCGGCTTGAATGTTTGGAGGGCAAATGATGTCTACCTATTTGTTCTAAATATTATCCCTTTGGATACATCCTTTTAGGTGAATATTTGACTTATTTGATAGACTTTTATGCTTATTTCGTCATATTGCACTCTCTCCCCTTGGAATAAGACTATTTGCATTTTTAGAGCTTTTGTGCATGAATTTGATTATTTTTAGTGCAAAGTTAGTAGGTTCATGAATTTCATGAAAGACCAATCCAAGGAGGATAAGTGAGAATTAAATTCTTAGGGTATTTTAGTGTGTTAGCAAGTATTTTTACTCGAGTTTCTATTTTTAGAGTGCACTTTCCTATTTCTAGTCTTGAATTATTGATTTATTATTTTTAAAGCATATACGGTTTAATTATATATTTAATGTGAAGCTTTAAAAGATATATGGTAATTAACTAGAGACCAAGTCAAGTCAAATAAATAAGGAAAGAGATTTACATGGAAATAAGAAGATTAAGGAAGGATATACGCAAAGAAGGAAAAGATAAAGCTGTCATATGAATCTGAAATTCCAGCGACGTTTCAGAGATGAGTCCATAACTTAAGATTGGATAGGAATTTTGGAGAATGGTCTGGACCAACGGAAAGAGCTTAACGAGACAAGCGGTTTCGACTATTGGAACGCGTCAAACAGATAAGTATTGAGAGAGATATGACCAAAACAAATCAGCAGCAGAATCTTACCTTTCCTAGATTTTAGGGCTGCGAATTAAAGAGTTATTTACTTGTCTTCCACTCCAAGTAAAACGAATTAGGGCTTCCTAGCACCTAAAAATACACCTCTTAGACCTCATTATTCAGCACCTCTCATTAAACCTTCATATTAAATCATCCTTAGAGAGAGCGTCAAGAGGCGGAAGCAAGAGCAGGAGATGGAGAATCTTTTTCCTCCAACAACAGCTCAAACCAATTCCTCTATCTAGGTTTTTATTTTATTATGTTATTAGGAACATGTATATTATTAATTTCCTTATTGTATTTTCTTTCAATATGAGCTAAACCTTAATTACTTGAGAATTGTAATGGGATGAACCCTAATTTGTTTAATTCACGTATTTCAATTTGGGATTAGTTTCTAGTTTAATTTGAATTGGGTATTTCATATTTCTTATTATTTTATATTAATTTCACTAATTTTGAAGTCATGAATCAAACTTAGGTCATAGTAATTAAACTATTCACTTTGGTGGGGAAGTGATCGCCTTGACGGGGGGTTTAATTACTGAACTAGATAATAAACGTAAGGTAGAAATTATTGATCCTGACGGACTTAGTTAACCTTATAGACAATTAGGTAGAATACTTTATCATTTGAAGGTGGATTATAATCGCCCTGATGGGGTTTGTAACACCTAAGAATAGCTCCTAGGTCCACCCTGACGGGGGCTAGGAGATTATAGAGTCCCGACTAATATAGAAATATCGGTTCTGCCCTTAAAGAAAGCATTAATTAGGTAAGTTTAGGTGATTCCCTAGCGAGACTCAGGTATAGCTCATATCTGCATCTTAGTCTTTTAGTATTTACTTTTAGTTATTTTGTTTCTTTGCGTCTAGTAGTTTAATAACTCGAAACCAAACAAATATCTTTTATCTTTTATTTTTTGTATTAGCAATTACTACTATTTATCTATTGAACACTTGGGTTATACCAGTCCAATCCCTGAGAACGAATCCGACTTATCGGAGTATTACTTGGACAACCGTACACTTGCGGTATTGTGGTTCCTTTTATTTTCGCATTAATTTTATAGCACACCAGGACCCACCAAGTTTTTTGCGCCGCTGCCGGGGATTGCAGCGTGTGAGCCAGGTGTTTAATCTGTAAGTAGTTTTAATTGTTTATGTATTTGTTGCAGTTTTACGCTTGTCTTTGTTTTGTCTTGTTTTTACAGGTTCTTTATTTAGGTAATGACCAAGAGATTTTATTGAAAGATGTATAGAGGACATTACCCAGATCCCGATCCATATGACTATTGGGAAGACTCTTCGGGACAACATTAATGGGGTAGTAACTTCTACCAACCACCTTATCAAAACTCGCAAGAGAAAGGTTGGAACAACCAATGGATCGGGAATAATCAACAACAATTTCCGTATCACTATCATCAAGAACAACCATCTTATCACTATCAACAAGATCAAAGATGGAACATTCAACAACCTCCACAAATAACTCTTGCCTATTTGAATGAAACAATTGCTAAATACCAATGCGAAAGCGAGGAACGTAGTGCAAAAATAGAACGGTTGCTAGAAAGGGGTTCCAGATATAATTGTCATGACTTTGCCGAGAGTAATAGCAAGTCTTATGAAGACCCCAAATTCGAATGCCGTTACGAAGAGAAAATCATGGGAAGATTTCAAGAGCAAAAGGCAAGAGATGAGGAAAGCAATGCCAGAATGAAAAAAATATAACAGATGCTAGATGAACTGGCTTCCCAGTATGATGCTCCTGAAGAAGTAGATGAGGAGGAAACGTTGAAAGAAAATGTTAGTGATAGTGATACGACCACCGTGCCGATTATAAATGGAGACCACCATGTGGTTGAGAATCTTGTTAGCATGGTAGAAGAAGGAGTAGCAGCGCAATTCCTAGAAGTTAACACATAAATTGTTATTCCTATAGTGTATTGATGTCTCCCTAAATGTTCTAATTATATGCCCTTGGGAGACATCATTTTTTGTGTTTATTCGTTTATTTTGATAGACTTTTGGACTAAATATGCAATAATCTAATTTTCCTCTTTTATTTCTAGCATTTTTTATTTATTAAGCTTTTGCGCGTAATATTGTGTATTTTAGTGAAAGGTTTGTAGGTTTTGAATGTTAGCAACAAGAGGAATCCTAGAAGAAAGTCAAAGATCGTGATATGGAGTCAAACCTTGAAGATAAATCCCGAAAAGAAATATATTTTGAAGCTGCAAATCTGGAAACAGGCCAACGATTGCTTATTTCGAGGCACTTACGAGTTGATTTAGCCGCTGACCTTTGAAGAGATTATGTTTCTTATCGAGTTACGGAAATTTAGCAAGTAATTTCAGTTCAATCGGAGTTATAACGAATCGGCTATATTTGTTTTAGTGAAGGTGGTGCAGCAGTTACGGGATTTTGGGCTAAGATAATGGACTTCGTCCTTTATTATTTCATTTAATCATTAACCTAAAGGCCTAATCCGAATTTATAAGTATAAAAGGGGCTTTTGACTTCTATTTTTCATACAATTCACTTTTTACAAAAGAAAATATCAGAGAGAAGTAAAAGCAAGGAAGCAGGAAAGTTAGAGAACTGGAGACGGTCTATATCTCCAACTCACAGCTAACTGAATTCCGGAATTAGGTTTTTCTTTAAGTTATTTCTGTAAAACAATATGAATTCGTCTTTTAATTTAGTATTTGTTTTTCCTTTAATTATGAGCTAAATCCTTTTAGTACTTGAGAATGCTTAATGGGTGATCCCTAAAACTATTGAATTTCATATATTTGAATTTGGGTTTTTATTAATTAAATCGAATTGGGTCTTTTACATTATTCTGTAATTTATGATTATTTACTGTTTTTGGAGTAGCTAACTAAGAACAGGTGTTAGTATCTAGGCTATTCCACATATGTGGCGTGTGGATCATCCTGACGGAGGGTTTAGGTATGGACTTAATTACTCAATATAAGGTATAAACTATTTGACTTTGACGAGCGTAGTTAATCTTAGGGCCAATGAGGTAATTTAACTTAATCATTTGAAAGTGGATCATATTTACCCTGACGGGACTAATGACACTCTAGAATAGCTTTGTAGTCCACCCTGACGGGGGTACAAAGACTCTTGAATCCCGACCAATGTCAATTGACCAATTTGACCCTTAAACAACATATGATATGAAATAAAGTTAGGAGGATCCCTTGCGTCTCTCAAGTACTGCCTGCTCATACTTGCGTCTTACCTTCATTTACTTGCGTTTAGTTATTTATTTACATTTTCGCATTAGTTTTTCATACTTAGGATTATTACAAACCAACCAATCAATCATTATATCTTTTAATTGCTTTCATAAGTGCAACCATTCATTACTTGATAAGCATTGTAGTTAACCAAACCGTCCCTGAGAACGAATCATTTATCACTATTATTACTTGGGACAACCGTACACTTGCAGTTGTGGTTCACTTACTTATTGCATTTATTTTTAGAACACACAAAGGATCACCAAGTTTTTGGCGCCGCTGCCGGGGACGGTAGCGTGTGACCACGGTGTTTATCCTTTAGTGATAGTTGCATTTATTTTTATCAGTTTTACGCTTTTTGTTTGTTTATCTTTTTCAGGTTTTTAGGTTTGGTGTATGCGAAGGAGACTCTTTAAAGATCTAGAGCCATCACCTCCGATCCTTAATAATCCAGAATCATTAATTAGATTTGCTAATAAGAGAAGAAGAGAACAAGAAGCTAGAGAAGTAGAAGAATTAGCGAACAGAATGAATAATATTAATCTTAATAACCACGGGAACCCAGGAGTTCAGCTAGACGAAAATGGTCAGCCAATAGCGCCTCCAGGAATCCCTAATCTTCCCGTCCCACATGTCATTCCTAATCCTCCAGTCCAAGATAAAATAGCCGACCCATGGTTTCTTACCGGTCCAGTACAAGAACCATTCCTTGATCCTTCTCTTGGGATTGGCCCAGCTGATATCGATATTCCGAGATTCCGTCCAGATTCGGGTATGCTAGCTCAATTTCAGAATTTCGGAAACTTTCGTGGCAAGCCCGGAGAAGACCCACTTCACCCGGTACAAAAATTTATGCAGATTTGCGATATATACATCACGCAAGGGGTAACGAGGAAGCAAATGTATTATGCTACATTCAGATTTTTCTTAATAGATGGAGGGAGTGATTGGCACGATTCACAAGAACCAGGGAAGATTACGAATTGGGAGCAGTTACAGGCTGCGTTTTTCGACAAATATTATCCGTCCAACATGAGGTTAGATGCTCAACTTGAGTTAACACATTTCAAACTAGAATATGATGAAGCGTTGGGTAGAATTTGGTCGAGATTTCAAAAATGTTTACGAAGAGTCCCTAATCATGACCTTTCAGAACAACAACAATTGAAAATTTTCTATAATGGTCTTGAGGGGAGCTCACGCAAAGATTTAGATTTGTTATGTGGTGGTGCATTTTTACGAGTTCAACCTGCGTATGCGAGAATTATTTTGGATAGAACAGTTGATAATGAAGTGGGATGGAATACAGTAAGAACACCAGTTAAAGGAGGAGTTAATAATGTCAACATTGAAGAGAAGTTCAACTCCTTAGAGAACAAGATACAAACCACCTTAGAACAAAAGTTGAGACAACTTACATTAGCCGTGAAAGAGGGTTTTTCGAATAAAAGAGCAGAGTTAAAGGTTGCGCAAGAAGTGTATGGATGTGAGTTTTGTGGTGTGAATGATCACGATTGGGAGAATTGTCAGAATAATCAAGAGTCGGTGATGTTTGTCTCCAACAGAGGAAACTTTAATTCGAGTGGTAATGGATATCAGCCTAACAGAAACCATCCTGGGTTTCAATATTCAAATCCTAATGGGGCAGCTAATCCTACATACGCATATCAGCCGCGTCCCCAAGGTAACAACTTCAATCCAAGACCACATAAAAATTATCAAGGAGGACAGAATCAGGGAAATTATGTTCATAGACAAGTTCCCCAAGAAAGTTATAACGAAACCATGAACCAAAAAGCCTTACCCGCTCACCCACAAGAAGGTGTAATTAGCCTTCAGAACACCGTTGAGAACTTAATTGCTCTTCAGACGCAAGCTATTCAGAATCAACAAGCGTCTGATGCAAACATCAAACTATTAGAGAACCAGATGGCTCAAATCACAAAACAACTTAATCAACGTCCACAAGGGCAACTCCCTAGTGACATAGAGAATCCGAGACAACATGAAGACTGCAAAGCTGTTACTCTCAGAAGTGGTAAGAACCTCCCTCCACCTCCTTTACCTGTTATGAAAGAGAAAGAAGTTCCAATAAAAGAAAAGGATGTGGTTGAGAAAGATAAATATGTTGAGGTTGAAGAAATAGAGAGGCCGATTGAGGGTACAAAGAAGAAAGATGATGTTACAAGTAATCGCCCTCCTCCACCATTTCCATCTCGAGTTCAGAAAAAGGGTGATTTGGCCGATTATCAAAAGTTCTTTAATAGAGTGAGAGGCCTTAGTATTAACATTCAGTTGTTAGAAGCCATCCGAGATATTCCCAAGTATACGAAGTTTTTGAAAAGAGCTCTCACTAACAAAAGGCCATGCTGTGATAATGAGACGATTGGTCTTCTTGAAGAATGTAGTGCTATTTGTCAAAGTAAATTACCTTCAAAGTTACTTGATCCTGGGAGTTTCACAATTCCAATATCGATTGGAGAAGAATGGAAAGGTAAAGCACTATGCGATTTGGGCGCAAGCATCAATCTTATGCCCAAATTGATCTTTGATAAGCTGAAAATTGGAGAAGCAAGACCTACCTCTATGGTCTTGCAAATGGCGGATCGATCTCTTGTACATCCAGAAGTCCGAATTGAAGATGTCCTTGTTAAGGCAGGTACGTTAGTATTTCCCGTTGATTTCTTTATACTTGAATACGACGCGGATAGGAAATGTTCCCATTATTTTGGGAAGACCATTCCTAGCCACGGGGCGTACATTGATTGATGTAGAAAACGGTGAATTGACGAAGATAATCCAAGACGAGGAGCTCAAATTTAATGTGTTCCGAGCTATGAAGTTTCCATATTCTCAAGAAGATTGCTTTCGAATGGATGTAGTTGAGCAGGCCACACAAGAGGTATATAATGAATTTACTTATGATGATATCTTGCAGGCAGCTTTAACTATCGATGCACCTGAGTTCATGGAAGAGCTTGCCGAAACAGTGGCAGCTCTTAATTCTGAGAATCCTAAGTATGGCATCCTGCCTATGAACCCGTAAGAGAACCGGGGGAGATTATTCCTAAAAAGAAGCCTTCAATTGAATCTCCTCCGGAATTGGAAGAAAAGCCATTACCAGCACACTTGAGGTATGCGTATTTAGGTACTAATGAAACTCTACCTATTATTTTTTCAGCAAATTTAACAGGTCCTCAAGAAGATAAAATGTTGCGTGTGTTAAGAGACAACAAAGAGGCGATAGGGTGGACAATTGCTGACATCAAAGGCATTAGTCCCTCCTATTGTCAACACAAAATCATACCTGAAGACGATTACGCACGCTCAGTTGAAGGTCGAAGGAGATTAATGCCCGCTATGAAGGAGGTAGTGAAGAAGGAAGTTATCAAGCTGTTAGACGCGGGGATGAGTTATCCCATCTCGAGTAGTGAATGGGTGAGCCCAGTTCAGTGTGTGCCGAAGAAAGGAGGAATCACAACAATTCTTAATGATCAGAATGAAGCGATTCCTTCAAGAACGGTAGTTGGTTGGAGAGTTTGTATGGATTATCGTAAACTGAACAAGGCCACCAGAAAGGATCACTTCCCACTTCCTTTCACTGATCAGATGTTGGATAAATTGGCGGGTAGAGAGTACTACTGTTTCTTAGATGGCTATTCTGGGTATAATCAGATCTATGTGGCTCCAGAAGATCAACATAAAACAACATTTACATGTCCCTTTGGTACTTTTTCATATCGCAGAATGCCCTTTGGGTTGTGTAATGCACCTGCTACCTTTCAAAGATGTATGATGGCCATCTTCTGGGATATGATCGATAATTTTCTTGAAGTTTTTATGGACGATTTCTCCGTTTTTTGGTGATGATTTTGATAAATGTTTAGATAACTTGGAGAAAGTGTTAATCAGATGCAAGGAAACAGATTTGGTCTTAAACTGGGAGAAGTGTCATTTCATGGTTCGTGAAGGTATAGTTCTGGGTCACAAGGTTTCAAGTGCTGGGTTAGAAGTTGATAGAGCGAAGATAAAGGTAATTAAAACTCTTCCCCCTCCTGTTTCTGTTAAAGGGGTAAGAAGTATTCTGGGCCATGCTGGCTTTTATAGGCGTTTCATTACAGACTTTTCTAAGATTGCTAAACAGCTATGTAACTTACTTGAAAAGGACTCCAAATTCCTTTTTGATGAAGCTTGCTTAGCGGCTTTCCAAGCAATTAAAGAAAAGCTTAATTCTGCTCCTATAGTATTACCTCCAGATTGGAGTTTACCTTTTGAAGTTATGTGTGATGCGAGTGATTTGTGTATAGGAGCTGTATTGGGACAGAGAAAAGATAAGATATTTCATTCAATTTATTATGCTAGTAAAACTTTCAATGGTGCTCAAGTTAATTATACAGTTACAGAGAAAGAATTGCTAGCAGTTGTGTATTCATTCGATAAGTTTCGCTCTTATCTTCTTGGAGCGAAAGTTATTGTTTATACAGATCATTCAGCGATTAGATATCTTATGGAAAAGAAGGATGCTAAACCGAAGTTAATCAGATGGGTTTTGTTACTTCAAGAATTCGATTTAGAGATTAAGGATAGAAAGGGTTGTGAGAATCAGGTTGCAGATCATCTATCGCGTCTTGAAGGTTCAGAAACAAATTGTGGAACTGAAGTAGTTAGAGAAGAGTTTCCTGACGAGAATTTATTTGCTGTCCGTGATTATGAAGCTCATTGGTATGCAGATATTGCGAATTTAGTGGTAAGTGGTTCTTTTCCTGAAGGGTCAACTTATCAAGAAAGAAAAAGATTAGCTCACCGTGCTAGACAATTCTTTTGGGAAGATCCTTTCCTCTACAAAGTGTGTGTTGATCAAATGGTAAGAAGATGTGTAGCCAAGGAAGAAATTGAAGCGTTTATAGCTGGGTGTCACGATTCACCTTATGGGGGTCATTTTAAAGGAGATCGAACTACTGCTAAGGTATTACAATCAGGTATTTTCTGGCCTTCTATGAAAGATTGTCATGAGTATGTTAAGAGATGTTAAAGATGTCAATTTACCGGAAACATATCCAAGAGGGATGAGATGCCACGTAATAATGTGTTAGAAGTTGAAATATTTGATGTTTGGGGTATATGTTTTATGGGTCCGTTCGTTCCTTCAAATGGTAACCTCTACATCTTATTAGCTGTTGATTACGTGTCTAAGCGGGTAGAGGCCGTTGCTCTACCAACCAATGATTCGCGAGTAGTAATTAAGTTTCTTAAATCACACATCTTCACTAGACATGGTACTCCGAGAGTAATTATTAGCGATGGAGGTACTCATTTCGTGAATAGGTACTTGAAGACAGTCTTAGAGAAGTATGGGGTGAGATATCGTGTATCTACTGCTTATCATCCACAAGCCAATGGTCAAGCTGAAGTCTCAAATCGCGAGGTAAAATCTATTTTAGAGAAAACCGTTGGTCCTACAAGAAAAGATTGGTCAATGAACTTAGATGATGCATTATGGGCTTATCGTACTGCGTTCAAAACTCCAGTTGGTGCATCCCCGTATCGAATGGTTTATGGTAAGGCTTGTCACTTACCTCTTGAGCTTGAAATGGGTGCATATTGGGCTATTGTGCAGTTAAACTTAGATCCTAATTCAGCCGGTCAGAATCGAATAATGAAACTTAATGAGCTTGATGAATTCCGATAACTAGCTTAAGAAAATGCTAAACTTTACAAAGAAAATACTAAGAGATGGCATGATAATCGGATTCGTGAGAAGAACTTTGTGGTGGGACAAAAAGTGTTGAAATATAACTCAAAGTTCAGCAATTATCCGGGTAAGTTAAGATCGAAGTGGTTAGGACCATATATTGTGACCAAAGTTACACCTCATGGGGCAATAGAGATAAAACATCCACTTGAGAACCGTACATTCATGGTGAACGGTCATCGTTTAAAGATATACCATGGATGTGAAGATACCAATCACTCAAATGATCCACATCCCGGAGAGGTCATGTACCTCCTCGAAGCTCCTTAGAAGCGTGAGGTAACCCGTCGAGCTTAACGACGTTAAACAAAAGCCAATTTCTTGTATATTAGTTTAAGTATTTCAATTTCCGTAGTGTAAATTAGTTTGAGTTTCGTTAAAATTAGTGGTTAATATAAAGAAATGAGGAAGGGTAGTTGTTTTTGATGATATCAGGGGTAAAAAGGTCATGAGTTTGGGGTCAAAACGATGAGAAAACGAAAAAAAATGGAGTCAACAGCAGGTCTGACCGGCTAGCCGGCGAGCTGGCCGGCATACCGGCCAAACAAGCTGAGAGACCCCAACTCTCTGACCACTGCGTCAGCAATGACGCAGCATGACTGCGTCTCGGAATGCGCCAGCGAGAAACTGCCGGCATGCCGGTCAAATAACCGGCTAGCCGGCCAGCGAAGAAGAAGTTTCTGACCACTGCGTCAGCAATGACGCAGCGTCTGAGAATGCGCCAGCGACACGCCGCCGGCATGCCGGCCAATGACGAAGGAACTCTCTGATCATTGCGTCAGCAATGACGCAAGTGGCTTACGTCTGAGGTAAAAAAAATCGAATTTAGTAATTTATTTTTCACCGACATCGCGACCGGCAATGCTGGTCAGCCACCGGCTAGCCGGCGCGCTGTTGCGAGAGGCGGTTTTAGCCTACAAAACCTAGTTTTTTTCTCTTCTTTTCCAAGCTAGCCTCCTATTACGAATCCTTGCCTCCACCTACTCCGAAAATCATCACTTGACAGCTATAAAATCATTAAACCAAGCCTTCTCTCATCACAAAAACACACAATCAACTCATATCTTCTCCAAAATATCACCAAAATTCATCTTGTCTCCAAAAATTTCTTCTTCCTAACCTTCAAATTAAAGCCTTAAAACATCAAAGTTCTAAGCTTTTCTCTAGCTTTATCACTATTTGAAGTTTTGAGTTTGGGGTGAAAAGAGATGACTAACAGAACCAATTCCATGTGTAACTATCGAAGAAACTTACCAAGAAACAGGAACAATGTTGGAGCTAGCCCAGAACAAGCAATTGAGATTCTGGATTCGCGTTCCAAAAAGACTGAACAAATCCCAATTGCTCCAAAAAGGAAGGAAAATCCAAGCAAGGCTAATCCAAAAAGGAGCAGATTAATTGATGAAAGTGAGGAAGAAAGTGAAGAAGAGATTGAGGAAGAAACCGAACAATAAGTTCCCAAAGAACCCGTGCAACAACAGAAACCTCCACGTAGGAAAGCATGGGCTCAAAAGCCAAAGAGAGTTTTTGTTCCTTGGGATGATCAGGTTCGTGATAGAATTAATTTCTTGAAGTTTGGTGAGGAGATGAATCTTCCTAAGGGTATTATGACTAGTGCTTATAAGGATTATGGTATTACTTGTGACAAGTTGGGTTGGAAAGAATTAAGAGAAAGGAAGCTTGAGTATATTCCTACCTTGAAGCGAGATTTTTATGAAGGCATCACCTTTTTGAAAGACGCATTTGTAGTTTGCAAAAAGGTAGTTCCTTTCTCCGTTGAGCTTATTCGAAAATCATTAAAACTACCCAACTTTACTGGACTATGCCCTTTCCAAGAATCCCTTAATGAACCGTCTTTCGATTATGAATCCCTTTGGGGGAAAGTACTTATTGATGGGGCTCGCCCAATTCCCGAAGGAGAGAGATATCCTGGACAGATGTATAGCAGTAATATGTTACCATGTGCTAAGGTATGGTCCCGATTCATAATCCCTACCTTCTTCAAAATTAAACACATATCGGAAGTGAAGAAGGAACAACTTATGTTTATCAAGTGTATTATTGAGGAGAAACCAATGGATGTTGCTCGTGTGATTTATGATACCATCATGGAATTTGCTAGAATTCCAACTGCGCAACAAAATTTCAAATTCCCTTGTACCATCACTACTTTATGCCTAGACGCAAAAGTTCCGCGTAAGGACGCAGAGATTGACTGTGTGGTAGTTGGAGAGAACATGGGTATAGCTTCGATCCAGAATGCTCATGATGAAGTGTTAAAAGCGGTAAGAACTCCTAGAGCTCCTTCAAAGAAAAAGATGCATACCGATCACGAGTTGGAAGCGAAAGTTAAGGTGTTAGAAGAGAACCAAGTGAAGATGATTGCTTCTTTAGGAAACGTTACAAACGAGCTAGAACTTCTCCGAAACATGCTAATGGGGGTGAGCACAATTCAACACGCCGCCTATGGTTTACTTACGAAGGAAAAAGTTCATGGACGCAACACCGATGACCAGCCACGCGCTGGTTGAGATACGTTTTCTATCCCTTCCGCGTTTTAGTTTAGTTTATTTTATTTTATTGCATTGAGTCTTTTTCGAGTCGTGGGGACACGGCTCATTTTTGAGTTTGGGGTGGGGTTCGTTGCCTCATCCCAGTTTTTATGTGTTATGTGTTTTTATTTGCTTTCAATAAAATAATTTTGGAATTGCGTTAGACTGTAGAAGATTTTAAATGCTCTTTTAAGCATACTTTTAGTAAATATATGATAGGAAATAGTGGACTTTAGGGAATAATATAAAACGCACTTAGAATTGCATGCGAACATAGGTAATTGATAGGAAAATTAATGAACAATGCAAATGAAGTAAGCTTGTACTTAAGGAATATGTTTGGTGTGTAGAACGTGAAATCCTAATTAGTAGAGAACCCACTTAGATATGAACTAAAGACGAACTATGTACTTAGGAAAATGATAGGGGCAGTTCTTTGTTAGCCATTTGTAGCCTTTTAGCTTGCTATCCCTTATATTAATTTTATCCGTCTTAGCCCAATTTTGAGCGCTAAGCATTTTCTTTTGTAGCCACGATATAAGCCTATTATCCTTTAGATTATTAGGCATGACAAAATGACCCGCACTTGAATCACGATCCTGAGACCTGTCTTGAGCTTGAGTTTGGGGTGGAGGGTCCACATTTGGGAAATTTCATTGGGTGGGATTTATGTGTTTGTATTGAGGCACAAAAATAAAAGATGATATTATTATTTGTAACCCTTTGCCGGGATTCAAAAAAAAAAGAGAAAAAGAAAAGAATTATAAGAGACATGACCTTTCACATCAAAAGGATGGTCATGGGTATCTTGTACAATAAAAAATGAAAAATAAAATAAAAAGAAAATAAAAAGAAAGAAAAAATAAAATAAACCGGCAAAGTGGAATATTTTTGAAAATCATCTTAATATATATTGGGTTGACATTGGGGACGCAACATTAGGGTGTCAAATGGGTTGAGTGAGAACATTATATGAGTGTAAACTCAAGCTCGTGGACAGTTGTTGATGGTAAGTGAGGAGAGAGCCAAAATCTCACTTCAAATTTACCAAATATACATACCACACCGTCCCTAAGCCTACGCTAAAACCGTAAAGTCCTCGTGATTCCTAAGTGCATAGTGAATTTATGATTCTGTTGATAGGGAATATACTTAGTGGAGCGTTCAAAACGAGTTAGGATTGAGGAACAACCTATAGCCATCATAAAGAGATGAGTACAAGTGTAACCTTCAAGCATTGCTAGTTTAATTTTATGATTGAGATTATTTATGTTCGATTTTGCATGATAGGTGTATGTGTATGTTAGTTCCTAGAGTTTTTCTATATGAGATTTATTTTAAGAATTGCTTTAGGTTTATTTGCTAGCTTCTACCTTCTATTGCAATGACTTTCTGACCCCTTTGTTTTAATTTTGCTTTGTCAGGACGACAAAGATTTGAGTTGGGGGTCTTGATGTCTACCTAAATGTTCTAATTTTATGCCTTTGGGAGACATCATTTTTTGTGTTTATTCGTTTATTTTGATAGACTTTTGGACTAAATATGCAATAATCCAATTTTCCTCTTTTATTTCTAGCATTTTTTATTTAGTAAACTTTTGCGCGTAATATTATGTATTTTAGTGAAAAGTTTGTAGGTTTTGAATTTTAGCTAGAAGAGGAATCCGAGAAGAAAGTCAAAGATCGTGATATGTAGTCAAACCTTGAAGATAAATCCCGAAAAGAATTATATTTTGAAGCTGCAAATATGGAAACAGGCCAAATATTGCTGATTTCGAGGCACTTACGAGTTGATTTAGCCGCTGACCTTTGAAGAGATTATGTTCCTTATCGAGTTACGGAAATTTAGCAAGTGATTTCAGGTCAATCGGAGTTATAAAGAATCGGCTAGAGCTGTTTTAGTGAAGGTGGTGCAGCAGTTACAGTATTTTGGGCTAAGATAATGGACTTGGGCCTTTATTACTTTATTTAATCATTAACCTAAAGGCCTGGTCCGAATTTATAAGTATAAAAGGGGTTTTTGACTTCTATTTTTCACACAATTCACTTTTTACAAAAGAAAATATCAGAGAGAAGTCAAAGCAAGGAAGCAGGAAAGCTAGAGAATTGGAGACGGTCTATGTGCCCGTTTGGGATTGCTTTTCAAAATAATCACTTAAAGTGATTTTATATCTATAGCAATATTTTAGACTCTTAAAATCACTTTTAGGAAAAACACTAGATTAGTGATTATTGAAATAATCACTTAAAGTGATTTTGGATGTCAATATATTTTTTAATATTTTTTACAAATAATTTAATTTTAATCAAAAAGCGCTTTTATCTCCAAAATAATCAATCCCAAACGGGCTCTATATCTCCAACTCACAGCTAACTCAATTCTGAAATTAGGTTTTTCTTTAAGTTATTTCTGTAAAACAATATGAATTCGTCTTTTAATTTAGTATTTGTTTTTCCTTTAATTATGAGCTAAATCCTTTTAGTACTTGAGAATGCTTAATGGGTGATCCCTAAAACTATTGAATTTCATATATTTGAAATTGGGTTTTTATTAATTAAATCGAATTGGGTCTTTTACATTATTCTGTAATTTATGATTATTTACTGTTTTTGGAGTAGCTAACTAAGAACTGGTGTTAGTATCTAGGCTATTCCATATATGTGGCGTTTGGATCATCCTGGCGGAGGGTTTAGGTATGGACTTAATTACTCAATATAAGGTATAAACTATTTGACTTTGACGAGCGTAATTAATCTTAGGGCCAATGAGGTAATTTAACTTAATCATTCGAAAGTGGATCATATTTACCCTGACGGGACTAGTGACACTCTGGAATAGCTTTGTAGTCTGCCCTGACGGGGGTACAAAGACTCTTGAATCCCGACCAATGTCAATTGACCAATTTGACCCTTAAACAACATATGATATGAAATAGAATTAGGAGGATCCCTTGCGTCTCTCAAGTACTGCCTGCTCATACTTGCGTCTTACCTTCATTTACTTGCGTTTAGTTATTTATTTACATTTTCGCATTAGTTTTTCATACTTAGGATTAATACAAACCAACCAATCAATCATTATATCTTTTAATTTCTTTCATAAGTGCAACCATTCATTACTTGATAAGCATTGTAGTTAACCAAATTGTCCCTGAGAACGAATCTGTTATCACTATTATTACTTGGGACAACCGTACACTTGCGGTTGTGGTTCACTTACTTATTGCATTTATTTTTAGAACACACAAAGGACCACCATGTATGCACATGATCAAGATACAGAATGCAACCAAGAAGAGGTGGTGATCGAGGTTATAGAAATTACAAAGCAAAAATATGACGAGATAATAGTAGAAGATTGGGTTGACAGCGAAGACGAATCTGAAGTGGTCGGAGAATAAATTGAAGAAACCAAGGTTCACGCTAAAACAGAAGTTGAATCTCCACCACAAAAAGTTCACCAATTACCATCTCTACCCCGAATCATGAATGAGATTAGAGCTAAGAAATTCGAATCACCTCCACCACCACAAAGTTCAGACATGTGCTATACAAGCAAGGTGCCACACCGCGAGAGTAAAGCGGAAAGGAGGAGCACCTACCCACCATATTTTAAAGAGGAATGTGAGATTAAAACAAGGAATAAAAGTGAGCTCATACCATGGAGAACAGTCATCTACTATTGTGTGTGGGAAAATAAGTTTTGTTGTGACAATAAGAAGGCGAAACGAAGTACTTACCCACCCTCTTTCAAAGATCGAATAAATAAATTTCGAGGTGGGAAAGTTCTTAAGCTTACATGTCAAGGAAGAGGCGGATTTAAGCGGAGGAGAACCGCAAGGGCCTCAATACCATCTTCATGGAAGGTAACGCGTCGAACTTAAAGACGTAATAAACAAAAGTGTTTCTTGGGAGACAACCCATGTTTAATTTGATTTATGTTTTTGAATTCCTAGTGTATACTTCTAAGTAATTGTTGAGTCTTAGTGTCTATTTTAAAAGAAATGAGAAAGGTAGTGTGTTAATGGTGCAGGAATTGAGTTTGGGATGAAAAGGAACGAAAAGAATAAAAATCTGCAGCACCACCGGTATACCGGACGAAAACCCCGGTATACCGGAGGGAGGAAACACGAGCTCGCGGGTTCTGGAATCGGGTTTTTTGCCGAAAGGTACTTTACTGAGACCGGATAGCTGGTCATCTGACCGGTATGCCGGCCCGATGTGTCCGAAAAAAAATTTTGGACACAATCAGAGAAAACTTCGGCAAGTCATATCTTTGCGCTCGGATGTCAAAATCAGGTGATCTTTGAGCCTAAACTGCATAACTTTTTGAGATCTAGCTGTTGGGGAGGTCGTCGTTCGCGACCGGCTAGCCGGTGATACCGCTGGTATGCGGGTGCCCAAAAACACGTGCCCACGGGTATCGACTCGGGTTCAAGGTAGAATGTTACAAAAAGAAGGACATCCAGCACCGGTATGCCGGCCAGAACTCCGGTATGCCTGTCAGTATGGCGGTTTTGAAGAGTTTGTTGCCTTATACACTTCTTACTTCATCAAGAAGAAACCCTAGCCTCTTAAAAAACGATTTGCCAGACCCTAACCCTTTATATACCTGCACAAAGACCACTATAACACCCAAGAACATTAAATCCTTCCTCCTATTTCATTCCAAACACATATCCAACACCACAATCCTTCAAGAACATCAAGAAATCTTCTCCTTCAACCTTAAGCCTCTTCATCATAGCTTCAATCCTACCTATTAAACCTTCCCCAATCATTACCCATCTCATATAACACCTAAAACCTTTATTATAAATCCTCAAAACATCAAATTTCAAAACTCTTCTCTAGTTTTTGATTATTTGAAGTTTTGAGTTTGGGGTTCATTGAGATGTCGAAGATTGGGAGGTCAAGAATACCATGAAAAGAAAGAAGATGTCGAAGAACCTTGTATTACTTTTGGTGTTGAAAGATGTAGTTGAAAGAATGAAATTTTGGGAGGATAATCATGAAGAGGTGTTGAAATCCATAGGAAAAATCACAAAAGAGCTGGAGCTTATGCAAATCATATTACGTGGAGTGAGCAATGTTCCACATGCCACCTACGCAACACAAGGAGCTCAACCTACACACAACCATGGAAACCAGCTTCGTGTTGGTTCAGATACGTGTTCCTATCCCTTTTCTCATTTGTTTTATTTGTTTTATTTGTTTTATTTCTTTCTTGAGTCTTTTTCGAGTCGTGGGGACACGACTCATTTTTTAGTTTGGGGTGGGGTTCGTTGCCTCATCCCAATTTTAAGTGTGTTACTGTTTTTTTTTTTAAATTTAGTTTGAGGAAAGTTTTGACTATAGAGTATTTTAAATGCCCCCATAAGCATACTTTTTGTGAATTTATGATAGAAAATAGTTGACTTTAGGAGTTAGTGTAAAACGCACTTATAGGAAGTATTAATGAACAATGTAAAAGAAGTAAACTTGTGCTTAAGTATAATGAGTGGTTTGTAGAACGTGAGATCTAAATGAGTAGAAAACCCACTTAGGTATGAACTAGAAGCAAGCTGTGTAAATAGGAAGATGATAGAGGAAGATCATTGTTAACCCTTTGAATCCTTTTTGGCCTTCTATCCCTGAATTAATTATATCCTTCTTAGCCAAATATTTAGCCTTTAAGTATTTCATTTGTCGCCACATTATAAGCCAATATCCCTTTAGATTGTTAGGCATTACCATATGACCTGCACTTGAATCACGATCCTGAGACTTCCTGTCTTGAGCTTGAGTTTGGGGTGGTGGTCAACTATATGGGAATTTACATTGGGCTGGGATTCTTGAGCTTATCAATTATGCTCGTTCTATATATTGATGATGATTCACCGGTTTATATTGTAACCCTTTGTCGGGGTAATACTAAATGAAAAAGAAGCTACGAGCTAAAGTTATGAAAAGGCATAATTTATGAAAAATTATAGCGTGATATCTCGAACATTAAAAGAAGAGAGTCATAGCTATACAATAGAAAAAAATTGATTTGAAAAGAATATATATTTGGACCGGCAAAGTGGAATTTTATGTGAATCATCTTTAGTGCTTATTGGGTTAATTTGGGGACGTTACATTCACGCGTCAAATGGGTTTAGTGAGAACTTATTCGAGTGGAAACTCAAGCTCTTGGACAGTTTGTTGATGGTAAGTGAGGAGAGAGCCAAAAGCTCACTTTAAATTTACCAAATATACATACAATACCGTCCCTAAGCCTACGCTAAAACCGTAAAGACCTCGTGATTCCTAGATACACAGTGAGTTAATAGGGAGTATGCTAAGTGGACCGTTCAAAGCAAGTAAAGATCTAGGAACACACTATGGCCACCATCTTGAGATAAGTAATAAGCGTAACCTTCTAGCATTGTGAAATTAATTTTGGATTGATATTATTATGTGTTTGATTTTGCATGATATGTGTATGTGTATATTAATTCCTAGATTAGACTATATAAGATTTGTTTTAAGTTGTGCTTTAGTAATATTTGCTAGATTCTACCTTCTACGTTCACCTAAAAGATCCTTTATTTTTATTTTGCTTTGTCGGGACGACAGAGGTTTGAGTTGGGGGTCTTGATGTCTCCCTATTTGTTCTAAATATTATCCCTTTGAAGACATCCTTTTAGGTGAATATTTGACTTATTTGATAGACTTTTATACTTATTTCGTCATATTGCACTCTCTCCCCTTGGAATTAGACTATTTGCATTTTTAGAGATTGTGTGCATGAATTTGATTATTTTTAGTGCAAAGTAAGTAGGTTCTTGAATTTCATGAAAGACCAATCCAAGGAGGAGAAGTGATAATTAAAGTATTAGGGTATTTTAGTGTGTTATGAAGTATTTTTACTCGAGTTTCTATTTTTAAAGTGCACTTTCCTATTTCTAGTCTTGAATTATTGATTTATTTTTCTTAAAGCATATGCGGTTTAATTATTTATTTAATGTGAAGTTTTAAAAGATATATGGTAATTAATTAGAGACCAAGTCAAGTCAAAGAAAGAATTAAAGAGATTTACATGGAAATAAGAAGATTAAAGAAGGATATATGCAAAGAAGGAAAAGATAAAGCTGTCATATGAATCTGAAATTCCAGCCACGTTTCAAAGACGAGTCCATAACTTAAGATTGGATAGGAATTTAGGATAATGGTTTGGACCAAAGGAAATATATTTCCGAGACAAGCGGTTTAGACTATTGGAACGCGTCAAACGGATAAGTATTGAGAGAGATATGACCAAAACAAATCAGCAGCGGAATCTTACCTTTCCTAGATTGGCTGCGAATTAAAGAGTTCTTTACTTGTCTTCCATTCCAAGTAAAACGAATTAGGGCTTCCTAGCACCTAAAAATACACCTCTTAGACCTTATTATTCAGAACCTCTCATTAAACCTTCATATCAAATCATCCTTAGAGAGAGCGTCAAGAGTCGGAAGCAAGAGCAGTAGCTGGAGAATCATTTTCCTCCAACAACAGCTCAAACCAATTCCTCTATCTAGGTTCTTATTTTATTTCTTTTATTAGGAACATGTATATTATTGATTTCCTTATTATTTTTACTTTCAATATGAGCTAAACCTTAATTACTTGAGAATCGTAAAGGGATGAACCCTAATTTGTTTAATTCATGTATTTCAATTTAGGATTAGTTTCTAGTTTAATTAGAATTGGGTATTTCATATTGCTTATTATTTTATATTAATTTCACTAATTTTGAAGTCATGCATCAAACTTATGTCATAGTAATTAAGCTTTTCACTTTGGTGGGGAAGTGATCGCCTTGACGGGGAGTTTAATTACTGAACTAGATAATAAACGTAAGGTAGAAATTATTGATCCTAACGGACTTAGTTAGCCTTATAGCCAATTGGGTAGAATACTTTACCATTCGAAGGTGGATTATAATCGCCCTGACGGGGTTTGTAACACCTAAGAATAGCTCCTAGGTCCACCCTGATGGGGGCTAGTTGATTATAGAGTCCCGACTAATATAGAAATATAAGTTCTGCCCTTAAAGAAAGCATTAATTAGGTAATTTTAGGTGATTCCCTAGCGAGACTCAAGTATAGTTCATATATGCGTCTTAGTCTTTTAGTATTTACTTTTAGTTATTTTGTTTCTTTGCGTCTAGTAGTTTAATAACTCGAAACCAAACAAATATCTTTTATCTTCTATTTTTTGTATTAGAAATTACTACTATTTATCTATTGAACACTTGGGTTATACCAGTCCAATCCCTGAGAACGAATCCGACTTATCGGAGTATTACTTGGACAACCGTACACTTGCGGTATTGTAGTTCCTTTTATTTTCGCATTAATTTTATAACACACCAGGACCCACCAACAAATCTCTAAAGGTTGTACACGAAATGGCTCGCATTAATTTTAGTTCCATTCAAGTTTGCGATATTTGGATTTTTGTGACCCCCTTCAGGTGGATTATCTCCCAAAGGCTTGTGCACTTGATTCAAATTCTCCTCATACCCAGGTGGTGCATTAAGGTTAGCCATTTTTTCTAATGCTTTTCTTTCTCTCTTATTCTTCTCTCTAATGAATCACTCGGGATTAGAGTCTATACACCATAACTTGTAAACATGAGAAGATACAAAAACACAAAAGGCAATAAAATAGAAAATAAACTAGACACTTTTAAACTAAAACAATAATACAAAAATCTTAAACACCAATCCCCGGCCGGCGGCGCCATCTTGACCTCAGTGTTTTCCGTCGATAAAATAGATTATCAACGCTTAACGGAAAGACACGTAGCAATAAATAGTAAGTAAGGTATCGTTCCACAAAAATCAATGGGATAAATGTATTTTATTCTAGTAAAAGTGAAGAGTTTACAATCTAAGAAAGAAATAAATAAAAGCAAATAGGTATAATTGTTTGTTGGTTTTTTTGTACTATTAGTTAAGAACAAAATGAGATGAATTACAATCAAGCAAATACTAATTTTCAAACTAATGATTAAACTAACAAATAAACAAGAAATGAAATGCAAAGATGTTTGAGGATATTGTTAAGTAACTTCTTATGCCTTTAACTGAATTTGCAATTCTATAAGGGCGTATTTATTTTAGTATTCAAAATATTCGGGAATCTAAGCCACTCTATCCACTATTCGGGCACCTAGAGCATCTATCTTACAAACCCTCCGGTCATCCGATGTATTAAAGAACACAACCCAAAGACTACCTAGCGAGCAAGGAACCCACTCTTCCAAGGCACTAGGCGTTCAAATATTAAGTCTGTAACCTCGCCCCCGCACGAATGTCAACTAAGTTACAAGAGCTCCCACTACTTGGCCAGAGCACAAGAGTATTTAAATCAAATATAAGAACAATGAAATGAAATTAATCAGTACCCAATTAAATTAATTGTAATATAACATCCCAAATGTGATAACATAATCAAATAACTAAGCAATAATCATTACATTAACATCATCAAGCATAAAGAGTTTAAGCTCATAATCAAATTAATAAAAAATAAAGACATGCTAATTAAAACTAAAGACATAATCATGTTTAAAATATAAAATAAGCTATAGTTACTGTTTACAAGAAGTGGAAATGGTGGATGGTTGAAGTGGAATAGAAGGGTTCTTGGACAAACCCTTGTCTCCACTTCTGATGATTTAAAATATTGCATAAGGTGTAGTATTCATATGGGGCTGGGAAATGAGTTTATAAAGCTTCTAATTGCGTTTGGCCTCCTTTAGTATTAGGAAATTAGGTTAACATAACCATTGGGACTAGCTCAATGGCCAGGATGCGTGTCTCTCATCTAGGAGATACAGGGTTCGAATCCCCTCAGTCTTGTTATTTCCTGAGCCCTTAAAGGTGGTAATCAAGAGGTGCAAGGTTCGAGTCCCCTCCTTGAAGCATGGGTAACTCTGAATTGACTTTTGTCACTCGCCACTCGATCGTGACTTCGATCTCTTTCCAACCAACTAGGTATCGATCGTGACTTCGATCTCTTTCCAACCAACTAGGTATCAGGTCCAGAATCTTCATAAATATCTAAGTGACATCCATCATTATGGTGCAAGACTACTCCTAAAACAATTTCTCTATTGTAAAGTAAGAGGTACAAGGCTCGAACCCCTCCCTGAACATGGGTAACCTAGTTCTGATTTACCATGAGAATATATGTGGGGAGGCATGTATATCTCCGTGGGATTAGTCAGGTACGCGCAAGCTAGCCCGGAACCCATGTAACCAAAAAAAAAATAACAATGTCTCTATTGTGGATATATAAGTCACAAAAATGGAGACATCAGTAAAAAACTGTGAACTTTGAATTACGTAAAACAAAAGTGGTTGTGGCAGACAACCCACGTTTTAATAAAGATTCATTGCATTTTTATTTTTAGTAGGGTAAAGTAATTAATTTTATGTGTATTATTGTATATTGTGTTTAATGTGTTAGGTATTAGTTTTTTTTATGTGTAGGTTGTCAAAGATTTAAGTTTGGGGTAAATTATGGAAGAAATAGAAATCTATAGCATGAATTTGAGGTACATCGTACCTTACCTATGGTGCACCGCAAGCCACGCCATGTGACTATTAGCAATTTAATTGATAATACGGTTCATAGTGTGAGACCAGCCATACTTCGCGCAATACACTGCGCCAAGCATGCGGTACACCACATGACCACTCGTCACCATGATATGGTATTTAGTTGACAATACAATTTTAAGTGTGAGAGCTAAGCTTCACTCTGTGGTATTCCATGCCTATCTATGGTATACCATGGGATGGTATCGGAAACTACCGTATCGAAGGAAGCAAAATATATTGTCATAGTATCGCGAGACTATGGTCGCGATCAGGGGCGGAGGCAGGATTTTTTGTTAGGGGGGCTAAG
This sequence comes from Nemophila menziesii, assembly GCA_029959085.1. Classification (NCBI taxonomy): domain Eukaryota; kingdom Viridiplantae; phylum Streptophyta; class Magnoliopsida; order Boraginales; family Hydrophyllaceae; genus Nemophila; species Nemophila menziesii. The sequence goes on from JARWIR010000002.1 coordinate 80,035,198, forward strand.
GGGGTTCGGGGGCAACGCCCCGAATTTTTTTTTTTTTGCCGTATTTGCACGATAAGTCTACATATTATGCAAAAATTGCTAGATAGATCCTTATATAATTCTAAAATGCACTATAAATCCCTATATTGTGTAAAGATTGCATATAAGTCTGAATATTATTTTTTTTAAATTAATCATTCGAAAAATTTCTTTTTTTATTCAAAATAACATACCTTTTGTTAAAAAAAACAAAAAATCCTATAAATAAAATCATTTAAAGTCTAATAAAATAAATTTTAAAATTTAGGGGGCCCAAATGAAATTTTTTAAAACATTTAAGAGTTAATTACAAAAAAATCTATGAAAAAAAATTAAAACAAACCAAGAAATTGAATATTTAATGGTATTTACGTTCCAATTTTGTTAATAAATTTTATTATTTGATAGAATTAATCTCAAAATTTTAAATTAGGGAGGACTAATTTTATGTTATAATTTTTTTTTTAGTTATAATTTTATCTTTTTTTAAAAAAAAAAGTAGGTTAAATTATAGTGGACTGGGTAAGTTGGGGTGGGTTGCAGCCCACCTTAGCCCACCCCTACATCCGCCCCTGGTCACGATATACCATGCCAAGCAATGTGGTATACCGCAGCCCTAGATATTTAACAGTGTCTTGAAGAGATATGGGTGTATTCCCAAAATAAATTCCTTAAGCCTCCTTCTTCTCCAACACCAAAAATTCCATAAAAGTTTTCAAAAAAACTTCACCGCACACCTAAACACCGTTGAATCATATTCAGAATCATCTTTCCATTCCATAAAACAAAACTCCACCATCGAAATCATTCCACAACACCTAAAAATCCAAGAAATTTCCATATTTTTTCAAATTTCCTTTTCCCATATTTCTTATATTCCTCTTCACCCAGTTAAATTCCACTATCCACGTATAACTAAAAATCATCCCAATACCATACACAACCCAAATAACACCTGAACCACCCAAACTCATGGGGTACTTTCAAGAGTGGTGCAACTTTGATTTGGAGGCCCATTAAGATGAAGAACATAGAACGAAGACATTAGCTAGTGCTCGGGATATTGAGAAGAATTGAGAAAAAAACGGGTTGAGGAGAGGAAAAGTAACGAGAATCATGCGAATTCGGGAAAAAGAGAAAGAATACTTCGGGTCAAGAGATAAGAAAATAACCGGTTATGGTGAGCATGCTCATGAGCAAGAAATTGTGATTTCAGAGTCGAGAATGTCACAACCGTTACAAGTAGATATTTGGATACCCATGATGAGAGAAGTTACTAAGAACTTATTAGCTATCTACCAAGAAAATATGCTGGAAATGACACCTTCACGTGAGAGATTATTTCAAAGAGAAAATTGACAAGGTGAGTATAGACGATTTTTAAAGTTGGGTGATCTATTGGGATGGACTGCATTCACGGCGAGGCAATTAATTTATGAATAGAGTTAGTATTTAAGTTTTATCTTGACCTCTGACTGAAAAGAATATATATATATATATATATATATATATATATATATATATATATATATATATATATATATATATATATATATATATATATATATATATCTTTATTTCTTATCACCCTTTTCTTATTTGGTGAAAGTTAATTTGTTTTTATTTGAAATTCAAAAATAAAAAGAGGTTGAGAATTATCATATAACCTTTATTAGTGGGCTATTTGATAACATCTCAATAACCTCTCATATTTATTAGAAGAAAGAGTTGGATATTAACCTCTATTAGTGGACAATTTGATAATTTTTCTTTTTTTTTCTTCTCTAAAAAACAGATATACACGAATTAATTATCAGAGTCTCTTCGGTGGTGAAAAAAGGAATTTCTTCCATTAAGAGGATTCATGGTCGCAAGTCTTACCTTATTCACCGATTTGTTTTGTTGCTACTTCAAGAGGTAATCTAATATGTTTTTTATAATTATACATATAATATCTAATTTACTATCATTTGGGATTAAAGTTATGTTAGTAAATTGGTATATATTTTTTTAACGATCCAAAATTTTGTTTAATAAAAAAAAAGTATATTTGGAATCCTAATTGAAGAATTGGAAATGATAATGCTTTGAAAGAAAAGGAAAAAGGATAAGAAGTGTTTTCCTTGTTGTTGCTTGGCGTATGCGTATGTGATATGAGTAATGTTAGGTATCACCCAAAAAGCCATCACCTAAATATCACCCATGATGTGGCGGTTAGGTGGACCAATAATAGAAGAGAGAAAAAAATAAACCTGGAAAGAGAAAATTCATTATTGGTCCACCTAACCGCCACATCATGGGTGATGTTTAGGTGATGGCTTTTTGGGTGATACCCAGCATTACTCATGTGATATATATCTTTGTTGTTGCTTCAAAAAAATTTAATGTATGTAATACGCATTTTTTTTTTATTATTTTGGATTATTTGTCATGACAAGATACACTAAAATTTGAGTAATATGTGCATATTTCTTTTTGGATTTTCTTTGTTAGTTTAAAATCATGACCCAGCCTTCCAGAAACCAGCGACTAAACCATATTTGCTATCCAATTGTGTTATTGGTTGAGAGTGTAACAAAAAAATGCATATTTAGTTTAGTAAATGTGTTATTGTCAGTCTAAATTTTGGTATTATTATTTGTTCTTAATTTTCTATATAAATAAAATGGTATGGAATCGATCCCCAAGATCACAAGCATTTATAATCGACCAATTAGTAGTGTACAGGTTGAACCAAAAGAACATAATATATCCTAAAGGACCAAAACAGGTTTGGACACCAAGATTTGCCAGGTCACGAAGACAAAGACAAAATTTAGATGACAGGATCGATGCACTTCAAAACTATATGTTGAGACCTTATCCTACTCTAATACAACATATAAAAGTTGTGAATGATATAACACAAGGTATCATGAATCGGGCTCATCTTTTGAGAGGAACCCATAATTGAGGTTTGTGCTCTTCTTGGTACCTTGTCTAGAAACTTGAAGAGAGACATTCTCATCCTATGGAGGAATACATATCCCGCGGATAATGTTCATGGGAGATTAACTACATATGATTGGATAGTGTATGCCTAGACTGAATCCCATTTATGGAAGCATCTCAATAGGACCACTAGGTTAGAACAGTTTCATTGTGGAATTCATTCGCCTACTACTATATTGAATGATTATGATCTTATACGTCTCTATAAGTAGGATGGTTTTGAGGAGTCAATTCTCGTGAGAGTGAGATTCATATGACTATGATATGTTTGATAGGATATAATTAAGTAGTATTCCTTGATGAATTTCTTCATATATTTGTCTTTTATTGCTAGGTAGGGTCTTTGACTTATTTGTATTTAATTTAGTTATTTCCTTCAACAATTTATCAAACCAGTTTTCCAATTACATATGAATGCAACTTGTTTCTTTTTGTTATATGTTGTAGTTGACTTTCATATTATATTTCTCTATTCATGTTAGAGATAGTGAAAGTAATCAAATTGAATGAATGAAGAGATTAAAAAATATGGTGATTCATGATTAAGAACATAGTGAACTTTTTTTATCACTTGTTTTGTTATCTTTTTTGTTCGTTCTATTTGCATTGATAGCATTGTATTGTTAAATATAAGTATGCTAATGGAAAATATCTTACTTTATTAGAAAATGTAATAAAAAATCATCATTGTTTATCTCAACAAATGAGACAAAATGAATGGTGAGAACTGTAGCCTTTGGAAACTTAAGATACATTATGTTCTAGAGGAACAAGATGTTCTTGAGTCTATTGAAAATGTCATGGCTCTGTCTGAGGAAAGAAACACAACTCATAACATAAGGGACGTGGAGGCTTATGAGATGTGGAAAAAGAAAGATTCCACTACTAAAGGCATCTTGATAACCTCCATGCACGACGACCTTGTCTATGAGTATCAACAGTACACCACTGCTAACAATATGTGGAAAGCTCTCAATGAGAAGCTTGGGGGTATGACTATAATTAAGTTGCGTTGATTAACCTTCAAGTTTGATATTACAAGAAGAAGCCTGATCTAACCATGCAACAAGATCTTTGGGAGATGGCTAGGGAACTTAAGACTGCAGGTCATAATCTTACTAATGAACAACAGGTTCAGGTTGTGATCCGATTTATTCCAAATAACAAGTAGAATGTGAAGAGAAACTTGACTCACAATGACGATATCAAAATATTTGATAATGTCACTCATCATGTGATGTTGGATATGAGCATCTAGATGCAATTAAGTCTCAAGGACAGGATTATATTGTTGAGTCAAGCTCCCACAAAGTTTTTAAAAATAAGCGCAAGATCTATATGAAGAAAAATGGAATTAATGCTGCTTCCAAAAAGATAGTGGGGGTACGACTGTGATTAAGTTGTGTCGATTAACCATCAAGCTTGATTATTACAAGAAGAAGCTTAATCTAATCATGCAACAAGATCTTTGATAGATGACTAAAATGATTAGGGAATCTAAGGTTGTATGTCAGAATCTTACTAATGAACAATAGGTTCAAAATGTGATCTGATCTCTTCCAAATAACAAGGAGCATGTAAAGATAAAGTTGGCTCAAAATGACAATATCAAAACTTTTGATGATGTTGATCATCATGTGATGTTGGGAGATGAGCGTCTAGATGCAATTAAGTCTCAGGGCCAGGCCTATATTGCAGAGTCAAGCTCGAATAAAGGTTTTAAAAATAAGCGCAAGAACTATGTGAAGAAAAATGGAAATGAGTCTGCATCCAAAATGAACAATTATGGTGTTTACAATAAGGGAAAACATTTTCGTAAGAAGAAAGATAAGAGTAAGAGGAAATGCTATAACTGTTACAAGATGGGTCACTTCGCTCATGAGTGCAGCAAACTTAGGAAGGAAACAATGTCTTTTACTTCTTGTAGATTTTCTTATAATACCAAAACTGTATTTTTAGCTGATTCTAACCCTTTGTGGAATGTGGATTCAAGAGCGGCATACCATGTAGCCAATGGTCAAGGGTCATGTGTAGAGTACCATCGGATCCTAGAGGGAACGAGGTAGATATATGTAGGTGACAACAACAAGGTTGAAGTCAAATGAGTTGGTACATTGGTGTCGCCTATGATAAAATTAAGCCAAGAAACTACGCACTCTCACCCTAGACAGGCATAGTAATGCAAGTATTACAGGACGTATGCAAGTTTTAATGATAAATAGAGTTCGTTCTCAGGGACTTAAGTGTGTTAATCGCGTGAGTAGAAATTACGAGTAAGAGTAAATAACTAGAGAACAGAAAAGTAAAGGGAACAGATTTCGAGATTATGAATTAAAACTAAGAAAGTAAAGACAATAAAGTAAAAGATAAGAAATATGAGATGAGAAGTATAGCTCAGGTTTTGCTAGTATGCACTAATCCTTCTAATCCTATCTATAAATCTAGTTAATAAGGGAGAATATTAGCTCTTGGTATACTTAGTCAGGATTCTAAATTCCCCAATCTTAGACCTTGAGAGCGACTAAGGGGACTACGGCACAACCAAGACGAGGACTCAAATAGGGTTATCAAACGCCACTAAGGCCCTATCCAGCACACTACAGTCAATTGGTGATATGGTGGTTAAAACAAACCCTAATGACTATCTAGTTAGAAGTATGTTTTGTCAGAACTGCTATCGACACTAGACATTATGTGGTGGTTCAATAGTTAAACACCCTGTCAAGGAGACCATCTAACTACTATTAAAACAATCCTAAAGTGATCAATTCTAGGAAAGACATTAAATCAAAACACATAAGCAAATATTAAGTAAGAAGCTAATATCAAATTAAAACATATAATTCCCAAAGAAACTTAGATAGAAGAATTAGAATTCATAGATTATACATATGCAAAACCCAAGCTATGGGGAGTTTAGTTCATACCTGATGGAAATAAACTAAAAGAAATTACAAAAGACATCATCTTGCTCTCTACAATAAACTGGAATAATAAAACCTTAAGAACTAATTACTATGAGGAAAGGATGATTTACAAGTGATATAAGGGTGTATTTATAGGTGTTTAGAAGACCTAATTCGTTTTCTTGAAGAAGAGACAAAGCCTTGGGCTTCTAGCCCAACTCAAATTCGTATGGAAATAAAGATAAACACTGATACACCGTTTTGAGCATATCTTCTTCGTTATTGGTCGGATTGAGCTCCATAAGATACCAAAAGAATCACAACAGAATTATCTAGACCCTGTAGAAGGAAATCATCAGATTCGGCCTATTTCTTAGGTAAAAACGCCTATCTTTGGACGTGTATGCAGAATCCCAGATTTAGTCAGCTTTTCCTTTTCCATCTTTTTAGCTTTTGTTTCCTTATCTCCAATTACCATGCAAATCTCTTTCCATAAGTTGTTGTCTTTGACTTGGACTCTAATTAAAGTCCATAATTATCTTTAAAGCTACACACTAAATAAAAAATTAAACCCAATATGCTCTAAAAATATTAATTCTACAAATCAAGACTCAAAATAGGAAAGTGCACTAAAACTCAAGAAAATCGACATTATTGACTTCTAAATCACTTAAAATGATGTCTCATCCTAACATTAATCTATCACAAATGAGGAGACATCAAGACCCCCAACTCAAAGTTGTATCGTCCCGATACAATAAAGATAAAAACATAGGGAAGTCTATAAATACACACTTATAAAATTCTCAATACAAGGGAAAAAGCATAGCAGAATATATAAAATAGACCTAAAGCAAATAACTCAGAAAATTTCATGCAATAATATTCATAAACCACATACCTGCACACTTCTCGTATCCATAGTCACCACGGCTTGAATTCAAGATCAGATTAGTTTCGCAATGTAAGAAGGATTGGGACTTTACTCAGTTCCCCAAGAGAGCTATAGATTGTTCATCGATTTCCACTAGTATCCAAGGATCCACTCAACTAATCTCTAATGGCTCAATCACTTCTCAATTACATAGCAAAGAATCAAAAGGTCTTTAAGGTTGTAATGTAGGCTTAGGGACGGTATGATAGTATATTTGGATAATTTGGAGTGAGCTTTTGGCTCTCTCCTCACTAGCCATCAACAAATCACCCTAGAGCTTGAGTTACTCTCATAAAAATGTTTCTCACTCAACCCAATGAATTCCTTGATGCATAATTTAGCATCCCCAATAACCCAATTAAAGCTTAAGATGTTCACATAAAAATCCACTTTGCCGGTCCGAATATATATATTCTTTTCTTTTCAAATCAATTATTTTATAGCTATGACTCTCTTTTTAATGTTGAGATATCATGCTATCTTCTCATATATATATTTTTTCTTTTAATGCCCTTGTTGGCAAAATTAGCTCGAAGCTTCTTTTTCATTCACTATTACCCCGGCAAAGGGTTACAATAAAAGTCTGTGAGACATCATAAATACAAAGCACAAAGCACAATTAATAAGCTCAAAAATCCCAACCCAATAATAATTCCCATAGTGGTGGACCCACCACCCCAAACTCAAGCTCTAAATCATCTGTCTATGCATCGCGATTCGAGTGCGGGTCATATGGAAAAGTCCTAAAATCTAAAGGGATATGGCTTATAACGTGTTTCAATAAAAGGCTTTAGAAAGGCTAGAAGGGGCTGAGAAGGATATAGCATATACAATCAAAAATCACAAGGTGAGAAGGTATAAAAAGGCTTCAAGGGCTTCAAATATGAAAGAACCGCCTTAATCACTTTCTACACTATGTAATTTAGTTATTTTCTTACCTTTAGCACTTTCATCAAATGGTTTTTCAACTAGCTTGGATCTCACGGCCTACACACTTTCAAGGTTCCCTGAGATCGAACATACTTTCTATCGCATTGCACACTAATCTTTTCTTTACTATCAACGTGTGTTTTCCTGAAAATACTCAAAGCATACAAATACATAGCTCACAAACATATTACTTACTATCATCAATCTACTGAGCTTATGCTTTCAAGCTATTAAACACACTCTACATCTAATTCCCATGTATCAAAAATTTTAATTTCACCCAAAAAACAGAAAAATGGAGATGAGAGACAACGAATCCCCACACCCCCAACTCAAAAATGAGTCGTGTCCCCACGACTCGAAAAAGACTCGAAAAACAGAAATTAAAATTAGCAGATAGACATATTTACAGAAATGGTAAGGAAGAAAGAGAACATACTCTCGAGGCTATTGCCTCGCATCATTGACATCCAAGGTAGGATTTGCTGGACCTTTCGTTAATTGCTCAATGAGTTTCATGATGTGCACTTGATTAGCATTGATTTGTGCCACATCATTGACTAAGGAAGTTTGAGCTGCTTCGAATTTCGTTAAACACTCCTCCATCTTCTCTTGCCAATCTTGCTCCTATTCTTCTTTCGAGACTTGCGTAGAACCCGCTCTTCGAAAGATATCCTTGATCCAAGCATTATCAATATAACTCGCTTTAAATTCGAGTTTCTCTTCTTCACCCAATACTACATTTGCTTTTCGCACAAGACACATGATCATAGTTGGAAATTTAACATTATAAACTGATTTAGGAGAGACCGAAAATCGTATCACCTCCTCATAGATCAACTGTGCCACATCAACTTCTTCTCCTCTCAAAATACAGTCCAACATTAGAGCGTACTTCATAGTCACATCCAAAATTCTTGTGTTTCCAAAGATATTAGGGACAAGGAAATTGTGCCAAATTCGCGCATCTTCTTGAAGATATTTGTAAGGCCAAGGTGCCTTTAATTCTCCTTTATGTGATTTCACTTTCTCTTTGTCTAATACATGCTCAAAAAGTAATTCCTCATCAAAGATTTTTCATTTAGGAACTGCTTCTTCAAATTTGCAAAAACCTTTCAGTTTCTTAAACTTGAAGTGGTTCCAATCTCCTCAACTGTGAAAGGAACTAACTTTCCTCTAATCGGAACACCATTACTATCTCGGCTAAAGAGGCCTAAATAGAATTCCAAAACTAATTCATGACATAATGCAGAACGTCTTACCATGAACGTAGACCAACCCAATTTCTCACCAAGCTCTAAGAATCTCGCATATTCTCCATCTTTAATTTCTTCCTTGAATACTTTCTCATAAGCAAAAGGTAGTTCTTTTAATTGTTTCTCTGCAGAAGCTTGTAAGATGTTCAAAGCTTCCTCTTTCTCTAGGGTTGAGGACCTTGTGGAAGTAGTGTTCTCTCCTTTGCATAGTAATAAAGCTTTTTACCATTATGATCATACGAAGGTATCCCACTCTTTTTCACTTTATCGTTACCCTTTGATTTAGAACTAGCACCTTTGTCAATTGATTTCTTCTTGGTTACCTACAATCCCTTGTTAATCTTCACCTCCCTCTTGTTAGCTAAGATTGTTGTTCTATTAGTCATCTTCAATTAACCCCCAACTCAAAGCTTTAGCAACCTTTGAAATATGAACTCTTGAATTAATGGTTGAACAAGCTTGATTTGGCTTAGGAAATATGAATTGATGATGAATCTCTATGTGGGTGAGGTGGATTTGTAATGGGTTGGCTTGGATTTATGAAATTGTAGGATGAATTTTGAAAATTTGGCTCTTTGATTCTTCAATTTGAATGGATTTGGTGAAGATTGGGTATTTGATTCTCTCTTGTAATGATGTGGAGAGAAGGTTTGATGTGTTTTTCTTGATGATTGGGTAGTGTTTTGGTGATTGGTGAAGGTTTTGATGAGATTCAATGGAGTTAGGAGAGTTTTGGAGAGAAGAAAGAGGTTTAAGGTTTAATAAATTCGGAATAATAAGCTTTAGATCTTCATATAGCCTTGAAACCCTTTATTTTCTCTCTCTGGCGGCTCGTGCGGACTACCCCTGCGGACCATGGGGTGTACCGCGGGGTACACCGCGATATCTGATTCTCGAAAATTTTTGCTCACTGGATAATACCCGTGGTAGGACACCGTGGCACGTGTTTCTTCCTCGCGGACTAGGGTGCGGTATACCGGAGGGTACCCCGCGCCTTCTGTAGCTAACTCCGTCAAAATACCCGTGGCACGCATTTTTGAGGCGCGGACCATGGTGCAGTGCAGGGGGGTAGTCCGCGGTCAACTTTTTCTTGTTTCTGGATCAAACCCGCGGTGCAACCCGTGGCACGTGTTTTAACCACGCGGACCATCCCTGCGGTATAGGGGGTACACCGTGCGGTAGTCCGCGCAGTTCATTCTTGTGCTCCAAAAATTTTCCTCGCGTTCCCTAACTCGATTTCTCCAATTCCTACACACCAAAAACACTAATACCTTCCTCAAATATGTATTATCAACTAAAAAACACTAAACTAAACATAAACTAAAAACATAAAAGACATGAAAATTAAAAAACTACGGGTTGTCTCCCGTACAGCACTTTTGTTTTAATACCTTCCACAATTGAGTCTCAAGGACAGGATTATATTGTTGAGTCTAGCTCCCACAAAGTTTCTAAAAATAAGCGCAAGAACTATGTGAAGAAAAATGGAATTAATACTGCTTCCAAAAAGATAGTGGGGGTATGACTGTGATTAAGTTGTGTCGATTAACCATCAAGCTTGATAATTACAAGAAGAAGCTTAATCTAATCATGCAACAAGATCTTTGAGAGATGAATAAAATGATTAGGGAATCTAAGGTTGTATGTCAGAACCTTACTAATGAACAATAGGTTCAAAATGTGATCTGATCTCTTCCAAATAACAAGGAGCATGTAAAGATAAAGTTGGCTCAAAATGACAATATCAAAACTTTTGATGATGTTGATCATCATGTGATGTTGGGAGATGAACGTCTAGATGCAATTAAGTCTCAGGGCCAGGCCTATATTGCAGAGTCAGGCTCGCATAAAGGTTTTAAAAATAAGCGCAAGAACTATGTGAAGAAAAACAGAAATGAGTCTGCTTCCAAAATGAACAATTATGGTGGTTACAATAAGGGAAAATATTTTCGTAAGAAGAAAGATAAGAGTAAGAGGAAATGCTATAACTGTGACAAGGTGGGTCACTTCGCTCATGAGTGCAACAAACTTATGAAGGAAACAATGTCTTTTACTTCTTGTAGATTTTCTTATAATACCAAAACTGTATTTTTAGCTGATTCTAACCCTTTGTGGAATGTGGATTCAATAGCGGCATACCATGTAGCCAATGGTCAAGGGTCATGTGTAGAGTACCATCGGATCCTAGAGGGAAGGAGGTAGATATATGTAGGTGACAACAACAAGGTTGAAGTCAAATGAGTTGGTACATGCAAGTTGAGATTGCGAGGTGGTCAAACCTTGTACATGCATGATATACTTTACACACCTGATATTCAACGGAACTTGATCTTGGTCACTGTTCTTCTAGGATTAGGTTTTAATGTTTATTTTCATAACAAACAAGTAGATATCTATTATGAAGCTAAGTATGAAGGTTTGGTTTTATATATCATGAATTAATTGTACTAGATGATGGTAACTCGTTTAATAATTAATATGTTAGTAGTTGTTTTTTTATGAATACTTCTTCTAGTAATTCTAATGTAGAAGAAAGTATATGACATGCTAGACTAGGTCATATTTATTAAGACCGTATGAATTTGTTAGAAAAGACAAACCTTTTGGGTTTATTGACTAAATTCAACTTGTCAACTTGTAAAAATTATCTAGCATGTAAAGCAGAAAGGAAACCATTTGGAAAGGCTAAAATAGTCAAGTACCTATTGCAAGTAATTCATTTAGACATATATGGCCCAATGAGTTTTCAACTAGACATGGCAAACATTATTTTAAAGGGGGCTCACAATACAAAAAATATTTTTAAAAGACTATATATTATATTTTAAAGAAAAATAGGGGACCACTTTATTATTATTCAATTCACAAACCTGGAAGCATAGCATGAGATGGGAGAAAAAGACGGGAAGCATTTGATGTCCTATCCTTCATCATTCGTTATCAGTTATTAGTATAATTTTATTCGATTTTATCTTCTGAATATAAATATTACATTATTAATTGTTATTTTTAAATATTTTAGTACGAACAAAATTCTCATAACTTAAAAATCGCGATTATGTATGAACCATTACATTGTTTTACTATGTTTATTGAATTTTGGATGTTGCATATTTAAACGAATGATTATTAAATGATATGATTATATTTGTGACCTATAATTCAACCCTTACTCTGGCCAAGTATAAGACTGACCTTACCCTTAGTAGGACTATTACCTTGACAGGAGGTTCGGTTTACGAAAAATAATACATAAACGTTTTTTGTGTGTTAGTGATCCTGATGGGATTGACTAGTCGGATAGTTAATAAGGTTAGTTATATTTAGCATTGATCATTGCTTATAGTTCTCTTAGAAGGTTCCTCTAATAGTATAGAGGTAGCTACCTAAGCTACCTTGCTGGTAGTTAGGAAGAAGATAAACTCTCAATTATTGCATGTTTTAACAATTCGCCCTTAAACAATAAAACGTAAATTTAATACTAGTGTTGATTATTTGCGAATTCAAGAGCTATCTTCTCATCTTATCTCTTTAGTTACTTACTTCTTTTTTTGGTTAACCGGACAAACAAAGCACGCTTCACAAGTAACCAATGCCCAGTCGTTCAAATCTTTCAGTCAGTTGAACCGAAAGAAGATGTCCCCTGATTCCCGCTGTCTAGCAATCCGCGCAGCTCGATCTGCCAAGCCATTGCATCACCTCGGGATATGCATAAACAACATGTCTCCATACTCCTCCGCAAGAGCCCAAATCTTCTTAATATAGGGCTTGACTTTCCACCACGCTACTGACAGCGATTTGATACCTTGATTAAGTCAAGGTTATCTGAAAAGATCGTAGTCCTCTTGGTCGTATCCTGTTTGGCCAGTTACGCTGCTTCGAGTATCGCAATGTCTCCCCTTCAGCAATTGAGTCAGTCCAAATGCTCTTGGAAAACACATGCCGCGCCCAATTCCACTTTGCTCCGATCCCTGTGTAAAAGAGACGTCACATGTGTATAAAACTTGTGTACCTAGAGGAGTTCGTGACTCGATTCTCTGGTTGTCGTTGACTGTCAACCTCATGTAAAGTGTCCATCCAAGTCTGTCCAAACAGGTCATTCATAGCGGCATTAGTGGCACAGAGAACTGTATTCACATCAAGTGTCTGATCTCTTTAGTTATTTACATTCTTAGTCTTTATTTTAATTCATAATCTTAGCTTAATTCATTTTAATTGCACCTTTAATCTTTTAATATAAAAACAAAACAAATATCCATCTTTTACATTTCTAGTTAAACAACTCATTTTAAAACACTTTCCAAAAACCCAACATAAAAATTAATAATCATAGTTCATGTGTGAACAATAATCTTAATACTTATTTAAATTACTTGTCAATAATTGTACATTTACGATTTAGTAGGGGTATTGATGTGTTATGTTATTTTATAACACATCTGGAGACGACAACCATCCGTTACAAATCTCGTCAGCAATGTAAGTGCCCAAAACCTTTACAACCACTTAGACGTGTTATCGCTACACAATGAATCGAGTATACTTTCAATACTCAATATATCACATAGCAAGGCTCGGAGTTCTCACACTAGAAAATAAAATTCAATTGTCTTTATTACATTATAATCTTGTAATAAACTAATTCTTCTCAAGATTATGAAACCGTCCTACTATTAATAGTTAAGGTGAACTGGAAAGACTTGAAACTAATTTTTCTTCCTTAAAAAGCAGCTTTATTAATTGCAATTGAACCCCCACGACATTTAATAATACATCTAAATTGAATCCAAAGTATTCTCAAATCTGCAGATAAAGATAATTGCAGAACTGCTCTTTTCAAAACCTGCATACAATTGTTAAATCTACCACATCCATTCTTTTTTATTCCTTAGATCCTCCTTTTATGCAAGCAATTATTTTAGTACTTAGGTTAGGGGGGTAATTTAACAAGAGTGCATATTAAAAAATAATTTATATATCTATTTCCTGAATAACAAAGCAGCACATAATCAAGTGAAAATATATTAAATAGACCAACGACCCAGCATTTAAATGGCCAAAATCCAAATTGTATTTTATATAGCATAATGTAATGTTACTACAATTTTGCGATTATAATGAATTTACATCTCAACCGATCGTATGTATATACAGATACACAGCTATACATCACTTCACAAATCTTGACCAAATCTAAAAACACAAAACAAGATAAGTCAAAATTCACTTTCTTCAATTAAAAAAAGAAGTTTATAACATTACCTCATGAATTTGCTGCAAAATGATTAAATATAGTTTCGAGAGTAGATTGACTCAGCATCCCTTATTCCTAAACCACCATTCGCCTTTGATTTGCATACTTGCTCTCAAGAAACCCAATGTATTTTTCTTTCTGATGATGAAGAACCCCAAATAAATTCTTTGACCACTCTATCAATTCCATTACAAACATATTTTGGCAGCTTCATAACTTGCATTTGATACACGGGTATCGCGTTCAAGACTGACTGAGCAAGAGTGATTCGACCCGCAAGCGATAAAGTCTTTGTTTTCCACGAAGCTAACTTATTTCTCATCTTTTCCACTATGCCCTTATAGAACCCTTTTGGTAGTCTACCCGAGAGTATAGGGACTCCCAAATAAGTACCAAAGGATTTACTAAGGCAATACCCACTAGCCAAAGCAAGGTCCTTCTGAACTTGTTCCGGAACATTCAAGGAAAAATAAATTAGAGACTTCTCAGCACTAACTGTCTGTCCAGCTGCGTTACAGAACCTATCCATCACCTCCTGAATAGCATGTACCTGCAATAAAGAGGCCTCACCAAACAATATTAGATCATCAGCGAAAAATAAATGAGATAACTTAGGGCCTTGGCGACCAATTTGGATCTCTTTCCACTTCCCCGAGTCACAAAGCTCTTGGATAAGTAGGGATAGTCTCTCCATACACATGACAAAGATATAGGGCGAGAGAGGGTCCCCTTGCCGGATACCCCGATAGGGAGTAAACGGAGCTAAGGGCTCCCCATTCCAAAGGACTCGCATTTCATTCTCCTTCATACTGAGAGGTATAATCTATCATTATTAGCAAAGCTTGGGTGGAAAATCTTTCAAGAGGAGCAATCGGTTGCGTGGGTGGAAGTGTTCAGAAATAAGTACTTTAGGAATGGGCTATTAAATCGTAGTTGCAATGGGAATGAATCGAATGCTTGCAAAGCTATACTGGCTGGTGTAGAGATGTTTAGGGATGGATTTATTGTCCAAAATGATGATGTTGGTCCGAGTGTAAGGTGGAAGTATGAAAGCTCAGGCATATTCTCCGTTAAATCCGCATTTATGAGCTCGTTAGAAGGAAGCGAAGATGGGTCTTTTGAGTGGGACCTTGTGTGGAAACTTAAGTGTTCTCAAAAGATAAGGATATTCCTTTGGAGATTAGTGCTTAATCGAGTCGCCACAGCGGAAAACCTTTACAAAAGGAATATTCTTGAGTCACGAAGATGCCCTATTTGTGGAGCTGAAAGGGAAGATGTTTTGCATGTTTTTTTAAAGTGTAAATTAGCTACCATGGTGTGGAAATTATTGGGCTTCTCCTCTGATTTTGCAGGTACCGTAGCTGTGGAGTTTGGAGGCTCATTTGCTGCTGTCCGTGATGATACTACTGGAGCTGTCTTCCTGGATGCACCTGGTGTCTCGGCTGGAAGGAGAACAGCAGCTATCTTGGATGCTCCTGCTGGCTCGGTGGGAAGGAATCCAGCTGCTGCAATGGAGGCTGGAATGATGGAGAGCAAGGACAGAAGGCACCTGGAACATTTGAATAGGTGCTGGGCGCGATCAAGAGACAACTTAAATGCTGCAGGCCGCTGTCCAGGGGCGGCGCAGTTGTTGGAATCAACCCGTACAGGTCCGGAAAGTGCTGCAGCGCGACAAATTGCAGAAAACAGTACTTCAGCCTCTCCCGGGGGCATAAAGGGCTGGGTGGAAGGACATCTTCGATCCAAGACGCAATGTAATGGTTTTGATTGGCCGTTAGTGTTTGTAGCCGTGCTATGGACAATATGGATTAATCGAAATCGTTTAGTTTTTAATGAGGGGCAAAATATTCCTCATGTACTAGAATTAAAGAGAGACATCTTCTCTCTTGTGGGTAACTTTATTCTTGCATGGGAAAAGTCGATTGAGGGTGGTATTATTAAGCTTGCCAATAATATTATGGTAAAATGGGAAAAACCGGAAAAGGGCTTAAAGTTGAACATAGATGGAAGCTTCGTTAAAGCAAAAAGTTTAGCAGGTATTGGTGGTATAATTCGGGATAGTTTTGGAACATGTATTGCTGGGTTCCTAGGCTCGTGTGATTTTGTATCCCCCTTTATATCGGAATTACTTGCGTTACATTTTGGTCTTAAATGGGCTAGTAACAGTGGTTATATTGAGTTAGTAATTGAAACGGATTCGGAGGAGCTCCACGCGCTAGTGAAGGGCGGTGGGAGCTCTACTCGCTATGAGATGGACTCGGGGAAACTCCACGCGCTAGTGAAGGGCGGTGGGAGTTTAGGTAGTCGTTATGTTTCAATTGCAAAAGAGTGTTGTGCTTTACTTCGTAAATTCCCGAAAATTGATTTTGCTCATGTATATCGAGAAGCTAATTTTTGTGCTGATAGACTTGCGAGAGAAGGAGCTTCGCGTTGTGCTCAACCAGAGTTATTTAAGGATCCTCCGGATTACCTTTGGAAGGTGATTACACGAGACAGAAGTGGGTGTGCAACTAGTAGAGTTGTACTAGATAGTTAATAAGTGCTTTTGTGCTTTATGTAACACTTTATTCTTAACGGCTTCTTTAGCCTCTCTTGTATGCAAAAAAAAAAAAGAGTAGATTGACTAATACTATAATCCGATATACGAAGCATATCCCTATTCCTTTCAATATGTCCAAAAACATCCGCTAGTGAAACCTCTTCTCCATAAGGTAACTGATACTTAACACCCAATCCATTACAACCTTGAAATTTCGCACCACGAAATGAACTCATAACAAACAAATCAATCGCCGAAAATTTCTCCTCAGCTAACCACCACTCCGAAAACACATCAAGTGGAATCCCACCGTCACGTATTAACTGTTCCGACAATTCCGTACCGAAATTCGCGTACGAAACGTCCGTTTTCAATAACAGAGTGTTTACACGTTCATTATTCCCAAGCCAGTTACCGATCCGGATTATCATAGCCGTTGATAAACTAATCGCGTTTTCCGATCCCGATCCGGACCCTCCGATACAAACTTCGAGATCGTTTAATATACTTCTATTTTGACACGGTACATCGAAAAACTTTTCGTGAAGGGTCTGGCAAAAACTGTCCAAATCGGTCGGACTAACTTCATCCGGTTTAATTTCAAGTTCAAGATGGTTTCCGAAACGGGTTTTAAGATGTTGTGGACTTCCGATACATCGTAATTTCCCTCCAACCATTATTCCAATCCGTGTACAAAGCGCTTGCGCTTCGTTCATACTATGTGTAGTTAAAATTACAGCAGTTTTTCCACGTCTAATTGAAAGTCTCGAAATCACTTCCCACATGAAACGTTTCGCGATCGGGTCCATACCTGTCGACGGTTCGTCAAGTATTACGATCGGAGGGTCACCAATCATCGCGATGGCAACCGATAGTTTCCGTTTATTCCCACCGCTTAACGTAAACGACGGTTTATCCGCGTGTTTCAATAAATCAAATTCCAATAACTTTTCGGTAACAATTTCTTCTAAATTATACTCCGAAACGCCTTTGATTCGTGCGTAAAGTTCGAGATGTTCTTGAACGGTTAAAAATTCGAGTAACGCGTCGAATTGTGGACAATACCCGATATGTTTTCGAGCAGCTTTTGGATCGGAACGAATATCTTTATTGAAAATAAACGCGGTTCCGTTAGTTGGTAATTCTTCACCTGATAACATTGATAAAGTAGTTGTTTTTCCAGCTCCGTTAGTTCCGAGAAAACCGAAACATTCCCCTTCTTGAACCGAGAATGTTAACGAGTGAACAGCGATTTTCGTCTTTTCACCGGTGTACACTTTGCGTAAATTACACAACTGTATAATCGAATTATCATTTGAATCTAATAAAACTCTGTTTCGTTCTGTTTCCACATCTATATCTTCATCAACCTCTATAGCTTCTACACTTTCTAAAAGAGGTTCGGAATCTCCACTAGAATTTTTAGAGTTTCGCCACCATTCACGAGAATTTATCATCATTGTTCTTGATATACTAGTATAGTCTAGAGGTTAGATTGTTATTAAATAAAACCTTAGGGACTACATTGTATGTTGTAAATACGTTGAGTATTAGATTGAGTTCTGAGAAGGTTTAAAACAAGAATAAAAGAGAAACAGAAAGTAATAACACAGGATATATCGTGGTTCGACAAAATAGTCTACATCCACGTTGGGCTCGGATTTGAGAGCGCCTTTCCACTATCACCACTGTTAATCACCGATTACAATCTTCACGATTACAGAAAACACTTGAATCAATCAACCCTAATGAATAGACCCAGCAAATCTAACCAATACTCAACTACGCTGAATATCTAGCTTTGAATCAGCGTGATTCAAAGAACAATCACTAGATTACACTAACTATTACAAGAGATTACAGATTGATCAAGAATATAGAGCAAACCCTAGTTTGTCTCGTAAAAGAGGCGAGAGAGTTCTAACTAAAACGTGAACGAAAGAATAATAAGGTTAATGAGAGAAGAGGGTATATATATGAGACATCCTCGAGACTTAATCTCAGCCGTCCATATAAAATAAGATCAACGCTCCATAATAGCTCCGCATTTCTTTAAGTAAAACGACACCGTATAGCCAAGTCATAAGCCAAGTGTAAAAGTCTTCTCTTCCACATAAGCATTGACTTGGTCAAAGGTCTTTATACACTTCACATTATCCCACATCTCCACCTTGAAGTGTAATCCATGGCAGGATCAGCTACATCATTTCCCACAAGTGATGATAGAGGAGGCACAGTCAAAATCTTCATAGCCCAAAGTACCTGCACAACACTTAACCAATACACAACAAATCCAAACAAAGTTTGAACTTGCAGTTAGTCACCAATTTAGTACCAAAATCAGCTGGGTTAAGTTCTGAAGTGATTTTCTCCAGTCTCACTTCATTATTTGAAATTATATCTCTGATAAAATGATATTTAACATCAATATGCTTAGTTCTCTCATGATAAACTGGGTTCTTGCTTAAGTGAATAGCACTTAGACTGTCAGAATATATAGTAGAGGTACACTTTATCAATTTTACCTCTTTTAAGAAATTTTTAACCATATAGCCTCCTTTATACAATCTGTTATAGCTACATACTCTGATTCAGTTGAGATAAAGCAACTAAAGGTTGAAGTTGTGATTTCCAAGCTATACAACTTTTACCCAAGGTGAAACAGTAGGCAGTAGTAGATTTTCTAGAATCTCTACAACCTGCAAAGTCTGAATCTACATAGCCAACAAGCTCAAAAGGACAATTATGATTACCATATATCAAACCAACATCAGAAGTAGAATTCACATAAGCCAAAACATGTTTAAGTGCCAACCAATGATCATATCCAGGATTAGACATGAATCTACTAAGCAATGATATAGAGAAAGACAAGTCAGGTCTGGTACTAATCATAGCATACATCAATGAACCAAGAACATTAGAGTAAGGGACATTTTCCATCTTCAAAATATCAGATTGAGTCTTGGGGCACAATTGCTTAGACAAAACAAAATGACCAGCCAAAGGAATCTGAACATTTTTGCAATTTAAGCTACCATACTTTGAAACTATCTTTTTCAAATAAGGTTTCTGGTGCAGCTTTAACATGCAATTAGTTCTATCCCTATCAATTATCATACCTAGGATTTTCCTAGCATTTCCTAAATCAGTCATATCAAACTCAGATTTCAAGGCATTTTTCAACTTATCAATCAAGGATAGAGAGTTACAGATGATCAACATGTCATCCACATATAATAAGATGTAAATACCACATTTTTCTTTCCAAGTAAAGTAAAAACAAGCATCATACTTAGACCTCAGAAAACCAAGGGATAGGACAAAAGAATCAAACCTCTTATACCATTGTCTGGGAGATTGTTTCAGACCATAGAGAGATTTCTTAAGTAAGCATACATGATCAGGTAATTTTGGATCACCATATCCCTCAGGTTGCCTCATGTATATGGTTTCATCCAAATCACCATGCAAGAAGGCAGTTTTAACATCCAACTGCTCAATTTCTAAGTTGAAACAAGCAGCATAAGCCAACATCACCCTTATAGTTTTAAACTTGATAACAGGTGAAAATATCTCAGTAAAATCAATTCCTTCCCTTTGAGTGTAACCTTTAGCAACTAATCTTGCTTTGAATCTAGGAGGATCAGTCTCAGAATTTCCTTCTTTCAATTTATATAACCATCTACATTCCACCAACTTTGATTCAACAGGTTTAGGAACAAGACTCCAAGTCTTATTAAGCATCAAGAAGTTATATTCTTCATCCATAGCTTTACACCACTGGTTCTTTTCCTTGCAACTAATATCATCAAGATATGAGTGAGGTTCAGTGTCTCTAACCTCAACTGCAGCTGTAAGTGCAGTATATACAAGATCAGCATAGGAATATCTACTAGGGGTTCTGGTTTCTCTTCTTGGCCTATCTCTTGCCAGCTGGTAACCTTCAAGACCTCCAACAGTAGACTCATCCAAGTGTTGAGCCTCTTCATTTTCAGTAGAATCAGGTGGGTCTTCTTCATCATCCTGAGGTAATGGTTGCTCCACTTGGTGATCTCCAGTTGAAAAGTCAGGAGGCTGCACAGGGCTGAGAGGCTCCACCTCAAACTCAACTTCCCTAGTATTACCAGATGGTTCAGCTGTAGCATCATCACCTGTATTACTCACATTCTTACAAGGAAAAGTTAGTTCATCAAAAATAACATCTCTACTAATAAGAATCTTGAAACCATGAACTGACTTATCCCATAATCTGTAACCTTTAACCCCATGTTGTTGTTGGTAACCAATCATAACACATTTCAAAGATCTGGGGTCAAGTTTACCTTCTTTTGTATGTGCATATGCAGCACACCCAAAAATTCTCAAGTGGGACAAGTCAGGTCTAGTTCCAGTCCAAACCTCCATAGGGGATTTAAACTCAATAGACCTATTGGGACTCCTGTTAATCAAGTATGTGGCAGTATATAAAGCTTCCCCCCAAAAACATTTTGGTAAACCAGAAGTAAGTAAAAGACATCTGACTTTTTCTAAAAGAGTTCTATTCATCCTCTCAGCAACACCATTTTGCTGAGGGGTTTTTCTAACAGTTCTATGCCTCAAAATTCCATTTTCTTTACAAAAATTATCAAACTGTTCATTACAAAACTCAAGACCATTGTCAGTTCTAAAGACTTTAACTGATTTACCAGTTTGATTTTCTTCCAAAATTTTCCAATCTTTTATTTTTGAAAAAGTTTCATCTTTAGTTTTCAAAAGAAAAGTCCAAACTCTCCTATTGTAATCATCAACAATAGAGAGAAAATACCTGTAATTACCAAGGGAGTCATACCTTTTAGGACCCCATAAATCTGCATGAACATAGGCATTGAGAAGCTAGGTGAGCTCCTGCCTTGAATTGTTGTCTATGTTGTTTTCCCAGGACACAGTTCTCACAGAAGGGGAGATCACAAAGTGTATCTTTTCCAAAACTACCATTTTTACCCAGAATATTAAGCCCTTGTTGACTCATATGGCCAAGCCTCAAGTGCCACTTATGGGTAGCTGCAAGCTTAGGCTCAGAAACAATATTAGTCAAACAAGAAATGTGAGTACCATTTAACACATACAAGCCAGCACATTTAGTTCCAGTAAAAAGTAATTTGGAATTTCTATACACATTGATATTGCCATTAGATACTTCAGAAACACAACCAAGATCATCTAAGGCTCCTAAAGAAATCAAGTTCCTTTTCAAGTCAGGTATATATCTCACATTGGTAAGAGTAATTTGTTTACCATTATACAGTTTCAAGTTCACCTTCCCAACTCCTTTAACATCACAAGTTTGATCATTACCCATATAGACAGTTTCATTACAAGTGTCAATCAGATCATGAAACAATTCAGAAGAGGGGCACATATGGAAAGTACAACCAGAATCAAGAATCCAACTAACATGACTAGCTTTATCAGTAATGTTAAGTACCTCATAAACATCATCTTCTATCTTAGGCATGCTAACCATATTGGACTCATTCACATTAGCAGACAATTTGTTTTTCAATCTAAAACAATTTTTCTTTAGGTGTCCAATTTTACCACAGTGAAAACATTTTCTAGTCTCCTTGCCCTTTGATTTATTGTTAGGGCCAGATTTTTTATGTTTATTCACCTCAGGGACCTGTGTAGTATCTGTTCTAGGTTTTATAAACAAATTAGAGCCAGTTCTTCTGCTATTTTTAATCTCATTTTCTCGGGTTTTCAAGGCAGTAACAACTTGTTCAAATGTTGGGACAGTACTAGCATATTGGAACACATCTTTAACCACTTGATAAGACTCAGGTATAGAATTTAAAATAATCATACACTTACTAGTATCATCTAAAGCCTGAGGGGTGTTATTTAGCACAAGGGTCATTTTCAAGAACTCATCAAGATTATCATCTAGAGACTTACTAGTATCCATTTTATAATTGAACAGAGACCCTTTCAAGAAAGCTAAATTACGCAAAGATTTAGAAGAGTAAAGAGATTCTAACTTGTTCCACAGATCAAGTGCAGTATCACAGCCATCCACCTTTCTAATTACTGAGTCAGAGAGGTTCAAGAAGATGATGTTATATGCTTCTTCAAGAATTTCAGCCTTCTTATCCAAAGTACCTTCAGGCCATTCTTTAATGTCCTCAACAAGAGCAGGTGCAACCTTATGATGAGACAGCAGAGCCTTCATCTTTTTCTGCCAAACACCAAAATCAATTTTCCCATCATAGACTGACATCTCAATACGAGTTGTAGCCATTTGGTAAGAACAGAGAAAATCACAAAGTAAGAAATACTTTTAAATCACAAGAAAGTGAAAGCAATAGATCGGGAAACAAATTAATGTCTCACACACGATCTACAAACCGTTTTAAAACCTTTAAACGAATCGGTCAAGAACCAAAACACCAATCAGGAACACTCAACAATTTTTAGAAAAAGTAAATCGCAATTTAGGTCAGATTCAAAAACCCTAAAGGCGAGTTCAGAATCGATTGACCTAATTCGAGATTTTAAGCAAGCTCTGATACCACTGTTGTAAATACGTTGAGTATTAGATTGAGTTCTGAGAAGGTTTAAAACAAGAATAAAAGAGAAACAGAAAGTAATAACACAGGATATATCGTGGTTCGACAAAATAGTCTACATCCACGTTGGGCTCGGATTTGAGAGCGCCTTTCCACTATCACCACTGTTAATCACCGATTACAATCTTCACGATTACAGAAAACACTTGAATCAATCAACCCTAATGAATAGACCCAGCAAATCTAACCAATACTCAACTACGCTGAATATCTAGCTTTGAATCAGCGTGATTCAAAGAACAATCACTAGATTACACTAACTATTACAAGAGATTACAGATTGATCAAGAATATAGAGCAAACCCTAGTTTGTCTCGTAAAAGAGGCGAGAGAGTTCTAACTAAAACGTGAACGAAAGAATAATAAGGTTAATGAGAGAAGAGGGTATATATATGAGACATCCTCGAGACTTAATCTCAGCCGTCCATATAAAATAAGATCAACGCTCCATAATAGCTCCGCATTTCTTTAAGTAAAACGACACCGTATAGCCAAGTCATAAGCCAAGTGTAAAAGTCTTCTCTTCCACATAAGCATTGACTTGGTCAAAGGTCTTTATACACTTCACATTATCCCACATTGTAATTAGTATAGAGTTAGTTGGTTAGTTGTAACAACTATTTAAACAATGTATTAAGCTGTTATTCAGCTTAAGTTTGATAAGATGAATAATACACAATAATCTTCTTTCCTCTTTCTCTCTCTCTGTCTCGTTCATCTTCTTCTTCTTCTTATGCAAACCTTCAATGGAGTCTTGACATCATAAACCTCAAGATCTTCTACTCTTATCATGGTATCAGTTGAAAACAATATTACTTCCGCAATCTAAACATCAATTCTTGCTTTAGATCAAGAAATCATAAGCTTCGACTACTTGCTTCAATGGCGAACAACTCTGCAACAGAGAATTTTTCTTCTCCATTCTATATCCACCCTAGTGAAAACACAGGTGCATCGCTAGTTTCCGAAGTTCTTACTAATGATAACTTCCTATCTTGGACTCGTGCAATTGAGATTGCATTATCAGTCAAGAATAAACTTGGCTTTATCAATGGAGAAATTGTCCAGCCTCCTCTCACAGACTTAAATCTTTTTTCGGCTTGGAACAGAGCTAACAACTTAGTTCTATCGTGGCTCCTTAATTCGATTTCTAGAGAAATCAGAGGTAGTTTATTGTATGTAAACTCAGCTCATGAACTCTACAAAGAGCTTAAAACGCGATTTGGCAAAAGTGATGGTACAAGAGTCTTTGTTCTTGAGAAATCTTTGAGCTCGATTTCTCAAAATTCAAGCTCGATTTCTGAGTATTTCGCAAAGATCAAAACACTTTGGGATGAATATGTTCACTTTAGGCCTATGCCTACATGCTCATGTGGAAATATGAATCAATGCAGCTGCAGAATTCTTGATACATTAATTGAGCGACAAAATAGCGACTTCGTGATCAAATTTTTGATTGGGTTAAATGACTCTTTTGCTGCAGTAAGAAGCCAAATCTTATTAATGACTCCTTTACCACAAATTAACTCAGTTTTTGCAATGCTTATTCAAGAAGAGAGTCAAAGGTTACTCTCGAATTCATCATTTTCTGCACCAACTCATGCCTTCTACTCAAAGAATAACCAAAAATCAAACAATTACGCGGAGAAGAAGAGAGTTATTTGCACACATTGTGGATATAATGGTCATACAGTGGATAAATGTTATCAGCTACATGGATATCCAATTGGATGGGGTGGACCTAAAGGAAAAAGGATTGTTCAAAATCAACAACATTCTGCACATCTTGTTGATGTTGAAGAAGAACTCAAGACTGAACAAGATCATAAGCCGCTTAGTAGCTATGAATTCACACCTGAGGAGATAAGTAAGCTTATGGCTCTTGCACACACTGAGAAAATGAGCAATCCAGCTGTCCATCAAGTCACAATCAATGAAGGTAATTCTTGCACATCTTCTTGGATTTTAGATACAGGTGCTACAGATCACTTGATATACTCAGCATCTATGTACATAAATAAGCCTCAAATTGTTCATATCCCTGTGACATTGCCTAATGGAGAGGTCATATACGCAACACACAAAGGAAACATTAGCTTAAATAATAACATTACTTTAGAAAATGTGCTATGTGTTCCAAAATTCAAGTGCAATTTACTTTCCATATCCAAATTAACTCAAGATTCAGCTGTTACAGTTGTTTTCCTTTCTTCTTATTGTACTATACAGGATCATCTATGCAAGAAGACGATTGGGATTGCTTATGAAAGAAATGGACTGTACTATTTGAACTCTTCACCATCTCATCAAGTTCTAGCTGTCTCAACAAAGAAGAGTGATATATGGCATTCTAGGTTAGGTCATCCATCAAGAGCTAAACTAAATGCTCTCAAGAAAATTGATTCATCTATTGTTTTTTTACAAGATAGTGTATGTGAACCGTGTCACTTTGCTAAACAAAGAAAATTATCATTTCCTGTATCTACTTCTACTTCAAGTGCTTGTTTTGATTTAATACATTGTGACATATGGGGTCCATTCAAACAAGTCTCTCATACAGGACATAGGTATTTCTTAACAATAGTTGATGATTTTTCAAGAGGAACATGGATATACTTAATGCATAATAAGTCAGAAGTTCACATTCATTTAAACAATTTTTACAAAATGGTATTAACTCAGTTTGATTTGAGAATCAAAGTGTTAAGGTCAGATAATGGACCTGAGTTTAACCTCCAAACCTTCTATACATCTAATGGTATAATCCATCAATTAAGTTGTGTTGAAACTCCACAACAGAATGGGTTGGTGGAAAGAAAAGATCAACACCTATTAACAACTGCAAGGGCTATCATGTTTCAATCAAATCTTCCTCTACAATTCTGGTCTGAGTCTATACTTACAGCTGCCTATATAATCAATAGGTTGCCTACTCCTTTATTGAATAATCTTACTCCTTATCAAAAGTTATACAATAAACCACCTACATTACATCACCTAAGAGTGTTTGGATCACTTTGCTATGTGTCAACACTTCAACAAACACAGATCAAAGTTTGATAGTAGAGCTATAAAGTGTATATTCTTAGGTTATCCTCCTGCTACAAAAGGCTACAAAGTTCTTGACATATCAAATAACAAGATCCTAGTCTCAAGAAATGTGGTCTTTCATGAAACAGTCTTTCCCTTCTCAGAAATTAAACCTACTGAGAACCTCCATACCTTCCTTTTCCCTCCTTCTAATACATATGTAGAACCTCTCAATCATAACACTACCATTAATCAACATAACATACAAAACCCAACCAATCAACCTACTACATCTCAACAAACTCGGCCAACAAGAAATAGACAACCACCTTCATACTTAAAGGATTATATATACCACTCAACTTCTCATATCACTTCCAAAACTCAACCACTTTATCCAATACAAGATTATGTTAATACTTCAAGACTTACACCAAAATATGCCAATTATATTGAGAATATATCTTCTCAAATAGAACCAAAAACTTACAAACAAGCTTCAACTTCTAAAGAATGGATTTCTGCAATCCAAAAGGAGCTTAAAGCCCTTCAAGAAAACAATACTTGGACAATTGTTCCACAAACATCTTCAATGAAACCTATTGGAAGCAAATGGGTTTTTAAACTAAAATACAAGGCAGATGGCTCACTAGAAAGGCACAAAGCAAGGCTAGTTGCAAAGGGGTACAATCAACAAGAAGGTCTTGACTTCTTTGACACATTCTCTCCTGTGGCAAAGCTTGTTTCAATAAGGATCATACTTGCTTTAGCTTCAATAAACAAATGGTTTTTACATCAACTTGATGTAAATAATGCATTCCTACATGGGGAGTTAGATGAAGAAGTTTATATGAATATACCACAAGGTCTTCAAGCTCAAAAGGGAACAGTTTGCAAGTTAAATAAAAGCTTGTATGGTTTTAAAACAAGCTTCTCGCCAATGGTTTGCAAAACTATCATCTTCCTTAATATCTTATGGTTTTGTCCATTCATCAAGTGATTTCAGTCTCTTCATCAAGAAATCAAACACTACATTCATAGCTCTTTTAGTGTATGTTGATGACATTATACTTGCAAGCAATAGTATGGATGAAATAAAGAACCTAAAGACTCATCTGCACTCCGAGTTCACAATTAAAGATCTAGGTGAACTAAAATACTTTCTAGGTATAGAAGTAGCTCGAAACTCAACGGGTATTACTTTATGTCAACGAAAATTCGCTCTTGACATTTTAAATGAATGTGGAGTCATGGCTGCGAAACCAACAAATTTTCCAATGGAAACAACTTCAAAGCTAAGACAAGAAGATGATCAAGAATATGAAGATCCTTCATCATATAGAAGGTTAATTGGAAGGTTATTATATCTAACCATCACAAGACCAGACTTGTCTTATTGTGTTAATTCTCTAAGTCAATTCTTAGCAAAACCATGCAATAGCCATTGGAAAGCTGCTCAAAGAGTCTTACGCTACATCAAGAAAACACCTGGACAGGGATTATTTCTTTCCTCAGCTTCTGAACTAAAAATCAAAGCATACTGTGACAGTGATTGGGCTGGATGCCTTGATACAAGAAGAAGCATCACAGGATTCTGTATTTTTCTTGGAGAATCGTTAATTTCATGGAAAAGCAAAAAACAAACAACCATAAGTCGCTCTTCAGCTGAAGCAGAATATAGAGCATTAGCTGCTTTGACTTGTGAGATTCAATGGTTAATCTACGCGTTAAAAGACTATGGCATTGATAATTGTACACCAGCACTTGTGTATTCAGACAGCAAATCTGCTATTGCAATGTCCACGAATCCGGTGCATCATGAAAGGACAAAACATGTCGACATCGATTGTAAAATAACACGCGAGAAAATTCAAGAAGGTTTGATCAAATTATTTCATATCCCTTCAAACTTACAACTTGCAGATATGTTTACAAAGCCACTTGGTTCAGTCGAATTTCACAACAATTTGTCCAAGCTTAACATATCTAATATACATGTTGCGCTTGAGGGGGGCTCTTGATATACTAGTATAGTCTAGAGGTTAGATTGTTATTAAATAAAACCTTAGGGACTACATTGTAATTAGTATAGAGTTAGTTGGTTAGTTGTAACAACTATTTAAACAATGTATTAAGCTGTTATTCAGCTTAAGTTTGATAAGATGAATAATACACAATAATCTTCTTTCCTCTTTCTCTCTCTCTGTCTCGTTCATCTTCTTCTTCTTCTTATGCAAACCTTCAATGGAGTCTTGACATCATAAACCTCAAGATCTTCTACTCTTATCAATTGTTTTGATATGAATAGGAAATATTTCAAGCGCGAGGGTCAAAAGAAAATATATTATACTTTCAATAAGCATGTAAAAAATAGACGCTCCCGTAACATTCCAATCGAAAACACTTCCACTAGAACCAGTTTTCATTCCTTGACGCATAAGAGCTAACGAAGCTAAACCATCAGCGAAACAAAACCCTGGTGATAATCTGAAAAAGTTCTTGAGAATAGAATTCATACTTTTCGTTGATTGTAAAAGCCCCATGATAAACGATAAAACCATAAGGATTAAACCGGTAAAAAAATGAACTAGAAGAACTACATTTTGTGCCATACTATGGTCAGTATAAAAGAACGTTAAACAATACGTTGATGAAGCAATAGCTAATCCGTACTCAATAAACATGATAATCGTGGGAAAAAACGATTCCTTTCCGATAAACTGATCAAGACCAATAAGGTAAATTACCAATTTACCTGTGATTTGACAAAATGTAAAAAAAAAACCCTTAAGGTTTTAAAACGAACATATACCACCTCGTAGAGGGGGTATTTCATATTAGTCCCTTTTAAAAACCATAGGGGGATTTTTGACCTTTTATCAAACTACAGGGGTTTTTAATATTTGAGCAAATTCCATTTCAAAAATACCCTTTTTCAGGCCAATTGTATTCAAAAGTACAATTTTAGGCCATTTCACTAATTCCGTGAGATATTTCATAGATTTTAAGGGTATTTTAGACATTTCAAATAAACTATATCTTTATTTGACCCGCAATACTATTTGAAGTGTCCAAATTGCCTTTAAAATCTATGAAAAATCTCACGGAATTAGTAAAATGGTCTAAAAATAGCACTTTTGAATACGTTTCGGCTAAAAATGAAATTTACTTTTAATATTATACACAAGAAAATAAAATATAAAAGAGGAAATATTTTACCCTCCATATATTACTCCATCTCAATCCAACATGAGCTCTTTCATAATCAGCAAAATTAATCGACCCTAAAGCAAAAGCTGTAGGTGAAAGAAAAGACGCTGTCACTTTTAATACCCTACAAAAATCCAAATAATAAATAAATAATCCATACAATTAGTTGATTAATTACCGTTTTAGTCCCTGTACTACTCCTTGTTCTCTAAGAATTCCACGAAAACTCCCAACGGTCACCATTTTTAGAGCATAAGGACTATAGGGACTAAAAGTGCAATTAACTTTAAGCAAATTCCATTTTTAAGCCATTACCTTTAAAAACACTTTTAGGTCAAACGTTTCAGAATACTCATTTTTAAACCAAATGTATTAAAAATGCCCATTTTAGCCCATTTCACTAATTCCGTAAAGTTTAAAGCAATTTAGACATTTCAATCAAACTATATCATTATTTAACCACATCACAAACTAAAAAATTCTATTTAAAATGTCCAAATTACCCTTAAAATATAAGTAATATCTCATTAGTGAGATAGCCTAAAATTAGGCATTTTCAATACCCTTGGCTTAAAATAAGCATTTTAAACATTTAGCCTAAAAATGTTTTTAGCCAATATATAATGACCTAAAAATGGAATTCACTCTATATTAGTTGATTAATTACACCTTTAGTCCCTATACTAGTCCTTCTTCTCTAAAAATGTCACGAAAAGTCTGTATAATCAGCATTTTTAGAGTTCAAAGACTATGTCATCATAGGGACTAAAAGTGCAAATAAATTATAAACAAAAAATGGTACTAACATGGAAACAGCTTCATCATTAACAGTGTAATAAGGAAAAAAAGCTGCAAGAAAAGAAAGTGTTCCAACTGCTACAGCTGTTTTTGCTCGTGTGAAAAAAGTTGATATCATAAAAGAAAGCATAATTGCACTTAATCCAAATGTAAAAAAGTACACAAATACCAATGATTTATCACTGTACTTGAAAAGTGTACTCATTGTACAAATAGTTATAATTGCTGAAGATATTGCAAACTGTAAAAAAAAAAAAAAAAAAAAAAATTAAACTCTTATTAACATTATTCAAATAATTAAATGTATATTACCTGTAAAGAGTATGTAATAAACCAAGAAAGATGGAATATTTCGTCTTTTAAACCCATCATGTATAAACCTTCTTTAATTTTTTGTTCCTGAGACATTAAATAGAAGATTTATTAGAAATTCAGAATTATTGAACTGTTAATATTGAAAATTACACAAATGGTCCCTTAATTATAGGACATTTGTTACTTTTGTTTGTGATCTTCGAAAGTTTTACCCGAATGGTCCCTAAACTTTGTTTTTGTCTGCGAGTCTAACTTTGTCAGTTAAGTGGCATGTGGCAAAGACAGTTGAGGACTAAAACGATAAAATGGGTATAGTTCAGGGACCATTTGGGAAATTTTACCTATTTAGGAGAACAAAAAATACCGGATTTATCAAACTGTCAATATTGAAAATTCCTTTAATGATCCCTCAACTATAGGATAATTGCTGGTTTTGTTTGCGAACTTCGAAAGTTTTACACGAATGGTCCTAAATTTTATTTTTGTCCCCGGTTAGTCCCTGTTTCTAACTCTGTTAGTTAAGATGTTTGAGTAGGAAAATTTTCGTATTAATGGTTACAATAAAAAATTGTTGCCATGTGGATTTATCGTCAAAATCTGACGTGAGGAATAAAGGTGGTAAAAGACAAAGTTCAAGGACTATTCTAGTAACTTTCAAAGTTTGAGGACCAAACCAGTAAATGGGGAATAAAGCTTGGTAAAAGACAAAGTTCAAGGACTATTCTAGTAACTTTCAAAGTTTGAGGATCAAACCGGTAAATAGGGGAATAAAGGTGGTAAAAGACAAAATTCAAGGACTATTCTAGTAGCTTCCAAAGTTCGAGGACCAAACCAGTAAATAGAGAATAAAGGTGGTAAAAGACAAAGTTCAAGGACTATTCTAGTAACTTTCAAAGTTCGAGGACCAAACTGGTAAATGGGGAATAAAGCTGGTAAAAGACAAAGTTCAAGGACTGTGCTAGTAACTTTCGAAGTTCGAGGACCAAACAGGTAAATGGGAAATAAAAGGTGGTAAAAGACAAAGTTCAAGGACTATTCTAGTAACATTCAAAGTTCAAGGACCAAACCAGTAAATAAATTTATGTTTATAATATATATGTGTATTTAGCTTGGAATATTTTTTAAACAAATTAGTTCATGGTTAAAAGTATAATTTATGATTTAAGATGATTAAATAATCAAACAAAAAAAGAAATTAATTTTAAAAAATATATTTAAGGGGTTAGAATGATTATAGATTTTAAAAAAGGGAAAATGACCCAAAAAATCAAAATAATATTATTTTCAGCCCAATAACATCAATGACAAAATTTCTTCCCAATAACATCATTAACTAAATTTTGTCCTTGATGGGAATCGTCCTTGACGGGAATCGTCCTTGACGGGAATCGTCCTTGACGGGAATCGTCCTTGATGGGAATCGTCCTTGACGGGAATCGTCCTTGACGGGTAAACATGTAATCTTATAATAGTAAGTTAATGGATGATTCTTTGGGGCAAGTATAATATTATTTTGATTTTTTGGGTCATTGACCCTTTAAAAAATTAAGAATTAAGGATTAACTAATGGTATTAATAATAAATGGGGTCAGAAATGATTCTGGCCACCATTTATGTAGAATTATATATTAAATGATGGGTGAATACCCATTAACCACCTGCCACCTTAGTCACTTGCCCATAAAAGGCACTTAAGGTAAATATACCTTAATGCCCTTAGCCCAATAACCACCTGCCACCTTAGCCACTTGCCCATAAAAGGCACTTAAGGTAAATATACCTTAATGCTTACTGCTGTCGACTGCTGCTGCCAAGGGCGAGTAGTGGACTTGTGCAAGTACAATTTTTGTCAAGGGCGAGTAATGGGAGTGTTTCCCACAACTCGTGCAAATACACTTTTGTACTGTATGGGCTAATGTTGAGTAATGGGAGTGTTTCCCACAACTCGTGCAAGTACACTTTTGTACTGTATGGACTAATGTTGAGTAATGGGAGTGTTTCCCACAACTCGTGCAAGTATATTTTTGTACTTGTGGACTAAATGTTGAGTTCTGGGATAGATTCCCAGAACTCGGAAAAGGCTAAGCAAGTTCACTTTTGTACTTGTGGACTAAATGTTGAGTTCTGGGATAGATTCCCATTACTCAGAACTCGGATTGTACTTGTGCAATCCCACTTTTGTACTTGTGCAAGTGCACTTTTGGACTTGTGGCAAATGTTGAGTACTGGGATATATTCCCAGAACTCAGAAAACGCTAAGCAAGTACATTTTTGTACTTGCGGACTAAATATTGAGTTCTGGGAGAGATTCCCATTACTCATTTGAATTGTTTTTTTCTTCTAGTTTTTCAACGTTAATCAATCAACTTATTCTATACAAACTTTCGCACAATTCAATCATAATTTCTTACTTTCCCAATACTCAAATATCATGTTTCAGTGGAGATGTCAATCTATCTTTGAATACAGCAAATGAATTGGATAAAAAGAAATAATGCAGGGACCAAAATGCAAATTGTTTCTTCTACATAAAAATTAGTTAGATTACAGCTATATCTAGTTAGACATGATTGTATATAAACTAGTTTTGTACATTGTAACTGTAACAAGAAATAAAACATCTCTTCTTCCTCTCTTATTCATTCTTCTTCTTATTCTTCTCTCTGTTTCTTTATTTTTCTTGCTAAATTCGTCATTAATGGGTGCTCTCATAATTCACAGTGTTTGTGTATATGCTGATAATTTAAACGAAAGAGAGAGAGCGGCTATCATAGTTATTTGTTTATGAACTCGTGGAGAGAGAGAGCGGCGGCGGTGGAAAAAGGGTAGAATAGGATAAAAATTAAAAGAGGTGCCTTTTATGGGCAAAAAGAGAACGGCAGGGGTGAGGGGGCATTAAATTTAATTTGAGGTGTTTCTTGGGCATTAATCCTTAAATGAATTTAAAAAGTTATAATAGATTGTGTAAAATTCATAATTGAATTATATATAAACGAAATGCAAATCATTCTATTATTTATAAATATTAGATAAATGAATTGATAAAAATATATCAATACATATAATTACCATGTGTGTCTACATATTTCTCATTCATCTACAAAACGAAATAATATTTAAAAAATTGATGTATGACCATCTTCAATGACCCTTACCTGGAAACACTATGAAAATTGGTGTAAAAAAGTAGATAATTTGAACTTCACCTAACTTTTGAATCCTATTAAAAAATTAGTATTAGGCGATATGGTGTATGTAAAGAAGCATATACCATTATTACCAATCTTTAAGCAAAACAGAGTAACTTTACCTAAAAAAGAAAAAAAAAGACAAAAATCGAATAACCCTTTAAAACTTGTCAATGACTATTTTTAATCACTTATGGTACTTTTTTTAGTTTCTAATCCACAAGTTATAGAAATATATTTGTTCTCTTCTAATATGTTTCTTTATATTGGGTAGATAATACAAATATAAGAATCCATACTTATTTTACATATGGAAATTAAGAAGTTATGTTTTTTTTCAAGTTTTTTCTATATAAAAATAGACCACGATCCATAAAATTTGACCTAATAATTATTTTAAGTGTCAGCAAATAATTTTTATATAAAATAGATCTCAAATTACACGTCTCGCCATTGTATAAATGAATGCTTGATAAAAGAAATCTCGAATTACATTATTTAGCCACGAACATTGGACACCAACCCTTACTTAATAATTGGACCAATATTTCCAAGATAGGTATTTTAAACAATATTTAATAGTTTAATTTTGCGGTATCTAATATTAAAAAAGCCTTTGTGAATTACTGACAAAATTTGCAAATTTAATAAGAAAATAAAGTTAGACGTTCACAATCAAAAGCAAAAGAAAAAAGAGTAATAAAAAGTAAAATACTGGTGGCGCAAGAAGACAGAGTAGAAAATCGATGGCCATCACAAGAAAAGAAAATAATTCTTAGTTTTTACTTCTTTTAAATGAGATCGGTTTCAAAAAATATAAAAATAAAAAGATTATTTAAGATGGATGGTAATAGAGATTTGAGAACAGAAAAAATGAGGCAAGTTAGCTTTAAAAAATCTCAAATAAAGAATCTAATAATCAACTTCATATGAATTTAACAAAAATAGTCTTGAACAGTTGACATTTTTCTAATTATTAAAGAAAAAGTATTCCCTGAACTATCCCCTTTGTAACAGTTCAAATCTTATGTGGAGACAAAAATGAAGTTTGAGAACTATTCGGGTAACTTTCAAATTTCAGGTCCTAAAGCAATAACAAACCTATATAGTTCAGGGACCATGTAGGGAATTTCGTCATTATTCATAAGGAAGATTATCAGATGCTTCAAATGTGTGCATGAGTTAAGAGACATATAACTATTGCAGAAAAAATGAATTTAGAAAAGACAGCTCAATATACAACTAATGATCGGGTCAATTACACAATTCAGCTTGGTAATTTTGTGAAATCACTAAGGTAAAAACCAACATATCTCTAAGCAAACTTTGGATATATTATAACTTCTAGACATTAAAGGTAGATTGGATATCTTTTACAGCATATAGCTGTAAAGATAGTAAGGGTCTTTGATATCCTGCTGCGATGATTTTCCTGTATGGGCATTCAAGACCTCTAGTACATTGAGCACGAACAAAGAAACTGCAAACACGTGCTCTGTTTCTTTCATAATACGGTGTTGTTCTCTACAGCTTTAAAATCGTATCTTTTGGACATTTATAATCTATACCAGCTCTTTCCTGTATATATCAACATTAAAGAAAATAGCAACCAAAATATAAAGATTAAACAAACCCTCACCAAAATCCATACCTTGCGATCATGCTCCTCAGCAAAATATCCACGGTTTACATCACTCTTTGGGATTTAATCATGGGAATGATACTATAGTGAGTAATATTTGCTTTGCTAAGATTGGCTCATATGCTAATATCCAGTTTTGAATTACATTATACCACTTTCAGATTTTAGAATTCAGATGTTGAATGCACTAAAGGGATTTGCTGAATTCAGATATTTATGCCACTTGTTCAACCGTTTTTGATGTTGAACTCCCATGCGTGTTAAACATTTATAACCCCATAATAGTGCAGCGGACATGGTATTTAAACCTCTAAACTACACGGAATCCACCAGCTAAACCTGTGTATAAAAAATAAATACACGCAAATGCAATTAAACCATAAGTTTAAATCTGAAAATTCTGTAAAAATGGTGAGATTAGGTTGTAATTAAATTAAGTTTCATTTACATAAGCACTATAAGTTCCTATATTATGCAAAAATTACACTCTATTTTTCTATACTATGCAGATGTTGGACTCTACTTCCATATACTATGCAACCCCTTAAATATGCAACGTATTACACCTATATATAGGGACCTACACTTAAATTAGGGACCGGTAGTGTAATTAACTCAAAAAAATTAAGTTGTTGCCCGAACCCTTTTAGCCGCCCTTGATATTACCATAATGTATTCATAAGACACTCACTTAGAAAGAATTTTTGAAGAGGAAACCATACCTCTGGGTTCGGTATATCTCAAACGAACCTAGAGAATCACGGACTATTTTGTTAATTTTAAAAGTTACAGATATACGTAGGACCTATGATATTATGGTCAAGGAGATTCAAAGCCTTTTAGATAGAAATGTTATAGACACAGCATTGTGATCTGGATGAAGTCAAAATTTGGTCTGTTAATGAAGTTATATAAAGAAAATATGGGAAAAATGCTTTAACTGAAACATTTGAAGTTGGCAATATTGTCTTGTTCTCAAGAAACCAATTAATTTATTATTGTTGAATATGACCAGTTTTACTTGCATAAAACAATATAGATGACGGTTGCAATATATCTTATTCACACTTAAACGTTATCATAGTCAGAATCATACGGACTTAATGGTTTTGGAAACAATTAGAATGAATGTTTTGTGATTGAAACAATTGATTTCATAAAGCTATCATTTATTTACACAGATATATGATAACACAAACGTAATTATATTTCAAAGAGATCATAATACATAATAGATTAACACAAATTAAAGACCATTAATATATAGTGCCCAATTTAATACATAAACTTTTAATAGATCTAATTTAATAATATATTTAAAGACCTGTATCACCTCGGTTTGCAAGTTTTCCCTTGTGGTTATAAATCCAGTTTTGTACAAACCTAGGGGTGAGTCCAGTCTCATCACAGAGCCGGCAGATATCTGCATCCTTCAGTTGCTTTTTCCATAGCTTCCAACCCTTTGTTTCGGCAAAATCTTTGAGCTTTTCACAAATTGTCATTCCACAGTCTTAAGAGTTCTAATAGTGATCACCGTGTTGAATTCCCCCTAAAAAAACAAATAAAAATAAATGAAATGTTAGTCAAATATAAATAAAATAAACTATATATAGTCTTTGTTAAAACTTACTTGAGGTGATGTTTGGGCGAAGGAAAAGTAGAAGGTTTGATAATGTATCTGGAAATACATTACATAATACTCCAATACCACGATCACTAATGCTAGACCTGGAGGATAATAAAGGAAGATCATTTTTCAGATTCAAAGAAGAAAAATAATTACAGTAAAGTTTTGCCTCCAAGAACTTGAGTAGTAAGGATTTGAACCATTCATTGACCCTTCAGTAATAACGACACTCATGATAGCTCCAATTTCTACCATTAATTTCTTACCCTGCATAATCAACCGATAATATCATTAAGCAGGCACACGATTTTTTTTCTCTTTTTCACCACGATATGTGCCTTGGGACTGTTGCACCAGGTGAAGAACCTGGTAAAGCGATCCATGCTCAAGTAACTGTCTCTCCATATTCACAATACGCAGCCCCATTGAAACGTTTGATAATATTAAAATAAATTTTTTGGATATACAAATATACAACAAACAGATTATGTTAAGAAGATAAGTCATTCAATTACCAGAATCGATCTAGAACTCCTTTTTCTTTTACAAAACTCAAATCTTCTGAAACCAAAATTGAAGCTAACCTAAGTGGGACGTTCTTTATATGCTTTCTAACCAAAGAGGATCTAATTGATTACCAGAATCGATAATTCTTTTACCTTAATTAGGGTTCTTCGACTGTTGGGAGCGGTGAGGCGGCCGTGAACGGCGTTAAGAGAACACACGCCATGAGTTATTATCACTTCTCTTGGCCATTGTTGATGATGGTGGAGAATGGTCCTGGAGTGGTGCCATGGTTGAGAATGGTCACCGAGCGGCGCAGGAGAGCAGGTCGGTGGAGAGGTAAAACAGGTGAGATTAGGGTAAAAATTAAGAAAGCGGTTTGAATTGTTGGTGTGATTTTTTTTTTAATTTTTAATTAAAAGATAAATAATGTATATATTAATGATAAGTGGGGCCGATTATGTTTAGCCAAGAATCAATTCTCACCACCACTTATGTTTTGCTAGATTTAATTCTGGCCACCACTTATGTGGTAAATCCGGAGCGTAGAAAAAACTTCGAAATATAATATAGATATATATATATATATATATATATCACTATTAAATACGCGTTGAATAGCGACGACCCGCGTTGTCGCTAAACCGTCGTCGCTGGATCTTCGTAGCTAAATAAGATCTTGGCAACAAACGCAGTGGCTTTTACCGCTAATGACTGGGCGTATTCGGCGACAAGTTATTTCGTCGCTAAGTACCTTTTTTAAAGAGACGAAAAATTTCGTCACTAACCATATATTTTAGCTAAGAAAATGTTTGTTGCTATCACAAAATCAGACTGGGATAACAGATTTCGTCACTCTTTTATCTATAACTAGGGACGACTAAGTTCATTTCTGGCGAAGAATTTAGTCGTCGCTATCTTTTATTTTATTTTATTTTCATTTTCTGATTTTGATTTTTTTATATTTCTATTTTTATTTTTATATTAATTTTGATTTTAATTTTGATTTTAATTTTGATTTTATTTTAATTTTTAATTTTTAATTCTATTTCTATTTTTATTTTAAAATTTATACAGATTTGATAATTAACTAATAAAAAACATCAAAATATTAAAAACAAAAGCAACATTCAATTAAAATACAAATTAAAGCATTCAATAATAATAATAAAAGTCAAACATCAAAAATGAAAATAAAAATAAAGCCAAATCATTCAAAATAAGTCAAAATAAACAACCAACACCAATTAAGGATCCTCCAACCGAGGGGAATCTTCGCTTCTATCCTCTTCATCTTCTCTCTGTTTTTCTCCCGCTCCTTGAGGGGGGATGGGGTGGATGGGGGGATTCAGGTCAAGTCCTAGTTGGACCCTCATACTATTGAACGCCTCCATAGTTGTGTCTATAATGTCCATCTGGTAACGAACACCCTTAGTAGTCTTGAAGGCACTCGATAAAGCAGGATGAAGACCTTGAGATGCGTGAAACTCGTTCATAGCTGTCATCAAAACATTTAGTCTCTTGTGGACCATACCAACTCCAAATACACAAGTTGTCTTCGATGGGCCCATCCCTTCCTCAATTGCTTCTTTGAAGGCGTCCATCTACTCTTCAAAGCTAGGTTCTTCAAAGACGGGGGGTCTCGGATACCTTCAACTTTAGCTTTTCCCGAAAAAGGTCCTGATAGATAACAATATTAAATAATTATTAATTAATCAATATAAAATGCATCCAAAAAATATAAACTTTCTAAAAAAGGAAAGATTCCTTTTTTAGAAAGTTTCTGAAATAAAAGAAATAATAAATAATAATAAAACTAAAAAGTTTTAAATAAAAATACTTACATTACACTTTTTATATTTCGGGTTCCTCTACTCATCTTTATCCGAGTCCTAGCCCATATACTCGAAACCCCCCCCCCCAAAATCTGGAAGCTCCCTCTCCTCCTGAGTAGCCTTGTCCTCATATTCAGCGGCTCCTTCGTTTTCTTTTTCATCCCCCCTGTTCAATAACACATTGTAGATCAATTATATTAATAAATAAGTAAAGTGATTAAATATTATTTTTACAATAAATACTATACCTTAGAAATGACCTCCCGAGTCCGAGAGTAACTTCTCGATCCAGCCTTGCCGGATATTTTTTGCTTTTTCCGGTTTTCTTTGTTAATCTTCGCTTGGATATGTTTCAATTTAATTTCAATAAATAAATACGGATACTTTATAATAGTTACGATACAATTTTAATTTTATACCTGGCCGTCTTTGTCATCCCACATGGCTTGGCATCTTCTCCAAATTTCCAGGTCAACGTCAGGGGGCGTTACGCCCGGAAGATAGTAATCGTGCTTTATGTCCCACTTCCAAGCCCTATACCTAGTCGATTGGCTTGTCCTTAGTCTTTTTTCGATATCGGGCCAGTCTTTACACCGTCTCCACCCCTCGGTATCAAATAACTCTTTTAACCGGTGCAAAATGGTCTCTTTCATCCCCTTGGGCACGTCTTTCCATCTTTTGTAATAGGGCGGGACATTTTCACGAACAGTGGCCCCGGTCACTTGTGACACATGGTGACCGTACTCTCCACACGGGTTCCATTTGTAATCTAATCTGGAAAATTCTATAGGTAAAGGGTGCCCTAGTTTTTTCAAGGCGTCTACAGTAGTCTTAAGGGAAGTGGGGCCTCGGATTTTCTTTTTCGTTTTGCTATTTGAATATAATTGTGAATTAATATTTAATTATTAACATTAAATAAATAAAAGTTTGTATTTACCGCCTTGTTGAACGCAAGTTTGTAACTGGACGTTCGGATCCCTAGGTGAATCACGGCCGTCACCGTCTCCATCGTGACCACGAGACATAACATCAGCCATCTAATTCATATCGAAAGTAAAAAAGAAATATTACAATCCCAACCGAATAAATAAATTATTATAATTTCAACCGAATAAATAAATAATTACAAACAACATATATACAATAAATTAAAATAAATAAATTATTACAAATTATTTATATATAATAAATCAAAATTCTTAGAGTTAATCCATTCCGAATGAAATCAGTTATTAAAAATAACCAGTTAGTCGAAAAAATGATTTTACTAATCCCTAAAAAGGAAAGTTTCCTATTTTGTAAAGTTTACAATTTAGAAAACTTTCCATTTTTGGAAAGTTTCCTAAATAGGAAATTTTCCAAAAATAGAAAGTTTCAAAAAATGGAAACTTTAGCGTTTTTTTCTAACAAAAAAAAAACTCTAAGGCTTACTTTTTCCTTAGTGTTTTTTTTCAAATAATCCTAATAAAACACTAATTTATTGATTTTCATTTTCCTAAAATTTATTTTAATCCTAAAAGTTTACCTAAAAATTCCCTAATCATATATTCTAAACACATAAATCCTAATTGTTCTTATAATCATATAAACGACTCACAAAAAACACATCTGATCTATTAAAAACTCTAATTTTAGTAAGAAATTAATTTTTTCTACAATTAAAATTCATAAATCATCAATACATGCTATTTTAAACGAAATTAAAGTGCAAAAAAACCTACTATAGCACCACAAAATCTCGGAAATCAACACATAGCATAATACTTCAATAAATGTTTCAATCAAAAAAAGAATAAGATAAACTAAAAAGGGTTGATTTTGTGGTACCTTTTACGTGAAAATTGTAGTGTTGATGGTAATTAATCTATTCCAATCATTCGTAGTGATAAACAACAAATAAAAAAAATAGTTAGGAAATGAAATAAGAATAAAAATGGAACTAAAATGAAATTAGAGTGGTGATAATCATACCTTTGACGTGGATTTGGAGTAGAAATGGCCTTAGATTTGGCTATGGCAGCTTGAGCTCTAGATTTGGTAGGGTTTGGAAGTGTTAAATTTGAGAAAATGAAGCTGTCGTGTAGGTTATATAGATTTTTTTTTAACGATGACCCGTTTTCGTCGCTAAGTAATAAAATTTCGTCGCTATTAGGGACACGTGTCACACGTCGTACGCACGACTATTGTGTGTCCCCGTTTAGCGACGACAAATGTCGTCGTTATCTTTTTACTTCGACGCTAAGTCTAAGAGGCGGGAAATTGGACCATCCAAATTGACCAATCATAATTTTGGGCGGTTTTAGGGACAAACTTTTTCGTCGCTATGTATATATATATCTTCGCTAATACTTAGCGGCGAGTTCTTGCGCTTGAACGTCGTCGCTAAGTTCTAGCGACGAGTTCTTGCGATTGAATGTCGTCGCTAACTAGTTTTTTCCATTTTTTGCTTTGTTCCATATTAACATTTTATTCTTATTTTTTACATATTAACATTTAAAAAAAACATTTAAACATCTAAATAAATATAAAAAAACAACATTTTAACAACCTTAAAATTCAAATCAAATACATTTAAATATATAAATAAAACAAAAAAGTAAAATAAAAACCAAATAACTAATCAGTTTCGTATCCGCTAGTATTGATAGGCTTCTCATCACTATCGACCTCAATAGGTTCCTCGTCTCCATACTCCTCCCATGCCTCATCATAAATTTCCTCGTCTACATCAAAAACTAATTCTACCCGCAAATGAGATGGGTCAAACTCGGTCTCTTCGGTAGTTGCCAAGTACAGTGATGAGTTTTCAGTATGCGTGTTAACCAAAGGAATCGTGATGCGCTCGTTGTCGGTAAATACTGACTCCGCACCCCATAACTCGGGACTCCATCCGTGACGATCGTTGATTTCCCAAACGGCTTTCCATCATTTCACTATTTTCTTTGTATTGATCTCGTCAATGTAAAAAACTTTTTTGGCTTGGGTTGCTAAAATGTATGGTTCATCCACCCACCAAAAAGAAGATGTGTTGATGAAGGTTACCCCGTATTCTTTCTTCACCTTCGTCGTGTTATAGCACCTACAAGCGAATAACAACAACCACCATTGAATGTAACCTCTATGATTTTCCCTAATTCACCGTACAAAGGTGTCCCATTATACCCGTAATATTGGGTCACTCTTTTTTCTTCTTTTTCTCTAGTAACCCATTTCACACCATTCACAACACATGAATCGTATGTATAAACCGGGCCATGAGACATGCTGTCACGTGATGATGCAGTATCTTTTCGTCACTAGTATCCCAGGGCTCATTGAAGACAAAGCGATTAGTGATGCGATTATTGGGTTAGCTAACGTGTTTAGAGTTGTTTGTAATAAAAATCTCAGCAGGAAAGAGTTAGAATCGGGTAAGGCAAAAGTGGTTAAAGTTATGTGTAGACTGGAATGATTTTGCCTCCCGCGTCTTTTGATATAATGATCCACTTAGTGATACACTTGTACGATAAAGAATTGCTAGGGGTCCCGGTCCAAATACGGTGGATGTACCCATTTGAAAGGTATTTGAAAAAGTTGAAAGAGTATATTCGAAATTCGGCTAGACTAGAGGGTTCAATAGCCAAGGGTTACGTGGCGGAAGAGACGTTGAATTTCATATCAAGGTATCTTAGTGAAGAAAAAACAAAGTTCAACGATCCAGGTAGATACAACGAACCACCGCCAGTGCCAAAAGAGCAATCCGTTTTCAAATCCCAATGTACTCCAGTTGGCAAGAAAGAATATGGTTTTTTACCACCTAAGGAGAAGCAGCACATCAGTTGGTATATTTTGCATAATTGCGACGAACTCGAAGCATACATGACGTAAGTAACGAATATTTATATTTATATTTATATTCATATTTATATTTATATTTATATTTATATTTATATTTATATTTATATTTATATTTATATTTATATTTATATTTATATTTATATTTATATTTATATTTATATTTATATTTATATTTATATTTATATTTATATTTATATTTATATTTATATTTATATTTATATTTATATTTATATTTATATTTATATTTATATTTATATTTATATTTATATTTATATTTATATTTATATTTATATTTATATTTATATTTATATTTATATTTATATTTATATTTATATTTATATTTATATTTATATTTATATTTATATTTATATTTATATTATATTTATATTTATATTTATAGTTATAGTTATATTTATAGTTATATAAATATATTAATAGTAATATTTATATATTTATATTAATTTATTTATACTCATTTACGATTTTAGTGAACACAAATCCACACTTTCGGGAACGAGTA
Source organism: Nemophila menziesii (assembly GCA_029959085.1). Classification (NCBI taxonomy): domain Eukaryota; kingdom Viridiplantae; phylum Streptophyta; class Magnoliopsida; order Boraginales; family Hydrophyllaceae; genus Nemophila; species Nemophila menziesii. The sequence continues at coordinate 80,079,140 of JARWIR010000002.1, forward strand.
GGAAAATAGATAATATGCACCGTTAAATGTTTAAGGAATGGTTTCTGAAAAAGGTATGTAACTTTAGGAATTGGTTTAAATATTATCTATTTATTTTCAAAGTATTAAGTATTATTTTTGTATAAATCCTGTGGCGATGCATTAGCTACCCCTGAGATGGTGTCCTTGGCAAATATGTCTTATGGTGCGGTGCATAAATACGATTCATAAGTTGTGAACAGGGTCAAGTGGGTAACTAAGTCTAAAGGAGAAAAAAGAGTGACGCGGGATTACGGATTTTGTACCATGTACGATGAAAGACCTTATTACGGTGAATTAATGAAAATCTTGGAGATTATGTACACTAGAGGGTGCTCGGTTGTGTTATTTGTTTGTAAGTGGTACAAAATGGGTGATGCGAGGACAGAAAACGGGGTAACCTTTATAAACACATCACACTTTGAGTGGGCCAACAAACCATACATTTTAGCATCGCAGGCCAAGAAAGTGTTTTACATCGACGAGATTAATGCAAAGAAATCAATGAAAGGTTGGAAAGCCGTTTGGGAAATAAACGATCGACGCGGATGGAGTTCTGAGTTATGGGGTTTAGAATCACTACCTACTGGGAATGAGAGCATCATCATACCTTTGTTTAACACTAGGAGGGTTTATGATCCGGTGAACTTGGCATCCACCGAGGAGATCGAGATTGACCCATCTCATTTTCGTATTGATTTGGATTTTGATATGGTTATTGATGAAAACGAGGAAAATGATGATGACACGTGGGAAGAATATGGAGATGAAGACCCTATCTAGGTTGATAGCGATGACGAACATATAGATGACAGTGGATATGAAACTGATTAGGAAAAAAAAATTATTTGTCTTAAAACATTTTGTTGGTTTTTGGAGTTGAATTTGAATTTATTTTGATACACTCAAGTTTGACTCAAATAGTTGACTAAATACACCAAACACTCAAGTTTGACTCTAAATAGTTGACTAAATACACCAACCACTCAAGTTTGACTCAAATAGTTGACTGAATATACCAAACACTAAAGTTTGACTCAAATAGTTGACTGAATACACCAAACACTTAAGTTTGACTCAAATAGTTGACTGAGTACACCAAACACTCAAGTTTGACTCAAATAGTTCACTAAATACACCAACACTCAAGTTTGACTAAAATAGTTGACAGAATACACCAAACACTCAAGTTTGACTCAAAATAGTTGACTAAATACACCAAACACTCAAGTTTGACTAAAATAGTTGATTGAATACACCAAACACTCAAGTTTGACTCTAAATAGTTGACTGAATACACCAAACACTCAAGTTCGACTCTAAATAGTTGACTGAATACACCAAACACTCAAGTTTGACTCAAATAGTTGACTAAATACACCAAACACTCAAGTTTGACTCAAATAGTTGACTGAATACACCAAACACTCATGTTTGACTCTAAATAGTTGACTGAATACACCAAACACTCAAGTTTGACTCAAATAGTTGACTGAATACACCAAACATTCAAGTTTTACTCAAATAGTTGACTGAATACACCAAACACTCAAGTTTGACTCTAAATAGTTGACTGAATACACCAAAGACTCAAGTTTGACTCTAAATAGTTGACTAAATACACCAAACACTCAAGTTTGAATCTAAATAGTTGACTGAATACACCAAACACTTAAATTTGACTCAAATAGTTGACTGAATACACCAACACTCAAGTTTGACTCAAATAGTTGAATGAATACACCAAACACTCAAGTTTGACTCTAAATAGTTGACTGAATACACCAAACACTCAAGTTTGACTCAAATACTTGACTAAATACACCAAACACTCAAGTTTGACTCTAAATAGTTGACTGAATACACCAAACACTCAAGTTTGACTCTAAATAGTTGACTGAATACACAAAACACTCAAGTTTGACTCAAATAGTTGACTAAATACACCAAACACTCACGTTTGACTCAAATAGTTGACTGAATACACCAAACACTCAAGTTTGACTCTAAATAGTTAACTGAATACACCAAACACTAAAGTTTGACTCAAATAGTTGACTGAATACACCAAACACTCAAGTTTGACTCAAATAGTTGACTGAATACACCAAACACTCAAGTTTGACTCACCAAACAGTTGACCGAATACACCAAATACTCACAAAAATAAAATAAAGAAATAAATGCAAGAAAAAATAAAGAAATAAATAATAAGAAAGAAAAAAGAAAGAAAAAAAGAAAGAAAAAAGAAAGAAAAAAAGAAAGAAAAAAGTAAGAAAAGAAAAAAAAACCAATTACTGATGACATCCTTCATTTAAATTTCGTCGCTAATACATTACCGACGATCTTCTTAATTATTATCGTCGGTAATTTTCACAAAAAATTCGATTGGTCAACTTAGGCGGTTAAGTTTCCCGCTCTTGAAAATTAGCGACGAAATTTGGGATTACCGACGACGCGTGTCGTCGGTAAACGACGACACGCAAGGGTCGTGGGTACGTTGTGGGACGCGTGTCCCATATTACCAACGAAATGGGCATATTACTGACGACACGCGGGTCGTCGGTAATTAATTTTTCTATAAATCCCTAACCGAGCTTCATTTCATCCATAGCTACACCAAAAATCTGCAATTCCTTCATTCCCAAGCAATTCCGAGGCTATCCAGGTCCAAATCCAACCAAGAGGTAAGCTTAATCAATCCAAAAACACCTTTTAATTACAACTTTTTTCTTTTTAATTTTTATATTCTAGTATCTTTTTCTTTGTGTTTGTCTTATGATTCCTTCTTCTTGGCATGGATTCATGGACGAAATCTACATCATTTCCACGTAACAGGTTCTAATTTTCGAATTGAAATTGTCATTTTTTGTTTGGATTGAAAAATTTCATGAATGTATAGATGTTTAAATGAATTCCGAATTTGTTATAGGTCATTCTAGGTTGTTTAAAAAATTTATTGTGTTAAAAAACAGCATGTAATTCGAATTGGGTGAAAATTATAGCAAATTGGGGGTTTGTTAGAATTTTTGATATTTGGAGATATATAGGAACCTTTTGTGTAATTTGTAAACATATGATATTGTAAGTTTATTGATTTTTGAAGATATAGGGACCTATCTGCAATTTACATAAGATTATTTGGAATTGTTAAGAATGTAAAAATTTAAGGACCTATTTGCAATTTAATGAAATTTTATGAATTTATAAAGTAAATTTAAAAAATTATAAGGAATAAATAGCAATATTTAGAAAATTAAAAAAAAATATAAGGAAAAGAAAGTTTAAGGACTTAAATGCAAATGTAAAAATTTAAGGACTTATTTGCAATTTAATTAAAAAAATTGAATAGAAATAGTATAGGACTAAATAGTAAATTTAGAAAATTATAAGGACTAAATAGCAATATTTAGAAAATTAAAAAAATTATAAGGAAAAGAAAGTTTAAGGACTTAAATGCAAATGTAAAAAATTTAAGGTCCTATTTGCAATTGAATGAAATTTTATGAATATAAATAGTAAAGGGCTAAATAGTAAAGTTAGAAAATTATAAGGACTAAATAGCAATATTTAGAAAATTAAAATAATTTTAAGGAAAAGAAAGTTTAAGGACTTAAATGCAAATGTAAAAAATTTAATGAACTATTTGCAATTTAATGAAATTTTATGAATATAAATAGTGAAAGGGCTAAATATTAAATTTAGAAAATTATAGATAGATTAAAAAAATTAGAATATTAAAAATTAGATAGATTAAATTATAATATTTAATAAAAATTAAAGGAATAAAAAATTAGAATATTTAAAATTAATAATATTTCCTTTAAATTATAGATGTCTTGTCTGTTGTAATGGGTCGTGGACATGACGGAGAGATGGGATGGGTAACACTCCCCTGAGGGATCCTAATCGTCCCTTAAACGATTGTAAACAACCCTCAGGTAATAAAAAAATAACCGAATAATTTAAATTAATATATTTATAGAGGTATAATTACAATTAATATAAATAAATAATTAATAAATATTTATAAAGGTATAATTACAATTAATATAAATAAATAATTAATGCAACAGGGTCTCGGAAAAGACTAAGATGCCCCCGAAGTGTCACGTCTATAAGAACAGCTCAGGAGACTTTAGAAAAAGTTGGCTGGCCCATACCAGTTGACTTTTCTATTATCGATTGCACGTGGTACTTTGTCGGGCCATACAGCAAACACGTGGGTCAAGTGGTGGGGAACGCAGTTCAAGAAGTCTTGCCTCCTTGTTACAAAGCATGGGCAAATGTCCCCGACCATTCTAAAGGGGTTATTCTACAGCGACTCCAAGAGTTTTTTGACCTAGAGAAATGGAGGCGACGAGCGGATTGGGATGAAATCACAAAGAGATTGACCACGATGACATCTACGGCCTACAGGCGATGGAAACCGGATCTGAAAATCGACTACTACAACAGGAATACTACATCCCCGACCCAGATGTTCTCCCAGAGTTTTGGGAAAGAGCGAAGAAGATGTGGGATGACGAGAATGTACATGTACAAAATAATAACTTATTAATTATTTAATAAGTCTTTATTTATTAATTTTATAACTCTTTATTTATTAGTTGTAACAGAGACAAGCAGAGATTAATAAGAAGAATCGAGAGTTGCAGACAGTTCCTAGCAAGACGGGGTCTAGGATCTTATCCCAGACTCGGGAAATTATCATAGAGGTATAATTTCTAACAATAAAAATTTAATTTAGTATTTTATTAATTTAATTTTTAATTAATTATTATTTGTTATTGTATATTGTCTAGGGGAAGCTGAAGACCATGACGAAAGAGTCGTTGACTTTCTTTGACGATGAAACCCAGGAGGAGATGGAGCTTCCTCCTTTAAGCGGCTATTTCGATCACCTGTCTTACGATCCAATTACAGATACCTGGCGTGACCAGCGTTTAGAACGAGCTAGCGTAAGTTTTTTTTAATTGCTTTATATTAAATATTTATTTTTAACTTTACTTTTTTTATTAATCTAATTTATTTTTAAATCGAAATCTAATTACATGGTGTTTTTCGGGAGAAGATGAAAAGGAAAGTTGTGGAGGCCGGAGCCGAGGGAGCTGATGTTTCTGTCCACAAGTAGATGGATGCCATGCTGGAGACTATCATGGAGGTTGTGGCCCCACCCAGGACAAAATATTGGGTGCCAACCATTGGTCCGGTCCGAAAAAGAGCCCGGACTCCTACACAGCCGGATGGGCAGAACGAGGAGCTTCTCAAGGCGATGCTGGCAGGAATGAACGAGCTTCACGTGGCTCAAGAACTTGACCCTATACCGGATCCAGACTTCGCATCAACCGGGCCCACAGCTTCTTCGAGTAAGCCGAGTTAGCAGCCGAGCATGATAGACACGCTCCTCGAAGCGTTAAACGGCATGAGACTCGCCCAAGGACTTCCCGCGATCACCGTACCCGAGCCCTAACCCACTGGTAAGGAGAGAGAAGATGAAGAGAGAGAAGATGAAGACGAGGATTTGAATGATCCTTGATTGTGTTTGTTTTTTACGTTGGTGTGTAATTTGACTTTACGATTTTTGCTATGTTTGACTTTGACTTTGGCTTTACGTGTGACTTTGACTATTATTTCGCTATGTTTGACTTTAATTATCGAATGTAAGACTATTATTCTTGATTTTAATTTTGTAATGGTATTTTCTATAAATTTTTGGATTTTTATTTATTATGTATTTTATTTGCATTATATATAAAATCAAAACAAAAATTAAAAAAAAAACAAAAATACAATTAAAAATGTATATTAAAAAATATTATTAATCCGCGACGACATTGATGTCGTCGCTAATATATAAAATAAATAAATAAATAAATCATTTATGTTGGAATAAAAAAAACAAAAAAAACTTAGCGACGAAATATCCGTCGCTAAGTTCCGTCGGTATAATAATTAAAAAAAGGAAAATGTAAATCAATAATCAACGAATAAAAAAAACTAATTACTTAATTACCGACGAACCTAGTCATCGGTAACTTGTAAGCCTAGCGACGACACTCGTTGTCGATAAGCTTCTGAGTAATTAGGGACGAAATCACCACATTTCGTCGGTAATAGACCAATCACCGACGAAGCCATAAGGACGACATATTACCGACGACATACGGGTTATTACCGACGACGCGTGTCGTCGGTAACGTCCAGAATGTTGTAGTGATATTTGGTATCATTAGGTATTAAGTAATATATAATTTTTCATATTTTACTAAACTTTTTTTTGTTTTCATTTATGAACTCTTAATCCTCTGCCATAATTTTATTAATAATTTATTGAATTTTTTTATTTAAAATAAATAACTAATAACATTATAATTTTATTACTAGAGTTTGATTTGATATTAAAATATTTCATCAATTTCATTAGTGTTGCTATTAATCTAAGATTAAGTGTCATTTAGTTTTCTATATATAATAACCAACCGTTTACTTATTTTTAAATTTTATATTTTATTGGTAATTATGATAATTCCTTAGATAATTATTTTGTAATATAAAAAATCAAATTATGAATATACATAATAAGTTGAAAAGAAAATATATGATCTTCTTTCAGAATATAGTAGTTTAGTTAAGATTTTTCTTTAATAATTTCAATATTTTTTTAATTTAAAAATATACAAGAATATATTGGAGATGAAGCAAATTCAATACATAGTTAATATAAAATCAAAGGATAAGTATAGAAGATATAGAATATAAGGATATTTTAATTAAATAAATAACATATTAATGGAAAAAAATAAGAATAGAATTCAACCCATCCTAGGAATAATTTTGTGTAAAAACGTAATATAACTTATAAATATAGTACACCATGTTAACCTTTAATATACTATCTATCCATAAATTTTCTTGTTGAATACTATTATTGTTAATGGTCGGAGTTCCATTTGGAAATCACCTTCCTATGGTGCTCTAACTATTTATATATTTTCTGGTACTATAAGTAAGAAACTTATGATGAATATCACTTAGTATAAAGTTCCAATTTACTTGACTAAGACAAACACGCTCGAAAAAGTTTATTTATAAAAATTTTGCACCCTTTCATTGTAAAAATGTTATAGTGATCACCAAGTTTAATTCATTCACTCGGTATTTCTATTCCATATCTCATTCGATTACTTCGAAATTTAAGTATAACATAACAATTATAAATTGTAGTTATTTGTTCGAACTAGTTAATTTATGGTCAATACATTAATAATAGTCTGAATACTATAATAATGTCTTATGTTAATATCTAAATATAATAATATATATAGTTTAAAGATATTATTTCATAAAATTACTTATCTTATGAAAATCCTGACCAATTTTTGTTATTTATCAATATATTATTAATTTTTAGTACAATTATTAAATCATTAGATTAAATTATTTAAATAAATACCTTCATATTGTAAAAATTAAATAACATTCATAATTTATTTTATGTCAATGAATAATGTTTAAAGGATTTGATATATCAAAATTTATATTATTATCTAAATAATATAATTAAAGCCAAGTAAAAAATTCATAAATTCATTGAGTTGAGAGATTAATACAATAGTTTATAATTATTCCACTGATGTATTACAAATGTATTTATTATTTATTTATCTTCTCAACAATTGTAAAAACAACTACACTTACGTTCTCCAGGTTTGTCACCAAGACTGCAAAGTCCATCTCCATTATAAGAAACATGACATTCGAACCTGCAAGTTGAAAGTGAACAATCTCTTGGGCTTAATATCGTGACGCATTGCTTTGCAGCAGCTCTTGGAATTGCTATATCAACTGAAAAATAAATACATAAATACTAAGAAAATGTAAAAGATTATATAAATAATTTATTTCAACATAAAAATATATATATAAATAAATTAAACTGCAACTAAATATATATATTATTTTATCTATCCTCGTTGGTGAATTTAAATTTTATTCTCAATGGTTAAGGTAGAATGATTATCTAATTCAACTATATTTTTCAAACTTGGTTTTTAAGCAAGAATTACACATAAAATTATATAAATTATCTCAACCAAACATGAGATTTAAATAATCTTTTATAACAGCCCGTAGATCATTTTCTTTTGATTATAATAAAAAACAATTATCACTACACCTGCATGAAAGTGAATGCATACCCTAAAAATAATAAATTATTATAATATAAAAAATTTAATATTAATATTAAACTCATAGAGAAATCGAGGTTTAACCTGAAATGACAAGAATAATAAGAAATAAATATGAATATGTGAAATTAGTCATTTCTAAAGATTTTCGATTGTAATACAAAAATGTGACGTTAATAGCTCTAGTATTTATATATGATATGAGAAACCCACATTTATGTATTGTTTGGATTCAGATTTTTAAAGGAACAGAAAGAAAATGATAAGAATAAATTTTTCTTTCCTATATTTGAATTTGATTTGTAATTAATGGAAAGTAATTCAATGGAGTGCACAATCCTTTCTTTTCCTTTAAAAATGTCAATTATTTAATCCTCCCACTTTGTAGTCATTGCAAAAGAAAGGAAATGATTACTTTTTAAAATGTCATAACTAACCTTATAATTTTAATATAATAATATTTTACATAACCTAAAAAGGGTATAAAAGTATTTTTATTTAAAATAATCCTTTCATTTCCTTTATTAATGTCAATCCAAACAAGTGATTTCGTAATCAATTACTTTCTTTTTCTTTATTAATATTTTTATAATCCAAACACGGTTGTCACTTTCCTTTCCATTTATTTAATATTTTTATATTCCTATCATTTCTTTTCCTTTGATAATCTGAACCAAACAATGCATTAGAAAAAATTATTGTTTCTATAGAATTGTTCATGTTATTTATTTTATTTATTTAAGTTATTAAAAGTTGTCAGTTACATATAATATTACTCCCTCCGTTCCTAAAAGATTGTCACATTTGCTTTTGCACATAAACTAAGAAATGTCATTTATTATCCACGTGATTACTAAAATTACCTCCATAAAGTGTCTTGATATCTTAAATAGGCATTGGGAACATATATTATAATATTTAATTAGGGGTGAAAGTGGTATAAAGAATTAAAAAGTATCTTGATTTTTTAAAGTGACAATCTTTTTGGAACAACTAGTTTTAGTATAAGTGACAACTTTTTAGGAATTGAGAGTACTACATTAACAATATGTGTATCTATAAAAAGTAATAAATCATGGTTATAATAATCAAATATGGGATATCATCATTTAATATATTTAATGCCTTATAAAAAATAAAAAATAGTTTTTCATTAAATGTCAAATTAATTAAAAAAATATTTATGTAATAAAACCATATTTTATCACATAAAGGTATTTACTTATATTTCAAATAAAAAATTTACAATATTAAACTTTTTAAATATTATTAGTTTTAACCTGAAAAATGTAAGGTTATATTCAACTAATCAACACTTATATTCCTTAGAATTTAAAGCTACTTGACTATTTCTATATTATATAATAAAATAATAAAATATTAATATTAAAGTTAAGCTATACTGACAATAAATATTATCTCTTAAAAATATTTTTATTTATGAACTCATCAATTATTTTATATAGTCTATGTATAAGAAAGTATTCATACTTATTATACAATAAGTATTGCTATCCTGAAATTTGTTTTATTGGACAAATATATTTATGCACGTATTTTAACCTTATCAATTGAAATATCATAACTACAAAATTCTCCCAACTTTTTGGAAAAATCAAAATATTTATTCATAATTGATAATGAAATATTTATGTATTATCTAATTGTACTATAATACAAACCACACAAATATGACATCACAAAATATTTGGTATAATTAAATATTCAACAATATATAACTTTTGTATATAACACTTAAATCTTTTTTCATCTTCTTTTATATATGGACTCGTAATCCTCCCGATAATGAATTTGTTATTATTTTGTTGAAAAAATATTTCTTAGAATGAATATAAATATTCATTAACATCTTCATTGTATTATTGGTGTTCAATTTGATATTAAAATATTTTATTAATATCATTCGTTTTGCTTTTAATCTCAAATCAATTCATATTTAGATTTTTACATATGATAATTGATAATTTACTTAAAATTAAATTTTATAATAAATCTGAAGTTATGATTGTTCCTCACGTAATTAATTTATTATATTAAAATTTAAATTATGAATAAACATATGATGTCTCCTGATTTGTTCTAATTATTAGCCCCTTGGAGACATCCTTTTAGGTGAATGACTCATTTGATAGACTTTTAGGCTTATTTGATCATATTGCACTTTCTCCCCTTGGAAATTAACTATTTGCAGAATCCGAGCTTTTGTGCCTAAATTTGACTATTTTTAATGCAAAATTAATAGATTCTTGAATTTCATAAAAGACCAATCCAAGGAGAAGAAGTGAGAATAAAGTCTTAGTGTATCTTAGAGTGTTAGGAAATGATTTTTACTCGAGTTTCTATTTTTAGAGTGCACTTTCCTATTTCTATTTCTTGATTTATTGATTTATTCTTTTTAAGCATATGCGGTTTAATTATTTACTTAATGTGAAGCTTTAAAAGATAAATGGTAATTACTTAGAGACCAAGTCAAGATAAAGAAGTAAAGGAAAGAAGATTTACATGGAAATAAGAAGATTTAGGAAAGATATATGAAAAGAAGGAAAAGATAAAGCTGCCTTATGAATCTGAAATTCCAGCCACGTTTTAAAGATCAGTCCATAACTTACGATTGGCTAGGAATCTGGACGAGTGGTCTGCACCAATAGAAATCTCTTTCCAAGACAAGCAGTTTCATATATTGGAACTTCTCAAACGGATAAGTATTGAAAAAGATATGACCAAATCAAATCAGCAACAGAATCTTGCCTTTCCTAGAATTTAGGGCTACGAATTTAAGAGTTCTTAACTTGTCTTCCACTCCAAGTAATTAAATTAGACCTAGGGTTCCCTAACACCTATAAATACACCCCTTAACCTCCTCTTTTTACACACTTCAAAGAATTACACAAGAGGCTTAAGGTTTTCAAGTCAGAGCAAGAAGGCAAGGAGAAGCTAGTGCTGGAGGAATCCAGTTCTTCCATCAACAGTCATCCTACCCTTTAGGTTTTTAATTTATCTTTTTTATTTGAACATGAATTCCTTTTATTTAATGTTAGTCTTTAATTTTCTTATGAGCTAAATTTCTTTATACTTGAGAATCGCATAAAAGGGTTGAACCTTAATTAATTAATCTGTGTTTTGAATTTGGGATTGTTTAGATTTAAATAGGATTGAGTTTTATATATTGGATATTACTTTGTTTTCATTACTAATTCTTTTCTGCGCAACTAGAATTAGTTGTTAGTATTTGGGCTATTCTCTTTAGTGGCGAAGTGATCATCCGACAGGGGGGTTTGAATACAGATCTAGGTAATACCCGTGTAATGTTCGTTATTAACCGACAGGCTTAACTAGTTACATAGCCAAAGAGGTAAAATCATATCATCCGAAAAGGCATATTCGACCATACAGGTGTTTATGATACTTTAGGATAGCTTCTAGGTCCACCCGATAGGGGGCTAGGAGATATTAGAGTCCCGGCTAATATTATAATTCCAATTCTTTTCCGCGCAACTAGAATTAGCTTTTAGTATTTGGGCTATTCACTTTAGTGGCGAAGTGATCATCCGACAGAGGGGTTTGAATACAGATCTAGGTAATACCCGTGTAATGTCCGTTATTGACCGACAGGCTTAACTAGTTACATAGCCAAAGAGGTAAAATCATATCATCCGAAGAGGCATATTCGACCATACAGGTGTTTATGATACTTTAGGATAGCTTCTAGGTCCACCCGACAGGGGGCTAGGAGATATTAGAGTCCCGACTAATATTATAATTCCAATTCTACCCTTAAACATAACATAGATTATATTGATTAAGTGGATTCCTTACGAGACTCAAGTATCTCTCTTATCTGAAGTTAGTCGTTATTTACTTTATTTCCTTTCTGTTTATTTAATTTTAGTCTTTACTTTATTTGCAATTTTAATTTACAAAAACCAAACAAAAATTCTTATCTTTTATTTTCTAGTTTAGCAATTATTCTTACTACTTGATTAATATTTGGGTTGAACCTAATCCGTCCCTGAGAACGAACTTGATTATCATATATTACTTGGGACAACCGTAAACTTGCGGTTAAGTGGTTCCTTTATCTTTGCACTTAATTTTATAACACCCTAGGATCCACCAACATAACAAGTGGAAAAGATAATATATGATCCTCTTTCAAAATATAGTATTTTAACAACATTTTTTCTTTAATAACTTTGCCATTTTTTTCTATTTGGAAGTAAATAAGAATATGGTGTAGATGAAACAAATTTAATCGATATATATGAATTAAATCCAAATGATAAGTACATCTGGTAGAAAACCTAATAATGTACGAATACAAATAAAATAAAAATAATACCTTACTAGAAAAAAATTATCATAAATTACCACCAATCTTATGAATAATTCAATCTAGACATATGTTCTATATGTATACTGAGTAATTTTATAAGAAAAATCTCTTTTAAAACTCTTAAACAATATACTTAAAGTACAAACTTTATAAACCCAATGAATTGAGAAATCGGCTAAATAGTTTATAAATCCTCTACTAATGTATGAAAAATATTATTTATTTATCTTCTCAACAGTTGTAAAACTGCAAATATATGTCTCAAATAGTCCACCACTAGTGAAAACTTTATTTCCATTATAATAAAATAGACATTGTTTCTTGTAATTTCATAGTTCACAATCCTTAGGATCTAATATCATAGTGCATCTCTTTTTTACATTAACTAGTGGAATTGATATTGCAACTAAATAATAAATACATTTATTAGAAAATACAAAAGATTATATGAATAATATATTTAAATATGAAAATAAGTGTATATATAAAGTAAGTAATCTTGAACTAAATATATATAGTTTTATCCATTCTCGTTGGTGAATTTAATTTTTTTCTCTATGTTTAAGGTGGAATTTGTATTATCTACTTTAAATATATTTTCCAAACTTGATTTTCATGAAAGAATCACAAATAAAATTATCAAGATAATCTCAACCAAACATGACATTTAACTAACTTTTTGTAACACACCTACCCGTATTGTATATCAAATCATTATTTCAATAATCAATTATGGTATTTCATTATAAAATACAATTTAAGCATTCTTAATGATAAAAAATATCTATTATTCAAAATTCGATTAGGTTAAAAGATGTTTATGTAGTAAAACAAAATATTTATCACTTAGAGGTATTGACTTATATTACACATAAATACTAGTAAAATATTTATACGGTATGAAACCTTTTAAATATTATATTACTAGTTTTAACAAGAAAATGTTAAGGTTATATTCAACTTTGATTCTCATAATTTGATACAAGTTGTCTATTTCAATATTATTTTGTTTAAAAAAATAATATCAAAATTGAGTTATATTTACAATAAATATTACCTTTGAAAACTATCACTTTCCAATAAACACGTAAATAACTGTATATATGTTATGCATAAGAAAGTCTACCTACTTATTATTCGATAAGTATTGTTATGTCAGAATTAGTTTGATAGGACAAACATATTTATGCGTGTACTATAACATTCTCATTTAAAAGATCTTAACTAAAAAATTCTGCTACCTTTTTGAAAAATTCAAAGTATTTGTTCACAATAGGTAATAACATATGGATGTATTATCTAATTATACTCTGATACAAACAAAATAAACATAACATCATCAAATATTTGGTATCATTAGCTATTAAATAATATATAATTTTTTTATATTTCATTTAACTTTATTTTTGTTTTCATTTATGAACTCTTTATCTTGTGCCACAATTTTATTAATAATTTACTGAAAAGAATAGATAAAAATTAATATTTAATATATCGTATTATTGGAGTTTGATTTGACATTAAAAAATATTTTATTAATAGCATTAGTTTTTCTATTAATAATTTATTGGAAGTTATGATAATTCCTTAGACAATTATTTTGTAATATTAAACTCAAATTATTAATAAGTTGAAAAGACAATATATGATCTTCTTTTTTAATATAGTAGTTTAGTTATGATTTTGTTTTAATAATTTTGATATTTTTTCATTGGAAAATATATAAGAATATGTTGGAGATGAAACAAATCCAACAGATAATTAAGTATTAAATTCAAAAGATAAGTATAACAGGTAGAGAATATAAGGACATTTTCATAAAATAAAACACAAAGATAAATTAATGGAAAAGAATTGGAATAGAATACAACCCATCCTAGGAATAATCTTGTTTATAAATGTAATATATGTGTAAATTGAGTTATTTTTTGGAAAAAGAAATCTGTAATAACTTATAATTATAGTACACCATGTTAACCTTTTATATACTATCTATCCATAAATTTCGAATACTATTTTTGTTAATGGTTTAATTTTATGAACAACATAAATGTAATTGCCGGAGCCTTCCTATGGTGCTTTAACTATTTATATTGTTTTTGGTATTATAAGAAAGAAACTTATGAGGAATATCACTTGGTATAAAGTTTCAATTTACCCGACTAAGACAAACACGCTTGGAATATTTTATTTATAATTTTTTTGCAACCTTTCATAGTAAAATTGTTACAATAATCACAAAGTTTAATTCATTCACTCGGTATTTCTATTCTTTATCCCATTCCTTAACTTCAAAAATTCAAGTATAACATATTAATTTTAACTTTTAATTATTTCTTCAAACTAGTTATTTTATTATAAATACATTAATAATAGTCTGAATATTATAGTAATGTCATATGTCAATATCTGTAAATAATAATATTTTATAGTTTAAATATTAGTTGATAAAATTACTTAACCTATGAGTACCATTACCAATTTTTAACATTTATCCATATTTTATCAATTTTTAGTACTGTTATTAACTCTTTTGATAAAATTATTTAAATACAATACCTTCATATTGGATTGATAGCAAACAGAGCCTGGATGATAAAGATTCGTGAAGTTATGTTCTCTTCTCGAGGACTAAAGGTTGAGTTATGTTGATGGATATGGTTAAATAATGGTTTAGGGGCTGCTAGGAGGCTTATATAAGAGCTTGAAAATGACTTAGGTTTTTCATGGGCTTACAATTAATTTAAGCTAGCCAAAACCTGTTTTCACTTAACATATTTCTAGTTCAAGTCACAATGGAAGAAAATGGCGTAACTTTTTCATCTCAACTCTGAAATGACTTTCTTCACTTCCCTCACGGGACTTACTTCAATATCTTTCTTAATTAAAATTAATCAGGTCCAGAGCTCTTACCAATATTTTGTGGTGACTAAAACAATAGGGCGTTAAGATTTCTCTAACAAACGCTCCAACTTCCCAATGTGACTCTAGACTCAATTCACGCCTTGGTTTGGGTTTATCTTGACTTTTTAACTTCTTATCTTCATATTTGAATCTTGTATTGGCCATGTACCTAAAAGCTACACAATTTAGGTATAAAATCTGTATTAATATTAATATGTCCATACCAAGAAGCAAAAGTACAATATACTAAATAATAGTGAAAAATTCTCGCTTAGGCTCAATAAACTCCTAAAATAATGTCTTGTAAATAGACTAATCCATCACAAAAAGAGAGACATCATGATGCATGTTTAGTAAACAAAGTTGTAGTATGTGTCATTAACTGGAATGGAAAACTAGTGCAACCGAACAGCTTAAAAAGGATATCTAGCAAATTGTGTACATGAAAGAGAAAATGCAATTGATGAACAACACAACAACCACCCTTGGTCTCAAAACAACATCCATAAAGGGTCTCCTTTTGCAATCCAGTTGTAGAAGCGAATGTAGTTTAGCTGCAAACTTTGTAAAATAAAAATAATTTGTGTAGAAATATTTGTATGAAGAATGGGAGGTTTTTTAAGCGCCAGGAAGAATATGAGATAGATATTTTGGGTTATCAAGTTTTTTAGATAATACGAGTTGTTCACGTAATTCATTGTTTGAAGGGACATGTTTGGAAATATATTGGAGGAAGAAACTTCTTTTATGGTGGGGTTAGTAAATAAACTAAGAAACAAGATGCAGGTGATACACAAAGGATTTTAGAGAGACAAAAAAAGAGCAAGACTTAAGAGAAAATATTGGAGAGTTAAAGGTGCACACTTTGAAAGCAACAAGGGGAATCCCTCTAAAAACCTTTAATTATTCATACAAAAAATGGAGAACAATGGGATTCCCCTCACCCCATAAGAGGCAGGGTAGTAAGGCTCATTCAAACGCATAAAGGGATTGATCTGTCAAGTTCGAAATCATAAAAGTGTTTGGCTTGTATTTAAATTTGATAATGATGAGGATAAGAAACATATATTAACAAAGGGTCCTTATTTATCGTATGGTAGGATGCTTGTCTCTCTGAAATCATGGATTATTTGACTATGGAAATCATTAGATTAAGAAGTATCCCACATGGATCATTATTCGTAACTTGTCAGAGCAAACATGCACATATAGGGTATTGATAAAATAGCTTCACAAGTGGAAAAACCTGTAAGAACTGATGGGATCACGTTGATTAGCAAAGATATACATTTGGGTTTCAATTGATCCTGATTTGAATAAAAGTTGTAAGGAGATTATTGAGCTAGAATTCCCAAACAAAAAAGTTTATATGCTTAAATATAGTATAAAAATCTTCCCAATAGATGTATCAAATGCAAATGATTTGGCCACACCAAGGATAAGTGCTTCCATGATAACAATGCTAGACCTCGAACAGAAACCAATTATACCAAAAGAAGTATTGTTGTTTCGAGTTATTCTCACATCGTTACCGTATTCCAAAATTATATAATAAGAAACAATAATCCAATTACATGAAACAACAGCTGGTAACTGTTTCATTTGACACTCAAGCAACAACAATTACTTCTAATTGCATCACATCATTGACAATTTCACTCAAGTATGCTACCATTTTGGAAATTCAAAACTTACAGGTGACCAAGGAATTATGCAAGGAGATATATCCTGGAAGTAAGGAATGTGGATATCGATTAATTCTAGCTCTTTTTCATGTAGAAAAAACTTGTTCTCAAACTGGAAGCTATGGATAATCACCAAAATGTAGTGATGCATGTCAAGTAAACAAAGTTGAAGTATGTGGTATTAACTGGAATGGAGAAATTAGTGCAGCCTACCAACTTTAAAAGTATTTGCAGCAAATTTTGTATATGAAAGAGAAAATGCAAACTGGTTGTTGTGGTTCCAGGTGTGATATATTTGCTACCTATGGAACTGTATCTCCCTGCAAGCGTATGGTTTGTCATCAAGTAAAAATGTGATAAGCTCAAGGTTATCGTTCCTCGGGGACTACCAAGATTTTAGTAATTATATTTTTTATGTAGTGCAATGTAGAATCGCAAGTAAAATAATAATGATAATAATACGGATTTTGATTTAATTTTAAATTAAGGGACTAAGTTGCAATTGCAATAAATGATTAACTAAATTGCAATCAAATAAATTACTAAAAATATTAGAAAATGTGAAATGCTTGATCCTTGGGAGTAATCATCATAATTAATTACTATCTTGTTATTGGTTTAATGGGGAGTTGAGTGATTCTCATAGTCGGGATTCAATAGCACCCCAACTCCCGTCAGGGTAACTTAGAGCTTAACCTTACACACCAGCTGGAAATCCGATGAATTTAACTCCTTACCCTATTGACTATCTAGCGGACAAGACCGCGAGGTTCAATGCCTCGCACTAGACGTTTATATACTATGTCTCAATCAGACCCCCCCCCCTTCTGGGTGATAGCCGAAAGTCTCAAACTACCTATGTGTGATCAAGACATAAATAGGCAACAAGTATAAATATGTAAAACAATGGAATAAATAAACTTCAATTTATTTCAATATAATATTTATCCCAAATATCCAAATTGAAGCTAATAATCATTTAATGTTCATACCCATGGCAAGTTTCAAGGAAAAATGTTTATCTCATACTAAATAAATTAATGTACAATAAACTATTGATAGGATTATGTCTGGAAGATAAAATGGAAACACTTTACTCTTTGGATTGAAGGGATTCAGATAAGGGATAAAGAAGAATCAATGGGTTCATATACAAACCATTCTCTTCATCTCCTCCTTCTAAAATAAGCGCTATTTTCTGTGTCTTAATCTATTCCCTCTTAGATGATATAATAGATAATGAAATGGAGCTGGAAAATGGCTTATATACAACCTAAAAAATGGTGGCCCCTTTAGGCTTGCTTAATTCAGTTTGGGGCTAACCCATTTTACTTAATAGATTTCAGGTTCGAGCCATGGCAGCGGTTATTAGCATAACTTATTCATATAAAATCAAATTGAATTTCGTCCCTTGCAAAATGACATTGACTTCAAGGGCTCTCTAAAATCAAACGAATCGGTTCCAAAGATCTTATCCATATGTCGTAGTGACTGAAACATTAAGGTTCAAATATTTCTCCATCAAACGCTCCAACTTTCCAAAGTGGCTCTAAGCTTAATTTATGTTTTGACTTGGGTGTTTCTCTTAACTTATTGACTTCTTATCCTCATCTTGGACCCTTGTATCAATCATGTACCTAAAATATACACACTTAACACACAATTAAGGCACAAATTCTCTATAAACAGTAATAAGTCCAAAACTATTGGTATAAGTGCATTATAGCAAATAACAGGGTATAATCCCTCACTTAGGCCCAATAAACTTCCAAAATAACGTCACGTGAATGGATTTATCATCACAGAAACAGAGACATCAATGAACAACACAAAGCAACACAACACCCGCCCTTATTGTCGAAACAACAACTACGCTTAGACTCTTTTTGCACTCGTGCTGAAGAAAGAGTCCAAATTAGCTACAATATGTGTAAAATAAAAATAATTTCTGTGTAGATAGTGTTGAGAAAATACGTATGAAGAACTGTAGGTTTTTTAAACGTCCGGAGAAAGAACATGAGATAGATATTTTGGGTTATCAAGTTTTTCGAATAATACGGGGTGCTCAGGTAATTCAGTGTTTGAAGAGACACGTTTGGAAAATATATTGGAGTAAGAAACTTCTTTTGTGGTATTAGTTAGTAAAATAACAAAGAAACAAGATGCAAGCAATAAACGGAAAAAATTTAGAGAGACGAAAAATAGCACGAATTAAGACAAATTATTAAAAGATTAAGGTGCACCCTTTGAAAGTGCAAAAGAGGGGAAGTCCTCTAAAAACCTTTAATAATTATGACAAAATGGATCATAAAAATATTCCCCTTTCCCCATAAGAAACGAGGGGTAGTAAGGCTCATTTGGAGGAAGTATGATTATATGAATTTTGGAAACTAGGAGTACTCGCGTATTATCCCAAAAGGCGTGATGAATAAATCAACACTCGATGGAGCTACTGCTCACAAGTTTATGAATACTGAAAAGTATTAAATATTTAAGTAAGGAGTTTTATCGTTCTCCACAAGAACCATGAGTTTAGTTTCTTTTTGATTTATGGAATGTACATGGGTCAAGTTGCAATCACAAAAGATTGAAGGTCTTTGTTTTGTGAGAGCAAAAGACAAAAATAATAATTAAAATGCGATAAATGAGAATATCAGTAAAGGATCTGAATTACAAAAATATTAAATATATGAGATGAGAATATATCTTGAGAACACGCAAGTAATTCCCAATAGTTTTGGTTTTACACTTTATCCCTTTTAGGTAAAAATTAGATTCATGCAATAATGGGGAATCAACTACTTCCCTATATTCCTTCCGGGTGGATAGAAAGACGTACCTTGAAGTCTTCACGGAGAGTGAAGTGATACATCGGGGTAGAGATTGTGTACTAGTCCTTGTGTGTCAATACACAAGACAAGGCTTCACGGACAGTAGAGTGGTACATCAGGTTAGAGATTGTCTACTATTCATTGTGTTTCTATACACAAGATAAGACTTCACATTCTAGTGAAGTGATAATTGAGCTAGAGATTGTCTATTATTTATTGTGTGGCGATACACAAGCGAAGGCTTCACTGGCTTGGGAAGTGTTACATCGGGAGTGGAAAATATCCACTTGCTTTCTTTATGTTGGATATACAAATATTGTGTTACTACAAATGGTTGTTTCAAAGAGGGTGTACAATTTTGTGGCCTGACCAAAAGACACACAAGGAGTTACAGTGGAGGAATTGAAGTCCTAAGGGTGTTCATACTTTAGCTAGTGGATGTTAGATAATTGAACCGATATAAATCGTGTGTTTGATTTCTTTTCCTTGTCTCTTTAACATGTACATATTTGTATAGTTTTATCATAACCTTTACTTTGTATATATTGGTAGACTTAAAATCATGCATGCTAGGTGATTATTGAACTGTTCCACTTTATTCTTTACTAGTGTTCGTCATTGAACATATACACCTAGAGTTAGATTGAGTTCTCTTGTTCTCATATCTTATCTCTAAGTGTAACTTTTGTCTAAGTATCTAAAGTACAAATTTTGGACCTTTATATAATAAGAAATTTTTTGATTTCGAGTTAAATTTAAGAACTTTTTTTTGTCTTATTCAACACCCCATCCGTCTTATAAAAAGCATTTTATCTACTCTTTATTCCAATCGTAACTATAATGAGATGGATTGAATACATGATTGATGTAGTCAAAGGCTTTAGAACTATGTCTATCTTGTAGGGTTCTTTGTTAAGTCAACTTATAATTGTAATTCCGCAATTTTATTGTGCACATGTAAAAGTTAGAGAGAAGAGATAAAGATATCTCTTCTCTTTCATCTTAAGTCAGTTAGGTAAACATGGGTTTTTTTATTCGTTTTTTACACAAATTTGAAAGATTTTCTATTTATTTTCTTCTTTTGTTGTTGCCATTGAAAAAAATCACACAATAACCTACTCTTATGACTATCCATGTATAGTTTTGGATTCAACGATGACGTCAAGAGTTTTGGGCCTGATTGATCCCAAGTTCTTATGCTCAAATATGTTCATTTGGGTGTTGGATATTTCGCACAATAAAGATAGTAGTTGTGTTGAAATTATCGAAACAACATTAACTTGTGATGTCCCCCAGCTGTCTCAATGTTGTTCTTCTAACTTTCTTGAGGCATGAGGCTTGATGTTGGAGGGATTGAAAAGAGTGGGGTGCGACGAGGGGTGGTGGGTGGAGGAATGGAGATACAGAAGGGCTACAAACGTGGGTTCTAGTGGAATAGTGGATGGGGGTCGGTGGTTGGTTTTATGTTGGTTTTTTACTATGATAGGTGTGTGTTGATACTTAACGAGTTGGATAATCGGTAGGGATGGGATGGGATTGGTGACGTGGTTGCCTAAGGTGGATAGGGTATTGGAAAAGGATTTTGAATTTGTATTTTGTGTAATATAGATTGTCGATAATTATGTAATTAGGCCGCTTGGGCCCATATCACTTTGTACAGAGAGTATTATATTAGACATTAGATAGGGGAATTTGATTCAATTTCATAGGTTGTTTCTTATAAATGCTTGGATAGAGGAATTGGGAAATGAAGGTAGTGGTGTTTTCACTTGGATGAGTATAAAGACGCATATGCTTTTTTGGAAAGCAAATTTAGCCAATGTGTTTGTCATGATTGAAGTGAACTGTATCAATTGTAATGTTTGGAATTTGCAAGGTGTTGGCGCAATCTAGTGGATGTGGGAATTCGCAAGGGAATAAGTAGGTTCGTATAAGACTATTAAATTGTATACAATTGTTAAAATGGTAAGGAGTATAGACGGGGGATTGGTAAGATTTCCTTTCAAATACATCATGAAATAGTGAAATATGTTTGCTTTGGTTGGATTGTATATATTTGAAATGCATATTTGTGAGGCATGGTGTTGCTTACAAGTCGGGATGCCATATGGAATAGATATTTTACTAAGTTGTGGAAGGATTAAGTTGTGAATCTACCCTTTCTTTTCCTGGACCTCTGTGGTCAAAACCCATTTGTGGGTTATTTGGGGGATTTGAAGTGTGATGCAAGTCACGGCAGTGGTATTATCTGTGATTAGATACCTCCCGTTAGCTTTGGTTCTAGAATTTCTTTGTCTGTTGATTTTGATTTTGTTCCAATGATAGGGGATCATATAGGTTAAGTTTAAGGTTAAGGTTGAGGTTAAGTTGATTATGAGGTTAAGGTTAAGTTTAAGTTAAGGTTAAAGTTAAGGGTAAGGTTAAGTTTAAGTCTAAGGGTAAGGGTAAGGTCAGGTTTAAGGTTTAAGGTTTAAGGTTATTGTTAAGTTTAAAGTTAAAGTTAATGTTAAGGTTAAGGTTAAGGTTAAAGTTAAGGCTAAGGCTAAGGCTAAAGTTGTGGCCAAGTATACTTCTAAGGCCAAGGCTAAGGTCAGGGCTAAGTCTAAGGTTATGGTTAATATTAAGGTTAAGTTTAAGGGTAAGGTTAAGGTTAGGTTAACTTTAAGGTTAAGGTTAAGTTTAGATTTGAGGTTGAGGTTAAGGTTAAGGTTAAGGTTAAGGTTTAGGTCAAGGTTGATTTTAAGGTAATGTTAAATTTAAGGTTGAGGTTAAGGTTAAGGTTAAAATTTTAGGTTAAGATTTAAGATTTAACGTTTAAAATTTAAGGTTATGGTTTATTTAGATTTAAGGTTTGAGGTTTTTAAGGTCGAATATCAATGCAATGAATCTTCATCTTGTTAAGGTTGGAATCGAGGTTTAAAACTTAAGGTTAAAGATAAGGTTAGGGTTAGGATTAAGGTTAAAATTATGGTTAATGCAATAAGATTTGAGGTTTGAGGCCGAATATCAAAGCAATGAATCTTTATTTGGTCAACGTTAGAATTGCGGTTTAAAACTTAAGGTTAAGGATAAGATTAGGGTTAGGGTTAAAATTAAGGTTAAGCTTAAGGTTAAGAAGAAAGTTAAGGTTTGGGTTTAGAGTTAAAGGTTTAAGGTAAGCTTACGATTTAGTTTTAAGGTTAAGGTTTATTGTTTATGGTTCAAGGTTCAAGGTTGAAGGTGCATGTTAAGTTTAAGTTTATGGTTAGTTTAAGATTATGTTTAAGGTTAAGGTTAAGGTTGAGGTTAAGATTTATGTTAAGCTTAAGCTTAAGTTTTAGGTTAAGGTTAAGGTTATGATTAAGCTCAAAGTGAATGTTAAGGTAAAAGTTAAAGTTAAGGTTAAGGTTAAGATTATTTTTTTATATATTAACACGTATATAATTTATGGTTCATAATTTTTAAATTCTTGTACACATTTGTTATATGCTTATAATACGTTTGTTGTAATTAGCTTGCATGCATTTTTTTAAACAAATCAGTCATAGTTAAGTGTACAGGATTCAAATTTCAGTGTTCGTGGTTCAAGATTTGTGGTATGAAGAGTGTGATAAAATTAAGTTTAATATAAGTAAGAACAAACACTCTCACTTCCACGTTACTCACCGCAAGTATCACATGTCGTACGCAAGTTTTAATGATAAGTTCAGATTCGTTCTCAGAGACTTAGTGTGTTATACGAATGGATTACACGAAAGCGTAGTAATAAATAGCTCAATGAATTAAAAGAAAAGAAAAGAATAATAATGATTAAGGAAATAATTATTAATTAAACTAAAGACAAAAAATAAATAATGTAGGAATAAGATGATAAGTGTAGCTTAGGTTTGTTTGTATGCACTTATCCTTCTATTCTTCTACTAGTGAATAAGGGTGATTAAAGCTCCTAAAGTAAGTAGCCAGGAATCTATATTCCTCCTAACCCCCTTTCGGGTGGACTTAGGTGGCGACCAAATAATTACCAGTTTTGAAGTTATCTTCTCTTTAGTGGACATAACTACAGAATTTCAGATTAACATGGCAGGTTTGCTCTTCCTATTTTATCTCTATTTCTTTTTATCTCTTGATTCCTTCCATAACTTATTTCCTTATCTTCTTAGAATTGATTTTCCATCTGATTATATTCCATAAAACTCAAGAGTTTCACATTAATACACAAATTAAACCAAATATGCTCTAAAAGTAATAATTCGTCAATATTAATAGGCTCATGTTAGTAACCCTAATTTATCTGACTTACCTTCATATTTATTTATCTGCATTCTTATTCATTATTTCACATCATATAATTATTCATCTCATTATATTTTAATCTAAATATCTAAATTTATCTACGCTTATTGAATACAAGTAGATTTAACTGATTAAATCGTTGCGAACGAACTTTTCTTATCAACCAAACTTGTGAACGATCTGTAATACTTGCATTGAGTTTATCGTGGTAGTCAAGGGTGTGTCCTTTATTATTATCTTTATTTATCTTATTTATCACACCTTTGCCCCCACCAACCACGGTTGGGTGCGGTGCAACGTGAGAATCCCCTGTTCATATATTCCCTATCCTTTCATTCGTGGAGCGAACTCGGTGTTGCGGAACACCGCAAAAACCGCGGTACGCCGCATCAAAGAGATGATGCACACCGAACTTCCACAGATTTCACCCCAAACTCAATGGGCTGCTCACCTGGACATCAAAAACAACAAATATCTTTCTCATAATGTAATTTACATCAAATAAATTTACTAATACACACTAAAAACATAAAAACAAAACTACTAAAGCATTTAAAACATGGGTTGTCTCCAAAGAAACACTTTGTTTACCATCATTGAAGTCTGACGTATTACCTTATAGTAAATTCTTCTTCACGTAGCCTCCCCAACAGTGGGTGAGGCAATTAGTCTCCATCAAGTGATGCTTACCGCTCTCCTTGATGTTCAGGTCAACTAAACTTTCAGAAATATTTCGAGTGACCTTGTAAGGACCACTCCAAAAACTCTAACACTTGTGCTTTTGTGGAAGTTTGGTGGGTTAGAATATTTGATCGCTACGGTATCTCCCAAAAAAACACACCATCTTTCCATTTTTGTTTAGGTTCCCTTGGAACCTTCCTCGCGCTCTTCTTAGTCTCCTTCGAATAGACCACCTTTAATGTTGGGTGGAGCTTTATATTTATTTTCTTTTGCTTTTTCTCATCCACCCTTAAGGCGTCACCACCACTAATTTTACTCCTTACTTCATGAATTAGTATGTCCAAGCGAAACAATCTTTCGGTTGATTATGGAACTTCATACCCTTGAACATACTAAACTTATCTACCTCGCCTTACACTCTCATGATTACTTCTCCATTCTATACATTAATCAATGTATGCCCCATGGATATGAATGGCCTCCCTAAAATTATTGGCACATTCATATTCGCGTCGTAGTCAAGAATAAGAAAATCACAAGGGATAATAAGGTTACCTCCCTTGACGAGTACATCTTTTACTCTCCCTTCAGGATGGGTCAATGTCCTATCCGCCAATTGTAGCATAGTAGTTGTAAGACTCAAATGCCTAATTCTTAACTTCTCAAAAAATTATATAGGAATTATATTGATACTCGCACCTAAATAGCATAAAGATTTCCCGGTCTACTCTTACCAATCGAAATCGGAATGCTAAAACTACCAGGATCTTTCAACTTTGGAGGTAACTTACTTTGACATATGGCACTACATTCCTCCGGTAATCTAATCATATCTCCCTTGAAAAATTTGCACTTATTGGACAACACATCCTTCATGAACTTTAAGTACTTAAGTATACCAAGGATGGTTTCCAAAAAAGGCAAATTAATGTGCTTCATCATGTCTATGAACTCTTGTAATCTTCATCATTGTCCTTATCGTAGACACGTGAAGGAAATGGAGGAGGAGGATGACTCTCACTAAAACTATCTTTTCTCTTCTTCTCTTGAGACAACAGTACCTTTTCAATATTCTCTTTAACGATAACCGGCTCAACTACCTCTTCTTCAACCTCTTCAACTATTTCTTCTACCCTTTTAGGCTTAAAGGTTAACTCTTTCTCTTTCATGCTTGGAAGAGATGGGGGTAACTGTTTCCCACTTGTCAAATCAATAAAATTACACTCCTCGTTCTTCTGTGGGTTCTCAGTATTGCTTGGTAATTGACCATGTGGCCTCATGTTCAAATGCTTTGCAATCTGGGATACCTGATTCTCTAGCATTTTTAATGTCGCGGAGTGTTTATTCATTTGCTGATTGTTGGACTTCCACAAATCTTAGTTGTACTTCAAATTCTCTTGATTCATAGTCATAAATGAGCTTAAAGTTTGGACTATAGAGTTTGAAGCACCTTCTTGCGGATATTTGGGAAGTGCCTTTTGAGCAAGACTCTCATAATAAGCATCTTAGACGGGCCTTTGGCCTCCTTGGTACTAATTCTATGGTCGTTGATGATAATTTTATCCTTGAGGGCGTTGTTGATAATTTCCAGGATCTGCCGCGCAGTTAGGATATGACCAACTGAACCCAAGAAGGTTGCGGCTAGGTTGCATGTATGAATGCCCACCTATGTAATTATTACCACGGTTAGATACAAACACAACAGATTCAGAATTACCTTGGAATTCTTCTGAAGCATGATCATTTGCACCACAATAAGAACCTCCAATAGTCTCTTGAACAACTTTCACTTCTTTTTGTCGATTTTGAACCCTTGTCTCACGACCATATCGAATTGCTTCATTTGATTCTCCAATGTGGAGAACTTATACTCAAGCGCGGTCTCACTACCAACATGTAAGACTTATCTATGTGCTCGCGGTACAGGCCAACTTCTCTCAGTATTAAAATATTTTGCATAGCTTGAGCGGCCTGGTTAGGATCCATCAAAACAAAATCACCACCACCGAGATTATCCAATTTTAATCTTGAGCTCCTGTCTAAACCTTTATAGAATGTAGAGAGCTACATTAGGGAAGTGTACCCATGAAGAGGGAACTTCGTCAATTGATGTTGAAATCTAGTCCACGTTTACCCTAAAGTCTCATCATCATTTTGTACAAAATTGACAAGCTCGACTTGGTCTTTCATCCTCATACTCTGTAGATAGAATCTATTGGAAAACCTTGCTTGAAGCGAATCCCAGTCAGGGATAGTCTCGGATGGTTGTTTGTCTAACCACTCACTAGCTTCTCCGGTCAAAAAAACTGGAACATAAAGTAGTACATTTGTTCTCTTGTGACGCCTTGAGTAATATAGGTGTCACATATTTGCATGAACCTTTGTATAGCTCGAATCAGATCTTGGTGAGAAGCTCCGCTATAGTTCCCATAGCTTGGGAACTGATTTAACATACAAATATCGGGCTTAAAGTATGCGGCTTGAATGTTTGGAGGGCAAATGATGTCTCCCTATTTGTTCTAAATATTATACCTTTGGAGACATCCTTTTAGGTGAATATTTGACTTATTTGATAGACTTTAATACTTATTTCGTCATATTGCACTCTCTCCCCTTGGAATTAGACTATTTGCATTTTTAGAGCTTTTGTGCATGAATTTGATTATTTTTAGTGCAAGGTTAGTAGGTTTTTGAATTTCATGAAAGACCAATCCAAGGAGGAGAAGTGAGAATTAAATTCTTAGGGTATTTTAGTGTGTTAGGAAGTATTTTTACTCGAGTTTCTATTTTTAGAGTGCACTTTCCTATTTCTAGTCTTGAATTATTGATTTATTATTTTTAAAGCATATACGGTTTAATTATTTATTTAATGTGATGCTTTAAAAGATATATGGTAATTAATTAGAGACAAAGTCAAGTCAAAGAAATAAGGAAAGAGATTTACATGGAAATAAGAAGATTAAGAAAGGATATATGCAAAGAAGGAAAAGATAAAGTTGCCATATGAATCTGAAATTCCAGTCACGTTTCAAAGACGAGTCCATAACTTAAGATTTGATAGGAATTTGGGAGAATGGTCTGGACCAAAGGAAAGATCTTTCCGAGACAAGCGGTTTCGACTGTTGGAACGCGTCAAACGGATAAGTATTGAGAGAGATATGACCAAAACAAATCAACAGCAGAATCTTACCTTTCCTAGATTTTAGGGCTGCGAATTAAAGAGTTCTTTACTTGTCTTCCACTCCAAGTAAGACGAATTAGGGCTTCCTAGCACCTAAAAATACACCTCTTATACCTCATTATTCAGCACCTTTCATTAAACATTCATATTAAATCATCCTTAGAGAGAGCGTCAAGAGGCGGAAGCAGGAGCTGGAGAATCTTTTTCCTCCAACAACATCTCAAACCAATTCCTCTATCTAGGTTCTTATTTTATTTATGTTATTAGGAACATGTATATTATTAATTTCCTTATTGTTTTTACTTTCAATATGAGCTAAACCTTAATTACTTGAGAATTGTAATGGGATGAACCCTAATTTGTTTAATTCATGTATTTCAATTTGGGATTAGTTTCTAGTTTAATTTGAATTGGGTATTTCATATTGCTTATTATTTTATATTAATTTCACTAATTTTGAAGTCATGAATCAAACTTAGGTCATAGTAATTAAGCTATTCACTTTGGTGGGGAAGTGATCGTCTTGACGGGGAGTTTAATTACTGAACTAGATAATAAACGTAAGGTAGAAATTATTGATCCTGACAGACTTAGTTAACCTTATAGACAATTGGGTAGAAGACTTTACCATTCGAAGGTGGATTATAATCGCCCTGACGGGGTTTGTAACACCTAAGAATAGCTCCTAGGTCCACCCTGACGGGGGCTAGGAGATTATAGAGTCCCGACTAATATAGAAATATAAGTTCTGCCCTTAAAGAAAGCATTAATTAGGTAAGTTTAGGTGATTCCCTAGCGAGACTCAAATGTAGCTCATATATGCGTCTTAGTCTTTTAGTATTTACTTTTAGTTATTTTGTTTCTTTGCGTCTAGTAGTTTAATAACTCGAAACCAAACAAATATCTTTTATCTTTTATTTTCTGTATTAGCAATTACTACTATTTATCTATTGAACACTTGGGTTATACCAGTCCAATCCCTGAGAACGAACCCGACTTATCGGAGTATTACTTGGACAACCGTACACTTGCGGTATTGTGGTTCCTTTAACTTTCGCATTAATTTTATAACACACCAGGACCCACCAAGTTTTTGGCGCCGCTGCCGGGGATTGCAGTGTGTGACCCCGGTGTTTAATCTTTAAGTAGTTTTAATTGTTTATTTATTTTTTGCAGTTTTACGCTTGTCTTTGTTTTGTCTTGTTTTTACAGGTTCTTTATTTAGGTAATGACCAAGAGATTTTATTGAAAGATGTATAGAGGACATTACCCAGATCCCGATCCATATGACTATTGGGAAGACTCTTCGGGACAACAACAATGGGGTAGTAACTTCTACCAACCACCTTATCAACACCCGCAAGAGAAAGGTTGGAACAACCAATGGATCGGGAATAATCAACAACAATTGTCGTATCACTATCATCAAGAACAACCATCTTATCACTATCAACAAGATCAAAGATGGAACATTCAAAAACCTCCACAAATAACTCTTGCCTATTTGAATGAAACAATTGCTAAACACCAACGCGAGAGCGAGGAACGTAGTGCAAAAATAGAACGGTTGCTAGAAAGGGGTTCCAGATATAATTGTCATGACTTTGCCGAGAGTAATAGCAAGTCTTATGAAGACCCCAAATTCGAATGCCGTTACGAAGAGAAAATCATGGGAATATTTCAAGAGCAAAAGGCAAGAGATGAGGAAAGAAATGCCAGAATGAAAAAAATAAAACATATGCTAGATGAACTGGCATCCCTTTATGATGCTCCTGAAGAAGTAGATGAGGAGGAAACGTTGAAAGACAATGTTAGTGATAGTGATACGCCCACCGTGCCGGTTATAAATGGAGACCACCATGTGGTTGAGAATCTTGTTAGCATGGTAGAAGAAGGAGTAGCAACACAATTCCTAGAAGTTAACACAGAAATTGTTATTCCTATAGTGTATGCACTTGATCAAGATACAGAACGCAACCAAGAAGAGGTGGTGATCGAGGTTATAGAAATTACAGAGCAAAAATATGACGAGATAATAGTAGAAGATTGGGTTGACAGCGAAGACGAATCTGAAGTGTTCGGAGAATCAATTGAAGAAACCAAGGTTCACACTAAAACAGAAGTTCAATCTCCACCACAAAAAGTTCACCAATTACCATCTCTACCCCGAATCATGAATGAGATTAGAGCTGAGAAATTCGAATCACCTCCACCACCACAAAGTTCAGACATGTGCTATACAAGCAAGGTGTCACACCGCGAGAGTAAAGCGGAAAGGAGGAGCACCTACCCACCACATTTTAAAGAGGAATGTGAGATTGAAACAAGGAATAAAAGTGAGCTTATACCGTGGAGAACGGTCATCTACTATTGTGTGGGGGAAAATAAGTTTCTTCGTGAAAATAAGAAGGCGAAACGAAGTACTTACCCACCCTCTTTCAAATATCGATTATATAAAATTCTAGGTGGGAAAGTTATTAAGCTTACATGTCAAGGAAGAGGCGGATTTAAGCGGAGGAGAACCGCAAGGGCCTCAATACCATCTTCATGGAAGGTAACGCGTCGAACTTAAAGACGTAATAAACAAAAGTGCTTCTTGGGAGACAACTCATGTTTAATTTGCTTTATGTTTTTGAATTCCTAGTGTATACTTCTAAGTAATTGTTGAGTCTTAGTGTCTATTTTTAAAAGAAATGAGAAAGGTAGTGTGTTAATGGTGCAGGAATTGAGTTTGGGATGAAAAGGAACGAAAAGAAAAAAAAATCTGCAGCGCCACCGGTATACCGGACGCAATCCCCGGTATACCGGAGGGAGGAAACACGAGCCCGCGGGTTCTGGAATCGGGTTTTTTGCCGAAATGTACTTTACTGGGACTGGATAGCTGGTCATCTGACCGGTATGCCGGCCCGCTGTGTCCGAAAAAAAAATCTGGAC
Organism: Nemophila menziesii; assembly: GCA_029959085.1. Classification (NCBI taxonomy): domain Eukaryota; kingdom Viridiplantae; phylum Streptophyta; class Magnoliopsida; order Boraginales; family Hydrophyllaceae; genus Nemophila; species Nemophila menziesii. The sequence goes on from JARWIR010000002.1 coordinate 80,110,192, forward strand.
ACAATCAGAGAAAACTTCGGCAAGTCATATCTTTGCGCTCGGAAGTCAAAATCAGGTGATCTTTGAGCCTAAACTGCATAACTTTTTGAGATCTAGCTGTTGGGGAGGTCGTCGTTCGCGACCGCCTAGCCGGTGATACCGTTGGTATGCGGGTGCCCAAAAACACGTGCCCACGGGTATCGACTCGGGTTCAAGGCAGAATGTTACAAAAAGAAGGACATCCGGCACCGGTATGCCGGCCAGAACTCTGGTATGCCTGTCAGTATGGCGGTTTTGAAGAGTTTGTTGCCTTATACACTTCTTACTTCATCAAGAAGAAACCCTAGCCTCTTCAAAAACGATTTTCCAGACCCTAACCCTTTATATACCTGCACAAAGACCACTATAACACCCAAGAACATTAAATCCTTCCTCCTATTTCATTCCAAACACACATCAAACACCACAATCCTTCAAGAACATCAATAAATCTTCTCCTTCAACCTTAAACCTCTTCATCAAAGCTTCAATCCTATCTATTAAACCTTCCCCAATCATTACCCATCTCATATAACACCTAAAACCTTTATTATAAATCCTCAAAACATCAAATTTCAAAACTCTTCTCTAGTTTTTGATTATTTGAAGTTTTGAGTTTGGGGTTCATTGAGATGTCGAAGATTGGGAGGTCAAGAATACCATGAAGAGAAAGAAGAAGTCGAAGAACCTTGTATTACTTTTGGTGTTGATAGATGTAGTTGAAAGAATGAAATTTTGGGAGGATAATCATGAAGAGGTGTTGAAACCCATAGGAAAAATCACAAAAGATCTGGAGCTTATGCAAATCATATTACGTGGAGTGAGCAATGTTCCACATGCCACCTACGCAACACAAGGAGCTCAACCTACACACAACCATGGAAACCAGCTTCGTGCTGGTTCAGATACGTTTTCCTATCCCTTTTCTCATTTGTTTTATTTGTTTTATTTGTTTTATTTGTTTAATTGCTTTCTTGAGTCTTTTTCGAGTCGTGGGGACACGACTCATTTTTGAGTTTGGGGTGGGGCTCGTTGCCTCATCCCAATTTTAAGTGTGTTACTGTGTTTTTTTTTTAAATTTAGTTTGAGGAATGCTTTGACTATAGAGTATTTTAAATGCCCCCATAAGCATACTTTTTGTGAATTTATGATAGAAAATAGTTGACTTTAGGAGTTAGTGTAAAACGCACTTACAGGAAGTATTAATGAACAATGCAAAAGAAGTAAACTTGTGCTTAAGTATAATGAGTGGTTTGTAGAACGTGAGATCTAAATGAGTAGAGAACCCGCTTAGGTATGAACTAGAAGCAAGCTGTGTAAATAGGAAGATGATAGAGGCAGTTCTTTGTTAGCCCTTTGAATCCCTTTTGGCTGTCTATCCCTGAAATTAATTTTATCCTTCTTAGCCAAATTTTTAGCCTTTAAGCCTTTCATTTGTCGCCACATTATAAGCCAATATCCCTTTAGATTGTTAGGCATGACCATATGACCCGCACTTGAATCACGATCCTGAGACTTCCTGTCTTGAGCTTGAGTTTGGGGTGGTGGTCCACTATATGGGAATTTACATTGGGTTGGGAGTTTTTGAGCTTATTAATGATGCTTTTTGCTATACATGATGATGATTCACAGGTTTATTGTATTGTAACCCTTTGCCGGGGTAATACTGAATGGAAAAGAAGCTTCGAGCTCAAGTTATGAATAGGCATAACTATGAAAAATAGCATGATATCTCAAACATCATAAAGAGAGTCATAGCTATTAAAAAAAAAGATTTGAAAAGAATATACATATTCGGACCGACAAAGTGGAAAATTTTAGGTGAATCATCCTTAGTGCTTATTGGGTTAATTTGGGGACGCTAATTAAGCGCGTCAATTGGGTTGAGTGAGAACGTAATTCGAGTGTAAACTCAAGCTCTTGGACAGTTTGTTGATGGTAAGTGAGGAGAGAGCCAAAAGCTCACTTCAAATTTACCAAATATACATACCATACCGTCCTTCAGCCTATGCTAAAACCGTAAAGACCTCGTGATTCCTAGATGCACAGTGAGTTAATAGGGATTATTCTAAGTGGAACATTCAACACAAGTAAGGATCGAGGAACACCCTATAGCCACCATCTTGAGATAAGTATTAAGCGTAACCTTCTAGCATTGTGAAATTAATTTTGATTTAATATTATTTTGTATTTGATTGTGCATGATAAGTGTAGGTGTATATTAATTCCTAGGTTAGACTATATGAAATTTGTTTTAAGCTTTGCTTTGGGATTATTTACTAGATTCTACCTTCTGCGTTCACCTAAAATATCCTTTGTTTTTATTTTACTTTGTCGGGACGACAAAGGTTTGAGTTTGGGGTCTTGATGTCTCCCGATTTGTTCTAATTATTAGCCCCTTGGAGACATCCTTTTAGGTGAACAAATGACTTGTTTGATAGACTTTTATGCTTATTTGATCATATTGCACTTTCTCCCCTTGGAAATTAACTAATTGCAGAATCTGAGCTTTTGTGCGTAAATTTGACTATTTTTAATGCAAAGTTAATTGGTTCTTGAAATCTCATGAAAGACCAATCCACTGATAAAAAGTGAGAATAAAGTCTTAGTGTATTTTAGAGTGTTAGGAAGTGATTTCTAGTCGAGTTTCTATTTTTATAGTGCACTTTCCTATTTCGAATTCTTGATTTATTGATTTATTCTTTTAAGCATATGCGGTTTAATTATTTATTTAATGTGAAACTTTTAAAGATAAATGGTAATTACTTAGAGGCCAAGTCAAGATAAAGATGAAAGGAAAGAAGATTAACATGGAAATAAGAAGATTTAGGAAAGATTTATTCAAAGGAGGAAAAGATAAAGCTGCCTTTTGAAATCTGAAATTCAGCCACGTTTTAGAGATTAAATCATAATAAAAGATTGGCTAGGATTCTGGACGAATGGTCTGCACCAATAGAAAGAGCTTTCCAAGACAAGCAGTTTCATATATTGGAACTTCTCAAACGGATAAGTATTGAAAAAGATATGACCAAATCAAATCAGCAGAATCTTATCTTTTAGAGCTACGAATTTGAGAGTCTTTGACTTGTCTTCCACTCCAAGCTAAATTCGACCTAGGTTCCTCCAACACCTATAAATACACCCCTTAACCTCCTACTTTCACACACTTCAGAGAATTAAACAAGAGGCTTAAGGTTTTCAAGTCAGAGCACGAAGGAGAGAAGAAGCTAGAAGCTGGAGGAATCCTGTTCTTCCATCCATAGTCATTCTACCCTTTAGGTTTTTCATTTATCTTTTGTATTTGAACATGAATTCCTTTTATTTAATGTTAGTTTTTAATTTCATCATGAGCTAAATTTCTTTATACTTGAGAATCGCATAAAAGGGATGAACCTTGATTAATGTTTTCTATGTTTTGAATTTGGGATTGTTTAGATTTAAATTAAATTGAGTTTTAGGTATTGGTTATTACTTTGTTTTCATTACTAATTCTTTTAGGAACAACTAGAATTAGCTTTTAGTATTTGGGCTATTCACTTTAGTGGCGAAGTGATCATCCGACAGGGGGGTTTGAATACAGATCTAGGTAATACCCGTGTAATGTCCGTTATTGACCGACAGGCTTAACTAGTTACATAGCCAAAGAGGTAAAATCATATCATCCGAAAAGCCATATTCGACCATACAGGTGTTTATGATACTTTAGGATAGCTTCTAGGTCCACCCGACAGGGGGCTAGGAGATATTAGAGTCCCGACTAATATTATAATTCCAATTCTGCCTTTAAACATAACATAGATTACATTGATTAGGTGGATTCCTTCGCGAGGATCAAGTATTTCTCTTATCTGAAGTTAGTCTTTTATTTGATTTATTTCTTTCCTATTAAGTTAATTTAGTTTTATTTTAATTGCATCTTTTAATTTCCAAAAACCAAACAAAAATTACTATCTTTTATTTTCTGCTTAGCAATTATCTCTACTATCTGATTAATATTTGGGTTGAACCTAATCCGTCCCTGAGAACGAACTTGATTATCATATATTACTTGGGACAACCGTACACTTGCGGTTAAGTGGTTCCTCTATTTTTGCACTTTATTTTATAACACCCCAGGACCCACCATGTCTCCAGAGGGATAATATTTAGAACAAATAGGGAGACATCAAGACATCAAGACCCCCAACTCAAACTTGTATCGTCTCGATACAATAAAAAATAAAAACATAGGGTAGTCTCTAAAATAACAGCTACATCAATGAAGCACAGGGGAGAAGAAGATAGCAGAATATATAGAATAAACTCAAAGCAACTACTCAGAACATTTCATGCAATAATATTTACAAACTACATACCTGCACACTTGTCATATCTGCAATCAACACGACCTGAATTCAAGATTGGATTAGTTTCGCAATGTTAGAAGGAGAGGATCTTTACTCAGTTCACCATGGCGGCTTTAGATTGTTCATCAAACTTCACTAGTATCCAAAGATCCACTTAACTAATTTCTAATGGCTCAATCACTTCTAGATTACATAGCAAAGAATCATAAGGTCTTTAGGGTTGTAATGTTGGCTTAGGGACGGTATGATAAGTATATTTGGATAATTTAGAGTGAGCTTTTGGCTCTCTCCTCACTAGCCATCAACGAATCGCCCTAGAGCTTGAGTTACTCTCGTAAAACGTTCTCACTCAACCCAATGAATTCCTTGATGCACAAATTAGCATCCCCAATAACCCAATTAAAGCATAAAGATGTTCACATAAAAATTCCTCTTTGCCGGTCCAAATATATATTCTTTTCATATCAAATTTTTTTTTCTTTTGTATAGCTATGATTCTCTTTTTGATGTTGAGATATCACGCTATTTTTCAAAAATTATGCCTTTTCATAACTTTAGCTTTTTAGCTTCTTTTTCATTTACTATTACCCTAGCAAAGGGTTACAACTAAACCTGTGAATCATCATCAATTATAGAACAGAGCACACTTAATAAGCTCAAAAATCCCAACCCAATAATATTTCCCATAATGGTGGACCCACCACCCCAAACTCAAGCTCTAAAACAATTGCCTATGCATCGCGATTCGAGTGCGGGTCATATGGAAATGCCTAATAAACTAAAGGGATATGGCTTATAATGTGGCTAATAAAAAGGCTTTAGAAAGGCTAGAAGGGGCTGAGAAGGATATAATAATAAAATGGACAGCAAGCTAAAAGGCAACAAGGGGCTTATGAAAGAACCGCCTTAATCACTTTCTAAACTATGCAATTTCGTCATTCTCTTACCTTTAGCACGTTCATTAAACGAGTTCATCAACTAGATTAGTTCTCACGGCCTACACACCACTCATGGTTCCCTGAGATCGAACATACTTTCTATCGCATTGCTAACTAATCCTTTCCTTACTATCAATGTGTTTTCCTGCAAATACTCAAAGAATACAAAATAAAGCAGCTCATAAACATACTACTTTCTATCATCAACTTACTAAGATTATGCTTTCAAGCTATTAAACACATTCTACATCTAATCCATCTCTTAAAAATTTCAAATTTTTTCAAATTTCTTTAAAAAACAGTAAATCACATAAAAATGGAGATGAGGGACAACGAATCCCCACCCCCAACTCAAAAATGAGTCGTGTCCCCACGACTAAAAAAGACTCAATAAAATAAAAATAGCAAATAATGCATATAGAGAAAATGGTAAGGAAGGAAGAAAACATACTCTTCGAGGCTATTGCCTCGCGTGCTTAATACCCAAGATAGGGTGCAGTGATTTCCTTGTATGTAACTCCATGTATCACCAACTTCTCTATCCCTTACATCCTCTTGTGCTCCATCCCAATCCATAACACTCTAGAGATCTCTTGTTTCTCATCCTCCAATTGGATGAATTTTGAAAATTTAAGCTCTTGATTCTTAGATTCTAGATGTTTTTGATATGATTTGGATGGTTGAATCTTCTTTGTGTTGATGTAGGGAAGGATTTAGATTTGAATTCGTGGTGATTTAGTTGTGTTTTGATGTTAGGTGAAGGTTTGTTGAAGCTTTAATGGAGTTGGGAGAGGTTTGGGGAAGAAAGTGAGGTTTAAGGATTAAGAAATTCAGACTAGAACTCACCTCTTCCTTCTTATAACCTTAAAAACGCGTATATTTTTTTTCCAGCGGGTTTGGGCGGTATACCGGCCGTAGGGCCCAGTATACCGGGGCTACTGTTCCATCAGATCCAAGCTTCGTCAAAAAACCCGAGTTGTAAACACGTGGCACGGGTTTTGTGTTGGGCGGTATACCGGCCGTAGGGCCCGGTATACCGGTGATGCTTGCTTTTGAATTTCAACATTCTGTCTTGAACACGTGGCTAGTACCCGTGCCACGGGTTTTCTGACCTGCGGTATACCGCCGGTAGGGTCCGGTATACCGGTGGCAGGTCAGAATACTCCCAAAATATTTCGTTTTTGCTTCCCGAACTCGATTTCTATGCTACCTGATCATCAAAAACACTAATACCTTCCTCAATAATGCACTATCAACTAAAAAAACGTAAACTAAATAATATACACTAAAAAAAACTAAACTAAGAAAGCAATTAAAGCTTGGGTTGTATCCCAAGAGCACTTTTATTTAACGTCATTTAAAGTTTGACGGGTTACCTCCATTATCGTTTGAGTATGTAACCTCCCCAGCAGTGGGTAAGGCTGTGTATGTCTACAATTCGCGTCCTTTGACCTCTCGAATGTTGTATCTCTATTAATTTTGGTGTCACTACTCGAGTAACAACAAATGGTCCCATCCACTCATTTTTGAAACCTCGTGGCATATTCTCTTGTTTGGAGGCCTTCCAAGCAACCATGGTTCCGACCCCAAACTCATCTTTAGCTTTCTTCTTCACAGGTTCATGGTGGTGGTCCTTCTCTTTAACCTCGTTAGATACTTCTGGAATAATGGGGAACTCAAGTGGCTCCTCCTCTAGAATTTTGTCTAAAACAAGGGATGTTTCAGAACTTGTTGTTGTTATGAGGGCCACGTCTTCAACCTCGATCTCTACACTCGCATTCTCCTTTGTTTCCGGAATATCTTCTGTGACTACTTGTTGCGGTGTGAGTTCTTTTGTATTCCTTTCAAGCATTTGGGTGTAGGCTTTGTCTTTACACACCTCTACAAATGCTTTATCGATGTCACTGTTTGAATGATTTGTCTTTATAGGATTTGGTAATGACATCACTGGAATACTAGGTGGTGAATCCATCCTAGTATCTTCTTCTATCTCTATTCTAACCAAGACCTCAATATTTACTTCCTCTAAACACGCCTTGGCTGGGTTTTCCCTGGATGTAATCGTCCCTTCACAAGGTGTAAATTCAATTTCGACTCCATTACCAACAATTGACTCATCTATGCTTAGCGTGGTTGATTCTTCTATTGTTGGAATCTCTAGTTCACTAGGTGCAACTTGTGGTGATTCCACTTCCTTCTCTTTTTGAAGGATAAAATTTGTAGCTACATCGAATAAAACATCGCTATCAATTTGACTGGCTTCATCATCTAAATTTGTACTTTGGCCTGGTTGCATAGATGGTGCTTGTTGTAATTTCTCAATTGTTTCTGTGAGTTGCGTCAATCGTTGCTCCATTAATTGATGGCTTTGTTGCATGACTTGCACTAGTGATATGGTAGCATCGATTTTCGCATCACTCTTTACTATGTTCTCCTGTGTGACCTTAATGAAACAACTGAGGGAGTCCTCCAACTTGGTGACCCTATTATAAAGTTCGTGAAAGTGAATATTCAAAGAGTCTTCCAGTTGATCCAACCACCACTGTGGTGGTATTTGATCTTGATAACTAGGCGTCACAAGTGGTGGATCTTGCTCTTGATAGGGGGAAATCTCCATACCTAAAGAAAAACCTGAAAAGAGACTAAAACAAAACACACGTAAAACTGAAAACAACTAAAACTACTAACCTAACTTAAACACAAAATAAAATAACCGCTTTAAATCCCCGGCAGCGGCGCCAAAAACTTGGTGGTTCCTTGTGTGTTATAAAATAATGAAATAAAAGCAAAGGAATAAAGGATCCACAGACCGCAAGTGTACGGGTCGTACCAAGTAATAGATAAGTAAAATCGGGATTATCGTCTCCACAGGGATTTAAGTAGTTATTCTAACTTCGTGTTCAATATTAGAATAGATAATTTTAATTGCTAAAGATAAATAATAAAGGAGTTTGTTTTCTAATTAACTAAATAATAAAATAGACAATAAAATAAACAATTAATAATTATGCAAGAAAGATAAGGAGATGCAAGTATGAACCTATCCTATTCAATCTATGATTCCTAAGAATAAGGGTGAATGGGAAATCTCACAATAGTCGGGAATCTATAATCTCCTAGCCCCCGTCAGGGTGGACCTAAGAGCTATCCTACGGTATTACAAACCCCGTCAGGGCGATTATAAGCTACTTTCAGATGAATACTATTTTACCTCTTTGGCTACGTGGTTAGTCAAGCCCGTCAGGGTCAAATAACGGATACCACGCGTCTATATTCTATGTCTGTAATTAAACCCCCCGTCAAGGTGATCCATACGCCACTATATGGAATAGCCTAATTACTAAAACCTACCCTTGATTCGCGACGTCAATGATAGTGAACAAGCACAAGAATATAGTCAATGGAAATTAAGAACCAATTCAATTAAATACTAAAATCCCAGATTCAAATTAAAACAGATAAACAATATTCAATGGTTCATATAATTACAATCCTAAAGAGAAATTATGCATAAATAAACTTCTTGAATACATAGCTTAGAAATACCTCATAGACAAAATAGATCTAATACTAAATTACCCAAAGAATAGAGATGGAGAAGTGTTGAATTGATGAAATTAAGCTCTAGCTCTTGCTTCTTCCTCCTCTAGATCCTCTTGATTGCTTCTATGATGAATTATTTGTGTATATTAAGCTTATGCAGCCAAGGGATGATTTTCTAAGGTTTAGAGATGTTATTTATAGGTGCTAGGTCGAATTACTTGGAGTGGAAGACAAGTCAAGGACTCTTAAATTCGTAGCCCTAAATTTTAGGAAAGGTAAGCTGATTTGATTTGGTCATATCTTTTTCAATACTTATCCGTTTGAGAAGTTACAATATATGAAACTGCTTGTATTGGAAAGAGATTTCTATTGGTGCGGACCATTCGTCCAGAATCCTAGCCAATCTTTTAATTATGATTTAATCTCTAAAACGTGGCTGGAATTTCAGATTTCAAAAGACAGCTTTATCTTTTCCTCCTTTGAATAAATCTTTCCTAAATCTTCTTATTTCCATGTAAATCTTATTTCCTTTCATCTTTATCTTGACTTGGCCTCTAAGTAATTACCATTTATCTTTTAAAGCTTCACATTAAATAAATAATTAAACAGCATATGCTTAAAAAGAATAAATCAATAAATCAAGAAATCGAAATAGGAAAGTGTACTCTAAATAGAAACTCGACTAAAAATCCTTTCCTAATACTCTAAAATACACTAAGACTTTATTCTCACTTCTTCTCCTTGGATTGGTCTTTCATGAGATTCAAGAACCAATTAACTTTGCATTAAAAAATAGTCAAATTTACGCACAAAAGCTCAGATTCTGCAAATAGTTAATTTCCAAGGGGAGGAAGTGCAATATGAAAAATTATGCATAAAAGTCTAGCTAATAAGTCAAGTATTCACCTAAAATGATGTCTCCAGAGGGCTAATATTTAGAACAAATAGGGAGACATCATTCGCCTACTACTAAATTGAATGATTATGATCTTATACGTCTCTATAAGTAGGATGGTTTTGAGGAGTCAATTCTCGTGAGAGTGAGATTCATATGACTATGATATGTTTGATAGGATATAATTAAGTAGTATTCCTTGATGAATTTCTTCATATATTTGTCTTTTATTGCTAGGTAGGGTCTTTGACTTATTTGTATTTAATTTAGTTATTTGCTTCAACAATTTATCAAACTAGTTTTCCAATTACATATGAATGCAACTTGTTTCTTTTTGTTATATGTTGTAGTTGACTTTCATATTATATTTATCTATTCATGTTAGAGATAGTGAAAGTAATCAAATTAAATGAATGAAGAGATTAAAAAAATATGGTGATTCATGATTAAGAACATAGTGAACTTTTTTTATCACTTGTTTTGTTATCTTTTTTGTTCATTCTATTTGCATTGATAGCATTGTATTGTTAAATGTAAGTATGCTAATGGAAAATATCTTACTTTATTAGAAAATGTAATAAAAAATCATCATTGTTTATCTCAACAAATGAGACAAAATGAATGGTGAGAACTGTAGCCTTTGGAAACTTTAGATACATTATGTTCTAGAGGAACAAGATGTTATTGAGTCTATTGAAAATGTCATGGCTCTGTCTGAGGAAAGAAACACAACTCATAACATAAGGGACGTGGAGGCTTATGAGATGTGGAAAAAGAAAGATTCCACTACTAAAGGCATCTTGATAACCTCCATGCACGACGACCTTGTCTATGAGTATCAACAGTACACCACTGCTAACAATATGTGGAAAGCTCTCAATGAGAAGCTTGGGGGTATGACTATAATTAAGTTGCGTTGATTAACCTTCAAGTTTGATATTACAAGAAGAAGCCTGATCTAACCATGCAACAAGATCTTTGGGAGATGGCTAGGGAACTTAAGACTGCAGGTCATAATCTTACTAATGAACAACAGGTTTGGGTTGTGATCCGATTTATTCCAAATAACAAGTAGAATATGAAGAGAAACTTGACTCACAATGACAATATCAAAATATTTGATAATGTCGCTCATCATGTGATGTTGGATATGAGCATCTAGATGCAATTAAGTCTCAAGGACAGGGTTATATTGTTGAGTCGAGCTCCCACAAAGGTTCTGAAAATAAGCGCAAGAACTATGTGAAGAAAAATGGAATTAATACTGCTTCCAAAAAGATAGTGGGGGTACGACTGTGATTAAGTTGTGTCGATTAACCATCAAGCTTGATAATTACAAGAATAAGCTTAATCTAACCATGCAACAAGATCTTTGAGAGATGACTAAAATGATTAGGGAATCTAAGGTTGTATGTCAGAACCTTACTAATGAACAATAGGTTCAAAATGTGATCCGATCTCTTCCAAATAACAAGGAGCATGTAAAGATAAAGTTGGCTCAAAATGACAATATCAAAACTTTTGATGATGTTGATCATCATGTGATGTTGGGAGATGAACATCTAGATGCAATTAAGTCTCAGGGCCAGGCCTATATTGCAGAGTCAAGATCGCATAAAGGTTTTAAAAATAAGCGCAAGAACTATGTGAAGAAAAATGGAAATGAGTCTGCTTCCAAAATGAACAATTATGGTGGTTACAATAAGGGAAAACATTTTCTTAAGAAGAAAGATAAGAGTAAGAGGAAATGCTATAACTGTGACAAGATGGGTCACTTCGCTCATGAGTGCAGCAAACTTAGGAAGGAAACAATGTCTTTTACTTCTTGTAGATTTTCTTATAATACCAAAACTGTATTTTTAGCTGATTCTAACCCTTTGTGGAATGTGTATTCAAGAGAGGCATACCATGTAGCCAATGGTCAAGGGTCATGTGTAGAGTACCATTGGATCCTAGAGGGAACGAGGTAGATATATGTAGGTGACAACAACAAGGTTGAAGTCAAATGAGTTGGTACATGCAAGTTGAGCTTGCGGGGTGGTCAACCCTTGTACATGCATGATATACTTTGCACACCTGATATTCAACGGAACTTGATCTTGGTCACTGTTCTTCTAGGATTAGGTTTTAATGTTTATTTTCATAACAAACAAGTAGATATCTATTATGAAGCTAAGTATGAAGGTTATGGTTTTATATATCATGATTTAATTGTACTAGATGATGATAACTCGTTTAATAATTAATATGTTAGTAGTTGTTTTTTTATGAATACTTCTTCTAGTAATTCTAACGTAGAAGAAAGTATATGACATGCTAGACTAGGTCATATTTGTTAAGACCGTATGAATTTGTTAGAAAAGACAAACCTTTTGGGTTTATTGAGTAAATTCAACTTGTCAACTTGTAAAAATTATTGTTGACAAAAAAAAAATCTTGTAAAAATTATCTAGCGTGTAAAGCAGAAAGGAAACCATTTGGAAAGGCTAAAGTAGTCAAGTACCTATTACAAGTAATTCATTTAGACATATATGGCCCAATGAGTTTTCAACTAGACATGGCAAACATTATTTTAAAGGGGGTCACAACACAAAAAATATTTTTGAAAGACTATATATTATATTTTAAAGAAAAATAGGGGACCACTTTATTATTATTCAATTCACAAACCTGGGAGCATAGCATGAGATGGGAGAAGAAGACGGGAAGCATTCGATGTCCTATCCTTCATCATTCGTTATCAGTTATTAGTATAATTTTATTCGATTTTATCTTCTGAACATGAATATTACATTATTAATTTTTATTTTAAATATTTTAGTACGAACGAAATTCCCATAACTTAAAAATCGCGATTATGTATGAACCATTATATTGTTTTACTATGTTTATTGAATTTTGGATGGTGCATATTTAAACGAATTATTATTTAAATGATATGATTATGTTTGTGACCTATAACTCAACCCTTACTCTGGCCAAGTATAAGACTGACCTTACCCTTAGTAGGACTATTACCTTGACAGGAGGTTCGGTTTACGAAAAATAATACATAAACATTTTTTGTGTGTTAGTGATCCTGATGGGATTGACTAGTCCGATAGTTAATAAGGTTAGTTATATTTAGCATTGATCATTGCTTAGAGTTCTCTCAGAAGGTTCCTCTAATAGTATAGAGGTAGCTTCCTAAGCTACCTTGCTAGTAGTTAGGAAGAAGATAAACTCTCAATTATTGCATGTTTTAACAATTCGCCCTTAAACAATAAAACGTAAATTTAATACTAGTGTTGATTATTTGCGAATTCAAGAGCTATCTTCTCATCTTATCTCTTAGTTACTTACTTCTTTTTTTGGTTAACCGGACAAACAAAACACGCTTCACAATTAACCAATGCCCAGTCGTTCAAATCTTTCAGTCAGTTGAACCGAAAGAAGATGTCCCTGATTCCCGCTGTCTAGCAATCCGCGCAGCTCGATCTGCCAAGCCATTGCATCGCCTCGGGATATGCATAAACAACATGTCTCCATACTCCTCCGCAAGAGCCCAAATCTTCTTAATATAGGGCTTGACTTTCCACCACGCTACTGACAGTGATTTGATACCTTGAATCAAGTCAAGGTTATCTGAAAAGATCGTAGTCCTCTTGGTCGTATCCTGTTTGGCCAGTTACGCTGCTTCGAGTATCGCAATGTCTCCCCTTCAGCAATTGAGTCAGTCCAAATGCTCTTGGAAAACACATGCCGCGCCCAATTCCACTTTGCTCCGATCCCTGTGTAAAAGAAACGTCACATGTGTATAAAACTTGTGTACCTGGAGGAGTATGGAAAGTTCTCGTGACTCGATTCTCTGGTTGTCATCCACTGTCAACCTCATGTAAGGTGTCCATCCAAGTCCAGGTCATTCATAATGGCATAGAGAACTGTATTCACATCAAGTGTCCGGTCTCTTTAGTTATTTACATTCTTAGTCTTTATTTTAATTCATAATCTTAGCTTAATTCATTTTAATTGCACCTTTAATCTTTTAATATAAACACAAAACAAATATCCATCTTTTACATTTCTAGTTAAACAACTCATTTTAAAACACTTTCCAAGAACACAACATAAAAATTAATAATCATAGTTCATGTGTGAACAATAATCTTAATACTTATTTAAATTACTTGTCAATAATTGTACATTTACGATTTAGTAGGGGTATTGATGTGTTAGGTTATTTTATATCACATCTGGAGACGACAACCATCTGTTACAAATCTCGTCAGCAATGTAAGTGCCCAAAACCTTTACCACCACTTAGACATCTTGTGTTATCGCTACACAAGGAATCCAATATACTTTCGATACTCAATATATCACATAGCAAGGATCGGAGTTCTCACACTAGAAAATAAAATTCAATTGTCTTTATTACATTATAATCTTGTAATAAACTAATTCTTCTCAAGATTATGAAACCGTCCTACTATTAATAGTTAAGGTGAACTGGAAAGACTTGAAACTAATTTTTCTTCCTTAAAAAGCAGCTTTATTAATTGCAATTGAACCCCCACGACATTTAATAATACATCTAAATTGAATCCAAAGTATTCTCAAATCTGCAGATAAAGATAATTGCAGAACTGCTCTTTTCAAAACCTGCATACAATTGTTAAATCTACCACATCCATACTTTTTTATTCCTTAGATAATCCCGTCACGCTTTGTAAAAAATTATCTAGTTTGGTTGCTAGCTTTTGGTGGGATAACGGGAACAAAAAAAGAATTTTTTTGGATGTCATGGAAGAAAATAACTAAATCGAAAAAAACAGGAGGAATTTGTTTTAGAGATTTTAGAAAAATGAATTTGGCAATGTTAGCTACACAGGCGTGGAGAATTATCAGGAACCCGGATTTGTTAGTCGCGAAGGTGCTTAAAGGAATATACTCGCCAATGACGAATTTTTTGGATACAAAACTAAAAAATGCTAGATCGTGGAGTTGGGCGAGTATCTATAAAGGAATTCAATTTATTAAAAAGCACGCCAAATGGTTAATCGGGAATGGGTTAAAAACAGACATTTGGGAGGACAACTGGATAGGAAATAATATGAAAGTGGAAAAACCAATTAACTGCGAGCTTAAATACGTAGCTCAACTGTTCAAAAAAGACCTCTCAGGATGGGATTATGATCTTATTTGTAAATTATTCCCACAAAATGTAGTTAGTGAGATTATAAGAATGCCAGCTACCCATCTTAACATGGAGGATAAGATTGTTTGGCCTTTTAACAATGATGGAGAATATTCTACCAAATCAGGCTACCACACATTATGTAATGAAGATTCAGCAAAAGAGGCACAATCATCGAAAGAAGCGGAAGGAAATGATCCTACTTTATGGGACTTAATCTGGAAAGCTAATATACCGCTCAGAATTAGGAACTTTGGCTGGAGGGCGGCGAATGATTTACTTCCTTCAAAAGTTAATCTTAAGAAAAGGAAATGCGTTAAAGATAATACATGTGAATGGTGTGAGCTGAAGGAAGAATCAATTGACCACATGTTACTTACATGTCCATTTAGCATGGCAGTTTGGGCTAATTCGGATCTTCAAATAAAAATCGATAAAGATATGAAAGTTGACTTTGGAAGATGGTTCATGGATACTACTGATTCTTATGCGAAAAATGGATGGGATAAAAGAAGGGTAGTAGCAACATTATTGATAACATCATGGAATATTTGGAAAGAGAGAATGAAGGGTTTCTTTGAAAGAAAGAAGTGGACGGTGGAAAATATAAAAAGGAACTCAGATAATCTGATCGATAAACTCTTTGGTGAACGAAATAGAATCAAAAAAAATTATGATGAGAAGGATAAAACGGTGATTAATACTATGAATGATAACCCGATTATTCAGGATAATGCAGAACTTGTTTGGTTTAGTGATACTTCCTTTGAAAAAAAATGGGAGCCGGCAGGGATTGTTGCTATTGGTATTAATAAAAAAGGGGCAATAAATCATAGAACAGGAAGTAGATGTCTGGTTAACAGTGCGATTGAGGGGGAGACATGGGCCCTCTTATTAGCCTTGAGGACTGCTGGAGGCCTGGTGGCTAACAGTTGTTCGTTTTACACTGATAGCCTTGATTTGGTTCAAGGTCTATCGGGAAAGAAAAAGCCGCATTGGAGGCTAACATATATGGTGAACGAAATCAAAGGATGGCTTAAACAATTCCCGACATGGAAAATTTCATACATAAACAGGAAATTCAACAACATTGCTGATGCTTATGCGAAAAGTATTAGACTTAACAAAGATCTTACTAATTGGAGAGACTATTCGGTCGCTGGTGCTCATAGGTTTTTCAATTTGTAGTAGTTTGGATTTGATGTAATCTCTTTCTTTTTTTACATTTTGACAGAAAAAAAAAAAAAATTAGTACTTAGGTTAGGGGGGTAATTTAACAAGAGTGCATATTAAAAAATAATTTATATATCTATTTCCTGAATAACAAAGCAGCACATAATCAAGTGAAAATATATTAAATAGACCAACGACCCAGCATTTAAATGGCCAAAATCCAAATTGTATTTTATATAGCATAATGTAATGTTCCTACAATTTTGCGATTATAATGAATTTACATCTCAACCGATCGTATGTATATACAGATACACAGCTATACATCACTTCACAAATCTTGACCAAATCTAAAAACACAAAACAAGATAAGTCAAAATTCACTTTCTTCAATTAAAAAAGAAGTTTATAACATTACCTCATGAATTTGCTGCAAAATGATTAAATATAGTTTCGAGAGTAGATTGACTAATACTATAATCCGATATACGAAGCATATCCCTATTCCTTTCAATATGTCCAAAAACATCCGCTAGCGAAACCTCTTCTCCATAAGGTAACTGATACTTAACACCCAATCCATTACAACCTTGAAATTTCGCACCACGAAATGAACTCATAACAAACAAATCAATCGCCGAAAATTTCTCCTCAGCTAACCACCACTCCGAAAACACATCAAGTGGAATCCCACCGTCACGTATCAACTGTTCGGACAATTCCGTACCAAAGTTCGCGTACGAACCGTCCGTTTTCAATAACAGAGTGTTTACACGTTCATTATTCCCAAGCCAGTTACCAATTCGGATTATCATAGCCGTTGATAAACTAATCGCGTTTTCCGATCCCGATCCGGACCCTCCGATACAAACTTCGAGATCGTTTAATATACTTCTATTTTGACTAGGTACATCGAAAAACTTCTCGTGAATGGTCTGGCAAAAACTTTCCAAATCGGTCGGACTAACTTCATCCGGTTTAATCTCAAGTTCAAGATGGTTTCCGAAACGGGTTTTAAGATGTTGCGGACTTCCGATACATCGTAATTTCCCACCCACCATTATCCCAATCCGTGTACAAAGCGCTTGCGCTTCGTTCATACTATGTGTAGTCAAAATTACAGCAGTTTTTCCACGTCTAATTGAAAGTCTCGAAATCACTTCCCACATGAAACGTTTCGCGATCGGGTCCATACCTGTCGACGGTTCGTCAAGTATTACGATCGGAGGGTCACCAATCATCGCGATGGCAACCGATAGTTTCCGTTTATTCCCACCGCTTAAAGTAAACGACGGTTTATCCGCGTGTTTCAATAAATCAAATTCCGATAACTTTTCGGTAACAATTTCTTCTAAATTATACTCCGAAACCCCTTTGATTCGTGCGTAAAGCTCGAGATGTTCTTGAACAGTTAAAAATTCGAGTAACGCGTCGAATTGTGGACAATACCCGATATGTTTTCGAGCAGCTTTTGGATCGGAACGAATATCTTTATTGAAAATAAACGCGGTTCCGTTAGTTGGTAATTCTTCACCTGATAACATTGATAAAGTAGTTGTTTTTCCAGCTCCGTTAGTTCCGAGAAAACCGAAACATTCCCCTTCTTGAACCGAGAATGTTAACGAGTGAACAGCGATTTTCGTCTTTTCACCGGTGTACACTTTGCGTAAATTACGCAACTGTATAATTGAATTATCATTCGAATCTAATAAAACTCTGTTTCGTTCTGTTTCCACATCTATATCTTCATCAACCTCTATAGCTTCTACACTTTCTAAAAGAGGTTCGGAATCTCCACTAGAATTTTTAGAGTTTCGCCACCATTCACGAGAATTTATCATCATGGTTCTTGATATACTAGTATAGTCTAGAGGTTAGATTGTTATTAAATAAAACCTTAGGGACTACATTGTATGTTGTAAATACGTTGAGTATTAGATTGAGTTCTGAGAAGGTTTAAAACAAGAATAAAAGAGAAACAGAAAGTAATAACACAGGATATATCGTGGTTCGACAAAATAGTCTACATCCACGTTGGGCTCGGATTTGAGAGCGCCTTTCCACTATCACCACTGTTAATCACCGATTACAATCTTCACGATTACAGAAAACACTTGAATCAATCAACCCTAATGAATAGACCCAGCAAATCTAACCAATACTCAACTACGCTGAATATCTAGCTTTGAATCAGCGTGATTCAAAGAACAATCACTAGATTACACTAACTATTACAAGAGATTACAGATTGATCAAGAATATAGAGCAAACCCTAGTTTGTCTCGTAAAAGAGGCGAGAGAGTTCTAACTAAAACGTGAACGAAAGAATAATAAGGTTAATGAGAGAAGAGGGTATATATATGAGACATCCTCGAGACTTAATCTCAGCCGTCCATATAAAATAAGATCAACGCTCCATAATAGCTCCGCATTTCTTTAAGTAAAACGACACCGTATAGCCAAGTCATAAGCCAAGTGTAAAAGTCTTCTCTTCCACATAAGCATTGACTTGGTCAAAGGTCTTTATACACTTCACATTATCCCACATCTCCACCTTGAAGTGTAATCCATGGCAGGATCAGCTACATCATTTCCCACAAGTGATGATAGAGGAGGCACAGTCAAAATCTTCATAGCCCAAAGTACCTGCACAACACTTAACCAATACACAACAAATCCAAACAAAGTTTGAACTTGCAGTTAGT
Source organism: Nemophila menziesii (assembly GCA_029959085.1). Classification (NCBI taxonomy): domain Eukaryota; kingdom Viridiplantae; phylum Streptophyta; class Magnoliopsida; order Boraginales; family Hydrophyllaceae; genus Nemophila; species Nemophila menziesii. The sequence goes on from JARWIR010000002.1 coordinate 80,128,986, forward strand.
CACCAATTTAGTACCAAAATCAGCTGGGTTAAGTTCTGAAGTGATTTTCTCCAGTCTCACTTCATTATTTGAAATTATATCTCTGATAAAATGATATTTAACATCAATATGCTTAGTTCTCTCATGATAAACTGGGTTCTTGCTTAAGTGAATAGCACTTTGACTGTCAGAATATATAGTAGAGGTACACTTTATCAATTTTACCTCTTTTAAGAAATTTTGTAACCATATAGCCTCCTTTATACAATCTGTTATAGCTACATACTCTGATTCAGTTGAGATAAAGCAACTAAAGGTTGAAGTTGTGATTTCCAAGCTATACAACTTTTACCCAAGGTGAAACAGTAGGCAGTAGTAGATTTCCTAGAATCTCTACAACCTGCAAAGTCTGAATCTACATAGCCAACAAGCTCAAAAGGACAATTATGATTACCATATATCAAACCAACATCAGAAGTAGAATTCACATAAGCCAAAACATGTTTAAGTGCCAACCAATGATCATATCCAGGATTAGACATGAATCTACTAAGCAATGATATAGAGAAAGACAAGTCAGGTCTGGTACTAATCATAGCATACATCAATGAACCAAGAACATTAGAGTAAGGGACAATTTCCATCTTCAAAATATCAGATTGAGTCTTGGGGCACAATTGCTTAGACAAAACAAAATGACCAGCCAAAGGAATCTGAACATTTTTGCAATTTAAGCTACCATACTTTGAAACTATCTTTTTCAAATAAGGTTCCTGGTGCAGCTTTAACATGCAATTAGTTCTATCCCTATCAATTATCATACCTAGGATTTTCCTAGCATTTCCTAAATCAGTCATATCAAACTCAGATTTCAAGGCATTTTTCAACTTATCAATCAAGGATAGAGAGTTACAGATGATCAACATGTCATCCACATATAATAAGATGTAAATACCACATTTTTCTTTCCAAGTAAAGTAAAAACAAGCATCATACTTAGACCTCAGAAAACCAAGGGATAGGACAAAAGAATCAAACCTCTTATACCATTGTCTGGGAGATTGTTTCAGACCATAGAGAGATTTCTTAAGTAAGCATACATGATCAGGTAATTTTGGATCACCATATCCCTCAGGTTGCCTCATGTATATGGTTTCATCCAAATCACCATGCAAGAAGGCAGTTTTAACATCCAACTGCTCAATTTCTAAGTTGAAACAAGCAGCATAAGCCAACATCACCCTTATAGTTTTAAACTTGATAACAGGTGAAAATATCTCAGTAAAATCAATTCCTTCCCTTTGAGTGTAACCTTTAGCAACTAATCTTGCTTTGAATCTAGGAGGATCAGTCTCAGAATTTCCTTCTTTCAATTTATATAACCATCTACATTCCACCAACTTTGATTCAACAGGTTTAGGAACAAGACTCCAAGTCTTATTAAGCATCAAGAAGTTATATTCTTCATCCATAGCTTTACACCACTGGTTCTTTTCCTTGCAACTAATATCATCAAGATATGAGTGAGGTTCAGTGTCTCTAACCTCAACTGCAGCTGTAAGTGCAGTATATACAAGATCAGCATAGGAATATCTACTAGGGGTTCTGGTTTCTCTTCTTGGCCTATCTCTTGCTAGCTGGTAACCTTCAAGACCTCCAACAGTAGACTCATCCAAGTGTTGAGCCTCTTCATTTTCAGTAGAATCAGGTGGGTCTTCTTCATCATCCTGAGGTAATGGTTGCTCCACTTGGTGATCTCCAGTTGAAAAGTCAGGAGGCTGCACAGGGCTGAGAGGCTCCACCTCAAACTCAACTTCCCTAGTATTACCAGATGGTTCAGCTGTAGCATCATCACCTGTATTACTCACATTCTTACAAGGAAAAGTTAGTTCATCAAAAATAACATCTCTACTAATAAGAATCTTGAAACCATGAACTGACTTATCCCATAATCTGTAACCTTTAACCCCATGTTGTTGTTGGTAACCAATCATAACACATTTCAAAGATCTGGGGTCAAGTTTACCTTCTTTTGTATGTGCATATGCAGCACACCCAAAAATTCTCAAGTGGGACAAGTCAGGTCTAGTTCCAGTCCAAACCTCCATAGGGGATTTAAACTCAATAGACCTATTGGGACTCCTGTTAATCAAGTATGTGGCAGTATATAAAGCTTCCCCCCAAAAACATTTTGGTAAACCAGAAGTAAGTAAAAGACATCTGACTTTTTCTAAAAGAGTTCTATTCATCCTCTCAGCAACACCATTTTGCTGAGGGGTTTTTCTAACAGTTCTATGCCTCAAAATTCCATTTTCTTTACAAAAATTATCAAACTGTTCATTACAAAACTTAAGACCATTGTCAGTTCTAAAGACTTTAACTGATTTACCAGTTTGATTTTCTTCCAAAAGTTTCCAATCTTTTATTTTTGAAAAAGTTTCATCTTTAGTTTTCAAAAGAAAAGTCCAAACTCTCCTACTGTAATCATCAACAATAGAGAGAAAAAACCTGTAATTACCAAGGGAGTCATACCTTTCAGGACCCCATAAATCTGCATGAACATACTCAAGGCATTGAGAAGCTAGGTGAGCTCCTGCCTTGAATTGTTGTCTATGTTGTTTTCCCAGGACACAGTTCTCACAGAAGGGGAGATCACAAAGTGTATCTTTTCCAAAACTACCATTTTTACCCAGAATATTAAGCCCTTGTTGACTCATATGGCCAAGCCTCAAGTGCCACTTATGGGTAGCTGCAAGCTTAGGCTCAGAAACAATATTAGTCAAACAAGAAATGTGAGTACCATTTAACACATACAAGCCAGCACATTTAGTTCCAGTAAAAAGTAATTTGGAATTTCTATACACATTGATATTGCCATTAGATACTTCAGAAACACAACCAAGATCATCTAAGGCTCCTAAAGAAATCAAGTTCCTTTTCAAGTCAGGTATATATCTCACATTGGTAAGAGTAATTTGTTTACCATTATACAGTTTCAAGTTCACCCAACTCCTTTAACATCACAAGTTTGATCATTACCCATATAGACAGTTTCATTACAAGTGTCAATCAGATCATGAAACAATTCAGAAGAGGGGCACATATGGAAAGTACAACCAGAATCAAGAATCCAACTAACATGACTAGCTTTATCAGTAATGTTAAGTACCTCATAAACATCATCTTCTATCTTAGGCATGCTAACCATATTGGACTCATTCACATTAGCAGACAATTTGTTTTTCAATCTAAAACAATTTTTCTTTAGGTGTCCAATTTTACCACAGTGAAAACATTTTCTAGTCTCCTTGCCCTTTGATTTATTGTTAGGGCCAGATTTTTTATGTTTATTCACCTCAGGGACCTGTGTAGTATCTGTTCTAGGTTTTATAAACAAATTAGAGCCAGTTCTTCTGCTATTTTTAATCTCATTTTCTCGGGTTTTCAAGGCAGTAACAACTTGTTCAAATGTTGGGACAGTACTAGCATATTGGAACACATCTTTAACCACTTGATAAGACTCAGGTATAGAATTTAAAATAATCATACACTTACTAGTATCATCTAAAGCCTGAGGGGTGTTATTTAGCACAAGGGTCATTTTCAAGAACTCATCAAGATTATCATCTAGAGACTTACTAGTATCCATTTTATAATTGAACAGAGACCCTTTCAAGAAAGCTAAATTAGGCAAAGATTTAGAAGAGTAAAGAGATTCTAACTTGTTCCACAGATCAAGTGCAGTATCACAGCCATCCACCTTTCTAATTACTGAGTCAGAGAGGTTCAAGAAGATGATGTTATATGCTTCTTCAAGAATTTCAGCCTTCTTATCCAAAGTACCTTCAGGCCATTCTTTAATGTCCTCAACAAGAGCAGGTGCAACCTTATGATGAGACAGCAGAGCCTTCATCCTTTTCTGCCAAACACCAAAATCAATTTTCCCATCATAGACTGACATCTCAATACGAGTTGTAGCCATTTGGTAAGAACAGAGAAAATCACAAAGTAAGAAATACTTTTAAATCACAAGAAAGTGAAAGCAATAGATCGGGAAACAAATTAATGTCTCACACACGATCTACAAACCGTTTTAAAACCTTTAAACGAATCGGTCAAGAACCAAAACACCAATCAGGAACACTCAACAATTTTTAGAAAAAGTAAATCGCAATTTAGGTCAGATTTAAAAACCCTAAAGACGAGTTCAGAATCGATTGACCTAATTCGAGATTTTAAGCAAGCTCTGATACCACTGTTGTAAATACGTTGATTATTAGATTGAGTTCTGAGAAGGTTTAAAACAAGAATAAAAGAGAAACAGAAAGTAATAACACAGGATATATCGTGGTTCGACAAAATAGTCTACATCCACGTTGGGCTCGGATTTGGGAGCGCCTTTCCACTATCACCACTGTTAATCACCGATTACAATCTTCAAGATTACAGAAAACACTTGAATCAATCAACCCTAATGAATAGACCCAGCAAATCTAACCAATACTCAACTACGCTGAATATCTAGCTTTGAATCAGCGTGATTCAAAGAACAATCACTAGATTACACTAACTATTACAAGAGATTACAGATTGATCAAGAATATAGAGCAAACCCTAGTTTGTCTCGTAAAAGAGGCGAGAGAGTTCTAACTAAAACGTGAACGAAAGAATAATAAGGTTAATGAGAGAAGAGGGTATATATATGAGACATCCTCGAGACTTAATCTCAGCCGTCCATATAAAATAAGATCAACGCTCCATAATAGCTCCGCATTTCTTTAAGTAAAACGACACCGTATAGCCAAGTCATAAGCCAAGTGTAAAAGTCTTCTCTTCCACATAAGCATTGACTTGGTCAAAGGTCTTTATACACTTCACATTATCCCACATTGTAATTAGTATAGAGTAAGTTGGTTAGTTGTAACAACTATTTAAACAATGTATTAAGCTGTTATTCAGCTTAAGTTTGATAAGATGAATAATACACAATAATCTTCTTTCCTCTTTCTCTCTCTCTGTCTCGTTCATCTTCTTCTTCTTCTTATGCAAACCTTCAATGGAGTCTTGACATCATAAACCTCAAGATCTTCTACTCTTATCATGGTATCAGTTGAAAACAATATTACTTCCGCAATCTAAACATCAATTCTTGCTTTAGATCAAGAAATCATAAGCTTCGACTACTTGCTTCAATGGCGAACAACTCTGCAACAGAGAATTTTTCTTCTCCATTCTATATCCACCCTAGTGAAAACACAGGTGCATCGCTAGTTTCCGAAGTTCTTACTAATGATAACTTCCTATCTTGGACTCGTGCAATTGAGATTGCATTATCAGTCAAGAATAAACTTGGCTTTATCAATGGAGAAATTGTCCAGCCTGCTCTCACAGACTTAAATCTTTTTTCGGCTTGGAACAGAGCTAACAACTTAGTTCTATCGTGGCTCCTTAATTCGATTTCTAGAGAAATCAGAGGTAGTTTATTGTATGTAAACTCAGCTCATGAACTCTACAAAGAGCTTAAAACGCGATTTGGCAAAAGTGATGGTACAAGAGTCTTTGTTCTTGAGAAATCTTTGAGCTCGATTTCTCAAAATTCAAGCTCGATTTCTGAGTATTTCGCAAAGATCAAAACACTTTGGGATGAATATGTTCACTTTAGGCCTATGCCTACATGCTCATGTGGAAATATGAATCAATGCAGCTGCAGAATTCTTGATACATTAATTGAGCGACAAAATAGCGACTTCGTGATCAAATTTTTGATTGGGTTAAATGACTCTTTTGCTGCAGTAAGAAGCCAAATCTTATTAATGACTCCTTTACCACAAATTAACTCAGTTTTTGCAATGCTTATTCAAGAAGAGAGTCAAAGGTTACTCTCGAATTCATCATTTTCTGCACCAACTCATGCCTTCTACTCAAAGAATAACCAAAAATCAAACAATTACGCGGAGAAGAAGAGAGTTATTTGCACACATTGTGGATATAATGGTCATACAGTGGATAAATGTTATCAGCTACATGGATATCCAATTGGATGGGGTGGATCTAAAGGAAAAAGGATTGTTCAAAATCAACAACATTCTGCACATCTTGTTGATGTTGAAGAAGAACTCAAGACTGAACAAGATCATAAGCCGCTTAGTAGCTATGAATTCACACCTGAGGAGATAAGTAAGCTTATGGCTCTTGCACACACTGAGAAAATGAGCAATCCAGCTGTCCATCAAGTCACAATCAATGAAGGTAATTCTTGCACATCTTCTTGCATTTTAGATACAGGTGCTACAGATCACTTGATATACTCAGCATCTATGTACATAAATAAGCCTCAAATTGTTCATATCCCTGTGACATTGCCTAATGGAGAGGTCATATACGCAACACACAAAGGAAACATTAGCTTAAATAATAACATTACTTTAGAAAATGTGCTATGTGTTCCAAAATTCAAGTGCAATTTACTTTCCATATCCAAATTAACTCAAGATTCAGCTGTTACAGTTGTTTTCCTTTCTTCTTATTGTACTATACAGGATCATCTATGCAAGAAGACGATTGGGATTGCTTATGAAAGAAATGGACTGTACTATTTGAACTCTTCACCATCTCATCAAGTTCTAGCTGTCTCAACAAAGAAGAGTGATATATGGCATTCTAGGTTAGGTCATCCATCAAGAGCTAAACTAAATGCTCTCAAGAAAATTGATTCATCTATTGTTTTTTTACAAGATAGTGTATGTGAACCGTGTCACTTTGCTAAACAAAGAAAATTATCATTTCCTGTATCTACTTCTACTTCAAGTGCTTGTTTTGATTTAATACATTGTGACATATGGGGTCCATTCAAACAAGTCTCTCATACAGGACATAGGTATTTCTTAACAATAGTTGATGATTTTTCAAGAGGAACATGGATATACTTAATGCATAATAAGTCAGAAGTTCACATTCATTTAAACAATTTTTACAAAATGGTATTAACTCAGTTTGATTTGAGAATCAAAGTGTTAAGGTCAGATAATGGACCTGAGTTTAACCTCCAAACCTTCTATACATCTAATGGTATAATCCATCAATTAAGTTGTGTTGAAACTCCACAACAGAATGGGTTGGTGGAAAGAAAAGATCAACACCTATTAACAACTGCAAGGGCTATCATGTTTCAATCAAATCTTCCTCTACAATTCTGGTCTGAGTCTATACTTACAGCTGCCTATATAATCAATAGGTTGCCTACTCCTTTATTGAATAATCTTACTCCTTATCAAAAGTTATACAATAAACCACCTACATTACATCACCTAAGAGTGTTTGGATCACTTTGCTATGTGTCAACACTTCAACAAACACAGATCAAAGTTTGATAGTAGAGCTATAAAGTGTATATTCTTAGGTTATCCTCCTGCTACAAAAGGCTACAAAGTTCTTGACATATCAAATAACAAGATCCTAGTCTCAAGAAATGTGGTCTTTCATGAAACAGTCTTTCCCTTCTCAGAAATTAAACCTACTGAGAACCTCCATACCTTCCTTTTCCCTCCTTCTAATACATATGTAGAACCTCTCAATCATAACACTACCATTAATCAACATAACATACAAAACCCAACCAATCAACCTACTACATCTCAACAAACTCGGCCAACAAGAAATAGACAACCACCTTCATACTTAAAGGATTATATATACCACTCAACTTCTCATATCACTTCCAAAACTCAACCACTTTATCCAATACAAGATTATGTTAATACTTCAAGACTTACACCAAAATATGCCAATTATATTGAGAATATATCTTCTCAAATAGAACCAAAAACTTACAAACAAGCTTCAACTTCTAAAGAATGGATTTCTGCAATCCAAAAGGAGCTTAAAGCCCTTCAAGAAAACAATACTTGGACAATTGTTCCACAAACATCTTCAATGAAACCTATTGGAAGCAAATGGGTTTTTAAACTAAAATACAAGGCAGATGGCTCACTAGAAAGGCACAAAGCAAGGCTAGTTGCAAAGGGGTACAATCAACAAGAAGGTCTTGACTTCTTTGACACATTCTCTCCTGTGGCAAAGCTTGTTTCAATAAGGATCATACTTGCTTTAGCTTCAATAAACAAATGGTTTTTACATCAACTTGATGTAAATAATGCATTCCTACATGGGGAGTTAGATGAAGAAGTTTATATGAATATACCACAAGGTCTTCAAGCTCAAAAGGGAACAGTTTGCAAGTTAAATAAAAGCTTGTATGGTTTTAAAACAAGCTTCTCGCCAATGGTTTGCAAAACTATCATCTTCCTTAATATCTTATGGTTTTGTCCATTCATCAAGTGATTTCAGTCTCTTCATCAAGAAATCAAACACTACATTCATAGCTCTTTTAGTGTATGTTGATGACATTATACTTGCAAGCAATAGTATGGATGAAATAAAGAACCTAAAGACTCATCTGCACTCCGAGTTCACAATTAAAGATCTAGGTGAACTAAAATACTTTCTAGGTATAGAAGTAGCTCGAAACTCAACGGGTATTACTTTATGTCAACGAAAATTCGCTCTTGACATTTTAAATGAATGTGGAGTCATGGCTGCGAAACCAACAAATTTTCCAATGGAAACAACTTCAAAGCTAAGACAAGAAGATGATCAAGAATATGAAGATCCTTCATCATATAGAAGGTTAATTGGAAGGTTATTATATCTAACCATCACAAGACCAGACTTGTCTTATTGTGTTAATTCTCTAAGTCAATTCTTAGCAAAACCATGCAATAGCCATTGGAAAGCTGCTCAAAGAGTCTTACGCTACATCAAGAAAACACCTGGACAGGGATTATTTCTTTCCTCAGCTTCTGAACTAAAAATCAAAGCATACTGTGACAGTGATTGGGCTGGATGCCTTGATACAAGAAGAAGCATCACAGGATTCTGTATTTTTCTTGGAGAATCGTTAATTTCATGGAAAAGCAAAAAACAAACAACCATAAGTCGCTCTTCAGCTGAAGCAGAATATAGAGCATTAGCTGCTTTGACTTGTGAGATTCAATGGTTAATCTACGCGTTAAAAGACTATGGCATTGATAATTGTACACCAGCACTTGTGTATTCAGACAGCAAATCTGCTATTGCAATGTCCACGAATCCGGTGCATCATGAAAGGACAAAACATGTCGACATCGATTGTAAAATAACACGCGAGAAAATTCAAGAAGGTTTGATCAAATTATTTCATATCCCTTCAAACTTACAACTTGCAGATATGTTTACAAAGCCACTTGGTTCAGTCGAATTTCACAACAATTTGTCCAAGCTTAACATATCTAATATACATGTTGCGCTTGAGGGGGGCTCTTGATATACTAGTATAGTCTAGAGGTTAGATTGTTATTAAATAAAACCTTAGGGACTACATTGTAATTAGTATAGAGTTAGTTGGTTAGTTGTAACAACTATTTAAACAATGTATTAAGCTGTTATTCAGCTTAAGTTTGATAAGATGAATAATACACAATAATCTTCTTTCCTCTTTCTCTCTCTCTGTCTCGTTCATCTTCTTCTTCTTCTTATGCAAACCTTCAATGGAGTCTTGACATCATAAACCTCAAGATCTTTTACTCTTATCAATTGTTTTGATATGAATAGGAAATATTTCAAGCGCGAGGGTCAAAAGAAAATATATTATACTTTCAATAAGCATGTAAAAAATAGACGCTCCCGTAACATTCCAATCGAAAACACTTCCACTAGAACCAGTTTTCATTCCTTGACGCATAAGAGCTAACGAAGCTAAACCATCAGCGAAACAAAACCCTGGTGATAATCTGAAAAAGTTCTTGAGAATAGAATTCATACTTTTCGTTGATTGTAAAAGCCCCATGATAAACGATAAAACCATAAGGATTAAACCGGTAAAAAAATGAACTAGAAGAACTACATTTTGTGCCATACTATGGTCAGTATAAAAGAACGTTAAACAATACGTTGATGAAGCAATAGCTAATCCGTACTCAATAAACATGATAATCGTGGGAAAAAACGATTCCTTTCCGATAAACTGATCAAGACCAATAAGGTAAATTACCAATTTACCTGTGATTTGACAAAATGTAAAAAAAAAAACCCTTAAGGTTTTAAAACGAACATATACCACCTTGTAGAGGGGGTATTTCATATTAGTCCCTTTTAAAAACCATAGGGGGATTTTTGACCTTTTATCAAACTACAGGGGTTTTTAATATTTGAGCAAATTCCATTTCAAAAATACCCTTTTTCAGGCCAATTGTATTCAAAAGTACAATTTTAGGCCATTTCACTAATTCCGTGAGATATTTCATAGATTTTAAGGGTATTTTAGACATTTCAAATAAACTATATCTTTATTTGACCCGCAATACTATTTGAAGTGTCCAAATTGCCTTTAAAATCTATGAAAAATCTCACGGAATTAGTAAAATGGTCTAAAAATAGCACTTTTGAATACGTTTCGGCTAAAAATGAAATTTACTTTTAATATTATACACAAGAAAATAAAATATAAAAGAGGAAATATTTTACCCTCCATATATTACTCCATCTCAATCCAACATGAGCTCTTTCATAATCAGCAAAATTAATCGACCCTAAAGCAAAAGCTGTAGGTGAAAGAAAAGACGCTGTCACTTTTAATACCCTACAAAAATCCAAATAATAAATAAATAATCCATACAATTAGTTGATTAATTACCGTTTTAGTCCCTGTACTACTCCTTGTTCTCTAAGAATTCCACGAAAACTCCCAACGGTCACCATTTTTAGAGCATAAGGACTATAAGGACTAAAAGTGCAATTAACTTTAAGCAAATTCCATTTTTAAGTCATTACCTTTAAAAACACTTTTAGGTCAAACATTTCAGAATACTCATTTTTAAACCAAATGTATTAAAAATGCCCATTTTAGCCCATTTCACTAATTCCGTAAAGTTTAAAGCAATTTAGACATTTCAATCAAACTATATCATTATTTAACCACATCACAAACTAAAAAATTCTATTTAAAATGTCCAAATTACCCTTAAAATATAAGTAATATCTCATTAGTGAGATAGCCTAAAATTAGGCATTTTCAATACCCTTGGCTTAAAATAAGCATTTTAAACATTTAGCCTAAAAATGTTTTTAGCCAATATATAATGACCTAAAAATGGAATTCACTCTATATTAGTTGATTAATTACACCTTTAGTCCCTATACTAGTCCTTCTTCTCTAAAAATGTCACGAAAAGTCTGTATAATCAGCATTTTTAGAGTTCAAAGACTATGTCATCATAGGGACTAAAAGTGCAAATAAATTATAAACAAAAAATGGTACTAACATGGAAACAGCTTCATCATTAACAGTGTAATAAGGAAAAAAAGCTGCAAGAAAAGAAAGTGTTCCAACTGCTACAGCTGTTTTTGCTCGTGTGAAAAAAGTTGATATCATAAAAGAAAGCATAATTGCACTTAATCCAAATGTAAAAAAGTACACAAATACCAATGATTTATCACTGTACTTGAAAAGTGTACTCATTGTGCAAATAGTTATAATTGCTGAAGATATTGCAAACTGTAAAAAAAAAAAAAAAAAAAAAAATTAAACTCTTATTAACATTATTCAAATAATTAAATGTATATTACCTGTAAAGAGTATGTAATAAACCAAGAAATATGGAATATTTCGTCTTTTAAACCCATCATGTATAAACCTTCTTTAATTTTTTGTTCCTGAGACATTAAATAGAAGATTTATTAGAAATTCAGAATTATTGAACTGTTAATATTGAAAATTACACAAATGGTCCCTTAATTATAGGACATTTGTTACTTTTGTTTGTGATCTTCGAAAGTTTTACCCGAATGGTCCCTAAACTTTGTTTTTGTCTGCGAGTCTAACTTTGTCAGTTAAGTGGCATGTGGCAAAGACAGTTGAGGACTAAAACGATAAAATGGGTATAGTTCAGGGACCATTTGGGAAATTTTACCTATTTAGGAGAACAAAAAATACCGGATTTATCAAACTGTCAATATTGAAAATTCCTTTAATGATCCCTCAACTATAGGATAATTGCTGGTTTTGTTTGCGAACTTCGAAAGTTTTACACGAATGGTCCTAAATTTTATTTTTGTCCCCGGTTAGTCCCTGTTTCTAACTCTGTTAGTTAAGATGTTTGAGTAGGAAAATTTTCGTATTAATGGTTACAATAAAAAATTGTTGCCATGTGGATTTATCGTCAAAATCTGACGTGAGGAATAAAGGTGGTAAAAGACAAAGTTCAAGGACTATTCTAGTAACTTTCAAAGTTTGAGGACCAAACCAGTAAATGGGGAATAAAGCTTGGTAAAAGACAAAGTTCAAGGACTATTCTAGTAACTTTCAAAGTTTGAGGATCAAACCGGTAAATAGGGGAATAAAGGTGGTAAAAGACAAAATTCAAGGACTATTCTAGTAGCTTCCAAAGTTCGAGGACCAAACCAGTAAATGGAGAATAAAGGTGGTAAAAGACAAAGTTCAAGGACTATTCTAGTAACTTTCAAAGTTCGAGGACCAAACTGGTAAATGGGGAATAAAGCTGGTAAAAGACAAAGTTCAAGGACTGTGCTAGTAACTTTCAAAGTTCGAGGACCAAACAGGTAAATGGGAAATAAAAGGTGGTAAAAGACAAAGTTCAAGGACTATTCTAGTAACATTCAAAGTTCAAGGACCAAACCAGTAAATAAATTTATGTTTATAATATATATGTGTATTTAGCTTGGAATATTTTTTAAACAAATTAGTTCATGGTTAAAAGTATAATTTATGATTTAAGATGATTAAATAATCAAACAAAAAAAGAAATTAATTTTAAAAAATATATTTAAGGGGTTAGAATGATTATAGATTTTAAAAAATTAAGAATTAAGGATTAACTAATGGTATTAATAATAAATGGGGTAAGAAATGATTCTGGCCACCATTTATGTAGAATTATATATTAAATGATGGGTGAATGCCCATTAACCACCTGCCACCTTAGTCACTTGCCCATAAAAGGCACTTAAGGTAAATATACCTTAATGCCCTTAGCCCAATAACCACCTGCCACCTTAGCCACTTGCCCATAAAAGGCACTTAAGGTAAATATACCTTAATGCTTACTGCTGTCGACTGCTGCTGCCAAGGGCGAGTAGTGGACTTGTGCAAGTACAATTTTTGTCAAGGGCGAGTAATGGGAGTGTTTCCCACAACTCGTGCAAATACACTTTTGTACTGTATGGGCTAATGTTGAGTAATGGGAGTGTTTCCCACAACTCGTGCAAGTACACTTTTGTACTGTATGGACTAATGTTGAGTAATGGGAGTGTTTCCCACAACTCGTGCAAGAACATTTTTGTACTTGTGGACTAAATGTTGAGTTCTGGGATAGATTCCCAGAACTCGGAAAAGGCTAAGCAAGTTCACTTTTGTACTTGTGGACTAAATGTTGAGTTCTGGGATAGATTCCCATTACTCAGAACTCGGATTGTACTTGTGCAAGCCCACTTTTGTACTTGTGCAAGTGCACTTTTGGACTTGTGGCAAATGTTGAGTACTGGGATATATTCCCAGAACTCAGAAAACGCTAAGCAAGTACATTTTTGTACTTGCGGACTAAATATTGAGTTCTGGGAGAGATTCCCATTACTCATTTGAATTGTTTTTTTCTTCTAGTTTTTCAACGTTAATCAATCAACTTATTCTATACAAACTTTCGCACAATTCAATCATAATTTCTTACTTTCCCAATACTCAAATATCATGTTTCAGTGGAGATGTCAATCTATCTTTGAATACAGCAAATGAATTGGATAAAAAGAAATAATACAGGGACCAAAATGCAAATTGTTTCTTCTACATAAAAATTAGTTAGATTACAGCTATATCTAGTTAGACATGATTGTATATAAACTAGTTTTGTACATTGTAACTGTAACAAGAAATAAAACATCTCTTCTTCCTCTCTTATTCATTCTTCTTCTTATTCTTCTCTCTGTTTCTTTATTTTTCTTGCTAAATTCGTCATTAATGGGTGCTCTCATAATTCACAGTGTTTGTGTATATGCTGATAATTTAAACGAAAGAGAGAGAGCGGCTATCATAGTTATTTGTTTATGAACTCGTGGAGAGAGAGAGAGAGCGGCGGCGGTAGAAAAGGGTAGAATAGGATAAAAATTAAAAGAGGTGCCTTTTATGGGCAAAAAGAGAACGGCAGGGGTGAGGGGGCATTAAATTTAATTTGAGGTGTTTCTTGGGCATTAATCCTTAAATGAATTTAAAAAGTTATAATAGATTGTGTAAAATTCATAATTGAATTATATATAAAAGAAATGCAAATCATTCTATTATTTATAAATATTAGATAAATGAATTGATAAAAATATATCAATACATATAATTACCATGTGTGTCTACATATTTCTCATTCATCTACAAAACGAAATAATATTTAAAAAATTGATGTATGACCATCTTCAATGACCCTTACCTGGAAACACTATGAAAATTGGTGTAAAAAAGTAGATAATTTGAACTTCACCTAACTTTTGAATCCTATTAAAAAATTAGTATTAGGCGATATGGTGTATGTAAAGAAGCATATACCATTATTACCAATCTTTAAGCAAAACAGAGTAACTTTACCTAAAAAAGAAAAAAAAAGACAAAAATCGGATAACCCTTTAAAACTTGTCAATGACTATTTTTAATCACTTATGGTACTTTTTTTAGTTTCTAATCCACAAGTTATAGAAATATATTTGTTCTCTTCTAATATGTTTCTTTATATTGGGTAGATAATACAAATATAAGAATCCATACTTATTTTACATATGGAAATTAAGAAGTTATGTTTTTTTTCAAGTTTTTTCTATATAAAAATAGACCACGATCCATAAAATTTGACCTAATAATTATTTTAAGTGTCAGCAAATAATTTTTATATAAAATAGATCTCAAATTACACGTCTCGCCATTGTATAAATGAATGCTTGATAAAAGAAATCTCGAATTACATTATTTAGCCACGAACATTGGACACCAACCCTTACTTAATAATTGGACCAATATTTCCAAGATAGGTATTTTAAACAATATTTAATAGTTTAATTTTGCGGTATCTAATATTAAAAAAGCCTTTGTGAATTACTGACAAAATTTGCAAATTTAATAAGAAAATAAAGTTAGACGTTCACAATCAAAAGCAAAAGAAAAAAGAGTAATAAAAAGTAAAATACTGGTGGCGCAAGAAGACAGAGTAGAAAATCGATGGCCATCACAAGAAAAGAAAATAATTCTTAGTTTTTACTTCTTTTAAATGAGATCGGTTTCAAAAAATATAAAAATAAAAAAATTATTTAAGATGGATGGTAATAGAGATTTGAGAACAGAAAAAATGAGGCAAGTTAGCTTTAAAAAATCTCAAATAAAGAATCTAATAATCAACTTCATATGAATTTAACAAAAATAGTCTTGAACAGTTGACATTTTTCTAATTATTAAAGAAAAAGTATTCCCTGAACTATCCCCTTTGTAACAGTTCAAATCTTATGTGGAGACAAAAATGAAGTTTGAGAACTATTCGGGTAACTTTCAAATTTCAGGTCCTAAAGCAATAACAAACCTATATAGTTCAGGGACCATGTAGGGAATTTCGTCATTATTCATAAGGAAGATTATCAGATGCTTCAAATGTGTGCATGAGTTAAGAGACATATAACTATTGCAGAAAAAATGAATTTAGAAAAGACAGCTCAAAATACAACTAATGATCGGGTCAATTACACAATTCAGCTTGGTAATTTTGTGAAATCACTAAGGTAAAAACCAACATATCTCTAAGCAAACTTTGGATATATTATAACTTCTAGACATTAAAGGTAGATTGGATATCTTTTACAGCATATAGCTGTAAAGATAGTAAGGGTCTTTGATATCCTGCTGCGATGATTTTCCTGTATGGGCATTCAAGACCTCTAGTACATTGAGCACGAACAAAGAAACTGCAAACACGTGCTCTGTTTCTTTCATAATACGGTGTTGTTCTCTACAGCTTTAAAATCGTATCTTTTGGACATTTATAATCTATACCAGCTCTTTCCTGTATATATCAACATTAAAGAAAATAGCAACCAAAATATAAAGATTAAACAAACCCTCACCAAAATCCATACCTTGCGATCATGCTCCTCAGCAAAATATCCACGGTTTACATCACTCTTTGGGATTTAATCATGGGAATGATACTATAGTGAGTAATATTTGCTTTGCTAAGATTGGCTCATATGCTAATATCCAGTTTTGAATTACATTATACCACTTTCAGATTTTAGAATTCAGATGTTGAATGCACTAAAGGGATTTGCTGAATTCAGATATTTATGCCACTTGTTCAACCGTTTTTGATGTTGAACTCCCATGCGTGTTAAACATTTATAACCCCATAATAGTGCAGCGGACATGGTATTTAAACCTCTAAACTACACGGAATCCACCAGCTAAACCTGTGTATAAAAAATAAATACACGCAAATGCAATTAAACCATAAGTTTAAATCTGAAAATTCTGTAAAAATGGTGAGATTAGGTTGTAATTAAATTAAGTTTCATTTACATAAGCACTATAAGTTCCTATATTATGCAAAAATTACACTCTATTTTTCTATACTATGCAGATGTTGGACTCTACTTCCATATACTATGCAACCCCTTAAATATGCAACGTATTACACCTATATATAGGGACCTACACTTAATATTAGGGACCGGTAGTGTAATTAACTCAAAAAAATTAAGTTGTTGCCCGAACCCTTTTAGCCGCCCTTGATATTACCATAATGTATTCATAAGACACTCACTTAGAAAGAATTTTTGAAGAGGAAACCATACCTCTGGGTTCGGTATATCTCAAACGAACCTAGAGAATCACGGACTATTTTGTTAATTTTAAAAGTTACAGATATACGTAGGACCTATGATATTATGGTCAAGGAGATTCAAAGCCTTTTAGATAGAAATGTTATAGACACAGCATTGTGATCTGGATGAAGTCAAAATTTGGTCTGTTAATGAAGTTATATAAAGAAAATATGGGAAAAATGCTTTAACTGAAACATTTGAAGTTGGCAATATTGTCTTGTTCTCAAGAAACCAATTAATTTATTATTGTTGAATATGACCAGTTTTACTTGCATAAAACAATATAGATGACGGTTGCAATATATCTTATTCACACTTAAACGTTATCATAGTCAGAATCATACGGACTTAATGGTTTTGGAAACAATTAGAAAGAATGTTTTGTGATTAAAACAATTGATTTCATAAAGCTATCATTTATTTACACAGATATATGATAACACAAACGTAATTATATTTCAAAGAGATCATAATACATAATAGATTAACACAAATTAAAGACCATTAATATATAGTGCCCAATTTAATACATAAACTTTTAATAGATCTAATTTAATAATATATTTAAAGACCTGTATCACCTCGGTTTGCAAGTTTTCCCTTGTGGTTATAAATCCAGTTTTGTACAAACCTAGGGGTGAGTCCAGTCTCATCACAGAGCTGGCAGATATCTGCATCCTTCAGTTGCTTTTTCCATAGCTTCCAACCCTTTGTTTCGGCAAAATCTTTGAGCTTTTCACAAATTGTCATTCCACAGTCTTAAGAGTTCTAATAGTGATCACCGTGTTGAATTCCCCCTAAAAAAACAAATAAAAATAAATGAAATGTTAGTCAAATATAAATAAAATAAACTATATATAGTCTTTGTTAAAACTTACTTGAGGTGATGTTTGGGCGAAGGAAAAGTAGAAGGTTTGATAATGTATCTGGAAATACATTACATAATACTCCAATACCACGATCACTAATGCTAGACCTGGAGGATAATAAAGGAAGATCATTTTTCAGATTCAAAGAAGAAAAATAATTACAGTAAAGTTTTGCCTCCAAGAACTTGAGTAGTAAGGATTTGAACCATTCATTGACCCTTCAGTAATAACGACACTCATGATAGCTCCAATTTCTACCATTAATTTCTTACCCTGCATAATCAACAGATAATATCATTAAGCAGGCACACGATTCTTTTTCTCTTTTTCACCACGATATGTGCCTTGGGACTGTTGCACCAGGTGAAGAACCTGGTAAAGCGATCCATGCTCAAGTAACTGTCTCTCCATATTCACAATACGCAGCCCCATTGAAACGTTTGATAATATTAAAATAAATTTTTTGGATATACAAATATACAACAAACAGATTATGTTAAGAAGATAAGTCATTCAATTACCAGAATCGATCTAGAACTCCTTTTTCTTTTACAAAACTCAAATCTTCTGAAACCAAAATTGAAGCTAACCTAAGTGGGACGTTCTTTATATGCTTTCTAACCAAAGAGGATCTAATTGATTACCAGAATCGATAATTCTTTTACCTTAATTAGGGTTCTTCGACTGTTGGGAGCGGTGAGGCGGCCGTGAACGGCGTTAAGAGAACACACGCCATGAGTTATTATCACTTCTCTTGGCCATTGTTGATGATGGTGGAGAATGGTCCTGGAGTGGTGCCATGGTTGAGAATGGTCACCGAGCGGCGCAGGAGAGCAGGTCGGTGGAGAGGTAAAACAGGTGAGATTAGGGTAAAAATTAAGAAAGCGGTTTGAATTGTTGGTGTGTTTTTTATTTTAATTTTTAATTAAAAGATAAATAATGTATATATTAATGATAAGTGGGGCCGATTATGTTTAGCCAAGAATCAATTCTCACCACCACTTATGTTTTGCTAGATTTAATTCTGGCCACCACTTATGTGGTAAATCCGGAGCGTAGAAAAAACTTCGAAATATAATATAGATATATATATATATATATATATATATATATATATCACTATTAAATACGCGTTGAATAGCGACGACCCGCGTTGTCGCTAAACCGTCGTC
Organism: Nemophila menziesii; assembly: GCA_029959085.1. Taxonomy (NCBI): domain Eukaryota; kingdom Viridiplantae; phylum Streptophyta; class Magnoliopsida; order Boraginales; family Hydrophyllaceae; genus Nemophila; species Nemophila menziesii. Next base: position 80,147,959 of record JARWIR010000002.1, read on the forward strand.
GCTGGATCTTCGTAGCTAAATAAGATCTTGGCAACAAACGCAGTGGCTTTTACCGCTAATGACTGGGCGTGTTCGGCGACAAGTTATTTCGTCGCTAAGTACCTTTTTTAAAGAGACGAAAAATTTCGTCACTAACCATATATTTTAGCTAAGAAAATGTTTGTTGCTATCACAAAATCAGACTGGGATAACAGATTTCGTCACTCTTTTATCTATAACTAGGGACGACTAAGTTCATTTCTGGCGAAGAATTTAGTCGTCGCTATCTTTTATTTTATTTTATTTTCATTTTCTGATTTTGATTTTTTTATATTTCTATTTTTATTTTTATATTAATTTTGATTTTAATTTTGATTTTAATTTTGATTTTATTTTAATTTTTAATTTTTTAATTCTATTTCTATTTTTATTTTAAAATTTATACAGATTTGATAATTAACTAATAAAAAACATCAAAATATTAAAAACAAAAGCAACATTCAATTAAAATACAAATTAAAGCATTCAATAATAATAATAAAAGTCAAACATCAAAAATGAAAATAAAAATAAAGCCAAATCATTCAAAATAAGTCAAAATAAACAACCAACACCAATTAAGGATCCTCCAACCGAGGGGAATCTTCGCTTCTATCCTCTTCATCTTCTCTCTGTTTTTCTCCCGCTCCTTGAGGGGGGATGGGGTGGATGGGGGGATTCAGGTCAAGTCCTAGTTGGACCCTCATACTATTGAACGCCTCCATAGTTGTGTCTATAATGTCCATCTGGTAACGAACACCCTTAGTAGTCCTGAAGGCACTCGATAAAGCAGGATGAAGACATTGAGATGCGTGAAACTCGTTCATAGTTGTCATCAAAACATTTAGTCTCTTGTGGACCATACCAACTCCAAATACACAAGTTGTCTTCGATGGGCCCATCCCTTCCTCAATTGCTTCTTTGAAGGCGTCCATCTACTCTTCAAAGCTAGGTTCTTCAAAGACGGGGGGTCTCGGATACCTTCAACTTTAGCTTTTCCCGAAAAAGGTCCTGATAGATAACAATATTAAATAATTATTAATTAATCAATATAAAATGCATCCAAAAAATATAAACTTTCTAAAAAAGGAAAGATTCCTTTTTTAGAAAGTTTCTGAAATAAAAGAAATAATAAATAATAATAAAACTAAAAAGTTTTAAATAAAAATACTTACATTACACTTTTTATATTTCGGGTTCCTCTACTCATCTTTATCCGAGTCCTAGCCCATATACTCGAGCCCCCCCCCCCCCAAAATCTGTAAGCTCCCTCTCCTCCTGAGTAGCCTTGTCCTCATATTCAGCGGCTCCTTCGTTTTCTTTTTCATCCCCCCTGTTCAATAACACATTGTAGATCAATTATATTAATAAATAAGTAAAGTGATTAAATATTATTTTTACAATAAATACTATACCTTAGAAATGACCTCCCGAGTCCGAGAGTAACTTCTCGATCCAGCCTTGCCGGATATTTTTTGCTTTTTCCGGTTTTCTTTGTTAATCTTCGCTTGGATATGTTTCAATTTAATTTCAATAAATAAATACGGATACTTTATAATAGTTACGATACAATTTTAATTTTATACCTGGACGTCTTTGTCATCCCACATGGCTTGGCATCTTCTCCAAATTTCCAGGTCAACGTCAGGGGGCGTTACGCCCGGAAGATAGTAATCGTGCTTTATGTCCCACTTCCAAGCCCTATACCTAGTCGATTGGCTTGTCCTTAGTCTTTTTTCGATATCGGGCCAGTCTTTACACCGTCTCCACCCCTCGGTATCAAATAACTCTTTTAACCGGTGCAAAATGGTCTCTTTCATCCCCTTGGGCACGTCTTTCCATCTTTTGTAATAGGGCGGGACATTTTCACGAACAGTGGCCCCGGTCACTTGTGACACATGGTGACCGTACTCTCCACACGGGTTCCATTTGTAATCTAATCTGGAAAATTCTATAGGTAAAGGGTGCCCTAGTTTTTTCAAGGCGTCTACAGTAGTCTTAAGGGAAGTGGGGCCTCGGATTTTCTTTTTCGTTTTGCTATTTGAATATAATTGTGAATTAATATTTAATTATTAACATTAAATAAATAAAAGTTTGTATTTACCGCCTTGTTGAACGCAAGTTTGTAACTGGACGTTCGGATCCTGGTGGTCCTTTGTGTGTTCTAAAAATAAATGCAAATAATAATCGAACCACAACCGCAAGTGTACGGTTGTCCCAAGTAGTAATTCTGATAATCAGATTCGTTCCAAGGACGGATGGTTGATCACAATGTTTATGCAAATAGTGATTGATGCACTTATGAAAATAAAAGACTATAAATTGTTTGTTTTGGTTTTGTTTATTAATTCTACTAAATGAAAGACAAATTATAAATGCAAGTAAAAGCTAAGACGCAAGTAAAATGTATGAAAACGCAATATGAGATGTAGTACTTGAGAACGCAAGGATCTTCCTAATTTTACTTTCTAACTTATGTTGTTTAAGGGTTAAATCAGTCAATTACAATGGTCGGGATTCTAATATCCTTATACCCCCGTCAGGGTGGACTATAAGGCGATCCTAAAGTGTCACTAGTCCCGTCAGGGTAAATATGATCCACCGTTGGATGATTAAGATTTATTACCACATTGGCCCTAGGATTAACTAAGTTCGTCAGAATCAATAGTTTTTATCCTAGATTGAACAATTATTTCTGTACCTAAACCCCCCGTCAGGATGATCCATACGCCACATATATGGAATAGCTTAGATACTAATACCTAATTTTAGTTCGCGACTCTAAAATCAGTAAACATTCACAAATTGTCGAAAAGAGTAAAAGCCCTAATTTAATTTAATTCAATAAAAACCCAAATTCAACATTCGTTATAATAATAAAATCAAGATTCACCCATTGTTTTGTTCTCAAGCACTAATGGAAATTTAGCTCATATTAAAATTAAAAACAAAATAAAAAGAAATGGAATTCATATTGTTTACAAAATTAAAATACGAAAAGAACCTAATTTCCGGAATTAGAATGACTACGAACGGAGCTATAGACCCACTCCAGCTCTTGTAGCTTCTTCTTTCTTCCTTCTGTTGCTTCTCTCTGGTGTTTAATCTTGTGGAAAGTGAATTGTGTGAAAAATAGAAGTCCAGACCTCCTTTTATAAGTAAAAATTCGGACTAGGGCTTGGACCAGAAAATAAAAGCCTAATTAAATGTCCAAGCCCACTTTCTAAGCCCAAAATCCCGTAACTGATGATAGGCCTTCACTAAAACAGCTTTTCCCGATGCGTTACAACTCCGATTGACCTCATTCCAGTTGCTAAAGTTCCGTAACTCGATAAGGAATGATTTCTCTTCAAAGGTCAGCGGCTAAATCATCGCTTAAGCATCTCGAAATCAGCAATCTATGGCCTGGAAAGTGGATTTTCAGCTCTAAAAATAATATCTTCGGGATTTGTCTTCAAGTCTTGACTCTAATTCACGATCTTTGACCTTCTCCTCGGATTCCTCTCCTAGCTAACATCTAAAACCTGTAAACTTTACACTAAAAATACCAATATTACGCGCAAAAGTTTAATAAATTAAAAATGCTAGAAATAAAAAGGTAATTCCGGATTATTGCAAATTTAGTCCAAAAGTCTATCATATTAATCAAATAAACACCAAAAATGATGTCTCCCAAGGGTCTAAAATAAGAACAATTAGGGAGACATCAAGACCCCCAACTCAAACCTTTGTCGTCCCGACAAAGTAAAACAAAACAAAGGGGTAGAAGTAAACGTATAAACACATAGAGGCTAGCAAATAAACCCTAAAGCAATTCTCAAAATAAATCTCATATAGCAAACTCTAGAAACTAATATACACATACACTAATCATGCAACATCAAACATAAATAATCTCAATCATAAAATTAACGTCGCAATGCTTGAAGGTTACACTTGTACTCATCTCTGTATGATGGCTATAGGGTGGTCATTAATCCTAACTCGCTTTGAACGCTCCACCTAGTGTATTCCCTATCAACAGAATTAAAAATTCACTACGCACTTAGGAATCACGAGGTCTTTACGGTTATAATATAGGCTTAAGGACGGGTGTAGATGTATATTTGGTAAATTTGAAGTGAGCTTTTGGCTCTCTCCTCACTTACCATCAACAATGTCCTCGAGCTTGAGTTAACGCTCAAAAAGATGTTCTCACTCACCCATATACGCACTAATTTAGCGTCCCATGTCTACCCACTATAAATAGGATGATTTTCAGAAAATTCCACTTTGCCGGATGTTTTATTCATTCATATTTTTCTTTTTATTTTTTTTTTTTTTTGTACAGAAGCAAACCGGGTTCCCGGTTTTGAAGAATCCGGGTTCCCGGTTTTGAAGAATCCGGGTTCCCGGTTTTGAAGAATCCGGGTTCCCGGTTCCTACTGTATGATTTTTCAAATTTTTTCATTTTTTCTTTCTTTTTCATTTTTCTTCATTCCCGGCAAAGGGTTACAAGTATATATCATCTGCAATTGTGCTACAATACAAAGCACATCGATCCCTACCCATTTAATTCCCCATATGTGGTCCCACCACCCCAAACTCAAGCTCGAGACATGTCTCAGGATTGTGATTCAAGTGCGGGTCATATGGTCATGCCTAATAATCTAAGGGATAATGGCTTATATCGTGGCTACAAAGAAAAGGTTAAAGGCTCAAAGTGGGCTAAGACGGATAATAATTAATACAAGGGATAGAAGGCTAAAAAGGCACAAATGGCTAACAAAGAACTGCCCCTATCATTTTCCTAAGTACATAGATTGTCTTTAGTTCATATCTAGGTGGGTTCTCTACTAATTAGGATTTCACGTTCTACACACCAAACATATTCCTTGAGTACAAGCTTACTTCATTTGCATTGTTAATTAATTTTTCCTATCAATTACCTATGTTCGCATGCAATTGTAAGTGCGTTTTATATCAATCCCTAAAGTTCACTATTTACTATCATAGATTTATCAAAAGTATGCTTAAAGGGATATTTAAAAATTTCTATAGTCAAACGTAACTCCGAAAATTCTTTTATTGAAAGCAAATAAAGCAAATAACACATAAAAATTGGGATGAGGCAACGAACCCCACCCCAAACTCAAAAATGAGTCGTGTCCCCACGACTCGAAAAGACTCAATAAAGCATTTAAACTAATATACACTAAGAGGAAAGTTTAGAAAACGTATCTTAACCAGCGCGAGGCTGGTTATCGGTGTTGCGTTCTGGACCTTTATCTCGCGTAACAGCATCATAAATCGCGTTTTGAAGTGTATTTACGCCTAGTATTAAATTTCGAAGCAGGTCCAATTCTTTTGTAACGTTTCCCAAGGTAGCAATCATCCTCTCCTGATTCTCTTCCAACACCTGAATCTTCGCTTCCAACTCAGGTACAGTTTTCGCTTTCTTTGATTGAGGAGTTCTAGGACTTCTTGTAGTTCGCGTTGCTTCTTCATGGATGTTCTTGATTGTGCTCAAAGCTATGCTCACACCAACTGAAACAATGTCAATATCTGCGTTCTTACGCGGAATCTTTGCGTCTAGACACAACTGAGTAATAGTACAAGGAAACTTCAGATTTTGTTGTTTCATTGGTGATTTCGCGAATTCCATGATTGTATCATAAATGATCTTAGCAACATCAAATGGTTTCTCCTCCAAAATACACTTAATAACAAATATGTGCTCTTTCTTCAACTCTGAAGTGTGTTTAATACCAAAGAAAGTGGGTATTATGAAACGAGACCAAACCTTAGCACGAGGTGTCAAACTACTGCTGTAAAACTGTCCAGGATACCTTTCACCTTCAGGAATTGGGCTAGTCCCATTAACAAGCACGGTCCCCCAAAGGGATTCAAAATCAAAAGAAGGGTCATTAAGAGTTTCTTGGAAGGGGCATGTTCCAGAAAAGTTGGGTAGTTTCAATGATTTCCGAATACGTTCAATAGAGAAAGGAACTATCTTTTTGCGGATATCAATGGCATCATGGGAGGTAGCTAAACCTTCGTAAAATTCTCGCACAAAAGTAGGAATAAACTCAAGCTTCCTTTCTTGTAACTCTTTCCAACCAAACTTAGCACATGTCACAGCATATTCCTTGTAATCACTACTCATAATACCCTTAGGAAAATTCGTCTCCTGACCAAATTTCAAAAATTCAATTCTTTCACGAACCTGAGTATTCCAACAAGTGTAAACCCTCTTAGGCTTGTGGGCCCACATCTTCATACGCGGAGGTTTCGTAACGGGTGCTTCCGGAATCTCTTGTTCAGTTTCTTCCTCAATGTTCTTCGCAATTTCCTCTTCTGGTTCCTTTGCACTTTCAATCTCATCAATTAATCTTCTCTTTAGACCTGTGATTTCTTTTCTGTTAGAATCAAGCTTAACTTCGTCAATTTTTCGTTTAGGACGCGAATCAGGAATCTCAATAGCTTGTTCTTGAGAACCACCAATGGTGGTCTTTCTTCTAGGAGCAGTTCTTCGGAAATCACCGGTTCTGTTAGTCATCTCTTTTCACCCCAAACTCAAAACTTCAAATAATGAAAAACTTAGGGAAAAGTTTAGAATTTTGATGTTTTGAGGTTTAAGAATTTAAGAACTAGGTGAAATATGAGATGGGTCTTGGTTAATTTGTATGGGAGAAGAAAGAATTGGGTTTAATTTAAGGAATTGGGTGAAGAAGAATCTTGGGAAAACTAAGGATTTGATGTTATTTTGGAGAGGAGGTGAGTTGATCTTATGTTTTTGTGGTGAAAGAGGGTAGGATTTGATGATATATAGTGTTTTGGTAGATGAATTTCGGAGGTGGGGAGGCTATTGGTGCGTTTTAGGTAAAGACTTGGAAAAGAGGCTAAGAACTAGGTTAAAATACCCAAAAACCGCCTCTCACAGCTTTCAAACCGGGTCCCCGGTTTTGGCAAAACCGGGTTCCCGGTTCCGCGTCGCTGTGACGGCGCGGAAAAATAATTGTGGACTTTTTTTTTTTTTTTTTTTTTTTTTTTTTTCAAAACGCACCAAAACGCTGGATCCCAAGACGCTGGGTCAGGGATTTTGCTCGCCGAAACCGGGTACCCGGTTCTGTGGAATGCGGGTTCCCGGATTTTCTCGCTGGCGCGAATGAAAACGCGCCAAAACGCAGCACCCTGAAACGCTGGACAAGAAAATTTCACCAACAGCAGCTCCGAAACCGGGTACCCGGTTCTGCCAAATGCGGGTACCCGGATTCTGACGCTGTGACATTACCCAAACGCCAAGTGTTGCGTTAAAAGTGGTTGGTACCAGCTCCAAAACCGGGTTCCCGGTTTCTCCTGGACATCCAACCTCTTTTTCTTCTGTTTTCGCCAAATCGACCCCAAACTCAAGTCCTTTTTACCCCTGAAATCATCAAAAACAACTACCCTTCCTCATTTCTTAATAAAAACAATAAAATTACGAAAATCAAACTAATCTAAATTGTAAAAATGTAAACACTCAGCTAATATACAAGTAATTGGCTTTTGTTTAACGTCGTTAAGCTCGACGGGTTACCTCACGCTTCTAAGGACTCTCGAGGAGATACATGACCTCCCCGGGATGTGGATCTTCCGAGCGATTGGTATCTTCACCTCCATGGTATATCTTTAATCTGTGACCGTTAACCATAAAGGTACGGTTCTCTAGCGGATGTTCTATTTCTATCGCCCCATGAGGTGTAACTTTGGTCACTATGTATGGACCTGACCACTTAGATCTTAACTTACCCGGAAAATTGCTGAATTTTGAATTATACTTTAATACTTTTTGCCCCACTTCAAAGTTCTTTGGACGAATCCGATTGTCATGCCATTTCTTTGTATTTTCTTTGTAAAGTTTAGCATTTTCATAAGCATGCAGTCTGAATTCGTCAAGTTCATTAAGCTTCATCATACGATTCTTTCCGGCTAAGATAGGATCTAAGTTCAACTGCGCAATTGCCCAATAGGCACCCATTTCAAGCTCTAAAGGTAAGTGACAAGCCTTACCATACACCATACGATAAGGAGATGCACCTACTGGAGTCTTAAACGCAGTACGATAGGCCCACAACGCATCATCTAACTTCATTGACCAATCTTTTCTTGTAGGACCAACGGTTTTCTCTAGGATTGACTTGACTTCACGGTTCGAAACCTCAGCTTGACCATTGGATTGTGGATGGTATGCAGTAGATACACGGTGTCTGACTCCATATTTCTCTAGAATAATCTTCAGATATCTATTAACGAAATGAGATCCTCCATCGCTAATAATCACTCTAGGTGTGCCATGTCTAGTGAAAATATGTGACTTCAAGAACTTAATCACCACTCGTGAATCATTAGTAGGTAAGGCCACCGCTTCTACCCACTTAGACACATAATCAACAGCCAATAAGATGTAGAGGTTACCATTTGAAGGAACGAAAGGACCCATAAAGTCTATGCCCCACACATCGAATATCTCAACCTCTAACACATTATTACGCGGCATCTCATCCCTCTTAGATATGTTTCCGGTAAACTGGCATCTCGTACATTTCTTAACATATTCATGACAATCTTTTATAAGAGAAGGCCAGTAAAAACCTGATTGAAATACCTTTGCAGCAGTTCTGTCTCCTTTGAAATGTCCTCCATATAATGAATCATGGCATCCAGCTATAATGGCTTGAGTCTCTTCCCTTGCTACACATCTTCGTATCATTTGGTCAGCACAAACTTTATAGAGGAACGTATCCTCCCAAAAGAACTGTCTAGCACGATGAGCTAACCTCTTTCTTTCTTGATAAGTAGAACCTTCAGGAAAAACACCACTCACCACTAAATTCGCAATATCTGCATACCACGGAGCCTCATAATCTCGAACAACGAATAAACTCTCATCAGGAAACTCTTCTCTAACTGCTTCAGTACCACTATTCATCTCTGAACCCTCTAAACGCGATAGATGATCTGCAACCTGATTCTCACAACCCTTTCTATCTTTGATCTCTAAATCGAACTCTTGAAGCAATAACACCCATCTGATTAACCTTGGTTTCGCATCTTTCTTCTCCATAAGAAATCTGATCGCGGAATGATCTGTATAAACAATAACTTTCGCTCCAAGAAGATAAGAGCGGAATTTATCAAACGAATAGACAACTGCTAGCAACTCCTTTTCTGTAACTGTGTAATTAATCTGAGCACCACTAAAAGTTTTACTAGCATAGTAAATCGAATGAAAAACCTTCTCTTTTCTTTGTCCTAATACAGCTCCCATACACAAATCACTCGCATCACACATAACCTCAAACGGTAAATTCCAATCTGGAGGTAACACTATAGGAGCAGAAATAAGCTTTTCTTTGATTGCTTTGAAGGCCGCTAAACAAGCTTCATCAAAAAGGAATTTGCAATCCTTTTCGAGTAAGTTGCATAACGGTTTAGCAATCTTAGAAAAATCCTTAATAAAACGCCTATAGAAGCCAGCATGGCCAAGAAAACTCCTTACCCCTTTAACAGAAACAGGAGGGGGAAGAGTTTTAATTACCTCGATCTTCGCTCTATCAACCTCTAATCCAACACTCGAAACTTTGTGACCCAGAACAATACCTTCACGAACCATGAAATGACACTTCTCCCAGTTGAGCACCAAATCTGTTTCCTTGCATCGCACTAACACTTTCTCCAAGTTATCTAGACATATATCAAAATCATCACCAAACACGGAGAAATCATCCATAAACACTTCAAGGAAATTATCTATCATATCCCAGAAGATGGCCATCATGCATCTCTGAAAAGTAGCGGGAGCATTACACAATCCAAATGGCATTCTGCGATATGCAAAAGTACCAAATGGGCATGTAAAGGTAGTCTTATGTTGATCTTCTGGAGCCACGTAAATCTGATTGTACCCGGAGTACCCATCCAAGAAGCAATAGTACTCTCTTCCGGCTAATTTGTCTAACATCTGATCCATGAAGGGCAAAGGGAAATGATCTTTTCTGGTGGCCTTGTTCAGCTTTCTGTAATCCATGCAAACTCTCCAACCTACTACCGTTCTTGAAGGAATCGCCTCATTTTTATCATTAAGAACTGTTGTAATTCCTCCTTTCTTCGGTACACACTGAACTGGACTCACCCATTCACTACTCGAAATGGGATAAATAATCCCCGCATCTAAAAGCTTAATCACCTCCTTCTTCACCACATCCTTCATGGCTGGCATTAATCTTCTCTGACCTTCAACTGAGCGTGCATTAACATCTTCTAGTATGATTTTGTGTTGACAATAGGATGGACTAATGCCTTTGATATCAGCAATTGTCCAACCTATTGCTTCTTTGTTAGCTCTTAACACACGCAACAGTTTATCTTCTTGAGGACCTGTTAAATTAGCTGAAACAATAACAGGTAGAGTTTCATTAGTACCCAAATAAGCATACCTCAAGTGTGCTGGCAATGGTTTTTCTTCCAACTCCGGAGAAGATTCAATTGAAGGCTTCTTTTTAGGAATAATCTCCCCCGGTTCTCTCACAGGTTCATAGGCAAGACGCCTATACTTTGGATTTTCAGAATTGAGAGCTGCCACTGTTTCTGTAAGCTCCTCCATCATCTCAGGTGAATCTAATGTCAAAGCAGCCTGCAAGATATCATCAAAATTTAAGCAATTAAATACCTCTTGCGATGCTTGCTCTACTACATCCATTCTGAAGCAATCTTCCTGAGAATCTGGGAATTTCATAGCTCGAAACACATTGAACTTCACTTCCTCATCTTGTATCCTCATTGTCAATTCGCCATTCTCTACATCGATCAATGTCCTCCCTGTAGCTAGGAAGGGTCTACCCAAAATAATGGGGACATTTCTATCTGCATTGTATTCAAGAATTACGAAATCAACAGGAAATATAAGTGTACCTGCCTTAACAAGGACATCCTCAATACGGCCTTCAGGATGAGCAAGAGACCTGTCCGCCATTTGCAAGACCATAGAGGTAGGTCTTGCGTTTCCAATTTTAAGCTTATCAAAGACTGACTTGGGCATCAAGTTGATGCTTGCCCCTAGATCGCATAGTGCCTTTCCCTTCCATTCTTCTCCAATCGATATGGGAATCGTGAAACTCCCCGGATCAACTAACTTCGGAGGTAATTTGCTCTGGCAAATCGCACTACACTCTTCAGGAAGGCCAATCATCTCATTATCACAGTAGGGCCTTTTATTAGTGAGGGCCCTCTTCAAAAACTTCGTATACTTAGGAATATCTCGAATTGCCTCAAGTAACGGAATATTAATACTCAAACCCCTCACTCTATTGAAGAATTTCTGAAAATCACCCATATCACCCTTTTTCTGAACTCGCGATGGAAACGGTGGTGGAGGGCGATTGCTTACAATTTCATCTCTCTTTTTCGGAATTTCTCTTGGTCTTTCTATCTCTTCAACCTCACTATCTTTCTCATTCTCTTTCTCTTTCTCACCCACTTCCTTTTCTTTTCTTGGGACTTCTTTCTCTTTCATAACGGGAAAAGGAGGTGGAGGGAGGTTCTTACCACTTCTTAATGTAACAGCCTTGCAATCTTCACGTTGTGTTGGATTTTCCGTATCGCTAGGAAGTTGCCCCTGTGGACGCTGATTCAACTGTTTATTAATTTGACTTAGCTGATTCTGGAAAATCTTCATATTTGCTTCAGCTGCATTTTGACGTTCCAAAGCTTGTGTTTGAAGAGCAATCAAATTTTCAACGGTTTTCTGAAGGGTAATTACTCCTTCTTGTGGATGGGCAGGTAGAGCTTTCTGGTTTAAATTCTCATCGTAGGTATTCTGAGGAGCTTGTCTTTGCACATAATTGTTTTGATTCTGTCCTCCTTGATGATTGTTATGTGGTCTTGGATTATAGTTGTTGCCTTGAGGACGCGGCTGATACGCGTAAGTAGGATTGGCTGCCCCATTAGGATTTGAGTATTGAAACCCAGGATGGTTTCTGTTAGGCTGATATCCATTACCACTTGAATTGAAATTACCTCTATTGGACATAAAATTCACTGATTCTTGGTTATTCGGACAACTCTCCTCATCATGATCATCTACCTGGCAAATTGAACACATATACACCTCTTGTGCAGCATGCACAGCTACCTTCTTACCCGAAAATCCTTCTTTCACAGCTAGAGTAAGCTGCTTCAATTGTTGCTCTATGGTATTCTGGATCTTATTCTCAAACGTAGCAAATTTCTCTTCTATGTCAACATTATTTACTCCCTTGACTGGTGTTCTTACTGAGCTCCACCCAACTTCATTCTTGATTGTTCTCTCTAAAATAATTTTGGCATGAGCGGGTTGAACTTGAAGAAAACCTGCTCCACATAGCGTATCCAACTTCTCTCTCGAAATTCCATCAAGGCCTCTATAAAAGATCTTTAACTGTTGTTGTTCTGAAAAGCCATGATTAGGAACTTTACGCAAACACATCTGAAATCTTGTCCAACTCCTTCCCACAGTTTCCTCATACTCTTGACGGAATTGTGTCAATTCTAGCTCAGCATCTAACCTCATGTTACTTGGGTAATACCTGTCAAAGAAAGCAACTTCTAATTGGTCCCAGTTAGTAATCTTCGTAGGATCTTGCGTATCGTGCCATTCACTTGCTCCATCAATGACAAAGAATTTGAAAGCAGCAAAATACATCTGTTCTCTTGAAACCCCTTGTGTGATATAAGAATCACATATCTGTTTGAATTTTTGAACCGCTCTAAGAGGATCTTCCGATGGTCTTCCGCGAAAATTTCCAAAGTTTTGGAACTGAGCTAGCATACCCGAATCTGGACGGAATCTCGGAACATTAATATCTGGAGCACCTACTCCTATAGCTGGAGCGCGGAATGGAACTTCTGGAGGGCCATTAGTGAACCACGGATCATGATTCATCACTATCTGGACTGGAGGATTAGGATTTAGTGGTTGAACTTGAGGAATAACGCCTGGAGCTAAAGGTTGGCCATTTGCATCTAACTGGCCTTGTCCATTCTGTTGACCTTGAATAATGATATTCTCCATTCTGTTACTTAATTCTTCTACTTCTAAAGCTTCTCGTTCTCTTCTTCTTCTGTTCGCAAGTCTGATCAACGATTCTGGATTACTAAGGATCGGAGGTGTTGGCTCGAGATCCTTGAATAGCCTTCTTCGCATACACCAAACCTAAAAACCTGAAAAAGCTAACAAACAAAAAGCGTAAAACTGATAAAATAAAATAAATGCACTTATCACTAAAGGATAAACACCGTGGTCACACGCTACCGTCCCCGGCAGCGGCGCCAAAAACTTGGTGGTCCTTTGTGTGTTCTAAAAATAAATGCAAATAATAATCGAACCACAACCGCAAGTGTACGGTTGTCCCAAGTAGTAATTCTGATAATCAGATTCGTTCCAAGGACGGATGGTTGATCACAATGTTTATGCAAATAGTGATTGATGCACTTCTGAAAATAAAAGACTATAAATTGTTTGTTTTGGTTTTGTTTATTAATTCTACTAAATGAAAGACAAATTATAAATGCAAGTAAAAGCTAAGACGCAAGTAAAATGTATGAAAACGCAATATGAGATGTAGTACTTGAGAACGCAAGGATCTTCCTAATTTTACTTTCTAACTTATGTTGTTTAAGGGTTAAATCAGTCAATTACAATGGTCGGGATTCTAATATCCTTATACCCCCGTCAGGGTGGACTATAAGGCGATCCTAAAGTGTCACTAGTCCCGTCAGGGTAAATATGATCCACCGTTGGATGATTAAGATTTATTACCACATTGGCCCTAGGATTAACTAAGTTCGTCAGAATCAATAGTTTTTATCCTAGATTGAACAATTATTTCTGTACCTAAACCCCCCGTCAGGATGATCCATACGCCACATATATGGAATAGCTTAGATACTAATACCTAATTTTAGTTCGCGACTCTAAAATCAGTAAACATTCACAAATTGTCGAAAAGAGTAAAAGCCCTAATTTAATTTAATTCAATAAAAACCCAAATTCAACATTCGTTATAATAATAAAATCAAGATTCACCCATTGTTTTGTTCTCAAGCACTAATGGAAATTTAGCTCATATTAAAATTAAAAACAAAATAAAAAGAAATGGAATTCATATTGTTTACAAAATTAAAATACGAAAAGAACCTAATTTCCGGAATTAGAATGACTACGAACGGAGCTATAGACCCACTCCAGCTCTTGTAGCTTCTTCTTTCTTCCTTCTGTTGCTTCTCTCTGGTGTTTAATCTTGTGGAAAGTGAATTGTGTGAAAAATAGAAGTCCAGACCTCCTTTTATAAGTAAAAATTCGGACTAGGGCTTGGACCAGAAAATAAAAGCCTAATTAAATGTCCAAGCCCACTTTCTAAGCCCAAAATCCCGTAACTGATGATAGGCCTTCACTAAAACAGCTTTTCCCGATGCGTTACAACTCCGATTGACCTCATTCCAGTTGCTAAAGTTCCGTAACTCGATAAGGAATGATTTCTCTTCAAAGGTCAGCGGCTAAATCATCGCTTAAGCATCTCGAAATCAGCAATCTATGGCCTGGAAAGTGGATTTTCAGCTCTAAAAATAATATCTTCGGGATTTGTCTTCAAGTCTTGACTCTAATTCACGATCTTTGACCTTCTCCTCGGATTCCTCTCCTAGCTAACATCTAAAACCTGTAAACTTTACACTAAAAATACCAATATTACGCGCAAAAGTTTAATAAATTAAAAATGCTAGAAATAAAAAGGTAATTCCGGATTATTGCAAATTTAGTCCAAAAGTCTATCATATTAATCAAATAAACACCAAAAATGATGTCTCCCAAGGGTCTAAAATAAGAACAATTAGGGAGACATCAGATCCCTAGGTGAATCACGGCCGTCACCGTCTCCATCGTGACCACGAGACATAACATCAGCCATCTAATTCATATCGAAAGTAAAAAAGAAATATTACAATCCCAACCGAATAAATAAATTATTATAATTTCAACCGAATAAATAAATAATTACAAACAACATATATACAATAAATTAAAATAAATAAATTATTACAAATTATTTATATATAATAAATCAAAATTCTTAGAGTTAATCCATTCCGAATGAAATCAGTTATTAAAAATAACCAGTTAGTCGAAAAAATGATTTTACTAATCCCTAAAAAGGAAAGTTTCCTATTTTGTAAAGTTTACAATTTAGAAAACTTTCCATTTTTGGAAAGTTTCCTAAATAGGAAATTTTCCAAAAATAGAAAGTTTCAAAAAATGGAAACTTTAGCGTTTTTTTCTAACAAAAAAAAAACTCTAAGGCTTACTTTTTCCTTAGTGTTTTTTTTCAAAAATCCTAATTAAACGCTACTTATTTTTAAATAATCCTAATAAAACACTAATTTATTGATTTTCATTTTCCTAAAATTTATTTTAATCCTAAAAGTTTACCTAAAAATTCCCTAATCATATATTCTAAACACATAAACCCTAATTGTTCTTATAATCATATAAACGACTCACAAAAAACACATCTGATCTATTAAAAACTCTAATTTTAGTAAGAAATTAATTTTTTCTACAATTAAAATTCATAAATCATCAATACATGCTATTTTAAACGAAATTAAAGTGCAAAAAAACCTACTATAGCACCACAAAATCTCGGAAATCAACACATAGCATAATACTTCAATAAATGTTTCAATCAAAAAAAGAATAAGATAAACTAAAAAGGGTTGATTTTGTGGTACCTTTTACGTGAAAATTGTAGTGTTGATGGTAATTAATCTATTCCAATCATTCGTAGTGATAAACATCAAATAAAAAAAATAGTTAGGAAATGAAATAAGAATAAAAATGGAACTAAAATGAAATTAGAGTGGTGATAATCATACCTTTGACGTGGATTTGGAGTAGAAATGGCC
Source organism: Nemophila menziesii (assembly GCA_029959085.1). NCBI lineage: Eukaryota > Viridiplantae > Streptophyta > Magnoliopsida > Boraginales > Hydrophyllaceae > Nemophila > Nemophila menziesii. The sequence goes on from JARWIR010000002.1 coordinate 80,163,934, forward strand.
TTAGATTTGGCTATGGCAGCTTGAGCTCTAGATTTGGTAGGGTTTGGAAGTGTTAAATTTGAGAAAATGAAGCTGTCGTGTAGGTTATATAGATTTTTTGTTTAACGATGACCCGTTTTCGTCGCTAAGTAATAAAATTTCGTCGCTATTAGGGACACGTGTCACACGTCGTACGCACGACTATTGTGTGTCCCCGTTTAGCGACGACAAATGTCGTCGTTATCTTTTTACTTCGACGCTAAGTCTAAGAGGCGGGAAATTGGACCATCCAAATTGACCAATCATAATTTTGGGCGGTTTTAGGGACAAACTTTTTCGTCGCTATGTATATATATATCTTCGCTAATACTTAGCGGCGAGTTCTTGCGCTTGAACGTCGTCGCTAAGTTCTAGCGACGAGTTCTTGCGATTGAATGTCGTCGCTAACTAGTTTTTTCCATTTTTTGCTTTGTTCCATATTAACATTTTATTCTTATTTTTTACATATTAACATTTAAAAAAAACATTTAAACATCTAAATAAATATAAAAAAACAACATTTTAACAACCTTAAAATTCAAATCAAATACATTTAAATATATAAATAAAACAAAAAAGTAAAATAAAAACCAAATAACTAATCAGTTTCGTATTCGCTAGTATTGATAGGCTTCTCATCACTATCGACCTCAATAGGTTCCTCGTCTCCATACTCCTCCCATGCCTCATCATAAATTTCCTCGTCTACATCAAAAACTAATTCTACCCGCAAATGAGATGGGTCAAACTCGGTCTCTTCGGTAGTTGCCAAGTACAGTGATGAGTTTTCAGTATGCGTGTTAACCAAAGGAATCGTGATGCGCTCGTTGTCGGTAAATACTGACTCCGCACCCCATAACTCGGGACTCCATCTGTGACGATCGTTGATTTCCCAAACGGCTTTCCATCATTTCACTATTTTCTTTGTATTGATCTCGTCAATGTAAAAAACTTTTTTGGCTTGGGTTGCTAAAATGTATGGTTCATCCACCCACCAAAAAGAAGATGTGTTGATGAAGGTTACCCCGTATTCTTTCTTCACCTTCGTCGTGTTATAGCACCTACAAGCGAATAACAACAACCACCATTGAATGTAACCTCTATGATTTTCCCTAATTCACCGTAAAAAGGTGTCCCATTATACCCGTAATATTGGATCACTCTTTTTTCTTCTTTTTCTCTAGTAACCCATTTCACACCATTCACAACACATGAATCGTATGTATAAACCGGGCCATGAGACATGCTGTCACGTGATGATGCAGTATCTTTTCGTCACTAGTATCCCAGGGCTCATTGAAGACAAAGCGATTAGTGATGCGATTATTGGGTTAGCTAACGTGTTTAGAGTTGTTTGTAATAAAAATCTCAGCAGGAAAGAGTTAGAATCGGGTAAGGCAAAAGTGGTTAAAGTTATGTGTAGACTGGAATGATTTTGCCTCCCGCGTCTTTTGATATAATGATCCACTTAGTGATACACTTGTACGATAAAGAATTGCTAGGGGTCCCGGTCCAAATACGGTGGATGTACCCATTTGAAAGGTATTTGAAAAAGTTGAAAGAGTATATTCGAAATCCGGCTAGACTAGAGGGTTCAATAGCCAAGGGTTACGTGGCGGAAGAGACGTTGAATTTCATATCAAGGTATCTTAGTGAAGAAAAAACAAAGTTCAACGATCCAGGTAGATACAACGAACCACCGCCAGTGCCAAAAGAGCTATCCGTTTTCAAATCCCAATGTACTCCAGTTGGCAAGAAAGAATATGGTTTTTTACCACCTAAGGAGAAGCAGCACATCAGTTGGTATATTTTGCATAATTGCGACGAACTCGAAGCATACATGACGTAAGTAACGAATATTTATATTTATATTTATATTCATATTTATATTTATATTTATATTTATATTTATATTTATATTTATATTTATATTTATATTTATATTTATATTTATATTTATATTTATATTTATATTTATATTTATATTTATATTTATATTTATATTTATATTTATATTTATATTTATATTTATATTTATATTTATATTTATATTTATATTTATATTTATATTTATATTTATATTTATATTTATATTTATATTTATATTTATATTTATATTTATATTTATATTTATATTTATATTTATATTTATATTTATATTATATTTATATTTATATTTATAGTTATAGTTATATTTATAGTTATATAAATATATTAATAGTAATATTTATATATTTATATTTATTTATTTATACTCATTTACGATTTTAGTGAACACAAATCCACACTTTCGGGAACGAGTAGGGAAATAGATAATATGCACCGTTAAATGTTTAAGGAATGGTTTCTGAAAAAGGTATGTAACTTTAGGAATTGGTTTAAATATTATCTATTTATTTTCAAAGTATTAAGTATTATTTTTGTATAAATCCTGTGGCGATGCATTAGCTACCCCTGAGATGGTGTCCTTGGCAAATATGTCTTATGGTGCGGTGCATAAATACGATTCATAAGTTGTGAACAGGGTCAAGTGGGTAACTAAGTCTAAAGGAGAAAAAAGAGTGACGCGGGATTACGGATTTTGTACCATGTACGATGAAAGACCTTATTACGGTGAATTAATGAAAATCTTGGAGATTATGTACACTAGAGGGTGCTCGGTTGTGTTATTTGTTTGTAAGTGGTACAAAATGGGTGATGCGAGGACAGCAAACGGGGTAACCTTTATAAACACATCAAACTTTGAGTGGGCCAACAAACCATACATTTTAGCATCGCAGGCCAAGAAAGTGTTTTACATCGACGAGATTAATGCAAAGAAATCAATGAAAGGTTGGAAAGCCGTTTGGGAAATAAACGATCGACGCGGATGGAGTTCTGAGTTATGGGGTTTAGAATCACTACCTACTGGGAATGAGAGCATCATCATACCTTTGTTTAACACTAGGAGGGTTTATGATCCGGTGAACTTGGCATCCACCGAGGAGATCGAGATTGACCCATCTCATTTTCGTATTGATTTGGATTTTGATATGGTTATTGATGAAAACGAGGAAAATGATGATGACACGTGGGAAGAATATGGAGATGAAGACCCTATCTAGGTTGATAGCGATGACGAACATATAGATGACAGTGGATATGAAACTGATTAGGAAAAAAAATTATTTGTCTTAAAACATTTTGTTGGTTTTTGGAGTTGAATTTGAATTTATTTTGATACACTCAAGTTTGACTCAAATAGTTGACTAAATACACCAAACACTCAAGTTTGACTCTAAATAGTTGACTAAATACACCAACCACTCAAGTTTGACTCAAATAGTTGACTGAATATACCAAACACTAAAGTTTGACTCAAATAGTTGACTGAATACACCAAACACTTAAGTTTGACTCAAATAGTTGACTGAGTACACCAAACACTCAAGTTTGACTCAAATAGTTCACTAAATACACCAACACTCAAGTTTGACTAAAATAGTTGACAGAATACACCAAACACTCAAGTTTGACTCAAAATAGTTGACTAAATACACCAAACACTCAAGTTTGACTAAAATAGTTGATTGAATACACCAAACACTCAAGTTTGACTCTAAATAGTTGACTGAATACACCAAACACTCAAGTTCGACTCTAAATAGTTGACTGAATACACCAAACACTCAAGTTTGACTCAAATAGTTGACTAAATACACCAAACACTCAAGTTTGACTCAAATAGTTGACTGAATACACCAAACACTCATGTTTGACTCTAAATAGTTGACTGAATACACCAAACACTCAAGTTTGACTCAAATAGTTGACTGAATACACCAAACATTCAAGTTTTACTCAAATAGTTGACTGAATACACCAAGCACTCAAGTTTGACTCTAAATAGTTGACTGAATACACCAAAGACTCAAGTTTGACTCTAAATAGTTGACTAAATACACCAAACACTCAAGTTTGAATCTAAATAGTTGACTGAATACACCAAACACTTAAGTTTGACTCAAATAGTTGACTGAATACACCAACACTCAAGTTTGACTCAAATAGTTGAATGAATACACCAAACACTCAAGTTTGACTCTAAATAGTTGACTGAATACACCAAACACTCAAGTTTGACTCAAATACTTGACTAAATACACCAAACACTCAAGTTTGACTCTAAATAGTTGACTGAATACACCAAACACTCAAGTTTGACTCTAAATAGTTGACTGAATACACAAAACACTCAAGTTTGACTCAAATAGTTGACTAAATACACCAAACACTCACGTTTGACTCAAATAGTTGACTGAATACACCAAACACTCAAGTTTGACTCTAAATAGTTAACTGAATACACCAAACACTAAAGTTTGACTCAAATAGTTGACTGAATACACCAAACACTCAAGTTTGACTCAAATAGTTGACTGAATACACCAAACACTCAAGTTTGACTCACCAAACAGTTGACCGAATACACCAAATACTCACAAAAATAAAATAAAGAAATAAATGCAAGAAAAAATAAAGAAATAAATAATAAGAAAGAAAAAAGAAAGAAAAAAAGAAAGAAAAAAGTAAGAAAAGAAAAAAAAACCAATTACTGATGACATCCTTCATTTAAATTTCGTCGCTAATACATTACCGACGATCTTCTTAATTATTATCGTCGGTAATTTTCACAAAAAATTCGATTGGTCAACTTAGGCGGTTAAGTTTCCCGCTCTTGAAAATTAGCGACGAAATTTGGGATTACCGACGACGCGTGTCGTCGGTAAACGACGACACGCAAGGGTTGTGGGTACGTTGTGGGACGCGTGTCCCATATTACCAACGAAATGGGCATATTACCGACGACACGCGGGTCGTCGGTAATTAATTTTTCTATAAATCCCTAACCGAGCTTCATTTCATCCATAGCTACACCAAAAATCTGCAATTCCTTCATTCCCAAGCAATTCCGAGGCTATCCAGGTCCAAATCCAACCAAGAGGTAAGCTTAATCAATCCAAAAACACCTTTTAATTACAACTTTTTTCTTTTTAATTTTTATATTCTAGTATCTTTTTCTTTGTGTTTGTCTTATGATTCCTTCTTCTTGGCATGGATTCATGGACGAAATCTACATCATTTCCACGTAACAGGTTCTAATTTTCGAATTGAAATTGTCATTTTTTGTTTGGATTGAAAAATTTCATGAATGTATAGATGTTTAAATGAATTCCGAATTTGTTATAGGTCATTCTAGGTTGTTTAAAAAATTTATTGTGTTAAAAAACAGCATGTAATTCGAATTGGGTGAAAATTATAGCAAATTGGGGGTTTGTTAGAATTTTTGATATTTGGAGATATATAGGAACCTTTTGTGTAATTTGTAAACATATGATATTGTAAGTTTATTGATTTTTGAAGATATAGGGACCTATCTGCAATTTACATAAGATTATTTGGAATTGTTAAGAATGTAAAAATTTAAGGACCTATTTGCAATTTAATGAAATTTTATGAATTTATAAAGTAAATTTAAAAAATTATAAGGAATAAATAGCAATATTTAGAAAATTAAAAAAAAATATAAGGAAAAGAAAGTTTAAGGACTTAAATGCAAATGTAAAAATTTAAGGACTTATTTGCAATTTAATTAAAAAAATTGAATAGAAATAGTATAGGACTAAATAGTAAATTTAGAAAATTATAAGGACTAAATAGCAATATTTAGAAAATTAAAAAAATTATAAGGAAAAGAAAGTTTAAGGACTTAAATGCAAATGTAAAAAATTTAAGGTCCTATTTGCAATTGAATGAAATTTTATGAATATAAATAGTAAAGGGCTAAATAGTAAAGTTAGAAAATTATAAGGACTAAATAGCAATATTTAGAAAATTAAAATAATTTTAAGGAAAAGAAAGTTTAAGGACTTAAATGCAAATGTAAAAAATTTAATGAACTATTTGCAATTTAATGAAATTTTATGAATATAAATAGTGAAAGGGCTAAATATTAAATTTAGAAAATTATAGATAGATTAAAAAAATTAGAATATTAAAAATTAGATAGATTAAATTATAATATTTAATAAAAATTAAAGGAATAAAAAATTAGAATATTTAAAATTAATAATATTTCCTTTAAATTATAGATGTCTTGTCTGTTGTAATGGGTCGTGGACATGACGGAGAGATGGGATGGGTAACACTCCCCTGAGGGATCCTAATCGTCCCTTAAACGATTGTAAACAACCCTCAGGTAATAAAAAAATAACCGAATAATTTAAATTAATATATTTATAGAGGTATAATTACAATTAATATAAATAAATAATTAATAAATATCTATAAAGGTATTATTACAATTAATATAAATAAATAATTAATGCAACAGGGTCTCGGAAAAGACTAAGATGCCCCCGAAGTGTCACGTCTATAAGAACAGCTCAGGAGACTTTAGAAAAAGTTGGCTGGCCCATACCAGTTGACTTTTCTATTATCGATTGCACGTGGTACTTTGTCGGGCCATACAGCAAACACGTGGGTCAAGTGGTGGGAAACGCAGTTCAAGAAGTCTTGCCTCCTTGTTACAAAGCATGGGCAAATGTCCCCGACCATTCTAAAGGGGTTATTCTACAGCGACTCCAAGAGTTTTTTGACCTAGAGGAATGGAGGCGACGAGCGGATTGGGATGAAATCACAAAGAGATTGACCACGATGACATCTACGGCCTACAGGCGATGGAAACCGGATCTGAAAATCGACTACTACAACAGGAATACTACATCCCCGGCCCAGATGTTCTCCCAGAGTTTTGGGAAAGAGCGAAGAAGATGTGGGATGACGAGAATGTACATGTACAAAATAATAACTTATTAATTATTTAATAAGTCTTTATTTATTAATTTTATAACTCTTTATTTATTAGTTGTAACAGAGACAGGCAGAGATTAATAAGAAGAATCGAGAGTTGCAGACAGTTCCTAGCAAGACGGGGTCTAGGAACTTATCCCAGACTCGGGAAATTATCATAGAGGTATAATTTCTAACAATAAAAATTTAATTTAGTATTTTATTAATTTAATTTTTAATTAATTATTATTTGTTATTGTATATTGTCTAGGGGAAGCTGAAGACCATGACGAAAGAGTCGTTGACTTTCTTTGACGATGAAACCCAGGAGGAGATGGAGCTTCCTCCTTTAAGCGGCTATTTCGATCACCTGTCTTACGATCCAATTACAGATACCTGGCGTGACCAGCGTTTAGAACGAGCTAGCGTAAGTTTTTTTAATTGCTTTATATTAAATATTTATTTTTAACTTTACTTTTTTTATTAATCTAATTTATTTTTAAATCGAAATCTAATTACATGGTGTTTTTCGGGAGAAGATGAAAAGGAAAGTTGTGGAGGCCGGAGCCGAGGGAGCTGATGTTTCTGTCCACAAGTAGATGGATGCCATGCTGGAGACTATCATGGAGGTTGTGGCCCCACCCAGGACAAAATATTGGGTGCCAACCGTTGGTCCGGTCCGAAAAAGAGCCCGGACTCCTACACAGCCGGATGGGCAGAACGAGGAGCTTCTCAAGGCGATGCTGGCAGGAATGAACGAGCTTCACGTGGCTCAAGAACTTGACCCTATACCGGATCCAGACTTCGCATCAACCGGGCCCACAGCTTCTTCGAGTAAGCCGAGTTAGCAGCCGAGCATGATAGACACGCTCCTCGAAGCGTTAAACGGCATGAGACTCGCCCAAGGACTTCCCGCGATCACCGTACCCGAGCCCTAACCCACTGGTCAGGAGAGAGAAGATGAAGAGAGAGAAGATGAAGACGAGGATTTGAATGATCCTTGATTGTGTTTGTTTTTTACGTTGGTGTGTAATTTGACTTTACGATTTTTGCTATGTTTGACTTTGACTTTGGCTTTACGTGTGACTTTGACTATTATTTCGCTATGTTTGACTTTAATTATCGAATGTAAGACTATTATTCTTGATTTTAATTTTGTAATGGTATTTTCTATAAATTTTTGGATTTTTATTTATTATGTATTTTATTTGCATTATATATAAAATCAAAACAAAAATAAAAAAAAACAAAAATACAATTAAAAATGTATATTAAAAAATATTATTAATCCGCGACGACATTGATGTCGTCGCTAATATATAAAATAAATAAATAAATAAATAAATCATTTATATTGGAATAAAAAAAACAAAAAAAACTTAGCGACGAAATATCCGTCGCTAAGTTCCGTCGGTATAATAATTAAAAAAAGGAAAATGTAAATCAATAATCAACGAATAAAAAAAAACTAATTACTTAATTACCGACGAACCTAGTCATCGGTAACTTGTAAGCCTAGCGACGACACTCGTTGTCGATAAGCTTCTGAGTAATTAGGGACGAAATCACCACATTTCGTCGGTAATAGACCAATCACCGACGAAGCCATAAGGACGACATATTACCGACGACATACGGGTTATTACCGACGACGCGTGTCGTCGGTAACGTCCAGAATGTTGTAGTGATATTTGGTATCATTAGGTATTAAGTAATATATAATTTTTCATATTTTACTAAACTTTTTTTTGTTTTCATTTATGAACTCTTAATCCTCTGCCATAATTTTATTAATAATTTATTGAATTTTTTTATTTAAAATAAATAACTAATAACATTATAATTTTATTACTAGAGTTTGATTTGATATTAAAATATTTCATCAATTTCATTAGTGTTGCTATTAATCTAAGATTAAGTGTCATTTAATTTTCTATATATAATAACCAACCGTTTACTTATTTTTAAATTTTATATTTTATTGGTAATTATGATAATTCCTTAGATAATTATTTTGTAATATAAAAAATCAAATTATGAATATACATAATAAGTTGAAAAGAAAATATATGATCTTCTTTCAGAATATAGTAGTTTAGTTAAGATTTTTCTTTAATAATTTCAATATTTTTTTAATTTAAAAATATACAAGAATATATTGGAGATGAAGCAAATTCAATACATAGTTAATATAAAGGGGTTATTGTTGAAAACATCCTCCTTAAACTCTCTAATTGTTTTTTTATGCCTTCAATAATCTTATTTATAAAAAAATGCCTAATGAAATAATTATTTATAGAAAACATCCCCTTTATATTTTCTATACCTTTATTAATTCCATCACATGCGCGCGTCCGTGAAATTTTTTTAAAATCGTCATAACTAATTCAACAAAAATCAGAAAATTAAAAAAAAAATATTTTTGAATAAATCTAATTAATATTTATGTCTATGAATTTTTTTGATTTTTTTTGAATTTTTTTAATTTTTTCGAATTTTTTTAATTTTTTTTTCGCAGACACGGAATTCCATGTTTTAAACATGGAATTCCATGCTTTAAACCGTGAAATAAACATGGAATTCCATGTTTTAAACATGAAATTCCATGTTTCAAACATGAAATTCCGTGTCTGCGAAATTTTTTTTTAAAAAAATCAAAAAAAATCAAAAAAAATCAAAAAATTCAGAAAATTCCGAAAAAAATCATAGACTTAAATATTAATTTGATTTATCCAAATATAATTTTTTTTGATTTTTTTGATTTTTTTTGAATTAGTTATGACGATTTTAAAAAAATTTCACGGACGCGCGCGCGTGTTTATTAGTTTTTTTCTTATTTTTTAATTGTTAATTATAAGGGGGCTGTTTTCAATAAATATTTTTTTCTAGGCATCTTTTTCTAAATAAGTTTTTTAATAGGCATCAATCAACAATTGGCTCAAATATAAAATCAAAGGATAAGTATAGAAGATATAGAATATAAGGATATTTTAATTAAATAAATAACATATTAATGGAAAAAAATAAGAATAGAATTCAACCCATCCTAGGAATAATTTTGTGTAAAAACGTAATATAACTTATAAATATAGTACACCATGTTAACCTTTAATATACTATCTATCCATAAATTTTCTTGTTGAATACTATTATTGTTAATGGTCGGAGTTCCATTTGGAAATCACCTTCCTATGGTGCTCTAACTATTTATATATTTTCTGGTACTATAAGTAAGAAACTTATGAGGAATATCACTTAGTATAAAGTTCCAATTTACTTGACTAAGACAAACACGCTCGAAAAAGTTTATTTATAAAAATTTTGCACCCTTTCATTGTAAAAATGTTATAGTGATCACCAAGTTTAATTCATTCACTCGGTATTTCTATTCCATATCTCATTCGATTACTTCGAAATTTAAGTATAACATAACAATTATAAATTGTAGTTATTTGTTCGAACTAGTTAATTTATGGTCAATACATTAATAATAGTCTGAATACTATAATAATGTCTTATGTTAATATCTAAATATAATAATATATATAGTTTAAAGATATTATTTCATAAAATTACTTATCTTATGAAAATCCTGACCAATTTTTGTTATTTATCAATATATTATTAATTTTTAGTACAATTATTAAATCATTAGATTAAATTATTTAAATAAATACCTTCATATTGTAAAAATTAAATAACATTCATAATTTATTTTATGTCAATGAATAATGTTTAAAGGATTTGATATATCAAAATTTATATTATTATCTAAATAATATAATTAAAGCCAAGTAAAAAATTCATAAATTCATTGAGTTGAGAGATTAATACAATAGTTTATAATTATTCCACTGATGTATTACAAATGTATTTATTATTTATTTATCTTCTCAACAATTGTAAAAACAACTACACTTACGTTCTCCAGGTTTGTCACCAAGACTGCAAAGTCCATCTCCATTATAAGAAACATGACATTCGAACCTGCAAGTTGAAAGTGAACAATCTCTTGGGCTTAATATCGTGACGCATTGCTTTGCAGCAGCTCTTGGAATTGCTATATCAACTGAAAAATAAATACATAAATACTAAGAAAATGTAAAAGATTATATAAATAATTTATTTCAACATAAAAATATATATATAAATAAATTAAACTGCAACTAAATATATATTATTTTATCTATCCTCGTTGGTGAATTTAAATTTTATTCTCAATGGTTAAGGTAGAATGATTATCTAATTCAACTATATTTTTCAAACTTGGTTTTTAAGCAAGAATTACACATAAAATTATATAAATTATCTCAACCAAACATGAGATTTAAATAATCTTTTATAACAGCCCGTAGATCATTTTCTTTTGATTATAATAAAAAACAATTATCACTACACCTGCATGAAAGTGAATGCATACCCTAAAAATAATAAATTATTATAATATAAAAAATTTAATATTAATATTAAACTCATAGAGAAATCGAGGTTTAACCTGAAATGACAAGAATAATAAGAAATAAATATGAATATGTGAAATTAGTCATTTCTAAAGATTTTCGATTGTAATACAAAAATGTGACGTTAATAGCTCTAGTATTTATATATGATATGAGAAACCCACATTTATGTATTGTTTGGATTCAGATTTTTAAAGGAACAGAAAGAAAATGATAAGAATAAATTTTTCTTTCCTATATTTGAATTTGATTTGTAATTAATGGAAAGTAATTCAATGGAGTGCACAATCCTTTCTTTTCCTTTAAAAATGTCAATTATTTAATCCTCCCACTTTGTAGTCATTGCAAAAGAAAGGAAATGATTACTTTTTAAAATGTCATAACTAACCTTATAATTTTAATATAATAATATTTTACATAACCTAAAAAGGGTATAAAAGTATTTTTATTTAAAATAATCCTTTCATTTCCTTTATTAATGTCAATCCAAACAAGTGATTTCGTAATCAATTACTTTCTTTTTCTTTATTAATATTTTTATAATCCAAACACGGTTGTCACTTTCCTTTCCATTTATTTAATATTTTTATATTCCTATCATTTCTTTTCCTTTGATAATCTGAACCAAACAATGCATTAGAAAAAATTATTGTTTCTATAGAATTGTTCATGTTATTTATTTTATTTATTTAAGTTATTAAAAGTTGTCAGTTACATATAATATTACTCCCTCCGTTCCTAAAAGATTGTCACATTTGCTTTTGCACATAAACTAAGAAATGTCATTTATTATCCACGTGATTACTAAAATTACCTCCATAAAGTGTCTTGATATCTTAAATAGGCATTGGGAACATATATTATAATATTTAATTAGGGGTGAAAGTGGTATAAAGAATTAAAAAGTATCTTGATTTTTTAAAGTGACAATCTTTTTGGAACAACTAGTTTTAGTATAAGTGACAACTTTTTAGGAATTGAGGGAGTACTACATTAACAATATGTGTATCTATAAAAAGTAATAAATCATGGTTATAATAATCAAATATGGGATATCATCATTTAATATATTTAATGCCTTATAAAAAATAAAAAATAGTTTTTCATTAAACGTCAAATTAATTAAAAAAATATTTATGTAATAAAACCATATTTTATCACATAAAGGTATTTACTTATATTTCAAATAAAAAATTTACAATATTAAACTTTTTAAATATTATTAGTTTTAACCTGAAAAATGTAAGGTTATATTCAACTAATCAACACTTATATTCCTTAGAATTTAAAGCTACTTGACTATTTCTATATTATATAATAAAATAATAAAATATTAATATTAAAGTTAAGCTATACTGACAATAAATATTATCTCTTAAAAATATTTTTATTTATGAACTCATCAATTATTTTATATAGTCTATGTATAAGAAAGTATTCATACTTATTATACAATAAGTATTGCTATCCTGAAATTTGTTTTATTGGACAAATATATTTATGCACGTATTTTAACCTTATCAATTGAAATATCATAACTACAAAATTCTCCCAACTTTTTGGAAAAATCAAAATATTTATTCATAATTGATAATGAAATATTTATGTATTATCTAATTGTACTATAATACAAACCACACAAATATGACATCACAAAATATTTGGTATAATTAAATATTCAACAATATATAACTTTTGTATATAACACTTAAATCTTTTTTCATCTTCTTTTATATATGGACTCGTAATCCTCCCGATAATGAATTTGTTATTATTTTGTTGAAAAAATATTTCTTAGAATGAATATAAATATTCATTAACATCTTCATTGTATTATTGGTGTTCAATTTGATATTAAAATATTTTATTAATATCATTCGTTTTGCTTTTAATCTCAAATCAATTCATATTTAGATTTTTACATATGATAATTAATAATTTACTTAAAATTAAATTTTATAATAAATCTGAAGTTATGATTGTTCCTCACGTAATTAATTTATTATATTAAAATTTAAATTATGAATAAACATATGATGTCTCCCGATTTGTTCTAATTATTAGCCCCTTGGAGACATCCTTTTAGGTGAATAAATGACTCATTTGATAGACTTTTAGGCTTATTTGATCATATTGCACTTTCTCCCCTTGGAAATTAACTATTTGCAGAATCCGAGCTTTTGTGCCTAAATTTGACTATTTTTAATGCAAAATTAATAGATTCTTGAATTTCATAAAAGACCAATCCAAGGAGAAGAAGTGAGAATAAAGTCTTAGTGTATCTTAGAGTGTTAGGAAATGATTTTTACTCGAGTTTCTATTTTTAGAGTGCACTTTCCTATTTCTATTTCTTGATTTATTGATTTATTCTTTTTAAGCATATGCGGTTTAATTATTTACTTAATGTGAAGCTTTAAAAGATAAATGGTAATTACTTAGAGACCAAGTCAAGATAAAGAAGTAAAGGAAAGAAGATTTACATGGAAATAAGAAGATTTAGGAAAGATATATGAAAAGAAGGAAAAGATAAAGCTGCCTTATGAATCTGAAATTCCAGCCACGTTTTAAAGATCAGTCCATAACTTACGATTGGCTAGGAATCTGGACGAGTGGTCTGCACCAATAGAAATCTCTTTCCAAGACAAGCAGTTTCATATATTGGAACTTCTCAAACGGATAAGTATTGAAAAAGATATGACCAAATCAAATCAGCAACAGAATCTTGCCTTTCCTAGAATTTAGGGCTACGAATTTAAGAGTTCTTAACTTGTCTTCCACTCCAAGTAAATTAGACCTAGGGTTCCCTAACACCTATAAATACACCCCTTAACCTCCTCTTTTTACACACTTCAGAGAATTACACAAGAGGCTTAAGGTTTTCAAGTCAGAGCAAGAAGGCAAGGAGAAGCTAGTGCTGGAGGAATCCAGTTCTTCCATCAACAGTCATCCTACCCTTTAGGTTTTTAATTTATCTTTTTTATTTGAACATGAATTCCTTTTATTTAATGTTAGTCTTTAATTTTCTTATGAGCTAAATTTCTTTATACTTGAGAATCGCATAAAAGGGTTGAACCTTAATTAATTAATCTGTGTTTTGAATTTGGGATTGTTTAGATTTAAATAGGATTGAGTTTTATATATTGGATATTACTTTGTTTTCATTACTAATTCTTTTCTGCGCAACTAGAATTAGCTGTTAGTATTTGGGCTATTCTCTTTAGTGGCGAAGTGATCATCCGACAGGGGGGTTTGAATACAGATCTAGGTAATACCCGCGTAATGTTCGTTATTAACCGACAGGCTTAACTAGTTACATAGCCAAAGAGGTAAAATCATATCATCCGAAAAGGCATATTCGACCATACAGGTGTTTATGATACTTTAGGATAGCTTCTAGGTCCACCCGATAGGGGGCTAGGAGATATTAGAGTCCCGGCTAATATTATAATTCCAATTCTTTTCCGCGCAACTAGAATTAGCTTTTAGTATTTGGGCTATTCACTTTAGTGGCGAAGTGATCATCCGACAGAGGGGTTTGAATACAGATCTAGGTAATACCCGTGTAATGTCCGTTATTGACCGACAGGCTTAACTAGTTACATAGCCAAAGAGGTAAAATCATATCATCCGAAGAGGCATATTCGACCATACAGGTGTTTATGATACTTTAGGATAGCTTCTAGGTCCACCCGACAGGGGGCTAGGAGATATTAGAGTCCCGACTAATATTATAATTCC
Organism: Nemophila menziesii; assembly: GCA_029959085.1. Lineage (NCBI taxonomy): Eukaryota > Viridiplantae > Streptophyta > Magnoliopsida > Boraginales > Hydrophyllaceae > Nemophila > Nemophila menziesii. The sequence goes on from JARWIR010000002.1 coordinate 80,178,981, forward strand.
AATTCTACCCTTAAACATAACATAGATTATATTTATTAAGTGGATTCCTTACGAGACTCAAGTATCTCTCTTATCTGAAGTTAGTCGTTATTTACTTTATTTCCTTTCTGTTTATTTAATTTTAGTCTTTACTTTATTTGCAATTTTAATTTACAAAAACCAAACAAAAATTCTTATCTTTTATTTTCTAGTTTAGCAATTATTCTTACTACTTGATTAATATTTGGGTTGAACCTAATCCGTCCCTGAGAACGAACTTGATTATCATATATTACTTGGGACAACCGTAAACTTGCGGTTAAGTGGTTCCTTTATCTTTGCACTTAATTTTATAACACCCTAGGATCCACCAACATAACAAGTGGAAAAGATAATATATGATCCTCTTTCAAAATATAGTATTTTAACAACATTTTTTCTTTAATAACTTTGCCATTTTTTTCTATTTGGAAGTAAATAAGAATATGGTGTAGATGAAACAAATTTAATCGATATATATGAATTAAATCCAAATGATAAGTACATCTGGTAGAAAACCTAATAATGTACGAATACAAATAAAATAAAAATAATACCTTACTAGAAAAAAATTATCATAAATTACCACCAATCTTATGAATAATTCAATCTAGACATATGTTCTATATGTATACTGAGTAATTTTATAAGAAAAATCTCTTTTAAAACTCTTAAACAATATACTTAAAGTACAAACTTTATAAACCCAATGAATTGAGAAATCGGCTAAATAGTTTATAAATCCTCTACTAATGTATGAAAAATATTATTTATTTATCTTCTCAACAGTTGTAAAACTGCAAATATATGTCTCAAATAGTCCACCACTAGTGAAAACTTTATTTCCATTATAATAAAATAGACATTGTTTCTTGTAATTTCATAGTTCACAATCCTTAGGATCTAATATCATAGTGCATCTCTTTTTTACATTAACTAGTGGAATTGATATTGCAACTAAACAATAAATACATTTATTAGAAAATACAAAAGATTATATGAATAATATATTTAAATATGAAAATAAGTGTATATATAAAGTAAGTAATCTTGAACTAAATATATATAGTTTTATCCATTCTCGTTGGTGAATTTAATTTTTTTCTCTATGTTTAAGGTGGAATTTGTATTATCTACTTTAAATATATTTTCCAAACTTGATTTTCATGAAAGAATCACAAATAAAATTATCAAGATAATCTCAACCAAACATGACATTTAACTAACTTTTTGTAACACACCTACCCGTATTGTATATCAAATCATTATTTCAATAATCAATTATGGTATTTCATTATAAAATACAATTTAAGCATTCTTAATGATAAAAAATATCTATTATTCAAAATTCGATTAGGTTAAAAGATGTTTATGTAGTAAAACAAAATATTTATCACTTAGAGGTATTGACTTATATTACACATAAATACTAGTAAAATATTTATACGGTATGAAACCTTTTAAATATTATATTACTAGTTTTAACAAGAAAATGTTAAGGTTATATTCAACTTTGATTCTCATAATTTGATACAAGTTGTCTATTTCAATATTATTTTGTTTAAAAAAATAATATCAAAATTGAGTTATATTTACAATAAATATTACCTTTGAAAACTATCACTTTCCAATAAACACGTAAATAACTGTATATATGTTATGCATAAGAAAGTCTACCTACTTATTATTCGATAAGTATTGTTATGTCAGAATTAGTTTGATAGGACAAACATATTTATGCGTGTACTATAACATTCTCATTTAAAAGATCTTAACTAAAAAATTCTGCTACCTTTTTGAAAAATTCAAAGTATTTGTTCACAATAGGTAATAACATATGGATGTATTATCTAATTATACTCTAATACAAACAAAATAAACATAACATCATCAAATATTTGGTATCATTAGCTATTAAATAATATATAATTTTTTTATATTTCATTTAACTTTATTTTTGTTTTCATTTATGAACTCTTTATCTTGTGCCACAATTTTATTAATAATTTACTGAAAAGAATAGATAAAAATTAATATTTAATATATCGTATTATTGGAGTTTGATTTGACATTAAAAAATATTTTATTAATAGCATTAGTTTTTCTATTAATAATTTATTGGAAGTTATGATAATTCCTTAGACAATTATTTTGTAATATTAAACTCAAATTATTAATAAGTTGAAAAGACAATATATGATCTTCTTTTTTAATATAGTAGTTTAGTTATGATTTTGCTTTAATAATTTTGATATTTTTTCATTGGAAAATATATAAGAATATGTTGGAGATGAAACAAATCCAACAGATAATTAAGTATTAAATTCAAAAGATAAGTATAACAGGTAGAGAATATAAGGACATTTTCATAAAATAAAACACAAAGATAAATTAATGGAAAAGAATTGGAATAGAATACAACCCATCCTAGGAATAATCTTGTTTATAAATGTAATATATGTGTAAATTGAGTTATTTTTTGGAAAAAGAAATCTGTAATAACTTATAATTATAGTACACCATGTTAACCTTTTATATACTATCTATCCATAAATTTCGAATACTATTTTTGTTAATGGTTTAATTTTATGAACAACATAAATGTAATTGCCGGAGCCTTCCTATGGTGCTTTAACTATTTATATTGTTTTTGGTATTATAAGAAAGAAACTTATGAGGAATATCACTTGGTATAAAGTTTCAATTTACCCGACTAAGACAAACACGCTTGGAATATTTTATTTATAATTTTTTTGCAACCTTTCATAGTAAAATTGTTACAATAATCACAAAGTTTAATTCATTCACTCGGTATTTCTATTCTTTATCCCATTCCTTAACTTCAAAAATTCAAGTATAACATATTAATTTTAACTTTTAATTATTTCTTCAAACTAGTTATTTTATTATAAATACATTAATAATAGTCTGAATATTATAGTAATGTCATATGTCAATATCTGTAAATAATAATATTTTATAGTTTAAAGATTAGTTGATAAAATTACTTAACCTATGAGTACCATTACCAATTTTTAACATTTATCCATATTTTATCAATTTTTAGTACTGTTATTAACTCTTTTGATAAAATTATTTAAATACAATACCTTCATATTGGATTGATAGCAAACAGAGCCTGGATGATAAAGATTCGTGAAGTTATGTTCTCTTCTCGAGGACTAAAGGTTGAGTTATGTTGATGGATATGGTTAAATAATGGTTTAGGGGCTGCTAGGAGGCTTATATAAGAGCTTGAAAATGACTTAGGTTTTTCATGGGCTTACAATTAATTTAAGCTAGCCAAAACCTGTTTTCACTTAACATATTTCTAGTTCAAGTCACAATGGAAGAAAATGGCGTAACTTTTTCATCTCAACTCTGAAATGACTTTCTTCACTTCCCTCACGGGACTTACTTCAATATCTTTCTTAATTAAAATTAATCAGACCCAGAGCTCTTACCAATATTTTGTGGTGACTAAAACAATAGGGCGTTAAGATTTCTCTAACAAACGCTCCAACTTCCCAATGTGACTCTAGACTCAATTCACGCCTTGGTTTGGGTTTATCTTGACTTTTTAACTTCTTATCTTCATATTTGAATCTTGTATTGGCCATGTACCTAAAAGCTACACAATTTAGGTATAAAATCTGTATTAATATTAATATGTCCATACCAAGAAGCAAAAGTACAATATACTAAATAATAGTGAAAAATTCTCGCTTAGGCTCAATAAACTCCTAAAATAATGTCTTGTAAATAGACTAATCCATCACAAAAAGAGAGACATCATGATGCATGTTTAGTAAACAAAGTTGTAGTATGTGTCATTAACTGGAATGGAAAACTAGTGCAACCGAACAGCTTAAAAAGGATATCTAGCAAATTGTGTACATGAAAGAGAAAATGCAATTGATGAACAACACAACAACCACCCTTGGTCTCAAAACAACATCCATAAAGGGTCTCCTTTTGCAATCCAGTTGTAGAAGCGAATGTAGTTTAGCTGCAAACTTTGTAAAATAAAAATAATTTGTGTAGAAATATTTGTATGAAGAATGGGAGGTTTTTTAAGCGCCAGGAAGAATATGAGATAGATATTTTGGGTTATCAAGTTTTTTAGATAATACGAGTTGTTCACGTAATTCATTGTTTGAAGGGACATGTTTGGAAATATATTGGAGGAAGAAACTTCTTTTATGGTGGGGTTAGTAAATAAACTAAGAAACAAGATGCAGGTGATACACAAAGGATTTTAGAGAGACAAAAAAAGAGCAAGACTTAAGAGAAAATATTGGAGAGTTAAAGGTGCACACTTTGAAAGCAACAAGGGGAATCCCTCTAAAAACCTTTAATTATTCATACAAAAAATGGAGAACAATGGGATTCCCCTCACCCCATAAGAGGCAGGGTAGTAAGGCTCATTCAAACGCATAAAGGGATTGATCTGTCAAGTTCGAAATCATAAAAGTGTTTGGCTTGTATTTAAATTTGATAATGATGAGGATAAGAAACATATATTAACAAAGGGTCCTTATTTATCGTATGGTAGGATGCTTGTCTCTCTGAAATCATGGATTATTTGACTATGGAAATCATTAGATTAAGAAGTATCCCACATGGATCATTATTCGTAACTTGTCAGAGCAAACATGCACATATAGGGTATTGATAAAATAGCTTCACAAGTGGAAAAACCTGTAAGAACTGATGGGATCACGTTGATTAGCAAAGATATACATTTGGGTTTCAATTGATCCTGATTTGAATAAAAGTTGTAAGGAGATTATTGAGCTAGAATTCCCAAACAAAAAAGTTTATATGCTTAAATATAGTATAAAAATCTTCCCAATAGATGTATCAAATGCAAATGATTTGGCCACACCAAGGATAAGTGCTTCCATGATAACAATGCTAGACCTCGAACAGAAACCAATTATACCAAAAGAAGTATTGTTGTTTCGAGTTATTCTCACATCGTTACCGTATTCCAAAATTATATAATAAGAAACAATAATCCAATTACATGAAACAACAGCTGGTAACTGTTTCATTTGACACTCAAGCAACAACAATTACTTCTAATTGCATCACATCATTGACAATATCACTCAAGTATGCTACCATTTTGGAAATTCAAAACTTACAGGTGACCAAGGAATTATGCAAGGAGATATATCCTGGAAGTAAGGAATGTGGATATCGATTAATTCTAGCTCTTTTTCATGTAGAAAAAACTTGTTCTCAAACTGGAAGCTATGGATAATCACCAAAATGTAGTGATGCATGTCAAGTAAACAAAGTTGAAGCATGTGGTATTAACTGGAATGGAGAAATTAGTGCAGCCTACCAACTTTAAAAGTATTTGCAGCAAATTTTGTATATGAAAGAGAAAATGCAAACTGGTTGTTGTGGTTCCAGGTGTGATATATTTGCTACCTATGGAACTGTATCTCCCCGCAAGCGTATGGTTTGTCATCAAGTAAAAATGTGATAAGCTCAAGGTTATCGTTCCTCGGGGACTACCAAGATTTTAGTAATTATATTTTTTATGTAGTGCAATGTAGAATCGCAAGTAAAATAATAATGATAATAATACGGATTTTGATTTAATTTTAAATTAAGGGACTAAGTTGGAATTGCAATAAATGATTAACTAAATTGCAATCAAATAAATTACTAAAAAGATTAGAAAATGTGAAATGCTTGATCCTTGGGAGTAATCATCATAATTAATTACTATCTTGTTATTGGTTTAATGGGGAGTTGAGTGATTCTCATAGTCGGGATTCAATAGCACCCCAACTCCCGTCAGGGTAACTTAGAGCTTAACCTTACACACCAGCTGGAAATCCGATGAATTTAACTCCTTACCCTATTGACTATCTAGCGGACAAGACCGCGAGGTTCAATGCCTCGCACTAGACGTTTATATACTATGTCTCAATCAGACCCCCCCCCCCCCTTCTGGGTGATAGCCGAAAGTCTCAAACTACCTATGTGTGATCAAGACATAAATAGGCAACAAGTATAAATATGTAAAACAATGGAATAAATAAACTTCAATTTATTTCAATATAATATTTATCCCAAATATCCAAATTGAAGCTAATAATCATTTAATGTTCATACTCATGGCAAGTTTCAAGGAAAAATGTTTATCTCATACTAAATAAATTAATGTACAATAAACTATTGATAGGATTATGTCCGGAAGATAAAATGGAAACACTTTACTCTTTGGATTGAAGGGATTCAGATAAGGGATAAAGAAGAATCAATGGGTTCATATACAAACCATTCTCTTCATCTCCTCCTTCTAAAATAAGCGCTATTTTCTGTGTCTTAATCTATTCCCTCTTAGATGATATAATAGATAATGAAATGGAGCTGGAAAATGGCTTATATACAACCTAAAAAATGGTGGCCCCTTTAGGCTTGCTTAATTCAGTTTGGGGCTAACCCATTTTACTTAATAGATTTCAGGTTCGAGCCATGGCAGCGGTTATTAGCATAACTTATTCATCTAAAATCGAATTGAATTTCGTCACTTGCAAAATGACATTGACTTCAAGGGCTCTCTAAAATCAAACGAATCGGTTCCAAAGATCTTATCCATATGTCGTAGTGACTGAAACATTAAGGTTCAAATATTTCTCCATCAAACGCTCCAACTTTCCAAAGTGGCTCTAAGCTTAATTTATGTTTTGACTTGGGTGTTTCTCTTAACTTATTGACTTCTTATCCTCATCTTGGACCCTTGTATCAATCATGTACCTAAAATATACACACTTAACACACAATTAAGGCACAAATTCTCTATAAACAGTAATAAGTCCAAAACTATTGGTAAAAGTGCATTATAGCAAATAACAGGGTATAATCCCTCACTTAGGCCCAATAAACTTCCAAAATAACGTCACGTGAATGGATTTATCATCACAGAAACAGAGACATCAATGAACAACACAAAGCAACACAACACCCGCCCTTATTGTCGAAACAACAACTACGCTTAGACTCTTTTTGCACTCGTGCTGAAGAAAGAGTCCAAATTAGCTACAATATGTGTAAAATAAAAATAATTTCTGTGTAGATAGTGTTGAGAAAATACGTATGAAGAACTGTAGGTTTTTTAAACGTCCGGAGAAAGAACATGAGATAGATATTTTGGGTTATCAAGTTTTTCGAATAATACGGGGTGCTCAGGTAATTCAGTGTTTGAAGAGACACGTTTGGAAAATATATTGGAGTAAGAAACTTCTTTTGTGGTATTAGTTAGTAAAATAACAAAGAAACAAGATGCAAGCAATAAACGGAAAAAATTTAGAGAGACGAAAAATAGCACGAATTAAGACAAATTATTAAAAGATTAAGGTGCACCCTTTGAAAGTGAAAAAGAGGGGAAGTCCTCTAAAAACCTTTAATAATTATGACAAAATGGATCATAAAAATATTCCCCTTTCCCCATAAGAAACGAGGGGTAGTAAGGCTCATTTGGAGGAAGTATGATTATATGAATTTTGGAAACTAGGAGTACTCGCGTATTATCCCAAAAGGCGTGATGAATAAATCAACACTCGATGGAGCTACTGCTCACAAGTTTATGAATACTGAAAAGTATTAAATATTTAAGTAAGGAGTTTTATCGTTCTCCAAAAGAACCATGAGTTTAGTTTCTTTTTGATTTATGGAATGTACATGGGTCAAGTTGCAATCACAAAAGATTGAAGGTCTTTGTTTTGTGAGAGCAAAAGACAAAAATAATAATTAAAATGCGATAAATGAGAATATCAGTAAAGGATCTGAATTACAAAAATATTAAATATATGAGATGAGAATATATCTTGAGAACACGCAAGTAATTCCCAATAGTTTTGGTTTTACACTTTATCCCTTTTAGGTAAAAATTAGATTCATGCAATAATGGGGAATCAACTACTTCCCTATATTCCTTCCGGGTGGATAGAAAGACGTACCTTGAAGTCTTCACGGAGAGTGAAGTGATACATCGGGGTAGAGATTGTGTACTAGTCCTTGTGTGTCAATACACAAGACAAGGCTTCACGGACAGTAGAGTGGTACATCAGGTTAGAGATTGTCTACTATTCATTGTGTTTCTATACACAAGATAAGACTTCACATTCTAGTGAAGTGATAATTGAGCTAGAGATTGTCTATTATTTATTGTGTGGCGATACACAAGCGAAGGCTTCACTGGCTTGGGAAGTGTTACATCGGGAGTGGAAAATATCCACTTGCTTTCTTTATGTTGGATATACAAATATTGTGTTACTACAAATGGTTGTTTCAAAGAGGGTGTACAATTTTGTGGCCTGACCAAAAGACACACAAGGAGTTACAGTGGAGGAATTGAAGTCCTAAGGGTGTTCATACTTTAGCTAGTGGATGTTAGATAATTGAACCGATATAAATCGTGTGTTTGATTTCTTTTCCTTGTCTCTTTAACATGTACATATTTGTATAGTTTTATCATAACCTTTACTTTGTATATATTGGTAGACTTAAAATCATGCATGCTAGGTGATTATTGAACTGTTCCACTTTATTCTTTACTAGTGTTCGTCATTGAACATATACACCTAGAGTTAGATTGAGTTCTCTTGTTCTCATATCTTATCTCTAAGTGTAACTTTTGTCTAAGTATCTAAAGTACAAATTTTGGACCTTTATATAATAAGAAATTTTTTGATTTCGAGTTAAATTTAAGAACTTTTTTTTGTCTTATTCAACACCCCATCCGTCTTATAAAAAGCATTTTATCTACTCTTTATTCCAATCGTAACTATAATGAGATGGATTGAATACATGATTGATGTAGTCAAAGGCTTTAGAACTATGTCTATCTTGTAGGGTTCTTTGTTAAGTCAACTTATAATTGTAAGTCCGCAATTTTATTGTGCACATGTAAAAGTTAGAGAGAAGAGATAAAGATATCTCTTCTCTTTCATCTTAAGTCAGTTAGGTAAACATGGGTTTTTTTATTCGTTTTTTACACAAATTTGAAAGATTTTCTATTTATTTTCTTCTTTTGTTGTTGCCATTGAAAAAAATCACACAATAACCTACTCTTATGACTATCCATGTATAGTTTTGGATTCAACGATGACGTCAAGAGTTTTGGGCCTGATTGATCCCAAGTTCTTATGCTCAAATATGTTCATTTGGGTGTTGGATATTTCGCACAATAAAGATAGTAGTTGTGTTGGAATTATCGAAACAACATTAACTTGTGATGTCCCCCAGCTGTCTCAATGTTGTTCTTCTAACTTTCTTGAGGCATGAGGCTTGATGTTGGAGGGATTGAAAAGAGTGGGGTGCGACGAGGGGTGGTGGGTGGAGGAATGGAGATACAGAAGGGCTACAAACGTGGGTTCTAGTGGAATAGTGGATGGGGGTCGGTGGTTGGTTTTATGTTGGTTTTTTACTATGATAGGTGTGTGTTGATACTTAACGAGTTGGATAATCGGTAGGGATGGGATGGGATTGGTGACGTGGTTGCCTAAGGTGGATATGGTATTGGAAAAGGATTTTGAATTTGTATTTTGTGTAATATAGATTGTCGATAATTATGTAATTAGGCCGCTTGGGCCCATATCACTTTGTACAGAGAGAATTATATTAGACATTAGATAGGGGAATTTGATTCAATTTCATAGGTTGTTTCTTATAAATGCTTGGATAGAGGAATTGGGAAATGAAGGTAGTGGTGTTTTCACTTGGATGAGTATAAAGACGCATATGCTTTTTTGGAAAGCAAATTTAGCCAATGTGTTTGTCATGATTGAAGTGAACTGTATCAATTGTAATGTTTGGAATTTGCAAGGTGTTGGCGCAATCTAGTGGATGTGGGAATTCGCAAGGGAATAAGTAGGTTCGTATAAGACTATTAAATTGTATACAATTGTTAAAATGGTAAGGAGTATAGACGGGGGATTGGTAAGATTTCCTTTCAAATACATCATGAATTAGTGAAATATGTTTGCTTTGGTTGGATTGTATATATTTGAAATGCATATTTGTGAGGCATGGTGTTGCTTACAAGTCGGGATGCCATATGGAATAGATATTTTACTAAGTTGTGGAAGGATTAAGTTGTGAATCTACCCTTTCTTTTCCTGGACCTCTGTGGTCAAAACCCATTTGTGGGTTATTGGGGGATTTGAAGTGTGATGCAAGTCACGGCAGTGGTATTATCTGTGATTAGATACCTCCCGTTAGCTTTGGTTCTAGAATTTCTTTGTCTGTTGATTTTGATTTTGTTCCAATGATAGGGGATCATATAGGTTAAGTTTAAGGTTAAGGTTGAGGTTAAGTTGATTATGAGGTTAAGGTTAAGTTTAAGTTAAGGTTAAAGTTAAGGGTAAGGTTAAGTTTAAGTCTAAGGGTAAGGGTAAGGTCAGGTTTAAGGTTTAAGGTTTAAGGTTATTGTTAAGTTTAAAGTTAAAGTTAATGTTAAGGTTAAGGTTAAGGTTAAAGTTAAGGCTAAGGCTAAGGCTAAAGTTGTGGCCAAGTATACTTCTAAGGCCAAGGCTAAGGTCAGGGCTAAGTCTAAGGTTATGGTTAATATTAAGGTTAAGTTTAAGGGTAAGGTTAAGGTTAGGTTAACTTTAAGGTTAAGGTTAAGTTTAGATTTGAGGTTGAGGTTAAGGTTAAGGTTAAGGTTAAGGTTTAGGTCAAGGTTGATTTTAAGGTAATGTTAAATTTAAGGTTGAGGTTAAGGTTAAGGTTAAAATTTTAGGTTAAGATTTAAGATTTAACGTTTAAAATTTAAGGTTATGGTTTATTTAGATTTAAGGTTTGAGGTTTTTAAGGTCGAATATCAATGCAATGAATCTTCATCTTGTTAAGGTTGGAATCAAGGTTTAAAACTTAAGGTTAAAGATAAGGTTAGGGTTAGGGTTAAGGTTAAAATTATGGTTAATGCAATAAGATTTGAGGTTTGAGGCCGAATATCAAAGCAATGAATCTTTATTTGGTCAACGTTAGAATTGCGGTTTAAAACTTAAGGTTAAGGATAAGATTAGGGTTAGGGTTAAAATTAAGGTTAAGCTTAAGGTTAAGAAGAAAGTTAAGGTTTGGGTTTAGAGTTAAAGGTTTAAGGTAAGCTTACGATTTAGTTTTAAGGTTAAGGTTTATTGTTTATGGTTCAAGGTTCAAGGTTGAAGGTGCATGTTAAGTTTAAGTTTATGGTTAGTTTAAGATTATGTTTAAGGTTAAGGTTAAGGTTGAGGTTAAGATTTATGTTAAGCTTAAGCTTAAGTTTTAGGTTAAGGTTAAGGTTATGATTAAGCTCAAAGTGAATGTTAAGGTAAAAGTTAAAGTTAAGGTTAAGGTTAAGATTATTTTTTTATATATTAACACGTATATAATTTATGGTTCATAATTTTTAAATTCTTGTACACATTTGTTATATGCTTATAATACGTTTGTTGTAATTAGCTTGCATGCATTTTTTTAAACAAATCAGTCATAGTTAAGTGTACAGGATTCAAATTTCAGTGTTCGTGGTTCAAGATTTGTGTTATGAAGAGTGTGATAAAATTAAGTTTAATATAAGTAAGAACAAACACTCTCACTTCCACGTTACTCACCGCAAGTATCACATGTCGTACGCAAGTTTTAATGATAAGTTCAGATTCGTTCTCAGAGACTTAGTGTGTTATACGAATGGATTACACGAAAGCGTAGTAATAAATAGCTCAATGAATTAAAAGAAAAGAAAAGAATAATAATGATTAAGGAAATAATTATTAATTAAACTAAAGACAAAAAATAAATAATGTAGGAATAAGATGATAAGTGTAGCTTAGGTTTGTTTGTATGCACTTATCCTTCTATTCTTCTACTAGTGAATAAGGGTGATTAAAGCTCCTAAAGTAAGTAGCCAGGAATCTATATTCCTCCTAACCCCCTTTCGGGTGGACTTAGGTGGCGACCAAATAATTACCAGTTTTGAAGTTATCTTCTCTTTAGTGGACATAACTACAGAATTTCAGATTAACATGGCAGGTTTGCTCTTCCTATTTTATCTCTATTTCTTTTTATCTCTTGATTCCTTCCATAACTTATTTCCTTATCTTCTTAGAATTGATTTTACATCTGATTATATTCCATAAAACTCAAGAGTTTCACATTAATACACAAATTAAACCAAATATGCTCTAAAAGTAATAATTCGTCAATATTAATAGGCTCATGTTAGTAACCCTAATTTATCTGACTTACCTTCATATTTATTTATCTGCATTCTTATTCATTATTTCACATCATATAATTATTCATCTCATTATATTTTAATCTAAATATCTAAATTTATCTACGCTTATTGAATACAAGTAGATTTAACTGATTAAATCGTTGCGAACGAACTTTTCTTATCAACCAAACTTGTGAACGATCTGTAATACTTGCATTGAGTTTATCGTGGTAGTCAAGGGTGTGTCCTTTATTATTATCTTTATTTATCTTATTTATCACACCTTTGCCCCCACCAACCACGGTTGGGTGCGGTGCAACGTGAGAATCCCCTGTTCATATATTCCCTATCCTTTCATTCGTGGAGCGAACTCGGTGTTGCGGAACACCGCAAAAACCGCGGTACGCCGCATCAAAGAGATGATGCACACCGAACTTCCACAGATTTCACCCCAAACTCAATGGGCTGCTCACCTGGACATCAAAAACAACAAATATCTTTCTCATAATGTAATTTACATCAAATAAATTTACTAATACACACTAAAAACATAAAAACAAAACTACTAAAGCATTTAAAACATGGGTTGTCTCCAAAGAAACACTTTGTTTACCATCATTGAAGTCTGACGTATTACCTTATAGTAAATTCTTCTTCACGTAGCCTCCCCAACAGTGGGTGAGGCAATTAGTCTCCATCAAGTGATGCTTACCGCTCTCCTTGATGTTCAGCTCAACTAAACTTTCAGAAATATTTCGAGTGACCTTGTAAGGACCACTCCAAAAACTCTAACACTTGTGCTTTTGTGGAAGTTTGGTGGGTTAGAATATTTGATCGCTACGGTATCTCCCAAAAAAACACACCATCTTTCCATTTTTGTTTAGGTTCCCTTGGAACCTTCCTCGCGCTCTTCTTAGTCTCCTTCGAATAGACCACCTTTAATGTTGGGTGGAGCTTTATATTTATTTTCTTTTGCTTTTTCTCATCCACCCTTAAGGCGTCACCACCACTAATTTTACTCCTTACTTCATGAATTAGTATGTCCAAGCGAAACAATCTTTCGGTTGATTATGGAACTTCATACCCTTGAACATACTAAACTTATCTACCTCGCCTTACACTCTCATGATTACTTCTCCATTCTATACATTAATCAATGTATGCCCCATGGATATGAATGGCCTCCCTAAAATTATTGGCACATTCATATTCGCGTCGTAGTCAAGAATAAGAAAATCACAAGGGATAATAAGGTTACCTCCCTTGACGAGTACATCTTTTACTCTCCCTTCAGGATGGGTCAATGTCCTATCCGCCAATTGTAGCATAGTAGTTGTAAGACTCAAATGCCTAATTCTTAACTTCTCAAAAAATTATATAGGAATTATATTGATACTCGCACCTAAATAGCATAAAGATTTCCCGGTCTACTCTTACCAATCGAAATCGGAATGCTAAAACTACCAGGATCTTTCAACTTTGGAGGTAACTTACTTTGACATATGGCACTACATTCCTCCGGTAACCTAATCATATCTCCCTTGAAAAATTTGCACTTATTGGACAACACATCCTTCATGAACTTTAAGTACTTAAGTATACCAAGGATGGTTTCCAAAAAAGGCAAATTAATGTGCTTCATCATGTCTATGAACTCTTGTAATCTTCATCATTGTCCTTATCGTAGACACGTGAAGGAAATGGAGGAGGAGGATGACTCTCACTAAAACTATCTTTTCTCTTCTTCTCTTGAGACAACAGTACCTTTTCAATATTCTCTTTAACGATAACCGGCTCAACTACCTCTTCTTCAACCTCTTCAACTATTTCTTCTACCCTTTTAGGCTTAAAGGTTAACTCTTTCTCTTTCATGCTTGGAAGAGATGGGGGTAACTGTTTCCCACTTGTCAAATCAATAAAATTACACTCCTCGTTCTTCTGTGGGTTCTCAGTATTGCTTGGTAATTGACCATGTGGCCTCATGTTCAAATGCTTTGCAATCTGGGATACCTGATTCTCTAGCATTTTTAATGTCGCGGAGTGTTTATTCATTTGCTGATTGTTGGACTTCCACAAATCTTAGTTGTACTTCAAATTCTCTTGATTCATAGTCATAAATGAGCTTAAAGTTTGGACTATAGAGTTTGAAGCACCTTCTTGCGGATATTTGGGAAGTGCCTTTTGAGCAAGACTCTCATAATAAGCATCTTAGACGGGCCTTTGGCCTCCTTGGTACTAATTCTATGGTCGTTGATGATAATTTTATCCTTGAGGGCGTTGTTGATAATTTCCAGGATCTGCCGCGCAGTTAGGATATGACCAACTGAACCCAAGAAGGTTGCGGCTAGGTTGCATGTATGAATGCCCACCTATGTAATTATTACCACGGTTAGATACAAACACAACAGATTCAGAATTACCTTGGAATTCTTCTGAAGCATGATCATTTGCACCACAATAAGAACCTCCAATAGTCTCTTGAACAACTTTCACTTCTTTTTGTCGATTTTGAACCCTTGTCTCACGACCATATCGAATTGCTTCATTTGATTCTCCAATGTGGAGAACTTATACTCAAGCGCGGTCTCACTACCAACATGTAAGACTTATCTATGTGCTCGCGGTACAGGCCAACTTCTCTCAGTATTAAAATATTTTGCATAGCTTGAGCGGCCTGGTTAGGATCCATCAAAACAAAATCACCACCACCGAGATTATCCAATTTTAATCTTGAGCTCCTGTCTAAACCTTTATAGAATGTAGAGAGCTACATTAGGGAAGTGTACCCATGAAGAGGGAACTTCGTCAATTGATGTTGAAATCTAGTCCACGTTTACCCTAAAGTCTCATCATCATTTTGTACAAAATTGACAAGCTCAACTTGGTCTTTCATCCTCATACTCTGTAGATAGAATCTGTTGGAAAACCTTGCTTGAAGCGAATCCCAGTCAGGGATAGTCTCGGATGGTTGTTTGTCTAACCACTCACTAGCTTCTCCGGTCAAAAAAACTGGAACATAAAGTAGTACATTTGTTCTCTTGTGACGCCTTGAGTAATATAGGTGTCACATATTTGCATGAACCTTTGTATAGCTCGAATCAGATCTTGGTGAGAAGCTCCGCTATAGTTCCCATAGCTTGGGAACTGATTTAACATACCCATATCGGGCTTAAAGTATGCGGCTTGAATGTTTGGAGGGCAAATGATGTCTCCCTATTTGTTCTAAATATTATCCCTTTGGAGACATCCTTTTAGGTGAATATTTGACTTATTTGATAGACTTTAATACTTATTTCGTCATATTGCACTCTCTCCCCTTGGAATTAGACTATTTGCATTTTTAGAGCTTTTGTGCATGAATTTGATTATTTTTAGTGCAAGGTTAGTAGGTTTTTGAATTTCATGAAAGACCAATCCAAGGAGGAGAAGTGAGAATTAAATTCTTAGGGTATTTTAGTGTGTTAGGAAGTATTTTTACTCGAGTTTCTATTTTTAGAGTGCACTTTCCTATTTCTAGTCTTGAATTATTGATTTATTATTTTTAAAGCATATACGGTTTAATTATTTATTTAATGTGATGCTTTAAAAGATATATGGTAATTAATTAGAGACAAAGTCAAGTCAAAGAAATAAGGAAAGAGATTTACATGGAAATAAGAAGATTAAGAAAGGATATATGCAAAGAAGGAAAAGATAAAGCTGCCATATGAATCTGAAATTCCAGTCACGTTTCAAAGACGAGTCCATAACTTAAGATTTGATAGGAATTTGGGAGAATGGTCTGGACCAAAGGAAAGAGCTTTCCGAGACAAGCGGTTTCGACTGTTGGAACGCGTCAAACGGATAAGTATTGAGAGAGATATGACCAAAACAAATCAACAGCAGAATCTTACCTTTCCTAGATTTTAGGGCTGCGAATTAAAGAGTTCTTTACTTGTCTTCCACTCCAAGTAAGACGAATTAGGGCTTCCTAGCACCTAAAAATACACCTCTTAGACCTCATTATTCAGCACCTTTCATTAAACATTCATATTAAATCATCCTTAGAGAGAGCGTCAAGAGGCGGAAGCAGGAGCTGGAGAATCTTTTTCCTCCAACAACATCTCAAACCAATTCCTCTATCTAGGTTCTTATTTTATTTATGTTATTAGGAACATGTATATTATTAATTTCCTTATTGTTTTTACTTTCAATATGAGCTAAACCTTAATTACATGAGAATTGTAATGGGATGAACCCTAATTTGTTTAATTCATGTATTTCAATTTGGGATTAGTTTCTAGTTTAATTTGAATTGGGTATTTCATATTGCTTATTATTTTATATTAATTTCACTAATTTTGAAGTCATGAATCAAAATTAGGTCATAGTAATTAAGCTATTCACTTTGGTGGGGAAGTGATCGTCTTGACGGGGAGTTTAATTACTGAACTAGATAATAAACGTAAGGTAGAAATTATTGATCCTGACAGACTTAGTTAACCTTATAGACAATTGGGTAGAAGACTTTACCATTCGAAGGTGGATTATAATCGCCCTGACGGGGTTTGTAACACCTAAGAATAGCTCCTAGGTCCACCCTGACGGGGGCTAGGAGATTATAGAGTCCCGACTAATATAGAAATATAAGTTCTGCCCTTAAAGAAAGCATTAATTAGGTAAGTTTAGGTGATTCCCTAGCGAGACTCAAATGTAGCTCATATATGCGTCTTAGTCTTTTAGTATTTACTTTTAGTTATTTTGTTTCTTTGCGTCTAGTAGTTTAATAACTCGAAACCAAACAAATATCTTTTATCTTTTATTTTCTGTATTAGCAATTACTACTATTTATCTATTGAACACTTGGGTTATACCAGTCCAATCCCTGAGAACGAACCCGACTTATCGGAGTATTACTTGGACAACCGTACACTTGCGGTATTGTGGTTCCTTTAACTTTCGCATTAATTTTATAACACACCAGGACCCACCAAGTTTTTGGCGCCGCTGCCGGGGATTGCAGCTTGTGACCCCGGTGTTTAATCTTTAAGTAGTTTTAATTGTTTATTTATTTTTTGCAGTTTTACGCTTGTCTTTGTTTTGTCTTGTTTTTACAGGTTCTTTATTTAGGTAATGACCAAGAGATTTTATTGAAAGATGTATAGAGGACATTACCCAGATCCCGATCCATATGACTATTGGGAAGACTCTTCGGGACAACAACAATGGGGTAGTAACTTCTACCAACCACCTTATCAACACCCGCAAGAGAAAGGTTGGAACAACCAATGGATCGGTAATAATCAACAACAATTGTCGTATCACTATCATCAAGAACAACCATCTTATCACTATCAACAAGATCAAAGATGGAACATTCAAAAACCTCCACAAATAACTCTTGCCTATTTGAATGAAACAATTGCTAAACACCAACGCGAGAGCGAGGAACGTAGTGCAAAAATAGAACGGTTGCTAGAAAGGGGTTCCAGATATAATTGTCATGACTTTGCCGAGAGTAATAGCAAGTCTTATGAAGACCCCAAATTCGAATGCCGTTACGAAGAGAAAATCATGGGAATATTTCAAGAGCAAAAGGCAAGAGATGAGGAAAGAAATGCCAGAATGAAAAAAATAAAACATATGCTAGATGAACTGGCATCCCAGTATGATGCTCCTGAAGAAGTAGATGAGGAGGAAACGTTGAAAGACAATGTTAGTGATAGTGATACGACCACCGTGCCGGTTATAAATGGAGACCACCATGTGGTTGAGAATCTTGTTAGCATGGTAGAAGAAGGAGTAGCAACACAATTCCTAGAAGTTAACACAGAAATTGTTATTCCTATAGTGTATGCACTTGATCAAGATACAGAACGCAACCAAGAAGAGGTGGTGATCGAGGTTATAGAAATTACAGAGCAAAAATATGACGAGATAATAGTAGAAGATTGGGTTGACAGCGAAGACGAATCTGAAGTGGTCGGAGAATCAATTGAAGAAACCAAGGTTCACGCTAAAACAGAAGTTGAATCTCCACCACAAAAAGTTCACCAATTACCATCTCTACCCCGAATCATGAATGAGATTAGAGCTGAGAAATTCGAATCACCTCCACCACCACAAAGTTCAGACATGTGCTATACAAGCAAGGTGTCACACCGCGAGAGTAAAGCGGAAAGGAGGAGCACCTACCCACCACATTTTAAAGAGGAATGTGAGATTGAAACAAGGAATAAAAGTGAGCTTATACCGTGGAGAACGGTCATCTACTATTGTGTGGGGGAAAATAAGTTTCGTCGTGAAAATAAGAAGGCGAAACGAAGTACTTACCCACCCTCTTTCAAATATCGATTATATAAAATTCGAGGTGGGAAAGTTATTAAGCTTACATGTCAAGGAAGAGGCGGATTTAAGCGGAGGAGAACCGCAAGGGCCTCAATACCATCTTCATGGAAGGTAACGCGTCGAACTTAAAGACGTAATAAACAAAAGTGCTTCTTGGGAGACAACTCATGTTTAATTTGCTTTATGTTTTTGAATTCCTAGTGTATACTTCTAAGTAATTGTTGAGTCTTAGTGTCTATTTTTAAAAGAAATGAGAAAGGTAGTGTGTTAATGGTGCAGGAATTGAGTTTGGGATGAAAAGGAACGAAAAGAAAAAAAAATCTGCAGCGCCACCGGTATACCGGACGAAATCCCCGGTATACCGGAGGGAGGAAACACGAGCCCGCGGGTTCTGGAATCGGGTTTTTTGCCGAAATGTACTTTACTGGGACTGGATAGCTGGTCATCTGACCGGTATGCCGGCCCGCTGTGTCCGAAAAAAAAATCTGGACACAATCAGAGAAAACTTCGGCAAGTCATATCTTTGCGCTCGGAAGTCGAAATCAGGTGATCTTTGAGCCTAAACTGCATAACTTTTTGAGATCTAGCTGTTGGGGAGGTCGTCGTTCGCGACCGCCTAGCCGGTGATACTGTTGGTATGCGGGTGCCCAAAAACACGTGCCCACGGGTATCGACTTGGGTTCAAGGCAGAATGTTACAAAAAGAAGGACATCCGGCACCGGTATGCCGGCCAGAACTCTGGTATGCCTGTCAGTATGGCGGTTTTGAAGAGTTTGTTGCCTTATACACTTCTTACTTCATCAAGAAGAAACCCTAGCCTCTTCAAAAACGATTTTCCAGACCCTAACCCTTTATATACCTGCACAAAGACCACTATAACACCCAAGAACATTAAATCCTTCCTCCTATTTCATTCCAAACACACATCAAACACCACAATCCTTCAAGAACATCAAGAAATCTTCTCCTTCAACCTTAAACCTCTTCATCAAAGCTTCAATCCTATCTATTAAACCTTCCCCAATCATTACCCATCTCATATAACACCTAAAACCTTTATTATAAATCCTCAAAACATCAAATTTCAAAACTCTTCTCTAGTTTTTGATTATTTGAAGTTTTGAGTTTGGGGTTCATTGAGATGTCGAAGATTGGGAGGTCAAGAATACCATGAGGAGAAAGAAGAAGTCGAAGAACCTTGTATTACTTTTGGTGTTGATAGATGTAGTTGAAAGAATGAAATTTTGGGAGGATAATCATGAAGAGGTGTTGAAACCCATAGGAAAAATCACAAAAGATCTGGAGCTTATGCAAATCATATGACGTGGAGTGAGCAATGTTCCACATGCCACCTACGCAACACAAGGAGCTCAACCTACACACAACCATGGAAACCAGCTTCGTGCTGGTTCAGATACGTTTTCCTATCCCTTTTCTCATTTGTTTTATTTGTTTTATTTGTTTTATTTGTTTAATTGCTTTCTTGAGTCTTTTTCGAGTCGTGGGGACACGACTCATTTTTGAGTTTGGGGTGGGGCTCGTTGCCTCATCCCAATTTTAAGTGTGTTACTGTGTTTTTTTTTTAAATTTAGTTTGAGGAATGCTTTGACTATAGAGTATTTTAAATGCCCCCATAAGCATACTTTTTGTGAATTTATGATAGAAAATAGTTGACTTTAGGAGTTAGTGTAAAACGCACTTACAGGAAGTATTAATGAACAATGCAAAAGAAGTAAACTTGTGCTTAAGTATAATGAGTGGTTTGTAGAACGTGAGATCAAAATGAGTAGAGAACCCGCTTAGGTATGAACTAGAAGCAAGCTGTGTAAATAGGAAGATGATAGAGGCAGTTCTTTGTTAGCCCTTTGAATCCCTTTTGGCTGTCTATCCCTGAAATTAATTTTATCCTTCTTAGACAAATTTTTAGCCTTTAAGCCTTTCATTTGTCGCCACATTATAAGCCAATATCCCTTTAGATTGTTAGGCATGACCATATGACCCGCACTTGAATCACGATCCTGAGACTTCCTGTCTTGAGCTTGAGTTTGGGGTGGTGGTCCACTATATGGGAATTTACATTGGGTTGGGAGTTTTTGAGCTTATTAATGATGCTTTTTGCTATACATGATGATGATTCACAGGTTTATTGTATTGTAACCCTTTGCCGGGGTAATACTGAATGGAAAAGAAGCTTCGAGCTCAAGTTATGAATAGGCATAACTATGAAAAATAGCATGATATCTCAAACATCATAAAGAGAGTCATAGCTATTAAAAAAAAAGATTTGAAAAGAATATACATATTCGGACCGACAAAGTGGAAAATTTTAGGTGAATCATCCTTAGTGCTTATTGGGTTAATTTGGGGACGCTAATTAAGCGCGTCAATTGGGTTGAGTGAGAACGTAATTCGAGTGTAAACTCAAGCTCTTGGACAGTTTGTTGATGGTAAGTGAGGAGAGAGCCAAAAGCTCACTTCAAATTTACCAAATATACATACCATACCGTCCTTCAGCCTATGCTAAAACCGTAAAGACCTCGTGATTCCTAGATGCACAGTGAGTTAATAGGGATTATTCTAAGTGGAACATTCAACACAAGTAAGGATCGAGGAACACCCTATAGCCACCATCTTGAGATAAGTATTAAGCGTAACCTTCTAGCATTGTGAAATTAATTTTGATTTAATATTATTTTGTATTTGATTGTGCATGATAAGTGTAGGTGTATATTAATTCCTAGGTTAGACTATATGAAATTTGTTTTAAGCTTTGCTTTGGGATTATTTACTAGATTCTACCTTCTGCGTTCACCTAAAATATCCTTTGTTTTTATTTTACTTTGTCGGGACGACAAAGGTTTGAGTTTGGGGTCTTGATGTCTCCCGATTTGTTCTAATTATTAGCCCCTTGGAGACATCCTTTTAGGTGAATAAATGACTTGTTTGATAGACTTTTATGCTTATTTGATCATATTGCACTTTCTCCCCTTGGAAATTAACTAATTGCAGAATCTGAGCTTTTGTGCGTAAATTTGACTATTTTTAATGCAAAGTTAATTGGTTCTTGAAATCTCATGAAAGACCAATCCACTGAGAAAAAGTGAGAATAAAGTCTTAGTGTATTTTAGAGTGTTAGGAAGTGATTTCTAGTCGAGCTTCTATTTTTATAGTGCACTTTCCTATTTCGAATTCTTGATTTATTGATTTATTCTTTTAAGCATATGCGGTTTAATTATTTATTTAATGTGAAACTTTTAAAGATAAATGGTAATTACTTAGAGACCAAGTCAAGATAAAGATGAAAGGAAAGGATACCGGACTTCCAAGAAGGAGGATACCCGGAAGATTAACATGGAAATAAGAAGATTTAGGAAAGATTTATTCAAAGGAGGAAAAGATAAAGCTGCCTTTTGAAATCTGAAATTCAGCCACGTTTTAGAGATTAAATCATAATAAAAGATTGGCTAGGATTCTGGACGAATGGTCTGCACCAATAGAAAGAGCTTTCCAAGACAAGCAGTTTCATCTATTGGAACTTCTCAAACGGATAAGTATTGAAAAAGATATGACCAAATCAAATCAGCAGAATCTTATCTTTTAGAGCTACGAATTTGAGAGTCTTTGACTTGTCTTCCACTCCAAGCTAAATTCGACCTAGGTTCCTCCAACACCTATAAATACACCCCTTAACCTCCTACTTTCACACACTTCAGAGAATTAAACAAGAGGCTTAAGGTTTTCAAGTCAGAGCACGAAGGAGAGAAGAAGCTAGAAGCTGGAGGAATCCTGTTCTTCCATCCATAGTCATTCTACCCTTTAGGTTTTTCATTTATCTTTTGTATTTGAACATGAATTCCTTTTATTTAATGTTAGTTTTTAATTTCATCATGAGCTAAATTTCTTTATACTTGAGAATCGCATAAAAGGGATGAACCTTGATTAATGTTTTCTATGTTTTGAATTTGGGATTGTTTAGATTTAAATTAAATTGAGTTTTAGGTATTGGTTATTACTTTGTTTTCATTACTAATTCTTTTAGGAACAACTAGAATTAGCTTTTAGTATTTGGGCTATTCACTTTAGTGGCGAAGTGATCATCCGACAGGGGGGTTTGAATACAGATCTAGGTAATACCCGTGTAATGTCCGTTATTGACCGACAGGCTTAACTAGTTACATAGCCAAAGAGGTAAAATCATATCATCCGAAAAGCCATATTCGACCATACAGGTGTTTATGATACTTTAGGATAGCTTCTAGGTCCACCCGACAGGGGGCTAGGAGATATTAGAGTCCCGACTAATATTATAATTCCAATTCTGCCTTTAAACATAACATAAATTACATTGATTAGGTGGATTCCTTCGCGAGGATCAAGTATTTCTCTTATCTGAAGTTAGTCTTTTATTTGATTTATTTCTTTCCTATTAAGTTAATTTAGTTTTATTTTAATTGCATCTTTTAATTTCCAAAAACCAAACAAAAATTACTATCTTTTATTTTCTGCTTAGCAATTATCTCTACTATCTGATTAATATTTGGGTTGAACCTAATCCGTCCCTGAGAACGAACTTGATTATCATATATTACTTGGGACAACCGTACACTTGCGGTTAAGTGGTTCCTCTATTTTTGCACTTTATTTTATAACACCCCAGGACCCACCATGTCTCCAGAGGGATAATATTTAGAACAAATAGGGAGACATCAAGACATCAAGACCCCCAACTCAAACTTGTATCGTCTCGATACAATAAAAAATAAAAACATAGGGTAGTCTCTAAAATAACAGCTACATCAATGAAGCACAGGGGAGAAGAAGATAGCAGAATATATAGAATAAACTCAAAGCAACTACTCAGAAAATTTCATGCAATAATATTTACAAACTACATACCTGCACACTTGTCATATCTGCAATCAACACGACCTGAATTCAAGATTGGATTAGTTTCGCAATGTTAGAAGGAGAGGATCTTTACTCAGTTCACCATGGCGGCTTTAGATTGTTCATCAAACTTCACTAGTATCCAAAGATCCACTTAACTAATCTCTAATGGCTCAATCACTTCTAGATTACATAGCAAAGAATCATAAGGTCTTTAGGGTTGTAATGTTGGCTTAGGGACGGTATGATAAGTATATTTGGATAATTTAGAGTGAGCTTTTGGCTCTCTCCTCACTAGCCATCAACGAATCGCCCTAGAGCTTGAGTTACTCTCGTAAAACGTTCTCACTCAACCCAATGAATTCCTTGATGCACAAATTAGCATCCCCAATAACCCAATTAAAGCATAAAGATGTTCACATAAAAATTCCTCTTTGCCGGTCCAAATATATATTCTTTTCATATCAAATTTTTTTTCTTTTGTATAGCTATGATTCTCTTTTTGATGTTGAGATATCACGCTATTTTTCATAAATTATGCCTTTTCATAACTTTAGCTTTTTAGCTTCTTTTTCATTTACTATTACCCTAGCAAAGGGTTACAACTAAACCTGTGAATCATCATCAATTATAGAACAGAGCACACTTAATAAGCTCATCCCAACCCAATAATATTTCCCATAATGGTGGACCCACCACCCCAAACTCAAGCTCTAAAACAATTGCCTATGCATCGCGATTCGAGTGCGGGTCATATGGAAATGCCTAATAAACTAAAGGGATATGGCTTATAATGTGGCTAATAAAAAGGCTTTAGAAAGGCTAGAAGGGGCTGAGAAGGATATAATAATAAAATGGACAGCAAGCTAAAAGGCAACAAGGGGCTTATGAAAGAACCGCCTTAATCACTTTCTAAACTATGCAATTTCGTCATTCTCTTACCTTTAGCACGTTCATTAAATGAGTTCATCAACTAGATTAGTTCTCACGGCCTACACACCACTCATGGTTCCCTGAGATCAAACATACTTTCTATCGCATTGCTAACTAATCCTTTCTTTACTATCAATGTGTTTTCCTGCAAATACTCAAAGAATACAAAATAAAGCAGCTCATAAACATACTACTTTCTATCATCAACTTACTAAGCTTATGCTTTCAAGCTATTAAACACATTCTACATCTAATCCATCTCTTAAAAATTTCAAATTTTTTCAAATTTCTTTAAAAAACAGTAAATCACATAAAAATGGAGATGAGGGACAACGAATCCCCACCCCCAACTCAAAAATGAGTCGTGTCCCCACGACTAAAAAAGACTCAATAAAATAAAAATAGCAAATAATGCATATAGAGAAAATGGTAAGGAAGGAAGAAAACATACTCTTCGAGGCTATTGCCTCGCGTGCTTAATACCCAAGATAGGGTGCAGTGATTTCCTTGTATGTAACTCCATGTATCACCAACTTCTCTATCCCTTACATCCTCTTGTGCTCCATCCCAATCCATAACACTCTAGAGATCTCTTGTTTCTCATCCTCCAATTGGATGAATTTTGAAAATTTAAGCTCTTGATTCTTAGATTCTAGATGTTTTTGATATGATTTGGATGGTTGAATCTTCTTTGTGTTGATGTAGGGAAGGATTTAGATTTGAATTCGTGGTGATTTGGTTGTGTTTTGATGTTAGGTGAAGGTTTGTTGAAGCTTTAATGGAGTTGGGAGAGGTTTGGGGAAGAAAGTGAGGTTTAAGGATTAAGAAATTCGGACTAGAACTCACCTCTTCCTTCTTATAACCTTAAAAACGCGTATATTTTTTTTCCAGCGGGTTTGGGCGGTATACCGGCCGTAGGGCCCAGTATACCGGGGCTACTGTTCCATCAGATCCAAGCTTCGTCAAAAAACCCGAGTTGTAAACACGTGGCACGGGTTTTGTGTTGGGCGGTATACCGGTCGTAGGGCCCGGTATACCGGTGAGGCTTGCTTTTGAATTTCAACATTCTGTCTTGAACACGTGGCTAGTACCCGTGCCACGGGTTTTCTGACCTGCGGTATACCGCCGGTAGGGTCCGGTATACCGGTGGCAGGTCAGAATACTCCCAAAATATTTCGTTTTTGCTTCCCGAACTCGATTTCTATGCTACCTGATCATCAAAAACACTAATACCTTCCTCAATAATGCACTATCAACTAAAAAAAACGTAAACTAAATAATATACACTAAAAAAACTAAACTAAGAAAGCAATTAAAGCTTGGGTTGTATCCCAAGAGCACTTTTATTTAACGTCATTTAAAGTTTGACGGGTTACCTCCATTATCCTTTGAGTATGTAACCTCCCCAGCAGTGGGTAAGGCTGTGTATGTCTACAATTCGCGTCCTTTGACCTCTCGAATGTTGTATCTCTATTAATTTTGGTGTCACTACTCGAGTAACAACAAATGGTCCCATCCACTCATTTTTGAAACCTCGTGGCATATTCTCTTGTTTGGAGGCCTTCCAAGCAACCATGGTTCCGACCCCAAACTCATCTTTAGCTTTCTTCTTCACAGGTTCATGGTGGTGGTCCTTCTCTTTAACCTCGTTATGTTAGCCTCACCTTGTTTTTATTCCCGTTTTAATATTCGACAAATCATCTCTCTCACTAAAATTCATTTTGGTATCACTTAAGTTGTTTTCCAAAACCCCTCATTAGGATAGTTGTGTTTACTTCATTATTACTTAGCTTGAAAATCAAACAGCAGCCCCGCGGTACACCGGACGAGTGTCGCGGTACACCGTAGGTCACGGACCAGAAGCACGGTGCACTAGATGGTCCGACCAGTAAGCTCAGAAATCTGCACGGTACACCGGACCTTTGTCACGGTACACCGGACCACTACACGGAGCAGGGATGCGGTACACTACATAGTCCGACCAGTAAGCTCAAAAGTTAGTCGAACAGTCACGCGGTGCACCGGACCATATCCGCGGTACACCGCACGAGAGGGTTTCAGCCCTATTACTAGAGGACAAAGCTTATATCCGTTAGAGATAAAATAGATCCGTTGGAGAGAAGCCTTATGACCGTTGGATCATCATTTCAGCTATAAAATGGAGTTCATTCAAGACACAACTCAAGCCTTCCATCTACCAATCTTAAGAGCAATTAATTCTATCATTCAAGGAGGTTTCAAAGGAGCATTCAAGTCATATTTATTGTGAAGCTAATTAGTTCTATCTACTCATTTAGGAGTTTAGTCACAAAGCTTTTATAAGCACCCCTAAACACTTTCTCCCTTTCCTCTTAGTTCTTGTTATAGATTAAGAGAGTAGTGTGAGCATAGGTTTATGCTTGGTTCCTTGTGTTGGTGATAACACAAGTGTATTTCCTTCAAAGGGTTTTTGAAGTGGTTGTAAGGGTTTGTATCTCACCCGGTTAAGAGTTACGAAGATTAGTGAGAATCTTGCAAATCCTAAGGAGGCTTCCTTAGGTAGTGGATGTAGGGAAACCGAACCACTATACATCGTTGTGTATCGTATTCTATCTCTACACTCTTTATATTTCCGCACTCTATATGCTTGATAAAATGCCTACTTGAATAGTTTGATATTATTGTCTATTAGGATTATCTAGTTTTATACTATTTAGTTTGCTAATACAATAGGATTCAAATTAGCTTTTAATTTTATTTACTTGAAATAAAATTAGCCGATTAATTTCTATTGTCCTATTCAACCCCCCTTCTAGGACGCATATAGTATATCAATTGGTATCAGAGCCTAGCTCTATTGTACTTAATCGTTTCTAGAGTTAATACGATATGGATTCTAATCAACCGGAAGGTTCATGTTCTACTAGACCTCCGCTTTTTGTAGGAAAAGACTACTTTGGTTGGAAAAAGAAGATGGAGATTCATGTGAAAGGAATCGATTACTTTTTATGGATGGCTATCAAAAAGGGTCCTTATATTCCTTACGTTGCCGGAAGTACAACGGAGGTAAAAGATGAAGATGATTACAATGATCAAGACATAGCTAAACTTACCAAAAACAACAAAGCTATGAACATCCTCATAAATGGATTAAGTGTCACGGAATATGCTAGAGTGAGTGAATGCAATTCCGCTCATGAAATGTGGCAACTCTTGGAGCTATCTTATCAAGGAACGGAGGATATAAAAGAAACCAAAATTGGTCTCTTTATCACTAAATATGAGCTTTTTCGTATGGAGCCCGATGAAGCCTTGAATGCTATGCATCAAAGATTTTCTAACATTGTTAACACTTTGAAGACTCTTGGTCAAGAGTACACCAACAAGGAACAATGCCGAAAAATCTTATTTGCTCTTCCAAGGAAATACAAGACAAAGATCAACTCTATAAGAGACACTAAAGATCTTTCAAAAATGACGGTTCATGAACTCATTTGCAACCTCATGACGGAAGAACTTGTGCTTGAAGAAGAAAAGATAAGAGATGATGAGGAGAAGAAAATTAAGAAATCTATTGCTTTCCATGCCATGAGTTCTAAGTTGAAAGAACGAAAAGAAAGGAAAGAAAGTGAAGAAGAAAACTCTCATGAAGAAGAAACTAGTGAAGATGAAGGAGTGGCTATGCTAGCAAGAGACATGAAAAAATTCATGAGATATAAACGCTTTGCCAAGAAAGGAAGCTCTTCCACACCATACAAGAAGAATGATAGAGCTATCAAACAAGATGAACCCACTTGCTATCATTGCAAGAAGGTTGGTCATATCAAAACCTATTGTCCTCTTCTTCAAAAGGAGAAACCAAAAAGAGCTATGCATGCTAATATCACTTGGGATACTCAAAATTCGGATGAAGAAGAAAGTGATAATGAAAATGTCAATCTTGTTGCCTTTATGGGAAAAGTTGAGAATGATGAAGATGCTTCTTCGGATGATGATACCGGTACTACTCACTTTGCCTTTATGGCAAATCATGATGAGGTAACTCCTAAATCCAAACTCTCTTTAACTAATGATGATGCTAGTGAACAAGATATTCATGAGGCATTTGATTCTCTTTATAATGATTTTTTAAATTCTATTGAAACAAACAAAGTTTTAACAAAAGATTTAGAATTTGAGAAAAATAGAACTAAAGAGGTTTTAAAAGCTTTAGAAGATTGTCAAAATCTTTGTGATGAATGTATAGATGATAATGAGAAACTTCATCTTATTGAGAAAAATCTTTTGGAAGAAAAAGCTTTGTTAGAGAAAAAGATTGTTGATCAAAATGCCATTATTTTAAAATTTACTAGTGGGCAAGAAAACTTGGATTTGATTTTAGGTTCTCAAAGAATGGCTAATGAAAAAAGTGGTGTTGGATATGATCCATTCACTCACCAAAAACCTTTGAAAAATGTCTTTGTAAAATCAAAAATTTCAAATGCAATTCCATCCTCTTCAAAATCTTCTATCACTTGCACCTATTGTGAAAAACTTGGTCATGATGCATCTCATTGTTACTATCGTAAATTGTTAGATTTGGGATCTCTTGTGCCAATTTGGAAAAGACCTAAATGGGTCTTAAAAAGAAAATCCACTAACCCTCATGGACCCAATCCTAATTGGGTACCTAAAGCTTAAATTATCGTTTGTTTGTAGGGGTTGAGCATCAAGAAGCAAAACATATGGCTACTTGATAGTGGATGCTCAAGACACATGACCGGAAATCCATCATTATTTACAAATTTATATAAGACTAAAGGTGATAAAGTTACTTTTGCCGACAACACTAAGAAACGCGTTTTGGGTAAAGGTAACATTGGTAATATGGACTCTTTACTTATCTCTAATGTGTTACTTGTTGAGGGTCTCTCTTTTAACTTGCTTAGTATTAGTCAACTTTGTGATGTTGGTTTTAGTGTTAAATTTGAAGCATCTAGATGTGTTGTTTTCAAAAATGATGAGTTAGATACTATGTTTATTGCAAAAAGATCGGATAATGTTTTTGTTGTTGATCTTGAGAGTCTTATGTGCAAAAATATTAAATGCTTATCCGTGGTTAATGATAGTTGGCTTTGGCATAGACGTTTAGGACATGCTAGCATGGACTTGATTTCAAAATTATCTAGAAAAAATCTTGTTGTTGGTTTGCCTATTTACAAATTTGATAAAGATAAATTATGTGATGCATGTCAACTTGGTAAACAACATCGTTCATCTTTTAAATCCATTAATAAGGTCATCACCGTTAGGCCACTTCAATTATTGCATATGGACCTATTTGGTCCCGTTGATGTCACTAGTCTAGGAGGGTCTAGATATGTCTTTGTTGTTGTTGATGATTACACTAGATTCACATGGGTGATGTTCCTTGCTTTGAAAAGTGATGCCTTCAATGAATTTGCAAAACTTTGTAGAAAGGTGCAAAATGAGAAAGGCTACTCTATTACATGCATTCGTAGTGATAATGGTAGTGAATACGTGAATTCTCCTTTTGTGCATTTTTGTGATGAATTTGGGATAGAGCATAATTTTTCGGCCCCTAGAACTCCCCAACAAAATGGGGTAGTGGAAAGGAAAAACCGAACTCTACAAGAAATGGCTAGAACAATGCTAAAAGAACATAGCTTGCCTACATACTTTTGGGGTGAAGCCGTTCATACGGCTTGTTATGTGTTAAATAGAGTTCTTATTAGACCCCTTATTAAGAAAACCCCTTATGAGCTTTGGAATGGTAGACCACCAACTATTGCTTATTTTCGTGTTTTTGGGTGCAAATGTTTTATCCTTAACACTAGGGACTATTTGGGAAAATTTGATGCTAAATCGGATGAAGGCATTTTTCTTGGTTATTCCACTAAAGGAAAAGCCTATCGCATTTTCAACAAACGTACTCGTACCATTGAGGAATCTATGCATGTTGACTTTGATGAGACTAATCCGTTTTGTATCAAGAAAGTGGTAGATGTTGTTGAAGATACTCCACTAGATCAACCCTTAGAATCTCCTATTCAAGAAGTCAAATCTCATGAAGAATCTCTTAAGGAAAATGATCAAGTGTTAAATGAAGCTAGTACGGATTTACCAAGGTGTTGGAAACATATCAAAGATCACCCAAGTGACTTAATTCTAGGTGATCCAAAAGAAGGTGTTACCACTCGCTCCCGTATTATTGCTCTTTGTACTCATCAAGCTTTCTTATCTCAAATTGAGCCCAAGAATATTAAAGAAGCTTTGTTAGATGATCATTGGATTAATGCTATGCATGAGGAATTAAATCAATTTGAGCGTAGCAAAGTTTGGACATTAATGGAGAAACCAATTGGCCCCACTATTATTGGCACTAAGTGGATATTTCGCAACAAGCTAGATGACACCGGGATCATTACTAGAAATAAAGCAAGGTTAGTTGCTCAAGGGTACAATCAAGAAGAAGGTATTGATTTCGATGAAACTTTTGCTCCCGTAGCTAGACTTGAATCTATTCGTATGCTTCTTGCTTTTGCTTGTTATATGAATTTTAAACTTTACCAAATGGATGTCAAAAGTGCTTTTTTAAATGGTTTTATAGACGAGGAAGTTTTTGTTAAACAACCTCCGGGTTTTGAGGATCCAAAATTTCCAAACCATGTTTTTAAACTTTCAAAGGCTTTATATGGTTTAAAACAAGCACCTCGTGCTTGGTATGAACGATTAAGCAAATTTTTATTAGATGATGGTTTTAAAAGAGGAAAAATTGACTCCACTTTATTTATAAAAAGGTCTTCAAAAGATATCCTTCTTGTTCAAATTTATGTGGATGATATTATATTTGGTGCTACTAATGAAAATCTTTGTGAGAATTTTTCTAAAAGCATGCATAAGGAATTTGAGATGAGCATGATGGGAGAATTAAATTACTTTCTTGGACTTCAAATCAAGCAAATGAAAGATGGTATCTTTGTCAATCAAGCCAAATACACAAGAGAATTGATCAAAAAATTTGGCCTTGAAGATGCAAAGGAAATTGGAACTCCAATGAGCACATCCACAAAATTAGACAAAGATGAAGATGGTAAGAATGTTGATGAGAAACTATATCGAGGTATGATTGGTAGCTTACTTTATCTAACCGCTTCTAGACCCGATATTATGTTCCCCGTGTGTCTTTGTGCTAGATTTCAATCTTCTCCCAAAGAAACCCATCTTAGTGCCGTTAAGCGTATTTTTAGGTATTTGAAAGGAACCCTTAGTCTAGGACTTTGGTACCCAAGATTTACCTCCTTTGAACTAATAGGTTATTCGGATGCCGATTATGCCGGTTGTAGACTTGATAGGAAGAGTACTAGTGGTAGTTGCCAATTCTTAGGTCAATCCCTTGTTTCTTGGTCTAGTAGAAAACAAAATAGTGTTGCTTTATCCACGGCCGAAGCCGAATATGTTGCGGCCGGAAATTGTGTGACTCAAGTTCTTTGGATGAAACAAACCTTACTAGATTTTGGCCTAGAGTATGATCGTGTTCCCATTCGTTGTGATAACACTAGTGCTATAAATCTTACCAAAAATCCCATTCAACACTCTAGAACAAAACACATAGAAATCCGTCATCATTTTATCCGGGATCACACTCAAAAAGGGGACATTGTTCTTGAATTTGTCACTTCGGAAAATCAACTAGCCGATATCTTTACGAAACCTCTACCCCAAGATCTTTTTGAGAAAATTCGTTGTGAGATTGGCATGCAAATTCTCTAACCCTTCTTTCATGTCATGTTTTTGTTTAGAGCTTTTTGTGTATATAATCTTGTTGCTAATCTTTTCTTGATGTTATAGGTTCCTTGAAGCTTCTAATTGTTATCCATTTATTCCTTTAGTCCTTGTTTTTACTCAAAATGTGTTTTGACCCCTTAAAATTTTCAAAATTGTATCATTTGTTCTTTTTGTTGTTGACAAAGGGGGAGAAATTTTAGTTGAACTTTTTAAAATGCATTTTGTGAGGGGGAGTTTTTATAAAAACTCTAGTGATTAGGTTGAGGGGGAGTTTTTGATCAAAACTAAATCTTAGGCATCTTCAAAAGTTTATGATTTGTCAAACATCAAAAAGGGGGAGATTGTTAGCCTCACCTTGTTTTTATTCCCGTTTTAATATTCGACAAATCATCTCTCTCACTAAAATTCATTTTGGTATCACTTAAGTTGTTTTCCAAAACCCCTCATTAGGATAGTTGTGTTTACTTCATTATTACTTAGCTTGAAAATCAAACAGCAGCCCCGCGGTACACCGGACGAGTGTCGCGGTACACCGTAGGTCACGGACCAGAAGCACGGTGCACTAGATGGTCCGACCAGTAAGCTCAGAAATCTGCACGGTACACCGGACCTTTGTCACGGTACACCGGACCACTACACGGAGCAGGGATGCGGTACACTACATAGTCCGACCAGTAAGCTCAAAAGTTAGTCGAACAGTCACGCGGTGCACCGGACCATATCCGCGGTACACCGCACGAGAGGGTTTCAGCCCTATTACTAGAGGACAAAGCTTATATCCGTTAGAGATAAAATAGATCCGTTGGAGAGAAGCCTTATGACCGTTGGATCATCATTTCAGCTATAAAATGGAGTTCATTCAAGACACAACTCAAGCCTTCCATCTACCAATCTTAAGAGCAATTAATTCTATCATTCAAGGAGGTTTCAAAGGAGCATTCAAGTCATATTTATTGTGAAGCTAATTAGTTCTATCTACTCATTTAGGAGTTTAGTCACAAAGCTTTTATAAGCACCCCTAAACACTTTCTCCCTTTCCTCTTAGTTCTTGTTATAGATTAAGAGAGTAGTGTGAGCATAGGTTTATGCTTGGTTCCTTGTGTTGGTGATAACACAAGTGTATTTCCTTCAAAGGGTTTTTGAAGTGGTTGTAAGGGTTTGTATCTCACCCGGTTAAGAGTTACGAAGATTAGTGAGAATCTTGCAAATCCTAAGGAGGCTTCCTTAGGTAGTGGATGTAGGGAAACCGAACCACTATACATCGTTGTGTATCGTATTCTATCTCTACACTCTTTATATTTCCGCACTCTATATGCTTGATAAAATGCCTACTTGAATAGTTTGATATTATTGTCTATTAGGATTATCTAGTTTTATACTATTTAGTTTGCTAATACAATAGGATTCAAATTAGCTTTTAATTTTATTTACTTGAAATAAAATTAGCCGATTAATTTCTATTGTCCTATTCAACCCCCCTTCTAGGACGCATATAGTATATCACGTTAGATACTTCTGGAATAATGGGGAACTCAAGTGGCTCCTCCTCTAGAATTTTGTCTAAAACAAGGGATGTTTCAGAACTTGTTGTTGTTATGAGGGCCACGTCTTCAACCTCGATCTCTACACTCGCATTCTCCTTTGTTTCCGGAATATCTTCTGTGACTACTTGTTGCGGTGTGAGTTCTTTTGTATTCCTTTCAAGCATTTGGGTGTAGGCTTTGTCTTTACACACCTCTACAAATGCTTTATCGATGTCACTGTTTGAATGATTTGTCTTTATAGGATTTGGTAATGACATCACTGGAATACTAGGTGGTGAATCCATCCTAGTATCTTCTTCTATCTCTATTCTAACCAAGACCTCAATATTTACTTCCTCTAAACACGCCTTGGCTGGGTTTTCCCTGGATGTAATCGTCCCTTCACAAGGTGTAAATTCAATTTCGACTCCATTACCAACAATTGACTCATCTATGCTTAGCGTGGTTGATTCTTCTATTGTTGGAATCTCTAGTTCACTAGGTGCAACTTGTGGTGATTCCACTTCCTTCTCTTTTTGAAGGATAAAATTTGTAGCTACATCGAATAAAACATCGCTATCAATTTGACTGGCTTCATCATCTAAATTTGTACTTTGGCCTGGTTGCATAGATGGTGCTTGTTGTAATTTCTCAATTGTTTCTGTGAGTTGCGTCAATCGTTGCTCCATTAATTGATGGCTTTGTTGCATGACTTGCACTAGTGATATGGTAGCATCGATTTTCGCATCACTCTTTACTATGTTCTCCTGTGTGACCTTGATGAAACAACTGAGGGAGTCCTCCAACTTGGTGACCCTATTATAAAGTTCGTGAAAGTGAATATTCAAAGAGTCTTCCAGTTGATCCAACCACCACTGTGGTGGTATTTGATCTTGATAACTAGGCGTCACAAGTGGTGGATCTTGCTCTTGATAGGGGGAAATCTCCATACCTAAAGAAAAACCTGAAAAGAGACTAAAACAAAACACACGTAAAACTGAAAACAACTAAAACTACTAACCTAACTTAAACACAAAATAAAATAACCGCTTTAAATCCCCGGCAGCGGCGCCAAAAACTTGGTGGTTCCTTGTGTGTTATAAAATAATGAAATAAAAGCAAAGGAATAAAGGATCCACAGACCGCAAGTGTACGGGTCGTACCAAGTAATAGATAAGTAAAATCGGGATTATCGTCTCCACAGGGATTTAAGTAGTTATTCTAACTTCGTGTTCAATATTAGAATAGATAATTTTAATTGCTAAAGATAAATAATAAAGGAGTTTGTTTTCTAATTAACTAAATAATAAAATAGACAATAAAATAAACAATTAATAATTATGCAAGAAAGATAAGGAGATGCAAGTATGAACCTATCCTATTCAATCTATGATTCCTAAGAATAAGGGTGAATGGGAAATCTCACAATAGTCGGGAATCTATAATCTCCTAGCCCCCGTCAGGGTGGACCTAAGAGCTATCCTACGGTATTACAAACCCCGTCAGGGCGATTATAAGCTACTTTCAGATGAATACTATTTTACCTCTTTGGCTACGTGGTTAGTCAAGCCCGTCAGGGTCAAATAACGGATACCACGCGTCTATATTCTATGTCTGTAATTAAACCCCCCGTCAAGGTGATCCATACGCCACTATATGGAATAGCCTAATTACTAAAACCTACCCTTGATTCGCGACGTCAATGATAGTGAACAAGCACAAGAATATAGTCAATGGAAATTAAGAACCAATTCAATTAAATACTAAAATCCCAGATTCAAATTAAAACAGATAAACAATATTCAATGGTTCATATAATTACAATCCTAAAGAGAAATTATGCATAAATAAACTTCTTGAATAAATAGCTTAGAAATAACTCATAGACAAAATAGATCTGATGCTAAATTACCCAAAGAATAGAGATGGAGAAGTGTTGAATTGATGAAATTAAGCTCTAGCTCTTGCTTCTTCCTCCTCTAGATCCTCTTGATTGCTTCTATGATGAATTATTTGTGTATATTAAGCTTATGCAGCCAAGGGATGATTTTCTAAGGTTTAGAGATGTTATTTATAGGTGCTAGGTCGAATTACTTGGAGTGGAAGACAAGTCAAGGACTCTTAAATTCGTAGCCCTAAATTTTAGGAAAGGTAAGCTGATTTGATTTGGTCATATCTTTTTCAATACTTATCCGTTTGAGAAGTTACAATATATGAAACTGCTTGTATTGGAAAGAGATTTCTATTGGTGCAGACCATTCGTCCAGAATCCTAGCCAATCTTTTAATTATGATTTAATCTCTAAAACGTGGCTGGAATTTCAGATTTCAAAAGGCAGCTTTATCTTTTCCTCCTTTGAATAAATCTTTCCTAAATCTTCTTATTTCCATGTAAATCTTATTTCCTTTCATCTTTATCTTGACTTGGCCTCTAAGTAATTACCATTTATCTTTTAAAGCTTCACATTAAATAAATAATTAAACAGCATATGCTTAAAAAGAATAAATCAATAAATCAAGAAATCGAAATAGGAAAGTGTACTCTAAATAGAAACTCGACTAAAAATCCTTTCCTAATACTCTAAAATACACTAAGACTTTATTCTCACTTCTTCTCCTTGGATTGGTCTTTCATGAGATTCAAGAACCAA
This sequence comes from Nemophila menziesii, assembly GCA_029959085.1. Classification (NCBI taxonomy): domain Eukaryota; kingdom Viridiplantae; phylum Streptophyta; class Magnoliopsida; order Boraginales; family Hydrophyllaceae; genus Nemophila; species Nemophila menziesii. The sequence goes on from JARWIR010000002.1 coordinate 80,215,309, forward strand.
TTAACTTTGCATTAAAAAATAGTCAAATTTATGCACAAAAGCTCAGATTCTGCAAATAGTTAATTTCCAAGGGGAGGAAGTGCAATATGAAAAATTATGCATAAAAGTCTAGCTAATAAGTCAAGTATTCACCTAAAATGATGTCTCCAGAGGGCTAATATTTAGAACAAATAGGGAGACATCATTCGCCTACTACTAAATTGAATGATTATGATCTTATACGTCTCTATAAGTAGGATGGTTTTGAGGAGTCAATTCTCGTGAGAGTGAGATTCATATGACTATGATATGTTTGATAGGATATAATTAAGTAGTATTCCTTGATGAATTTATTCATATATTTGTCTTTTATTGCTAGGTAGGGTCTTTGACTTATTTGTATTTAATTTAGTTATTTGCTTCAACAATTTATCAAACTAGTTTTCCAATTACATATGAATGCAACTTGTTTCTTTTTGTTATATGTTGTAGTTGACTTTCATATTATATTTATCTATTCGTGTTAGAGATAGTGAAAGTAATCAAATTAAATGAATGAAGAGATTAAAAAAATATGGTGATTCATGATTAAGAACATAGTGAACTTTTTTTATCACTTGTTTTGTTATCTTTTTTGTTCATTCTATTTGCATTGATAGCATTGTATTGTTAAATGTAAGTATGCTAATGGAAAATATCTTACTTTATTAGAAAATGTAATAAAAAATCATCATTGTTTATCTCAACAAATGAGACAAAATGAATGGTGAGAACTGTAGCCTTTGGAAACTTTAGATACATTATGTTCTAGAGGAACAAGATGTTATTGAGTCTATTGAAAATGTCATGGCTCTGTCTGAGGAAAGAAACACAACTCATAACATAAGGGACGTGGAGGCTTATGAGATGTGGAAAAAGAAAGATTCCACTACTAAAGGCATCTTGATAACCTCCATGCACGACGACCTTGTCTATGAGTATCAACAGTACACCACTGCTAACAATATGTGGAAAGCTCTCAATGAGAAGCTTGGGGGTATGACTATAATTAAGTTGCGTTGATTAACCTTCAAGTTTGATATTACAAGAAGAAGCCTGATCTAACCATGCAACAAGATCTTTGGGAGATGGCTAGGGAACTTAAGACTGCAGGTCATAATCTTACTAATGAACAACAGGTTTGGGTTGTGATCCGATTTATTCCAAATAACAAGTAGAATATGAAGAGAAACTTGACTCACAATGACAATATCAAAATATTTGATAATGTCGCTCATCATGTGATGTTGGATATGAGCATCTAGATGCAATTAAGTCTCAAGGACAGGGTTATATTGTTGAGTCGAGCTCCCACAAAGGTTCTGAAAATAAGCGCAAGAACTATGTGAAGAAAAATGGAATTAATACTGCTTCCAAAAAGATAGTGGGGGTACGACTGTGATTAAGTTGTGTCGATTAACCATCAAGCTTGATAATTACAAGAATAAGCTTAATCTAACCATGCAACAAGATCTTTGAGAGATGACTAAAATGATTAGGGAATCTAAGGTTGTATGTCAGAACCTTACTAATGAACAATAGGTTCAAAATGTGATCCGATCTCTTCCAAATAACAAGGAGCATGTAAAGATAAAGTTGGCTCAAAATGACAATATCAAAACTTTTGATGATGTTGATCATCATGTGATGTTGGGAGATGAACATCTAGATGCAATTAAGTCTCAGGGCCAGGCCTATATTGCAGAGTCAAGATCGCATAAAGGTTTTAAAAATAAGCGCAAGAACTATGTGAAGAAAAATGGAAATGAGTCTGCTTCCAAAATGAACAATTATGGTGGTTACAATAAGGGAAAACATTTTCTTAAGAAGAAAGATAAGAGTAAGAGGAAATGCTATAACTGTGACAAGATGGGTCACTTCGCTCATGAGTGCAGCAAACTTAGGAAGGAAACAATGTCTTTTACTTCTTGTAGATTTTCTTATAATACCAAAACTGTATTTTTAGCTGATTCTAACCCTTTGTGGAATGTGTATTCAAGAGAGGCATACCATGTAGCCAATGGTCAAGGGTCATGTGTAGAGTACCATTGGATCCTAGAGGGAACGAGGTAGATATATGTAGGTGACAACAACAAGGTTGAAGTCAAATGAGTTGGTACATGCAAGTTGAGCTTGCGGGGTGGTCAACCCTTGTACATGCATGATATACTTTGCACACCTGATATTCAACGGAACTTGATCTTGGTCACTGTTCTTCTAGGATTAGGTTTTAATGTTTATTTTCATAACAAACAAGTAGATATCTATTATGAAGCTAAGTATGAAGGTTATGGTTTTATATATCATGATTTAATTGTACTAGATGATGATAACTCGTTTAATAATTGATATGTTAGTAGTTGTTTTTTTATGAATACTTCTTCTAGTAATTCTAACGTAGAAGAAAGTATATGACATGCTAGACTAGGTCATATTTGTTAAGACCGTATGAATTTGTTAGAAAAGACAAACCTTTTGGGTTTATTGACTAAATTCAACTTGTCAACTTGTAAAAATTATTGTTGACAAAAAAAAAATCTTGTAAAAATTATCTAGCGTGTAAAGCAGAAAGGAAACCATTTGGAAAGGCTAAAGTAGTCAAGTACCTATTGCAAGTAATTCATTTAGACATATATGGCCCAATGAGTTTTCAACTAGACATGGCAAACATTATTTTAAAGGGGGCTCACAACACAAAAAATATTTTTGAAAGACTATATATTATATTTTAAAGAAAAATAGGGGACCACTTTATTATTATTCAATTCACAAACCTGGGAGCATAGCATGAGATGGGAGAAGAAGACGGGAAGCATTCGATGTCCTATCCTTCATCATTCGTTATCAGTTATTAGTATAATTTTATTCGATTTTATCTTCTGAACATGAATATTACATTATTAATTTTTATTTTAAATATTTTAGTACGAACGAAATTCCCATAACTTAAAAATCGCGATTATGTATGAACCATTATATTGTTTTACTATGTTTATTGAATTTTGGATGGTGCATATTTAAACGAATTATTATTTAAATGATATGATTATGTTTGTGACCTATAACTCAACCCTTACTCTGGCCAAGTATAAGACTGACCTTACCCTTAGTAGGACTATTACCTTGACAGGAGGTTCGGTTTACGAAAAATAATACATAAACATTTTTTGTGTGTTAGTGATCCTGATGGGATTGACTAGTCGGATAGTTAATAAGGTTAGTTATATTTAGCATTGATCATTGCTTAGAGTTCTCTCAGAAGGTTCCTCTAATAGTATAGAGGTAGCTTCCTAAGCTACCTTGCTAGTAGTTAGGAAGAAGATAAACTCTCAATTATTGCATGTTTTAACAATTCGCCCTTAAACAATAAAACGTAAATTTAATACTAGTGTTGATTATTTGCGAATTCAAGAGCTATCTTCTCATCTTATCTCTTAGTTACTTACTTCTTTTTTTGGTTAACCGGACAAACAAAACACGCTTCACAATTAACCAATGCCCAGTCGTTCAAATCTTTCAGTCAGTTGAACCGAAAGAAGATGTCCCTGATTCCCGCTGTCTAGCAATCCGCGCAGCTCGATCTGCCAAGCCATTGCATCGCCTCGGGATATGCATAAACAACATGTCTCCATACTCCTCCGCAAGAGCCCAAATCTTCTTAATATAGGGCTTGACTTTCCACCACGCTACTGACAGTGATTTGATACCTTGAATCAAGTCAAGGTTATCTGAAAAGATCGTAGTCCTCTTGGTCGTATCCTGTTTGGCCAGTTACGCTGCTTCGAGTATCGCAATGTCTCCCCTTCAGCAATTGAGTCAGTCCAAATGCTCTTGGAAAACACATGCCACGCCCAATTCCACTTTGCTCCGATCCCTGTGTAAAAGAAACGTCACATGTGTATAAAACTTGTGTACCTGGAGGAGTATGGAAAGTTCTCGTGACTCGATTCTCTGGTTGTCATCCACTGTCAACCTCATGTAAGGTGTCCATCCAAGTCCAGGTCATTCATAATGGCATAGAGAACTGTATTCACATCAAGTGTCCGGTCTCTTTAGTTATTTACATTCTTAGTCTTTATTTTAATTCATAATCTTAGCTTAATTCATTTTAATTGCACCTTTAATCTTTTAATATAAACACAAAACAAATATCCATCTTTTACATTTCTAGTTAAACAACTCATTTTAAAACACTTTCCAAGAACACAACATAAAAATTAATAATCATAGTTCATGTGTGAACAATAATCTTAATACTTATTTAAATTACTTGTCAATAATTGTACATTTACGATTTAGTAGGGGTATTGATGTGTTAGGTTATTTTATATCACATCTGGAGACGACAACCATCTGTTACAAATCTCGTCAGCAATGTAAGTGCCCAAAACCTTTACCACCACTTAGACATCTTGTGTTATCGCTACACAAGGAATCCAATATACTTTCGATACTCAATATATCACATAGCAAGGATCGGAGTTCTCACACTAGAAAATAAAATTCAATTGTCTTTATTACATTATAATCTTGTAATAAACTAATTCTTCTCAAGATTATGAAACTGTCCTACTATTAATAGTTAAGGTGAACTGGAAAGACTTGAAACTAATTTTTCTTCCTTAAAAAGCAGCTTTATTAATTGCAATTGAACCCCCACGACATTTAATAATACATCTAAATTGAATCCAAAGTATTCTCAAATCTGCAGATAAAGATAATTGCAGAACTGCTCTTTTCAAAACCTGCATACAATTGTTAAATCTACCACATCCATACTTTTTTATTCCTTAGATAATCCCGTCACGCTTTGTAAAAAATTATCTAGTTTGGTTGCTAGCTTTTGGTGGGATAACGGGAACAAAAAAAGAATTTTTTTGGATGTCATGGAAGAAAATAACTAAATCGAAAAAAACAGGAGGAATTGGTTTTAGAGATTTTAGAAAAATGAATTTGGCAATGTTAGCTACACAGGCGTGGAGAATTATCAGGAACCCGGATTTGTTAGTCGCGAAGGTGCTTAAAGGAATATACTCGCCAATGACGAATTTTTTGGATACAAAACTAAAAAATGCTAGATCGTGGAGTTGGGCGAGTATCTATAAAGGAATTCAATTTATTAAAAAGCACGCCAAATGGTTAATCGGGAATGGGTTAAAAACAGACATTTGGGAGGACAACTGGATAGGAAATAATATGAAAGTGGAAAAACCAATTAACTGCGAGCTTAAATACGTAGCTCAACTGTTCAAAAAAGACCTCTCAGGATGGGATTATGATCTTATTTGTAAATTATTCCCACAAAATGTAGTTAGTGAGATTATAAGAATGCCAGCTACCCATCTTAACATGGAGGATAAGATTGTTTGGCCTTTTAACAATGATGGAGAATATTCTACCAAATCAGGCTACCACACATTATGTAATGAAGATTCAGCAAAAGAGGCACAATCATCGAAAGAAGCGGAAGGAAATGATCCTACTTTATGGGACTTAATCTGGAAAGCTAATATACCGCTCAGAATTAGGAACTTTGGCTGGAGGGCGGCGAATGATTTACTTCCTTCAAAAGTTAATCTTAAGAAAAGGAAATGCGTTAAAGATAATACATGTGAATGGTGCGAGCTGAAGGAAGAATCAATTGACCACATGTTACTTACATGTCCATTTAGCATGGCAGTTTGGGCTATTTCGGATCTTCAAATAAAAATCGATAAAGATATGAAAGTTGACTTTGGAAGATGGTTCATGGATACTACTGATTCTTATGCGAAAAATGGATGGGATAAAAGAAGGGTAGTAGCAACATTATTGATAACATCATGGAATATTTGGAAAGAGAGAATGAAGGGTTTCTTTGAAAGAAAGAAGTGGACGGTGGAAAATATAAAAAGGAACTCAGATAATCTGATCGATAAACTCTTTGGTGAACGAAATAGAATCAAAAAAAATTATGATGAGAAGGATAAAACGGTGATTAATACTATGAATGATAACCCGATTATTCAGGATAATGCAGAACTTGTTTGGTTTAGTGATACTTCCTTTGAAAAAAAATGAGAGCCGGCAGGGATTGTTGCTATTGGTATTAATAAAAAAGGGGCAATAAATCATAGAACAGGAAGTAGATGTCTGGTTAACAGTGCGATTGAGGGGGAGACCCCTCTTATTAGCCTTGAGGACTGCTGGAGGCCTGGTGGCTAACAGTTGTTCGTTTTACACTGATAGCCTTGATTTGGTTCAAGGTCTATCGGGAAAGAAAAAGCCGCATTGGAGGCTAACATATATGGTGAACGAAATCAAAGGATGGCTTAAACAATTCCCGACATGGAAAATTTCATACATAAACAGGAAATTCAACAACATTGCTGATGCTTATGCGAAAAGTATTAGACTTAACAAAGATCTTACTAATTGGAGAGACTATTCGGTCGCTGGTGCTCATAGGTTTTTCAATTTGTAGTAGTTTGGATTTGATGTAATCTCTTTCTTTTTTTACATTTTGACAGAAAAAAAAAAAATTAGTACTTAGGTTAGGGGGGTAATTTAACAAGAGTGCATATTAAAAAATAATTTATATATCTATTTCCTGAATAACAAAGCAGCACATAATCAAGTGAAAATATATTAAACAGACCAACGACCCAGCATTTAAATGGCCAAAATCCAAATTGTATTTTATATAGCATAATGTAATGTTCCTACAATTTTGCGATTATAATGAATTTACATCTCAACCGATCGTATGTATATACAGATACACAGCTATACATCACTTCACAAATCTTGACCAAATCTAAAAACACAAAACAAGATAAGTCAAAATTCACTTTCTTCAATTAAAAAAAAAAAGTTTATAACATTACCTCATGAATTTGCTGCAAAATGATTAAATATAGTTTCGAGAGTAGATTGACTAATACTATAATCCGATATGCGAAGCATATCCCTATTCCTCTCAATATGTCCAAAAACATCCGCTAGAGAAACCTCTTCTCCATAAGGTAACTGATACTTAACACCCAATCCATTACAACCTTGAAATTTCGCACCACGAAACGAACTCATAACAAACAAATCAATCGCCGAAAATTTCTCCTCAGCTAACCACCACTCCGAAAACACATCAAGTGGAATCCCACCGTCACGTATTAACTGTTCGGACAATTCCGTACCGAAATTCGCGTACGAACCGTCCGTTTTCAATAACAGAGTGTTTACACGTTCATTATTCCCAAGCCAGTTACCGATCCGGATTATCATAGCCGTTGATAAACTAATCGCGTTTTCCGATCCCGATCCGGACCCTCCGATACAAACTTCGAGATCGTTTAATATACTTCTATTTTGACACGGTACATCGAAAAACTTTTCGTGAAGGGTCTGGCAAAAACTGTCCAAATCGGTCGGACTAACTTCATCCGGTTTAATTTCAAGTTCAAGATGGTTTCCGAAACGGGTTTTAAGATGTTGTGGACTTCCGATACATCGTAATTTCCCTCCAACCATTATTCCAATCCGTGTACAAAGCGCTTGCGCTTCGTTCATACTATGAGTAGTCAAAATAACAGCAGTTTTTCCACGTCTAATCGAAAGTCTCGATATCACTTCCCACATGAAACGTTTCGCGATCGGATCCATACCTGTCGACGGTTCGTCAAGTATTACGATCGGAGGGTCACCAATCATCGCGATGGCAACCGATAGTTTCCGTTTATTCCCACCGCTTAATGTAAACGACGGTTTATCCGCGTGTTTCAATAAATCAAATTCCGATAACTTTTCGGTAACAATTTCTTCTAAATTATACTCCGAAACCCCTTTGATTCGAGCGTAAAGCTCGAGATGTTCTTGAACGGTTAAAAATTCGAGTAACGCGTCGAATTGTGGACAATATCCGATATGTTTTCGAGCAGCTTTTGGGTCCGAACGAATATCTTTATTGAAAATAAACGCGGTTCCGTTAGTTGGTAATTCTTCACCTGATAACATTGATAAAGTAGTTGTTTTTCCAGCTCCGTTAGTTCCGAGAAAACCGAAACATTCCCCTTCTTGAACCGAGAATGTTAACGATTGAACCGCGATTTTCGTCTTTTCCCCGGTATACACTTTGCGTAAATTACGCAACTGTATGATCGAATTATCATTCGAATCTAATAAAACTCTGTTTCGTTCCGTTTCCACGTCAATATCTTCATCAACTTCCATAGCTTCTACACTTTCTAAAAGAGGTTCAGAATCTCCACTAGAATTTCTAGAGTTTCGCCACCATTCACGAGAATTAATCATCATTGTTTTGATATGAATAGGAAATATTTCAAGCGCGAGGGTCAAAAGAAAATATATTATACTTTCAATAAGCATGTAAAAAATAGACGCTCCCGTAACATTCCAATCGAAAACACTTCCACTAGAACCAGTTTTCATTCCTTGACGCATAAGAGCTAACGAAGCTAAACCATCAGCGAAACAAAACCCGGGTGATAATCTGAAGAAGTTTTTGAGAACTGAATTCATACTTTTCGTTGATTGTAAAATCCCCATGATAAACGACAAAACCATAAGAATTAAACCGGTAAAAAAATGAAATAGAAGAACCACATTTTGTGCCATACTATGGTCAGTAAAAAAGAACGTTAAACAATACGTTGATGAAGCAATAGCTAAACCGTACTCAATAAACATGATAATCGTGGGAAAAAACGATTCCTTTCCGATAAACTGATCAAGACCAAATATACAGAATAAAATAATCGCGAAAGATGAAGGAAATAAGAAACTAATAAAATCCCATATATAAGTCGAAACCCAATACGATAATACCGAAACTCCGCTAATTAATTGTTGATGTTTCGCTTTCGTTTCATGTTCTTTAACAATCGCGACAGCAAACGAAGCGGGAACGAACGAAAACGCGATACTAACGATTACAGCCGCCGAAAACGCGTCCAAATCATGTCGCTGTAAACGTTGACTTTCCGTCATAGGTAAAGGATGATTACTCGTTTGTATCGTCATATTTTCGTTATTAGTCGCAAGTCTAAGTAACGCACTATTCATCACGTTAATATAAGTGGGACCCGCATGTTGACACGAATTATTATGTAGTACAGTGTACCCTACACTTCCGTCAATATTTCGTTCATCCATAATCGCTGCACCGTATCTCGATTGATAACTTTCGTTAAAACTCGACATTAAATATTCACTCATGGAAAGTAGATCCGGTCCTAAAATGGGTCCCGCTGCTTCAATAGCATTGGATAACGCTCGTTCTGGATCAGGGAATTTATAACTTGTTGGTTTACGCGTTTGAATCCATCCTCCTTGTATATATTTAGCGACATCTTTCGATATTCGCGACGATAAATCAAACGGAAATGGACCTCCACCACCATAACCAGTTAATAACGGATTAAAATATGACGTCGTAAAAGTTAACGATTCCTGATCCGGATGTGGTTTAAGTTTCAAAAAAAGTAAACCGAAAAACAAAAACAAAGCCGGAACTAATAACTGAAAAACAATCGTTTTTCGATCTCTTTTAGCAGAAATAGCTCGCTTTATCAATAAAGCTCGTGAATGTTTCCAAAACGTTGAACTTGGAAATATTCCACTTACGAAATTAACTACACTTGATCCAAAAGCAAGTAACAAACTCAAAACACTTCCAATACAACTAAAAACCTTTAACCAACGTTTTTTCGGTTCAATCTGATCAAAATCAATTATGTCTGAGGGGATTATTTTCTCTACACGCTCAGTCTGATCAAAATCTCCACCAGCAACTCTTAAAAAAACCTCCTCTAAAGTAGTAACCGAAATACCATAACTTTCAATCCCTAAATTCTCGGTATCAATTTTCTTTCTCATACAATGTTCGATTTCTCGAAACATATTTTCGAACGAACCAGAAGAAGCAAGAGGAAGTTTAAACGTGATCTCAGTTCCAACTTCACTAACACAAGTAGCTCCAGGTATATGCCTATAAACAATATCATTAGCTAAACTAACCCGTGGGTTAGTTTTAACTAGGGTTAAAGTATAACCAACTCCATAACAATGTTTCAAAAAAAGCGAACTTCCACAACATTTTAACTCACCATTCCCCATTATACCAATACGATCTCCCAACACATCCGCTTCATCCATAGAATGAGTAGTTAATAAAATAATCCGACCTTTTTTTAATTTCTTAATTAATTGCCACGTCAGCCTCATAGAATAAGGATCCATTCCACTAGTAGGTTCATCTAAAACAATAACTTTACTATTACCAATTAATGCAATTCCGAGTGATAATTTCCGTTTCATACCACCAGAAAGTGAGCCCGTAACAGTATTAACCTTATCCGATAATCCAACTTCATCAATCATTTCGGATACAACACTTTCGATTAATTTGTCATCTACACCTTTTAAATTAGCGAAGATTTCGAGATGTTCTTTTACGGTTAATTCAGGAAAAAGGATGTCATATTGTGGACATACACCTAGGTTTTTACGAATTTCATCCATGTCTGTTGATATGTTTTTATTGAAGATTAATGCATCACCGGAAGTAGGTTTTAATAGGCCTACAAGCATTGATATTGTAGTGCTTTTACCAGCTCCGTTATGTCCTAAAAGAGCGAGGATTTGATTTTCGTATAGTTTTAGGTTTAATGAATTTACAGCACAAGTGTTTCCTTTTCTTGTATCGTATACTTTGTGTAGATTTCTGATTTGTATGCATCTGCAATGAAAAGAAACATCTATTACTGATATATGAAGATCAAATAGTAGTATTAAATGGGGAAAATTACTCAAATGGTCCCTCAACTATAGAAAGTTACACAAATGGTCCTCGAATATTGTTTTTTACCACAGCTAGTCCCCTATCCATTTATCGTTAAGTCCATGTGGCAGGAGGTATTTTTTGTAAAAGCAAATTCCAAAATTAGGCCATTATTTATGAGATAAAATCAATTTAGGCCACATCTTAAAAAAAGTCATTTTAGGCCCTATTTGGACCATTTCACTTATTATGTTAGATATTCGATAGAATTTAAGGGCAATTAGGGTATTTTCAAATAAACTATATCTGTATCACACACTAGGAACATTATTTGAAATACCTAAATTGACCTTAAAACCTATAAAATATTTTTAACGAAATTAGTGAACTGGTCCTAAAAAGGGAACGATTAGAAAAAATGATACTATTTAAGAATGTGGCCTAAAAATGAATTTATAAGTAAAAGCCTATTTATAGAAATTTGCTCTTTTCGTAATTATTAATAGGGACAGTTCCCCAAATGGTCCCTAAACTATCCTCCTATTACCAGTTTGGTCCTCGTCTTTGCCACATGGGGACAAAAATGAAGTTGGAGGACCATTTGGGCAACTTTCAAAGTTCAGGTCCTGAGGCAGTAAATAGCCTATAATTCAGGGACCATATGGGGAATATTTCATTATTATAAATGTTTCAACTTGAAAGCAATTTTTACCTGCCATCAAGTTCTTGTTGCTTCATTTCTAAGCTTACAGCTTCAATAACCGCTTCATTTCCAGAAAGAAGATTCGATGTTTCATTAAAATGTTCATTTATTGATTTAATTTCAGAAATTGAAGCATAAGGATCTGTTTTTTTCTTCTTCTGAAAGAATTTCCTCAATGGATAATAAACTTCACTCTCCCTATGAAGGACCTGATTGCAAATATATATTCTAAATTCAACTCGTACTTCCAAAACACAAGATAGAGCATAAATATAAAATAACAAAGAAATACCTTGTCTAGGTAAAGACCAATTGCACAGTACAAAACAGTATCAAGTAACATCATTAAAAGACACACCAGAAAACAAACTCCAGAAGATGCCTGAGAAAAACATTACACCATAAAGTTTAGTTAACAAGAAAGAGAACAATAAGGTAAATTACCAATTTACCCCTGTGATTTGACAAAATGTCAAAAAAAGACCCTTAAGGTTTTAAAACGAACATATACCACCTTGTAGAGGGGGTATTTCATATTATTCCCTTTTAAAAACCATAGGGGGATTTTTGACCTTTTGTCAAACTACAGGGGTTTTTAATATTTGAGCAAATTCCATTTCAAAAATACCCTTTTTCAGGCCAAATGTATTCAAAAGTACAATTTTTAGGCCATTTCACTAATTCCATGAGATATTTCATAGATTTTAAGGGTAATTTGGGCATTTTAAATAAACTATATCTCTATTTGACCAGTAACGCTATTTGAAGTGTCCAGATTGCCTTTTAAATCTATGAAATATCTCACAGAACTAATGAAATAGCCTAAATATGGTACTTTTGAATACAGTTGGCCTAAAAATGGAATTTACTCTTTATATTTTACCGAAAAAAAATAAAATATAAAAGAGGAAATATTTTACCCTCCATATATTACTCCATCTCAATCCAACATGAGCTCTTTCATAATCAGCAAAATTAATCGACCCTAAAGCAAAAGCTGTAGGTGAAAGAAAAGACGCTGTAACTTTTAATACCCTACAAAAATCCAAATAATTAGATAAATGATCCATACACTAAGTACAAATTAGTTGCTTAATTACACATTTAGTCCCTGTACTAGTCCTTGTTCTCTAAAAATGCCACGAAAAGTCCCAACGGTCACCTTTTTTAGAGCATAAGGACTATAGGGACTAAAAGTGCAATTAACTTTAAGCAAATTCCATTTTTAGGCATTACCTATCACCTAAAAACATTTTTAGCCCAAACGTTTCAGAATACTCATTTTTAGGCCAAAGGTATTAAAATTGCTCATTTTAGTTAGCCCATTTCACTAATTCCGTACATTTTAAAGGCAATATGGACATTTCAATCAAACCATCACAAACTAAAAAATTCTATTTAAATTGTCCAAATTACCCTTAAAATCTACGGAATTAGTGAAACGGCCTAAAATAGGCATTTTTAATACTGTTTGGCCTAAAAATGGGCATTTTTAATACTTTGGCCTAAGGCAATAGGTAATGGTCTAAAAATGGAATTTACTCTATATAAGTTGATTAATTACACCTTTAGTCCCTATACTAGTCCTTCTCCTCTAAAAACGTCACGAAAAGTCTGTATAATCAGCATTTTTAGAGTTCAAGGACTATGTCACTGCAGGGACTAAAAGTGCAAATAAATTATAAACAAAAAATGGTACTAACATGGAAACAGCTTCATCATTAACAGTGTAATAAGGAAAAAAAGCTGCAAGAAAAGAAAGTGTTCCAACTGCTACAGCTGTTTTTGCTCGTGTGAAAAAAGTTGATATCATAAAAGAAAGCATAATTGCACTTAATCCAAATGTAAAAAAGTACACAAATACCAATGATTTATCACTGTACTTGAAAAGTGTACTCATTGTGCAAATAGTTATAATTGCTGAAGATAATGCAAACTGTTTACCAAAAAAAGAAAAACTCTCATTAATATTATTTAAATGGTATAATAAAAGACCTTGTGGGGTTATTTAGGAAATGTATATATACCTGTAAAGAGTATGTAATAAACCAAGATAGATGGAATATTTCGTCTTTTAAACCCATCATGTATAAACCTTCTTTTATTTTTTGTTCCTGAGACATTAAATAGAAGATTTATTAGAAATTCAGAATTATTGAACTGTTAATATTGAAAATTACACAAATGGTCCCTTAATTATAGGACATTTGTTACTTTTGTTTGTGATCTTCGAAAGTTTTACCCGAATGGTCCCTAAACTTTGTTTTCGTCTGCGAGTCTAACTTTGTCAGTTAAGTGGCATGTGGCAAAGACAGTTGAGGACTAAAACGATAAAATGGGTATAGTTCAGGGACCATTTGGGAAATTTTACCTATTTAGGAGAACACAAAATACCGGATTTATCAAACTGTCAATATTGAAAATTCCTTTAATGATCCCCAGGGACGGAACCAGGATTATATATTTGGGGGGGCCAAATAAAAGGTTTCGAAAAATTTGGGGGGGCCGGAGCTTAATAATTATTATTTTAAACTGTTTTATAAGGATGAAAAAAAGCTTTTTGGAAAATTTGGGGGGGCCTGGACCCCAAAACTTACAAGGTAGTTCCGTCCCTGATGATCCCTCAACTATAGGATAATTGCTGGTTTTGTTTGCGAACTTCGAAAGTTTTACACGAATGGTCCTAAATTTTATTTTTGTCCCCGGTTAGTCCCTGTTTCTAACTCTGTTAGTTAAGATGTTTGAGTAGGAAAATTTTCGTATTATAATGGTTACAATAAAAAATTGTTGCCATGTGGATTTATCGTCAAAATCTGACGTGAGGAATAAAGGTGGTAAAAGACAAAGTTCAAGGACTATTCTAGTAACTTTCAAAGTTTGAGGATCAAACCGGTAAATGGGGAATAAAGGTGGTAAAAGACAAAATTCAAGGACTATTCTAGTAGCTTCCAAAGTTCGAGGACCAAACCAGTAAATGGAGAATAAAGGTGGTAAAAGACAAAGTTCAAGGACTATTCTAGTAACTTTCAAAGTTCAAGGACCAAACTGGTAAATGGGGAATAAAGCTGGTAAAAGACAAAGTTCAAGGACTGTGCTAGTAACTTTCAAAGTTCGAGGACCAAACAGGTAAATGGGAAATAAAAGGTGGTAAAAGACAAAGTTCAAGGACTATTCTAGTAACATTCAAAGTTCAAGGACCAAACCAGTAAATAAATTTATGTTTATAATATATATGTGTATTTAGCTTGGAATATTTTTTAAACAAATTAGTTCATGGTTAAAAGTATAATTTATGATTTAAGATGATTAAATAATCAAATAAAAAAAGAAATTAATTTAAAAAAATATATTTAAAAGGTTAGAATGATTATAGATTTTAAAAAATTAAGCATTAAGGATTAACTAATGGTATTAATAATAAATGGGGTCAGAAATGGTTCTGGCCACCACTTATGTAGAATTATATATTAAATGAATTTAAAAAGTTATAATAGATTGTGTAAAATTCATAATTGAATTATATATAAAAGAAATGCAAATCATTCTATTATTTATAAATATTAGATAAATGAATTGATAAAAATATATCAATACATATAATTACCATGTGTGTCTACATATTTCTCATTCATCTACAAAACGAAATAATATTTAAAAAATTGATGTATGACCATCTTCAATGACCCTTACCTGGAAACACTATAAAAATTGGTGCAAAAAAGTAGATATTTTGAATTTCACCTAACTTTTGAATCCTATTAAAAAATTAGTATTAGGCGATATGGTGTATGTAAAGAAGCATATACCATTATTACCAATCTTTAAGCAAAACAGAGTAACTTTACCTAAAAAAGAAAAAAAAAAAGACAAAATCGAATAACCCTTTAAAACTTGTCAATGACTATTTTTAATCACTTCTGGTACTTTTTTTAGTTTCTAATCCACAAGTTATAGAAATTTATTTGTTCTCTTCTAATATGTTTCTTTATATTGGGTAGATAATACAAATATAAGAATCCATACTTATTTTACATATGGAAATTAAGAAGTTATGTTTTTTTTCAAGTTTTTTCTATATAAAAATAGACCACGATCCATAAAATTTGACCTAATAATTATTTTAAGTGTCAGCAAATAATTTTTATATAAAATAGATCTCAAATTACACGTCTCTCCATTGTATAAATGAATGCTTGATAAAACAAATCTCGAATTACATTATTTAGCCACGAACATTGGACACCAACCCTTACTTAATAATTGGACCAATATTTCCAAGATAGGTATTTTAAACAATATTTAATAGTTTAATTTTGCGGTATCTAATATTAAAAAAGCCTTTGTGAATTACTGACAAAATTTGCAAATTTTATAAGAAAATAAAGTTAGACGTTCACAATCAAAAGCAAAAGAAAAAAGAGTAATAAAAAGTAAAATACTGGTGGCGCAAGAAGACGGAGTAGAAAATCGATGGCCATCACAAGAAAAGAAAATAATTCTTAGTTTTTACTTCTTTTCAATGAGATCGGTTTCAAAAAATATAAAAATAAAAAGATTATTTAAGATGGATGGTAATAGAGATTTGAGAACAGAAAAAATGAGGCAAGTTAGCTTTAAAAAATCTCAAATAAAGAATCTAATAATCAACTTCATATGAATTTAACAAAAATAGTCTTGAAACATTTTTCTAATTATTAAAGAAAAAGTATTCCCTGAACTATCCCCTTTGTAACAGTTCAAATCTTATGTGGAGACAAAAATGAAGTTTGAGAACTATTCGGGTAACTTTCAAATTTCAGGTCCTAAAGCAATAACAAACCTATATAGTTCAGGGACCATGTAGGGAATTTCGTCATTATTCATAAGGAAGATTATCAGATGCTTCAAATGTGTGCATGAGTTAAGAGACATATAACTATTGCAGAAAAAATGAATTTAGAAAAGACAGCTCAAAATACAACTAATGATCGGGTCAATTACACAATTCAGCTTGGTAATTTTGTGAAATCACTAAGGTAAAAACCAACTTATCTCTAAGCAAACTTTGGATATATTATAACTTCTAGACATTAAAGGTAGATTGGATATCTTTTACAGCATATAGCTGTAAAGATAGTAAGGGTCTTTGATATCCTGCTGCGATGATTTTCCTGTATGGGCATTCAAGACCTCTAGTACATTGAGCACGAACAAAGAAACTGCAAACACGTGCTTTGTTTCTTTCATAATACGGTGTTGTTCTCTACAGCTTTAAAATCGTATCTTTTGGACATTTATAATCTATACCAGCTCTTTCCTGTATATATCAACATTAAAGAAAATAGCAACCAAAATATAAAGATTAAACAAACCCTCACCAAAATCCATACCTTGCGATCATGCTCCTCAGCAAAATATCCACGGTTTACATCACTCTTTGGGATTTAATCATGGGAATGATACTATAGTGAGTAATATTTTCTTTGCTAAGATTGGCTCATATGCTAATATCCAGTTTTGAATTACATTATACCACTTTCAGATTTTAGAATTCAGATGTTGAATGCACTAAAGGGATTTGCTGAATTCAGATATTTATGCCACTTGTTCAACAGTTTTTGATGTTGAACTCCTATGCGTGTTAAACATTTATAACCCCATAATAGTGCAGCGGACATGGTATTTAAACCTCTAAACTACACGGAATCCACCAGCTAAACCTGTGTATAAAAAATAAATACACGCAAATGCAATTAAACCATAAGTTTAAATCTGAAAATTCTGTAAAAATGGTGAGATTAGGTTGTAATTAAATTAAGTTTCATTTACATAAGCACTATAAGTTCCTATATTATGCAAAAATTACACTCTATTTTTCTATACTATGCAGAAATTGGACTCTACTTCCGTATACTATGCAACCCCTTAAATATGCAACGTATTACACCTATATATAGGGACCTACACTTAATATTAGGGACCGGTAGTGTAATTAACTCAAAAAAATTAAGTTGTTGCCCGAACCCTTTTAGCCGCCCTTGATATTACCATAATGTATTCATAAGACACTCACTTAGAAAGAATTTTTGAAGAGGAAACCATACCTCTGGGTTCGGTATATCTCAAACGAACCTAGAGAATCACGGACTATTTTGTTAATTTTAAAAGTTACAGATATACGTAGGACCTATGATATTATGGTCAAGGAGATTCAAAGCCTTTTAGATAGAAATGTTATAGACACAGCATTGTGATCTGGATGAAGTCAAAATTTGGTCTGTTAATGAAGTTATATAAAGAAAATATGGGAAAAATGCTTTAACTGAAACATTTGAAGTTGGCAATATTGTCTTGTCCTCAAGAAACCAATTAATTTATTATTGTTGAATATGACCAGTTTTACTTGCATAAAACAATATAGATGACGGTTGCAATATATCTTATTCACACTTAAACGTTATCATAGTCAGAATCATACGGACTTAATGGTTTTGGAAACAATTAGAATGAATGTTTTGTGATTAAAACAATTGATTTCATAAAGCTATAATTTATTTACACAGATATATGATAACACAAACGTAATTATATTTCAAAGAGATCATAATACATAATAGATTAACACAAATTAAAGACCATTAATATATAGTGCCCAATTTAATACATAAACTTTTAATAGATCTAATTTAATAATATATTTAAAGACCTGTATCACCTCGGTTTGCAAGTTTTCCCTTGTGGTTATAAATCCAGTTTTGTACAAACCTAGGGGTGAGTCCAGTCTCATCACAGAGCCGGCAGATATCTGCATCCTTCAGTTGCTTTTTCCATAGCTTCCAACCCTTTGTTTCGGCAAAATCTTTGAGCTTTTCACAAATTGTCATTCCACAGTCTTAAGAGTTCTAATAGTGATCACCGTGTTGAATTCCCCCTAAAAAAACAAATAAAAATAAATGAAATGTTAGTCAAATATAAATAAAATAAACTATATATAGTCTTTGTTAAAACTTACTTGAGGTGATGTTTGGGCGAAGGAAAAGTAGAAGGTTTGATAATGTATCTGGAAATACATTACATAATACTCCAATACCACGATCACTAATGCTAGACCTGGAGGATAATAAAGGAAGATCATTTTTCAGATTCAAAGAAGAAAAATAATTACAGTAAAGTTTTGCCTCCAAGAACTTGAGTAGTAAGGATTTGAACCATTCATTGACCCTTCAGTAATAACGACACTCATGATAGCTCCAATTTCTAGCATTAATTTCTTACCCTGCATAATCAACAATCAACAGATAATATCATTAAGCAGGCACACGATTTTTTTTCTCTTTTTCACCACGATATGTGCCTTGGGACTGTTGCACCAGGTGAAGAACCTGGTAAAGCAATCCATGCTCAAGTAACTGCCTCTCCATATTCACAATACGCAGCCCCATTGAAACGTTTGATAATATTAAAATAAATTTTTTGGATATACAAATATACAACAAACAGATTATGTTAAGAAGATAAGTCATTCAATTACCAGAATCGATCTAGAACTCCTTTTTCTTTTACAAAACTCAAATCTTCTGAAACCAGAATTGAAGCTAACCTAAGTGGGACGTTCTTTATATGCTTTCTAACCAAAGAGGATCTAATTGATTACCAGAATCGATAATTCTTTTACCTTAATTAGGGTTCTTCGACTGTTGGGAGCGGTGAGGCGGCCGTGAACGGCGTTAAGAGAACACACGCCATGAGTTATTATCACTTCTCTTGGCCATTGTTGATGATGGTGGAGAATGGTCCTGGAGTGGTGCCATGGTTGAGAATGGTCACCGAGCGGCGCAGGAGAGCAGGTAGGTGGAGAGGTAAAACATGAGATTAGGGTAAAAATTAAGAAAGCGGTTTGAATTGTTGGTGTGTTTTTTATTTTAATTTTTAATTAAAAGATAAATAATGTATATATTAATGATAAGTGGGGCCGATTATGTTTAGCCAAGAATCAATTCTCACCACCACTTATGTTTTGCTAGATTTAATTCTGGCCACCACTTATGTGGTAAATCCGGAGCGTAGAAAAAACTTCAAAATATAATATAGATATATATATATATATCACTATTAAATACGCGTTGAATAGCGACGACCCGCGTTGTCGCTAAACTGTCGTCGCTGGATCTTCGTAGCTAAATAAGATCTTGGCAACAAACGCAGTGGCTTTTGCCGCTAATGACTGGGCGTATTCGGCGACAAGTTATTTCGTCGCTAAGTACCTTTTTTAAAGAGACGAAAAATTTCGTCACTAACCATATATTTTAGCTAAGAAAATGTTTGTTGCTATCACAAAATCAGACTGGGATAACAGATTTCGTCACTCTTTTATCTATAACTAGGGACGACTAAATTCATTTCTGGCGAAGAATTTAGTCGTCGCTATCTTTTATTTTATTTTATTTTCATTTTCTGATTTTGATTTTTTTATATTTCTATTTTTATTTTTATATTAATTTTGATTTTAATTTTGATTTTAATTTTGATTTTATTTTAATTTTTAATTTTTAATTCTATTTCTATTTTTATTTTAAAATTTATACAGATTTGATAATTAACTAATAAAAAACATCAAAATATTAAAAACAAAAGCAACATTCAATTAAAATACAAATTAAAGCATTCAATAATAATAATAAAAGTCAAACATCAAAAATGAAAATAAAAATAAAGCCAAATCATTCAAAATAAGTCAAAATAAACAACCAACACCAATTAAGGATCCTCCAACCGAGGGGAATCTTCGCTTCTATCCTCTTCATCTTCTCTCTGTTTTTCTCCCGCTCCTTGAGGGGGGATGGGGTGGATGGGGGGATTCAGGTCAAGTCCTAGTTGGACCCTCATACTATTGAACGCCTCCATAGTTGTGTCTATAATGTCCATCTGGTAACGAACACCCTTAGTAGTCCTGAAGGCACTCGATAAAGCAGGATGAAGACCTTGAGATGCGTGAAACTCGTTCATAGCTGTCATCAAAACATTTAGTCTCTTGTGGACCATACCAACTCCAAATACACAAGTTGTCTTCGATGGGCCCATCCCTTCCTCAATTGCTTCTTTGAAGGCGTCCATCTACTCTTCAAAGCTAGGTTCTTCAAAGACGGGGGGTCTCGGATACCTTCAACTTTAGCTTTTCCCGAAAAAGGTCCTGATAGATAACAATATTAAATAATTATTAATTAATCAATATAAAATGCATCCAAAAAATATAAACTTTCTAAAAAAGGAAAGATTCCTTTTTTAGAAAGTTTCTGAAATAAAAGAAATAATAAATAATAATAAAACTAAAAAGTTTTAAATAAAAATACTTACATTACACTTTTTATATTTCGGGTTCCTCTACTCATCTTTATCCGAGTCCTAGCCCATATACTCGAAACCCCCCCCCCAAAATCTGGAAGCTCCCTCTCCTCCTGAGTAGCCTTGTCCTCATATTCAGCGGCTCCTTCGTTTTCTTTTTCATCCCCCCTGTTCAATAACACATTGTAGATCAATTATATTAATAAATAAGTAAAGTGATTAAATATTATTTTTACAATAAATACTATACCTTAGAAATGACCTCCCGAGTCCGAGAGTAACTTCTCGATCCAGCCTTGCCGGATATTTTTTGCTTTTTCCGGTTTTCTTTGTTAATCTTCGCTTGGATATGTTTCAATTTAATTTCAATAAATAAATACGGATACTTTATAATAGTTACGATACAATTTTAATTTTATACCTGGCCGTCTTTGTCATCCCACATGGCTTGGCATCTTCTCCAAATTTCCAGGTCAACGTCAGGGGGCGTTACGCCCGGAAGATAGTAATCGTGCTTTATGTCCCACTTCCAAGCCCTATACCTAGTCGATTGGCTTGTCCTTAGTCTTTTTTCGATATCGGGCCAGTCTTTACACCGTCTCCACCCCTCGGTATCAAATAACTCTTTTAACCGGTGCAAAATGGTCTCTTTCATCCCCTTGGGCACGTCTTTCCATCTTTTGTAATAGGGCGGGACATTTTCACGAACAGTGGCCCCGATCACTTGTGACACATGGTGACCGTACTCTCCACACGGGTTCCATTTGTAATCTAATCTGGAAAATTCTATAGGTAAAGGGTGCCCTAGTTTTTTCAAGGCGTCTACAGTAGTCTTAAGGGAAGTGGGGCCTCGGATTTTCTTTTTCGTTTTGCTATTTGAATATAATTGTGAATTAATATTTAATTATTAACATTAAATAAATAAAAGTTTGTATTTACCGCCTTGTTGAACGCAAGTTTGTAACTGGACGTTCGGATCCCTAGGTGAATCACGGCCGTCACCGTCTCCATCGTGACCACGAGACATAACATCAGCCATCTAATTCATATCGAAAGTAAAAAAGAAATATTACAATCCCAACCGAATAAATAAATTATTATAATTTCAACCGAATAAATAAATAATTACAAACAACATATATACAATAAATTAAAATAAATAAATTATTACAAATTATTTATATATAATAAATCAAAATTCTTAGAGTTAATCCATTCCGAATGAAATCAGTTATTAAAAATAACCAGTTAGTCGAAAAAATGATTTTACTAATCCCTAAAAAGGAAAGTTTCCTATTTTGTAAAGTTTACAATTTAGAAAACTTTCCATTTTTGGAAAGTTTCCTAAATAGGAAATTTTCCAAAAATAGAAAGTTTCAAAAAATGGAAACTTTAGCGTTTTTTTCTAACAAAAAAAAAACTCTAAGGCTTACTTTTTCCTTAGTGTTTTTTTTCAAAAATCCTAATTAAACGCTACTTATTTTTAAATAATCCTAATAAAACACTAATTTATTGATTTTCATTTTCCTAAAATTTATTTTAATCCTAAAAGTTTACCTAAAAATTCCCTAATCATATATTCTAAACACATAAACCCTAATTGTTCTTATAATCATATAAACGACTCACAAAAAACACATCTGATCTATTAAAAACTCTAATTTTAGTAAGAAATTAATTTTTTCTACAATTAAAATTCATAAATCATCAATACATGCTATTTTAAACGAAATTAAAGTGCAAAAAAACCTACTATAGCACCGCAAAATCTCGGAAATCAACACATAGCATAATACTTCAATAAATGTTTCAATCAAAAAAAGAATAAGATAAACTAAAAAGGGTTGATTTTGTGGTACCTTTTACGTGAAAATTGTAGTGTTGATGGTAATTAATCTATTCCAATCATTCGTAGTGATAAACAACAAATAAAAAAAATAGTTAGGAAATGAAATAAGAATAAAAATGGAACTAAAATGAAATTAGAGTGGTGATAATCATACCTTTGACGTGGATTTGGAGTAGAAATGGCCTTAGATTTGGCTATGGCAGCTTGAGCTCTAGATTTGGTAGGGTTTGGAAGTGTTAAATTTGAGAAAATGAAGCTGTCGTGTAGGTTATATAGATTTTTTGTTTAACGATGACCCGTTTTCGTCGCTAAGTAATAAAATTTCGTCGCTATTAGGGACACGTGTCACACGTCGTACGCACGACTATTGTGTGTCCCCGTTTAGCGACGACAAATGTCGTCGTTATCTTTTTACTTCGACGCTAAGTCTAAGAGGCGGGAAATTGGACCATCCAAATTGACCAATCATAATTTTGGGCGGTTTTAGGGACAAACTTTTTCGTCGCTATGTATATATATATCTTCGCTAATACTTAGCGGCGAGTTCTTGCGCTTGAACGTCGTCGCTAAGTTCTAGCGACGAGTTCTTGCGATTGAATGTCGTCGCTAACTAGTTTTTTCCATTTTTTGCTTTGTTCCATATTAACATTTTATTCTTATTTTTTACATATTAACATTTAAAAAAAACATTTAAACATCTAAATAAATATAAAAAAACAACATTTTAACAACCTTAAAATTCAAATCAAATACATTTAAATATATAAATAAAACAAAAAAGTAAAATAAAAACCAAATAACTAATCAGTTTCGTATCCGCTAGTATTGATAGGCTTCTCATCACTATCGACCTCAATAGGTTCCTCGTCTCCATACTCCTCCCATGCCTCATCATAAATTTCCTCGTCTACATCAAAAACTAATTCTACCCGCAAATGAGATGGGTCAAACTCGGTCTCTTCGGTAGTTGCCAAGTACAGTGATGAGTTTTCAGTATGCGTGTTAACCAAAGGAATCGTGATGCGCTCGTTGTCGGTAAATACTGACTCCGCACCCCATAACTCGGGACTCCATCCGTGACGATCGTTGATTTCCCAAACGGCTTTCCATCATTTCACTATTTTCTTTGTATTGATCTCGTCAATGTAAAAAACTTTTTTGGCTTGGGTTGCTAAAATGTATGGTTCATCCACCCACCAAAAAGAAGATGTGTTGATGAAGGTTACCCCGTATTCTTTCTTCACCTTCGTCGTGTTATAGCACCTACAAGCGAATAACAACAGCCACCATTGAATGTAACCTCTATGATTTTCCCTAATTCACCGTACAAAGGTGTCCCATTATACCCGTAATATTGGGTCACTCTTTTTTCTTCTTTTTCTCTAGTAACCCATTTCACACCATTCACAACACATGAATCGTATGTATAAACCGGGCCATGAGACATGCTGTCACGTGATGATGCAGTATCTTTTCGTCACTAGTATCCCAGGGCTCATTGAAGACAAAGCGATTAGTGATGCGATTATTGGGTTAGCTAACGTGTTTAGAGTTGTTTGTAATAAAAATCTCAGCAGGAAAGAGTTAGAATCGGGTAAGGCAAAAGTGGTTAAAGTTATGTGTAGACTGGAATGATTTTGCCTCCCGCGTCTTTTGATATAATGATCCACTTAGTGATACACTTGTACGATAAAATAATTGCTAGGGGTCCCGGTCCAAATACGGTGGATGTACCCATTTGAAAGGTATTTGAAAAAGTTGAAAGAGTATATTCGAAATCCGGCTAGACTAGAGGGTTCAATAGCCAAGGGTTACGTGGCGGAAGAGACGTTGAATTTCATATCAAGGTATCTTAGTGAAGAAAAAACAAAGTTCAACGATCCAGGTAGATACAACGAACCACCGCCAGTGCCAAAAGAGCTATCCGTTTTCAAATCCCAATGTACTCCAGTTGGCAAGAAAGAATATGGTTTTTTACCACCTAAGGAGAAGCAGCACATCAGTTGGTATATTTTGCATAATTGCGACGAACTCGAAGCATACATGACGTAAGTAACGAATATTTATATTTATATTTATATTCATATTTATATTTATATTTATATTTATATTTATATTTATATTTATATTTATATTTATATTTATATTTATATTTATATTTATATTTATATTTATATTTATATTTATATTTATATTTATATTTATATTTATATTTATATTTATATTTATATTTATATTTATATTTATATTTATATTTATATTTATATTTATATTTATATTTATATTTATATTTATATTTATATTTATATTTATATTTATATTTATATTTATATTTATATTTATATTATATTTATATTTATATTTATAGTTATAGTTATATAAATATATTAATAGTAATATTTATATATTTATATTAATTTATTTATACTCATTTACGATTTTAGTGAACACAAATCCACACTTTCGGGAACGAGTAGGGAAATAGATAATATGCACCGTTAAATGTTTAAGGAATGGTTTCTGAAAAAGGTATGTAACTTTAGGAATTGGTTTAAATATTATCTATTTATTTTCAAAGTATTAAGTATTATTTTTGTATAAATCCTGTGGCGATGCATTAGCTACCCCTGAGATGGTGTCCTTGGCAAATATGTCTTATGGTGCGGTGCATAAATACGATTCATAAGTTGTGAACAGGGTCAAGTGGGTAACTAAGTCTAAAGGAGAAAAAAGAGTGACGCGGGATTACGGATTTCGTACCATGTACGATGAAAGACCTTATTACGGTGAATTAATGAAAATCTTGGAGATTATGTACACTAGAGGGTGCTCGGTTGTGTTATTTGTTTGTAAGTGGTACAAAATGGGTGATGCGAGGACAGAAAACGGGGTAATCTTTATAAACACATCAAACTTTGAGTGGGCCAACAAACCATACATTTTAGCATCGCAGGCCAAGAAAGTGTTTTACATCGACGAGATTAATGCAAAGAAATCAATGAAAGGTTGGAAAGCCGTTTGGGAAATAAACGATCGACGCGGATGGAGTTCTGAGTTATGGGGTTTAGAATCACTACCTACTGGGAATGAGAGCATCATCATACCTTTGTTTAACACTAGGAGGGTTTATGATCCGGTGAACTTGGCATCCACCGAGGAGATCGAGATTGACCCATCTCATTTTCGTATTGATTTGGATTTTGATATGGTTATTGATGAAAACGAGGAAAATGATGATGACACGTGGGAAGAATATGGAGATGAAGACCCTATCTAGGTTGATAGCGATGACGAACATATAGATGACAGTGGATATGAAACTGATTAGGAAAAAAAAATTATTTGTCTTAAAACATTTTGTTGGTTTTTGGAGTTGAATTTGAATTTATTTTGATACACTCAAGTTTGACTCAAATAGTTGACTAAATACACCAAACACTCAAGTTTGACTCTAAATAGTTGACTAAATACACCAACCACTCAAGTTTGACTCAAATAGTTGACTGAATATACCAAACACTAAAGTTTGACTCAAATAGTTGACTGAATACACCAAACACTTAAGTTTGACTCAAATAGTTGACTGAGTACACCAAACACTCAAGTTTGACTCAAATAGTTCACTAAATACACCAACACTCAAGTTTGACTAAAATAGTCGACAGAATACACCAAACACTCAAGTTTGACTCAAAATAGTTGACTAAATACACCAAACACTCAAGTTTGACTAAAATAGTTGATTGAATACACCAAACACTCAAGTTTGACTCTAAATAGTTGACTGAATACACCAAACACTCAAGTTCGACTCTAAATAGTTGACTGAATACACCAAACACTCAAGTTTGACTCAAATAGTTGACTAAATACACCAAACACTCAAGTTTGACTCAAATAGTTGACTGAATACACCAAACACTCATGTTTGACTCTAAATAGTTGACTGAATACACCAAACACTCAAGTTTGACTCAAATAGTTGACTGAATACACCAAACATTCAAGTTTTACTCAAATAGTTGACTGAATACACCAAACACTCAAGTTTGACTCTAAATAGTTGACTGAATACACCAAAGACTCAAGTTTGACTCTAAATAGTTGACTAAATACACCAAACACTCAAGTTTGAATCTAAATAGTTGACTGAATACACCAAACACTTAAGTTTGACTCAAATAGTTGACTGAATACACCAACACTCAAGTTTGACTCAAATAGTTGAATGAATACACCAAACACTCAAGTTTGACTCTAAATAGTTGACTGAATACACCAAACACTCAAGTTTGACTCAAATACTTGACTAAATACACCAAACACTCAAGTTTGACTCTAAATAGTTGACTGAATACACCAAACTCTCAAGTTTGACTCTAAATAGTTGACTGAATACACAAAACACTCAAGTTTGACTCAAATAGTTGACTAAATACACCAAACACTCACGTTTGACTCAAATAGTTGACTGAATACACCAAACACTCAAGTTTGACTCTAAATAGTTAACTGAATACACCAAACACTAAAGTTTGACTCAAATAGTTGACTGAATACACCAAACACTCAAGTTTGACTCAAATAGTTGACTGAATACACCAAACACTCAAGTTTGACTCACCAAACAGTTGACCGAATACACCAAATACTCACAAAAATAAAATAAAGAAATAAATGCAAGAAAAAATAAAGAAATAAATAATAAGAAAGAAAAAAGAAAGAAAAAAAGAAAGAAAAAAGTAAGAAAAGAAAAAAAAACCAATTACTGATGACATCCTTCTTTTAAATTTCGTCGCTAATACATTACCGACGATCTTCTTAATTATTATCGTCGGTAATTTTCACAAAAAATTCGATTGGTCAACTTAGGCGGTTAAGTTTCCCGCTCTTGAAAATTAGCGACGAAATTTGGGATTACCGACGACGCGTGTCGTCGGTAAACGACGACACGCAAGGGTCGTGGGTACGTTGTGGGATGCGTGTCCCATATTACCAACGAAATGGGCATATTACCGACGACACGCGGGTCGTCGGTAATTAATTTTTCTATAAATCCCTAACCGAACTTCATTTCATCCATAGCTACACCAAAAATCTGCAATTCCTTCATTCCCAAGCAATTCCGAGGCTATCCAGGTCCAAATCCAACCAAGAGGTAAGCTTAATCAATCCAAAAACACCTTTTAATTACAACTTTTTTCTTTTTAATTTTTATATTCTAGTATCTTTTTCTTTGTGTTTGTCTTATGATTCCTTCTTCTTGGCATGGATTCATGGACGAAATCTACATCATTTCCACGTAACAGGTTCTAATTTTCGAATTGAAATTGTCATTTTTTGTTTGGATTGAAAAATTTCATGAATGTATAGATGTTTAAATGAATTCCGAATTTGTTATAGGTCATTCTAGGTTGTTTAAAAAATTTATTGTGTTAAAAAACAGCATGTAATTCGAATTGGGTGAAAATTATAGCAAATTGGGGGTTTGTTAGAATTTTTGATATTTGGAGATATATAGGAACCTTTTGTGTAATTTGTAAACATATGATATTGTAAGTTTATTGATTTTTGAAGATATAGGGACCTATCTGCAATTTACATAAGATTATTTGGAATTGTTAAGAATGTAAAAATTTAAGGACCTATTTGCAATTTAATGAAATTTTATGAATTTATAAAGTAAATTTAAAAAATTATAAGGAATAAATAGCAATATTTAGAAAATTAAAAAAAAAAATATAAGGAAAAGAAAGTTTAAGGACTTAAATGCAAATGTAAAAATTTAAGGACTTATTTGCAATTTAATTAAAAAAATTGAATAGAAATAGTATAGGACTAAATAGTAAATTTAGAAAATTATAAGGACTAAATAGCAATATTTAGAAAATTAAAAAAATTATAAGGAAAAGAAAGTTTAAGGACTTAAATGCAAATGTAAAAAATTTAAGGTCCTATTTGCAATTGAATGAAATTTTATGAATATAAATAGTAAAGGGCTAAATAGTAAAGTTAGAAAATTATAAGGACTAAATAGCAATATTTAGAAAATTAAAATAATTTTAAGGAAAAGAAAGTTTAAGGACTTAAATGCAAATGTAAAAAATTTAATGAACTATTTGCAATTTAATGAAATTTTATGAATATAAATAGTGAAAGGGCTAAATATTAAATTTAGAAAATTATAGATAGATTAAAAAAATTAGAATATTAAAAATTAGATAGATTAAATTATAATATTTAATAAAAATTAAAGGAATAAAAAATTAGAATATTTAAAATTAATAATATTTCCTTTAAATTATAGATGTCTTGTCTGTTGTAATGGGTCGTGGACATGACGGAGAGATGGGATGGGTAACACTCCCCTGAGGGATCCTAATCGTCCCTTAAACGATTGTAAACAACCCTCAGGTAATAAAAAAATAACCGAATAATTTAAATTAATATATTTATAGAGGTATAATTACAATTAATATAAATAAATAATTAATAAATATTTATAAAGGTATAATTACAATTAATATAAATAAATAATTAATGCAACAGGGTCTCGGAAAAGACTAAGATGCCCCCGAAGTGTCACGTCTATAAGAACAGCTCAGGAGACTTTAGAAAAAGTTGGCTGGCCCATACCAGTTGACTTTTCTATTATCGATTGCACGTGGTACTTTGTCGGGCCATACAGCAAACACGTGGGTCAAGTGGTGGGGAACGCAGTTCAAGAAGTCTTGCCTCCTTGTTACAAAGCATGGGCAAATGTCCCCGACCATTCTAAAGGGGTTATTCTACAGCGACTCCAAGAGTTTTTTGACCTAGAGGAATGGAGGCGACGAGCGGATTGGGATGAAATCACACAGAGATTGACCACGATGACATCTACGGCCTACAGGCGATGGAAACCGGATCTGAAAATCGACTACTACAACAGGAATACTACATCCCCGGCCCAGATGTTCTCCCAGAGTTTTGGGAAAGAGCGAAGAAGATGTGGGATGACGAGAATGTACATGTACAAAATAATAACTTATTAATTATTTAATAAGTCTTTATTTATTAATTTTATAACTCTTTATTTATTAGTTGTAACAGAGACAGGCAGAGATTAATAAGAAGAATCGAGAGTTGCAGACAGTTCCTAGCAAGACGGGGTCTAGGAACTTATCCCAGACTCGGGAAATTATCATAGAGGTATAATTTCTAACAATAAAAATTTAATTTAGTATTTTATTAATTTAATTTTTAATTAATTATTATTTGTTATTGTATATTGTCTAGGGGAAGCTGAAGACCATGACGAAAGAGTCGTTGACTTTCTTTGACGATGAAACCCAGGAGGAGATGGAGCTTCCTCCTTTAAGCGGCTATTTCGATCACCTGTCTTACGATCCAATTACAGATACCTGGCGTGACCAGCGTTTAGAACGAGCTAGCGTAAGTTTTTTTTAATTGCTTTATATTAAATATTTATTTTTAACTTTACTTTTTTTATTAATCTAATTTATTTTTAAATCGAAATCTAATTACATGGTGTTTTTCGGGAGAAGATGAAAAGGAAAGTTGTGGAGGCCGGAGCCGAGGGAGCTGATGTTTCTGTCCACAAGTAGATGGATGCCATGCTGGAGACTATCATGGAGGTTGTGGCCCCACCCAGGACAAAATATTGGGTGCCAACCATTGGTCCGGTCCGAAAAAGAGCCCGGACTCCTACACAGCCGGATGGGCAGAACGAGGAGCTTCTCAAGGCGATGCTGGCAGGAATGAACGAGCTTCACGTGGCTCAAGAACTTGACCCTATACCGGATCCAAACTTCGCATCAACCGGGCCCACAGATTCTTCGAGTAAGCCGAGTTAGCAGCCGAGCATGATAGACACGCTCCTCGAAGCGTTAAACGGCATGAGACTCGCCCAAGGACTTCCCGCGATCACCGTACCCGAGCCCTAACCCACTGGTCAGGAGAGAGAAGATGAAGACGAGGATTTGAATGATCCTTGATTGTGTTTGTTTTTTACGTTGGTGTGTAATTTGACTTTACGATTTTTGCTATGTTTGACTTTGACTTTGGCTTTACGTGTGACTTTGACTATTATTTCGCTATGTTTGACTTTAATTATCGAATGTAAGACTATTATTCTTGATTTTAATTTTGTAATGGTATTTTCTATAAATTTTTGGATTTTTATTTATTATGTATTTTATTTGCATTATATATAAAATCAAAACAAAAATTAAAAAAAAACAAAAATACAATTAAAAATGTATATTAAAAAATATTATTAATCAGCGACGACATTGATGTCGTCGCTAATATATAAAATAAATAAATAAATAAATCATTTATGTTGGAATAAAAAAAACAAAAAAAACTTAGCGACGAAATATCCGTCGCTAAGTTCCGTCGGTATAATAATTAAAAAAAGGAAAATGTAAATCAATAATCAACGAATAAAAAAAAACTAATTACTTAATTACCGACGAACCTAGTCATCGGTAACTTGTAAGCCTAGCGACGACACTCGTTGTCGATAAGCTTCTGAGTAATTAGGGACGAAATCACCACATTTCGTCGGTAATAGACCAATCACCGACGAAGCCATAAGGACGACATATTACCGACGACATACGGGTTATTACCGACGACGCGTGTCGTCGGTAACGTCCAGAATGTTGTAGTGATATTTGGTATCATTAGGTATTAAGTAATATATAATTTTTCATATTTTACTAAACTTTTTTTTGTTTTCATTTATGAACTCTTAATCCTCTGCCATAATTTTATTAATAATTTATTGAATTTTTTTATTTAAAATAAATAACTAATAACATTATAATTTTATTACTAGAGTTTGATTTGATATTAAAATATTTCATCAATTTCATTAGTGTTGCTATTAATCTAAGATTAAGTGTCATTTAGTTTTCTATATATAATAACCAACCGTTTACTTATTTTTAAATTTTATATTTTATTGGTAATTATGATAATTCCTTAGATAATTATTTTGTAATATAAAAAATCAAATTATGAATATACATAATAAGTTGAAAAGAAAATATATGATCTTCTTTCAGAATATAGTAGTTTAGTTAAGATTTTTCTTTAATAATTTCAATATTTTTTTAATTTAAAAATATACAAGAATATATTGGAGATGAAGCAAATTCAATACATAGTTAATATAAAATCAAAGGATAAGTATAGAAGATATAGAATATAAGGATATTTTAATTAAATAAATAACATATTAATGGAAAAAAATAAGAATAGAATTCAACCCATCCTAGGAATAATTTTGTGTAAAAACGTAATATAACTTATAAATATAGTACACCATGTTAACCTTTAATATACTATCTATCCATAAATTTTCTTGTTGAATACTATTATTGTTAATGGTCGGAGTTCCATTTGGAAATCACCTTCCTATGGTGCTCTAACTATTTATATATTTTCTGGTACTATAAGTAAGAAACTTATGAGGAATATCACTTAGTATAAAGTTCCAATTTACTTGACTAAGACAAACACGCTCGAAAAAGTTTATTTATAAAAATTTTGCACCCTTTCATTGTAAAAATGTTATAGTGATCACCAAGTTTAATTCATTCACTCTGTATTTCTATTCCATATCTCATTCGATTACTTCGAAATTTAAGTATAACATAACAATTATAAATTGTAGTTATTTGTTCGAACTAGTTAATTTATGGTCAATACATTAATAATAGTCTGAATACTATAATAATGTCTTATGTTAATATCTAAATATAATAATATATATAGTTTAAAGATATTATTTCATAAAATTACTTATCTTATGAAAATCCTGACCAATTTTTGTTATTTATCAATATATTATTAATTTTTAGTACAATTATTAAATCATTAGATTAAATTATTTAAATAAATACCTTCATATTGTAAAAATTAAATAACATTCATAATTTATTTTATGTCAATGAATAATGTTTAAAGGATTTGATATATCAAAATTTATATTATTATCTAAATAATATAATTAAAGCCAAGTAAAAAATTCATAAATTCATTGAGTTGAGAGATTAATACAATAGTTTATAATTATTCCACTGATGTATTACAAATGTATTTATTATTTATTTATCTTCTCAACAATTGTAAAAACAACTACACTTACGTTCTCCAGGTTTGTCACCAAGACTGCAAAGTCCATCTCCATTATAAGAAACATGACATTCGAACCTGCAAGTTGAAAGTGAACAATCTCTTGGGCTTAATATCGTGACACATTGCTTTGCAGCAGCTCTTGGAATTGCTATATCAACTGAAAAATAAATACATAAATACTAAGAAAATGTAAAAGATTATATAAATAATTTATTTCAACATAAAAATATATATATAAATAAATTAAACTGCAACTAAATATATATTATTTTATCTATCCTCGTTGGTGAATTTAAATTTTATTCTCAATGGTTAAGGTAGAATGATTATCTAATTCAACTATATTTTTCAAACTTGGTTTTTAAGCAAGAATTACACATAAAATTATATAAATTATCTCAACCAAACATGAGATTTAAATAATCTTTTATAACAGCCCGTAGATCATTTTCTTTTGATTATAATAAAAAACAATTATCACTACACCTGCATGAAAGTGAATGCATACCCTAAAAATAATAAATTATTATAATATAAAAAATTTAATATTAATATTAAACTCATAGAGAAATCGAGGTTTAACCTGAAATGACAAGAATAATAAGAAATAAATATGAATATGTGAAATTAGTCATTTCTAAAGATTTTCGATTGTAATACAAAAATGTGACGTTAATAGCTCTAGTATTTATATATGATATGAGAAACCCACATTTATGTATTGTTTGGATTCAGATTTTTAAAGGAACAGAAAGAAAATGATAAGAATAAATTTTTCTTTTCTATATTTGAATTTGATTTGTAATTAATGGAAAGTAATTCAATGGAGTGCACAATCCTTTCTTTTCCTTTAAAAATGTCAATTATTTAATCCTCCCACTTTGTAGTCATTGCAAAAGAAAGGAAATGATTACTTTTTAAAATGTCATAACTAACCTTATAATTTTAATATAATAATATTTTACATAACCTAAAAAGGGTATAAAAGTATTTTTATTTAAAATAATCCTTTCATTTCCTTTATTAATGTCAATCCAAACAAGTGATTTCGTAATCAGTTACTTTCTTTTTCTTTATTAATATTTTTATAATCCAAACACGGTTGTCACTTTCCTTTCCATTTATTTAATATTTTTATAATCCTATCATTTCTTTTCCTTTGATAATCTGAACCAAACAATGCATTAGAAAAAATTATTGTTTCTATAGAATTGTTCATGTTATTTATTTTATTTATTTAAGTTATTAAAAGTTGTCAGTTACATATAATATTACTCCCTCCGTTCCTAAAAGATTGTCACATTTGCTTTTGTACATAAACTAAGAAATGTCATTTATTATCCACGTGATTACTAAAATTACCTCCATAAAGTGTCTTGATATCTTAAATAGGCATTGGGAACATATATTATAATATTTAATTAGGGGTGAAAGTGGTATAAAGAATTAAAAAGTATCTTGATTTTTTAAAGTGACAATCTTTTTGGAACAACTAGTTTTAGTATAAGTGACAACTTTTTAGGAATTGAGGGAGTACTACATTAACAATATGTGTATCTATAAAAAGTAATAAATCATGGTTATAATAATCAAATATGGGATATCATCATTTAATATATTTAATGCCTTATAAAAAATAAAAAATAGTTTTTCATTAAATGTCAAATTAATTAAAAAAATATTTATGTAATAAAACCATATTTTATCACATAAAGGTATTTACTTATATTTCAAATAAAAAATTTACAATATTAAACTTTTTAAATATTATTAGTTTTAACCTGAAAAATGTAAGGTTATATTCAACTAATCAACACTTATATTCCTTAGAATTTAAATCTACTTGACTATTTCTATATTATATAATAAAATAATAAAATATTAATATTAAAGTTAAGCTATACTGACAATAAATATTATCTCTTAAAAATATTTTTATTTATGAACTCATCAATTATTTTATATAGTCTATGTATAAGAAAGTATTCATACTTATTATACAATAAGTATTGCTATCCTGAAATTTGTTTTATTGGACAAATATATTTATGCACGTATTTTAACCTTATCAATTGAAATATCATAACTACAAAATTCTCCCAACTTTTTGGAAAAATCAAAATATTTATTCATAATTGATAATGAAATATTTATGTATTATCTAATTGTACTATAATACAACCACACAAATATGACATCACAAAATATTTGGTATAATTAAATATTCAACAATATATAACTTTTGTATATAACACTTAAATCTTTTTTCATCTTCTTTTATATATGGACTCGTAATCCTCCCGATAATGAATTTGTTATTATTTTGTTGAAAAAATATTTCTTAGAATGAATATAAATATTCATTAACATCTTCATTGTATTATTGGTGTTCAATTTGATATTAAAATATTTTATTAATATCATTCGTTTTGCTTTTAATCTCAAATCAATTCATATTTAGATTTTTACATATGATAATTGATAATTTACTTAAAATTAAATTTTATAATAAATCTGAAGTTATGATTGTTCCTCACGTAATTAATTTATTATATTAAAATTTAAATTATGAATAAACATATGATGTCTCCCGATTTGTTCTAATTATTAGCCCCTTGGAGACATCCTTTTAGGTGAATAAATGACTCATTTGATAGACTTTTAGGCTTATTTGATCATATTGCACTTTCTCCCCTTGGAAATTAACTATTTGCAGAATCCGAGCTTTTGTGCCTAAATTTGACTATTTTTAATGCAAAATTAATAGATTCTTGAATTTCATAAAAGACCAATCCAAGGAGAAGAAGTGAGAATAAAGTCTTAGTGTATCTTAGAGTGTTAGGAAATGATTTTTACTCGAGTTTCTATTTTTAGAGTGCACTTTCCTATTTCTATTTCTTGATTTATTGATTTATTCTTTTTAAGCATATGCGGTTTAATTATTTACTTAATGTGAAGCTTTAAAAGATAAATGGTAATTACTTAGAGACCAAGTCAAGATAAAGAAGTAAAGGAAAGAAGATTTACATGGAAATAAGAAGAT
This sequence comes from Nemophila menziesii, assembly GCA_029959085.1. Classification (NCBI taxonomy): domain Eukaryota; kingdom Viridiplantae; phylum Streptophyta; class Magnoliopsida; order Boraginales; family Hydrophyllaceae; genus Nemophila; species Nemophila menziesii. The sequence goes on from JARWIR010000002.1 coordinate 80,251,169, forward strand.
TTAGGAAAGATATATGAAAAGAAGGAAAAGATAAAGCTGCCTTATGAATCTGAAATTCCAGCCACGTTTTAAAGATCAGTCCATAACTTACGATTGGCTAGGAATCTGGACGAGTGGTCTGCACCAATAGAAATCTCTTTCCAAGACAAGCAGTTTCATATATTGGAACTTCTCAAACGGATAAGTATTGAAAAAGATATGACCAAATCAAATCAGCAACAGAATCTTGCCTTTCCTAGAATTTAGGGCTACGAATTTAAGAGTTCTTAACTTGTCTTCCACTCCAAGTAAATTAGACCTAGGGTTCCCTAACACCTATAAATACACCCCTTAACCTCCTCTTTTTACACACTTCAGAGAATTACACAAGAGGCTTAAGGTTTTCAAGTCAGAGCAAGAAGGCAAGGAGAAGCTAGTGCTGGAGGAATCCAGTTCTTCCATCAACAGTCATCCTACCCTTTAGGTTTTTAATTTATCTTTTTTATTTGAACATGAATTCCTTTTATTTAATGTTAGTCTTTAATTTTCTTATGAGCTAAATTTCTTTATACTTGAGAATCGCATAAAAGGGTTGAACCTTAATTAATTAATCTGTGTTTTGAATTTGGGATTGTTTAGATTTAAATAGGATTGAGTTTTATATATTGGATATTACTTTGTTTTCATTACTAATTCTTTTCTGCGCAACTAGAATTAGCTGTTAGTATTTGGGCTATTCTCTTTAGTGGCGAAGTGATCATCCGACAGGGGGGTTTGAATACAGATCTAGGTAATACCCGTGTAATGTTCGTTATTAACCAACAGGCTTAACTAGTTACATAGCCAAAGAGGTAAAATCATATCATCCGAAAAGGCATATTCGACCATACAGGTGTTTATGATACTTTAGGATAGCTTCTAGGTCCACCCGATAGGGGGCTAGGAGATATTAGAGTCCCGGCTAATATTATAATTCCAATTCTTTTCCGCGCAACTAGAATTAGCTTTTAGTATTTGGGCTATTCACTTTAGTGGCGAAGTGATCATCCGACAGAGGGGTTTGAATACAGATCTAGGTAATACCCGTGTAATGTCCGTTATTGACCGACAGGCTTAACTAGTTACATAGCCAAAGAGGTAAAATCATATCATCCGAAGAGGCATATTCGACCATACAGGTGTTTATGATACTTTAGGATAGCTTCTAGGTCCACCCGACAGGGGGCTAGGAGATATTAGAGTCCCGACTAATATTATAATTCCAATTCTACCCTTAAACATAACATAGATTATATTGATTAAGTGGATTCCTTACGAGACTCAAGTATCTCTCTTATCTGAAGTTAGTCGTTATTTACTTTATTTCCTTTCTGTTTATTTAATTTTAGTCTTTACTTTATTTGCAATTTTAATTTACAAAAACCAAACAAAAATTCTTATCTTTTATTTTCTAGTTTAGCAATTATTCTTACTACTTGATTAATATTTGGGTTGAACCTAATCCGTCCCTGAGAACGAACTTGATTATCATATATTACTTGGGACAACCGTAAACTTGCGGTTAAGTGGTTCCTTTATCTTTGCACTTAATTTTATAACACCCTAGGATCCACCAACATAACAAGTGGAAAAGATAATATATGATCCTCTTTCAAAATATAGTATTTTAACAACATTTTTTCTTTAATAACTTTGCCATTTTTTTCTATTTGGAAGTAAATAAGAATATGGTGTAGATGAAACAAATTTAATCGATATATATGAATTAAATCCAAATGATAAGTACATCTGGTAGAAAACCTAATAATGTACGAATACAAATAAAATAAAAATAATACCTTACTAGAAAAAAATTATCATAAATTACCACCAATCTTATGAATAATTCAATCTAGACATATGTTCTATATGTATACTGAGTAATTTTATAAGAAAAATCTCTTTTAAAACTCTTAAACAATATACTTAAAGTACAAACTTTATAAACCCAATGAATTGAGAAATCGGCTAAATAGTTTATAAATCCTCTACTAATGTATGAAAAATATTATTTATTTATCTTCTCAACAGTTGTAAAACTGCAAATATATGTCTCAAATAGTCCACCACTAGTGAAAACTTTATTTCCATTATAATAAAATAGACATTGTTTCTTGTAATTTCATAGTTCACAATCCTTAGGATCTAATATCATAGTGCATCTCTTTTTTACATTAACTAGTGGAATTGATATTGCAACTAAACAATAAATACATTTATTAGAAAATACAAAAGATTATATGAATAATATATTTAAATATGAAAATAAGTGTATATATAAAGTAAGTAATCTTGAACTAAATATATATAGTTTTATCCATTCTCGTTGGTGAATTTAATTTTTTTCTCTATGTTTAAGGTGGAATTTGTATTATCTACTTTAAATATATTTTCCAAACTTGATTTTCATGAAAGAATCACAAATAAAATTATCAAGATAATCTCAACCAAACATGACATTTAACTAACTTTTTGTAACACACCTACCCGTATTGTATATCAAATCATTATTTCAATAATCAATTATGGTATTTCATTATAAAATACAATTTAAGCATTCTTAATGATAAAAAATATCTATTATTCAAAATTCGATTAGGTTAAAAGATGTTTATGTAGTAAAACAAAATATTTATCACTTAGAGGTATTGACTTATATTACACATAAATACTAGTAAAATATTTATACGGTATGAAACCTTTTAAATATTATATTACTAGTTTTAACAAGAAAATGTTAAGGTTATATTCAACTTTGATTCTCATAATTTGATACAAGTTGTCTATTTCAATATTATTTTGTTTAAAAAAATAATATCAAAATTGAGTTATATTTACAATAAATATTACCTTTGAAAACTATCACTTTCCAATAAACACGTAAATAACTGTATATATGTTATGCATAAGAAAGTCTACCTACTTATTATTCGATAAGTATTGTTATGTCAGAATTAGTTTGATAGGACAAACATATTTATGCGTGTACTATAACATTCTCATTTAAAAGATCTTAACTAAAAAATTCTGCTACCTTTTTGAAAAATTCAAAGTATTTGTTCACAATAGGTAATAACATATGGATGTATTATCTAATTATACTCTGATACAAACAAAATAAACATAACATCATCAAATATTTGGTATCATTAGCTATTAAATAATATATAATTTTTTTATATTTCATTTAACTTTATTTTTGTTTTCATTTATGAACTCTTTATCTTGTGCCACAATTTTATTAATAATTTACTGAAAAGAATAGATAAAAATTAATATTTAATATATCGTATTATTGGAGTTTGATTTGACATTAAAAATATTTTATTAATAGCATTAGTTTTTCTATTAATAATTTATTGGAAGTTATGATAATTCCTTAGACAATTATTTTGTAATATTAAACTCAAATTATTAATAAGTTGAAAAGACAATATATGATCTTCTTTTTTAATATAGTAGTTTAGTTATGATTTTGCTTTAATAATTTTGATATTGTTTCATTGGAAAATATATAAGAATATGTTGGAGATGAAACAAATCCAACAGATAATTAAGTATTAAATTCAAAAGATAAGTATAACAGGTAGAGAATATAAGGACATTTTCATAAAATAAAACACAAAGATAAATTAATGGAAAAGAATTGGAATAGAATACAACCCATCCTAGGAATAATCTTGTTTATAAATGTAATATATGTGTAAATTGAGTTATTTTTTGGAAAAAGAAATCTGTAATAACTTATAATTATAGTACACCATGTTAACCTTTTATATACTATCTATCCATAAATTTCGAATACTATTTTTGTTAATGGTTTAATTTTATGAACAACATAAATGTAATTGCCGGAGCCTTCCTATGGTGCTTTAACTATTTATATTGTTTTTGGTATTATAAGAAAGAAACTTATGAGGAATATCACTTGGTATAAAGTTTCAATTTACCCGACTAAGACAAACACGCTTGGAATATTTTATTTATAATTTTTTTGCAACCTTTCATAGTAAAATTGTTACAATAATCACAAAGTTTAATTCATTCACTCGGTATTTCTATTCTTTATCCCATTCCTTAACTTCAAAAATTCAAGTATAACATATTAATTTTAACTTTTAATTATTTCTTCAAACTAGTTATTTTATTATAAATACATTAATAATAGTCTGAATATTATAGTAATGTCATATGTCAATATCTGTAAATAATAATATTTTATAGTTTAAAGATTAGTTGATAAAATTACTTAACCTATGAGTACCATTACCAATTTTTAACATTTATCCATATTTTATCAATTTTTAGTACTGTTATTAACTCTTTTGATAAAATTATTAAAATACAATACCTTCATATTGGATTGATAGCAAACAGAGCCTGGATGATAAAGATTCGTGAAGTTATGTTCTCTTCTCGAGGACTAAAGGTTGAGTTATGTTGATGGATATGGTTAAATAATGGTTTAGGGGCTGCTAGGAGGCTTATATAAGAGCTTGAAAATGACTTAGGTTTTTCATGGGCTTACAATTAATTTAAGCTAGCCAAAACCTGTTTTCACTTAACATATTTCTAGTTCAAGTCACAATGGAAGAAAATGGCGTAACTTTTTCATCTCAACTCTGAAATGACTTTCTTCACTTCCCTCACGGGACTTACTTCAATATCTTTCTTAATTAAAATTAATCAGGTTCAGAGCTCTTACCAATATTTTGTGGTGACTAAAACAATAGGGCGTTAAGATTTCTCTAACAAACGCTCCAACTTCCCAATGTGACTCTAGACTCAATTCACGCCTTGGTTTGGGTTTATCTTGACTTTTTAACTTCTTATCTTCATATTTGAATCTTGTATTGGCCATGTACCTAAAAGCTACACAATTTAGGTATAAAATCTGTATTAATATTAATATGTCCATACCAAGAAGCAAAAGTACAATATACTAAATAATAGTGAAAAATTCTCGCTTAGGCTCAATAAACTCCTAAAATAATGTCTTGTAAATAGACTAATCCATCACAAAAAGAGAGACATCATGATGCATGTTTAGTAAACAAAGTTGTAGTATGTGTCATTAACTGGAATGGAAAACTAGTGCAACCGAACAGCTTAAAAAGGATATCTAGCAAATTGTGTACATGAAAGAGAAAATGCAATTGATGAACAACACAACAACCACCCTTGGTCTCAAAACAACATCCATAAAGGGTCTCCTTTTGCAATCCAGTTGTAGAAGCGAATGTAGTTTAGCTGCAAACTTTGTAAAATAAAAATAATTTGTGTAGAAATATTTGTATGAAGAATGGGAGGTTTTTTAAGCGCCAGGAAGAATATGAGATAGATATTTTGGGTTATCAAGTTTTTTAGATAATACGAGTTGTTCACGTAATTCATTGTTTGAAGGGACATGTTTGGAAATATATTGGAGGAAGAAACTTCTTTTATGGTGGGGTTAGTAAATAAACTAAGAAACAAGATGCAGGTGATACACAAAGGATTTTAGAGAGACAAAAAAAGAGCAAGACTTAAGAGAAAATATTGGAGAGTTAAAGGTGCACACTTTGAAAGCAACAAGGGGAATCCCTCTAAAAACCTTTAATTATTCATACAAAAAATGGAGAACAATGGGATTCCCCTCACCCCATAAGAGGCAGGGTAGTAAGGCTCATTCAAACGCATAAAGGGATTGATCTGTCAAGTTCGAAATCATAAAAGTGTTTGGCTTGTATTTAAATTTGATAATGATGAGGATAAGAAACATATATTAACAAAGGGTCCTTATTTATCGTATGGTAGGATGCTTGTCTCTCTGAAATCATGGATTATTTGACTATGGAAATCATTAGATTAAGAAGTATCCCACATGGATCATTATTCGTAACTTGTCAGAGCAAACATGCACATATAGGGTATTGATAAAATAGCTTCACAAGTGGAAAAACCTGTAAGAACTGATGGGATCACGTTGATTAGCAAAGATATACATTTGGGTTTCAATTGATCCTGATTTGAATAAAAGTTGTAAGGAGATTATTGAGCTAGAATTCCCAAACAAAAAAGTTTATATGCTTAAATATAGTATAAAAATCTTCCCAATAGATGTATCAAATGCAAATGATTTGGCCACACCAAGGATAAGTGCTTCCATGATAACAATGCTAGACCTCGAACAGAAACCAATTATACCAAAAGAAGTATTGTTGTTTCGAGTTATTCTCACATCGTTACCGTATTCCAAAATTATATAATAAGAAACAATAATCCAATTACATGAAACAACAGCTGGTAACTGTTTCATTTGACACTCAAGCAACAACAATTACTTCTAATTGCATCACATCATTGACAATATCACTCAAGTATGCTACCATTTTGGAAATTCAAAACTTACAGGTGACCAAGGAATTATGCAAGGAGATATATCCTGGAAGTAAGGAATGTGGATATCGATTAATTCTAGCTCTTTTTCATGTAGAAAAAACTTGTTCTCAAACTGGAAGCTATGGATAATCACCAAAATGTAGTGATGCATGTCAAGTAAACAAAGTTGAAGTATGTGGTATTAACTGGAATGGAGAAATTAGTGCAGCCTACCAACTTTAAAAGTATTTGCAGCAAATTTTGTATATGAAAGAGAAAATGCAAACTGGTTGTTGTGGTTCCAGGTGTGATATATTTGCTACCTATGGAACTGTATCTCCCCGCAAGCGTATGGTTTGTCATCAAGTAAAAATGTGATAAGCTCAAGGTTATCGTTCCTCGGGGACTACCAAGATTTTAGTAATTATATTTTTTATGTAGTGCAATGTAGAATCGCAAGTAAAATAATAATGATAATAATACGCATTTTGATTTAATTTTAAATTAAGGGACTAAGTTGCAATTGCAATAAATGATTAACTAAATTGCAATCAAATAAATTACTAAAAAGATTAGAAAATGTGAAATGCTTGATCCTTGGGAGTAATCATCATAATTAATTACTATCTTGTTATTGGTTTAATGGGGAGTTGAGTGATTCTCATAGTCGGGATTCAATAGCACCCCAACTCCCGTCAGGGTAACTTAGAGCTTAACCTTACACACCAGCTGGAAATCCGATGAATTTAACTCCTTACCCTATTGACTATCTAGCGGACAAGACCGCGAGGTTCAATGCCTCACACTAGACGTTTATATACTATGTCTCAATCAGACCCCCCCCCTTCTGGGTGATAGCCGAAAGTCTCAAACTACCTATGTGTGATCAAGACATAAATAGGCAACAAGTATAAATATGTAAAACAATGGAATAAATAAACTTCAATTTATTTCAATATAATATTTATCCCAAATATCCAAATTGAAGCTAATAATCATTTAATGTTCATACCCATGGCAAGTTTCAAGGAAAAATGTTTATCTCATACTAAATAAATTAATGTACAATAAACTATTGATAGGATTATGTCCGGAAGATAAAATGGAAACACTTTACTCTTTGGATTGAAGGGATTCAGATAAGGGATAAAGAAGAATCAATGGGTTCATATACAAACCATTCTCTTCATCTCCTCCTTCTAAAATAAGCGCTATTTTCTGTGTCTTAATCTATTCCCTCTTAGATGATATAATAGATAATGAAATGGAGCTGGAAAATGGCTTATATACAACCTAAAAAATGGTGGCCCCTTTAGGCTTGCTTAATTCAGTTTGGGGCTAACCCATTTTACTTAATAGATTTCAGGTTCGAGCCATGGCAGCGGTTATTAGCATAACTTATTCATCTAAAATCGAATTGAATTTCGTCACTTGCAAAATGACATTGACTTCAAGGGCTCTCTAAAATCAAACGAATCGGTTCCAAAGATCTTATCCATATGTCGTAGTGACTGAAACATTAAGGTTCAAATATTTCTCCATCAAACGCTCCAACTTTCCAAAGTGGCTCTAAGCTTAATTTATGTTTTGACTTGGGTGTTTCTCTTAACTTATTGACTTCTTATCCTCATCTTGGACCCTTGTATCAATCATGTACCTAAAATATACACACTTAACACACAATTAAGGCACAAATTCTCTATAAACAGTAATAAGTCCAAAACTATTGGTAAAAGTGCATTATAGCAAATAACAGGGTATAATCCCTCACTTAGGCCCAATAAACTTCCAAAATAACGTCACGTGAATGGATTTATCATCACAGAAACAGAGACATCAATGAACAACACAAAGCAACACAACACCCGCCCTTATTGTCGAAACAACAACTACGCTTAGACTCTTTTTGCACTCGTGTTGAAGAAAGAGTCCAAATTAGCTACAATATGTGTAAAATAAAAATAATTTCTGTGTAGATAGTGTTGAGAAAATACGTATGAAGAAATGTAGGTTTTTTAAACTTCCGGAGAAAGAACATGAGATAGATATTTTGGGTTATCAAGTTTTTCGAATAATACGGGGTGCTCAGGTAATTCAGTGTTTGAAGAGACACGTTTGGAAAATATATTGGAGTAAGAAACTTCTTTTGTGGTATTAGTTAGTAAAATAACAAAGAAACAAGATGCAAGCAATAAACGGAAAAAATTTAGAGAGACGAAAAATAGCACGAATTAAGACAAATTATTAAAAGATTAAGGTGCACCCTCTGAAAGTGCAAAAGAGGGGAAGTCCTCTAAAAACCTTTAATAATTATGACAAAATGGATCATAAAAATATTCCCCTTTCCCCATAAGAAATGAGGGGTAGTAAGGCTCATTTGGAGGAAGTATGATTATATGAATTTTGGAAACTAGGAGTACTCGCGTATTATCCCAAAAGGCGTGATGAATAAATCAACACTCGATGGAGCTACTGCTCACAAGTTTATGAATACTGAAAAGTATTAAATATTTAAGTAAGGAGTTTTATCGTTCTCCACAAGAACCATGAGTTTAGTTTCTTTTTGATTTATGGAATGTACATGGGTCAAGTTGCAATCACAAAAGATTGAAGGTCTTTGTTTTGTGAGAGCAAAAGACAAAAATAATAATTAAAATGCGATAAATGAGAATATCAGTAAAGGATCTGAATTACAAAAATATTAAATATATGAGATGAGAATATATCTTGAGAACACGCAAGTAATTCCCAATAGTTTTGGTTTTACACTTTATCCCTTTTAGGTAAAAATTAGATTCATGCAATAATGGGGAATCAACTACTTCCCTATATTCCTTCCGGGTGGATAGAAAGACGTACCTTGAAGTCTTCACGGAGAGTGAAGTGATACATCGGGGTAGAGATTGTGTACTAGTCCTTGTGTGTCAATACACAAGACAAGGCTTCACGGACAGTAGAGTGGTACATCAGGTTAGAGATTGTCTACTATTCATTGTGTTTCTATACACAAGATAAGACTTCACATTCTAGTGAAGTGATAATTGAGCTAGAGATTGTCTATTATTTATTGTGTGGCGATACACAAGCGAAGGCTTCACTGGCTTGGGAAGTGTTACATCGGGAGTGGAAAATATCCACTTGCTTTCTTTATGTTGGATATACAAATATTGTGTTACTACAAATGGTTGTTTCAAAGAGGGTGTACAATTTTGTGGCCTGACCAAAAGACACACAAGGAGTTACAGTGGAGGAATTGAAGTCCTAAGGGTGTTCATACTTTAGCTAGTGGATGTTAGATAATTGAACCGATATAAATCGTGTGTTTGATTTCTTTTCCTTGTCTCTTTAACATGTACATATTTGTATAGTTTTATCATAACCTTTACTTTGTATATATTGGTAGACTTAAAATCATGCATGCTAGGTGATTATTGAACTGTTCCACTTTATTCTTTACTAGTGTTCGTCATTGAACATATACACCTAGAGTTAGATTGAGTTCTCTTGTTCTCATATCTTATCTCTAAGTGTAACTTTTGTCTAAGTATCTAAAGTACAAATTTTGGACCTTTATATAATAAGAAATTTTTTGATTTCGAGTTAAATTTAAGAACTTTTTTTTGTCTTATTCAACACCCCATCCGTCTTATAAAAAGCATTTTATCTACTCTTTATTCCAATCGTAACTATAATGAGATGGATTGAATACATGATTGATGTAGTCAAAGGCTTTAGAACTATGTCTATCTTGTAGGGTTCTTTGTTAAGTTAACTTATAATTGTAAGTCCGCAATTTTATTGTGCACATGTAAAAGTTAGAGAGAAGAGATAAAGATATCTCTTCTCTTTCATCTTAAGTCAGTTAGGTAAACATGGGTTTTTTTATTCGTTTTTTACACAAATTTGAAAGATTTTCTATTTATTTTCTTCTTTTGTTGTTGCCATTGAAAAAAATCACACAATAACCTACTCTTATGACTATCCATGTATAGTTTTGGATTCAACGATGACGTCAAGAGTTTTGGGCCTGATTGATCCCAAGTTCTTATGCTCAAATATGTTCATTTGGGTGTTGGATATTTCGCACAATAAAGATAGTAGTTGTGTTGGAATTATCGAAACAACATTAACTTGTGATGTCCCCCAGCTGTCTCAATGTTGTTCTTCTAACTTTCTTGAGGCATGAGGCTTGATGTTGGAGGGATTGAAAAGAGTGGGGTGCGACGAGGGGTGGTGGGTGGAGGAATGGAGATACAGAAGGGCTACAAACGTGGGTTCTAGTGGAATAGTGGATGGGGGTCGGTGGTTGGTTTTATGTTGGTTTTTTACTATGATAGGTGTGTGTTGATACTTAACGAGTTGGATAATCGGTAGGGATGGGATGGGATTGGTGACGTGGTTGCCTAAGGTGGATAGGGTATTGGAAAAGGATTTTGAATTTGTATTTTGTGTAATATAGATTGTCGATAATTATGTAATTAGGCCGCTTGGGCCCATATCACTTTGTACAGAGAGAATTATATTAGACATTAGATAGGGGAATTTGATTCAATTTCATAGGTTGTTTCTTATAAATGCTTGGATAGAGGAATTGGGAAATGAAGGTAGTGGTGTTTTCACTTGGATGAGTATAAAGACGCATATGCTTTTTTGGAAAGCAAATTTAGCCAATGTGTTTGTCATGATTGAAGTGAACTGTATCAATTGTAATGTTTGGAATTTGCAAGGTGTTGGCGCAATCTAGTGGATGTGGGAATTCGCAAGGGAATAAGTAGGTTCGTATAAGACTATTAAATTGTATACAATTGTTAAAATGGTAAGGAGTATAGACGGGGGATTGGTAAGATTTCCTTTCAAATACATCATGAATTAGTGAAATATGTTTGCTTTGGTTGGATTGTATATATTTGAAATGCATATTTGTGAGGCATGGTGTTGCTTACAAGTCGGGATGCCATATGGAATAGATATTTTACTAAGTTGTGGAAGGATTAAGTTGTGAATCTACCCTTTCTTTTCCTGGACCTCTGTGGTCAAAACCCATTTGTGGGTTATTTGGGGGATTTGAAGTGTGATGCAAGTCACGGCAGTGGTATTATCTGTGATTAGATACCTCCCGTTAGCTTTGGTTCTAGAATTTCTTTGTCTGTTGATTTTGATTTTGTTCCAATGATAGGGGATCATATAGGTTAAGTTTAAGGTTAAGGTTGAGGTTAAGTTGATTATGAGGTTAAGGTTAAGTTTAAGTTAAGGTTAAAGTTAAGGGTAAGGTTAAGTTTAAGTCTAAGGGTAAGGGTAAGGTCAGGTTTAAGGTTTAAGGTTTAAGGTTATTGTTAAGTTTAAAGTTAAAGTTAATGTTAAGGTTAAGGTTAAGGTTAAAGTTAAGGCTAAGGCTAAGGCTAAAGTTGTGGCCAAGTATACTTCTAAGGCCAAGGCTAAGGTCAGGGCTAAGTCTAAGGTTATGGTTAATATTAAGGTTAAGTTTAAGGGTAAAGTTAAGGTTAGGTTAACTTTAAGGTTAAGGTTAAGTTTAGATTTGAGGTTGAGGTTAAGGTTAAGGTTAAGGTTAAGGTTTAGGTCAAGGTTGATTTTAAGGTAATGTTAAATTTAAGGTTGAGGTTAAGGTTAAGGTTAAAATTTTAGGTTAAGATTTAAGATTTAACGTTTAAAATTTAAGGTTATGGTTTATTTAGATTTAAGGTTTGAGGTTTTTAAGGTCGAATATCAATGCAATGAATCTTCATCTTGTTAAGGTTGGAATCAAGGTTTAAAACTTAAGGTTAAAGATAAGGTTAGGGTTAGGGTTAAGGTTAAAATTATGGTTAATGCAATAAGATTTGAGGTTTGAGGCCGAATATCAAAGCAATGAATCTTTATTTGGTCAACGTTAGAATTGCGGTTTAAAACTTAAGGTTAAGGATAAGATTAGGGTTAGGGTTAAAATTAAGGTTAAGCTTAAGGTTAAGAAGAAAGTTAAGGTTTGGGTTTAGAGTTAAAGGTTTAAGGTAAGCTTACGATTTAGTTTTAAGGTTAAGGTTTATTGTTTATGGTTCAAGGTTCAAGGTTGAAGGTGCATGTTAAGTTTAAGTTTATGGTTAGTTTAAGATTATGTTTAAGGTTAAGGTTAAGGTTGAGGTTAAGATTTATGTTAAGCTTAAGCTTAAGTTTTAGGTTAAGGTTAAGGTTATGATTAAGCTCAAAGTGAATGTTAAGGTAAAAGTTAAAGTTAAGGTTAAGGTTAAGATTATTTTTTTATATATTAACACGTATATAATTTATGGTTCATAATTTTTAAATTCTTGTACACATTTGTTATATGCTTATAATACGTTTGTTGTAATTAGCTTGCATGCATTTTTTTAAACAAATCAGTCATAGTTAAGTGTACAGGATTCAAATTTCAGTGTTCGTGGTTCAAGATTTGTGGTATGAAGAGTGTGATAAAATTAAGTTTAATATAAGTAAGAACAAACACTCTCACTTCCACGTTACTCACCGCAAGTATCACATGTCGTACGCAAGTTTTAATGATAAGTTCAGATTCGTTCTCAGAGACTTAGTGTGTTATACGAATGGATTACACGAAAGCGTAGTAATAAATAGCTCAATGAATTAAAAGAAAAGAAAAGAATAATAATGATTAAGGAAATAATTATTAATTAAACTAAAGACAAAAAATAAATAATGTAGGAATAAGATGATAAGTGTAGCTTAGGTTTGTTTGTATGCACTTATCCTTCTATTCTTCTACTAGTGAATAAGGGTGATTAAAGCTCCTAAAGTAAGTAGCCAGGAATCTATATTCCTCCTAACCCCCTTTCGGGTGGACTTAGGTGGCGACCAAATAATTACCAGTTTTGAAGTTATCTTCTCTTTAGTGGACATAACTACAGAATTTCAGATTAACATGGCAGGTTTGCTCTTCCTATTTTATCTCTATTTCTTTTTATCTCTTGATTCCTTCCATAACTTATTTCTTTATCTTCTTAGAATTGATTTTCCATCTGATTATATTCCATAAAACTCAAGAGTTTCACATTAATACACAAATTAAACCAAATATGCTCTAAAAGTAATAATTCGTCAATATTAATAGGCTCATGTTAGTAACCCTAATTTATCTGACTTACCTTCATATTTATTTATCTGCATTCTTATTCATTATTTCACATCATATAATTATTCATCTCATTATATTTTAATCTAAATATCTAAATTTATCTACGCTTATTGAATACAAGTAGATTTAACTGATTAAATCGTTGCGAACGAACTTTTCTTATCAACCAAACTTGTGAACGATCTGTAATACTTGCATTGAGTTTATCGTGGTAGTCAAGGGTGTGTCCTTTATTATTATCTTTATTTATCTTATTTATCACACCTTTGCCCCCACCAACCACGGTTGGGTGCGGTGCAACGTGAGAATCCCCTGTTCATATATTCCCTATCCTTTCATTCGTGGAGCGAACTCGGTGTTGCGGAACACCGCAAAAACCGCGGTACGCCGCATCAAAGAGATGATGCACACCGAACTTCCACAGATTTCACCCCAAACTCAATGGGCTGCTCACCTGGACATCAAAAACAACAAATATCTTTCTCATAATGTAATTTACATCAAATAAATTTACTAATACACACTAAAAACATAAAAACAAAACTACTAAAGCATTTAAAACATGGGTTGTCTCCAAAGAAACACTTTGTTTACCATCATTGAAGTCTGACGTATTACCTTATAGTAAATTCTTCTTCACGTAGCCTCCCCAACAGTGGGTGAGGCAATTAGTCTCCATCAAGTGATGCTTACCGCTCTCCTTGATGTTCAGCTCAACTAAACTTTCAGAAATATTTCGAGTGACCTTGTAAGGACCACTCCAAAAACTCTAACACTTGTGCTTTTGTGGAAGTTTGGTGGGTTAGAATATTTGATCGCTACGGTATCTCCCAAAAAAACACACCATCTTTCCATTTTTGTTTAGGTTCCCTTGGAACCTTCCTCGCGCTCTTCTTAGTCTCCTTCGAATAGACCACCTTTAATGTTGGGTGGAGCTTTATATTTATTTTCTTTTGCTTTTTCTCATCCACCCTTAAGGCGTCACCACCACTAATTTTACTCCTTACTTCATGAATTATTATGTCCAAGCGAAACAATCTTTCGGTTGATTATGGAACTTCATACCCTTGAACATACTAAACTTATCTACCTCGCCTTACACTCTCATGATTACTTCTCCATTCTATACATTAATCAATGTATGCCCCATGGATATGAATGGCCTCCCTAAAATTATTGGCACATTCATATTCGCGTCGTAGTCAAGAATAAGAAAATCACAAGGGATAATAAGGTTACCTCCCTTGACGAGTACATCTTTTACTCTCCCTTCAGGATGGGTCAATGTCCTATCCGCCAATTGTAGCATAGTAGTTGTAAGACTCAAATGCCTAATTCTTAACTTCTCAAAAAATTATATAGGAATTATATTGATACTCGCACCTAAATAGCATAAAGATTTCCCGGTCTACTCTTACCAATCGAAATCGGAATGCTAAAACTACCAGGATCTTTCAACTTTGGAGGTAACTTACTTTGACATATGGCACTACATTCCTCCGGTAATCTAATCATATCTCCCTTGAAAAATTTGCACTTATTGGACAACACATCCTTCATGAACTTTAAGTACTTAAGTATACCAAGGATGGTTTCCAAAAAAGGCAAATTAATGTGCTTCATCATGTCTATGAACTCTTGTAATCTTCATCATTGTCCTTATCGTAGACACGTGAAGGAAATGGAGGAGGAGGATGACTCTCACTAAAACTATCTTTTCTCTTCTTCTCTTGAGACAACAGTACCTTTTCAATATTCTCTTTAACGATAACCGGCTCAACTACCTCTTCTTCAACCTCTTCAACTATTTCTTCTACCCTTTTAGGCTTAAAGGTTAACTCTTTCTCTTTCATGCTTGGAAGAGATGGGGGTAACTGTTTCCCACTTGTCAAATCAATAAAATTACACTCCTCGTTCTTCTGTGGGTTCTCAGTATTGCTTGGTAATTGACCATGTGGCCTCATGTTCAAATGCTTTGCAATCTGGGATACCTGATTCTCTAGCATTTTTAATGTCGCGGAGTGTTTATTCATTTGCTGATTGTTGGACTTCCACAAATCTTAGTTGTACTTCAAATTCTCTTGATTCATAGTCATAAATGAGCTTAAAGTTTGGACTATAGAGTTTGAAGCACCTTCTTGCGGATATTTGGGAAGTGCCTTTTGAGCAAGACTCTCATAATAAGCATCTTAGACGGGCCTTTGGCCTCCTTGGTACTAATTCTATGGTCGTTGATGATAATTTTATCCTTGAGGGCGTTGTTGATAATTTCCAGGATCTGCCGCGCAGTTAGGATATGACCAACTGAACCCAAGAAGGTTGCGGCTAGGTTGCATGTATGAATGCCCACCTATGTAATTATTACCACGGTTAGATACAAACACAACAGATTCAGAATTACCTTGGAATTCTTCTGAAGCATGATCATTTGCACCACAATAAGAACCTCCAATAGTCTCTTGAACAACTTTCACTTCTTTTTGTCGATTTTGAACCCTTGTCTCACGACCATATCGAATTGCTTCATTTGATTCTCCAATGTGGAGAACTTATACTCAAGCGCGGTCTCACTACCAACATGTAAGACTTATCTATGTGCTCGCGGTACAGGCCAACTTCTCTCAGTATTAAAATATTTTGCATAGCTTGAGCGGCCTGGTTAGGATCCATCAAAACAAAATCACCACCACCGAGATTATCCAATTTTAATCTTGAGCTCCTGTCTAAACCTTTATAGAATGGAGAGAGCTACATTAGGGAAGTGTACCCATGAAGAGGGAACTTCGTCAATTGTTGTTGAAATCTAGTCCACGTTTACCCTAAAGTCTCATCATCATTTTGTACAAAATTGACAAGCTCAACTTGGTCTTTCATCCTCATACTCTGTAGATAGAATCTATTGGAAAACCTTGCTTGAAGCGAATCCCAGTCAGGGATAGTCTCGGATGGTTGTTTGTCTAACCACTCACTAGCTTCTCCGGTCAAAAAAACTGGAACATAAAGTAGTACATTTGTTCTCTTGTGACGCCTTGAGTAATATAGGTGTCACATATTTGCATGAACCTTTGTATAGCTCGAATCAGATCTTGGTGAGAAGCTCCGCTATAGTTCCCATAGCTTGGGAACTGATTTAACATACCCATATCGGGCTTAAAGTATGCGGCTTGAATGTTTGGAGGGCAAATGATGTCTCCCTATTTGTTCTAAATATTATCCCTTTGGAGACATCCTTTTAGGTGAATATTTGACTTATTTGATAGAATTTAATACTTATTTCGTCATATTGCACTCTCTCCCCTTGGAATTAGACTATTTGCATTTTTAGAGCTTTTGTGCATGAATTTGATTATTTTTAGTGCAAGGTTAGTAGGTTTTTGAATTTCATGAAAGACCAATCCAAGGAGGAGAAGTGAGAATTAAATTCTTAGGGTATTTTAGTGTGTTAGGAAGTATTTTTACTCGAGTTTCTATTTTTAGAGTGCACTTTCCTATTTCTAGTCTTGAATTATTGATTTATTATTTTTAAAGCATATACGGTTTAATTATTTATTTAATGTGATGCTTTAAAAGATATATGGTAATTAATTAGAGACAAAGTCAAGTCAAAGAAATAAGGAAAGAGATTTACATGGAAATAAGAAGATTAAGAAAGGATATATGCAAAGAAGGAAAAGATAAAGCTGCCATATGAATCTGAAATTCCAGTCACGTTTCAAAGACGAGTCCGTAACTTAAGATTTGATAGGAATTTGGGAGAATGGTCTGGACCAAAGGAAAGAGCTTTCCGAGACAAGCGGTTTCGACTGTTGGAACGCGTCAAACGGATAAGTATTGAGAGAGATATGACCAAAACAAATCAACAGCAGAATCTTACCTTTCCTAGATTTTAGGGCTGCGAATTAAAGAGTTCTTTACTTGTCTTCCACTCCAAGTAAGACGAATTAGGGCTTCCTAGCACCTAAAAATACACCTCTTAGACCTCATTATTCAGCACCTTTCATTAAACATTCATATTAAATCATCCTTAGAGAGAGCGTCAAGAGGCGGAAGCAGGAGCTGGAGAATCTTTTTCCTCCAACAACATCTCAAACCAATTCCTCTATCTAGGTTCTTATTTTATTTATGTTATTAGGAACATGTATATTATTAATTTCCTTATTGTTTTTACTTTCAATATGAGCTAAACCTTAATTACTTGAGAATTGTAATGGGATGAACCCTAATTTGTTTAATTCATGTATTTCAATTTGGGATTAGTTTCTAGTTTAATTTGAATTGGGTATTTCATATTGCTTATTATTTTATATTAATTTCACTAATTTTGAAGTCATGAATCAAACTTAGGTCATAGTAATTAAGCTATTCACTTTGGTGGGGAAGTGATCGTCTTGACGGGGAGTTTAATTACTGAACTAGATAATAAACGTAAGGTAGAAATTATTGATCCTGACAGACTTAGTTAACCTTATAGACAATTGGGTAGAAGACTTTACCATTCGAAGGTGGATTATAATCGCCCTGACGGGGTTTGTAACACCTAAGAATAGCTCCTAGGTCCACCCTGACGGGGGCTAGGAGATTATAGAGTCCCGACTAATATAGAAATATAAGTTCTGCCCTTAAAGAAAGCATTAATTAGGTAAGTTTAGGTGATTCCCTAGCGAGACTCAAATGTAGCTCATATATGCGTCTTAGTCTTTTAGTATTTACTTTTAGTTATTTTGTTTCTTTGCGTCTAGTAGTTTAATAACTCGAAACCAAACAAATATCTTTTATCTTTTATTTTCTGTATTAGCAATTACTACTATTTATCTATTGAACACTTGGGTTATACCAGTCCAATCCCTGAGAACGAACCCGACTTATCGGAGTATTACTTGGACAACCGTACACTTGCGGTATTGTGGTTCCTTTAACTTTCGCATTAATTTTATAACACACCAGGACCCACCAAGTTTTTGGCGCCGCTGCCGGGGATTGCAGCGTGTGACCCCGATGTTTAATCTTTAAGTAGTTTTAATTGTTTATTTATTTTTTGCAGTTTTACGCTTGTCTTTGTTTTGTCTTGTTTTTACAGGTTCTTTATTTAGGTAATGACCAAGAGATTTTATTGAAAGATGTATAGAGGACATTACCCAGATCCCGATCTATATGACTATTGGGAAGACTCTTCGGGACAACAACAATGGGGTAGTAACTTCTACCAACCACCTTATCAACACCCGCAAGAGAAAGGTTGGAACAACCAATGGATCGGGAATAATCAACAACAATTGTCGTATCACTATCATCAAGAACAACCATCTTATCACTATCAACAAGATCAAAGATGGAACATTCAAAAACCTCCACAAATAACTCTTGCCTATTTGAATGAAACAATTGCTAAACACCAACGCGAGAGCGAGGAACGTAGTGCAAAAATAGAACGGTTGCTAGAAAGGGGTTCCAGATATAATTGTCATGACTTTGCCGAGAGTAATAGCAAGTCTTATGAAGACCCCAAATTCGAATGCCGTTACGAAGAGAAAATCATGGGAATATTTCAAGAGCAAAAGGCAAGAGATGAGGAAAGAAATGCCAGAATGAAAAAAATAAAACATATGCCAGATGAACTGGCATCCCAGTATGATGCTCCTGAAGAAGTAGATGAGGAGGAAACGTTGAAAGACAATGTTAGTGATAGTGATACGACCACCGTGCCGGTTATAAATGGAGACCACCATGTGGTTGAGAATCTTGTTAGCATGGTAGAAGAAGGAGTAGCAACACAATTCCTAGAAGTTAACACAGAAATTGTTATTCCTATAGTGTATGCACTTGATCAAGATACAGAACGCAACCAAGAAGAGGTGGTGATCGAGGTTATAGAAATTACAGAGCAAAAATATGACGAGATAATAGTAGAAGATTGGGTTGACAGCGAAGACGAATCTGAAGTGGTCGGAGAATCAATTGAAGAAACCAAGGTTCACGCTAAAACAGAAGTTGAATCTCCACCACAAAAAGTTCACCAATTACCATCTCTACCCCGAATCATGAATGAGATTAGAGCTGAGAAATTCGAATCACCTCCACCACCACAAAGTTCAGACATGTGCTATACAAGCAAGGTGTCACACCGCGAGAGTAAAGCGGAAAGGAGGAGCACCTACCCACCACATTTTAAAGAGGAATGTGAGATTGAAACAAGGAATAAAAGTGAGTTTATACCGTGGAGAACGGTCATCTACTATTGTGTGGGGGAAAATAAGTTTCGTCGTGAAAATAAGAAGGCGAAACGAAGTACTTACCCACCCTCTTTCAAATATCGATTATATAAAATTCGAGGTGGGAAAGTTATTAAGCTTACATGTCAAGGAAGAGGCGGATTTAAGCGGAGGAGAACCGCAAGGGCCTCAATACCATCTTCATGGAAGGTAACGCGTCGAACTTAAAGACGTAATAAACAAAAGTGCTTCTTGGGAGACAACTCATGTTTAATTTGCTTTATGTTTTTGAATTCCTAGTGTATACTTCTAAGTAATTGTTGAGTCTTAGTGTCTATTTTTAAAAGAAATGAGAAAGGTAGTGTGTTAATGGTGCAGGAATTGAGTTTGGGATGAAAAGGAACGAAAAGAAAAAAAAATCTGCAGCGCCACCGGTATACCGGACGAAATCCCCGGTATACCGGAGGGAGGAAACACGAGCCCGCGGGTTCTGGAATCGGGTTTTTTGCCGAAATGTACTTTACTGGGACTGGATAGCTGGTCATCTGACCGGTATGCCGGCCCGCTGTGTCCGAAAAAAAAATCTGGACACAATCAGAGAAAACTTCGGCAAGTCATATCTTTGCGCTCGGAAGTCGAAATCAGGTGATCTTTGAGCCTAAACTGCATAACTTTTTGAGATCTAGCTGTTGGGGAGGTCGTCGTTCGCGACCGCCTAGCCGGTGATACCGTTGGTATGCGGGTGCCCAAAAACACGTGCCCACGGGTATCGACTCGGGTTCAAGGCAGAATGTTACAAAAAGAAGGACATCCGGCACCGGTATGCCGGCCAGAACTCTGGTATGCCTGTCAGTATGGCGGTTTTGAAGAGTTTGTTGCCTTATACACTTCTTACTTCATCAAGAAGAAACCCTAGCCTCTTCAAAAACGATTTTCCAGACCCTAACCCTTTATATACCTGCACAAAGACCACTATAACACCCAAGAACATTAAATCCTTCCTCCTATTTCATTCCAAACACACATCAAACACCACAATCCTTCAAGAACATCAAGAAATCTTCTCCTTCAACCTTAAACCTCTTCATCAAAGCTTCAATCCTATCTATTAAACCTTCCCCAATCATTACCCATCTCATATAACACCTAAAACCTTTATTATAAATCCTCAAAACATCAAATTTCAAAACTCTTCTCTAGTTTTTGATTATTTGAAGTTTTGAGTTTGGGGTTCATTGAGATGTCAAAGATTGGGAGGTCAAGAATACCATGAAGAGAAAGAAGAAGTCGAAGAACCTTGTATTACTTTTGGTGTTGATAGATGTAGTTGAAAGAATGAAATTTTGGGAGGATAATCATGAAGAGGTGTTGAAACCCATAGGAAAAATCACAAATGATCTGGAGCTTATGCAAATCATATTACGTGGAGTGAGCAATGTTCCACATGCCACCTACGCAACACAAGGAGCTCAACCTACACACAACCATGGAAACCAGCTTCGTGCTGGTTCAGATACGTTTTCCTATCCCTTTTCTCATTTGTTTTATTTGTTTTATTTGTTTTATTTGTTTAATTGCTTTCTTGAGTCTTTTTCGAGTCGTGGGGACACGACTCATTTTTGAGTTTGGGGTGGGGCTCGTTGCCTCATCCCAATTTTAAGTGTGTTACTGTGTTTTTTTTTTAAATTTAGTTTGAGGAATGCTTTGACTATAGAGTATTTTAAATGCCCCTATAAGCATACTTTTTGTGAATTTATGATAGAAAATAGTTGACTTTAGGAGTTAGTGTAAAACGCACTTACAGGAAGTATTAATGAACAATGCAAAAGAAGTAAACTTGTGCTTAAGTATAATGAGTGGTTTGTAGAACGTGAGATCTAAATGAGTAGAGAACCCGCTTAGGTATGAACTAGAAGCAAGCTGTGTAAATAGGAAGATGATAGAGACAGTTCTTTGTTAGCCCTTTGAATCCCTTTTGGCTGTCTATCCCTGAAATTAATTTTATCCTTCTTAGCCAAATTTTTAGCCTTTAAGCCTTTCATTTGTCGCCACATTATAAGCCAATATCCCTTTAGATTGTTAGGCATGACCATATGACCCGCACTTGAATCACGATCCTGAGACTTCCTGTCTTGAGCTTGAGTTTGGGGTGGTGGTCCACTATATGGGAATTTACATTGGGTTGGGAGTTTTTGAGCTTATTAATGATGCTTTTTGCTATACATGATGATGATTCACAGGTTTATTGTATTGTAACCCTTTGCCGGGGTAATACTGAATGGAAAAGAAGCTTCGAGCTCAAGTTATGAATAGGCATAACTATGAAAAATAGCATGATATCTCAAACATCATAAAGAGAGTCATAGCTATTAAAAAAAAAGATTTGAAAAGAATATACATATTCGGACCGACAAAGTGGAAAATTTTAGGTGAATCATCCTTAGTGCTTATTGGGTTAATTTGGGGACGCTAATTAAGCGCGTCAATTGGGTTGAGTGAGAACGTAATTCGAGTGTAAACTCAAGCTCTTGGACAGTTTGTTGATGGTAAGTGAGGAGAGAGCCAAAAGCTCACTTCAAATTTACCAAATATACATACCATACCGTCCTTCAGCCTATGCTAAAACCGTAAAGACCTCATGATTCCTAGATGCACAGTGAGTTAATAGGGATTATTCTAAGTGGAACATTCAACACAAGTAAGGATCGAGGAACACCCTATAGCCACCATCTTGAGATAAGTATTAAGCGTAACCTTCTAGCATTGTGAAATTAATTTTGATTTAATATTATTTTGTATTTGATTGTGCATGATAAGTGTAGGTGTATATTAATTCCTAGGTTAGACTATATGAAATTTGTTTTAAGCTTTGCTTTGGGATTATTTACTAGATTCTACCTTCTGCGTTCACCTAAAATATCCTTTGTTTTTATTTTACTTTGTCGGGACGACAAAGGTTTGAGTTTGGGGTCTTGATGTCTCCCGATTTGTTCTAATTATTAGCCCCTTGGAGACATCCTTTTAGGTGAATAAATGACTTGTTTGATAGACTTTTATGCTTATTTGATCATATTACACTTTCTCCCCTTGGAAATTAACTAATTGCAGAATCTGAGCTTTTGTGCGTAAATTTGACTATTTTTAATGCAAAGTTAATTGGTTCTTGAAATCTCATGAAAGACCAATCCACTGAGAAAAAGTGAGAATAAAGTCTTAGTGTATTTTAGAGTGTTAGGAAGTGATTTCTAGTCGAGTTTCTATTTTTATAGTGCACTTTCCTATTTCGAATTCTTGATTTATTGATTTATTCTTTTAAGCATATGCGGTTTAATTATTTATTTAATGTGAAACTTTTAAAGATAAATGGTAATTACTTAGAGGCCAAGTCAAGATAAAGATGAAAGGAAAGAAGATTAACATGGAAATAAGAAGATTTAGGAAAGATTTATTCAAAGGAGGAAAAGATAAAGCTGCCTTTTGAAATCTGAAATTCAGCCACGTTTTAGAGATTAAATCATAATAAAAGATTGGCTAGGATTCTGGACGAATGGTCTGCACCAATAGAAAGAGCTTTCCAAGACAAGCAGTTTCATATATTGGAACTTCTCAAACGGATAAGTATTGAAAAAGATATGACCAAATCAAATCAGCAGAATCTTATCTTTTAGAGCTACGAATTTGAGAGTCTTTGACTTGTCTTCCACTCCAAGCTAAATTCGACCTAGGTTCCTCCAACACCTATAAATACACCCCTTAACCTCCTACTTTCACACACTTCAGAGAATTAAACAAGAGGCTTAAGGTTTTCAAGTCAGAGCACGAAGGAGAGAAGAAGCTAGAAACTGGAGGAATCCTGTTCTTCCATCCATAGTCATTCTACCCTTTAGGTTTTTCATTTATCTTTTGTATTTGAACATGAATTCCTTTTATTTAATGTTAGTTTTTAATTTCATCATGAGCTAAATTTCTTTATACTTGAGAATCGCATAAAAGGGATGAACCTTGATTAATGTTTTCTATGTTTTGAATTTGGGATTGTTTAGATTTAAATTAAATTGAGTTTTAGGTATTGGTTATTACTTTGTTTTCATTACTAATTCTTTTAGGAACAACTAGAATTAGCTTTTAGTATTTGGGCTATTCACTTTAGTGGCGAAGTGATCATCCGACAGGGGGGTTTGAATACAGATCTAGGTAATACCCGTGTAATGTCCGTTATTGACCGACAGGCTTAACTAGTTACATAGCCAAAGAGGTAAAATCATATCATCCGAAAAGCCATATTCGACCATACAGGTGTTTATGATACTTTAGGATAGCTTCTAGGTCCACCCGACAGGGGGCTAGGAGATATTAGAGTCCCGACTAATATTATAATTCCAATTCTGCCTTTAAACATAACATAGATTACATTGATTAGGTGGATTCCTTCGCGAGGATCAAGTATTTCTCTTATCTGAAGTTAGTCTTTTATTTGATTTATTTCTTTCCTATTAAGTTAATTTAGTTTTATTTTAATTGCATCTTTTAATTTCCAAAAACCAAACAAAAATTACTATCTTTTATTTTCTGCTTAGCAATTATCTCTACTATCTGATTAATATTTGGGTTGAACCTAATCCGTCCCTGAGAACGAACTTGATTATCATATATTACTTGGGACAACCGTACACTTGCGGTTAAGTGGTTCCTCTATTTTTGCACTTTATTTTATAACACCCCAGGACCCACCATGTCTCCAGAGGGATAATATTTAGAACAAATAGGGAGACATCAAGACATCAAGACCCCCAACTCAAACTTGTATCGTCTCGATACAATAAAAAATAAAAACATAGGGTAGTCTCTAAAATAACAGCTACATCAATGAAGCGCAGGGGAGAAGAAGATAGCAGAATATATAGAATAAACTCAAAGCAACTACTCAGAAAATTTCATGCAATAATATTTACAAACTACATACCTGCACACTTGTCATATCTGCAATCAACACGACCTGAATTCAAGATTGGATTAGTTTCGCAATGTTAGAAGGAGAGGATCTTTACTCAGTTCACCATGGCGGCTTTAGATTGTTCATCAAACTTCACTAGTATCCAAAGATCCACTTAACTAATCTCTAATGGCTCAATCACTTCTAGATTACATAGCAAAGAATCATAAGGTCTTTAGGGTTGTAATGTTGGCTTAGGGACGGTTTGATAAGTATATTTGGATAATTTAGAGTGAGCTTTTGGCTCTCTCCTCACTAGCCATCAACGAATCGCCCTAGAGCTTGAGTTACTCTCGTAAAACGTTCTCACTCAACCCAATGAATTCCTTGATGCACAAATTAGCATCCCCAATAACCCAATTAAAGCATAAAGATGTTCACATAAAAATTCCTCTTTGCCGGTCCAAATATATATTCTTTTCATATCAAATTTTTTTTTCTTTTGTATAGCTATGATTCTCTTTTTGATGTTGAGATATCACGCTATTTTTCCATAAATTATGCCTTTTCATAACTTTAGCTTTTTAGCTTCTTTTTCATTTACTATTACCCTAGCAAAGGGTTACAACTAAACCTGTGAATCATCATCAATTATAGAACAGAGCACACTTAATAAGCTCAAAAATCCCAACCCAATAATATTTCCCATAATGGTGGACCCACCACCCCAAACTCAAGCTCTAAAACAATTGCCTATGCATCGCGATTCGAGTGCGGGTCATATGGAAATGCCTAATAAACTAAAGGGATATGGCTTATAATGTGGCTAATAAAAAGGCTTTAGAAAGGCTAGAAGGGGCTGAGAAGGATATAATAATAAAATGGACAGCAAGCTAAAAGGCAACAAGGGGCTTATGAAAGAACCGCCTTAATCACTTTCTAAACTATGCAATTTCGTCATTCTCTTACCTTTAGCACGTTCATTAAATGAGTTCATCAACTAGATTAGTTCTCACGGCCTACACACCACTCATGGTTCCCTGAGATCGAACATACTTTCTATCGCATTGCTAACTAATCCTTTCTTTACTATCAATGTGTTTTCCTGCAAATACTCAAAGAATACAAAATAAAGCAGCTCATAAACATACTACTTTCTATCATCAACTTACTAAGCTTATGCTTTCAAGCTATTAAACACATTCTACATCTAATCCATCTCTTAAAAATTTCAAATTTTTTCAAATTTCTTTAAAAAACAGTAAATCACATAAAAATGGAGATGAGGGACAACGAATCCCCACCCCCAACTCAAAAATGAGTCGTGTCCCCACGACTAAAAAAGACTCAATAAAATAAAAATAGCAAATTATGCATATAGAGAAAATGGTAAGGAAGGAAGAAAACATACTCTTCGAGGCTATTGCCTCGCGTGCTTAATACCCAAGATAGGGTGCAGTGATTTCCTTGTATGTAACTCCATGTATCACCAACTTCTCTATCCCTTACATCCTCTTGTGCTCCATCCCAATCCATAACACTCTAGAGATCTCTTGTTTCTCATCCTCCAATTGGATGAATTTTGAAAATTTAAGCTCTTGATTCTTAGATTCTAGATGTTTTTGATATGATTTGGATGGTTGAATCTTCTTTGTGTTGATGTAGGGAAGGATTTAGATTTGAATTCGTGGTGATTTGGTTGTGTTTTGATGTTAGGTGAAGGTTTGTTGAAGCTTTAATGGAGTTGGGAGAGGTTTGGGGAAGAAAGTGAGGTTTAAGGATTAAGAAATTTGGACTAGAACTCACCTCTTCCTTCTTATAACCTTAAAAACGCGTATATTTTTTTTCCAGCGGGTTTGGGCAGTATACCGGCCGTAGGGCCCAGTATACCTGGGCTACTGTTCCATCAGATCCAAGCTTCGTCAAAAAACCCGAGTTGTAAACACGTGGCACGGGTTTTGTGTTGGGCGGTATACCGGCCGTAGGGCCCGGTATACCGGTGATGCTTGCTTTTGAATTTCAACATTCTGTCTTGAACACGTGGCTAGTACCCGTGCCACGGGTTTTCTGACCTGCGGTATACCGCCGGTAGGGTCCGGTATACCGGTGGCAGGTCGGAATACTCCCAAAATATTTCGTTTTTGCTTCCCGAACTCGATTTCTATGCTACCTGATCATCAAAAACACTAATACCTTCCTCAATAATGCACTATCAACTAAAAAAAACGTAAACTAAATAATATACACTAAAAAAAACTAAACTAAGAAAGCAATTAAAGCTTGGGTTGTATCCCAAGAGCACTTTTATTAACGTCATTTAAAGTTTGACGGGTTACCTCCATTATCCTTTGAGTATGTAACCTCCCCAGCAGTGGGTAAGGCTGTGTATGTCTACAATTCGCGTCCTTTGACCTCTCGAATGTTGTATCTCTATTAATTTTGGTGTCACTACTCGAGTAACAACAAATGGTCCCATCCACTCATTTTTGAAACCTCGTGGCATATTCTCTTGTTTGGAGGCCTTCCAAGCAACCATGGTTCCGACCCCAAACTCATCTTTAGCTTTCTTCTTCACAGGTTCATGGTGTTGGTCCTTCTCTTTAACCTCGTTAGATACTTCTGGAATAATGGGGAACTCAAGTGGCTCCTCCTCTAGAATTTTGTCTAAAACAAGGGATGTTTCAGAACTTGTTGTTGTTATGAGGGCCACGTCTTCAACCTCGATCTCTACACTCGCATTCTCCTTTGTTTCCGGAATATCTTCTGTGACTACTTGTTGCGGTGTGAGTTCTTTTGTATTCCTTTCAAGCATTTGGGTGTAGGCTTTGTCTTTACACACCTCTACAAATGCTTTATCGATGTCACTGTTTGAATGATTTGTCTTTATAGGATTTGGTAATGACATCACTGGAATACTAGGTGGTGAATCCATCCTAGTATCTTCTTCTATCTCTATTCTAACCAAGACCTCAATATTTACTTCCTCTAAACACGCCTTGGCTGGGTTTTCCCTGGATGTAATCGTCCCTTCACAAGGTGTAAATTCAATTTCGACTCCATTACCAACAATTGACTCATCTATGCTTAGCGTGGTTGATTCTTCTATTGTTGGAATCTCTAGTTCACTAGGTGCAACTTGTGGTGATTCCACTTCCTTCTCTTTTTGAAGGATAAAATTTGTAGCTACATCGAATAAAACATCGCTATCAATTTGACTGGCTTCATCATCTAAATTTGTACTTTGGCCTGGTTGCATAGATGGTGCTTGTTGTAATTTCTCAATTGTTTCTGTGAGTTGCGTCAATCGTTGCTCCATTAATTGATGGCTTTGTTGCATGACTTGCACTAGTGATATGGTAGCATCGATTTTCGCATCACTCTTTACTATGTTCTCCTGTGTGACCTTAATGAAACAACTGAGGGAGTCCTCCAACTTGGTGACCCTATTATAAAGTTCGTGAAAGTGAATATTCAAAGAGTCTTCCAGTTGATCCAACCACCACTGTGGTGGTATTTGATCTTGATAACTAGGCGTCACAAGTGGTGGATCTTGCTCTTGATAGGGGGAAATCTCCATACCTAAAGAAAAACCTGAAAAGAGACTAAAACAAAACACACGTAAAACTGAAAACAACTAAAACTACTAACCTAACTTAAACACAAAATAAAATAACCGCTTTAAATCCCCGGCAGCGGCGCCAAAAACTTGGTGGTTCCTTGTGTGTTATAAAATAATGAAATAAAAGCAAAGGAATAAAGGATCCACAGACCGCAAGTGTACGGGTCGTACCAAGTAATAGATAAGTAAAATCGGGATTATCGTCTCCACAGGGATTTAAGTAGTTATTCTAACTTCGTGTTCAATATTAGAATAGATAATTTTAATTGCTAAAGATAAATAATAAAGGAGTTTGTTTTCTAATTAACTAAATAATGAAATAGACAATAAAATAAACAATTAATAATTATGCAAGAAAGATAAGGAGATGCAAGTATGAACCTATCCTATTCAATCTATGATTCCTAAGAATAAGGGTGAATGGGAAATCTCACAATAGTCGGGAATCTATAATCTCCTAGCCCCCGTCAGGGTGGACCTAAGAGCTATCCTACGGTATTACAAACCCCGTCAGGGCGATTATAAGCTACTTTCAGATGAATACTATTTTACCTCTTTGGCTACGTGGTTAGTCAAGCCCGTCAGGGTCAAATAACGGATACCACGCGTCTATATTCTATGTCTGTAATTAAACCCCCCGTCAAGGTGATCCATACGCCACTATATGGAATAGCCTAATTACTAAAACCTACCCTTGATTCGCGACGTCAATGATAGTGAACAAGCACAAGAATATAGTCAATGGAAATTAAGAACCAATTCAATTAAATACTAAAATCCCAGATTCAAATTAAAACAGATAAACAATATTCAATGGTTCATATAATTACAATCCTAAAGAGAAATTATGCATAAATAAACTTCTTGAATAAATAGCTTAGAAATACCTCATAGACAAAATAGATCTAATACTAAATTACCCAAAGAATAGAGATGGAGAAGTGTTGAATTGATGAAATTAAGCTCTAGCTCTTGCTTCTTCCTCCTCTAGATCCTCTTGATTGCTTCTATGATGAATTATTTGTGTATATTAAGCTTATGCAGCCAAGGGATGATTTTCTAAGGTTTAGAGATGTTATTTATAGGTGCTAGGTCGAATTACTTGGAGTGGAAGACAAGTCAAGGACTCTTAAATTCGTAGCCCTAAATTTTAGGAAAGGTAAGCTGATTTGATTTGGTCATATCTTTTTCAATACTTATCCGTTTGAGAAGTTACAATATATGAAACTGCTTGTATTGGAAAGAGATTTCTATTGGTGCAGACCATTCGTCCAGAATCCTAGCCAATCTTTTAATTATGATTTAATCTCTAAAACGTGGCTGGAATTTCAGATTTCAAAAGGCAGCTTTATCTTTTCCTCCTTTGAATAAATCTTTCCTAAATCTTCTTATTTCCATGTAAATCTTATTTCCTTTCATCTTTATCTTGACTTGGCGTCTAAGTAATTACCATTTATCTTTTAAAGCTTCACATTAAATAAATAATTAAACAGCATATGCTTAAAAAGAATAAATCAA
Organism: Nemophila menziesii; assembly: GCA_029959085.1. Lineage (NCBI taxonomy): Eukaryota > Viridiplantae > Streptophyta > Magnoliopsida > Boraginales > Hydrophyllaceae > Nemophila > Nemophila menziesii. The sequence continues at coordinate 80,280,946 of JARWIR010000002.1, forward strand.
TAAATCAAGAAATCGAAATAGGAAAGTGTACTCTAAATAGAAACTCGACTAAAAATCCTTTCCTAATACTCTAAAATACACTAAGACTTTATTCTCACTTCTTCTCCTTGGATTGGTCTTTCATGAGATTCAAGAACCAATTAACTTTGCATTAAAAAATAGTCAAATTTACGCACAAAAGCTCAGATTCTGCAAATAGTTAATTTCCAAGGGGAGGAAGTGCAATATGAAAAATTATGCATAAAAGTCTAGCTAATAAGTCAAGTATTCACCTAAAATGATGTCTCCAGAGGGCTAATATTTAGAACAAATAGGGAGACATCATTCGCCTACTACTAAATTGAATGATTATGATCTTATACGTCTCTATAAGTAGGATGGTTTTGAGGAGTCAATTCTCGTGAGAGTGAGATTCATATGACTATGATATGTTTGATAGGATATAATTAAGTAGTATTCCTTGATGAATTTCTTCATATATTTGTCTTTTATTGCTAGGTAGGGTCTTTGACTTATTTGTATTTAATTTAGTTATTTGCTTCAACAATTTATCAAACTAGTTTTCCAATTACATATGAATGCAACTTGTTTCTTTTTGTTATATGTTGTAGTTGACTTTCATATTATATTTATCTATTCATGTTAGAGATAGTGAAAGTAATCAAATTAAATGAATGAAGAGATTAAAAAAATATGGTGATTCATGATTAAGAACATAGTGAACTTTTTTTATAACTTGTTTTGTTATCTTTTTTGTTCATTCTATTTGCATTGATAGCATTGTATTGTTAAATGTAAGTATGCTAATGGAAAATATCTTACTTTATTAGAAAATGTAATAAAAAATCATCATTGTTTATCTCAACAAATGAGACAAAATGAATGGTGAGAACTGTAGCCTTTGGAAACTTTAGATACATTATGTTCTAGAGGAACAAGATGTTATTGAGTCTATTGAAAATGTCATGGCTCTGTCTGAGGAAAGAAACACAACTCATAACATAAGGGACGTGGAGGCTTATGAGATGTGGAAAAAGAAAGATTCCACTACTAAAGGCATCTTGATAACCTCCATGCACGACGACCTTGTCTATGAGTATCAACAGTACACCACTGCTAACAATATGTGGAAAGCTCTCAATGAGAAGCTTGGGGGTATGACTATAATTAAGTTACGTTGATTAACCTTCAAGTTTGATATTACAAGAAGAAGCCTGATCTAACCATGCAACAAGATCTTTGGGAGATGGCTAGGGAACTTAAGACTGCAGGTCATAATCTTACTAATGAACAACAGGTTTGGGTTGTGATCCGATTTATTCCAAATAACAAGTAGAATATGAAGAGAAACTTGACTCACAATGACAATATCAAAATATTTGATAATGTCGCTCATCATGTGATGTTGGATATGAGCATCTAGATGCAATTAAGTCTCAAGGACAGGGTTATATTGTTGAGTCGAGCTCCCACAAAGGTTCTGAAAATAAGCGCAAGAACTATGTGAAGAAAAATGGAATTAATACTGCTTCCAAAAAGATAGTGGGGGTACGACTGTGATTAAGTTGTGTCGATTAACCATCAAGCTTGATAATTACAAGAATAAGCTTAATCTAACCATGCAACAAGATCTTTGAGAGATGACTAAAATGATTAGGGAATCTAAGGTTGTATGTCAGAACCTTACTAATGAACAATAGGTTCAAAATGTGATCCGATCTCTTCCAAATAAAAAGGAGCATGTAAAGATAAAGTTGGCTCAAAATGACAATATCAAAACTTTTGATGATGTTGATCATCATGTGATGTTGGGAGATGAACATCTAGATGCAATTAAGTCTCAGGGCCAGGCCTATATTGCAGAGTCAAGATCGCATAAAGGTTTTAAAAATAAGCGCAAGAACTATGTGAAGAAAAATGGAAATGAGTCTGCTTCCAAAATGAACAATTATGGTGGTTACAATAAGGGAAAACATTTTCTTAAGAAGAAAGATAAGAGTAAGAGGAAATGCTATAACTGTGACAAGATGGGTCACTTCGCTCATGAGTGCAGCAAACTTAGGAAGGAAACAATGTCTTTTACTTCTTGTAGATTTTCTTATAATACCAAAACTGTATTTTTAGCTGATTCTAACCCTTTGTGGAATGTGTATTCAAGAGAGGCATACCATGTAGCCAATGGTCAAGGGTCATGTGTAGAGTACCATTGGATCCTAGAGGGAACGAGGTAGATATATGTAGGTGACAACAACAAGGTTGAAGTCAAATGAGTTGGTACATGCAAGTTGAGCTTGCGGGGTGGTCAACCCTTGTACATGCATGATATACTTTGCACACCTGATATTCAACGGAACTTGATCTTGGTCACTGTTCTTCTAGGATTAGGTTTTAATGTTTATTTTCATAACAAACAAGTAGATATCTATTATGAAGCTAAGTATGAAGGTTATGGTTTTATATATCATGATTTAATTGTACTAGATGATGATAACTCGTTTAATAATTAATATGTTAGTAGTTGTTTTTTTATGAATACTTCTTCTAGTAATTCTAACGTAGAAGAAAGTATATGACATGCTAGACTAGGTCATATTTGTTAAGACCGTATGAATTTGTTAGAAAAGACAAACCTTTTGGGTTTATTGACTAAATTCAACTTGTCAACTTGTAAAAATTATTGTTGACAAAAAAAAAATCTTGTAAAAATTATCTAGCGTGTAAAGCAGAAAGGAAACCATTTGGAAAGGCTAAAGTAGTCAAGTACCTATTACAAGTAATTCATTTAGACATATATGGCCCAATGAGTTTTCAACTAGACATGGCAAACATTATTTTAAAGGGGGCTCACAACACAAAAAATATTTTTGAAAGACTATATATTATATTTTAAAGAAAAATAGGGGACCACTTTATTATTATTCAATTCACAAACCTGGGAGCATAGCATGAGATGGGAGAAGAAGACGGGAAGCATTCGATGTCCTATCCTTCATCATTCGTTATCAGTTATTAGTATAATTTTATTCGATTTTATCTTCTGAACATGAATATTACATTATTAATTTTTATTTTAAATATTTTAGTACGAACGAAATTCCCATAACTTAAAAATCGCGATTATGTATGAACCATTATATTGTTTTACTATGTTTATTGAATTTTGGATGGTGCATATTTAAACGAATTATTATTTAAATGATATGATTATGTTTGTGACCTATAACTCAACCCTTACTCTGGCCAAGTATAAGACTGACCTTACCCTTAGTAGGACTATTACCTTGACAGGAGGTTCGGTTTACGAAAAATAATACATAAACATTTTTTGTGTGTTAGTGATCCTGATGGGATTGACTAGTCGGATAGTTAATAAGGTTAGTTATATTTAGCATTGATCATTGCTTAGAGTTCTCTCAGAAGGTTCCTCTAATAGTATAGAGGTAGCTTCCTAAGCTACCTTGCTAGTAGTTAGGAAGAAGATAAACTCTCAATTATTGCATGTTTTAACAATTCGCCCTTAAACAATAAAACGTAAATTTAATACTAGTGTTGATTATTTGCGAATTCAAGAGCTATCTTCTCATCTTATCTCTTAGTTACTTACTTCTTTTTTTGGTTAACCGGACAAACAAAACACGCTTCACAATTAACCAATGCCCAGTCGTTCAAATCTTTCAGTCAGTTGAACCGAAAGAAGATGTCCCTGATTCCCGCTGTCTAGCAATCCGCGCAGCTCGATCTGCCAAGCCATTGCATCGCCTCGGGATATGCATAAACAACATGTCTCCATACTCCTCCGCAAGAGCCCAAATCTTCTTAATATAGGGCTTGACTTTCCACCACGCTACTGACAGTGATTTGATACCTTGAATCAAGTCAAGGTTATCTGAAAAGATCGTAGTCCTCTTGGTCGTATCCTGTTTGGCCAGTTACGCTGCTTCGAGTATCGCAATGTCTCCCCTTCAGCAATTGAGTCAGTCCAAATGCTCTTGGAAAACACATGCCGCGCCCAATTCCACTTTGCTCCGATCCCTGTGTAAAAGAAACGTCACATGTGTATAAAACTTGTGTACCTGGAGGAGTATGGAAAGTTCTCGTGACTCGATTCTCTGGTTGTCATCCACTGTCAACCTCATGTAAGGTGTCCATCCAAGTCCAGGTCATTCATAATGGCATAGAGAACTGTATTCACATCAAGTGTCCGGTCTCTTTAGTTATTTACATTCTTAGTCTTTATTTTAATTCATAATCTTAGCTTAATTCATTTTAATTGCACCTTTAATCTTTTAATATAAACACAAAACAAATATCCATCTTTTACATTTCTAGTTAAACAACTCATTTTAAAACACTTTCCAAGAACACAACATAAAAATTAATAATCATAGTTCATGTGTGAACAATAATCTTAATACTTATTTAAATTACTTGTCAATAATTGTACATTTACGATTTAGTAGGGGTATTGATGTGTTAGGTTATTTTATATCACATCTGGAGACGACAACCATCTGTTACAAATCTCGTCAGCAATGTAAGTGCCCAAAACCTTTACCACCACTTAGACATCTTGTGTTATCGCTACACAAGGAATCCAATATACTTTCGATACTCAATATATCACATAGCAAGGATCGGAGTTCTCACACTAGAAAATAAAATTCAATTGTCTTTATTACATTATAATCTTGTAATAAACTAATTCTTCTCAAGATTATGAAACCGTCCTACTATTAATAGTTAAGGTGAACTGGAAAGACTTGAAACTAATTTTTCTTCCTTAAAAAGCAGCTTTATTAATTGCAATTGAACCCCCACGACATTTAATAATACATCTAAATTGAATCCAAAGTATTCTCAAATCTGCAGATAAAGATAATTGCAGAACTGCTCTTTTCAAAACCTGCATACAATTGTTAAATCTACCACATCCATACTTTTTTATTCCTTAGATAATCCCGTCACGCTTTGTAAAAAATTATCTAGTTTGGTTGCTAGCTTTTGGTGGGATAACGGGAACAAAAAAAGAATTTTTTTGGATGTCATGGAAGAAAATAACTAAATCGAAAAAAACAGGAGGAATTGGTTTTAGAGATTTTAGAAAAATGAATTTGGCAATGTTAGCTACACAGGCGTGGAGAATTATCAGGAACCCGGATTTGTTAGTCGCGAAGGTGCTTAAAGGAATATACTCGCCAATGACGAATTTTTTGGATACAAAACTAAAAAATGCTAGATCGTGGAGTTGGGCGAGTATCTATAAAGGAATTCAATTTATTAAAAAGCACGCCAAATGGTTAATCGGGAATGGGTTAAAAACAGACATTTGGGAGGACAACTGGATAGGAAATAATATGAAAGTGGAAAAACCAATTAACTGCGAGCTTAAATACGTAGCTCAACTGTTCAAAAAAGACCTCTCAGGATGGGATTATGATCTTATTTGTAAATTATTCCCACAAAATGTAGTTAGTGAGATTATAAGAATGCCAGCTACCCATCTTAACATGGAGGATAAGATTGTTTGGCCTTTTAACAATGATGGAGAATATTCTACCAAATCAGGCTACCACACATTATGTAATGAAGATTCAGCAAAAGAGGCACAATCATCGAAAGAAGCGGAAGGAAATGATCCTACTTTATGGGACTTAATCTGGAAAGCTAATATACCGCTCAGAATTAGGAACTTTGGCTGGAGGGCGGCGAATGATTTACTTCCTTCAAAAGTTAATCTTAAGAAAAGGAAATGCGTTAAAGATAATACATGTGAATGGTGCGAGCTGAAGGAAGAATCAATTGACCACATGTTACTTACATGTCCATTTAGCATGGCAGTTTGGGCTAATTCGGATCTTCAAATAAAAATCGATAAAGATATGAAAGTTGACTTTGGAAGATGGTTCATGGATACTACTGATTCTTATGCGAAAAATGGATGGGATAAAAGAAGGGTAGTAGCAACATTATTGATAACATCATGGAATATTTGGAAAGAGAGAATGAAGGGTTTCTTTGAAAGAAAGAAGTGGACGGTGGAAAATATAAAAAGGAACTCAGATAATCTGATCGATAAACTCTTTGGTGAACGAAATAGAATCAAAAAAAATTATGATGAGAAGGATAAAACGGTGATTAATACTATGAATGATAACCCGATTATTCAGGATAATGCAGAACTTGTTTGGTTTAGTGATACTTCCTTTGAAAAAAAATGGGAGCCGACAGGGATTGTTGCTATTGGTATTAATAAAAAAGGGGCAATAAATCATAGAACAGGAAGTAGATGTCTGGTTAACAGTGCGATTGAGGGGGAGACATGGGCCCTCTTATTAGCCTTGAGGACTGCTGGAGGCCTGGTGGCTAACAGTTGTTCGTTTTACACTGATAGCCTTGATTTGGTTCAAGGTCTATCGGGAAAGAAAAAGCCGCATTGGAGGCTAACATATATGGTGAACGAAATCAAAGGATGGCTTAAACAATTCCCGACATGGAAAATTTCATACATAAACAGGAAATTCAACAACATTGCTGATGCTTATGCGAAAAGTATTAGACTTAACAAAGATCTTACTAATTGGAGAGACTATTCGGTCGCTGGTGCTCATAGGTTTTTCAATTTGTAGTAGTTTGGATTTGATGTAATCTCTTTCTTTTTTTACATTTTGACAGAAAAAAAAAAATTAGTACTTAGGTTAGGGGGGTAATTTAACAAGAGTGCATATTAAAAAATAATTTATATATCTATTTCCTGAATAACAAAGCAGCACATAATCAAGTCAAAATATATTAAATAGACCAACGACCCAGCATTTAAATGGCCAAAATCCAAATTGTATTTTATATAGCATAATGTAATGTTCCTACAATTTTGCGATTATAATGAATTTACATCTCAACCGATCGTATGTATATACAGATACACAGCTATACATCACTTCACAAATCTTGACCAAATCTAAAAACACAAAACAAGATAAGTCAAAATTCACTTTCTTCAATTAAAAAAAAAAGTTTATAACATTACCTCATGAATTTGCTGCAAAATGATTAAATATAGTTTCGAGCGTAGATTGACTAATACTATAATCCGATATACGAAGCATATCCCTATTCCTTTCAATATGTCCAAAAACATCCGCTAGTGAAACCTCTTCTCCATAAGGTAACTGATACTTAACACCCAATCCATTACAACCTTGAAATTTCGCACCACGAAATGAACTCATAACAAACAAATCAATCGCCGAAAATTTCTCCTCAGCTAACCACCACTCCGAAAACACATCAAGTGGAATCCCACCGTCACGTATCAACTGTTCGGACAATTCCGTACCGAAATTCGCGTACGAACCGTCCGTTTTCAATAATAGAGCGTTTACACGTTCATTATTCCCAAGCCAGTTACCGATTCGGGTTATCATAGCCGTTGATAAACTAATCGCGTTTTCCAATCCCGATCCGGACCCTCCGATACAAACTTCGAGATCGTTTAATATACTCCTATTTTGACACGGTACATCGAAAAACTTTCCGTGAATAGTCTGGCAAAAACTTTCCAAATCGGTCGGACTAACTTCATCCGGTTTAATTTCAAGTTCAAGATGGTTTCCGAAACGGGTTTTAAGATGTTGCGGACTTCCGATACATCTTAATTTTCCACCCACCATTATTCCAATCCGTGTACAAAGCGCTTGCGCTTCGTTCATACTATGTGTAGTCAAAATTACAGCAGTTTTTCCACGTCTAATCGAAAGTCTCGATATAACTTCCCACATGAAACGTTTCGCGATCGGGTCCATACCTGTCGACGGTTCGTCGAGTATTACGATCGGAGGGTCACCAATCATCGCGATGGCAACCGATAGTTTCCGTTTATTCCCACCGCTTAAAGTAAACGACGGTTTATCCGCGTGTTTCAATAAATCAAATTCCGATAACTTTTCGGTAACAATTTCTTCTAAATTATACTCCGAAACCCCTTTAATTCGCGCGTAAAGCTCGAGATGTTCTTGAACGGTTAAAAATTCGAGTAACGCGTCGAATTGTGGACAATATCCGATATGTTTTCGAGCAGCTTTTGGATCGGAACGAATATCTTTATTAAAAATATACGCGGTTCCGTTAGTTGGTAATTCTTCACCTGATAACATTGATAAAGTAGTTGTTTTTCCAGCTCCGTTAGTTCCGAGAAAACCGAAACATTCCCCTTCTTGAACCGAGAATGTTAACGATTGAACCGCGATTTTCGTCTTTTCACCGGTATACACTTTGCGTAAATTACGCAACTGTATGATTGAATTATCATTCGAATCTAATAAAACTCTGTTTCGTTCCGTTTCCACGTCTATATCTTCATCAACTTCTATAGCTTCTACACTTTCTAAAAGAGGCTCGGAATCTCCACTAGAATTTCTAGAGTTCCGCCACCATTCACGAGAATTTATCATCATTGTTTTGATATGAATAGGAAATATTTCAAGCGCGAGGGTCAAAAGAAAATATATTATACTTTCAATGAGCATGTAAAAAATAGACGCTCCCGTAACATTCCAATCGAAAACACTTCCGCTAGAACCAGTTTTCATTCCTTGACGCATAAGAGCTAACGAAGCTAAACCATCAGCGAAACAAAACCCTGGTGATAATCTGAAAAAGTTCTTGAGAATAGAATTCATACTTTTCGTTGATTGTAAAAGCCCCATGATAAACGATAAAACCATAAGGATTAAACCGGTAAAAAAATGAACTAGAAGAACTACATTTTGTGCCATACTATGGTCAGTAAAAAAGAACGTTAAACAATACGTTGATGAAGCAATAGCTAATCCGTACTCAATAAACATGATAATCGTGGGAAAAAACGATTCCTTTCCGATAAACTGATCAAGACCAATAAGGTAAATTACCAATTTACCTGTGATTTGACAAAATGTAAAAAAAAAACCCTTAAGGTTTTAAAACGAACATATACCACCTTGTAGAGGGGGTATTTCATATTAGTCCCTTTAAAAACCATAGGGGGATTTTTGACCTTTTGTCAAAGTACAGGGGTTTTTAATATTTGAGCAAATTCCATTTCAAAAATACCCTTTTTCAGGCCAATTGTATTCAAAAGTACAATTTTAGGCCATTTCACTAATTCCCTGAGATATTTCATAGATTTTAAGGGTATTTTAGGCATTTCAAATAAACTATATCTTTATTTGACCCGCAATACTATTTGAAGTGTCCAAATTGCCTTTAAAATCTATGAAAAATCTCACGGAATTAGTAAAATGGTCTAAAAATGGCACTTTTGAATACGTTTCGGCTAAAAATGAAATTTACTTTTAATATTATACACAAGAAAATAAAATATACAAGAGGAAATATTTTACCCTCCATATATTACTCCATCTCAATCCAACATGAGCTCTTTCATAATCAGCAAAATTAATCGACCCTAAAGCAAAAGCTGTAGGTGAAAGAAAAGACACTTTTAATACCCTACAAAAATCCAAATAATAAATAAATAATCCATACAATTAGTTGATTAATTACCGTTTTAGTCCCTGTACTACTCCTTGTTCTCTAAGAATTCCACGAAAACTCCCAACGGTCACCATTTTTAGAGCATAAGGACTATAGGGACTAAAAGTGCAATTAACTTTAAGCAAATTCCATTTTTAAGCCTTTACCTATAAAAACACTTTTAGGTCAAACGTTTCAGAATACTCATTTTTAAACCAAATGTATTAAAAATGCCCATTTTAGCCCATTTCACTAATTCCGTAAAGTTTAAAGCAATTTGGACATTTCAATCAAACTATATCATTATTGAACCACATCACAAACTAAAAAATTCTATTTAAAATGTCCAAATTACCCTTAAAATATAAGTAATATCTCATTAGTGAGATAGCCTAAAATTAGGCATTTTCAATACCCTTGGCTTAAAATAAGCATTTTAAACATTTAGCCTAAAAATGTTTTTAGCCAATATATAATGACCTAAAAATGAAATTCACTCTGTATTAGTTGATTAATTACACCTTTAGTCCCTATACTAGTCCTTCTTCTCTAAAAATGTCACGAAAAGTCTGTATAATCAGCATTTTTAGAGTTCAAAGACTATGTCATCATAGGGACTAAAAGTGCAAATAAATTATAAACAAAAAATGGTACTAACATGGATACAGCTTCATCATTAACAGTGTAATAAGGAAAAAAAGCTGCAAGAAAAGAAAGTGTCCCAACTGCTACAGCTGTTTTTGCTCGTGTGAAAAAAGTTGATATCATAAAAGAAAGCATAATTGCACTTAATCCAAATGTAAAAAAGTACACAAATACCAATGATTTATCACTGTACTTGAAAAGTGTACTCATTGTGCAAATAGTTATAATTGCTGAAGATAATGCAAACTGTTTACCAAAAAAAGAAAAACTCTCATTAATATTATTTAAATGGTATAATAAAAGACCTTGTGGGGTTATTTAGGAAATGTATATATACCTGTAAAGAGTATGTAATAAACCAAGATAGATGGAATATTTCGTCTTTTAAACCCATCATGTATAAACCTTCTTTTATTTTTTGTTCCTGAGACATTAAATAGAAGATTTATTAGAAATTCAGAATTATTGAACTGTTAATATTGAAAATTACACAAATGGTCCCTTAATTATAGGACATTTGTTACTTTTGTTTGTGATCTTCGAAAGTTTTACCCGAATGGTCCCTAAACTTTGTTTTCGTCTGCGAGTCTAACTTTGTCAGTTAAGTGGCATGTGGCAAAGACAGTTGAGGACTAAAACGATAAAATGGGTATAGTTCAGGGACCATTTGGGAAATTTTACCTATTTAGGAGAACACAAAATACCGGATTTATCAAACTGTCAATATTGAAAATTCCTTTAATGATTCCCAGGGACGGAACCAGGATTATATATTTGGGGGGGCCAAATAAAAGGTTTCGAAAAATTTGGGGGGGCCGGAGCTTAATAATTATTATTTTAAACTGTTTTATAAGGATGAAAAAAAGCTTTTTGGAAAATTTGGGGGGGCCTGGGCCCCAAAACTTACAAGGTAGTTCCGTCCCTGATGATCCCTCAACTATAGGATAATTGCTGGTTTTGTTTGCGAACTTCGAAAGTTTTACACGAATGGTCCTAAATTTTATTTTTGTCCCCGGTTAGTCCCTGTTTCTAACTCTGTTAGTTAAGATGTTTGAGTAGGAAAATTTTCGTATTATAATGGTTACAATAAAAAATTGTTGCCATGTGGATTTATCGTCAAAATCTGACGTGAGGAATAAAGGTGGTAAAAGACAAAGTTCAAGGACTATTCTAGTAACTTTCAAAGTTTGAGGATCAAACCGGTAAATGGGGAATAAAGGTGGTAAAAGACAAAATTCAAGGACTATTCTAGTAGCTTCCAAAGTTCGAGGACCAAACCAGTAAATGGAGAATAAAGGTGGTAAAAGACAAAGTTCAAGGACTATTCTAGTAACTTTCAAAGTTCAAGGACCAAACTGGTAAATGGGGAATAAAGCTGGTAAAAGACAAAGTTCAAGGACTGTGCTAGTAACTTTCAAAGTTCGAGGACCAAACAGGTAAATGGGAAATAAAAGGTGGTAAAAGACAAAGTTCAAGGACTATTCTAGTAACATTCAAAGTTCAAGGACCAAACCAGTAAATAAATTTATGTTTATAATATATATGTGTATTTAGCTTGGAATATTTTTTAAACAAATTAGTTCATGGTTAAAAGTATAATTTATGATTTAAGATGATTAAATAATCAAATAAAAAAAGAAATTAATTTAAAAAAATATATTTAAAAGGTTAGAATGATTATAGATTTTAAAAAATTAAGCATTAAGGATTAACTAATGGTATTAATAATAAATGGGGTCAGAAATGGTTCTGGCCACCACTTATGTAGAATTATATATTAAATGAATTTAAAAAGTTATAATAGATTGTGTAAAATTCATAATTGAATTATATATAAAAGAAATGCAAATCATTCTATTATTTATAAATATTAGATAAATGAATTGATAAAAATATATCAATACATATAATTACCATGTGTGTCTACATATTTCTCATTCATCTACAAAACGAAATAATATTTAAAAAATTGATGTATGACCATCTTCAATGACCCTTACCTGGAAACACTATAAAAATTGGTGCAAAAAAGTAGATATTTTGAATTTCACCTAACTTTTGAATCCTATTAAAAAATTAGTATTAGGCGATATGGTGTATGTAAAGAAGCATATACCATTATTACCAATCTTTAAGCAAAACAGAGTAACTTTACCTAAAAAAGAAAAAAAAAAAGACAAAATCGAATAACCCTTTAAAACTTGTCAATGACTATTTTTAATCACTTCTGGTACTTTTTTTAGTTTCTAATCCACAAGTTATAGAAATTTATTTGTTCTCTTCTAATATGTTTCTTTATATTGGGTAGATAATACAAATATAAGAATCCATACTTATTTTACATATGGAAATTAAGAAGTTATGTTTTTTTTCAAGTTTTTTCTATATAAAAATAGACCACGATCCATAAAATTTGACCTAATAATTATTTTAAGTGTCAGCAAATAATTTTTATATAAAATAGATCTCAAATTACACGTCTCTCCATTGTATAAATGAATGCTTGATAAAACAAATCTCGAATTACATTATTTAGCCACGAACATTGGACACCAACCCTTACTTAATAATTGGACCAATATTTCCAAGATAGGTATTTTAAACAATATTTAATAGTTTAATTTTGCGGTATCTAATATTAAAAAAGCCTTTGTGAATTACTGACAAAATTTGCAAATTTTATAAGAAAATAAAGTTAGACGTTCACAATCAAAAGCAAAAGAAAAAAGAGTAATAAAAAGTAAAATACTGGTGGCGCAAGAAGACGGAGTAGAAAATCGATGGCCATCACAAGAAAAGAAAATAATTCTTAGTTTTTACTTCTTTTCAATGAGATCGGTTTCAAAAAATATAAAAATAAAAAGATTATTTAAGATGGATGGTAATAGAGATTTGAGAACAGAAAAAATGAGGCAAGTTAGCTTTAAAAAATCTCAAATAAAGAATCTAATAATCAACTTCATATGAATTTAACAAAAATAGTCTTGAAACATTTTTCTAATTATTAAAGAAAAAGCATTCCCTGAACTATCCCCTTTGTAACAGTTCAAATCTTATGTGGAGACAAAAATGAAGTTTGAGAACTATTCGGGTAACTTTCAAATTTCAGGTCCTAAAGCAATAACAAACCTATATAGTTCAGGGACCATGTAGGGAATTTCGTCATTATTCATAAGGAAGATTATCAGATGCTTCAAATGTGTGCATGAGTTAAGAGACATATAACTATTGCAGAAAAAATGAATTTAGAAAAGACAGCTCAAAATACAACTAATGATCGGGTCAATTACACAATTCAGCTTGGTAATTTTGTGAAATCACTAAGGTAAAAACCAACTTATCTCTAAGCAAACTTTGGATATATTATAACTTCTAGACATTAAAGGTAGATTGGATATCTTTTACAGCATATAGCTGTAAAGATAGTAAGGGTCTTTGATATCCTGCTGCGATGATTTTCCTGTATGGGCATTCAAGACCTCTAGTACATTGAGCACGAACAAAGAAACTGCAAACACGTGCTTTGTTTCTTTCATAATACGGTGTTGTTCTCTACAGCTTTAAAATCGTATCTTTTGGACATTTATAATCTATACCAGCTCTTTCCTGTATATATCAACATTAAAGAAAATAGCAACCAAAATATAAAGATTAAACAAACCCTCACCAAAATCCATACCTTGCGATCATGCTCCTCAGCAAAATATCCACGGTTTACATCACTCTTTGGGATTTAATCATGGGAATGATACTATAGTGAGTAATATTTTCTTTGCTAAGATTGGCTCATATGCTAATATCCAGTTTTGAATTACATTATACCACTTTCAGATTTTAGAATTCAGATGTTGAATGCACTAAAGGGATTTGCTGAATTCAGATATTTATGCCACTTGTTCAACAGTTTTTGATGTTGAACTCCTATGCGTGTTAAACATTTATAACCCCATAATAGTGCAGCGGACATGGTATTTAAACCTCTAAACTACACGGAATCCACCAGCTAAACCTGTGTATAAAAAATAAATACACGCAAATGCAATTAAACCATAAGTTTAAATCTGAAAATTCTGTAAAAATGGTGAGATTAGGTTGTAATTAAATTAAGTTTCATTTACATAAGCACTATAAGTTCCTATATTATGCAAAAATTACACTCTATTTTTCTATACTATGCAGAAATTGGACTCTACTTCCGTATACTATGCAACCCCTTAAATATGCAACGTATTACACCTATATATAGGGACCTACACTTAATATTAGGGACCGGTAGTGTAATTAACTCAAAAAAATTAAGTTGTTGCCCGAACCCTTTTAGCCGCCCTTGATATTACCATAATGTATTCATAAGACACTCACTTAGAAAGAATTTTTGAAGAGGAAACCATACCTCTGGGTTCGGTATATCTCAAACGAACCTAGAGAATCACGGACTATTTTGTTAATTTTAAAAGTTACAGATATACGTAGGACCTATGATATTATGGTCAAGGAGATTCAAAGCCTTTTAGATAGAAATGTTATAGACACAGCATTGTGATCTGGATGAAGTCAAAATTTGGTCTGTTAATGAAGTTATATAAAGAAAATATGGGAAAAATGCTTTAACTGAAACATTTGAAGTTGGCAATATTGTCTTGTCCTCAAGAAACCAATTAATTTATTATTGTTGAATATGACCAGTTTTACTTGCATAAAACAATATAGATGACGGTTGCAATATATCTTATTCACACTTAAACGTTATCATAGTCAGAATCATACGGACTTAATGGTTTTGGAAACAATTAGAATGAATGTTTTGTGATTAAAACAATTGATTTCATAAAGCTATAATTTATTTACACAGATATATGATAACACAAACGTAATTATATTTCAAAGAGATCATAATACATAATAGATTAACACAAATTAAAGACCATTAATATATAGTGCCCAATTTAATACATAAACTTTTAATAGATCTAATTTAATAATATATTTAAAGACCTGTATCACCTCGGTTTGCAAGTTTTCCCTTGTGGTTATAAATCCAGTTTTGTACAAACCTAGGGGTGAGTCCAGTCTCATCACAGAGCCGGCAGATATCTGCATCCTTCAGTTGCTTTTTCCATAGCTTCCAACCCTTTGTTTCGGCAAAATCTTTGAGCTTTTCACAAATTGTCATTCCACAGTCTTAAGAGTTCTAATAGTGATCACCGTGTTGAATTCCCCCTAAAAAAACAAATAAAAATAAATGAAATGTTAGTCAAATATAAATAAAATAAACTATATATAGTCTTTGTTAAAACTTACTTGAGGTGATGTTTGGGCGAAGGAAAAGTAGAAGGTTTGATAATGTATCTGGAAATACATTACATAATACTCCAATACCACGATCACTAATGCTAGACCTGGAGGATAATAAAGGAAGATCATTTTTCAGATTCAAAGAAGAAAAATAATTACAGTAAAGTTTTGCCTCCAAGAACTTGAGTAGTAAGGATTTGAACCATTCATTGACCCTTCAGTAATAACGACACTCATGATAGCTCCAATTTCTAGCATTAATTTCTTACCCTGCATAATCAACAATCAACAGATAATATCATTAAGCAGGCACACGATTTTTTTTCTCTTTTTCACCACGATATGTGCCTTGGGACTGTTGCACCAGGTGAAGAACCTGGTAAAGCAATCCATGCTCAAGTAACTGTCTCTCCATATTCACAATACGCAGCCCCATTGAAACTTTTGATAATATTAAAATAAATTTTTTGGATATACAAATATACAACAAACAGATTATGTTAAGAAGATAAGTCATTCAATTACCAGAATCGATCTAGAACTCCTTTTTCTTTTACAAAACTCAAATCTTCTGAAACCAGAATTGAAGCTAACCTAAGTGGGACGTTCTTTATATGCTTTCTAACCAAAGAGGATCTAATTGATTACCAGAATCGATAATTCTTTTACCTTAATTAGGGTTCTTCGACTGTTGGGAGCGGTGAGGCGGCCGTGAACGGCGTTAAGAGAACACACGCCATGAGTTATTATCACTTCTCTTGGCCATTGTTGATGATGGTGGAGAATGGTCCTGGAGTGGTGCCATGGTTGAGAATGGTCACCGAGCGGCGCAGGAGAGCAGGTAGGTGGAGAGGTAAAACAGGTGAGATTAGGGTAAAAATTAAGAAAGCGGTTTGAATTGTTGGTGTGTTTTTTATTTTAATTTTTAATTAAAAGATAAATAATGTATATATTAATGATAAGTGGGGCCGATTATGTTTAGCCAAGAATCAATTCTCACCACCACTTATGTTTTGCTAGATTTAATTCTGGCCACCACTTATGTGGTAAATCCGGAGCGTAGAAAAAACTTCAAAATATAATATAGATATATATATATATATCACTATTAAATACGCGTTGAATAGCGACGACCCGCGTTGTCGCTAAACTGTCGTCGCTGGATCTTCGTAGCTAAATAAGATCTTGGCAACAAACGCAGTGGCTTTTGCCGCTAATGACTGGGCGTATTCGGCGACAAGTTATTTCGTCGCTAAGTACCTTTTTTAAAGAGACGAAAAATTTCGTCACTAACCATATATTTTAGCTAAGAAAATGTTTGTTGCTATCACAAAATCAGACTGGGATAACAGATTTCGTCACTCTTTTATCTATAACTAGGGACGACTAAATTCATTTCTGGCGAAGAATTTAGTCGTCGCTATCTTTTATTTTATTTTATTTTCATTTTCTGATTTTGATTTTTTTATATTTCTATTTTTATTTTTATATTAATTTTGATTTTAATTTTGATTTTAATTTTGATTTTAATTTTGATTTTATTTTAATTTTTAATTTTTAATTCTATTTCTATTTTTATTTTAAAATTTATACAGATTTGATAATTAACTAATAAAAAACATCAAAATATTAAAAACAAAAGCAACATTCAATTAAAATACAAATTAAAGCATTCAATAATAATAATAAAAGTCAAACATCAAAAATGAAAATAAAAATAAAGCCAAATCATTCAAAATAAGTCAAAATAAACAACCAACACCAATTAAGGATCCTCCAACCGAGGGGAATCTTCGCTTCTATCCTCTTCATCTTCTCTCTGTTTTTCTCCCGCTCCTTGAGGGGGGATGGGGTGGATGGGGGGATTCAGGTCAAGTCCTAGTTGGACCCTCATACTATTGAACGCCTCCATAGTTGTGTCTATAATGTCCATCTGGTAACGAACACCCTTAGTAGTCCTGAAGGCACTCGATAAAGCAGGATGAAGACCTTGAGATGCGTGAAACTCGTTCATAGCTGTCATCAAAACATTTAGTCTCTTGTGGACCATACCAACTCCAAATACACAAGTTGTCTTCGATGGGCCCATCCCTTCCTCAATTGCTTCTTTGAAGGCGTCCATCTACTCTTCAAAGCTAGGTTCTTCAAAGACGGGGGGTCTCGGATACCTTCAACTTTAGCTTTTCCCGAAAAAGGTCCTGATAGATAACAATATTAAATAATTATTAATTAATCAATATAAAATGCATCCAAAAAATATAAACTTTCTAAAAAAGGAAAGATTCCTTTTTTAGAAAGTTTCTGAAATAAAAGAAATAATAAATAATAATAAAACTAAAAAGTTTTAAATAAAAATACTTACATTACACTTTTTATATTTCGGGTTCCTCTACTCATCTTTATCCGAGTCCTAGCCCATATACTCGAAACCCCCCCCCCCCCCAAAATCTGGAAGCTCCCTCTCCTCCTGAGTAGCCTTGTCCTCATATTCAGCGGCTCCTTCGTTTTCTTTTTCATCCCCCCTGTTCAATAACACATTGTAGATCAATTATATTAATAAATAAGTAAAGTGATTAAATATTATTTTTACAATAAATACTATACCTTAGAAATGACCTCCCGAGTCCGAGAGTAACTTCTCGATCCAGCCTTGCCGGATATTTTTTGCTTTTTCCGGTTTTCTTTGTTAATCTTCGCTTGGATATGTTTCAATTTAATTTCAATAAATAAATACGGATACTTTATAATAGTTACGATACAATTTTAATTTTATACCTGGCCGTCTTTGTCATCCCACATGGCTTGGCATCTTCTCCAAATTTCCAGGTCAACGTCAGGGGGCGTTACGCCCGGAAGATAGTAATCGTGCTTTATGTCCCACTTCCAAGCCCTATACCTAGTCGATTGGCTTGTCCTTAGTCTTTTTTCGATATCGGGCCAGTCTTTACACCGTCTCCACCCCTCGGTATCAAATAACTCTTTTAACCGGTGCAAAATGGTCTCTTTCATCCCCTTGGGCACGTCTTTCCATCTTTTGTAATAGGGCGGGACATTTTCACGAACAGTGGCCCCGATCACTTGTGACACATGGTGACCGTACTCTCCACACGGGTTCCATTTGTAATCTAATCTGGAAAATTCTATAGGTAAAGGGTGCCCTAGTTTTTTCAAGGCGTCTACAGTAGTCTTAAGGGAAGTGGGGCCTCGGATTTTCTTTTTCGTTTTGCTATTTGAATATAATTGTGAATTAATATTTAATTATTAACATTAAATAAATAAAAGTTTGTATTTACCGCCTTGTTGAACGCAAGTTTGTAACTGGACGTTCGGATCCCTAGGTGAATCACGGCCGTCACCGTCTCCATCGTGACCACGAGACATAACATCAGCCATCTAATTCATATCGAAAGTAAAAAAGAAATATTACAATCCCAACCGAATAAATAAATTATTATAATTTCAACCGAATAAATAAATAATTACAAACAACATATATACAATAAATTAAAATAAATAAATTATTACAAATTATTTATATATAATAAATCAAAATTCTTAGAGTTAATCCATTCCGAATGAAATCAGTTATTAAAAATAACCAGTTAGTCGAAAAAATGATTTTACTAATCCCTAAAAAGGAAAGTTTCCTATTTTGTAAAGTTTACAATTTAGAAAACTTTCCATTTTTGGAAAGTTTCCTAAATAGGAAATTTTCCAAAAATAGAAAGTTTCAAAAAATGGAAACTTTAGCGTTTTTTTCTAACAAAAAAAAAACTCTAAGGCTTACTTTTTCCTTAGTGTTTTTTTTCAAAAATCCTAATTAAACGCTACTTATTTTTAAATAATCCTAATAAAACACTAATTTATTGATTTTCATTTTCCTAAAATTTATTTTAATCCTAAAAGTTTACCTAAAAATTCCCTAATCATATATTCTAAACACATAAACCCTAATTGTTCTTATAATCATATAAACGACTCACAAAAAACACATCTGATCTATTAAAAACTCTAATTTTAGTAAGAAATTAATTTTTCTACAATTAAAATTCATAAATCATCAATACATGCTATTTTAAACGAAATTAAAGTGCAAAAAAACCTACTATAGCACCGCAAAATCTCGGAAATCAACACATAGCATAATACTTCAATAAATGTTTCAATCAAAAAAAGAATAAGATAAACTAAAAAGGGTTGATTTTGTGGTACCTTTTACGTGAAAATTGTAGTGTTGATGGTAATTAATCTATTCCAATCATTCGTAGTGATAAACAACAAATAAAAAAAATAGTTAGGAAATGAAATAAGAATAAAAATGGAACTAAAATGAAATTAGAGTGGTGATAATCATACCTTTGACGTGGATTTGGAGTAGAAATGGCCTTAGATTTGGCTATGGCAGCTTGAGCTCTAGATTTGGTAGGGTTTGGAAGTGTTAAATTTGAGAAAATGAAGCTGTCGTGTAGGTTATATAGATTTTTTGTTTAACGATGACCCGTTTTCGTCGCTAAGTAATAAAATTTCGTCGCTATTAGGGACACGTGTCACACGTCGTACGCACGACTATTGTGTGTCCCCGTTTAGCGACGACAAATGTCGTCGTTATCTTTTTACTTCGACGCTAAGTCTAAGAGGCGGGAAATTGGACCATCCAAATTGACCAATCATAATTTTGGGCGGTTTTAGGGACAAACTTTTTCGTCGCTATGTATATATATATCTTCGCTAATACTTAGCGGCGAGTTCTTGCGCTTGAACGTCGTCGCTAAGTTCTAGCGACGAGTTCTTGCGATTGAATGTCGTCGCTAACTAGTTTTTTCCATTTTTTGCTTTGTTCCATATTAACATTTTATTCTTATTTTTTACATATTAACATTTAAAAAAAACATTTAAACATCTAAATAAATATAAAAAAACAACATTTTAACAACCTTAAAATTCAAATCAAATACATTTAAATATATAAATAAAACAAAAAAGTAAAATAAAAACCAAATAACTAATCAGTTTCGTATCCGCTAGTATTGATAGGCTTCTCATCACTATCGACCTCAATAGGTTCCTCGTCTCCATACTCCTCCCATGCCTCATCATAAATTTCCTCGTCTACATCAAAAACTAATTCTACCCGCAAATGAGATGGGTCAAACTCGGTCTCTTCGGTAGTTGCCAAGTACAGTGATGAGTTTTCAGTATGCGTGTTAACCAAAGGAATCGTGATGCGCTCGTTGTCGGTAAATACTGACTCCGCACCCCATAACTCGGGACTCCATCCGTGACGATCGTTGATTTCCCAAACGGCTTTCCATCATTTCACTATTTTCTTTGTATTGATCTCGTCAATGTAAAAAACTTTTTTGGCTTGGGTTGCTAAAATGTATGGTTCATCCACCCACCAAAAAGAAGATGTGTTGATGAAGGTTACCCCGTATTCTTTCTTCACCTTCGTCGTGTTATAGCACCTACAAGCGAATAACAACAGCCACCATTGAATGTAACCTCTATGATTTTCCCTAATTCACCGTACAAAGGTGTCCCATTATACCCGTAATATTGGGTCACTCTTTTTTCTTCTTTTTCTCTACTAACCCATTTCACACCATTCACAACACATGAATCGTATGTATAAACCGGGCCATGAGACATGCTGTCACGTGATGATGCAGTATCTTTTCGTCACTAGTATCCCAGGGCTCATTGAAGACAAAGCGATTAGTGATGCGATTATTGGGTTAGCTAACGTGTTTAGAGTTGTTTGTAATAAAAATCTCAGCAGGAAAGAGTTAGAATCGGGTAAGGCAAAAGTGGTTAAAGTTATGTGTAGACTGGAATGATTTTGCCTCCCGCGTCTTTTGATATAATGATCCACTTAGTGATACACTTGTACGATAAAATAATTGCTAGGGGTCCCGGTCCAAATACGGTGGATGTACCCATTTGAAAGGTATTTGAAAAAGTTGAAAGAGTATATTCGAAATCCGGCTAGACTAGAGGGTTCAATAGCCAAGGGTTACGTGGCGGAAGAGACGTTGAATTTCATATCAAGGTATCTTAGTGAAGAAAAAACAAAGTTCAACGATCCAGGTAGATACAACGAACCACCGCCAGTGCCAAAAGAGCTATCCGTTTTCAAATCCCAATGTACTCCAGTTGGCAAGAAAGAATATGGTTTTTTACCACCTAAGGAGAAGCAGCACATCAGTTGGTATATTTTGCATAATTGCGACGAACTCGAAGCATACATGACGTAAGTAACGAATATTTATATTTATATTTATATTCATATTTATATTTATATTTATATTTATATTTATATTTATATTTATATTTATATTTATATTTATATTTATATTTATATTTATATTTATATTTATATTTATATTTATATTTATATTTATATTTATATTTATATTTATATTTATATTTATATTTATATTTATATTTATATTTATATTTATATTTATATTTATATTTATATTTATATTTATATTTATATTTATATTTATATTTATATTTATATTTATATTTATATTTATATTATATTTATATTTATATTTATAGTTATAGTTATATAAATATATTAATAGTAATATTTATATATTTATATTAATTTATTTATACTCATTTACGATTTTAGTGAACACAAATCCACACTTTCGGGAACGAGTAGGGAAATAGATAATATGCACCGTTAAATGTTTAAGGAATGGTTTCTGAAAAAGGTATGTAACTTTAGGAATTGGTTTAAATATTATCTATTTATTTTCAAAGTATTAAGTATTATTTTTGTATAAATCCTGTGGCGATGCATTAGCTACCCCTGAGATGGTGTCCTTGGCAAATATGTCTTATGGTGCGGTGCATAAATACGATTCATAAGTTGTGAACAGGGTCAAGTGGGTAACTAAGTCTAAAGGAGAAAAAAGAGTGACGCGGGATTACGGATTTCGTACCATGTACGATGAAAGACCTTATTACGGTGAATTAATGAAAATCTTGGAGATTATGTACACTAGAGGGTGCTCGGTTGTGTTATTTGTTTGTAAGTGGTACAAAATGGGTGATGCGAGGACAGAAAACGGGGTAACCTTTATAAACACATCAAACTTTGAGTGGGCCAACAAACCATACATTTTAGCATCGCAGGCCAAGAAAGTGTTTTACATCGACGAGATTAATGCAAAGAAATCAATGAAAGGTTGGAAAGCCGTTTGGGAAATAAACGATCGACGCGGATGGAGTTCTGAGTTATGGGGTTTAGAATCACTACCTACTGGGAATGAGAGCATCATCATACCTTTGTTTAACACTAGGAGGGTTTATGATCCGGTGAACTTGGCATCCACCGAGGAGATCGAGATTGACCCATCTCATTTTCGTATTGATTTGGATTTTGATATGGTTATTGATGAAAACGAGGAAAATGATGATGACACGTGGGAAGAATATGGAGATGAAGACCCTATCTAGGTTGATAGCGATGACGAACATATAGATGACAGTGGATATGAAACTGATTAGGAAAAAAAATTATTTGTCTTAAAACATTTTGTTGGTTTTTGGAGTTGAATTTGAATTTATTTTGATACACTCAAGTTTGACTCAAATAGTTGACTAAATACACCAAACACTCAAGTTTGACTCTAAATAGTTGACTAAATACACCAACCACTCAAGTTTGACTCAAATAGTTGACTGAATATACCAAACACTAAAGTTTGACTCAAATAGTTGACTGAATACACCAAACACTTAAGTTTGACTCAAATAGTTGACTGAGTACACCAAACACTCAAGTTTGACTCAAATAGTTCACTAAATACACCAACACTCAAGTTTGACTAAAATAGTCGACAGAATACACCAAACACTCAAGTTTGACTCAAAATAGTTGACTAAATACACCAAACACTCAAGTTTGACTAAAATAGTTGATTGAATACACCAAACACTCAAGTTTGACTCTAAATAGTTGACTGAATACACCAAACACTCAAGTTCGACTCTAAATAGTTGACTGAATACACCAAACACTCAAGTTTGACTCAAATAGTTGACTAAATACACCAAACACTCAAGTTTGACTCAAATAGTTGACTGAATACACCAAACACTCATGTTTGACTCTAAATAGTTGACTGAATACACCAAACACTCAAGTTTGACTCAAATAGTTGACTGAATACACCAAACATTCAAGTTTTACTCAAATAGTTGACTGAATACACCAAACACTCAAGTTTGACTCTAAATAGTTGACTGAATACACCAAAGACTCAAGTTTGACTCTAAATAGTTGACTAAATACACCAAACACTCAAGTTTGAATCTAAATAGTTGACTGAATACACCAAACACTTAAGTTTGACTCAAATAGTTGACTGAATACACCAACACTCAAGTTTGACTCAAATAGTTGAATGAATACACCAAACACTCAAGTTTGACTCTAAATAGTTGACTGAATACACCAAACACTCAAGTTTGACTCAAATACTTGACTAAATACACCAAACACTCAAGTTTGACTCTAAATAGTTGACTGAATACACCAAACTCTCAAGTTTGACTCTAAATAGTTGACTGAATACACAAAACACTCAAGTTTGACTCAAATAGTTGACTAAATACACCAAACACTCACGTTTGACTCAAATAGTTGACTGAATACACCAAACACTCAAGTTTGACTCTAAATAGTTAACTGAATACACCAAACACTAAAGTTTGACTCAAATAGTTGACTGAATACACCAAACACTCAAGTTTGACTCAAATAGTTGACTGAATACACCAAACACTCAAGTTTGACTCACCAAACAGTTGACCGAATACACCAAATACTCACAAAAATAAAATAAAGAAATAAATGCAAGAAAAAATAAAGAAATAAATAATAAGAAAGAAAAAAGAAAGAAAAAAAGAAAGAAAAAAGTAAGAAAAGAAAAAAAAAACCAATTACTGATGACATCCTTCTTTTAAATTTCGTCGCTAATACATTACCGACGATCTTCTTAATTATTATCGTCGGTAATTTTCACAAAAAATTCGATTGGTCAACTTAGGCGGTTAAGTTTCCCGCTCTTGAAAATTAGCGACGAAATTTGGGATTACCGACGACGCGTGTCGTCGGTAAACGACGACACGCAAGGGTCGTGGGTACGTTGTGGGATGCGTGTCCCATATTACCAACGAAATGGGCATATTACCGACGACACGCGGGTCGTCGGTAATTAATTTTTCTATAAATCCCTAACCGAACTTCATTTCATCCATAGCTACACCAAAAATCTGCAATTCCTTCATTCCCAAGCAATTCCGAGGCTATCCAGGTCCAAATCCAACCAAGAGGTAAGCTTAATCAATCCAAAAACACCTTTTAATTACAACTTTTTTCTTTTTAATTTTTATATTCTAGTATCTTTTTCTTTGTGTTTGTCTTATGATTCCTTCTTCTTGGCATGGATTCATGGACGAAATCTACATCATTTCCACGTAACAGGTTCTAATTTTCGAATTGAAATTGTCATTTTTTGTTTGGATTGAAAAATTTCATGAATGTATAGATGTTTAAATGAATTCCGAATTTGTTATAGGTCATTCTAGGTTGTTTAAAAAATTTATTGTGTTAAAAAACAGCATGTAATTCGAATTGGGTGAAAATTATAGCAAATTGGGGGTTTGTTAGAATTTTTGATATTTGGAGATATATAGGAACCTTTTGTGTAATTTGTAAACATATGATATTGTAAGTTTATTGATTTTTGAAGATATAGGGACCTATCTGCAATTTACATAAGATTATTTGGAATTGTTAAGAATGTAAAAATTTAAGGACCTATTTGCAATTTAATGAAATTTTATGAATTTATAAAGTAAATTTAAAAAATTATAAGGAATAAATAGCAATATTTAGAAAATTAAAAAAAAAAATATAAGGAAAAGAAAGTTTAAGGACTTAAATGCAAATGTAAAAATTTAAGGACTTATTTGCAATTTAATTAAAAAAATTGAATAGAAATA
This sequence comes from Nemophila menziesii, assembly GCA_029959085.1. Classification (NCBI taxonomy): domain Eukaryota; kingdom Viridiplantae; phylum Streptophyta; class Magnoliopsida; order Boraginales; family Hydrophyllaceae; genus Nemophila; species Nemophila menziesii. The sequence continues at coordinate 80,306,425 of JARWIR010000002.1, forward strand.
GTATAGGACTAAATAGTAAATTTAGAAAATTATAAGGACTAAATAGCAATATTTAGAAAATTAAAAAAATTATAAGGAAAAGAAAGTTTAAGGACTTAAATGCAAATGTAAAAAATTTAAGGTCCTATTTGCAATTGAATGAAATTTTATGAATATAAATAGTAAAGGGCTAAATAGTAAAGTTAGAAAATTATAAGGACTAAATAGCAATATTTAGAAAATTAAAATAATTTTAAGGAAAAGAAAGTTTAAGGACTTAAATGCAAATGTAAAAAATTTAATGAACTATTTGCAATTTAATGAAATTTTATGAATATAAATAGTGAAAGGGCTAAATATTAAATTTAGAAAATTATAGATAGATTAAAAAAATTAGAATATTAAAAATTAGATAGATTAAATTATAATATTTAATAAAAATTAAAGGAATAAAAAATTAGAATATTTAAAATTAATAATATTTCCTTTAAATTATAGATGTCTTGTCTGTTGTAATGGGTCGTGGACATGACGGAGAGATGGGATGGGTAACACTCCCCTGAGGGATCCTAATCGTCCCTTAAACGATTGTAAACAACCCTCAGGTAATAAAAAAATAACCGAATAATTTAAATTAATATATTTATAGAGGTATAATTACAATTAATATAAATAAATAATTAATAAATATTTATAAAGGTATAATTACAATTAATATAAATAAATAATTAATGCAACAGGGTCTCGGAAAAGACTAAGATGCCCCCGAAGTGTCACGTCTATAAGAACAGCTCAGGAGACTTTAGAAAAAGTTGGCTGGCCCATACCAGTTGACTTTTCTATTATCGATTGCACGTGGTACTTTGTCGGGCCATACAGCAAACACGTGGGTCAAGTGGTGGGGAACGCAGTTCAAGAAGTCTTGCCTCCTTGTTACAAAGCATGGGCAAATGTCCCCGACCATTCTAAAGGGGTTATTCTACAGCGACTCCAAGAGTTTTTTGACCTAGAGGAATGGAGGCGACGAGCGGATTGGGATGAAATCACACAGAGATTGACCACGATGACATCTACGGCCTACAGGCGATGGAAACCGGATCTGAAAATCGACTACTACAACAGGAATACTACATCCCCGACCCAGATGTTCTCCCAGAGTTTTGGGAAAGAGCGAAGAAGATGTGGGATGACGAGAATGTACATGTACAAAATAATAACTTATTAATTATTTAATAAGTCTTTATTTATTAATTTTATAACTCTTTATTTATTAGTTGTAACAGAGACAGGCAGAGATTAATAAGAAGAATCGAGAGTTGCAGACAGTTCCTAGCAAGACGGGGTCTAGGAACTTATCCCAGACTCGGGAAATTATCATAGAGGTATAATTTCTAACAATAAAAATTTAATTTAGTATTTTATTAATTTAATTTTTAATTAATTATTATTTGTTATTGTATATTGTCTAGGGGAAGCTGAAGACCATGACGAAAGAGTCGTTGACTTTCTTTGACGATGAAACCCAGGAGGAGATGGAGCTTCCTCCTTTAAGCGGCTATTTCGATCACCTGTCTTACGATCCAATTACAGATACCTGGCGTGACCAGCGTTTAGAACGAGCTAGCGTAAGTTTTTTTTAATTGCTTTATATTAAATACTTATTTTTAACTTTACTTTTTTTATTAATCTAATTTATTTTTAAATCGAAATCTAATTACATGGTGTTTTTCGGGAGAAGATGAAAAGGAAAGTTGTGGAGGCCGGAGCCGAGGGAGCTGATGTTTCTGTCCACAAGTAGATGGATGCCATGCTGGAGACTATCATGGAGGTTGTGGCCCCACCCAGGACAAAATATTGGGTGCCAACCATTGGTCCGGTCCGAAAAAGAGCCCGGACTCCTACACAGCCGGATGGGCAGAACGAGGAGCTTCTCAAGGCGATGCTGGCAGGAATGAACGAGCTTCACGTGGCTCAAGAACTTGACCCTATACCGGATCCAAACTTCGCATCAACCGGGCCCACAGATTCTTCGAGTAAGCCGAGTTAGCAGCCGAGCATGATAGACACGCTCCTCGAAGCGTTAAACGGCATGAGACTCGCCCAAGGACTTCCCGCGATCACCGTACCCGAGCCCTAACCCACTGGTCAGGAGAGAGAAGATGAAGACGAGGATTTGAATGATCCTTGATTGTGTTTGTTTTTTACGTTGGTGTGTAATTTGACTTTACGATTTTTGCTATGTTTGACTTTGACTTTGGCTTTACGTGTGACTTTGACTATTATTTCGCTATGTTTGACTTTAATTATCGAATGTAAGACTATTATTCTTGATTTTAATTTTGTAATGGTATTTTCTATAAATTTTTGGATTTTTATTTATTATGTATTTTATTTGCATTATATATAAAATCAAAACAAAAATTAAAAAAAAACAAAAATACAATTAAAAATGTATATTAAAAAATATTATTAATCAGCGACGACATTGATGTCGTCGCTAATATATAAAATAAATAAATAAATAAATCATTTATGTTGGAATAAAAAAAACAAAAAAAACTTAGCGACGAAATATCCGTCGCTAAGTTCCGTCGGTATAATAATTAAAAAAAGGAAAATGTAAATCAATAATCAACGAATAAAAAAAAACTAATTACTTAATTACCGACGAACCTAGTCATCGGTAACTTGTAAGCCTAGCGACGACACTCGTTGTCGATAAGCTTCTGAGTAATTAGGGACGAAATCACCACATTTCGTCGGTAATAGACCAATCACCGACGAAGCCATAAGGACGACATATTACCGACGACATACGGGTTATTACCGACGACGCGTGTCGTCGGTAACGTCCAGAATGTTGTAGTGATATTTGGTATCATTAGGTATTAAGTAATATATAATTTTTCATATTTTACTAAACTTTTTTTTGTTTTCATTTATGAACTCTTAATCCTCTGCCATAATTTTATTAATAATTTATTGAATTTTTTTATTTAAAATAAATAACTAATAACATTATAATTTTATTACTAGAGTTTGATTTGATATTAAAATATTTCATCAATTTCATTAGTGTTGCTATTAATCTAAGATTAAGTGTCATTTAGTTTTCTATATATAATAACCAACCGTTTACTTATTTTTAAATTTTATATTTTATTGGTAATTATGATAATTCCTTAGATAATTATTTTGTAATATAAAAAATCAAATTATGAATATACATAATAAGTTGAAAAGAAAATATATGATCTTCTTTCAGAATATAGTAGTTTAGTTAAGATTTTTCTTTAATAATTTCAATATTTTTTTAATTTAAAAATATACAAGAATATATTGGAGATGAAGCAAATTCAATACATAGTTAATATAAAATCAAAGGATAAGTATAGAAGATATAGAATATAAGGATATTTTAATTAAATAAATAACATATTAATGGAAAAAAATAAGAATAGAATTCAACCCATCCTAGGAATAATTTTGTGTAAAAACGTAATATAACTTATAAATATAGTACACCATGTTAACCTTTAATATACTATCTATCCATAAATTTTCTTGTTGAATACTATTATTGTTAATGGTCGGAGTTCCATTTGGAAATCACCTTCCTATGGTGCTCTAACTATTTATATATTTTCTGGTACTATAAGTAAGAAACTTATGAGGAATATCACTTAGTATAAAGTTCCAATTTACTTGACTAAGACAAACACGCTCGAAAAAGTTTATTTATAAAAATTTTGCACCCTTTCATTGTAAAAATGTTATAGTGATCACCAAGTTTAATTCATTCACTCTGTATTTCTATTCCATATCTCATTCGATTACTTCGAAATTTAAGTATAACATAACAATTATAAATTGTAGTTATTTGTTCGAACTAGTTAATTTATGGTCAATACATTAATAATAGTCTGAATACTATAATAATGTCTTATGTTAATATCTAAATATAATAATATATATAGTTTAAAGATATTATTTCATAAAATTACTTATCTTATGAAAATCCTGACCAATTTTTGTTATTTATCAATATATTATTAATTTTTAGTACAATTATTAAATCATTAGATTAAATTATTTAAATAAATACCTTCATATTGTAAAAATTAAATAACATTCATAATTTATTTTATGTCAATGAATAATGTTTAAAGGATTTGATATATCAAAATTTATATTATTATCTAAATAATATAATTAAAGCCAAGTAAAAAATTCATAAATTCATTGAGTTGAGAGATTAATACAATAGTTTATAATTATTCCACTGATGTATTACAAATGTATTTATTATTTATTTATCTTCTCAACAATTGTAAAAACAACTACACTTACGTTCTCCAGGTTTGTCACCAAGACTGCAAAGTCCATCTCCATTATAAGAAACATGACATTCGAACCTGCAAGTTGAAAGTGAACAATCTCTTGGGCTTAATATCGTGACACATTGCTTTGCAGCAGCTCTTGGAATTGCTATATCAACTGAAAAATAAATACATAAATACTAAGAAAATGTAAAAGATTATATAAATAATTTATTTCAACATAAAAATATATATATAAATAAATTAAACTGCAACTAAATATATATTATTTTATCTATCCTCGTTGGTGAATTTAAATTTTATTCTCAATGGTTAAGGTAGAATGATTATCTAATTCAACTATATTTTTCAAACTTGGTTTTTAAGCAAGAATTACACATAAAATTATATAAATTATCTCAACCAAACATGAGATTTAAATAATCTTTTATAACAGCCCGTAGATCATTTTCTTTTGATTATAATAAAAAACAATTATCACTACACCTGCATGAAAGTGAATGCATACCCTAAAAATAATAAATTATTATAATATAAAAAATTTAATATTAATATTAAACTCATAGAGAAATCGAGGTTTAACCTGAAATGACAAGAATAATAAGAAATAAATATGAATATGTGAAATTAGTCATTTCTAAAGATTTTCGATTGTAATACAAAAATGTGACGTTAATAGCTCTAGTATTTATATATGATATGAGAAACCCACATTTATGTATTGTTTGGATTCAGATTTTTAAAGGAACAGAAAGAAAATGATAAGAATAAATTTTTCTTTTCTATATTTGAATTTGATTTGTAATTGATGGAAAGTAATTCAATGGAGTGCACAATCCTTTCTTTTCCTTTAAAAATGTCAATTATTTAATCCTCCCACTTTGTAGTCATTGCAAAAGAAAGGAAATGATTACTTTTTAAAATGTCATAACTAACCTTATAATTTTAATATAATAATATTTTACATAACCTAAAAAGGGTATAAAAGTATTTTTATTTAAAATAATCCTTTCATTTCCTTTATTAATGTCAATCCAAACAAGTGATTTCGTAATCAGTTACTTTCTTTTTCTTTATTAATATTTTTATAATCCAAACACGGTTGTCACTTTCCTTTCCATTTATTTAATATTTTTATAATCCTATCATTTCTTTTCCTTTGATAATCTGAACCAAACAATGCATTAGAAAAAATTATTGTTTCTATAGAATTGTTCATGTTATTTATTTTATTTATTTAAGTTATTAAAAGTTGTCAGTTACATATAATATTACTCCCTCCGTTCCTAAAAGATTGTCACATTTGCTTTTGTACATAAACTAAGAAATGTCATTTATTATCCACGTGATTACTAAAATTACCTCCATAAAGTGTCTTGATATCTTAAATAGGCATTGGGAACATATATTATAATATTTAATTAGGGGTGAAAGTGGTATAAAGAATTAAAAAGTATCTTGATTTTTTAAAGTGACAATCTTTTTGGAACAACTAGTTTTAGTATAAGTGACAACTTTTTAGGAATTGAGGGAGTACTACATTAACAATATGTGTATCTATAAAAAGTAATAAATCATGGTTATAATAATCAAATATGGGATATCATCATTTAATATATTTAATGCCTTATAAAAAATAAAAAATAGTTTTTCATTAAATGTCAAATTAATTAAAAAAATATTTATGTAATAAAACCATATTTTATCACATAAAGGTATTTACTTATATTTCAAATAAAAAATTTACAATATTAAACTTTTTAAATATTATTAGTTTTAACCTGAAAAATGTAAGGTTATATTCAACTAATCAACACTTATATTCCTTAGAATTTAAATCTACTTGACTATTTCTATATTATATAATAAAATAATAAAATATTAATATTAAAGTTAAGCTATACTGACAATAAATATTATCTCTTAAAAATATTTTTATTTATGAACTCATCAATTATTTTATATAGTCTATGTATAAGAAAGTATTCATACTTATTATACAATAAGTATTGCTATCCTGAAATTTGTTTTATTGGACAAATATATTTATGCACGTATTTTAACCTTATCAATTGAAATATCATAACTACAAAATTCTCCCAACTTTTTGGAAAAATCAAAATATTTATTCATAATTGATAATGAAATATTTATGTATTATCTAATTGTACTATAATACAACCACACAAATATGACATCACAAAATATTTGGTATAATTAAATATTCAACAATATATAACTTTTGTATATAACACTTAAATCTTTTTTCATCTTCTTTTATATATGGACTCGTAATCCTCCCGATAATGAATTTGTTATTATTTTGTTGAAAAAATATTTCTTAGAATGAATATAAATATTCATTAACATCTTCATTGTATTATTGGTGTTCAATTTGATATTAAAATATTTTATTAATATCATTCGTTTTGCTTTTAATCTCAAATCAATTCATATTTAGATTTTTACATATGATAATTGATAATTTACTTAAAATTAAATTTTATAATAAATCTGAAGTTATGATTGTTCCTCACGTAATTAATTTATTATATTAAAATTTAAATTATGAATAAACATATGATGTCTCCCGATTTGTTCTAATTATTAGCCCCTTGGAGACATCCTTTTAGGTGAATAAATGACTCATTTGATAGACTTTTAGGCTTATTTGATCATATTGCACTTTCTCCCCTTGGAAATTAACTATTTGCAGAATCCGAGCTTTTGTGCCTAAATTTGACTATTTTTAATGCAAAATTAATAGATTCTTGAATTTCATAAAAGACCAATCCAAGGAGAAGAAGTGAGAATAAAGTCTTAGTGTATCTTAGAGTGTTAGGAAATGATTTTTACTCGAGTTTCTATTTTTCGAGTGCACTTTCCTATTTCTATTTCTTGATTTATTGATTTATTCTTTTTAAGCATATGCGGTTTAATTATTTACTTAATGTGAAGCTTTAAAAGATAAATGGTAATTACTTAGAGACCAAGTCAAGATAAAGAAGTAAAGGAAAGAAGATTTACATGGAAATAAGAAGATTTAGGAAAGATATATGAAAAGAAGGAAAAGATAAAGCTGCCTTATGAATCTGAAATTCCAGCCACGTTTTAAAGATCAGTCCATAACTTACGATTGGCTAGGAATCTGGACGAGTGGTCTGCACCAATAGAAATCTCTTTCCAAGACAAGCAGTTTCATATATTGGAACTTCTCAAACGGATAAGTATTGAAAAAGATATGACCAAATCAAATCAGCAACAGAATCTTGCCTTTCCTAGAATTTAGGGCTACGAATTTAAGAGTTCTTAACTTGTCTTCCACTCCAAGTAAATTAGACCTAGGGTTCCCTAACACCTATAAATACACCCCTTAACCTCCTCTTTTTACACACTTCAGAGAATTACACAAGAGGCTTAAGGTTTTCAAGTCAGAGCAAGAAGGCAAGGAGAAGCTAGTGCTGGAGGAATCCAGTTCTTCCATCAACAGTCATCCTACCCTTTAGGTTTTTAATTTATCTTTTTTATTTGAACATGAATTCCTTTTATTTAATGTTAGTCTTTAATTTTCTTATGAGCTAAATTTCTTTATACTTGAGAATCGCATAAAAGGGTTGAACCTTAATTAATTAATCTGTGTTTTGAATTTGGGATTGTTTAGATTTAAATAGGATTGAGTTTTATATATTGGATATTACTTTGTTTTCATTACTAATTCTTTTCTGCGCAACTAGAATTAGCTGTTAGTATTTGGGCTATTCTCTTTAGTGGCGAAGTGATCATCCGACAGGGGGGTTTGAATACAGATCTAGGTAATACCCGTGTAATGTTCGTTATTAACCGACAGGCTTAACTAGTTACATAGCCAAAGAGGTAAAATCATATCATCCGAAAAGGCATATTCGACCATACAGGTGTTTATGATACTTTAGGATAGCTTCTAGGTCCACCCGATAGGGGGCTAGGAGATATTAGAGTCCCGGCTAATATTATAATTCCAATTCTTTTCCGCGCAACTAGAATTAGCTTTTAGTATTTGGGCTATTCACTTTAGTGGCGAAGTGATCATCCGACAGAGGGGTTTGAATACAGATCTAGGTAATACCCGTGTAATGTCCGTTATTGACCGACAGGCTTAACTAGTTACATAGCCAAAGAGGTAAAATCATATCATCCGAAGAGGCATATTCGACCATACAGGTGTTTATGATACTTTAGGATAGCTTCTAGGTCCACCCGACAGGGGGCTAGGAGATATTAGAGTCCCGACTAATATTATAATTCCAATTCTACCCTTAAACATAACATAGATTATATTGATTAAGTGGATTCCTTACGAGACTCAAGTATCTCTCTTATCTGAAGTTAGTCGTTATTTACTTTATTTCCTTTCTGTTTATTTAATTTTAGTCTTTACTTTATTTGCAATTTTAATTTACAAAAACCAAACAAAAATTCTTATCTTTTATTTTCTAGTTTAGCAATTATTCTTACTACTTGATTAATATTTGGGTTGAACCTAATCCGTCCCTGAGAACGAACTTGATTATCATATATTACTTGGGACAACCGTAAACTTGCGGTTAAGTGGTTCCTTTATCTTTGCACTTAATTTTATAACACCCTAGGATCCACCAACATAACAAGTGGAAAAGATAATATATGATCCTCTTTCAAAATATAGTATTTTAACAACATTTTTTCTTTAATAACTTTGCCATTTTTTTCTATTTGGAAGTAAATAAGAATATGGTGTAGATGAAACAAATTTAATCGATATATATGAATTAAATCCAAATGATAAGTACATCTGGTAGAAAACCTAATAATGTACGAATACAAATAAAATAAAAATAATACCTTACTAGAAAAAAATTATCATAAATTACCACCAATCTTATGAATAATTCAATCTAGACATATGTTCTATATGTATACTGAGTAATTTTATAAGAAAAATCTCTTTTAAAACTCTTAAACAATATACTTAAAGTACAAACTTTATAAACCCAATGAATTGAGAAATCGGCTAAATAGTTTATAAATCCTCTACTAATGTATGAAAAATATTATTTATTTATCTTCTCAACAGTTGTAAAACTGCAAATATATGTCTCAAATAGTCCACCACTAGTGAAAACTTTATTTCCATTATAATAAAATAGACATTGTTTCTTGTAATTTCATAGTTCACAATCCTTAGGATCTAATATCATAGTGCATCTCTTTTTTACATTAACTAGTGGAATTGATATTGCAACTAAACAATAAATACATTTATTAGAAAATACAAAAGATTATATGAATAATATATTTAAATATGAAAATAAGTGTATATATAAAGTAAGTAATCTTGAACTAAATATATATAGTTTTATCCATTCTCGTTGGTGAATTTAATTTTTTTCTCTATGTTTAAGGTGGAATTTGTATTATCTACTTTAAATATATTTTCCAAACTTGATTTTCATGAAAGAATCACAAATAAAATTATCAAGATAATCTCAACCAAACATGACATTTAACTAACTTTTTGTAACACACCTACCCGTATTGTATATCAAATCATTATTTCAATAATCAATTATGGTATTTCATTATAAAATACAATTTAAGCATTCTTAATGATAAAAAATATCTATTATTCAAAATTCGATTAGGTTAAAAGATGTTTATGTAGTAAAACAAAATATTTATCACTTAGAGGTATTGACTTATATTACACATAAATACTAGTAAAATATTTATACGGTATGAAACCTTTTAAATATTATATTACTAGTTTTAACAAGAAAATGTTAAGGTTATATTCAACTTTGATTCTCATAATTTGATACAAGTTGTCTATTTCAATATTATTTTGTTTAAAAAAATAATATCAAAATTGAGTTATATTTACAATAAATATTACCTTTGAAAACTATCACTTTCCAATAAACACGTAAATAACTGTATATATGTTATGCATAAGAAAGTCTACCTACTTATTATTCGATAAGTATTGTTATGTCAGAATTAGTTTGATAGGACAAACATATTTATGCGTGTACTATAACATTCTCATTTAAAAGATCTTAACTAAAAAATTCTGCTACCTTTTTGAAAAATTCAAAGTATTTGTTCACAATAGGTAATAACATATGGATGTATTATCTAATTATACTCTGATACAAACAAAATAAACATAACATCATCAAATATTTGGTATCATTAGCTATTAAATAATATATAATTTTTTTATATTTCATTTAACTTTATTTTTGTTTTCATTTATGAACTCTTTATCTTGTGCCACAATTTTATTAATAATTTACTGAAAAGAATAGATAAAAATTAATATTTAATATATCGTATTATTGGAGTTTGATTTGACATTAAAAAATATTTTATTAATAGCATTAGTTTTTCTATTAATAATTTATTGGAAGTTATGATAATTCCTTAGACAATTATTTTGTAATATTAAACTCAAATTATTAATAAGTTGAAAAGACAATATATGATCTTCTTTTTTAATATAGTAGTTTAGTTATGATTTTGCTTTAATAATTTTGATATTGTTTCATTGGAAAATATATAAGAATATGTTGGAGATGAAACAAATCCAACAGATAATTAAGTATTAAATTCAAAAGATAAGTATAACAGGTAGAGAATATAAGGACATTTTCATAAAATAAAACACAAAGATAAATTAATGGAAAAGAATTGGAATAGAATACAACCCATCCTAGGAATAATCTTGTTTATAAATGTAATATATGTGTAAATTGAGTTATTTTTTGGAAAAAGAAATCTGTAATAACTTATAATTATAGTACACCATGTTAACCTTTTATATACTATCTATCCATAAATTTCGAATACTATTTTTGTTAATGGTTTAATTTTATGAACAACATAAATGTAATTGCCGGAGCCTTCCTATGGTGCTTTAACTATTTATATTGTTTTTGGTATTATAAGAAAGAAACTTATGAGGAATATCACTTGGTATAAAGTTTCAATTTACCCGACTAAGACAAACACGCTTGGAATATTTTATTTATAATTTTTTTGCAACCTTTCATAGTAAAATTGTTACAATAATCACAAAGTTTAATTCATTCACTCGGTATTTCTATTCTTTATCCCATTCCTTAACTTCAAAAATTCAAGTATAACATATTAATTTTAACTTTTAATTATTTCTTCAAACTAGTTATTTTATTATAAATACATTAATAATAGTCTGAATATTATAGTAATGTCATATGTCAATATCTGTAAATAATAATATTTTATAATTTAAAGATTAGTTGATAAAATTACTTAACCTATGAGTACCATTACCAATTTTTAACATTTATCCATATTTTATCAATTTTTAGTACTGTTATTAACTCTTTTGATAAAATTATTAAAATACAATACCTTCATATTGGATTGATAGCAAACAGAGCCTGGATGATAAAGATTCGTGAAGTTATGTTCTCTTCTCGAGGACTAAAGGTTGAGTTATGTTGATGGATATGGTTAAATAATGGTTTAGGGGCTGCTAGGAGGCTTATATAAGAGCTTGAAAATGACTTAGGTTTTTCATGGGCTTACAATTAATTTAAGCTAGCCAAAACCTGTTTTCACTTAACATATTTCTAGTTCAAGTCACAATGGAAGAAAATGGCGTAACTTTTTCATCTCAACTCTGAAATGACTTTCTTCACTTCCCTCACGGGACTTACTTCAATATCTTTCTTAATTAAAATTAATCAGGTTCAGAGCTCTTACCAATATTTTGTGGTGACTAAAACAATAGGGCGTTAAGATTTCTCTAACAAACGCTCCAACTTCCCAATGTGACTCTAGACTCAATTCACGCCTTGGTTTGGGTTTATCTTGACTTTTTAACTTCTTATCTTCATATTTGAATCTTGTATTGGCCATGTACCTAAAAGCTACACAATTTAGGTATAAAATCTGTATTAATATTAATATGTCCATACCAAGAAGCAAAAGTACAATATACTAAATAATAGTGAAAAATTCTCGCTTAGGCTCAATAAACTCCTAAAATAATGTCTTGTAAATAGACTAATCCATCACAAAAAGAGAGACATCATGATGCATGTTTAGTAAACAAAGTTGTAGTATGTGTCATTAACTGGAATGGAAAACTAGTGCAACCGAACAGCTTAAAAAGGATATCTAGCAAATTGTGTACATGAAAGAGAAAATGCAATTGATGAACAACACAACAACCACCCTTGGTCTCAAAACAACATCCATAAAGGGTCTCCTTTTGCAATCCAGTTGTAGAAGCGAATGTAGTTTAGCTGCAAACTTTGTAAAATAAAAATAATTTGTGTAGAAATATTTGTATGAAGAATGGGAGGTTTTTTAAGCGCCAGGAAGAATATGAGATAGATATTTTGGGTTATCAAGTTTTTTAGATAATACGAGTTGTTCACGTAATTCATTGTTTGAAGGGACATGTTTGGAAATATATTGGAGGAAGAAACTTCTTTTATGGTGGGGTTAGTAAATAAACTAAGAAACAAGATGCAGGTGATACACAAAGGATTTTAGAGAGACAAAAAAAGAGCAAGACTTAAGAGAAAATATTGGAGAGTTAAAGGTGCACACTTTGAAAGCAACAAGGGGAATCCCTCTAAAAACCTTTAATTATTCATACAAAAAATGGAGAACAATGGGATTCCCCTCACCCCATAAGAGGCAGGGTAGTAAGGCTCATTCAAACGCATAAAGGGATTGATCTGTCAAGTTCGAAATCATAAAAGTGTTTGGCTTGTATTTAAATTTGATAATGATGAGGATAAGAAACATATATTAACAAAGGGTCCTTATTTATCGTATGGTAGGATGCTTGTCTCTCTGAAATCATGGATTATTTGACTATGGAAATCATTAGATTAAGAAGTATCCCACATGGATCATTATTCGTAACTTGTCAGAGCAAACATGCACATATAGGGTATTGATAAAATAGCTTCACAAGTGGAAAAACCTGTAAGAACTGATGGGATCACGTTGATTAGCAAAGATATACATTTGGGTTTCAATTGATCCTGATTTGAATAAAAGTTGTAAGGAGATTATTGAGCTAGAATTCCCAAACAAAAAAGTTTATATGCTTAAATATAGTATAAAAATCTTCCCAATAGATGTATCAAATGCAAATGATTTGGCCACACCAAGGATAAGTGCTTCCATGATAACAATGCTAGACCTCGAACAGAAACCAATTATACCAAAAGAAGTATTGTTGTTTCGAGTTATTCTCACATCGTTACCGTATTCCAAAATTATATAATAAGAAACAATAATCCAATTACATGAAACAACAGCTGGTAACTGTTTCATTTGACACTCAAGCAACAACAATTACTTCTAATTGCATCACATCATTGACAATATCACTCAAGTATGCTACCATTTTGGAAATTCAAAACTTACAGGTGACCAAGGAATTATGCAAGGAGATATATCCTGGAAGTAAGGAATGTGGATATCGATTAATTCTAGCTCTTTTTCATGTAGAAAAAACTTGTTCTCAAACTGGAAGCTATGGATAATCACCAAAATGTAGTGATGCATGTCAAGTAAACAAAGTTGAAGTATGTGGTATTAACTGGAATGGAGAAATTAGTGCAGCCTACCAACTTTAAAAGTATTTGCAGCAAATTTTGTATATGAAAGAGAAAATGCAAACTGGTTGTTGTGGTTCCAGGTGTGATATATTTGCTACCTATGGAACTGTATCTCCCCGCAAGCGTATGGTTTGTCATCAAGTAAAAATGTGATAAGCTCAAGGTTATCGTTCCTCGGGGACTACCAAGATTTTAGTAATTATATTTTTTATGTAGTGCAATGTAGAATCGCAAGTAAAATAATAATGATAATAATACGCATTTTGATTTAATTTTAAATTAAGGGACTAAGTTGCAATTGCAATAAATGATTAACTAAATTGCAATCAAATAAATTACTAAAAAGATTAGAAAATGTGAAATGCTTGATCCTTGGGAGTAATCATCATAATTAATTACTATCTTGTTATTGGTTTAATGGGGAGTTGAGTGATTCTCATAGTCGGGATTCAATAGCACCCCAACTCCCGTCAGGGTAACTTAGAGCTTAACCTTACACACCAGCTGGAAATCCGATGAATTTAACTCCTTACCCTATTGACTATATAGCGGACAAGACCGCGAGGTTCAATGCCTCACACTAGACGTTTATATACTATGTCTCAATCAGACCCCCCCCCCTTCTGGGTGATAGCCGAAAGTCTCAAACTACCTATGTGTGATCAAGACATAAATAGGCAACAAGTATAAATATGTAAAACAATGGAATAAATAAACTTCAATTTATTTCAATATAATATTTATCCCAAATATCCAAATTGAAGCTAATAATCATTTAATGTTCATACCCATGGCAAGTTTCAAGGAAAAATGTTTATCTCATACTAAATAAATTAATGTACAATAAACTATTGATAGGATTATGTCCGGAAGATAAAATGGAAACACTTTACTCTTTGGATTGAAGGGATTCAGATAAGGGATAAAGAAGAATCAATGGGTTCATATACAAACCATTCTCTTCATCTCCTCCTTCTAAAATAAGCGCTATTTTCTGTGTCTTAATCTATTCCCTCTTAGATGATATAATAGATAATGAAATGGAGCTGGAAAATGGCTTATATACAACCTAAAAAATGGTGGCCCCTTTAGGCTTGCTTAATTCAGTTTGGGGCTAACCCATTTTACTTAATAGATTTCAGGTTCGAGCCATGGCAGCGGTTATTAGCATAACTTATTCATCTAAAATCGAATTGAATTTCGTCACTTGCAAAATGACATTGACTTCAAGGGCTCTCTAAAATCAAACGAATCGGTTCCAAAGATCTTATCCATATGTCGTAGTGACTGAAACATTAAGGTTCAAATATTTCTCCATCAAACGCTCCAACTTTCCAAAGTGGCTCTAAGCTTAATTTATGTTTTGACTTGGGTGTTTCTCTTAACTTATTGACTTCTTATCCTCATCTTGGACCCTTGTATCAATCATGTACCTAAAATATACACACTTAACACACAATTAAGGCACAAATTCTCTATAAACAGTAATAAGTCCAAAACTATTGGTAAAAGTGCATTATAGCAAATAACAGGGTATAATCCCTCACTTAGGCCCAATAAACTTCCAAAATAACGTCACGTGAATGGATTTATCATCACAGAAACAGAGACATCAATGAACAACACAAAGCAACACAACACCCGCCCTTATTGTCGAAACAACAACTACGCTTAGACTCTTTTTGCACTCGTGTTGAAGAAAGAGTCCAAATTAGCTACAATATGTGTAAAATAAAAATAATTTCTGTGTAGATAGTGTTGAGAAAATACGTATGAAGAAATGTAGGTTTTTTAAACGTCCGGAGAAAGAACATGAGATAGATATTTTGGGTTATCAAGTTTTTCGAATAATACGGGGTGCTCAGGTAATTCAGTGTTTGAAGAGACACGTTTGGAAAATATATTGGAGTAAGAAACTTCTTTTGTGGTATTAGTTAGTAAAATAACAAAGAAACAAGATGCAAGCAATAAACGGAAAAAATTTAGAGAGACGAAAAATAGCACGAATTAAGACAAATTATTAAAAGATTAAGGTGCACCCTCTGAAAGTGCAAAAGAGGGGAAGTCCTCTAAAAACCTTTAATAATTATGACAAAATGGATCATAAAAATATTCCCCTTTCCCCATAAGAAATGAGGGGTAGTAAGGCTCATTTGGAGGAAGTATGATTATATGAATTTTGGAAACTAGGAGTACTCGCGTATTATCCCAAAAGGCGTGATGAATAAATCAACACTCGATGGAGCTACTGCTCACAAGTTTATGAATACTGAAAAGTATTAAATATTTAAGTAAGGAGTTTTATCGTTCTCCACAAGAACCATGAGTTTAGTTTCTTTTTGATTTATGGAATGTACATGGGTCAAGTTGCAATCACAAAAGATTGAAGGTCTTTGTTTTGTGAGAGCAAAAGACAAAAATAATAATTAAAATGCGATAAATGAGAATATCAGTAAAGGATCTGAATTACAAAAATATTAAATATATGAGATGAGAATATATCTTGAGAACACGCAAGTAATTCCCAATAGTTTTGGTTTTACACTTTATCCCTTTTAGGTAAAAATTAGATTCATGCAATAATGGGGAATCAACTACTTCCCTATATTCCTTCCGGGTGGATAGAAAGACGTACCTTGAAGTCTTCACGGAGAGTGAAGTGATACATCGGGGTAGAGATTGTGTACTAGTCCTTGTGTGTCAATACACAAGACAAGGCTTCACGGACAGTAGAGTGGTACATCAGGTTAGAGATTGTCTACTATTCATTGTGTTTCTATACACAAGATAAGACTTCACATTCTAGTGAAGTGATAATTGAGCTAGAGATTGTCTATTATTTATTGTGTGGCGATACACAAGCGAAGGCTTCACTGGCTTGGGAAGTGTTACATCGGGAGTGGAAAATATCCACTTGCTTTCTTTATGTTGGATATACAAATATTGTGTTACTACAAATGGTTGTTTCAAAGAGGGTGTACAATTTTGTGGCCTGACCAAAAGACACACAAGGAGTTACAGTGGAGGAATTGAAGTCCTAAGGGTGTTCATACTTTAGCTAGTGGATGTTAGATAATTGAACCGATATAAATCGTGTGTTTGATTTCTTTTCCTTGTCTCTTTAACATGTACATATTTGTATAGTTTTATCATAACCTTTACTTTGTATATATTGGTAGACTTAAAATCATGCATGCTAGGTGATTATTGAACTGTTCCACTTTATTCTTTACTAGTGTTCGTCATTGAACATATACACCTAGAGTTAGATTGAGTTCTCTTGTTCTCATATCTTATCTCTAAGTGTAACTTTTGTCTAAGTATCTAAAGTACAAATTTTGGACCTTTATATAATAAGAAATTTTTTGATTTCGAGTTAAATTTAAGAACTTTTTTTTGTCTTATTCAACACCCCATCCGTCTTATAAAAAGCATTTTATCTACTCTTTATTCCAATCGTAACTATAATGAGATGGATTGAATACATGATTGATGTAGTCAAAGGCTTTAGAACTATGTCTATCTTGTAGGGTTCTTTGTTAAGTTAACTTATAATTGTAAGTCCGCAATTTTATTGTGCACATGTAAAAGTTAGAGAGAAGAGATAAAGATATCTCTTCTCTTTCATCTTAAGTCAGTTAGGTAAACATGGGTTTTTTTATTCGTTTTTTACACAAATTTGAAAGATTTTCTATTTATTTTCTTCTTTTGTTGTTGCCATTGAAAAAAATCACACAATAACCTACTCTTATGACTATCCATGTATAGTTTTGGATTCAACGATGACGTCAAGAGTTTTGGGCCTGATTGATCCCAAGTTCTTATGCTCAAATATGTTCATTTGGGTGTTGGATATTTCGCACAATAAAGATAGTAGTTGTGTTGGAATTATCGAAACAACATTAACTTGTGATGTCCCCCAGCTGTCTCAATGTTGTTCTTCTAACTTTCTTGAGGCATGAGGCTTGATGTTGGAGGGATTGAAAAGAGTGGGGTGCGACGAGGGGTGGTGGGTGGAGGAATGGAGATACAGAAGGGCTACAAACGTGGGTTCTAGTGGAATAGTGGATGGGGGTCGGTGGTTGGTTTTATGTTGGTTTTTTACTATGATAGGTGTGTGTTGATACTTAACGAGTTGGATAATCGGTAGGGATGGGATGGGATTGGTGACGTGGTTGCCTAAGGTGGATAGGGTATTGGAAAAGGATTTTGAATTTGTATTTTGTGTAATATAGATTGTCGATAATTATGTAATTAGGCCGCTTGGGCCCATATCACTTTGTACAGAGAGAATTATATTAGACATTAGATAGGGGAATTTGATTCAATTTCATAGGTTGTTTCTTATAAATGCTTGGATAGAGGAATTGGGAAATGAAGGTAGTGGTGTTTTCACTTGGATGAGTATAAAGACGCATATGCTTTTTTGGAAAGCAAATTTAGCCAATGTGTTTGTCATGATTGAAGTGAACTGTATCAATTGTAATGTTTGGAATTTGCAAGGTGTTGGCGCAATCTAGTGGATGTGGGAATTCGCAAGGGAATAAGTAGGTTCGTATAAGACTATTAAATTGTATACAATTGTTAAAATGGTAAGGAGTATAGACGGGGGATTGGTAAGATTTCCTTTCAAATACATCATGAATTAGTGAAATATGTTTGCTTTGGTTGGATTGTATATATTTGAAATGCATATTTGTGAGGCATGGTGTTGCTTACAAGTCGGGATGCCATATGGAATAGATATTTTACTAAGTTGTGGAAGGATTAAGTTGTGAATCTACCCTTTCTTTTCCTGGACCTCTGTGGTCAAAACCCATTTGTGGGTTATTTGGGGGATTTGAAGTGTGATGCAAGTCACGGCAGTGGTATTATCTGTGATTAGATACCTCCCGTTAGCTTTGGTTCTAGAATTTCTTTGTCTGTTGATTTTGATTTTGTTCCAATGATAGGGGATCATATAGGTTAAGTTTAAGGTTAAGGTTGAGGTTAAGTTGATTATGAGGTTAAGGTTAAGTTTAAGTTAAGGTTAAAGTTAAGGGTAAGGTTAAGTTTAAGTCTAAGGGTAAGGGTAAGGTCAGGTTTAAGGTTTAAGGTTTAAGGTTATTGTTAAGTTTAAAGTTAAAGTTAATGTTAAGGTTAAGGTTAAGGTTAAAGTTAAGGCTAAGGCTAAGGCTAAAGTTGTGGCCAAGTATACTTCTAAGGCCAAGGCTAAGGTCAGGGCTAAGTCTAAGGTTATGGTTAATATTAAGGTTAAGTTTAAGGGTAAAGTTAAGGTTAGGTTAACTTTAAGGTTAAGGTTAAGTTTAGATTTGAGGTTGAGGTTAAGGTTAAGGTTAAGGTTAAGGTTTAGGTCAAGGTTGATTTTAAGGTAATGTTAAATTTAAGGTTGAGGTTAAGGTTAAGGTTAAAATTTTAGGTTAAGATTTAAGATTTAACGTTTAAAATTTAAGGTTATGGTTTATTTAGATTTAAGGTTTGAGGTTTTTAAGGTCGAATATCAATGCAATGAATCTTCATCTTGTTAAGGTTGGAATCAAGGTTTAAAACTTAAGGTTAAAGATAAGGTTAGGGTTAGGGTTAAGGTTAAAATTATGGTTAATGCAATAAGATTTGAGGTTTGAGGCCGAATATCAAAGCAATGAATCTTTATTTGGTCAACGTTAGAATTGCGGTTTAAAACTTAAGGTTAAGGATAAGATTAGGGTTAGGGTTAAAATTAAGGTTAAGCTTAAGGTTAAGAAGAAAGTTAAGGTTTGGGTTTAGAGTTAAAGGTTTAAGGTAAGCTTACGATTTAGTTTTAAGGTTAAGGTTTATTGTTTATGGTTCAAGGTTCAAGGTTGAAGGTGCATGTTAAGTTTAAGTTTATGGTTAGTTTAAGATTATGTTTAAGGTTAAGGTTAAGGTTGAGGTTAAGATTTATGTTAAGCTTAAGCTTAAGTTTTAGGTTAAGGTTAAGGTTATGATTAAGCTCAAAGTGAATGTTAAGGTAAAAGTTAAAGTTAAGGTTAAGGTTAAGATTATTTTTTTATATATTAACACGTATATAATTTATGGTTCATAATTTTTAAATTCTTGTACACATTTGTTATATGCTTATAATACGTTTGTTGTAATTAGCTTGCATGCATTTTTTTAAACAAATCAGTCATAGTTAAGTGTACAGGATTCAAATTTCAGTGTTCGTGGTTCAAGATTTGTGGTATGAAGAGTGTGATAAAATTAAGTTTAATATAAGTAAGAACAAACACTCTCACTTCCACGTTACTCACCGCAAGTATCACATGTCGTACGCAAGTTTTAATGATAAGTTCAGATTCGTTCTCAGAGACTTAGTGTGTTATACGAATGGATTACACGAAAGCGTAGTAATAAATAGCTCAATGAATTAAAAGAAAAGAAAAGAATAATAATGATTAAGGAAATAATTATTAATTAAACTAAAGACAAAAAATAAATAATGTAGGAATAAGATGATAAGTGTAGCTTAGGTTTGTTTGTATGCACTTATCCTTCTATTCTTCTACTAGTGAATAAGGGTGATTAAAGCTCCTAAAGTAAGTAGCCAGGAATCTATATTCCTCCTAACCCCCTTTCGGGTGGACTTAGGTGGCGACCAAATAATTACCAGTTTTGAAGTTATCTTCTCTTTAGTGGACATAACTACAGAATTTCAGATTAACATGGCAGGTTTGCTCTTCCTATTTTATCTCTATTTCTTTTTATCTCTTGATTCCTTCCATAACTTATTTCTTTATCTTCTTAGAATTGATTTTCCATCTGATTATATTCCATAAAACTCAAGAGTTTCACATTAATACACAAATTAAACCAAATATGCTCTAAAAGTAATAATTCGTCAATATTAATAGGCTCATGTTAGTAACCCTAATTTATCTGACTTACCTTCATATTTATTTATCTGCATTCTTATTCATTATTTCACATCATATAATTATTCATCTCATTATATTTTAATCTAAATATCTAAATTTATCTACGCTTATTGAATACAAGTAGATTTAACTGATTAAATCGTTGCGAACGAACTTTTCTTATCAACCAAACTTGTGAACGATCTGTAATACTTGCATTGAGTTTATCGTGGTAGTCAAGGGTGTGTCCTTTATTATTATCTTTATTTATCTTATTTATCACACCTTTGCCCCCACCAACCACGGTTGGGTGCGGTGCAACGTGAGAATCCCCTGTTCATATATTCCCTATCCTTTCATTCGTGGAGCGAACTCGGTGTTGCGGAACACCGCAAAAACCGCGGTACGCCGCATCAAAGAGATGATGCACACCGAACTTCCACAGATTTCACCCCAAACTCAATGGGCTGCTCACCTGGACATCAAAAACAACAAATATCTTTCTCATAATGTAATTTACATCAAATAAATTTACTAATACACACTAAAAACATAAAAACAAAACTACTAAAGCATTTAAAACATGGGTTGTCTCCAAAGAAACACTTTGTTTACCATCATTGAAGTCTGACGTATTACCTTATAGTAAATTCTTCTTCACGTAGCCTCCCCAACAGTGGGTGAGGCAATTAGTCTCCATCAAGTGATGCTTACCGCTCTCCTTGATGTTCAGCTCAACTAAACTTTCAGAAATATTTCGAGTGACCTTGTAAGGACCACTCCAAAAACTCTAACACTTGTGCTTTTGTGGAAGTTTGGTGGGTTAGAATATTTGATCGCTACGGTATCTCCCAAAAAAACACACCATCTTTCCATTTTTGTTTAGGTTCCCTTGGAACCTTCCTCGCGCTCTTCTTAGTCTCCTTCGAATAGACCACCTTTAATGTTGGGTGGAGCTTTATATTTATTTTCTTTTGCTTTTTCTCATCCACCCTTAAGGCGTCACCACCACTAATTTTACTCCTTACTTCATGAATTATTATGTCCAAGCGAAACAATCTTTCGGTTGATTATGGAACTTCATACCCTTGAACATACTAAACTTATCTACCTCGCCTTACACTCTCATGATTACTTCTCCATTCTATACATTAATCAATGTATGCCCCATGGATATGAATGGCCTCCCTAAAATTATTGGCACATTCATATTCGCGTCGTAGTCAAGAATAAGAAAATCACAAGGGATAATAAGGTTACCTCCCTTGACGAGTACATCTTTTACTCTCCCTTCAGGATGGGTCAATGTCCTATCCGCCAATTGTAGCATAGTAGTTGTAAGACTCAAATGCCTAATTCTTAACTTCTCAAAAAATTATATAGGAATTATATTGATACTCGCACCTAAATAGCATAAAGATTTCCCGGTCTACTCTTACCAATCGAAATCGGAATGCTAAAACTACCAGGATCTTTCAACTTTGGAGGTAACTTACTTTGACATATGGCACTACATTCCTCTGGTAATCTAATCATATCTCCCTTGAAAAATTTGCACTTATTGGACAACACATCCTTCATGAACTTTAAGTACTTAAGTATACCAAGGATGGTTTCCAAAAAAGGCAAATTAATGTGCTTCATCATGTCTATGAACTCTTGTAATCTTCATCATTGTCCTTATCGTAGACACGTGAAGGAAATGGAGGAGGAGGATGACTCTCACTAAAACTATCTTTTCTCTTCTTCTCTTGAGACAACAGTACCTTTTCAATATTCTCTTTAACGATAACCGGCTCAACTACCTCTTCTTCAACCTCTTCAACTATTTCTTCTACCCTTTTAGGCTTAAAGGTTAACTCTTTCTCTTTCATGCTTGGAAGAGATGGGGGTAACTGTTTCCCACTTGTCAAATCAATAAAATTACACTCCTCGTTCTTCTGTGGGTTCTCAGTATTGCTTGGTAATTGACCATGTGGCCTCATGTTCAAATGCTTTGCAATCTGGGATACCTGATTCTCTAGCATTTTTAATGTCGCGGAGTGTTTATTCATTTGCTGATTGTTGGACTTCCACAAATCTTAGTTGTACTTCAAATTCTCTTGATTCATAGTCATAAATGAGCTTAAAGTTTGGACTATAGAGTTTGAAGCACCTTCTTGCGGATATTTGGGAAGTGCCTTTTGAGCAAGACTCTCATAATAAGCATCTTAGACGGGCCTTTGGCCTCCTTGGTACTAATTCTATGGTCGTTGATGATAATTTTATCCTTGAGGGCGTTGTTGATAATTTCCAGGATCTGCCGCGCAGTTAGGATATGACCAACTGAACCCAAGAAGGTTGCGGCTAGGTTGCATGTATGAATGCCCACCTATGTAATTATTACCACGGTTAGATACAAACACAACAGATTCAGAATTACCTTGGAATTCTTCTGAAGCATGATCATTTGCACCACAATAAGAACCTCCAATAGTCTCTTGAACAACTTTCACTTCTTTTTGTCGATTTTGAACCCTTGTCTCACGACCATATCGAATTGCTTCATTTGATTCTCCAATGTGGAGAACTTATACTCAAGCGCGGTCTCACTACCAACATGTAAGACTTATCTATGTGCTCGCGGTACAGGCCAACTTCTCTCAGTATTAAAATATTTTGCATAGCTTGAGCGGCCTGGTTAGGATCCATCAAAACAAAATCACCACCACCGAGATTATCCAATTTTAATCTTGAGCTCCTGTCTAAACCTTTATAGAATGGAGAGAGCTACATTAGGGAAGTGTACCCATGAAGAGGGAACTTCGTCAATTGTTGTTGAAATCTAGTCCACGTTTACCCTAAAGTCTCATCATCATTTTGTACAAAATTGACAAGCTCAACTTGGTCTTTCATCCTCATACTCTGTAGATAGAATCTATTGGAAAACCTTGCTTGAAGCGAATCCCAGTCAGGGATAGTCTCGGATGGTTGTTTGTCTAACCACTCACTAGCTTCTCCGGTCAAAAAAACTGGAACATAAAGTAGTACATTTGTTCTCTTGTGACGCCTTGAGTAATATAGGTGTCACATATTTGCATGAACCTTTGTATAGCTCGAATCAGATCTTGGTGAGAAGCTCCGCTATAGTTCCCATAGCTTGGGAACTGATTTAACATACCCATATCGGGCTTAAAGTATGCGGCTTGAATGTTTGGAGGGCAAATGATGTCTCCCTATTTGTTCTAAATATTATCCCTTTGGAGACATCCTTTTAGGTGAATATTTGACTTATTTGATAGAATTTAATACTTATTTCGTCATATTGCACTCTCTCCCCTTGGAATTAGACTATTTGCATTTTTAGAGCTTTTGTGCATGAATTTGATTATTTTTAGTGCAAGGTTAGTAGGTTTTTGAATTTCATGAAAGACCAATCCAAGGAGGAGAAGTGAGAATTAAATTCTTAGGGTATTTTAGTGTGTTAGGAAGTATTTTTACTCGAGTTTCTATTTTTAGAGTGCACTTTCCTATTTCTAGTCTTGAATTATTGATTTATTATTTTTAAAGCATATACGGTTTAATTATTTATTTAATGTGATGCTTTAAAAGATATATGGTAATTAATTAGAGACAAAGTCAAGTCAAAGAAATAAGGAAAGAGATTTACATGGAAATAAGAAGATTAAGAAAGGATATATGCAAAGAAGGAAAAGATAAAGCTGCCATATGAATCTGAAATTCCAGTCACGTTTCAAAGACGAGTCCGTAACTTAAGATTTGATAGGAATTTGGGAGAATGGTCTGGACCAAAGGAAAGAGCTTTCCGAGACAAGCGGTTTCGACTGTTGGAACGCGTCAAACGGATAAGTATTGAGAGAGATATGACCAAAACAAATCAACAGCAGAATCTTACCTTTCCTAGATTTTAGGGCTGCGAATTAAAGAGTTCTTTACTTGTCTTCCACTCCAAGTAAGACGAATTAGGGCTTCCTAGCACCTAAAAATACACCTCTTAGACCTCATTATTCAGCACCTTTCATTAAACATTCATATTAAATCATCCTTAGAGAGAGCGTCAAGAGGCGGAAGCAGGAGCTGGAGAATCTTTTTCCTCCAACAACATCTCAAACCAATTCCTCTATCTAGGTTCTTATTTTATTTATGTTATTAGGAACATGTATATTATTAATTTCCTTATTGTTTTTACTTTCAATATGAGCTAAACCTTAATTACTTGAGAATTGTAATGGGATGAACCCTAATTTGTTTAATTCATGTATTTCAATTTGGGATTAGTTTCTAGTTTAATTTGAATTGGGTATTTCATATTGCTTATTATTTTATATTAATTTCACTAATTTTGAAGTCATGAATCAAACTTAGGTCATAGTAATTAAGCTATTCACTTTGGTGGGGAAGTGATCGTCTTGACGGGGAGTTTAATTACTGAACTAGATAATAAACGTAAGGTAGAAATTATTGATCCTGACAGACTTAGTTAACCTTATAGACAATTGGGTAGAAGACTTTACCATTCGAAGGTGGATTATAATCGCCCTGACGGGGTTTGTAACACCTAAGAATAGCTCCTAGGTCCACCCTGACGGGGGCTAGGAGATTATAGAGTCCCGACTAATATAGAAATATAAGTTCTGCCCTTAAAGAAAGCATTAATTAGGTAAGTTTAGGTGATTCCCTAGCGAGACTCAAATGTAGCTCATATATGCGTCTTAGTCTTTTAGTATTTACTTTTAGTTATTTTGTTTCTTTGCGTCTAGTAGTTTAATAACTCGAAACCAAACAAATATCTTTTATCTTTTATTTTCTGTATTAGCAATTACTACTATTTATCTATTGAACACTTGGGTTATACCAGTCCAATCCCTGAGAACGAACCCGACTTATCGGAGTATTACTTGGACAACCGTACACTTGCGGTATTGTGGTTCCTTTAACTTTCGCATTAATTTTATAACACACCAGGACCCACCAAGTTTTTGGCGCCGCTGCCGGGGATTGCAGCGTGTGACCCCGATGTTTAATCTTTAAGTAGTTTTAATTGTTTATTTATTTTTTGCAGTTTTACGCTTGTCTTTGTTTTGTCTTGTTTTTACAGGTTCTTTATTTAGGTAATGACCAAGAGATTTTATTGAAAGATGTATAGAGGACATTACCCAGATCCCGATCTATATGACTATTGGGAAGACTCTTCGGGACAACAACAATGGGGTAGTAACTTCTACCAACCACCTTATCAACACCCGCAAGAGAAAGGTTGGAACAACCAATGGATCGGGAATAATCAACAACAATTGTCGTATCACTATCATCAAGAACAACCATCTTATCACTATCAACAAGATCAAAGATGGAACATTCAAAAACCTCCACAAATAACTCTTGCCTATTTGAATGAAACAATTGCTAAACACCAACGCGAGAGCGAGGAACGTAGTGCAAAAATAGAACGGTTGCTAGAAAGGGGTTCCAGATATAATTGTCATGACTTTGCCGAGAGTAATAGCAAGTCTTATGAAGACCCCAAATTCGAATGCCGTTACGAAGAGAAAATCATGGGAATATTTCAAGAGCAAAAGGCAAGAGATGAGGAAAGAAATGCCAGAATGAAAAAAATAAAACATATGCCAGATGAACTGGCATCCCAGTATGATGCTCCTGAAGAAGTAGATGAGGAGGAAACGTTGAAAGACAATGTTAGTGATAGTGATACGACCACCGTGCCGGTTATAAATGGAGACCACCATGTGGTTGAGAATCTTGTTAGCATGGTAGAAGAAGGAGTAGCAACACAATTCCTAGAAGTTAACACAGAAATTGTTATTCCTATAGTGTATGCACTTGATCAAGATACAGAACGCAACCAAGAAGAGGTGGTGATCGAGGTTATAGAAATTACAGAGCAAAAATATGACGAGATAATAGTAGAAGATTGGGTTGACAGCGAAGACGAATCTGAAGTGGTCGGAGAATCAATTGAAGAAACCAAGGTTCACGCTAAAACAGAAGTTGAATCTCCACCACAAAAAGTTCACCAATTACCATCTCTACCCCGAATCATGAATGAGATTAGAGCTGAGAAATTCGAATCACCTCCACCACCACAAAGTTCAGACATGTGCTATACAAGCAAGGTGTCACACCGCGAGAGTAAAGCGGAAAGGAGGAGCACCTACCCACCACATTTTAAAGAGGAATGTGAGATTGAAACAAGGAATAAAAGTGAGTTTATACCGTGGAGAACGGTCATCTACTATTGTGTGGGGGAAAATAAGTTTCGTCGTGAAAATAAGAAGGCGAAACGAAGTACTTACCCACCCTCTTTCAAATATCGATTATATAAAATTCGAGGTGGGAAAGTTATTAAGCTTACATGTCAAGGAAGAGGCGGATTTAAGCGGAGGAGAACCGCAAGGGCCTCAATACCATCTTCATGGAAGGTAACGCGTCGAACTTAAAGACGTAATAAACAAAAGTGCTTCTTGGGAGACAACTCATGTTTAATTTGCTTTATGTTTTTGAATTCCTAGTGTATACTTCTAAGTAATTGTTGAGTCTTAGTGTCTATTTTTAAAAGAAATGAGAAAGGTAGTGTGTTAATGGTGCAGGAATTGAGTTTGGGATGAAAAGGAACGAAAAGAAAAAAAAATCTGCAGCGCCACCGGTATACCGGACGAAATCCCCGGTATACCGGAGGGAGGAAACACGAGCCCGCGGGTTCTGGAATCGGGTTTTTTGCCGAAATGTACTTTACTGGGACTGGATAGCTGGTCATCTGACCGGTATGCCGGCCCGCTGTGTCCGAAAAAAAAATCTGGACACAATCAGAGAAAACTTCGGCAAGTCATATCTTTGCGCTCGGAAGTCGAAATCAGGTGATCTTTGAGCCTAAACTGCATAACTTTTTGAGATCTAGCTGTTGGGGAGGTCGTCGTTCGCGACCGCCTAGCCGGTGATACCGTTGGTATGCGGGTGCCCAAAAACACGTGCCCACGGGTATCGACTCGGGTTCAAGGCAGAATGTTACAAAAAGAAGGACATCCGGCACCGGTATGCCGGCCAGAACTCTGGTATGCCTGTCAGTATGGCGGTTTTGAAGAGTTTGTTGCCTTATACACTTCTTACTTCATCAAGAAGAAACCCTAGCCTCTTCAAAAACGATTTTCCAGACCCTAACCCTTTATATACCTGCACAAAGACCACTATAACACCCAAGAACATTAAATCCTTCCTCCTATTTCATTCCAAACACACATCAAACACCACAATCCTTCAAGAACATCAAGAAATCTTCTCCTTCAACCTTAAACCTCTTCATCAAAGCTTCAATCCTATCTATTAAACCTTCCCCAATCATTACCCATCTCATATAACACCTAAAACCTTTATTATAAATCCTCAAAACATCAAATTTCAAAACTCTTCTCTAGTTTTTGATTATTTGAAGTTTTGAGTTTGGGGTTCATTGAGATGTCAAAGATTGGGAGGTCAAGAATACCATGAAGAGAAAGAAGAAGTCGAAGAACCTTGTATTACTTTTGGTGTTGATAGATGTAGTTGAAAGAATGAAATTTTGGGAGGATAATCATGAAGAGGTGTTGAAACCCATAGGAAAAATCACAAAAGATCTGGAGCTTATGCAAATCATATTACGTGGAGTGAGCAATGTTCCACATGCCACCTACGCAACACAAGGAGCTCAACCTACACACAACCATGGAAACCAGCTTCGTGCTGGTTCAGATACGTTTTCCTATCCCTTTTCTCATTTGTTTTATTTGTTTTATTTGTTTTATTTGTTTAATTGCTTTCTTGAGTCTTTTTCGAGTCGTGGGGACACGACTCATTTTTGAGTTTGGGGTGGGGCTCGTTGCCTCATCCCAATTTTAAGTGTGTTACTGTGTTTTTTTTTTAAATTTAGTTTGAGGAATGCTTTGACTATAGAGTATTTTAAATGCCCCCATAAGCATACTTTTTGTGAATTTATGATAGAAAATAGTTGACTTTAGGAGTTAGTGTAAAACGCACTTACAGGAAGTATTAATGAACAATGCAAAAGAAGTAAACTTGTGCTTAAGTATAATGAGTGGTTTGTAGAACGTGAGATCTAAATGAGTAGAGAACCCGCTTAGGTATGAACTAGAAGCAAGCTGTGTAAATAGGAAGATGATAGAGGCAGTTCTTTGTTAGCCCTTTGAATCCCTTTTGGCTGTCTATCCCTGAAATTAATTTTATCCTTCTTAGCCAAATTTTTAGCCTTTAAGCCTTTCATTTGTCGCCACATTATAAGCCAATATCCCTTTAGATTGTTAGGCATGACCATATGACCCGCACTTGAATCACGATCCTGAGACTTCCTGTCTTGAGCTTGAGTTTGGGGTGGTGGTCCACTATATGGGAATTTACATTGGGTTGGGAGTTTTTGAGCTTATTAATGATGCTTTTTGCTATACATGATGATGATTCACAGGTTTATTGTATTGTAACCCTTTGCCGGGGTAATACTGAATGGAAAAGAAGCTTCGAGCTCAAGTTATGAATAGGCATAACTATGAAAAATAGCATGATATCTCAAACATCATAAAGAGAGTCATAGCTATTAAAAAAAAAGATTTGAAAAGAATATACATATTCGGACCGACAAAGTGGAAAATTTTAGGTGAATCATCCTTAGTGCTTATTGGGTTAATTTGGGGACGCTAATTAAGCGCGTCAATTGGGTTGAGTGAGAACGTAATTCGAGTGTAAACTCAAGCTCTTGGACAGTTTGTTGATGGTAAGTGAGGAGAGAGCCAAAAGCTCACTTCAAATTTACCAAATATACATACCATACCGTCCTTCAGCCTATGCTAAAACCGTAAAGACCTCATGATTCCTAGATGCACAGTGAGTTAATAGGGATTATTCTAAGTGGAACATTCAACACAAGTAAGGATCGAGGAACACCCTATAGCCACCATCTTGAGATAAGTATTAAGCGTAACCTTCTAGCATTGTGAAATTAATTTTGATTTAATATTATTTTGTATTTGATTGTGCATGATAAGTGTAGGTGTATATTAATTCCTAGGTTAGACTATATGAAATTTGTTTTAAGCTTTGCTTTGGGATTATTTACTAGATTCTACCTTCTGCGTTCACCTAAAATATCCTTTGTTTTTATTTTACTTTGTCGGGACGACAAAGGTTTGAGTTTGGGGTCTTGATGTCTCCCGATTTGTTCTAATTATTAGCCCCTTGGAGACATCCTTTTAGGTGAATAAATGACTTGTTTGATAGACTTTTATGCTTATTTGATCATATTACACTTTCTCCCCTTGGAAATTAACTAATTGCAGAATCTGAGCTTTTGTGCGTAAATTTGACTATTTTTAATGCAAAGTTAATTGGTTCTTGAAATCTCATGAAAGACCAATCCACTGAGAAAAAGTGAGAATAAAGTCTTAGTGTATTTTAGAGTGTTAGGAAGTGATTTCTAGTCGAGTTTCTATTTTTATAGTGCACTTTCCTATTTCGAATTCTTGATTTATTGATTTATTCTTTTAAGCATATGCGGTTTAATTATTTATTTAATGTGAAACTTTTAAAGATAAATGGTAATTACTTAGAGGCCAAGTCAAGATAAAGATGAAAGGAAAGAAGATTAACATGGAAATAAGAAGATTTAGGAAAGATTTATTCAAAGGAGGAAAAGATAAAGCTGCCTTTTGAAATCTGAAATTCAGCCACGTTTTAGAGATTAAATCATAATAAAAGATTGGCTAGGATTCTGGACGAATGGTCTGCACCAATAGAAAGAGCTTTCCAAGACAAGCAGTTTCATATATTGGAACTTCTCAAACGGATAAGTATTGAAAAAGATATGACCAAATCAAATCAGCAGAATCTTATCTTTTAGAGCTACGAATTTGAGAGTCTTTGACTTGTCTTCCACTCCAAGCTAAATTCGACCTAGGTTCCTCCAACACCTATAAATACACCCCTTAACCTCCTACTTTCACACACTTCAGAGAATTAAACAAGAGGCTTAAGGTTTTCAAGTCAGAGCACGAAGGAGAGAAGAAGCTAGAAACTGGAGGAATCCTGTTCTTCCATCCATAGTCATTCTACCCTTTAGGTTTTTCATTTATCTTTTGTATTTGAACATGAATTCCTTTTATTTAATGTTAGTTTTTAATTTCATCATGAGCTAAATTTCTTTATACTTGAGAATCGCATAAAAGGGATGAACCTTGATTAATGTTTTCTATGTTTTGAATTTGGGATTGTTTAGATTTAAATTAAATTGAGTTTTAGGTATTGGTTATTACTTTGTTTTCATTACTAATTCTTTTAGGAACAACTAGAATTAGCTTTTAGTATTTGGGCTATTCACTTTAGTGGCGAAGTGATCATCCGACAGGGGGGTTTGAATACAGATCTAGGTAATACCCGTGTAATGTCCGTTATTGACCGACAGGCTTAACTAGTTACATAGCCAAAGAGGTAAAATCATATCATCCGAAAAGCCATATTCGACCATACAGGTGTTTATGATACTTTAGGATAGCTTCTAGGTCCACCCGACAGGGGGCTAGGAGATATTAGAGTCCCGACTAATATTATAATTCCAATTCTGCCTTTAAACATAACATAGATTACATTGATTAGGTGGATTCCTTCGCGAGGATCAAGTATTTCTCTTATCTGAAGTTAGTCTTTTATTTGATTTATTTCTTTCCTATTAAGTTAATTTAGTTTTATTTTAATTGCATCTTTTAATTTCCAAAAACCAAACAAAAATTACTATCTTTTATTTTCTGCTTAGCAATTATCTCTACTATCTGATTAATATTTGGGTTGAACCTAATCCGTCCCTGAGAACGAACTTGATTATCATATATTACTTGGGACAACCGTACACTTGCGGTTAAGTGGTTCCTCTATTTTTGCACTTTATTTTATAACACCCCAGGACCCACCATGTCTCCAGAGGGATAATATTTAGAACAAATAGGGAGACATCAAGACATCAAGACCCCCAACTCAAACTTGTATCGTCTCGATACAATAAAAAATAAAAACATAGGGTAGTCTCTAAAATAACAGCTACATCAATGAAGCACAGGGGAGAAGAAGATAGCAGAATATATAGAATAAACTCAAAGCAACTACTCAGAAAATTTCATGCAATAATATTTACAAACTACATACCTGCACACTTGTCATATCTGCAATCAACACGACCTGAATTCAAGATTGGATTAGTTTCGCAATGTTAGAAGGAGAGGATCTTTACTCAGTTCACCATGGCGGCTTTAGATTGTTCATCAAACTTCACTAGTATCCAAAGATCCACTTAACTAATCTCTAATGGCTCAATCACTTCTAGATTACATAGCAAAGAATCATAAGGTCTTTAGGGTTGTAATGTTGGCTTAGGGACGGTTTGATAAGTATATTTGGATAATTTAGAGTGAGCTTTTGGCTCTCTCCTCACTAGCCATCAACGAATCGCCCTAGAGCTTGAGTTACTCTCGTAAAACGTTCTCACTCAACCCAATGAATTCCTTGATGCACAAATTAGCATCCCCAATAACCCAATTAAAGCATAAAGATGTTCACATAAAAATTCCTCTTTGCCGGTCCAAATATATATTCTTTTCATATCAAATTTTTTTTTCTTTTGTATAGCTATGATTCTCTTTTTGATGTTGAGATATCACGCTATTTTTCCATAAATTATGCCTTTTCATAACTTTAGCTTTTTAGCTTCTTTTTCATTTACTATTACCCTAGCAAAGGGTTACAACTAAACCTGTGAATCATCATCAATTATAGAACAGAGCACACTTAATAAGCTCAAAAATCCCAACCCAATAATATTTCCCATAATGGTGGACCCACCACCCCAAACTCAAGCTCTAAAACAATTGCCTATGCATCGCGATTCGAGTGCGGGTCATATGGAAATGCCTAATAAACTAAAGGGATATGGCTTATAATGTGGCTAATAAAAAGGCTTTAGAAAGGCTAGAAGGGGCTGAGAAGGATATAATAATAAAATGGACAGCAAGCTAAAAGGCAACAAGGGGCTTATGAAAGAACCGCCTTAATCACTTTCTAAACTATGCAATTTCGTCATTCTCTTACCTTTAGCACGTTCATTAAATGAGTTCATCAACTAGATTAGTTCTCACGGCCTACACACCACTCATGGTTCCCTGAGATCGAACATACTTTCTATCGCATTGCTAACTAATCCTTTCTTTACTATCAATGTGTTTTCCTGCAAATACTCAAAGAATACAAAATAAAGCAGCTCATAAACATACTACTTTCTATCATCAACTTACTAAGCTTATGCTTTCAAGCTATTAAACACATTCTACATCTAATCCATCTCTTAAAAATTTCAAATTTTTTCAAATTTCTTTAAAAAACAGTAAATCACATAAAAATGGAGATGAGGGACAACGAATCCCCACCCCCAACTCAAAAATGAGTCGTGTCCCCACGACTAAAAAAGACTCAATAAAATAAAAATAGCAAATTATGCATATAGAGAAAATGGTAAGGAAGGAAGAAAACATACTCTTCGAGGCTATTGCCTCGCGTGCTTAATACCCAAGATAGGGTGCAGTGATTTCCTTGTATGTAACTCCATGTATCACCAACTTCTCTATCCCTTACATCCTCTTGTGCTCCATCCCAATCCATAACACTCTAGAGATCTCTTGTTTCTCATCCTCCAATTGGATGAATTTTGAAAATTTAAGCTCTTGATTCTTAGATTCTAGATGTTTTTGATATGATTTGGATGGTTGAATCTTCTTTGTGTTGATGTAGGGAAGGATTTAGATTTGAATTCGTGGTGATTTGGTTGTGTTTTGATGTTAGGTGAAGGTTTGTTGAAGCTTTAATGGAGTTGGGAGAGGTTTGGGGAAGAAAGTGAGGTTTAAGGATTAAGAAATTTGGACTAGAACTCACCTCTTCCTTCTTATAACCTTAAAAACGCGTATATTTTTTTTCCAGCGGGTTTGGGCGGTATACCGGCCGTAGGGCCCAGTATACCTGGGCTACTGTTCCATCAGATCCAAGCTTCGTCAAAAAACCCGAGTTGTAAACACGTGGCACGGGTTTTGTGTTGGGCGGTATACCGGCCGTAGGGCCCGGTATACCGGTGATGCTTGCTTTTGAATTTCAACATTCTGTCTTGAACACGTGGCTAGTACCCGTGCCACGGGTTTTCTGACCTGCGGTATACCGCCGGTAGGGTCCGGTATACCGGTGGCAGGTCGGAATACTCCCAAAATATTTCGTTTTTGCTTCCCGAACTCGATTTCTATGCTACCTGATCATCAAAAACACTAATACCTTCCTCAATAATGCACTATCAACTAAAAAAAACGTAAACTAAATAATATACACTAAAAAAAACTAAACTAAGAAAGCAATTAAAGCTTGGGTTGTATCCCAAGAGCACTTTTATTAACGTCATTTAAAGTTTGACGGGTTACCTCCATTATCCTTTGAGTATGTAACCTCCCCAGCAGTGGGTAAGGCTGTGTATGTCTACAATTCGCGTCCTTTGACCTCTCGAATGTTGTATCTCTATTAATTTTGGTGTCACTACTCGAGTAACAACAAATGGTCCCATCCACTCATTTTTGAAACCTCGTGGCATATTCTCTTGTTTGGAGGCCTTCCAAGCAACCATGGTTCCGACCCCAAACTCATCTTTAGCTTTCTTCTTCACAGGTTCATGGTGTTGGTCCTTCTCTTTAACCTCGTTAGATACTTCTGGAATAATGGGGAACTCAAGTGGCTCCTCCTCTAGAATTTTGTCTAAAACAAGGGATGTTTCAGAACTTGTTGTTGTTATGAGGGCCACGTCTTCAACCTCGATCTCTACACTCGCATTCTCCTTTGTTTCCGGAATATCTTCTGTGACTACTTGTTGCGGTGTGAGTTCTTTTGTATTCCTTTCAAGCATTTGGGTGTAGGCTTTGTCTTTACACACCTCTACAAATGCTTTATCGATGTCACTGTTTGAATGATTTGTCTTTATAGGATTTGGTAATGACATCACTGGAATACTAGGTGGTGAATCCATCCTAGTATCTTCTTCTATCTCTATTCTAACCAAGACCTCAATATTTACTTCCTCTAAACACGCCTTGGCTGGGTTTTCCCTGGATGTAATCGTCCCTTCACAAGGTGTAAATTCAATTTCGACTCCATTACCAACAATTGACTCATCTATGCTTAGCGTGGTTGATTCTTCTATTGTTGGAATCTCTAGTTCACTAGGTGCAACTTGTGGTGATTCCACTTCCTTCTCTTTTTGAAGGATAAAATTTGTAGCTACATCGAATAAAACATCGCTATCAATTTGACTGGCTTCATCATCTAAATTTGTACTTTGGCCTGGTTGCATAGATGGTGCTTGTTGTAATTTCTCAATTGTTTCTGTGAGTTGCGTCAATCGTTGCTCCATTAATTGATGGCTTTGTTGCATGACTTGCACTAGTGATATGGTAGCATCGATTTTCGCATCACTCTTTACTATGTTCTCCTGTGTGACCTTAATGAAACAACTGAGGGAGTCCTCCAACTTGGTGACCCTATTATAAAGTTCGTGAAAGTGAATATTCAAAGAGTCTTCCAGTTGATCCAACCACCACTGTGGTGGTATTTGATCTTGATAACTAGGCGTCACAAGTGGTGGATCTTGCTCTTGATAGGGGGAAATCTCCATACCTAAAGAAAAACCTGAAAAGAGACTAAAACAAAACACACGTAAAACTGAAAACAACTAAAACTACTAACCTAACTTAAACACAAAATAAAATAACCGCTTTAAATCCCCGGCAGCGGCGCCAAAAACTTGGTGGTTCCTTGTGTGTTATAAAATAATGAAATAAAAGCAAAGGAATAAAGGATCCACAGACCGCAAGTGTACGGGTCGTACCAAGTAATAGATAAGTAAAATCGGGATTATCGTCTCCACAGGGATTTAAGTAGTTATTCTAACTTCGTGTTCAATATTAGAATAGATAATTTTAATTGCTAAAGATAAATAATAAAGGAGTTTGTTTTCTAATTAACTAAATAATGAAATAGACAATAAAATAAACAATTAATAATTATGCAAGAAAGATAAGGAGATGCAAGTATGAACCTATCCTATTCAATCTATGATTCCTAAGAATAAGGGTGAATGGGAAATCTCACAATAGTCGGGAATCTATAATCTCCTAGCCCCCGTCAGGGTGGACCTAAGAGCTATCCTACGGTATTACAAACCCCGTCAGGGCGATTATAAGCTACTTTCAGATGAATACTATTTTACCTCTTTGGCTACGTGGTTAGTCAAGCCCGTCAGGGTCAAATAACGGATACCACGCGTCTATATTCTATGTCTGTAATTAAACCCCCCGTCAAGGTGATCCATACGCCACTATATGGAATAGCCTAATTACTAAAACCTACCCTTGATTCGCGACGTCAATGATAGTGAACAAGCACAAGAATATAGTCAATGGAAATTAAGAACCAATTCAATTAAATACTAAAATCCCAGATTCAAATTAAAACAGATAAACAATATTCAATGGTTCATATAATTACAATCCTAAAGAGAAATTATGCATAAATAAACTTCTTGAATAAATAGCTTAGAAATACCTCATAGACAAAATAGATCTAATACTAAATTACCCAAAGAATAGAGATGGAGAAGTGTTGAATTGATGAAATTAAGCTCTAGCTCTTGCTTCTTCCTCCTCTAGATCCTCTTGATTGCTTCTATGATGAATTATTTGTGTATATTAAGCTTATGCAGCCAAGGGATGATTTTCTAAGGTTTAGAGATGTTATTTATAGGTGCTAGGTCGAATTACTTGGAGTGGAAGACAAGTCAAGGACTCTTAAATTCGTAGCCCTAAATTTTAGGAAAGGTAAGCTGATTTGATTTGGTCATATCTTTTTCAATACTTATCCGTTTGAGAAGTTACAATATATGAAACTGCTTGTATTGGAAAGAGATTTCTATTGGTGCAGACCATTCGTCCAGAATCCTAGCCAATCTTTTAATTATGATTTAATCTCTAAAACGTGGCTGGAATTTCAGATTTCAAAAGGCAGCTTTATCTTTTCCTCCTTTGAATAAATCTTTCCTAAATCTTCTTATTTCCATGTAAATCTTATTTCCTTTCATCTTTATCTTGACTTGGCGTCTAAGTAATTACCATTTATCTTTTAAAGCTTCACATTAAATAAATAATTAAACAGCATATGCTTAAAAAGAATAAATCAATAAATCAAGAAATCGAAATAGGAAAGTGTACTCTAAATAGAAACTCGACTAAAAATCCTTTCCTAATACTCTAAAATACACTAAGACTTTATTCTCACTTCTTCTCCTTGGATTGGTCTTTCATGAGATTCAAGAACCAATTAACTTTGCATTAAAAAATAGTCAAATTTACGCACAAAAGCTCAGATTCTGCAAATAGTTAATTTCCAAGGGGAGGAAGTGCAATATGAAAAATTATGCATAAAAGTCTAGCTAATAAGTCAAGTATTCACCTAAAATGATGTCTCCAGAGGGCTAATATTTAGAACAAATAGGGAGACATCATTCGCCTACTACTAAATTGAATGATTATGATCTTATACGTCTCTATAAGTAGGATGGTTTTGAGGAGTCAATTCTCGTGAGAGTGAGATTCATATGACTATGATATGTTTGATAGGATATAATTAAGTAGTATTCCTTGATGAATTTCTTCATATATTTGTCTTTTATTGCTAGGTAGGGTCTTTGACTTATTTGTATTTAATTTAGTTATTTGCTTCAACAATTTATCAAACTAGTTTTCCAATTACATATGAATGCAACTTGTTTCTTTTTGTTATATGTTGTAGTTGACTTTCATATTATATTTATCTATTCATGTTAGAGATAGTGAAAGTAATCAAATTAAATGAATGAAGAGATTAAAAAAATATGGTGATTCATGATTAAGAACATAGTGAACTTTTTTTATAACTTGTTTTGTTATCTTTTTTGTTCATTCTATTTGCATTGATAGCATTGTATTGTTAAATGTAAGTATGCTAATGGAAAATATCTTACTTTATTAGAAAATGTAATAAAAAATCATCATTGTTTATCTCAACAAATGAGACAAAATGAATGGTGAGAACTGTAGCCTTTGGAAACTTTAGATACATTATGTTCTAGAGGAACAAGATGTTATTGAGTCTATTGAAAATGTCATGGCTCTGTCTGAGGAAAGAAACACAACTCATAACATAAGGGACGTGGAGGCTTATGAGATGTGGAAAAAGAAAGATTCCACTACTAAAGGCATCTTGATAACCTCCATGCACGACGACCTTGTCTATGAGTATCAACAGTACACCACTGCTAACAATATGTGGAAAGCTCTCAATGAGAAGCTTGGGGGTATGACTATAATTAAGTTACGTTGATTAACCTTCAAGTTTGATATTACAAGAAGAAGCCTGATCTAACCATGCAACAAGATCTTTGGGAGATGGCTAGGGAACTTAAGACTGCAGGTCATAATCTTACTAATGAACAACAGGTTTGGGTTGTGATCCGATTTATTCCAAATAACAAGTAGAATATGAAGAGAAACTTGACTCACAATGACAATATCAAAATATTTGATAATGTCGCTCATCATGTGATGTTGGATATGAGCATCTAGATGCAATTAAGTCTCAAGGACAGGGTTATATTGTTGAGTCGAGCTCCCACAAAGGTTCTGAAAATAAGCGCAAGAACTATGTGAAGAAAAATGGAATTAATACTGCTTCCAAAAAGATAGTGGGGGTACGACTGTGATTAAGTTGTGTCGATTAACCATCAAGCTTGATAATTACAAGAATAAGCTTAATCTAACCATGCAACAAGATCTTTGAGAGATGACTAAAATGATTAGGGAATCTAAGGTTGTATGTCAGAACCTTACTAATGAACAATAGGTTCAAAATGTGATCCGATCTCTTCCAAATAAAAAGGAGCATGTAAAGATAAAGTTGGCTCAAAATGACAATATCAAAACTTTTGATGATGTTGATCATCATGTGATGTTGGGAGATGAACATCTAGATGCAATTAAGTCTCAGGGCCAGGCCTATATTGCAGAGTCAAGATCGCATAAAGGTTTTAAAAATAAGCGCAAGAACTATGTGAAGAAAAATGGAAATGAGTCTGCTTCCAAAATGAACAATTATGGTGGTTACAATAAGGGAAAACATTTTCTTAAGAAGAAAGATAAGAGTAAGAGGAAATGCTATAACTGTGACAAGATGGGTCACTTCGCTCATGAGTGCAGCAAACTTAGGAAGGAAACAATGTCTTTTACTTCTTGTAGATTTTCTTATAATACCAAAACTGTATTTTTAGCTGATTCTAACCCTTTGTGGAATGTGTATTCAAGAGAGGCATACCATGTAGCCAATGGTCAAGGGTCATGTGTAGAGTACCATTGGATCCTAGAGGGAACGAGGTAGATATATGTAGGTGACAACAACAAGGTTGAAGTCAAATGAGTTGGTACATGCAAGTTGAGCTTGCGGGGTGGTCAACCCTTGTACATGCATGATATACTTTGCACACCTGATATTCAACGGAACTTGATCTTGGTCACTGTTCTTCTAGGATTAGGTTTTAATGTTTATTTTCATAACAAACAAGTAGATATCTATTATGAAGCTAAGTATGAAGGTTATGGTTTTATATATCATGATTTAATTGTACTAGATGATGATAACTCGTTTAATAATTAATATGTTAGTAGTTGTTTTTTTATGAATACTTCTTCTAGTAATTCTAACGTAGAAGAAAGTATATGACATGCTAGACTAGGTCATATTTGTTAAGACCGTATGAATTTGTTAGAAAAGACAAACCTTTTGGGTTTATTGACTAAATTCAACTTGTCAACTTGTAAAAATTATTGTTGACAAAAAAAAAATCTTGTAAAAATTATCTAGCGTGTAAAGCAGAAAGGAAACCATTTGGAAAGGCTAAAGTAGTCAAGTACCTATTACAAGTAATTCATTTAGACATATATGGCCCAATGAGTTTTCAACTAGACATGGCAAACATTATTTTAAAGGGGGCTCACAACACAAAAAATATTTTTGAAAGACTATATATTATATTTTAAAGAAAAATAGGGGACCACTTTATTATTATTCAATTCACAAACCTGGGAGCATAGCATGAGATGGGAGAAGAAGACGGGAAGCATTCGATGTCCTATCCTTCATCATTCGTTATCAGTTATTAGTATAATTTTATTCGATTTTATCTTCTGAACATGAATATTACATTATTAATTTTTATTTTAAATATTTTAGTACGAACGAAATTCCCATAACTTAAAAATCGCGATTATGTATGAACCATTATATTGTTTTACTATGTTTATTGAATTTTGGATGGTGCATATTTAAACGAATTATTATTTAAATGATATGATTATGTTTGTGACCTATAACTCAACCCTTACTCTGGCCAAGTATAAGACTGACCTTACCCTTAGTAGGACTATTACCTTGACAGGAGGTTCGGTTTACGAAAAATAATACATAAACATTTTTTGTGTGTTAGTGATCCTGATGGGATTGACTAGTCGGATAGTTAATAAGGTTAGTTATATTTAGCATTGATCATTGCTTAGAGTTCTCTCAGAAGGTTCCTCTAATAGTATAGAGGTAGCTTCCTAAGCTACCTTGCTAGTAGTTAGGAAGAAGATAAACTCTCAATTATTGCATGTTTTAACAATTCGCCCTTAAACAATAAAACGTAAATTTAATACTAGTGTTGATTATTTGCGAATTCAAGAGCTATCTTCTCATCTTATCTCTTAGTTACTTACTTCTTTTTTTGGTTAACCGGACAAACAAAACACGCTTCACAATTAACCAATGCCCAGTCGTTCAAATCTTTCAGTCAGTTGAACCGAAAGAAGATGTCCCTGATTCCCGCTGTCTAGCAATCCGCGCAGCTCGATCTGCCAAGCCATTGCATCGCCTCGGGATATGCATAAACAACATGTCTCCATACTCCTCCGCAAGAGCCCAAATCTTCTTAATATAGGGCTTGACTTTCCACCACGCTACTGACAGTGATTTGATACCTTGAATCAAGTCAAGGTTATCTGAAAAGATCGTAGTCCTCTTGGTCGTATCCTGTTTGGCCAGTTACGCTGCTTCGAGTATCGCAATGTCTCCCCTTCAGCAATTGAGTCAGTCCAAATGCTCTTGGAAAACACATGCCGCGCCCAATTCCACTTTGCTCCGATCCCTGTGTAAAAGAAACGTCACATGTGTATAAAACTTGTGTACCTGGAGGAGTATGGAAAGTTCTCGTGACTCGATTCTCTGGTTGTCATCCACTGTCAACCTCATGTAAGGTGTCCATCCAAGTCCAGGTCATTCATAATGGCATAGAGAACTGTATTCACATCAAGTGTCCGGTCTCTTTAGTTATTTACATTCTTAGTCTTTATTTTAATTCATAATCTTAGCTTAATTCATTTTAATTGCACCTTTAATCTTTTAATATAAACACAAAACAAATATCCATCTTTTACATTTCTAGTTAAACAACTCATTTTAAAACACTTTCCAAGAACACAACATAAAAATTAATAATCATAGTTCATGTGTGAACAATAATCTTAATACTTATTTAAATTACTTGTCAATAATTGTACATTTACGATTTAGTAGGGGTATTGATGTGTTAGGTTATTTTATATCACATCTGGAGACGACAACCATCTGTTACAAATCTCGTCAGCAATGTAAGTGCCCAAAACCTTTACCACCACTTAGACATCTTGTGTTATCGCTACACAAGGAATCCAATATACTTTCGATACTCAATATATCACATAGCAAGGATCGGAGTTCTCACACTAGAAAATAAAATTCAATTGTCTTTATTACATTATAATCTTGTAATAAACTAATTCTTCTCAAGATTATGAAACCGTCCTACTATTAATAGTTAAGGTGAACTGGAAAGACTTGAAACTAATTTTTCTTCCTTAAAAAGCAGCTTTATTAATTGCAATTGAACCCCCACGACATTTAATAATACATCTAAATTGAATCCAAAGTATTCTCAAATCTGCAGATAAAGATAATTGCAGAACTGCTCTTTTCAAAACCTGCATACAATTGTTAAATCTACCACATCCATACTTTTTTATTCCTTAGATAATCCCGTCACGCTTTGTAAAAAATTATCTAGTTTGGTTGCTAGCTTTTGGTGGGATAACGGGAACAAAAAAAGAATTTTTTTGGATGTCATGGAAGAAAATAACTAAATCGAAAAAAACAGGAGGAATTGGTTTTAGAGATTTTAGAAAAATGAATTTGGCAATGTTAGCTACACAGGCGTGGAGAATTATCAGGAACCCGGATTTGTTAGTCGCGAAGGTGCTAAAAGGAATATACTCGGCAATGACGAATTTTTTGGATACAAAACTAAAAAATGCTAGATCGTGGAGTTGGGCGAGTATCTATAAAGGAATTCAATTTATTAAAAAGCACGCCAAATGGTTAATCGGGAATGGGTTAAAAACAGACATTTGGGAGGACAACTGGATAGGAAATAATATGAAAGTGGAAAAACCAATTAACTGCGAGCTTAAATACGTAGCTCAACTGTTCAAAAAAGACCTCTCAGGATGGGATTATGATCTTATTTGTAAATTATTCCCACAAAATGTAGTTAGTGAGATTATAAGAATGCCAGCTACCCATCTTAACATGGAGGATAAGATTGTTTGGCCTTTTAACAATGATGGAGAATATTCTACCAAATCAGGCTACCACACATTATGTAATGAAGATTCAGCAAAAGAGGCACAATCATCGAAAGAAGCGGAAGGAAATGATCCTACTTTATGGGACTTAATCTGGAAAGCTAATATACCGCTCAGAATTAGGAACTTTGGCTGGAGGGCGGCGAATGATTTACTTCCTTCAAAAGTTAATCTTAAGAAAAGGAAATGCGTTAAAG
Source organism: Nemophila menziesii (assembly GCA_029959085.1). Classification (NCBI taxonomy): domain Eukaryota; kingdom Viridiplantae; phylum Streptophyta; class Magnoliopsida; order Boraginales; family Hydrophyllaceae; genus Nemophila; species Nemophila menziesii. The sequence goes on from JARWIR010000002.1 coordinate 80,349,326, forward strand.
ATAATACATGTGAATGGTGCGAGCTGAAGGAAGAATCAATTGACCACATGTTACTTACATGTCCATTTAGCATGGCAGTTTGGGCTAATTCGGATCTTCAAATAAAAATCGATAAAGATATGAAAGTTGACTTTGGAAGATGGTTCATGGATACTACTGATTCTTATGCGAAAAATGGATGGGATAAAAGAAGGGTAGTAGCAACATTATTGATAACATCATGGAATATTTGGAAAGAGAGAATGAAGGGTTTCTTTGAAAGAAAGAAGTGGACGGTGGAAAATATAAAAAGGAACTCAGATAATCTGATCGATAAACTCTTTGGTGAACGAAATAGAATCAAAAAAAATTATGATGAGAAGGATAAAACGGTGATTAATACTATGAATGATAACCCGATTATTCAGGATAATGCAGAACTTGTTTGGTTTAGTGATACTTCCTTTGAAGAAAAATGGGAGCCGGCAGGGATTGTTGCTATTGGTATTAATAAAAAAGGGGCAATAAATCATAGAACAGGAAGTAGATGTCTGGTTAACAGTGCGATTGAGGGGGAGACATGGGCCCTCTTATTAGCCTTGAGGACTGCTGGAGGCCTGGTGGCTAACAGTTGTTCGTTTTACACTGATAGCCTTGATTTGGTTCAAGGTCTATCGGGAAAGAAAAAGCCGCATTGGAGGCTAACATATATGGTGAACGAAATCAAAGGATGGCTTAAACAATTCCCGACATGGAAAATTTCATACATAAACAGGAAATTCAACAACATTGCTGATGCTTATGCGAAAAGTATTAGACTTAACAAAGATCTTACTAATTGGAGAGACTATTCGGTCGCTGGTGCTCATAGGTTTTTCAATTTGTAGTAGTTTGGATTTGATGTAATCTCTTTCTTTTTTTACAGTTTGACAGAAAAAAAAAAAATTAGTACTTAGGTTAGGGGGTAATTTAACAAGAGTGCATATTAAAAAATAATTTATATATCTATTTCCTGAATAACAAAGCAGCACATAATCAAGTGAAAATATATTAAATAGACCAACGACCCAGCATTTAAATGGCCAAAATCCAAATTGTATTTTATATAGCATAATGTAATGTTCCTACAATTTTGCGATTATAATGAATTTACATCTCAACCGATCGTATGTATATACAGATACACAGCTATACATCCCTTCACAAATCTTGACCAAATCTAAAAACACAAAACAAGATAAGTCAAAATTCACTTTCTTCAATTAAAAAAGAAGTTTATAACATTACCTCATGAATTTGCTGCAAAATGATTAAATATAGTTTCGAGAGTAGATTGACTAATACTATAATCCGATATGCGAAGCATATCCCTATTCCTCTCAATATGTCCAAAAACATCCGCTAGCGAAACCTCTTCTCCATAAGGTAACTGATACTTAACACCCAATCCATTACAACCTTGAAATTTCGCACCACGAAACGAACTCATAACAAACAAATCAATCGCCGAAAATTTCTCCTCAGCTAACCACCACTCCGAAAACACATCAAGTGGAATCCCACCGTCACGTATTAACTGTTCCGACAATTCCGTACCGAAATTCGCGTACGAACCGTCCGTTTTCAATAACAGAGTGTTTACACGTTCATTATTCCCAAGCCAGTTACCGATCCGGATTATCATAGCCGTTGATAAACTAATCGCGTTTTCCGATCCCGATCCGGACCCTCCGATACAAACTTCGAGATCGTTTAATATACTTCTATTTTGACACGGTACATCGAAAAACTTTTCGTGAAGGGTCTGGCAAAAACTGTCCAAATCGGTCGGACTAACTTCATCCGGTTTAATTTCAAGTTCAAGATGGTTTCCGAAACGGGTTTTAAGATGTTGTGGACTTCCGATACATCGTAATTTCCCTCCAACCATTATTCCAATCCGTGTACAAAGCGCTTGCGCTTCGTTCATACTATGTGTAGTCAAAATTACAGCAGTTTTTCCACGTCTAATCGAAAGTCTTGATATAACTTCCCACATGAAACGTTTCGCGATCGGATCCATACCTGTCGACGGTTCGTCAAGTATTACGATCGGAGGGTCACCAATCATCGCGATGGCAACCGATAGTTTCCGTTTATTCCCACCGCTTAACGTAAACGATGGTTTATCCGCGTGTTTCAATAAATCAAATTCCGATAACTTTTCGGTGACGATTTCTTCTAAATTATACTCCGAAACCCCTTTGATTCGTGCGTAAAGCTCGAGATGTTCTTGAACAGTTAAAAATTCGAGTAACGCGTCGAATTGTGGACAATATCCGATATGTTTTCGAGCAGCTTTTGGGTCGGAACGAATATCTTTATTAAAAATATACGCGGTTCCGTTAGTTGGTAATTCTTCACCAGATAACATTGATAAAGTAGTTGTTTTTCCAGCTCCGTTAGTTCCGAGAAAACCAAAACATTCCCCTTCTTGAACCGAGAATGTTAACGATTGAACCGCGATTTTCGTCTTTTCACCGGTATACACTTTGCGTAAATTACGCAACTGTATGATCGAATTATCATTCGAATCTAATAAAACTCTGTTTCGTTCCGTTTCCACGTCAATATCTTCATCAACTTCCATAGCTTCTACACTTTCTAAAAGAGGTTCAGAATCTCCACTAGAATTTCTAGAGTTTCGCCACCATTCGCGAGAATTAATCATCATTGTTTTAATATGAATAGGAAATATTTCAAGCGCGAGGGTCAAAAGAAAATATATTATACTTTCAATAAGCATGTAAAAAATAGACGCTCCCGTAACATTCCAATCGAAAACACTTCCGCTAGAACCAGTTTTCATTCCTTGTCGCATAAGAGCTAACGAAGCTAAACCATCGGCGAAACAAAACCCTGGTGATAATCTGAAGAAGTTTTTGAGAACTGAATTCATACTTTTCGTTGATTGTAAAATCCCCATGATAAACGATAAAACCATAAGGACTAAACCGGTAAAAAAATGAAATAGAAGAACTACATTTTGTGCCATACTATGGTCAGTAAAAAAGAACGTTAAACAATACGTTGATGAAGCAATAGCTAATCCGTACTCAATAAACATGATAATCGTGGGAAAAAACGATTCCTTTCCGATAAACTGATCAAGACCAAATATATAGAATAAAACTATGGCGAAAGATGAAGGAAATAAAAAGCTGATAAAATCCCATATATAAGTCGAAACCCAATACGATAATACCGAAACTCCGCTAATTAATTGTTGATGTTTCGCTTTCGTTTCATGTTCTTTAACAATCGCGACAGCAAACGAAGCGGGAACGAACGAAAACGCGATACTAACGATAACCGCCGCCGAAAACGCGTCCAAATCATGTCGCTGTAAACGTTGACTTTCCGTCATAGGTAACGGATGATTACTCGTTTGTATCGTCATATTTTCGTTATTAGTCGCAAGTCTAAGTAACGCACTATTCATCACGTTAATATAAGTGGGACCCGCATGTTGACAAGAATTATTATGTAGTACAGTGTACCCTACACTTCCATCGATATTTCGTTCATCCATAATCGCTGCACCGTATCTCGATTGATAACTTTCGTTAAAACTCGACATTAAATATTCACTCATGGAAAGTAAATCCGGTCCTAAAATGGGTCCCGCTGCTTCAATAGCATTGGATAACGCTCGTTCTGGATCAGGGAAACGATAACTCGTTGGTTTACGAGTTTGAATCCATCCTCCTTGTATATATTTAGCGACATCTTTCGCTATTCGCGACGATAAATCAAACGGAAATGGACCTCCACCACCATAACCAGTTAATAACGGATTAAAATATGACGTCGTAAAAGTTAACGATTCCTGATCCGGATGTGGTTTAAGTTTCAAAAAAAGTAAACCGAAAAACAAAAACAAAGCCGGAACTAATAACTGAAAAACAATCGTTTTTCGATCTCTTTTAGCAGAAATAGCTCGCTTTATCAGTAAAGCTCGTGAATGTTTCCAAAACGTTGAACTTGGAAATATTCCACTTACGAAATTAACTACACTTGAGCCAAAAGCAAGTAACAAACTCAAAACACTTCCAATACAACTAAAAACCTTTAACCAACGTTTTTTCGGTTCGATCTGATCAAAATCAATTATGTCTGAGGGGATTATTTTCTCTACACGCTCAGTCTGATCAAAATCTCCACCAGCAACTCTTAAAAAAACCTCCTCTAAAGTAGTAACCGAAATACCATAACTTTCAATCCCTAAATTCTCGGTATCAATTTTTTTTCTCATACAATGTTCGATTTCTCGAAACATATTCTCGAACGAACCAGAAGAAGCAAGAGGAAGTTTAAACGTGATCTCAGTTCCAACTTCACTAACACAAGTAGCTCCAGGTATATGCCTATAAACAATATCATTAGCTAAACTAACCCGTGGGTTAGTTTTAACCAGAGTTAAAGTATAACCAACTCCATAACAATGTTTCAAAAAAAGCGAACTTCCACAACATTTTAACTCCCCATTCCCCATTATACCAATACGATCTCCCAACACATCCGCTTCATCCATAGAATGAGTAGTTAATAAAATAATCCGACCTTTTTTTAATTTCTTAATTAATTGCCACGTCAGCCTCATAGAATAAGGATCCATTCCACTAGTAGGTTCATCTAAAACAATAACTTTACTATTACCAATTAATGCAATTCCGAGTGATAATTTCCGTTTCATACCACCAGAAAGTGAACCCGTAACAGTATTAACCTTATCCGATAATCCAACTTCATCAATCATTTCGGATACAACACTTTCAATTAATTTGTCATCTACACCTTTTAAATTAGCGAAGATTTCGAGATGTTCTTTTACGGTTAATTCAGGAAAGAGGATGTCATATTGTGGACATACACCTAGGTTTTTACGAATTTCATCCATGTCTGTTGATATGTTTTTATTGAAGATTAATGCATCACCGGAAGTAGGTTTTAAAAGACCTACAAGCATTGATATTGTAGTGCTTTTACCAGCTCCGTTATGTCCTAAAAGAGCGAGGATTTGATTTTCGTATAGTTTTAGGTTTAATGAATTTACAGCACAAGTGTTTCCTTTTCTTGTATCGTATACTTTGTGTAGATTTCTGATTTGTATGCATCTGCAATGAAAAGAAACATCTATTACTGATATATGAAGATCAAATAGTAGTATTAAATGGGGAAAATTACTCAAATGGTCCCTCAACTATAGAAAGTTACACAAATGGTCCTCGAATATTGTTTTTTACCACAGCTAGTCCCCTATCCATTTATCGTTAAGTCCATGTGGCAGGAGGTATTTTTTGTAAGAGCAAATTCAAAGATTAGGTCATTATATATGGGATTAAATCAAATTCAGGCCACATCTTTAAAAAAAGTCATTTTTAGGCCCTTTTTGGATCATTTCACTAATTATGTTAGATATTTAATAAATTTTAAGGGTAATTAGGGTATTTCAAATAAACTATAACTTTATCAAACACTGGGAACTTTATTTTAAATACCTGAAATGACCTTAAAAGCTATTAAATATTTAAACAAAATTAGTGAAATGGCTCCAAAAAGGGAACTATAGCCCAAAAATTACACTTCTTAAGGATGTGGCCTAAAGGCCTATTTTTAGAAATTTGCGCTTTTCGTAATTATTAATAGAAAAAATTCCCCAAATGGTCCCTGAACTATCCCCTTTTACCGGTTTGGTCCTTGAACATCTTTGTCACGTAACACTTAACAAGTAAAAATCTGAGACAGGGACAAAAATGAAGTTCAAGGAACGTTTAGCTAACTTTCAAAGTTCAGGTCCTAAGCCAGTAAATAGCCCATAGTTCAGGGACCATTTGGGGAAATGTTGGAAGTTGAAAGCATTTTTACCTGCCATCAAGTTCTTGTTGCTTCATCTCTAAACTTACAGCTTCAATAACCGCTTCATTTCCAGAAAGAAGAGTAGATGTTTCATTAAATTGATCATTTATTGATTTAATTTCAGAAATTGAAGCATAAGGATCTGTTTTTTTCTTCTTCTGAAAGAATTTCCTCAATGGATAATAAACTTCACTCTCCCTATGAAGGACCTGAATGCAAATATATTCTAAATTCCTCATTATAAATTCTTTCATAGCAAAGAAATACCTACAAAATATGTACCTTGTCCAAGTAAAGACCAATTGCACAGTATAAAACAGAATCAAGTAACATCATTAAAAGACACACCAGAAAACAAACTCCAGAAGATGCCTGAGAAAAACATTACACCATAAAATTTAGTTAACAAGAAAGAGAACAATAAGGTAAATTACCAATTTACCCCTGTGATTTGACAAAATGTCAAAAAAAAAACCCTTAAGGTTTTAAAACGAACATATACCACCTTGTAAAGGGGGTATTTCATATTAGTCCCTTTTAAAAACCATAGGGGGATTTTTGACCTTTTGTCAAACTACAGGGGTTTTTAATATTTGAGCAAATTCCATTTCAAAAATACCCTTTTTCAGGCCAAATGTATTCAAAAGTACAATTTTTAGGCCATTTCACTAGTTCCGTGAGATATTTCATAGATTTTAAGGGTAATTTGGGCATTTCAAATAAACTATATCTTTATTTGACCAGTAACTCTATTTTAAGTGTCCAAATTGCGTTTAAAATCTATAAAATATCTCTTGGAATTAGTAAAAATAGCCTGAAATGATACTTTTGAATACGTTTGGCTAAAAATGAAATATACTTTAAATATTTTACCAAAAAAAAAAATATAAAAGAGGAAATATTTTACCCTCCATATATTACTCCATCTTAATCCAACATGAGCTCTTTCATAATCAGCAAAATTAATCGACCCTAAAGCAAAAGCTGTAGGTGAAAGAAAAGACGCTGTAACTTTTAATACCCTACAAAAATCCAAATAATAAATAAATAATCCATACACTAAGTACAAATTAGTTGATTAATTACACCTTTAGTCCCTGTACTCTAGTCCTTGTTCTCTAAAACTGCTACGAAAAGTCCTTATTGTCACCATTTTTAAAGCATAAGGACTATAGGGACTAAAAGTGCAATTAACTTTGACCAAATTCCATTTTTAGGCCATTACCTATTGCCTAAAAACATTTTTAGCCCAAACGTTTCAGAATACTCATTTTTAAACCAAAGGTATTAAAAATGACCATTTCACTAATTCCGTAAATTTTAAAGGCAATTTGGACCTTTCAATCAAACTACATCATTATGTAACCAAATCACAAACTAATTTTTTTTTTAAATGTCCAAATTACCCTTAAAATCTACGGAATTAGTGACATGGCCTAATAATAAGCATTTTTAAAACTGTTTGGCCTAAAAATGGGCATTTTTAATACCTTTTGCCTAAGGCAATAGGTAATGGTCTAAAAATGGAATTTACTCTATATAAGTTGATTAATTACACCTTTAGTCCCTATACTTAGTCTTCTTCTCTAAAAATGTCATGAAAAGTCTGTATAATCGGAATTTTTAGAGTTTCACTGTAGGGACTAAAAGTGCAAATAAATTATAAACAAAAAATGGTACTAACATGGACACAGCTTCATCATTAACAGTGTAATAAGGAAAAAAAGCTGCAAGAAAAGAAAGTGTTCCAACTGCTACAGCTGTTTTTGCTCGTGTGAAAAAAGTTGATATCATAAAAGAAAGCATAATTGCACTTAATCCAAATGTAAAAAAGTACACAAATACCAATGATTTATCACTGTACTTGAAAAGTGTACTCATTGTGCAAATAGTTATAATTGCTGAAGATAATGCAAACTGTAAAAAAAAAAAAAAAAAGAATTAAACTCTTTTTGAGATTATTTAAATAATTAAATGTATATTACCTGTAAAGAGTATGTAATAAACCAAGAGAGATGGAATATTTCGTCTTTTAAACCCATCATGTATAAACCTTCTTTTATTTTTTGTTCCTGAGACATGTATTAGAAATTTAGAATTAATAAACTGTTAATATTGAAAATTACGCAAATGGTCCCTTAATTATAGGACATTTGCTGGTTTTGTTCGTAAACTTCGAAAGTTTTACGCGCATGGTCCCTAAACTTTATTTTTGTCCAGCGTAAGTGCCATGTGGCAAAGACGTGCGAGGACACGTACGATAAAAGTGGTATAGTTTAGGGACCATTTGGGAATTTTTTTTATTAATGATTACGAAAAATATCGGATTTATCAAACTGTTAATATTGACAATTACGCAAATGGTCACTTAATTATAGGACATTTGTTGGTTTTGTTCGCGAACTTGAAAAGTTTTACTCGAATGGTCCCTAAACTTTATTTTTGTTTCCCGTTAGTCCCTGTTTCTAACTCTGTTAGTTAAGATGTTTGAGGACCGAAATGATAAAAGGGGTATAGTTCAGGGACCATTTGGGGAATTTTTCTTAATAGTTATTACAAAAAATACTTGTTGCCATGTGGATTTATCAGTAAAAACCTGATGTGGGGAATAAAGGTGGTAAAAGACAAAGTTTGAGGACTATTTTAGTAACTTTAAAAGTTCGAGGACCAAACAGGTAAATGGGGAATAAAAGGTGGCAAAAGACAAAGTTCAAGGACTAATCTAGTAACTTTAAAAGTTCGAGGACCAAACAGGTAAATGGGAAATAAAAGGTGGTAAAAGACAAAGTTCAAGGACTATTCTAGTAACTTTCAAAGTTCGAGGACCAAACCGGTAAATGGGAATAAAGGTGGTAAAAGAAAAAGTTCAAGGACTATTCTAGCAACTATCATAGTTCAAGGACCAAACCAGTAAATAAAGCTATTTAAGGAACTAAACCTATAAATTATATCTCGTAACGTACCTTTTCAAAGACAGAGTAACTTATCAAACGAGATATAGGATAAAGAAATCCAAGCAAATATCTGAAAACATAAAAAATTACTAAATTAAAATCTCCTAATTAATATAAATAAATATAATAAATACATACAATACTCCCATAACTGTTTTTATAATAGATTGAAACTCATCATCAGTATATTCACGTGTTGGAAAAGGAGCTAATCTTATATTCGAAGGACTTAACCATTTCCAAGGTGTTTTAAGTTGTGAATAAGTCCAATTTGACCCCATTTCTTCACTTTTTAATTCAGTTATACTTTGTTGAGATGCAAATATTATAAACGAATCCATAACTTGCTGTATCTGTGAACAAAAAAATTAAAAATTAAAAATTCTTTGTATTCTCATAAATTTAATTATAAATTAAAAAGTACATACTGTTAAAAATCCACTAAGACCATATTGCATAATTGGAATAGGATTAACACCTAATTCCAAGTCATTAAGATAAGGACCATTTACATCCATAATAGTTTTTACATCTGGAAATCCCGAAAATGCCCATGTATGATTTAATCTTATGCTATAATCATATAATTGAGGCCCTTGTTGATGAAAAACTATAGCTCCTTTGATTTTAGGGTTCGTATAGTTCCTACAGTGAAAAAAAATAGACTAATTTTAGATTTTATTATGATTATTTACATAAAAAGACATTTTAAATGGTGTGATTAATACTTACTTCACTTGATCATAAACACCATAGAGATCTGATCTTATGTATGTCTCGAACTCTGTTTCGTCTGTGTAAACTTTTGCAAGCCTCTGTACCAGGGGCAAAATGGTCAAAAGAAGCAATTATATGAGACAAAAGCTTGGAACGGAAATTTAAGTAACTATTTGATGAATTTAAATTGTATATAGAGTTAAGCATGATTATTGGTCAGAAATTGATTCAAAAGAAACAAAAAGGTAATTTTAGATCTATAAGAAGCTATATTTTACCTTTAATAGAGGAAATTTTAGTGATAAAACACTAATCATAGTTCTAGTTTCACTTGTATTTGGAGCAAAAGCTAAGTACTCGTCATTAGCTGATAAATTTTCCAAAATTTGGTTGAAATTTGGAGAATACTCACTTTTTCCCACTTCCACGAACATACCCTTTTGAATATACCTGAAGTTTAAGGATTAAGTAATGAAAACATATGATCTACAAGTTGAAGAGGTAAATAGTGTTGAAGAAATCATACGGTTGTGCTAGGTGAATCTGTGTATCAACACGTGTCCTCACAGCTATTAGTAACAGCATTACAATAGTAGGAAGTAATATCTGAAAACAATCAATGTAAAAAAATGATAATCAGATCATTCAAATTCTCATAATTCAATATCACAGTATACAAAATTGATAAATTAACAACGAAAAGTTAGAACTAGAAAGTAAATTTAGAAGCATGCATAATCAAAGTATACGTGAGTGTGTGTGAGAAGACGTACCTCAGCAGAAGTGATAAATGGATGACGAATTTTGAGAAGCCAATTTTTGCGAAGCATCGCCTTTAACTGCCTTGTTGAGCTTCTTTTGCTGTTATTCTCCATTATTTAATTGAAATTCGAACCCTAATTGATGTTTGTAAATTCAAGTGTTATAACACAGTTATGGACATTAAAAAGTGTTGTTTGTATTTAGAGAGAGAAAAAGAGAAGGAGGAGGTGGTGGTGGTGATGGTGGTGGTGGCGATGAGGTGAGAGAAGAAGTGTAATGTACTTTTTGGTCAAGCAGGCGGCTGCTTTTTCTTATTTTATTTAATTTTGTCTATTTAAATTGTTTGCTTTTTAAATTAATTTCCGAGGTAAGGATTGTTGAATTAAATGTTTAAGATTAAATTTCAGGAAATTTCCTTTTTTGTCCTCTAACGGGTAAGTCATTGTCAATATTCCATTTTTGGCAAGTCTAAAAATATTTTAAGATTATGCACAAAGAATCTTGAAAACACTTCAAAAAACTATAATCTAAAAAACTAATTACATTTCTACTTTACTTTTGTTTTTTGGTCCCTTTATATAACAAATTATATTACTCTTTATTTTCATTTCCCGTAAACCTAATAACTAAAAACCTCCCTCCTCCCAAGCCATGGCTGTTTGAATCCATTCTCAAAAAAGCAGTCAAAGTTCCTCCTCCTATACTGCTTCCATAGCTTACAGGTGGTGGTGCTCGCCTGGTCACGAAGCCACGCAGGCACAACTCGTGAACCATTACCAGAGAAGAAAATTGCAGCAGCAGTCAGCAGTTAGTTGATGTAGCTCGTCGGTGACAGACTCGTCGTGATCTTTTTCGTCCAGTTTGCGAGATCGGAGCTTGGTTCGCCGGAGAAGGAGACATAAACAACGGTGTTGGATCTTCGATGTGATCGCTAGAAGGAGAAGCCGCACTAAGCTCGTTGGTGGTTCGTGGTGAAGACTCGCTCGAAGATGGCATCGATCTGCTTTGCCGGAGCCCCTGTCTCTCTGAACTACGGCAGTGAAGCGGTGGCTTACCTCCGGCCATGGCTTACATCTGAGATCTGGATATACAGCTGGATCGAACCAGCAATGAAGACGAAGTTGGAGACCGCCCCTTTGCTCCAGCAGTGAAGCCACACCTCCGTATGAGCAGCGTCACCTCTTCAATGGTGAAATGAATCTCAAAGTATGGGGTGGAGTCACGTTGAAAAAGAAGGAGAAGGAGGTTCCTCCTTCTCACGACGAGGTTTTTTTTTTGTAAGATCTTGTCAAACCAGTCAAACAGATTTGGTCAAAGTATATTAAAGTGATGTATTACTCTCCTTTTTTTAAGAGTACTCTACTATTTTTCAATAATATTCTGTTTTTTTAATAATACTCATCAAATTTTATCGGAGTACTTTATGAGTACTCCTTTAATTTATCGAATACTCAACAAAATTATCGGAGTACTCATCAAAATTGTCGGAGTACTCATCAAAATTGTCGGCGTACTTATCAAAAAATTTTGATGCTCTATGTTTTTTCCGGTGGCCGGTGTCTGGTGGTCCGAGGTCGTAGGTCAGCGGTCGGAGGACAGAGTAGGTGGGTAGTGGAAATAGATGAACAGTGACATCACTCCTTTTGTCTTTTAATGTTAGTAAGGGTATATTAGTATTTGGTCAACCTTGAAGTCCCTTAGAAGAATTAAGATTTATTCACCTCCTTATTGAGAATAAAATCTGTCTCCAAGATCCTATGTCTCAATCCACCCAAATAATTTTAAGCTTTTTTTTCTTTTCTTTTTGTCGGTAGGTTAAATATACTAATTCAAAAAATATTTTATAAATTTTAAAAATAATTTAGATATTTTATGTAAATTATATTTTTATTTGGTTATAACATAAATTAGGAACTCTGTTTGAAATTATCCTTAAAATCTACTCCCTTCATTCCCAAAAGGTTGTTACTTATGCTAAAAAAAATTGTTTCTAAAACATTGTTACTTTAAAAATCAAGACATTTTTTTTCTTTATACCACTTTTGCCCTTGATTAAATATTATAATATATGTTCGTAATAAATATTCAACATATCAAAACACTTAATGGAGGGCATTTTAGTAATCACATGAATAATAAATAACATTTCTTAATTTGTGTGCAAAAAAAAATGTGAGAACCTTTTGGAAACAGAGGAAGTATGAAACATCTTACAAAATATTAAAATGGCCCAAAAATTATACTTTTAAATACGTTTGGCCAAAAAATGATACTTTTGAAACATTTACAGAATTTGCTCTTCTCTGGAATGATACTCAACAATTAGTTTACCTAAATAGTCCTCTAACTTCAAGTTTTGTTTACCGTTAATCTGTGAGCTTAAGTCTGTCATTATTTTGTCGTTAAGTGTCACATGTATTTTAAGGGTATTATAGACATTTTATCATTTAAAATTAAATAAGAAGGATGAAAAGACCGACCTTCAAAAACAAAGACTAAAGAAAATACATAAGCCTATTGGAGAATGAGGTTGAGAATAGAAGAAGGAAAAACGGACTTTCAAAATTAGAATTAGGCGGAATGCCTAAACCTATTGAAAATTTGGAATTGAGAAAACGAATACCGAACAGCTGAAGCAAAATGTTAGTAAAAATAATAACCCCTAATCAATATATTATAATCAAAATAATAATATTTAAATACGAAATGAAACGTACAAGAAGTTTACATATAAATAAATATGAGTACTTAAACTTACATAGAATCCAAACAAATTAAGTAATAGCATGACCTCTACAATCACTTCGTTAAATATGTTTTTCGGGTTTGGTTGGTATCCTCAAATGGTTTACTATCACTACTCTACTCTAGGCTTAGAAATATTTATAGGGTAAGAGTGTTTCGAGCTTTCTTTTCTGGTATGTTGAGGACTTCTCGTGTGGTCGGTTGTACAAATAATTCCATCCTTCTTATATAGTGGTAGAGGTCCTTAAAAACGTTCATACTAATGGTTGTACTAATGGTGGTCATAAAAACATTCGCCATAATCGTAAAACCGAGTTTCCATCCTTTGAAACCCGACATGAACCTGGACGATTCTCTAACAAGTGGAAGAACTTATATGGACAAAGCTTGTAATACATGTAACAACTGAATTATAAGTGTGGGAGTTTCTGACCATTGAGGATAGGGGCATTTAAGACGAACGTTTAATGCAGGAGTTTTTGACTGTTGGGAATGAGATATTTGAAAACAACCGACAATTCTATGAATAGGTACGGGTAGACTCAGTCCTAAGTCGATAAGTATCCACTCTCCATGACTCCCCAACTCCCACATGATCATGACCATGACCACACCACGTCGTCGGCGAGATGATGTCGGGTCGGGTGGATGGTGGTGGTGCGTGCATGTAGGGTAATTCCTTTACTCTTTATCTCTAGAATGTTGGGTCTTTTGAAAGGTTTACATGGAAGAAATAATATAAAAAATTATTTTCTCCTTCCAGATCAATGTGGTACAAAAAAACCTTTGCTCTTCTTTATCTTCAAGTGCATGAAACTAATTTGAAAATAAAAAAATGGTTTTCTTTTAATGTCCAACAATCCCTCACTCAAGCTCTAGGAGAAATGGTGAACAAGTTTCCAAGTAAACAAGCGTTTGGGTGAATTGTACTAAAGTGTCAATATCTTTTTATTTTAACTGAAACGTAGTGAAGTGAGGCAACCACCAAATCCTATCAAGTGTACATTCCCTTGAACTTGACATTCTTCAGTTGAGGCCGTTAAAACACATACTTTACCCGCTAGTTATTACAGATTCATCAATCCCCACCCTTCCATACACATAGGTGATCTTCACGAATGACTGTCCAAAGTAGACTACCCTCTAGGGTATTGAGATCATTAAGAGCAATAGAGCTCATCCTCATCATGTGTTTAGTGAATACATCAAAATCCTTATAAATTCACCACCTCTATGGTCTATGAATTCATAGTGAGTTATAAAATCGTTTTAAGATCTTCGAGAATGACTATCCAATGTAGATTGTCCCTCTAGGGTCTTATGATCGTGTCAAAAGCAGTGTATCTCAACCTAATCAGTAAATTTATCAAGTCCTTCTCAATAGAGCCACCACCAACGACTATGAATTCATTATGAGTTTATACATTCTTCTGTAAAATCTTTAAAGATCAATATGCCTCAACCTCATCGGTGAATTCATCAAGTCGTCTTCAATAGGATCACCACTAATGGCTATGAATTCATTAAGAGGTAATAAGCTTCTATTTACATGTACAATTTACGTGATAGGGATGGGAAGATAGTGCATCATATGGACTCATCTGCCGTATGTTCCCCAAAAATGGGCTTTAGCCCCATTCCCCTCGACATTTCCAGGATTACTCTTCTAGTTAAGCCTTTAGTAAACGAATCAGCTAAATTCCTATCCGGTTGTACAGATTCCAAGGCTATCACATCATTATTCAATAATTGTTTGATTGAACCGTGTCTGGTGCAAATATGTCTCATTTTCTCATTGTAGATGTTATTATGAGTGGCGCAAATCGCTACTTGTGAATCACAATGGATACATACCGGTATGTCACTTCCTTCCCATAATGGCGCATCTGGTTAGGGTACTTCTCAACCATTCCGCTTCTTGCTCTACCAACTCTAGTGCTCTAAACTTGGACTACATGATGGATCATGTTATCAAGTCTATTTATAAGACTTCCAAGATATAGCTCAACCTCCTAAGGAGAACACATAGCCACTGGTGGAGCTTACTTCATCATTATCTAAGATCCATTTTGCATCACAAAATGCTTCCAAGAATTACAGGATACTTGTTAAAGTTCATACCTAGATCTATAGTACCTCTTAAGTAATTTAGTAAAAGACAAAGCACAACGCAGTGGTCACTACTCGGGTTATGAGTATAACAACTCAGTCTACTTATGACATAGGTAATATTTGGTCAAGTCTAGTTCATTAAGAACATCACACATCCTATAATTTTAACATATTCATTTTGAGTTACAGCATCCCCAAGGGTTTTACACAAATGAATACTAGAATCATAAGGTGTTTTAATAAGAACATCACTGAAAGATGCAAAAAAAATTCAACATCCTTTCATAATGAGTCTAATAAGGGAAATGCCATTACTACGTCTACTGATTTTACCCCTAGATACAGACTAGATTCCCTATACAGTTAAACCTCGATAAATGAATGTTCGATATATGAATAACATCGGCAAATGTATAATTTTCTCCGGTTCCGACTTAGGCTAAGGGGCTAAATGAATAACCTCGCTAAATGTATTAATGAATTTTTTTTTTGAAATCCTTAAAGACCCTATGTAAATATAAATGAATAATCATCACAATTAATTATATAATATATATTCATAAAAGATTTTTTTTTTCAATCAACAATATTCATTCAATAAGTCGTCCTTTTTAAAATAAAAATAAAGATTCTATAGTTTTTTGCTTTTTTTTCCACCAAAAATCATCCTGTCCTTGATTTTCCTAACGCAAACTAAACTTCAAGAGTATTCTGCTCGTGTTGTAGAAAGTAGCCCCGTAAGGTGATTACTGCTTGATATGCTTCTTTTGATGACACATTTGGTGTGACACTACTATCATCTGGTTCTGTATCATTCTCATCATTCAGTACAGATAGATTTTTATATTTATTTGAGACTATAAATATATATAGTTCAATTATTACTAATATAATCTCTTCAAATTCCAATATACAGATATATTTATTTAAAATCTCTTGAAATGAATTTATTACCTAGTAGGTACATTTGTACATTACAATATATAAAGTAATTATTCATACGAGAATATAAAAATGTGTAAACATACTATCTAAATGAATAAAAAGTCATTTATCGATAAATGAATAATATATTCATTTATCAATAAATAAATAATCTCGCTAAACGAATATATTTCCTGGTCCCAAGAGTATTCATTTATAGAGGTTTAACTGTATATCTTTCATGTCAAATTTAGAAAATAAGAAACGTAAAGTCTCATTTATAATATGAATACAAGTACCAAAGATAAGCATGTCATCCACATAGTGATAAATAATCACACAATATAATCCTATTACTTTATAGTAAACACAAGAGTCAAAGGTGTTGACTACAAAGCCATCTTGTATGAAGGTATTGTCTAAATTTTCATACCATCCTTTAGGTGCCTATTTTAAGCCATACAACGACTTACTGATCTTACATACTTTATCCTCTTCGACCATAACTACAAGCCCATTAGGTTGTATCATACAGATCTCTTCATCTAGATATCCATTCAAAAATCTATTTTTAACATCAACCTGATGTATAACTAGTTAGTGAATGAAAACTAGTGCAATAAGGGTCCTAATAGTGGTTATTTTTGTCACAAGGGAGTAAGAGTCAAAGCAATCTAAGACTTTCTTTTGGGCAAAACCTTTAATAACAAGTCCAGCTTTGAATTTATCTATTAAACCATCATGTCTCCACTTCTCCTAAAAAATTCACTTGATACTTATTGGTTCACTACCCTTAGGTAAGTCGGTTGATTCTCATGTATGATTTATTTGAATAAATTCAAGTTCACTATTAATGGCCTCTTTCCAGAAACTAGCGTCTACTAATTCTATTGCTTCATTAAAAGTTTTAGGGTCTTTCTCCATAAGAGAGCAGGTTATTACCTCTTCACTCGGCATGTCTATGTGAAAACCCTTAATTATAAGAGTAGTAATAAAGGCAGGTCCAAACCTTGACTCGATTATACGCCTCTTACTTATCCTAGGTTCATCATTAGGAATATTACTAAGTCTCACAAAAGATTAAATGGGCAAAGTAATTATTACTTATAGGCACATCAATATTTAGCAAGCAAAGAGGTTTTACATCATTTAATTTTTCCAAATGAAATAAGAATTCATCATTTTTAGATTCATAAATTAAATTACCATTTAACAATAAGAATCCATATGCAGCACAATTATGGTCATGTCCAATGAAAATCAGGTTCGATGTTGACATTCTTGAAGTCAGGTAGCCCTATCATGGCCAAACACCCACACATTATTACTTAATTCACGTTAAGTGGAAAAATCTTCCACAACTCATAAGTGGTCTTGTCTAAATTTTCAAGGGTAATCTATTAAGTATTAAATAAGAAGACAATATAATCTTCCCCATATTTTTGTTTGGTAAGCATGAACTAATTAACATGACATTCATCATTTCTTTAAGGGTTATATTTTTCTTTCGGCTATGTCATTTTGTTAGGGTGTACTGGGCACTAAGTTCATTTTTTATTCTATTATTTCCACTAAATTATTTAAGGGAATGCGAACCATATCAACTACCCCTATCAGACCTAAGACTCTTGATTTTATTCTCAAGCTTACTTTCAATCTCAGATTTATATATACTTAAGAACATTTGTTCCGCTTTATTATTATATTTTAAAAGGTAGACTATATAGATCCTAGAGTAGTCATCTACATGGGTTATATCCATAAGTCTTACCTTCTCTACTAACAATATTTGTAATGTTAGATAAGTCAAAATGCACTAGCTCTAATAGTTTAGTCTTTCTAGTAATAATGGATTAGAAGTTTAGCATGCTTGGAAGAGACATATATTTTCCATTTAACAAATCATCAACGTTGTGCACAAGGATTAGTCCATGTTTTTTTTACCTATTAATTGAAAAAATAGTAAGTTGTCCTAATCTACCAAGCCACACATATTCAACAATATACAGAGAAGTGTATGCATTCACATTAAAAAATTATGGTGTTTAATATGAATAAAACCCTATTAAGGTACCATATCCTAATAAAGTCGCCATTTTTAGCTATAGCTATTTTCCCACCATCGAAAACTAGGTTAAGGCCACCTTACTGAGAGGAACTCCAGAAAAGAGGTTCCCACGGAGGGACTAGATGAAGAGAACAACATTTAACTCTAATTTTTACTAGAAGTAAGTTTTAGAGGAACTGTTCTTCCAAGGATGGCGATAGTGGTTGAGTTCCCCATAGAAACACATACTCCATTATCAACTTTCTTGGGCTTCTTGACCAGGATCTTGTTTGAGCAAAGGTGTTTGAATGCTCTAATGTCAATAATCCATTCACTCTCGTTCTCCACTAGATTCACATCAACCATCACATCGGAAGTTACCTCGTTGGTCTTAGTACGGTTAGTGGCGAGGTTTGGAGCTTGATCTTTTCTCTGGTCACACGTGCAGGCCTTGTGTCCTTCTTTCCAATAGAAATAGAATGTGCATTTAGACATGTCTTAATTTGTATGACCATAACTTACAAATAAATTAGTCTTTGAAATATTAGCAATAAAATATAAATACTTATCCTCGAGGCAATTTGCCTCTTCGACTTGCAAACGACTAATCAGTCTTTGAAGGATCATTTCCTTCTTCTGAAGTGTCCCTTGATCTTTGTAGACTACTCCTCACTAAACATATTGAGAAACGGGTTCTTCATGTTGCTCAAGAGCCATCATCTAGCCATCGAGTCACTACTCTTGAATTTGGTCTCGAGAGCGAGATGACTTGCCAATTCTTCTTCGGTAGCAGTTACATTGTCAATAATAGAAACTCCTCAAACACATCCAAATAAAGATCAATCTGGTCAAGACAGATTAGAAGTTTTTGTGCCTACTATTTATAGTTAGAACATTCATCGATTCCAACTTGGACACGTCGGGAAGTTCTTTTGCATTCAAAGGTGAAGCAATAGTGGAAAAGTTAAAGCATCGGTCGTCTCCCAAGGTGTGATAAAATAGCCTAACTAATTAAACATCTTGAGAGAGTTTACTACCCGTAACAGTATGAGAAATGGGATACTCAAGAAAAATTAGGAGATTATAGAACCATATTATGTGTTAATATTGGTTATGAAATCATTGCTAAAATATTATCCAACAAATTACAGGAAGTTATGGTGATTATTGTCTCTCCCACCCAGTCAGCTTTTATTAAAGGAAGAGCGATCCAAGATAACATCATTATAGCACAAGAATTATCTTTCTATATGAATAGGAAAAGAAAAGATCAAAAAATATGACATCTATAAAAATTGATATGGCTAAAGCTTATACCCAGGTTCGATGGGATTTTATCCTACTAGTGTTAAAGGAGTTGGGTTTTTGTGATAAATGGATTTTTTGGATAAAGAATTGTATTTCTACAATCGCTTTCCAAATTAATTTAAATGGTGAAGAATGGAGAAATTCACATCAGGTTGAGGAATCAGAATAAGTGACCCCTATCTCTATTCTATTTTACTATTGTGACTGAATCTTTAATTAGTCTAATCAATTATTACGTTCAAAGTAAACAAATTCAATACATCCAAATAAATAGAAATTGCCCTACTATTTGACATATTCAGATAATTCTCTTTTTTATGACTCTTGATGACACATGTCTTAAAGAATATTGCGATGGATCTGGACAAAAAATCAATTTTGACAAATAAACCATTATCTTTAGTAAAGAGACCCTTAAGATTTATGTGATTTAATTGTATCTGAGATTGACACTAAATAAACAAATTATTTTGGAAACTATTTAGGGATCCCTTTATGTCATAAAAGATCCAAGGTAGAATCCTTGGAGTGGATTGCCATGAAATTTTTTTTTAAAATAACTGGAGGACGGAAAGCAAAATTACTATCGTAGGGAGAAAATGAGGTGTTAATTGAGGTAGTATTGCAAGCTATCCCTAATTATAACATTTCAATTTTCTTTTATCCTTTAACTTTTTGTATAAACTTATTTTTGCCATCTCTAACTTTTGGTGGAACTCTAGAGAACAAATAAAGACACACTGGATGGCTTGGAAGAAACTGGCAATTGGAAAACTTGTGGGAGGAATTTGTTTCAAAGATTTCAAGAAAATGAATATAGCATAGCTGGCAGCACAAATACGAAGGATAATGAATAACTCTTCTTCCTTTGCGGTAAAAGTCCTCAAATGTATTTATTTTTCTAACAAAGGCTTTATAAATGTTAAACTTCGTCAAAGTAGAATTTGAAGTTTGGCTAGTATTATTGAAGGAAGAGACTTTATTAAAAATACAAAACTTATTAGTTAGATTGGTAATGGTCAAAATATTGATAATTAGAATAGATGGATTTTAAGTTAGAAAACCTAATAATTGTACTATCAACAAAACCAAACAACTTTGGAAACATGACTCTTACGAATAGGTTAGCAAAATTCTTGATAATTTATTTCTAAGACCCGTTATTCCTTGCATTACTAGAATTCATATTTTTGATAATGGATCTAATGACAAATTAATTTGGCCTTTTTCAAAGGTTAGACAATATTCTACTAAAACAGGTTACAAAATCCTCTTTGAAGAACAAGTTTTTCATCAACCACAATAGGCAAATACCTCTGAAGCGATACAACAAGCGTGTGGAAAACTATAAGGAAATAAAATATTCCAAAAAAGATAAAGATATATATATATATATGGAAGGTGGACAATAATGCGATTCCTACAAAACAAAATCTCTACAAAGGAAATATGCGGATACAAATCGAATGTATATGGTGTCAAGAAAATATCGAGACAGTGACACAACTTCTCATTAAGTGCAAGATTAGCCAAGCTATATGGCCCCGATCATCTCTTCAAATTAAGACTGACATCGAGCAAACAAATAATACCGGGGATTGGATTTTAGAAATAGAAAATAACTATTCAAAAGGTGGCTAGGATTTCAGCGAAGTTATTGATTGTATTATGATGAATATGTGGAACATCTGGAAAGAAAAAATGAAAGCGATTCATGAGGAGTGCTCCATCGATGAGGATAAAATTATTTTTTCAACTAACAAGCTAATGAAGGAATTGTATGGTACAAATTGGAGAAATTTCAACACCACTACACAACAAGACCAAAATCGCATACCTATTCAGGAGGTTGGACCTCCTCTACGCGACACATCAATCACCATGTTTTGAGACGCTTCTTTTGATCAAGCTTATGAAGTTATGGGAATCAGGATATTTCATTTTCATAAAGAAACGAGTTGCAAAGTCCATACTAAAGATACAACATTTTGTGTTTCTATTTTTGAAGGAGAAGCCTCCACAATTCTCAAAGTTACCGAAAAATGCAAAGAATATTCGGGAGAAGAAAAAATAATTTGTTCAGATAACGTTGAAATTATTCAATGTATTGGGTAGGTGTCAGCAGCGAGCTGAAAAATACAACCGATCATTCGGAAGATAAACAAGATGGCCGGGAAGTTTGGCCCTATCACCTCTAGGCATCTCAAGAAGGTGGAATGGTCAAACATACAAATTCATAAAAGATGCTAAGCACGGGGCCACCAACTGGTCATTTTAGATCACCAATATGACGTCTATTTTGAAAAAAATTCATAAGATATGAATCGATTAAACTTTATTTTGTTTTTTTTCCATTTCAAAACAAAAATGTTGAATAAGAAAGAAATAAAATAGTAAGGGATGAGAACTTCTAATTTATTTATTTATTTATTTATTTATTTTGTAGTACACTTGTAAGTTGTAAGATGTTATTGATATTCTTTGATTAATAGTACAAACAGATTATAACGGGTATATTTGTTGTCATTATGTCCAAGTATACACCCAACTTGTCTGGCCTTAAAGCAGAGCACACACCCATGTGTTTGACCATCTAATTTTACACGCATTCTCAATATTTGACACTATTAAGTATTAACTAATCAACCGCCTTTCCTTTTGTCACCTCACCCGAGATTCCCTCTAATCAACAAAGCAAAAGAAAAGAAGCAACACACTTTGATATCATCTTCAACCTTTTCCCTTGTTAAAGTAAAGATGGTGCAGAGGTATTATAGATGGAGGAAACGCACAGAGGTAAGTTTAGTTGACGAAGATGAAAACATTAAGAAAACAAAGACTAATAAGCCTCTTCAATACCTTCTCTTTGTATCCCTTATTTCTTGTTGTTTCATCTTATCATCACTCTTCGTAACATCTTCTTCATCATCCACCTTCAAACTACTATGTATGTAACCTTTCCTTCTTACACACTTTCTGTTTCATCCACTTTTGTGTCATATATATATATATTAATTGTTATTAATGTTTCAGTTTCTTCATTTCACGGTGAAGATGGATTTTATAATATTAGTTCTGGAATATATCTAAATGCGTCCCTTTGTTCTTCTGTATCTAATGGTTAGTACTCTTCAATCCATTAATCTCTCTTTAGTGTATGCTATTTACTTTTGTTATTTCGAGTTACTTCTATTAGGATATTGAGAGATCATTTATTTAAATTCAGGGACAATATGCTGTGATAGAAGTAGCATTCGATCTGATATATGTATAATGAAAGGAGATGTGAGGACAGATTCTTCTTCATCCTCACTGTTCCTTTACACAAGTGATCAAGAACACTTAATCCAACACCAAAAGATTAAGCCCTACACTCGAAAATGGGAAGCTAGTGTAATGAACACTATTGATGAATTAAACCTTGTTGTCAAGAAAGTAAATTCAACCAATAATGATAAAAGATGTGATGTCCAACACCACGTTCCTGCTTTGTTCTTCTCGAATGGAGGCTACACAGGGAATGTATATCATGAATTCAACGATGGAATTATACCATTATACATCACTTCTCAGAAATTCAACAAAAAGGTAGTGTTTGTTTTACTTGAATATCATGATTGGTGGATTACAAAGTATGAAGATATTCTATCTCATCTCACGGATTATCCAATTATTGATTATACTAACGATACGAGAATCCATTGCTTCCCTGAAGCAATCATTGGATTAATAATTCATGATGAGCTTTCCATTGATTCGTCCTTAATGGAAGGTAATAAAACCATTCAAGATTTTCGGTACCTTTTGAACCGAGCTTATTCGCCTCGTATTAGTGATCTCATTCAAAATGAGGAACAAGAAGCTCAATTAAATAAAAGCTATCCAACGAAGGTTCCATTGAAACCGAAACTAGCCATACTATCTAGAAACGATTCACGGGCGATTCTGAATGAAGCTTTATTAGTAAGATTAGCCGAAGAGATTGGATTCGAGGTAGAATTTGTGAGGCCAGATCGAACCTTAGAGCTTGCAAAGGTTTACCGAGTTTTAAATTCAAGTGACGTTATGATTGGGGTCCACGGTGCTGCGATGACTCATTTCTTGTTTATGAAGCCTGGTTCAGTTTTTATCCAAGTGGTACCTCTTGGGACAGATTGGGCAGCCGAGACTTACTATGGTAAACCTGCGAAGGAACTTGGGTTGAAGTATACCGGTTACAAAATCCTTCCGAGGGAGAGCTCTTTGTATGAAGAATATGACAAGAAGGATCCAGTGTTGATCGATCCTGATAGTGTGAATGATAAAGGGTGGGAATTCACGAAAAAGATCTATCTTGATCGTCAAAATGTGAGGTTGGATCTAGCAAGATTTAGAAAACATTTACTACGTGCGTATCACTACACTATTGCTAAGAAGGGTGTGGAGTCTCGTTTAACCCATTTTTCTGAGTCCTTATAGAATGTAAATGAGTATGTACTTTCTGAAGATGAAAAAGAAATTTTGGATTGTAGATATTATTACTTATCAGGGACATATAAGCTTGTACATTCGAAAGAGAAACTTATAGAATTTCCTTTTGGTTTCATATTAGAGGTTATTCATATTCATTGTTTGTTTGTTTTGTTTGTTTCATTAACTTTGATTAGGTTCTTGATTTGGAATGATCTTCGGCCTAGACTTTGATTGAATTCTCTTCCTCAGTAACTAAAGATTTGTAATATATGGTTAATGCTAATTTGATGTTATCTGCAATGTTTTTTTTTTGGGTTAGAAAGGCCGGAGGTCCTAGGAACAGTAGGAATTTTGATCTATCACTTCATTCACAAGACCTGGTAGTCGAGGTGATTTCCACCAAACTGGTCATGTGTTAGTCGACTCCAAACTCCATCAGGGGGTCAAGGAAGATATTTTCTATCAAATCTTGTGAAAATCCCAGGTGAACCATCCAATCCGTCCACGCATTACCTTCTCTATAAATAGACTTAATCGAAAAATTTGTATTCCTATCCATGATCACCCTTATTTATTTGAACCACTTCGCCTCAGAACCTCGTCTCCTTTCTTCTCGGAGGATCATCTCTATAGCCTCTTCGGAATCTACTTCTAAAAGTAAAACTTCTATTCCCAACTCTTCCATCATCTTCAAGCCTTCGTATACTGCTACTAGCTCGACATAAACCCATGATTAGTCATAAATTTCTTCGCGAAACCCCAAATCCATATACCTTCCGAGTCTCTAATCTCACCACACACCCCACCTAACTTCCACCAATTATAAAAACTCCCATATGTGTCTAATTTGAATCCTTGATTATGCTTGCTCCACCCTATAAGTTCCACAAAATTCTTACGCCTAGCATTTCCAAGACCATTTTCCCAAACTCCAATGATATTAGACGCCTGATATTGTGCTTTGTTTAAAACCGCCTTCATATTAAAGAGAGGCCTCAAATTGAAAACTGACTCGTTTCTTTCATGCCGCAAGGTCTCAATTAAGCATCCGGAAAATATATTCCAAGGGATTCCCGCGAAGAGGAGATTACAAGCTAGATTTTTATTCCACCAAGTGACCGTATTTACATTAAGTCTTCCATGATACTGCTGCCCTGAAAAGCTGTGGAAAGCATGATAAACGAGGGACCCCTACACAAAATCTTAATGATTATTACGACTTGAAACAAAAGGGGATTCACCTCACCCCATAAGAGGTGAGGAGTTGTAAAAATATAGATATTATTTGCATTTTGGAGACAAAGATTACATGAGCTAGTGTAGATGAATCTATGCGTACCATGCTTTGAGGTTGGAAATATGTGGATATCTTTGATTTAAATATTCATGAGAGGACATTTTTTTTTTGGGACTTGGATAAGGCGGAAGTAGAAGTAATATCGATTATACCACAAATTATACATTGTAAAAATTTATGTAAGGTAACATCTTTAAGCCTATACATATCTTTTTATTTATGGCTTCAATGACAAGATTGAGTAAACAAATTTGTTGAAGGACCTAGTTGATTATATAACTACTTTGATGAATCGTGGCTTCTATTGGAGATTTTTAACAATATCTTGGCTCATAATGAGTGAAAACATGGGAATCTAGTTACAATGAGCGACTGTAGTGAATTTGAGGATTGTTGCAACACCTTTGGGTAAGAAGACTTAAATATTCTTATCAATTCTTTATGTGGCACAACAATCACGTTGTTAGTCAGACTGTTAAAGCGATGGGGACTAGAGTCTTGAAGCTTAAAATCACTTTGTACATGTAAATTTTTCCTAAATCTTGTGTTTCATATCATTCTCCTCCATGCATTATGTCTTTGTTCTTACTTTTTTTACTTGAGTTACGCCTTTTAGGTTTTTAATATGTGGGTGGATCACGAGGATTACAAAAAGGTGGTTAGAAATGGATGGAATAAGGAACAATTTGAGGGGACAAAGCAATATATCATTTGTAAGAAGCGAAGAAACTTGAAATACTTGAGAGGGTTAAATAAGAAGCATTTCAACATTTCTCTCACATACCCGAGAGAGCTATAACAGTGAGTGAGGCATTGAACAAATATTAGATAAGAATTAAACAAAATATGAGAAACAATGTAATTTTTGATGAAATTGTGGAGCTTCAAAAAACGGCTACAAGACTTTAGAAGGAGGAAATCAGTTTCCTTCAACAAAAGGCAAAATAAATGGGTGCAAGTTAAAAAAATTACTAGTGCTTGAAACGTTTTCATGGTATTATGAAGAGTAAGAAAGAAGGATGTTATTGTGAAATTTCAACTCCCAAATGGTTCTGAAACAACATCAAGTACTCAAGTTCATGAAGCATTCGTTGACTACTATAGGAATATGTTGGGTACTATGGGGGTCTGCGATTGGGGTAATGTTTTGACAATAGAGTAAATAATCGAGCTTTATAAATAGGTAAACATTAAAGAAATAAATAAGGTACTTGTTTGTATAACTAACGATAAAGCTCTCCGACCCAATGAATATTCATCACCAGTTTTCAAGAAATCATAAGATGTGATAAGTGGCGAAATAGTAATGTGATTAATATATTTTACTCTTAGGGTTTCTTACTTAAGCAACTAAATATCACGATTACGCTCTTATTTTGAAGAAAGATAATCTCGTGAGGGTTCAATTTTTTTGGCCAATCTCGTGTTGCAACATTATTTATAAATGTAATAACTGCTTATCGGTGATAGAATGAAATCGATTTCGGATGACCTTGTTGATAAAGGTCAAAGCGCATTTGTATCTGATATATTAATGTCCAATAATATTTACTGCATGCAAGAATTGCTGAGGGGATATAAAAACAATAGTAGCTCACCAAGGTGGATGTTTAAAATTGATTTGTGTAAAGCATATGACTTGGTTTCGTGGGAACGTATTCATAAGGTACTTAAAGGTATCAAGTTTCTGTAACACTATATTAATTGGATAATGACGTGTGTTACAACTTTTTCCTACCCGGTAGCAATTAATGGTGAATTTCATGGATTTTTCAAAGGTGGAAAAGGCTTGACACAAGGTGATCCCCTCTCACGTAATATTTTAATCTTATGTATCGAGTATCTCTCTAGGATTTTAAAGATAAAAATGGATAGTGGATGTAATTACCATTCGAAGTGTGGAAATATCAAGAAAACACATGTGGCCTTCGCCGACGATCTTATGCTACTTGCTAAAGGTGATATTGAATCAGTGAAAGTTCTTATGGATAGTTTGAAGAGCTTTGATAAGTACTCGGGTGTTTGATTAAATATCCTTAAATCCAATATATATTGTGTGGGGATCAAGATAAAAACTTGAGGAGAACTTGGTATCCACCCAACTAGAGAAGAGTGAAATTCCTTTATTATATCTTGGTGTGTAGCTTTGAGTTTCGGTATTGTTCTCTAGAGACTATAAGCCTCTTACTGAAAAAATAGAAAGTTATGTGCGATCATGTCCTTATTCTTCTTAGTCTTATACAACCTGCTTAGATCTTTTTCGATCTGTGCTTCAAGGGGTGGTATGTTTTTGGCTAGCCATTTTTTCCTATTTTGATTTGTGTAAGAGATATTTTTCTTTGTCAGAAGCTTAATAATATAAATAGAAATAAATGTTCATTACAGATAACAACTCAACAATACCCCTAGAGGTGGTTGGTTTAAATAAGTATAAAGATAAAATCAACAATTGGGGAGGGGTTCTGGAAACCCAGTCACGAGGCAACATACCAAGAAGCTTGTGCTTCGCAACCCAATGTGCTACATGATTTTCTATCCTAGGGATATGATAGAAAAAAGACTAGTCTATTATTACATAAACGTTTAATATCAAAATAGAGAATTCTATGCCTAACATTAATAGGCGCTCTAGGATGATTAAGAAGATCAATAACCGCCTTGTTTTCATTGAATACTCTAATGTCTTCAAGGTGGAAGTTAATTGTTGAGACCAATCCATTATGCACCCCAATAAGCTCGGCTTCCTCTGTATTGTTACAAACAAAAGAACAAGCAAAACCATGTATTAGGGCACCATCATTGTTACTCAAAACACAAGCCGATGAAGCCTCACAGTTTATATTATAAGATGCATCAATATGAACAATTAGTGATTTTCCATTCAATTTTTTGTTGTTCTTGTTTTACCCAGTTAATTTGAAGATTAAAAGTACATGTTTCATTATTGTATCCTTTGCTTCTATTTCTATGTTTGTGTAAAAGATCGTACTATGAGCTTTTACAGGAAATTTTATTACGTTGAGAAATATTTTCAAATTAATTGGAAAATAATATGATCCCCTGAAACCTAAAGGGCCTTTGAATAGAAAGATTTTGGTTCTTAGAATAAAATGCAATTCATGAAAATGTTGTGGCAAATTATGGATAAAATAAATTTACTTTGAATCAAATGGATCCATGTGAATTATTTAAAAGATGAAAGTGTTTGGATGTGGAGCTAGATTGAATTCTATGTTACTAAAATAAGTTTGGAAGTTTAAGTATAAAATAATGTCTTCTTTCGGGATTGTGGAAGGTAGTAAAATTTTATCAAAGTGGTTTTCCTCTGCCCCCGATTCTTCCTCCACCTTAGGTCTTCTTAATGATGAGTATTTTGCTTTATATAGTCTTATGATATTTTTTATCGCTGATCTCTCATGAGGAGTTGGACAAATATTATATGAGATCCATGCGTAATATCTAAACATGTGATCATTGTCGGGATATCGCTACAAATAATGATACAAACCAAGGATAGGATGGTGTATATGGAATTGAATCCGCTTTGTGAGTGGTGTGTCGATAATGTTGAGACAAGTGCCGCCTCTTCTTCAAATGTGATTTTTCCAGTGATATTTGAAAAAAAAATTGGTTGAGTATTACCAAAGCAATAAATACTATCTTGAGCTCTTTGTATGAAGAATATGACAAGAAGGATCCTGTGTTGATCGATCCTGATAGTGTGAATGATAAAGGGTGGGAATTCACGAAAAAGATCTATCTTGATCGTCAAAATGTGAGGTTGGATCTAGCGAGATTTAGAAAACATTTGCTACGTGCGTATTACTACACTATTGCTAAGAAGGGTGTGGAGTCTCGTTTAACCCATTTTTTAAGTCTTTATAGAATGTAAATGAGTATGTACTTTCTGAAGATGAAAAAGAAATTTTGGATTGTAGATATTATTACTTATCAGGGAGTCAGGGACATATAAGCTTGTACATTCGAAAGAGAAACTTATAGAATTTCCTTTTGGTTTCATATTAGAGGTTATTCATATTCATTTTTTGTTTGTTTCATTAACTTTGACTAGGTTCTTGATTTGGATTGATCTTCGGCCTAGACTTTGATTGAATTTTCTTCCTTAGTAACTAAAGATTAGTAATATATGGTTAATGCTAATTTGATGTTATCTGCAATGTTTTTTTTTTGTTAGAAAGGAGGTCCTAGGAACCGTAGGAATATTGATCAATCGATTCATTCACAAGACCTGGGCTAATAACTAGTCGAGGTGATTTCCACCCAAACTGGTCATGCGTTAGTCGACTCCAAACTCGATCAAGGGGGGTCAAGGAAGATATTTTCTTTCAAATCTTGCGAAAATCCCAGGTGATCCATCCAATCTGTATACGCATTACCTTCTCTATAAATAGACTTAATCGGAAAATTTGTATTCCTATCCAAGATCACCCTTATTTGTTTGATCTACTTCGCCGTAGGACCTCGTCTTCTTTCTTTTCGGAGGATCGTCTCTATAGCCTCTTCGAAATCTACTTCTAAAAGTAAAAATTCTTATCTTTACTCTTCCATCATCTTCAACCCTTCGTATATAGCTACTAGCTCGACATAAACCCGTGATTGGTCATGAATTCCTTCGCGATACCCCAAATCCACATGCCTTCCGAGTCTCTAATCACACCACACACCCCACCTAACTTCCACCAATTATAAAAAATCCATATGTGTCTAATTTGAATCTTTGATTAGCCTTAATCCACCCTATAGGTTCCACAAAATTCTTACGCCTAGAATTTCTAAGACCATTTTCCCAAACTCCAATGATATTAGACGCCTGATATTGTGTTTTCTTTAAAACCGCCTTCCTATTGAAGAGAGGCCTCGAATTAAAAACTGACTCGTTTCTTTCATGCCACAAGGTCTCAATTAAGGATCTGGGATTCCCGCGAAGAGGAGATTACAAGCTAGATTTTTATTCCACCAAGTGACCGTATTTACATTAAGACTTCCATGATACTGCTGCCCTGAAAAGCTGTGGAAAGAATGATAAATGAGGGACCCCTCCACAAAAGCTCAATGATTATTACGACTTGGAACAAAAGGGGATTCACCTCACCCCATAAGAGGCGAGGAGTTGTAAACTTCATCCGAAGGAAAAATATAGATATTATTTGCATTTTGGTGACAAAGATTACATGAGCTAGTGTAGATGAATCTATGTGTACCATGCTTTAAGGTTGGGAATATGTGGATATCTTTGATTTTAATATTCATGGGAGGATATTTCTTGTTTGGGACTTGGATAAGGCGGAAGTAGAAGTAATGTCGATTATACCTCAAATTATGCATTGTAAATATTTATGTAAGGTAACATCTTTAAGCCTATACATATCATTTTTATTTATGGCTTCAATGACAAGATTGAGAGAACAAATTTGCTGAAGGACCTAGTTGATTATACAACTATTTTTGATGAATCTTGGATCCTATTGGAGGATTTTAACAACATCTTGGCTCATAATGAGTGAAAACATGAGAATCTAGTTACAATGGGCGACTATAGTGAATTTGAGGATTGTTGCAACACCTTTGGGTAAAAAGACTTAAATATTCTGGTCAATTATTTATGTGGCACAACAATCACGTTGTTAGTCTGACTGTTAAAGCGATGGGGACTAGAGTCTTGAAGCTTAAAATCACTTTGTACATGTAGATTTTTTCCTAAATCTTGTGTTTCATATCATTCTCCGTGCATTATGTCTTTGTTCTTAATTTTTTTTACTAAAGTTACGCCTTTTAGGTTTTCTAATACGTGGGTGGATCAAGAGGATTACAAAAAGGTGGTTAGAAATGGATGGGATAAGGAACAATTTGAGGGGACAAAGCGATATATCATTTGTAAGAAGCGAAGAACCTTGAAATACTTGAGAGGGTTAAATAAAAAGCATTTCTCTCACATACCCGAGAGAGCTATAACAGTGAGTGAGGCATTGAAAAAATATTAGATAAGACTTAGACAAAATATGAGAAACAATATAAATTTTTATGAAATTGTGGAGTTTCAAAAAACGGCTACAAGACTTTAGAAGGTAGAAATCAGTTTCCTTCAAATAAAAGGCAAAATAAATGGGTGCAAGTTAAAAAAATTACTAGTGTTTGAAACGTTTTCATGGTATTATGAAGAGTAAAGAAAGAAGGATGTTATTGTGAAATTTCAACTCCCAAATGGTTCTGAAACAACATCAAGTACTCAAGTTTATGAAGCATCTGTTGACTACTATACGAATATGTTGGGTACAAGGGTGGTGATGTAAAATATTTGATATGGGGGTCTGCAATTGGGGTAATGTTTTGACAATAGAGTAAAGATCAGAGCTTTGTAAATAGGTATACATTAAAGAAATAAATAAGGTACTTGTTCGTATAACTAACGATAAAGCTCTCCAACCTAATGGATATTCATCACTGGTTTTCAAGAAATCATGGGATGTGATGGGTGGTGAAATAATAATGTGATTAATAAATTTTACTCTTAGGGTTTCTTATTTGAGCAACTAAATATCACGATTACGCTCTTATTTTGAAGAAAGATAAACCCGTGAGGGTTCGATTTTTTGGCCAATCTCGTATTGAACATTATTTATAAAGGTATCAAACTGCTTATCGATGATAGAATGAAATCGGTTTCAGATGACCTTGTTGATAAAGGTTAAAGCGCATGTGTATCCGGTATATTAATGTCCAATAATATTTATTGCATGCAAGAATTGTTGAGGGAATATAACAACAATAGTAGCTCACCAAGATGGATGTTTAAAATTGATTTGTGTAAAACATATGATTTGGTTTCGTGGGAATGTATTCATAAGGTACTTAAAGGTATCAAGTTTCCGTAACACTATAATAATTGGATAATGACGCGTGTTACAACTTTTTCCTACCCAGTGGCAATTAATGGTGAATTTCATGGATTTTTCAAAGGTGTAAAAGGCTTGAGACAAGGTGACCCCACTCACGTAATCTTTTAATCTTATGTATCGAGTATCTCTCTAGGATTTTGAAGATAAATATGGATAATGGATGTAATTACCATTAGAAGTGCGGAAATATTGATGTCTCCTCATTTGTGATAGAATTATGTTAAGATGAGACATCATATTTAGTGATTTAGAAGTCTTTCTAATCGTTTTTCTTGAGAAATAGTACACTTTCCTATTTTGAGTCTTGATTTAGTAAAATAATATTTTTAGAACATATTGGGTTTAATTATTTATTTAGTGTGAAGCTTTAAAGATAATTATGGAGATTAATTAGAGTCCAAGTCAAAGACTACAAGATATGGAAAGAGATAAGCATGGTAATTGGAGACAAGGAAACAAAAACTAAAATCATGGAAAAGGAAAAGCTGCCTTAATCCTGAATTTCTGCACCTACGACCACAAATCAGCTTATATCTCAATATCGGTGTGGAATTTGGAGAAACGTTCAAGAGCAAAGTTAAATATCTTTCCGAGACGATAAATATAGACTACTCATACGCGTCAAACGGATGAGTATTGAAGCTGCTAGGACCAAAACAAAAACGGGCCTGATTTCATGTTTTAGGGTTACAAATTTGAGTTGGGCTTGGAGTCCACTACTTACCTTCTTCTTCAAGAAAACGAATTAGGTCTTCTAAACACCTATAAATACACCCTTATATCACTTGTAAATCATCCTTGCTCAGTTCTAAACCTTATATTAATTCTTAATTATTCTAGAGAGCAAGATGATGTCTTTTATTATTTCTTTTAGTTTATTTCCTTCAGGTATGAACTGAACCTCCCATAGCTTGGGTTTTCCATCATGTATAAAATATGAATTCTAATTTCTTTCTATCTAAGTTTCTTTGGGAATTACATGTTTTAATCTGAGATTAGCTTCTTACCAATATATTTGTTTATGTGTTTTGATTTAATGACTGTTTTCCTTGCTAGTGCACGAGTATAGGATTACCTTGATAGTAAATAGATGATCGCCTTAGCTGGGTGTCTAATTATCGAAACACCACATAACGTCTAGTGTCGATATTGGTCCTGACAACACTAATTATAACTAGATAGTCATTAGGGTATAATTTAATCACTGTCACCATGTATGGAAATTGATTGCTTAGGGCCTTGGTAGCGCTTGATAATCCTATTTGAACCAGCCTCGTGGTGTGTCCGTAGCCCCCTTAGTCGCTCTCAAGGTCTAAGGTGTGGGAATTTAGAATCCTGACTAAATATCTAAGAGCTAATTATCTCCCTTATTAACTAGATTTGATAGAAAGAATTAGAAGGATTAGTGCATACTAGCAAAACCTAAGCTATACTTCTCATCTCATATTTCTTCGTATTTATTTTATTATCTTTATTTTCGTAGTTTAATTTAGTAATTTCGAATATTCTCTATTTATTTTTATGTCTTTTTAATTATTCACTTCTTACTCGTTATTGCTACCCATTCGATTAACACACTAAGTCCCTGAGAACGAACTCAACTTATCATTAAAACTTGCATACGTCTTGTAATACTTGCAGTACTCTGCCTGTCTAGGGTGAGAGTGCATTATTTTCTGACTTATTATTTATCCTATTCTTATCACACCCTAGGCAACACCAAATATTAATAAAACACATGTGGCCTTCGCAGACGATTTTATGGTACTTGCTAAAGGTGATCTTGAATCAATGAAAATTCTTATGGATAGTTTGAAGAGATTTGATAAGTGCTCGGGTGTTTGATTAAATATACTTAAATCCAATATATATTGTGTGGGGATCAAGATAAAAACTTGAGGAGAACTTGGTATCCACCCAACTAGAGAAGAGTAAAATTCCTTTATTATATCTTGGTGTGCAACTTTGAGTTTCAGTATTGTTTTCTAGAGATTATAAGCCTCTTATTGATAAAACAGAAAGTTAGGTTCGATCATGTCATTATTCTTCTTAGTCTTATACAACCCGCTTAGATCTTTTTTGATCGCTGCTTCAAGAGGTGCTATGTTTTTGGCTAGCCATTTTTTCTGATTTTGGTTTGTGTAAGAGGTCTTTTTTTTTGTCAAAAGCTTAATTATATAAATAGAAATAAATAATCATTACAGATAACAACTCAAACAATACTCCTAGAGGTGGTTGGTTTAAATAAATATAAAAATAAAATCGATAATTGGGGAGGGGGTTTGGAAACCCAGTCATGAGGCAACATACCAAGAAGCTTGTGCCTCGCAACCTAATCCGCTACACGATTTTCTATCCTAGGGATATGATAGAAAGATACTAGTCTATTATTACATAAACGTTTAATATCAAAATAGAGAATTATATGCCTAGCATTAATAGGCGCTCTAGGATGACTAAGAAGATCAATAACCGCATTGTTGTCATTCAATACTCTAATGTCTTCAAGGTTGAAGTTAATTGTTGAGACCAATCCATTATGCACCCCAATAAGCTTGGCTTCCTATGCATTCATACAAACAAAAGTACAAGCAAAGCTATGTATTATTGCACTATCATTGTTACTCAAAACACAAGCTGATGAAGCCTCACAGTTTATATAAAAAGATGCATCAGTATGAATAATTAGCGATTTTCCGTTCAATTTTTTGTTGTTCTTGTTTTTACCCGGTTAATTTGAGAAGTATAAGTACCTGTCTCTTTATTGTATCTTTTGCTTCTGTTTATATGTTCGTGTAAAAGATCATACTATGAGCATTTATAGTAAATTTTATTACGTTGAGAAATATTTGCAAATTAATTGGAAAACAATATGATCCCCTGAAATCTAAAGGGCCTTTGAATAGAAAGATTTTGGTTCTTAGAATAAAATGCAATTCATGAAAATGTTGTGGCGAATTATGGATAAAATAGATTTACTTTGAAATATATGGATCCATGTTAAATATTTAAAAGATGAAAGTGTTTGATGTGGGAAGTAGCTAGATTGAATTCTACGTTATTGAAATAAGTTTGGAAGTTAAGTATAAAATAATGACTTCTTTCGGGATTGTGGAAGGTAGTAAAATTTTATCGAAGTGGTTTTCCTCTGCCCCTGATTCTTCCTCCACCTTAGGTCTTCTTAATGATGAGTATTTTGCTTTATATAAAAAGTCTTATGATATTTTTTACCGCCGATCTCTCATGAGGAGTTGGACAGATATTATATGAGATCCATGTGTAATATCTAAACATGTGATCATTGTCGGTATATCGCTACAAATAAGGATATAAACCAAGGATAGGATGGTGTATATGGAATTGAATCCGCTTTGTGAGTGGTGTGTCGATAATGTTGAGACAAGTGCCACCTCTTTTTCAAATGTGATTTTTCCAGTGATATTTGAAAAAATATAAAAAATTGGTTGAGTATTACCAAAGCAATAAATACTATTTTGAGCTCTCTCAAATGATTCAAAACTTCAATAATGAAAAAAAGTGGAGGAAAAAAAAACTGTGGCGTATTGCTTTTGCGATAATGGCATTGTCTTATTCTGAGAGCAATGGAAAAACTTACAATGGAAGATGTTACACTATCATGAGACAAAATCTATAATGAAGGGAAAATTTATAC
Organism: Nemophila menziesii; assembly: GCA_029959085.1. Taxonomy (NCBI): domain Eukaryota; kingdom Viridiplantae; phylum Streptophyta; class Magnoliopsida; order Boraginales; family Hydrophyllaceae; genus Nemophila; species Nemophila menziesii. Next base: position 80,385,111 of record JARWIR010000002.1, read on the forward strand.
GTTTCAAATTACTTTTTTTGGTACTCTCATCATGCTTTCACGGATAATAGTGGGTTTCCAGGAGATGTACATTGATGATGCTACCGACGTTTTAGAAAATTGCATTGAACAAGAAAGGAGTTGGCCATCTTCGCGAGCCCCTGTTACAAAAACCCGAGGTACGCTTCGATTAGACGCAGAGATTGCAAACTCAACTCAATTATCCGCATTAGAGAATCAAATAAAAGAACTTAAGCTTGAGATGCAGAGAAATTTAGCCACAGCGAATGTAGTGCAAGAAGCACAAGGTTGTCCACGCTGTGGGGCAATGAATCATACTTGGGAAGAGTGCGAAGGAAATCCACAATCTGTTTATTTTATATCCATCTGAGGAGGTTAATAATTTGGTAATAGGAATCATCTGGGTATGCAGTATTCAAATCCACATGGGGCCGCTAATCCTGGTCATTATCAACCACGTCCCCAGAACAACTCTTTCCAACCAAGAGGGCAGTATCAAAATCAATATCAGAATAAACCTGCTCCCCCACAACAACCTGCTCAAGATGCCTATACCGAATCATTAGCTCAGAAAGCTTTACCACAGTATCCTCAAGAGGGAGCTGTGGATAATCAACAATTGACAAAGTTTATGGATCTTATGACCACTTATATGCATTCCCAGAGCGAGAAGTTACGAGAACAAGAAGCTTCAATTCATATTTTAGGTACTCAAGTAGAACAGATGAACAAAGTTTTGACAAGCATTATGGAACAAAAAGAATTGAAGGCTATTGAAGGAGGTGATGACAATGTTGGGTTCGAAGCTTGTAAGGCAATTTGCCTTGAAATTGAAGAAAAGAAGGAAATACCACATGCTGCCGTTAGTGCCGTGGAAACTCCGAGTACCGAAGAAGAACCAACCAAGTCTAGCCCCGTGGACTCCAACTGTTCTGAGAGTGATGTGGAGGAAGATTCAGAATAATCCGAATTTATACAGCTTCTGAAGGATATGCAAGAAGAGATTAGATCGGTTATGGAATACCAAGCTGAGCTGGCTAAAGAGAAAGAGGAAGAAGCCTCAGAAAAATCGATAGTTGAAGTTGCACCTGCTGTGCAAGAAGAGAAAGAAGAAGTGAAGGTGGATCTGCCACCAATTGTTCAAACCATGTCGTCAACCATTCCTGATACAAATCCGAAGGATGAAATTGAACTCAAGACATTTGTAGAGGCGTACACTCCTAAAAATATCAACGCCCAAATGCTTGAGATTGCGAAGAAAGGGCTTACACCGCAACAAGTTTTTACGCAAGTTATTCCTGAGAAAGAAGAGTGTGTAGAAGCCAAGAGAGAGAACTTGAGAGACTCGAGGGGAAGTGAAAGAGAGTTACCATTAAAACTCAAAGATCCGTAAAGCTTTAATCTTCCTATTCAAATAAATGGTATGCTCAAGGTGAAAGCTATGTACGATGTGGGTTAAGGTGTGAATCTTATGCCTAAGTCCGTGTTCGAGAGACTTGGACTTCAGAAATCATAGAAAGCTCCAGTGAAGTTGCAGTTTGCTGACAACTCAGTTACCAAGACATGGGGAACAGTGGAGGACGTGCTAGTCCGAGCAGGTAGTATCACCATCCCTACTGACTTTTTTATACTTGATTTTGATGCAGATAAGCAGGTTCCAATCATACTTGGACGGCCTTTCATGGCCACAAGTCAAAGTGTCATCAACTTCCAAGAAGGGACCATTACCCTTCATGCTAAGAACGTATCCGAGACATTCTATGTCTTGGGTAAGAAACCGAGGAAGTTAGATCCCACCGTTCCTGTCATCCACAGCCTTTCACATCACAAAGTCCCTACCGAGAAGATCCATGTAAAACCTGTGGATACTGAGCCAAACATTGAGTTTTGGGTTGGCTATGAAGTTCTATGGAAAGCTCACAAATGCGAAAATAGGCCACGAAGTTTCAAAGACTCGTGAATGGGACCATTCATTGTCACTAAGGTTGTTTCAGCCAAGGTGATAGGAATCAGAACCAAGAAGGGTATCAAGCACAAATTAGTTGACGTTCATAGCCTAACTCGTTGTTGGGGAGGCTATATTCAAAAATCTTGATAGAGGTAACGCGTCTAACTTTACAAGAAGTTAAATAAAAGTGCTATACGGGAGACAACCCGCAATTTTTTATGTTTTTATGCTTTTTATGTTTTTAGTTTGTGTTTAGTTTAGTTTTTTTAGTTGATATTGCATATTTGAGAAAGGTATTAGTGTTTTTGATGTTTAGGTGTTAGAGAAATCGAGTTTTGGGAGGAAAAACAAATTTTTTTGGAATATTCAGACAGCCCCACCGGCATGCCGGCCATTAACACAGGTAAGCCGGCGGGCAGAAAACCTGAGCCCACGGGTAAGGCCACGTGCTCAAGACAGAAGGTCGAAAATTGAGAGATGCCAGCACCGGTATGCCGGGCTATATCTCTGGTATGCCGGCCATACCAAAACCCGTGCCCACGTGTCTAGGCCTCGGGTATTTTGACGTAACTCAGAATTCAGCAGCTCCAGCACCGGCATGCCGGGCCCTACGGCCGGTATGCCGCTCAGCGCTGCTGGAGAGAGAAGAAAGCTTCGTTTTTAGGTTATAAAGAAGAAGAGGTTGGTATATTCCGAAATTTTTAATCCTTAAGCCTCTCTTTCTTCTCCAAACCTCTCCCAACTCCATTGAAGCTTCATCAAACCTTTCCCAAACATCAAAACACTACCCAATCATCATAAAAACACATCAAATATTCTCTCCACATCATTACAAAGGAGATTCAATCACCCAATTCTCACCAAAACACATTAGATTGAAGAATCAAAAGCTTAAATTTTCAAAATTCATCCTACAAGTTCTTAAATCCATACCAATCCATCAAAAATTCATCTTACCCACATAGAAATTCATCATCAATTCACCTTTACTAAACCAAATCAAGCTTGTTCAACCTATAATCAAGAGTTTCAAATTTCAAGAGTTGCTAAAGCTTCGAGTTGGGGGTCAATTGAGATGACTCAAAGAACAGAAACATTTTTTAACAAGAGGGAGATGAAGAAAAGCAAGGTATTGGGTTCAATTGAGAAGAAATCAAGTAACAAAGGTTCTAGTTCCAAAGCAAAGGGTTAAATAGATGATGAAAAGGGAGGTAAGCCGGCTATGTTTAATTCTATGGGAAAAAGGGTTTCGCTTTATTCCAAGAAGAAAACACAACCTCTTCCATTCAAAGGTCCTACACCCAAAGATAAAGAGAAAGCTTCAAAGGCCTTGATAGCTTCTGCAGAAAAACAGTCAAAGGAACTACCTTTTGCTTTTGAGATGTATTCGATGAAGAAGTTGGTACAGGGGAGTATAAGAGATTCTTGGAGCTTGGTGAAAGATTGGGTTGGTCTACATTCATGGTAAGACGTTCAGATTTATGTCATGAGTTAGTTTTAGATTTCTATTTAGGCCTCTATAGCCGAGATAGTGAAGGTTGTGTTCCGATTAGAGGAAAGTTAGTTCCTTTCACAGTTAAAGAGATTAGAAACCACTTCCAGTTTAAGAAATTGGTTGGACCATGCAAGTATAGTGAAGCGGTGGCTAAACAAAGAACCTGTGATTGCGATTTACTTTTTTAGCATGTCTTAGACAAGGAGAAAGTGCAATCACATAAGGGAGAATCGAAGGCACCTTGGCCTTACAAATATCTTCAACCGGATGCTAGAGTTTGGCACAATTTCCTTATCCTTAATGTCTTTGGAAACACAAGAACTTTGGAGGTGACTAAGAAGAACACTCTACTTTTGGATTGTATTGTGAGAGGAGAAGAAGTGGAAGTGGCACAATTGATCTTTGAGGAGGTGATGCTATTTCCGGTCTCTCCTAAATCAGATTATAATGTTAAATATCCTACTATGATCACGTGTCTTGTGCAAAAAGCGAATGTTATATTGGGTGAAGAAGAGAAACTGGAATTTATAAAGAGTTATATTGATAATGCTTGGATCATGAAAGTCTTGAGAGGAGCGGGTTCTACGCAAGTCTCAAAAGAAGAAAAGGAGCAAAGTTGGCAAGAGAAGATGGAGGAGCGTTTAAACAATTTCGAAGAAGCTCAAACTTCCTTAGCCAATGATGTGGCACAAATCAAAGCCAATCAAGTGCACATCATGACACTCCTTGAGCAATTAAAGAAAGATCAAGCAAATCCTATCTTGGATGTCGATAATGCGAGGCAATAACCTCGAGAGTATGTTCTCTTTCTTCCTTACCATTTCTGTAAATGCTTTATCTGCTAATTTTGATTTCTTTTTAGAGTCGTGGGGACACGGCTCATTTTTGAGTTTGGAGTGTGGGTATTCATTGTCTCTCATCTCCATTTTTCTGTTTTTAGGTAGAAATTAAAATTTTTGATACATGGGAATTAGATGTAGATTGTGTTTAATAGCTTGAAAGCATAAGCTCAGTGAATTGATGATAGTAAGTAGTATGTTTATGATCTATTTTATTTTGTATGCTTTGAGTATTTGCAGGAAAACACACATTTATAGTAAAGAAAAGATTAGTAAGCAATGCGATAGAAAGTATGTTCGATCTCAGGGAGCCTTGAGTAGTGTGTAGGCCGTGAAATCCAAGCTAGTTAACAATCCCATTTGATGAAAGTGCTAAAGGTAAGAAAATAACGAAATTACACGGCGTAGAAAGTGATTAAGGCAGTTCTTTCATATTGAAACCACTTGAAGCCTTTTTATACCTTCTCACCCTGTTATTTGATTTAATATGTTATATCATTCTCAGCCCCTTCTAGCCTTTCTAAAGCCTTTTTGTTTAAACACATTATAAGCCATATCCTTTTAGATTAAAGGACTTTTCCATATGACCCGCACTCGAATCGCGATGCATAGACAGTTGTTTTAGAGCTTGAGTTTGGGGTGATGGGTCCACCATTATGAGAATTGTTATTGGGTTGGGATTTTTGAGCTTATTAATTGTGCTATGCTATTATATTGATGATGATTCACATGTTTATATTGTAACCCTTTCCTGGGGTAATAGTGAATGAAAAAGAAGCTACGAGCTAAAGTTATGAAAAGGCATAATTTATGATAAAAAATAGCGTGATATCTCGAACATCAAAAAGTGAGTCATAGCTATACAAAAGAATTTTTTTTTTGAAAAGAATATATATTCGGACCGGCAAAGTGGAATTTTTAAGTGAACATCTTATGCTTTAATTGGGTTATTGGGGATGCTACTTTGTGCATCAAAGAAACCATTGGGTTGAGTGAGAAATATTTTATGAGAGTAACTCAAGTTCTAGGGCGATTCGTTGATGGTTACTGAGGAGAGAGCCAAAAGCTCACTCTAAATTATCCAAATATACTATCATACCGTCCCTAAGCCTAAATTACAACCTTAAGGATCTTTTGATTCTTTGCTATGTAATCGAGAAGTGATTGAGCCAATAGATAGTAGTTAAATGGATATTTGAATACTAGTGAAGTTCGATGAACAATCAATAGCTTCCTTGGTACACTGAGTAAAGTTCCTCTCCTTCTTACATTGCGAAACTAATCTAATCTAAACCATGTTAACTATAGATATGAGAAGTGTGCAGGTATGTAGTTTATGAATATTATTACATGAAATTTTCTGAGTAGTTGCTTTATGTCTATACTATATATTCTGCTATATTATTCCCATTGTGTTAAAGTGACATAGGTGTGTATTTTAGAGACTTCCCTTTGTTTTTATCTTTATTGTATTGGGACGATACAACTTTGAGTTGGGGGTCTTGATGTCTCCTCATTTTTCATAAATTAATATTATGATGAGACATCATTTTTAGTGATTTAGAAGTCTTTCTAGTCGATTTTTTTGAGAAATACTACACTTTCTTATTTCTAGTCTTGATTTAGTAAATTATTATTTTTAGAGCATATTGGGTTTAATTATTTATTCACTGTGAAGCTTTAAAGATAATTATGGAGATTAATTAGAGTCCAAGTCAAAGACTAAGAGATATGGAAAGAAGATAAGCATGAAAATTGGAGATAAGGAAAGAAAAGCTAAAATATGGAAAAGGAAAAGCTGCCACAAATCTGAATTTCAGCACCCACGACCACAAATCAGCTTATATCTCAAAATCGGTGGGGAATTTGGAGAAACGGTCAAGAGCAAAGTTAAAGATCTTTCTGAGACAATGAATTTCGATTACTCATATGCGTCAAACGGATAAAAAATTGAAGCTGTTAGGACCAAAACAAAAACGGGCCTGATTTCATATTTTAGGGTTACGAATTTGAGTTGGGCTAGGAGTCCACTACTTACCTTCTCCTTCAAGAAAACGAATTAGGGCTTCTATACACCTATAAATACATCCTTATATCACTTGTAAATCATCCTTGCCTCATAGTAATTAGTCCTTAGGTTTATTATCATCAGAATTATTATAGAGAGCAAGATGAAGTTTTTTATTATTTCTTTTAGTTTATTTCCTTCAGGTATGAACTAATTTTCACATAGCTTGGGTTTTGCATCATGTATAATCTATGAATTCTATTTTCTTTCTATCTAAGTTTCTTTGGGAATTACCTATATATTTGTTTATGTGTTTTGAATCACTGCATGTCCTAGAGCTGATCACTTTAGGCTTTCTTAATAGTAGTTAGATGTTCACCTTAACTGGGTGTCTAATTATTGAAACACCACATAACGTCTAGTGTCGATATTTGTCTTGACAACACTAATTCTAGCTAGATAGTCATTAGTGTATAATTTAACCACTATCGTCATGGTTGGAATTGAATTGCTTAGGGCCTTGGTGGCGCTTGATTACCCTAGGTTTAGGCTGTCTCATGATGTGTCCGTAGCCCCCTTAGTCGCTCTCTAGGTCTAAGGTATGGGAATTTAAAATCCTGACTAAATATCTGAGAGCTAATTATCTCCCTTATTAACTAGACTTGATAGAAAGAATTAGAAGGATTAGTGCATACTAGCAAAACCAAAGCTATACTTCTCATCTCATATTTCTTATCTTTTAATTATTGTCTTTTACTTTTACTTAGTTTAATTTAGTATCTCGAATTTACTCATCTTTATTTTCTGACTGTCAATTAATTACTGTCTACTCGTACTATTTGCTCCTAACGTATAACACACTAAGTCCCTGAGAACGAATCTAACTTATCATTAAAACTTGCATACGTTTTGTAATACTTGCAGTACCGTGCTTATCTAGGGTGCTTTAGTGCATTGATTTCTACGTTGATTTATCTTATTTTTATCACACCCTAGGCGACACCAGTAAGCCTTTCACTGTTTCAGAATTAACCACTAGCGACCGACTATGTGGTCGCTAGTGGCCTCAAAGTAGTCGCTAAAGATCCTTTTTTCCTATAGCCATTCTCAACCACATGGTGGTCTCCATTTGTAACTGGCACGGTGGTCATATCCTTATCAATAATATCTTCTTTCAACACCTCCTCCTCAACTGTTTTTCCATTTTGAATAAGCATTTCATTTAGCATCTTTTGCATTCTTTTCAAGCTGGAATTAGTCTCCTCTAATGACTCCAGCCTTTGTTCATATAAGCGTTTGAGTTCTTTAAGTGATCTATCTAATTTGGAACTTTGTGGTGAAGGTGGAGGTTGTTGAATGTTTTCAACCCAGTGGTTGTTCCATCATGCTCGTGTTGATAATGATATGATGGTTGTTGTTGATTGTTCCCGATCCATTGATTGTTCCATTCTTGCTCTTGCGGGTTTTGATAAGGTTGTTGGTAAGAATTAATACCCCATTGTTGTTGTCCCGAAGATTCTTCCCAATAGTCAAATGGACCGGAATTTGGGTAATGTCCTCTATACATCTCTAAGTAAATATCTTGATCATTACCTGAATAAAAGAACCTGAAAAAAAAAAACAAAGCGTAAAACTGAAAATAAAAATGCAATTAAACACCAAAGGGTAAACACCGGGGTCACACGCTACCGTCCCCGGCAGCGGCGCCAAAAACTTGGTGGTCCTTTGTGTGTTATAAAAGAAAATGGAAATAAGGATAAGAGAACCACAACTGCAAGTGTACATATGTCCCAAGTAATATATGTGATAAACAAATTCGTTCTCAGGGACGGATTTGTTGACTCTAATGCTTATCGAATAGTTATTAATTGCACGTGAAAGCAAGTAAATGATTTTAAGATTGTTTGTTTTGTGTTCTATAACTAAGAGAATAATTTAGAAGACTAAATTAATGCAAATATTAAACTAGACGCGAGTAAATAAAATAGCTAAACGCAAGGTATGAAAGGCAGTACTTGAGAGACGCAAGGATTTCACCTAACTCTATTCATTCCATGTTTTGTTTAAGGGACAAATCTGTAAATAGTAATGGTCGGGACTCGGGATTCTCCTTACCCCCGTCAGGATGGACTAAGGAGCTATTCTTAGGTGCTACAAACCCCGTCAGGGTGATTATAGTCCACCTTCGAATGATTAAGTTCTTATTACCCAATAGGCCATAGGATTAGTTAAGCTCGTCAAAGTCATTAATTTCTATCCTACATTCATTAATTGGTTCCATACCTAGACCCCCCGTCAAGGTGATCCATTCGCCACTAAATGGAATAGCCTAAGTATTAAATCCTATTGTTGAATCCTTGAGTTCAATAATAGTCAATAAATGTAAATTAAGGAAAAATACTAATTACCCAATTTGATTTCAATTATTATAATCCCAAATTCAAACACATGAAATGAAATAGAATTGAGATTAACCCATTATGTGTTCTCAAGCACTGTATGAATTTAGCTCATACTAATACGAAAAACTGAGAAAATAAAAGTAAAAGAATTCATGTTTATAAATTACAGAAATAAAAGATAGAACATAATTAGGAATTGGGTTTGGCTGTGATTTGGAGAAGATGACTTTCTCCAGCTCTTAGCCTTCTCCTTTTCCTTGCTTCTGACTTTCTCTCTGGACACTCTCTTCTAAGGATGATTTAAATTGAAGAATAAAATGAGAGGTGCTGAATAATGAGGTCTAAAGGCCTATTTGTAGTGCTAAAATCGGACTAGGGCTTTTACTTAGGTTAATTAGTCAAATATTAAAAATCCCAAGTCCATAATTTAAGTCCAAATCCCGTAACTGCGGTACACCCTTCACTAAAACAGGTGTAACTTTCTCAATATAACTCCGAATTGACTCATTCAACTTGTTAATTCTTCGTAACTCGATAAAGTACAAATCTTCTTACATCTCGGAGGGTGATTCCATATTTAAATAGCTCGAAATTAGCAATCTTCACCAGTCTTCCATATTTTCAGCTCAAATTTGTCAACTCTTCGGGATATTCCTTCTCGCCTTTGACTTCTTTACACGATCTAAGAGTTCTATTCTTGATTCCTCTCCTTGCTAGTATTAGAAACCTACAACTTTTCACTAAAAACAACCCATATTACGCGTAAAAGTTTAATAAATCAAAAATACAAAAATCTAAAGAGAAAAATTGAATTATTGCATATTAGCACCAAAAGTCTATCTAAATAGTCAAATAAACACAAAAAATGATGTCTCCTAAGGGTATAAAATTAGAACATTTAGGGAGACATCTTTGGTTTTTTCTAAATATCAATGACCTTTAGGGACCATTGGGTGGTCGATAGTACTCTTGTACCTTTCGTGACCGCTCTGTGGTCATTAGTACTACAATACCTTTTGCGACCACCTGGTGGTTGCTGGAGGTGTGTTAAATTTTATTTATTTATCCAATTAACGTTTTTCAAAACCACACCTACTAAATCCAAATTACACCACAAGCATATTAGATATGGAATAATCAACATAAAACATCAAAAGTGAATAGTTAACGTATATAAGTTATTTTGTTATACAAATTAATAATAATCAAGTTATACTACTAGATTGTTTAGTATTTGTCCCACTCAACATCAATAAACTCATCATCACTATCGATATGCTTTGTATCGGCATCAACCTCATATGCATAATCATCTCAATTATCGTCCAGGTCTTCTCGTCGGCTACAATAGTTAGATCGTGCTTCGATCTATCTTGGTCGAATTTGGTGTATTTTCCATTATTAATCCACTTTATGTGGTGTCGTTTGATGTCTCCCTATTTGTTCTAATTATTAGCCCTCTGGAGACATCATTTTAGGTGAATTATTGACTTATTAGCTAGACTTTTATGCATAATTTGCCATATTACACTTTTCCCCCTTGGAGTTTAACTATTTGCATTTTCTGAGCTTTTGTGCGTAAATTTGACTATTTTTGATGCAAAGTTAAATAGGTTCTTAAATTTCATAAAAGACCAATCCAAGGTGGAGAAGTGAGAATAAAGTCTTAGTTTATTTCAGAGTGTTAGGAAGGATTTTTACTCGAGTTTCTATTTTTAGAGTACACTTTCCTATTTCATTTTCTTGATTTATTGATTTATTCTTTTTAAGCATATACGGTTTAATTATTTATTTAATGTGAAGCTTTAAAAGATAAATGGTAATTACTTGGAGACCAAGTCAAGATAAAGATTAAAGGAAAGAAGATTTACATGGAAATAAGAAGATTTAGCAAAGATTTATTCAAAAAGGAAAAGATAAAGCTGCCTTTTGAAATCTGAAATTCCAGCCACGTTTTAGAGAGTAATTCATAATTAAAGATTGGCAAAGATTCTGGACGAATGGTCTGCACCAATAGAAAGAGCTTTCCAAGACAAGTGGTTTCATATATTGGAACTTCTCAAACGGATAAGTATTGAAAAAGATATGACCAAATCAAATCAGCAGAAGATCTTACCTTTCATAGAATTTAGAGCTACGAATTTGAGAGTCCTTGACTGTCTTCCACTCCAAGTAAATTCGACCTAGAGGCTCCTAACACCTATAAATACACCCCTTAGCCTCCTCTTTTACACACACTTCATATCATTATCAAAGAGGCTTAAGGATTCAAGTCAGAACAAGCAGGAAGGAAGAAAACTGAGAGCTGGAGACTGTCTATATCTCCAATTCAAGCCAAACCCAACCTCTTCATTAGGTTTATTTATTTTCTTTCTGTAAAACATTATGTCTTTTAATTTCACAGTTTTAGTTTTATTTTTCATTATGAGCTAAACTTCTTAAGTGCTTGAGAATCGCTGTAAGGGTTGAACCTTAATTTATTTAATGAATGTTTTCTGATTTGGGATTTTTATAGTTTAATTCAAATTGAGTAATTTAGTATTGTTTGTTATCGTAAGTTAATTTCACTATATTTAATTTGGACAATTAGACATAGGTTTGAGTAATTAGGCTATTCCAATTAGTGGCGATTGGATCATCTTGACGGGGGTTTAATTAATTACATAGGTAATGAATGTAAGATAGAAATTATTGATCCTGACGGACTTAGTTAATCTTATAGTCAATTGGGTAGAGAACCTGACATTCGAAGGTGGATTATGATCGCCCTGACGGGGTTTGTAACACCTGAGAATAGCTCCTAAGTCCACCCTGACGGGGGTTAGGAGAATCTAGAATCCCGACTATTACTAGTTACTAATTTGTCCCTTAGAAGAAGCATTGATTAAGTTTATTTTGGTGAAACCTAGCGTGACTCAAGTACTCCTCTCTCATCTTTTAGTCTCTTCATATTTACTTTCTTGCATTAGTTTTAATTTTAGTTTAATATTTACTTTAATTGCACTTTAGCCCTTTAATCGAAAACAAAATAAAAATCTTTTTCTTTACTTTTAATTTTCATTCAAGCAACTATTTCCATTTATTGCATAACACTTTAATCATACCTAATCCGTCCCTGAGATCGAAATCCTGTTTACCGGATATTACTTGGACGACCCGTACACTTGCGGTACGTGTCTTGCCTTTTCAGGTGTGTTTATTTAGAACACACTAGGAGACACCAAGTTTTTGGCACCGCTGCCGGGGACGGTAGCGTGTGACCACGGCATTAGCCGTAAGTGTTTTCGTTGCTAGTTTTTAGTTTAGTTTTAATTTTTATTTTTCAGTTTTACGCTTTGGGTTGTTCTTGTTTTCTCAGATTTACAGGTTTTGGTATATGCTTGGAGATATCGTGATCCTTGATAATCCCGAACGCCTAGTACGAGAGAAAAACAAAAGAGATAAAGAAGCAAGAGAACAAGCAAGGTTAGAAAAAGAAATGGCAGAAGATAATGCTCAAGATCCCGTCCTTCAAAATCCCGTGATTCAGTTGGATGAAAACGGTCTCCCAATAGCTCCACCGGTAGGAGTTCAAGTACCAATTCCACCGGTAGGAGTCCAATTACCAGCTCCTCCCGGAAATCAACAACAAGTCAACAATAATGGTGGAGTACTTCAAGATCATGGACCGCAGATCTTTCAACCGAACAACCATGGACCTTTTCTTCTACCACCACTAGGACTCCGTCCTCCTGCAATTCAAGGAGTTCGATTCAGACCAGACGCAGGGATGATCAACCAGTTTACAACCGTGGGACAGTATAGCGGTGCAGCTCGTGAAGATCCTATACGTGCTATGTACAAGTTTATGCAAATCTGTGATGCATATGTCACCCCTGGAGTAACCCAAGAACAAATGTACTTTCATATGTTTCCATTCTTCCTCACCGGAGGAGCAAGTGAGTGGTATGATCAACAGCCACACAACGCGATTGTGACTTGGGATCAACTTCAGACAGCCTTTTTCGATAGGTACTATCCTCAAAGTGTTCGACTCAGTGGGCAATTAGATATTGTTTATTTTCGCCAAGAGCCAGGAGAAACTGTAGGTGCTGCATGGACTCGTTTTCAAACATTATTACGCAAGTGCCCGTTACATGGGTACTCTCTTGAATTACAACTTGGAATATTTTATCAAAGTTTAGGTGATGCTGCGAAAGATAAAATCGATACTATGTGCCAAGGTGGTCTCATGATGGTCACAACTGATCAAGCTCTGATTATCATCAACCGAATTGTGAAGAATGAAATGAGTTGGCAATCATCGAAATCATCGGTTAGAGCTTCGGAAAGAGGTACTTTGAATTTGGATACAGAAACTGTATTAAACGCTAAGATTGCTGCACTTGAAAACAAGCTGAAACAATTATCTATGTCGAATAAAGCTGTGGTAAACGTTATGAATGAACCAGAATTATGTTCTAGTTGTGGAGGAGATGATCATGGCTGGGAAGAATGTGCCAATAACCCAGAATCCATATACTTTGTTAATCAGCGAGGTAACTATTCAGGTGGTCAAGGGTATGGAAATCAAAACAGAAATCATCCGGGCTTTCAATATTCAAATCCACAAGGGGCAGCCAATCCCGAAACTTATCAACAAAGGCCTCAAGGGAACAATTATCAGTTTCGAACGCAAAACCAATACCAAGGAAATCAACCCAGAACCGATCAAGACGCGTATGCCGACACATTAGCTCAAAAAGCGCTTCCTTCTCGACCTCAAGAAGGTGCAATTACCGCAAGTGAGTTAGCACTTACTGTAACAATATACATGTCAGATGCAGAGAAGAGGTCAGAGAAAATCGAAAACCAGCTATCTCGATTTATGGACGAGACCCACACAAGAGAGACTAAGATAAATGAAATATTGAACTCACATTCCGCTTCGCTAAAAGTCTTGGAGACTCAAATATCAAAGATCGCCAACAGTTTGAATGTTCGAGGTCAAGGCCAACTCCCGAGTAACACAGAAATTCCTACACAAAGGGAGGATTGTAGCGCGATCACTACCAGAAGAGGTAAGACTGTGAAACCACCACCCTTCCCGGTTATGAAAGAAAAAGAAGTTACTAGAAAAGAAAATCCGTTAGAAGAGGTGGAAGAGAAAGATGAAGAACCTGAAGTGATAGAAGTGGAGAAGATTCCGGAAGCTCCGAAAAAGAAAGATGTTGCAGAAACCCGTCCTCCTCCACCCTTCCCTTCAAGAGTTCAGAAGAAAGGAGATATGGTCGAATATCAAAGATTCTTGAATAGAGTGAGAGGTCTCAATATTAACATTCCGTTGTTAGAAGCCATCAAAGACATACCAAAATACGTGAAGTTTTTAAAGAGAGCCCTCACCAACAAAAGACCATATTGCGATAATGAAATGGTAGGGTTACCTGAAGAGTGTAGTTCCATCTGTCAGAGCAAACTACCACCGAAGGTACTTGATCCAGGAAGTTTTACGCTTCCAATCTCGATTGGTAGTGAGTGGAAGGGGAAAGCTTTATGCGATTTAGGCGCGAGTATTAATCTCATGCCCAAATCAATTTTTGATATGCTGAAGATTGGAGATATGCGACCTACCTCTATGGTCCTACAAATGGCAGACAGATCCCTCGTGCATCCTGAAGGACGAATCGAAGATGTCCTCGTCAAGGCAGGTACTCTAGTTTTTCCTGTAGATTTTGTTATCCTTGAATACGACGCGGATAGGAATGTCCCCATCATCTTGGGAAGACCATTCCTAGCCACGGTGCGTACCTTGATTGATGTAGAAAACGGCGAATTAACCATGAGAATCCAAGACGAGGAAGTCAAATTCAATGTATTTCGAGCCATGAAATTCCCAGATGTTCCCGGAAATTGTTTCCGAATGGATATAGCAGAACACGCCACACAAGAGGTATTTGATTGTTTTAATTATGATGATATCTTGCAGGCTGCGTTAACATTAGATATACCGGAGATGATGGAAGAGCTAGCCGACACAGTGGCAGCTCTTAACTCTGAGAATCCAAAATATAGGCGTCTAGCCTACGAACCATTGCGTGATGCAGGGGAGATTGAGCCTCCAAAGAAACCATCCATTGAGTCTCCCCCGAAGCTAGAAGAGAAACCACTTCCGTCCCACTTGAGGTATGCATATTTAGGTACTAACAACACTCTACCTGTTATTGTTTCAACTACTTTAACAGGTCCTCAAGAAGACAAACTATTGCATGTACTAAGAGCGAATAAAGAGGTGATAGGTTAGACTATTGCTGACATTAAAGGCATTAGCCCTTCCTATTGCCAACACAAGATCATTCTGGAGGACAACAGTACACGTTCAGTTGAAGGACAGAGAAGATTGATGCCTGCGATGAAGGAAGTGGTAAAGAAAGAAGTGATCAAGCTACTAGATGCGGGGATTATCTACCCCATAGCTAGTAGCGATTGGGTGAGTCCAGTTCAATGCGTACCAAAGAAAGGTGGTATCACTACTATCCTGAATGACAAGAATGAAGCCATAACCTCAAGGACCGTTGTTGGTTGGAGAGTTTGTATGGATTACCGAAAGTTGAACAAGGCTACTAGAAAAGACCATTTTCCACTCCCGTTCATTGATCAGATGTTAGACAAGCTAGCCGGTAGAGAGTACTATTGTTTCTTAGATGGGTATTCCGGTTACAATCAAATTTGCGTAGATCCTGATGACCAACACAAGACCACATTCACGTGTCCTTTTGGTACTTTCGCATACAGAAGGATGCCCTTTGGACTATGTAATGCACCTGCTACTTTCCAACGTTGCATGATGGCAATCTTTGGAGATATGATTGATCGATTTCTTGAGGTATTCATGGATGAATTTTCTGTTTTTGGAGATAACTTTGATGATTGTTTGCAGAATCTAGAAAAAGTATTGATTCGATGTAAGGAAACCGATTTGGTCTTGAATTGGGAGAAGTGTCACTTTATGGTTCGTGAAGGCATAGTATTGGGACACAAAGTATCAAGCGCTGGGTTAGAAGTTGATCGTGCGAAGATTGAAGTTATCAAAACTCTTCCCCCTCCTGTTTCTGTAAAAGGGGTAAGGAGTTTTCTAGGCCATGCTGGATTTTATCGTCGTTTTATCAAGGACTTTTCAAAGATTTCAAAACCTTTGTGCAACTTACTCGAGAAGGTCACCAAATTCCTTTTTGATGAAGCTTGCATGAAGTCATTCCAAGAGCTTAAAGAGAAACTGATTACTGCACCGATTGTACTACCACCTGATTGGAAACTTCCCTTTGAAGTTATGTGCGATGCTAGTGATTCTGCTATGGGTGCGGTGTTGGGTCAAAGAAAAGATAAAGTGTTCCATTCGATTTATTATGCAAGCAAGACCTTCACCAGTGCTCAGATTAATTACACGGTAACCGAAAAGGAGCTTTTAGCGGTTGTTTATGCCTTTGACAAATTTCGTTCCTATCTCTTTGGGGCAAAAATTGTTGTATTCACCGACCATTCCGCTATTAAGTACTTGATGGAGAAGAAAGATGCAAAGCCACGATTGATCAGATGGGTTTTATTGCTACAAGAGTTTGATTTGGAGATTCGAGATAGAAAGGGGTGTGAAAATCAAGTTGCTGATCATTTGTCACGTCTTGAAGGTTCGGAATCGAACAGTAGTCCTGAGCTAGTTAATGAAACATTCCCCGATGAAGGCCTATTTGCGATTTATGATGCTACCCCGTGGTACGCTGACATTGCAAATTTTATTGTAAGTGGTAACTTTCCCGAAGGAGCCACTTCACAAGACAAGAAGAGATTAATGAGCCGCGCTAAACAGTTCTTTTGGGAAGATCCTTTCCTCTACAAAGTATGTGCTGATCAGATGGTGAGAAGATGTATACCTGAGAAGGAAGTCTTAGGAGTGGTTGCGGGTTGTCACGATTCACCTTATGGAGGACACTTCAAGGGTGACCACACAGCTGCTAAGGTACTACAATCCAGTTTTTATTGGCCTACATTACATAAGGATTGTCATGAGTATGTTAAGAAGTGCCATAGATGCCAGTTTACTGGTAATATATCCAAGAGGGATGAGATGCCGCGTAACAACGTTCTCGAAGTTGAAATATTTGATGTCTGGGGTATTGATTTCATGGGTCCCTTTGTACCATCTAACGGAAATCAATACATCCTACTAGCTGTTGATTACGTGTCCAAATGGGTAGAGGCTAAAGCTCTACCAACAAATGATTCGCGAGTAGTGATTAAATTCTTTAAATCTCATATTTTCACTAGACATGGTACACCCATAGTTATTATCAGTGATGGAGGTTCACACTTTGTGAACAAATATCTGAAGACAGTGCTAGAGAAGAATGGGATACGACATCGAGTTTCTACCGCGTATCATCCACAAGCCAACGGTCAAGCTGAGGTTTCGAATCGAGAGGTAAAATCTATCCTAGAGAAGACGGTTGGTCCTACAAGAAAAGATTGGTCAACAAAGTTAGAAGATGCTTTATGGGCCTATCGTACTGCGTTCAAAACTCCTGTTGGTGCATCCCCGTATCGTATGGTCTATGGTAAGGCTTGTCACTTACCTCTGGAACTTGAATTGGGTGCATATTGGGCAATAACACAGTTGAACATAGATCCTACTTTGGCTGGTGAGAATCGTATGATGAAATTGAATGAACTTGATGAGTTTCGGTTACATGCCTATGAAAATGATAACCTCAATAAGGAGAACACTAAGAGATGGCATGATAACCGTATTCGCGTGAAAAAGTTTGAAGTTGGACAGAAGGTTCTGAAATACAACTCCAAGTTCAGTAACTATCCGGGAAAGTTGAGATCGAAGTGGTCTGGTCCTTACGTTGTGACAAAAGTTACGCCTCATTGAGCTATAGAGATTGAACATCCAATCGAGCACTGCACCTTTATGGTGAATGGTCATCGATTGAAAGTCTATCATGGAGGCGAGGATACTAATCGCATGGTAGATCCACATCCTGGGGAGGTCATGTACCTCCTTGAAGCCGAATAGATGCGAGAGGTAACCCGTCGAGCTTAAACGACGTTAAACAAAAGTCATTTCATTGTATATTAGTTTAATGTTTTCAGTTTTTCAATTCCTAGTGTATAATTCTAAGTTAGTGTCAAGTTTTAGTGTCTACTTTTAAAGAAATGAGAAGGGTAGTGTGTTAATGGTGCAGGAATTGAGTTTGGGGTGCTAGGAAATTCAAGGGAAAAATTCGGCGCGAGGACCGGTATACCGCCCCAGAACCCCGGTATACCGCTGGAAGACGAGAAATTGAACAGTGGCAAAAACCCGTGCCACGGGTTACTAACGCGGGTTGTATGCAGAGACGAGAAAAAAAAATCGATGCGCGGTCCGGTATACCGGGCCATACCTCCGGTATACCGCTGGTTGAAAAACCCGTACCACGGGTTGGATATCACGGGTTTTTGGACGGAGAAGATATATTGAACAGTAGCAAAAACCCGTGCCACGGGGTATATATCACGGGGTCTTGGCCGAGACGAAAAAATGAGGAAGCTGTTGAGTCTGGTATACCGGAGGTTATGCCCGGTATACCGCCCAAAGGCGGTTTGTGAAGAGTTTCTTACCTAATTAAACTACTACCTTACCAAACTTAACCCTAGCCTCTCCCACACGAATTTTCTAGCTCCCAACCCTATAAAAACACCTTGAAGCTTGATTAAACCTCTACAACAAACACAATAACATCAACAAATTATCTCCTCCATCCTTCCTAAATACATCTTCTTCATCAAATCCATCACAGAACACCATTAAACACCTTCAAGATCATCAAGCTTCCAAGAATTCTTCCAAGATTAATCAAGAACCACCTTCCTTCATATAATCCAAGCAAGAAACTCAAGCTACACCAAGTTTTCTTAAAATCCTATCCTTGGTATAACTTGAGTTTGGGGTCAATTCAACCATGACAAACAGAACAGATGCTATGGATTATAAGAGGAAGTGTTGCATCCTAGGGAAGAACAAGAATTTGCCTGGTTCTAAAATTGAAAAGGCCATCAATCTTGATGAGCCTATTGAAGAAACACATGAAGAAAAGGCACCTGCACCACCACTACACAAGAAATTCACAGCTAGGATGAAGGTACCATCAAAGCCTAAAGAAAAGACACAAATCCAAGATCAAGGTTCTTCTTCTTCTTCTCCGAGTGATTCTTACACACCCCCATGGGCTATCAAACATCAACAACAAATCGATCATTTAAGGAAACAAGTTTTAGCACTTTGGGAGGAAATTGCCAAGATGAACTCAACAAGGAGTAAGGTAACTTTGAACATGGATATTTATAACAATTCTTCTTCGGAGGAGGAGGATATGATGGATCTTTATGGCCAGGTACCTCGTTCTAATTCTTCTTCTTAATTAATGGTAGGCACTAGTTAGGTAGTTTAGTTTTTATTGCTTTATTGAGTCTTTTTCGAGTCGTGGGGACACGACTCATTTTTGAGTTTGGGGTGGGGTTCGTTGCCTCATCCCAATTTTACGTGTTTTACGAAAAAATTTTAAAATTTTAGTTTGAGGAATGTTTTGACTGTAGAGCTGTAGAATGCCCCCATCAAGCATGCTTTTTACGAATTAATGATAGAAAATAGTGACTTTAGGAGTTAGTGTAAATGGCACTTAGATTGCATGCAAATATGAGATAATTGATAGGAAGAATTAATGAACAATGCAAACGAAGTAAACTTGTGCTTAAGGATAATGAGTGGTTTGTAGAACGTGAGATCTAAATGAGTAGAGAACCCACTTAGGTATGAACTAGAGACAAGTTGTGTAAATAGGAAGATGATAGAGGCAGTTCTTTGTTAGCCCTTTGAATCCTTGTTGGCCTTCTATCCCTGAATTAATTATATCCTTCTTAGCCAAATTTTTAGCCTTTAATCCTTTCTTTTGTCGCCACATTATAAGCCAATTTCCCTTTAGATTGTTAGGCATGACCATATGACCCGCACTTGAATCACGATCCTGAGACTCTGTCTTGAGCTTGAGTTTGGGGTGGTGGGTCCACCATATGGGAATTTACATTGGGTTGGGATGTTTGAGCTTATCAATTGTGCTTTGTGCTATACATGATGATGATTCACAGGTTTATTATATTGTAACCCTTTGCCGGGGTAATAGTGAATGGAAAAGAAGCTTCGAGCTCAAGTTATGAATAGGCATAACTATGAAAAATAGAATGATATCTCAATATCAAAAAGAGAGTCATAGCTATAAGAAAAGAAAAAAAAAAGAATGATTTGAAAGAAATTATATTCGGACCGGCAAAGTGGAAATTTTTAAGTGAATCATCCTTAGTGCTTATTGGGTTAATTTGGAGACGCTAATTAAGCGCGTCAATTGGGTTGAGTGAGAACGTTATTCGAGTGTAAACTCAAGCTCTTGGACAGTTTGTTGATGGTAAGTGAGGAGAGAGCCAAAAGCTCACTTCAAATTTACCAAATATACATACCATACCGTCCTTCAGCCTATGCTAAAACCGCAAAGACCTCGTGATTCCTAGATGCACGGTGAGTTAATAGGGAGTATTCTAAGTGGAGCGTTCAAAGCAAGTAAAGATCGAGGAACACCCTATAGCCACCATCTTGAGATAAGTAGTAAGCGTAACCTTCTAGCATTGTGAAATAAATGTTGGATTGATATTGTTTTGAATTTGATTTTGCATGATAAGTGTATGTGTATATCAATTCCTAGATTAGACTATATGAGATTTGTTTAAAGTTGTGCTTTGGGAATATTTTCTAGATTCTACCTTCTGCATTCACCTAAAAGGGGCCTTGTTTTAATGTTACTTTGTCGGGACGACAAAGGTTTGAGTTGGGGGTCTTGATGTCTCCCCATTTGTTCTAATTATTAGCCCTCTGGAGACATCATTTTAGGTGAATTATCGACTTATTAGCTATACTTTTATGCATAATTTGCCATATTACACTTTTCCCACTTGGAATTTAACTATTTGCATTTTCTGAGCTTTTGTGCGTAAATTTGACTATTTTTGATGCAAAGTTAAATAGGTTCTTAAATTTCATAAAAGACCAATCCAAGGTGGAGAAGTGAGAATAAAGTCTTAGTGTATCTAGAGTGTTAGGAAGGATTTTTACTCGAGTTTCTATTTTTAGAGTACACTTTCCTATTTCGTTTTCTTGATTTATTGATTTATTCTTTTTAAGCATATGCGGTTTAATTATTTATTTAATGTGAAGCTTTAAAAGATAAATGGTAATTACTTGGAGACCAAGTCAAGATAAAGATTAAAGGAAAGAAGATTTACATGGAAATAAGAAGATTTAGCAAAGATTTATTCAAAAAGGAAAAGATAAAGCTGTCTTTTGAAATCTGAAATTCCAGCCACGTTTTAGAGATTAATTCATAACTCACGATTGGCTAGGAATCTGGATGTGTGGTCTGCACCAATAGAAAGCTCTTTCCAAGACAAGCAGTTTCATATATTTGAACTTCTCAAACGGATAAGTATTGAAAAAGATATGACCAAATCAAATCAGCAGAAGATCTTACCTTTCCTAGAATTTAGAGCTACGAATTTGAGAGTCCTTGACATGTCTTCCACTCCAAGTAAATCCGACCTAGAGGCTCCTAACACCTATAAATACACCCCTTAGCCTCCTCTTTTACACACACTTCATATCATTATCAAATAGGCTTAAGGATTCAAGTCAGAGCAAGCAGGAAGGAAGAAAGCTGAGAGCTGGAGACTGTCTATATCTCCAATTCAAGCCAAACCCAACCTCTTCATTAGGTTTATTTATTTTCTTTCTGTAAAACATTATGTCTTTTAATTTCATAGTTTTAGTTTTATTTTCCATTATGAGCTAAACTTCTTAAGTGCTTGAGAATCGCTGTAAGGGTTGAACCTTAATTTATTTAATGAATGCTTTCTGATTTGGGATTTTTATAGTTGATGTCTCCCTAAATGTTCTAATTTTATGCCATTGGGAGACATCATTTTTGGTGTTTATTTGATTATTTAGATAGACTTTTGGTGCTAATATGCAATAATTCAGAATTTCCATTTTATTTCTGGTAATTTTGATTTATTAAACTTTTGCGCGTAATATTGGTATTTTTAGTGTAAAGTTTACAGGTTTTAGATGTTAGCTAGAAGAGGAATTCGAGGAGAAAGTCAAAGATCATGATATGGAGTCAAGACTTAAAGATAAATCCCGAAGATATTATTTTTAGAGCTGAAAATCTATTTTCCAGGCCATAGATTGCTGATTTCGAGGTGCTTAAGAGATGATTTAGCCGCTGACCCTTGAAGAGATTATGTTCCTTATCGAGTTATGAAACTTTAGCAACTGGAATGAGGTCAATCGGGGTCATAACGAAGCGGGAAAAGCCGTTTTAGTGAAGGTGTATCAGCAGTTACGGGATTTGGGCTTAATTAGTGGACTTGGGCTTTTCTAATTTTTACTTAATCCTTAAGTAAAAGCCCTAATCCGATTTTATGATTATAAATAGGTCTTTAGACCTCATTATTCAGTACCTCTCAATTTATTCTTCAAATTAAAACATCCTTAGAAGAGAGCGTCCAGAGAAGAAGCAGAAACAAGGAAAAAAAGAAGCAAGAGCTGGAGACGGTCTATATCTTCGATTCTCAGCCAATTCAACTCCATAATTAGGTTCTCTATATTTTTATTTCTGTAAAACGATATGAGTCTTATTTCTTTTTCTTTAGTTTTTCTTTCAATTAATATGAGCTAAACATTTATTAGTGCTTGAGAACGCATAATGGGTTAATCCCAATTTGATTTCATTCTATACATTTGGATTTGGGATATTTATTATTTAAATTAAATTGGGTAATTCGTATTTTTCTTTAATTTGCATTTTAATTACTATTATTGACGTAATTAACCAATGATAGGACTTAGTATCTAGGCTATTCCAATTAATGGCGATTGGATCACCTTGACAGGGGGTTTAGGTACCGAACTAGTTAACGAATGTAGGTTAGAAATTATTTGACTCTGACGAGCTTAATTAAACCTATGGCCTATTGGGTAATTTAAACTTAAACACTTGAGAGTGGACTATAATCACCCTGACGGGGTTTGTAGCACTTGAGAGTTGCTCCTTAGTCCACCCTGACGGGGGTAAGGAGATCATAGAATCCCGACCAATACAAATTTACCGATTTGTCCCTTAAACAATGTATGAAATGAATGATAGTTAGGAAAACCCTTGCGTTTCTCAAGTACTGCCTGCTCATACTTGCGTTTTACTTTCATTTACTTGCGTCTTAGTTATTTATTTACATTTTCGCATTAGTCTTTAATACTCAGGATTAATACAAACCAATCAATCAATATTATCTTTATTTGCTTTCATAAGTGCAATTAATCATTAATAGATAAGCATTGTAGTCAACCATCCCGTCCTTGGAACGAATCTGTTTTATCAACTATATTACTTGGGACAACCGTACACTTGCGGTTGTGGTTCTCTTTACTTTTGCATTTTATTTTAGAACACACAAAGGACCACCAATAGTTTAATTCAAATTGAGTAATTTAGTATTGTTTGTTATCGTAAGTTAATTTCACTATATCTAATTTGGCCAATTAGACATAGGTTTGAGTAATTAGGCTATTCCAATTAGTGGCGATTGGATCATCTTGACGGGGGGTTTAATTACTGACATAGGTAATGAACGTAAGATAGAAATTATTGATCCTGACGGACTTAGTTAATCTTATAGTCAATTGGGTAGAGAACCTGACATTCGAAGGTGGATTATGATCGCCCTGACGGGGTTTGTAACACCTGAGAATAGCTCCTAAGTCCACCCTGACGGGGGTTAGGAGAATCTAGAATCCCGACTATTACTAGTTACTAATTTGTCCCTTAGAAGAAGCATTGATTAAGTTTATTTTGGTGAAACCTAGCGTGACTCAAGTACTCCTCTCTCATCTTTTAGTCTCTTCATATTTACTTTCTTGCATTAGTTTTAATTTTAGTTTAATATTTACTTTAATTGCACTTTAGCCCTTTAATCGAAAACAAAATAAAAATCTTTTTCTTTACTTTTAATTTTCATTCAAGCAACTATTTCCATTTATTGCATAACACTTTAATCATATCTAATCCGTCCCTGAGATCGAAATCCCGTTTACCGGATATTACTTGGACGACCCGTACACTTGCGGTACGTGTCTTGCCTTTTCAGGTGTGTTTATTTTGAACACACTAGGAGACACCATCATTCACAACGGATATCGGCTCAGAGGTAACAATCTTCGTCACGGCCCCAAACATCTGCACTCCAATTGTGACGATCGCTTACTTATAAAATATTTTTCCACACTATGTGTCATGATCCCTTAGTGTGCCATATATCATTAATGTAAAAACCTTCTTTGATTAGGCCGGTTCAACGGAATGGGACACTGAAATACTTGATGACCCGTTTCCAGATCCCATTATTCCTTTTATTTTGAGAGAGAAGGTATTCACAAAAGATTCACCAGATAAGCTTATATGGCCATATACAATCAACGGTGAATACGCAACAAAAACAGGATATAAAATCATCACAGAGGCAGAGATCGTGGAAGCACGAGGACAATCTAGCAATATCTTAAGAGAAAGCAAGCTCTGGAAAACTATTTGGCACTCTAACCTACCTACCAAAGTCAGAATATTCAACTGGAAAGCATGTAATGACGCTATACCGACAGGGCAAAATTTGGTAGCTCGACACTGCGAGGTGGAAATTGACTGCCAATGGTGCAAGATCGAACAAGAAACAGTGGAACACTTACTACTAACATGTGGAATAGCAAAGTTGGTCTGGGCTGGCTCGGCACTTCAAATTAATATTGGACAAGAGGTGGAAGACTTGGGAGATTGTGTATTGACAATCATTGAGACATTTGTTCTGGGAGGATGGCAGTGGGAAGTGGTAATATCTTATGTGCTACTAACTGTTAGCCTCACCTTGTTTTTATTCCCGTTTTAATATTCGACAAATCATCATTTAAACTAAAATTCATTTGGTATCACTTTTAAAGGCTTTCCAAAACCTCTCATTAGATTAGTTGTCTTTAAATCCTTGATCTTAAGCTTGAGCTTCAAAAGAACAGTGTCGCGGTACACCAGACGAGACATGCGGTACACCGCAGTACCACGGACCAAAGGCGCGGTGCACAGGCTAGTCCGACCAGTAAGCTAAGAAAATGTGCGGTAAACCGGACTGAGGCGCGGTACACCGGACTGAGGCACGGACCAGGAACACGGTGCATAGGATAGTCCGACCAGTAAGCTATGAAACCAAGACGAGGGATTTCGCGGTGCACCGGACCATACCCGCGGTACACCGCAAGAAAGGGTTTCTGCACTATTAGAAGAGGACAAAGCTTATATCCGTTGGAGTAAAATTAGATCCGTTAGATAGAAGCCTTTTGACCGTTGGAAGATATTTTCAGCTATATATTGAAGCTCATTCAAGACACAACTCAAGCCTTCCATCTACCAATCTTAAGAGCAATTAATATTATCATTCAAGAAGGTTTCAAAGGAGCATTCAAGTCATATTCATTCTCAAGCTACATAGTTTATATCCACTCTTTTAGGAGTTTAGTTTCAAGCTATTATAACACCCCTAAACACTTTTCCTTTCCTCTTAGTTCTTGTAATAGATTAAGAGAGTAGTGTGAGTATAGGTTCTATACTTGGTTCCTTGTGTTGGTGATAACACAAGTGTATTTCCTTCAAGGTTTTGAAGTGGTTGTAAAGGGTTTGTAATCTCACCCGGTTTAAGAGTTACGGAGATTAGTTGAGAATCTTGCAAATCCTAAGGAGGCTTCCTTAGGTAGTGGATGTAGGGAAACCGAACCACTATACATCGTTGTGTATCGTTTTCTATCCCTACACTCTTTACATTTCCGCACTCTATATGCTTGATAAAATGCTTACATGAATAGTTTGATAATATTGTCTTTTAGGATTATCTAGTTCTTAACTATTTAGTTTGCTAAAACAATAGGATTCAAATTAGCTTTTAATTTTATTTACTTGAAATAAAATTAGCCGATTAATTTCCATTGTCCTATTCAACCCCCCTTCTAGGACGCATATAGAATATCAATTGGTATCAGAGCCTAGCTCTATTGTACTTAATCGTTTCTAGAGTTAATAGGATATGGATTCTAATCAACCGGAAGGTTCATGTTCTACTAGACCTCCGCTTTTTGTAGGAAAAGATTACTTTGGATGGAAAAAGAAATGGAGATTCATGTCAAAGGAATTGATTACTTTTTGTGGCTTGCTATCAAGAAGGGTCCTTACATTCCTTATGTTGATGGTAGTAAAACGGATGTGAAAGATGAAGATGATTACAATGATCAAGACATAGCTAAACTCACCAAAAACAACAAAGCTATGAACATACTCATAAATGGGTTAAGTGTCACGGAATATGCTAGAGTTAGTGAATTCAATTCGGCTCATGAAATGTGGCAACTCTTGGAGCTATCATATCAAGGAACGGAAGATATCAAAGAAACTAAGATTGGTCTTTTTATCACCAAGTATGAGCTATTTCGTATGGAGCCCGATGAAGCCTTAAATGCTATGCATCAAAGATTTTCTAACATTGTCAACACCTTGAAGACTCTTGGTCAAGAGTACACCAACAAAGAATAATGCCGAAAAATCTTATTTGCTCTTCCAAGGAAATACAAATCAAAGATCAACTCTATAAGAGACACTAAAGATCTTTCAAAAATGACGGTTCATGAACTCATTTGCAACCTCATGACGGAAGAGCTTGTGCTTGAAGAAGAAAAGATAAGAGATGATGAGGAGAAGAAGATTAAGAAATCCATTGCTTTCCATGCCTTGAGTACCAAGTTGAAAGAACGAAAAGAAAGGAAGGAAAGTGAAGAAGAAGAAAATTCACATGAAGAAGAAACTAGTGAAGATGAAGGAGTAGCTATGTTGGCAAGAGATATGAAAAAATTCATGAGATACAAACGCTTTGCCAAGAAAGGAAGTTCTTCCTCACCCTATAAGAAGAATGTTAGAGCTATCAAACAAGATGAACCCACTTGCTATCATTGCAAGAAAGTTGGTCACATCAAAACTTATTGTCCTCTTCTTCAAAAGGAGAAACCTAAGAGAGCAATGCATGCTAATATCACTTAGGATACTCAAAATTTGGATGAAGAAGAAAGTGATAATGAAAATGTTAATCTTGTTGCTTTTATGGGAGAACTTGAAAATGATGAAGATGCTTCTTCGGATGATGATACCGGTTCAACTCACTTTGCCTTTATGGCAAATCATGATGAGGTAACTCCTAAATCTAAACTCTCTTTATCTAATGATGATGCTAGTGAACAAGATATTCATGAGGCATTTGATTCTCTCTACAATGATTTTTTAAACTCTATTGAAACAAACAAAGTTTTAACAAAAGATTTAGAATTTGAGAAAAATAGAACTAAAGAGGTTTTGAAAGCTTTGGAAGATTGTCAAAATCTTTGTGATGAATGTATAGATGAAAATGAGAAACTTCATCTTATTGAGAAAAATCTTTTGGAAGAAAAAGCTTTGTTGGAGAAAAAGATTGTTGATCAAAATGCTATTATTTTAAAATTTACAAGTGGGCAAGAAAACTTGGATTTGATTTTAGGTTCTCAAAAAATGGCTTTTGAAAAAAGTGGTGTTGGATATGATCCATCAACAAAACAAAAACTCTTGAAAAATGTTTTTGTAAAATCAAAAATTTCAAATGCTATTCCATCTTCTTCAAAATCTTCTATCACTTGCACTTATTGTGAAAAACTTGGTCATGATGCATCTCATTGTTACTATCGTAAATTATTGGATTTGGGATCTCTTGTGCCACTTTGGAAAAGGCCTATATGGGCTATAAAAAGAAAATCCACTAACCCTCATGGACCCAAACCAAATTGGGTACCTAAAGCCTAAATTATTCTTTGTGTAGGGATTGAGCATCAAGAAGCAAAATATATGGCTCCTTGATAGTGGATGCTCAAGACACATGACCGGAAATCCATCATTGTTTACACATCTATATAAAACAAAAGGTGATAGAGTTACTTTTGCCGACAATACTAAAAAACACGTTTTGGGTAAAGGTAACATTGGTAATATGAATTCTTTACTTATCTCTAATGTGTTGCTTGTTGAGGGTCTTTCTTTTAACTTGCTTAGTATAAGTCAACTTTGTGATGTTGGTTATAGTGTTAAATTTGAAGCATCTAGATGCATTGTTTTCAAAAATGATGAGTTAGATACTATGTTTATTGCAAAAAGATCGGATAATGTTTTTGTAGTTGATCTTGAGAGTATTATGTGTCAACGTATTAAATGCTTATCCGTGGTTAATGATAGTTGGCTTTGGCATAGACGTTTAGGACATGCTAGCATGGATTTGATTTCAAAATTGTCTAGAAAAAATCTTGTTGTTGGTTTGCCTATTTATAAATTTGATAAAGATAAATTATGTGATGCATGTAAACTTGGTAAACAACATAATTCATCTTTTAAATCCATAAATAAGGTCATCACCGTTAGGCCACTTCAATTGTTGCATATGGATCTTTTTGGTCCCGTTGATGTCACTAGTCTAGGAGGATCTAGATATGTCTTTGTTGTTGTTGATGAGTACACTACATATACATGGGTGATGTTCCTTGCTTTAAAAAATCAAGCCTTCAATGAATTTGCAAAACTTTGTAGAAAGGTGCAAAATGAGAAAGGCTACTCTATTACATGCATTCGTAGTGATAATGGTAGTGAATATGTGAATTCTCCTTTTGTGCATTTTTGTGATGAATTTGGCATTGAGCATAATTTTTCGCCTCCTAGAACTTCCCAACAAAATGGGGTAGTGGAAAGGAAAAACCGAACTCTACAAGAAATGGCAAGGACAATGCTAAAAGAACATAGCTTGCCTACATACTTTTGGGGTGAAGCCGTTCATACGGCTTGTTATGTGTTAAATAGAGTTCTAATTAGACCCCTTATTAAGAAAACCCCTTATGAGCTTTGGAATGGTAGACCACCAACTATTGCTTATTTTCGTGTTTTTGGGTGCAAATGTTTTATCTTAAACACTAGGGACTATTTGGGCAAATTTGATGCTAAATCGGATGAAGGTATTTTTCTTGGTTATTCCACTAAAGGAAAGGCTTATCGCATTTTCAATAAACGTACTCGTACCATTGAGGAATCTATGCATGTTGACTTTGATGAGACTAATCCTTTTTGTATCAAGAAAGTAGTAGATGTTGAGTTACATGAAGATACTCCACAAGATCAACCTTTAGAATCTCCTACTCAAGAATTAAAATCTCATGATGAATCTCTTAAGGAAAATGGTCAACTCTCAAATGAAGCTAGTACGGATTTACCAAAGTGTTGGAAAAACATCAAAGATCACCCAAGTGAATTAATTCTAGGTGATCCAAATGAAGGTGTTACCACTCGTTCTCGTATTATTGCTCTATGTGCTCATCAAGCATTCTTATCTCAAATTGAGCCCAAGAATATTAAAGAAGCCTTGCTAGATGATCATTGGATAAACGCTATGCATGAGGAATTAAATCAATTTGAGCGTAGTAAAGTTTGGACATTAATTGAGAAACCAATTGGCCCTACTATCATTGGCACAAAGTGGGTGTTTTGCAACAAGCTAGATGACACCGGTATTATCACTAGAAATAAAGCAAGGTTAGTGGCTCAAGGATACAATCAAGAAGAAGGTATTGATTTCGATGAAACTTTTGCTCCGGTAGCCAGACTTGAATCTATTCGTATGTTACTTGCTTTTGCTTGTTATATGAATTTTAAACTTTACCAAATGGATGTCAAAAGTGCTTTTTTAAATGGTTTTATAGATGAGGAAGTCTTTGTTAAACAACCACCGGGTTTTGAGGATCCAAAATTTCCAAATCATGTTTTTAAACTTTCAAAGGCTTTATATGGTTTAAAACAAGCACCTCGTGCTTGGTATGAACGATTAAGCAAATTTTTGTTAGATGATGGTTTTAAAAGAGGAAATATTGACTCCACTTTATTTATAAAAAGGTCTTCAAAAGATATCCTTCTTGTTCAAATTTATGTGGATGATATAATATTTGGTGCTACTAATGAAAATCTTTGTGAGAATTTTTCTAAAAGCATGCATAGGGAATTTGAGATGAGCATGATGGGAGAATTGAATTACTTTCTTGGACTTCAAATCAAGCAAATGAAGGATGGCATCTTTGTCAATCAAGCCAATTACACAAAAGAATTGATCAAAAAATTTGGACTTGAAGATGCAAAGGAAATTGGAACTCCAATGAGCACATCCACAAAATTAGACAAAGATGAAGATGGTAAGGATGTTGATGAGAAAGCATATCGAGGTATGATTGGTAGCTTACTTTATTTAACCGCTTCTAGACCCGATATTATGTTCCCCGTGTGTCTTTGTGCTAGATTCCAATCCTCTCCTAAAGAATCCCATCTTAGTGCCGTTAAGCGTATTTTTAGGTATTTGAAAGGAACCCTAAGTCTAGGACTTTGGTACCCAAGATTTACCTCTTTTGAACTAATAGGTTATTCGGATGTCGATTATGCCGGTTGTAGACTTGATAGGAAGAGTACTAGTGGAAGTTGCCAATTCTTAGGTCAATCCCTTGTTTCTTGGTCTAGTAGAAAACAAAATAGTGTTGCTTTATCCACGGCCGAAGCCGAATATGTTGCGGCCGGAAATTGTGTGACTCAAATTCTTTGGATGAAACAAACCTTACTAGATTTTGGCCTAGAGTATGATTGTGTTCCCATTCGTTGTGAGATTGGCATGCAAATTCTCTAACCATCCTTTCATGCCATTATTGTTTAGTGCTTTTTTGTGTATATTATCTTGTTGCTAATATTTTCTTGGTGTTATAGGGTCTTTGAAGCTTCTAATTGTTATCCATTTATTTCTTTAGCCTTTGTTTTTACTCAAAATGTATTTTGACCCCTTAAAATTTTCAAAAATCGTATCGTTGGTTCTTTTTGTTGTTGACAAAGGGGGAGAAATTTTAGTTAAACTTTTTCAAATGCATTTTGTGAGGGGGAGTTTTTATAAAAACTCTAGTGATTAGGTTGAGGTTATCTTAGGCATCTTCAAAAGTTTATGATTTGTCAAACATCAAAAAGGGGGAGATTGTTAGCCTCACCTTGTCTTTATTCCCGTTTTAATATTCGACAAATCATCATTTAAACTAAAATTCATTTGGTATCACTTTTAAAGGCTTTCCAAAACCTCTCATTAGATTAGTTGTCTTTAAATCCTTGATCTTAAGCTTGAGCTTCAAAAGAACAGTGTCGCGGTACACCGGACGAGACATGCGGTACACCGCAGTACCACGGACCAAAGGCGCGGTGCACAGGCTAGTCCGACCAGTAAGCTAAGAAAATGTGCGGTACACCGGACTGAGGCGCGGTACACCGGACTGAGGCACGGACCAGGAACACGGTGCATAGGATAGTCCGACCAGTAAGCTATGAAACCAAGACGAGGGATTTCGCGGTGCACCGGACCATACCCGCGGTACACCGCAAGAAAGGGTTTCTGCACTATTAGAAGAGGACAAAGCTTATATCCGTTGGAGTAAAATTAGATCCGTTAGATAGAAGCCTTTTGACCGTTGGAAGATATTTTCAGCTATATATTGAAGCTCATTCAAGACACAACTCAAGCCTTCCATCTACCAATCTTAAGAGCAATTAATATTATCATTCAAGAAGGTTTCAAAGGAGCATTCAAGTCATATTCATTCTCAAGCTACATAGTTTATATCCACTCTTTTAGGAGTTTAGTTTCAAGCTATTATAACACCCCTAAACACTTTTCCTTTCCTCTTAGTTCTTGTAATAGATTAAGAGAGTAGTGTGAGTATAGGTTCTATACTTGGTTCCTTGTGTTGGTGATAACACAAGTGTATTTCCTTCAAGGTTTTGAATTGGTTGTAAAGGGTTTGTAATCTCACCCGGTTTAAGAGTTACGAAGATTAGTTGAGAATCTTGCAAATCCTAAGGAGGCTTCCTTAGGTAGTGGATGTAGGGAAACCGAACCACTATACATCGTTGTGTATCGTTTTCTATCCCTACACTCTTTACATTTCCGCACTCTATATGCTTGATAAAATGCTTACATGAATAGTTTGATAATATTGTCTTTTAGGATTATCTAGTTCTTAACTATTTAGTTTGCTAAAACAATAGGATTCAAATTAGCTTTTAATTTTATTTACTTGAAATAAAATTAGCCGATTAATTTCCATTGTCCTATTCAACCCCCCTTCTAGGACGCATATAGAATATCACTAACCATTTGGAACCTATGGAAGTCAAAGATGAAAAGTAGACACAACAATTATGTGATAAATACCGATGAAATCATCAGATCTACAAACAAATATATGGAAGAGCGGTTCGGTAAAGAGTGGGTGAAAAGTCATCTGATAAAGAACACTACGAGAGATAATGACACTCTTATATCGGCAGACCTTACGTTTCAAACAAAGACAGCATATACATGTGATACATCGTTTGATCAACCACACATGCCTACTGGACTTGGAGTGGTTCAGATTGTTAAAGATACAGGACAGAGAATGGATCACTCCTCTGTTACCATGTGTAACTCAAGTACGGAGGGGGAAGCTCAAGCGGTGATCTTTGCATTACAACAGGCGATTCGAGACACAAACGAGGGGATAACTATCTTCTCGGATAACCTTGAATTAGTTCAGGGTATTCAGCAGGTGTCGGCTGCAGTTGGAGGCTTCGACCATGGGTTAGGCATATAAACAGGCTGGCAACAGAAGTTAGTCCAGTCTTTTTCAAGTATATCCCACGACAATTCAACGGTCGAGCAGATAACTTAGCGAAACAAGCCAGACACAGGGCAATGAAGGAACAGGAGACAACTGCAACGCTAATTAGGCAATTTTCTCGATTAGGGATTGGTTAATTACAGTGTACGGTAGAAATTTCTTATGTGTAAAAAAAAAAAAAAAAACTTCTTTGATTCACTAAAATGCATGGTATTTTTTTTTTTGGGACGAAATCAAGATATAATACTTGAAAGTGATGGCTAAACAAAATTTATGGCATTCAATTTTATTTTACAACACATGTTCTAGAAAACGATATTAGCCAATTCTTGATTTCGTGAACATCTTGAGCATCTTTTCATTTTAACCTCCTTATCAATCCGGTCCGCTTAGCTGTTGTGATGTATAGTATATAAGGTTGAAACTGACAAAAATATGAATTATATTAATGTGGTATTTATACTCATTTATAATCGGATTCAGTTTTAGAGTAGGGAACATGAAATCTTATGACCCATGAATTACTTTATAAAGTATCCGGCCCCAATAAATTGAATGAATCTTTTAAGAAGACCCATTCTCCGCCTACTACCGCCTACTTTAGCCTACTATTGATCTTATCCCAATCTGATATCATCATAAATAAACTCAAAATAAAAAAACGTCATCATAAACGCATCACTATTAAAATACACACTTAATAAGATAACACATAGGCCAGCTAATTTTTCATTGTGAAGACAAAAAGGTAACGTGTTTTTTGTGCGTATCAGAGATTTATTGCCATTAAAAATTCTAAAAGTTTCCTTTATTAGTCAATATATACCTTACAAACTTTATACTAATTTACACAGTTGAGATTTCTTAATCTTATTGCAAGTTGAATCTTAAATGGCCTCTAAAGAAGTTGTTATTGTCATGGTACCTTTTCCAGCTCAAGGTCATCTAAATCAACTTCTTCAACTCTCTCGTATCATTTCATCCTACAATATACCAGTCCATTACGTTGGTACTTTCTCAGGAAATAAACAAGCCAAGATTCGTGTACATGGAATGAATCCTACTTCTATAGCAAATATTCATTTCCATGAATTTCCTATACCATCTTTTCAATCTCCTGATCCTGATTCCTCGATTGGATTTCCTTCCCATCTTCAACCTTCATTCGAAGCATCAACTCACCTTCGCAAACCTGTTGCATCACTTTTACGTGAACTTTCAAGTATTAATCGAAGAGTAGTCGTTATTCATGATTCTTTAATGGGATCAGCTATTCAAGATGTTGTTTCTTTACCTAATGCTGAATCGTACACTTTTCATAGTGTATCTGCCTTCACAATTTTTATCTTTTTATGGGAGAAATTGAGAAAACCTTTTCCTTTAGTTAATTCTGCGCAAATTCAAGTATTACAAGACGTTCCATCATTAGATGGCTGCTTCACACCTGAATTCTTGAAATTCATCGGTACACAACATGCTTACATGAAATTCAATTCGGGTCGTATATATAACAGTTGTATAGCTGTGGAGAAGCCATTTCTTGATTTACTCGCCATGGAAGAGATAAGTAATGGAAAGAAACAATTTGCGCTTGGACCGTTTAATCCAATAGTGCCTATAAATGATGGACCAATACGCGATAAATGTTTGCAATGGCTCGACAATCAAAGTTTGAATTCAGTTATACTTGTTTCTTTTGGATCTACCACTTCATTTTCGAATGAACAAATCAAGGAGATCGCGCTTGGGTTGGAAAAAAGCAAGCAAAGATTCATATGGGTGTTAAGAGACGCGGATAAAGGAAATGTATTCGATCCCAATGTTAAAAAAGTTCAATTGCCTTATGGTTTCAGTGAAAGATTAAAAGGTAAAGGTTTAATTGTGAGAGATTGGGCGCCACAACTAGAGATTCTAGCGCATAAAGCTACGGGCGCGTTTATGAGTCATTGTGGATGGAATTCATGTATGGAAAGCATGACATTTGGAGTACCAATAGCGGCATGGCCAATGCATTCGGATCAGCCGAGAAATGCTGTTCTAATGACAAAGTATCTAAAGGTTGGTTTATCGGTTAAGGATTGGGTTAATCGTCACCAACTTGTGAAGTATACTACGATTGAAAATGCCGTGAAGATGTTAATTGTTGGAAAAGAAGGGGAAACAATGAGGAAACGGGCAGCTGATTTGGGTGTAGTTGTGCGAAAATCAGTAGAAGATGGTGGTGTTGCACAAAAGGAATGGGCTTCTTTTATCGCTCATATTACCAGATAGTTTGTTTAATTTGATTTTTTCTTTTGTCCGGTAAAAAATCTATATATCGCTAAAATAAGTTTCTTTTTCTAAGGATGGCAACGGTTCGGTTTTTTACAAAAATATTAAAAACCAATCCATAACCGTTTATTTTATAAAGAATCATATCCTAACGGTTTTAACCATCGGTTACCCGTTTAAAAACCATAGCCGCATTATTAGGTTTCGGTTTTTTAAACGGTAATGCGGTTTTTAACCATAACAAAATGATAATTTAATAAATATATTAATTTTTATAAAATCAAACACACATATAAGAAAAACATTCGAGGTATATAAAATATTGTGTTGGTCTTTGATTAAATTGCATTTCTATTAATTAATTGGTTAAATATAGTATTTCGATTTTAATTTTAGAATTTTAATATATGAAATTTAACCTAGATTATTATTGAATATGAAAATATATATGGTAATAAACGGTTATTCGGTTTTATTTTTATCTAAAACGATAATCTAACGGTTTTAACTATCGGTTTCACTTTTCGAAACCATAACCTAATGGTTTTAACCATGGTTATATAATTCGGTTTTTAATCGGTTTCGGTTTTTAACCGTAATCATTGCGATCCCTATACAAGTCATCTAAGTTTAGGAAATAAAAATACATTATCTCCTCAAATGGAAGGATTCAATAGAGACCATACCTTCTAAACTAAACGTTTTGCAAGGTATGTTGCTAATTAAAAGCTTATAAAAGATCAATTATTCATATTTGTTTTCCCCTTATTAAAAAATACATCTAGGTTTATGTCACCTTTAAAGAAAAAAGAAATAGTTTTAAACTTTATGGTAAACTTTTTATGACAACTATTTATAGTGAATATTTTGAAACTCATAAAACTACTATATAAAGAGGTTGAAGTAATATTGTCTAACGTATCAAATATTCATCTTGAACATCTAAAATAAAAAAACTCTAATAGTAATCTTTTTAAGGATACTGATCATACCTGAAAAATCATTTCTTAACATAGTGTTGGAAGTCACGCTATTACTTGGTGGTTCTGGAATATGTTGTAAGTTTTTTTTGTTGCAATTTTCATTTATCTACGTTTAAATTCTTGTAAGTTTATTTCGTAAATAAACATATTTATTTGAGATTACCATTTTACGATCAGTGGTTTACAAAGTGATATTAGAAGTCACGTTATTACTTGGTGGTTCTGGAATATTGTAAGTTTTTTGGTTGCAATTCTCATTTATCTACGTTTAACTTGTTGTAAGTTCATTTTGTAAATAAACATATATTTATGAGATTACCAATTTACGATCAGTTGTCGTTAGTTTACTAACAATTTAAAAAAAGAATTTCATAATCAAGAACACTGATAAAAAATGGTTCTTACTTCCGGATGTCGCTTCACTTTTGAATGCAAAAGTATCTCCCAGTGTGTTAAAGTTGAAATCCATGAATGGTTCAAACTATTGAACGCCGGAAACAAAAACTTTTAATCGTGTTCTAACAGTTTGATCTTTAGAGTTTTTCCCTATGAACAATACAACCACTATCGAAAAGGGATTGACAAGGCATCCCGTTCTCGAGGCCAAGTTGAAAATGAGTATCTCGGTAGCTAGAGGATGACTTCTGAACAACATGAGAACTCGGTTCTCAAACCGCTCATTAAAGAAGAGACCTCAAATATCATCTGGGAGACACTTAGGAAGAAGATCCTTCAAATAATGATTAGTCATTTGCAAGTGAAAGAGGCAAATCACTTAAAGGATAAGTATTTATCTTTTATTATCAATATTAATCTAGCTATAAATTCCGATGGTATAAAGACATGTCCAAAGACCTGTGCTATTAGTTGTGGGAAAGATTACCACAAGGCCCACCTACGCAACTAGAGAAACGATCAAGCGCCAGAGCCCATCAGTATCCTGATTGAGACCAACGAGGTAACTTCAAATGTGATAGTTGAGACAGATTTGATGGATAACAAGAGAGAATGGAGTCTCGACACTAGAACATCCAGACATTCATGGTCAAGAAGTTCGAGGAAATGGCTGATGGAGAATGAGTTTGCAAGGGAAAATCGACCATTGTTGTTATTCTCGAGAAAATAATAGGTTCCTCTATATTTACTTTCGTAATATTTTAGAGTTAATTGATGTTCTATGTGGTCCTTCACTAGTCTCATCAAAGCGGCATTTAACTAGTTTTCGTGGGTAGGAAAAAAAGTATATAAACTTGGTAGTAATCAGATGCTTAGGTCCGACGAGGGTAATAAATATAGTTCATATACCCTTGAATAATTTTGTGAATTTGACTGAATAAATCATGAACTTAGTGCCCAATAGAACTCCAACAAAATGGCACAATCATAGAACCATTAATAATGATGAATTCCTTGTTAATTACTTCAGACTTACCCAAAAAAATGTGTGTGTATGGGGGGGGGGTGGGAAGTTGACTTGTTTGTTTAGTACTAAACAAGGTACCATTAGACACTTAGACAACACTCCTTATGGGTCATGGGAAAAACTTTCCACTTAACCTGTATATTTAAAAACATGGGGTGTTTGGCCATGAAAGAGCTACCAGACCTCTTAAAAGCAAACACCAACTGAGACCTTAGATTCAATTCATAGGAAATATTGAGTTGTGTACAACATAAAACTTCTTATTGCTAGATTATAATTCAATGTGTAAATCTAGATGTGTTGTATTCTTATTTCCTTAGAAAAAAGAACGATGTATCAAACCTCTTTGTATGTTGAATAACTTATTTGCTAAAATACTTATGTGCCTATAAGTGATAATTATATCCCCCATTTAAACTTCTATGAGCCCTAGTAATATTCCCGAGGATGAACCTAGAAGAAGTAAGAGGCATAGGACCGAGTCAAGATTTGGACCTGACTGCATCATTGCTCTTATGACTATAGGTTTTCACATGGACATGCTAATCAAAAAGGTAGTAGCTTGCTGGTGTCTCCTTGTGTGTTCTAAATAATCACACCTAAAGAGGCAAGACACGTACTGCAAGTGTACAGGCCGTCCAAGTAATATCCGGTAAACGGAGTTTCAATCTCAGGGACGGATTAGGTATGACTTTAAATGTTATGATATAAGTGTAGATAATTGTTATATGATGCAGAAAATTAATGATATAAGATTTGTTTTGGTTTTCGATTAAGAACTAAGACGTAAATAAATTAAAATGCTAAATTATTTAATGCAAATAAGTAAATAAAGGGTTGGGCGCATATATTAGAGGTAGTACTTGACTCACGCAAGGTTCTCTCCTAAATCTATTTAACTAGTGTTTCGTTTAAGGGTCAAATTTGTAATTAACAATAGTCGGGATTCAATAATCTTCTAACCCCCGTCAGGGTGGACTTAGAAGCTACTCTAGGGTATTACAAACCCCGTCAGGGCGATCATAACCTACCTTTGAATGATTAAGCACTTTTTACCAAATTGGCTATAAGATTAATTAAGACTGTCAGGATCAATAAATTCTATCTTACATCTATTATCTATTTCCATACCTAAACCCCCCGTCAAGGTGATCCATACGCCACTATATGGAATAGCCTAGATACTAAATCCTATTACTGATTAATTACTTCAATAATAGTCAACAAGCTTAAAATAATAGAAATTGATTAACTACCCAATTTGAATTAAATCATTACAATCCCAAAATTGAAACACTGAATTAAATAAATAGGGCTCAACCCATAAATGCGTTCATCAAGTACTTAAAGAATTTAGCTCATATTAATGTTTAAAATAACTGAAATAAAAGATAAAGGATTCATAATGAATTACAGAAATAGAAAAACCTAATTAAAGGGTTGAGTATTGCTGTTGTTGGAAGAAAGAATTCTTCAGCTTCAGCTCTTCTCTCTCCTTTTTGCTTCTCTAACTTCTCTGGAGCGTTTCCTCTTCTCTAATATGAATTGTGCATGTAAAAAATGAAGTCAAAGGCCTATTTATATTGGGAAAAACGGATTGGGCTTTTAAAAAGAAGGATTAGGTTAATTAGAATAAAATCCCAATCCATTTAATGAAATCCCGTAACTGGTGACCAGCGTCTGGACTCGGAATCACTTCGTTCAACTTTGAAAATCTTCCTAACTTCAAGATCTATCTACCTCATTTTATGCTCCAAGGCTGAATTAGTGGCTAAGATGCTAAAAAACGGTGATTTGTGACAGCATTCCAGATTACATTCTCAACTAATTACTTCTTCGAATCAATTATTCTCGCCTTTGACTTCAACGCTTAATCCAAGACTTTTTTTCCCGTTTCTTCTCCTTGTCTTGATATTCCATCAAATCATTAACCTAAGAACTTTACACTAAAAATAAATGAATTAACGCATAAAAGCTCTAAAACTCAAATAATCCAAATCCAAGGGAAGAAATCGTAATATGACCAAATAAGCTTAAAAGTTTAGTAAATAAGTCAAATAATCACCTAAGTTGATGTCTCCTAAGGGCATATAATTAGAACAAAAAGGGAGATATCACTTGCTCTCTTATGGAGGTAAACCTTATTACTTTTAATAAGGCTATAAGAATAATAGACATTAGTTTCTACATAAAGGCCTTTAATAGAAAACCCGGAACCATTAAAATGAAAACATACATGGGAATTAACCACTTTCGTAAGGGTGGTGACCTATTTAGTAGCAAGTGGACTTTAAGGAGAAATTGATACCTAGTGGTTCAATATATAAAATCATAACTAGACTTGTTATTAGGGGTTTCACCTAATTATAAAGTTTAGATTACTTTGACCCCTACTCCTTCGTATATCCACTGTTAGGCCCTTATTGCACTAGTTTTCATTCACAAACGAGTTATGCATCAAATGGATGTTAAATAAGTTTGAATGCATATCTAGGTGAAGATGTGTGACTTGAGGGTTTGGGGTTTTAGGTCAAGGGGATAGAGTATGAAAAGTTAGGAAGTCGGTGTATGTCATGCTCATATTTTGTTACTTTCGTTCATGAGACTAAATGGTTCTAATCTTATAATTGTTAGTAAAAGATATGGGGGGAAGATGATGTTATCCTGATGGTAAAAATCATTAGAGGTAGTAATGGTATTTCTCTGAGTTGGTCTCTTAATGTTGAAAAGATGTTGAAGTGACTCCTTTGATATAATGCATGGTAAACTCCTTATAATTCTAGTATTCATGCATGTGAAAATTATAGGGGTGTGGTATCCCTTAATGAATATGCTAAAATTATAGGAAGTGTGATGTTCTTGATGCACTATACTCAACATGATATTGCCTATGATGTAAACACACGCACAACCTAGGTATTGACCAATGTGTTATTCTTCGTCATTTACTAGAAGTACTTGAAAGGTACTATTGATCTAGGTCTGCACTTTGACAAGTTTTTGTCAGTTCTTGAAGGATTTTATGATGCAAACTGGATCCCATAAAATGATAAGGTAAGCTCAAACAGTGGCTATACGTTCTCCTCAGAATGAGGTGATTTATCGTTAAAGTCCTCTTAACAGATTGTATAGCACAATCCTCCATGGAGTTCGAGTTCATAGAACAAGAATTGGCAGGGGAAAATTTTAGGGGTGTGGTATCCCTTAATGAATATGCTAAAATTATAGGAAGTGTGATGTTCTTGATGCACTATACTCAACATGATATTGCCTATGATGTAAACACACGCACAACCTAGGTATTGACCAATGTGTTATTCTTCGTCATTTACTAGAAGTACTTGAAAGGTACTATTGATCTAGGTCTGCACTTTGACAAGTTTTTGTCAGTTCTTGAAGGATTTTATGATGCAAACTGGATCCCCTAAAATGATAAGGTAAGCTCAAACAGTGGCTATACGTTCTCCTCAGAATGAGGTGATTTATCGTTAAAGTCCTCTTAACAGATTGTATAGCACAATCCTCCATGGAGTTCGAGTTCATAGAACAAGAATTGGCAGGGAAAGAAGCTGGTCGTTTGAAAAGTATCCTATAGGAAGAAGGTGCCACACCAGCGTCATACATTTTGATTTGCAAATAGCAATCAAAGTGGCTCATAATAGTGTCTACAATGGAGAAAAGAGACACATTAGCTTCATAAATGGTTCATTAAAAATAATTGCTAAAGAATGGTGTGATAGTCTTGGAATATGTACATTAGAGAAAAATTTAGTTGATTCGTTCACCAAAGGCTTAACTAAGATAGTACTCCTGCAAACGTCAAGGGGGTGGACTAAAACCCATTGATGGGGAAATGATGACTGATGAGTCTATATGATGCATTATCTTTCCATCCCTATGTCGTAAATTATGCATATATGAACATATTAACTCTTTTTAAATTCATAGCCATGCATGGTGGTCCTATTGAGCGGGACTTGATGATTCACTATTGAGAGTAATATGTTTTATGGAGTTTGTACTAATAATATAAAAGAATATATGTGTGATATTCTACATATAACTGAAGGAAAATTTCCAATGAAATATCTTGGGGTACCATTAATTTCATGGAGGTTAAGTGCAGAAGATTGTAAGCCTCTCATATCTAGAATGGTGAAGCAGATAGAACATTGGAGTTCAAAATGTCTATCATTTGTAGGTAGGCTACAACTAATTAAAATGGTGCTTAGTAATATAGAATCTTACTGGTACAGTATCTTTGCAATACCCCAAAAAAAGTAATTAAAGGTATTCAAAGTAAGATTACTACCTATCTTTTGAAAGGTACAAGTGAAGCAAAAGAAGGGTTTAAAGTTTCTTAGGACACCATTTGCTTACCAATAAAGGAAGGTGGTTTGGGAATTAAAAATCCTCATTTTCAAAACCAAACAGCTATACTTAAGCTTTTGTGGAACTGCTGCTACCCAAGGATTACTCTATGGTCTCACTGGGTGCAACTAGTTCTTCTAATAGGAAAGTCTTTTTTGCAAATAGATATCCCTCATGACACATCATGGGGATGGAGGATGATCTTAGAGATGAGGTATGTAGCTAAAGAATTCATTTCTTACAACATTGGTAATGGAAGAAATATTTCTTTATGGTGGGATTATTGGCTACCAGAGGGTAAAAGACTAAATGATTTACAAAGAAGAAACTTGGCCTCGGGCTACTTTACAAACAGTAAGTTGGCTCAGTTTATAAATCAAAATCAATGGATATGGCCTGCAAAATTTATTTTTATGGATGAGATTACTAAAAACATACAATACAAAATCGATGAAGAAGATATGGTTATTTGGAAGCATACAATAAATGGTAAATTTACCTTTCGAGAGACTTATGAATATATCCGAATCAAGCAACCAGATAAAGAAGGGTCGACTGTGTTCTGGAAGTCTAAAAGCTTTCCGCGGTATAAATTTATATTGTGGTTGATTCATATAGATCGAGTGATGGTGGTCCTTTGTGTGTTCTAAAATTAATGCAATAAGGATAAGAGAACCACAACCGCAAGTGTACGGTTGTCCCAAGTAATATAAGTGATAAAACAGATTCGTTCTTAGGGACGGAATGGTTGACTCTAATGCTTATCAAATAGTAGTTAATTGCACGTGAAAACAAGTAAATAATTTTAAGATTGATTGTTTGTTTGGTTTTCTAATGCTAAGACACTAAAGTAAAATACTAATTTAATGCAATTAATTAACTAGACGCAAGAAACTAAAGTGTTTACGCAAGATGAGATGGCAGTGTTGAGAGACACAAGGATTTCACCTAATTATCATTCATTTCATACATTGTTTAAGGGACAAATTGGTAAATTTATATTAGTCGGGACTCGGAATTCTCCTTACCCCCGTCAGGGTGGACTAAGGAGCTACCCTCAAGTGCTACAAACCCCGTCAGGGTGATTATAGTCCACTCTCAAGTGATTAAGTCTAATCTACCCAATAGGCCATATGTTTAATTAAGCTCGTCAGAGTCAAATAATTTCTAACCTATATTCTTTAATTAGTTCTGTACCCAGACCACCCGTCAATGTGATCCAATCGCCACTAATTGGAATAGCCTAGATACTAAGTCCTATTATCAATTGATCAGGTCAATAATAGTAGATAAAATGAAAATTAAAGAAAAATATAATTTACCCAATTTGATTTAAATAATAATTATCCCAAATCCAAACATATGAAACGAAATCAAATTGGGATTAACCCATTATGCGTTCTCAAGCACTTAATGAAATTAGCTCATGCTAATGCAAAAAACTAAATTAAAAGAAATAAAAATACTCATATTGTTTTACAGAAAGAAATAAAAGAAAAACCTAATTTCGGAATTAGATTAGCTGTGATTTGGAGATATAGACCGTCTCCAGCTCTGTAGCTTTCTCCTCTTCCTTCCTTGACTTCTCTTTGATACTTTCTTTTGTAAAAAGTGAATTGTGTGTAAAATAGAAGTCAAAACCCTTATTTATACTCCAAAATTCGGACTTGGACCTTAGGCTAGGGTTTAAATGAAATAATGAAGGACCAAGTCCATTTTTCTTAGTCCAAATCCCGTAACTGCTTCGCCACCTCCACTAAAACAGCTCTAACCAACTCGTTTCAACTCGGATTGACCTCATTTTAGTTGCTAAAGTTTCATAACTCAATGGGGCACGTTTTCTCTTCACAAGTCAGCGGCTAAGTCTACTCTTAGGTGGCTCGAAATCAGCAATCTTTGGCAACTTTCCAGATTTGCATCAATTCTTTTGGGATTTGTCTTCATGATTTGACTCCATATCACGATCTTTGACTTTATTCTCGGATTCCTCTTCTAGCTAATATTCAAAACCTACAAACTTTTCACTAAAATACCCAATATTACGCGCAGAAGTTTAATAAATTAAAAATGCTAGAAATAAAAGAGGAAATTCGGATTATTTCATATTTAGTCCAAAATTTTGTTAAAATAAACGAATAAACACAAAAAATGATGTCTCCCAAGGGCATAAAATTAGAACATTTAGGGAGACATCAAAACCCCCAACTCAAACCTTTGTCGTCCCGACAAAGTAAAATTAAAACAAAGGGGAAAAAGTCATTGCAAGAGAAGGTAGAAGCTAGCAAATAAACCTAACGCAATTCTCAAAATAAATCTCATATAGAAAAACTCTAGGAACTAGTATACACATACACCTATCATGCAAAATCGAACACAAATTATCTCAATCATAAAATTAAGGTAGCACTGCTTGAAGGTTACACTTGTACTTATCTCTGTATGATGGCTATAGGGTGTTCCTCAATCCTCACTCGCTTTGAACGCTCCACTTAGTATACTCCCTATTAACAGAATCATAAATTCACTATGCACTTAGGAATCACGAGGACTTTACGGTTTTAGCGTGGCTTAGGGACGGTATGGTATGTAT
This sequence comes from Nemophila menziesii, assembly GCA_029959085.1. Lineage (NCBI taxonomy): Eukaryota > Viridiplantae > Streptophyta > Magnoliopsida > Boraginales > Hydrophyllaceae > Nemophila > Nemophila menziesii. Next base: position 80,429,376 of record JARWIR010000002.1, read on the forward strand.
ATTTGGTAAATTTGAAGTGAGTTTTTGGCTCTTTCCTCACTTACCATCAATAACTGTCCACGAGCTTGAGTTTACACTCATATAATGTTCTCACTCAACCCATTTGACGCATTAATTTTGTGTCCTCATGTCAACCCAATATATACTAAGATGATTTCCAAAAATATTCCACTTTGCCGGTTTATTTTATTCTTTTTCTTATTTTTCTTTTTCATTTTTTTTTCAAATCCCGGCAAAGGGTTACAAATAATAATATCATCTTTTAATTTTTGTGCCTAATACAAGCACATATAATCCCCTCCCAATGTAATTTCCCAAATGTGGACCCTCTACCCCAAACTCAAGCTCGAGATAGGTCTCAGGATTGTGATTCAAGTGCGGGTCATTTGGTCATGCCTAATAATCTAAGGGATAATGGGCTTATATCGTGGCTACAAAATAAAAGGCTTAAGGTTCAAACTTGGGCTAAGACGGATAAAATTATTATAAGGGATAGCAAGCTAAAAGGCTACAAATGGCTAACAAAGAACCGCCTCTATCATTTTCCTAAGTACATAGCCCGTCTTTAGTTCATATCTAAGTGGGTTCTCTACTAATTAGGATTTCCGTTCTACACACCAAACATATTCCTTAAGTACAAGCTTACTTCATTTGCATTGTTCATTAATTTTTCCTATCAATTACCTATGTTCGCATGCAATTCTAAGTGCGTTTTATACTATTCCCTAAAGTCCACTATTTACTATCATAGATTTATTAAAAGTATGCTTAAAGGGACATTTAAAATCTTCTATAGTCAATCGCAACTCCGAAATTATTTTATTGAAATCAAATAAAAACACATAACACATAAAAAATATGGGATGAGGCAACGAACCCCACCCCAAACTAAAAAATGAGTCGTGTCCCCACGACTCGAAAAAGAATCAACACAATAAAATAGACTAAACTAAACTAAAACGCGGAAGGGATAGAAAACGTATCTCAACCAGCGCGTGGCTGGTCATCGGTGTTGCGTCCATGGACTTTATCCTTCGTAAGTAGACAATAGGTGGCGTGTTGAATGGTTCTCACCCCCATTAGCATGTTTCGGATAAGGTCCAGCTCTTTCGTAACGTTCCCTAGAGTAGCAATCATCTTAACTTGGTTCTCTTCCAACCTCTTGACTTTCTCTTCCAACTCGTTATCGCTATGCATCTTCTTCTTTGGAGAAGATCTAGGAGTTCTCACAGCTCGTGTTACTTCATCATGAGCATTTTTGGATTGAAGTTAAATCCACGTTCTCTCCAAGTGTCACACGGTCAATCTCTGCGTTCCTACGCGGGACTTTTGCGTCTAGACACAAAGTAGTGATGGTACAAGGGAATTTGAGATTTTGCTGCGTAGTCGGAACTCTTGCAAACTCCATGATGATGTCATAAATCACACGAGCAACATCCTTGGATTCTCCTCAATAATACACTTGATAAATATAAGATGCTCCTTTTTTACTTCTGAGATGTGTTTAATTACGAAGAAGGTTGGGATTACGAAACGGGACCACACCTTAGCACAGGCTAATAAGTTACTGCTATACATTTGTCCAGGATACCTCTCTCCATCGGGAATTGGGCGAGCCCCATTAACAAGTACTTTCCCCCAAAGGGATTCATAATCGAAAGAAGGATCATTAAGGGATTCTTGGAAAGGGCATAGTCCAGTAAAGTTGGGTAATTTCAATGATTTTCGAATAAGCTCAATGGAGAAAGAAACTACCTTTTTGCAAACCACGACTGCTTCTTTTGAAAAGGCTACACCTTCATTAAAATCTCGCACCAAGGTAGGAATATACTCAAGCTTCCTTTCTCTCAATTCTTTCCAACCCAACTTGTCACAAGTAATAGCATAATCTTTAAAAGCACTATTCATAATACCCTTAGGAAGATCCATCTCCTCACCAAAATTCCAATAATTAATTCTATCACGAACCTGATCATTCCAAGAAACGAAAACTCTCTTTGGCTTTTGATCTCATACCTTTATACGCGGAGGTTTATGTTGTTGAACGGGTTCTTCAGGAATTTCTTGTTCTTCTTCCTCCTCAATAATCTCATCTTCACTTCCTTCCTCACTTTCTGGTTCATCAATTAATCTACTCTTTTTCGGGTTAGCCTTGCTCGGATTTTCTTTCCTTTTCGGAGCAACTGGGATTTGTTCAGTCTTTTTTGAACGCGAATCCAGAATCTCAATTGCTTGTTCTGGGCTAGCACCAACATTGTTCCTGTTTCTTGGTAAGTTTCTTCGATAATTGCACATGGAGTCGGTTCTGTTAGTCATCTATTTTCACCCCAAACTCAAAACTTCAAATAGTGATAAAGCTAGAGAAAAGCTTAGAGCTTTGATGTTTTGAGGTGTAAAACTTGAAGAATATGGTGGAATATGACATGGGTAGAGGCTAATTGAGAGGAATTGTGGAGGAATTGGGTTTAATTTGAAGGCTAAGAAGAAGAAATTTTTGGAGAAAAAGTGGGAATTTGATGATGTTTTGGACAGGATATGAGTTGATTGTGTGTTTTTGTGATGAAAGAGGGCTTGGTTTGATGATTTTATAGCTGTTAGGTGATGATTTTCAGAGTAGGTGGAGGCTAGGATTCGTAGTAGGAGGTTGGGTTGGAAAAGAAGGTAAAAAAAACTAGGTTTGAAGCATTAAAAACCGCCTCTCGCAACAGCCGACCGGCTAGCCGGTCGCGATGGCGGCAAAAAATAAATTTCCAAATTTGATTTTTTTTACCTCAGACGCAAGCCACCCTGCGTCAACCTGACGCAGTAGTCAGAGAATTCTACCGTCATTGACCGGCTAGCCGGTGGTTGACCAGTATGCCGTTCGCGTGTCGCTGGCGCAACCTCAGACGCAGCACCTTGCGTCAAACGTGACGCAATGCTCAGAATTTTTTCTCCTCGCTGGCCAGCTAGCCGGTGGCTGACCGGTATGCCGACGGAGTCTCGCTGGCGCGAACGTGGACGCGAAGCCGTGCGTCAAACTTGACGCACTAGTTAGAAGTCTGGGGTCTTTAGCTCGTTTGGCCGGCTAGCCGGTGAGCACAGTTTTCTACTCCATATTTTTTCGTTTTCTCGTCGTTTCGACCCCAAAATCATGACTCTTTTACCCCTGAAATCATCAAAAACAACTACCATTCCTCATTTCTTAATAATAAACACTAAATTAACGAATTTTATCTATTATACACTACGAAAATCAAAATACTTAAACTAATATACAGGAAATTGGATTTTATTTAACGTCATTAAGCTCGACGGGTTACTTCATGCTTCTAAGGAGCCTCGACGAGATACATGATCTCTCCGGTATGTGGATCTTCTGAGCGATTGGTATCTTCAACTCCATGGTATATCTTTAATCGATGACCGTTCACCATGAATGTACGGTTCTCGAGTGGATGTTCTATTTATATTTCCCCATGAGGTGTAACTTTGGTCACAATATAAGGGCCTGACCACTTAGATCTTAATTCACCCGGATAATTGCTGAACTTTGAGTTATACTTCAATACTTTCTGCCCCACTACAAAGTTCTTCTCACGAATCTGATTATCATGCCACCTCTTAGTATTTTCTTTGTAAAGTTTAGCATTTTCATAAGCATGTAATCGGAATTCATCAAGCTTATTAAGTTTCATCATCCGATTCTGACCGGCTAAAGTAGGATCTAAGTTTAACTGCGCAATAGCCCAATATGCACCCATTTCAAGTTCAAGAGGTAAGTGACAAGCCTTACCATAGACCATTCGATATGGGGATGCACCAACTGGAGTTTTAAACGCAGTACGATAAGCCCATAATGCATCGTCTAACTTCATTGAACAATCTTTTCTTGTAAGACCAACAGTATTCTCTAAAATAGATTTTACCTCACGATTTGAGACTTCATCTTGACCATTGGCTTGAGGATGATAAGCGGTAGATACACGATGTCTCACCCCATACTTCACTAGAACTGTCTTTAGATACTTATTCACGAAATGAGAACCTCCATCGCTAATAATTACTCTTGGTGTACCATGTCTAGTGAAGATGTGTGATTTCAGAAATTTAATTACTACTCGCGAATCATTGGTTGGTAGAGAAACAGCCTCTACCCACTTAGACACGTAATCAACATCTAATAAGATGTACAGGTTACCATTAGAAGGAACAAACGGACCCATAAAATCTATACCCCATACATCGAATATCTCTACTTCAAGAACATTATTACGTGACATTTCATCCCTCTCGGATATATTTCCCGTAAATTGACATCTTTCACATCTCTTAACATATTCATGACAGTCTTTCATAATAGAAGGCCAGTAAAAACCCGATTGTAATACCTTTACAGCAGTTCGATCTCCTTTAAAATGTCCACCATAAGGTGAATCATGACATCTAGCTACAATCGCTTCAGTTTCTTCCTTTGGTATACATCTTCTCACCATCTGATCAACACATGCTTTGTAGAGGAAAGGATCCTCCCAAAAGAATTGTCTAGCACGGTGAGCTAATCTTTTTCTTTCTTGATAAGTTGAACCTTCAGGGAAAGAACCACTTACAATTAAATTTGCAATATCAGCACACCAAGGAGTATTCTCTAGGTGAATCGTGAATAAACTCTCATCAGGAAATTCTTCTCTAACGACTTCAGGTCCACCATTTGATTCTGATCCTTCAAGACGAGCGAGATGATCTGCAACTTGATTCTCACAACCCTTTCTATCTATAATCTCCAAATCGAATTCTTGAAGAAATAAAACCCATCTTATCAACCGTGGTTTAGCATCTTTTTTTTCCATAAGATATCTAATAGCAGAATGATCTGTATAAACAACAACTTCCGCTCCAAGAAGATAAGAACGAAACTTATCGAATGAATAAACGACAGCTAGAAACTTTTTCTCTGTAATAATGTAATTAATTTGAGCACCATTTAAAGTTTTGCTAGCATAGTATATCGAATGAAATATATTATATTTTCTTTGGCCTGAAACAACACCCATAGCTAAATCACTAGCGTCACACATAACCTCAAACGGTAAATTCCAATCTGGTGGTAAAACGATAGGAGCGGTAATGAGTTTTTCCTTGATTGCTTTGAAGGCCGCCATGCAAGCTTCATCGAAAAGGAATTTGGTTTCCTTCTCAAGTAAGTTACATAGTGGTTTAGCAATCTTAGAGAAATCTTTAATGAACCTTTTATAGTTACCAGCATGGCTAAGAAAACTTCTCACCCCTTTAACAGATACAGGAGGTGGAAGAGTTTTAATTACCTCTATCTTTGCGCGATCAACCTCTAAACCAACACTCAAAACCTTGTGACCCAGTACGATACCCTCTCAAACCATAAAATGACACTTCTCCCAATTTAAAACCAAATCACTCACCTTGCATCTAATCAAAACTTTCTCCAGATTCTGTAGACACTTATCAAAGTCATCCCCGAATACAGAGAAATCATCCATAAATACCTCAAGGAAGTTATCGATCATATCCCAGAAGATTGCCATCATACATCTTTGAAACGTAGCAGGTGCGTTACATAACCCAAATGGCATTCTGCGATATGCAAACGTACCAAAGGGGCATGTAAAGGTTGTTTTGTGTTGATCTTCAGGCGCCACGTAAATTTGATTATAGCTGGAATATCCATCTAAAAAGCAGTAATACACTCTACCAGCTAATTTTGTCTAACATTTGGTCTATGAAGGGAAGAGGAAAGTGATCTTTTCTGGTGGCCTTGTTCAGTTTACGATGATCCATACAAACTCTCCACCCAACTACAGTTCTTGAAGGAATAGCTTCATTTTGACCGTTAAGAATTGTTGTAATGCCTCCTTTCTTCGGCACACACTGAACCAGACTCACCCATTCACTACTCGAAATGGGATAGATAATCCATGCGTATAACAACTTAATCACCTCTTTCTTTACAACTTCCTTCATGGCTGGCATTAATCTCCTTTGACCTTCAACTGAGCGTGCATTGTCATCTTTACGAATGATTTTGTGTTGAAAATAGGAGGGGCTAATGCCTTTGATGTCCGCAATAGTCCATCCTATCACCTCTTTGTTAGCTCTTAACACACGCAACAGTTTATCTTCTTGAGGACCTGTTAAATTTGCTGAAACAATAACATGTAGAGTTTCATTAGTACCCAAATACGCATACCTCAATTGTGATGGCAAAGGATTTTCTTCCAATTGCGGAGGAGATTCGATTGAAGGTTTCTTTTTAGTTACAATCTCCCCCGGTTCTCTCACAGGTTCATAGGCTAGACGCCTACACTTTGGATTCTCAGAGTTGAGAGCTGCCACTGTTTCGGCAAGCTTTTCCATCAATTTAGGTAGATCTAATGTCAAGGCTGCCTGCAAAACATCATCATAAGTAAATTCATTATATACCTCTTGCGTGGCATGCTCAATTACGTCCATTCGAAAACAATCCTCTTGAGAATCTGGAAACTTCATAGCGCGGAATACGTTGAACTTTACTACCTCGTCTTGGATTCGCATTGTTAATTCACCATTTTCTACATCAGTTAAAGTACGCCCTGTGGCTAGGAATGTTCTTCCCAAAATAATTGGGACATTCCTATCTGCGTCGTATTCAAGAATAACAAAATCAATGAGAAATACTAAAGTACCTGCCTTGACGAGGACATCTTCTATTCGACCCTCTGGATGTGCAAGGGATCGATCCACCATTTGCAAGACCATAGAGGAGGGTCTTGCTACTCCAATTTTTAATTTATCAAAGATTGACTTGGGCATAAGATCAATGCTCGCACCCAAGTCACATAGTGCTTTACCTTTCCACTCTTCTCCAATTGAAATAGGAATTGTGAAACTCCCAGGATCAAGTAACTTCGGAGGTAGCTTACTCTGACAATAACACTACATTCTTCCGGTAAACCAATCATCTCATTATCGCAATACGACCTTTTATTAGTGAGAGCTCTTTTCAAAAACTTTGTATACTTGGGTATATCTCAGATGGCTTCTAATAACGGAATATTAATATTCAAACCTCTCACTCTATTGAAGAACTTCTGATACTCGGCTATATCACCTTTATTTTGAACTCTAGAGGGAAATGGTGGAGGAGGACGACTTACAACATCATCTTTCTTTTTCGGAATTTCAACAGGCCTCTCCACTTCCTCAACTTCATCATCTTTATTCTTTTCCACCACATCCTTTTCTTTTATAGTAACTTCTTTCTCTTTCATAACAGGAAAAGGCGGTGGAGGAAGATTCTTACCACTTCTGAGAGTCACAACATTACAATCTTCTTTCTGTACAGGATTTTCTGTGTCACTAGGGAGTTGCCTTTGTGGACGCTGATTCAAGCGTTTTGTCATTTGTGAAATTTGATCCTCTAACATCTTAATGTGTGCTTCGGAAGCTTGTTGCCTTTGGGCTGACTGTGCATGAAGTGCAATCAAACTTTCTACGGTTTTCTGAAGGTTATTCGCACCTTCTTGTGGTTTAGAAGGTAAAGCTTTCTGGTTCATGGTTTCATTGTAATTGTCTTGAGGAGGTTTCCTTGATTCTGTCCCCCTTGATAATTATTCTGAGGTCATGGATTATAGTTGTTACCTTCGGGACGCGGCTGATATGCGTATGTCGGATTAGCTTCCCCATTAGGATTTGAATACTGAAACCCAGGATGGTTTCTGTTTGGATGATATCCATTACCATTCGAATTAAAATTTCCTCTATTGGAACAAACATCACAGACTCATTCTTAAAATTCTCCCATGAATGATCATCCACACCACAATACTCACATCCATACACTTCTTGTGCAACGTTCACTTCAACCCTTTTACTCGAAAAACCTTCTTTCACGGCTAACGTAAGTTGCCTCAACTGTTGTTCTAATGTGGTTTGTATCTTGTTCTCTAAGGAGGTGAACTTCTCTTCAATGTTGACATTATTAACTCCCCCTTTAACTGGCGTTCTTACAGTATTCCACCCCACTTCATTGTTGACCGTTCTATCCAAAATAATTCTTGCGTGAACGGGTTGAACCTGTAAAAACGCACCACCACATAATAAATCTAAATCTTTTCGTGAGCTCCAATCAAGACCGTTATAGAAAATATTCAATTGTTGTTGTTCTGAAAGGTCATGATTGGGTACTCTTCGTAAGCAATTCTGGAATCTCAACCAACTTCTACCCAACGCTTCATCATACTCTTGTTGGAAATGTGTTAACTCGAGTTGAGCATCTAATCTCATGTTGGACGGATAATATCTATCGAAAAATGCAGACTGTAACTGTTCCCAATTAGTAATCTTTCCTGGTTCTTGCGAGTCATGCCAATCGCTAGCTCCATATATTACGTAAAACCTGAATGTAGCAAAGTACATTTGCACTTTTGTTACTCCTTGAGTGATGTACGAATCGCAGATTTGCATAAAATTTTGTACTGCGCGATTCCACGGGCTTGCCACGAAAATTTCAGAAATTCTGAAATTGAGCTAACATACCTGAATCTGGACGGAATCTCGGAACATCGATATTAGCTGGGCCAATCCCAAGAGGAGGAGCAAGGAATGGTTCTTGTGTTGGACCGGTAAGGTACCATGGATTAATTACTTGGATTTGAACCGCAGGATTAGGAATAATTGGTGGCACTATTGGCTGGCCATTCGCGTCTAGCTGAACTCCTGGTTCATTATTGTTATGGAGATTAAGATGTGCCATTTCGTTAGCTAGTCTTTCTAATTCTTGTGCTTCTTGTTCTTTTCTTCTCTTCTTGGCAAGTCTGACTAATGATTCAGGATTATCAAGGATCAGAGGTACTATCTCAAGATCCTTAAAGAGTCTCCTTCGCATACACCAAACCTAAAAACCTGAAAAAGATTAACAAACAAAGCGTAAAACTGAAAAAAAATGCAACTAACACTAAAGGATAAACACCGGGGTCAAACGCTACTGTCCCCGGCAGCGGCGCCAAAAACTTGGTGGTCCTTTGTGTGTTCTAATATTAATGCAATAAGGATAAGAGAACCACAACCGCAAGTGTACGGTTGTCCCAAGTAACATAAGTGATAAAACAGATTCGTTCTCAAGGACGGAATGGTTGACTCTAATGCTTATCAAATAGTAGTTAATTGCACGTGAAAACAAGTAAATAATTTTAAGATTGATTTTTTGTTTGGTTTTCTAATGCTAAGACACCAAAGTAAAATACTAAATTAATGCAATTAATTAATTAGACACAAGAAACTAAAGTGTTTACGCAAGATGAAAAGGCAGTACTTGAGAGACGCAAGGATTTCACCTAATTATCATTCAATTCATACATTGTTTAAGGGACAAATTGGTAACTTTATATTGGTCGGGACTCGAAATTCTCCTTACCCCCGTCAGGGTGGACTAAGGAGCTACCCTCAAGTGCTACAAACCCCGTCAGGGTGATTATAGTCCACTCTCAAGTGATTAAGTCTAATATACCCAATAGGACATAAGTTTAATTAAGCTCGTCAGAGTCAAATAATTTCTAACCTATATTCGTTAATTAGTTCTGTACCCAGACCCCCGTCAAGGTGATCCAATCGCCACTAATTGGAATAGCCTAGATACTAAGTCCTATTATCAATTAATCAGGTCAATAATAGTAGATAAAATGCAAATTAAAGAAAAATATAATTTACCCAATTTGATTTAAATAATAATTATTCCAAATCCAAACATATAAAATGAAATCAAATTGGTTTTAACCCATTATGCGTTCTCAAGCACTTAATGAAATTAGCTCATGCTAATGCGGAAAACTAAATTAAACGAAATAAAAATACTCATATTGTTTTACAGAAAGAAATAAAAGCAAAACCTAATTTCGGAATTAGATTAGCTGTGATTTGGAGATATAGACCGTCTCCAGCTCTGTAGCTTTCTCCTCTTCCTTCCTTGACTTCTCTTTGATGCTTTCTTTTGTAAAAAGTGAATTGTGTGTAAATAGAAGTCAAAACCCTTATTTATACTCCAAAATTCGGACTTGGACCTTAGGCTAAGGCTTAAATGAAATAATAAAGGCCCAAGTCCATTATCTTAGTCCAAAATCCCGTAACTGCTTCACCATCTCCACTAAAACAGCTCTAACCGACTCGTTTCAACTCGAATTTACCTCATTCCAGTTTCTAAAGTTCCGTAACTCAATGGGGCACGTTTTATCTTCACAAGTCAACGGCTAAATCTACTCTTAGGTGGCTCGAAATCAGCAATATTTGGCAACTTTCTAGATTTGCATCTTTGAAATATCATTTCTTACGGAATTTGTCATCATGCTTTGACTCCATATCACGATCTTTGACTTTATTCTCGGATTCCTCTTCTAGCTAATATTCGAAACCTACAAACTTTTCACTAAAATACCCAATATTATACGCTAAAGTTTAATAAATTAAAAAATGCTAGAAATAAAATAGAAAATTCAGATTATTGCATATTTAGTCCAAAAGTCTATCAAAATAAATGAATAAACACAAAAAACGATGTCTCTCAAGGGCATAAAATTAGAACATGTAGGGAGACATCAAGTGGCTACAAAACAAAGACTTATCATGGGGTGTTATCTCTAATCGGATGTGTGAATTCCGTAACTTAAAAAGTGAGGATAGAAATCACCTGTACTGTGAATGTTCAGTCACGAAGCAAATATGGACCAGATGCTTAAATACTCATGAGGAAAAATTAAAATATTACAGAGTGGAAGACGCTTATGGAGTGGTTTACTCTACACCACAATAGTAACAGTGCCTCTGACAACATCTTGAAGATCCTGCTATCGGTGGCCACGTATAAAATCTGGATAGAGAGAAATAATAGAGTCTTCAAGAAGGGATTCTAACCGGAAGAGAGTCTATACGATGATATATCGATGGCTTTCCGAGAGAATCTCACAAGGTTTCAGAAGGGCAAAGATAAGAAGGCGGCGGATCTTGCGCTGATAAAGAGGTGTAGGTTAAAAGTTAAAGTCAAAAGAGTACGAGTTGTACTTTAGAAAGACTTTAAGATTTCTTTTTGTTTTATTATGTCTGAATATGTAAAGTGGGCCATTAGAGTAGTTGATCTCCTTTTTATTTTGGAGATATAATGTAATAGCCCAATAGGCCCATGTACTTTGAAAAGTATGATGATATAAAATTTCCTACTTGCCAAGCAAAAAAATAAATATATGGGGGGTCCTATTGAGCAGGATTTGATGAATTCACTGTTGAAGTTGATATATATTGCTCCTGCTTAATGAATTCATGGCCTTCGGTGATGGTACTATTGAGAAAGACTTGATGAATTCACAAATAGCGTTGAAGCTTGTTGCTCTTAAAATATCTTAAGGATGAGTTTATAACTCTTAATGAATTCATAGTCATTAAATGATGGCTCTATTGAGCAGGACTTGATGAATTCATTGACGAGATTGAGATATACTATGCATAATATGACTTTAAGGAGACGTCGTTAATGATCCTATTATGCTTAGGATATATATCAAATTTGAATTCATTACCCGTAGTGGTGGTCCTATTGAGAAGGACTTGATGGATTCGAGAGACACATGATGAGGGTGAGCTCTATTTCTCTTAATGATTGCAAGATCCAAAAGGGGTCGACTAATGCGGGTAGCCATTATTGGAGATCACCTATGTGTAAAAAAGGGTGGTGATTGAGGAATCTATAAATACTCGCAGGTAGAGTATGTGTTGTGATGGTCTCAATTGAATATTGTCATGTTCAAGAGTATGTTTACTTGACAAAATTGGTGGTTGACTCACTTCACTACGTGTCAATTCAAATAGAAATATTACCACTTAAGTACAATTAACTGCATGAACTTTATAAAAATCCTCTAAGCATACACAAAATCAGTTTATATATCTACTATTTACTATCATTAACTCATTAACAAATAGCTTAAAAGATACATTCACTAGATTCTACCTAATCTTCACATTTATTGAAAGAAATAAACACATAAAAATGGGGGAGGGAATAACTAGTTTCCACCCTCAACTCAAAGATGTACCGGACTCGGCTCGAAACAAACTCAATAATTTCAAAGAAAAACTGATATACAAATTGAGAAAGGGGTAAAGAAGAGAGAAACGTACTCTCGAAGCTATTGCCTCATGTGCTCATAATCCAAGATAGTATGAGAAGGATACTTTGCGGTGTCACAACTTATTTGTTCCAGGAGTGTCATGATGTGAACTTGATTAGTCTTGATTAGTGCCACATCACTAAAAATGAGGGTTTGAGCGATTTCAATCTATTTAAGTTGTCCACTTACATTCTCTTGCCAAGGACATTACCTTGATTGTACTCCTTCCTAGATATTCTTGATCGACTCATCATCTAGGATGGAACTCGATGTGATAATTAATTTCTTTTTCTCCCAAATGTTTACATCTGCTTCATCACTATGCTCATAATAATCGATGGGTATTTCAAGTAAAAGAAAATTTTAGGGTTGGCGATGAATTTACTTACCTCATCGAAGAGTATTTGAGCCATATACACTTCTTCCTCTCTCATAATACAATCCAACATGATGTCAGATTTCTAAGGTATATCTACAACTCGGGAATTTCCAAGGGCTCAAGTGCAAGGAAGTGGTATCGCCTTAGGTTGAAGATACTTGTAAGTCAAAGACGTCTTCAACTTCTTACTCTCATTATACAGTAAAAATTCTTCATTAAACACCCTTTTGTGTAGTTAATTCCAATCAAAACTTTCTATATTCTTCACAACTAATTGATACTTGTAAGGTCCCACCAATTTCTTCAATTCAAAATGCCTTCTATTGTCTTCAACTGTGAAGGGAACCAACTTACCCCCGATGGGAACTCTTAAATAAAAAGGCCAAGATAAAACTCTCTTACTAAAGCAACTTTAAAACTTGCGCGCTCAATCACGAAAATATTCCAACCTAATTTTCCCCCCATCTCAAGAAATCTCCTATACTTCCTATTTTCTACATTCTCATGAATTTTCCGCTAATGTGTGGGCGTAAAAGTAGGTAAAACATAAATTCCCATAGCTTCTAGGGCCTTAGAATTACCTATTTCGTTGTTGAGTGAAGGTGCCTTGGGTTTGCGAGGTTGTGGGACCTTTTCTTCAGAATCTCGATCACTCTTTCTTGAACATTTGGTTCCACAACAACCGGTTTCTCGCTTACCATATTACTCGAACCTCTCATTTGCCTCTTTTACTTACTCACATAAAACTCTGGTTGCTTCCTCTTATTCTCACCCAAATTCTCACTTAAATTATTCTTCATTTATTTTCCACTAGCAAGTGTTTCAGTTCTCAATGTCATCTTCCTTGACCCTCAAGTCAAAATTTTACCCAATTTTAATTTTTTCCTTGAACGAATGATTGAGGTAAGATGATGTAAGGAATGTGTTTTTCTATGTGTGTATGTAGGATTTGTGGTGGGATAAGAAGGAATTTAAGAATTGAGAAAAAGATTTTCTGATTTTTTTGTTTGATTCTTGATGTCTTGTGATGTTGAAATGATTTTGGATGGTTATTGGTGTTATGAATGATTTGGTGATGTTTTTGGTGGTGAAATATGGGTTTTTTGAGTGTATTTTTATGTTTAGTGAAGCTTGAATCGATCTCTAATAGTGTTTGGAAGCTTTGGGAAGAAGAAGGTGAGAGGTTAAGGTCACAGGAGTTTCAAGATTAATCTTTATTTTCTTCATCGGCTTGGTGCGGTGTACCACGGTACTCGTGTGGTATACACAGGTATAGACTCACTGGTCCAACTCTCCGACCTTTAACTCGTGATATATCGTGCACACAGATTGTATCACGATACATACTATGTCGCGATTTATCGCCACACCATTACTTCTCGCGCTGCGGTGTACCGCAACTCTCGTTCGGTGTACCACACGCATTGTGCATTAGGTCCCAAGTTTCTGTCTACTCAGGAGTTGGGTGTGGTGGACATAGATTGACAGACTACGGTGCACTACACCTAGGGTTCTGTATACCGCGACTATAATCTGTTTTTTTCCACAAAATCACCCCAAACTCAATTTTATACTCACCTGTACATAAAAAACACTAAAAACCTGTCTCACTTACATAATATACATAAAAAATAACTTACTAATACACACTAACAACACAAAATTAAAACTACTAAAGCAATATAAACATGGGTTATCTCCCAAGAAGCGCTTTTGTGTTGTTGAAGTTTGACGTGTTACCTCATGGTTATTTCTTTCTCACGTAGCCTCCCCAGTAGTTGGTGAGGCGATTACTTCTACTAATCTATTGTCACCATTCCTCTTGCTATCTAACTCCACTAACCTTTCAGATATAATTCAAATGACCTTGTAAGGGCCACTCCACTAACTTCTGCACTTGCTTTTGCTTGCTGTGTTTAGGGGATTAGGATCTTTTAGCGCTACGGTATCTCCTACCAAAAACTCACCTTCTGTCCACTTTCTTTTAGGTATCTTTGGCACCTTTCTTGCGTGTTTACTGGTCTCTTTTAGATAATCAACGAATGGCTTACCTTTGAGGTTAGGAGGAGCTTTGAATTTTTGTTTCATTTTAAGCTTTTTCTCCTCTAACCCTAAGGTGTCCACACCATTGATTGGGATTTCCACTTCACAGTATGGTGTGTCCAAGCAGAAACAATCTATTGGTGGATTTGGGAACTTCATTCCCTTGAACACACTATACTTCTATTCCTCGCCTTGCACTCTCATGATTAATTCTCCATTCTCTACAACAATTAGTGTACGACTCGTGGCTTGGAATGGACACCCTAAAATGACTGGCACATTCTTATCCGCGTTGTAGTCAAGAATAAGTAAATCACAAGGAAAAATAAGGTTACCTAATTTGAAGAGTACATCTTCTACTTTTCCTTCAAGATGGGTAAGGGTACAAATGAGCCTATTAAGATTGGGTTTTATATTCATCAATTGGATGGCCTTGCTTGGGCTGCCTTCACGTATGAAAGCATAGGTCTTTTTTGCTGTAATTGCAGACGTCTTGGTCACAACAAAATCGCTTGTAACACTGCTATGGTGAGACCCCGATGGAATGATGATGCTGCGAGATTCTTCAACTGGTCAAAAGATCTAACCATGAGAAATGAGGATTCTATATTCCATGTGCTACGAAAGAGAGACCAATGGGGGAACTTCGATGAAGTTATCAGATTTTATCCATTCAGAAGACAAGATGGTGATGGTGGCTCTAATGCAGGAAATAATGCTATGTTATCTAATATTCAATTTGGTTCCATTTCTATACCATCGCAAAACATAAAAAATGATGACAAAGGGGATGATAAAAAAACTGAAAACGAGTTGTCAAAGATCTCTTTATTTGATGACCCTGTCGAACTTTCTAAGAAAACATACCCTGCTATTTTCAATTTTTTTTTTTATGAGGAATTAGGCGATGTTGGTATGAGTATCGTGGTCAATAATTAGACCATCAATGAAGTCTTAAGTGCTAGAGAGATTGACATCGATGAGATGCATGGTAAGTTCACCAACGAGGCAGTTTATGACAAGGAAGGTTTTTATTCTTCTTCAACAAATGTTACTTTTCCTTCTGATGAAGTTATTGGAACAGGTTTTTCTCTGAATGTCTACCGAAATGCGATTCCCTTTCCTCACGTGGTCTCTTCCTCTGTTACTCCTATGGTGATGTACAATATGGATGATGGTGGATATAATGTCCAAGCTGCAGATACAAGAAAAATGTCATGATTTATGATGATTTTGAAGGAGACAGATTTGAACCCGGTGAAGAGTCCTACAACTAGCAATCTGTTCATGTTAGCCATTTCAAAAGGGTTGATAACGAGAAAAAAGTGAAACAGAAATCAAAGCGTAGAAGTCGTGTTTTTAGTCGAAAGGAGACATTCACCTAACCAAAGAATCTCAAACGTAAAACGGCTCCATCTCCTATTCAAATGGGAAGATCTAATAAAATTTTAGAAATTTAATGAAAATTACTTTAATATTATGGAGAGGCGAATTAACAACATGAAATTTTTTGTCGAAGAACTTTACACGAGTTTCTATGATGTTAAGGAACAAATTTTAAACGCTAGAGGAGAGGATGATGTGCATGATCCAATCAGAAATAAGTTTGATGAGAAAAGAGAAAACCTTTACTTTTGTAAGGGCCTTGATTGTGAAGGACACTTGTGTGGGGATCCAAGTGAAGATTCTAGTTTGATAGAGGTAACAAGTCCCAGGACCTCCCCGTGATAGAAAACTTACCTCCAAATTTGCTCGAGGATGGCGGCCTATCCCTTAATAAGGCAGGGGTTGATGGATAATCTTTTAGTGTGGAATTATCGAGGGGCGAGGGCACCCATAACAAAGAAAATGTTCAAGTCCTTTGTATCTAAGTATCAAATTTCAATCGCTTGTTTATTAGAATCTTAGAAGTAAGAGTTTTTTTTCATGTAATCACTTTAATTCTTTCAATAACTCACACGTGGTAGAACCTAGAGGAAGATCTTATATGTCTGGGGGTATTACTCATGTTGTGGAATGATTCGGTAAAGCTTAAAGTTATGAAATCTTTGCCGTCTTTTGTAATCGCGCAAATCGAGGAACCTAGTGGATTTTTGGTACCTTGTGTGTATATATACGCCTACTAATGACAATGAAAGACAAATCCGCTGGAAATTTATTACTTCTTGGTACGCTAAATTCGATATACCCATGCTCTTTATTGGATATTTTAATGATATATCAAAAACCTTCGAAAAGAAAGGTAAAAATGATCCGAACTTTGATAGAATTATTAATTACAACAATTTCATAAACAATAATCACATTTTTGATTTACCGAGTAAAGTTTATTATTCTATATGGACTAATAAGATAAAAGGTGATGATAATGTTAAATAAAGACTCGACCGAGGTCTTGCCTCGAGTTCATGGTGTAACTATTTCCCAAACTTGTCTCTTCAAGTTCCTCCAGCTATTGGTTCAGACTACTTACCTCTTATTTTACTTAAAGACTCATCTAAATCAAAGTATAATAAATATTTCATATTTGAATCTCGATGGATCGAAAAAGTCCAATGTAAAGACGTGATTAATAATTCTTGAGAAACATATCGCAATATCGATAATATTCAATATTTCTGTAATAAGAAAGACATGACTTGTTTAGCATTTACTGAATGGAGTAAAAAAAGCATTTTGTAACAATAAGAAATTAATAGTCAAAAGGAGTTAACACAAATCCAAAATGATATTTCATCCGAAGAAAATTGGGAGAAAGAAAAAGCTTTATACAATAAATTGGATGATAAAACTTTTATTTATTCTTGTGGTTGACCAGAGGAATTTTTTGATCTTAGAACTTTCATCGTATTTAACAAAAGGACAGGAAATGAAACTAGTAACGTGTTTTATTTTTGGACAAGTAGTAACGTGTTTGTTTTTGTTTGTGCCTTTCTCATATTTCAATCGAAGTTTCCAATTTGCCTGCGTCCGACATGACTAGGTATTGGTCCATATATTTTTTTACAACCTTAATTATAGTAATATATACACGGATGAGATTTGTTAATGATAAATGACCTCAAAGAAGTGTTGATGAATAATGGACAAAGTAAAATAATAATACAAATATTTTAAGAATTAAAACCATAAATAAATTTATTTTTAAAAGTGTGGTTATACCTTAAAAAATGATTTCATGTACACGGAATGCTAAATTGGGTTTTGTTGGTAGTTTTCCAATGTATGACTACCACTTCTTTATTTAGAATGTATTTTTTAAACTAGTGTGAAATTAAACTCAAATTGCTCAGAAAATCCTTTAAAGAACGTTTTACCACTTCTTTATTTAGAATGTATTTTCTAAACAAGGGTGAAACTAAATTCAAATTGCTCAGAAAATCCTTTAAAAAATGTTTAAAAATAAAAGAGAATTTTAGAAAGAAAATAGAGAATTAGAAATTCGGCGTGTCTAAGATAAAATGGGAGGATGGGGTGTAAATAGTTATAATTAGACAAGCACTTGACATCAAACCAGACTGATACCGAATCATTCCTCCATCAGTCCACCATAAAATTATAGGGATAAGGTAATAACTTTTGTAACAACCGTAGCAATGATCAAGGAGAGAGGAATTAACAGAGGTCATAAAAAACGTTTAACACTAGAATTTTTTTAAGGTTTGAGCATTTCCTTAGAGGATAATATAAATAACTCCACGCACGTAACCAAAAATTATATATTTTTTTAATTCACCAAGACTTCCACACTCTACACGACTTAAAACCACGCCATGCCTTCACCGTTGTCGTCGTTGATGCTGGGTCGGGGGTCGTCCGCGGTGGTGGTGGTTGTGGTGGCGCGCTTATGGGGATAAACAAATAGGTTTCGAGTTACAACTAGTTAAATATTTCTAAATATAAATGAAATGTTTTAGTATAAAATCTCATTCTTTATGACTTGTTCCACTGGTGTGGTACAATGAAGGATTACAAATAATTAGAAAGACTCAGGCTAAAATTATTGCCAAGATTAGCTATGTAAATAAAAAAGGACTTTTTTTTGGTCGAAAGAAGCATTAAATAAAAACTTCAAAAATATACATCACCCTATTCCAACAGTGTTAAAATCACTAGCTAAGAGAGAAGCGAGTTTGGGAGGTGGAAAAAATTTCCAAAGGCTAAACAAGGAGCCTTTAATCTCCTGTTTAGCCACCCAATCTGCGCAAGAATTGTTAGATCTCCTAACAAAGGAGATTTTGATATTACAACAGTTTTTGAGCCTACGAATACAATTAACTGGCCCTTTAATATTACAAATTTTTCTCTCTCTATTAGAAGTTTGTTGAATAAGGGCTTTACAGTCATTTTCCACTTCAGCTTTGCCTATAGGAAGTCTTGAAGCCATGTAGCAAGCTTGAAGGAGTCCTCTAGCCTCTGCTTCAAGTGGAGAATAAGCAAAAAATTTCTTTGAGCATCCATCAATTAATTTTCCTTTATTGTCCCTGGTAAGACAAGCATAAGAAGCTTGATTAGTTTTATTATCATAATAGGCATCACAATTAACTTTAAAACATCCTGTTACAGGTGGTTGCCAATGCCCTGAATTGCCTTCTCTTAAGGTTTGCACCTGAGTTGCATAATTTAGTGAAATATTAGCTTGTTGAGGAGCAAAATTCCTCATAATCACATTATTATCCTGGATAGCCTCAGATTTAATCCTTTTGGATAATTTAAATTCATCATTGGCTTTTATAGCTTCTGATAAAATTTTCAAAGGGTCAGGAGTAATCCCACAAAATATAGCCTCATTTCTACCTTTTCAATTTGACCAAATAATGTAAAAAGCCAGTTCACCAAGTACTTTATCACTAGACTCAGTTTCAGATATACTTAATCTAATGAAACTAATCCATTTCTTAAAGTTAAATGAAGGTTCAGTTAATGAGTAAAAATTCAAAGGGCTGGCCAGCCAAACTGCCCTTGCCCATGAACAATGGAAGATTAAATGCTCCACATTCTCAGTTGCTAATCCACAGATTGAACATAAGTCAGAATTACAAGATTTTCTTGATTTTCTATTCTCATTTGTAGGTAAAGCATTTTCACAACATTTCCACACAAAATTTTTAACTTTAGGAATAACATTCATGTTCCACACTATTTTCCAATCCTGGGATTGTAACATAAAGGATTGTTCACCTTTACTTTTCATTAAATTTTTTTCCTTTTGTTGCTGAGCCATCCAAATCCTCTTGTACATCTCTTTAACAGTAACTCTACCAGTTGAAGAGAAAGGCCAGAAAGGCTCATCTTCAAGGTAAAATTGAGAGAGATGTGTAGAGGAAATGGTTGCTACAGCTTTAGAAGGGAAAAACTGATCAAGTATCTCAAGATTCCAAAAAAGAGTATCTGAGTTAATGAGTTCAGATACATGATTCAGATTACACCCATTGGGTTTTGAAAGTTTTTCCTCATATGAAAACCAAATATCATCCCATATGCTTAAACATTTTCCATATCCAACATTCCATTTAATTTCCTTCAAGAAACACATTCTTCCCTCAATAAGACTTTTCCAGCCCCATGAGCAGTTACTACTCAATTGGGCTTTAAAAAATTCTGAAGTAGGGAAATATTTCCCTTTAATCAATTTAAAAAGCAAATAGCTTTTATTAAGGTTAAATTTCCAAGCATTAGAGGCCAAAAGAGCAAAGGTTTTGACAATGGAAATCTTTGAAGCCTAGCCCTCCATCTTCTTTACAATTCATTAATGTTTGCCACTTAATCCTGTGACATACCCTTCTCCTTGATTGTCCCAATAAAAATTTGAGATCAAAGAAGTTAGATGTGAAGTAACTTTTTTTTGGAATAAGGAAAACTGACATAATATAGTTAGGAATAGACCCAACTACAGCTTTAATTAGCACTTCTTTACCACTTTTTGATAACATTTTAGTGTCCCATCTCTCCATGTTTTTCAATACCATTTCAATCAACCATTCAAGAGATTTTACTTTAGACTTTCCCCAAGAGGATGGAATTCCAAGATATTTCCCCAAATGCTCAATTTTATTCATTCTCAGTAATTGTGAGAACTTAGTTTTCATATCTTGTGGTGAGATTCATTTTTTGCCCTGATGCAAATGTATACCAGTTCATAATGTTATTAAATATATCAATATTGTTCTCACTTGCTTCTAGAAAGAAAAGACTATCATCTGCAAATAGAACATGTGTTATCATTGGAGCTGCTCTCGCAATTGAAATACCTTTAAACAAGCCAATTTCCACAAAGTGATCAATCAGATATGTAAGAGCTTGAGTTACTATACAAAACATGTAAGGGGAGAGAGGGTCCCCTTGCCCCAGTCCCTTTTGAGGTTTATCAAGATCAAATAATGCACCATTTATCTGCACTTTATATGTTACAGTTGTTACACAATTCTTAATCCATCCTACCCATGTTGAATGACACCCCATTTGAGTCAGAACATCAATCAAGAAGTTCCACTCAATATTTTCATAGGCTTTACTCACGTCTGCCTTAATTGCCAAGGAGTATTTTTTTGTATCTCTTTTATTGTTTAGGAAGTGTGAGACTTCCTAAGCTATTAGAATGTTCTAAAAAATTGACCTATTAGGAATGAAGGAAGTTTGAGTCTCAGAGACCAAACTACCAATCCATTCTTGGAGACTGAGGGTCAAAATTTTCGAGATAGCCTTATATATAAAGTTAGCACAACTTATAGGTCTGAAAGAGGCTACAATATCTGGGTTTTCACACTTAGGAATAAGAGCAATGATAGTGCAATTAATTTCTTCCAAGGAAGAATTATTCAAGATAAAATCTGAAACTATAACCACAAGGTCATGTTTCAAAACTTCCCAAAACTTTTTGAAAAAGAATCCTCCAAAACCATATGGTCCTAGGGATTTATCACTCCCTAAGGACCAAATGGCTTTTTTAATCTCATCACAATCAACACTTTTAGTTAAGGCACAATTCATTTCATCTGTCACAACTTTCTTAACTTTGCATAATATTGGATGATAATTTCTTTCTCCCACTGGTTTGAAAATATTATTGTAATATCCAACAATTTCATTTGATATTTCATTTGAGTCTGAAATCCAAACTCCATCTTTATTCTTTATTTTAGAGATTCTATTTCTAGATCTCTTTAATTTTGTTGAGGCATGAAAATATTTAGAGTTCCTGTCCCCCAATTTCAACCAGTTATTCTTTGATCTTAAAGACCAATATAATTCCTCTTTCCTCCAAAATTCTTCAAGTTCCATACTCAGAGAATTAAAGAGTTCATTGTTCTCATCACTGTATGACTCATTAAAGATAATTTCCAATTGAGATATATTCTTTTTTATTAGAATCCTATTAAATAAAAAAAGGTCTTGACACATGGCTATCAGAGGCAATAAAGCTTTAGATAGATCTCCTAGGCAGAGGATGGATTCAATTGTACTTAAGCACTGATGTCTAATAAACAAAGATTAGGATTAATATGTTGTGAAGTGAGGCAACAACCACGTCTAGTCACCAAATACTTTTTTCAAGTTAAGACCCCCACATCACATACTTAACCCAGGTTTCGAGCAAATACTCAACGATATTGCCTTTGTATGAGTTTGGGAAGGTCGCGTGTGCACCACGGTTATAGTGAGTGATCTAAAGATACTAGACCATGTTTTAAAAAATAAGGTGACCTCAACCCTCATACTCACAAAATATGATTTTAAAATGTGTCTAGCCACTATAGACTAACCCACTTAAATTTTTGAATAATTATGAGCAATGTAGCTCAACCTTACCATGTGCTGGTGAGTTTATCAATTCCTCCTCATTAGGGCTACCTCAACAACGCTATGAACTTATTAAGAGTAAGACTCAACCTTGTTATAAGTCAGTTAATTTATCAAGTACGTCTAATTATGACCGCTTACTTAATCTATGAATTAATTAACAATATACACTCAACCTTTTGATCATGAATTGTTAAATTTATCAAGTCCGTCTCACTAAGACTACCCACTTAGGCTAAAAATTCATTTAGAGTATACACTCATCCTTGATTATACTAGGGTGCACCATAAGGATGAGAAAGAATTGAACTAAACCATTTTTCATCCAGTCCAAGGGATTTAACCCCATCCCTTGAACGTCTCCAAGACACTATCATGTTCAAACCCTTAATAAACTGATTAGCCAGATTATTCTTTTGAACTTACAAATTCTACGGCAATTACACCATTAATTAGAACATGTCTTACTAAGACATGTCAGATGTATACGTGTGTCTGTTTTCCATTATAGATGTTATTGTCTTCTTTTTTCAGGTCTGTTTTCCTAAGGACCTACCTTGACTGACCTTACAAAACCTTATAATGATAAGTAATTACTTTATGTAACTATTTGATTAGTTTTGACCTCCCAGTTCCAAACTAAACCTAAGGTTCTTAATTAATTCTACATTCCAACCCTTCCCAGGTGTAGTTTAATTTCTGTCACAACTAAATACTTTATCAAGGTAAATGAATTTTAAAGTTAAAACTATATGAAGTTTGTAAATACTACATTCATTTCAATCCCAAATTAACAAGAGACCATCCAAAACAAAGACGGGGGTTCGTAACAAGCAATTCCCAAGCTAAATGTGATTTAATTAATAAAAAAATATTGTAATAATTTTTTTAAAAGAACCATATTCAACACTGCAATGGAAAAATAGTAAGAATTACACTAAAAAATTGAATGATTGGTTGGTTATAAAGGTTGTAATGGTATTATTGTCTTTCTTGTTATTTGTTCTCTTTTTACTATGTGTTTTATTTTTTAAAACGTGATAATTAACTACTTCATTCTCTATTTTCAGCTACAACAGTTAGGGAAAATATGTTTGGACATGTGGTGGTCAAATGTGGTCCAAAACATTTGTAGTGATTCTGGACAAGACTTGGCTATCGTGGAAAAATCCGCATAACTCCCTCGTCTCACCTCCAATAAACAAACTGCTTCATCTACTGTTCTCTAGACTCAAAGGGATATCCGAGTAGCATTGGCCTTATCAGAAATCTAACCAATTAATTATGGTGAATTATCAAAGTTTACGATCAGGGTTTACAGAAAATTGTACTTGACATTCTCGGGAGACTTTTTGGTTCCTTTCCAACTTGGCTCGAGGTTACCTTTGAATTTTGACTTGTTAGATTCATCTCGAGATCTAGTATCATTTCTGTACTTAGGAGATACACATTTAAACTCCAAAATTATTTCAAAAAGCTCAGAAAACACAAATATATCCTAGATTGAGCAATAACTCAAAGAATATGAAATATAGAGATAAATTCAACCTTTACGCTCACCAATCCCCCTAAATGATGTCTAGTTAGAGTCTAAATATATTACAAAAAATATATATCAAGACCCCAACGAAAAGGTTTTTCATCCCACCAAAGTCATTACAAACTAGAATCCAAGGTCTAGCAAATTCAAGAAGGGAGAAATAAGTTATGAGCCCAAAGAAATACATGAAAATTCTCATAAATTAATACTCAAGAAATAATCAACAATAGATACTACTGATACACATAATCAACACATTATAATTTTAAGAATTAAATCGTTGTGCAATGAAAGAAGAACCATTAACAACTTAGCTTGATGTCATGGTTGTAGGTTGTTCCTCGATCTTCACATAATATCTAACAATCCACTTACCTACTTCTTATCCACTCAATCATTATTAAACCACATAACTAATAATCTTGAGGTCTTTCGGTTATTACGTAAGATTAGGGGTAAAGTGTGATATATTTAGATAGTTTAGAATGAGATTTTGGCTCTCTCCCTATTAGCCAAACAACCAATCGTCTAAGAGTTTGAGTTTACACCTAGAAATTGTGCTTACTCGACTATCACATGCCTCATGTTTGCACCTACAACTCCTATGCCTCATATGTGCTTCAAGAATCCAGTACACGTGGGATTGAGACATGTGTTGTTCCTTATGAGAAAAGTCAAGATCGTTTCAGATACTTGGTATCTCTTGATCTATACGTGTGTATCGATCATCTTTGGTTTCTCCGTTAGTCCACTTAGGCTCATCCACGGTTCCACTTGACTCCGCCCTAGGCTCAACTAGCTAATTATCTTCTTGAACATTCAAGATCATTTTGAATTATTATTTGGTGCCATGAAGTGATATCATGTCGATGTTCAAATTAACCCCGGACATGAGGCATTATTCAGCAACTGTGACTAGGAATTTGAGGTTACGACATCTCTTTGTAGTAGCTATAAACCTCTATAATGATGATTTAATTACTCCTCTAAGAAAATAGTCAGAGGCCAACCTTTCAATTTTAATTTCTCAGGCTTTCCTTTTGAGTCAATTCTACCTCCAGAATAGCCTTTGAAAAAGTGATGTACATTTACATCCTCCTGCACCAATCTAAGCAATTGAGAGCAGAAACGTACGATGGAGTTCAATGGTTGAGATTTTTAATTCGTAAAGCACGCCTCATCACCATAGGTTCTCAGCTTAAACCATGTAGTTTCGAGAGCATTATTAACAATTACAGGCCCACCTCTACCCCAATGACATTGGAAATACTTTAAATTTTGATCAGTAATGTCTTTAGCTCTTAGACAATTGATATAGTTGTCCTCAGTAACATCTTCTCTAAATGAAGCTTTTCGTTTAGTTTTGTCATCCAAGTTTAAACAAGTGCAGTCAGAAAGTCTAATATTATGTCTGTTATAAGCCGTTTGTGCCTTTTGTAAGAGATGAGATACCCAATCCATACCTAACAAAGACTTCAACACCAATATGTCCACATGCTGAGATCTCATTAGGTATATATGGGTTTTATGCAACTTATTAGGCTTTGATACTTGTATTGGTTGCTAATATAGATTAATCAGGTATAGTATGCATGTTGGTATAAATTACACGACTGAATGTTTTTGTGAAACAAAGTATTTATATTAGGAAGTTTTGTTAATGTAGCACAAGATTTTTTTTTTTTGCCAAAGTAATTTTTTTATATTAAATGCATCCCTAATAAATTTACTCACTTCTCTTTAAACTATTGCAGCAAATGTGAAACACACCCCTACACTATCCCAGTTGTACAATAACCACCCATATACTATGAGTTATGGTATCATTAATCCTAAAAAATATTTATATTTCATATGATACCTAGTATTGCTATTTTTCTTACCACCTTTAGCTCAACAATTCTCTGTAGGTCAAATATTCTCTCTTTAACTCCTTCAACTTCTCATATTGGAACAAAAAACATAAAATAATCTCTTCACTTACCTTTCCACAAAGTCTCTCTCCTGGACAAAAAACTGGCGGCCATTCAAGGACCATTCTCCACCATCATCAGCCCGCCTTTGTGAAGAACCCTAAAAAAATTATTTTTACCATTAAAATTCTAAAATTTGAATTATTTTTAACCAAATCTCATCACTTTTATAATTTTGTAGAATTATCTGATTATATTTTTATAAAAAATCCTACAATGGCCATTCTATGACCGTGGACGGCCTTTCACCGAATGAGAAGTGATGCTTTGAGCATAGCGTATATGGAGAACGAGCAATTTGGTATTATATTGAATTTATTGAATTGTTTTGCAGTAATCTATTGGCACAAACACGAAAAAGTCAAACGAAGATTATAACCTATCAATCATTAACCTATCAATCATTAAGATGCCACCAAAGCACGACGAAGCACCACCGCTAAAAAATGATGCATATGCATTGAGACACAATATAACCACTGCTAGAAGGAACAACTCAAACCGTGAAGGTCGGTAAACATGCAATTATGCGTCGAACCGGACCCTCGGCCTGAGATATACAGATACTTGACCCGTTATTGTCGTATCCCACCACCGTTCTGGGCTGTGATCGGGCTATTGGTATCAAGCTAGAGGACAACACGACCCAAGAGGTTCTATTTCCCTATTCTAAGAACGCCACGTTGATCCCTTTATTGATGAGCTTCAAAGCTATATTTTCTTCCACCACCATGCCACCAAATCTCAAGGATTACAAAACCTTTTTCTTGATTTATCTTTTAATTTTTCATATATGATTCCATTTAGATAAAGTTTGATTTTTTTTTTTCGTTTATTTTTTCATACAATTTGCTCGTTTGGTGTTTTATTATATATGTGCTAATTATATAAAGGTTGATTTTTTAAATATTTTTTTAGGTAGACAGATTATCCGAGAAGTGAAAATTAGGTGGGTTGATGGTTATGTTACACAAGGAACAATATGAAGAATATTACATAATCACTTTTGGGGTATATTTGCAACTTTTTGAAACACATGAACCAATATGACGAATCACTTTTGTTTAAATCTTTACATGATCTCTTTCAGTATTTGCCATGGTTCTAAAAGGTGCTAGATGATATTAGGGTGGTCGATGACCTTCGAGCGCATAGATGGTTAGACGGCCTACTAATCAGAATTTAGGCGGTCTTTGCCTAGACAGTTTTTATATTATTTTATATTAAATATATATGACTAATACAATAATTTGAATATCATCTACATCCTAATAAACTTAAAGTAAATCAATTTGACATAAATATCATATATTTTATTATAAAATAATAATAATTCGTTATTATTAACCTAAAAATGTCTAATTCGAGAATTCTATACTTGAAATTTGAAAAATCCTACCTTCTTAATTTTCTCGAGCGTTCAAACTCTAACCTAAATAGGTTTTCTTTATATTTTTCTTATGTGATGGGTTGGATTAGATTGAATTAGTTATTTATATACTAGCATGCTAGGTAGTATTTAGGTTAGGCAACCCATTAATCTGATTGGCTAGTTTATTAATTAGATTATACGTAGACGAACCTTCGAGCCACCTTCGAGATAAATTATAGGCGCATCGCACTTTGGAACGCCTAGGTGGACTTGTTTAGAACACTAGTATTAGCATATATCTAAATGAACTCCTTATAGCTTCACTAACCTCTTATCCAATGATGTGACAGGTTTTCTTGACAAAGGCTGAGGAGGATCCATCTGGACCCGGGCTCTTTGTGCTATCAATTGAACATAAAGCCCCTTTGATTTCTTCTGAGGTTATATGGGTAACTAACAAGCTGCTGTCTCCCTCTGAGATTGAATTTTTTTACACATATCTTTGTTTGTTGTACTTCATAACTATGTGACTTGACCCTTGTAATACCAAACATCTGAGTATAGTGTTGAATGAAAACTTGGACAATTAGTTTCTCCTCTTCAATTAGCACCCCTTGATTATCAATGATGCTAGATATGTTGTTTTTTGACACTCTTCCTTTCATGAATATATGGAAGTATACTTTGTTGAGGTCACCCAGGTCAACCCAAAGATCCCTTGATTTCTGTTTCATTATAACTTCTTTAATATTTAGTGCTTTGTTTAACTCAATAATAATAATAATGTTTTCATCATCCAGAATACTCTTGATCTAATTGCCTTGTAGCCTATCAATCTGGTCATTCTTTAGTTTTTCTTAAATTTTAATGATATGATCATTATTGTTCCTGAAATACATATTATTAAATTCCTTAACTTTTGATTTCAGGATCTTGAGCTTCCTCGTAATACTATACATATCAAAAACATCAATTCTCATACTACATACTTTTGTGACAAGAGGCCAACACGCCTCATGTTCCATCCAGATTTTAAATAACTTTAATGGAATCCTCTTTTTCTTATCACTAAAGCACAAAAACAAATGCTAACTATAATGGTCTAAAAGTTGGGTTCCTAAGTGTAAGGGAAGTGTCTTTAAATGTATCCATCCATTCTTCATTCACCATTTTTCTATCAAGACGACTAGCTCACATTTCATTGTCAGCTGATTTATTGGTCCAGGTAAAATATGTGCCATTATATTGATGACCTAATAAGTTGAGATGCTCCATAAAATTTACCATCTCTTAAACTTCTTTAGACAGGCTGGTACCTGTTTTGGTCTTTCATCTACTTTCTTAACTTCATTTAAATCTCTTTGTAAGACCCAATGCATACTATCTATATTGTTAGCCCAGTCCCTAAGTGTTTTCGAGAGGGGATCTCTCTCATTGGGGTGCTTCAGTGCATATTCTTGGGTATTGTAAAATATTACTTTTGTACTTTTATGAACAACTTTACAGAGTAGAGCTTGATCTGTTTTATCCACAACTATAAGATCAACTATAACCTTGTCCAAAAAGGTCCATATTCTACTATGGTTGTCTTGATCATAGTTTCTTGCTACTTGCAACTTACTAAATTTGGATTCCCAAATACTCTTCACTTTGACCTTGTTGATTTTTGTTTCCAAAAGGCTAAAAATCCAATCTTCGTTATTTAAAAAATGTCCTAGGCAATTAGTTTGATTCATGATTTTATTTATACCTCTAACATTCCAGGTAACTATCATTAAATGTTAGGATTATGGGGTTTCTCATGAACTACCCCCTTTTGTTCATCTATTAGATCACTTATCAACTCTACTGACTTTTCATTGTCTTCTTCCTGTGCTTGTAAACTATTAGATTTACTGGCAATGAAGTTTACTTCAACACTATGAGCTGGACCCATTGTTATTCTTATGAGATACTGGAACCATTGATGACCCGTCGGACCGAGCCTGCAAATCATGCCTAGTTTTCTCTCCAACTGGCTTTGAGATAGTTTGGTCTCCAATTTAGAAAGTTTTGTATCAGTATTTTAAACTTTTGTGATCTTTTATTTATAAAGGACCCGGAGGTGTACACAATATTTTTAAATTGATAGCACTAGGAAAACGTATTTTTAAAAAATGGTCATTATTTAAAATTTAGAATATAATGAAGAAATTACCTAATAGATTTACGAATTTCTAATTTGATATTACAATTGGAACTTAACTGTTAAACAATAGTGGAGTTTGTTTCTAGTGAGAGGGATGATAAAGGACTTAGTTAAAGGAGAAGATGTATAGTTGTTGAAAATGGAGAGAAAAGTTCCAAGACAGGGTTTGATGTCTCCTAATTTGTGATAGATTTATGTTAGGACGAGACATCATTTTTAGTGATTTAGAAGTCATAATAGTCGATTTTCTTGAGAAATAGTGCACTTTCCTATTTAGAGTCTTAATTTAGTAAAATAATATTTTTAGAGCATATTGGGTTTAATTATTTATTTAGTGTGAAGCTTTAAAGATAATTATGGAGATTAATTAGAGTCCAAGTCAAAGACTACAAGATATGGAAAGAGATAAACATGGTAATTGGAGATAAGGAAACAAAAGCTAAAAACATGGAAAAGGAAAAGCTACCTTAATCCTGAATTTCTGCACCTACGACCACAAATCAGCTTATATCTAAAAAACGGTGTGGAATTCGGAGAAACGGTCAAGAGAAAAGTTGATTGAGGTAAGATGATGTAAGGAATGTGTTTTTCTATGTGTGTATGTAGGATTTGTGGTGGGATAAGAAGGAATTTAAGAATTGAGAAAAAGATTTTCTGATTTTTTTGTTTGATTCTTGATTTCTTGTGATGTTGAAATGATTTTGGATGGTTATTGGTGTTATGAATGATTTGGTGATGTTTTTGGTGGTGAAATATGGGTTTTTTGAGTGTATTTTTATGTTTAGTGAAGCTTGGATCGATCTCTAATAGTGTTTGGAAGCTTTGGGAAGAAGAAGGTGAGAGGTTAAGGTCACAGGATTTTCAAGATTAATCTTTATTTTCTTCATCGGCTTGGTGCGGTGTACCACGGTACTCGTGTGGTATACACAGGTATAGACTCACTAGTCCAACTCTCTGACCTTTAACTCGTGATATATCGTGCACACAGATTGTAT
The DNA here is from genome assembly GCA_029959085.1 of Nemophila menziesii. Taxonomy (NCBI): domain Eukaryota; kingdom Viridiplantae; phylum Streptophyta; class Magnoliopsida; order Boraginales; family Hydrophyllaceae; genus Nemophila; species Nemophila menziesii. Next base: position 80,459,812 of record JARWIR010000002.1, read on the forward strand.
CACGATACATACTATGTCGCGATTTATCGCCACACCATTACTTCTCGCGTTGCGGTGTACCGTAACTCTCGTTCGGTGTACCACACGTATTGTGCATTAGGTACCAAGTTTCTGTCTACTCAGGATTTGGGTGTGGTGGACATAGATTTACAGACTACGGTGCACTACACCTAGGGTTCTGTATACCGCGACTATAATCTGTTTTTTTCCACAAAATCACCCCAAACTCAATTTTATACTCACCTTTACATAAAAAACACTAAAAACCTGTCTCACTTACATAATATACATAAAAAATAACTTACTAATACACACTAAAAACACAAAATTAAAACTATGTCGCGAGTAGTTTTAACCCATGTTTATATTGCTTTAGTAGTTTTAATTTTGTGTTTTTAGTGTGTATTAGTAAGTTATTTTTTATGTATATTATGTAAGTGAGACAGGTTTTTAGTGTTTTTTATGTACAGGTGAGTATAAAATTGAGTTTGGGGTGATTTTGTGGAAAAAAACAGATTATAGTCGCGGTATACAGAACCCTAGGTGTAGTGCACCGTAGTCTGTCAATCTATGTCCACCACACCCAACTCCTGAGTAGACAGAAACTTGGTACCTAATGCACAATACGTGTGGTACACCGAACGAGAGTTACGGTACACCGCAACGCGAGAAGTAATGGTGTGGCGATAAATCGCGACATAGTATGTATCGTGATACAATCTGTGTGCACGATATATCACGAGTTAAAGGTCAGAGAGTTGGACTAGTGAGTCTATACCTGTGTATACCACACGAGTACCGTGGTACACCGCACCAAGCCGATGAAGAAAATAAAGATTAATCTTGAAACTCCTGTGACCTTAACCTCTCACCTTCTTCTTCCCAAAGCTTCCAAACACTATTAGAGATCGATCCAAGCTTCACTAAACATAAAAATACACTAAAAAAACCCAAATTTCACCACCAAAAACATCACCAAATCATTCATAACACCAATAACCATCCAAAATCATTTCAACATCACAAGAAATCAAGAATCAAACAAAAAAATCAGAAAATATTTTTCTCAATTCTTAAATTCCTTCTTATCCCACCACAAATCCTACATACACACATAGAAAAACACATTCCTTACATCATCTTACCTCAATCATTAATCCTTAAGCCTCTCTTTCTTCTCCAAACCTCTCCCAACTCCATTAAAGCTGATTCAAACCTTCCCCATACATCAAAACACTACCCAATCATCATAAAAACACATCAAATATTCTCTCCACACCATTACAAAGGAAATTCAAGCACCCAATTCTCACCAAACACATTGAAGTTGAAGAATCAAAAGCTTAAATTTTTGAAATTCATCCTACAATTTCTTAAATCCAAGCCAATTCATCAAGAATTCACCTTACCCACATAGAGATTCATCATCAATTCACCTTTTCTAAACCAATCCAAGCTTATTCAACCAATAATTCAAAAGTTCAAATTTCAAGAGTTGTTAAAGCTTTGAGTTGGGGGTCAATTGAAGATGACTAAAAGAACATAAACATTATCTAACGAGAGGGAGGTGAAGAAAAGCAAGGTATTGGGTTCGATTGAGAAGAAATCAAATAACAAAGGTTCTAGTTTAAATTCAAAGGGTAAAATCGATATTGAAGAAGGAGGTAAGTCGGCTATATTCGATTTAACGGGTAAAAAAGTTTTATTTTATTCCAAAAAGAGAACACAACCTCTTTTGTTCAAAGGTCCTACACCCATGGATAAAGAAGAAGTTTCAAAGGCCTTGATAGCTTCTACAGAGAAACAATTAAAAGAGGTACCTTTTGCTTATGAGAAAGTATTTAATGAAGAAGTTGGTACATGAGAATATAAGAGATTCTTAGAGCTTGGTAAGCAATTGGGTTGGTCTACTTTCATGGTAAGACGTTCTGAATTATGTCATGAGTTAGTTTTGGAATTCTATTTAGGCCTCTTTAGCCGAGATAGTAAAGGTTGTGTTCTGAATAGAGGAAAGTTAGTTCCTTTCACAGTTGATGAGATTAGAAACCACTTCCAGTTTAAGAATTAATTGGACCTTGCAAGTTTAGTGAAGCGGTTGCTAAACGACTAATCTTTGATGATGAATTACTTTTTGAGCATGTTTTAGACAAGGAGAAAGTGCAATCACATAAGGGAGAATTGAAGGCACCTTGGCCTTACAAATATCTTCAACCGGATGCGAGAGTTTGGCACAATTTCCTCATTCCTAATGTCTTTGGGAACAGACGAACCTTGGATGTGATTAAGAAGAACGCTATACTTTTGGATTGTATTTTGAGAGGAGAAGAAGTGGATGTGGCACAGTTGATCTATGAGGATGTGATGCGATTTTTGGTCTCTCATAAATCAGTTTATAATGTTAAATTTCCTACTATGATCACGTGTCTTGTGCAAAAAGAGGAGGTAGTATTGGGTGAAGAAGAGAATCTCGAGTTTAAGATGAGTTATATTGATAATGCTTGGATCATGAAAGTCTTGAGAGGAGCGATTTTTACGCAAATCTCAAAAGAAGAAAAGGATCAAAGTTGGCAAGAGAAGATGGAGGAGCGTTTAACCAAATTCGAAGCAGCTCAAACTTCCTTAGCCAATGATGTGGCACAAATCAACGTTAATCAAGTGCACATCATGAAACTCCTTGAGCAATTAACAAAATATCGAGCAAATCCTACCTTGGATGTCAATAATGCGAGGCAATAAGCCTCGAGAGTATGTTCTCTTTCTTCCTTACCATTTCTGTAAATGCTTTTATCTGCTAATTTTAATTTCTGTTTCGAGTCTTTTTCGAGTCGTGGGGACACGGCTCATTTTTGAGTTGGGGGTGTGGGGATTCGTTGTCTCTCATCTCCATTTTTCTGTTTTTAGGTAGAAATTAAAATTTTTGATACATGGGAATTAGATGTAGAGTGTGTTTAATAGCTTGAAAGCATAAGATCAGTGAATTGATGATAGTAAGTAATATGTTTATAAGCTATGTTATCTGTATGCTTTGAGTATTTGCAGGAAAACACACATTGATAGTAAAGAAAAGATTAGTGAGCAATGCGATAGAAAGTATGTTCGATCTCAGGGAACCTTGAGAAGTATGTAGGCCGTGAGATCCAAGCTAGCTGGCAAAACCATTTGATGAAAGTGCTAAAGGTAAGAAAATAACGAAATTACATAGTGTAGAAAGTGATTAAGGCGGTTCTTTCATATTTGAAGCCACTTGAAGCCTTTTTATACCTTCTCACCTTGTTATTTTTGAATTTATATGCTATATCATTCTCAGCCCCTTCTAGCCTTTCTAAAGCTTTTTCTTGAAACACATTATAAGCCATATCCCTTTAGATTATAGGACTTTTCCATATAACCCGCACTCGAATCGCTATGCATAGACAGTTGTTTTAGAGCTTGAGTTTGGGGTGGTGGGTCCACCATTATGGGAATTGTTATTGGGATGGGATTTTTGAGCTTATTAATTGTGCTCTGTTCTTTATATTGATGATGATTCATAGATTTTTAGTGTAACCCTTTGCCGGGGTAATAGTGAATGAAAAAGAAGTTACGAGCTAAATTTTTCCAACAAGGGCATAAAAAGACAAAATATATATATGAGAAAAATAGCGTGATATCTCAACATTAAAAAGAGAGTCATAGCTTAAAGAAATTGATTTGAAAAGAGAAGAAAAAATATATATATATTCGGACCGGCAAAGTGGAATTTTTATGTGAACATCTTATGCTTTAATTGGGTTATTGGGGATGCTAAATTATGCATCAATGAAGTCATTGGGTCGAGTGAGAAACGTTTTATGAGAGTAACTCAAGCTCTAGGGCAATTCGTTGATGGCTAGTGAGGAGAGAGCCAAAAGCTCACTCTAAATTATCCAAATATACTATCATACCGTCCCTAAGCCTAAATTACAACCTTAAAGACCTTTTGATTCTTTGCTATGTAATTGAGAAGTCATTGAGCCATTAGAGAGTAGTTAAGTGGATCTTTGAATGCTAGTGAAGTTCGATGAACAATCTATAGCTTCCTTGGCGAATTGAGTAAAGTCCCAATCCTTCATACATTGCGAAACTAATCTGATCTTGAATTCAAGCGGTGTTGACTATGGATATGAGAAGTGTACAGGTATGTGGTTTATAAATATTATTGCATGAAATTTTCTGAGTTGTTGCTTTAGGTTTATTCTATATATTCTGCTATGTTCTTCCCATTGTGCTGAAAATTCCATAAGTGTGTATTTATAAACTTCCCTTTGTTTTTATCTTTATTGTATCGGGACGATACAACTTTGAGTTGGGGGTCTTGATGTCTTCTCATTTGTGATAGATTTATGTTAGGATGAGACATCATTTTTAGTGATTTAGAAGTCATAATAGTCGATTTTCTTGAGAAATAATGCACTTTCCTATTTTGAGTCTTGATTTAGTAAAATAATATTTTTAGAGCATACTGGGTTTAATTATTTATTTAGTGTGAAGTTTTAAAGATAAATGGAGATTAATTAGAGTCCAAGTCAAAGACTACAAGATATGGAAAGAGATAAGCATGGTAATTGGAGATAAGGAAACAAAAGCTAAAAACATGGAAAAGGAAAAGCTGCCTTAATCCTGAATTTCTGCACCTACGACCACAAATCAGCTTATATCTCAAAAACGGTGTGGAATTTGGAGAAACGGTCAAGCGAAAAGTTGAAGATCTTTCCGAGACGATGAATTTGGTGTACTCATACGCATCAAACGGATGAGTATTGAAGCTGATAGGTTTAAAAGAAAAACGGGTCTGATTTCATGTTTTTAGGGTTACGAATTTGAGTTGGGCTTGGAGTCCATTACTTAACCTCTCCTTCAAGAAAACGAATTAGATCTTCTAAACACCTATAAATACACCCTTATATCACTTGTAAATCATCCTTGCCTCGTAGTAATTAGATCTGAAGGTTTTATTCTTCCAAGTTATTGTAGAGAGTAAGATGATGTCTTTAGTTATTTCTTTTAGTTTATTTCCTTCAGGTATGAACTAAACCTCACATAGCTTGGGTTTTGCATCATGCATAATCTATGAATTCTAATTTCTTTCTATCTAAGTTTCTTTGGGAATTACATGTTTTAATCTGATATTAGCTGCTTACCTTTATATTTTTTTATGTGTTTTGATTTAATGACTGTTTTCCTTGCTAATGCACGAGTATAGGATTACCTTAATAGTAGTTAGATGATCACCTTAGCTGGGTGTCTAATTATTGAAACACCACATAACGTCTAGTGTCGATATTAGTCCTGACAACACTGATTCTAACTAGATAGTCATTAGGGTATGAATTAATCACTATCACCATGTATGGAAATTGATTGCTTAGGGCCTTAGTAGCGTTTGATAACCCTATTTGAACCAGCCTCGTGGTGTGTTCGTAGCCCCCTTAGTCGCTCTCAAGGTCTAAGGTATGGGAATTTAGAATCCTTACTAAGTATACAAGAGCTAATTATCTCCCTTATTAACTAGATCTAATAGTAAGAATTAGAAGGATTAGTGCATACTAGCAAAACCTAATCTATACTTCTCATCTCATATTCTTCGTATTTATTTTATTGTCTTTTAATTTCTTAGTTTAATTAATTAATCTCGAATTTTATTCCTTTTATTTTCTGTCTTTTAATTATTTACTTCTCACTCGTTATTGCTACCCATTCGACTAGCACACTAAGTCCCTGAGAACGAAATCAACTTATCAACTAAAACTTGCATACGTCCTGTAATACTTGCAGTACTGTGCCTGTCTAGGGTGAGAGTGCGTAGTTTTCTTGACTTATATTTATCTTATTTTTATCACACCCTAGGCGACACCAGGGTTGGATTCATGAAAGATCATATTTCGGTCACAAACAAGTTTCATTTAGATGAAGGTATAACATGTCTTCTTATAATCTACTTATTATTATCTCCAATCTATTGTTATCATCAAGTAAAATGATTATATATGTCCATATTCCATGAATGTCTATTTTTAAGTTACTTATATTTTTCTTGACTATGACGAATATCTTACCGCACACAATTATTAACAAAAAGGTAAGTTAGCTAGCAAGGAAATCAATGATACTAAATTACATTGTAGTCCATTATATAGTTTTTCAACTTTTCCGTCCTTACCTTTACCCATATTTCAAATTAGTAATTTTCTTAGTTTTAAATTTTTTTGTTTTATTTCTACCCATGTGGTCGGGTCAATCTTTTGTCATTTCCCCCCCCCCCCTTAAAAGGTGATATTATACGCGTGTAGATATAATGGTTGAATAAGGTGTAGAACAAATATGAGGGACTTATTTAGTAAGATATGTAAGTAAAGGGACCAAAAGGTTGCAAAACAAACATAAGAAATAAAGCCTCATTTAAGGGTTAGCTTCGAATATTAGTTCTCATTCCGGCCGCAATTCTGTTATCTTCTGATTTCATTTCTGAGATATGTCGCTTCCTTTTGTGATTAATCTTTGTATGCGTCTGTATATGTTTACCAAATACATTTTCTTAGTTCAATACTCGTTCAGCAGATCTAATTACGGCCTTTTAAATAGTGTGTTTCTTTTACATCATAGGTATTTTATGAAGTAGACATTTCAACAAGTACTCAAGTAACCGCTACGGAAAATAAACCATATGATCTTCAAAATGTTATGACAAAGGTAATAATGTAAATGATTTGTTGTTTGATGTTGATTACATTCCGTTGTGTTTCTTGTAGTTAATGGAAGAAGTTGAAGATTTGAAGTTAACTCAGTTAATGAAAGATCTAAAAGTCGATTCCTTGGAGCCGGAGCTGGTACTGTAATGATTTTTAATGAACACACATGTTTTATTGATATCTACTTTATGTACACGATATATAGTGAATATACAACAGATTGTACATGATAGACTTGAACATAAATTAAATAAACTATAACTAAAGACAAAAATGATTGTAATATTTCAACTGTATTTTCTAGGGTTGGGAATTTAAGGACAGTTTCATCTTGAATTTTTATAGGGCCTCATCCATCAATTTGAGTCGAGTACCATACACCATTGAAACTCAATGAAAGAACTAAATTTGTAATGAATTTTGATGAACACACATGTTTTATTGATAAATAATTTATTTATAGAAGATATAATGTATATACAACTGATTGTACAACATAAACTTGAACATAAATTAAATAAACTATAACTAAAGACAATAATTTTTTTCTGGATTTTTTATCTTATCATCATATGGATTTATATATAGATACTAAGCTAAGGATAGCATAGCGTATAATAAGGAACGATTATCATTCTTGGGTTTCCACGTATCTTCTCTGCTACCACGTATATTCTCCATCCCCTTAATCACCACATGTACTTATTCTATCTAATTAACTTCTCTCTCTTTCTTCAAGTTATCAAAGTTCACTTATAACTACATAATCTCATTTGTTTTGTTTCAAAAGTTAGAACTATTAATGAGAATCTTAAGTTAGAAATCTTACACTCCATCGACACGTGTTCGTGTCATACTCGTGTCTAACCATAATTAATTACGCTCTCTTTTATTTTTTTCTAGTTACATGGGAGAGCCACTTTTGGACTCAGTGTCGTTGACACATTTTGAACCTGCTCTTCTGTATTTTTGGTAAAACTACATTAATTAATTTGATTTTTCAAAATATTCACATATTTAGAAAAGGATTTATGATGAATCCACTTTAGTCTTGTCCAAAATGGTCCATATTCTTCTATGGATGTCTTGATTTTTAGATGCTTGCTACTTGCCACTTACTGAATTTATATTCCCAAATACTCTTGGCTTTGACCTTGTTGACTTTTGTTTCCAAAAGGCTAATAATCTAATACTCATTATTTAAAACATGACTTAGTCAATTAGTTTGATTGAGGTTTTTATTTATACCTCTAACATTCCAGGTAACTATCATTAAATGTTAGGATCAGGGGGTTTCTCATGAACTACCCCCTTTTGTTCATCTATTAGATAACTTATCAGCTCTACTAACTTTTCATTGTCTTCTTCCAGGGCCTGTAAACTGTTAAATTTGCAGGCAATGGAGTTTCCTTCAACACTATGAGCTGGACCCATTTTTCTTCTTATGTGATACTTGAACCCATTGATGACCCTAAGAGTCAGACTGAGCCTGCCTCTTGCCCAGTCTTCTCTCCAACTGGCTTTAGATAGTTTGGGTTTCCTTCTGTTTACTTGTTGTCTTTGCCCTCAAATCTCGTTTCACATTTCTACATATTGTTGTCTCATTTCCTATTTTGTTACCTGACTTGCAAACTAAAGGTTTCAGAGTGTATTCAACCTCAATTACATGAGTTTTTCCATTCATATCTAAATCAAAGTTTTCTATGATTTTATGATGTAAATCCATCTCAATATACACCCTGGAAAATCTAAGCCTAGAGTGTGATGTTGTTACTTCCTCCATTTGGATGGGATTATCGGGTGCACTCGATACAACACTCAGACCCTCCCTTGACCAAAGCTCCCCTAGTACTTTTTTAAGCTTTACCCATATATGTATTTTGTCCACCTTAAATTGTTAAAGATGTGTTCCTTGTTTACATTTTCTAAGGATAAGCGGCATGTTGTTTACATGCCATAGCTCTCCTAATATTTTAAAGCAGGCATCCTAAAATTCCATCTTAAACACATACAATCCTTGGTCAGATGTACTAATTTTGACCTTACAAAAGTTCTTCCACTTGGTTTCTACCATGTACTTAACCATATTGATGACCTAATAAGTTGAGATGCTCCATACAATTTACCATCTCTTGAACTCCTTTGGACAGGCTGGTACTGTTTAGTCTTTCATCTACTTTCTTAACTTCATTTAAATTTCTTTATAAGACCCAATGCATACTATATATTGTTAGCCCAGTCACTAAGTGTTTTCGGGAGGGGATCTTTCTAATTGGGGTGCTTCAGTGCATATTCTGGGGTATTGTAAAAGATTACTTTTGTGCTTTTATGAACAACTTTACAGAGTAGAGCTTGATCTATTTTATCCACAACTGTAACATCAACTATAAAGGTATATGGGTAAAGCCCCTTTGATTTCTTCTGAGGTTATATGGGTAACTAACAAGCTACTGTCCTCCTCTGAGATTGAATTTTTTACACATATCTTTGTTTGTTGTACTTCATAACTATGTGACTTGACCCTTGTAATACCAAACATCTGAGTATAGTGTTGAATGAAAACTTGGACGATTAGTTTCTCCTCTTCAATTAGCACCCCTTGATTATCAATGATGCTAGATATGTTGTTTTTTGATCCCCTTCCTTTCATGAATATATGGAAGTATGCTTTGTTGAGGTCACCTAGGTCAACCCAAAGGTCCCTTGATTTCTGTTTCATTATAGCTTCTTTAATATTTAGTGCTTTGTTTAACTCAGTATTAATAATGTTTTCTTCATCCAGAATATTCTTGATCTAATTGCCTTGTAGCCTATCAATATGGTCATTCTTCAATTTTTCTTGAATTTTAATGATATGATCATTATTGTTCCGGAAATACATATTATTAAATTCCTTAACTTTTGATTTCAGGATCTTGAGCTTCCTCGTAATACTATACATATTAGAACCATCAATTCTCATACGACATACTTTTGTGACAAGAGGCCAACACTCCTCATGTCCAACTTTAGTGGAATCCTCTTTTTCTTATCACTAGATCACAAAAACAATTGCTGACTATAATGGTCTGAAAGTTTTGGGTTCCTAAGTGTAAAGGAATTGTCTTTAAATGTATCCATCCATTCTTCATTCACCATTGTTCTATCAATACGACTAGCTCTCATTTCATTGTCAGCTAATTTATTGGTCCAGGCAAAATATGGGCCATTATATTGATGACCTAATAAGTTGAGATGCTCCATACAATTTACCATCTCTTGAACTCCTTTGGACAGGCTGGTACTGTTTAGTCTTTCATCTACTTTCTTAACTTCATTTAAATCTCTTTGTAATACCCAATGCATACTATCTATATTTTTAGCCCAGTCCCTAAGTGTTTTCGAGAGGGGATCTTTCTAATTGGGGTGCTTCAGTGCATATTCTGGGGTATTGTAAAAGATTATTTTTGTGCTTTTATGAACAACTTTACAGAGTAGAGCTTGATCTGTTTTATCCACAACCGTAACATCAACTATAATCTTGTCCAAAAAGGTCCATATTCTTCTATGGTTTTCTTGATCATAGTTTCTTGCTACTTGCCACTTACTAAATTTGGATTCCCAAATACTCTTCACTTTGACCTTGTTGACCTTTGTTTCCAAAAGGCTAAAAGTCCAATCTTCATTATTTATAAAATGTCTTAGGCAATTAGTTTGATTCATGATTTTATTTATACCTCTAACATTCCAGGTAACTATCATTGAATGTTAGGATTATGGGGTTTCTCATGAACTACCCCCTTTTGTTCATCTATTAGATCACTTATCAACTCTACTAACTTTTCATTGTCTTCTTCCAGTGCTTGTAAACTGTTAGATTTGATGGCAATGGAGTTTACTTCAACACTATGAGCCGGACCCATTGTTCTTCTTATGAGATTCTGGAACCATTGATGACCCATCAGACTGAGCCTGCGCATCATGCCTAGTCTTCTCTCCAACTGGCTTTGAGATAGTTTGGTTCTCCAATTTAGAAAGTTTTGTATCAATATTTTAAACTTTTGTGTTCTTTTAATAGTGTGTTTCTTTTATTTCATAGGTATTTTATGAAGTGGAAATGGGATATCAATTACATTACATGTAAAAGGTCGTTGACCATGACATTTCAACAAGTACTCAAGTAACCGCTCCGGAAAGTAAACCATACGATCTTCAAAATGTTATGACAAAGGTAATACTGTAAATGATTTGTTGTTTGATGGTGATTAAATTCCGTAGCGTTTAAACCACTAATATTTTTCTTGTAGTTAACTGAAGAAGTTGAATATTTGAAGTTAACTCAGTTAATGCAAGATCTAAAAATCAATTCCTTGGAGCCGGAGCTGGTACTGTAATGATTTTTTATGAACACACATGTTTTATTGATAGCTACTTTATGTACAAGAGATACAGTGTATATACAACAGATTGTACATGATAGACTTGAACATAAATTATATAAACTATAAATAAAGATAAAAATTATTTTCTTGATTCCTATCTTGTCTTTATATGGATATATATATATATATATTGATCTTGAGCTAACAGTCACGTATCTTCTCTGCCACCACGTATATTCTCTATCCTCTTAATCATTACATCACCATCTACGAAGAACCTTGTCCTTAAGGTTCAAGTCAATAAAGGTTTTCATACCATTTATTTAAAAATTGATCTCAATTTTTATCGTACAAACGAAGAAAAACTGAAAAAATTATTACTGTACCCATAGACTTTTCTGAATGATAAAAGGTTTTTTTATTTTTGATCTTCATATCCATAATAAATCTTGAAAACAACGTTTTCCAACATTTATTTCATATAGTTTAAAGATTTTTTTCTGAGATATACTTAGAAATAAATTGTGCCTTCACCTATGAATGACTGTTCATTCCTTTGAACAAGAGGTACTACTATATCTGGATTCTCCAAAACAGTGTGAGGTCTATGTACAAATTTATGCGCCACTGTAGAATATACATTTGTTGCTGAGTAAGAATCCAATTATTGAAAAAGATCTGATGAATTGCTTGTTGATGAACGTGAACTTTTTTGTGGATACACTGACTTGATTTGTGCTTCCGTCAATTGAATTTTATTAAAAATATTTTGAAAAGAGGAGAAACCTTTTTGCGGAAACACTGAATTGTTCGTATCAGGCGAGAGTAATGTTTAAATTATATATTGTAATGTTTCAACTGTATTTTCTAGGGTTGTGAATTTAAGGGCAGTTTCATCTTGAATTTTAATTAGGGCCTCATCCATCAATTTGAGTCGAGTACCATCCACCATTGAAACTCAATGAAAGCACTAAATTTTTAATGAATTTTGATGAACACACATGTTTTATTGATAAATAATTTATTTATAGAAGATATAATGTATATACAACTGATTGTACAACATAAACTTGAACATAAATTATATAAACTATAACTAAAGACAATAATTTTTTTCTGGATTTTTTATCTTATCATCATATGGATCTATATATAGATACTAAGCTAACGATAGCATAGCGTATAATAAGGAACGATTATCATTCTTGGGCTTCCACGTATCTTCTCTGCTACCACGTATATTCTCCATCCCCTTAATCACCACAGGTACTTATTCTATCTAATTAACTTCTCTCTCTTTCTTCAAGTTATCAAAGTTCACTTATAACTACATAATCTCATTTGTTTTGTTTCAAAAGTTAGAAATATTATTGAGAATCTTAAGTTAGAAATCTTACACTCCATCGACACGTGTTCGTGTCATACTCGTGTCTAACCATAATTAATTACACTCTCTTTTATTTTTTTCTAGTTACATGGGAGAGCCACTTTTGGACTCAGTGTCGTTGACACATTTCGAACATGCTCTTCTGTATTTTTGGTAAAACTACATTAATTAATTTGATTTTTCAAAAGATTCACATATTTAGAAAAGGATTTATGATGAATCCACTTTAGTCTTGTCCAAAATGGTCCATATTCTTCTATGGATGTCTTGATTTTTAGATGCTTGCTACTTGCCACTTACTGAATTTATATTCCCAAATACTCTTGGCTTTGACCTTGTTGACTTTTGTTTCCAAAAGGCTAATAATCCAATACTCATTATTTAAAACATGACTTAGTCAATTAGTTTGATTGAGGTTTTTATTTATACCTCTAACATTCCAGGTAACTATCATTAAATGTTAGGATCGGGGGGTTTCTCATGAACTACCCCCATTTGTTCATCTATTAGATCACTTATCAGCTCTACTAACTTTTCATTGTCTTCTTCCACGGCTTGTAAACTGTTAAATTTGCAGGCAATGGAGTTTCCTTCAACACTATGAGCTGGACCCATTGTTCTTCTTATGTGATACTTGAACCCATTGATGACCCTAATAGTCAGACTGAGCCTGCCTCATGCCCAGTCTTCTCTCCAACTGGCTTTAGATAGTTTGGGTTTCCTTCTGTTTACTTGTTGTCTTTGCCCTCAAATCTCGTTTCACATTTCTACATATTGTTGTCTCATTTCCTATTTTGTTACCTGACTTGCAAACTAAAGGTTTCAGAGTGTATTCAACCTCAATTACATGAGTTTTTCCATTCATATCTAAATCAAAGTTGTCTATGATTTTATGATGTAAATCCATCTCAATATACACCCTGGAAAATCTAAGCCTAGAGTGTGATGTTGTTACTTCCTCCATTTGGATGGGATTATCGAGTGCACTTGATACAACACTCAGACCCTCCCTTGACCCAAGCTCCCCTAGTACCTTTTTAAGCTTTACCCATATATGTATTTTGTCCACCTTAGATTTTTAAAGATCTTGTTTACATTTTTCTAAGGATAAGCGGCATGTTGTTTACATGCCATAGCTCTCCTAATATTTTAAAGCAGGCATCCTAAAATTACATCTTAAACACATACAATCCTTGGTCAGATGTACTAATTTTGACCTTACAAAATTCTTCCACTTGGTTTCTACCATGTACTTAACCATATTGATGATCTAATAAGTTGAGATGCTCCATACAATTTACCATCTCTTGAACTCCTTTGGACAGGCTGGTATTGTTTAGTCTTTCATCTACTTTCTTAACATCATTTAAATCTCTTTGTAAGACCCAATGCATACTATCTATATTGTTAGCCCAGTCCCTAAGTGTTTTCGAGAGGGGATCTTTCTAATTGGGGTGCTTCAGTGCATATTCTGGGGTATTGTAAAAGATTACTTTTGTGCTTTTATGAAAAACTTTACAGAGTAGAGCTTGATCTGTTTTATCCACAACTGTAACATCAACTATAATCTTTTCCAAAGAGATCCATACTCTTCTATGGTTGTCTTGATCATAGTTTCTTGCTATTTGCCACTTACTAAATTTGGATTCCCAAATACTCTTCACTTTGACCTTGTTGACTTTTGTTTCCAAAAAGCTAAAAATCCAATCTTCATTATTTATAAAATGTCTTAGGAAATTAGTTTGATTCATGATTTTATTTATACCTCTAACATTCCAGGTAACTATCATTAAATGTTAGGATTATGGGGTTTCTCATGAACTACCCCCTTTTGTTCATCTATTAGATCACTTATCAACTCTACTAACTTTTCATTGTCTTCTTCCAGTGCTTGTAAACTGTTAGATTTGCTGGCAATGGAGTTTACTTCAACACTATGAGCTGGACCCATTGTTCTTCTTATGAGATTCTGGAACCATTGATGACCCGTCAGACTGAGTCTGCGCATCATGCCTAGTCTTCTCTCCAACTGGCTTGGAGATAGTTTGGTTCTCCAATTTAGAAAGTTTTGTATAAATATTTTAAACTTTTGTGTTCTTTTATTTATAAAGGACCCGGAGGTGTACACAATATTTTTAAATTGACAGCACTAGGCAAATGTATTTTTCAAAAATGGGCATTATTTAAAATTTAGAGTATAATGAAGAAATTACCTAATAGATTTACGAATTTCTAATTTGATATTACAATTGGAACTTAATTGTTAAACAATAGTGGAGTTTGTTTCTAGTGAGAGGGATGATAAAGGACTTAGTTAAAGGAGAACATGTATAGTTTTTGAAAATGGAGAGAAAAGTTCCAAGATAGGGTTGGATTCATGAAAGATCATATTTCGGTCACAAACAAGTTTCATTTAGATGAAGGTATAACATGTCTTCTTATAATCTACTTATTATTATCTCCAATCTATTGTTATCATCAAGTAAAATGATTATATATGTCCACATTCCATGAATGTCTATTTTTAAGTTACTTATATTTTTCTTGACCATGACGAATATCTTACCGCAAACAATTATTCACAAAAAGGTAAGTTACCTAGCAAGGAAATCAATGATACTAAACTATATTGTAGTCCATTGTATAGTTTTTCAACTTTTCCGTCCCTTACCTTTACCCATATATCAAATTAGTAATTTTCTTCGTTTTAAATTTTTTTGTTTTATTTCTACCCATGTGGTCGTGTCAATATTTTGTCATTATCTTTTCCCCCCTTAAAAGGTGATATTATACGCGTGTAGATATAATGGTCAAATAAGGTGTAGAAAAAATATGAGGGACTTATTTAGTAAGATATGTACGTAACGGGACCAAAAAGTTGCAAAACGAACATAAGAAATAAAGCCTCATTTTAGGGTTAGCTTCGAATATTAGTTCTCATTCCGGCCGCGATTCTGTTATCTTCTGATTTCATTTCTGAGGTATGTCGCTTCCTTTTGTGATTAATCTTTGTATGCGTCTGTATATGTTAACCAAATACATTTTCTTAATTCATTACTCGTTCAGCAGATCTAGTTAGGGCCTCTTCAATAGTGTGTATCTTTTATTTCATAGGTATTTTATGAAGTGGAAATGGGATATCAATTACATTACATGTAAAAGGTCGTTGACCATGACATTTCAACAAGTACTCAAGTAACCGCTCCGGAAAGTAAACCATACGATCTTCAAAATTTTATGACAAAGGTAATAATGTAAATGATTTGTTGTTTGATGGTGATTAAATTCCGTAGCGTTTAAACCACTAATATTTTTCTTGTAGTTAACTGAAGAAGTTGAAGATTTGAAGTTAACTCAGTTAATGCAAGATCTAAAAATCAATTCCTTGGAGCCGGAGCTGGTACTGTAATGATCTTTTATGAACACACATGTTAATGATTTTTTATGAACACACATGTTTTATTGATAGCTACTTTATGTACAAGAGATACAGTGTATATACAACAGATTGTACATGATAGACTTGAACATAAATTATATAAACTATAAATAAAGATAAAAATTATTTTCTTGATTCCTATCTTGTCTTTATATGGATATATATATTGATCTTGAGCTAACAGTCACGTATCTTCTCTGCCACCACGTATATTCTCTATCCCCTTAATCATTACATCACCATCTACGAAGAACCTTGTCCTTAAGGTTCAAGTCAATAAAGGTTTTCATACTATTTATTTAAAAATTGATCTCAATTTTATCGTACAAACGAAGAAAAACTGAAAAAATTATTACTGTACCCATAGACTTTTCTGAATGATAAAAGGTTTTTTTATTTTTGATCTTCATATCCATAATAAATCTTGAAAACAACGTTTTCCAACATTTATTTCATATAGTTTATAGATTTTTTTCTGAGATATTCTGAAATAAATTGTGCCATCACCTATGAATGACTGTTCATTCCTTTGAACAAGAGGTACTACAATATCTGGATTCTCCAAAACAGTGTGAGGTCTATGTACAAATTTATGCGCCACTTTAGAATATACATTTGTTGCTGAGTAAGAATCCAATTATTGAAAAAGATCTGATGAATTGCTTGTTGATGAACGTGAACTTTTTTGTGGATACACTGACTTGATTTGTGCTTCCGTCAATTGAATTTTATAAAAAATACTTTGAATAGAGGAGAAACCTTTTTGCGGAAACACTGAATTGTTCGTATCAGGTGAGAGTAATTTTTAAATTGTATATTGTAATGTTTCAACTGTACTTTCTAGGGTTGTGAATTTAAGGGCAGTTTCATCTTGAATTTTTATTAGGGCCTCATCCATCAATTTGAGTCGAGTACCATCCACCATTGAAACTCAATGAAAGCACTAAATTTGTGATGAATTTTGATGAACACACATGTTTTATTGATAAATAATTTATTTATAGAAGATATAATGTATATACAACTGATTGTACAACATAAACTTGAACATAAATTAAATAAACTATAACTAAAGACAATAATTATTTTCTGGATTTTTTTATCTTATCATCATATGGATCTATATATAGATACTAAGCTTAGAACCTATTGACTATGTAGTAAGGAAAGTCCGTCAAGATCGCAACCACACACTAGACGATTATGTGGTGTTGTCTATAATTGAAACTCCCTCCATGTTGACAGTCCAACTACTATTTGGGTAACCCTATATGTTGCACATGGCAAGGACCAGAAACGTTAAATTAAACACAAAAGACAAAGTCATCACAAACAATTCATTTAAATATAAATCCCAACTTCAATGAAACATAAAACAAGTATAGGGTTCATATTCGTACGCTATTTTCAAACTAAATAGAATTAATTCATTCTAAGGAAATAAAAACAAGAAATTGATAATATTATATTCATGTTCAAAAGGCAAAATAAAATAAGAATACTATACTAATTTCTAAAAACTAATAAATAGAAGGGTTGGATTTGTATGAACAGCTTCCCAGGTTTTTCTTCTCTTCATCTCACTTGCTCTTGGTGATTTCTAGATGTAATTATGACTAAGGACTGGGCAACGATGATTTTCTTATGGTAAAAGCGGATATATATATATATATATATATATATATATATATAATTTTAGACAAAATTAGGGATAATGACTAAGTATCAGAATCCAAATCCAACTCAAACCCGTGTTCCTAAAATAGTGGATAACTCAAATTTTACTTTCCAAATATGCTCAAAGTTTCTTTTTTCACCATGACTAAGGAGTTTTCTCGGTTTCTTCACTCCTTATCATCATCCCAAGGCGTATTAGCTTCCAAATACCTACGTGCTACACAAATAATAACACATAAATTATGCATAAAAGATCTAAAGATATCAAAATATCTAAATATAGAAAAGAAAGTGTAAAACATAATAAATGGAGAAAAATCCTTTAGTTAAGCACTAAATACCCTAAAATGATTTCCGGTGACTAGATGATCCTATCCAGTAAATTGAATCATCGCTTTTTCAATGCTTCATACATAAAAAACCGAGCCAATAAAAACCAAACCAAATCCCAACCCACTCAATACATAAACTCATTTATTAAACCCGCTCACTCAAAAGAAGAAAATTGCTGGCTCTATTTCTTGATTTAAGAAAGCATAGGCTCGCTTTCCAAAATGAAATTTTTTGGTGTCTCCAAATCTGGATTTTACCAACAAAGAGGCTCGAGTTGCTTTGTGAAGAAAAAGAAAGGCTAGACAAGCCGTAGACGATAGAGAAGTAAAGAGGTGTATACGCACGAGAACGAAAGGGTTTCTTTAAGCAATATAAGGCATTATAAGTCTTACAAAATAGGGTGTTTAAGCTTGAAGGAAAGAGGCTTTAAAAGTATTGCAAAGTAGGGTGTTTAAGCATGAAGGAAAGAAGCACGGGAATGAGGTAAGATGCAGAAAAGTATCCATATATATAGAGTATACAGGGTGTATAACGTAATATTGCTAAATACCGGGTACAAAATATACTTTAGCAAAATACTATTATCGGATTATACAATTATCACTTTTTAGTTAAGTACCATAGTAAAAACTAATTCAGGAAATCACTTTCTGATAAAACTGTCTTACTTTCATATTCGATATACATTTTCTTAATATTTACCATCACTATCTTATTTTATACTATCAATATTTCATTTTAATCCAAAAAAGGGTAACTTTGGTATTTTAGGTAAAAATAAAAAAAAGTTTATTATATCAGATACTCTCCCATGAAACTAGTATTGTGTTTTTTTAGACAGGTAGTAATGTGTTTGTTTGCGCGTTTCTAAAATTGCCATTGAAGTTACCAATTTGCATACATCCAACATGACTAGGTATTTTTTTAATCAAAAAATATATCTTCATTCAAATTAAAACCATCTACAACACGAGGGGTGCATACGGGTCGGTTAACCGACCCGAAGTGCTATACCCTTTACCCAATCCGAGTTACTCGGATTTCCATAATTAAAACCCTAACCCTAATTTTTTTAACTAGATTTTACGGGTTGGGTCATCTCGGTTTGGGTCGGATTTGGGTTGGGTTCAGATTTGGGTCAATAAAAAGTCAACACATTAAAAAAT
This sequence comes from Nemophila menziesii, assembly GCA_029959085.1. Taxonomy (NCBI): domain Eukaryota; kingdom Viridiplantae; phylum Streptophyta; class Magnoliopsida; order Boraginales; family Hydrophyllaceae; genus Nemophila; species Nemophila menziesii. The sequence continues at coordinate 80,478,882 of JARWIR010000002.1, forward strand.
AAAAAAAAATCATGAATTCAAAGTAAAGGTTTCCATTTATAGTAACTTTCTCAAAATATAACCTTACCATATATAGTAAGGTTCAAAAGATGACAATCTGTAGAAGTAATATTACAAAATACAAATCAAAACCAATGAAATTACAAGTCTCAAGTCTCAACTACAACTCAAATGAATTACAAATTCTAAAACAAGCAACTCAAATGAATTACAATTTACAACTAAGTCTAACTTAATACTGATTACAATACATTTCAAGATTCATAGAAGGTAGTGTGAAAAATCAAAATTGCAACCTCTCCTGTGCAAAGTAGCATACTTGTACAGAATTGGGTGCATCTCCTTGAAATGTTTGCATCCAAAAGACCAAAAGTGTTATATTTCCTGCAAATTGTCACTACAAAATACATAGGAGGAGAGGAACATTAGAATTAGCCTCAGATTATTTTCATCATTGGCCATTTAAAACTTAGGGACAAGGGCCAATTATTTAATCTCGCAATTTACCATAAACACATCAAATATTGTTGCCAACTCAACCATTCAATCCTTTGTTGTACAATTGTATCATACTAGTAAATTTCAATATGTATTAAGTATTATGTAATCATCTAGTGTACCATTGGATTTGAATGGGAGATGCAAAGTCAATATTTTAATGCAAAATTCAGTAGGTTGTGGATTAAAATAGATAGCCTTTATACCTTAGGTTATGGGCTACAAATCAGTTGTAGTGGACTCTATTGAAGTCACACTTAACTCATCCAAGCTTGCATAACCTGCAAAATAGATGAAATAATTCACTAGTTAGTTAGGGACTAACATTTAAAATAAATTTCCAAGTAACAAAACACAGTGTAGTTTCTAATTCAGCTTCCAAATGTTCAACTAACTCTTTAGAGAAATTAAGATCAATAGGTAGTGAATATTTAAACCAATTTTGTGTACAAATCAGAGCCTCAACTGTTGAAGGGGATAAGGAGCTTCTAAATTGATCAAGAACCCTTCCACTTGTGGAAAAGGCAGATTCTGAAGCCACTGTTGAAACAGGGACAGCCAATACATGCCTTGCCATTTCAGACAAGTACTTAAACCTCATAGTATTTGATTTCCACCAAGCAAGAATATCAAAAGAATGTGTCATTTCCTCAACATCTTCCTTAAGATACCTTTCAAGTTCATTCCCTTTTGAACTATTTTTTTCAGCCATGAAGGATTGGAACCTACAACCAAGCATTGAATGATTTGTAGCCACTTCAGGACCAAAACTGGTTGAAGTAACAACACTAGGAGCAGCTGTATCATTATAAACTGCAAATATCCTTGTTAATGCATCATTAACCTTTGCAAGTAATTGAGTAGCCTGTGTAGGAGTATACATAAAACTAAAGTAACAAGTCAAATACTGCAATTTCTTCCTAGGATCTAGTACAACTGCAACATACAGTAGTATGTTTATACTATTTATTCCCCAATATTTCAGAAACTTAGTCTTCATTTATAAAGCCATCTCTTTTAAATCCTCATTATCAGAGTTTCTTAATTCTTCAATTTTCTCCCATATAATAACAATTTCATCAAAGAAAAGATTTGTAGTAACAAATAAAGTTCCAGAAAACTTTTTTGTAGAGTCATAAAACAATTTCAGAAACTTAACAAAGCAACAAGCATTTTGCCAATCAATAAAGGTAGGTGAGGGTCTAAAAGAATCGGAAACAAAAAATGCCTTATAATTTTCATCATGTTCACTCATCAAATCAAACACAGTCTCAAACTTAATAGCAGATTCAAACATTTTGTAAGTGGAGTTCCATCTAGTGGGCACATCAAGACTTAAAAGGGCCTTAAGACGTAATACTACACGTGTGCATAGTATCTTTGAATGAATTAGTACGAGCTGGAGAAGACCTTACATACCTCACTACCTCGCGAATATTTTTGATTGAGTAATCTAATTCAAGCATACCTTCTCGCACAATCAAGTTCAATATATGTGCGCAACACCTCACATGGAGAAATTCATGATTCAATATGGTTTTTGGTTTTGTTCCTGAGACTTTAATCAAGTACTTTATCGTAACAGTGTTAGAAGAGGCATTATCAACTGTTAAAGTTAAATAAGAATCAAGTTCTCAATCCCTAAGAATAGTTTCAACTACTTTACCTATGGTTTCGCCCTAATGATCCTCTACCATACAAAATCCAATAATCCTTTTTTGTAATTTCCATTCCGAGTCTATAAAATGTGCTGTTAAACACATATAATTTAAATTTTGGTTTGAAGTCCAACAATCAGTGGTCATACTAATTCGCAAACCCTTCATTAATATTTTTAACTTAATCTTTTCCTCGGCATAAAGGGACATACATTTTCTCATTATTGTCATCCTAGAGGATATTTTCACATATTTAGGTTGCATAACATTATAGAAACGTTTAAATCCAATACCCTCCACAAACCTAAAGGACAACTCATCTAGAATTACCATTTCAGCTAAGGCTTTAGTACATTTCTCAACAGAAAAAGTGTAAGACACAACACCCACATCTTTTGAAAACATAAGTTCAGTTTGACCATCCTCAAGAGGAGGATAGAAAGGATATTTTTTACATCTCCTATGATTAATATGATTTAGCATATTAGATGTACCATGCCTTCTAGAATCTGCTGCATAAGTTATTTCACAATATTTACACATCCCCCTCCTAACATTTAATTCATCAAAGTATGGTTCAAAGACAGTCCAACAATCATCTATGATTTTGGTTTTTTTAGCTACTGGTGGTTTGTTACCTGATGGAGGTGGATATGTAGGGTTAGGAGATGTATCCTGAGTTTGATTTTGAGTTTGAGTTAGAGGTGTAAGTTCAATTTCTAACTGCTTCTCACTATCAGTGTCCATCATATATCTGCAACACAGAAACATCAACATATTAGAAAGTAAACATGAATAAATTTGTAACTGAAAAAATAAAAATTCTAGTATTATTTACCTGAAATTGTATTATAAATCAAAGGATTAAGCAACCAAACTCAGATTCCTCCTCATATTTACGAATTCATGAAATAAAACAACATTAAAAAATCAGAACTAACTCAGAGAATAATTTGCAGAGTATCAATCAACCCAGAAAATCAAAGAATATAAACGTAACAAGCAACTAAACACCACAACACCTAAACCATGGTTTGGTAAATCAACCACGGTAGCTATTGAACAGCGCAATCAGAAGGATAATAAATGCGACCCACTTATTTAGGTGAGAGTATTTAATGCGGCGTACTCTCCCGCCCTGTTTTACCGGCGGGATTAGACTGAAATGGAGAAGAAGAGACATGTTGAAGGCTATGGCTTAGGGTTTAGGTGGGAGAGAGATGGAGATAATCAGAGGTCAGAACACTTTTGAGATAAAGAGAGTGAATGAGAGTGACGTATTATGGACGCTTGACCTTTCACGGGATTAAAAGGCCAAAGGCCTTATCTTTTATTTCAGCAAAGTCCAAGTTTTGGACTTTTAGCTGGGCTAAAAAAAAGGCCCAATTTTCGGATCGGATTGGATATCCGACTTTTGGGCTCAGCCCAATCCGTTATCCTACCCAAAATAAAAATAAAAATAAAAAACAACCCTAATGGATCGGGTGTGAGTTTGGTTCGGTTAAATTCGGGTAGGGTGGGGTTGGGTACCTCGGGTGGGCGGGTTTTGGGTCGAATTTGTGCAGTCCTATACAACACCATCCTATGCCTATAGCATTATAGTCATTTAGCGCTAGTTTAGTTAAATAGAGGTATTGCATCCAATCAAAGCAAAACTAGTTTCTTTTTTGGTAGTGTTTTGCTACCTAATCAACCATTAAGTTTGTACTCCTTGATGTATTGGAGTATTTAGCATCTGCATTTATATTGATATTTTCACTGCTAGGAAGGTCTAGCCTGTGTTAGATAAATAAATTTTTGAATGTGGTTCTTCATCCTTCATTAAAATCTCATGAATCAAGATGAGAATGATTATTTTTTCTAACTTCATTTGTTCAGTTGAGATAAAATTACTCTTATTGTTCAAGTTTTCAGCATCCCTCAGTTAAGTTGAACTATTTGTTATTTGCGTGACCTTAAAATTCTTGCCATTGGCAACTATATATTCATCACAAGTCTGATAAACCTTTGGTAATGTATTTATAGGGTCAGGGATATTAATTATTTCTTGTCTTCTAAATGTGACATGACAGAGTTACTGCTAACTCTCTTATTAAATTTTCTTTCATGTATTTCATCAAAGTAATATATAAGGGTCTCAATCTATTTCACCACTGATCAAGATAAACCTTTCAAAGAAAGAATGTTAAAATAAGAAGCTAACTATGTAGCTGTAGCCCACTCACATTAAAATGTAGTATGTTTTATGGATCCGTTTGAGCTTTACAAACATCACAATCCCATAGTTAAAGTTATTTACCTTTTGTATATGTTTTTATTTGTTGGTAAACCATTATAACAGGCTCTCCAAATAATTTTTTTTATCTTATGTGCAACTTTGGGACTTCATATAAAATTCCATACTTTATCAGATGTTAATTCAGATGTTTCACGAACTCTAAGTTGTATGTATTCTTCCTTCAAACGTTATGCCCTTCTAAGTTGAGCATACATTTCCTTAATTGTAATACTTCCAGAGTTTGATTTTAACCAAATTCACGTGTTTTAGTGTTTGATGAGATATGTATACTCAAAATGGTTTTAACCTTTAAAGCTTCAAGAATACTCAAATTAAAAGTTTAAGTTTCTGAATAATTGTTGCTTGAATTTGAACACTGTTGTTATTTTTGGAATGGGTTTGGTGTTGAGATGGTTTTTGGTGAAGTGTGTATTGTAAAATTATGTTTGGGTAAAAATAAATTGAGGAAAAGTTTAGAATATTATTGAGAATCATTGGGATTTTTGGATAGTTTCGGAGAAGATTTGATGGAAAAAACGGGGTGTAATGGATGTAGGAAAACTGGGTTTATGGAAAGATTGTGTGATAGTTGATTTTTGAAAGGTAGATGAAGTTTGAGGTGGGTTTTAATGGAGTTGAAAGAGTTGAGTCGGAGAAAAAGGGGAAATTTATAGTAGGTATTGTGATAGTGAATGGCTCGATTCTTCGACAAGAAAGAGAATTTTTTTTTTTTTCAAAATTCATATTCATTTATACGTTCGCCTATTTTTACGTGTAGCCGTGCATATGTACCTAATGTGGACCACATATTTTTCCTTCAGTTGTAGGCACACAACCAGAAGTATTATAGGAATATAGTAGTTTCATGGGTAATCTCATGATTCCTATGAATCATCAATTTAATTTTTTGTAATCTCTAAAGTAGCTTCATCATCTCTATGCTGATATAATTACAGCCACAGTATGTCTGTTAATTTACGGTTTGATTACACACCGGGATATCCCTCCTTGAATCATATCGTTTATGTTAAGCCTCATAGGTTTTGAATAAATAGAATGAAATTCCATCTTCCACGTTAAAAATTTCTGCATTAATGTAAATGTTTTATGATCTTTTCTGGAATAAAGTATTTCGAGGTGTACAAAATGTATTGAGATTGATGACAATATGATTTTTTTCCTTCTAAAATCAGGTACTATTTTTTTTATCAGCAAATGAGGTACTATTTTCATTTTAGAGTATGATGAAAACTTATCCTAATAGAAGAATTTCTAAATTTGTTTTATTGTTAAGTCTGCTTGATGTTATAATTGGAACACAACAAATAAACATAAGTGTACTTTGTATCTAGTGGAAGTATAATTGGTAAAAATGAAGAGATGAGTTGTAAGATAGATTTATATTCATGAAAGATCAAGTTTTCGTTTCAAAACAAGCTTCACTAAGATGAAGGTAAAACATGTCCTTTTATTATTAACCACAGTCTCTTGTTTTGGTTACTAAAAATGATTATATAAGTCCATATTCTTTGAATGTCTCTTTTATGGAAATTATATTTTCTTTGACCATGAGGAATATATCATCGCAAATAATTATTAACAAAAAGGTAAGTTAGCTAGCAAGGAAATTCATGCTACTAAATTACACGGTTTGGTTATGATTGTAATTTTCTTCTTTTGCAATTATTTTGTTTTATACTTAACCATGTGGGCGTGTCAATCCTTTGTCATTATCTTTTTCCAGCCCTTACAAAGTGATATAATGCGTGTGTAGATAAAATGGACGAATAAGGGGTCAAAAAAATATGAGGGACTTATTTGGTTAGATGGGAAAGACAAGGGATCGAAGAGTCACAAAAGAAACATAATGTATAAAGCCTCATTTTAGGGTTAGCTTCATAGATTGGTTCGCATTCCCGCCGCGCTTCTGTTATCTTCTGATTTCATCTACGAGGTATGTGTCTTCCTTTTGTTATTAATTTTTATATGCGTCTGTATATGTTAACCAAATACATTTTCATAAACGGGTACTAGTTCAGCAGATCTAATTAGGGCCTTTTCCAGTAATATGTTTCTTGTATTGCAGAGATATTTTATAGAGTGGAAATGCGATATCAAGTACATTACTTGTAAAAGGTCGTTGACCATGGCATTTCAACAATTACACAGTAGGCCTATTGTTCAGTCACAGCCTCAAGGGATGACAAGGTCAGGTTTTAATGATTTCTCAGGAAGTCTTAAAGCAATATTTAGAAACCCTTTGCTCGGATGAGGGTACTCTTTGAAGGGAAAACGAGAAGTCTGAGGGTGAAGAAGAAAAAAATGAGAAGATTGAGGATTAAAATGAAAAGGAGAATTTAGAAGTGAAGGAAAATGGGTCGAAAAAGAGAACCCGAGCTAATAAGGAGCCAAAAACTCCAAGTGTGTCCACAATTCAACGCCCTCAAAGGGAACGGAAATCTATCATAAGGTTCGATGATGAATCACCGGAGCAAGACATTTTCAAGCACACCTCATCACCATAGGTTCCCAGCTTAAACCCCATGTAGTTTCGAGAGCATCATTAACAATTACAGGCCCACCTCTACCCCAATAACACTCTGGAAATACTTTAAATCTTGATCAGTAATGTGTTTAGCTCTTGGACAGTTGATATAGTTGTACTCAGTAGCATCTTCTCTAGATGAAGCTTTTCGTTTAGTTTTTTCTACCAAGTTTTAGCAAGTGCAGCTTTGGTCAGAAAGTCTAATATTATGTCTTTTATGAGCCGTTTGTGCTTTTTGTAAGAGAAGAGATACCCAATCCATACCTAACAAAGACTTCAACAAGAATATGTCAACAGGCTGAGAACTCATCAGGTATATTTAGTTTTTACGCGACTTATTAGTTTTTGATACTCGTATATATGGTTGCTAATATATATTCATCAGCTATAGTATGTATGTTGGGATAGATTACATGACTGTTAATGTTTCTGTAGATAGAACCCATAGCTGGAGTTGATAGGACAAATATTTGATCAAAATGTAGTCTGACTTGCAAGATTTATTTTTCTGAGTTTATAATCATTTATGTTTTTTTTTTTTTACATTTCCCGAAAATTTGTTTAGAAAATCTGAAATTTCAAGAATTTATCTCCTAGCTAGCTTCCTGAACCAACTGCTAGCTTCTGTAAAACCCACACATGCTTATCAGTTTATGTTTTAAACCACTATGTTATGTACTGTGCCACTCTGTAAACTGTTAACTTAAATATTTGCAAATGTTGGTAGTTTGAGGTGGAATTATCTGCAGATTGTTTGTTTTGAATTTAAGCCAATCCTGCCTTAAATTTTCAGCACACAAATGAAGTATTTCAATTTACATAACTAATGCTTAAATTTCTTGCTTATAGAAAGACGATAGTCTTTGGTTTTCAGTGCAGAAGGCTTCATGAAACTCTTTTTCTGAAGGATAGTGCTGTTAAGACAGCACCTAACAATTTTTTTTTTCTTTCGGAGGGGGCACAAATGTTGCTTAATTATGAAACGTTGTTTATAAGTTTCTAGACCGTCCAGTAATAACTCTTTTTCTAATCATCTTTATACAGACATTCTCGTGTTTTGTGCAATAAAGATATGCAGTTTGTATTTACGTTGTTCAGTTTCAAACTCTCAAGGTTGCAAGTAAAATGTAAATATTGATGACTGATTAGTCATGAGTATCCGTACTTCAAGACGATCACACCATTCTTCAATAACAATTATACTGAGTTATGTTTGATTTAAGTATGTCTCATGTTTCCTATATAGATTCTATTAAGATCAAGTCTGATCTTTGTTCTCAAATCACAATGTATATACACTAGTGTGACACTTTATTCATATAGTGGAACATCAGATAGGAGACTCCTCAACCATTTAGCTTTTTGGCCTATCAACTCTAGTTGTATGAACTCAGACATCAGAAAGGTTTGTGCTATAAAAGTCTTTAAAAGGGACATCAACGATATAACACTATTTTTTTTAGTAGAACTAGTGGAGTTGATTCATCATTTTCTGAGACCTAGTTTTTATCAAAAAAATCATTCAAGACCTGCTGAAAACTTGTTAAAGCGCAGCCCTAGAACAATAGTACAGTTAGTTACTGAGTCTCTTTAAGACATATACACAATCATGTTGAATAAAGTTCATTAAAAATATCACACTCCGTATAATTATTTCATATTCATTAGGTATACACCCACTTCAATTCTCTTATGCATGAATACTAGTGTAATAAGGAGTTTTACCAAACACTACATCAAAAGAGTCAAATATTTTGAACATATTTTCTACATAGTGAGACTGGCTATGGAAAATCCCATTACTGCCTCTAATGATTTTTATCTATAGGATCACATCAACGTTGCCTATATCTTTAATTCACGATTATAAGATTAGAAGCAGTTAGTACCATAAATGGAAGAACCAAAAGATAAAAATGTCATATACGTATTGACAAAAAACACTTTTAATTCAGATAGGCACATTTGCAGATGACTCCACACCAACCTATTCACATTTGCAAATTTATTTAGTTAATAAACACTTATTTTGCAGTTTGGCACAAAACGTAAACTGATAGGCACGTGTGGGTTATACAGAAGCAAATGGTAGGTTCAGGGAGCTAGTTAGGAGATAAAAATTATTGAAAATTCAGTTTTTTATCAATAATAAACCTTATATAATAATAAAATCTGCAACATATATCGTGCCAGTTGAATCTGTAATGTCCTCCACGCCCCATAAATCATGTCACATCTTCAACAAACACACTTGTTGAACCGTTTCCTGGTCCTAACCATGACATACTATCAACCGAATTTTCAAACGACATTATATCACTAACACCTTCATTTAATAATCTGCCAAACATACTTTTGAAATATAAAAAAATTTAAAATATCTGACTGTGGGTAAAAATGCAAACAAAAGAAAAAAGTAACCAATATACTAGAATTAATTGATTACGAATCTCATAAAGTGTTGGTTATAATGTTCTGGAATAGTTGGCTCAGGCTAAACAATGGTGAGTGCCATCTGGAATAGTGAAATCTGAAGCAAAGGCGATATTGCAAACACTGGAAAGGCTTTTAGAAGGTTGATGAATTTGAGAATCTACGCTTTGTTGATGTTGAGACATCAATGGTGCAGATGTTTACTGCAAAAGCTAATAAGGAACCTGTTGATCCAATGGCTGTGAAGAACTGCTTTCCGAACTGACAATGTTTTCGACCTGAAGCTTAAACATGACAACTTTAACCCTGACTTCAAGCTCGATTTCATTCTTGCTGCATAATGTAAAAGGTGCTCCAGTCCAGTTTATGGGATTTCACATTTTTTTGTTTATCATTCATTGTTTGGTCGAGATAGGGAAGACAATTAAGCACGTTAGAGAATGAAAAACTAACATGTATAACAGCACCTTTAGCTTTAATGATAAGTTTAAAACTTGTTTTCCACTTCTCAAAAACCCTCTCTTCCTCGTCCATTAATTCCTCCAAACTTAACAGAAACAGTCTCGTAAGATCAACCCAATGCTTTCCAAGATCAATCAATGGAGCAACATTTAAAGAAGCATCATGTAAAAATAGCTGCGGCTCATACTTCGCCGAATTTTGGGATCCGTTAATGTCTCTTCAAACTCAGCTACACCTTCATTAACCCAAGAAGAGCGAGTTTTTACAGCTACGTCTTGATGAACATTTACTGTCTGGGAGGCTATACCATCACAAGTCCATATTAGAAACCATACATATGAGTACCAAAGCATATGAAGTTGAAAATTAATTATATATACCTAATGAGCACACATTAGCGCATTTTGCTTCAATGACTTTTGTTGAAATGTCATGGTCAACAATCTTTTTCTTGTGATATAATTAAAATTCCTACTTCCACTTTGTAAATTACCTCTACAATAAAAGAGAGACACTACGGAAACCAATCAAAAAGCTCTTGTTAGATCTACTGAAGTAGTACTAAATTAATAAAATGTAATTGGTTAACATACAAATATTAATTTCAAAGGGAAGAATCAAACCTCAGAAATGAAATCAGTAGATAAAAGAAGCGGCGCTAATGAGCACGAGTATATGAAGCTAAACCTAATATGATGCTTTATTCCTTGTGTTTGTTTTGCATCTTTTTGTCCCTTGTCTTACCCTTGTTACAAAATTTTGGCCTCATCTTTTTCGAAATTATATGTACACACATTACTGTAATATTAATTTTTAAAGGATTAACACAACCACATGGGTAGACATAGAACGAAAATGATGCAAAACAGAGAAAATGACTAATTTGGTATTTTAGGTAAAGACTAAGGGATGAAAAAGTTGCAAAATAATATATCGGACTACATTGACAATCAGAGCAAAGATATGTAATATTCTAGCAAAAATTTCCTAGCTAGCTAAATTGGGAGCTATAAAGCAATTTAAAAAATAGTTACCTTTCCTGCAAAAAGGGACTTAAAGTGACTTTAAAAAAATATAGGGATCATAAGTGAAATATAGGGCTCACTTTCAGATTCAGTTTCTTCTTCATTTAAATAGATCTTATATAACAATCTCGGTAAGAAATAGTTTTTGTGGAAGATTTTATTTTTATAAATTAGTTGGGTATGAAAGAGTTTGATTAGTAGATGTGATTGATAGGTTAAATGACAAGATTGTGATATAAATATTTAACTCCTGTAGGGATCATAAATATTTAAAAAATATAGATGCCTTAAGTGATTTTCCACTTTAACCTCAAAATATAATTGCCTTTGACCCCAAAATGTTTTTAAAATTCACTTTAGCCCCCTAAACAGTAAAGACCTTCCCATGTATCAAAAAAACATTAAAGACCTGACTTTTATTCAACTAAAAGCTAGAAAATATAACCGTTAGGCCCTTAGATTATAAGTTTTAAAGTTTAACCCCTTTAGTCTTACAAAAATTAACTTTGTCCTCTTAAATTTTGAACATTACAATTTCTTCCCTTAAATGTTAAAAAATTGCAATTTATCCCCTTAAATTTTAATTAATACCCTTCATGCCTTATAATTGTAATATACTACCTTTTAGGCATGCACTTAAACTATGAAATTTTCAATTTAGCGCATTTAAAACAAACATTGCAGTTTAGCCGCTTCAGTTTTAAAAATAGCACTGTTGCCCCTTAAATTTAAATATTTCAGTTAGCCCCTAAAGATTAAATAGTTACTTTAGGGCGTTAAAATTGATTATTAAAATTGATTATTACCCTTTAGCCACTACATTTTCTATATTGCACTAACCTTCCCAATATTCTACTATTAGCAACCATTTCAATCACTTTATTCCTCAAACCTTTGCCTATTTACTATCGGTCAACAAATCCAGGCTCAAAACGATGGTACAACAACAAACTTAGTAGTTGATCCAAGCCATCTCCATCCCCTCAGCCAACCGAATTTTTAAAGTGATTTCAATAAATTTGAAATTATCCAACATCCACCATATCTTCGAATAATAATGAACAAATAAAATATCTTAATCAATTATTATACATTTTTTCCATCTGATAGAGGCAATTGATACAATTGATAATGGAATAAAACAGTTTATACAGACAAGTCTCCCACATGTTAATAATACTCATTTATCTTCTCAGGTGGGAATATTTTATCCTTAAAAAATTGTATTGGCTCTATATGTGTTTGAGTTTCTCGATGCAAGTATGTTTCTTTTCATTATAGTGTAACCAAATAGGTAATATCTCTCAAACACTCAAAAACCCCTTCAAACTCTCAAAATCCTTTTTATATCTCTTAACACTATAAGAAATAGTAGCATTAGCAGGGAAGCTATTGCGGCAACAACTAAAATGGCCTCTAATAATATTTTTAAAAACCAAAATGGCCTCTAATTATATTTTTAGCGGCAATATTTTCCGTTAAAGATAAAGTTAATAGAGGCAAAAACAAATAATTTGCTACTAAAGGTACCTTTAGCGACGAACTTATAGAGACGACAAATAACTACTATTAACGGCAAAATTAAGATTTTTAGTGTTAAATATTTTGCAGCTAAAGATACTATTTCTTGTAGTGCAAACACTCTATTTTAATCTCTAAAAAAACGTATCTCATTATCCTCCATTCACCTCCAACCTACGACAAAAACTTCTATATACCATTGAAGATAAAAGATCATTCACACATTTACACTATGGTTGTAAACATTTCCGAATAAATATAACTATTGTTTTCCGAATAAATTATTACAATTTGTTGCAGAATAGAATGTTGTTTTACTGTGGATTAATTGGTTTTTCTCATAATAGTGGCTTTCACATTTGGTAATCACTTGCAATATTCACACATCTATAGCATAGGCTTTAGATAGGTTTATAAAACAAATCCATTTCTTCCCATTATGTATCATATATTTCATATGTTAGGACTTTTTCAATCATCTGTTTCCGCTTACTTTTGATCAGTACTTGCAGCAGAAACATATGGGACCATGGCCCAAACTTAGCTTTCTCGTGCCACTAATATTCCTTCTTTTCTTGAAAATTAATCTTGAAAATCAGTACATTTATTGTTGATCATGTTATTTATCTTATAAGAAAATAAACATAAACTTTGAACTAAATAGTTCGTTTTCCTTAATGTTTTTTTATATATTATTATATTTTTGTAAGTATCCCGGATCCAATTGATTAAGAAAGTAGTGGAAAGAGAAAAACAATAAAATACTTTGCTACGCAGGACACATTTACAAAAGTTGTAAAAGAAGATGTCAATTAACCAGCTAAAAAGAAAGCTTCAAAGGTCAATGATGTATTGCCCCTCCTTCTAATAAATAATAGTGACTTGCTTTTGCCTAAATTTATTCATGTGCACTAAAAAAATCAACTCTAGTTAATTTTTTTTGTCGGAACCAAGTATTTTTTTTCATACACGTGAGGCTTAAAAGTTGTTAAGAACAACGTTATAAGATGAATTATATCCTTATTATGAATCTAGTACAATTCTAACAGTTACACATTCACTCCTATCTCTGGTAATATTATTTTAAAGGTAGTCCGGAAGATCAATAAATTACCTGACCCTGTTTACACCATTATTAATTCCTTGACTAATGTATCCGCAAATGAATTTGTTTCGCTATAGATATGAATTAATTCAAAATTAGGTTTATTACGCAACATATCTTTGCATTTGCGAGCAATATAGCCACACCGACTACTTGAACTCCCACCGCCCTTCACTATAGCGTGTGGAGTTCTTTCGAGTCCATCTCAATATCAAGCATCTTATGCCCCTTATTAATTGCCCAACGTAGACCATAATGAAGTACAAGTGTTTTCGACATGAGTAGACAATCTACCAAGCATGAACATGTATACCTGGCAATACATGTACCATTTTTATCTCATATTATACCACCTATCCCTGCTGCCCTTTTATTTATATCAAAACTACCATCCATATTCAATTTTTTTCTATCCTCGTGCTTAACCCATTTAACCAATACATTCTTCGCCCGATTTGATTAAGCCCCCATCTACCTCCTACCCCAAGCTAGAACATAAGTTCCGGCTAAGTGGAGTATATTCCGTTTTATTTCGACATTCCGAGGTATAGCGGAAAGTTCATTGAATAATAACAGGTTCCTCTTGGTCCAGATTGTCACTATTGGAGCTACAAAGACTAGTTGCGATTCGATTCCCGCAATTCGAGCTTTGGATTTTAAGTGTCCTTCAAGCCATTTCTTCACTCCCGTGTTACCGTTCGCAAGAAGAACTTCTCCAGCAGATTTAGTTCTGTTCAAACCAGCAGACGTGTTGTATTCCGTGATTTGTTTTCTAGCTGCTGTTCACCATGCGCAAGACTTAGGATGCAGCTGCTGATAATTTCGCTCCTTGTATACGCTGCTCAACACCAGCAACACTTTGCAATATTTCAACAACAGCATTTGACACTTCAGTTCGCAATTCAAATGCCTGCCATACTATTTTTTCCATCTTGTAATTCAAGAACACATGGCACAAGTCTTCTATGTCCTCTCTGCAAATCCCACATTGTTTATTTTAATCACTCCTCTTTTAAAGTGATTGTCTGCCGTGGCGATTCGATCTTTAGCAATTTTCCACAATAATAACCGTATCTTTTGGGAGCATTTTATCTTCCAAATCAAATCGTTATATCTACCTCATTGTTTTCTAGAATATTGAACGTCGACTTTACTATCTGACTGTTATTGTACTATATTGTATTGTTTCCAACATTTTCTTCCCATGTTACAAGTTAGTAATTTTCTTCGTTTTGCAATTTTTTAATTTTATATCTATCCATGTGGTTGTGTCAATCTTTTATCTTTATCTTTTTCCACCCCTTAAAAAGTGATATTATACGTGTGTAGATACAATGGACGAATAAGGGGGTCGAGAAAATATGAGGGATCGGAAAAGTAGCAAAAGAAACATAATGAATAAAGCCTCGATTTAGGGTTAGATTCGTATATTGGTTCTCATTCCCACCGCGCTTCTGTTATCTTCTGATTTAATTTATGAGGTATGTGTCTTCCCTTTGTGATTAATTTTTGTATGAGTCTGTATATGTCTACAAAATACATCCTCATAATTGGGTACTAGTTTAGCATATCTAGTTAGGCCCTTTCCAGTAATGTGTTTTTTGTATTGCAGAGGTATTTTATGGAGTGAAAAACGGATATCAATTACATTACATGTAAAAGGTCGTTAGCCATGAAATTTCAACAATTACTTGTCCCACTACAATGGATGAACAGTAGGGTTATTGTTAAGTCACATCTTAAAAGGATGACAAGGTCAGGTTTTAACGGAAATCTTATAGCAATATTCAGACACCCTTTGTTCGGATGAGTGTACTCTTTGAAGAGCAAACACGTCAGAAAATAAGGTAGACGGAGGCCAATCTTACAATTCTACCTTCTTAATAGCCTTTGAAAAGTGATGTATATTAAGGTTCTCCTCGCACCAATCTAAGCAATTGAGAGCAGAAACGTCCAAAAGAGTTTGATGGTAAAGATTTTTGATTCCTAAGCATGCCACATCACCATAGGTTCCCAGCTAAAACCCTATGTAGTTTCGAGAAAATTATTAACAATTACAGTCCTACCTCTACCCCAATGACACTGGAAATGCTTTAACACTACAAGAAATAGTAGCATTAGCGGGGAAGCTATTGAGGCAACAATTAAAATGGCCTCTAATGATAGCATTAGCGGGGAAGCTATTGCGGCAACAATTAAAATGGCCTCTAATGATATTTTTAAAAAACAAAATGGCCTCTAATTATATTTTAAGCGGCAAGATTTGCCGCTAAAGATAAAGTTAATAGAGGCAAAAACAAATAATTTGCTACTAAAGGTATCTATAGCGAGAAACTTATAGAGGCGAAAAATAACGACTATTAGCGGCAAAATTAAGATTTTTAGTGTTATATATTTTGCCGCTAAAGATACTATTTCTTGTAGTGTAAATCTTGATCAGTAATCTTTTTAGCTCTTGGACAGTTGATATAGTTGTCCTCAGTAGCATCTTCTCTAGATGAAGCTTTTCGTTTAGTTTTGTCATCCAAGTTTAAGCAAGTGCAGCTTTGGTCAGAAAGTTTAATATCATGTCTGTTATAAGCCCGTTTGTGCTTTTTGTAAGAGATGAGATACCAAATACATACCTTACAAAGACTTCAACACCAATATGTCCACAAGCTGAGATCTCATCAGGTATATTTAGATTTTATGCAACTTATTAGTCATGGATACTCGTATATATGGTTGCTAATATAGATTCATCAGGTATAGTATGTATGTTGAGATAGATTACTTAATGTTTCTGTAGATAGAGCCCATAGCTGGAGTTGAACGGACAGATATTTAATCAAAATGTAGTCTGACTTGCAAGATTTATTTTTCTGAGTTTATAATCATTTATGGTTTTTTAACATTTGCCGAAAATTTGTTGAGAAAATATGAAAATTCAAGAATTTATCTCCTAGCTAGCTTCCTGAACGGTTTATGTTTTAAGCCACTATGTTATGTACTGTGCCACTCTGTAAACTTTAAACTTAAATATTTGCAAATGGTGGTAGGTTAGGTGGAATTATCTGCACATTGTTTGTTTTGAATTTAAGCCAATCCTGCCTTTGCTAGGGATTCGGTTTATGGTCTTTCTCATAACCTTTTACAGGTAGAGGAAGCTATTGCATTTGGGAAATTGCATATTCTCCCCGAATTCTGGAACCCCAAGGTATAGTAAAGCTCATTCTCTTTGTGAAATTGTATGTACTTTCAGCACAAAAAAATGAAGTATTTTAATTTACATAACTAATGCTTAAATTTCTTGCTTATAGGAAGAAGATAGTCTTTGGTTTTCAATACAGAAGGCTTCTAAACCTCTTTTTTTGAAGGATGGTGTTCTCAATTGTCTGTTCACTATGTCAGTTTAGGAAAACTCATAAATGAAAATTAAAATTGACAAGAGTATTAAGCTTAACATGGGAAATTGACTCATTGATACAATTGATCACTACTCCAACAATGGATGGTAGTAAAGATAAACTACAATATACCTACTCCTTATAATCTGTAACATCTGGAAGTCTAAGATGAAAGGTCTCTGTGAAAATAACGGTTGGAAAATTAGAGAAATTAGCTTCAATGTCAACACCATGATCTACCATCTTTTCGGAAACAAGGATATTAAAGATGTACCTGAAATTAATGTAAAAAATTTGGATTATATGAATTAAAATCTTAATAACATAATCTTTTGGAGGAAGCTGTGTTGATCGGGCTCTTTGACGCATTCTTCACAAAAGAATGAGAACCAATTGGCATTGCATCTATAGCTATTAAATTTGTTGGTAATACTCACAAACTCGTTAAAATATGTCTGGTTAAAGTTCCTATAGAGGGTGAAAGGTGATTTGTCTAACTTTCTATGAGGCATACCGCAAATCTCAATCTCCAGAGTGTTTCCTTCTACTCCAATAACCTTGACCTTGTTCAAGGTATCCAAATAAACCAGGTCTTGGTTGACAGATTTATCCAATCATTGCTGAGATTAAGAATTGATTGTCAAGTTCCCCACTTGAAAGATTAATTTATATCAACCGATCGTTAAATACTACATCTGACGTTCTGACAAAATGTATCCGACAAAATTCCAATTTATAACAATGGTAGGATTTTTTTGTTTGACCCATTTAATCTTTTAAATGTGATATGTAATAACTCTTATTGTTAACTTCTTTCGTTTGAAAAAAAATTTATTTTATAGAATTTGGATATAAATTTTAAACATTAGATGATTGGAATATAAATCTTCGAATTTTGGATGATGTGTATTTCAATATATTTATGCACTTGATCAAGAAAGAAAAACATTTTATATTAGTCTTGTAGATATAACCTAAATTAAACACATATGTTATAAACTAAAGATGAAGAATAAGATATTGAGAGAATATTTTCTTGTAATCCAGAAAAATTCTATTACAAAGAAATAATTCAATATTTATAGGGTAAATAATGACTCTTCATTTGTCACAACTAATATGAAATAATATTTATTCATAATACTCCCCCTTAGATGTACATCTATTCGGAAATATGCCTTGTTAAAACCTTACCAACTAAAACCCCGTGGAATTAAAATTTAGTAAAAGGGAAAAGAGTACATATAGATGGTACTAATCATCTTAAAAATGCTGTCTCGTTAAAACCTTACCAAGAAAACCAATTGGGAAAAAACTTGGACGAAAGGAAAAGAGTATAGTCGTGTGTATGTTTTTCCCGATGTTGGAAAGAGATCTCTGAATTATCATATTTCAATAGGGAAAAGGACACTCAAGTCCCTAAGTTTTTTATATTAGGACACGTAGGTCCCTTGGTTCTTGTTTATTTTGCCAAGTCCCTTTTTTAACTTAGATGGTTATATTTAACGGTCAAAACTTTGACTCTTTTAAAATTTCTTTTCTACCATTTATTAATTACTTATATAAATATACATTTTAAATTATAAATTATTTTGATTGTATTCTTTAATTAAGAGAATTAAGAAATAAATTTATATTTTGAGACACATATTTTTTTAAAATATTTTTTACCAAAAATAATATAATAATTTTAATTTTATAAAACATCTATATTATTTTTAAGGTGATGTATACTTTTTATTTAATTATTTTATAAATTAAAATATAATGAATTTTTTAGATAGTATTTGGTATAATAATACTTTTTAGTATAAAAATGAATTGTTTCTATTTAACTTTTAAGCATTCAATACAAATATATTATATTTTTAAGAATCAAAATTACGTTTACATATTGTGAAATAAATGGGATATATTATCCGAGAAAAAAGTTGGATAAATTATCCAACCAATATTTCCTTAAATCTATACCTCATTCTACAAAGATAAACACATAAACAATCTCACACATACATTAAATATCACAAGATTGTTCAAATTTGATCATATTCATATTAAAATCTTATCCTTTTGCTTTAATGTTTCTTCCAAAAATTTAAAAAAAATATTCAATATTTATATTGGACAAACAGTATTATCGGTCATATGATTAACATGTTTACAAGACATGACGAAAATAACATTCATACAAAAAATTTATTATCCACCATGTCAAGAAGATATTGCCTCCTCTTGTTAGATCATATTGGATAAGGTGATCTTTTCTCGACATAGTAGATATTAAAATTTTAGTAAGACTGATATTTTTGTCATATCTTGTTAGCATGGTAATCATATGGTCGAGAATACTGTTTATCTAATTTATATATTGGATATATTTTTGTTAGTTTTTTGAATAAAAATTTAGAAAACAGAATAAAAAAAATTGGCATGAATGTTAGAAAATTTAAACAATATTGTGATATTTAATGCATGTGTGAGATTGTTTATATGTTTATCTTTGTAAAAGGAGCTAAAGATCAAATAAAATATGACTTGGATAATATTCAACTTTGTTTTCAATATGTAAACGTAATTTTGATTTTTAAAAATAAAATATATTTGTATTGAATGCTTAAAAGTTAAATAGAAAAAATTTCATTTTTATACTACAAAGTAGTATTTATACCAAAAATAATCTAAAAAATTCATCATATTTAATTTTATAAAATAATTAAATAAATAACATATGTCACCTTTAAAATAATATAAATAGATTTTAAGAAATTATATTAAAATTTATTATATTAATTTTGGTAAAAAACATTTAAAAAAACGTGTGTCTCAAAATATAAATTTTATTTCTTAATTCTCTTAATTAAAGAATACAATTAAAATAATTTATAATTTGAAATGTATATTCATACAAGTAGTTAATAAAGGGTAGAAAGGGAATTTTTAAAAAGTCAAAGTTTTAACCGTTAAATATAACTATCTAAGTTAAAACAAGGACTTGGCAAAAGATAAACAAGAAGTGAGGGACCTAAGTGTCCTAATATAAAAAACTTAGGGACTTGAGTGTCATTTTACCTATTTCAATATTGTGAACCTAATTCTTGAATATTATCGTTGAAATTGATTTCATAAGGAAAATTTGCAAAATTCTTACGTGATTGTATTTGTTGAGTGTCAATATCCACATTCTTCTGTAGCTCATTTGTGTAGGACACTTTGGTGAAATATATTTTGTTCTGTCTCCTTTGACGTAGTCATTCTAATTCTGTGTGGTACAAACAAATACATTGGTATATTCTTGTTGGAGGTAAACCATATTTCTATTTGGTATGTTGAATAATCAACTTAAATAAATATTTCATACCACTCACTTTTGGATATTCACTGAAATATATGCTTCATTAAAAACCTTATTAAGAAAACCCATTGGGACATAACTTGATGAAGGGAAAAGAGTACATCAATTCTCATGGGTTGTTACACATATTCAATCCGTCTCGTTAAAACCTTAACCGGAAAACCCAATAGGGAAAAACCATGGTGAAGGAAAAAATGCATAATTTCGACATATTCTCTCCCTCATTGCAACATTACATATTTCCGAACACATTAGATACTTGCGCACTTGTACCTTGATGTCTTGGTTAATAAAAAATAATAATTATTTTTGGATTTTCACTTGAGGATATTTATTGTTAGTAATATCCTTTTCTTGATCGAGAAAAATAGTATAAATTTTTCTTATAATCAATATTTGGCATGCCTCTTTAAAAACCTTACTAGGAAAAACCCAATGGAAAAAAACTGAGTGAATGAAAAAGAGTATAGTACACAAATATCACATCCTCCTCATTATGACATTGATTATTACAACAATTATTCCAAGTATCATCTTTTAATTCATACTTTAAATAAAGTATGTTATTCATGACCTTTTATACTCCAGATACTTATCAATTTTTGAGAAATTTATATTTAGACGCTCTATGTACTTCATGCACCTATCGTGCTTCAGGAACTTGTTGTGATGTCAAACACCTTTCATGCTAACTCTAGAATTGGCTGAAGTGAACAGTTTTCTTTGTAAAAACTTTACTTCATTAAACTTTTTGGTGGATCAAAAAATAAATTAATATTATAAAAAGATAAATAATATTGAATACTTTTCTATAGAATCTGATAAATAAAATTAGATACTTGAATAATTTTTTAAGGAGACTATTCTGCACGTACTATTGACTCATTATCTAGGGGTGAGCATGGTTCGGTTTGACTCAATTTTTTGCCGTAACCGAAACCGAAATCGAATGATTCGGTTTTTAAAGTTGTCGGAACCGAACCGAACGGTTTTTTTTGATTTGGTTTTATCAGTTTTCGGTTCACTATATGTTCGGTGCAGTTTTTTTTTTGGTGTTGGTATGTGTTTAATTCGATAGTTGGATAGATTTCAAAGGCCTTCACATGAGGCATTTTGTTTTCCATATATGAAGTGTTTGATTTTCATGTTATTAACCCATGTAGGGAATTGCATTTTTAGAACTTAAATATTATATATTAGTCATAAACAAATAATTTTAAAGAATATTTATAAACTTTAGTGTGTATGTTTTCCTTCAACAAATATTAATTAATGAAGAAATTTTTAAAACATATCGACTAATGACTTATGTAAAAATATGTTGCATATTATTACATTTTTAAGGGCGGAGCATGTCATATATGAACATTTTTATTTTCAAAATTTGCTCCATTATCTATCCCATTGTCATAATATCTTCAACAATATAAATTAAATTCAAGAATGTCTTAGTTTTTGTATTTTTTTCGGTTCGGTTTTTCGGTTCGGGTTTAGCATAGAGAAACTGTACCGAACCGAACGTTTTTGGTTTTTTAAAAAGCTTATACCGAACCGAACGGTTTTGTCGGTTTTGTCGGTTTTGTTGGTTTTTTCGGTTTAATTTTTTTCGATTTTTTGGATCGGTTCGATTTTTCGGTTTTGTTTTGCTCACCCTTACTCTTATCCATGCTTTAAGATTAAAAACAAAATAATATTACAATAATCACTTATTAATAGGATAACAACTAATTTGCAATTAAATATACAATAATTGAACGCCTGCTTCATATTTTAATCTATTTGCACCTGTTTTATTTACTCTTGTGGTTGACCAGAAGAATTTTTTGATCTTAAAACTTTCATCAAATTTAAGAAAATGACAGGAAATGAAACTAGTTACGTGTTTTATTTTTGGACAAGTGGTAACGTATTTGTTTTTGTTGTTCTTTTCTCAAATTTCGATTGAAGTTTCCAATGTTCCTGCGTCTGACATGACTAGGTATTGGTCCATATATATTTAACAACCTTAATTATAGTTATATATACACGAATGAGATTTTTTTAATGATAAAATGACCTCAAAGAAGTGTTGATGAATAATGGACAAATTTAAATAATACTACAAATAAAACTATAAAAAAATTATTTTTAATAGTGTGGTTATACCTTAAAAAATGATTTCATGTTAGTGATTTGTCGGTTGTTTTCTAATGTATGACTACCACTCCTTTCTTTATAATGTACTTTCTAAACTAGGGTGAAATATAACTCAAATTGCCTAGAAAAATCTTTTAGAAAGTACTTAAAAATAAAAGAGAATATTAGAAAGAAATGAGAGAAATTTAGAAATTCAGTCTTTGAGATAAAATGTGAGGATGGGGTGTAAAAATAGTTATAATTAGACAAGCACTTGACATCAAACCAGACTGTTACTGGGTCATTTCTCCATCACTCGACCACAAAAATATAGGGATAAGGCAATAAATTTTGTAACAATAGTATCAATGATCAAGGAGAGGGGAATTAACAGAGGTTATGAGAAACGTTTTGCATTAACATTAGTAAATTTTTAAGGTTTAAGTATTTCCTTAGCTGATATTATAAAAAACTCCATACCCACATTGTAACAAAAAATTAAATTTTTTTACTTCACCAAGACTTCCACACTCTACATGACTTATAACCACCCCATGCCTTCACCGTTGTCATTGTCGGGGCTGGAACTGGGGTCGCACAAGTGGTGGTGGTGGTGGCGCGCTTGTATGGATAAACATATAGGTTTCTAATTACAATGGGGTTATATACTTATAAATGTAAATGAAATGTTTTTTTATAGAAACTCATTGTTTATGACTTGTTTCACAGGTTTGGTACAATGAAGGAATACAAAAAATTAGAAAAACTCAAGCTAAAATTATTGCCAAGATAGCTATGTAAATAATAAAAGGATTTTCATAAAAAAATATTTATAAAAAAATCCTTGACAAATGGCTATTAGAGGAAATAAATCTTTAGAAAGGGATCTCCTAGGCAGAAGATGGGTTCAATTGTACTTAAACACTGATGTCTAATAAAAAAAGATTAGGATTGATATCTTACGAAGTGAAGAAACAACCAATTTCAGTCACCAAATATTTTTTTGAGCTAAGACCCCCACATCACATACTTAACCCAGGTTAAAAGTAAATATTCCACCATATTTCCTTTGCATGAGTTTGGGAAGGCCAAGTGTGCACCACGGTTCTAGAAAGTGATCTAAAGACACTAGACCATGCTTTTAACAGAAGGTGACCTCAACCTTCACACTCACATATATGATTTTCAAATGCGTCTAGCCACTATAGACTAACCCTCTTAAATTTTTAAATAGTGATGGGCAATGTAGCTCAACCTTTCCATGTGCTAGTAAGTTTATCAATTCCTCCTCATTAGGGCTACCTCAACAAGGCTATGAACTTATGAAGAGTAAGACTCAACCTTAGGTCATAAGTCAGTTAATTCATCAAGTACGTTCGACTAGGATCGCTTACTTAATATATGGATTTATTAACAATATACACTCAAACTTTTTATCATCAATTAGTGAATTCATCAAGTGCGTATATCTAAGAGTACCCACTTAGGCTAAAAATTAATTTACAGTATACACTCATCCTTGATTGCACTAGGTGTGCACCATAATAAGGAGAAATAAGTGAACTAAACCATTTCTCGTCCAGTGAACGTCACCATCTCACCACTAAAGGTAACTAAATCGGCGAAACCCTCACTCACAATCTCACATTTTAAGTCATGATAGAACTCTCACCATCTCACCATTGAAGTAACGGCGGGAGCATTCACCATCATTACCGGTGAAGCTTTAACCATTGAAAACAAAGGTAACCTCACCATCTTTTCAGACGAATCTCACACAATCTCAACTATTCATTCGGGTAACTACCTTTACTGCATACTAGTCCTTTTATATATTTATTTTTTGAAAAAATAATTAGTTTGGAACTAAAATATTCCAGGTTTTCACAAGCAACATCTTCTATGCGGCATTAAAAAGGTATATTTGAATGGTCCATTGTCTTTATCTATTTTGATCATACAATGATTTATCCATTCTTTGTACGATATATTTTATAATGGATTTCTTTTTTACTAGGACGAATCCACTACAATATATTAAATGTTTGTGTGATTGTTTCCGAAGACGATTGTTAGAGTCCACAATTACAAAGAATTGAAATAGCATGAACATGGGCAGACTATATTTCTCGTCTGACCATTGTCGTTTCTTGCTGGTGTTATGAAATGGGAAAGGAAAAACAAAGATTATTGGAAGAAGCAGTAGAGTGTCTGGAGCAGACTGTGTTTGCATCATTACAAAATCCATAGTTACTAATTATGACTTGTATTATTTGATTTTAGAATTTGTGATATTTGACGTATTATTTAACTTGTATTGTTTGTTCAATTTTTTTATCCTAACGTTACTAATTATGTATGGATGGTATATGTTCTTCCAATCAACTATTTTTGTCTTAGTAAGTAAATACCCAGATGCACTTTCGAGGTTATTTAACATGTACAAAGTATGCTATAGTTTTGAAAACATGTTTGTGAATAATGTTGGTATTATAGTTGTTAATTTTATTTGGGCATCAGGGTATTTTGTCATGTCTTTAGACTTGAAAACCCATATTTGGTAGTTAGGTTCATGATTTAAACTAGATTGACTTGGAAATCCATATTGTATCTAACAATTCAACTCTAAGGAATTTTGTATGAGAATGATGTTAACCGTGACCAATTCGAACCAAGAAAACACTAGTCAAAAGATGTTATTAGTTCTCATAAACTAGTCATAATAGACCAAGATAAAATGGGGAAAAATATGCAATAATCAACAATGATAATAGCTGAATGTAACCAATAATTTTTGAAGAACATTAACAAAAATTGTTGTTTTCACACTGGATCTTTCTATTACAATAAATACACAAATAACTCAACATGAATTTCTTATATATATCTTTCAACCTATGACCCACAAACTTTCCACAAAACACAAACCAACAAACAATTATTGAATAATGTGTAGAGCTCAACATAAAGTATAATATGACTGTATAAGAAATTCGTAAGGTGGTTGTGAATTTTTGAAGTGAAGGAAAGCTCTATATATAGGGGGTAGAGCTGTTACGAGCAGACATCAAGGGCAACGAATCTGTACCTGTTACGAGCTGGGATTAAGGGTAACAAATATATGGACAACAAATCCGGCAAGCAACAGTTACACGTTACACAAAAGTGTTGTTACAAAGCTTGGAGACCAACGTGGTGGGGAGAAAAAACTGGGAGTCAAAACCAAATAAAAGCAAAACCTAGGACCCGGACCCGGGCTCGGACCGGGTGGGTGGTGCGCGTGTGGGCTTACCTATTATCTCTTAATGTGCATAGGTGTTAGTTCTTTGGTAGCTATTGGTAGCACAAGGTAGATAAATACCATATGTATTTACTAAACCCACCGATGTGGGAAACTTACAAAGTCACATAGTGACTTTCTACTTCACTACTAAACACACAACAGGCACCATGTGCCATTCAATGTTCCAACAATTTCCACACATTGAATGTCAAGGAAAAAGGTTTTGAAAAGAGCTAGAAAAGTTTTGGGAAAAGTTTTTGAGCGAAAATTGGATGAATTGTACTTAAGTGCCAATATCTTGCGATTTGAATTCTATCTCCACGACACTACTTTGGGACTTCATATAAAATTCCATGCTTTATCAGATGTTGGTTCAGATGTTTCACGAACTCTAAGTTGTATGTATTTTTCCTTCAAAAGTTGTGCCCTTCTAAGTTGAGCATACATTTCCTTAACGGTAATACTTCCAGAGTTTGATTTTAACCAAATTCACGTGTTTTAGTGTTTGATGAGATATGTATACTCAAAATGGTTTTAACCTTTAAAGCTTCAAGAATACTCAAATTAAAAGTTTAAGTTTCTGAATAATTGTTGCTTGAATTTGAACACTGTTGTTATTTTTGAAATGGGTTTGGTGTTAAGATGGGTTTTGGTGAAGTGTGTATTGTAAAATTATGTCTGGGTAAAAAGAAATTAAGGAAAAGTTTAGAATATTTTTGAGAATCATTGGGATTTTTGTATAGTTTCAGAAAAGATTTGATGGAAAAAACGCGGTGTAATGGATGTAGGAGATCTGGGTTTATAGAAAGATTGTGTGATAGTTGATTTTTGAAAGGTAGATGAAGTTTGAGGTGGGTTGTAATGGAGTTGAAAGAGTTGAGTTGGAGAAGAAGGGGAAATGTAAAGTAGGTATTGTGATAGTGAAGGGCTCGATTCTTCGACAAGAAAGAGAATTTTTTTTTTCAAAATTCATATTCATTTATACGTTCGCCTATTGATAGGTGTAGGCGTGCATATGTACCTCATGTGAACCGCATATTTTTTCCTTCAGTTGTAGGCACACAACAAGAAGTATTATAGGAATATAGTAGTTTCATGGGTGATCTCATGATTCCTATGAATCATCAATTTAATTTTTGGTAATCTCTAAAGTAGCTTCATCATCTCTATGTTCATATAATTACAGCCATAGTATGTCTGTCAATTTACGGTTTGATTACACACCGGGAAATCCCTCCTTGACTCATATAGTTTATGTTAAGCCTCATAGGTTTGAATAACTAGAAGGAAATTCCATCTTCCATGTTAAAATTTCTGCATTAATGTAAAGGTTTTACGATCTTTTCTGGAATAAAGTATTTCTAGGTGTACAAAATGTATTGAGATTGATAATATGATTTATTTTCTTCAAAAATCAAGTATTATTTTTTTTTATCAGCAAATCAGGTACTATTTTAATTTTAGAGTATGATGAAAACTTAACCTAATAGAAGAATCCCTAAATTTGTTTTATTGTTAAGTCTGGTTGATGTTATAATTGGAACACAACAAATAAACATAAGTGTACTTTGTATCTAGTGGAAGTATAATTGTTAAAAATGAAGAGATGAGTTGTAAGATAGATTTATATTCATGGAAGATCAAGTTTTGGTTTCAAAACAAGCTTCACTAATATGAAGGTAAAACATGTCCTTTTACTATTAACCACAGTCTCTTGTTTTGGTTACTAAAAATGATTATATAAGTCCATATTCTATGAATGTCTCTTTTATGGAAATTATATTTTCTTTAACCATGAGGAATATATCATCGCAAATAATTATTACCAAAAAGGTAAGTTAGCTAGCAAGGAAATTCATGCTACTAAATTACACGGTTTGGTTATGATTGTAATTTTCTTCTTTTGCAATTATTTTGTTTTATAATTATCCATGTGGGCGTGGCAATCCTTTGTCTTTATCTTTTTTCAGCCCTTACAAAGTGATATAATGCGTGTGTAGATATAACGGACGAATAAGGGGTCAAAAAAATATGAGGGACTTATTTGGTTCGATGGGAAAGATAAGGGATCAAAGAGTTGCAAAAGAAACATAAGGTATAAAGCCTCATTTTAGGGTTAGCTTCATAGATTGGTTTGCATTCCCGCCGCGCTTCTGTTATCTTCTGATTTCATCTACGAGGTATGTGTCTTCCTTTTGTGATTAATTTTTATATGCGTCTATATATGTTAACCAAATACTAGTTCAGCAGATCTAATTAGGGCCTTTTCCAGTAATATGTTTCTTGTATTGCAGAGATATTTTATAGAGTGGAAATGCGATATCAATTACATTACTTGTAAAAGGTTGTTGACCATGGCATTTCAACAATTACACAGTAGGCCTATTGTTCAGTCACAGCCTCAAGGGATGACAAGGTCAGGTTTTAATGATTTCTCAGGAAGTCTTAAAGCAATATTTAGAAACCCTTTGCTCGGATGAGGGTACTCTTTGAAGGGAAAACGAGAAGTCTGAGGGTGAAGAAGAAAAAAATGAGAAGATTGAGGATGAAAATGAAAAGGATAATTTAGAAGTGAAGGAAAATGGGTCGAAAAAGAGAACCCGAGCTAATAAGGAGCCAAAAACTCCAAGTGTGTCCACAATTCAACGCCCTCAAAGGGAACGCAAATCTATCATAAGGTTCGATGATGAATCACCGGAGCAAGACATTCTCAAGCACACCTCATCACCATAGGTTCCCAGCTTAAACCCCATGTAGTTTCGAGAGCATTATTAACAATTACAGGCCCACCTCTACCCCAATAACACTCTGGAAATACTTTAAATCTTGATCAGTAATGTGTTTACCTCTTGGATAGTTGATATAGTTGTCCTCAGTAGCATCTTCTCTAGATGAAGCTTTTCATTTAGTTTTTTCTACCAAGTTTAAGCAAGTGCAGCTTTGGTCAGAAAGTCTAATTATGTCTTTTATAAGCTGTTTGTGCTTTTTGTAAGAGAAGAGATACCCAATCCATACCTAACAAAGACTTCAACACGAATATGTCCACAGGCTGAGAACTCATCAGGTATATTTAGTTTTTACGCAACTTATTAGTCTTTGATACTCGTATATATGGTTGCTAATATATATTCATCAGGTATATTATGTATGTTGGGATAGATTACACGACTGTTAATGTTTCTGTAGATAGAGCCCATAACTGGAGTTCAAAGGACATATATTTGATTTTTTTGTTCAAAGCATATATTTGATAAAAATGTAGTATGACTTGCAAGATTTATTTTTCTGAGTTAATGATCATTTATGGTTTTTTTTTTTTTACATTTCCCGAAAATTTGTTGAGAAAATCTGAAATTTCAAGAATTTATCTCCTAGCTAGCTTCCTGAACCAACTAACTGCTAGCTTCTGTAAAACCCACACATGCTTATCAGTTTAAGTTTTAAACCACTATGTTATGTACTATGCCACTCTGTAAATTGTTAACTTAAATATTTGCAAATGTTGGTAGTTTGAGGTGAAATTATCTGCACATTGTTTGTTTTGAATTTAAGCCAATCCTGCCTTGTTAGTGCTTCGGTTTATGTTCTTTCTCATAACCTTTTACACGCAGAGGAAGCTATTGAATCTGGGAAATTGCCTTCTCCCCTAATTCTGGAACCCAAAGGTATAGTAAAGCTCATTCTATTTGTTCAATTGTATGAATTTTCAGCACACAAATGAAGTATTTCAATTTACATAACTAATGCTTAAATTTCTTGCTTATAGGAAGACGATAGTCTTTGGTTTTCAGTGCAGAAGGCTTCATGAAACTCTTTTTCTGAAGGATGGTGTTGTTAAGACAGCACCCAACAATTTTTTTTTCTTTCGGAGGGGGCACAAATGTTGCTTTTTTTTTTTTTTTATCGGATGTCCCCGAAGGGACAAATGTTGCTTAATTATAAAACATTGTTTAAAAGTTTCTAGACTGTCCAGTAATAACTCTTTTTCTTTTCATCTTTATAAAGATATTCTCGTATTTTGTGCAATAAAGATATGCAGTTTGTATTTACGTTGTTCAGTTTCAAACTCTCAAGGTTGCAAGTAAAATTTAAATATTGATGACTGATTAGTCATGAGTGTCCGTACTTTAAGACGATCACACCAATCTACAGTAACAATTATACTAATTTATGTTTGATGTGAGTATGTCTCATGTTTCCTATATAGATGCTGTTAAGATCAAGTCTAATCTTTGTTCTCAAATCACAATGTATATACACTAGTGTGGCACTTTATTCATATAGTGAAACATCGGATAGAAGACTCCTCAAACATTTAGCTTTTTGGCCTATCAACTCTAGTTGTATGAACTCGGACATCAGAAAGGTTTGTGCTATAGAAGTCTTTAAAAGGGACATCAACGATATAGCACTTTTTTTTAGTTGAACTAGTGGAGCTGATTCATCATTTTCTGGGACCCAATTTGTGTCAAAAAAATCGTTCAAGACCTGCTAAAAACTTGTTAAAGTGCAACCCTAGAACAATAGTACAGTTAGTTACTGAGTCTCTTTACGACATATACACAATCATGTTGAATAAAGTTCATTAAAAATATCACACTCCGTATAATTATTTCATATTCATTGGGTATACACCCACTTCAATTCTCTTATGCATGAATACTAGTGTAATAAGGAGTTTTACCAAACACTACATCAAAAAAGACAAATATTTTTAACATATTTTCTACATAGTGAGACTGATTACGTGAAATCTCATTACTGCCTCTAATGATTTTTATCTTTAGGATCATATCAATGTTGCCCATATCTTTAATTTACGATTATAAAATTAGAAGCAGTTAGTACCATAAATGAAAGAACCAAAAGATAAAAATGTCATATAGGTATTGACAAAAAACACTTTTAATTCAGATAGGCACATTTGCAGATGACTCCACACCAACCTACCCGCATATGTAGATTATTTAGTTAATAAACGCTTATTTTGCAGTTGGGCACAACACCTAAACTGATAGGCACGTGTGGGTTATACAGAAGCAGACTGTAGGTTCAAGGAGCTAATTAGGAGATAAAAATTCTTGAAAATTCAGTTTTTTATCAATAATAAACCTTATACAATTAGTAGATGTGATTGATAGGTCAAATGACAAGATTGTGATATATACACTACTAAACGTGAGCTTTCTTGCGACTAAAGTTTCCGCGATTACTTCATGTAGTCGCTAAAGAGTATATCTCTAATGACTACTTTATACTTTTTTCGACTACAAAGTAGTCGTACTTAAGTTTTTTTTTTCGACTACATGAAGTAGTCGTTAGTATTATACAAGTAGTCACTACTTGTTTTAATTTTTTAATTATTTTTTCCACCGACTTTGTGTTGTCGCTAATGAAGGTTATATATTTACGACTAATTCATGTGGTCGCTATTTGTTACTAATAACGCCGATATTTGCATCATTAGCGACTATTTCTTATAGTCGTTAATGTATGTCGCGTATTTATAACAGTAGGTTTTGTGTTGGGATTCTCAAACACCCATTATTTTACAACTTCCCTACTATTCTTTCAAAACTCTCCCAATTTTTTTCCACAATTCATCATCAAATATTATTTCAACACGTGGAAAAACTTTCCCGGCCCAACCAACAACGTGAGACCTCCTTAATTATCATCCCCATCTAAAGTTTCTCAAAAGTAGATATTTTTTGTTCTATAAAACTCTTTCAATTTTTTTTTTTGATTTGCATACAATTGTGTAGTTAATGCTAAATAGTATTAATTACTAGGTATTTCAACACGTGAAAAATCTTTCCCGGGTCATTCAACAACGTGTGATCTCCTCAATTATAAATTTCTAGGTATTTTTCTTTTATAAAACTTTTTTCATCTTTTTATTATTTGATTACAATTGTGTAGTTAATACTAAATATATAGTATCACTATGTATTTCGAAACATCTTAAAATTTTATATGATATATATATATATATATATATATGATATATTATTGTATGATATATTATTGTATGAGAAATAAATGCATAAATGAGATATATATTTTTTTGGTGATGTAATATTTTTTATGCATTTAATTTTATATTTATGTATTTATTTGGTGATGTAATATTTTATATACTTTTAATTTTATATTTATGTATTTATTTGGTGATGTAATATTTTGTATGCTTTTAATTTTATATTTATGTATTCAATTGGTGAAGTAATAATTTTTTTTTCATTTTATATTTATGTATTTAATTGGTGATTTAATAATATTTTTTTTTCATTTTATATTTATGTATTTAATTGGTGATGTAATAATTTTCCTTTTCATTTTATTTTTATATATTTAATTGGTGATGTAATGATTTTTTTTATTATATTTATGAGACATTTATGTTGTATTCTTTTATATTGGAATAGTTGATTATATTGGTAGTAGAGGATGGCTTCGCGTATTGATAAAAGTTGGATTACTTCTGCTCATCGTGTTTCGCGTGAATTTGTTATGGGGATAGAAGAATTTCTCGCATTTGCTCAAAAAATAAAGATTTTAAAGAAACTTTGTTCTGTCCGTGTAATGAGTGTCTGAATTATCGTCGGTTTAACGTGGTCAAAGTTAGGACACATCTTTTAAAATTTGGGTTTTTGTCCATGTATGAGATTTGGACAAAGCATGGTGAGAACGAGGAAATTCCCGAGACTCGATATGAAGAAAATGAAATGTTGAATGTCTATGAAGATTTGAGACCTAATTATGAGGGTGGTGGTCATTTGGGTGACACCGAGATGATAGACTCGAACAGTTCAACACGTGGCAAATTCAAAACGATGTTTTCTGAATTAGAGACCGAGTTATACCCACGTTGTACAGTAATGAGTTCATTAAATTTCCATTGTGAAGCTAACGCACGTGAAGGTGAAGAACAAGTGGACTAACACGTCTTTCACCGACTTGCTTAATCTTCTGCGTCGTGTGTTGCCCAAACCTCATACCTTGCCCGAGTCATACGAGGAGTGCAACAAAAAGTTAATAAGTTTAGGTATGGGGTACAATACCATCAATGTTTGCATGAACTATTGTGCTTTATTTTACAAGGAGAATGACTCCCTCGATAAGTGTCTAGTATGTAGTGAATCCAGATTGGACCCGAAAAAGAGTCAGAAAGTAGCGCATACGAAACTCCGATATTTCCCAATTGCCTTGAGGTTACAGCGACTTTATGTTTCGAGACACACTGCCGAAAATATGATTTGACACCGTACAGGGAAGAGTACAAATCAAGATATGTTGCGTCATCTAGTTGATGGTGATAGTGGGAAGAGATTTGTTCAGTTACATCCCGAGTTTGCTAGTGAACCTCGGAATGTGTTCTTGGGTTTGGGTATCGATGGTTTTTGTCCTTTATTTATGCAAAACAACTCGTATAGCATGTGGCTGGTTATATTGACCGTCTACAACTTACCACCTTGGCAGTGCATGAAGGAGACGACATTCCATTTTTGTTTGTTTATTCCTTGACCCCGTTCACCCGGCAAGGACATGGATGTCTTTATTCGACCTATTATAGATGAGTTGGACGAGTTGTGGGATAAAGGGATCCTTACATATGATGCCCACAAGAAGGAAGAGTTTACGATGAAGGTTTGTTTGTTGTCCACGACTAATAATTACCCTGCTAGGTCATTCACTTTGGGATGGTCGGGTCAAGGTTACTTAGCTTGTCAAGAATGCATCATTGAGGGTGAAGAAAGGGGTTGTTTACTTTGACCATAGACGTTGGTTACCCGCCACACATCGATTTAGAAAAGACAATGATTCGTACCCAGCTTCCGATAATAGGGGCCCATCGAAGAAATATACTCCTGCCGATATTCAAACACAGTTAGATTGGCTTCCCATTGTGTTTCTCAGTAAACACAAGGATTTTGGGGGCAAGATCGTGAAGCAAACTGTTCCACGGTGATTCAATTGGAAGAAAGAGAGTATTTTTATCGTTTACCTTATTGTCCGAAAATTTGTTGAAACATAACATTGACGTTACGCTTTACGAGAAAAATGTGTGTGATAGTTTGCTCGGTACAGTTATAGGTCTTGATGGGAAAGTTAACAAAGATAACGTGAAAGCGAGAATGGATCTTAAGGATATGAAAATCAGGAAAGATTTGTGGTTGACATCGAGAGACGGTAAACCGAAACCGAAACGAGCAAAGTATACTTTGTCAACGGAAAAGAGGAAAATAT
This sequence comes from Nemophila menziesii, assembly GCA_029959085.1. NCBI lineage: Eukaryota > Viridiplantae > Streptophyta > Magnoliopsida > Boraginales > Hydrophyllaceae > Nemophila > Nemophila menziesii. The sequence goes on from JARWIR010000002.1 coordinate 80,512,793, forward strand.
TTCTTGGCTGGTTGAAGGCACAGAAGTTTCCCGATGGTTTCGCATCTAGTTTGAGAAATAATGTTCAAAGTGATACGAGAAAGATTATCGGAATGAAATCTCACGACTGTCACGTGATGACGTAGTATCTTTTCGTGGCTAGTATCCTAGGGCTTATCAAAGGCAAAGCCATTAGTGATGCGATTATTGGGTTAGCTAACGTGTTTAGAGTCGTTTGTAATAAATATCTTGCAGGAAAGAGTTAGAATCGGGTAAGGCGAAAGTGGTTGTAATTATGTGTAGACTTGAAATGATTTTGTCTCCCGCGTTTTTTGATATAATGATCCACCTGGTTATACACTTATACGACGAAGATTTGTTAGGGGGAATGGTTCGGATGCGTTGGATGTACCCTTTTGAGCGGTATCTAATGAAGTTAAAGGAGTACATACGAAACCCGGCTAGGCCGGAGGGTTCAATCGCCGAGGGGTACGTCGTAGAGGAGACTTTGACTTTCATATCGCGTCATCTTCAAGAAGGAAAAACAAATTTCAATGAACCGGGTAGATATACCGAGACTGAATTTCAACCTAAAGATTTATCCGTATTTAAGAGTCAGTGTACTCCACTCGGTAAAAAAGAGTATCGTGTGTTGCAATACATTGAGAAGGAGCAAATCAACTGGTATATCCTACTTAATTGTGACGAAATCCAGCATTTGATGACGTAAGTTGATCATTTTATTTGTTATTTTTTTAATTCGGTATGAAAAACATATTGAATTTACTCTTCAAATGTGCAGGGAACACAAAGCCACGCTATCGGACCCTAAAGCTGATAAAGCTAGGAAACACCAACATAATTTTCGAGATTGGTTTTTGCATAAGGTATGTAGTTATTCAAATACCAATTTAGGTCTCAATATTTGACAATGTGGTTATTATTGTTTTTGTTGGTAGGTTTATGATATGGAAAAAGACAGCGATGCATTTGCTACTAGTGAGATGATTTCATTGGTTAGTAAATCTCATGGTGCAGTTTCTAAGTACGATTCCAGTGTTGTGAACGGTGTCAAATGAGTTACTTGTGAAAAAGGGAAAAAGGGTGAGTCAAGATTACGGGGTATGCACCATGTACGATGAAAAACCATATTACGATGAATTAGTCATGATTGTAGAGGTAACATTTGATGGTGGTTGTTCAGTTGTGTTATTCGAGTGTAATTAGTATAACACGAGTACTGCAAGGACAGAGAATGGGGTAACCATTATTAACACATCTATTTTTTTGGAGAGACGAGCCATACATCTTAGCCACACAAGCGAAAAAAGTATTTTATATTGATGAGATTAATTCAAGGATAACACAAAAAGGGTGGAAAGTTGTTTGGGAAATCAATGATAGACATGGATGGAGTCCCGAGTTAAGGTGTACAGAATCAATACCTACTGAAAACAAGAGTGTCACGATCCCTTTAGTGAACACCGAGATAGATTACTCACAGTTACACTTGACAACTGGTAAGGAGATCCAATTTGACCCTTCTCTTTTGCACGTAGCTTTAATTATTGATGAAGACGATGAGCTTTTTGACGACACGAGGGACGAGTATGCCGACGATGAAGTAGAGGAACCAATCTACGTTGATAGTGATGAGGAAGTTGTTGACACGAGTGGTTACGAGACGGACTGATTTAAGGATTGTTTGGATTTTTTATTACTGTTTTTTATTGTACGATTTATGATTACATGTTTTTTGATTGTTTGGATTTTGATTATGTGTTTATGATTGTATGGATTTTGATGATGTTTTACGATTGTTTGGAATTGTATTACGTTAATTTTATTGCTCGTTAGAAATTAATATTACTTTTTTTAAATTTATTTCGAAAAAAAGTTATTCGCAACAACATTGGCATTTTCCCAACTAGTTCTTACTTATGAACTAGTCGCTAATGACATGTATCATTCGCGACTACTTTGGAAGGACACGCGTTTCACTCTAACTATTAGCGACTACTTTGTAGTCGCGAAAAAACCCATGTGGCGGTCAAAATACGAACACGTGTCAGTCAGACAACATAATCCCGACTACTTAACTAATATTTCGCGACTACTTCATGTAGTCGCGGAAACCTTTGTCTTATATCTACTCGCCGAGACACTCCCTCTCTCATTTCCTTACACTACTCTTCATAAAAATCACTCCTCTCTCTCGATTTCTACCCTTCCAAGCTTGGATTGAAGCTAGAAACACATCCCAATCATCACAGAAGGTAATATTTTCATGATTCCACCACTTATTTCACTTTTTTTCCTAAGATTTCAATACATTTTAATCTATTTTTCATAACTAACCTAATTTTTTTTGCTTTGTGTTTAATCCGAATCATATGGGCATGGAATATACATCACAAGAGATTTTATTTCATCAATCAAGGTAAGTTTTTCAACAATTTTTTGTGATTTAATCTTCAAGTTTTTTTTCAATTTATTTTTGTTTTTGGATTATTTGATGTTATGATGAATTCCGAATATTAGAGGTAGTTTTAGGATGCTATAAATATTAGTTTTAACTCATATTAGAAGGTAAAATGGAAAAAATACTATGTGAATAATTTTCATGATTTAATTTGGCGATGATAGTGAAATCCGAATGTTGTAGGTGTTATTTGGGTGTGATTTATGCTATTTTTTACAATATTTAAATGCTAGATTGTGAAAAAATTGATTGTATAACTTTAGGGTTTAGTAGGGTTTTTTAGAATTTTAACAACATTTAATGTAAAATTATGAAATTAAAAATCTAGATATAATTTGCATTTTTAGGCCTAAAATTGTTTATATAAAATATGGGGACCAAACTGCAATTTAAAAAAAAAAGTGATGTTGTTACTTCTTCCATTTGGATGGGTTTATTAAGTTCACTTGATACAACACTCAAACAATCCCTTGACCAAAGCTCCCATAGTACCTTTTTAAGCTTTACCAATACAGGTATTTTGTCCATATTGAATTGTTCAAGATGTGTTCCTCGTTTCCATTATCTAACGATAAGAGGCATGTTGTTTACATGCCATAACTCTCCTAATACTTTAAAGCAAGCATCATCTGATTCCATCTTAACCACATACACTCCTTTGTCAAATGTACTAATTTTGACCTTACCAAACTTCTGCCACTAGGTTTCTACCACGTACTTAACCATATAGAATGGTTGTGGTTATTCTAGAAACTATCCCACAATACTGTTGGAATTTTTTAAATAAAGACAATTTATTTTATTAATTCTTTCATGTTTTTGGAAGAAGTGGAAAATACCATTTGTGTATAATAGTCCCACTTTATTATTTGGGGAAAAAAACATTGGAATTATTTAATATCAAATCATTCCTTATTCTTGATAAAAGATTAATGATTCTTTATATATATATTAGTTGTTATAGGAGTTACAAAAACTTGATAAAGAAAAAAACCGACGACTTTAATGAGCATTGACGAGCATTAATGTGACGGTTTTCTTTTCTTGTTTTTTCTTCTATAAATAGTGACTTTGTCACTTTCATTTCAAGAGGAGAAGAAAAAAGATTATTCTTGAGAAAATGGAAAAATATAGAGAGAATAGAAGGGAAAAAAAATATTCTAGAGAGAATAAAGAATAAAATGTAGAACGAAACTAAGAATTAGAAATACTATTATATTTCTCTCTCAAATATTCTAGTATAATATTTCTTTAGAGTAGAACATTTGTTAGAGATAACCGGCACGACCAGAATATCTTTTTAACACCAATTTACATTCCATGTAATAGTTCTTTTCTCGTATTTTCCATGTAAGTTTCGTTATTTTCAATTTATTGTAATAGTGTAGTATTACTTTAATTGAATATTATCTTTTGTTTTACTTTTGGAATTCCATTTCTCTATTTTTAATACCAGTGATATTGTTATTTTCCAACAATTTAAAAAGATATTACTTTTATATCACTGGTTGTTGTTTTTTTGAAATGGTTTTCCTATCTTGGTAGTTGCTTCATTATTGAATGCAAATGCCTTTCCGACGTGACTATGTTGGAGCCTTTCAATGGTTCCAACTACAAACGTTGGGCACAAAAGCCACTGATATGTCTTGAACAACATGAACTAGCCCTTGCCGTTCTCAAGGTATTCCCTGCCATTGAGGCCAATGGGGAATATACCAAAGAACTACATGCTAGGTTTCTGGCTCTAAAAATTGGGTTCAAGAAAGCTAATTCAGTGGTTAGAGGATGGATCTTGGATAATGTGACGAAACCCTCCTTTTATTTGTGTACCGTTGAGAAGTCAACAAAGACTATCTGTGAAACGGTTTAGAAAAGGCATGAGGGTGATGATTCTGATGAGAATAAGTACGTCACCGGGAAATGACCCAACAAGATCTAATTAGTCTCATACAAGTCGAAAAGTGAATCGACTCATGGATAAGTCCTTAGGTTTCCTCGTTTTTATGAGTTTAAGGATTACTTTGACCCCTTATATTATCACTTTTTAACTCTTGTTGCCCTAAATTTCATTCACAAACATGAATATATATCAATTGGATATTAAATATATGTGTGAATGAAGATCTGTGTGAAGAGATCTATATGGTGCAACATGAAGGGTTGGTGGTTTTGGATTAAGGGGATAAAGTATGAAAACTAATGAAACTGTTTTGTGTTTTTTTAAACGCGCACCGTGTTAATGAAATAGAATCCTAATAAAAGATGGATCGGTTTGTGCTACACTTTTATCAATATGTGTACGACATGATCCACTTTTTGTACTTTCATTCATGGGACTTACTTCTTTTATTCTTCTATTTGTGAATAAAATATGTGGGGAAAGATGAGCCTAAGGGAAAAATTCGTTAGAGTCAATTATAGAATTTACCTTAGTTAGTCTCACTTTGTTGGAAAGGTTTGACTCCATTGATATAATATCTAGTAAAAAAAAAAAAGAAAATCTTTATAATACTAGTATTCATAAATAAGAGAATTGTGGGGGGTGTATACCCCTTAATGGATATAAAATAATTATAATGATTATGATGCTCTTAATGAATAAAACCCAACTTGGTATTGTCCATATTGTAAAGAGACTAAAGTGGTGACCATTGGGTTATTATTATTTTTTATTTAATAAAGTACGAGAGATGTACTATTGATCTATATGATTCACTAACTTCTCATCCATATAATGTAAATTGTGCATACATGAGCAAATTAAAACTTAATGAATTCATAGCCATGTGTGGTGGTCCCATTGAGACGGACTTGATGAATTCACCGTTTAGGTTGTTATATATTCCTCATACTTAATGAATTCATAGCCATGCGTGGTGGTCCTTTTGAGATGGATTTGATGAATTCACCATTGAGGTTGTTGTATATTGCTCATAATATGCTTACAAGGAGACGTCATTGATGTTCCCAAGGGATGAGTTGTTAGAATCACCACAAATTCATAGCCCGTAAGGTTGGTTCTAAAGAGAAAGGACTTGATGAATTAGAGAGACACATAATGAGGATGAGCTTTATTGCTCTTAATGATCTCGAAATCCGAGAGGGTCGGCTAATGAGGCTAGACGCTCTTGGAGATCACCTATGTGCATGGAAAGGGTGATGTTTGAGGAATCTGTAACTATCAGTCGGGTAGAGTATGTGCTGTGAGGGTCTCGATCGAAAACTATCAAGTTCAAGAGTACGTTCACTTGATATGTTTTTGGTGGTTGCCTCACTTCACTACGTGTCAATTCAAATCGAAAGATATTGACACTTAAGTACAATTCACCCAAATGCTGATATTTATGGAAACCTGTTCACCTTCTTTCCCAAAGAACATGAGTGGGGGATTGTTGGAATTTTTTAAATAAAGACAATTTATTTTATTAATTCTTTCATGTTTTTGGAAGAAGTGGAAAATACCATTTGTGTATAATAGTCCCACTTTATTATTTGGGGAAAAAAACATTGGAATTATTTAATATCAAATCATTCCTTATTCTTGATAAAAGATTAATGATTCTTTATATATATATTAGTTGTTATAGGAGTTACAAAAACTTGATAAAGAAAAAAACCGACGACTTTAATGAGCATTGACGAGCATTAATGTGACGGTTTTCTTTTCTTGTTTTTTCTTCTATAAATAGTGACTTTGTCACTTTCATTTCAAGAGGAGAAGAAAAAAGATTATTCTTGAGAAAATGGAAAAATATAGAGAGAATAGAAGGGAAAAAAAATATTCTAGAGAGAATAAAGAATAGAATGTAGAACGAAACTAAGAATTAGAAATACTATTATATTTCTCTCTCAAATATTCTAGTATAATATTTCTTTAGAGTAGAACATTTTTTAGAGATAACCGGCACGACCAGAATATCTTTTTAACATCAATTTACATTCCATGTAATAGTTCTTTTCTCGTATTTTCCATGTAAGTTTCGTTATTTTCAATTTATTGTAATAGTGTAGTATTACTTTAATTGAATATTATCTTTTGTTTTACTTTTGGAATTCCATTTCTCTATTTTTAATACCAGTGATATTGTTATTTTCCAACAAATACAATTTCTACAAGCCTTACGTTGTTCATCTATGATTTTTTGAGAAGGAATAATAGTGAATCTGCCATTGATTATAGTTGGGGGGTGACATAATTAAGCTTGAGTTCTTTTGTTATGTTTTCATCAAAAAAAAAGACCATGATTTAGAAAGAGACTTAGTAATTGCAGTTTCCCTAATCATAGATACCTCATGCAATGATGAGACCTGAGACTCTTAGAAGAAAATATGATATACAACTTTGTTTGTTTCCTTCGTACGAACTTTGTTCAGACCTTGAGTTGTTAAGGATGGAAAATCTTCCAATTTATCCGGGCTTTTATTTTCATTCACATCCACTCCAGATCCAAAATTTTAAAATTAAAACTATATGAAATTTGTAAAGACTACATTAATTTATATAATACAATCCCAAATTAACAAGAGACCATCCAAAGCAAATATTGTGGTTCATAAAACAAGCGATTCCCAAGCTAAATATGATTTGATTAATAAAAAAATATTTTAATATTTTTTTAAAGAGCCTTATTCAACACTAAAATGGAAAAATAGTAAGAATTACACTACAAAATTGAATGATTGGTTGGTTATTAATGGTGTAATGGTGTTATTGACTTTCTTGTTATTTGTTCTCTTCTCCCTGTGTGTTTTATTTTTTAAAATGTGATAATTAACTAGTTTAATATTTATTTTTAGCTACAAAAGTTTTAAAACATATGTTTGGACATGTGGTCCACTTAGGTGGGTTGAATGTGGTCCAAAACATTGTAGTGATTCTGGACAAGACTTGGTTATCGTGATAAATTCGAATAACTCCCTCATCTCACCTGTAACTAATAATCTCGAAGGGATATCCGAGTAGAATTGGCTTTATAAGAAATCTTACCATTTAATTATGGTGAATTATCAAAGTTTACGATGAGGGTTTACAGAAAATTGTACTTGATACTCTAGGGAGATTTTTTGGTTCCTTTCCATCTTGGCTCGAGGTTTCCTTTGAATTTTGACTTGTTAATTTCATCTCAATCTCTAGTATCAATTGTGTACTTAGGATATACACATTTAAACTTAAAAATTATTTTAAAAAGCTCAAACAACACATATATATCCTATATTGAGCAATAACTCAATGAATGTGAAACATAGGGATAAATTCCACCTTTATGCTCACAAATCCCCCCGATGTCTACTTAGTCACTAAGTATATTACAAAAAATATATATCAAGACCCCAAAGAAAAGTTTTTTCATCCCACCAAAGTCATTACAAACTAAAATCCAAGGTCCAGCAAATTCAATAACAGAGAAATAATTTATGACCCTAATGAAATTCATGAAAATTCTCATAATGTAATACTCAAGAGATAATACACCATGGATACTATTGATACAAATAATCAACACAATAAAATTTTAAGATTTAACTCGTTTTGTAATGAAAGAAGGAACCAATATCAACTTAGCTTGTTGTCATAGTTGTAGGTTGTTCCACGTTCGTCGCATAATGTCTAATAACCCACTTACCTACTTCTTATCCACTCAAGAATTATTAAACTACATAACTAGTAATCTTGAGGTCATTCGGTAATTGTTGGAAAAATAACAATCACTGGTTTTAATAAATAAAGAAATGGAATTCCAAAAAATAGTAAACGAATTAATTCTCAATTAAAGTAATACTACTCTATTACAATGGATTGAAAATAATGAAACTTACACGGAAAATATGAGAAAGGAACTATTACACGGAATGTAAATGGCGTTAAAAAGATATTCCAGTCGTGCCGGTTACCTCTAACAAAAGTTCTACTCTATAGAAATATTATACTAGAATATTTGGGAGAGAAATATAATAGTATTTCTAATTTTTTAGTTTCGTTTTACATTCTATTCTTTATTCTCTCTAGAATATTTTTTTTCCCTTTCTATTCTCTCTATATTTTTCCATTCTCTCAAGAATAATCTTTTTTCTTCTCCTCTTGAAATGAAAGTGACAAAGTCACTATTTATAGAAGAAAAAGCAAGCCAAGAAAACTGTCACATTAATGCTCATATTAAAGTCGTCCGTTTTTTCTTTATCAAGTTTTTGTAACCCCCATAACAACTAATATATAAAGAACCATTAATCCTTAATGAAGAATAAGGAATTATTTGAAATTAAATAATTCTAATGGTTTTTCCTCCATATAATAAAGTGGGACTATTATACACAAATGGTATTTTCCACTTCTTCCAAAAACATGAAAGAATTAATAAAATAAATTCTCTTTATTTAAAAAATTCCAACAATCCCCCACTCATGTTCTTTGGGAAAGAAGGTGAAGGTTTCCATAAATATCAGCATTTGGGTGAATTGTACTTAAGTGGCAATATCTTTCGATTTGAATTGACACGTAGTGAAGTGAGGCAACCACCAAAAACATATCAAGTGAACGTACTCTTGAACTTGATAGTTTTCGATCGAGACCCTCACAGCACATACTCTACCCGGCTGATAGTTACAGATTCCTCAAACATCATCCTTTCTATGCACATAGGTGATCTCCAAGAGCGTCTAGCCTCATTAGTCGACCCTCTCGGATTTCGAGATCATTAAGAGCAATAAAGCTCAGCCTCATTATGTGTCTCTCTAATTCATCAAGTCCTTTCTATTTAGGACCACCCTTACGGGCTATGAATTTGTGGTGATTCTAACAACTCATCCCTTGGGAACATCAAGGACGTCTCCTTGTAATCATATTATGAGCAATATACAACAACCTCAACAGTGAATTCATCAAATCCGTCTCAAAAGGACCACCACGCATGGCTATGAATTCATTAAGTATGAGGAATATATAACAACCTAAACGGTGAATTCATCAAGTCCGTCTCAATAGGACCACCACAGATGGCTAGGAATTCATTAAGTTTTAATTTGCTCATGTATGCACAATTTACATTATATGGATGAGAAGTTAGTGAATCATATAGATCAATAGTACATCTCTAGTACTTTATTAAATGAAAAATAATAACCTAATGGTCACCACTTGAGTCTCTTTACAATATGGACAATACCAAGTTGGGTTTTGTTCATTAAGAGCATCATAATCATTATAATTATTTTATATTCGTTAAGGGGTACACACCCCCCACAATTCTCTTATTAATGAATACTAGTATTATAAAGATTTTTTTTTATTTAACTAGATATTACATCAACGAAGTCAAACCTTTCCAACAAAGTGAGACTAACTAAGGTAAATTCTATAATTTACTCAAATGAATTTTTCATTAGGATCATCTTCTCCCACATCTTTTATTCACAAATAAAAATAAAAGAAGTAAGTCCCATTAATGAAAGTACCAAAAGTGGATTATGTCATACACCTATTATCAAAAGTGCAACACAAACTGGTCCATCTTTTATTAAGGTACTATTTCATTAGCAAGGTGGTCGTTTAAAAACCCAAAACAATTTCCTAAGTTTTCATACTTTATCCCCTTAATCCAAAACCACCAACCCTTCATGTTGCACCATATAGATCTCTTCAAATAGATCTTCATTCACACATATATTTAATATCCAATCGATATATATTCATGTTTGTGAATGACATTTAGGGCAACAAGAGTTAAAAAGTTGTAATATAAGGGGCCAAAGTAATCCTTAAACTCATAAAAACGTGGAAACTTAAGGACTTATCCATGAGTCGATTCACTTTTCGACTTGTATGAGACTAATAGATCTTGTTGGGTCATTTCCCGGTGACGTACTTATTCTCATCAAAATCATCACCCTCATGCCTTTTCTGAACCGTTTCACAGATAGTCTTTCTTGACTTCTCAACGGTACACAAATGAAGGTGGGGTTCGTCACATTATCCAAGATCCATCCTCTAACCACTGAATTAGCTTTCTTGAACCAACTTTTAAATCCAGAAACCTAGCATGTAGTTATTTGGTATATTCCCCATTGGCCTCAATGGCAGGGAGTACCTTGAGAATGGCAAGGTCTATTTCCTGTTGTTCAAGACATATCAGTGGATTTTGTACCTAACGTTTGTAGTTTGAACCATTGAAAGGCTCCAACATAGTCACGTCGGGAAAAAGCCTTTGCATTCAATTATGAAGCAACTGCCGAGATAGGAAAAACCATTTCTAAAAAAACAACCAGTGATATTACAAGAATATCTTTTTAAATTGTTGGAAAAATAACAATCACTGGTTTTAATAAATAAAGAAATGGAATTCCAAAAAATAGTAAACGAATTAATTCTCAATTAAAGTAATACTACTCTATTACAATGAATTGAAAATAATGAAACTTACACGGAAAATATGAGAAAGGAACTATTACACGGAATTTAAATGGCGTTAAAAAGATATTCCAGTCGTGCCGGTTACCTCTAACAAAAGTTCTACTCTATAGAAATATTATACTAGAATATTTGGGAGAGAAATATAATAGTATTTCTAATTCTTAGTTTCTTTTTACATTCTATTCTTTATTCTCTCTAGAAATTTTTTTTCCTTTCTATTCTCTCTATATTTTTCCATTCTCTCAAGAATAATCTTTTTTCTTCTCCTCTTGAAATGAAAGTGACAAAGTCACTATTTATAGAAGAAAAAGCAAGCCAAGAAAACCGTCATATTAATGCTCATATTAAAGTCGTCTGTTTTTTCTTTATCAAGTTTTTGTAACCCCCATAAAAACTAATATATAAAGAACCATTAATCCTTAATGAAGAATAAGGAATTATTTGAAATTAAATAATTCTAATGTTTTTTTTCTCCATATAATAAAGTGGGACTATTATACACAAATGGTATTTTCCACTTCTTCCAAAAACATGAAAGAATTAATAAAATAAATTCTCTTTATTTAAAAAATTCCAACAGTAATTACATAGGATTAGGGGTAAAGTGTGTTATATTTAGGTAGTTCAGAGTGAGCTTTTGGCTCTCTCCTCGTTAGCCAAACAACCAATCGCCTATGAGCTTGAGTTTACGCTTTAAATTGTGCTTAATAGACTAACACATATGCCTCATGTTTGCACCTACAACTCCTATGCCTCAAGTGTGCCTCGAGAATCTAGTACACGTGGGATTGAAACATTTGTTGTTCCTCATGAGAAAAGTCAAGATAACCTCTAATTTCACGTATATATGATTCCCAAAATATTGAGTACCACCTCATGATTCCTAAGCTCTATTAGGATTGTCTAATCTTCTGAAAAGTTGTAAGTGCGCACTACCTCGAACATGTTATGCGTGATAAAGTGTAACCAAACCTTGAAACATGGTAGAATCTAGTTCTTCTCAAATCTCTAGCCAATGTACCCTTAAATTTCCTTGTAATTACAAAACTAATAATATAATTGTGAATGCCGTTAAATCAAAGCTGTCCAAATCCCAAATCACCACCTTGTCATGACAAGGCACTGGAATGTACGAAACCCATATTTGTTTCGTAATTCTTGATGTGAGAAAAGAACCTTAACTCCACAAACTGGTATTTGATTATTGTCTATTCTATGAATATATATATATATATATATATATATATATATATATATATGAAACTCTTTCACCATTGGATCATAAAAAAGTATATGATATTGCGTGATTCGACTCCATCCCATCTTCTCAACCAACATGAAGAAATTGTTAACTTCCCAATTTTTTCCATCCCACTTTAAACGCTTGTCCCCAACTAATTGGACTTCCCTCAATTAATGTCTCAAGTTTAGCGACTAGTGGTGTCTCGGTTGTTTGATCGAGTTGTTTGGCCTTACATCATCACCACCCACTTTCTCTTTATTCTTGGGTTAAACATTTTTCTTACCTTTAAGAGTACCCACCGCTGTCATTCTTCTACACATTTTAAACTTGGAATACTCACAAATCACCAAAAAAATTCGACTACATTTCGATAGGATCTAAATTCCACCAAGCTCAAACCTTAACCAATTCAAGAACTCACAAACACTAAATCACGAGGACCAATGGAAGCACAAAATTTCCGATTTATCCCATTACTTTAAGCTAAACTCAAACAATTTCAAACTTTTTTTAAGTAAGGAAAAGTGGGTTTAACTTTATTATGTGATTAAAAAATCACCGGTTTTGACAAATCAGAAATCGACTTCCAGAAACAAAAAAAAACAATTTCAATAAAAGTAAAATGTAACTATTACAAGAATTGAAATACAAACAGAAACAAAACAATTACACCGAAATTAGAAAAGAAAACAATTACACAAAATATGTTGTTAAAAAGATATTTCGGCGTACCGGTTACCTCTAACGGAGAGACTACGTCTATTACAATATTTCAGAGTGTAAGAGAGGTAGAGTTTTCTTTTCGTAGAGTGGGAGCTCTTTATATAGGGGAGAGGTGAGAAGTCAATCCTTTTCCAGCAGAAACGTCCCCATTTAGTCCCTTGATTACCTCCCATAATTGACTTGATTGAGTTGACGGTTTTGATTTGCTCTTAATCACCACATTTTTGATATTCTGTAACAGTTGGTTGACTTGATATTCCCATGTGTTGACTCTCTTCACCCATTTCATTTTTCATTTTTTGAATCCCCAAACTCCCCAACTCCTCCACGAACCCACGCCCCACGCCCCACGCCCCACCCCGTCACCGGTGCCGGTGCCGGTCCAGGCGGGTGGGTGGTGGTGGTGGTGCGTGCGGGGATTTATTATTCCCTTATGACTTCAATAGTAACTAGTTATTTTGATAGGAATACATAGTAAGTTATTTTATATAGATAAAATTTTGTTACTCACCTCCTATGTGGGACAAAATCCTTCACAAAATTTGTCTTTTCCACTTTTTAAAGGGAATAGGAAGAGTCTTGGTTAATCCTTAATAATAATCTAAGTCTCTTCCACTTCTCTTAATATAACATGATTGGATGATAGATTATACTCTTAAATTTATAATTGTATAAGTTTAATCCAACAATCCACACTCAGGGTCTTTTGGAGAGGCAATGATCAGGTTTCCATAACTATCAGCATTTGGGTGAATTGTACTTAAGTGGCATTATCTTTCGATTTTAGTTGACACATAGTGAAGTGAGGCAACCATCGAATTACGTTTAAGTGAACTTACTCTTGAACTCAACGGTTTTCGATCGAGATCCTCACATCACATACTCTACACTGCTGAAAGCTATAGTTCCCATGAACATCACCTTTCAGTTCATCAAGTCCTTCTCTAAGGACCACCCTTTATGGGCTATGTACTTTTGTAGATTTCTTTATTTTAAGATTGTTTAAGGACGTTTACTTTTAACATTCTATTATGAAGTTTGGGTCTCGCGATTACTTGTGAATTCATCAAGTCCTTCTCGAAAGGACCACCATTTAGGCTATGAATTCTCTATGAGCTTAAACACTTAGTACGTCTCATTCATCAAGTCCTTCTCAACAGGACCACCACAAGTGGCTATGAATTTTAAGACGATTCTTTTTTAGCCACATGGATAGAGAGAATCACATTGACTCATTAGTCACATGTTCCCCATTAATGGGTTTCAATCCCATCCCCCTCGACATAATTATGACTACTCTCCTCGTTAAGCCTTTGGTAAATGGATCAGCTAGGTTGTTCTCTGATCGTACAAATTCCAAGGCTATCACACCATTTTTCAGTAACTGTCTTACTAACCCATGTCTGATTCGCATATGTCTCTTCTTCCCATTATAGTCTCTATTATGAGCGACTCCAATGGAAGCTTGTGAATCACAGTGGATACACATAGGTGTGGCACTTCCTGCCCAAAGTGGCACATCTGATAGGAGACTCCCAACCACTCAGCTTCATGCCCAGCTAACTCTAGTGCTATGAACTCAAATTGCCTAGAAAAATCCTTTAGAAAACACTTAAAAATAAAAGAGAATTTTAGAAAGAAAGGAGAGAAATTTAGAAATTCGGTGTGTTTGAGATAAAATGTGAGGATGGGGTGTAAATAGTTGTAATTAGACAAGCAATTGACATCAAACAAGACTGTTACTGAGTCATTCCTCCATCAGTCCACCACAAAAATATAGGGATAAGGCAATAACTTTTGTAACAAGAGTATCAATGATCAAGGAGAGCGGAATTAACAGAGGTTATGAGAAACGTTTTGCATTAACACTAGTAAATTTTTAAGGTTTAAGTATTTCCTTAGCTGATAATATAAAAAACTCCACACCCACATTGTAACAAAAAATTATATATTTTTTTACTTCACCAAGACTTCCACACTCTACACGGCTTACAACCACCCCATGCCTTCATCGTTGTCATTGTCAGTGCTGGAACTGGGGTCGCACAAGTAGTGGTGGTGGCGCTCTTGTAGGGATAAACATATAGGTTTCTAATTACAATGGGTTTATATACTTATAAATGTAAATGAAATGTTTTTTTTAATAAAAACTCATTGTTTATGACTTTTACCATGGTTTGGTACAATGAAGGAATACAAAAAAATTAGAAAAACTCAAGCTAAAATTATTGCCAAGATAGCTACATAGATAATAAAAGGATTTTCATAAAAAATTATTAATAAAAATATCCTTCACAAATGGCTATTAGAGGCAATAAAGATTTAGAAAAGGATCTCCTAGACAGAAGATGGGTTCAATTGTACTTAAACACTGATGTCTAATAAACAAAGATTACGACTGATATGTTAAGATGTGAGGAAACAACCAGTTTCAGTCACCACATACTTTTTTTGAGCTAAGACCCCCACATCACATACTTAACCCAGGTTTCAAGCAGATACTCCACAATATCGCCTTTGCATGAGTTTGGGAAGGCCACATGTGCACCACGGTTCTAGAAAGTGATCTAAAGATACTAGACCATGAATTTAACAGAAGGTGACCTCAACCTTCACACTCACATATATGATTTTCAAATGCGTCTAGCCACTATAGACTAACCCTCTTAAATTTTTGAATAATTCTAGGCAATGTAGCTCAACCTTTTCTTGTGCTAGTAAGTTTATCAATTCCTCCTCATTAGGGCTACCTCAACAAGGATATGAACTTATGAAAAGTAAGACTCAACCTTAGGTTATAAGCTAGTTAATTCATCAAGTACGTCTGATTAGGATCGCTTACTTAATATATGCATTTATTAACAATATACAATCAAACTTTTGATCATCAATTAGTGAATTCATCAAGTCCGTCTATCTAAGACTACCCACTTAGGCTGAAAATTAATTTACAATATACAATTATCCTTGATTGCACTAGGGTGCACATAAATGAGGAGAAAGAAGTGAACTAAACCATTTCTCGTCCAGTGAACGTCACCATCTCACCACTAAAGGAAACTAAACTGGCGAAACCCTTACCATCTCACAATCTCACATTTTAAGTCATGATAGAACTCTCACCATCTCACCATTTAAGTAACGGCGGAGCATTTACCATCATTTCCGGTGAAGCTTTAACCATTGAAAACAAAGGTATTCTCACCATCTTTTCAGACGAATCTCTCACAATCTCATATATTCATTCAGATAACTACCTTTACTGCATACTAGTCCTTTTATATATTTATTTTGTGAGAAAATAATTAGTTTGGAACTGACATATTCCAGGTTTTCACAAGCAACATCTTCTACGCAGCATTAAAAAGGTATATTTGAATGGTCCATTGTTGTTATCTATTTTGATCAAACAATGATTTTTCCATTCTTTGTACGATATATTTTATAATGGATTTCTTTCTTTACTAGGATGAATCCACTACAATATCTTAAATGTTCGTGTGATTGTCGGCCAAGACGATTGTTAGACCCACAATTACAAAGAACTAAAATAGCATGAACATGGGCAGACTATATTTCTAGTCTAACCATTGTCGTTTTTGGCTGGTTTTATAAAATGGGAAAGGAAAAACAAAGATTATTGGAAGAAGCAGTAGAGTGTTTGGAGCAGATTGTGTTTGCATCATTACAAAAGTCATTGTTACTAATTATGACTTGTATTATTTGATTTTAGAATTTGTAATATTTGACGTATTATTTAACTTGTATTGTTTGTACAATTTTTTTATCGTAACATTACTAATTATGTATGGATGGAATATATTCTTACAATCAACTATTTTTGTCTTGGTAAGTAAATACCCCGATGCACTTTCGAGGTTATTTAACATGTACAAAGTATGCTATAGTTTTGAAAATATGTTTGTGAATAATGTTGGTATTATAGTTGTTAATTTTATTTGGGCATTAGCGTATTTTGTGATGTCTTTAGACCTGAAAACCCATATTTGGTAGTGAGGTTCATGATTTAGACTTGATTGACTTGGAAATCCATATTGTAACTAACAATTCAACTCTAAGGAATTTTTGTTTGAGAAAGATGTTAACCGTGACCAATTCGAACCAAGAAAACACTAGTCAAAAGATGTTATTATTTCCCATAAACTAGTCATAATAGACCAAGATAAAATGGGGTAAAATATGCAATAATCGACAATGATAATAGCTGAAGGTAACTAATAATTTTTGAAGAATATTAACAAAAATTGCAGTTTTTACATTTGGATCTTTCTATTACAATAAATACACAAATAACTCAACATGAATTTCTTATATATAACTTTCAACCTATGACCCACAAACTTTCCACAAAACACAAACCAACAAATAATTATTGAATAACATTAACAAAATTGCAGTTTTAAAATCATTTCCTCGAGATTTTTACCTCTAAAAAAAGCTCAATGAAGTGAAAGTAAAGAAATAAGAGAAAGATGAATAGATCTATTTTTTACAAACAAGAGAAGTGTATCAATGGATTATTTCCCAAAGCCGTTCACGCTGGCTCTAGTGAACCATAATATATCACCATAAGAATGATTTATGAATAGGTTCGGTCCAACCCGTAAAACCCCCCATTATCACTTCCATTACCCCAATTGGAAAGCCACCTCAATTCCCCCACTTGAAAGAAACGTCCATTACCCCCACCGAAAAGCCACCGCCTTTTGAGATTATCATTCATTACGACAACTGAATTACCAAGATATTGCCCTATCAATGAACCCAAAGATCTCTTCTTTCTCCTATCTGACCACAAAATCTAAAGAACCTCCTTAAACATTAACCTATAATGTCTTCAATACTTCACATATAAAAACAAAGGCAAAACAATTCTTTGTTCTCCTTTGATTTCTTGTAGGGGAAAAGGTGTGATAAAATAACAAGTAAATAAGATAAATAAGCACACACACACACCTAAGACAAATACGATAAACTCTCTACAAGTGAACGTTGCAAGTAATGTGTAAGTTAAAAAAATATCGATCTCAGGGTCCACGAAAGTAAGTTTATAACTGTTGTAACTACCAAGTGAAATATAAGAAGTTGAACAAATAATACACAAGACACTAAAATATTTAACTTGTTTTTAAAGACTCTAAGCAATTAATAAACTAAGACTTAAATGAAAAAGAATAAAATAAAATATTAAAGAGAAGACTTATGAGAGTTTACCTCGAGAATTAAAAAGTAATCCCCACTAGGCTTGCTCAAGGTTCATTGTCTAAGGGAGAATTGTGTGATATGTAAGGAATAGTCGGGATACACAATTCCTTCTAACACCCGTCAATGTATAATTAGTAAGTAACCTTAACAATACCAGGGAACTCGGGTAAGGGGACCCTGCGCAATGATCGGTAATTCAATTAGAACCTATTAACTATCTAGTAAGGAAATCTCGTCAAGATCGCAACCACACACTAGACAATTATGTGGTGTTGTCTATAATAGAATCTCCCTCCGGCTTGACAGTCCAACTACTATTTGGGTACCCTTATACGTTGCGCATGGAAAGGACAAGAAACATTAAATTAAACACAAAATACAAAGTTATCACAAACAATCCATTTAAATATAAATCCAACTTCAATGAAACATAAAACAAGTATAGGGTTCATATTCGTACGTTATTTTCAAACTAAATAGAATTAATTTATTCTAAGGAAATAAAAACAAAGCAATTGATAATATCATATTCATGTTCAAAAGGCAAAATAGAATAAGAATACTATACTAATTGCTGAAAACTAATAAATAGAAGGGTTGGATTGGTATGAACAGCTTGCCAGGTTTTTCTTCTCTTCTTCTTACTTGCTTTTGAAAATTTCTAGATGTAATTATGACTAGGGACTGGGCAACGATACTTTTTTAAGGTAAAAGCGGATATATATAAAATTTTGGACAAAATAAGGTATAATGACTAAGTATCAGAATCAAATCCAACTCAAACCCGTGTTCCTAAATTAGTGGACTGGTGGACTTTTGATCTCTAAAATTCATAACTTTTCCGTTACATCTCCGAATCGAGTGATCTTGGCATCAAAACGACCACTTAAAAGACCTTTCCATATATATAATAGTTTCTTCAAATTTCTTTTCGATTTTCTACCATACTCAAAATACTACACATTTCTAAATTTTGACAACTCAAATTTTACATTCCAAATATGCTCAAAGTTTCCTTTTTCACCATGACTGAGGAGTTTTCTTGGTTTCTCCACTCCTTATATCATCATCGCAAGGCATATTAGCTTCCAAATGCCTAAGTGCTACACAAATAATAACACATAAATTATGTGCAAAAGATCTAAAGATATCAAAACACCTAAATCTAGAAAAGAAAGTGTAAACATAATAAATGTAGAAAAATCTTTTAATTAAGTACTAAATACCCTAAAATGATTTTAGGTGACTAGATGATCTATCCAATAAATTGAGTCATCGCTTCTTCAATGCTTCATACATAAGAAACCGAGCCAATAAAAACCAAACCAAATCCCAACCCACTCAATACATAAACTCATTTATTAAACCGGCTCACTCAAAAGAAGAAAATTGCAGGCTCTAGTTCTTGATTTTAGAAAGCAAAGGCTCACTTTCCAAAATGAAATTTTTTGGTGTCTCCAAATCTGGATTTTACCAACAAAGAGGATCGAGTTGCTTTGTGAAGAAAAAGAAAGGCTAGACAAGCCGTAGACGATAGAGAAGTAAAGAGGTGTATAAGCACGAGTACGAAAGGGGTTCTTTAAGCAATATAAGGCATTATAAGTCTTGCAAAATAGGGTGTTTAAGCTGAAGGAAAGAGGCTTTAAAAGTATCAAAGTAGGGTGTTTAAGCATGAAGGAAAGAAGCACGAGAATGAGGTACGATGCAGGAAAGTATCCATATATATAGAGTATACAGGGTGTATAACGTAATATTGCTAAATACCGGGTAAAAAATTATACTTTAGCAAAATACTATTATCTGACTATACAATTATCACTTTTTAGTTAAGTACCATAGTAAAACTAATTCAAGAAATCACTTTCTGATAAAACTGTCTTACTTTCATATTCGATATACATTTTCTTAATATTTACCATCACTGTCTTATTTTATACTATCAATATTTCATTTTAGTCCAAAAAAAGGTAACTTCGGTATCTTAGGTAAAAATAAAAAAAGTTTATTAATGTGTTTGTTTTTGCCTTTCTAAAATTGCCATTGAAGTTTCCAATTTGCATACGTCCAACATGACTAGGTATTTTTTTAATCAAAAAATATATCTATATTCAAATTAAAACCATTTACAACATCACCCTATGCCTATAGCATTATAGTCATCTAGCGCTAGTTTAGTTAAATTGAGGTATTGCATCCAATCAAAGAAACACAAGTTGCCTTTTTGGCCGTGTTTTGCTACCTAATCAACCATTAAGTTTGTACTCCTTGGTGTATTGGAGTATCTAGCATCTGCATTTACTTTGATATTTTCACTGCTAGGAGGGTCCAGCCTGTGTTAGATAAATAAATTTCTGAAGGTGGTTTTTCATCCTTCATTAAAATCTCACGAATCAAAGTGAGAATGATTATTTTTTCTAACTTCACTTGTTTAGTTGAGATAAAATTACTCTTATTGTTCAAGTTTTCACCATCCCTCAGTTGAGTTGAACTATTTGTTATTTGTGTGACCTTAGAATTCTTGCTATTGGCAACTATATATTCATCACAAGTCTGACAGGCCTTTCGTAATGTATTTATAGGGTCAGGGATATTAATTATTTCTTGTCTTCTAAATGTGACATGCCAGAGTTACTGCTAACTCTTTTATTAAATTTTCTTTCATGTATTTCATCAGAGTAATATATAAGGGTCTCAATCTATTTCACCACTGATCAAGATAAACCTTTCAAAGAAAGAATGTTAAAATAAGAAGCTAACTATGTAGCTGTAGCTCACTTACATTAAAATGTAGTATGTTTTATCGATCCGTTTGAGCTTTACAAACATCACAATCCATAGTTAAAGTTATTTACCTTTTGTATATGTTTTTATTTGTTGGTAAACCATTATAACAGGCTCTCCAAATAATTTTTTTTTATCTTATGTGCAACTTTGGGACTTCATATAAAATTTCATACTTTATCAGATGTTTTACGAACTCTAAGTTGTATGTAAAATTATGTTTGGGTAAAAAGAAATTGAGGAAAAGTTTAGAATATTTTTTAGAATCATTGGGATTTTTGGATAGTTTTGGAGAAGATTTGATGGAAAAAACGGTGTGTAATGGATTTAGGAGATCTGGGTTTATGGAAAGATTGAGTGATAGTTGATTTTGAAAGGTAGATGAAGTTTGAGGTGGGTTTTAATGGAGTTGAAAGACTTGAGTTGGAGAAGAAGGGGAAATGTAATGTAGGTATTGTGATAGTGAAGGGCTCGATTCTTCGACAAGAAAGAGAATTTAAAAAAAAAAATCATATTCATTTATACGTTCGCCTATTGATAGGTGTAGGCGTGCATATGTACCTCATGTGAACCTCATATTTTTCCTTCAGTTGTAGGCATACAACCAGAAGTATTATAGGAACATAGTAGTTTCATGGGTAATCTCATGATTCCTATGAATCATCAATTTAATTTTTTGTTATCTCTAAAGTAGCTTCATCATCTCTATGTTGATATAATTACAGCCACAGTATGTCTGTCAATTTACGATTTGATTACACACCGGGATATACCTCCTGGAATCATATAGTTTATGTTAAGCCTAATAGGTTTTGAATAACTAGAAGGAAATTCCATCTTCCATGTTAAAAATTTCTGCATTAATGTAAATGTTTTACGATCTTTTCTGGAATAAAGTATTTCTAGGTGTACAAAATGTATTGAGATTGATGACAATAGGATTTTTTTTCTTCTAAAATCAGGTACTATTTTATTTTTTGATCAGCAAATCAGGTACTATTTTAATTTTAGAGTATGATGAAAACTTAACCTAATAGAAGAATTTCTAAATTTGTTTTATTGTTAAGTCTGGTTGATGTTATAATTTGAACACAACAAATAAACATAAGTGTACTTTGTATCTAGTGGAAGTATAATTGTTAAAATGAAGAGATGAGTTGTAAGATAGACTTATATTCATGGAAGATCAAGTTTTGGTTTCAAAACAAGCTTCACCAAGATGAAGGCAAAACATGACATTTTATTATTAACCACAGTCTCTTGTTTTCGTTACTAAAAATGATTATATTGTCCATATACTATGAATGTCTCTTTTATGGAAATTATATTTTCTTTGACCATGAGGAATATATCATCGCAAATAATTATTAACAAAAAGGTAAGTTAGCTAGCAAGGAAATTCGTGCTACTAAATTACACGGTTTGGTTATGATTGTAATTTTCTTCTTTTGCAATTATTTTGTTTTATATTTATCTATGTGGGCGTGTCAATCCTTTGTCTTTGTCTTTTTCCAGCCCTTACAAATTGATATAATGCGTGTGTAGATATAATGGACGAATAAGGGGTCAAAAAAATATGAGGGACTTATTTGGTTAGATGGGAAAGATAAGGGATCGAAGAGTCGCAAAAGAAACATAAGGTATAAAGCCTCATTTTAGGGTTAGCTTCATAGATTGGTTCGCATTCCCGCCGCGCTTCTGTTATCTTCTGATTTCATCTACGAGGTATGTGTCTTCCTTTTGTGATGAATTTTTGTATGCGTCTGTATATGTTAACCGAATACATTTTCATAAATGGGTACTAATTCAGCAGATCTAATTAGGGCCTTTCCAGTAATATGTTTCTTGTATTGCAGAAATATTTTATGGAGTGGAAATGAGATATCAATTACATTACTCGTAAAAGGTCGTTGACCATGGCATTTCAACAATTACACAGAAGAGATAACTGAGAAGAGTGAGGATGCTAATGTTAAAGACAAGTCTGAAGAGGGTAAGGAAAACAGAACTTAGAATTTAGAGGATGAGAATGAAAACGAGAAGTCTGAGGGTAAAGAAGAGGAGAAGACTGAGGGTGAATGTTTCTGTAGATAGTGCCCATAGCTGGAGTTGATAGGACAAATATTTGATCAAAATGTAGTCTGACTTGCAAGATTTATTTTTCTGAGTTTATAATCATTTATGTTTTTTTTTTTAGATTTCCCAAAAATTTGTTGAGAAAATCTGAAATTTCAAGAATTTATCTCCTAGCTAGCTTCCTGAACCAACTGCTAGCTTCTGTAAAACCCACACATGCTTATCAGTTTATGTTTTAAACCACTATGTTATGTACTGTGCCACTCTTATAAACTGTTAACTTAAATATTTGCAAATGTTGGTAGTTTGAGGTGGAATTATCTGCAGATTGTTTGTTTTGAATTTAAGCCAATCCTGCCTTGTTAGTGCTTCGGTTTATGTTCTTTCTCATAACCTTTTACAGGCAGAGGAAGCTATTGAATCTGGGTAATTGCCTATTCTCCCCTAATTCTGGAACCCAAAGGTATAGTAAAGCTCATTCTATTTGTTCAATTGTATGAATTATCAGCACACAAATGAAGTATTTCAATTTACATAACTAATGCTTAAATTTCTTGCTTATAGGAAGACTATAGTCTTTGGTTTTCAGTGCAGAAGGCTTCATGAAACTCTTTTTCTGAAGGATATGCTGTTAAGACAGCACCCAACAATTTTTTTTTCTTTCGGAGGGGGCACAAAAGTTGCTTAATTATGAAACGTTGTTTATAAATTTCTAGACCGTCCAGTAATAACTCTTTTTCTTTTCATCTTTATAAAGATATTCTCGTGTTTTGTGCAATAAAAAGATATACAGTTCGTATTTACGTTGTTCAGTTTCAAACTCTCAAGGTTGCAAGTAAAATGTAAATATTGATGACTGATTAGTCATGAGTATCCGTACTTCAAGACGATCACTCCATTCTTCAATAACAATTATACTGAGTTATGTTTGATTTAAGTATTTCTCATGTTTCCTATATAGATTCTATTAAGATCAAGTCTGATCTTTGTTCTCAAATCACAATGTATATACACTAGTGTGGCACTTTATTCATATAGTGGAACATCGGATAGGAGACTCCTCAACCATTTAGGTTTTTGGCCTATCAACTCTAGTTGTATGAACTCGGACATCAGAAAGGGTTGTGTTATAAAAGTATTTAAAAGGGACATCAACAATATAGAACTTTTTTTTAGTAGAACTAGTGGAGCTAATTCATCCTTTTCTGGACCCAGTTTGTATCAAAAAAATCGTTCAAGACATGCTGAAAACTTGTTAAAGTGCAGGCCTAGACCAATAGTACAGAGTCTCTTTACGACATATACACAATCATGTTGAATAAAGTTCATTAAAAATATCACACTCCGTATAATTATTTCATATTTATTAGGTATACACCCACTTCAATTCTCTTATGCATCAATACTAGTGTAATAAGGAGTTTTACCAAACACTACATCAAAAGAGTCAAACATTTTCAACATATTTTCTATGTAGTGAGACTGACTACGGGAAATCCCATTACTGCCTCTAATGATTTTTATCTTTAGGATCACATCAACCTTGCCCATATCATTAATTCAGGATTATAAGATTAGAAGCCGTTAGTACCATGAATGGAAGAACCAGAAGATAAAAATGTTATTTACGTATTGACAAAAAACATTTTTAATTCAGATAGACACATTTGCAGATAACTCCACACCAACCTACCCGCACTTGCAGATTATTTAGTTAATAAACGCTTATTTTGCAGTTTGGCACAAAACCTAAACTGATAGGCACGTGTGGGTTATACAGAAGCAGACTGTAGGTTCAAGGAGCTAGTTAGGAGATAAAAATTCTTGAAAATTCAGTTTTTTATCAATAATAAACCTTATATAATAATAAATCTGTAACAAATATAGTGCCAGTTGAATCTGTAATGTCCTCCACACCCCATAAATCATGTCACATCTTCAACAAACACACTTGTTGAACCGTTTCCTGGTCCTAACCATGACATACTATATCAACCGAATTTGCAAACGACATTATATCACTAACACCTTCATTTAATAATCTGCCAAACATACTTTTGAAATATAAAAAAATTTAAAATATCTGACTGTGGGTAAAAATGCAAACAAAAGAAAAAAGTAACCAATATACTAGAATTAATTGATTACGAATCTCATAAAGTGTTGGTTATAATGTTCTGGAATAGTTGGCTCAGGCTAAACAATGGTGAGTGCCATCTGGAATAGTGAAATCTGAAGCAAAGGCGATATTGCAAACACTGGAGAGGCTTTTAGAAGGTTGATGAATTTGAGAATCTACGCTTTGTTGATGTTGAGACATCAATGGTGCAGATGTTTACTGCAAAAGCTAATAAGGAACCTGTTGATCCAATGGCTGTGAAGAACTGCTTTCCGAACTGACAATGTTTTCGACCTGACGCTTAAACATCACTACAAGAAATAGTAGCATTAGCGGGGAAGCTATTGCGGCAACAATTAAAATGGCCTCTAATGATAGCATTAGCGGGGAAGCTATTGCGGCAACAATTAAAATGGCCTCTAATGATATTTTTAAAAACCAAAATGGCCTCTAATTATATTTTTAGTGGCAATATTTGCCGCTAAAGATAAAGTTAATAGAGGCACAAACAAATAATTTGCTACTAAAGGTATATTTAGCGAGAAACTTATAGAGGTGAAAAATAACGACTATTAGCGGCAAAATTAAGATTTTTAGTGTTAAATTTTTTGCCGCTAAATATACTATTTCTTGTAGTGCATGACAACTTTAACCCTGTCTTCAAGCTCGATTTCATTCTTGCTGCATAATGTAAAAGGTGCTCCAGTCCAGTTTATGGGATTTCACATTTTTTTGTATATCATTCATTGTTTGGTCGAGATAGGGAAGACAATTAAGCACGTTAGAGAATGAAAAACTAACATGTATAACAGCACCTTTAGCTTTAATGATAAGTTTAAAACTTGTTTTCCACTTCTCAAAAACCCTCTCTTCCTCGTCCATTAATTCCTCCAAACTTAACAGAAACAGTCTCGTAAGATCAACCCAATGCTTTCCAAGATCAATCAATGGAGCAACATTAATAGAAGCATCATGTAAAAATAGCTGCGGCTCATACTTCGCCGAATTTTGGGATCCGTTAATGTCTCTTCAAACTCAGCTACACCTTCATTAACCCAAGAAGAGCGAGTTTTTACAGCTACGTCTTGATGAACATTTACTGTCTGGGAGGCTATACCATCACAAGTCCATATTAGAAACCATACATATGAGTACCAAAGCATATGAAGTTGAAAATTAATTATATATACCTAATGAGCACACTTTAGCGCATTTTGCTTCAATGACTTTTGTTGAAATGTCATGGTCAACAATCTTTTTCTTGTGATATAATTGAAATTCCTACTTCCACTTTGTAAATTACCTCTACAACAAAAGAGAGACACTACAGAAACCAATCAAAAAGCTCTTATTAGATCTACTGAACTAGTACTAAATAAAGAAAATGTAATTGGTTAACATATAAAGATGGATACAAATATTAATTTCAAAGGGAAGAATCAAACCTCAGAAATGAAATCGGAAGATAAAAGAAGCGGGCGCTAATGAGCATGAGTATACGAAGCTAAACCTAATATGAAGCTAAACCTAATATGAGGCTTTATTCCATGTGTTTGTTTTGCATCTTTTCGGTCCCTTGTCTTACCCTTGTTACAAAATTTTGGCCTCATCTTTTTCGAAATTATATGTACACACATTACTGTAATATTAATTTTTAAAGGATTAACACAACCACATGGGTAGACATAGAACGATAATGATGCAAAACAGAGAAAATGACTAATTTGGTATTTTAGGTAAAGACTAAGGGATGAAAAAGTTGCAAAATAATATATCGGACTACATTGACAATTAGAGCAAAGATATGTAATATTCTAGCAAAAATTTCCTAGCTAGCTAAATTGGGACCTATAAAGCAATTTAAAAAATAGTTACCTTTACTGCAAAAAGGGACTTTAAGTGACTTTAAAAAAATATAGGGATCATAAGTGAAATATAGGGCTCACTTTCAGATTCAGTTTCTTCTTCATTTAAATAGATCTTATATAACAATCTCGGTATGAAATAGTTTTTGTGGAAGATTTTATTTTTATAAATTAGTTGGGTATGAAAGAGTTTGATTAGTAGATGTGATTGATAGTTTAAATGACAAGATTGTGATATATATATTTAACTCCTGTAGGGATCATAAATATTTAAAAAAATATAGATGCCTTAAGTGATTTTCCACTTTAACCTCAAAATATAATTGCCTTTGACCCCAAAATGTTTTTAAAATTCACTTTAGCCCCCTAAACTGTAAAGACCTACCCATGTATCAAAAAAACATTAAAGACCTGACTTTTATTCAACTAAAAGCTAGAAAATATAACCGTTAGGCCCTTAGATTATATGTTTTAAAGTTTAACCCCTTTAGTCTTACAAAAATTAACTTTGTCCCCTTAAATTTTGAACATTACAATTTCTTCTCTTAAATGTTAAAAATTGCAATTTATGCTTTTAAATTTAAATTAATACCCTTCATGCCTTATAATTGTAATATACTACCCTTTAGGCATGCACTTAAATTATGAAATTTTCAATTTAGCGCATTTAAAACAAACATTGCAGTTTAGCCGCTTCAGTTTAAAAATAGCACTGTTGCCCCTTAAATTTAAATATTTCAGTTAGCCCCTTAAGATTAAATAATTACTTTAGGGCGTTAAAATTGATTATTAAAATTGATTATTACCCTTTAGCCACTATATTTTCTAAATTGCATTAACCTTCCCAATATTCTACTATTAGCAACCATTTCAATCACTTTATTCCTCAACCTTTGCCTATTTACTATCGGCCAACAAATCCAGGCTCAAAACGATGGTACAACAACAAACTTAGTAGTTGATCCAAGCCATCTCTATCCCCTCCGCCAACCGAATTTTTAAAGTGATTTCAATAAATTTGAAATTATCCAACATCCACCATATCTTCGAATAACAATGAACAAATAAAATATCATAATCAATTATTTTACATTTTTTCCATCTGATAGAGGCAATTGATACAATTGATAATGGAATAAAACAGTTTATGATAAATCTAATAGTTTGTTAAACTATTAGTGATCAATCTTAATTGATCATCTAAGCTTCATAAAGGAAGCTGAAACTTGAACAAGAAGAAAGAAGAAAGAATTGCAGGTGAAAGAGAGAGAAAGAAAGAATAAAATCAGAGAATATTTTCTTGTTATTCTTCAATTACAAGTATAGTGTTATATATACACAACAATGTAGTCAAAGCTGTAAAGCGTAACAAACTAACTAACTAAGTCTACTTATTTATGTTTTAGTCCCTACACTCTTTTTCTCTATCTTTTCTAACTCTATATTGTCACACCTTGTACTCCAAGAGCCCCCCTCAAGCTGAGCATGGATATTAGAGATGTTCAGCTTGGACAAATTATGATGAAAAACAAGCTAGGGTAATGGTTTGGTGAACATATCAGCAAGTTGGAGGTTTGAAGGTATATGAAAAAGTTTGATTACTCCAGCTTGAATTTTTTCGCGGGTGATTTTGCAATCAATGTCTACATGCTTTGTGCCTTCATGATGTACAGGATTTGTTGACATAGCAACTGCTGATTTGCTGTCTGAATATACAAGAGCTGGAAATTCATGTGTAAAGCCATAATCTCTCAAAGCATAAAGTATCCATTGAATTTCACAAGTGGCAGCTGCTAAGGCCCTGTATTCAGCCTCAGCTGATGACTTACTTATTGTGGTTTGTTTTTTGCTTTTCCATGAGATTAAAGAATCTCCTAAGAAAATGCAAAAACCGGTAACACTTCTTCTAGTATCCAAACACCCTGCCCAGTCACTATCACAATAGGCCTTCAATTTGATCTCAGATGAAGAAGAGAAGAATTGCCCCTGTCCTGGAGTCATTTTGATGTATTTGAGAACTCTTTGAGATGCATTCCAGTGATTAATAGATGGATTGGACAAGAATTGACTTAAAGAATTCACTGAATAAGCAATGTCAGGTCTAGTTATAGTTAAATATAACAGCCTGCCAATTAATCTTCTATATGAAGATGGATTATCAATAGGATGATCATTATCTTGTCTGAGCTTTAATGTTGACTCCATAGGAAAATTTACTGGTTTTGCACCTAAAACACCACACTCACTGAGTATATCAAGTGCATATTTCCTTTGGCACAATGAAATCCCAGTAGACTTTCTTGCAACTTCAATACCAAGAAAATATTTAAACTCACCTAAGTCTTTGATGGTGAATTACTTATGTAAAAAGGCTTTTAAGTTGTTGACTTCTTGTAAAGTGTTACTTGCAATGATAATGTCATCAACATATACCAATAAAGCGATAAAACTTGATTCATTTTTCTTTATAAAAAGGCTGTAATCACTTGAAGAATGAACAAAACCATAATTCTCCAAAGAAGAAGACAATTTTGCAAACCACTGTCTAGATGCTTGTTTGAGGCCATACAAGCTCTTCTTAAGTTTGCACACTGTATTTTTGGGAGCTTGAAGACCTTTAGGAATAGTCATGCAAACCTGTTCATCCAATTCACCATGAAGAAAGGCATTATTAACATCTAATTGATGTAAATGCCAGTTCTGGGAAGAGGCTAAAGCTAGAATTAACCTTATGGAAACTATTTTAGCCACAGGTGAGAATGTATCAAAGAAGTCAAGACCTTCTTGTTGATTGTAGCCTTTAGCTACTAAACGAGCTTCGTATCTTTCTAGAGAACCATCAGCTTTAAATTTCAACTTAAAAACCCATTTACAACCTATAGGTTTCATAGAGGGAGTTAATTCAACAATATCCCAAGTCTTGTTGTCTTGTAGAGCATCAAGCTCAGTTTGAATGGCTAAGGTCCATTCTTTAGACATTGAGGCTTCTTTGTATGACCTCGGTTCTTTTTGTACAGATATAATTTCAATATAATTGGCATATTTAGGTGCCAATTTTGCAGATCTAATAAAGTCTTGAATAGGATAAAGGATAGGCTGTTGATTTTGTTGACAATGTGAGGCTGAATGAGTGATATAATCTTTTAGATAAGTAGGTGGTTGTCTTGTTCTTAAAGGTCTAGTGGAGTGGTTATTAGGAGGTGGTGGTTGTGAATTAGAAGGTGGTGGTTGAGGATTGGAAGCAGAAGTACTTAGAGGTTCAATGTAAGTATTGGTAGGAGGGAATAAAAGGGCATGATAGTCTTCATCATGAGTGATTTCTGAGAATGGGAATGATGATTCATGAAAAACAACATTTCTAGATATAATAATCTTGTTGTTTATAATATCTAAAAGCTTATAACCTTTAGTTGTGGGTGGATAACCAAGAAATACACATTTTCTGGCTCTTTGATCAAACTTGCTTCTATTTTGTTGATGTGTAGAAGCATAACATAGTGATCCAAAGACCCTCATATGATCTAACTCTGGGGGTTTATTATATAGTTTTTCATATGGTGTGAGGTTATTAAGTAGGGGTGTGGGTAAGCGGTTGATAATGTAGGCTGAGGTGAGTATAGAATCACCCCAAAATTTTAAGGGAAGATTTGCTTGAAACATAATAGCTCTAGCAGTTGTGAGGAGATGTTGGTGTTTTATTTCTACAAGGCCATTTTGTTGTGGTGTCTCAACACAGCTTAATTGATGAATAATCCCATTAGTTGTATAGAAGTTATGTAAATTGAACTCAGGACCATTATCACTTCTAATAATCTTGATCTTCTTATTAAACTGAGTTAACACCATTGCATAAAAGCTAAGTATGTGTTGACTAACTTCAGATTTTGTTGCCATAAGGTATATCCATGTACCTCTACTATAGTCATCAACAATGGTAAGGAAATACTTATGACCACCAAAAGAAATTTCTTTAAAAGGACCCCATATATCACAATGGATCAAATCAAAACACGAATTTGTATAAGAAGTAGATAATGGAAAACTAAGCTTCTTTTGTTTAGCATAATGACAAGAATCACATATACTATTGTTTAAGAAATATAGAGAAGGTTCAATCTTCTTGAGTGCAAGAAGTTTTGCTTTAGAAGGGTGACCCAATCTTGAATGCCACAAGTCAATCTGAGCCTTAGAAGCATTGAACACCTTATGAATCTGCATATTTGGCTGGAGATGATATAAGCCATTTCTCTCATAGGCAATCCCAATCATCATCTTGTGTTGAGCATCCTGAAGTGTACAGTGAGATGAATGAAAAGTAACTATAACACTTGAATCATGTGTTAGTTTTGAAATTGAAATTAAATTGCATTTGAAAGCAGGAACACATAGTACATTTTTCAATGTAAGGTGTTTGTTTATGCATATATCTCCTCTTTGTGTAGCCATGACAATCTCTCCATTTGGTAAAGTAACAGTTATGTTAACACTATGTAACTGTGTTGTATATAAGGATGAAGAATAGACAAGATGATCAGTAGCACCTGTATCTAAAATCCAAGAAGAGTTATAAGAAATACCTTCTGCAATAGTGACTTGATGGACAGCTGAGCTTGTTGATTGATTTGTGTGCGCTAAAGCGATTAGTTTACTCACTTCTTCATTTGTAAATTCATAAGAACTCAGAGGTTTAGACTCATTTCTCACTTCATCTTGAGTATTTACCAAATGCGCAGAAGTATGTGTTTGATTTGGAGGCTGTCTTTTTCCTTTGTGAACCCAGCCGATTGGATAACCATGAAGTTTGAAGCATTTATCCACTGTATGTCCAGTGTAACCACAGTTTGTGCAAACAACTTTTTTTCTATCTGCATAACTTTGTGTGTTTTGGTTATTTTTGGTGTAAAAGACATGAGTAGGTGTGGTGAACATGGAATTTGAAAGTGATCTTTGGCTTTCTTCTTGAAGTAACATAGCAAATACAGAGTTCATTGAAGGTAAAGGATTCATCAACAAGATTTGACTCCTAACAGTTGCATAGGAATCATTTAAGCCGATTAAGAACTTGATTACAAAATCATTGTTTTGCCTTTCAATGAGAATATCGAGAATTTTACAAGTACATTGATTCATACTACCACATGTACAAGAAGGCATAGGTCTTAGATGAACATATTCATCCCATAGATTCTTAAATTTTGCAAAGAACTCAGAAATTGAAGATGAATCTTGGGAAGCAGAGCTTAAAGATTTTTCAAGAAAGTAAACTCTCGTACCATTACTCTTTTCAAAACGAGTTTTAATTTCATTATACAAATCATGTGCAGAATTCACGTATAGCAAACTACCTCTAATATCACGAGAAATAGAATTGAGTAGCCATGAGAGTACCAGGTTGTTAGCTCGGTTCCAAGCAGAAAACAGAGCTAAATCGGTCAACGGAGGTTGGAGGATTTCGCCGTTTTTGAATCCAAGCTTGTTTTTCACGGATAATGCGATCTCAATTGCACGTGTCCATGATAGAAAATTGTCGTTTGTGAGAGGCTTAGCAACAAGTGAGGCACCTGTGCTTTCACTTGGATGAATATAGTAAGGAGATGAAAAATTTTCTGTGATTGTCGCCATTGATGAAGCTTCAAGAAAAACTTGAATATCCTTGATCTAAAGCAAGTATGATGTCTATTTTGTGCGGAAGAATCTATATTAGCTCTGATACCATGATAAATCTAATAGTTTGTTAAACTATTAGTGATCAATCTTAATTGATCATCTAAGCTTCATAAAGGAAGCTGAAACTTGAACAAGAAGAAAGAAGAAAGAATTGCAGGTGAAAGAGAGAGAAAGAAAGAATAAAATCAGAGAATATTTTCTTGTTATTCTTCAATTACAAGTATAGTGTTATATATACACAACAATGTAGTCAAAGCTGTAAAGCGTAACAAACTAACTAACTAAGTCTACTTATTTATGTTTTAGTCCCTACACTCTTTTTCTCTATCTTTTCTAACTCTATATTGTCACACCTTGTACTCCAAGAGTTTATACGGACAAGTCTCCCACATGTTAATAATACTCATTTATCTTCTCGGGTGGCAATATTTTATCCTTAAATTGTATTGGCTCTATATGTGTGTGAGTTTCTTGATGTAAGTATCTCTCTTTTCATTATAGTGTAATCACCAAACAAAACCAAATAGGTAATATCTCTCAAACACTCAAAAACCCCTTCAAACTCTCAAAATCTTTTTATATCTCTCAACACTCTATTTTAACCTCTATAAAAACGTTTCTCATTATCCTCCATTCACCTCCAACCTACGACAAAAACTTCAATATACAATTGAAGATAAAAGATCATTCACACATTTACACTATGGTGGTAAACATTTCCGAATAAATATAACTATTGTTTTCCGAATAAATTATTACAATTTGTTGCAGAATAGAATGTCGTTTTACTGTGGATTAATTGGTTTGTCTCGTAATAGTGTCTTTCACATTTGGTAATCACTTGCAATATTCATACATCTATAGCATAGGCTCTAGATAGGTTTATAAAACAAATCCATTTCTTCCCATTATGTATCATATATTTCCAATGTTAGGACTTTTTCAATCATCTGTTTCCGCTTACTTTTGGATCAGTACTTGCAGCAGAAACATATGGGACCATGGCCCAAACTTAGCTTTCTCGTGCCACTAATATTCCTTCTTTTTATGAAATTTAGTCTTGAAAATCAGTACATTTATTGTTGATCATGTTATTTATCTTATAAGAAAATAAACATAAACTTTGAAGTAAATAGTTCGTTT
Organism: Nemophila menziesii; assembly: GCA_029959085.1. Lineage (NCBI taxonomy): Eukaryota > Viridiplantae > Streptophyta > Magnoliopsida > Boraginales > Hydrophyllaceae > Nemophila > Nemophila menziesii. The sequence continues at coordinate 80,546,501 of JARWIR010000002.1, forward strand.
TCCTTAATGTTTTTTATATATTATTATCTTTTTGTAAGTATCCCGGGTCCAACTGATTAAGAAAGTAGTGGAAAGAGAAAAACAATAAAATACTTTGCTACGCAGGACACATGTACAAAAGTTGAAAAAGAAGTTGTCAATTAACCAGCTAAAAAGAAAGTTTCAAAGGTCAATGATGTATTGCCCCCTCCTAATAAATTATAGTGAGTTGCTTTTGCCTAAATTTATTCATGTGGACTAAAAAAATCAACTCTAATTAATTTTTTTTGTCGGAACCAAGTATTTTTTTTCATACACCTGAGGCTTAAAAGTTGTTAAGAACAACATTATAAGATGAATTATATCCTTATTATGAATCTAGTACAGTTCTAACCGTTACACATTCACTCCTATTTCTCGTAATGTTGTTTTAAAGATAGTCCGGAGGATCAATAAATTACCTGGCCCTATTTACACCATTATTAATTCATTGACTAATGTATCCGAAAATGAATTTGTTTCGCTATAGATATGAATTAATTCAAAATTAGGTTTATTACCCAACATATCTCTGCATTTGCGAGCAATATAGCCACACCGACTACTTGAACTCCCATCGCCCTTCACTATAGCGTGTGGAGCTCTTCGAGTCCATCTCAATATCAAGCATCTTATACCCCTTATTAATTGGCCAACGTAGACCATAATGAAGTACAAGTGTTTTCGACATGAGTACACAATCTATCAAGCATGAACATGTATACCTGGCAATACATGTACCATTTTTGTCTCTTATTATACCACCTATCCCGGCTGCGCTTCTATTTATATCAAAACTACCATCCACATTTTATTTTTCTCTATCCTCGTGCTTAGCCCATTTAACCAATACATTCTTCGCCCAATTTGATTAAGCCCCCATCTATCTCCTTCCCCAAGCTAGAACAAAATTTCCGGCTAAGTGGAGTATATTCCGTTTTATTTCGACATTTTGAGGTATAGCGGAAAGTTCATTGAATAATAACAGGTTCCTCTTGGTCCAGATTGTCCATATTGCAGCTACAAAGACTAGTTGCGATTTGATTCCCGCAATTCGAGCTTTGAATTTTAAGTGGCCTTCAAGCCATGTCTTCACTCCCGTGTTACCGTTTGCAAGAAGAACTTCTCCAGCAGATTTAGTTCTGTTCAAACCAGCAGAAGTGCTGTCTTCCGTGATTTGTTTTCTAGCTGCTGTTCACCATGCGCAAGACTTAGGATGCAGCTGCTGATAATTTCGCTACTTGTACATGCTGCTCAACACCAGCAACACTTTGCAATATTTCAACAGCAGCATTTGACACTTCAGTTTGCAATTCAAATGCCTGCCATACTATTTTTTCCATCTTGTAATTCAAGAACACATGGCACAAGTCTTCTATGTCCTCTCCGCAAATCCCACATTGTTTATTTTTATCACTCATCTTTTAAAGTGATTGTACGCCGTGGCAATTCGATCATTAGCAATTCTCCACAATAATAACCGTATCTTTTGGGAGCATTTTATCTTCCAAATCAAATCGTTATATCTACCTCATTGATTTCTAAAATATTGAACGTCGACTTTACCGTTAAGCAACCCGATTTCTCATGCCGCCATACTATATTTGACCCAGGCCTATCATTAATCACACTTATCCCTTCATGAAGAACGGTGGCCCCCGTTAAGATGGCCTTGCAAGCGTTTGAGTCACCTACTTTTTGTTTATGATTAAAAAATCCATCCTTGAAATATTTATTTTTAAAAACATCGACCCCTACTACATTCTGACCATGAAGATATTTTCACCCAAACTTTGCTAAAAGCACTAAATTATAACTTTTTGCGCTCCTTAGCCAGAGATCACTCACCTCTTTTGATTTTCAAATGTGAACCCAAGCGACCCAATTTATCTTCCTATCCGTATTGAAAGAACCTTATACAAAATCTCTCACTATTTTATCAATATCACACAAACATAATTGAGAAGTCTCAACACCTGTATTTGTATTTGATACACCGGTATCGCAGGTAGTACGGATTACGCCAAAGTCACTTTCCCAGCTAACAACAACGTCTTGGTTTTCCATGCATCTAATTTCCCACTCATATTCTCCACGATCTTCTTGTATAACCTTTTTGGTAACTTCACATATAAGATAGGAGTCCCCCAAGTAGATTCCAAATGAAATATTGTGGCAAAATTCGCTTTCCATTGCTAGCTCTTGTTGTATCTACCTAAAAAAATTTCTGAGAAATAAATGAACGATTTCTTTGTACTAATAGTTTGTCCAACTTCTTTGCAGAATATATTCATTGTCTCCAGATTTAGTTGTACCTGCGATAAAGAAGTTTCACAAAAAAAAAGTGCAGCAAAAAATAAATGAGATAGTTTCAGGCCCGGTCTACCCATCTTGACAGCCTCCCATCTTCCGCTAGTGCATAGGCTTTGGATTAGCTAAGAAAGCCTTTTCATACACATAGCAAAAATTTATGGGGAAAGAGAGGTCCCCTTGACGTATTCCATGATATGGTGCGAACGGCTTTAATGGATCCCCATTCCATAGTATTTTCATCTCATTTTCCTTCATGCTATACATTATAAGAGCGACCCAACTTTCTAGGAACCCAAAGTGTTTGATTGTATCATATGATCAACCTCCCTAACCAACACAATATTGTCTATCTAGAATGACCTAGTAAAAATTCAACTTGACATGGATCAACAATATTAGCAAGTATAGGCCTTAGTCTATTGACCATTGCCTGCATATAAAATTTAACATGGAAATTTATTAAACTAAATTGACGAAATAAACATACCCGGTTTGGGTCAGACACTTTCGGAATAAGATGTATAAGTGTTTCATTCAGACTAGGTGGCAGTTGACCTTTGTGGATAACTTCACGAACCATTCCACATATAGACGGGGCCACAGTGGCCCAACAGTTTTTGTAAAACGCCCTCTAACATGCCATCATATTTGGTTAGATTCGATTGGAAGGCAGCATTTCCCTCACCCGAAACGGGTAAATCTAGCTCATATGTTACTTCTTCTTCAATCAGCCCGATGTGTGCTAGACTATTGGCAGCCATACAATCCCTCGATTTTCAACACTGTGACTTAAAATATTATCGCATTAACGAATTTATATCCTCATCCCCGTCCACCCATTGATCACTATCAATTAACAAGTTGATACAATATGCCTTATTCTTCCTAACTGTAACCGCAAGCTGGTAAAATCTAATGTTCCTATCCCCCGAGCCTAAGCATTTCTCTTTTAATTTTTGAAAATACATAGCCTCCTTCTGTTCAAGAACACTTTCATATTCTTTAGTTAACCATACACCGATTTCTTGAAGCGAGTAGTTGTACGATGATTTCTGAGATTTTTCCCTTAATTCTTGCGGACAAAATATTCTTTCTCCGATTTAAATCACAAAACACTTCCATCTTCCACCTACCCAATTGCTTTTAAAAATCCGATATCTCTTCCACTACGACAATATTATTTCCTTCTCACTTATCTTTTACAAATTTTTGAAACCCACTATGTAGACACCAAGCCACCTTGAATCTAAATTTGCGAGTATTAGCCTTTATTTTCTGGATTTGGCACACTTGTATAAGTATCGGCATTTGGTCCGAATGAATCCTTGCCAAATGAATAACATGTGTTCTCGAAAATAAGGATTGTCACTCCACATTTCCATATGCTCTATCTACACGTTCCATGATTTGTTGTCCGGATTCCGGGAGTCACACCAAATGTATCGCGGACTCTCGAAACCCAAGTCTACCAAGCTACAACTATGTCTCCATTCCTCAAACCGTTCCAATCTTCTTGAGACACCTATAGTGCAATACTTTTGTCTACCTCTAACACAATTTAATTGAAGTCTCCAGCTACTAGCCACTGAGTCTGAAGATAATGGAAGGCGTAGTGAAGTGCCTCCCATATATATTCTTTCCTTGTAAGTCGGGCTTGCGTAAATTGCTAAAAAGACTCATGAGTGCATCCAATCTAACTTACATTAATGTTTACTACTTGGCGACCCACTGATAGCACGTTAACTGCAATGTCCGTATCATCCCATAATAACCATATACCCCTTTCATAACACTCTGAATCCACCCTGATAGAGTCGTCTTTCTGTAGGAAGTTTATTATATTGTTTTCCTTAACACCACTAACTCGGGGTTTAACAATCACAGTTAGCCACACCTTGTTACTTGTCATCATATCCCTAAGTATACAGAGAATCCTCGGTTTGGCAGCGCCATAGCAATCACTTATAAGGATATTTAGGGGGGTTTCCGATTTACCCCATATGTCGTATCTGCATTGTTTAGTACACTCATTAAATAAATATTAAACTAAGATTATGAAGTACCGGTTGTCGTACTCAGGCGTGAGTGGACATGACCACATCGCCATCATTGGTTTTGCTCGTGATGTTGTGTGTCCGCCAGGGAGTCCGCGACTTGACTATGTCATAGCATGTATTTTCTACCCCTTTCGAACGCCTCATCTTTCAATGCCGGGTCCGGCGACAAAAAATTGCAGGTCATTGCTGGAGGAAACTGTTGGTCTTGACATCATGCCCGTGGCTTACTGATACAGCCTCGCCGTGAACAATCATGATCGTTAGACTTTTAAGTCCATCTGGTTTGGCCCTGAAATTTTTATTATTTTTATTCTGACCCGCCAGCAGCCACAGTCATCTCAACCCTCCTTAGACCATTCTCTTAGTTTAGCTCTCTTCAATCTCCACATCAATTAGTTCTCCTTCTGCCTTACAGCTCCACTTTCGACACCCAAGTTCCCCTTATTATTCTTATTTCCATTATTTTTCCTACGCCTAGCCGGTGCATTACTTTCTTTTGTAGCTTCCCCCTCCAAAAAATCCAACATTATACCGTGTCTTGTAATATTTTCCGTTATTTGAAACTCAGCGAAGCTATCACAAGGCGTCCATTTGTCCCCCTCCCCCTGTTATTGTCGCTCTTTTTAGTCCTCATTGCTTCCTTTCTATTACCATTTTCAGACTTAGTTTCAGATCCTTATCCATTACTATGTACCCATAGACAAAGTTCCCTACCTGTAGCGTTTCCTCATCCATTCGAAGTGCCTCGAACCGCAAACCCAACCAATTTTGTTGATTTGGTTTGGATACATTACTCATATTTCGCTCACATGCCCTCTGTTACCTCTCCTCATTGTCATCCACTCTCCGTATTTCTCTTTATTTTTCGGAGTATCCCTTCTAGTCACTCTTGCTGTCTCCATATTTACACCTCTATCTTTTCTGTGTCCAAACCTCCCACACCAAATCATATTAGTTGTAAGCCTACGTATTCTACCTTGCAAATTTTTAAGCCAATCCTTACCTCCGGTTCTAGAGGTTGTTTTAGATCAATTTCGGTAGCTAGTCGCGCGTAATTTCGCCTCAATCTCTCTTTCGTAATTTTTTGTAATACTCTAGCTGTATAATTATGCATAACCATATTCAATATCCTAACCCATGCCATGGTTGTTACGAATTTGTTACAAATTGGCACTATACCCTAACTACCAGATAGTGATCTAATACCAATATAAAATCTTCTCTTTTTGCAAACTTGACCATATATTACCCATGTCATACATCTACTAGTTCTATGTGCCCAACTGGATTCTAAATTTATCTCAATTTAGTCGATAAATATGTGAAGCCAACTTCGATCCCCAAAAGACGAAGTAAAACAATATCCTGTCGTAGGCGTATTCCTACTGTTGGAAGCGTATCACTTGGAATTGCTACATCATCCTTAGACAAACAAGGCGGAGGGTTCAAAACTCCCAATGAGATTCAGAAACCTAAGGGAGTTTGTTACTATTGTGGGAAAGAAGCACGTAGAGATTTGGAATGCAAGCTTACAGTTGACCAAGGTACCAAAGCTGCCGCAAATTTTACCGAGACTGAAGAAATAATTGTCGTGGTAATGGCTGAGGTAAACTTAGTTGAGAAGAAAACCGAATGGATCCTTGACATCGGAGCTTCTCGACATTTCACAATAGTGGTGTCTCATTGTCAACAAAGCGTAAACTCTAAAACAACTATTATCAACTTCCTAGAACCTTTTGATCAACCTGTAATAGCAATCTCACCTTTGCTTCAATTCACCATTTCAGATGGAGCCAACCATTATTTCACTACTCAGTAGAAAAAGATTTTATTAATTTCAATTATCTACAAATGTGGGTAAATTGGTGTGGAGTTATCTTCAATTTTTCTGATGAGAATTTAAGCCAAACGATCCTTTGCTAGTGCTTCTGTTTATGTTCTTACTTATATATTTTTGCAGCTGGAGGAAGCAACTGATCCCGGGAAATCGCTGCTCGTCCTTAAATCTGGCACCCCAAGGTATAGTAAAGCTGTTTCCCTATTTGCAATTGTATGTTTCTGCACAACAATGAAGTCTTTTAATTTACATAACTTATATCTGAATTTCTTGCAAATAGGAAGATGATCATTAGTCTCTGATCTACTACAATGTAGCTTGACTCGGGAAACTTCACTCTTTTTCCGAAGGATTAAGGAAGCAGCGAACCTTTTTTCTTCAATATTTCTTAATTATGAGTCATTTGTTATGAGTTTGTAGAAATCCACTAAAAATCTTTCTTCTTTTCTTCTTTCAAAAGTTGTTAAAGTGTTCTATACAATATTATTATGTAGTTTTTGTTTACATTGTTCCGTTTCAAACTCTTGAGGTTGAAAGTAATATATTTCTACTTCAATTATCATTTTTTTTATTTTTTTTTATTTGAGAGATATTTGTGTTTTTGTGAGACAAAGTATTCATTACAGGAAGTTTTGTTTACGAAGTCTTGAATTGGAATATTCTGGTTTTAACGCCTCTTTAATTTGTAGAAGTTTTGTCTGTTGGGTGAATGATTTTGAATTACAACCGACTACCATATTAAGTGAAGAAACTCAATTCAAATACCATTCACATTCTTCGATTTCATTCCATTACTCTTCTAACCTGTTTCGAATATAAATCGAATATTTAAACAAGATAATAAACGGGAAAAAATTAAATTAAAATATAAAACTCACCATTAGTCTGTAGCGAGGTTCAAATATATTTAATTGAATCTTTCGACAAGGAATAATTTCATCCATAACAAAAAGAGGTAACACATTAACACAGAGTTTGTAAAATTTTCATGCTCTGATTTTCTTTCAGCATATTCTTCGGAAAAAATCTTATGTATTATATTATTTAGCGTCACACGGTAAAAAAAATATATAAATCTCAAAATTCCCGAATTATTTCTCTAATAAACTCACATATGATTTTAAAAGATTTACCCTAAAACAAGCATCTAAACAATATTTATAGCAAAAAGATTTATACTTACCCCAAAACTGCAATTTTTTCAAGTTATTAACACAAATTACAATGAATTTATACAATAGAAACTAGTCCTCATACATATAATTAAGTCATCGATAAAAAATAATCATGCAAATCTTAAGCTTACATGTTTATGTACATAATTTTCAATATTAATTGTTTAAAGGACAGATATTTAAGCAGAATTTTGACTGAAATGAGGATTCAATAAGTTGTAATACCTTTTAGCTGCTTATTATGTCATTTTGCCCTTATATTCCTCCTAAAATACAGATACTAATATGAGCATAGAAATTAAATTAATAAAAAGTAAGATAAATGTGCTCTGCTGAATTAATAACTAAATCAAAGCAATCTTGTATTAAAACCCATCACAAAGCTCAAGTATCTTGAACATTGTAAAAAAAATTTATTATATATATATATATATATATATATATATATATATATATATATAATGCTCCGTAAGAAGGTACTTGAGCTAAAATAAATTTATAAAAATATAATTGATTGTGTAAAATTCATAACTGAATTATGTATAAGAGAAAATGCAAATCATTTTATTATTTGTAAAAATTAGCTAAAAAAAAATAATAAAAACATATCAATGCATGTAATTACCATCTTCTATGTGTAACTATGCATTCTTCTTGAAACTCTACAAAATGAATAGTATTTACATATATATACTTTCCAAATTGCATCAACCTTCTCCCGTACATACAAATGTCCCAATTTGAACAGAAAAAGAAATTACAAATCATCTCACTTGCTCTAGGATTTATATTTTAGTATTCAAGTCTCATATCCTTTGGGACCATATATAGCTGTGTTCGTCCATCTTTTTCACTTTTCTCAGAATTTGAAAAGTCATGTTCATTTGCCCATAAGTATATGATAGCTCAGAAGATTGAAAGAACATGTTGCACATGTGGGATGGCCAAAATTTAGGTAAATTTTGATTCAATATGTTGTTGATAGTTTACATTAGTATTAATAAAAAAGGGTGAATGAGACATAGGGTCTTGTAGATAGATTATGTTTTCTATAAGGAGGGGAATAAATCTTAGTTCTTCCAAGAGACCTCAAGGTTGACCAAATACAAAATTACCCTTACTAATACTAGAAGACAAAATGAGTGATGTCACTATTTATCTCTGTCCACTACCCACCACTATCCACCTACCACCGACCACCGACTTTCGACCTTCGACCACCGATCTCTGACCACCGACCTCCGACCACCGACCTCCGACCTCCGACCTCTGACCTCTGACCACCGACCATCGAAAAAAATTGATGAGTACTTCATCAAAATTGATGAGTTATATAATTCACCACAAATGATTATAAACAAAAAGATAATTTAGCCAGCTAGGAAATAACTGCTACTATATTGCATATCTTTGCACTGATTGTCATTGTAGTTTCTTTAATTCTTTTTTTAAATCTTTCTTCCCTTATCTTTACCTATGTTACAAATTTAGTCATATTCTTTATTTTGCAATTTTTTTGTTTTATTTCTACCTATTTGGTTATTATTATCCTTTATATTTATCTTTTTCCTCTTAAATATGATATTAACGCAAGGTGTGTAGATATAACGAACAAATATGGTTTAGAACAAACACGAGGCCAGATTTGGTAACATGAGTAAAACAAAGGACGGAAAAGTTGAAAAACAATACCAAGGAATATTAAAGCCCTAAAATTTATCTACTAATTTTTATATGCATCTTTATATGTTTACCAATTGAATTTTTTTAATTTTGTACTAGTTGATAGATCTAATAAGGGCCTTCTAATTGATTTTATGTAGTGTCTCTCTTTTATGTCAGAGGTATTTTACAAAGTGGAAATCGTAATATTCATTACATCACAAGAAAAAGATTGTTGACCATGACATTTCAAGCACAAATTCTCATCCGGTTGAATCAGCTGTAAAGGATGGTATCTTATCAGGTATATCTAATTTATTTGCAACTTCTTATGCTTTGACACTCGCTAATATTAAATCGTGAATAAAGCCTCCGTACTAATTTTTTTTTGCTTTACATTTCTAACATGTTTTTTTGCTGGAAATTAAACTTTATAATTATATACTTCCATCCAATTTTGTATTGGGGAAGTGAAAGAGCATGAAAATAGTTATCTAGATTTTTTGGTGACATATATAACAATTTTAACTAGTTGTTCATCAATATATGAAATTTCGATTTACAATATAGAATACTATTTGAAGCAATCAATGAGGCTTATGAATTAACTTATAATGTATAAGAAAAAGTAGGAATAGTATATTTCGATAGTGCTTAAAAAATTAGCATCCGTGCTTTTCTCCAATCAGCTATCTTTCCCAATATAGTTTTTATTCTTGTCACAAAAATGTTTCTATAAATTTATATTATTATTCTTTTCAGATTCCACAGATCGACCCCTTGGCACATTTTCCCTCAAGGATCTGCAAAGTAGGAATAGCATGCGTAAAGCAGCCCCTTGTTGTTGGCATCCAAATTCATGGCGGAATAAGAATATTTCATTGGATTTTAGAAATGTTGCTGATTACAAATCAGGGGCTGGATCGACAAACAACCATAATAATGATGAAGCCCAAGAGAAGACATCTGAAAGTTCAACGGAAAAGGGTATTGATGAAGCCGAAGATAAGGCAGCTTAGAGTTCAACGGAAAAGGGTAAAGGTGTGATGTTAGACATGTAGCCTAGCAAGAAACTTTCAGTAATTTTTTATTTTAATAAATTATTGATACTTTACACATATGTTAAAAATATTATTTTAATCACGCTAGAATGGCTACAAGGATATAATGTTTCTCATATCTTTATCATTTGATTTGCAAAATAATATTCCTACGATTATATCGTTAGTTTTTGTTTTACAGGATCCGGGATCCTAACCTTTTTGACAATTTTACACCCGTTGTATGGCCATCAATTTACGGTTTGTCTTAAATTGTATAGTCCTTCTTCAGACTCCCATGTTCTGAATCACTGGAAAGAAATCCCATCTTCCATTTAGAAACTTGTGCATCCATATTCTCACTTTTTATATCTTGAGGAGTTGTAATATTATCTAAAATATATATTCTCTTAGGAGGTGAGGAAATGTTTTGATATATATCACAATAGCAAAACCTGTTTCATGCAAAATCGGGCAACATTTTAAATGTTGCATATGATGAAGACATAATCTAGCCAATTTATGAATTCCTAACTTTGTTTTATTGTAACTTCTGATGTTACAATTGGAACACAACAACAGTTAAACAATGGTGAAGTAGATGGTTCTAGGGTGAAAAGTTTTGTAAGAAAAAATATATTTTTAGTTTATTTCTCTGATAAAGATTACACACTTATATAGTTAAATACAAACGATAAACTAAGGAAATAAATAAATCTAACTTAGTCTAGAATCAATGTAAGATAATCTAGAATCAATAGAATCAATCTAAGATAGTCTAAAATCAATCTAAGATATATACAACAATCATTGATATACTTTCTATATTTAACACTCCTCATCAAGTTGGAGTATATATGTCTAACATACCCAACTTGTTACATATAGTGTTAATTGGGGTTTTGCGAAGAGGCTTGGTTAGAATGTCAGTGAGCTGGAGATTTGTTCGAACGTGAACTAGTTGAATACATGGGGGACAAGAAGATGTTCCTATGACAAAATCTCTAATCAAATGACAGTTGGTCTGCTCTCATGAAATACTTGGTTCTTGGCTATATGCATGGAAAAATGATTATCACAGTATAGCCTCATCAAACCATCATGGTGAACACCTAGTTCGTTGAGTAAACGTTTTGTCCAAACTAGCTCACATGATGTGTTTGCTATTGCACGGTATTCTGACCCTGCACTGGATCGAGATATAACTGTCTGCTTCTTACTCTTCGAAGAAAAGGTTACTACCAAAGAAAACACAATAACCAGTAGTGGACCTTTTACTAGTAGGACACCCCGTCCAATTGGCATCAAACGCTGCGATTCTACTATGTCCCTGACCAGAATATACAATTTCTTTACCTGGAGAACCCTTGAGATATTCAAGGATCTGATAGCTGCATCCTAATGTGTAGTGTGTGGAGCTGACATAAATTGGCTCACTACACTAATAGGAAACGAAATATCTGGTCGAGTAACCGTTAGATTATTGAGTTTCCCGACTAATATATGATATCTCCCAGGATTATGTAAGGGTGCTGCGTCATCAAGCATGAGTTTGGTTTCAGGGACCATCGGGAGTTAGCAGGTTTACATCCAAGCAATCTGTAATCTGACAACATATCGAGAACATACTTTCTTTGACAAATAAGGATCTTACCAGGATATCGTGATACCTCAATGCCAAGAAAATACTTTACTGTGCCAAGATCTATAATCTGAAATTGTTCACTTAAAAAAAATCAAGAAATTCCTTCGACGTCATCACCGGTGATAATCGGATCATCAACATACACAACTAGGATAATGGTCTTTCCCTTTAAGTGTCTATAAAATACATAGTGGTCATTACCACTCCTAATCATTCCAAACTAACCAAGTATTTGTGAGAGACGCCCAAACCAAGCTCGGGGGGACTATTTTAGACCGTATAGAGACTTTCGCAAGCGACAAACTTTGGAAACCTCCTCCTGAACAACGAAACAAGGTGGCTAGGTCATGTAAACCTCCTCCTCAAGGATTCCATTGACAAATGCATTCTTGACATCCAATTTGTACAATGGACAGTGACAAACAGCAGCTACAGATATACAGATTCGAACAGATTCCATCTTAGCAACAGGAGAAAAAGTTTCCTTGTGCTACAGCCGAAAGATGTGAAGTAATTTCAGGACAAAAATTCTATTGGGGCTACTCCAGAAAAAGCTATTAAGATTTTGGAATCGAGTTCTATGCCTAAGGTGGGAAAAATTAAGAAGAACTTGAAGAGGAAAGAGAACCCAAGTGAGGCTCCTCTTAAAAAGTCTATCTTGGAAGAAAATACAGTTGAAGAACAAGTTAAAAGTGAACCTGTAATGAACAAATATTCGTACAAAGAAATATGATAGCCAAAAGCCTAGGAGGGCGTTTATAAGTTGGAAAGATCAAGTTCGTGACCAGGTAGCTAATTTGTAGTTTGATGTTGAAAAGGGATATCTAGAGGACCAAATGTACGGTGATTCGAAGATTACGCGGTGACATGTGATGAGTTTGGGTGGAAAGAATTGAGGAAGAGAGAGATATTTTTACAATCCGGCTTTGATTTGAGAATTTTATTAAGAGTTAGTCTTTGCGAATGGTGATGCAATCAAACTCCGTAAAAATATTGTCCCTCTTTCAATAGAGCGTATTCGTGAGTTATTCAAATTTCCAAACTTGAAGATTCCATGTAAATACCATGAAGCAATCAATGATAAGACCTTCAAGTGGGAGTCGTTTTACAATCAAGTCTTGATTCATGGGCGAAAACCCATACTTGAAGGAGAAAGATATGTTGGTCAGGTATTCAGTAGCGACTTGCTACCACGTGCATGAGTATGATCTTGTTTCATTATTCCTACATTCATTGGCAATAATCACATCTCCGAGGTAACACGCGAGCAACTCATATTCATTAAGTGTTAATGTCTCCCTTTTTGTTATAAATAAATGCCCTTAGCTGAAAACATTTTAGGTATAAATTGGACTTAGTTAGTTAGTTGATTTATAAGCATATTTTTCTATATTGCACTTTCTTCCTTCAGATTAGTAGCATTGTTACTTTTAGAGTTTTTGTGTGTTAATTAGTTTGTTTAGTGTGAGGTTCTTAAGTTCATGGATGGTAGAAGGCATTAAGATGAAGATAAGAAGTAAAAATTAAAATCCAAGATTAAAAGCAAGTGACAAAAAAGATAAAGATATCACTTTAAGGAAAGAGGTGGAGCATATGAAACATGGAAAGTCGTCACTTCTAATCCTTCCAAAACTCAAAAGGTGTAGATTCAGACCTAGTGATTCATATGAATAAGGTGCACATCTGATTTAGCGAACATTAAGAAGTGGAATCAGGTTATTTGGACTTACGGTGTAAAAGTTACATCTATTTTACTAAAGTGTGTACAACAGATGCGAGAATTGTAAAAAAGACAACATTATTAAAGTAAATTAAGGGTCCAATCCGGTTTTAAGATCTATATAAGACTTCATAGGCCTCATTAGTCAGCACCTTTTGTTAGGATTTATATTATTGACTAACATAAATTCATCATCAACTTTTGGAGAAATGGAGAAGATTCAATTTAATATGAAGTATTAAATCAATCCATTCATATTCTTTTGGAGAAGTGGAAAAGTCATTTTCTTGTGAAGGAAAAGTCCCACATAAGAGGAAAGATGGAAATAATAATTGTATATAATATTTTACCCATCTATTACTTTCAAAAGAACAAAAGGCTATGAAAACAAAAGAGGAAATGACAAAGCCCCACTCGCGCGCACCACCAACACCACCACCCGTCCGGCCCGGCCTAGTGACGGAGTGGGCCGTGGTGGAGTTGGGAAGTTTGACACTTATGACCAAGATGACCAAGGCCTTTACATCTAGCACGCACAAGAGACTTCCGATCATATATGACTTCCAACTTCTTGCAATTGCTCTTCACCCATATCCACATGAACAACTTCAGGTAAGCTATCCCTAGTATCAATCCCAACGCCCACACGCACATACCCAATTCTAGCATGATCTTCAGTAATCGAGTTCATTTAAATAAGGTTAACCAATACCACTCGGAAAGTAACTCAATCCATCATTTGTCCATAATGATATTGGTTTATGTTCAACTTAATCCAAATAGGAATACGTTTAGGATCGACCTTTTTGAATCTCATACCTAATTTCCATGCTCTAAGAAGAAGAGGTATACCATTGATATGCCACATCTTATCTGCTCTAAGGCTGTATTACAACTTTATTCATTCTCAAATTTGAAGATGAACATCATTATCACACGCCAAGATGAATAATTCGATGGTTGGGTGAGGTATCTACATATATATATCATTCGAGCAGCCCAAGCCCGAGGAACAAACCAAGATTTATCTGACCTTACTGGAATCATGTCATTTAACTTAGCTTTTAATTTTCGAAATTTTTATACAGCTGATTGAGGAAATCAATTAGATAATCCGGAGAGTTTTAATCTTCTGTTCTGAAAGTATCAGTTTAGCAAAGTTGTAGTTAATTAGGGGATTTTAAGCGAATTACAAGTGTTGGTTGTATCTAATACTCCTGTGGGTCGAAAAGAAGATGATAGCTGCAACATGCAAAAGTAATAAAAAAGGAACACTCGAAAAGAGTATGTGGTCAGTCTGAATGCAAACACAACTATGAAAACCGGGGGATTGTAATTTTGGTCCGTCATATAAATATAATCATCCATAACGTATTGCCCTATATATTTTATTATTCTATATTTCATTGTTCTTATGGGTTTTAAATCGTTATTTTAGTGTGCCCCAATCTGCTTACATTATGCTCAAAACTGAATATGCAAATTTTTACCGCCGTATAGATTTGATTACCTTATGAGGCCGTTGATTAATAATAAATCATCATCTTCCACCACTGATATGCATGTTGCTCTCAGTTGCTACTTTAGCTCTATCGTCCTCGTTATCAGATTTTAAACCTGAATTTAACTTTATATCTAAAAGAGATAGTTTCTTCAATGGGAAGTTTAAGTTGAAGACGGAGGTGGAACCTCTATCTAGTGTAAAACATATCTGCAGTGGTATTTGTCAGGTAAGCAAATGAATTTGGTGGGTGATCTCATAATCTTAATGGATCATCAATTTAGTTCTTTTTTTGGAATCTCTATAATAACTTCATAACCTTTATGTTGATAGAATTACAACCACTGTATAGCCATCAACTTCCTATGTTCAGAATAACTGAAAAGAAAACCCATTTTTCGTTTAGAAACTTGTGCATACATATTCTCAAAATTTAGATCTTGATGAGTTGTAATATTTTCTTAAATATATATTTGTATGAGGTGTAGGAAATGTTTTGGCATCAACCACAAAAGGAAAACTTGTTTCATCCAAAATCAGATAACATTTTTATTGTTGCGTACGATGAATACTTAATCTAACTTTATTTTATTGTAACATCAGGTTGATGTTACATTTGGAACATAACAGTTATAGAATTGTGAACTAGATGTTCCTAGGGTAAGGGAGGGTAGGGGGGTCACCCCAGAGTTTGGATTTTGAGTTGTTGAAGATAAATAAAGTCTAGAAATGAGTCTAGAAGTGAGTCTTAAGACATGACTAGAGTAGTAGAAGATCATATTTTGGTTCCGAAACAAGTCTCACCAAGCAGAAGGAAAAATATTTTATTTTAATAACTTAATTTGATATTAGATTTAGTCTCTTGTTTCAATAAAAGAAAAAATTACTTTATATACACATTCAATGGATGTTGCTTTCTAATGGAATTATATATATTTTTTACTGTAAGAGATAAATAACTGCAAGTGATTATAAACGAAAAGATAATTAGCCAGCTAGGAAATAATTGCTACTATACTACATATATCTTTGCTCTGATTGTCATTGTAGTCCGTCCATTTGATTTTTTTTCTTCCCATATTTTAACCAATGTTACTAAGTTAGTCATATTCTTTGTTTTGCAGCTTTTTTGTTTTATTTCTACCTATTTAGCAGTGTTGATCCTTTATCTTTTTCTCATTAAAAGTGATATTACGGTAACGAGATATAACGAGCGAATGATGTGTAGACCAAAGATGAGGGCCACATTTGGTAACATGAGTAAGACAAAGGACATAAAAGTTGCAAAATAAACACAAGGAATATTAAAGCCTCATTTTAGGGTTAGTTTTGTATACTCGTGCTCATTCACGCCGCCGCTTCTTTTATCTACTGATTTCATTTCTGAGGTTTGATACTTCCCTTTGTAATTAATTTTTGTATGCGTCTGTATATGTTAACCAATTGCATTTTATTATTTTGGTACTAGTTCACTTGATCAAATAAGGTCCTTTCTGATTGGTTTCAGTAGTGTCTCTCTTTCATTGCAGAGGTAATTTACTATGTGGACAAGGAAATTTTCATTACATTACAAGAAAAAGATTGGTGACCATGACATTTCAAGCACAATTTCTCATCCGGTTGAATCAGCTGTAAAGGATGGTATATCATCAGGTATATCTAGTTTATTTGCAACTTCTTATGCTTTGACACTCGCTAATATTGAACTGAAAATAAAGCCTCCGCTGTACTGATTTTTATTTTTATTGTGCTTTCCATTTCTAACATGTTTTTTTGCTAGAAATTAAACTTTATGATTATATACTTCCATCCAATTTTGTATTGGAGTATGAAAGAGGATGAAAATAGTTATCTAGATTTTTCGGTAGCATATACAACAATTTTAACTAGTTGTTCATCAATATATACAACTTAGATTTATAATATAGAATACTATTTGAAGCAATCAATTAGGCTTACGAATTAACTTATAATGTATAAAAAAGTAGGAATAGTATATTTTGATAGTGTTTAAAAAATTGACATCCTTGCTTTACTCCAATCAGCTAAATGAATATATTACATATATAATATAGCTTTTAAAGTTAAGAAGACATATTTTATGTTTGTTATATAGATTTGAGACATTAAATGTAGTTATTCATCAAACTGGAAATGAACTAGAGGCTTTAGCTAAGAAATTTGAAGACAAGATTTACTCAGAGGCAACCAGTAAAGTATGTCCAAAATAGTAGTTTGTCTTAGTTTTCATCTATTTGTATGATGTGCTTGTTTCTAATTTCTTTTTAAATATATATGCATCTACTTGTAGATGGAGTATCTTCATAAAATTTCATACAAACTTAAAATGGGCAACATTCCAATAATTACAGTTATTTTCAGTGTCTTTAGCTATTCTTTTCTACTAAGATATGACCCGTGCGCACTTGAGCAATATTTTTTTTTTATGTTGAAAAAGATAAAATGAAATTTTAATCTAAGTTCATAGTTCTTACTTTTTGTACATGATTATGAAACTGTACGAGGTTTAAAATTTAAAATTCATGCTTTATATTACATAGCAATAATTTATCTATATTACAGTCTATATTGTAAATTTTTGGCATAGGCGTGTTCAGTTATAATTCAGATCAGCAAGTTTAAACTTAAATAGATTGAAAAGAACTCCAAAAATTAAGAATTGAAATAATATTGACAGTGTTCAATGAAGTGGTTTTTTATGCTACTATTTCAATTTTTTTGGTGTTAGCCTTATCTGAATGTGTAGAATATAACCTTCTCCGTCATCACCTTTTATTTATATCTTGTATGCTATGAAGGTGTAAATTATACCAATTTAAATACTAATCAAAAAAATACAAAGTAATTATGCTTCATTACATTGGAATGACCTGTAGATATTTTCTTGTCTCGTATTGACTCTTCAAAGCAGATCATTCACCTGAAAAAGAAAAATATATTGATAAATATCAGAACTTTCCAATTTAAACAACATGCCAATTCATGAGTCAGATGCGAAGATAACTTACAAAAATTACAGTGTAAATGCATTCAATGATACATTGTAAACCTTGACCCTTGTTTGTCTTAAGTAGTGTTTTTTTATATAGATATGATATGAAGTTAAATAAAAACAATTCTCATTTTGTGTGTGTATATGTATCTTATATAGGTTTTGAAGAAGGGCCATCACAATTCCAGACTATGAAACCTGTGTTACGTAACTGCTCGAGTTTTTCGGGTGGTAGAGTAATTGAAGCTTGAGTTAACACTTGGTAGAGACCTTCTACTCTTATAAACCCTCCACCTCCACTTTGATCCTGAGCGTCAAATGCTTTTCTTATCTCAGTATCTCGACCTTCTAACTCGTTCTCCTCTTGCACTTTAGTATCAAGTGCGAAAAGAACAGTATAATGAGATTCACTTCCAACCACCCAAATCGCCCGTTTCGGGGACTTCAAAAAATCACCAACTTTGCAAAACCATCAGGCAAATTCGTGGGACCCACATGCGGCAACTCAATATGCAGTGGGCCAAACAAATAGTGTCCAGAAAGTCTATGAGGTGCAACAAAAAAGTTGTTATCAAGTCATCACTCACAGTCAACTCAGCAAGCTCTCATAGATCAACTGAATCAGCTAATATATCCAGTGATATCTCATCAGGTATATTTAGTTTCTTTACAATATCATATGCTTTCATACTCGTATGTATGTTTTCTAATATGGATTTTTGATTGTATAGCTCCCACAGAGCAAATGTTCATCAAGAAGATTTATCAACAGGTTATAATATCTTAAGATAAACAACATTACGTGCATTTCTTGTTATAACCACTGAAACATTTAATTAATTGCAGATAAAAAACATGAGGGATAAATATTGTACTATGCTAGATGAATTGTTCAAGAAAAGATTGCTGAGAACCATTTAAACATCAAACGCAGAACCATCTCTTGGCTTCAAAACTTTCTTCAGAATTCGACTGGTACAAGAGGGAAATTTCGCTTAAACCGTAGAAAAAATAGATGCTTCTTCATAAAAGAAACTTTTCTTTTATCTCTCAAACATTTCTAAATATTTCAGTTGAGAATAAGGATTGATATACCAACACATTAACAAAATTTTCAGTTACAAACAATATCAACTTCAGAAACTTTGATCCAAATTTTCTTGTTCTTCAACCTCAGTGAAACTAAAGATTGAGTATTCGCAATGAGTTGAGCTTCACTTAGATGTTTACCATCATAATCTTGGCATTTCTTTCACTCCATATAGTGTGTATATATGTAGTAAACAAGATCAAGCAGAGTGCAGATATATTTACTGAAACAAACTTTGAGTATTCTATTAGTGAAAGAGCAATTAATAAATAGGTGATCACGGTCTTCACAATGATTATGACAAAAAAAGCATAATGAATCAATGATTAACCCCCAAATCAACATTCTTTACTTTGTAGGATGTCTATCTAGACAAGCTACCCAGCTTAAGAAGTTATGACTGGGAATACTAATACTAAGCAAAATTAAATTACTGCAATTTAATATATCATACATAATCTTGATCTTCTAAAGGGTTTTCTTAAAATGAAAAAAATACATTGTTTACTCTCTTCTACCATAAAATTTCATCATTACTAGATTTTAAAGACATTTTATTAATGTGAAGTAGAATACCTTTCATACTTGGGTGAAAATACCACCTGATATTAAGATAACAAGACTTGACTGTTTTATTGCACCATAGTCCTTCAGTGTAAATATCTGTATGTAAAATCTCTTTCACACTACTATCATTAATCCATTTAACCCGAACAAAAAAGGTACTATTTTCATCATTCAATTTATGAGAAATAAAGTTATAAACTTCACTTATGATCTTCGTTAGTTTTTTCTAAATCTATGTGGATTTTTGTTTAATACTGAGACTACAAATGCAGCTGCTCTTAATGTAGTTAGAATGCACCAAATTTCTCCATAAGTTTGTATTCTTCTTATACATTCTCCAAAAGGTGTACATAATGCAAACTTTATTAATATCTTCTATGTTATGGATGCCAAGACCATCTTCGGCTTTATGAGTACACACAGAATTCCATGATATTTTTGCACCATAAGAGTCCACTAGTATTCCCTTTCCGTAAGAAGCTAGCAATCTTCTGACCAACTTAATACATAACATCTTTATGAGGCATAAACACTCTACGCCAAAATAAGTCTTTACATAAGAAAGTAATTTTGAGTTCCAATGTGAAATGCTTTGACATATCCTCTCAACAAATACATTACCATCAGTAACACTTATTTTATTGGAATGAACTCCAAAATATCTTACTGGCATATTTCCTATTTTAATATTAAATATATCTAAAATCATATTTTTAACATCTTAACAAGAGCCACCAAAATAAACCTCGTGTTTTTGTTTATTGATTCTTAAACCAGAAACTCTATAAAAAATACCAAGTCCCTCATTTATAAGTTCAGCAGCATCAAAGAAAAACAAAAAGATCATCTACAAAGATAATGTTATTCAGCTTCAAAGCATGACATTTAGGACGAAATTTAAATTTGGTTTTATACCAACTCCGTGAAGAATTGCAGTAGAACTTTCATACAAATAGCGAATAGGTAGGGAGACAATGACTCTCCATGCTTTAATCATCTTTTTTGCTTAAAAATATCATGAAACTCACTATTGATACATATACAGTATGTAGGAGTGGTAATACACGTCCTAATCCACTTGATAAAGAGAATAGGAAAACCAAATGCGTGGAGAGTATTAAGAATAAAATTCGAATTGACACTATCATATGCCTTTTGTAGGTCAATATTCATGGTGCAGTTAGAAGATACATTTTTATTTTCATAAACAAAAACAATATCCTAAGCCACAAATATATTATCATATATAAATCTACTCCCTACATAAGCAGACAGGTTAAAGCCAATGAAGTTATTTAAAACCTTCTTCAATCTATTAGAAATTTTGACAAGCATTTATAAAAGGTATTCACAAAAGATATGGGCCTAAACTTATTCATATATGAGGCATTTACTTCCTTAGGAATAAGCACAATATTTGTATTGATTATTTTCTTATGTAATGAACCTGAGTTCAAAGATTGTTTAATGGTACATATCATTTCCACAAAAATTCAAGCCTTATTGTAAGACCAAGAAGTCTAGCCATCAGGCCCTGGACACTTATCCTCACTAATGAAAAACATAGAATTTTTAATCTCTTCATCACTAACAGGAGCAATAATAAATACATAGTCCTCACCAGAAATCTTCTTATTAATTACCTGACTAAGAATACTAGTAGAACATACCTCTTCCTCGGCGTCTTTAGAACCATGTAATTATTTAAAAAAAAGTTACAAACTATTCCCTAATAAGTTTTGGAGAAGTGATTACTTCCCCATTATCCTTAGTGAGAGAGATAATTTTATTATGAGCAATAATGATAATCTTATTCAAATATGAAGAGGAGTAATCATTGTTATTACACCAAGTAGCTCTTGATTTTTGCTTCAAGACTTCATGCTCAATAGTAATAGATTCTTCAAGATTAGAGAGTAAGACTTTTTCTTGAGCTAAAACACTTTCATTATAATTACCAGATAGAATAGAATTTTGAATAATGTCAATTCTTCATGCTCAATAGTAATAGATTCTTCAAGTTCCATTAGTAAATACACGATCAATTTTACTCGCCCTCATACCTGCATCATTCCTTTTGTTAGTTCAAGTATAGTAATTACCACTAGATTGATGATCAAAAAGCTCATCATCACCAATACAATCTAAAAATATCGGGGCTCCCTTAGAAAGAAAATCACAATTAAGTCTCTCATCAATCTTTAAAATTGTCTTGAAATCACCGAAGCAGCTAAATAATTCTTACTCAAAATTACTGCTCCACCAAATAATGTAATTCCAAAGTAATTGTGTAGTATCTTCATCATTGCCTGCGAATTTAACACAAACAATCTTCATATTATCTGCAGGCTTAGTGATGTCGAATAAAATAGCTTGAATTATAGTTTCAATCACTGCTACATTAATGATGTTGTAATTCCAAATTAATCGAATTCTACGGGAGTCATCCTTAGAATAGTTGTGAGTCCAACTGAAATTACTAAAATAAGTATCAATGATATTACTTATACTAATAAACTTAAATTTAGTGTCTATAATGCCTATGAAATTAATATTGTAACATATGAAAAATGACTAACATCGATTGTCTTAGGAATTTTTTGAAACCCCTAACGTTCCAAGTAGCTAGATTTATGGATCATGAGGTTTGGTGACTTCACTGATCATCTGGCTTTATGAGCATAAGTATATCATCATCCAGGTGATTTTAAATCCTCAAAGAATTTTGAGTCTCTAACAGACTATTATTCTTTTTTCTTTTTGTTTAGGACTTTTGACTTTGTTGTTTTTAGTAACCACTCTCCACAATTGACTGTTCTGCACATTGCTTCTACTCTTGTCATTACCAATCACTAATTTCTTATTTTTCTCCATATTTTTTATTTTCCAAACTTGTTTAGAAGTTTGACACTTATGACCAAGATGACCAAGGCCTTTACATCTAGCACGCACAAGAGACTTCCGATCAAATATAACTTCCAACTTCTTGCAATTGCTCTTCACCCATATCCACATGAACAACTTCAGGTAAGCTATCACTAGTATCAATCCCAACGCTCACACGCACATACCCAATTCCAGCATGAGCTTCAGTAATCGAGTTCATTTAAATAAGGTTAACCAATACCACACGGAAAGTAACTCAATCCATCATTTGTCCATAATGATATTGGTTTATGTTCAACTTGATACAAATAGGAATACGTTTAGGATCAACCTTTTTGAATCTCATACCTAATTTCCATGCTCTAAGAAGAAGAGGTATACCATTGATGTGCCACATCTTATCTGCTCTAAGGCTGTATTACAACTTTATTCATTCTCAAATTTGAAGATGAACATCATGCATGGATGAATGATTCGATGGTTGGGTGAGGTATCTACATGAATATATCATTCGAGCAGCCCAAGCCCGAGGAACAAACACAGATTTATCTGACCTTACTGGAGTCATGTCATTTAATTTTCGAAATTTTCATACAGGTGATTGAGGAAATCAATTAGATAATCCGGAGAGTTTTAATCTTCTGTTTTGAACGTATCAGTTTTGCAATGTTGTAGTTAATTAGGGGATTTTAAGCGAATTACAAGTGTTGGTTGTATCTAATACTCTTGTGGATCAAAAAGAAGTTGATAGCTGCAACATGCAAAAGTAATAAAAAAGGAACACACGAAAAGAGTATGTGGTCAGTCTGAATGCAAATACAACTATGAAAACTGGGGGATTGTAATTTTGGTGCGTCATATAAATATAATCATCCACAATGTATTGCCCTATATATTTTATTATTCTATATTTCATTGTTCTTATGGGGTTTAAATCGTTATTTTAGGGTGCCCCAATCTGCTTACATTATACTTAAAACTGAATATGCAAATTTTTATGGTCGTGTAGATTTGATTACCTTATGAGGCCGTTGATTGATAATAAATCATCATCTTCCACCACTGATATGCATGTTTTTCTCAGTTGCTACTTTAGCTCCATCGTCCTCATTATCAGATTTTAAACCAGAATTTAACTTTATATCTAAGAGAGATGGTTTCTTAATGGGAGTGTCTTCAATGGGAAGTTTAAGTGGATTGGTTGGTTCTATGTTTTGAAGACGGAGGTGGAACCTCTATCTAATGTAAAACATACTACAGTGGTACTTGTCAGGTAAGCAAATGAATTTGGTGGGTGATCTCATAATATTTATGGATCATCAATTTAGTTCTTTTTTTGGAATCTCTATAATAACTTCATAACCTTTATGTTTGATAGAATTACAACCACTGTATAGCCATCAACTTCCTATGTTCAGAATAACTGAAAAGAAAACCCATTTTCCATTTAGAAACTTGTGCATCCATATTCTCAAAATTTGGATCTTGATGAGTTGAAATAAA
Source organism: Nemophila menziesii (assembly GCA_029959085.1). Lineage (NCBI taxonomy): Eukaryota > Viridiplantae > Streptophyta > Magnoliopsida > Boraginales > Hydrophyllaceae > Nemophila > Nemophila menziesii. Next base: position 80,570,528 of record JARWIR010000002.1, read on the forward strand.
ATTCTTGAATATATATTTGTATGAGGTGTAGGAAATGTTTTGGCATCGACCACAAAAGGAAAACTTGTTTCATCCAAAATCAGATAACATTTTAATTGTTGCGTACGATGAATACTTAATCTAACTTTATTTTATTCTAACTTCAGGTTGATGTTACAATTGGAACATAACAGTTATAGAATTGTGAACTAGATGTTCCTAGGGTAAAGGAGGGTAGGGGGGTCACCCCAGAGTTTGGATTTTGAGTTGTTGAAGATAAATAAAGTTTAGAAATGAGTCTAGAAGTGAGTCTTAAGACATGACTAGAGTAGTTGAAGATCATATTTTGGTTCCAAAACAAGTTTCACCCAGCAGAAGGAAATTTTTTTTTTTTAATAAATTAATTTGATATTAGATTTAGTCTCTTGTTTCAATAAAAGAAAAAATTACTTTATATACACATTCAATGAATATTGCTTTCTAATGTAATTATATTTTTCTTTACTATAAGAGATAAATAACTGCAAGTGATTATAAAAAAAAAGATAATTAGCCAGCTAGGAAATAATTGCTACTATACTACATATATCTTTGCTCTGATTGTCATTGTAGTCCATCTAATTTTGTTTGCAACTTTTTCTTCCCATATTTTAACCAATGTTACTAAGTTAGTCATATTCATTGTTTTGCATCTTTTTTTGTTTTATTTCTACCTATTTAGCAATGTTGATCCTTTATCTTTTTCTCATTAAAAGTGAAATTACGGGTAACGAGATATAACGAGCGAATGATGTGTAGAACAAAGATGAGGGCCACATTTGGTAACATGAGTAAGACAAAGGACATAAAAGTTGCAAAATAAACACAAGGAATATTAAAGCCTCATTTTAGGTTTAGTTTTGTATACTCGTGCTCATTCACGCCGCCGCTTCTTTTATCTACTGATTTCATTTCTGAGGTTTGATACTTCCCTTTGTAATTAATTTTTGTATGCGTCTGTATATGTTAACCAATTGCATATTCTTATTTTGGTACTAGTTCATTTGATCAAATAAGGTCCTTTCTGATTGGTTTCAGTAGTGTTTCTCTTTCATTGCAGAGGTAATTTACTATGTGGATAAGGAAATTCTCATTACATCACAAGAAAAAGATTGGTGACCATGACATTTCAAGCACAATTTCTCATCCGGTTGAATCAGCTGTAAAGGATGGTATATCATCAGGTATATCTAGTTTATTTGCAACTTCTTATGCTTTGACACTCGCTAATATTGAACTGAAAATTAAGCCTCGGCTGTACTGATTTTTATTTTTATTGTGCTTTCCATTTCTAACATGTTTTATTGCTGGAAATTAAACTTTATGATTATATACTTCCATCCAATTTTGTATTGGAGAATGAAAGAGGATGAAAATAGTTATCTAGATTTTTCGGTGGCATATACAACAATTTTAACTAGGTGTTCATCAATATATAAAGTTTAGATTTATAATATAGATTACTATTTGAAGCAATCGATGAGGCTTATGAATTAACTTATAATGTATAAAAAAGTAGGAATAGTATATTTTGATAGTGTTTAAAAAATTGACATCCTTGCTTTTCTCCGATCAGCTAAATGAATATATTACATATATAATATAGCTTTTAAAGTTAAGAAGAAATATTTTGTGTTTGTTATATAGATTTGAGACATTAAATGAAGTTCTTCATCAAACTGGAAATGAACTAGAGGCTTTAGCTAAAAAATTTGAAGACAAGATTTACTCAGAGGCAACCAGTAAAGTATGTCCAAAATAGTAGTAGTCTTAGTTTTCATCTATTTGTATGATGTGCTTGTTTCTAATTTCTTTTTAAATATATATGTAGCTACTTGTAGATGGAGTATCTTCATAAAATTTCATACAAACTCAAAATGGGAAACATTCCAATAATTACAGGTATTTTCGGTGTCTTTAGCTATTCTTTTCTACTAAGATATGACCCGTGCGCACTTGAGCAATATTTTTTTTTTCTTGAAAAAGGTAAAATGAAATTTTAATCTAAGTTCATAGTTCTTACTTTTTGTACATGATTATGAAACTGTACGAGGTTTAAAATTTAAAATTCATGATTTATATTACATAGCAATAATTTATCAATATTACAGTCTATATTGTAAATTTTTGGCATAGGCGTGTTCAGTTATAATTCAGATCATCAAGTTTAAACTTAAGTAGATTGAAAAGAACTCCAAAAATTAAGAATTAAAATAATATTGACATTGTTCAATGAAGTGATTTAACTATGCTACTATTTCAATTTTTTGGTGTTAACCTTATCTGAATGTGTAGAATATAACCTTCTCCGTCATCACCTTTTATTTATATCTTGTATGCTATGAAGGCGTAAATTATACCAATTTAAATACTAATCAAAAAAATACAAATTAATTATGCTTCATTACATTGGAATGACCTGTAGATATTTTCTTGTCTGGTATTGACTCTTCAAAGCAGATCAATCACCTGAAAAAGAAAAATAAATTGATAAATATCAGAACTTTCCAATTTAAACAATATGCCAATTCATGAGTCAGATGCGAAGATAACTTACAAAAATTACAGAGTAAATGAATTCAATGAAACATTGTAAACCTTGACCCTTGTTTGTCTTAAGTAGTGTTTTTTTATATAGATATGATATGAAGTTTAACAAAAACAATTCTCATTTTGTGTGTGTATATGTATCTTATATAGGTTTTGAAGATGGGCCATCACAATTCCACGCCCAAGAGGAGTTGTTAGTGCCTCTTCCTCAGGATGGCCAAGCATCAGTCTTGCAAAACAGTTTAGGGGGTGTTCTAATCTCTCCGGTAAATCCATGTGGAACTGGTTGCTTCAAAACATCAAGCTTGCAGAACTGTTAAAATGATAAAGCTCAAACACTTTCGTCCCCATTAACCCACTTGAATCCTTTAACCCACCAAGACTCTTATCCAAATCTAACAAAATCTGCCAAAAATCATTCTAGACTATGACCTGTGTTACGTAACTGCTCGAGTTTTTCGGGTGGTAGAGTAATTGAAGCTTGAGTTAACACTTGGTAAAGACCTTCTACACTTATAAACCCTCCACCTCCACTTTGATCCTGAGCGTCGAAAGCTTTTCTTATCTCAGTATCTCGACCTTCTAACTCGTTCTCCTCTTGCACTTTAGTATCAAGTGTGAAAAGAACAGTATAATGAGATTCACTTCCAACCACCCAAATCGGCCTTTTCGGGGACTTCAAAAAATCACCAACTTTGCAAAAGCTTCCGGCAAATTCATGGGACCCACAGGCGGCAACTCAAAATGCAGTGGGCCAAACAAATAGTGTCCAGAAAGTCTATGAGGTGCAACAAACAAGTTGTTATCAAGTCATCACTCACAGTCAACTCAGCAAGCTCTCATAGATCAACTGAATCAGCTAATATATCCACTGAGATCTCATCAGGTATATTTAGTTTCTTTACAATATCATATGCATTCATACTCGTATGTATGTTTGCTAATATGGATTTTCGATTGTATAGCTCCTACAGAGCAAATGTTCATCAAGAAGATTTATCAACAGGTTATAATTTCTTAAGATAAACAACATTAAGTGCATTTCTTGTTACAACCTCTGAAAAATTTAATTAATTGCAGATAAAAAACATAAGGGATAAATATTGTACTATGCTAGATGAATTATTTCAGAAAAGATTGCTAAGAACCATCTAAACATCAAACGCAGAACCATCTCTTGGCTTCAAAACTTTCTTCAGAATTCGATTGGTACAAGAGGGAATTTTGCTTAAACCGTAGAATAAATAGATGCTTCTTCATGAAAGAAACTTTTCTTTTATCTCTCAAACCTTTCTAAAGATTTCAGTTGAGAATAAGGATTGATATACCAACATATTAACAAATTTTTAATTACAAACAATATCATCATCAGAAACTTTGATCCCAATTTTTTTGTTCTTCAACCTCAGTGAAACTAAAGATTGAATATTCGCAATGAGTTGAGCTTCACTTAGTTGTTTACCATCATAATCTTGGCATTTCTTTCACTCCATATAGTGTGTATATATGTAGTAAACAAGATCAAGCAGAGTGCAGATATATTTACTGAAACAAACTTTGAGTATTCTATTAGTGAAAGAGCAATTAATAAATAGGTGATCACGGTCTTCACAATGATTATGACAAAAAAAGCATAATGAATCAATGATTAACCCCCAAATCAACATTCTTTACTTTGTAGGATGTCTATCTAGACAAGCTACCCAGCTTAAGAAGTTATGACTGGGAATACTAATACTAAGCAAAATTAAATTACTGCAATTTAATATATCATACATAATCTTGATCTTCTAAAGGGTTTTCTTAAAATGAAAAAATACATTCTTTACTCTCTCCTACCATAAAACTTCATCATTACTAGATTTTAAAGACATTTTATTAATGTGAAGTAGAATACCTTTCATACTTGGGTGAAAATACCACCTGATATTAAGATAACAAGACTTGACTGTTTTATTGCACCATAGTCCTTCAGTGTAAATATCTGTATGTAAAATCTCTTTCACACTACTACCATTAATCCATTTAACCCGAACAAAAAAGGTACTATTTTCATCATTCAATTTATGAGAAATAAAGTTATAAACTTCACTTATGATCTTCGTTAGTTTTTTCTAAATCCATGTGGATTTTTGTTTAATACTGAGACTACAAGTGCAGCTGCTCTTAATGTAGTTAGAATGCACCAAATTTCTCCATAAGTTTGTATTCTTCTTATACATTCTCCAAAAGGTGTACATAATGCAAACTTTATTAATATCTTCTATGTTATGGATGCCAAGACCATCTTCGGCTTTATGAGTACACACAGAATTCCATGATATTTTTGCACCATAAGAGTCCACTTGTATTCCCATTCCGTAAGAAGCTAGCAATCTTCTGACCAACATAATACATAACATCTTTAGGAGGCATAAACACTCTACGCCAAAATAAGTCTTTACATAAGAAAGTAATTTTGAGGTCCAATGTGAAATGCTTTGACATATTATCTCAAATAATACATTACCATCAGTAACACTTAATTTATTGGAATGAACTCCAAAATATCTTACTGGCATATTTCCTATTTTAACATTAAATATATCTGAAATTTTATTTTTAACATCTTAACAAGAGCCACCAAAATAAACCTCTTGTTTTTGTTTATTGATTCTTAAACCAGATACTCTATAAAATATACTCAGTCCCTCATTTATAAGTTCAGCAGCATCAATGTCTGCATTAAGAAAAACAAGAAGATCATCTGCAAAGATGATGTTATTCAGCTTCAAAGTATGACATTTAGGACGAAATTTAAATTTGGTTTTATACCAACTCCGTGAAGAATTGCAGTAGCACTTTCAACAAATAGAAAATAGATAGGGAAACAATGAATCTCCATGCCTTAAGCATCTTTTTTGCTAAAAAAAATCACAAAACTCACTAATTACACATATACAGTATGTAGGAGTGGTATACACATCCTAATCCACTTGATAAAGAGAATAGGAAAACAAAATGCTTGGAGAGTATTAAGAATAAAATTCGAATTGACACTATCATATGCCTTTTGTAGGTCAATATTCATGGTGCAGATAGAAGATACATTTTTATTTTCATAAACAAAAACAATATTCTAAGCCACCAATATATTATCACATATAAATCTACCCCCTACATAAGAAGCCAGGTTAAAGTCAATGAAGTTATTTAAATCCTTCTTCAATCTATTAGAAATTTTGACAAGCATTTATAAGAGGTATTCACAAAACATATGGACCTAAACTTATACACATATGAGGCATTTACTTCCTTAGGAATAAGCACAATATTTCTATTGATTATTTTCTTAGGTAATGAACCTGAGTTCAAAGATTGTTTAACGGTATTACACATATCATTTCCAAAAATATTTCAAGCCTTTTTGTAATAACAAGAAGTCTAGCCATCAGGCCCTGGACACTAATCCTCACTAATGAAAAACATAGAATTTTTAATCTCTTCATCACTAACAGGAGCAATAAGAAATACATAGTCCTCACCAGAAATCTTCTTAATAATTACCTGACTAAGAATACAAGTAGAACATACCTCTTCCTCGGCGTCTTTAGAACCATGTAACTATTTAAAATAAAAGTTACAAATTATTCCTGAATAAGTTTTGAAGAAGTAATTACTTCCCCATTATCCTTAGTGAGGGAGATAATTTTATTATGAGCAATCATGATAAGCAAATTAATATGAAGAGGAGTAATCATTGTTATTACACCAAGTAGCTCTTATTTTTGCTTCAAGACTTCATGATCAATAGTAATAGATTCTTCAAGATTAGAGAGTAAGACTTTTTCTTGAGCTAAAACATTGTCATTATAATTACCAGATATAATAGAATTTTGAATAATGTCAATTCTTCATGCTCAATAGTAACAGATTCTTCAAGTTCAGTTAGTAAATACACGATCAATTTTACTTGCCCTCATACCTGCATCATTCCTTTTGTTAGTTCAAGTATAGTAATTACCACTAGATTGATGATCAAAAAGCTCATCATCACCAATACAATCTATAAATATCAGGGCTCCCTTAGATAGAACATCACAATTAAGTCTCTCATTAATCTTTAAAATTGTCTTGAAATCACCCAAGCAGCTAAATAATTCTTACTCAAAATTACTGCTCCCCCGAATAATGTAATTCCAAAGTAATTGTCTAGTATCTTCATCATTGCGTGCGAATTTAACACAAACAATCTTCATATTATCTGCCGGCTTAGTTATGCCGAATAAAATAGCTTGAATTATAGTTTCAATCACTGCTACATTAATGATGTTGTAATTCCAAATTAATCGAATTCTACCGGACTCATCCTTAGAATAGTTGTCAGTCCAACTGAAATTACTAAAATAAGCATCAATGATATTACTTATATTATAAACTTTAATTTAGTGTCTATAATGCCTATGAAATTAATATTATAACATATGAAAAATGACTAACATCGATTGTCTTAGGAATTTTTTGAAACCCCTAACGTTCCAAGTAGCTAGATTTATGGATCATGAGGTTTGGTGACTACATTGACCGTCTGGCTTTATGAGCATAAGTATTGTTGATAATTAAACTTGATAAAATTCAATGGATATAGAATACGCGTATCAAGATTATGCATTGTATTTAGAAGTAGATAGAAAGTCATATGGAGGATGAATAAAGCTGTACAATGAATCAAGACAGATCGTTGGCCTACCTACTCAATGAATCAAGACAGATCGTTAGACCTTCTGAGTAGTTGGAAAGTCAAGAGTTTATGTCTGTATTCTTAGTATACAAGTAGTAACTTTAGTAATCTACTAGTATAAAGAGAAGTAGTATTGTACTTCTTCATCTATATCTCCCTCTGTAATGATTTTTTCTAACAGCTTCAACCAAAGTGGTATCAGAGCAAGGTAGATATGGCAACAATTAGTGGAGGCATGCCATTTCAAAAACTTACGAAGAGTAATTACGAGAGGTGGAGCATTAAAATGAAGGCATATCTTGGTGGACAAGATGCGTGGGATGCCATTGAAGAAGAATATGAAGAACCAGAAGGTCTGACTGCTCTTAGCCAAGCCCAAAAGAAGGCTGCCAAATATGCTCGAGTGAAAGATCAAAAGGCTCTTTCTCTAATTCAACTGAGTGTTGATGATTCCATCTTTGAGAAGATAGCACGAGCCACTACCTCTTATAGGGCCTGGGAAATTCTCCATAATACGTTCAAAGGAATTGATAGGGTGAAGAAGGTTTGTCTCCAAAGTCTTCGAGGTGAGTTCGAATCTTTGAAAATGAAGGATACAGAATCAATATTTGATTATGTATAAAGAATTCAAGCAGTGGTAAATCAACTTCAAATGAATGGTAAAGATTTACCAGAAAATCGTGTGGTTGAGAAGATTCTTCGGTCGATTGATCAAAAGTTTGATCACGTTGTTGTAGCCATTGAGGAGTCCAATGATGTGGAAACCTTGACTGTTGACGAGTTGACAGGTTAATTACAAGTCCATGAATAAAAGATAAAAAGAAGGACAAAAGAACCCATCGACCAAGCTTTGCAAGCAAAAGTAAATATTAAAAATGATGGTAATGCAAGTAATCAAGGCTGGCGTGGTCGAGGAAGAGGACGCGGTCGAGGCCGTGGTAGAGGCCGGGGTCGAGGTTTTGATAGTCAAGCCACATAGTACGACAATGATGCAAAAGTTGAGTCTAAATCAACTAGAGGGCGAGGAAGAGGAGGCTTCTATAAACAACAAGACAAGAAATCTATAGAATGCTACAATTGTCATAGATTTGGACACTATTCATATGAGTGTTATGATGGACCTCAAGAAGGAAAAGAAAAATCTCATCTTGCAGAAGAGAAAAAAGAAGATGAGACACTTTTATTGGCATACAAGGCGTCGATAAAAGAGAACAAATCTGAATGGTACATCGATACAGGTGTAAGTAATCATATGTGTGAAAATAAAAGCATGTTCGTCGAGATGGATGAATCTGTAAGTGGTAATATAACTTTTGGTGATATGTCAAAAACTCCAGTCAAAGGAAGAGGAAAAATCATGATCAGATTAAAGAATGGTGAACATCGGTTTATTTCTGATGTTTATTTTGTTCCTGGAATGAAGGCAAATATCTTGAGTATGGGTCAGCTATTGGAGAAAGGACACACTATGCAGTTAGAGGACAAGAGTCTGTATTTGAAAACTGGTGACGGGGCCTTAATTGCAAAAGTACCAATGACTAGTAATCGGATGTTTATAATGAATATACACCATGATGAAGCAAAGTGTTTAAAGTCATGTTATGAAAATCCATCCTGGTTGTCGCATTTGAGGCTCGGACATCTCAACTTTGATGGATTAAAAGCAATGTCGTCTAAATATATGGTAAAAGGATTACCTCACATTTATCAACCTGATCAACTGTGTGAAGGATGTATTGTTGGAAAACAACATCGTAGAAGTTTTCCTAAGGAATCTATGTCAAGGGCAAAACAACCATTGGAGTTAATTCATGATGATGTATGTGGACCGATCGATCCTGTCTCATTTGGAAAGAATAGATATTTTCTTCTATTCATTGATGACTATAGTCGAAAGTCCTGGGTTTATTTTTTGAAGAATAAATCTGAGGTATTCTCTGCTTTCCAGAAGTTCAAAGCACTTGTGGAGAAACAAAGTGATTAGCATATCAAGGCGATGAGATAGAGGAGGAGAGTTCACATCAAATGAATTCAAGGAGTTTTGCGAGAAGAATGGTATTCGTAGACCTCTCACCATTGCTTATTCACCACAACAAAATGGAGTTGTGGAAAGAAAGAATCGATCCATTATGAATATGGTTCAATCAATGCTGAAGAGTAAAAATCAGCCAAAAGAATTTTGGGCCGAGGCTGTTGATTGTGCTGTGTATCTCTCGAATCGTTGTCCGGCAAAAAGCATCGAAGATAAAATCCCCCAGGAGTTCTGGAGTGGATACAAGCCGATCATATCACATTTGAGAGTATTTGGGAGCATTACACACATGCATGTACCCGATCAGCAGCGGAAGAAGCTGGAAGATAAAAGTCAAAAGTTTATCTTTGTTGGGTATGATCATTCATCGAAGGGTTATAAATTGTATAATCCTATTGAGAAGACGAGGAGAACTAGCCGAGACGTTGTGTTTGATGAAAGAAGTTCGTGGGAATGGAGTTCACAAGAAAATGAAAAATTGATTTTCTTACCGAACGACTAAAGTAGTGATAATGAAGAGCATGAACAAGAGGATCCTATTACTCAATCTTCACCAGGTCCATCCTCATCAGAAGGCGAAAGTTCTGGAATTGAACACCCCAAAAAGACGAGATCATTGCAAGAGATATATGATCTCAATCAGAACCCAAATCTATTTTGTTTATTTACGGTTACTAAACCTGTAAGTTTTGAGGAAGCAAGTAGAAATGAAAATTGGAGAGACGCCATGAATGCAGAGATTTCTGCTATAGAAAAAAATAAAACTTGGGAGCTGACTACTTCGCCTCCGGGGCACAAACCAATCGGTGTGAAGTGGGTTTACAAAATCAAAAAAAAATGCAAAAGGAGAAATCGAAAGGTACAAAGCAAGGCTCGTGGTAAAGGGTTACAAACAAAGAGCAGGGATTGATTATGACGAAGTGTTTGCCCCTGTTGCTCGATTGGAGACAATCAGATTTCTTATTTCCTTGGCAGCACAAAAGAAGTGGAAGATTTATCAGATGGATGTTAAATCAGCATTCTTGAATGGAAACCTTGAAGAGGAGGTGTATATAGAGCAACCAGAAGGATATGTTGTTAAAGGGCATGTAGATAAGGTGTTAAAATTGAAGAAGGCCTTATATGGTTTGAAGCAAGCCCCAAGGGCTTGGAATAGTCGCATAGATCAACATTTTCAGAAGAATGGTTTCAATAAATGCCCACACGAGCATGCTCTCTATGTCAAGAAAAATGAAAAGGGCGATATCTTAATAGTTTGTATCTATGTCGATGATTTAATATTTTTAGGAAACAATAATGAACTGATTGCCTCATTTAAGAAAGAAATGACCAAGGAGTTTGAGATGACAGACATCGGTTTGATGTCCTATTATCTTGGGATAGAGGTGAAACAAAGTAGTGAGGGAACTTTCATCTGTCAAGAAAGTTATGCTAGAGACGTTCTAAAGAAATTCAAGATGGAGAATTGCGAGTCAATTAGCACCCCGATCGATGTAGGTGAGAAGTTATCTAAGGATATTGGTGGAGAACTGGTTGATCCGACCTTATTTAAAAGCTTGATTGGAAGCCTAAGGTACTTAACCTGCACTAGACTAATATTCTGTATGTTGTTGGTCTTGTTAGTCGCTTTATGGAGTACCCGACCATCTATCATTTTAAAGTAGCAAAGAGGATTCTCCGATATATTAAAGGTACTATAGATCATGGAATTTTATATCCTGCTTCTGGAAACTTAAAGTTGGTAGGATATAGCGATAGTGATTGGGCAGGAGACATTGATGATCGCCAAAGTACAACAGGTTTTGTTTTCTACTTTGGTGAATCAGCTTTCACCTGGATTTCAAAGAAGCAGCCAATTGTCACATTGTCAACATGTGAAGCTGAATACGTGACTGCAACATCGAGTGTGTGTCATGCGCTTTGGCTAAGAAATCTTCTTAAGGAGTTGGGATTTAATCCAGTTGAATCAACCGATATTCATGTTGATAACAATTCAGCAATTGCCTTAGCAAAGAATCCAGTATTTCACGATAGAAGTAAGCACATCGATACTCGTTTTCACTTAATCAGGGAATGTATTGCAAAGAAGGAGGTTCAAGTCAAGTATGTGAAGACGGATGATCAAGTAGCAGACATTTTCACAAAGCCTTTAAAAAAAGAAGCATTCGAGAAGTTGAAGAGTCTTCTTGGAATGCGAGCATCAATTTTAAGGGGGAGTGTTGATAATTAAACTTGATAAAATTCAATGGATATAGAATACGGGTATCAAGATTATGCATTGTATTTAGGAGTAGGTGGAAAGTCATCTGGAGGATGAATCAAAGCTGCACAATGAATCAAGATCGTTGGACTTCTGAGTAGTTGGAAAGTCAAGAGTTTATGTCTGTATTCCTAGTATCCAAGTAGTAACTTTAGTAATCTACTAGTATAAATAGAAGTAGTATTGTAGTTCATCAGCAAGAAAAAATTATAAGAAAAATAGAGCTAAAGTTTATATTCTCCTGTCCAGTACTTTTTCATCTATATCTCCCTCTGTAATTATTTTTTCTAACAGCTTCCAACAAGTATATCATCATCCAGGTGATTTTAAGCTTCTAAATCCTCAAAGAATTTTGAGTCGCTAACCGAATATTCTTCTTTTTTCTTTTAGTTTAGGAGTTTTGACTTTGTTGTTTTTAGTAACCACTCTCAATGATTGACTGTTCTCCACATTGCTTCTACTCTTGTCATTACAAATCACTAATTTCTTATTTTTCTTAATATTTTTTGTTTTCCAAACTTGTTTAGAAGTTTGACACTTATGACTAAGATGACCAAGGCCTTTACATCTAGCACGCAAAAGAGACTTCCGATCATATATGACTTCCAACTTCTTGCAATTACTCTTTACCAATATCAACATGAACAACTTCAGGTAAGCTATCACTAGTATCAATCCCAACGCCCACACGCACATACCCATGTCTAGCATGAGCTTCAGTGATCGAGTCCAATTAAATAAGGTTAACCAATACCACACGGAGAGTAACTCAATCCATCATTTGTCCATAATGATATTGGTTTGTGTTCAACTTAATCCAAATAGGAATACGTTTAGGATCGACCTTTTTGAATCTCATACCTAATTTCCATGCTCTAAGAAGAAGAGGTGTACCAATGATGTGCCACATCTTATCTGCTCTAAGGCTGTATTACAACTTTATTCATTCTCAAATTTGAAGATGACCATCATTATCACTCGCCAAGGTGAATGTTCGATGGTTGGGTGAGGTATCTACATGAATATATTATTCGAGCAGCCCAATCCCGAGGAACAAACCAAGATTTATCTGACCTTACTGGAGTCATGTCATTTAACTTAGCTTTTAATTTTCGTAATTTTTATACAGGTGATTGAGGAAATCAATTAGATAATCCGGAGAGTTTTAAATTTTCTGTTTTGAACGTATCATCAGTTTAGCGAAGTTATAGTTAATTAGGGGAATTTAAGCGAATTACAAGTGTTGGTTGTATCTAATACTCCTGTGGATCGAAAAGAAGATGATAGCTGGAACATGCAAAAGTAATAAAAAAGGAACACTCGAAAAAAGTATGTGGTCAGTCTGAATGCACACACAACTATGAAAACCGGGGGATTGTAATTTTGGTCCGTCATATAAATATAATCATCCATAACGTATTGCCCTATATATTTTATTATTCTATATTTCATTGTTCTTATGGGTTTTAAATCGTTATTTTAGGGTGCCCCAATCTGGTTACATTATGCTCAAAACTGAATATGCAAATTTTTACCGCCGTACAGATCTGATTACCTTATGAGGACGTTGATTAATAATAAATCATCATCTTCCACCACTGATATGCATGTTTCTCTCAGTTGCTACTTTAGCTCCATCGTCCTCATTGTCAGATTTTAAACCTGAATTTAACTTTATATCTAATAGAGATGGTTTCTTAATGGGAGTGTCTTCAATGGAAAGTTTAAGTGGATTGGTTGGATCTATGTTTTGACGACGGACGTAAAACCTCTATCTAGTGTAAGACATACTGCAGTGGTACTTGTCAGGTAAGCAAATGAATTTGGTGGGTGATCTCATAATCATAATGGATTATCAATTTAGTTTTTTTTTTTTGGAATCTCTATAATAACTTCATAACCTTTATGTTGATAGAATTACAGCCACTGTATAGCCATCAACTTCCTATGTTCAGAATAACTGAAAAGAAAACCCATTTTCCGTTTCGAAACTTGTGCATCCATAAACTCAAAATTTGGATCTTGATGAGTTGTAATATTTTCTTGAATATATATTTGTATAAGGTGTAGAAAATGTTTTGGCATCGATCACAAAAAGAAAACCTGTTTCATCAAAAATCAGATAACATTTTAATTGTTGTGTACGATGAATACTTAATCTAATTTTATTTTATTGTAACATCATGTTGATGTTACAATTGGAACATAACAGTTATAGAATTGTGAACTAGATGTTCCTATGGTTACGGAGGGTAGGGGGGTCACCCCAGAGTTTGGATTTTGAGTTGTTGAAGATAAATAAAGTCTACAAATGAGTCTAGAAGTGAGTCTTAAGACATGACTAGAGTAGTAGAAGATCATATTTTGGTTCCAAAACAAGTTTCACCCAGCAGAAGGAATTTTTTTTTTTTTTAATAACTTAATTTGATATTAGATTTAGTCTCTTGTTTCAATAAAAGAAAAAATTACTTTATATACACATTCAATGAATGTTGCTTTCTAATGGAATTATATTTTTTTTTTACTGTAAGAGATAAATACTGCAAGTGATTATAAACGAAAAGATAATTAGCCAGCTAGGAAATAATTGCTACTATACTACATATATCTTTGCTCTGATTGTCATTGTAGTCCGTCCATTTGATTTTTTTTCTTCCCATATTTTAACCAATGTTACTAAGTTAGTCATATTCTTTGTTTTGCAGCTTTTTTGTTTTATTTCTACCTATTTAGCAGTGTTGATCCTTTATCTTTTTCTCATTAAAAGTGATATTACGGTAACGAGATATAACGAGCGAATGATGTGTAGACCAAAGATGAGGGCCACATTTGGTAACATGAGTAAGACAAAGGACATAAAAGTTGCAAAATAAACACAAGGAATATTAAAGCCTCATTTTAGGGTTAGTTTTGTATACTCGTGCTCCTTCACGCCGCCGCTTCTTTTATCTACTGATTTCATTTCTGAGGTTTGATACTTCCCTTTGTAATTAATTTTTGTATGCGTCTGTATATGTTAACCAATTGCATTTTATTATTTTGGTACTAGTTCACTTGATCAAATAAGGTCCTTTCTGATTGGTTTCAGTAGTGTCTCTCTTTCATTGCAGAGGTAATTTACTATGTGGACAAGGAAATTTTCATTACATCACAAGAAAAAGATTGGTGACCATGACATTTCAAGCACAATTTCTCATCCGGTTGAATCAGCTGTAAAGGATGGTATATCATCAGGTATATCTAGTTTATTTGCAACTTCTTATGCTTTGACACTCGCTAATATTGAACTGAAAATAAAGCCTCGGCTGTACTGATTTTTATTTTTATTGTGCTTTCCATTTCTAACATGTTTTTTTGCTGGAAATTAAACTTTATGATTATATACTTCCATCCAATTTTGTATTGGAGAATGAAAGAGGATGAAAATAGTTATCTAGATTTTTCGATGGCATATACAACAATTTTAACTAGTTGTTCATCAATATATAAAACTTAGATTTATAATATAGAATACTATTTGAAGCAATCAATTAGGCTTATGAATTAACTTATAATGTATAAAAAAGCAGGAATAGTATATTTTGATAGTGTTTAAAAAAATTGGCATCCTTGCTTTACTCCGATCAGCTAAATGAATATATTACATATATAATATAGCTTTTAAAGTTAAGAAGACATATTTTATGTTTGTTATATAGATTTGAGACATTAAATGTAGTTATTCATCAAACTGGAAATGAACTAGAGGCTTTAGCTAAGAAATTTGAAGACAAGATTTACTCAGAGGCAACAAGTAAAGTATGTCCAAAATAGTAGTTTGTCTTAGTTTTCATCTATTTGTATGATGTGCTTGTTTCTAATTTCTTTTTTAATATATATGTATCTACTTGTAGATGGAGTATCTTCATAAAATTTCATACAAACTTAAAATGGGCAACATTCCAATAATTACAGTTATTTTCAGTGTCTTTAGCTATTCTTTTCTACTAAGATATGACCCGTGCGCACTTGAGCAATTTTTTTTTTTTATCTTGAAAAAGATAAAATGAAATTTTAATCTAAGTTCATAGTTCTTACTTATTGTACATGATTATGAAACTGTACGAGGTTTAAAATTTAAAATTCATGCTTTATATTACATAGCAATAATTTATCTATATTACAGTCTATATTGTAAATTTTTGGCATAGGCGTGTTCAGTTATAATTCAGATCAGCAAGTTTAAACTTAAATAGATTGAAAAGAACTCCAAAAATTAAGAATTGAAATAATATTGACAGTGTTCAATGAAGTGGTTTTTTATGCTACTATTTCAATTTTTTGGTGTTAGCCTTATCTGAATGTGTAGAATATAACCTTCTCCGTCATCACCTTTTATTTATATCTTGTATGCTATGAAGGCGTAAATTATACCAATTTAAATACTAATCAAAAAAATACAAATTAATTATGCTTCATTACATTGGAATGACCTGTAGATATTTTCTTGTCTCGTATTGACTCTTCAAAGCAGATCAATCACCTGAAAAAAAAAAAATTGATAAATATCAGAACTTTCCAATTTAAACAATATGCCAATTCATGAGTCAGATGCGAAGATAACTTACAAAAATTACAGTGTAAATGAATTCAATGATACATCGTAAACCTTGACCCTTGTTTGTCTTAAGTAGTATTTTTTTATATAGATATGATATGAAGTTTAATAAAAACAATTCTCATTTTGTGTGTGTATATGGATCTTATATAGGTTTTGAAGAAGGGCCATCACAGTTCCACGCCCAAGAGGAGTTGTTAGTGCCTCTTCCTCAGGATGGCCAAGCATCAGTCGTGCAAAACAGTTTATGGGCTGTTCAAACCTCTCCGGTAAATCCATGTGGAACTGGTTGCTACAAAACATCAAGCTTGCAGAACGGTTAAAATGATAAAGCTCAAACACTTTCGTCCCCATTAACCCACTTCAATCCTTTAACCCACCAAGACTCTTATCCAAATCTAACAAAATCTGCCAAAAATCATTCCAGACTATGAAACCTGTGTTACGTAACTGCTCGAGTTTTTCGGGTGGTAGAGTAATTGAAGCTTGAGTTAACACTTAGTAAAGACCTTCTACACTTATAACCCTCCACCTCCACTTTGATCCTGAGCGTCGAAAGCTTTTCTTATCTCAGTATCTCGACCTTCTAACTCGTTCTCCTCTTGCATTTTAGTATCAAGTGCGAAAAGAACAGTATAATAAGATTCACTTCCAACCACCCAAATCGGCCATTTCGGGGACTTCAAAAAATCACCAACTTTGCAAAACCTTCCGGCAAATTCAATATGCAGTGGGCCAAACAAATAGTGTCCAGAAAGTCTATGAGGTGCAACAAACAAGTTGTTATCAAGTCATCACTCACAGTCAACTCAGCAAGCTCTCATAGATCAACTGAATCAGCTAATATATCCAGTGAGATCTCATCAGGTATATTTAGTTTCTTTACAATATCTTATGCTTTCATACTCGTATGTATGTTTGCTAATATGGATTTTTGATTGTATAGCTCCCACAGAGCAAATGTTCATCAAGAAGATTTATCAACAAATAATAATATCTTAAGATAAACAACATTATGTGCATTTCTTGTTACAACCACTGAAACATTTAATTAATTGCAGATAAAAAACATGAGGGATAAATATTGTACTATGCTAGATGAATTGTTCAAGAAAAGATTGCTGAGAACCATTTAAACATCAAACGCAGAACCATCTCTTGGCTTCAAAACTTTCTTCAGAATTCGACTGGTACAAGAGGGAAATTTCGCTTAAACCGTAGAAAAAATAGATGCTTCTCATGAAAGAAACTTTTCTATTATCTCTCAAACATTTCTAAAGATTTCAGTTAAGAATAAGGATTGATATACCAACGCATTAACAAAATTTTCAGTTACAATCAATATCAACATCAGAAATTTTGATCCAAATTTTCTTGTTCTTCAACCTCAGTGAAAGTAAAGATTGAATATTCGCAATGAGTTGAGCTTCACGTAGTTGTTTACCATCATAGTCTTGGCATTTCTTTCACTCCATATAGTGTGTATATATGTAGTAAACAAGATCAAGCAGAGTGCAGTTATATTTACTGAAACAAACTTTGAGTATTCTATTAGTGAAAGAGCAATTAATGAACAGGTGATCACGGTCTTCACAATGATTATGACAAAAAAAGCATAATGAATCAATGATTAACCCCCAAATCAACATTATTTACTTTGTAGGATGTCTATCTAGACAAGCTACCCAGCTTAAGAAGTTATGACTGGGAATACTAATACTAAGCAAAATCAAATTACTGCAATTTAATATATCATACTTAATCTTGATCTTCTAAAGGGTTTTCTTAAAATGAAAAAATACATTCTTTACTCACTCCTACCATAAAATTTCATCATTACTAGATTTTAAAGACATTTTATTAATATGAAGTAGAATACCTTTCATACTTTGGTGAAAATACCACCTGATATTAAGATAACAAGACTTGACTGTTTTATTGCCCCATAGTCCATCAGTGTAAATATCTGTATGTACAATCTCTTTCACACTACTACCATTAATCCATTTAACCCGAACAAAAAAGGTACTATTTTCATCATTGATTTTATGAGAAATAAAGTTATAAACTTCACTTATGATCTTCGTTACTTTTTTCTAAATCCATGTGGATTTTTGTTTAATACTGAGACTACAAATGCAGCTGCTCTTAATGTAGTTAGAATGCACCAAATTTCTCCATAAGTTTGTATTCTTCTTATACATTCTCCAAAAGGTGTACGTAATACAAACTTTATTAATATCTTCTATGTTATGGATGCCAAGACCATCTTCGGCTTTATGAGTACACACAGAATTCCATGATATTTTTGCACCATAAGAGTCCACTTGTATTTTCTTTCCGTAAGAAGCTAGCAATCTTCTGGCCAACTTAATACATAACATCTTTAGGAGACATAAACACTCTACGCCAAAATAAGTCTTAACATAAGAAAGTAATTTTGAGCTCCATTGTGAAATGCTTTAACATATCGTATCAACGAATACATTACCATCATCAGTAACACTTAATTTTATTGGAATGAACTCCAAAATATCTTACTGGCATATTTCCTATTTTAATATTAAATATATCTGAAATCTTATTTTTAACATCTTAACAAGAGCCACCCAAATAAACTCGTGTTTTTGTTTATTAATTCTTAAACCAGATACTCTATAAAATATACTCAGTCCCTCATTTATAAGTTCAGCAGCATCAATGTTCGCATTAAGAAAAAACAAAACGATCATCTGCAAAGATGATGTTATTCAGCTTCAAAGCATGACATTTAGGAGGAAATTTAAATTTGGTTTTATACCAACTCCGTGAAGAATTGCAGTAGAACTTTCACACAAATAGAAAATAGGTAGGGAGACAATGACTATCCATGCCTTAAGCATCTTTTTCGCTTAAAAAAATCACAAAACTCACTATTGATACATATACAGTATGTAGGAGTGGTAATATGCATCCTAATACACTTGATAAAGAGAATAGGAAAACCAAATTCTTGGAGAGTATTGAGAATAAAATTCGAATTGACACTATCATATGCCTTTTGTAGGTCAATATTCATGGTGCAGTTAGAATATACATTTTTATTCTCATAAACAAAAACAATATCCTAAGCCACCAATATATTATCACATACCAATCTACCCCCTACATAAGCAGACAGGTTAAAGCCAATGAAGTTATTTAAAACCTTCAATCTATTAGAAATTTGGACAAGCATTTATAAAAGGTATTCACAAAAGATATGGGCCTAAACTTATTCACATATGAGGCATTTACTTCCTTAGGAATAAGCACAATATTTCTATTGATTATTTTCTTAGGTAATGAACCTGAGTTCAAAAATTGTTTAATGGTATTACACATATCATTTCCAAAAAATTTCAAGCCTTTCTGTAAGACCAAGAAGTCTAGCCATCAGGCCCTGGACACTTATCCTCACTAATGAAAAACATAGAATTTTTAATCTCTTCATCACTAACAGGAGCAATAAGAAATACATAGTCCTCACCAGAAATTTTCTTATTAATTACCTGACTAAGAATACTAGTAGAACATACCTCTTCCTCGGCGTCTTTAGAACCATGTATTTATTTAAAAAAAATTTACAAATTATTCCTGAATAAGTTTTGGAGAAGTGATTACTTCCCCATTATCCTTAGTGAGAGAGATAATTTTATTATGAGCAATCATGATAAGCTTATTTAAATATGAGGAGGAGTAATCATTGTAATTACACCAAGTAGCTCACTATTTTTGCTTCAAGACTTCATGCTCAATTGTAATAGATTCTTCAAGATTAGAGAGTAAGACTTTTTCTTGAACTAAAACACTGTCATTATAATTACCAGATGGAATAGAATATTGAATAATGTCAATTCTTCATGCTCAATAGTAATAGATTTCTTCATGTTCCGTTAGTAAATACACGATCAAATTTACTCGCCCTCATACCTGCATCATTCCTTTTGTTAGTTCAAGTATAGTAATTACCACTAGATTGATGATCAAAAAGCTCATCATCACCAATACAATCTATAAATATCAGGGCTCCCTTAGAAAGAACATCATAATTAAGTCTCTCATCAATCGTTAAAATTGTTTTGAAATCACCCAAGCAGTTAAATAATTGTTACTCAAAATTACTGCTCCACCAAATAATGTAATTCCAATGTAATTGTCTAGTATCTTCATCATTGCCTGCGAATTTAACACAAACACTCTTCACATTATCTGCAGGCTTAGTGATGTCGAATAATATAGCTTGAATTATAGTTTTAATCACTGCTAGATTAATGATGTTGTAATTCCAAAGTAATCGATTTCTACGGGACTCATCCTTAGAATAGTTGTGAGTCCAACTGAAATTACTAAAATAAGCATCAATAATATTACTTATATTAATAAACTTAAATTTAGTGTCTATAATGCCTATGAAATTAATATTATAACATATGAAAAATGACTAACATCGATTGTCTAAGGAATTTTTTGAATCCGGTAACGTTCCAAGTAGCTAGATTTATGGATCATGAGGTTTGGTGACTTCATTGATCGTCTGGCTTTATGAGCATAAGTATATCATCATCCAGGTGACTTTAATCTTCTAAATCCTCAAAGAATTTTGAGTCGCTAACAGAGTATTCTTCTTTTTTCTTTTTGTTTAGAACTTTTGACTTTATTGTTTTTATTAACCACTCTCCATGATTGAATGCTTTCCACATTGCTTCTACTCTTGTCCTTACCAATCACTAATTTCTTATTTTTCTCAATATTTATTTTTTTCCAAATTTGTTTAGAAGTTTAACACTTATGACCAAGATGACCAAGGCCTTTACATCTAGCACGCACAAGAGACTTCCGATCATATATGACTTCCAACTTCTTGCAATTGCTCTTCACCCATATCCACATGAACAACTTCAGGTAAGCTATCACTAGAATCAATCCCAACGCCCACACGCACATACCCAATTCTAGCATGATCTTCAGTAATCGAGTTCATTTAAATAAGGTTAACCAAATACCACTCGGAAAGTAACTCAATCCATCATTTGTCCATAATGATATTGGTTTATGTTCAACTTAATCCAAATAGGAATACGTTTAGGATCGACCTTTTTGAATCTCATACCTAATTTCCATGCTCTAAGAAGAAGAGGTATACCATTGATGTGCCACATCTTATCTGCTCTAAGGCTGTATTACAACTTTATTCATTCTCAAATTTGAAGATGAACATCATTATCACACGCCAAGATGAATAATTCGATGGTTGGGTGAGGTATCTACATGAATATATCATTCGAGCAGCCCAAGCCCGAGGAACAAACCAAGATTTATCTGACCTTACTGGAGTCATGTCATTTAATTTAGCTTTTAATTTTCGAAATTTTTATACAGGTGATTGAGGAAATCAATTAGATAATCCGGAGAGTTTTAAACTTCTGTTTTGAACGTATCAGTTTAGCAAAGTTGAAGTTAATTGCGGGATTTTCAGTGAATTACAAGTGTTGGTTGTATCCAATACTCCTGTGGATCGAAAAGAAGATGATATCTGCAACATGCAAAAGTAATAAAAAAGGAACACTCGAAAAGAGTATGTGGTCAGTCTGAATGCAAATACAACTATGAAAACCCGGGAATTGTAATTTTGGTCCGTCATATAAATATAATCATCCATAATGTATTGCCCTATATATGTTATTATTCTATATATTATTGTTTTTATGGGTTTTAAATCGTTATTTTAGGGTACCCCTATCTATTTACATTATGCTCAAAACTGAATATGCAAATTTTTACCGCCGTATAAATTTGATTACCTTATTAGGCCGTTGATTAATAATAAATCATCATCTTCCACCACTGATATGCATGTTGCTCTCAGTTGCTACTTTAGCTCCATCGTCCTCATTATCAGATTTTAAACCTGAATTAAACTTTATATCTAAAAGATATGGTTTCTTTAAGGGAGTGTCTTCAATGGGAAGTTTAAGTGGATTGGTTGGTTCTATGTTTTGAAGACGGAGGTGGAACCTCTATCTAGTGTAAAACATACTGCAGTGGTACTTGTCAGGTAAGCAAATGAATTTGGTGGGTGATCTCATAATCTTAATGGATCATCAATTTAGTTTTTTTTTTTGGAATCTCTATAATAACTTCATAACCTTTATGTTTGATAGAATTACAACCACCGTATAGCCATCAACTTCCTATGTTCAGAATAACTGAAAAGAAAACCCATTTTCCGTTTAAAAACTTGTGCATCCATATTCTCAAAATTTGGATCTTGATGAGTTGTAATATTTTCTTGAATATATATTTGTATGAGGTGTAGGAAATGTTTTGGCATCGACCACAAAAGGAAAACTTGTTTCATCCAAAATCAGATAACATTTTAATTGTTGCGTGTGATGAATACTTAATCTAACTTTATTTTATTGTAACATCAGGTTGATGTTACGATTGGAACATAACAGTTATAGAATTGTGAACTAGATGTTCCTAGGGTAAGGGAGGGTAGGGGTCACCCCAGAGTTTGGATTTTGAGTTGTTGAAGATAAATAAAGTCTAGAAATGAGTCTAGAATTGAGTCTTAAGACATGACTAGAGTAGTAGAAGATCATATTTTGGTTCCAAAACAAGTTTCACCCAGCAGAAGGAATTTTTTTTTTTAATAAATTAATTTGATATTAGATTTAGTCTCTTGTTTCAATAAAAGAAAAAATTACTTTATATACACATTCAATGAATGTTGCTTTCTAATGGAATTATATTTTTCTTTACTATAAGAGATAAATAACCGCAAGTGATTATAAACGAAAAGATAATTAGCCAGCTAGGAAATAATTGCTACTATACTACATATATCTTTGCTCTGATTGTCATTGTAGTCCATTTAATTTTGTTTGCAACTTTTTCTTCCCATATTTTAACCAATGTTACTAAGTTAGTCATATTCTTTGTTTTGCAGCTTTTTTGTTTTATTTCTACCTATTTAGCTGTGTTGATCCTTTATCTTTTTCTCATTAAAAGTGATATTACGGTAACGAAATATAATGAGGGAATGATGTGTAGAACAAAGATGAGGGCCACATTTGGTAACATGAGTAAGACAAAGGACATAAAAGTTGCAAAATAAACACAAGGAATATTAAAGACTCATTTTAGGGTTAGTTTTGTATACTCGTGCTCATTCACGCCGCCGCTTCTTTTATCTACTGATTTCATTTCTGAGGTTTGATACTTCCCTTTGTAATTAATTTTTGTATGCGTCTGTATTTGTTAACCAATTGCATTTTATTATTTTGGTACTAGTTCCCTTGATCAAATAAGGTCCTTTCTGATTGGTTTCAGTAGTGTCTCTCTTTCATTGCAGAGGTAATTTACTATGTGGACAAGGAAATTTTCATTACATCACAAGAAAAAGATTGGTGACCATGACATTTCAAGCACAATTTCTCATCCGGTTGAATCAGCTGTAAAGGATGGTATATCATCAGGTATATCTAGTTTATTTGCAACTTCTTATGCTTTGACACTCGCTAATATTGAACTGAAAATAAAGCCTCCTCTGTACTGATTTTTATTTTTATTGTGCTTTCCATTTCTAACATGTTTTTTTGCTGGAAATTAAACATTATGATTATATACTTCCATCCAATTTTGTATTGGAGTATGAAAGAGGATGAAAATAGTTATCTAGATTTTTCGGTAGCATATACAACAATTTTAACTAGTTGTTCATCAATATATAAAACTTAGATTTATAATATAGAATACTATTTGAAGCAATCAATTAGGCTTATGAATTAACTTATAATGTATAAAAAAGTAGGAATAGTATATTTTGATAGTGTTTAAAAAATTGACATCCTTGCTTTACTCCGATCAGCTAAATGAATATATTACATATATAATATAGCTTTTAAAGTTAAGAAGACATATTTTATGTTTGTTATATAGATTTGAGACATTAAATGTAGTTATTCATCAAACTGGAAATGAACTAGAGGCTTTAGCTAAGAAATTTGAAGACAAGATTTACTCAGAGGCAACGAGTAAAGTATGTCCAAAATAGTAGTTTGTCTTAGTTTTCATCTATTTGTATGATGTGCTTGTTTCTAATTTCTTTTTTAATATATATGCATCTACTTGTAGATGGAGTATCTTCATAATATTTCATACAAACTTAAAATGGGCAACATTCCAATAATTACAGTTATTTTCAGTGTCTTTGCTATTCTTTTCTACTAAGATATGACCCGTGCGCACTTGAGCAATATTTTTTTTTTATCTTGAACAAGATAAAATGAAATTTTAATCTAAGTTCATAGTTCTTACTTTTTGTACATGATTATGAAACTGTACGAGGTTTAAAATTTAAAATTCATGCTTTATATTACATAGCAATAATTTATCTATATTACAGTCTATATTGTAAATTTTTGGCATAGGCGTGTTCAGTTATAATTCAGATCAGCAAGTTTAAACTTAAATAGATTGAAAAGAACTCCAAAAATTAAGAATTGAAATAATATTGACAGTGTTCAATGAAGTGGTTTTTTATGCTACTATTTCAATTTTTTGGTGTTAGCCTTATCTGAATGTGTAGAATATAACCTTCTCCGTCATCACCTTTTATTTATATCTTGTATGCTATGAAGGCGTAAATTATACCAATTTAAATACTAATCAAAAAAATACAAATTAATTATGCTTCATTACATTGGAATGACCTGTAGATATTTTCTTGTCTCGTATTGACTCTTCAAAGCAGATCATTCACCTGAAAAAGAAAAATATATTGATAAATATCAGAACTTTCCAATTTAAACAACATGCCAATTCATGAGTCAGATGCGAAGATAACTTACAAAAATTACAGTGTAAATGCATTCAATGATACATTGTAAACCTTGACCCTTGTTTGTCTTAAGTAGTGTTTTTTTATATAGATATGATATGAAGTTAAATAAAAACAATTCTCATTTTGTGTGTGTATATGTATCTTATATAGGTTTTGAAGAAGGGCCATCACAATTCCAGACTATGAA
Organism: Nemophila menziesii; assembly: GCA_029959085.1. Taxonomy (NCBI): domain Eukaryota; kingdom Viridiplantae; phylum Streptophyta; class Magnoliopsida; order Boraginales; family Hydrophyllaceae; genus Nemophila; species Nemophila menziesii. The sequence continues at coordinate 80,595,761 of JARWIR010000002.1, forward strand.
ACCTGTGTTACGTAACTGCTCGAGTTTTTCGGGTGGTAGAGTAATTGAAGCTTGAGTTAACACTTGGTAGAGACCTTCTACTCTTATAAACCCTCCACCTCCACTTTGATCCTGAGCGTCGAATGCTTTTCTTATCTCAGTATCTCGACCTTCTAACTCGTTCTCCTCTTGCACTTTAGTATCAAGTGCGAAAAGAACAGTATAATGAGATTCACTTCCAACCACCCAAATCGCCCGTTTCGGGGACTTCAAAAAATCACCAACTTTGCAAAACCATCAGGCAAATTCGTGGGACCCACATGCGGCAACTCAATATGCAGTGGGCCAAACAAATAGTGTCCAGAAAGTCTATGAGGTGCAACAAAAAAGTTGTTATCAAGTCATCACTCACAGTCAACTCAGCAAGCTCTCATAGATCAACTGAATCAGCTAATATATCCACTGAGATCTCATCAGGTATATTTAGTTTCTTTACAATATCATATGCTTTCATACTTGTATATATTTTTGCTAATATGGATTTTTGATTGTATAGCTCCCACAGAGCAAATGTTCATCAAGAAGATTTATCAACAGGTTATAATATCTTAAGATAAACAACATTAAGTGCATTTCTTGTTACAACTTCTGAAAAATTTAATTAATTGCAGATAAAAAACATGAGGGATAAATATTGTACTATGCTAGATGAATTATTCCAGAAAAGATTGCTAAGAACCATCTAAACATCAAACGCAGAACCATCTCTTGGCTTCAAAACTTTCTTCAGAATTCGATTGGTACAAGAGGGAATTTTGCTTAACCCGTAGAAAAAATAGATGCTTCTTCATGAAAGAAACTTTTCTTTTATCTCTCAAACCTTTCCAAAGATTTCAGTTGAGAATAAGGATTGATATACCAACACATTAACAAAATTTTCAGTTACAAACAATATCATCATCAGAAACTTTGATCCCAATTTTTTTGTTCTTCAACCTCAGTGAAATTAAAGATTGAATATTCGCAATGAGTTGAGCTTCACTTAGATGTTTACCATCATAATCTTGGAATTTCTTTCACTCCATATAGTGTGTATATATGTAGTAAACAAGATCAAGCAGAGTGCAGTTATATTTACTGAAACAAACTTTGAGTATTCTATTAGTGAAAGAGCAATTAATAAATAGGTGATCACGGTCTTCACAATGATTATGAAAAAAAAAGCATAATGAATCACTGATTAACCACCAAATCAACATTATTTACTTTGTAGGATGTCTATCTAGACAAGCTAACCAGCTAAAGAAGTTATGACTGGGAATACTAATACTAAGCAAAATTAAATTACTGCAATTTAATATGTCATACTTAATCTTGATCTTCTAAAGGGTTTTCTTAAAATGAAAAAATTCATTCTTTACTCTCTCCTACCATAAAATTTCATCATTACTAGATTTTAAAGACATTTTATTAATAGGAAGTAGAATACCATTCATACATGGGTGAAAATACCACCTGATATTAAGATAACAAGACTTGACTGTTTTATTGCCCCATAGTCCATCAGTGTAAATATCTGTATGTACAATCTCTTTCACACTACTACCATTAATCCATTTAACCCGAACAAAAAAGGTACTATTTTCATCATTGATTTTATGAGAAATAAAGTTATAAACTTCACTTATGATCTTCGTTAGTTTTTTCTAAATCCATGTGGATTTTTGTTTAATACTGAGACTACAAATGCAGCTGCTCTTAATGTAGTTAGAATGCACCAAATTTCTCCATAAGTTTGTATTCTTCTTATACATTCTCCAAAAGGTGTACGTAATACAAACTTTATTAATATCTTCTATGTTATGGATGCCAAGACCATCTTCGGCTTTATGAGTACACACAGAATTCCATGATATTTTTGCACCATAAGAGTCCACTTGTATTTTCTTTCCGTAAGAAGCTAGCAATCTTCTGGCCAACTTAATACATAACATCTTTAGGAGACATAAACACTCTACGCCAAAATAAGTCTTTAACTTAAGAAAGTAATTTTGAGCTCCATTGTGAAATGCTTTAACATATCGTATCAACGAATACATTACCATCATCAGTAACACTTAATTTTATTGGAATGAACTCCAAAATATCTTACTGGCATATTTCCTATTTTAATATTAAATATATCTGAAATCTTATTTTTAACATCTTAACAAGAGCCACCCAAATAAACTCGTGTTTTTGTTTATTAATTCTTAAACCAGATACTCTATAAAATATACTCAGTCCCTCATTTATAAGTTCAGCAGCATCAATGTTCGCATTAAGAAAAAACAAAACGATCATCTGCAAAGATGATGTTATTCAGCTTCAAAGCATGACATTTAGGACGAAATTAAAATTTGGTTTTATACCAACTCCGTGAAGAATTGCAGTAGAACTTTCACACAAATAGCAAATAGGTAGGGAGACAATGACTATCCATGCCTTAAGCATCTTTTTCGCTTAAAAAAATCACAAAACTCACTATTGATACATATACAGTATGTAGGAGTGGTAATATGCATCCTAATACACTTGATAAAGAGAATAGGAAAACCAAATTCTTGGAGAGTATTGAGAATAAAATTCGAATTGACACTATCATATGCCTTTTGTAGGTCAATATTCATGGTGCAGTTAGAATATACATTTTTATTCTCATAAACAAAAACAATATCCTAAGCCACCAATATATTATCACATACCAATCTACCCCCTACGTAAGCAGACAGGTTAAAGCCAATGAAGTTATTTAAAACCTTCAATCTATTAGAAATTTGGACAAGCATTTATAAAAGGTATTCACAAAAGATATGGGCCTAAACTTATTCACATATGAGGCATTTACTTCCTTAGGAATAAGCACAATATTTCTATTGATTATTTTCTTAGGTAATGAACCTGAGTTCAAAAATTGTTTAATGGTATTACACATATCATTTCCAAAAAATTTCAAGCCTTTCTGTAAGACCAAGAAGTCTAGCCATCAGGCCCTGGACACTTATCCTCACTAATGAAAAACATAGAATTTTTAATCTCTTCATCACTAACAGGAGCAATAAGAAATACATAGTCCTCACCAGAAATTTTCTTATTAATTACCTGACTAAGAATACTAGTAGAACATACCTCTTCCTCGGCGTCTTTAGAACCATGTATTTATTTAAAAAAAAGTTACAAATTATTCCTGAATAAGTTTTGGAGAAGTGATTACTTCCCCATTATCCTTAGTGAGAGAGATAATTTTATTATGAGCAATCATGATAAGCTTATTTAAATATGAGGAGGAGTAATCATTGTAATTACACCAAGTAGCTCACTATTTTTGCTTCAAGACTTCATGCTCAATTGTAATAGATTCTTCAAGATTAGAGAGTAAGACTTTTTCTTGAACTAAAACACTGTCATTATAATTACCAGATGGAATAGAATATTGAATAATGTCAATTATTCATGCTCAATAGTAATAGATTCTTCATGTTCCGTTAGTAAATACACGATCAAATTTACTCGCCCTCATACCTGCATCATTCCTTTTGTTAGTTCAAGTATAGTAATTACCACTAGATTGATGATCAAAAAGCTCATCATCACCAATACAATCTATAAATATCAGGGCTCCCTTAGAAAGAACATCATAATTAAGTCTCTCATCAATCGTTAAAATTGTTTTGAAATCACCCAAGCAGTTAAATAATTGTTACTCAAAATTACTGCTCCACCAAATAATGTAATTCCAATGTAATTGTCTAGTATCTTCATCATTGCCTGCGAATTTAACACAAACACTCTTCACATTATCTGCAGGCTTAGTGATGTCGAATAATATAGCTTGAATTATAGTTTTAATCACTGCTAGATTAATGATGTTGTAATTCCAAAGTAATCGATTTCTACGGGACTCATCCTTAGAATAGTTGTGAGTCCAACTGAAATTACTAAAATAAGCATCAATAATATTACTTATATTAATAAACTTAAATTTAGTGTCTATAATGCCTATGAAATTAATATTATAACATATGAAAAATGACTAACATCGATTGTCTAAGGAATTTTTTGAATCCGGTAACGTTCCAAGTAGCTAGATTTATGGATCATGAGGTTTGGTGACTTCATTGATCGTCTGGCTTTATGAGCATAAGTATATCATCATCCAGGTGACTTTAATCTTCTAAATCCTCAAAGAATTTTGAGTCGCTAACAGAGTATTCTTCTTTTTTCTTTTTGTTTAGAACTTTTGACTTTATTGTTTTTATTAACCACTCTCCATGATTGAATGCTTTCCACATTGCTTCTACTCTTGTCCTTACCAATCACTAATTTCTTATTTTTCTCAATATTTATTTTTTTCCAAATTTGTTTAGAAGTTTAACACTTATGACCAAGATGACCAAGGCCTTTACATCTAGCACGCACAAGAGACTTCCGATCATATATGACTTCCAACTTCTTGCAATTGCTCTTCACCCATATCCACATGAACAACTTCAGGTAAGCTATCACTAGAATCAATCCCAACGCCCACACGCACATACCCAATTCTAGCATGATCTTCAGTAATCGAGTTCATTTAAATAAGGTTAACCAAATACCACTCGGAAAGTAACTCAATCCATCATTTGTCCATAATGATTTTTGTTTATGTTCAACTTAATCCAAATAGGAATACGTTTAGGATCGACCTTTTTGAATCTCATACCTAATTTCCATGCTCTAAGAAGAAGAGGTATACCATTGATGTGCCACATCTTATCTGCTCTAAGGCTGTATTACAACTTTATTCATTCTCAAATTTGAAGATGAACATCATTATCACACGCCAAGATGAATAATTCGATGGTTGGGTGAGGTATCTACATGAATATATCATTCGAGCAGCCCAATCCCGAGGAACAAACCAAGATTTATCTGACCTTACTGGAGTCATGTCATTTAACTTAGCTTTTAATTTTCGTAATTTTTATACAGGTGATTGAGGAAATCAATTAGATAATCCGGAGAGTTTTAAATTTGCTGTTTTGAACGTATCAGTTTAGCGAAGTTATAGTTAATTAGGGGAATTTAAGCGAATTACAAGTGTTGGTTGTATCTAATACTCCTGTGGATCGAAAAGAAGATGATAGCTGGAACATGCAAAAGTAATAAAAAAGGAACACTCGAAAAAAGTATGTGGTCAGTCTGAATGCAAACACAACTATGAAAACCGGGGGATTGTAATTTTGGTCCGTCATATAAATATAATCATCCATAACGTATTGCCCTATATATTTTATTATTCTATATTTCATTGTTCTTATGGGTTTTAAATCGTTATTTTAGGGTGCCCCAATCTGGTTACATTATGCTCAAAACTGAATATGCAAATTTTTACCGCCGTACAGATTGATTACCTTATGAGGACGTTGATTAATAATAAATCATCATCTTCCACCACTGATATGCATGTTTCTCTCAGTTGCTACTTTAGCTCCATCGTCCTCATTGTCAGATTTTAAACCTGAATTTAACTTTATATCTAATAGAGATGGTTTCTTAATGGGAGTGTCTTCAATGGAAAGTTTAAGTGGATTGGGTGGATCTATGTTTTGACGACGGACGTAAAACCTCTATCTAGTGTAAGACATACTGCAGTGGTACTTGTCAGGTAAGCAAATGAATTTGGTGGGTGATCTCATAATCATAATGGATCATCAATTTAGTTTTTTTTTTTTGGAATCTCTATAATAACTTCATAACCTTTATGTTGATAGAATTACAGCCACTGTATAGCCATCAACTTCCTATGTTCAGAATAACTGAAAAGAAAACCCATTTTCCGTTTAGAAACTTGTGCATCCATAAACTCAAAATTTGGATCTTGATGAGTTGTAATATTTTCTTGAATATATATTTGTATAAGGTGTAGAAAATGTTTTGGCATCGATCACAAAAAGAAAACCTGTTTCATCAAAAATCAGATAACATTTTAATTGTTGTGTACGATGAATACTTAATCTAATTTTATTTTATTGTAACATCAGGTTGATGTTACAATTGGAACATAACAGTTATAGAATTGTGAACTAGATGTTCCTATGGTTACGGAGGGTAGGGGGGTCACCCCAGAGTTTGGATTTTGAGTTGTTGAAGATAAATAAAGTCTACAAATGAGTCTAGAAGTGAGTCTTAAGATATGACTAGAGTAGTAGAAGATCATATTTTGGTTCCAAAACAAGTTTCACCCAGCAGAAGGAAATTTTTTTTTTTTTAATAACTTAATTTGATATTAGATTTAGTCTCTTGTTTCAATAAAAGAAAAAATTACTTTATATACACATTCAATGAATGTTGCTTTCTAATGGAATTATATTTTTTTTTTACTGTAAGAGATAAATACTGCAAGTGATTATAAACGAAAAGATAATTAGCCAGCTAGGAAATAATTGCTACTATACTACATATATCTTTGCTCTGATTGTCATTGTAGTCCGTCCATTTGAATTTTTTTCTTCTTATATTTTAACCAATGTTACTAAGTTAGTCATATTCTTTGTTTTGCAGCTTTTTTGTTTTATTTCTACCTATTCAGCAGTGTTGATCCTTTATCTTTTTCTCATTAAAAGTGATATTACGGTAACGAGATATAACGAGCGAATGATGTGTAGAACAAAGATGAGGGCCACATTTGGTAACATGAGTAAGACAAAGGACATAAAAGTTGCAAAATAAACACAAGGAATATTAAAGCCTCATTTTAGGGTTAGTTTTGTATACTCGTGCTCATTCACGCCGCCGCTTCTTTTATCTACTGATTTCATTTCTGAGGTTTGATACTTCCCTTTGTAATTAATTTTTGTATGCGTCTGTATCTGTTAACCAATTGCATTTTATTATTTTGGTACTAGTTCACTTGATCAAATAAGGTCCTTTCTGATTGGTTTCAGTAGTGTCTCTCTTTCATTGCAGAGGTAATTTACTATGTGGACAAGGAAATTTTCATTACATCACAAGAAAAAGATTGGTGACCATGACATTTCAAGCACAATTTCTCATCCGGTTGAATCAGCTGTAAAGGATGGTATATCATCAGGTATATCTAGTTTATTTGCAACTTCTTATGCTTTGACACTCGCTAATATTGAACTGAAAATAAAGCCTCCGCTGTACTGATTTTTATTTTTATTGTGCTTTCCATTTCTAACATGTTTTTTTGCCGGAAATTAAACTTTATGATTATATACTTCCATCCAATTTTGTATTGGAGAATGAAAGAGGATGAAAATAGTTATCTAGATTTTTCGGTAGCATATACAACAATTTTAACTAGTTGTTCATCAATATATAACACTTAGATTTATAATATAGAATACTATTTGAAGCAATCAATTAGGCTTAACTTATAATGTATAAAAAAGTAGGAATAGTATATTTTGATAGTGTTTAAAAAATTGACATCCTTGCTTTACTCCGATCAGCTAAATGAATATATTACATATATAATATAGCTTTTAAAGTTAAGAAGACATATTTTATGTTTGTTATATAGATTTGAGACATTAAATGTAGTTATTCATCAAACTGGAAATGAACTAGAGGCTTTAGCTAAGAAATTTGAAGACAAGATTACTCAGAGGCAACCAGTAAAGTATGTTCAAAATAGTAGTTTGTCTTAGTTTTCATCTATTTGTATGATGTGCTTGTTTCTAATTTCTTTTTTAATATATATGCATCTATTTGTAGATGGAGTATCTTCATAAAATTTCATACAAACTTAAAATGGGCAACATTCCAATAATTACAGTTATTTTCAGTGTCTTTAGCTATTCTTTTCTACTAAGATATGACCCGTGCGCACTTGAGCAATATTTTTTTTTTATCTTGAAAAAGGTAAAATGAAATTTTAATCTAAGTTCATAGTTCTTACTTTTTGTACATGATTATGGGCATCATCACCTTTTATTTATATCTTGTATGCTATGAAGGCGTAAATGATACCAATTCAAATACTAATCAAAAAAATACAAATTAATTAAGCTTCATTACATTGGAATGACCTGTAGATATTTTCTTGTCTCGTATTGACTCTTCAAAGCAGATCAATCACCTAAAAAGAAAAATAAATTGATAAATATCAGAACTTTCGAATTTAAACAATATGCCAATTCATGAGTCAGATGCGAAGATAACTTACAAAAATTACAGTGTAAATGAATTCAATGATACATTGTAAACCTTGACCCTTGTTTGTCTTAAGTAGTGTTTTTATATATAGATATGATATGAAGTTTAATAAAAACAATTCTCATTTTGTGTGTGTATATGTATCTTATATAGGTTTTGAAGAAGGGCCATCACAATTCCACGCCCAAGAGGATTTGTTAGTGCCTCTTCCCTCAGGATGGCCAAGCATCAGTCTTGCAAAACAGTAGGGGCCACTTGAATCCCCATTAACCCACTTGAATCCTTTAACCCACCAAGACTCTTATCCAAATCTAACAAAATCTGCCAAAAATCATTCCAGACTATGAAACCTGTGTTACGTAACTGCTCGACTTTTTCGGGTGGTAGAGTAATTGAAGCTTGAGTTAACACTTGGTAAAGACCTTCTACACTTATAAACCCTCCACCTCCACTTTGATCCTGAGCGTCAAAAGCTTTTCTTATCTCAGTATCTCGACCTTCTAACTCGTTCTCCTCTTGCACTTTAGTATCAAGTGCGAAAAGAACAGTATAATGAGATTCACTTCCAACCACCCAAATCGGCAAATTCATGGGACCCACAGGCGGCAACTCAATATGCAGTGGGCCAAACAAATAGTGTCCAGAAAGTCTATGAGGTGCAACAAACAAGTTGTTATCATGTCATCACTCACAGTCAACTCAGCAAGCTCTCATAGATCAACTGAATCAGCTAATATATCCACTGAGAGTGCAGTTATATTTACTGAAACAAACTTTGAGTATTCTATTAGTGAAAGAGCAATTAATAAATAGGTGATCACGGTCTTCACAATGATTATGAAAAAAAAAAGCATAATGAATCACTGATTAACCACCAAATCAACATTATTTACTTTGTAGGATGTCTATCTAGACAAGCTAACCAGCTAAAGAAGTTATGACTGGGAATACTAATACTAAGCAAAATTAAATTACTGCAATTTATATATGTCATACTTAATCTTGATCTTCTAAAGGGTTTTCTTAAAATGAAAAAATACATTCTTTACTCTCTCCTACCATAAAATTTCATCATTACTAGATTTTAAAGACATTTTATTAATAGGAAGTAGAATACCATTCATACATGGGTGAAAATACCACCTGATATTAAGATAACAAGACTTGACTGTTTTATTGCCCCATAGTCCATCAGTGTAAATATCTGTTTACAATCTCTTTCACACTACTACCATTAATCCATTTAACCCGAACAAAAAAGGTACTATTTTCATCATTGATTTTATGAGAAATAAAGTTATAAACTTCACTTATGATCTTCGTTAGTTTTTTCTAAATCCATGTGGATTTTTGTTTAATACTGAGACTACAAATGCAGCTGCTCTTAATGTAGTTAGAATGCACCAAATTTCTCCATAAGTTTGTATTCTTCTTATACATTCTCCAAAAGGTGTACGTAATACAAACTTTATTAATATCTTCTATGTTATGGATGCCAAGACCATCTTCGGCTTTATGAGTACACACAGAATTCCATGATATTTTTGCACCATAAGAGTCCACTTGTATTTTCTTTCCGTAAGAAGCTAGCAATCTTCTGGCCAACTTAATACATAACATCTTTAGGAGACATAAACACTCTACGCCAAAATAAGTCTTAACATAAGAAAGTAATTTTGAGCTCCATTGTGAAATGCTTTAACATATCGTATCAACGAATACATTACCATCATCAGTAACACTTAATTTTATTGGAATGAACTCCAAAATATCTTACTGGCATATTTCCTATTTTAATATTAAATATATCTGAAATCTTATTTTTAACATCTTAACAAGAGCCACCCAAATAAACTCGTGTTTTTGTTTATTAATTCTTAAACCAGATACTCTATAAAATATACTCAGTCCCTCATTTATAAGTTCAGCAGCATCAATGTTCGCATTAAGAAAAAACAAAACGATCATCAGCAAAGATGATGTTATTCAGCTTCAAAGCATGACATTTAGGACGAAATTTAAATTTGGTTTTAAACCAACTCCGTGAAGAATTGCAGTAGAACTTTCACACAAATAGCAAATAGGTAGGGAGACAATGACTCTCCATGCCTTAAGCATTTTTTTCGCTTAAAAAATCACAAAACTCACTATTGATACATATACAGTATGTAGGAGTGGTAATATGCATCCTAATACACTTGATAAAGAGAATAGGAAAACCAAATTCTTGGAGAGTATTGAGAATAAAATTCGAATTGACACTATCATATGCCTTTTGTAGGTCAATATTCATGGTGCAGTTAGAATATACATTTTTATTCTCATAAACAAAAACAATATCCTAAGCCACCAATATATTATCACATACCAATCTACCCCCTACATAATTTAAAACCTTCAATCTATTAGAAATTTGGAAATGCATTTATAAAATGTATTCACAAAAGATATGGGCCTAAACTTATTCACATATGAGGCATTTACTTCCTTAGGAATAAGCACAATATTTCTATTGATTATTTTCTTAGGTAATGAACCTGAGTTCAAAAATTGTTTAATGGTATTACACATATCATTTCCAAAAAATTTCAAGCCTTTCTGTAAGACCAAGAAGTCTAGCCATCAGGCCGTGGACACTTATCCTCACTAATGAAAAACATAGAATTTTTAATCTCTTCATCACTAACAGGAGCAATAAGAAATACATAGTCCTCACCAGAAATTTTCTTATTAATTACCTGACTAAAAATACTAGTAGAACATACCTCTTTCTCGGCGTCTTTAGAACCATGTATTTATTTAAAAAAAAGTTACAAATTATTCCTGAATAAGTTTTGGAGAAGTGATTACTTCCCCATTATCCTTAGTGAGAGAGATAATTTTATTATGAGCAATCATGATAAGCTTATTTAAATATGAGGAGGAGTAATCATTGTAATTACACCAAGTAGCTCACTATTTTTGCTTCAAGACTTCATGCTCAATTGTAATAGATTCTTCAAGATTAGAGAGTAAGACTTTTTCTTGAACTAAAACACTGTCATTATAATTACCAGATGGAATAGAATATTGAATAATGTCAATTCTTCATGCTCAATAGTAATAGATTCTTCATGTTCCGTTAGTAAATACACGATCAAATTTACTCGCCCTCATACCTGCATCATTCCTTTTGTTAGTTCAAGTATAGTAATTACCACTAGATTGATGATCAAAAAGCTCATCATCACCAATACAATCTATAAATATCAGGGCTCCCTTAGAAAGAACATCATACTTAAGTCTCTCATCAATCGTTAAAATTGTTTTGAAATCACCCAAGCAGTTAAATAATTGTTACTCAAAATTACTGCTCCACCAAATAATGTAATTCCAATGTAATTGTCTAGTATCTTCATCATTGCCTGCGAATTTAACACAAACACTCTTCACATTATCTGCAGGCTTAGTGATGTCGAATAATATAGCTTGAATTATAGTTTTAATCACTGCTAGATTAATGATGTTGTAATTCCAAAGTAATCGATTTCTACGGGACTCATCCTTAGAATAGTTGTGAGTCCAACTGAAATTACTAAAATAAGCATCAATAATATTACTTATATTAATAAACTTAAATTTAGTGTCTATAATGCCTATGAAATTAATATTATAACATATGAAAAATGACTAACATCGATTGTCTAAGGAATTTTTTGAATCCGGTAACGTTCCAAGTAGCTAGATTTATGGATCATGAGGTTTGGTGACTTCATTGATCGTCTGGCTTTATGAGCATAAGTATATCATCATCCAGGTGACTTTAATCTTCTAAATCCTCAAAGAATTTTGAGTCGCTAACAGAGTATTCTTCTTTTTTCTTTTTGTTTAGAACTTTTGACTTTATTGTTTTTATTAACCACTCTCCATGATTGAATGCTTTCCACATTGCTTCTACTCTTGTCCTTACCAATCACTAATTTCTTATTTTTCTCAATATTTATTTTTTTCCAAATTTGTTTAGAAGTTTAACACTTATGACCAAGATGACCAAGTCCTTTACATCTAGCACGCACAAGAGACTTCCGATCATATATGACTTCCAACTTCTTGCAATTGCTCTTCACCCATATCCACATGAACAACTTCAGGTAAGCTATCACTAGAATCAATCCCAACGCCCACACGCACATACCCAATTCTAGCATGATCTTCAGTAATCGAGTTCATTTAAATAAGGTTAACCAATACCACTCGGAAAGTAACTCAATCCATCATTTGTCCATAATGATATTGGTTTATGTTCAACTTAATCCAAATAGGAATACGTTTAGGATCGACCTTTTTGAATCTCATACCTAATTTCCATGCTCTAAGAAGAAGAGGTATACCATTGATGTGCCACATCTTATCTTCTCTAAGGCTGTATTCCAACTTTATTCATTCTCAAATTTGAAGATGAACATCATTATCACACGCCAAGATGAATAATTCGATGGTTGGGTGAGGTATCTACATGAATATATCATTCGAGCAGCCCAAGCCCGTGGAACAAACCAAGATTTATCTGACCTTACTGGAGTCATGTCGTTTAATTTAGCTTTTAATTTTCGAAATTTTTATACAGGTGATTGAGGAAATCAATTAGATAATCCGGAGAGTTTTAAACTTCTGTTTTGAACGTATCAGTTTAGCAAAGTTGAAGTTAATTGCGGGATTTTCAGTGAATTACAAGTGTTGGTTGTATCCAATACTCCTGTGGATCGAAAAGAAGATGATATCTGCAACATGCAAAAGTAATAAAAAAGGAACACTCGAAAAGAGTATGTGGTCAGTCTGAATGCAAATACAACTATGAAAACCCGGGAATTGTAATTTTTGTCCGTCATATAAATATAATCATCCATAATGTATTGCCCTATATATGTTATTATTCTATATATTATTGTTTTTATGGGTTTTAAATCGTTATTTTAGGGTACCCCTATCTATTTACATTATGCTCAAAACTGAATATGCAAATTTTTACCGCCGTATAAATTTGATTACCTTATTAGGCCGTTGATTAATAATAAATCATCATCTTCCACCACTGATATGCATGTTGCTCTCAGTTGCTACTTTAGCTCCATCGTCCTCATTATCAGATTTTAAACCTGAATTAAACTTTATATCTAAAAGAGATGGTTTCTTAATGGGAGTGTCTTCAATGGGAAGTTTAAGTGGATTGGTTGGTTCTATGTTTTGAAGACGGAGGTGGAACCTCTATCTAGTGTAATACATACTGCAGTGGTACTTGTCAGGTAAGCAAATGAATTTGGTGGGTGATCTCATAATCTTAATGGATCATCAATTTAGTTTTTTTTTTGGAATCTCTATGATAACTTCATAACCTTTATGTTTGATAGAATTACAACCACCGTATAGCCATCAACTTCCTATGTTCAGAATAACTGAAAAGAAAACCCATTTTCCGTTTAAAAACTTGTGCATCCATATTCTCAAAATTTGGATCTTGATGAGTTGTAATATTTTCTTGAATATATATTTGTATGAGGTGTAGGAAATGGTTTGGCATCGACCAAAAAAGGAAAACTTGTTTCATCCAAAATCAGATAACATTTTAATTGTTGCGTGTGATGAATACTTAATCTAACTTTATTTTATTGTAACATCAGGTTGATGTTACGATTGGAACATAACAGTTATAGAATTGTGAACTAGATGTTCCTAGGGTAAGGGAGGGTATGGGGGTCACCCCAGAGTTTGGATTTTGAGTTGTTGAAGATAAATAAAGTCTAGAAATGAGTCTAGAAGTGAGTCTTAAGACATGACTAGAGTAGTAGAAGATCAGGTTTGATAGAATTACAACCACCGTATAGCCATCAACTTCCTATGTTCAGAATAACTGAAAAGAAAACCCATTTTCCGTTTAAAAACTTGTGCATCCATATTCTCATAATTTGGATCTTGATGAGTTGTAATATTTTCTTGAATATATATTTGTATGAGGTGTAGGAAATGTTTTGGCATCGACCACAAAAGGAAAACTTGTTTCATCCATAATTAGATAACATTTTAATTGTTGCGTGTGATGAATACTTAATCTAACTTTATTTTATTGTAACATCAGCTTGATGTTACAATTGGAACATAACAGTTATAGAATTGTGAACTAGATGTTCCTAGGGTAAGGGAGGGTAGGGGGGTCACCCCAGAGTTTGGATTTTGAGTTGTTGAAGATAAATAAAGTCTAGAAATGAGTCTAGAATTGAGTCTTTAAGACATGACTAGAGTAGTAGAAGATCATATTTTGGTTCCAAAACAAGTTTCACCCAGCAGAAGGAAATTTTTATTTTTTTAATAAATTAATTTGATATTAGATTTAGTCTCTTGTTTCAATAAAAGAAAAAATTACTTTATATACACATTCAATGAATGTTGCTTTCTAATGGAATTATATTTTTCTTTACTGTAAGAGATAAATAACTGCAAGTGATTATAAACGAAAAGATAATTAGCCAGCTAGGAAATAATTGCTACTATACTACATATATCTTTGCTCTGATTGTCATTGTAGTCCATTTAATTTTGTTTGCAACTTTTTCTTCCCATATTTTAACCAATGTTACTAAGTTAGTCATATTCTTTGTTTTGCAGCTTTTTTGTTTTATTTCTACCTATTTAGCTGTGTTGATCCTTTATCTTTTTCTCATTAAAAGTGATATTACGGTAACGAGATATAATGAGGGAATGATGTGTAGAACAAAGATGAGGGCCACATTTGGTAACATGAGTAAGACAAAGGACATAAAAGTTGCAAAATAAAAAGAAAGAATATTAAAGCCTCATTTTAGGGTTAGTTTTGTATACTCGTGCTCATTCACGCCGCCGCTTCTTTTATCTACTGATTTCATTTCTGAGGTTTGATACTTCCCTTTGTAATTAATTTTTGTATGCGTCTGTATATGTTAACCAATTGCATTTTATTATTTTGGTACTAGTTCACTTAATCAAATAAGGTCCTTTCTGATTGGTTTCAGTAGTGTCTCTCTTTCATTGCAGAGGTAATTTACTATGTGGACAAGGAAATTTTCATTACATCACAAGAAAAAGATTGGTGACCATGACATTTCAAGCACAATTTCTCATCAGGTTGAATCAGCTGTAAAGGATGGTATATCATCAGGTATATCTAGTTTATTTGCAACTTCTTATGCTTTGACACTCGCTAATATTGAACTGAAAATAAAGCCTCCGCTGTACTGATTTTTATTTTTATTGTGCTTTCCATTTCTAACATTTTTTTTCGCTGGAAATTAAACTTTATGATTATATACTTCCATCCAATTTTGTATTGGAGTATGACAGAGGATGAAAATAGTTATCTAGATTTTTCGGTAGCATATACAACAATTTTAACTAGTTGTTCATCAATATATAAAACTTAGATTTATAATATAGAATACTATTTGAAGCTATCAATTAGGCTTATGAATTAACTTATACTGTATAAAAAAGTAGGAATAGTATATTTTGATAGTGTTTAAAAAATTGACATCCTTGCTTTACTCCGATCAGCTAAATGAATATATTACATATATAATATAGCTTTTAAAGTTAAGAAGACATATTTTATGTTTGTTATATAGATTTGAGACATTAAATGTAGTTATTCATCAAACTGGAAATGAACTAGAGGCTTTAGCTAAGAAATTTGAAGACAAGATTTACTCAGAGGCAACCAGTAAAGTATGTCCAAAATAGTAGTTTGTCTTAGTTTTCATCTATTTGTATGATGTGCTTGTTTCTAATTTCTTTTTTAATATATATGCATCTACTTGTAGATGGAGTATCTTCATAAAATTTCATACAAACTTAAAATGGGCAACATTCCAATAATTACAGTTATTTTCAGTGTCTTTAGCTATTCTTTTCTACTAAGATATGACCCGTGCGCACTTGAGCAATATTTTTTTTTTTATGTTGAAAAAGATAAAATGAAATTTTAATCTAAGTTCATAGTTCTTACTTTTTGTACATGATTATGAAACTGTACGAGGTTTAAAATTTAAAATTCATGCTTTATATTACATAGCAATAATTTATCTATATTACAGTCTATATTGTAAATTTTTGGCATAGGCGTGTTCAGTTATAATTCAGATCAGCAAGTTTAAACTTAAATAGATTGAAAAGAACTCCAAAAATTAAGAATTGAAATAATATTGACAGTGTTCAATGAAGTGGTTTTTTATGCTACTATTTCAATTTTTTGGTGTTAGCCTTATCTGAATGTGTAGAATATAACCTTCTCCGTCATCACCTTTTATTTATATCTTGTATGCTATGACGGCGTAAATTATACTAATTTAAATACTAATCAAAAAAATACAAATTAATTATGCTTCATTACATTGGAATGACCTGTAGATATTTTCTTGTCTCGTATTGACTCTTCAAAGCAGATCATTCACCTGAAAAAGAAAAATAAATTGATAAATATCAGAACTTTCCAATTTAAACAACATGCCAATTCATGAGTCAGATGCGAAGATAACTTACAAAAATTACAGTGTAAATGCATTCAATGATACATTGTAAACCTTGACCCTTGTTTGTCTTAAGTAGTGTTTTTTTATATAGATATGATATGAAGTTAAATAAAAACAATTCTCATTTTGTGTGTGTTTATGTATCTTATATAGGTTTTGAAGAAGGGCCATCACAATTCCAGACTATGAAACCTGTGTT
Organism: Nemophila menziesii; assembly: GCA_029959085.1. Taxonomy (NCBI): domain Eukaryota; kingdom Viridiplantae; phylum Streptophyta; class Magnoliopsida; order Boraginales; family Hydrophyllaceae; genus Nemophila; species Nemophila menziesii. The sequence goes on from JARWIR010000002.1 coordinate 80,612,675, forward strand.
ACGTAACTGCTCGAGTTTTTCGGGTGGTAGAGTAATTGAAGCTTGAGTTAACACTTGGTAGAGACCTTCTACTCTTATAAACCCTCCACCTCCACTTTGATCCTGAGCGTCGAATGCTTTTCTTATCTCAGTATCTCGACCTTCTAACTCGTTCTCCTCTTGCACTTTAGTATCAATTGCGAAAAGAACAGTATAATGAGATTCACTTCCAACCACCCAAATCGCCCGTTTCGGGGACTTCAAAAAATCACCAACTTTGCAAAACCATCAGGCAAATTGGTGGGACCCACATGCGGAAACTCAATATGCAGTGGGCCAAACAAATAGTGTCCAGAAAGTCTATGAGGTGCAACAAAAAAGTTGTTATCAAGTCATCACTCACAGTCAACTCAGCAAGCTCTCATAGATCAACTGAATCAGCTAATATATCCAGTGATATCTCATCAGGTATATTTAGTTTCTTTACAATATCATATGCTTTCATACTCGTATGTATGTTTTCTAATATGGATTTTTGATTGTATAGCTCCCACAGAGCAAATGTTCATCAAGAAGATTTATCAACAGGTTATAATATCTTAAGATAAACAACATTACGTGCATTTCTTGTTATAACCACTGAAACATTTAATTAATTGCAGATAAAAAACATGAGGGATAAATATTGTACTATGCTAGATGAATTGTTCAAGAAAAGATTGCTGAGAACCATTTAAACATCAAACGCAGAACCATCTCTTGGCTTCAAAACTTTCTTCAGAATTCGACTGGTACAAGAGGGAAATTTCGCTTAAACCGTAGAAAAAATAGATGCTTCTTCATAAAAGAAACTTTTCTTTTATCCCTCAAACATTTCTAAATATTTCAGTTGAGAATAAGGATTGATATACCAACACATTAACAAAATTTTCAGTTACAAACAATATCAACATCAGAAACTTTGATCCAAATTTTCTTGTTCTTCAACCTCAGTGAAACTAAAGATTGAGTATTCGCAATGAGTTGAGCTTCACTTAGATGTTTACCATCATAATCTTGGCATTTCTTTCACTCCATATAGTCTGTATATATGTAGTAAACAAGATCAAGCAGAGTGCAGATATATTTACTGAAACAAACTTTGAGTATTCTATTAGTGAAAGAGCAATTAATAAATAGGTGATCACGGTCTTCACAATGATTATGACAAAAAAAGCATAATGAATCAATGATTAACCCCCAAATCAACATTCTTTACTTTGTAGGATGTCTATCTAGACAAGCTACCCAGCTAAAGAAGTTATGACTGGGAATACTAATACTAAGCAAAATTAAATTACTGCAATTTAATATATCATACTTAGCTTGATCTTCTAAAGGGTTTTCTTAAAATGAAAAAATACATTCGTTACTCTCTCCTACCATAAAATTTCATCATTACTAGATTTTAAAGACATTTTATTCATATGAAGTAGAATACCTTTCATACTTGGGTGAAAATACCACCTGATATTAAGATAACATTACTTGACTGTTTTATTGCACCATAGTCCTTCAGTGTAAATATCTGTATGCAAAATCTCTTTCACACTACTACCATTAGTCCATTTAACCAGAACAAAAAAGGTACTATTTTCATCATTGAATTTATGAGAAATAAAGTTATAAACTTCACTTATGATCTTCGTTAGTTTTTTCTAAATCCATGTGGATTTTTGTTTAATACTAAGACTACTAATGCAGCTGCTCTTAATGTAGTTAGAATGCACAAAATTTCTCCATAAGTTTGTATTCTTCTTATACATTCTCCAAAAGGTGTACGTAATACAAACTTTATTAATATCTTCTATGTTATGGATGCCAAGACCATCTTCGGCTTTATGAGTACACACAGAGTTCCATGATATTTTTGCACCATAAGAGTCCACTTGTATTCCCTTTCCGTAAGAAGCTAGCAATCTTCTGACCAACTTAATAGATAACATCTTTAGGAGGCATAAACACTCTACGCCAAAATAAGTCTTACCATAAGAAAGTAATTTTGAGCTCCATTGTGAAATGCTTTGACATATCGTATCAACGAATACATTACCATCATCAGTAACACTTAATTTTATTGGAATGAACTCCAAAATATCTTACTGTCATATTTCCTATTTTAATATTAAATATATCTCTATCTTATTTTTAACATCTTAACAAGAGCCACCAAAATGAACTCGTGTTTTTGTTTATTAATTCTTAAACTAGATACTCTATAAAATATACTCAGTCCCTCATTTATAAGTTCAGCAGCATCAATGTCTGCATTAAGAAAAAACAAAAAGATCATCTGCAAAGATGATGTTATTGAGCTTCAAAGCATGACATTTAGGACCAAATTTAAATTTGGTTTTATACCAACTCCGTGAAGAATTGCAGTAGAACTTTCACACAAATAGCAAATAGGTAGGGAGACAATGACTCTCCATGCCTTTAAGCATCTTTTTCGCTTAAAAAAATCACAAAACTCACTATTGATACATATACAGTATGAAGGAGTGGTAATACACATCCTAATACACTTGATAAAGAGAATAGGAAAACCAAATTCTCGGAGAGTATTGAGAATAAAATTCGAATTGACACTATCATATGCCTTTTGTAGGTCAATATTCATGGTGCAGTTAGAAGATACATTTTTATTTTCATAAACAAAAGCAATATCCTAAGCCACCAATATATTATCACATATAAATCTACTCCCTACATAAGCAGACAGGTTAAAGCAAATGAAGTTATTTAAAACCTTCTTCAATCTATTATAAATTTGGACAAGCATTTATAAAAGGTATTCACAAAAGATATGGGCCTAAACTTATTCAAATATGAGGCATTTAATTCCTTAGGAATAAGCACAATATTTGTATTGATTATTTTCTTAGGTAATGAACCTGAGTTCAAAGATTGTTTAATGGTATTACACATATCATTTCCAAAAAATTTCAAGCCTTTTTGTAAGACCAAGAAGTCTAGCCATCAGGCCCTGGACACTTATCCTCACTAATGAAAAACATAGAATTTTTAATCTCTTCATCACTAACAGGAGCAATAAGAAATGCATAGTCCTCACCAGAAATCTTCTTATTAATTACCTGACTAAGAATACTAGTAGAACATACCTCTTCCTCGGCTTCTTTAGAACCATGTATTTATTTAAAAAAAAGTTACAAATTATTCCTGAATAAGTTTTGGAGAAGTGATTACTTCCCCATTATCCTTGGTGAGAGAGATAATTTTATTATGAGCAATCATGATAAGCTTATTTAAATATGAAGAGGAGTAATCATTGTAATTACACCAAGTAGCTCACTATTTTTGCTTCAAGACTTCGTGCTCAATTGTAATAGATTCTTCAAGATTAGAGAGTAAGAGTTTTTCTTGAGCTAAAACACTGTCATTATAATTACCAGATAAAATAGAATTTTGAATAATGTCGATTCCTCATGCTCAATAGTAATAGATTCTTCAAGTTCCGTTAGTAAATACACGATCAATTTTACTCGCCCTCATACCTGCATCATTCCTTTTGTTAGTTCAAGTATAGTAATTACCACTAGATTGATGATCAAAAAGCTCATCATCACCAATACAATCTATAAATATCAGGGCTCCCTTAGAAATAACATCACAATTAAGTCTCTCATCAATCCTTAAAATTGTTTTAAAATCACCCAAGCAGCTAAATAATTGTTACTCAAAATTACTGCTCCACCGAATAATGTAATTCCAATGTAATTGTCTAGTATCTTCATCATTGCCTGCGAATTTAACACAAACAATCTTCATATTATCTGCAGGCTTAGTGATGTCGAATAATATAGCTTGAATTATAGTTTTAATCACTGCTAGATTAATGATGTTGTAATTCCAAATTAATCGAATTCTACAGGACTCATCCTTAGAACAGTTGTGAGTCCAACCGAAATTACTAAAATAAGCATCAATAATATTACTTATATTAATAAACTTAAATTTAGTGTCTATAATGCCTATGAAATTAAAATAATAACATAGGAAAAATGACTAACATCGATTGTCTAAGGAATTTTTTGAATCCCGTAACGTCCCAAGTAGCTAGATTTATGGATCATGAGGTTTGGTGACTTCATTGATCGTCTGGCTTTATGAGCATAAGTATATCATCATCCAGGTGACTTTAAACTTCTAAATCCTCAAAGAATTTATAGTCGCTAACAGTGTATTCTTCTTTTTTCTTTTTGTTTAAAACTTTTGACTTTATTGTTTTTATTAACCACTCTCCATGATTGACTGCTTTCCACATTGCTTCTACTCTTGTCCTTACCAATCACTAATTTCTTATTTTTCTCAATATTTATTTTTTTCCAAATTTGTTTAGAAGTTTGACACTTATGACCAAGATTGTTGGACCATTTAAAGTGGAAGTGGGAAGAAGATGTTTCCCACATCGGTAGAAAGAAAAAGCTAAAAGTCTTTTTAGCAAATGTGATGGCATTAGCTTCTAAAAAGCCCAACACCATGCACATGAAAAAGCATTGGAGAAGGCCACACGCGCGCACCACCACCACCACCACCCGCCCGGCCTGGCCCGGCACCGGCGACAGCGACTCTTTTACCAACAAATTAAAAAGATATTTTTCTGTTTTATCACCGTTCTTCTGAAATGGCTTTTCAAAACATGGCAGTTGCTTCATCATTGAATGCAAAGGCCTTTCCCAACGTGAATCAGGTGGAATCTCTTAATGGTTCCAACTACAAACGTTAGGCACAAAAGATCCTTATCTGACTTGAACAGTATGAATTGGGCTTCGTTCTATACGAGGATCCTCCACTTTTAGTGGACAATGGAGTTCCCACTGAAGAAGAACAGACTAGGCATCTTGCTCTAGAAGCCAAGTTTAAACGGGCTAATACCATGGCACGAGAGTGGATGTTGAACAATGTCTCCAACCTCATTTTTGATCTTCTTGCCAAAGAAAAATCGGCAAAGATCATATGGGAGACACTAGAGAAAAAATATGGGGCTGAGGATTCGGGTAAGAAGAAATATGTCACTGGGGCTTGGTACAACTTTCGTCTCACCGATCAAAAACCCATGACCGAACAACTCCACGTCTATGAGAACCTTTGCGCAGATGTGATTGCTGAAGGTATGAAAATGTGTGAAGTTCTCCAAGCCAACATCTTGTTAGAAAAGTTTCCACTTTCCTGGAGCGAATACCGTAATCAACTAAAGCACAAGGAGAAGGAAATGACACTACAAGAGCTGATTAGCCACATTCAAGTCGAAGAGGCTAATCGACTCAAAGACAGGTCTATCTCTTTTCCTACTCAATCCTCCAAAGCTAATCTTGTTGAAAGTTCTGGTGAAGGTAACAAAGGCAGGTTCAAAGGAAAGGATAAACAACAAGGCCACAACAAATCCAAATCTGGGGGGAACAAAAACCGCGGCAACTCCAAAGGTGGTGGGTTCAAAACCTCTGGTAAGATTTAGAAACCCAAAGGAGCTTGCTATTGTTGTGGGAAGGAAGGACATAGGGCTTTCGAATGCAAACTTAGAGCCGATCAAGGTCCTAAACCTGCCGCAAATCTGGTCGAGACCGAAGAGGTTATCGCTGCAGTGATGGTTGAGGTAAACTTAATTGAGAACAAAACCGAGTGGATTCTTGACACTGGAGCTTCCCGTCATTTCTGCTCAACGAAATCCATGTTCAAGAAGTTCAAAGAAGCAACAAATGGTGAATTTGTCTACATGGGTGACTCCTCAACCGCCATGGTCTTCGGTAAAGGACAGGTTTTTCTCAAACTCACTTCTGATAAAATCTTAGAGTTGAATGATGTTCTCTTCATCCCCTGTCTCCGTAGAAACCTAGTTTCCGGAGCTCTCCTTAATAAAGTAGGCCTTAAACTTGTATTTGAAGGGGGGAAAATGGTTATTACCAAAAATGATGAATTTGTGGGGAAAGGGTACATGAATGGTGGCTTGTTTGTTTTAAATACTGTACCAATGAATGAGAATGCCTCTGATTTTGCGTATGTCGTTGAATCTCTTGACACTTGGCATAGTAGACTAGGTCACCTTAATATATCTTCTATTAAAAGGCTTAAAGAACTTGGACTAATACCCCTCAATAAAATAGATGACTTTTCCAAATGTCAAATATGTGTAGAGTCCAAACTTGCAAAGAAACCCTTTAAGCCTGTGACCACGAGAAAGACTAAATTACTAGAATTAGTGCATTCTGACTTAGCTGATTTTAAAAACTCCGCTAGTAGAGGAGGAAAACTTTATTATATAACCTTTGTAGATGACTACTCTAGGTTCACTAAAGTATATCTCCTTAAAACTAAAGACGAGGCGGAAAACGCGTTTTTAAAATACAAAGCTGAAGTAGAAAATCAACTAGACTGTAAAATCAAAAGGTTTAGGTCAGATAGAGGAGGCAAATATTGTTCTAATTCACTTAAAGAGTTTTGTGAAACAAATGGAATAATCCACGAACTTAGTGCCCCCTATACACCCCAACAAAATGGCATAGCCGAGAGGAAAAACAGATCCCTTAAAGAGACTATGAATGCTATGTTAATAAGTTCAGGTTTACCAATGAACACGTGGGGGGAAGCTGTTTTGTCAGCCTATTATGTCCTTAATAGGGTACCCCATAAATCCCTAGATAAGTCTCCCTATGAGATGTGGAAAGGCTTTCCACCTAACCTGAAATTTTTAAAAGTGTGGGGGTGTCTGGCCAAAGTCAAACTACCTGATTTTAAAACAGTCACTGTTGGACCCAAAACAATAGACTCTGTATTCATAGGGTATGCTCAGAATAGTGCAGCCTATAGATTCCTATCATTAGATGATAACTCTGTTTTTGAATCTAGAGATGCTGAATTCTTTGAAAATGTTTTTCCTTTGAAAACTGTGAATACTGTTGATGCTTCCCTGTCTTCTAGTAACTTATCTGATGATGTTAATGTACCTTTGTGTGATAGTGCCCCTGGCCCCTCTACCTCCTATGGACCCAGTAGTGTTCCTGAGGAAGAACTAAGGAGGAGTAAGAGGCGTATGATCGAGTCCAGCTTCGGACCTGATTTTATCACAGCCTTCTTGACCAAAGGTTTTCACATTGACCTGATAAGTGAACAGGTTGTCACCTGTCTCCTCTTGGAGGAAGACCCAAAAACTTATGCCGATGCGTTGAGATCGGTTGATGCCAGTTTTTGGAAAGAAGCTATTAATAGCGAACTTGAGTCTATCAGAAGTAATCATACGTGGGAATTGACTGACTTACCCAAAGGAAGTAAACCCATCAACAGCAAATGGATTTTTAAGAAAAAGTTGAGGCCAGATGGCTCAATAGAAAAATTCAAAGCTAGGCTTGTTATCAAGGGTTTCACCCAAAAGAAAGGCCTTGATTACTTCGACACTTATTCACCTGTGACCAAAATCGCCACCATTAGGACCCTCATCGCTATTGCGGTCATTCACAAACTTGTCATACATCAGATGGATGTTAAGACTGCGTTTCTGAATGGGGACCTAGATGAAGAGATCTATATGGCCCAGCCTGAAGGGTGTGTGGTTCCTGGTCAAATGGATAAAGTGTGCAAGCTAAAAAAGTCCTTGTATGGCTTAAAACAGGCACCCAAAAAATGGTATGAAAAACTCGATAGTACCCTAATTTCAAATGGGTTTGTGGTCAACACTTCTGACTCATGTGTTTACTCCAAAGTAATAGGATCAGAGTGTACCATCATCTGCCTGTATGTAGATGACATGCTCATCTTTGGCACTTCCCTTCATACCATAAATGAGACCAAACGCTTCTTGTCTTCTGAGTTTGACATGAAAGATATGGGAGAAGAAGATGTGATTCTTGGGGTAAAAATCATTAGGTGCAGTAATGACATTACCCTGAATCAGTCTCATTACGTAGAAAGGATGTTGAAGAAATTCGACTCCTTTGAGGTGACTCCTGTAAATACTCCTTATGATTCCAGTATTCATTTGTCAAAAAATTCTGGGGATGCTGTATCCCAAAATGAATATGCCAAAATCATAGGTAGTGTGAAGTTCTTAATGAACTACACTCGACCCGATATTGCCTACGCCATTAGTAGACTTAGTCGCTATACTCATAACCCGAGTAATGACCACTGGGTTGCACTTCGTCGTCTTCTAAAGTACCTGCGAGGTACTATGGATCTAGGTCTGCATTTCAGCTCATTCCCTGCAGTACTCGAGGGAATCTGTGATGCAAACTGGATCTCTGACAATGACGAAGTTAACTCCACCAGCGGTTATGTTTTCTCCTTAGGAGGAGGTGTTATATCGTGGAAATCCTCTAAGCAGACTTGTATAGCACGCTCCACCATGGAGTCTGAGTTTATAGCACTAGAAATGGCTGGACAAGAAGCTGAGTGGTTGAGAAGTCTCTTATCAGATGTGCCCCTTTGGGAAAGTAAGGCCACACCTGTGTGTATCCATTGCGATTCACAAGCAGCCATTGCAGTCGCTCATCAAAGTGCCTACAATGGAAAGAAGAGACATATACGCATCAGACATGGCTCAGTAAAACAGTAACTGAAGAATGGTGTGATAGCCTTAGAGTATGTACGATCAGAGGAAAATCTCGCTGATCCATTTACCAAAGGCTTACCCAGGAGAGTAGTCCTGGAAACGTCGAGGGGGATGGGGTTGAGACCCATCAATGGGGAACATGTGACTCTTGAGTCAAGGTGATCTCCATTCATCCCTATGGCATAAAACTAAAATAATATGGATTCATAGCCACTTGTGGTGGTCCTTTTGAGAAGGACTTGATGAATCAGAATTCATAGCCCCTATGGTGGCCCTTTCGAGAAGGACTTGATGAATTCAAGGGTAGTAGAAAAACCCAAACCTTTATAAACAAAATGTTAAGGAGACGTCCTTGAACAAATATAAATAAAGGTGTCCACAAAGTTCATAGCCCGCAAGGGTGGTCCTTAAAAAGGGCTTGATGAACTCAACTGGAAGGTGAGGTTCGAGGTAACTATAACTTTCAGCAGGGTAGAGTATGTGTTGTGAGGGCCTCAATCGAAAACCGTTAAAGTTCAAGACTAGGTTCACTTTAAACGGAATTCGGTGGTTGCCTCACTTCACTACGTGACAATTCAAATCGGAAGATATTGGCACTTAAGTACAATTCACCCAAACGCTGAAAGTCGTGGAAACTTGATCACTTTCTCTCCAAACCTCTGTTGACACTTCAAATGTGTGGGGGATTGTTGGACCATTTAAAGTGGAAGTGGGAAGAGAAGATGTTTCCCACATCTGTAGAAAGAAAAAGACTAAAAGTCTTTTTAGCAAATGTGATGGCATTAGCTTCCAAAGAGCCCAACACCTTGCACATGAAAAATCATTGGAGAAGGCCACACGCGCGCACCACCACCACCACCACCACCCACCCGCCCGGCCCGGCACCGGCGGCGTGGGTCGTGGGTCGTGGGTCGTGGGTCGTGGTTCGTGGGGGGTTTGGGGAGTCAAAAAATGAAAAATGAATCAAGTTTTACCATCATCTATTAAAGGATCGTTAGCAATCAATCAAAGGTAAAACGTAAATCAAAGATTCCACAAATCACGTGTGCGTTAAAGGTTAATCCATTAGCTAGCCAAGTCAACAAGTCAACCAGCAGTTACACATGAATCCAAAACGTGTGGAATAAAGAAGTCAACTAAAACGTGGGATTAAAAGAATCAAATCAGAATACGGTCAATCAATTAGTAGGAGGGAATCGTGGAATTAATTGGTCCGTTACATTTGATCAAAGGTTTCAAACTCCCCCTCCCCCTATAAATAGAGTTCACTCCTCAGCAGTATCCACAACGAAAATCACAAAGCAGCAAAGAAAACACTCCCTACTTTCTCTTCTCTCCGATAAGCTTAGTCTTTTCCGTTAGAGATACCGGCACCGCCGGAATATCTTTTTAACGCTACGATTGTAATAGTGTATTTCGCTTTCTATTCCGTGTAAGTTCGATTTTCGTTTGTAATCAAATTCTTGTAATAGTTAGTTTACGTTTAATTTCATTTTACAATTTTTGGATTGCCATTTTCTTTCTTTTCGTTTTCAAAACGGTGACTCTTTTACCAACAAAGATGACCAAGGCCTTTACATCTAGCACGCAAAATAGACTTCCGATCATATATGACTTCCAACTTCTTGAAATTGCTCTTCACCCATATCCACATGAAAAACTTCAGGTAAGCTATCACTAGTATCAATCCCAACGCCCACACGCACATACCCAATTCTAGCATGATCTTCAGTAATCGAGTTCATTTAAATAAGGTTAACCAATACCACTCGGAAAGTAACTCAATCCATCATTTTTCCATAATGATATTGGTTTATGTTCAACTTAATCCAAATAGGAATACGTTTAGGATCGACCTTTTTGAATTTCATACCTAATTTCCATGCTCTAAGAAGAAGAGGTATACCATTGATGTGCCACATCTTATCTGCTCTAAGGCTGTATTACAACTTTATTCATTCTCAAATTTAAAGATGAACATCATTATCACACGCCAAGATGAATAATTCGATGGTTGGGTGAGGTATCTACATGAATATATCATTCGAGCAGCCCAAGCCCGAGGAACAAACCAAGATTTATCTGACCTTACTGGAGTCATGTCATTTAATTTAGCTTTTAATTTTCGAAATTTTTATACAGGTGATTGAGGAAATCAATTAGATAATCCGGAGAGTTTTAATCTTCTGTTTTGAACGTATTACTTTAGCAAAGTTGAACTTAATTGCGGGATTTTCAGTGAATTACAAGTGTTGGTTGTATCTAATACTCCTGTGGACCGAAAAGAAGATGATATCTGCAACATGCAAAAGTAATAAAAAAGGAACACTCGAAAAGAGTATGTGCTCAGTCTGAATGCAAATACAACTATGAAAACCCGGGAATTGTAATTTTGGTCCTGTCATATAACTATAATCATCCATACTGTATTGCCCTTTATATGTTATTATTCTATATTTCATTGTTTTTATGGGTTTTAAATCGTTATTTTAGGGTGCCCCTATCTATTTACATTATGCTAAAAACTGAATATGCAAATTTTTACCGCCGTATAAATTTGATTACCTTATTAGGCCGTTGATTAATAATAAATCATCATCTTCCACCACTGATATGCATGTTGCTCTCAGTTGCTACTTTAGCTCCATTGTCCTCATTATCAGATTTTAAACCTGAATTTAACTTTATATCTAAAAGAGATGGTTTCTTAATGGGAGTGTCTTCAATGGGAAGTTTAAGTGGATTGGTTGGTTCTATGTTTTGAAAACGGAGGTGGAACCTCTATCTAGTGTAAAACATACTGCAGTGGTACTTGTCAGGTAAGCAAATGAATTTGGTGGGTGATCTCATAATCTTAATGGATCATCAATTTAGTTCTTTTTTTGAAATCTCTATAATAACTTCATAACCTTTATGTTTGATAGAATTACAACCACTGTATAGCCATCAACTTCCTATGTTCAGAATAACTGAAAAGAAACCCCATTTTCCGTTTAGAAACTTGTGCATTCATATTCTTAAAATTTGGATCTTGATGACTTTTAATATTTTCTTGAATACATATTTGTATGAGGTGTAGAAAATGTTTTGGCATCGACCAGAAAAGGAAATCTTGTTTCATCCAAAATCGGATAACATTTTTATTGTTGAGTACGATGAATACTTAATCTAACTTTATTTTATTGTAACATCAGGTTGATGTTACATTTGGAACATAACAGTTATAGAATTGTGAACTAGATGTTCATAGGGTAAGGGAGGGTAGGGGGGTCAAACCAGAGTTTGGATTTTGAGTTGTTGAAGATAAATAAAGTCAAGAAACGAGTCTAGAAGTGAGTATTAAGACATGACTAGAGTAGTAGAAGATCATATTTTGGTTCCAAAACAAGTTTCACCCAGCAGAAGGAAAAATATTTTTTTTTAATAAATTAATTTGATATTAGATTTAGTCTCTTGTTTCAATAAAAGAAAAAATTACTTTATATACACATTCAATGAATGTTGCTTTCTAATGGAATTATATTTTTCTTCCCTGTAAGAGATAAATAACTGCAAGTGATTATAGACGAAAAGATAATTAGCCAGCTAGGAAATAATTGCTACTATACTACACATATCTTTGCTCTGATTGTCAATGTAGTCCGTCCATTTGATTTTTTTTCCAACTTTTTCTTCCCATATTTTAATTAATGTTACTAAGTTAGTCATATTCTTTGTTTTGCAGCTTTTTTGTTTTATTTCTACCTATTTAGCAGTGTTGATCCTTTATCTTTTTCTCATTAAAAGTGATATTACGGTAACGAGATATAACGAGCGAATGATGTGTAGAACAAAGATGAGGGCCACATTTGGTAACATGAGTAAGACAAAGGACATAAAAGTTGCAAAATAAACACAAGGAATATTAAAGCCTCATTTTAGGGTTAGTTTTGTATACTCGTGCTCATTCACGCCGCCGCTTCTTTTATCTACTGATTTCATTTCTGAGGTTTGATACTTCCCTTTGTAATTAATTTTTGTATGCGTCTGTATATGTTAACCAATTGCATTTTCTTATTTTGGTACTAGTTCACTTGATCAAATAAGGTCCTTTCTGATTGGTTTCAGTAGTGTCTCTCTTGCATTGCAGAGGTAATTTACTATGTGGACAAGGAAATTTTCATTACATCACAAGAAAAAGATTGGTGACCATGACATTTCAAGCAAAATTTCTCATCCGGTTGAATCAGCTGTAAAGGATAGTATATCATCAGGTATATCTAGTTTATTTGCAACTTCTTATGCTTTGATACTCGTTAATATTGAACTAAAAATAAAGCCTCGGCTGTACTGATTTTTATTTTTATTGTGCTTTCCATTTCTAACATGATTTTTTGCTGGAAATTAAACTTTATGATTATATACTTCCATCCAATTTTGTATTGGAGAATGAAAGAGGATGAAAATAGTTATCTAGATTTTTCGGTGGCATATACAAAAATTTTAACTAGTTGTTCATCAATATATAAAATTTAGATTTATAATATAGAATACTATTTGAAGCAATCAATGAGGCTTATGAATTAACTTATAATTTATAAAAAAGTAGGAATAGTATATTTTGATAGTGTTTAAAAAATTGACATCCTTGCTTTACTCCGATCAGCTAAATGAATATATTACATATATAATATAGCTTTTAAAGTTAAGAACACATATTTTATGTTTGTTATATAGATTTGAGACATGAAATGAAGTTATTCATCAAACTGGAAATGAACTAGAGGCTTTCACTACAAGAAATAGTATCTTTAGCGGCAAAAAATTTAACACTAAAAATCTTAATTTTGCCGCTAATAGTAGTTATTTTTCGCCTCTATAAGTTTCTCGCTAAAGATACCTTTAGTAGCAAATTATTTGTTTTTGCCTCTATTAACTTTATCTTTAGCGGCAAACATTGCTGCTAAAAATATAATTAGAGGCCATTTTGGTTTTTAAAAATATCATTAGAGGCCATTTTAATTGTTGCCGCAATAGCTTCCCCGCTAATGCTATCATTAGAGGCCATTTTAATTGTTGCCGCAATAGCTTCCCCGCTAATGCTACTATATCTTGTAGTGTTTAGCTAAGAAATTTGAAGACAAGATTTACTCATAGGCAACCAGTAAAGTCTGTCCAAAATAGTAGTTTGTCTTAGTTTTCATCTATTTGTATGATGTGCTTGTTTCTAATTTCTTTTTTAATATATATGTATCTACTTGTAGATGGAGTATCTTCATAAAATTTCATACAAACTTAAAATGGGCAACATTCCAATAATTACATTTATTTTCAGTGTCTTTAGCTATTCTTTTCTACTAAGATATGACCCGTGAGCACTTGAGCAATATTTTTTTTTATCTTGAAAAAGGTAAAATGAAATTTTAATCTAAGTTCATAGTTCTTACTTTTTGTACATGATTATGAAACTGTACGAGGTTTAAAATTTAAAAGTCATGCTTTATATTACATAGCAATAATTTATCAATATTACAGTCTGTATTGTAAATTTTTGGCATATGCGTGTTCAGTTATAATTCAGATCATCAAGTTTAAACTTAAATAGATTGAAAAGAACTCCAAAAATTAAGAATTGAAATAATATTGACAGTGTTCAATGAAGTGATTTAACTATGCTACTATTTCAATTTTTTGGTGTTAGCCTTATCTGAATGTGTAGAATATAACCTTCTCCGTCATCACCTTTTATTTATATCTTGTATGCTATGAAGGCGTAAATTATACCAATTTAAATACTAATAAAAAAAATACAAATTAATTATGCTTCATTACATTGGAATGACCTGTAGATATTTTCTTGTCTCGTATTGACTCTTCAAAGCAGATCAATCACCTGAAAAAGAAAAATAAATTGATAAATATCAGAACTTTCCAATTTAAACAATATGCCAATTCATGAGTCAGATGCGAAAACGATACGTTACTCTGGAACCAAATCTGGAAAGCAAATGTTCTATCAAAAGTTAAAAACTTTGCATGGAGAGTTTGTAACGATTTAATCCCATCTAAAATCAACCTCAAGAAGAAGAAATGTAAAGAGGAAACTACGTGCGAATGGTGCGAAGAAGAGATGGAAACTACAGAGCACATTATCTTAAAATGTCCGTTTAGTATGCAAGCATGGGCGGAGTCATCTCTACAAATTAAAATTGAGCAGGGGGGAGGAGAACAATTTCGAAAAATGGTTCCAAAATGTTATTAAAAGTTATGCAGAAAATAGATGGGAAAAAAGGAAAGTAATTGCTATTGTGCTAACAACTGCATGGAATATATGGAAGGAAAGGATGAAAGGTTTTCATGAGAAGAAAAGATGGGCAGTGGATAACATCACTTCGAACACAAATAGAGTGATTGAAAAACTTTTTGAAAGAGAAAAAAGAAATGATCAAAAATTACGTAGGGTGAAAGGCAAAGACGTGCTCTCAATTAATACGAACCCGGTGGGTGAGGATAAAACTGAAATTGTTTGGTTGAGTGACGCATCATTTACAAAAGAATGGGAACCGGCGGCTATAGCGACTATTGCTATTAATAAGCAAGATACAATTATACATAGGAAAGCGACGAGATGTAGGATTAAATCTTGTATTGAAGGGGAAGATTGGGCGCTCCTATTAGCCATTAGAACGGCGGGAGCTAATAAATACCAGAGTAGTTCTACTCTGATAACCTTGAATTAGTTCAAGGCATCAACAACCAGCGTAGACTTCATTGGAGTCTTAACCCAATCGTTGAAGAGATCAAGGGATGGTTGAACCTTTTTCCTATGTGGAAAATTGCTTATACTAGAAGGGAGAATAACGTCACAGCCGATGCACTTGCTAAATGTATTAGGAGAAACATTAGCCTTATTGGATGGAAAAACTTCTCAGTAAACGAATCCAACTCTTTCCTTTTAAATAGGCTATTAACCTTGTAATATTTGCTTTATTATGTCAAAAAAAAAAAAAGTCAGATGCGAAGATAACTTACAAAAATTACAATGTAAATGAATTCAATGATACATTGTAAACCTTGACCCTTGTTTGTCTTAAGTAGTGTTTTTTTATATAGATATGATATGAAGTTTAATAAAAAAAAATCTCATTTTGTGTGTGTATATGTATATTATATAGGTTTTGAAGAAGGGCCATCACAATTCCACGCCCAAGAGGAGTTGTTAGTGCCTCTTCCTCAGGATGACCAAGCATCAGTCTTGCAAAACAGTTTAGGGGCTGTTCAAATCTCTCCGGTAAGTCCATGTGGAACTGGTTGCTACAAAACATCAAGCTTGCAGAACCGTTAAGATGATAAAGCTCAAACACTTTCGTCCCCATTAACCCACTTGAATCCTTTAACCCACCAAGACTCTTATCCAAATCTGACAAAATCTGCCAAAAATCATTCCAGACTATGAAACCTGTGTTACGCAACTGCTCGAGTTTTTCGGGTGGTAGAGTAATTGAAGCTTGAGTTAACACTTGGTAAAGACCTTCTACACTTATAAACCCTCCACCTCCACTTTGATCCTGAGCTTCGAAAGCTTTTCTTATCTTAGTATCTCGACCTTCTAACTCGTTCTCCTCTTGCACTTTAGTATCAAGTGCGAAAAGAACAGTATAATGAGATTCACTTCCAACCACCCAAATCGCCCGTTTCGGGGACTTCAAAAAATCACCAACCGTGCAAAACCATCCGGCAAATTCATGGGACCCACATGCGGCAACTCAATATGCAGTGGGCCAAACAAATAGTGTCCAGAAAGTCTATGAGGTGCAACAAACAAGTTGTTATCAAGTCATCACTCACAGTCAACTCAGCAAGCTCTCATAGATCAACTGAATCAGCTAATATACCCAGTGATATCTCATCAGGTATATTTAGTTTCTTTACAATATCATATGCTTTCATACTCGTATGTATGTTTCCTAATGTGGATTTTTGATTGTATAGCTCCCACAGAGCAAATGTTCATCAAGAAGATTTATCAACAGGTTATAATATCTTAAGTTAAACAACATTACGTGCATTTCTTGTTACAACCACTGAAACATTTAATTAATTGCAGATAAATCTCTTGGCTTCAAAACTTTCTTCAGAATTCGACTGGTACAAGAGGGAAATTTCGCTTAAACAGTAGAAAAAATAGACGCTTCTTGATAAAATAAACTTTTCTTGTATCTCTCAAACATTTCTAAAGATTTCAGTTTAAAATGAGGATTGATATACCAACACATTAACAAAATTTTCAGTTACAAACAATATCAACATCAGAAACTTTGATCCCAATTTTCTTGTTCTTCAACCTCAGTGAAACTAAAGATTGAGTATTCGCAATGAGTTGAGCTTCACTTAGATGTTTACCATCATAATCTTGGCATTTATTTCACTCCATATAGTGTGTATATATGTAGTAAACAAGATCAAGCAGAGTGCAGATATATTTACTGAAACAAACTTTGAGTATTCTATTAGTGAAAGAGCAATTAATAAATAGGTGATCACGGTCTTCGCAATGATTATGACATAAAAAGCATAATGAATCAATGATTAATCCCCAAATCAACATTCTTTACTTTGTAGGATATCTATCTAGACAAGCTACCCAGCTAAAGAAGTTATGACTGGGAATACTATTACTAAGCAAAATTAAATTACTGCAATTTAATATATTTTACTTAATCTTGATCTTCTAAAGGGTATTCTTAAAATGAAAAAATACATTCTTTACTCTCTCCTACCATAAAATTTCATCATTACTAGATTTTAAAGACATTTTATTCATATGAAGTAGAATACCTTTCATACTTGGGTGAAAATACCACCTGATATTAAGATAACATAACTTGACTGTTTTATTGCACCATAGTCCTTTAGTGTAAATATCTGTATGTAAAATCTCTTTCACACTACTACCATTAGTCCATTTAACCCGAACAGAAAAGGTACTATTTTCATCATTGAATTTATGAGAAATAAAGTTATAAACTTCACTTATGATCTTCGTTAGTTTTTTCTAAATCCATGTGGATTTTTGTTTAATACTAAGACTACAAATGCAGCTGCTCTTAATGTAGTTAGAATGCACCAAATTTCTCCATAAGTTTGTATTCTTCTTATACATTCTCCAAAAGGTGTACGTAAGACAAACTTTATTAATATCTTCTATGTTATGGATGCCAAGACCATCTTCGGCTTTATGAGTACACACAGAATTCCATGATATTTTTGCACCATAAGAGTCCACTTGTATTCCCTTTCGTTAAGAAGCTAGCAATCTTCTGTCCAACTTAATACATAACATCTTTAGGAGGAATGAACACTCTACGCCAAAATAAGTCTTTACATGAGAAAGTAATTTTGAGCTCCAATATGAAATGCTTTGACATATCGTCTCGACGAATACATTACCATCAGTAACACTTAATTTTATTGGAATGAACTTCAAAATATCTTACTGGCATATTTCCTATTTTAATATTAAATATATCAGAAATCTTATTTATAACATCTTAACAAGAGCCACCAAAATAAACCTCGTGTTTTTGTTTATTGATTCTTAAACCAGATACTCTATAAAATTACTCAGTCCCTCATTTATAAGTTCAGCAGCATCAATGTCTGCATTAAGAAGAAGAAAAAGATCATCTGCAAAGATGATGTTATTCAGCTTCAAAGCATGACATTTAGGACGAAATTTAAATTTTGTTTTATACCAACTCCGTGAAGAATTGGAACTTTCATACAAATAGCAAGTAGGTAGGGAGACAATGACTCTCCATGCTTTAATCATCTTTTTTGCTTAAAAATATCACGAAACTCACTATTGAAACATATACAGTATGTAGGAGTGGTAATACACGTCCTAATCCACTTGATAAAGAGAATAGGAAAACCAAATGCTTGGAGAGTATAAAGTATAAAATTCGAATTGACACTATCATATGCCTTTTGTAGGTCAATATTCATGGTGCAGTTAGAAGATACATTTTTATTTTCATAAACAAAAACAATATCCTAAGCCACCAATATATTATCACATATAAATCTACTCCCTACATAAGCAAACATGTCAAAGCCAATAAAGTTATTTAAAACCTTCTTCAATCTATTAGAAATTTGGACAAGCATTTATAAAAGGTATTCACAAAAGATATGGGCCTAAACTTATACACATATGAGTGTTGGTTTTTTATATTTAGAAAGAAAAAATTAAAAGATTGGTTTTTATATTAAAGAAGGGAAAGAAAATTAATTTAATAGAAAAGTAGGGAGTAGAAATGAACGATGGTATAAGAAATGAAAGACTTTTATTAATTGAGTAAAATTGTACAAGGCTTTAGTAGTGGCTTTAGTTTGATAAAGATAGTCTTTTACAAATGACCCAATGGGTCTATTTATACATCTCTCTAAGGTGGTGTAATTTTCTAGACTTTTCTTTTTAGAAAATTTCTACTACTAATAAGACTTTTCTAGAGTCTTTTTTATAACTTAGTAGTAAGACTTTTCTAGACTCTTCATTGGTAAGATGTTTCTAGATTAATTTAGAAAATAGTATTAATTTTAACACTCCCCTTTAATGCTCAATTTCGTAATTCCGAGCATTTCTCGTAGAGTTTCGAACTTTGGTCGTGAAAGCGTTTTCGTAAAAATATCCGCCAGTTTTTCTTCGGTCTTTATGTACTGAAGCTCGATCTGTCCTGCATTAGATGCTTCTCGAAGAAAGTGATATTTGATAGCAATGTGTTTAGTCCGACTATGATGGATGGGATTCTTTGCCATTTCTATTGCTGACTTGTTGTCGCAGTAGATTTTTATTGGTCTTTCTTGTTGTTCTCCCATGTCTTCAAGTATTCGTCTAAGCCATATTGCCTGACTTGTAGTTAGTGCTGCTGCCACATATTCTGCTTCTGCTGAAGATTGTGCCACGCAGTCCTGTTTTTTTTATGACCATGAGAATATCCCTGAGCCGAGTGAGAATGTATAGCCCGAGGTACTCTTCATATCATCTACCGATCTAGCCCAATCGCTGTATGTGTAGCCAGTCAGTCTTGAGTCAGTACTAGGCTCGTACGATATACCATAGTCCTTTGTACCTTGCAAGTATCTTAATATTATTTTTCCTGCTCCATAGTGGACTTGACTTAGACTATGCATGAATCTCGATAGTAGACTCGTAGCGTACATGATATCTGGTCTCGTAGCTGTAAGGTATAGCAAACTTCCTATGAGGCTTCTGTATATTGATGGATCTATCTTAGTTGAGCCGTCTTGTTTGGTTAGTTTTCCGTTAGTAACTAGTGGAGTAGCAACAGTCTTGCACCCATGCATCTTGAATTTCTTTAGTAACGACTCTGTATACTTCTTTTGTGAGATGAATATTCCTCTTTTATCTTGTATCACCTCAATGCCGAGAAAGTAGTGCATTAACCCGAGATCTGTCATCTCGAAGGTTTTCATCATGTCTTTTTTGAATTCCTTGATCATTTTCTCATTGTTTCCTATATAGATGAGATCATCTACATAAAGAAAGACAATGAGTCTATTATCATTACTTTGGTTTTTAATGTAGAGAGTAGGCTCGTTTTGACTTCTCGTGAATCCTCGATCAGTGAAGTAATTGTCTATTCGACTGTACCATGCACGAGGAGCTTGCTTGAGTCCGTATAGTGCTTTTTGTAGTCTTAAAACTCGATCTTCTTGGCCATTCTCTACGAATCCTTGAGGTTGCTCGACATATATCTCTTCTTCTAGATAGCCATTGAGGAAGGCTGACTTCACATCTAGTTGATATATCTTCCATTTCTTTTGAGCAGCTAATGCAATAAGTGCTCTTATAGTGTCTAAGCGTGCAACTGGAGCAAATGTCTCGTTGTAGTCAATACCTTGTAGTTGTGAGTACCCTTTAGCAACCAGTAATGCTTTATGTTTTTGGATTGAGCCATCTGGGTTGAGCTTCGTCTTGTAGACCCACTTGACTCCGATGACTTCCTTGTTGGTTGGTCGATCTACCAATTCCCACGTTTTGTTTTTCTCGATCATTTTGATCTCTTCCTCTATTGCGTTTACCCATTCTTTTTGTTTTGATGCTGCTTCAAAACTTTCGGGTTCCAAAGTCACGCAGTTACATGTTTGATATATGTCTCTAAGTGACCTTGTCTTGCCTGGAGTCTCTGGAGATGTCTCGTCATCACTGGATGAAGATGAAGATGATCTTGGAGTTCTTGGTGATGTAGGTTTCTGAGTATTCTGTGGACCTTCTTCTTCGGTATTATCCATATTGCGCACAATTGGTACCATTATACTTTGTCGTTCCATCTTTCCTTCATCCCAATTCCATTTTGAATTTTCGTCGAACTCGACTTCCCGACTGACAATAAGTTTCTTTGTTTTGATATTGTAGATTCTATAGCCTTTTGATTCTGAGCTATAGCCGAGGAATATTCCTTTTTCTGTCTTTTCTTCTAGTTTGTGACGTTTTTCTTTCGGGATATGCACATAGCAGATGCTTCCAAAGACTCTGAGATGTTGTGCTGACGGCTTTCTTCCACTCCATGCTTCAATTGGTGTTTTATTTTGAACATCCTTTGTTGGAAGTCTGTTGAGAAGGTAGACTGCAGTGTATACTGCTTCTGCCCAAAATTCCTTTGGCATTCCTTTCTCTGCTAGCATAGTCCTTGCCATCTCCATGACTGTTCTGTTCTTCCTTTCTGACACGCCATTCTGTTCTGGAGCGTAGCCGACAGTTAGTTGGTGTTTGACTCCTTCATCGTCACAAAATTTATTGAACTCCTTTGAGGTATACTCTTTTCCTCGATCACTTCAAATGACTTTAATTCGTCGACCACTTTGATTTTCGACAAGATTTTTGAATTTCTTAAAGATACCGAATACTTCTGACTTTTCTCGCATGAAGTATACCCAAGTCACTCTAGTATAGTCATCAATGAAAATGATGAAGTACCTGTTATTTTCAAACGTTGGAGTCCTCATTGGTCCGCATACGTCTGTATGCATCAGCTCTAGCACGTGTTTGGCTCTCCATGCTTTGCCTGAAGGGAATGATTTTTTGCGTTGTTTTCCTTCTAGGCATCTCTCGCACACGTAGTCATTTACTTGGATGGCTGGTAGATTTTTCATCATATTCTTCTGATGAAGAATCTTTAACCCATGAAAGTTGAAGTGCCCGAACCTTCGTTGCCATAGCCATGATTGGTCTTCTTGAGCTTTCATGGCCGTTTCAACATACTTCTATTGGATAGGAAAATTTCTCTGTTGCTGCATTTTTACTACAGCTATTTCTTGATTTTTATTTTTATTGTCATATATCGTGCACGAGTCATATTTAAATAAGAGTTTATATCCTCTTTCCATCATTTGACCCACACTTAATAGATTTGTATCTAGTTTGGGGACCAATAGTACATCATGGATTAGTCGCGTACCTTTTTGCGTGTTGACCTTGATTGTACCTTTGCCTTCGACCTTCACAAGATCTCCATTTCCAAGCTTGACTTGAGATTTGACCGATTTGTCTATGTTTCGAAAGATTTTTTCGTCACCGGTCATGTGGTTGCTGCAGCCGCTATCAATATACCAGGTGTCGTTTTTCTCTTCTGTAGCAGCATGACATGCATAAAATAGGTTGTCTTCATCTTTATTTTCTTCGGAGAAGTTAGCCTGGTGCTTTTGTTTGGATCTGCAATCTTTCTCCAAATGGCCAAATTTTTCGCAACTCTTGCATTGTGGTTTTCCACGAAACCAACAATCTTTTTCAAGATGATTAGTTTTCTTACAGATACGACATGGTGAATATTTTCTTGATCTTTAATTAGATTCACCATTTTCTCTATTTTTAGAATTTTCTCCAAATTTTCTCCCCCCACTTTTAGAATTTTGAGACCTTATGTTGAGTTTAGACTGAAATGCGTTTTCCATGGATTCATTTTCACGCATACTTAGTCTTTTCTCATAAGCTTCTAGAGAGCCTTCCAACTCTGTTACTGATAGAGTGGCTATATCCTTAGTTTCTTCAGTAGTAGTTACTATCGGATCGTATTTAGCAGAAAGAGTAATTAATATTTTTTCCACGACCCTTTTATCGGTTATATCATCTCCATAGGCTCTTAACTGATTAACTATTTCTCGTAATTTAGTGTAGTAATTTTTTATGGTCTCGGATTCTTTCATTTTCATATTTTCTAATTCCATTCTTAGAGTTTGAAGTTTAATATTACGTACCTTTACGTTTCCTTGAAACTCCTCTTTTAACGTATCCCAAGCTTGCTTCGCCGTAGTAGCACCGCTAATTCTTGGGAATAGTGACTCCGCTATGGCCATCTGTATATTGTAAAGCGCCAAATTATCTTTCTCCATCTCATTAGTTAATTTTTCTTTCTCCGCTACATTTATAGTTGACGTATTTTCGGGAACAATATATCCCTTGTCAACAATATCCCATAAACTCTGGGACATGAAGTATGTCCTCATCTTGATTGCCCAATAGTCGTAATTTTCTCCCGAAAAAATCGGGATCGGAATTTGGGTATTGTTTAGGAAAGTGGCCATGAATATATTATATAGTGGATGTATTTTTGCGGAAGCTAGTTATCGCCTAGTTAATAATTGAACAAGGTTCTGATACCACTTGTTGGTTTTTTATATTTAGAAAGAAAAAATTAAAAGATTGGTTTTTATATTAAAGAAGGAAAAAAAATTAATTTAATAGAAAAGTAGGGAGTAGAAATGAATGGTGGTATAAGAAATGAAAGACTTTTATTAATTGAGTAAAATTGTACAAGGCTTTAGTAGTGGCTTTAATTTGCTAAAGATAGTCTTTTACAAATGACCCAATGGGTCTATTTATACACCTCTCTAAGGCGGTGTGATTTTCTAGACTTTTCTTTTTAGAAAATTTCTACTACTAATAAGACTTTTTTAGAGTCTTCTTTATAACTTAGTAGTAAGACTTTTCTAGACTCTTCATTGGTAAGATGTTTCTAGGTTAATTTATAAAATAGCATTAATTTTAACAATGAGGCATTTACTTCCTTAGGAATAAGCACAATATTTGTATTGATTATTTTCTTAGGTAATGAACCTGAGTTCAAAGATTGTTTAATGGTATTACACATATCATTTCCAAAAAATTTCAAGCCATTTTGTAAGACCAAGAAGTCTAGGCATCAGGCCCTGGACACTTATTCTCACTAATGAAAAACATAGAACTTTTAATCTCTTCATTACTAACAGGAGCAATAAGAAATACATAGTCCTCACCAGAAATCTTCTTATTAATTACCTGACTAAGAATACTAGTAGAACATACCTCTTCCTCGGCGTCTTTAGAACCATGTATTTATTTAAAAAAAGTTACAAATTATTCCTGAATAAGTTTTGGAGAAGTGATTACTTCCCCATTATCCTTAGTGAGATAGATAATTTTATTATGATCAATCATGATAAGCTTATTTAAATATGAAGAGGAGTAATCATTGTAATTACACCAAGTAGCTCACTATTTTTGCTTCAAGACTTCATGCTCAATTGTAATAGATTCTTCAAGATTAGAGAGTAAGACTTTTTCTTGAGCTAAAACACTGTCATTATAATTACCAGATAGAATAGAATTTTGAATAATGTCAATTCTTCATGCTCAATAGTAATAGATTCTTCAAGTTCTCGTAAATACACGATCAATTATACTCGCCCTCATACCTGCATCATTCCTTTTGTTAGTTCAAGTATAGTAATTACCACTAGATTTATGATCAAAAAGCTCATCATCACCAATACAATCTATAAATATCAGGGCTCCCTTATAAAGAACATCACAATTAAGTCTCTCATCAATCGTTATTATTGTTTTGAAATCACCCAAGCAGCTAAATAATTGTTACTCAAAATTACTGCTCCACCGAATAATGTAATTCCAATGTAATTGTCTAGTATCTTCATCATTGCCTGCGAATTTAACACAAACAATCTTCATATTATCTGCAGGCTTAGTGATGTCGAATAAAATAGCTTGAATTATAGTTTTAATCACCGCTAGATTAATGATGTTGTAATTCCAAATTAATCGATTTCTACCGGACTCATCCTTAGAATAGTTGTGAGTCCAACTGAAATTACTAAAATAAGCATCAATAATATTACTTATATTAATAAACTTAAATTTAGTGTCTATAATGCCTATGAAATTAATAATATAACATATGAAAAAGGACTAACATCGATTGTCTAAGGAGTTTTTTGAATCCCGTAACGTTCCAAGTAGCTAGATTTATGGATCATGAGGTTTGGTAACTTCATTGATCGTCTGGCTTTATGAGCATAAGTATATCATCATCCAGGTGACTTTAAACAGTGTATTCTTCTTTTTTCTTTTTGTTTAAAACTTTTGACTTTATTGTTTTTATTAACCACTCTCCATGATTGACTGCTTTCCACATTGCTTCTACTCTTGTCCTTACCAATCACTAATTTCTTATTTTTCTCAATATTTATTTTTTTCCAAATTTGTTTAGAAGTTTGACACTTATGACCAAGATGACCAAGGCCTTTACATCTAGCACGCACAAGAGACTTCCGATCATATATGACTTCCAACTTCTTGCAATTGCTCTTCACCCATATCCACATGAACAACTTCAGGTAAGCTATCACTAGTATCAATCCCAACGCCCACACGCACATACCCAATTCTAGCATGATCTTCAGTAATCGAGTTCATTTAAATAAGGTTAACCAATACCACTCGGAAAGTAACTCAATCCATCATTTTTGAATAATGATATTGGTTTATGTTCAACTTAATCCAAATAGGAATACGTTTAGGATCGACCTTTTTGAATCTCATACCTAATTTCCATGCTCTAAGAAGAAGAGGTATACCATTGATGAGCCACATCTTATCTGCTCTAAGGCTGTATTACAACTTCATTCATTCTCAAATTTGAAGATGAACATCATTATCACACGCCAAGATGAATAATTCGATGGTTGGGTGAGGTATCTACATGAATATATCATTCGAGCAGCCCAAGCCCGAGGAACAAACAAAGATTTATCTGACCTTACTGGAGTCATGTCATTTAATTTAGCTTTTAATTTTCGAAATTTTTATACAGGTGATTGAGGAAATCAATTATATAATCCGGAGAGTTTTAAACTTCTGTTTTGAACGTATCAGTTTAGCAAAGTTGAAGTTAATTGCGGGATTTTCAGCGAATTACAAGTGTTGGTTTTATCTAATACTCCTGTGGATCGAAAAGAAGATGATAACTGAAACATGCAAAAGTAATAAAAAAGGAACACTCGAAAATAGTATGTGGTCAGTCTGAATGCAAATACAACTATGAAAACCCGGGAATTGTAATTTTGGTCCGTCATATAAATATAATCATCCATAATGTATTGCCCTATATATGTTATTATTCTATATTTCATTATTTTTATGGGTTTGAAATCATTATTTTAGAGTGCCCCTATCTATTTACATTATGCTCAAAACTGAATATGCAAATTTTTACCGCCGTATAGATTTGATTACCTTATTAGGCCGTTGATTAATAATAAATCATCATCTTCCACCACTGATATGCATGTTGCTCTCAGTTGCTACTTTAGCTCCATCGTCCTCATTATCAGATTTTAAACCTGAATTTAACTTTATATCTAAAAGAGATGGTTTCTTAATGGGAGTGTCTTCAATGGGAAGTTTAAGTGGATTGATTGGTTCTATGTTTTGAAAACGGAGGTGGAACCTCTATCTAGTGTAAAACATACTGCAGTGGTACTTATCAGGTAAGCAAATGAATTTGGTGGGTGATCTAATAATCTTAATGGATCATCAATTTAGTTTTTTTTTTGGAATCTCTATAATAACTTCATAACCTTTATGTTGATAGAATTACAACCACTGTATAGCCATCAACTTCCTATGTTCAGAATAACTGAAAAGAAAACCCATTTTCGGTTTAGAAACTTGTGCATCCATAAACTCAAAATTTGGATCTTGATGAGTTGTAATATTTTCTTGAATATATATTTGTATGAGGTGTAGGAAATGTTTTGGCATCGATCACAAAAGGAAAACTTGTTTCATCCAAAATCAGATAACATTTTAATTGTTGCGTACGATGAATACTTAATCTAACTTTATTTTATTGTAACATCAGGTTGATGTTACATTTGGAACATAACAGTTATAGAATTGTGAACTAGATGTTCCTAGGGTAAGGGAGGGTAGGGGGGTCACCCCAGAGTTTGGATTTTGAGTTGTTGAAGATAAATAAAGTCTAGAAATGAGTCTAGAAGTGAGTCTTAAGACATGACTAGAGTAGTAGAAGATCATATTTTGGTTCCAAAACAAGTTTCACCAAGCAGAAGGAAATTTTTTTTTTTTAATAAATTAATTTGATATTAGATTTAGTCTCTTGTTTCAATAAAAGAAAAAATTACTTTATATACACATTCAATGGATGTTGCTTTCTAATGGAATTATATTTTTCTTTACTGTAAGAGATAAATAACTGCAAGTGATTATAAACGAAAAGATAATTAGCCAGCTAGGAAATAATTGCTACTATACTACATATATCTTTGCTCTGATTGTCATTGTAGTCCGTCCATTTGATTTTTTTCCAACTTTTTCTTCCCATATTTTAACCAATGTTACTAAGTTAGTCATATTCTTTGTTTTGCAGCTTTTTTGTTTTATTTCTACCTATTTAGCAGTGTTTATCCTTTATCTTTTTCTCATTAAAAGTGATATTACGGTAACAATATATAACGAGCTAATGATGTGTAGAACAAAGATGAGGGCCACATTTGGTAACATGAGTAAGACAAAGGACATAAAAGTTGCAAAATAAACACAAGGAATATTAAAGCCTCATTTTAGGGTTAGTTTTGTATACTCGTGCTCATTCACGCCGCCGCTTCTTTTATCTACTGATTTCATTTCTGAGGTTTGATACTTCCCTTTGTAATTAATTTTTGTATGCGTCTGTATATGTTAACCAATTGCATTTTATTATTTTGGTACTAGTTCACTTGATCAAATAAGGTCCTTTCTGATTGGTTTCAGTAGTGTCTCTCTTTCATTGCAGAGGTAATTTACTATGTGGACAAGGAAATTTTCATTACATCACAAGAAAAAGATTGGTGACCATCACATTTCAAGCACAATTTCTCATCCGGTTGAATCAGCTGTAAAGGATGGTATATCATCAGGTATATCTAATTTATTTGCAACTTCTTATGCTTTGACACTCGCTAATATTGAACTGAAAATAAAGCCTCCGCTGTACTGATTTTTATTTTTATTGTGCTTTCCATTTCTAACATGTTTTTTTGCTGGAAATTAAACTTCATGATTATATACTTCCATCCAATTTTGTATTGGAGAATGAAAGAGGATGAAAATAGTTATCTAGATTTTTCGGTAGCATATACAACAATTTTAACTAGTTGTTCATCAATATATAAAACTTAGATTTATAATATAGAATACTATTTGAAGCAATCAATTAGGCTTATGAATTAACTTATAATGTATAAAAAAGTAGGAATAGTATATTTTGATAGTGTTTACAAAATTGACATCCTTGCTTTACTCCGATCATCTAAATGAATATATTACATATATAATATAGCTTTTAATGTTAAGAAGACATATTTTATGTTTGTTACATAGATGTGTGACATTAAATGTAGTTATTCATCAAACTGGAAATGAACTAGAGGCTTTAGCTAAGAAATTTGAAGACAAGATTTACTCAGAGGCAACCAGTAAAGTATGTCCAAAATAGTAGTTTGTCTTAGTTTTCATCTATTTGTATGATGTGCTTGTTTCTAATTTCTTTTTTAATATATATGCATCTACTTGTAGATGGAGTATCTTCATAAAATTTCATACAAACTTAAAATGGGCAACATTCCAATAATTACAGTTATTTTCAGTGTCTTTAGCTATTCTTTTCTACTAAGATATGACCCGTGCGCACTTGAGCAATTTTTTTTTTTTTATCTTGAAAAAGGTAAAATGAAATTTTAATCTAAGTTCATAGTTCTTACTTTTTGTACATGATTATGAAACTGTACGAGGTTTAAAATTTAAAATTCATGTTTTATATTACATAGCAATAATTTATCAATATTACAGTCTATATTGTAAATTTTTGGCATAGGCGTGTTCAGTTATAATTCAGATCATCAAGTTTAAACTTAAATAGATTGAAAAGAACTCCAAAATTAAGAATTGAAATAATATTGACAGTGTTCAATGAAGTGATTTAACTATGCTACTATTTCAATTTTTTGGTGTTAGCCTTATCTGAATGTGTAGAATATAACCATCTCCATCATCACCTTTTATTTATATCTTGTATGCTATGAAGGCGTAAATTATACCAATTTAAATACTAATAAAAAAAAATACAAATTAATTATGCTTCATTACATTGGAATGACCTGTAGATATTTTCTTGTCTCGTATTGACTCTTCAAAGCAGATCAATCACCTAAAAAGAAAAATAAATTGATAAATATCAGAACTTTCCAATTTAAACAATATGCCAATTCATGAGTCAGATGCGAAGATAACTTACAAAAATTACATTGTAAATGAATTCAATGATACATTGTAAACCTTGACCCTTGTTTGTCTTAAGTAGTGTTTTTTTATATAGATATGATATGAAGTTTAATAAAAACAATTCTCATTTGTGTGTGTGTATGTATCTTATATAGGTTTTGAAGAAGGGCCATCACAATTCCACGCCCAAGAGGATTTGTTAGTGCCTCTTCCCTCAGGATGGCCAAGCATCAGTCTTGCAAAACAGTAGGGGCCACTTGAATCCCCATTAACCCACTTGAATCCTTTAACCCACCAAGACTCTTATCCAAATCTAACAAAATCTGCCAAAAATCATTCCAGACTATGAAACCTGTGTTACGTAACTGCTCGACTTTTTCGGGTGGTAGAGTAATTGAAGCTTGAGTTAACACTTGGTAAAGACCTTCTACACTTATAAACCCTCCACCTCCACTTTGATCCTGAGCGTCGAATGCTTTTCTTATCTCAGTATCTCGACCTTCTAACTCGTTCTCCTCTTGCACTTTAGTATCAAGTGCGAAAAGAACAGTATAATGAGATTCACTTCCAACCACCCAAATCGGCCATTTCGGGGACTTCAAAAAATCACCAACTTTGCAAAACCTTCCGGCAAATTCATGGGACCCACAGGCGGCAACTCAATATGCAGTGGGCCAAACAAATAGTGTCCAGAAAGTCTATGAGGTGCAACAAACAAGTTGTTATCAAGTCATCACTCACAGTCAACTCAGCAAGCTCTCATAGATCAACTGAATCAGCTAATATATCCACATCACTCACAGTCAACTCAGCAAGCTCTCATAGATCAACTGAATCAGCTAATATATCCACTGAGATCTCATCAGGTATATTTAGTTTCTTTACAATATCATATGCTTTCATACTTGTATATATGTTTGCTAATATGGATTTTTGATTGTATAGCTCCCACAGAGCAAATGTTCATCAAGAAGATTTATCAACAGGTTATAATATCTTAAGATAAACAACATTAAGTGCATTTCTTGTTACAACCTCTGAAAAATTTAATTAATTGCAGATAAAAAACATAAGGGATAAATATTGTACTATGCTAGATGAATTGTTTCAGAAAAGATTGCTAAGAACCATCTAAACATCAAACGCAGAACCATCTCTTGGCTTCAAAACTTTCTTCAGAATTCGATTGGTACAAGAGGGAATTTTGCTTAAACCGTAGAATAAATAGATGCTTCTTCATGAAAGAAACTTTTCTTTTATCTCTCAAACCTTTCTAAAGATTTCAGTTGAGAATAAGGATTGATATACCAACATATTAACAAATTTTCAGTTACAAACAATATCATCATCAGAAACTTTGATCCCAATTTTTTTGTTCTTCAACCTCAGTGAAACTAAAGATTGAATATTCGCAATGAGTTGAGCTTCACTTAGTTGTTTACCATCATAATCTTGGCATTTCTTTCACTCCATATAATGTGTATATATGTAGTAAACAAGATCAAGCAGAGTGCAGTAATATTTACTGAAACAAACTTTGAGTATTCTATTAGTGAAAGAGCAATTAATAAATAGGTGATCACGGTCTTCACAATGATTATGAAAAAAAAAAGCATAATGAATCAGTGATTAACCACCAAATCAACATTATTTACTTTGTAGGATGTCTATCTAGACAAGCTACCCAGCTTAAGAAGTTATGACTGGGAATACTAATACTAAGCAAAATTAAATTACTGCAATTTAATATGTCATACTTAATCTTGATCTTCTAAAGGGTTTTCTTAAAATGAAAAAATACATTCTTTACTCTCTCCTACCATAAAATTTCATCATTACTAGATTTTAAAGACATTTTATTAATAGGAAGTAGAATACCATTCATACATGGGTGAAAATACCACCTGATATTAAGATAACAAGACTTGACTGTTTTATTGCCCCATAGTCCATCAGTGTAAATATCTGTATGTACAATCTCTTTCACACTACTACCATTAATCCATTTAACCCGAACAAAAAAGGTACTATTTTCATCATTGAATTTATGAGAAATAAAGTTATAAACTTCACTTATGATCTTTGTTAGTTTTTGCTAAATCCATGGGGATTTTTGTTTAATACTGAGACTACAAATGCAGCTGCTCTTAATGTAGTTAGAATGCACCAAATTTCTCCATAATTTTGTATTCTTCTTTTACATTCTCCAAAAGGTGTACGTAATACAAACTTTATTAATATCTTCTATGTTATGGATGCCAAGACCATCTTCGGCTTTATGAGTACACACAGAATTCCATGATATTTTTGCACCATAAGAGTCCACTAGTATTCCCTTTCCGTAAGAAGCTAGCAATCTTCTGGCCAACTTAATACATAACATCTTTAGGAGACATAAACACTCTACGCCAAAATAAGTCTTAACATAAGAAAGTAATTTTGAGCTCCATTGTGATATGCTTTAACATATCGTATCAACGAATACATTACCATCATCAGTAACACTTAATTTTATTGGAATGAACTCCAAAATATCTTACTGGCATATTTCCTATTTTAACAATAAATATATCTGAAATTTTATTTTTAACATCATACAAGAGCCACCAAAATAAACCTCCTGTTTTTGTTTATTGATTCTTAAACCAGATACTCTATAAAATATACTCAGTCCCTCATTTATAAGTTCAGCAGCATCAATGTTCGCATTAAGAAAAAACAAAACGATCATCTGCAAAGATGATGTTATTCAGCTTCAAAGCATGACATTTAGGACGAAATTTAAATTTGGTTTTATACCAACTCCGTGAAGAATTGCAGTAGAACTTTCACACAAATAGCAAATAGGTAGGGAGACAATGACTCTCCATGCCTTAAGCATCTTTTTCGCTTAAAAAAATCACAAAACTCACTATTGATACATATACAGTATGTAGGAGTGGTAATATGCATCCTAATACACTTGATAAAGAGAATAGGAAAACCAAATTCTTGGAGAGTATTGAGAATAAAATTCGAATTGACACTATCATATGCCTTTTGTAGGTCAATATTCATGGTGCAGTTAGGATATACATTTTTATTCTCATAAACAAAAACAATATCCTAAGCCACCAATATATTATCACATACCAATCTACCCCCTACATAAGCAGACAGGTTAAAGCCAATGAAGTTATTTAAAACCTTCAATCTATTAGAAATTTGGACAAGCATTTATAAAAGGTATTCACAAAAGATATGGGCCTAAACTTATTCACATATGAGGCATTTACTTCCTTAGGAATAAGCACAATATTTCTATTGATTATTTTCTTAGGTAATGAACCTGAGTTCAAAAATTGTTTAATGGTATTACACATATCATTTCCAAAAAAATTCAAGCCTTTCTGTAAGACCAAGAAGTCTAGCCATCAGGCCCTGGACACTTATCCTCACTAATGAAAAACATAGAATTTTTAATCTCTTCATCACTAACAGGAGCAATAAGAAATACATAGTCCTCACCAGAAATTTTCTTATTAATTACCTGACTAAGAATACTAGTAGAACATACCTCTTCCTCGGCGTCTTTAGAACCATGTATTTATTTAAAAAAAAGTTACAAATTATTCCTGAATAAGTTTTGGAGAAGTGATTACTTCCCCATTATCCTTAGTGAGAGAGATAATTTTATTATGAGCAATCATGATAAGCTTATTTAAATATGAGGAGGAGTAATCATTGTAATTACACCAAGTAGCTCACTATTTTTGCTTCAAGACTTCATGCTCAATTGTAATAGATTCTTCAAGATTAGAGAGTAAGACTTTTTCTTGAACTAAAACACTGTCATTATAATTACCAGATGGAATAGAATATTGAATAATGTCAATTATTCATGCTCAATAGTAATAGATTCTTCATGTTCCGTTAGTAAATACACGATCAAATTTACTCGCCCTCATACCTGCATCATTCCTTTTGTTAGTTCAAGTATAGTAATTACCACTAGATTGATGATCAAAAAGCTCATCATCACCAATACAATCTATAAATATCAGGGCTCCCTTAGAAAGAACATCATAATTAAGTCTCTCATCAATCGTTAAAATTGTTTTGAAATCACCCAAGCAGTTAAATAATTGTTACTCAAAATTACTGCTCCACCAAATAATGTAATTCCAATGTAATTGTCTAGTATCTTCATCATTGCCTGCGAATTTAACACAAACACTCTTCACATTATCTGCAGGCTTAGTGATGTCGAATAATATAGCTTGAATTATAGTTTTAATCACTGCTAGATTAATGATGTTGTAATTCCAAAGTAATCGATTTCTACGGGACTCATCCTTAGAATAGTTGTGAGTCCAACTGAAATTACTAAAATAAGCATCAATAATATTACTTATATTAATAAACTTAAATTTAGTGTCTATAATGCCTATGAAATTAATATTATAACATATGAAAAATGACTAACATCGATTGTCTAAGGAATTTTTTGAATCCGGTAACGTTCCAAGTAGCTAGATTTATGGATCATGAGGTTTGGTGACTTCATTGATCGTCTGGCTTTATGAGCATAAGTATATCATCATCCAGGTGACTTTAATCTTCTAAATCCTCAAAGAATTTTGAGTCGCTAACAGAGTATTCTTCTTTTTTCTTTTTGTTTAGAACTTTTGACTTTATTGTTTTTATTAACCACTCTCCATGATTGAATGCTTTCCACATTGCTTCTACTCTTGTCCTTACCAATCACTAATTTCTTATTTTTCTCAATATTTATTTTTTTCCAAATTTGTTTAGAAGTTTAACACTTATGACCAAGATGACCAAGGCCTTTACATCTAGCACGCACAAGAGACTTCCGATCATATATGACTTCCAACTTCTTGCAATTGCTCTTCACCCATATCCACATGAACAACTTCAGGTAAGCTATCACTAGAATCAATCCCAACGCCCACACGCACATACCCAATTCTAGCATGATCTTCAGTAATCGAGTTCATTTAAATAAGGTTAACCAATACCACTCGGAAAGTAAATCAATCCATCATTTGTCCATAATGATATTGGTTTATGTTCAACTTAATCCAAATAGGAATACGTTTAGGATCGACCTTTTTGAATCTCATACCTAATTTCCATGCTCTAAGAAGAAGAGGTATACCATTGATGTGCCACATCTTATCTGCTCTAAGGCTGTATTACAACTTTATTCATTCTCAAATTTGAAGATGAACATCATTATCACACGCCAAGATGAATAATTCGATGGTTGGGTGAGGTATCTACATGAATATATCATTCAAGCAGCCCAAGCCCGAGGAACAAACCAAGATTTATCTGACCTTACTGGAGTCATGTCATTTAATTTAGCTTTTAATTTTCGAAATTTTTATACAGGTGATTGAGGAAATCAATTAGATAATCCGGAGAGTTTTAAACTTCTGTTTTGAACGTATCAGTTTAGCAAAGTTGAAGTTAATTGCGGGATTTTCAGTGAATTACAAGTGTTGGTTGTATCCAATACTCCTGTGGATCGAAAAGAAGATGATATCTGCAACATGCAAAAGTAATAAAAAAGGAACACTCGAAAAGAGTATGTGGTCAGTCTGAATGCAAATACAACTATGAAAACCCGGGAATTGTAATTTTGGTCCGTCATATAAATATAATCATCCATAATGTATTGCCCTATATATGTTATTATTCTATATATTATTGTTTTTATGGGTTTTAAATCGTTATTTTAGGGTACCCCTATCTATTTACATTATGCTCAAAACTGAATATGCAAATTTTTACCGCCGTATAAATTTGATTACCTTATTAGGCCGTTGATTAATAATAAATCATCATCTTCCACCACTGATATGCATGTTGCTCTCAGTTGCTACTTTAGCTCCATCGTCCTCATTATCAGATTTTAAACCTGAATTTAACTTTATATCTAAAAGAGATGGTTTCTTAATGGGAGTGTCTTCAATGGGAAGTTTAAGTGGATTGGTTGGTTCTATGTTTTGAAGACGGAGGTGGAACCTCTATCTAGTGTAAAACATACTGCAGTGGTACTTGTCAGGTAAGCAAATGAATTTGGTGGGTGATCTCATAATCTTTATGGATCATCAATTTAGTTATTTTTTTGGAATCTCTATAATAACTTCATAACCTTTATGTTTGATAGAATTACAACCACCGTATAGCCATCAACTTCCTATGTTCAGAATAACTGAAAAGAAAACCCATTTTCCGTTTAAAAACTTGTGCATCCATATTCTCAAAATTTGGATCTTGATAAGTTGTAATATTTTCTTGAATATATATTTGTATGAGGTGTAGGAAATGTTTTGGCATCGACCACAAAAGGAAAACTTGTTTCATCCAAAATCAGATAACATTTTAATTGTTGCGTGTGATGAATACTTAATCTAACTTTATTTTATTGTAACATCAGGTTGATGTTACGATTGGAACATAACAGTTATAGAATTGTGAACTAGATGTTCCTAGGGTAAGGGAGGGTATGGGGGTCACCCCAGAGTTTGGATTTTGAGTTGTTGAAGATAAATAAAGTCTAGAAATGAGTCTAGAAGTGAGTCTTAAGACATGACTAGAGTAGTAGAAGATCAGGTTTGATAGAATTACAACCACCGTATAGCCATCAACTTCCTATGTTCAGAATAACTGAAAAGAAAACCCATTTTCCGTTTAAAAACTTGTGCATCCATATTCTCATAATTTGGATCTTGATGAGTTGTAATATTTTCTTGAATATATATTTGTATGAGGTGTAGGAAATGTTTTGGCATCGACCACAAAAGGAAAACTTGTTTCATCCATAATTAGATAACATTTTAATTGTTGCGTGTGATGAATACTTAATCTAACTTTATTTTATTGTAACATCAGCTTGATGTTACAATTGGAACATAACAGTTATAGAATTGTGAACTAGATGTTCCTAGGGTAAGGGAGGGTAGGGGGGTCACCCCAGAGTTTGGATTTTGAGTTGTTGAAGATAAATAAAGTCTAGAAATGAGTCTAGAATTGAGTCTTAAGACATGACTAGAGTAGTAGAAGATCATATTTTGGTTCCAAAACAAGTTTCACCCAGCAGAAGGAAATTTTTTTTTTTTAATAAATTAATTTGATATTAGATTTAGTCTCTTGTTTCAATAAAAGAAAAAATTACTTTATATACACATTCAATGAATGTTTCTTTCTAATGGAATTATATTTTTCTTTACTATAAGAGATAAATAACTGCAAGTGATTATAAACGAAAAGATAATTAGCCAGCTAGGAAATAATTGCTACTATACTACATATATCTTTGCTCTGATTGTCATTGTAGTCCATTTAATTTTGTTTGCAACTTTTTCTTCC
Organism: Nemophila menziesii; assembly: GCA_029959085.1. Classification (NCBI taxonomy): domain Eukaryota; kingdom Viridiplantae; phylum Streptophyta; class Magnoliopsida; order Boraginales; family Hydrophyllaceae; genus Nemophila; species Nemophila menziesii. The sequence continues at coordinate 80,649,256 of JARWIR010000002.1, forward strand.
CATATTTTAACCAATGTTACTAAGTTAGTCATATTCTTTGTTTTGCAGCTTTTTTGTTTTATTTCTACCTATTTAGCTGTGTTGATCCTTTATCTTTTTCTCATTAAAAGTGATATTACGGTAACGAGATATAATGAGGGAATGATGTGTAGAACAAAGATGAGGGCCACATTTGGTAACATGAGTAAGACAAAGGACATAAAAGTTGCAAAATAAACACAAGGAATATTAAAGCCTCATTTTAGGGTTAGTTTTGTATACTCGTGCTCATTCACGCCGCCGCTTCTTTTATCTACTGATTTCATTTCTGAGGTTTGATACTTCCCTTTGTAATTAATTTTTGTATGCGTCTGTATATGTTAACCAATTGCATTTTATTATTTTGGTACTAGTTCACTTGATCAAATAAGGTCCTTTCTGATTGGTTTCAGTAGTGTCTCTCTTTCATTGCAGAGGTAATTTACTATGTGGACAAGGAAATTTTCATTACATCACAAGAAAAAGATTGGTGACCATGACATTTCAAGCACAATTTCTCATCCGGTTGAATCAGCTGTAAAGGATGGTATATCATCAGGTATATCTAGTTTATTTGCAACTTCTTATGCTTTGACACTCGCTAATATTGAACTGAAAATAAAGCCTCCGCTGTACTGATTTTTATTTTTTTTGTGCTTTCCATTTCTAACATGTTTTTTTGCTGGAAATTAAACTTTATGATTATATACTTCCATCCAATTTTGTATTGGAGTATGAAAGAGGATGAAAATAGTTATCTAGATTTTTCGGTAGCATATACAACAATTTTAACTAGTTGTTCATCAATATATAAAACTTAGATTTATAATATAGAATACTATTTGAAGCAATCAATTAGGCTTATGAATTAACTTATAATGTATGAAAAAGTAGGAATAGTATATTTTGATAGTGTTTAAAAAATTGACATCCTTGCTTTACTCCGATCAGCTAAATGAATATATTACATATATAATATAGCTTTTAAAGTTAAGAAGACATATTTTATGTTTGTTATATAGATTTGAGACATTAAATGTAGTTATTCATCAAACTGGAAATGAACTAGAGGCTTTAGCTAAGAAATTTGAAGACAAGATTTACTCAGAGGCAACCAGTAAAGTATGTCCAAAATAGTAGTTTGTCTTAGTTTTCATCTATTTGTATGATGTGCTTGTTTCTAATTTCTTTTTCAATATATATGCATCTACTTGTAGATGGAGTATCTTCATAAAATTTCATACAAACTTAAAATAGGCAACATTCCAATAATTACAGTTATTTTCAGTGTCTTTAGCTATTCTTTTCTACTAAGATATGACCCGTGCGCACTTGAGCAATATATTTTTTTTTTATCTTGAAAAAGTTAAAATGAAATTTTAATCTAAGTTCATAGTTCTTACTTTTTGTACATGATTATGAAACTGTACGAGGTTTAAAATTTAAAATTCATGCTTTATATTACATAGCAATAATTTATCAATATTACAGTCTATATTGTAAATTTTTGGCATAGGCGTGTTCAGTTATAATTCAGATCATCAAGTTTAAACTTAAATAGATTGAAAAGAACTCCAAAAATTAAGAATTGAAATAATATTGACAGTGTTCAATGAAGTGATTTAACTATGCTACTATTTCAATTTTTTGGTGTTAGCCTTATCTGAATGTGTAGAATATAACCTTCTCCATCATCACCTTTTATTTATATCTTGTATGCTATGAAGGCGTAAATTATACCAATTTAAATACTAATCAAAAAAATACAAATTAATTATGCTTCATTACATTGGAATGACCAGTAGATATTTTCTTGTCTCGTATTGACTCTTCAAAGCAGATCAATCACCTAAAAAGAAAAATAAATTGATAAATATCAGAACTTTCCAATTTAAACAATATGCCAATTCATGAGTCAGATGCGAAGATAACTTACAAAAATTACAGTGTAAATGAATTCAATGATACATTGTAAACCTTGACCCTTGTTTGTCTTAAGTAGTGTTTTTTTATATAGATATGATATGAAGTTTAATAAAAACAATTCTCATTTTGTGTGTGTATATGTATCTTATATAGGTTTTGCAGAAGGGCCATCACAATTCCACGGCCAAGAGGATTTGTTAGTGCCTCTTCCCTCAGGATGGCCAAGCATCAGTCTTGCAAAACAGTAGGGGCCACTTGAATCCCCATTAACCCACTTGAATCCTTTAACCCACCAAGACTCTTATCCAAATCTAACAAAATCTGCCAAAAATCATTCCAGACTATGAAACCTGTGTTACGTAACTGCTCGAATTTTTCGGGTGGTAGAGTAATTGAAGCTTGAGTTAACACTTGGTAAAGACTTTCTACACTTATAAACCCTCCACCTCCACTTTGATCCTGAGCGTCAAAAGCTTTTCTTATCTCTCAAACCTTCTAACTCGACCTTCTAACTCGTTCTCCTCTTGCACTTTAGTATCAAGTGCGAAAAGAACAGTATAATGAGATTCACTTCCAACCACCCAAATCGGCCATTTCGGGGACTTCAAAAAATCACCAACTTTGCAAAACCTTCCGGCAAATTCATGGGACCCACAGGCGGCAACTCAATATGCAGTGGGCCAAACAAATAGTGTCCAGAAAGTCTATGAGGTGCAACAAACAAGTTGTTATCAAGTCATCACTCACAGTCAACTCAGCAAGCTCTCATAGATCAACTGAATCAGCTAATATATCCACTGAGATCTCATCAGGTATATTTAGTTTCTTTACAATATCATATGCTTTCATACTCGTATATATGTTTGCTAATATGGATTTTTGATTGTATAGCTCCCACAGAGCAAATGTTCATCAAGAAGATTTATCAACAGGTTATAATATCTTAAGATAAACAACATTAAGTGCATTTCTTGTTACAACCTCTGAAAAATTTAATTAATTGCAGATAAAAAACATGAGGGATAAATATTGTACTATGCTAGATGCATTGTTCCAGAAAAGATTGCTAAGAACCATTTAAACATCAAACGCAGAACCATCTCTTGGCTTCAAAACTTTCTTCAGAATTCGACTGGTACAAGAGGCAAATTTCGCTGAAACCTTAGAAAAAATAGATGCTTCTCATGAAAGAAACTTTTCTTTTATCTCTCAAACCTTTCTAAATATTTCAGTTAAGAATAAGAATTGATATACCAACACATTAACAAAATTTTCAGTTACAAACAATATCAACGTCAGAAACTTTGATCCCAATTTTTTTGTTCTTCAACCTCAGTGAAAGTAAAGATTGAATATTCGCAATGCGTTGAGCTTCACTTAGTTGTTTACCATCATAATCTTGGCATTTCTTTCGCTCCATATAGTGTGTATATATGTAGTAAACAAGATCAAGCAGAGTGCAGTTATATTTACTGAAACAAACTTTGAGTATTGATCTATTAGTGAAAGAGCAATTAATAAATAGGTGATCAAGGTCTTTACAATGATTATGATACAAAAAGCATAATGAATGTTAGTCGCTTTATGGAGAACCCGACCATATATCATTTTAAAGTAGCAAAGAGGATTCTCCGATATATTAAAGGTACTATAGATCATGGAATTTTATATCCTGCTTCTGGAAACTTAAAGTTGGTAGGATATAGCGATAGTGATTGGGCAGGAGACATTGATGATCGCAAGAGTACAACAGGTTTTGTTTTCTACTTTGGTGAATCAGCTTTCACCTGGATTTCAAAGAAGCAGCCGATTGTCACATTGTCAACATGTGAAGCTGAATACGTGGCTGCAACATCTAGTGTGTGTCATGCACTTTGGCTAAGAAATCTTCTTAAGGAGTTGAGATTTAATCAAGTTGAATCAACAGATATTCATGTTGATAACAAGTCTGCAATTGCCTTAGCAAAGAATCCAGTATTTCACGATAGAAGTAAGTTGATACTCGTTTTCACTTCATCAGGGAATGTATTGCAAAGAAGGAGGTTCAAGTCAAATATGTGAAAACTGATGATCAAGTAGCAGACATTTTCACAAAGCCTTTAAGAAAAGACGTGTTCGAGAAGTTGAAGAGTCGTCTTGGAATGCGAGCATCAAGTTTAAGGGGGAGTGTTGATAATTAAACTTGATAAAATTCAATGGATATAGAATACACGTATCAATATTATGCATTGTATTTAAGAGTAGGTGGAAAGTCATCTGGTGAATGAATCAAGACAGGTCGTTGGCCTACCTGTTCAATGAATCAAGAAAGATCGTTGGCCTACCTGCTCAATGAATCAAGACAGAACGTTGAATTTCTAAGTAGCTTAAAGGTCAAAAGTTTATGTCTGTATTCTAAGTAACTTTAGTAATCTACTAGTATAAATAGAAGTAGTATTGTAGTTCATCAGCAAGAAAAAATTATAAGAAAGATAGAGCTAAAGTTTTATAATCTCCTGTCCAGTACTTCTTCATATCTTCTTCAGTAATTATTTTTCAATTAGCTTCCAACAATTACTGAACAATAATTACTGAAGAAGATATGAAGAAGTACTGGACAAGAGATTATAAAACTTTAGCTCTATCTTTCTTATAATTTTTTCTTGCTGATGAACTACAATACTACTTCTATTTATACTAGTAGATTACTAAAGTTACTTAGAATACAGACATAAACTTTTGACCTTTAAGCTACTTAGAAATTCAACGTTCTGTCTTGATTCATTGAGCAGGTAGGCCAACGATCTGTCTTGATTCATTGAACAGGTAGGCCAACGATCTGTCTTGATTCATTCACCAGATGACTTTCCACCTACTCTTAAATACAATGCATAATAATGATACGCGTATTCTATATCCATTGAATTTTATCAAGTTTAATTATCAACGATGAATCAATGATTAACCCCCAAATCAACATTCTTTACTTTGTAGGATGTCTATCTAGACAAGCTACCCAGCTAAAGAAGTTATGACTGGGAATACTAATACTAAGCAAAATTAAATTACTGCAACTTAATATATCATACTTAATTTTGATCTTCTAAAGGGTTTTCTTAAAATGAAAAAAATACATTTTTTACTCACTCCTACCATAAAATTTCATCATTACTAGATTTTAAAGACATTTTATTAATATGAAGTAGAATACCTTTCATACTTTGGTGAAAATACCACCTGATATTAAGATAACAAGACTTGACTGTTATATTGCACCATAGTCCTTCAGTGTAAATATATGTATGTAAAATCTCTTTCACACTACTACCATTAATCCATTTAACCCGAAAAAAAAAAGGTACTATTTTCATCATTCAATTTATGAGAAATAAAGTTATAAACTTCACTTATGATCTTCGTTAGTTTTTTCTAAATCCATGTGGATTTTTGTTTAATATTGAGACTCCAAATGCAGCTACTCTTAATGTAGTTAGAATGCACCAAATTTATCCATAAGTTTGAATTCTTCTTATACATTCTCCAAAAGGTGTACATAATGCAAACTTTATTAATATCTTCTATGTTATGGATGCCAAGACCATCTTCGGCTTTATGAGTACACACAGAATTCCATGATATTTTTGCACCATAAGAGTCCACTTGTATTCCCTTTCCGTAAGAAGCTAGCAATCTTTTGACCAACTTAATACATAACATCTTTAGGAGGCATAAACACTCTACGCCAAAATAAGTCTTTACATAAGAAAGTAATTTTGAGTTCCAATGTGAAATGCTTTAACATATCGTCTCAACGAATACATTACCATCAGTAACACTTAATTTTATTGGAATGAACTCCAAAATAACTTACTGGCATATTTCCTATTTTAATATTAAATATATCTGAAATCTTATTTTTAACATCTTAACAAGATCCACTAAAATAAACCTCGTGTTTTTTATTATTGATTCTTAAACCAGATACTCTATCAAATATACTCAGTCCCTCATTTATAAGTTCAGAAGCATCAATGTATGCATTAAGAAAAACAAAAAGATCATCTGCAAAGATGATATTATTCAGCTTCAAAGCATGACATTTAGGACTAAATTTAAATTTGGTTTTATACCAACTCCGTGAAGAATTGCAGTAGCACTTTCATACTGAAAGCTTTTGTAAGAAAGATAATATTTCTGTATATTTCAATAACGAAGGTTAAATGTTTATATAGCTAATACAAATGGTAAACTAAGGAAATAAATCAATCTAACTAAGTTTAGAATTAATTTAAGATAGTCTAGAATCAATCTAATATAGTGTAGGATCAATCTAAAACATTTACACCAATCGTAGATATACTTTCTATATTTAACACTCCTCCTCAAGTTGGAGTATATATGTCTAACATACCCAACTTGTTACATATAGTATTAATTGGGGTTTTGCGAAGAGGCTTCGTTAGAATGTCAGCGAGTTGGAGATTTGTCCGAACGTGAACTAGTTGAATACATGTGGGACAAGAAGATGTTCCTATGACAAAATCTCTGGTCAAATGACAATCCAACTCAATATGCTTCGTCCTCTCATGAAAGATTTGGTTCTTGGCAATATGCATGGCAAACTGATTATCACAATATAGCCTAATCAAACCATCATGGTGAACACCTAGTTCTTTGACTAAACGCTTTGTCCAAACTAGCTCACATGATGTGTTTGCCATTGCGCGGTATTCTGACTCTGCACTGGATCGAGATATAACTGTTTGCTTCTTACTCTTCCAGGATACAAGGTTACCACCAAAGAAAACGCAATATCCAGTAGTGGACCTTCGACTAATAGGACAACCCGCCCAATCGGCACACTAAACGCTCTGATTCTACTATGTCCCTGATCTGAATAAACAATTCCTTTACCTGGAGAACCCTTGAGATATTTAAGCATCTGCATCCCAATGTGTAGTGTGTGAGGCAGACATAAATTGGCTCACTATACTAACAGGATAAGAAATATCTGGTCGAGTAACCGTTAGATAATTAAGTTTACCGACTAATCTTCGATATCTCTCAGGATCATGTAAGGGTGTTCCGTCATCAGGCATGAGTTTGGCTTCATGGACCATCGGGGAGTCAGTAGGTTTACACCCAAGCAATCCGCAATCTGACAACATATCGAGAACATACTTTCTTTGACAAATAAGGATCTTACCAGGAGATCGTGATACCTCAATGCCAAGAAAATACTTGAGTGTGCCAAGATCTGTAATCTGGAATTGTTCACTTAAAAATTTCTTCAATGCTGAAATTCCTTCGACATCATCACCGGTGATAATAAGATCATCAACATATGCAACTAGGATGATGGTCTTTCCCTTTAAGTGTCTATAAAATACAGAGTGGTCATTACCACTCCTGATCATGCCAAACTGACCAAGTGCTTTGGAGAGACGGCCAAACCAAGCTCGAGGGGACTGTTTTAAACCGTATAGAGACTTTCGCAAGCGACAAACTTTGGAAACCTCCTCCTAAACAACGAAACCAGGTGGCTGGGTCATGTAAACCTCCTCCTCAAGGATACCATTGAGAAATGCATTCTTGACATTTCTTATAATAAAGGATATTGAATGTATATCCACATTTCATGAATGACGTTTTTTTATGGAGTTATACACTACAAGAAATAGTAGCATTATCGGGGAAGCTATTGCGGCAACAACTAAAAGGGTCTCTAATGATATTTTTAAAAACCAAAATGGCCTCTAATTATATTTTTAGCGGCAATATTTGCCGCTAAAGATAAAGTTAATAGAGGCAAAAACAAATAATTTGCTACTAAAGGTATCTTTAGCGAGAAACTTATAGAGACGACAAATAACGACTATTAGCGACAAAATTAAGATTTTTAGTGTTAAATTTTTTGCCGCTAAAGATACTATTTCTTGTAGTGATATTTTCATTTACTATAATGGATAATTTACCACAAATTATCATAAAGGAAAAGATAATTTAGCCTGCTAGCTATTATAATGTATGTCTTTGCTCTAATTGTCATTGTAGTCCCTTGAAATTATTTTTCAACTTTTTTGTCCCTTATCTTTATCCATGTTATCAAGTTCGACATTTTCTTTGTTTTGAACCTTTTTTGTTTTATTTTGTTGTGGTAATCATTTATCTTATCTTTTACCCCTTAAAAGTGATATTAAGGGTAGAGTAAGTTGATAAATGGACTAAAATAATGGGTAGAGCAAAGATGAGGGTCAAATTAGGTAACATGAGTAAAACAAGGGACGGAAAAGTTGCAAAACAAACAAAATGAATAAAGCCTCATTTTAGGTCGAGATTCCAGCATTGTTTGCAAAAAGTCCCTGATCATTTCAGAACAACAATAAATGAAAATCTTTTACAAAGGCCTTGATGGGAAATCAAGAAAAGATTTAGATTTATTATGTGGTGGTGGATTTTTGTAGGTTCTACCCGTTCACGCGAAGATCATCTTGGATAGAACGGTAACTAATGAAGTGGGGTTGAATAATGTGAGAACACCTGCTAAAGGGGGGGGGGTTAATAACGTAAATATTGAAGAAAAGTTCACCTCCTTAGAGAACAAAATACAAACCACATTGGAACAACAATTGAAACAACTCACGTTAGCCGTAAAATAAGGTTTTTCGAGTAAAAGGGTTGAAGTGAGTGCTACGCATGAAGTTTATGGACGTTCGTATTGTGGTGTGAATGATCATGAATGGGAGAATTGTAAAAATAATCAAGAATTCGTAATGTTTGTTTCCAACCGAGCTAACTACAATTCGAATGGTCAAGGATACCAACCAAACAGAAACCATCCTGGGTTTCAGTATTCAAATCCTAATGGGGCCGCTAATCCTACTCACGCATATCAGCCACGTCCCCAAGGTAATAACTATAATCCAAGACCACAAAATAACTATCAAGGTGGACAAGGAAATTATATTCAGAGACAACCTCCTCAAGACAATTACAATGACACCATGAATCAGAAAGCTTTACCTGCTCAACCAGAAGAAGGTGAGAATAACCTTCGAAAGACTGTAGAAGATTTGATTGCCCTCCATGCACAATCAATCCAAAGGCAACAAACTTCTGAAGCACACATTAAGATGTTAGAGAATCAAGTTGCGGAATTGTCAAAACAATTGAATCAGCGTTCACAAGGGCAACTCCCTAGTGACACTAAAAATCCAATACAAATCGAAGATTGCAAAATCCTCTCGATCAGAAGTGGTAAGAACCTCCCTCCGCCTCCTTTTCCTATTATGAGAGAGAAGGAAGTTATTAGAAACGAAAAGGATGTGGTGGAAAAAGATAAAGATGTTGAAGTAGAGGAAGTGGAGAGGCTTATTGAAGTTTTGAAAAAGAAAGATGATATTATAATAAACTGTCCTCCTCCACCATTTCCATCTAGAGTTCAAAAGAAGGGTGATATGGCTGATTATAAAAAATTCTTTAACAAGGTGAGAGGTCTTAGCATTAATATTCTGTTGTTAGAAGCTATTAGAGATGTACCCAAGTATGCAAAGTTTCTGAAAAGAGCCCTCACCAACAAATGGCCGTATTGCGATAATGAGATGATTGGTTTACCTGAAGAATGTGTGCTATTTGTCAAAGTAAGCTACCTCCTAAGTTACTTGATCCTGTGAGTTTCACAATTCCTATATCGATTGGAGAAGAATGGAGAGGAAAAGCGCTATGCGATTTGGGTGCAAGTATTAATCTTATGCCCAAATCAATCTTTGAGAAGTTAAAGATAGGTGATGCGAAACCAACATCTATGGTCTTACAGATGGCTGACAGATCCCTTGTACATCCAGAGGGACGAATGGAAGATGTCCTCGTCAAGGCAGGTACGTTAATGTTTCCCGTTGAATTTGTTATACTTGATTACGACGCGGATAGGAATGTCCCCATTATCTTACGAAGACCATTCCTAGCCACGGGGCATACTTTAATTGATGTATAAAACTGAGAAATGATTATGAGAATCCAAGACGAGGAGGTGAAGTTCAACGTGTTCAGACCAATGAAATTTCCAGATTCCAAGGAGGATTGTTTTTGTTTAGATGTAATTGAACATGTACCAAAAGAGCCAACTAATGTTGAGGAGACCTTAGGAGTGGAGGAAAAAGAGCTAAGAAAGAAACCAACAATTAAATTTCCTCCGAATCCTAAGGGAAGTCCACACCTAGATCATGCAAAGAATAAAGCTAAATCACGTGTCACGAAGGTTCCAAAGGAACCTAAGAAAGAAAGAAAGAAAAAGGGGTTCAAAGTGGGCGAAGAAGTCGCTATGAAAAAGCCTAACCCTCCTCCAAAGACACGTGCATCAAAGAACTCTTGGCTAGGACCATTCATGGTCACAAAACTGTTATCTCTGATGAATTATTTGGAATAAAAGCCAAGGGATGCAAATTTCGAGTAGCAAATGTTGAAAACCTCACTCACTGCTGGGGAGGTAATGTTAAAGAGTGATGCACGAGGTAACCCGTCGAGCTTAACGACGTTAAACAAAAGCCAATTCATTGTATATTAGCTTAATTCTTTTAATTTTCGTAGTGTATATTAGATAAATTTCGTTAATAGTGTTTATTATTAAGAAATAAGGAAGGGTAGTTGTTTTTTGATGATTTCAGGGGTAAAACGGTCATAAGTTTGGGGTCGAAAAGATGAAAAACGAAGAAATTTGAGTTCGAAGACAGTCACTGACCGGCAAGCCGGTCAACTGCGCTGAATACCCCCAAACTTCTGATTAGTGCGTCAAGTTTGACGCATGACGTAGCGTCCATGTTTGCGCCAGCGAGAGCCCACCGGTATGCCGGCCAGCAAAGGAAGAATGTTCTGGTTAGTGCGTCAAGTATGACGCAAGGTGCTGCGTCTCAGGTTGCGCCAGCGAGAGCCCACCGGTATGTCGGTGGCTGACCGGCTTGCCGGTCAACAAGGAAGGATTCTCTATTTAGTGCATCACGTATGACGCAAGGAGGCTTGCGTCTGAGGTAAAAAAAATCAATTTGGTAATTTATTTTGCGCCGACACAATGACTGGTATGCCGGTCAGCTGCTGTGATAGGCGGTTTTAAGGGTTAAAACCCTATATTTTTAGCTTCTTCCTCAAGCTGCCTCCAACAACGAATCCTAGCCTCCACCTACTCCGAAAATCATCAACAAAACACTATATAATCATCAAATCAATCCCTCTTTCCTCACAAAAACACACAATCAAAACACCTCTCTTCCAAAACACCATCAATTTCACACTTTTCTCCAAGATTTTTCTTCTTCCTAGGTTCAAATTAAATCCAATTCCTTCAAATTAATGTTTTCTTCTTAAGCCTCAAAACATTAACTATTTGAAGTTTTGAGTTTGGGGTGAAAAGAGATGATTAACAGAACCGATTCCATATGTACTTATCGAAGGAACTTTCCAAGAAACGGAAACACTGTTGGTACTACTCCAGAACAAGATATTGAGATTCCTGATTCGCTTTCCAAACGCAAGACTGAAGAAATCCCAGTTGCTCCCAAAAGGAAAGAGAATTCGATTAAGGCGAATCCTAATAAAAGTAGATTAATTGATGAACCAGAAAGTAAGGAAGAGTCTAAAGAAGAAATTCCGCAAGCACCCGTTCAAGAACAAAGACCCACACGCAGAAAGATATTTGCTAAAAAACCGAAGAGAGTTGCTATGATTTGGAATGATCAGGTTCGTGACAGAATTAATTACTTGAAATTTGGTGTTGAGAAGGGTCTTCTAAAGGGTATTTTGAATAGTGCTTTTAAGGATTATGCTACTACTTGTGACAAGTTTGGGTGGAAAGGGTTGAGGGAAAGAAAACTTGAATATATTCCTACCTTGGTGCGTGATTTTTACGAGGGACTAGCTTTTTCAAAAGAAGCAATTATTGTACGCAAAATGGTAATACCTCTCTCTGTTGAGCTTATTCGGAAATTATTGAAATTGCCCAACTTCACTAGCCCTTGTCCTTTCCAAGAAACCCTCACCGATCCCTCATTCAATTTCGAATCTCTTTGGGGAAAAGTGCTTATTCATGGGGTCCGCCCAATTCCAGCAGGAGAACGTTATCATGGACATATTTATAATAGCAATTTGTTGCCTTGTGCTAAGGTTTGGTCCCGTTGCATAATCCTTACCTTCTTTGGTATAATACACACTTCAGAATTGAAAAAGAAGCACATTATATTCATCAAGTGTATTATTGAGAACAAACATATGGATGTAGCTCGTGTGCTTTATGACAATATTATGGAGTTCGAGAAAACCCCTACTACTCAGCAAAATCTCAAATTTCCTTGTACCATTACCACCTTGTGTCTAGACCCTAAAATTCCGCGTAGGTATGAAGAAGATGAACCCTCTGTAGTTGGGGAACAAATGTATTTAATCTCGATTCATAATGCTCACGATGAAGCCACACAAGCCGTAAGGACTCCTAGAGGCCTTCCTCCAAAGAAGAAAGTACAATCCGATAACGAGTTGGAATAAAAAATTAAGGTGTTGGAAGAGAATCAAGATAAGATGATTGCTACTTTAGGGAACGTTACAAAAGAGCTGGACCTTATCCGAAACATGCTACTTGGAGTGAGCACCATTCAACAGGCCACCTATGGATTACTTACGAAGGATAAAGTCCATGGACGCAACACCGATGACCAGCCACGCGCTGGTTGAGCTACGTTTTCTATCCCTTTCGCGTTTAGTGTAGATTAGTTTAATTGCGTTGCGTCTTTTCGAGTCGTTGGGACACGACTCATTTTTGAGTTTGGGGTGGGGTTCATTGCATCATCCCAGTTTTTATGTGTTATTTGTTTTTAATTGCTTTCAATAAAATAATTAGGAGTTGCGTTTGACTGTAGAAGTTTTTAAATGTCCCCTTTAAGCATACTTTTGATAAAATCTATGATAGTAAATAGTGAACTTTAGGGAATAACATAAAACGCGCTTTAATTGCATGAAACATAGATAATGAATAGGAAATATTTATAAACAATGCAAAAAAAGTAAGCTTGTACTTAAGGAAAATGTTTGGTTCGTAGAACGTGAGATCTAAATTAGTAGAGAACCCACTTAGATATGAACTAGAGACGAACCGTGTAACTAGGAAAATGATAGGGGAAGTTCTTTGTTAGCCATTTGAAGCCTTTTTAGCCTTCTATCTGTTATATTGATAATATCCGTCTTAGACCAATTTTGAGCCTTAAGTCTTTTCTTTTGCAGCCACGATATAAGCCCATTATCCCTTAGATTGTTAGGCATGACCAAATGACCCGCACTTGAATCACGATCCTGAGACCTGTCTCGAGCTTGAGTTTGGGGTTGAGAGTCCACATTTGGGAAATTTCATTGGGTGGGAACTTATGTGTTTGTATTGAGGCACAAAAATTCAGATGATATTATTATTTGTAACCCTTTACCGGGATAGAAAAAAAAGAAAAAAATGAAAAAGAAAAAAATAAAAAGAAAGAAAGAAAAAAAATAACCGGCAAAGTGGAATAATTCTGGAAATCATCTTAGATTAATTGGGTTAACTTGGGGACGCTACATTAGCGCGTCAAATGGGTTGAGTGAGAACATTATATGAGTGTAAACTCAAGCTTGTGGACGGTTGTTGATGGTAAGTGAGGAGAGAGCCAAAAGTTCACTTCAAATTTACCAAATATACATACCACACCGTCCCTAAGCCTACGCTAAAACCGTAAAGTCCTCGTGATTCCTTGGTACATGGTAAGTTAACAGGGAGTATACTAGGTTGAGCGTTCAAAGCGAGTAAGGATCGAGGAACAGCCTATAGCCATCATATTGAGATAAGTACAAGTGTAACCTTCTAGCATTGCAAAGTTAATTTTATGATTTAAGTTATTTGTGTTTGATGTTGCATGATTAGTGTATGTGTATTTTAGTTCTTAATGTTTGATATATGAGGTTTATTTTAAGAATTGCTTTAGGGTGTATTTACTAGCTTCTATTTTCTCTTGCATCTACTTCATTCCCCTTATTTTTAGTTTTGCTTTGTCGGGACGACAAAGGTTTGAGTTGGGGGTCTTGATGTCTCCCTAAATGTTCTAATTTTATGCCCTTGGGAGAAATCATTTTTGGTGTTTATTCGACTATTTAGATAGACTTTTGGCGTTAATATGCAATAAATCGATTTTCCTCTTTTAATTCTAGTATTTTTCATTTATTAAACTTTTACGCGTAATATTGTTCTTTTTAGTGAAAAGTTTGTAGGTTTTGAATACTATCTAGGAGAGGAATCCAAGAATAAAGTCAAAGATCGTGTAATGAAGTCAAAGCAAGAAGAAATATCCCGAAAGAATTGACAATTCAAGCTGCAAATCTGGAAAGTTGATAATGATTGCTGATTTCGAGTCATTTAAGAGTGGATTTAGCCTCTGACTTGTGAAGATAATTTGTTCCCCATTGAGTTATAGAAATTTAGCAACTTTAATGGGGTCATTCCGAGTTGAAACGAGCTGGTAAGAGCTGATTTAGTGAAGGTGGTGCAGTAGTTACGGGATTTGAGCTTAATTATGGACTTGGGCATTTCTGATTTTTATTTAATCTTTGAGAAAAGCCCATGTCCGAATTTTACATTATAAATAGGCTCTAGACTCATACAATTCATACGCTTAGAAGTTAGAACACCAGAGAAGAAGCTAGAGCAAGGAAAAGAAGAAGCAAAGAGCTGGAGAAACTCAACATCTCCAATTTTCAACCAATTCAACTTCGTAATTAGGTTCTTCTATTTTATTCTGTAAAACAATTATGAATTCCTTTTATTTTATTTTCTTAGTTTTTCGTATTAGTATGGGCTAAACTTATAAAGTACTTGAGAACGCATTAATGGATTAAGCCCAATCTATTTCAATTCATGTTTTTGATTTTGGGATTATTGTAATTGAAATCGAATTGGGTAATTAATCTTTTTCATTAGTTTGCATTTATCAACTATTATTGAAGTCATGAATCAACAATAGGAATTAGTATCTAGGCTATTTCATAAAGTGGCATATGAATCACCTTGACAGGGGGTTTAGGTACAGAAGTAATTAATGAATGTAGGATAAAAGTTATTGACCTTGACAGGCTTAATTAATCATATGGACAATTAGGTAAGTAGATCTTAGTCATTCGAAGGTGGACTATAATCATCCTGGCGGGGTTTGTAGCACCTAAGAATAGCTCCTTAGTCCACCCTGACGGGGGTAAGGAGAATATAGAATCCCCGACCACTATTAATTACCAATTCGTCACAATACATGGAATGAATAGATTCAGGTGAAATCCTAGCGTCTCCCAAGTACTACATTTCATATCTTGTGTCTAGCTATTTATTTTCTCGCGTCTAGCTTAATATTTGCATTACTTTAGTCTTTTAATTTATTGTTTTAGAATTAGAAAACCAAACAAACAACTTTAAAATCATTTATTTGCTTTTACGTGCAATTAATCACTATTCGATAAGCATTAGAGTCAACCAATCCGTCCCTGAGAACGAATATGTCTATCACATATATTACTTGGGACAACTGTACACTTGCAGTTGTGGTTCTCTTTTCCTTATTTGCATTTTATTTTAGAACACACAAATGACCACCAAATAGGCTTCATTAATAAGATAATATCTATGCAAATAGCTCAACCATGGATCACGAGGAATCATCCTTCATCTTAGATTAATTAGAAAGTTCACTAAATAAGTCTCCCAAAAGTTTATTTCCATGTGTGATGCATCCAGGTTTGATATCTTCATAGTTCATATGCTAATAATATTTGTTGTTTTTATAAAGTGGCTTGTTTTGAAATCGTTGCTATTTTAATTATCAGATTTATATTTCTTAACAAACCATGTGATTATTAATAGATGAATTACTAAAATAAAGTAAACTCATTTTATGTTCAATTATATAATTAGGTTTGTACACATGCTTGATATAAATTTTAGATTTTATTAATAATTCCACCCACCCTTTTCCGAACATTTTGATAGCATTAGATGTCCAACCACATATAAAAATACAGAAAGAGATCAACATATAATTGCCTTTTATGTAATTTGTTATAGTTAGCATGTCAATAGATTTTATATAGTATTGTATGATTCATACAGCGAACTGTTTTGAACAAAAAAAAAAGTATATATATATATATATATATATATATATATATATATATATATATATATATATTTCATACTATGTGCTTCATATGTTTGATACGCCAAAAGAAAGCTAAAAGAAAAAAGGTTATTACATGCCAGAAATAAATAAAAAAGTAAGCTTATTGGTTTATGAAAGCTTATTGATTTATGGTGAATTAAAGGATATTTGATTATTTTTATATGGGACAAATATTCTAAATGAATATATACGAGAATTTATATCTTAATATTTAATGTCACATAAATATTCCTGGAGTAGTATTACTGTGATGGAAATTTTATGAAATTGTAGCTATAAAAAAATGAACTCTTAATTTAAAAATATATAATTACATTCTCTACAGTGTTATTTTCATTTCCCGAAGCGAATTGAATTGCATTTCATGAAGTGGATGCAACCGGTTTTATATATATGAAAACCGAACGGGTGTTGGTAGTAAACGAGTTTCTTAAACATGGTATTCCCTATCTATAACCATTTCTTAAAGTGAATGAAAATGCATTCTAGAAGAAAATGCAACGTTTTCCAATATATAATAGAAGAGAACGATATTTACCAGGAATAAAACATGAGTTATGTCGGTGAATTTTCAAATAGAATAATCAAATTTATTTACTTCATTTGTAATTATAAGATTATATATTGATAATATTTTATAACTCGATCTGGTATTGTAATTTCATAATTTATATTTTTTTCGCTAAATTATATTCCCTGAAGTGAATAAACGGTTTTTAATTTCTGTAAAATCCGTTTGATGAAATGAAACTATATTCCTTGAAAAAAAATGAAATACTTTTCATATGTTTAGGATTGAAATTATGGTGATCTGGACTCCAGAAGAGGCTAAGGTCGTGGAAAGAATAATTTGTGGTCTCACAGTAGTCTTACTACTAAGAAAAATAACCATAACCACTAGAAGTGGAAAAATATTGGTAAAAGCACTAAAAACAAAATCGTCACAAAATGATGATACCTGTATAGAAAAAAAATTTGGTTTATCTATATTGAGTAGAAATGAAATCAAAGAAAAAGATACTAATGACTTTTTTGATGCCGAAGTCAAATCTTGGGTAGCTGATCAGAAAT
The DNA here is from genome assembly GCA_029959085.1 of Nemophila menziesii. Taxonomy (NCBI): domain Eukaryota; kingdom Viridiplantae; phylum Streptophyta; class Magnoliopsida; order Boraginales; family Hydrophyllaceae; genus Nemophila; species Nemophila menziesii. The sequence goes on from JARWIR010000002.1 coordinate 80,666,475, forward strand.
GGGAGCGGAAATAATTTAATGATTATGACTTTTGAAGTTTGACTATGAGACAAATTTGTACTATTCAATTATGTATATGTACAAGAGTCGTATATATTTTTCTTGATGACATGTATAACTAGTGGTCCCCGTTTAATATCTATATATTTCGTAAAATACGTTCTTTGCATTTGCTTATCCATCAAAATTTTATGTTATAGATATCAAAATGGATAAAGTATTATGGATGAATAGGTGTTGGAGAATTCTGTCTCAAACATTTTAAACCACGATTATATTTCTGAAGTAATAATATCGTGTGTAGAGGGTTTTCTCAGTATTATGGATTAAAATTATATTCTCTTGTAAATGAGAAAAATAATAGACTGTTGATTTAAAATCACGATTTGCACCCACTAGTTAAGTTTTATTTCCCAAAATGAATGGAGTTATATTCCCCGAAGTGAATATAACAACTTTTGAATATCTATAAAAATAGATATGATGGTGACAAAACTCGAGTGAATGAAATATAATATTTCGTGACTAAAATTATTCCATGAAGTGAATGAAATTGTGTTTCCTGGAAAAAATACAACATCTTCCTATTTGTTTGGAATTGACATCATGATGATCCATACGTTAGTCAAGATTGAGGTTATTAAATGATCAAACTTTAATTCATTAGTGGTATGAATACTATAAAGAATAAAAAATTTACCACCACAAGTGGAATAATAAGAAATTATACAAAAAAGAAAAATCAAGAAAAAAGGCATCGCGAGATTTAACGATAGATACTATCGCATTGTGAAAATAAATATTGATCGCATACCCGTCGTATGTCAAACCATTTGGTCGATCTAATTGAATGATTTGGATTTCCAGAAGTTGTGTTACCTTGTGGTACAAAAATAAAATAAATAAGCAGGTTATGTTTTTAAAGTAAATCTTGGATAAAGTTACTAAAGTTAAGGATATTCGCCAAAATGAATGTTTTGTATAAACCATATATATATCAGTGATAATATATATCTTTTCATTATCTCCTGAAAGTCACACTAGAAGTGTGTATTAGAAAATTTTCCTGCTATTTCTTTGGGGTTGTATTATACAAATATTCGAGCAGTTGAGACGTACATTGTACAAAAGAAATGATATCAAGATCCAAAGAATTTTGTATTTATGACATGATCGGCTTGGTCCCCTAGTGACAATAATACTATCTCGAATAATAGAGAACTGACTTGGTTTCTACTTAAAAGAAACAAGAAATTCATGTACTAACTGACTGCCCTTATGTTGCACGTTCTCTAGTAAGATTATTGTGAGACTATCCCAACCGGAAGCTTGGAGTTTGTTGAGTTCAATTCTCTTTTATTATTCAATATCTTAAACCCTTAATAGGTGATATATTTAAAATATGTTTTATATAGTATTATATTGATGAGATGATTTATCCATTATAAGGGAGAGAAAAACCGCAACCTAAAGTATTGGGTTCCATATCATGGAGTACACATTATTATCTCATATATATCCTCTAACTAAAGAATCAGAACTTAAAGTTCAAGAGAGGAGTCATTTGTGAAGTGTTACAAATACCAAACGCATTCATATTTCACATAGAATATTGTAAAATCCTATAAACTTACTATTAACACTCCAGTATAGATGATTGTCTTAGAAGGACATATAAAAACAAATATGTCAGCGAATGCATTTAACCAACGCTTGAAGCGTGGTGATCTTAAAATAATACTAACCAGCATATGAAGTGTGGTAGACCTGTAATGCATATACTCAATGTATGAAGCACAGTTAAACTATCGATTTAAATATACCATCCCCCAAAGAAGAAGATCTCATGAGTATATGATGAAATGGTAAAAACAGTGGAATGTGCACATCCACATTATACTATATAAAATTACTAAGTCAGCTAAATGTTGGCACATGCATTACTCTTAAAAGGAAGTAATAGTCCCAAAACAGACCAAGGTACTGTACCTGAATATAGAAAATCCATAAAAGTTATTTATATGGCGAAAATATATAAAACCGTGAGAAGGTTTATGGGATTGATATATAATTTTTTTCAAACTATGGCTGAATATGAATACTAAGGATCCTAATCACAAAGTGGTGAAAACTGTTGACTAATAAATAAATGGCCATACAAGATTTTAATTCTATGACCCGAATTGTATCACAAAGGTTCATGCAAAAACCTATAAATAATTATGGGGAGACGTCCTCATGTATTGGATATAATAACGTTAAGGTTCTACCTTTTTGGAAACTATTAAAAGAGTTTACTATGATAAGGAAACATCCAAGATAAAGGACATGATTACAAAATTGATATTAATGTTCTTGAAGAACACATGTACTTGAAGCATGATAGGTGCCTAAAGCACTTAGGGTGTATAAAATATTATATTCTTGGAGAACAAGATGTGTCTGGTGTATAAAAGGTTCCTGAAGAACATAAAGTGCATGAGCACAAGAGAAAAGTTTTTAGTTATTTAACCAGGAAACTTGTAGCATGGGTTACTTCCTGAAAGTATGAAATTATCTTATGATAATATTCTATCATTATGGAGATTCAAGAAATAGAGAATGATTATGACCTCCTCACAAATCATGTATATATTATATCATCAATAAAAAATTAAAGATCAATTTGTGATATATTGAAATATATTTCACCAAAGGATTTCTATAGTAAATTCGAGGATGTATTTAACTAATTTATCCAGGCAAGAATCCAGCAGATTCATTAGTGAAAGCTATAGTGTGTACTTATGTTAAAGGGTAGGCTCAAAAGTATATTATGTGATTCCAATATAATATTCTTTTTTGTAATAATGTGTGTTACAATGAGGGGGAGACAATATTTATGCATTGTACTCTTTTTCCTTCACTAAGGTTTTTTTCCCACAAAGGTTTTTTCCTAGTAAGGTTTTAACGAGGAATACCAAGTATCTTCTATTATAAAGAAAACAATATACTCTTCCCTATATTAACCCAGTGTTTATTGACATGGAACAAATATGATCAAATTAAAATTCAATAGATTTAATAAGGCATATCCTTCAGTGAATATCCAAGGGGGAGTGGTATCAAATATTTATTTAAGTGGATATTCCTTATAAAGTCAGAACGTATCGAAATGATTTTATATGGAAAAATATCATTCATTTGGTAACCACATGGTTCTACAATAACTAAGTACTAAGAAATATCATTTTCGTTAGCGAGAGGAAAATTAAGAATTACAAGGTCCGGAAGTACCACATCTTATTGTCATTGGAGCATTAATGTACTTTGCAAACTGTACAAGGCCTGAAATAGAATTTCTAGTTAACTTATTGGCAAGACACTCAAAAAGGCATATCTCAACGTGGGTACATTTTTACTCGTGGTTGCGCTGAGATATCATGGATATCCTTGAAACAAAATTTAGTTTCCACTTCATCTAATCACTCTGAAATATTGGCACTACATGAAGAAAGTCGAGAATGTACATGGTTAAGATCCCTAGTTCAACATATCCGAGAAACGTGTGAGTTATCCTCAATAAGAAATATACCGACGATAGTGTATGAAGATAATGTTACCTGTATCACACAAATTCAAAATGGATACATCAACGGTGACCGAACAAAACATATTTTACCAAAGTTTTTCTACACACACGAGCTACAGAAGAATGAGGATATTGACATTCGAAAAATTCCATCATGTAACAATCTTGCAGATTTATTTACGAAATCATTGCCAACCACAACTTCTAGAAAATTTGGTCCACAATATTGGAATGCGACAGCTCAAAGATCTCTTGCCAGCATCAGGGGAGTATGACCAAGACACTGTACTCTTTTTCCTTTGACCAAATTGTTATCCCACTGAGTTTTTCTTGGCAAGGTTTTAATGAGGCAGTGTTAGAAGATAACCTAGGCATATGTACTCTTTTTCTTTCAATCAAGTTTTTATCCCACTGGGTTTTTTTCGTGGCAAAGTTTTAACAAGTCATATTTATAATGGACGGACATCCAAGGGGGAGTGTTATATATAATGGAATATTAATGGGTGTCCTAAATATTAAGGGGTTAAAAACCCTTCATATTCTCTCCTTATTATACACAACTATTGTAACAAATGAAGGGGTCATATATTACCTATATATATGACCCTCTTATCATATATTGTACACAAGTTGGAATAAAAGTAATCAGTTTTACTTCACTTTTTTGTTTTTCTTATTTTAGTTTATAACAATATATATATATATATATATATATATATATATATATATATATATATATATATTATATATATGATTTATAAATAGATTTCTATATTAGTATTACCTTTTCAATTTATGGATATTATAACCTAATATCTCTATATTAAATAAAAATAATGGACTTCACCTTTTATCTTTTCTTGAATAATATCTTAAACGTATTTTTATTACTTTATAGTAGATTATTCACTTAGTTCATGATTTAAGAAAAGACGGTCATTCAATGAATGTTTTTATTTAAAATACAAAAGTGGGTCATGACCGTCTTTTAAAAAGTGGTTGAAATGCGATCAGAGTGCCAAACTTTAAATTATTTTTAAAATAAGAGCTTATTTATTAATATTTTAGCCCAAAAAATAGCATACTTTAAAAAACTCCGAGATTGAGAGAGTACTATACTACTATGCGATAATATTATTTAAACTCAATAAATGATTAGTTTTTAAAAGGATATATAAAAAAATTAATAATTATAAGATAAAATTTGTTTAAGACATCGATGTGGAATAATTCGCTCGGTGATTATTGGATTTCTTCTTTATTTTACTCCTACGTGCATGATATTACATGACATTACTAACATCAATCACAACAAAATAAAAATCTTTAATATCTACCTTATGAAACTAATACCATCCTTGCAATATAATTTGGCATCAATATAATTTAGATAAGCCTAATCTTGGTACTTTTCCAAACAAATTTATTATTTCTACACCACATCTTATCTTTCATCAAATTGGTCATGATGAATCTAACATTTAACCCAACTATGTCAATTATGTGTAACCTACTGACCCTCTCTATAACGACATAAACTTCATATATATTTTTCTATGTAAACTAGATTCCATATCAAATCTAAATCAAGCCGAAAAGACGAATTTAAGCATATACAAGCATAACCCATGAGCAACCATATTATAAACAAGAATTTAATTCAATCTTATAAACATTTGAACCAAACCAAATTTTCCAAAATAATTTTTTAATTTTACTAAAAATCATTTTTATTTTAGGCAAAATTCGATTCTAATTTTTTTATTATTATTTAATGAATATTCAAAGCACACTCAAGCTATTCATCTTTGAAACAAAATAAATTTCCAAATAAAAATTGATGATTTTGTAATGTTCTAGGTAATATTTTAAATAATTATTATTATTAAGGTGATTTACTAATAAATTTCAAACCCCAACAATTTTAGCCAAAAAAGTCATAACCAGACAAATGTCCAATATACTATTTCTTAAAACAAATTGTTCCACAAAAAATTACTTTCTAGAATTAAAAATTATATAGATAAGACATTCTCATATTATAAATTTTTAAAACCAAAATATTTATATAATTAAAATAATCCCTATTCTAAAATTAAACCATTATGTAATTTTTTCTATTTATAACATACAATTAATTCACTTTCTTGAATCGTAAACTGCATGTGTATAAAAACAAAAAAAAAATGAATTAGATATCAAGGGCTAAAATCGTGGGTTGTGACAGTGAAAAAAAAAATATGTTAACACCACAAAATCGTGGGTTGACAGTGCAATAATAACGAATGACAATACAAAATAGTAGGTTGGCCACACCCTTCAAATTTTCACATAAAATATTTTTACATTAACTCTAATATAAAACCCTTTAAATTAAAATTATAAATTTTAAGATAACGAAAAAAATTATACAACTGAAAACGCTAAAAAAATTTAGATCCAAAGAAAAAGAAAAAGTAAACATTGAAAAAGAATGAAACATAAAACCTAAAACTCTAAGTGGGAACGATTTTTTTGTGCAGGCGGCTTATGGGAAGTTAGTGTGAAGTGATTTCTTTTATGTTTTTTTCCAATGAGAGCGAGTGTGAAGAGATGATTTTTAGGGTAACTTTTATCTTAATTTGGATTCTTCGATTGTTGATGGCATTGCCAAACCAGGTTGATGATGGTAGATAATGGACTGCGCGGGCGAATTTCTTTTGCAGGAGAGTGAGCGACTTGGTAGGAAGAAGGTGAGGGTGAAGATATTTTTTTGTTTCAGTGCGACTATAAAGATATGCGTTTTAGGTTTTGTGTTTCATTGTTTTTTAACGTTTTCTTTTTGTTTTTCTGTTTTTTGTTTTTTTTTTGGTCATGCTAGTGTGAAGAATGAGTTTTAGTTTTACATTTCATTGTTTTTCCCGCTTTTTTTCAAACTTACTATTTATAATATAAAATAATGTTCAATTCTTTATTATAATTTAGGGGTAGAAATGGTAAAATAGAAAAATATGGAGTTTTTGAGGCGCTTAAAAATGATGGATTCGGTGGGGGTTAGGTTTTATGTATTCAGACCTAATAATTTAATAAATAATATTATTGTTATCATTATTATTATTAGAGTTTTTAAATATGGTATTTTTTGCCTAAAAAATTGGCAAACAATCACCTATTTAAAATAAGTTTTAAGTCTGACCATGTTTTGACCACCGTACTTTTAAAGGAGGACATTCAATGAACGTCTTTGCTTAATAATAGATTATTCATTTAATTCGTAATTTAAAAAAATTGGATTTTCCTAATCAATTACCACATTTCATTAAAATTCGAATACCAACCATATCTTAATAAATGCTATTTATGCTTTTTTTTTTTTTGCTTTTTTCAAACCACTTTCTCTATTATAATTTATCTAATTAATTTTTTTCTTATACTTGTTCTTTTAATAAATCTTCTATATGATACCTACCTAAATTACACATTACCTAACTTTATATATTTGTTACATGAATGAGATTTCTATTTATGTACTATTTTTTCAATTTACTAATTTTATAACCAAGTATATTTCTATTTAATAAAGATTATTGGACTCCATCATTTATCTTTTCTTGAATTATATCTTTAACGTATTTTTATCACTTTATATGATTATATATTTTTACAACCTTATAACTATTAAAATAAATTGGAACATCACATTAATATTCCACATAAAGGTTTTCTAATTAATTGAATAATAGGAAATGAAAAGGAAAAAAAGAAAAAAAAGAAAAAATTATTTTTTATAAAGTGATAATATGTGAAGATGTGTTAATTATACAAAAATAAAAATGGTGATATATATTCATTAAATAAATTGATTTGTTTCTTAATATATATTTAATAATTATATATAGAAATAAATCGAATACGTTATTATAATAAATATTTTTTTGTATTTTAAACAAAGACGATTATTGAATGATCGTAATCACATTTATTATTAAAGTAATAAAGATATGTTTTAAGATATTATTTAAAAAAGATAAAAATTGGAGTCCATTAGTTTTATTTAATAGAAAAATATTAACTTATAATATTAGTAAATTGTAAAGATAATAAAAAAAGAGTAATGATATATGTCACCCCTTTTCATGTCACCCTTTTATCACCTTTCTATATATATGTTTTGATTTCCTTGAATAGAAGATAGAGAAAAATGAAATAGGATAGAGAAATCAATTCATTGGTACATGTAGGCATACATGTAGGTAGTTATTATATGAAAGCTTGTATATTTGTTATTAAAAGAACAAATATAAGGAAGTTATTTATTGAATAAATAAAAATAGAGAAAGTGGTTAAACGATGGTAAAAATACACATAAATCGCATTTAGTATACTATTAACTAAAATAAATTGATATTTATATTTAAAGAAAGATAGTTATTTTTTTTTGGTCGAAAGAAAGATAGTTATTGAATTACTGTCTTTGTTTAAATTACAAATTAAATAAATAATTTATAATTAAAGAAAAATAGTCATTGAATAACTATATTTCTAAAAGGCCGTGGTCGAGGATCAGAGAATTTGATTTGATTTCAAATTACTTTTAAATGAATGTCCAATTATGCTTAAAAAAACTTTTATTATAATTATTGTTTATGAGCATTGATATGTCGTCATTGATTATCCAAGTAATGGAATTTCAATATAAATTCTATACGTTACCCCAACCGTGGAATCTATGTCCCAACTCCTATATAAAACTGAATATCAACATTCTAAGAATTAGTTATTTCAAATAATACATTTGAATAGGTAGGTGATAATAATTTAAGAATCTATCTAATGGCTAACCCTTGTAATAATGGTGTCAAAGTCACAAACTCACAAGTAGTGGTGGTTATGGTGCCTCTACCAGCACAAGGCCATCTCAATCAACTCCTCCAACTTTCTCTCCTTATTGCATCACACAACATACCTGTTCACTATGTCGGCACCGCCACCCATAACCGCCAAGCACGGGTTAGAGCTCACCAGAGTGACAACTACCTAACCAACATTCACTTCCATGAATTTCCAATTCCATCTTTTCCAACACCACCTCCAAACCCAAATTCCTCTAATAAATTCCCTTCACAGCTCATACCAAGTATGAGAGCATCATTAAATCTTCGCGAACCTGTTTTAGAAATGGTGAAGCAACTCTCAAGAGATTCTAAAAGAGTGATTGTGATATTCGATTCTCTTATGGCTTGGGTTGTTCAAGATACTCCATTAATACCTAATGCTGAGCCTTATTGTTTCCACAGCGTTTCGGCTTTTTGCCTTCTCTCATTCCATTATCAATATACAGGACGCAATATTCCAGATGGAGCTGGGATTATACTAAAAGATCTTCCATCAAGGGAAGAATGTTTCACACCTGAATTCTCGGAATTTTGTAAAATCCAGTTCCAGGACAGCAAGTTTGATTATTATGGAAACCTTTATAATACCTGTAAAGTTATAGAAGGTCCATTTCTTGATATACTAGCAAAAGAAAATGACTCTGAAACAAACAAACAATGGGCTATTGGTCCATTCAATCGTGTTGCAATATCTACCTCAAAGAAGAGACACGAATGCTTGGAGTGGCTAGACAAGAAAGCACCAAACTCAGTAATATTTGTTTCGTTTGGTACGACTACTTCATTACCTGATGAACAAATTCAAGAAATAGCGATAGGCTTGGAACAAAGTGAACAAAATTTTATTTTGGTAATAAGAGAAGCAGATAAAGGAGATGTGTTTGTTGGAGAAGATAGGAAAGTTCAACTTCCAGAAGGTTATGAAGAAAGAATCAAAGGGAAAGGATTTATCATTAGAGATTGGGCACCACAACTAGATATTTTGGGACACCCTTCAACAGGTAATTTTGTGTACTAATCTTTTTATATTATCAATTATTACCTTTTTATATTTTCTTGCATATACAATTATACATGATAACATTATGGACCAAAAAACAGGTGGTTTCATGAGTCATTGTGGGTGGAATTCTTGCATGGAAGGGATCAGTATGGGTGTACCAATTGCTGCTTGGCCAATGCATTCAGATCAGCCATATAATGCTCTACTTGTTGCTAATGTATTAAAGATTGGTCTTATAGTAAACAAATATTGGGCCAGAAACACTGATGATCATCAAGATATTGTTAGGTCAAAAATAATCGAAAATTGTGTTAAAAAATTACTGGCTTCACCTGAAGGGGAAGATATGAGGCATAAGGCTGCACAACTCAGCAAGGCTGTTAAAGAATCAATAATGGAAGGGGGTACTACTCAAAAGGAAATGGATTCTTTCATTTCTCACATAACTAGATAAAATATTTTAGATTTTTCTTCCCATTGCTCGTTTATAATGTTTTAAACCTTCTTTTTAAGTATTACAGTTATCATTAACATTGCAAGAAATAACATAAATATTTATTATATTCATAAGATTAATGTGTGACCATTGCTTTTTTTTAGTCGAAAGAATGCGACCATTGCATTCAAAAATGTTTGTTTGAGGATTGATATATAATTACTTATATATATGAGTGAAGTAGTATTTAATATTAAATACAATATATTTTCTAAATATTATCTAGATAAATTCTTATATTATAAAATTAATAATAAAAAAAGTATATTAAATATGATAGTGACAAGACACAATATTCTACAAGAAAGAAAATCATGAATATAGATGGACAGTACTTTTGTAAGTAAGCTAGGTAAAGATTCCAGTCAAATAAAACCAACTAATGCGTCACTATTTCTTAGTGTCAGCTTAGAGTGGCTAATGTGTCTGTCCGGACCGGTTCAGTTTGATTCTTAGTGGTTCTAGGTCTTACCTGACAGTTCCGGTTTATCGATCTGGTCCGATTCTAGAGGCGATATATGGGAAGCACGAACCGGTATAACCAGTTCCGGTCCAATTCTAAACTGTTCAGCTATGTTTTTTTTCTAAAAAACTAGTTGAATGAATGAATTATACATTAATACATTATTACAACCATTATTAATTACCAGAAATGTGGAGTATCTCGAATACATTATACATTAATATCTATTTTTTTTCTAAAAATCTAGTTGAATAAATTATACATTAATACATTATTACATTATTAATACATTAAATTTAAATTCATCTCAAATATCTTCCTCTGTTATAACCGCGGATGAAAAACCAAGAACGATTCTATGAATCGATGGTTGAGTAACTTTCACTACTTTTCCTTCTGTAAAAATACGAGAATATAGAATATTAAGATAAGTAAATGTAAAACAACCCCTTATTAAAATACAAATTAGAAGATTTGCCCCAGATTTTTTTTTTCAAAAGTGTAAATTAAAACACCATGGCAATTAATTGTTACTATGCAAATAATATAAACTTAGAAGTAGAAATATTATTTCAAAGTCGTCAAAAAACCGCCCAAGAGCATTTGGATTTAAAAGAGGAAATCAAAAATGTTTAGGGACCAATGTGTACATTTTCATAAATGAAATCATCATTTGATTAGCATAAAAAATATATTTTAAGCTCTTTATGGTCGACTTAAAACATTTTTGAAAAGTATGGGGCAAATTTATAGAAAATGATTTTCAATTAACTATTTTCATCATTTCCGTAATAAATAGGGGTTGATTTGCACTTTCCGAAACATTAAAACATTAAAACCGTCAATTCAAATAATCACTCGTCTAGTTTTCGAAATGCGACACAAATATCCATCAATTCTACCAATTTCGTAACTTTTTCTGTCAATTCATATCACAAAGCAACTACTTGACCTTAACATAAAATAGGGACTTCACGTTCGCAAATTAGAAAAACATAGGGACCAAATTTGCGAAATCATTAAACAAATGGAATCCACATTCGCAAATTCAAAGAAATACATTCAACACTTTCAATTACAACCTGTAATTCATAAAAACCATAAACTTTACTATCAAAATCTCATCAAACATGTTCTTATAGTATAAAATAATCTAAATCAAGCACTAGTTGTAACAATTTACACAAAATAGGGACTTTCCATATATATTTCATAAAAAACAGGGACTCATAGTACCATTTTTTAAAACATGGTATACTAATTTAAACAAATTCACCCAAATCAAGAAATAAACTATCAATTGCGCATAACACAGGGACTTTTAGTACCAATTTCACAAAACGCAGATTTTACTATCAAATATTTCCCACACCATATATATTCAAAGTAATCCATTCAACACTTCCGGTTACAACCGATAATTCACAAAAACCATAAATTTTATTATCAATGTCTCATCAAACATGTTCTTATAGTACCAAATCATCTATATCAAGCACTAGTTGTAACAATTTTACACAAAATAGGGACTTTCCACATATATTTCAGAAAAAACATGGACTCATAATACCGTTTTCGAAAACATTGTGTACTAGTTTAAACAAATTCATCCAAAATAGGAACTAATCTATCAATTTTGTACATCATAAGGACTTGTAGTACCAATTTCACAAAAAAATGGTCATTTTTGAATTACAGAAAGTTTTTTTGCATAACATCAGGGACTAAAATAACAAATTTAACATATACCAGGGACTAGAGAGAATATTACCCACATCTCCATCATGATTATTCAATCCAAATCCAATATTCGTCAATAGAATCCATATAATCAACCATGCATAAGATAAGTAAAATTAAGAATCCCAACCTTTAACAAATAATATAACAATGGTTGAGAGATTACCAATTCCAATGAATATATGAAGATTACAAAATCAAAAACCATCTAACACAATCAACAAAACCCATCTGGTGGAGATGGGTAAAACTCAAACCCACCATAATTGACTCACTTAATATATGAGATTAGAAGACAACAGTAGATTGGGTAAGGTTGAAGATGATAGAGATGAATGTTACGAGAGATGAGAAGAGTAATTGAGAGCGGGTGGGTGGTAAGAGGAAATTGATTGGGTGGGTTAGTTATTCAAGTCAGTGGGTTTAAAAAAAATCTTCTTATCGGTCCGGACCGGTCTAATGCAATAGTTTTCTTAACAGAAACCGGACCAATAGGACCTGTCCCTATCCGGTCTGCTTTGGTTCCCTGCTTCGGTTCCGGTCCTGGAACCGGCCAGTCCAGTCCGTAGGAACGGTTGGACCAGTCCGATAGGCACGCCGAGTGACAGCTACCCATTTGCCCTCCCAATTGGAAGAAACAATACGTAACTACTTCCATATTTTCATGTCAATTCTTCCAAATGACTATTCTTTTATTTTTTTTCCAATAATTAAATGACTATTCATTTCCTCCTATTAACAAGAGCAAGAGAGTTACGTAAAAACTGAATAGAGAGTATAAAAGAGTAACATCTACAAACAGAAACTTTTAATAAATTTTTTTAAGATAGAATATTGAGAGTATCGTTTAGATGGTACTATAAAATCTGATCAATTTTTTTTGATACGGTCTTCTTTACCTATCGAAATTCAGATCCAACGATGAAATTGTCATTCTAACGGCTGAAATCGAAATTATAGTATTGTTTCAATCTTAGTGAGATATTTATGTATACCATTAGTTAATGTGATAGGTAATCGTCTAGTATCGTCTAAAGAGAACTTATTGTAATCCCATTATTATATTTTCATAATGGATTATTTTGTACCCTTGATTCACCCGTATTTCTAACCTTAGTTTTGAAGGATTTTCTACGTAAATATTTGTGTCTTACTTCGCTATTCTTGCCTACTCTTATTACACAAGTGGGGGAAACGAGATCGGTTTAATTAAGTCATGTGTATTAGTGACCTTAACAAACAAAGTGGTATCAGAATTTTGGTTATTTGAGTATCTTGTGTGATATAATGAATGAATCTTCTATTGTTTCATGCATGGCTAATTTAACGTGTTCAAATTGCACTTTATGGAAAATGAAGTAGGAACATCTTGTATTGTAATGATTTGTGCGAGACCATTACTAGTACTGACAAGCTGGAGAAGTATAATGATTCTCAATGGAAATTGGTACCCTAAAAAGCCATTGATATAATGCGACAATATATCATATATATGTATTGCAGTGTCATCAAGAATGTCACATATGAGAAAAACACATTAGAGTTATGGAACAAGCATGACGCAATGTTTGCTCGGTAAACTGGCATGAACAACTCCCATTTTAGTAGAAGAGTTATTAAGTTGCAATTCAAATATGGAAAAAGTATGGATGAGAACCTTATTGATTTTCAAGGTCTCGCAAATTAGGTCAAGGCCGTCAGAATCACCTTAGATGATTAGGTATTGGCCTTACTTTTTCTTAGTTCTCTTATTGACAGCTAAGAGACATTTTTCATGTCCTTAAGTAACTCCACACCGAAGCTTTCCATGGAGATTGTGAAGAATGGTATTCTGAATAAAGAAGCTAAACGAAAGGACATTATCTCGTTGTCTCACTAAGATGCTAATTTTTTCCAGAGTCAAGGAAGAAACAAATTCCAAGAGTCATTGAATCAAGACAAATCAATGTTTTGAGTGATATATGATGTTTCATCTTTTATGATACATTTTGAGACACACGAGACATCATTGGGGGGTTGAGTTTTAATAATTATATTTATGCCTTTGTTTGGAATTATTTCATTTTTTAGCTAACCTTGATCTTTTCTATGTTCTGGAAGAAATTTGATATATTTTTGTGTTAGTTGTCTTTCTCCAATGAACACGACAAAACCGAGAACCAAAAGTAAAGTTAATGTTTTAAAGGGTTAAAGTAAACCCCAAATCAAATTATCAAGAGTCAGAGAGAAGGAAATGAGCAAAAGTCTCACTAGAAGTTTAAGTACAAGTATGGTAAAATGTCATCGCCAGCTTAGGAAATTGACGATAAATACTTGGTGAGGACTTTGATCAGGCCTTTATGGAAAAATGTAGCCCTTGTAGTTTAGTTCGTGTAAGAAGATTCGATGCACAAATCAGAGTTGAATTGACAAAATTACATGACTTTTTCCATGAAGACCCAAGTTGTCCAGCTTTGTAAAAATGCCATTGGGGCACATTGACCCACCTAAGTGGGACCAGCCTCGGCCAAAACCTTTTTATAATTTATAACATTGTTTTTTCACTTTTTAAAACCATTTTTCAACTAGTCATCATTCTGGAGAACGCCCAAGGGGAAGAGCAAGAGAAGGAGAATAGTCAACAACACCATTATATCATCACAAATCATTTAACCTTTCAATTTGTAGTGTAATTATTATTCCTTTTTAATTCTAAAATTCATTATACATATTTTTATAATGTTATATTAGTTTTATATTAAGAACTAAGCAAATTTTTTTAATACATCGGATAGCCACTTTGAACTCTGAGTCATTGACTCGGATCGATCTTGTATTGTTTAGAAGGAGAACCAACGCCTTGGTCAGTTGAGCTTCCCCCAACTAGTTAATGAACTAAGCACATTAGTAGATTGAGATGTTTTCGTATGAACCCTAAGTTAAGATTTTTGGAATTTATGTATGAATTTGGGATTATATTTATTATTTCAACGAAACGATGATATATTTTTGTTTATCTTTCTAGTTTAAATCATTATATAATTATTTAACCATATACATAGAATTCATGATAGATATTTAACTATACCCATGAGGGTGTTGGATAGAGAAAGTAGGACATGAACATTTGCTAATTTTGAACCGAAAGGTCAAAATTAGGCAGACAATCTTTATATGGTTATAGACTTTGATTGTTAGATAATTCATTAGGATGCACTTGGGAGAGGATCCTATGATTAGATAGAAGCCCCTAATTACCGAAGAGAGACTTAGAGATTGTGTTGGGATCGATGAACACTCTATATCCTCCATATCGAACTAAGGAAAGAATCTCTCATTCGTGCATTGCAAAACTAAACTAATCTTGAACTTAAACATGTTGATTGTTCATATGATAAGTTTATATATATTAATTATTTTGTAGACATTATTACATGAAACTTGCTAAGTAATTGCTTTAGGACTATTCTTTACATTCACCTTTTCTCGTGCTTATTTTCCTTAGCAGATATTTTAGAGACCTCCCTATTGTTCTTTATTTTTATGTATTGAGGCGACCAAGTTTTGAGTTAGGATTCTTGATGTATCCTTTTTTGTGATAAATAAATCTCATTGTGAGAAATTCTTTTACGTTCCTTTTGTTCTCAGTTGAGGATATTTTTCCTATTATTTGATATATTCTCGTTTATGTCCTTGATTTGGAGATTTGTCACTTTTAGAGATATTTGTGCGTAATTATATTACATGCTAAATAATGTATCGGAAGTTGAGGAAAGGATATCGAAGTAAGAAACCAAGAGTAAAAGGACTAAAGAGCCTGTTTTAGAAAGTGAAAGAGTTGTTGGCAAGAATTACAAAGTGAATTGTTTTTAATGCCTCGTGATTTACAAATACTTTGGATGAGCCCTTTTATATCTATATGAGTCCTTGAATTAGAAACACATGGCCACTGAGTTTTTGCAATTTGGTGCTACAACAAGAAAGTTATGAATTTTGCAGCCGACGTGACTCGAACCATTCCCCTCTTGGAAGAAAACATTTTCAGGATGGGTTAGGTCATTTAAACCTAGCTCATGACCTACGAAAACCCTAAAAACTATATCCACTTATAAATATCATATCCTAATATCATAACATCATCCCTTGGCCTCCAAAGCTTAGTTTACATCAATAATTCATCTAGAAGGGATGATGATGATTTAGAGAAGGAAGAATCAGCGCATCAATTCTACACCTCTTCATCTCTATACTTAGGGTAATTAGAATTAGATATATTTGTATTTTATTTATTTCTAAGCTTTTTATTCAAATATTTATTATGGACAAATTCTATTTTGCTTAAGATTGTTTATGTATGAACCTAGTTTTTATCGTTTAATTTGTTCTTGGGATTGCATTTTAATAAATTGTGTTTTGCATCTATTGGGTTTACAACTTGAGTCAAATACTAATCTTATCTTGGCCAAATAGTGATTGGCCTTAGTAATTGATCTTGCGTCCGGAAAGGGGGTTCCAATTACGGATTAGTGTATACACGCTTGGTTCACGTTAGTGAGCTGAAAGGTCTTGACTAGCCAAGTAACCGCTAAGGTTTAAGCTTTAATCTCTCAAAATTTGAGTACATGAGCTTTCTAAGTCGACCCTTTTGGGAGTTGGAAAGACTTTACAATCCCGCTTAATAAGAAAAACCAATTTATTTCTAGAATTATTGAATCGGTAGGATGACGTGCATACTTGAAATCTTAAGTTATTATCTTACTTGCGTAATTATTTATTGTAAAACAAAACAAATGATTTCATTATATTTTTATCTTTTAATTGAAACATTTAAAATCATCTACGCTAATAGTGTACACTATGTTAAATAACTACCTAAATCCTTGAAGAACGAACTAAATCTACTTACTTATTACTTGTAATGACCAGTACACTTGCGGAGAGTTAACCGTGGATTCCGAGGTGTGAGCGCTTTTTACATCATTATTTTATCACACCCAACAGACCGACCACCCCTAACTCAAATACCCCATTAGAATATTAACTCGAGGTTTACCTAGAGTAACCGCATATGTTAATCACTAGACTTGACTTGGGAGGTATTGAAGAGCAAGCCAAGAATTTACCGTAGTGGACTCTGATACATATCCCCGAACTCGATAATCCCTTTGGAGGATTTAATCAATCATTAGCCAGAGTAACCGTGTATTTTATTCACTGAACTTGACTCGGCATGTATATATGGGCAAGCCAAGGATTTCCCTCATGGCTCTTGAAACTTATCCACCATAGAAGTCAATTAAAATTGGAGGATTAATAGAGGTTTTAGCCTGGATAACTGCGTAAGTTGTACTAGTCTGGACTAAACTCCTTACATGAAGGTTGACCCGAGATATTCCATGATTCGACCCTTTAAGTCTTACACCGAGGACTCAACTATGTCATTGAAGGTTATTTCTCTTATGTGATTGTATGTTGGGATAATCAACAAAAAAATCATTATAACAAATTTTAAATCTTAAAACATCATTTTAATTATTTTTTACCAAAAAAATCATCTTAATACTTTTATTTATTCATTTCTGAGGTTTGATTCTTCCCTTTGTAATTAATTTTTTTATACAGTCTTTATATGTTACCCAAATACATTTTCCTGGTAATAGTTCAGTAGATCTAATTAGGGCCTTTATGATTGGTTTCAGTATTGTGATTCTTCTATTTCATAGGTCTTTTATGAATTGGAAACCGTAATTTTCATTATATAAGAAGAAAAAGATTGTTGACCATGGCATTTCAACGAAAACTACCGAAGCAAATCAAGAACCTTTTTGCGCTGAAGTGTGCAAATAATCTACCTAGTGGATTGTTAGGGCGATACACTATATCTTTCGGCAGATCAAGAACCTTTTTGTATATTTAACACACAATCTATATTTAATACAAGACAATTTATAAGAAGATTCAGAGCAGTAATTGAATTTTATGCAACAAAAATTGTGTATATACTTAACTCAAGAACATCACCAATGCTACAATTTTTGTTCGAGCCTTCGACTTCTGGCTGCAAAAACTAACCTTTTATACCACAAAAAAAAATCTCGATCGAGCTGCAAATTAATAGACAAGTTTTACCAAAAGCATGTAATTAACTGAAACATAGAAGAGTTGGAAGTTCAAATAATGACATAGCGACAGTTGGACTAACTTACTCATATTTAGCAGAAATACCAACTTATTTATCATTATTAATCTTATTAACTTTGTTTATATTTACCCCTTAACATGACAAGTATTTGTTACAATCAAAGTATATCAAATTTTCTACATACATAGTGATTATATTTAGCGTTACAATTCCGGAACTGGCTTTTCTACTATTTCTTTATTAGAAACTCATGTATTTAGACGCTTATTGGTGACTGGTATCCCCATTAAATATTATCATAGTACCCTCTCAATAAGATCTTTCTATTGGCCAAAATGTTATAAAGATCATTACGTGTATAATGCTGTTCAATTCATTTTGGAGAATATTGAATTCTTGCTTGAAATCGTCCATTCCTACGAGACACATGTAATGATTCCGGAACTATAAAAGCTTTGTAAGTTTCAGAGTATACAAAAAAGAAATACTGAAGATAATACTATCACAAAATCCCATTTTTAGGCCATTACCTATGGCCTAAAAATATTTTTAGGCCAAACGTTTCAAAAGTCATATTTTTAGGCCAAACGTATTAAAAACGCCCATTTTTTGGCTATTTTACTAATTTCATAAGATATTTCATAGATTTTAAGGATAATTTGGACACATTAGATAGAGTTACTAGTTTGTAATGCGGCCAAATAAACATATTGTTTACTTGGAATGCCTAAATTGTCCTTAGAATCAATGAAATATATCTCACGAAATTAGTGAAATATCCTAAAATTGGGCATTTTGAATACGTTTGGCCTAAAAATGTGATCTTTGAAACGTTTGGCTTAAAAATGTTTTTAGGCCATTGGTAATGACCTAAACATGGAATTTGCTCTAATACTATTAAAGCTTTGTAACTTTCGGAATATAACAAAAACCAAATACCAAAAAAAACCACAAGGAATTTGTTTGAAATAGGTCCTTGTGGTTTTTACAATATAGTATGTGCAAATATGAAGTAAGGATACGAACGTTATGATTTTGTACAATAATATATGTAACCTTGCTTTGATAGTTATATAAATTCTTATGATTTTGTACAATAATATATGTAACCTTTCTTTGATAGGGATATAAATTCTTCTTCATTCGTAGAAGTATAAATAGATTTGAAGACTGGATTGCCAAACACCATGTTCTAGCTTGTTTTTTTTTTTTTTTCAGATACAAGGAAATTTAAATGTTATTACACATCAAGTTAAGAAAATTAAAAGCTCCAATCAATGAATAAATAAGCCATTGTGAAAGGTTCACATTTCGCGTAGAACATTTTGCCAACGCGTCTGCTGCCGAGTTGAAAGATCGATTTATACGAATGACCTTCCATTCCGGAAATTTGGCAAGCTAATTCTTCATTTCAGCAATGATGGGAGAGATTTGCCAACGAATACCTGATATTGCAAACTATTGGGCTCCTGATTTTTTCTAAAATTTTATTTTGGCTCCCTTAATTTTAAAATTTATTTATTAAACATTTTTTTATATATAAAGATATTTTTTTTATTTAATTGTAAAATAAATGTCATTTTCTATAATATAGAAATTTATAGAATAATTTTTAAAAAATATGTATAGAGACTTATAGTATAATCTTTACATAAAATAGGACTTATAATGCAGTTTTATATAATATAAAGATCTATTTTACAGTTTTTACATAATTAATATATAGACCTGCATTGCAAATACAGAAGAAAAAAAGTCCTATAAGCCGCCACCTGAGCATCCATTCCTATGCTAAAGTAGTTATAAAAGACTCTTTAGTAAAAAAAACATCTTATCAGGAAACTCCATTTTCAGTATTTCTATTTCTTGTTTGAAAAGATTATGCTTCCGTAGACTAAAGAGAATAAGGTCTCTCAGAGATCATTATCCAGGCATTGCCCATAAGAAATTCTTCACAGCTGTTGAACCAACCTGATCAGCTTTTGCAGAAATCCCATGCACCATCGGTGTCTTAACATTACAAAGCTTAGACTCTCAATAATAAAGGGAAGAGATATTTGAGAAAATGTATATTTTGTATTATGTTTAGATTGTGTTTTACAGCTCAATATATAATAGTACAAAGAGAATATAATACACACACAATACATACAACTAACTATCTAACTGTTTTTGTCATCTAGTGTAGTTGTATTTGCAGCACATTTAGTGTGTTGCTTATAATCCCCCCTCAAGCTGATCATCGTAAGAAGAGGAAGCTTGGAGATTAAAAAAGAGAAGGTAGCAACTGGAAGACCCTTGGTAAGAAGATCAGCAACTTGATTTGAAGTAGATACATGAACAAGCTTAAGCTCTTTGGAGGTGACTTGTTCACGAACGAAATGAAAGTCAATGTCAATATGCCTTGTTCTAGAGTGAAACACTGGATTAGAAGCTAAGGCTATAGCTGAGAGATTATCACAAGCCAAAATTGGAGTTTCAACAGCCAGTTTCAAGTCTTTCAACAAATAAGAAATCCATTTCAATTCAGCTGAAACATAAGCTAATGCTCGATATTCAGCTTCAGTTGAAGAGCGAGACACAGTGGACTGTTTCTTGGAACCCCATGATAAGAGATTGGAACCAAGCAAGATACAATAGCCGGTGGTAGAACGCCGATCAAGAGTATCACTTGCCCAATCAGAGTCAGAAAAAGCTCGAAGTTGAATTGGTGATTTTGTAAACGAAATGCTGTAATATATAGAACCTTTAACATAGCGAAGCAATCTTTTTAATGCTTCATAATCAAGGTTACGAGGAGTGTGCATATGTTGACACAATTGATTTACAGCAAACGCAATATCCGGCCTTTTAATCGTAAGATATTGAAGAGCACCAATTAAACTTCGAAAAAGATATGTATTCTCAAAAGGTTTGAGATCATGCACAGTTGGAACAATATATTTATTTAATGAAGGAGTAGGAGAGGCTTTACAGTCAAGCATACCAGCCTTAGATAAGATTGATTTGGCATAAGTAGCTTGATTAACCAGAAAGCCTGAATCATTCTTGATTATGTCTAACCCCAAAAAATAAGATACATGTCCAAGGTCCTTCATAGCAAAACGTGACTTTAAAGCAAGAATAATAGACGCAATAAGAGAAGAGTTAGCACCTGTGACTAATAAATCATCAACATAAACTAAGACGATTGTTAAAGAATCATTAGAACCTCGAATGAACATAGATGTATCAGCTGAACTTACAACAAATTTCTGAGCTAATAGAAATGAAGTAAGCAACTGATACCAGGCTCGAGGAGCTTGCTTCAAACCATAAAGTGATCGATTAAGTTTACATACATAGGTAGGATTATCTGAGCTAACAAAGCCAAGTGGTTGAGCCATATAAACTTCTTCAGATAGAGAGCCATGTAAAAAGGCATTTGATACATCTAGTTGATGGATAATCCAGTCATAAGAAGCTGCAAGAGAAAGAATTAAACGCACAGTTTGATGCTTAACAACTGGGCTAAAAGTTTCATTATAATCAATACCAAACTCTTGCAAAAAACCACGGGCTACCAAACGAGCTTTGTAGCGAGCAATTGATCCATCAGCATGTTTCTTAATACGAAATATCCATTTACATGTAATTGGAGTACGATTACATGGAGGTGGAACCAAATCCCAAGTCTTTTGACTGATAAGTGCATTATACTCTTCTTGCATTGCATTTTGCCAACATTGAAACTTTGAAGCCTCTCTATAGGAGGTAGGTTCAGAAATTTGGGGAGTAACTAACAAAGACTGACACTTATAAGAAGGTTTTAACGAGCCAGTTTGTAACCTAGTGACCATATGGTGTTTAGGTGGAGGAGGAGGACTGGGAGAAGAAGAGGTGGATTGTGAAGACTCAGGTGAAGTTGGTTGAGTATAGTGACCCATAGGTGATGATGACTCAGGTGGAGGAGGACCAACTGAACAATCAAAGGGATGGGATATAGAGTAAGGATTTATAGTAGAGTCAAAAATATCAATATATAAAGAGTGGGAGTCATCACTAGGAGTTTGAAGAGAATTTGGTGAGTCTTGGAAGGGAAAAGAATTTTCATTAAACAAGACATGCCTAGAGATATATATTTTGTGAGATGATAGTGACAAACACTTGTAACCTTTTGAAGTATTACAATAACCTAAGAATAGACAAGGTTCAGATTTGGGAGACAGTTTATGAGGAGAGTAAGGCTTAAGCCATGGAAAACAAAGGCAGCCAAAAACCTTTAAATGAGAAAGAGAAGGAGTAGACTGAAACAAAGCTTGAAAAGGACTTGAATTATTTAGCACAGGTGTGGGTAAAATGTTGATTAAATATACAGCAGTAGCCAAGGCATCAAGCCAATATTTTGGTGGTAAAGAAGCATGTTTTAAAAGAGTACAGGTTGTCTCAATTAGGTGTCTATGTTTTCTCTTAGAGACGCCATTCTGTTCAGGGGTATGAGGACAACTAGTTTGATGAACAATGCCACAAGATTGAGTAAAAGAGGCAAAGTCATGGCTAATGTACTCACCACCATTATCACTACGTAGGACCTTAATTTTAGACTCAAAATGAGTTAAAACCATATTGTAAAATGATTTGAAAACTGAAAGCACATTAGACTTAAACTTGATAGGATAAACCCAAGTAAAACGAGAAAAATCATCAACAAAGATTACATAATACTTGAATAAGGAAGATTCAATTGGAGAAGGTCCCCAAACATCACTGTGTATCAAATCAAATAACTTAGAACTACAAGATACAGAGAGATTAAAAGGCTGTTTATGAGACTTAGACACAGCACAATCAGTACATTGAACTCCAAAGAAATCTAACTTAGTGTTGAGTAGAGAAGACATCTTGGAAGAAGCATAATGAGAAGGGTGCCCAAGTCTAAAATGCCACAGCTGAGCTAAAGACTTATTTGAAGTGGAGGAGAGACACTTGAAATTGACTTGACCAGATGGAGGACTTGACTTCAACTGACCACCTAAGGGAAGAGAGTACAGCCCACCCCTACAAGGGCCCTGAAACAATAGATTATGTGTATGAATGTCATAAATTGACACAGAATTAGAGGTAAAAGTAATAACACAATTATTGTCTTGAGTGAATTTGGAGATAGACAATAGATTGGAGGTAATTTCAGGAACATGTAGGATAGAATTCAACTGAAATACACAAGAAGGAGTAGAGAACTTACTGTTACCAATGTTAGCAATTTGCAAAGCACTACCATTACCAACTGAAACTGCATTATCACCATTGTAAGGTGTAGTAGTTTGAATCAATGAGGAGTCATGAGTAACATGACTATTAGCTCCAGAATCCAAGTACCAAAGTTCAGGATCATAAGAAGAAGTTGAGGATGATGGTGATGATGAAGAAGGTGGTGTTGAGATAGAATCTTGAGCTGTTAAAGCTACACGCTGAGCACGAGGAGAAGGAAACGTAGTAAAGTCACTTTTATACCAGCAGTCAATGGCTGAATGGCCAAATTTAGCACAAATTTGACATGTAGGAACTGAGCCAAAGGACTGAGGTACAGCTGAATTGGATGGTTGTCCCAAAATAGAAGGACCTCTACCTGATCTACCTCTACCACGAGCACGAAAACCAGAGGAAAATCCACGACCTCGAGAATTATTCACATTATTTGAGTTATTTATAAACTGAGGAGGTGTTGAGGATTGAGAATTTGTGAAAAGTGCAGAGTGATTTGTGCTAACGCCACACGATTCTGACATTTTCATATGTAATTCCTCCGAAACAAGTAAGCTACCAAGTGAATGAAAACTTAGGGTAGACGATTGAGCATTGGAAATTCGAATGCTCGATTTAAATTGGTTGTATTCAGCAGGTAATCCACGCAAGGTATACATTATAATATCTTCTAGTGGTAGAGCAGATGCAGCTGTTTCCAAACCATCACAAATTTCCTGAATCTCACTTAAATATACATTCATCGATTTATCACCTTTTTGAATGTTACACAGCTTCATTTTCAATTGATGTACATGTGTACGACATTGTGAAACAAAAATCTCCTCTAATTTATGCCAAACATCAAATGCATAAGTAAGTTTAACAACCTGTGATAAGATTGAAGGAATCATAGAGGCCAGCAGCGAGACTTTGAGCTGTTGATCCTCAATGAGCCATGTTGTATATGTAGGATTCGATGAGTCTGGTTTAGGATTGAAGCCATTAACGTGCGACAAATAACCATGAGCTTCTAGTATAGCTTCAAGTTGAGCACGCCAGAGAACATAATTCGTCGAGTCGAGTTTGACTTGAACTAAGCTCGACCAGTTTTGGCGAAGAAGAAGCAAACCAGCAGGAATCGATGTGCTGGAAGAGATATTTGGGGATAAATTGTGAGAAGATGAAGATGAATCTGTCATTATATGACTTAAAAGACAGTAGAAACAAAGAAGAAAAGGAAGAATTTAAGCGGAAGAGAATGAAGGAAAGCAAGGAAGAAAGCAACTCTGTGCCATTAATGGCGAAGAAGAAAAACAGAATTTGCTTCCTATTTTACCCCTCTAGCTCTGATACCATAATAAAGGGAAGAGATATTTGAGAAAATGTATATTTTGTATTATGTTTAGATTGTGTTTTACAGCTCAATATATAATAGTACAAAGAGAATATAATACACACACAATACATACAACTAACTATCTAACTGTTTTTGTCATCTAGTGTAGTTGTATTTGCAGCACATTTAGTGTGTTGCTTATCACTCAAACTCTTATTATCAAGATTCCAGAAGCTATTGATCAACCATTCTTTGCATCATTCCATTCCAGATGACGCCAACCATTCTTTCACCACTCCATAAAATAATAAACTTAAATAATCTACATATGTGGGTAAATTGATTTGGAATTATCTGCAATTTTTATGTTAAGAATTTTAGCCAATCAATCATTTGCTAGTGCTTCCGTTTATGTTCTTTCTTATATCGTTTTGCAGGTAGAGGAAGTAATTCATCCTGGGTAATCAATTTTCTTCCTTAATTCTGGAACCCCAAGGTAGAGTAAAGGTCTTTCTCTATATGTATTTTATGGTTCAGCACAATGATAAAGTTTTTTAATTTACATAACTCATATATGAATTTCATGCTAATAGGAAGACGATCAATAGTCTCTGTCTACTACAATGCAGCAGACCTTTAATATTGCTTAATTACGAGTCCTTGTTTATGAGGTTGTAGTCATCTAGTAGAACTCTTTCTTTTTCTCTTCTTCTCTTTTTTCTGCAGTTATAGTGTTGTGTGCAATATTGTTTTGTAGTTTGTGTTTACATTGTTCCGTTTCAAACTCATGAGGTTGCAAGTAAAATTAATACATTACTAACTCATTTATCATTTAGTCTACTTTTTTTTTATATTCCAGAGTGATGTCATGTGTTTTTGTGAGACAGGAAGTTTAGTTTATGTAGGCAACCTATTGTTTGATTTTCTTTGCCGAAGTAAATTTTTTTTTATAAAAAAGCAACCTCCAAATGAATTTACACCCTTGCTCCTAAACTATTGGAAACCATGTGAAAAACACCCCTTTGGCCTCTACTACTCCCATTACACAAAATCAATCCCCATACTATGAGTTAAGGTACTATAGTGATCATATGAGCCCCTACACAAGGGAGGATCCATAAATTTTCTTCGAAACGGTATGTAAATGTGTGGAAGGACGAGAGTTGCTGGGGGTGGGAGGGGGTAAGAATAACCCTTAAAAAAAATTAATTAAAAGTTAGTTTGGAAAGATTTAAAATATTTAAACGGAGAAAGATTACTATTTATGTTGCGGGAGAAAAATCTATGACAATTTCTAACTAATCAACCGCTAATTTGTTCTTATATTTTATTAAAATTAGGTTACTATTTTATTCTTTAATTTTATATTTTTTTAATCACACATTGGTTTAAATTTATGTGGGTGTAGTCATGTAACTTTTGAGTTTTTAATTTAAATTTTAAATCCTTATTTTTTTATTTTCAATTGTTGTTTAACTTTTTCACAAATTTTTAGTTTGACTAATTAGTTGATTTTTTACTATTATTCAAGGTGATTCGTGTTTTTTTGGCATCGGTTTAGTTGATTATTAGATTTTTATTTATTTTTATATGTCCAGTTATGAGTTTCGTGTTATTATTCATTAGTGACACGGCTGATTTGACCACATTAGATGTGGTTTAATTTTTTTGTATATATTATGCTAGGTTGTGTATTATAATTTTATTTTTTTTCTGAAATAATAAGATCGTATTTTTAATTATGAATGCGATTTGAAGTTGAAGCCACAACATAATTTGTTGGTCTTGCTATTTATGATGAGATTCATCCCATTAACAATCATGCTCATGAAACTTTTATTAGATATTTATATATAGTTTATTTACTTTGGTTTCATGTTCTTTTATTTACACATATATTAATAATCATGATTTTTTTGGGCTTTTGTGCTTTTTGTTTTCTTTTTTTTTTTGTTACATAGGAGAACCATTTAGGACTTAGAGACGTTGACTCGGTTGCACCACTATATTGTGACCAAGGCCCTGGCCAGTGAGCTAATCCCAACGGTTAAAGGGATTTTTGTTTTCTCTAGCTTTATTTGACACAGTGTCTTAATTTCTTGTTTTGTATTCCATGTTTTGCTTAATATGGTATCATGGGTACTTGTTGAATTCAAAAATGCGAGAAAATAATAGTTTTTTGTACTTATAATATATGGATTCGTTTAAGTCAATTAAGAAATACGTCATTCAATAAAGACGTCATTCAATAACGATAGGTTTTGAAGCGTAGATTAGTAGAATATAATCAATTTTACATAAATTAGCAAAAATACCAAATGGCTATCGAGGTTGACCTTGTCACTGTCATATGATTGGTTTACCCTAATGTTGAAAGTGTTTTCTCTAACATTATTATCGATGTTATTTCTTATTTTCACATGTTAACACCTCACATGTGTTCCTCACATTTTTTTTCATTATAAAAGTAAGATTGTGTTTAAAATCATACTTTGTTACCAATACTAATCGTTTGTATGCAATGTAACCAACTTACTAGTGGTGTTACATGAATTATTTTAGTTTCATTTTATATTATTATAATGTTGTAAAGTATCGTTGTTTATTAGTCTTCTTTATTATTGTTGTACATTGTTGGTAAAATGTCGTTCGTTATCATGTTATTTTCTCTTCATAGATATTGTGATTACTTTTAATCCGCAATTCTCTATAATATTTTGCATATTTTCTCAATTTTGTAGGTACATCTAAAAAAATTAATAGTATTCATCTCGTCATAATTTAAAATTACACATGTTCACAAAACATCACATTATGTTTTTCTCACATTCTATATTAATACAAATACAAACAAGATCTGTAAACAATTAATAAAGGTCTATCACATTATTCGACAAAAATTTTTTGCTTATTATTTTTTATATAGTAATTAGATTAATCAAATAACATCACTATGGTACTTGATGACATTTTAACAACCACAATTATAAGGCAACATACACATATTAATTCAACACTTAGATAAAAAAAATACAAACGCTAAGTGTAGCAATAGAATGTTTTGATTTACCGATATTGAATAAGTCTCAAATTCTAAATATATAAATAATAGTCCAAACATACATAAATTTAACACCTCACAATAACTATTTTTGCATTTTACAATCTCTTCGTTATTTGATGTTTAATCGTCTCGCCACTCGTTGACCTATTATGTTCGTACTTAGGACTGATCTACGGACTATGTTTGGCTATTCTTAAACAAATTATTGCGAAAATTCCTTGATAACATATTTATTGTTACTGTATTTTCTTTCTTGATATTATTTTGATTAGACTTACGGTTGTATATACACCTTAACGGTAAAATGGTGGCGGTTTACACACCTTGACGTTTACCGGTATGACTTATGCCTTCTTTAAAACAGGTTGCCTATTGAAGACCATAGCTCTGGAGCAATTCTTAAATTAGAAAATTATAGAAAAAATCAGTTAACAGTCATTAATTTTCTTGTACATATGTGAAGTCATCATACTATAAATATTGATGGGATTAATCGCATCATTCTATATTTAAAAGTATTAATACTATAATATTAATCACATTAGTACTATCCAAAACATATTCAACAACACAATAAATTATTCTTACATCAAAGATTATTAGTAGTAAACCCTCAATATATAGAATTTTATGAGAGGCATCCCCTCAATTAAGTATAAAATGATATGCAATACAAAGCTAAATTAAGAGTACCATTTATGAACATAAATCCACACGTATTAAATGATAAATTCATACAAACATCACAACGTATAACATCGCCAACAAAAACTAGTACTAGGAAATATTTATACAATAGCACATACTTAAATAGGAAAAAATAAATTTACACTAAACATAATATCAATATTAAGATCGTACGAAGCACATCAAACACTAGTTAACAACATATTAATTTAGTACTACATTGGTATCGCCTAGGGTGTTATAAAAATAAGATATAAATAAACGCAAATAAACACCCTATGCTAGCACGGTTCCGCAAGTATACAAGACGTATGCAAGTTTTAATGAATAAGTAAGATTCGTTCCTCAGAGACTACGAAGGTTAGGAAGAACTTATGCAAATAATCAAGTGCCGATATTAAAAGCTAGAACAAATAATACGCAGAGAAATAAAAGACAAATAGATTTTTATTGGGTTTTTTATGATGGAAATAAACTAATAAAGTAAAGACAGAAAATAAATAAGCAAAGAGAAGAAGATAGTATGAGAGTTTAGCTTGAGTAATTAGCAAGTAATCCCCACTAGTTTTGCCGTTCTAAACATGTAAGGATGAATCATGTAGTATTTCAATAATCGGTTTCAATTGCGCTAGGTAATTTAAATTAGGGTTTACCTGTTTCAATAAGAACCTAAGAAAACTTTTCCTACAATTGATTAAATGGTAATACTCCAAACCTTAATGATTATCTAGTGAGGTTGATTTGTCAGGTCTAAACCTTACACTAGATGCTATGGGTTGTTTCCAATAATTAAATATGCCTTAGTTATTGACTATCTAACTATTATTAGAGTAATCCTATATGGTTGCAATCCGCAAAGAAAACAAACCATAAATCAAACACATAGACAGGGAAATAAAATATGAATTCAATTTAAAACATATAATTCTCAAATTAGATAGATGTCAACCAAAACTAGGGTTCATACATATATTCTAAAAATCAAGCTAAATTTATTTAATTCATACTAAGAAAATAAAAGAAAACAATTACAGAATTGAAGGTTGAAGAAGACATGATTGATGCACAGCTCTTTCCGGACTTATTTTCTTGTGTTGTAGCTTCCTCCTGGTTCTAAGGACTGGACAAGGATGATTTTCTAATGATAAGAGGGTGTATGTATAGGGTATAGGAAACCTTAAAACGTTTCTTGGAGTATAAGGTAGGTTTTGGACTCCAAGCCCAACTCAAATTCGTAACCCTAGAATCTAGAAAAGGTAAGACTTTGATGATGTTTTGTTTTGGACGTAATTATTCTATACTTATCCGTTTAACGTGTTTGAGTAGTCGAAATTCCTCGTATCGGAAATCTCTTTAACTTTGATGTAGATCATTCTTCCAAATTTCGAGCCGATCTTGAGATATATTCCCTTTTGTGGTCATAGCTGCTGGAATTTAGATTTATTTGGCAATTTTATCTTTTCATTTTTCATAATTCTTGTCTTTATCTCCAATTTCCATCTTTATCTTCTTTCCTTTAGCTCTTAGAATTAAATTGGACTCTAATTAATTACCATATATCTTTAAAGTTACACAATAAATAAACAATTAAACCCAATATGCTCGAAAAATAATAAATAATTAATTCAAGACACAAAATAGGAAAGTGTACTAAATCATGATAAAATCGACCTATACTCTAATAAATATACCTAAAATGATGTCTCCAACTAGAATTAATTCATGATTAAATAGGGAGACATCAAGACCCCCAACTCAAGGTTGTATAATCCCGATACAATAAAAATAAAGAATAGTAGGGAAGTCAAGAAGAAGAAGTAGGAGGAGACTAAGAACAGAACATAATGAATAATCCTAGAGCATAGTATCTAAAAAGTCTCATGTAGTAATGCTCAAGAAATAATGCACACGTATGCTTAATATACACATAATCAACAATCCATAAATTCAAGTAAAAATTAATTTCGCAATGCCAGAAGGAGAGGTCTCAACTCAGTTCGTGTTAATGGTTATAGGTTGTTCATAGGTCCTAATATAGCATCCAATGGTCCACTTACCTACTACCTAATAGCTCAATTAAGCAGTTAGAAATCCTAAGGTCTTTGATTATAACGTGTATTAGGGACGGTGTGGTATATTTGTATAATAAAAAGTGAGCTTTTGACTCTCTCCTCACATTCCATCAACGAATCGCCCTAGAGCTTGAGTTTTCACTCGAAGATGTTCTCACTCAACCCAATTTTTTATGCTTTTGATGTGCATCCCCAATAATCCCAAATAAAACCTTCTATGATGATATGCAAATCCTACTTTGCCTGTCCGAATATATATTCTTTTCATATCAATTTTTTTCTTTTGTATAGCTATGACTCTCTTTGTGATGTTCGAGATATCACGCTATTTTTTTAATATATATTTTTTCTTTTCAATTCATGCTTTTCAGCTTTTTTCATTCACTATTACCCCGGCAAAGGGTTACAATAAATAACTTTTTCATCATCAATAAAATCACAATTACAATTTCCAAACCCCAATGTTTCCTAATGATGAAACCCACCACCCCAAACTCAAGCTCTAAAAACGACTTGTCTTAGGTTTTGCGATTCGAGTGCAGGTCATATAAATAAGTCCTACAAACTAAGGGGGTAGATTTTAATGTGATTAAATAAAAGGCTTTAGACAGACTCAGAGGGGCTATGACGGATAAATAATAAAAATTATCAATTAAAAAGGGTGAGAATGTATAAAATGGCTTCAAGTGGCTTCAATATGAAAGAATTGCCTTATTCATTTTTCTAACTACCGAATTTTGTTACTTTTTCACTACTAGTTCATAGATAAGCGTGTTTTCAACTAATTTCAAACCTCACATTATACACACCAAATAACTCTCCCTAAGTTTCAACGTAACTTCTTAGCATTGTTCATTAACTTTTGTATCTTTTATTTCCTATTTTCGTACATGCATACTAAACATATTTGTAACACTGTTCAAAAACATACTACTTACTATCATTAAATTAATTAAATCATGCTCAAATAGGTACATTCAACATATTCTATGCCTATTACAACCAAAAAAAAATTAAATTTTATGCAAAAAAACAAAAAGGAAGATGAGAACAACGAATCCCCACCCCCAACTCAAACGTGAGTCATGTCCCCACGACTCGAAAAAGGCTCAAGAAAGAAATAAAATTTAAAATTAGTACACATGTTGCACATAAAGAAATGGTATGGAAGAAAGAAAATATACTCTTCGAGGCTATTGCCTCGCATTATCGACATCCAAGATAGGATTTGCTGGATTTTTCTTTAATTGCTCGAGGAGTGTTATGATGTGCTCCTTTTCTTCTTTTGAAAGTTTCGTAATTAATCGTCCAAGCATTGTCAATATTGTTACTCACCTTAAACTCACGTGATTCTTCTTCACCCAAAATCATATTCGCTTTCCGAACAAGACACGTGATCATAGTAGGATATTGCATTAAATAACGACATGGGAGAGACCGAAAATCATATCACCTCCACGTAGATCAACTGTGCCACATCTTCTTCTTCTCCTCTCAGAATAAAATTCACAAAGATAGCGTTTTAAGAAAGCCTTACCATGGACGTAAACCAACCCAATCTTTCACCAAATCTCCAAAAATCTTCTTGTATTCTCCTTTACCAACTTCTTCTTCAAATACTTTCTCATAAGCAAAAGGTAGTTCCTTTAATTGTTTCTCTACAGAAACTATCATGGCCTTTGAATCTTTATTTTTTCATTGGGTGTAGGACCTTTGATTTGGAGAGGTTATGTTGTCTTCTTCACAAAAAAGTTTAACCTTTTTGCTCTTTGAATCAAACGCAGCTAGCTCACCTCTCTTTACAATATCTATTTTACCCCTTGTGTGGAACTAGCACTTTTCTTACTTGATTTCTTCTCAAATAAATCCAATACCTTTATTTTCTTTTTCTCCCTTACAGTATATAATGTTTATGTTCTCTTAATCATCTCAATTGACCCCCAACACATAAAAATTTCACTTTGTCGGTCCAAACAATATATTCTTTTCATATCAATTAATCTTTTTTAATATAGCTATGACTCTCTTTTTTATGTGAGATATCGTGCTATTTTTTCACAGATACTTCTTTGTTCATAACTGGTGTCGCCTAGGGTGTGATAAAAATAAGATCAATTTAAGTATGGAAAACTATGCACTCTCACCCTAGACAGGCACAGTACTGCAAGTATTACAGGACGTATGCAAGTTTTAATGATAAGTAGAGTTCGTTCTCAGGGACTTAAGTGTGTTAAACGCGTAGGAACAGATAACGAGTAAAAGTAAATAATTAAAAGACAGAAAATTAAAGCAAATAATTTCGAGAGTAACAATTAAAACTAAGGAAAATAAAGACAATAAAGTAAAAGATTAAGAATATGAGATGAGAAATATAGCTTAGGTTTTGCTAGTATGCACTAATCCTTCTAATTCTATCTATAGATCTAGTTAATAAGGGAGAATATTAGCTCTTGGTAATACTTAGTCAGGATTCTAAATTCCCCAAGCTTAGACCTTGAGAGCGACTAAGGGGGCTACGTCACAACCAAGAAGTGATTTCAAATAGGGTTATCAAACGCCACTAAGGCCCTTAGCAAATACTGCAATCTTGGTGATACGGTGGTTAAAACAAACCCTAATGACTATCTAGTTAGAAGTATGTTTTGTCAGAACTGCTATCGACACTAGACATTATGTGGTGGTTCAATAGTTAAACACCCTGTCAAGGAGACCATCTAACTACTCTTAAAACAATCCTAAAGTGATCAGTTCTAGGAAAGACATTAAATCAAAACACATAAGCAAATATAAAGTAAGAAGCTAATATCAGATTAAAACATATAATTCCCAAAGAAACTCAGATAGAAGAATTAGAATTCATAGATTATACATATGCAAAACCCAAGCTATGGGAAGTTTAGTTCATACCTGAAGGAAATAAACTAAAAGAAATTACAAAAGACATCATCTTGCTCTCTACAATAAACTGGAAGAATAAAACCTTAAGAACTAATTACTATGAGGCAAGGATGATTTACAAGTGATATAAGGGTGTATTTATAGGTGTTTAGAAGACCTAATTCGTTTTCTTGAGGAAGAGTTAAGGTAATGGACTTCTAGCCCAACTCAAATTCGTATGGAAATAAAGATAAACACTGCTGCACCGTTTTGAGTGTATCTTCTTCGTTATTGGTCGGATTTTGCTCCACAAGATACCAAAAGAATCGTAACAGAATTATCTAGACCCTGTAGAAGGAAATCATCAGATTCGGCCTATTCCTTAGGTAAAAACGCCTATCTTTGGACGTGTATGCAGAATCCCAGATTTAGGCAGCTTTTCCTTTTCCATCTTTTTAGTTTTTCTTTCCTTATCTCCAATTACCATGCAAATCTCTTTCCATAAGTTGTTGTCTTTGACTTGGACTCTAATTAAGCTCCATAATTATCTTTAAAGCTACACATTAATTAAACAATTAAACCCAATATGCTCTAAAAACAATAATTCTACAAATCAAGACACAAAATAGGAAAGTGCACTAAAACTCAAGAAAATCGACATTATTGACTTCTAGATCACTTAAAATGATGTCTCATCCTAACATTATTCTATCACAAATGAGGAGACATCAAGACCCCCAACTCAAAGTTGTATCGTCCCGATACAATAAAGATAAAAACATAGGGAAGTCTAGGAATACACACTTATAAAATTCTCAACACAAGGGAAAAAGCATAGAAGAATATATAGAATAAACCTAAAGCACATAACTCAGAAAATTTCATGCAATAATATTCATAAACTACATACCTGTACACTTCTCATATCTACAGTCAACACGGCTTGAATTCAAGATCAGATTAGTTTCGCAATGTAAGAAGGATTGGGACTTTACTCAGTTCCCCAAGAGAGCTATAGATTGTTCATCGAACTTCACTAGTATCAAAGGTCCACTCAACTAATCTCTAATGGCTCAATCACTTCTTAATTACAGAGCAAAGAATCAAAAGGTCTTTAAGGTTGTAATGTAGGCTTAGGGACGGTATGATCATATATTTGGATAATTTGGAGTGAGCTTTTGGCTCTCTCCTCACTAGCCATCAACGAATCGCCCTAGAGCTTGAGTTACTCTCATTAAACGTTTCTCACTCAACCCAATGAATTCCTTGATGCATTTAGCATCCCTAATAACCTAATTAAAGCTTAAGATGTTCACATAAAAATCCACTTTGCTGGTCCGAATATATATATTTTCTTTTCTTTCTCTAGCTATGATTCTCTTTTAATGTTGAGATATCACGCTATTTTCTCATATATATATTTTTTCTTTTAATGCCCTTGTTGGCAAAATTAGCTCGAAGCTTCTTTTTCATTCACTATTACCCCGGCAAAGGGTTACAATACAATTCTGTGAAACATCATCAATATAAAGCACAAAGCACAATTAATAAGCTCAAAAATCCCAACAAAATAACAATTCCCATGATGGTGGACCCACCACCCCAAACTCAAGCTCTAAAAGAACTGTCTATGCATCGCGATTCGAGTGCGGGTCATATGGAAAAGTCCTATAATCTAACGGATATGGCTTATAACGTGTTTCAATAAAAGGCTTTAGAAAGGCTAGAAGGGGCTGAGAAGGATATAGCATATAAAATCAAAAATCACAAGGTGAGAAGGTATAAAAAGGCTTCAAGGGCTTCAAATATGAAAGAACCGCCTTAATCACTTTCTACACTATGTAATTTAGAAAATTTCTTACCTTTAGCACTTTCATCAAATGGTTTTTCAACTAGCTTGGATCTCACGGCCTACACAGTTCTCAAGGTTCATGAGATCGAACATACTTTCTATCGCATTGCTCACTAATCTTTTCTTTACTATCAACGTGTGTTTTCCTGCAAATACTTCAAAGCATACAAATACATAGCTCATAAACATATCACTTACTATCATTAATCTACTGAGCTTATGCTTTCAGGCTATTAAACACACTCTACATCTAATTCCCATGTATCAAAAATTTTAATATCACCCAAAAACAGAAAAAATGGAGATGAGAGACAACGAATCCCCACACCCCCAACTCAAAAATGAGCCGTGTCCCCACGACTCGAAAAAGACTCGAAAAAGACTCGAAAAACAGAAATTAAAATTAGCAGATAAAAGCATATTTACAGAAATGGTAGGGAAGAAAGAGAACATACTCTCGAGGCTATTGCCTCGCATCATTGATATCCAAGGTTGGAATTGCTGGACCTTTGGTTAATTGCTCAAGGAGTTTCATGATGTGCACTTGATTAGCGTTGATTTGTGCCACATCATTGACTAAGGAAGTTTGAGCCGCTTCAAATTTCGTTAAACGCTCCTCCATCTTCTCTTGCCAATTTTCCTCCTTTTCTTCCTTCGAGACTTGCGTATACCCCTCTCTTCGAAGACTTTCTTTGATCCAAGCGTTATCAATATAACTCATTTTGAACTCGAGTTTCTCTTCTTCACCCAATACTACATTCGCTTTTCGCACAAGACACGTGATCATAGTTGGAAATTTTAACATTATAAACTGATTTAGGAGAGACCGAAAATCGTATCACCTCCTCATAGATCAACTGTGCCACATCAACTTCTTCTCCTCTCAAAATACAGTCCAACAGTAGTGCGTTCTTCATAGTCACATCCAAAGTTCGTGTGTTTCCGAAGACATTAGGAATCGCTTAGCAACTGCTTCTTCAAATTTGCAAAAACCTTTCAGTTTCTTAAACTTGAAGTGGTTCTTCATCTCCTCAACTGTGAAAGGAACTATCTTTCCTCTAATCGGAACACCATCACTATCTCGGCTAAAGAGGCCTAAATAGAACTCCAAAACTAATTCTAGACATAATTCAGAACGTCTTACCATGAACGTAGACCAACCCAATTTCTCACCAAGCTCTAAGAATCTTCTGTATTCTCCATCTCTAATTTCTTCCTTGAATACTTTCTCATAAGCAAAAGGTAGTTCTCTTAATTGTTTCTCTGCAGAAGTCTTCAAGGCCTTTGAAGTATCCACTTTCTCTATAGGTATAAGATCTTGTTGAGGTTGTGTTCTATCCTTGGCATAATAATAAAGCTTTTTACCATTACGATCATACGAAGGTTTCCCACTCTTCACTTTATCTTTACCCTTTGATTTAGAACTAGCACCTTTGTCAATTGATTTCTTCTTGTTTAAATCCAATCCCTTGTTGCTTTTCACCTCCCTCTTGTTAGCTAAGATTGTTGTTCTATTAGTCATCCTCAATTAACCCCCAACTCAAAGCTTTAGCAACCCTTGAAATTTAAACTCTTGAATTAATGGTTGAACAAGCTTGATTTGGCTTAGGAAATATGAATTGATGATTAATCTCTATGTGGGTGAGGTGGATTTGTAATGGGTTGGCTTGGATTTAAGAAATTGTAGGATGAATTTTGAAAATTTGGCTCTTTGATTCTTCAATTTGAATGGATTTGGTGAGGATTGGGTGTTTGATTCTCTCTTGTAATGATGTGGAGAGAAGGTTTGATGTGTTTTTCTTGATGATTGGGTAGTGTTTTGGTGATTGGTGAAGGTTTTGATGAGCTTCAATGGAGTTAGGAGAGTTTTGGAGAAGAAAAGGAGGGTTAAGGTTTAATAAATTCGGAATAATAAGCTTTATACCTCCTTTATAACTCAATCCCGTAGGTTTCTCTTTCTCTGGCGGCGCTGCGGACTACCCCTGCGGACCATGGGGTGCACCGCAGGGTAGTCCGCGACATCTGATGCTCGAAAATTTTTGCTCACTGGATTGGACCCGTGGTAGGACCCCGTGGCACGGGTTTCTGACTCGCGGACTAGGGTCCGGTGTACCGGAGGGTACCCCGCGGCATCTGTAGCTACTCCGTTAAAATACCCGTGGCACCTACCCCGTGGCACGCGTTTTTGGGGCGCGGACCATGGTGCGGTATAGGGGGTAGTCCGCGGCATGATTTTTTCTGGTTTCTGGATCAAACCCGCGGTGCAACCCGTGGTACGGGTTTTGACCTCGCGGACCATGGCACGGACCATGGGGTAGTCCGTGGGGGTAGTCCGCGGGGTGCATCCTTTGCTCCAAAAAATTTTCCTCGCGTTCCCTAACTCGATTTCTCCGATTCCTACACACCAAAAACACTAATACCTTCCTCAAATATGCATTATCAACTAAAAACAATTAAAATAAACTTAAACTAAAAATGTAAAAGACATGAAAACATAAAAAACTACGGGTTGTCTCCCGTACAGCACTTTTGTTTTACGTCTTTCAAAGTTAGACGTGTTACCTCTGTCAAGATTTGCGAATATAGCCTCCCCAACAACGAGTAAGGCTATGAACGTCAACTAATATGCGCTTGACCCCAGTTTTGGGGCGAATTTCTATCACCTTGGCTGAAACAACCTTAGTGACAATGAATGGTCCCATCCACGAGTCTTTGAAACTTCGTGGCCTGTTCTCGCGTTTGTGGGCTTTCCATAGGACTTCATGGCCAACCCCAAACTCAATGTTTGGCTCAGTATCCACAGGTTTTAAGTGGATCTCCTCAGGAGGGACTTTGTGATGTGAAAGGCTGTGGATGATAGGCACGGTGGGATCCAACTTCCTTGGTTTCTTACCCAAGACATAGAAGGTCTCGGATACATTCTTAGCATGAAGGGTGATGGTCCCATCTTAAAAGTTGATCACACTTTGACTTGTGGCCATGAAAGGCCGTCCAAGTATGATCGGAACCTGCTTATCTGCATCAAACTCAAGAATAACAAAGTCAGTAGGGATGGCGATATTACCTGCACGGACTAAGACGTCTTCCACTGTTCCCCATGTCCTTTTCACTGAGTTGTCAGCAAACTGCAATTTCACTGGAGTTTTCTCTGATTTCTGAAGTCCAAGTCTCTCGAACACGGACTTAGGCATAAGATTCACACCAGAACCCACATCGTACATAGCTTTCACTTTGAGCATACCATGTAATTGAATAGGAAGGTTGAAACTTCCCGGATCTTTAAGCTTTGTTGGTAGCTCTTTCTCACTTCTTCTTGAAACCCTCAGGTTCTCTCTTGGGATCTCTACACTCGCCTCTTTCTCAGGAATAATTTGCGTATAAACTTGTTGCGGTGTAAGTCCTCTCTTCGCAATCTCAAGCATTTGGGCGTTGATATTTTTAGGTTGGTACGCCTCTACAAATGTCTTGAGAACAGTGTCATCTTTAGAATTTGTAACAGGAATAGTTGATGACACTGGTTGAATACTAGGTGGCGATTCCACCTTCTCTTCTTCTTTTTCTTCTAGCACAGCAGGTGTCACTTCATCTTTTGATTCCTCCTTTGAGGCTTCTTCCTCTTTCTCTTTAGCCAACTCAGCTGCATATTCCACTACCGATCGAATCTCCTCTTGCACCTTCCTCAGTAACTCTATGAACTCGTATTTCTCTTGATCGTCCTCCACATAAATTTCAGAACAGTCAGATTCCTCGGGGCTAGACTTGGTTAGTTCTTCTTCAGTATTGGGAACCTCCACGGCACTAATGGCAGCATGTGGTGCTTCCTCTTTCGCTTCTTCAATCTCAAGACATATGGCCTTGCAAGCTTCGAACTCATCCTTGTTTTCACCTCCTTCGATTGCCTTTACTTCCTTTTGTTCTACAACACTTGTTAACACTTTGTTTAACTGTGTTACTTGAGTAGTTAGCATTTGAAGTATGGCATCGTGTCCTCTAACCTTCTCTTCTTGAGCGTTTATAGTTGTGTTCAAACGGTCCAGAGCTTGTACTATCTGTGTATTATCCATAGATCCTTCTTGCGGATACTGAGGTAAAGCTTTCTGCTCTAATGAATCGGTATAGGCGTCCTGAGCAGGTTGTTGTGGAGGAGCAGGTCTATTTTGATATTGGTTTTGGTACTGACCTCTCTGTTGGTAAGAGTTGTTCTGGGGTCGCGGTTGATATTGACTAGGATTAGCGGCCCCTTGTGGATTTGAATACTACATACCCGGATGGTTGCGATTGCCCCATCGGTTGGATATAAAGTAAACAGATTGCGGATTTGATTCGCACTCTTCCCATACATGATCGTTACCTCCACATTGTTGACAACCTTGTGCTTCTTGTACTACCTTTGTGGCGGCTAAATTCTTCTCCATCGCGATTCTCAGCTCCTTGATTTGATTTTCTAATGAGGATATTTGAGCTGAGTTCGCAGTTTCTGCATCTAAACGAAGCGTTCCTCGGGTCTTTGCTATAGAAGCTCGCGTTGAAGGCCAACTTCTTTCTTGTTCCATAATATTCTCTAACACCTCAGAAGCTTCATTGTGATTCATGGACACAAAATTACCCTTTCCGATGTTATCCACCTTCTCCCTACCTTTATCATTAAGACCTTCATAGAACATAGCAAGTTGTAGCGCAGGTGTATAACCATGAAGCGGACATCTTGTTAATTTTTGTTGAAACCTTGTCCATGCTTCTCCCACTGTTTCTCCATCCTCTTGGCAGAATCTTGCAAGCTCGGTTTGATCTTTAAGTCTCATGCTCTTCGGATAAAATCGGTTAAAGAATGCGGCTTGAAGTTCTCTCCAAGAATGAATGGTTCCATCTGGCTGTCTCTCTAGCCAATCGCTAGCTCTTCCGGTCAAGAAAAATGAAAACATATAATAATACAGTTGCTCGCGTGTAATGCCAGGAGTAATGTAGGCATCACAAATCTGCATGAACTTCTGAATCGCTTTTACCGGATCTTGAATAGCTGTACCAGTATAGAGTCCGAAAATTTGAAATTGACTGAGTATACCCGGATCGGGTCTAAATTTGATATTCGGAATCTCAGGAGGGCAGTAGCCAATTGGTTGAACATGGAATGGTACATTAAGGCCAGGCAGATCTTGTTCAACTCGGTTCTGTTGATTATTAAGATTATTCCCATTACCTCCTCCTGCTGGTAGCTGTACTCCTTCTTGTCCACCAAGTGGTGGCTCTTGTTGTTGTCCACCTTGTTGGTTATTCTGCACTCCACCGAGTGGTGGTCCAAGTGGTGGATCTTGTTGCAAACCTCCTCCAACTGGTGGATCTCGTTGGGATGCCATAACTCTTCTCAAGGCTCTTTCCTCACGAACTCGTTTGTTGTAAGGTTTGAAGCTCCTCTCAGGCTCCGATAAGGGAGGCCAAGAATTAAACACTGTGAAACCTGAAAAAGACTAAAGCAAACCCAAGCGTAAATCTGGAAAAATAAAAAATAAACTAAAAACTGAAAAGTAAAACTAATTAAAAACTAAAACTCGAAATAGATAACCCACACGCTAACGAGACACAAGTCCCCGGCAGCGGCGCCAAAAACTTGGTGTCGCCTAGGGTGTGATAAAAATAAGATCAATTTAAGTATGGAAAACTATGCACTCTCACCCTAGACAGGCACAGTACTGCAAGTATTACAGGACGTATGCAAGTTTTAATGATAAGTAGAGTTCGTTCTCAGGGACTTAAGTGTGTTAAACGCGTAGGAACAGATAACGAGTAAAAGTAAATAATTAAAAGACAGAAAATTAAAGCAAATAATTTCGAGAGTAACAATTAAAACTAAGGAAAATAAAGACAATAAAGTAAAAGATTAAGAATATGAGATGAGAAATATAGCTTAGGTTTTGCTAGTATGCACTAATCCTTCTAATTCTATCTATAGATCTAGTTAATAAGGGAGAATATTAGCTCTTGGTAATACTTAGTCAGGATTCTAAATTCCCCAAGCTTAGACCTTGAGAGCGACTAAGGGGGCTACGTCACAACCAAGAAGTGATTTCAAATAGGGTTATCAAACGCCACTAAGGCCCTTAGCAAATACTACAATCTTGGTGATACGGTGGTTAAAACAAACCCTAATGACTATCTAGTTAGAAGTATGTTTTGTCAGAACTGCTATCGACACTAGACATTATATGGTGGTTCAATAGTTAAACACCCTGTCAAGGAGACCATCTAACTACTCTTAAAACAATCCTAAAGTGATCAGTTCTAGGAAAGACATTAAATCAAAACACATAAGCAAATATAAAGTAAGAAGCTAATATCAGATTAAAACATATAATTCCCGAAGAAACTTAGATAGAAGAATTAGAATTCATAGATTATACATATGCAAAACCCAAGCTATGTGAAGTTTAGTTCATACCTGAAGGAAATAAACTAAAAGAAATTTCAAAAGACATCATCTTGCTCTCTACAATAAACTGGAAGAATAAAACCTTAAGAACTAATTACTATGAGGCAAGGATGATTTACAAGTGATATAAGGGTGTATTTATAGGTGTTTAGAAGACCTAATTCGTTTTCTTGAGGAAGAGTTAAGGTAATGGACTTCTAGCCCAACTCAAATTCGTATGGAAATAAAGATAAACACTGCTGCACCGTTTTGAGTGTATCTTCTTCGTTATTGGTCGGATTTTGATCCACAAGATACCAAAAGAATCGTAACAGAATTATCTAGACCCTATAGAAGGAAATCATCAGATTCGGCCTATTTCTTAGGTAAAAACGCCTATCTTTGGACGTGTATGCAGAATCCCAGATTTAGCCAGCTTTTCTTTTTCCATCTTTTTAGCTTTTCTTTCCTTATCTTCAATTACCATGCAAATCTCTTTCCATAAGTTGTTGTCTTTGACTTGGACTCTAATTAAGCTCCATAATTATCTTTAAAGCTACACACTAATTAAACAATTAAACCCGATATGCTCTAAAAACAATAATTCTACAAATCAAGACACAAAATAGGAAAGTGCACTAAAACTCAAGAAAATCGACATTATTGACTTCTAAATCACTTAAAATGATGTCTCATCCTAACATTATTCTATCACAAATGAGGAGACATCAATAACTTTTTCCATTTACTTTTACCCCGGCAAAGGGTTACAATATAAAACAGTGAATTATCATCAATATAGAGCACAGATACATAAGTTCAAAAATCCAACCCAATAATATTTACCACAATGGTGGACCCACCACGCCAAACTCAAGCTCTAAAACAAATTGTCTATGCATCGTGATTCGAGTGCGGGTCATATGGAAAAGTCCTAAAATATAAAAGGGATATGGCTTATAACATGGCTAAATTAAAAGGCTTTAGAAAGGCTAGGATGGGATAAGAATGATATAAATATAATAACTGGACAGAAAGCTAAACGGCTTATCAAAGAACCGCCTTAATCATTTTCTAAACTATGTAATTTCATCACTTTCTTACATTTAGCACGTTTATCAAATAGGTTTATAAACTAGATCGGATCTAACGGCCAACACACCCCTCAAGGCGCCCTAAGATCAAACATACTTCTACCGCATTGCTCATTAATCTTTTCTTTACTATCAATGTGTGTTTCATGTTCATACTCAAAGCATATAAAATAATAATCTCATAAAAATATTACTTTCTATCATTAACTTACTAAGATTATGCTTTCAAGATATTAAACACACTCTACATCTAATCCCATGTATCAAAAAATTTAATTTCTTCCAAAAAAGCAATAAAACACAAAAAAATGGAGATGAGGGACAAAGAATCCCATCAGCCCCAACTCAAAATGAGGTGTGTCCCCACTACTCAAAAGAGACTCAATAAAGAAATTAAAAACAAGATAATATTGAATATACAGAAATGGTAAGGAAGAAAGAGAACAAACTCTCGAGGCTTTTGCCCCGCTTTATCAATATCCAAGATAGGATTTGGTGGATCTTTTGTGATGTCGCGCTTTAATTGCTCAAGGAGTGTACTGTGTGCATTTGATTAGATTTGATTTGTGCCACATCATTGGCCAACAAGGTTTGAGCTACTTCAACTTTATTCAATCGCTCCTCTACCCTTTCTCGCCAAATAAGATCATCTTCTTTTGATTCTTCTTGTGGAGGCTTCTTGAATCATGCTCCTCTTAAAATTGTCTTGATCCAAAGATCAATTGAGCCACATCTACTTATTCCCCTCTTAAAACACAATTAAAAAGATGGTATTTCTCTTAGTTACATCTGAAGTTCGTGTGTTTTTAAAGGCGTTTGTGTGAACAAATTGTGCCAAATTCTCGTATCAGGTTGGAGATATTTTTAATGCCAAGGTGCCTATAATTCTCCCGTATGTGATTGCACATTTTCTTCGTCTAATACATTCTCAAAAAGTTTATTCCCA
Source organism: Nemophila menziesii (assembly GCA_029959085.1). Lineage (NCBI taxonomy): Eukaryota > Viridiplantae > Streptophyta > Magnoliopsida > Boraginales > Hydrophyllaceae > Nemophila > Nemophila menziesii. The sequence goes on from JARWIR010000002.1 coordinate 80,710,300, forward strand.
TGAAAAGTCTTGATATTTTCCACCACTTCGCTATACTTACATGGTCCAACCAATTTCTTGAACTGGAAGTGGTTTCTAATCTCTTCATTATAAAAGGTACTAACTTTCCTCTAACTGGAACACGACCTTCACTATCTCGGTTAAAGAGGCCTAAATAGGAAAACGACTAAAATGATAAGAAAGTGTATTTATAGGTGTTTTTCTAACCCTAGGTCAAAATATTGGAGTAGAAGGCATGTAATTTGATTCCAAGTCCATCTCAAATTCGTTTCCTAAAATATAGGACAGCATAAACATTGCTCATTGTTTTGGTCATATCTCCTTCATTATTGGACCGATTTTTTCCCACTTTATATCAAAACGACTGCAGCAGAAAAATCTATCTAAATAATTAAAGGCTAGTCCAAATTCCTAGAATATTTGAAATTATATTCACTTTAGTGGACGTAGCTGCAGAATTTTCAAATTTATTTGGCAGCTTTTCTTTTCTTAATTCAACTCTTCTTCCTTTTATCTCTTGATTTATCTTGGATCTTCTTTCCTTAACTCCTTAGAATTGATTTGGCATCTAAATGTATTCCATAAAACTTAAGAGATTCACATTAGCACACACATTAAACCAAATGTGTTATAAGAGTAATAAATCATCAATTAAGACACGAATTAAGAATTTATAAAGTAACAGGAAAAAATCGCTAAACAATTAATTAAATACAATTAAACTAATGTCTCCAACCTAGATTAATATATCAAAAATAGGGAGACATCAAGACCCCCAACTCAAAGTTGTATCGTCCCGATACAATAAAGATAAAAACGTAGGAAAGTCTCTAAATATACACCTATGTCAATTAAGCACAATGGAAAGAAGAAAGCAGAATACACACTAAAGAAAATTTTATTCATTTTTCTTGTATAAATTAAAGTGAATGATACTTTTTTTGAAGTTATATATAAGGTTCATGACTCATGTTTTAAATAGTTTATGGTTTAAAGTTTATATTTTAGGGTTCATGATTCAAGATTCATGATGCATGATACCTTGTTCAAATTACAATGTTCGAGGTTCAAAGTTCAAAGTTCAAAGTTCATGTTTCAAGGTTCAAAGTTCAAAGTTCATGTTTCAAGGTTCAAAGGTAAGTTCAAGGTTCAGAGGTAAGGTCAAGGTACAATGTTAACATGGATCATGGTTTATGATTCAATATTCAAGTTTCAAGTTTCAAGTTTCAAGTTTCAAGTTTCAAGTTTCAAGTTTCAAGTTTCAAGTTTTAAGTTTCATGGTTCATCATTCAAGTTTTATGTTTCAACATTCAACACTCAACATTCAAGGTTCAAGATCCAAACTCTAAGATCTAAGGTTCAAGGTTCATGATTCAAGATTCAATATTCAAAATTCATCATTCATGATTTATTGATCATGTTAAAGGTTCAAGATTCAAAAATTATATTTAATATAAAAATCCATTTTTCAATATTTCGTCTAATGACCAATTATTTAAGAATACAATACTTTTAAAATATTTTAACACATATCCAAACAATTTTTTTAATTTTTTGTTCGTGATTTTTAATTTTGTGTACACATTTGTCTTTATACTTATAATAAGTTGTATTTAGTCTTGCATGAGTGGAACACAGCATATATTTTTATATAGCTAGTCTCATCAAGTCAAACATTCTAGTACCCATTTTCATTCATTTTATTTTGATTTTTCTGTTAATTTAAATAAACTATTTCTACATATATAATAGGTCAAATTATTTTTGTTCTTAGTGATCTTATTGAGTTTTATCTCAAAAATGGTTGATTGTGAACCTAGTCTTAGCATGACTAATGTGCGGCTCAGCCTGTTTCGATCCGGATAATATGTGTTTTGGTCATTACCAAATAGTTTCATCTTGATGGTTTCATCGTTACCAGTCCGGTTCGGACCAGTTTCAATAGGCAGTAAATGAAACTCGGACCTTTAAAAAAGAGTAGTACACTAAGGTCTGGTCCGGTCCGGTCCCAATCACAACCGGTAATGAAACCGGTTATCTTAATGGTGCAGGACTCTTACTGGTTCAAGCCAATTATAATAACGGTAAAAATACTGGTTATGTGTTATTGATATATATATATATATATATATATATATATATATATATATATATATATATATATATATATATATATATATATATATTCTAATCCATTATTTTTAGGTATATTAGAAAAGTAGGGGATTTTGTAAATGTAGTTTGTTTGTGATGAAACAATATATATTAAACTCGTTAGGGTTATATAATATAGGGTCATATGTTTAAAACAAATGTGTTTGAAACTCAGTATGGTTATATGCTTTAAATTCATTAGGGTTATATAACTTATATTTTTAAAATCATTTAGTTAGAAGAAAAAATTAATTATCATGTGCGTAATTATTGTATGATATTCCATCTTAAACTAATATTATTCTAAAGAACGATATAGAACTACAAAGTTATTAAAATAATAACAAGACTAACTAATTACATGTTTACAATTCGAATCACACTAATTAAATTAAATTATTACAGCTTTAATTTATGAAACAGGTGGGGAGGGGGTGACTGTGCCCATAAATTTAAGTTTCCTATTTACCTTTATATAGATAGCATAAAATGCATACCAAGAAAAGAACAAGCCACCACGTAGTTCTCAAAATAAACTTGTTAAAAGTGTTATTATCGTATGAAAAGTAATATTGAATTTAAAGATAATGATTATTATAGATAACTCACCATTTGTCTTCATCGGGTACGTATTCTGATGTGATTGTGGTAGAGGTTGATGGTTATCCTTCACTGTTACTTGAAAGGGTAAAACACACTTCTTCATCATTAAAAATCGGGTCCATCTGATCCTTGGTTTAGGTGTCCTCCTTAACCCAATCTTGCAACTGGAACACCTGATCCAACGTTGTCGCAATCATGTTTCTCCGTTGATCAGTAAGTTGTTTTTTTCCTTCGTTGGATGTTGATTCGAAAGAAAATGATGAGGCAAGAATTGTTAGTTCATGTGCCATGTTCCATAAGATGGGACCACTGACATACTTTCTCCACCACCCAATAATATCAAAATCATCGGTGTGTGGTTCCTTTTTGCTCCTTAGGTAGTTATTGAGATCGTTCCAATTACCTTAGTTAAAATGTTCAGTTGTAGCATAGTGATCGTCAACCATCTGACTCTCTCTCAATCTTCGCATACCTGCACATGAAGGAGGGAGGGAGAACCGGGGGGATAGGGTCTTCCTTTCCGACACAATCAAATAAAATAACTATCATATAAATCATACATTACGCATGTAAGCATTTTATTTTAGTATCCCCTAAATTGACTAAGATAGGTTGAAGCCAGTCTTTTCATGTATTATTACTAAGTCTTAACACATGATTGCAGATTATAGAGGATTGTAGCTTGATGTTTAAAGGATTCGTTAATCTGTTTACATCTTCCAAGTGTTCCATAAATTGAAACACTTTTGTAATATGTTTTATTAAAATATTTTAAGCAACATCCACTTGTAGTAGTCAAGATTTATAAATTCAACAATTGAGAAATGAAGTTTTCTTATAAAATTCGAAATAAAAAAAGATACAATATATTGACAAAATATTTAAGCAAAATGGAAGCGTTAAGAAGAATAAGATGCATATTGCCTAAGCTATTAAGAAAAAAGATCACATATTACATGTTATGTTGATCCACTCTTACTTAAAAAAATATTCTGCTCTTTAATTTATTTATAGTATTCTTTAGTTTGGTATAGGTTCCATTTGCAAAGTGGACATGGTAATGATTATATTAATTTTTATATTTTTAGTAGTAGTATAAAAAAAATTCTAATAAATGCATTAGGTAGTAAATAATCTTATTATGTAACATTTAATTAGAAATGAGATACCCAATCGCATTAAATGAAAAAATATTATGATTTGATATAAAATTACAGTATCCTATCTCTAATCTAAATAGATTAAACAACACTTTTGACCTTTGATAAAAATTGTGTGAGATAATATCTATGTCGGCATAGGTTCCTTTAAATTTACACCTTGGAGTCTATTACGTAGTTAAAATAACAAAGTTATTGAAATTGTTGAGAAAAAAAATGTTATGAGAGTTCACTGTAGATAATGAGAGGTTTGGGAAATTATGAAAGGTTTTGGAAGATTTTGAGTATTAATAGGGAAAATTGGGTGTATCCTGCTTTATATATATATATATATATATATATATATATATATATATATAAAGTTTCTCATTATTTGGGCCAACTTAAGTAAGTCAAAAGTAGCAAAATGGACTCTTTGTAAATTCTAGACAATTTAGGTCTTCATAGCAAAACACCCGTAACTTCTTCATTTTCACTCCGATTCGTGAATATTATTTCTTCTCACACGATCAAGATTCCAAGAGCTATCGTGCGTGTAATAATAATGATTATAATTCTCACCTGTTATTTATCACGATTTTTCAAATTTTATGAATACGTTATGCTGGCAATTTTTGTTGAACTTCTCATAAAAAAATTGGCTCCTTTTGCAACTTGACATGGGGTATTTCTTGACTCTTTTACTTCCTATATTCATCTTTGGGTCTTATTATCAATTGTTCCAAGGAGTTTTACACAAGTCATTTCAAATTGCTCCAAACATATATCAAATAGAGGGAAAATACCACATTAAATCACATTAACCCACCGAAATGATGTCTCGTTTATCTCAAAATATATCAAAATAGGAGAGACATCGAATACATTTGGATATGTTGCGCAATCTTAAAATTAGATTATTCTTAATTTGACAACGGTGAGGTTGTTGTCCTGATGGTGATGTTGCACTTGAATGTGAACCTAAGATTCAGACTTTAATGTACTATCACGTTGCTTTTGGTGTTTACCATGTAGGTTTTACCTCACGTCGCCTATTGTTGTTCCTTGAAGCTACTTTTTTGAAGAACAAGTATAAAGGGAAGCTATTTGTTTCCTAAGGATGCTAACCAACATAGATTATATTTGATATGTTACTCATCACATTGCTTTATTATAACAACCCACAATGTTATTGTAGATAACACATTATTTTTATGTCAGATCCCAATAATGTGTGAAGATAATATAATGTTGTATGGCCTTATAACCCACTCTTTTACAGGTCTATTCCTTGTAGTTTTTTCTATCATGAGGTCAAAGACACTAGTAACTAGACTCAGTTTCTATAGTTTTTAGCTCCTCACATCTCCTATCGTGACGTAATGTTTGTTTTTTTACTATCATGGTGGTATTTCTAATGCACTTGCCTCAGTATTTCCTGATGCTCACTATGCATTTTTTCAACGACATCTTAAAAAAAATTGAAAACAAAATTTAGGAAGTCCAAGTCACAAAGAGAGATAATGTTGTACTTGCTAGACAAGATGTGCTTTGCATCTACAGTTAAAATGTTTGATCATTTTCTCGAGATGTTTATTTCCACAGGTAGACAAAAATCTATTAATTTTCTCATTAATTTACCCAAGAAGAACTTTGCTAGTGCATACTTTTGTGGTATGCAATACAGGGAGACCACATCCAACAAAAACATATCATTTAACAAACAAATCAAGGCGACACGGGAGTTCCTGGTTACAATGGTGATCGACACCATTTGCGATATTTTGATTAATCAAATCTACGAAATATCCATCAAGTCAAACAACTTCATATTTATTATTTCTCCAAGGGAAACTGCCATATATTAAATAGAGTTTGTTTATGCCCGTACATGGTTTTTTTTGCATTCTGGTATTTCATCTTTCGGGGTAATATTCGACTGACAATGGTTTTTGATATAGACAATCGTACATGTTCATGCTAAATAGGTAAGTTAAAGGTTTCCCATGTTTACATGTCATTTATGTGCTTGAATTTGTTTTACTGGGACAGCCATATCATTAAGTTGATCAGTATTGGCATGCTTCAAGTTACAAGGCCACATATGCTAAGAGTATCTCGAATTTGATAACATTTCTGACCCATCATGAAGTCAAATTCTTCATGACAATCCATCCACTAGTATTCAAAGCGCTCCTAGGCAAGCCAAAAAATAAGAGGTTTTGATCAAAAAGCAAGTTGGTCGATTTGTTATAGAGGAGGATGTTCAGGAAATGTCACACGTACGAGTAACATAATCGTGCTACTTTCCCCAAAACCTCTTTGAATCATGAATCAAGGGATTAGGACTTTTTCATATAATAATTGAACATTTTTAGTTGTCGTTTGTTAATACACATTTTAATTATTTTTCATTTTAAATGTTGTAAAAATTTCGCATACCCTTATTGTTGAACAAAATTCCTTGTCTTTTTTGCACTTTCTTGTTTACTTTGGGATGGATTTTTTTTTATTTTACATGAGCACAAAAACAATCTAAAATACATGAAAACCTTAACAAAGACAACATATGCGGTATATTGGGATACACGACCCATCCAATGTGTTAAGATAACAGATAATTTTTTTGGAAAAGACCAACCCACCATGATACTCAAACAGCCTATTGAAAATACAACATACAACCCACTAAGTTCAAAAACACACAATTGTTTTTAAACACACGTACCACTATGTTGTTTACATAACCCAACAAAAAACACACACATCATTGATTATTCTACTTCATATACAACATCACATATAAAGTTTAACAGACCCTACCCCCTTGTTTGTTTAGATGCCAATACACAAGAATTCACGTGTATTTTACCATCCAACAATTTATGTGACCAACAACATTATATTTCAATAAAACTGAACGTTGATAGAGTTTAAAGTCAGACTACAAACATCAAAAGAACTTTAAAATGATATAATTCATTGTGAATCGGCTAGGAAGTTAAAATTTCAACTCCAAAGAAATATAAAGTTGTGATATAAAACATAATCGTTTTTACGGTTAGGCTTCATTCATCGCCCTCATGTTATCAAACACAACTTTCAAGGTGAGTCTGATGTTTAGTATCCACGAGATTAGTCAAGTTTGTAGATCGAGCACATCCTGGTATGTGTAATTTTTCAGTACTTTGGCCAGCCAAAGAAATTTAAAACTCATTGTGAGATGCGCTACATACCACCTCAGTTGATATGACTTTGGTGGGTCCTAACAAAAGAAATTTTGAAAGGGTAAGATCCTCTCAGTCGATTGACAGCCAACATGAAAATGTCATGAAGTTCCACCTTGTCTCTAAGTGATAGCAACTTAGGATCATGGTTTTGTCGATGGAGGTATCAAGCCTCCCATTTTTGTACTTGTTAGGAAAGTTTTTAATATGTAGGGAAACCCTACAATATTACCACCTTCAGTTAATGACTCTAAAATCCGTACATTGAGTTTATCCAAGCAATCATATAATAATCATAAAAATATATATTTTCTAGTAAATTATTTTTGAGAAAACAATAAAAATAAATTATTATTCTTTTCTAACAGGATTTGATCATATAAAATGTAATCCACTAAATATGCTTTCTAGGTTAAGTTTGTGATTACTAAATGAAAAAGTATACTCCATGAATAATAGAACTTTATTTGATTTAAGGAGATGCTAATGACATAATAATTCACATGACACGCATAAGGACTCACGTTGTAGTATTACAAAAAAGGCTAACAAAACATGTTATGTGTGAATCTAGCTAGAAAGTGAAAACAATAACTAGACTCCATTATTCTACCTAGGTTTTATGGAAAATTCTTGGTTTTCCTAGGGTTTTCCTAGCCTTTTCCTTCTATTATGAGAGGAACTTGTTCTAACATATAACACTAAAAATTTGCTTACCATAAAATATAAATGGCTAATCTTTAACTTGTTTACAATTCTCTCTCTCTCTCTCTCTCTCTCTCTCTCTCTCTCTCTCTCTCTCTCTCTCTCTCTCTCTCTCTCTCTCTCTCTCACTATATATATTATGAGAATATATGCTTAGGTTTTATCATATTAAGTTTACTATGTCTATTTTGACTTGTACTTTAATTAATTGATTGGCATTTTGATAAATAATTACATCAATTGAATCTATACTTTATTATACCATAACTCATCAGTTGAATCAAGATGTTTTTGCTTTATGAATTTTATGAATTTTATGTATTTGTAATATGCGATTCTCAGAGCGATTAAACCAAAATTCTTCTCTTAGTATGTGGGGCTTAGTGTTGCTTTTATTATTTCTAAGCTATATTTGCTTTCTTTCATTTTATATCAGCCTGAGGCTTTAGGATTTTATATAGTGAGTCTCTATAGTATTTGTATGTTTTTGCCATTCACTTTAAGTTGTTCATTTTTAGATGACTTATTTACTTCCAAGGTGAAGTACCCTTACTACCCATATTCATTTGAGATTTTTTCTCAGGAAGTCATTTAGGTTGCTTGGGTTAACTGAAGGTCCCATCATTTTTCTTAGATATAGATATAAAACCCTTCACTGGACACAGTGGCGAGGTAGTCCTTTACCCCTTTCAATTGATAATTTGGTGTCCCCTTGATTTGGGGTGCACGGTTGCTCAATGGGTTTTAACCTTCAAGAAAGGTCCTAAAAGATCATGTTGTTTCTTGTTTCAAGTGTTATTCTAGGTGAGTATGGCCCCTTATTGACTATCCTTGTCTTGTTGTTTTGAGAACTTAACAAGAGGATTTTCTATCATGGACCTTTTTAGAACTTTTTAACCAAAGATGATTTTAGCTTTATTCAACATGATGTCCTAATTATGAGAAGCTTAATTAATATACATATTATTTAGAGGTCATCATGGGAATCTAACCCTTATTTTCCTGATGATCCACCCAAAGGTTCTAATCGAGATTTTTATTGGTTATCAGGATAATCAAACCGTTGTTTTACTCGAGGATCCCAACCTAAGTATATGGTCAAGATATTTAAATTATCACGTGGGTTGAAGAATTTGTTTTTCTCAATAATTCAAGCTAGGAATCGAGTCAATGTATTTAAAGTTAGTTGCGAGGATCTAACTGTTAGGTACTTGATGATCCAAACTAAGGATTAAATTGGGGTATTCATAGGTAACCGAGAAAATCTAGCCATCATTTATTGATGACCCCAACTATTTTTTGAATCAAGATTTCCATATGAGATAGTGAATATCTAATTTTTTTACTAGAGGATCCAAACCTAAGGGTTGGGTCAAGATATATAAAATCACATTCTGGGTCGTAATGTTTGTTTTGTTTGATGGTTATAACTAAGAATAAGGTTAAGGTATTGATATGTGATCACGAGGATCTAAACGTTATTTACTCAATGATCCCAACTAAGGGTTAAATCGAGGTGTTCATAGGTGATCGGAAAGATATAACAATCATTACTCGATGATTTCAACTAAGGATTGAATCAAAGTATTCACAGGTTATCGCAAATTTCTATCCAGAATTTACTTGATAATCCCACATAAGGGTCGAATCGAGGTGTATAAAGTGACCATGTGGGTCGAGATATCCTTGATTGCTAACTTAAAGCTTGGGCCGTAACTTTACCACCATGACCTTTTAAGCCTATCCAACATGACTCGATAACCTGTTTCAGGAATTGAATCAAAGTTTGACTAGAATGGCCCATTAGTCCTATCAATTGGACTTGATAACACATATGCGTGATTGGATAGAGGTTTAACTAGGATAACCTCTTATGTCTATCTATTAGACTTGATAGTCAGTCTGATGGACGGAGGTTGGTTATATGAGGAATTGAATCGAGGCTTAACCTGGTGACCTCTTAGTCCTATCCACTAAACTCGATAACCTGGTTGAGGAATTGAATCGAGGTTGTACCAGGGGGACCCCTTAGGCATATCCGCTTGACTCGAGAACTTGTTAGGGGTTTTGATCAAGTTTTACTAGTACGTCACCTTAGATCAAGCTTTTTCGACTGGATTTCCCATCTAGGGTTTGAATCAAAGTTTTCTTATGGTGACCCCTTAGGCCTATCCTACTGGATTTGGTAACTAGGATGTGGGTTGAATTGAGATTTACTTGTGGTGTACCCTTAGGCTTAGCCCACCATACTCGATTAAAATTTTATGCACTGTATTAAGATTTCATGCGGATAGATAAATAAGCAGATAAATAGAAGCTTTGCCAGGAAAAAACATAACTATATTGGGGAAACTATGTAAACACATATACAATAAATTGAAATTTTCCTACGTTATTCCTTAGCGAGTGTGTTGTAAAACCGAATCATATTTAGTAATAAAACCTTTACCATTAATTAGTAAGTTGGAATCTACATTCTTTTTTGCTTGGGCCACCTCGCATTTATAGTTTCATAATATGGATTATTCGCCTATGTGCTTCCTTAGCATAGTTCATGAGGATCTTCTCGTCATGTGAAGGATTACCTTATGATGCTTGATTTTCTCTGTATGATTGCTTTGTTTGATGTTGAGATTCTTTCAAAATTTCCTTTTGCATTAAGTGTGATACTTGTCTTTGCAGTATTTTATACAATCGTATTGGCTAGTCCGCTCGTCAAAGTCAACCTATGGGGAGAACTGCGGTTTTTGCATTGTAATACTCAGTATAGTTTGTTGGGGGTTTCATTGATGGTAGGTGGTATCTCAATGAGTTGTGAAACTTTGTTTCCCGAAGACATCGCGAATATGATATAATAGATTCTACCATATTAAAATAATATAAATTTGATTGGGTTATTTTAGTTGATTAAAGGTGTTTGTGTTGGATTAACATGAGTTAGCATGTATAATCTTAGCAAAGACAAACAATAATTGTATGAAAATGGAACATAGATTACTTAAATATTGGTAATAATAGAATGCACAAGAATTGGATACTCTTTGTTGCAAATGATTAAGGCATACAATATAATATTACATTGTTTCATTATTTACGTATTTCAACTCCTACTTATAGAGTTAATTTGAGAAGCTACTTCAAAACTACCTCCCGTTAATTAACACACGATGCCTTGATAGTGGTTGGTGTAGCGGTTAATCTTGAATCACGGAATCAAGATCCATGTTAATTCATCCTTCAACCACCAACCGCTTAGACGAGTTGGGTTGAGCGATGTACCTACTACCCTCGTGTTTGACAAGGATATGTTTGAGGGTATCATACGTTGGAAGTTTAATTTCCTTGCTTTTCGTAATTTCTTTTCGTACAAAACATTATTTCTCAAAATTTGAGGTATTTTCTCCCTATCATTACCGTAAGGCCATTACTGATCGGTGATTTTTAAACAATCTTTCTTAAATTGTTTACAAAATTAAACAATGTCGATAACGACAATCACTATTATAATATTGAAAATAATAATTTAATCTTACAACAAGCTTATAATGTAAAAAAAAATATATGAAGAAAAAACCCAAAAAAAGGATTTGTCTAGTACATCTGGTCCAAATTTGCATCTCATCTCGTTTGTTAGAGTGTTTTTAAGCATGCCGTTTTTAGCTAAAAAATTGGCAAACAAACATCCATTTAAAATTAATCTGAAGTAGGCTTCTTGATCGCGTTTCGACCACCGCCTTCTGGAAAGGCGGTCATTTGATGACCATCTTTCCTTAATAGTAGATTATCCACTTATTTTGTGATTTTAAGGAAAGACGATTATTCAATGACCGGCTTTCCTTAAATACAAATATCAACCTATTTCATTTGATATTATACTAAATGCGATTTATGCCTTTTTTTTACCCTCGTCTAACCAATTTCCTCATTTTCATTTATCCAATTAATAACTTTCATATACTTGTTCTCTTAATAACAAATATATAAAGCTTTCATATAACACTAACACCAACTTCAGTTACACATCAATTAAGTTTATATATTTGATTCATGAATATATATATCTATATATGTATTATCTTTTCCATTTGCCGATTTTATAACTTAATATCTATCTTTTAAATAAAACTATTGGACTCCACCTTTTATATTTTCTAGAATAATATCTTAAACTTATCTTTATCACTTTAATAGTATATTATTCAATTCATTCATGATTTAAGGAAAAAAATTATTATAATAACTTATTTAATCAATTTCTATATATAATTATCAAATTATATATATAAAAATTAATTAGTTAATTATATATTATATATTAAGAAACAAATTAATATATTTAATAAATATATATCACTAACAGCCTGTACATAAATGGATTGTTGCGTATGTGGAAGAACATGACAGCATGTTCATTAAGCATATTCCAAGAAGTTTGAATAGGATGGAGGAAAGAGTCGCGCAGAAAGCTAGAAAACGGTCTTCGATGAGTGATCAACAACTTCAAATTGCTTTTCTTTTTACTCAGCTTCGGATTGGCTAGGATATTACTGGGTTACTTTTTGTACTGATTAAATGAATAATTTAAACGTCTCTTAAAAAGACGATTATCGAAACGCGGTTAGATTCCAAATTATTTTTGAAGTGCTTGTTTTTTTATGTTGTAGCCAAAAAGTACCATTCTTAAAAAAATCAGTTTATCAAGCTGCTAGGGTAGTATGCACAGTATTATTTAAACTCCATAAGTGATTAATTTTTAAAAGGATATATGAAAAAATTAATATAAATACAATAATATTTGTTTAAGACATCGATGTGGAAATAATCACTCCGTGATTATTGGAGTTCTTCTTTCTTTACTCCCATGTGTATGATATATTACATCATATTAGTAACATTAATCACATCAAAATACAAATTTTTATTATTCTCCTTATGAAAACTAATAACATATTTGCAATATAATTTGGCATCGACATAATTTAAATAAGCCTAATCTTGGTACTTTTTCAACCAAATTTATTATTTCTACACCACATCTTATCTTTTATCAAATTGGTCATGATGAATCTAACATTTAACCCAACCATGTCAATTATGTGTAACCTTTGGGCCCTCTCTTTACACCATATAAACTTCATATATACTATTCTATGTAATCTAGATTACATACCGATAGGTAACTAACCAAACCGGAGAGATGAATTTAAGCACATATAAACCAAAACAAATTTTTAAATTTTGTATTGTTTTTTTTGCTAGAAATCATTTTAACTTAAGTAAAACTCAATTCTAAATTTTTTTTAATTACTTAATTGATATTCTAACCTAGTATCAACTATTCATCTATAAAACAAAATAATTTTCTAAATAAAAATTAATGATTTTGTAATGTGCTAGGTAATTTTTTAAATATTATTATTATTTTTAATTATTATTATTTTTTAATTGTTATTATTATTAGTAGTAGTAGTAGAGTTTTTTTGAAGTATGACATGTTCTGACTGGAAAATTAGTAAAGAAGCACCCATTTAAAAATAATTTGAAGTTTGTAACTCTGGTCACGTTTTGACCACTGTCTTTTTGATAGACTCAGTGATCCTTAATACTCCCTCCATCCTAAAAATAATGTCCACTTAACTTTTCACATAAATTAAGAAACACGTTTATTACCTCCACCGTTACTAAAATACCCCTAATAAAGTGTCTTGATATAAAAATATTCATTGGAAACATAAATTTAGATTTTTTAGTAAAGATAATAGTGGAAAAAGTTGAAATAAAGTGTCTTAAAATTCTATGTGGAAATTATTTTTGGGACACTATTTTTAGTAAGTGAGATTTTATTTTTGAAACAGAAAAAGTAATAGATTATTCACTTAATCCATGATCCTCCAATTACCACCTTTTTTTAAAATAAAAATACCCATATCTTAATAAATTCTATTTTTGTCACTTTTTTGCCTTTCTCAAACCACTTTCTCCATTACTATCATTTATCCATTTAATAACTTCCTTATACTTATTCTCTTAATAACAACTATATAAAGCTTCCATATGACATCTACCTAAATCACACATCATCTCATTTTTTTATATATTTGTTTTATGAATAGATTTCTATTTCTGTATTATTTTTTCAACTTACCAATATTACCAATATTATAAACTAGTATTTTTCAATTGAATAAAACTAATGGACTCCATCATTTATCTTTTCTTGAATAATATCTTAAACGTAATTTTATCACTTTATATGATTATATATTTATGACTATTAATATAAATTGTAACGTCTCACCAATATTCGACATAAAGGTTTTCTAATTAATTGAATAAAAGGTAACAAAAAGGAAAAAGGAAAAGAAACTATTTTAAAGTGATCAGATGTCTTGAATGAAGAAGTGTTAATTATACAAGAATAAATGAAATGGTGATATATATCCACTCAGTATATTAATTTGTTTCTTAATATAATATTGAATGGATATATATCACCGTTATCCGACCACCCACATGCAGTGGCGGACCTACCTTAGGCCCGGGGGGGTTCAAGCCCCCCCTCACTTTTTCAAAAAAAAAAAACTTTATCCTATATATTCATAATTTGTTATTGCAAAAAAAAAAAATTAAAATTTTGTGAGTCTATTAATTTTTTTAACCCTATTTGATACATTATTTTATATAAGTTGTACATTATTATCTCTACAAACATCACTTTAATCAAATTTACAAATAGTTTTGGATCTATTTCACAGCCACAATCCATTTCTTTATAAAAATTAAAAAATTCGGTAAGTTTTTTTTAATTGAATATTTTTATAAGAATTTAGATAATTGTATGTGAATTATTAAATTTTATATACGAATTTAAACTTTATTAGTAAATTATTGAATGGGAATTTAATTTTTCTTTCATATAAATAAAATAGTTAATGCGTTTCTTAAATTTTGGTTCTTTTAATTTAATCCATCACCGAAACTCTCTAGAAGTCTATGCTACATAGTACATAGGGAAGGAATTAGTATTACTAGTATTTACATTGATTACATAAAACGTATTTTAATATTGATATTTACGTAAATATTGTACTAGTATTAAATAACTAAAGAAATGAAAAGATATACCCAAGTTTACTATACATTTCAAAAGTATTTTTCATATCTCAAGCCCCTCCTCAACTTTTGTCCTGGATCCGCCACTGCCCACATGCCACATTTGTTGGAGAGCACTTCTGAATCAGCAGATACAATTTCGACTTTGCCCATATGTTTCCATTGAAAATTTACCATATTTTGAATCATGTACAAAGCTGGAGCTTCTCCAAAAAAATTCCAATTAGACAGTGTTTCGAAGTAATTTCTCTTGCTTTAGCAACTCCCTTTGGTGGCTTTACCATAAATTTTCCATTAACCATCTCCGGTTTGAAATAGGGAAGTTTCATATTTTCCTTAACTGATTGAGCAAAATATTCAGCCCATTTAGTTTTTTCTTTAATAGACGTTGAAATATTGATTTCTGGCTCTTTCATAACCTGTAGGGTTTCAGATTCAACAGCAGTTTCAAGAACAATCTCGTCTTCTGATTCAACTTCTTCAACAATAGGGTTAGGAGCTCTTTTTCTTTCTGTTTAGGAATTGGGTTTTAAGAACCCTAACCTCTTTTTCATTAACCTTGGTATCACTGAGTTGCTCCTTGTTTTGTGCAAAACTATTACTTACTATAAAAACTGGCTACGTCAGTATGTATTTAACCACATCTGCTCTATTTCTTCCACCTTCTTGTTACGAACAACACTCTTTCTACCCTTGGGAGGCATGGGTTTTTTCTGAAAAAACAAATGGATTAAAAGAAAAGGAAAATCTAAAATAAAAGTGTAATTTTTTGTGGAGAGTAAAAGGTTAAGGGTTGGATTTTGGGAGTGGTGGTGGTGGGGCAGTGGGAGGCGGCGTCGGTAGCAAAAACCTCAAGAGTTTTTTCCATGAAGGAAAAACTCTAGAGAGAGAAAGCAAGAGAGTAGGGAGAGCATAATTTTGACCCCTAGATATTTTGTTCAACTCGTTCTTATCAATACTAAACCCTACCCTCCCCAATAAAACCTATGGTCAAAGTACCGTCGTAACCAAGTCTCCCTCCGTAACCCAAGTTCTAGCACACTATCGACTCTAACACACCTCAACATGCCCATAGGATGTCTCAACCACTCCCACTTACCATACGCCATCACATAAGTCAATGAATTGAAAGAAAAGAGGACTATCATGCCTGGCTTTGTCGTCGACGTTTGTTTTGTAGTCACAGTCTTGTCGGTGGTCTCGTGTTGGGCATTCCATCCCTGAATAGTGCATGCTCCACGCCTAAGGTTTCTATGTCTTCGGTGTTCAAAGTCGATCCTAAAGTCATCTCCACCTTGTAAAATTCCATCTGTAGATAAACCCATCTTCGACCAACACTACTACCAAATTAAACTTACGTCTCCGCAGCAAAAATCAACCAGCATGAAAGGGAATTGATGCCTTTGGACTAAGAAACCCCTAACTGAAAACCCTAAAAATTTGCCCTAAATTGTCTGAAATCGCACCTAGGAATGTGTACTATATAACCTTCTAAAGAATATTTGTCAATAAAAAATATTTAGATTGGATAAATATTTAAAATTTGAAAATAAATTGATAAATTTTATTATTATTATACAAATCGATAATATATCTTTAAAATGTATAAATATTTGAGAAAACAATTAAATATTTAAAAAAACTTTTAATATTATTTTAAATTATATAAATATAAAAAGTTCATTGAAAAAATTAATTAGTTAACTAGCATAGAAAAAGTATACAAATAAAGTAAAAGTATAAATTTAAATAATTGAGAATTTGAAATTGGATAGATGTTAAAGCAAAGTTATTATATAGAGTTAAAATTCAAGAAAAAGTAATAGTTTTACTCTAGAATGTGTGCTATCAAATTAGGTACATGTTGGTTTTGCCTAATTCCTAACTCCTATATAAGACCGAATGTTCCTACCCAACAATCTAAAAATCAGTTCTTACAAATATTACATTTGAACAGGTAGGTGATAATAATTTAAGAATCTATCTAATGGCTAAACCTTGTAATAATGGTGTCAAAGTCACAAACTCACAAGTAGTGGTGGTTATGGTGCCTCTACCAGCACAAGGCCATCTCAATCAACTCCTCCAACTTTCTCTCCTTATTGCATCACACAACATACCTGTTCACTATGTCGGCACCGCCACCCATAACCGCCAAGCACAGCTTCGAGCTCACCGGAATGAAAACTACCCTGATAGTTCCATAGCAAACATTCACTTCCATGAATTTCCTATGCCATCTTTTGCAACACCACCTCCAAACCCGAATTCCTCAAGTAAATTCCCTTCACAACTAATACCAAGTTTTATAGCATCCTTAAATCTTCGCGAACCTGTTTTAGAGATGCTGAAGCAACTCTCAAGAGATTCTAAAAGAGTGATTGTGATATTTGATTCTCTTATGGCTTGGGTTGTTCAAGATATTCCATCAATACCTAATGCTGAGCCTTATTGTTTCCAAAGCGTTTCAGCTTTTTGCGTTCTCTCATTCCATTATCAGGTTACAGGAGGCAATTTTCCAAATGGAGCTGGGATTATACTAAAAGATCTACCATCAAGGGAAGAATGTTTCACACCTGAATTCTTGGAATTTAGTAAAATCCAGTTCCAGGCAAGAAAGTTTAATTATGGAAACCTTTATAATACATGTAAAGTTATAGAAGGTCCATTTCTTGATATACTAGCAAAAGAAAATGTCTCTGAAACAAACAAACAATGGGCTATTGGTCCATTCAATCGTGTAGCCATATCTACCTCATTGAACACAAAGAAGAGCCATCATGAATGCTTTGAGTGGCTTAACAAGAAAGAGCGAAACTCAGTAATATTTGTTTCGTTTGGTACGACTACTTCATTACCTGATGAACAAATTCAAGAAATAGCGATAGGCTTGGAACAAAGTGAACAGAATTTTATTTTGGTAATAAGAGAAGCAGATAAAGGAGATGTATTTGTTGGAGAAGATAGAAAAGTTCAACTTCCAGAAGGTTATGAAGAAAGAATCAAAGGGAAAGGATTTATTATTAGAGATTGGGCACCACAACTAGATATTTTGGGACACCCTTCAACAGGTAATTTTATTTTGTTAATCTTTTTATATTATAAACTATTACCTTTTATTTATTTTATTGCATATACATGATAACATGATGGACCAAAAAACCAAAAAATAGGTGGTTTTATGAGTCATTGTGGGTGGAATTCTTGCATGGAAGGGATTAGCATGGGTGTACCAATTGCTGCTTGGCCAATGCATTCAGATCAGCCACATAATGCTCTACTTGTGGCAGAGATATTAAAGATTGGTGTTATTGTAAACAAATATTGGACCAGAAACACTGATGATCATCAAGATATTGTTAGGTCAAAAATAATCGAAAATTGTGTTAAAAAATTATTGGCTTCACCTGAAGGGGAAGAGATGAGGCAAAAGGCTGTACAACTCAGTAAGGCTGTTAAAGAATCAATAATGGAAGGGGGTACTACTCAAAAGGAAATGGATTCTTTCATTTCTCACATAACTAGATAAAAAATTTAGATTTTTTCTTCCCATTGCTGGTTTATAATGTTCTAAACCTTCTTTTTAAGTATTACAGTTATTATTATTATTATTATTGCAGGGGAGAAATAGCATAAATGTTTATTATATTCATAAGATTAATGTGACCATTGCTGTATTTTTAGTCGAAAGATCAATGAGACCATTGCATTCAAGAATGTTTGTTTGAGGATTGATATATAATTACTTATATATATGAGTGAAGTAGTTTTTAATATTAAAATACAACATATTTTCTAAATATTATCTAGATAAATTCTTATATTATGAGGTTAATAAAAAAAGAATATATTAAATATGATAGTGACAACACAATATTCCACAAGAAAGAAAATCATGAATATAAATGGACAATACTTTTGTAACAAAGCTAGGTAAAGATTCCAGTCAAATGAAACCAACTAATGCGTGGTCACCATTTCTTAGTGACAGCTACCCACTTGCCCTCCAGATTGGAAGAAATAATACGTAACTACTTCGATATTTTCATGTCAATTCTTCTGAATGACTATTTTTTTTTCTTTTTTTGTTCCAAGAATTGAATGACTATTCATTTCCTCTTTTTATGTCCTATACAGTGTACTTTGGGATATCATTTGGATGTATCAGAGCAAGTGAGTTACGTAAAAAGTGAATAGAAAGTATAAAGGGGCAATTATATATAATAGAGCTCGCAATATATGAAACTACAAAATAAAGCTTACTCCCAAAAATTCTATTACAATCTAATCAATATAAAGCAAAAAACCAAAAACACCCCTCCCTCTCTCTTATACACTAAAGAAAAAACAAAAACCTAAAACAAATTCCCCTATACGGTTCGATGCCCACTTTCATTCTCTCTTTGTGCTCTCTGTAATTAAACCCTCCCCACCATTACTGCCCCCCCCCCTCCCCCTCCCTCTACCCATAACTGTGACGCCCCCCTCCCCCTCCTCTTCCTCCCTCTTCGCAGCCCCACCATCCCACCCCCACTGCAAGACGAGCCCTTCACACCTTCCCATCTGGAGCCGCTGTAAGGATCCCTTCCCTGCTGTGAACCAAGCCGTCGCTGCTGCCTCCAGATCTGACCACCACACTTGAAACTCGATCTACCTTCCTCTGCTGCAAGCGCTTATCTCTGGCGCATGTCCAGTCCTCTACTGCAACACCGGCGCCTCTCCAGTCCTCCACTGCAACACCGGCGCTCTGATCTCCCGCGCCGCCATCATTCGCCACCACCATCGCGGCTGTGACGAGCTCGAAAACTGCCGCTCCTATACAAGACAAACACCAGAAACCGAGCCTCCCTGCTGCAACGAGACTCCTTTCTCCTCCACACCATTGACGCTGTTCCGTGTTCTCGATCTAACCACCGCTGTTCTGTTCTCGATTCAGTTTGATGTTTCTTTTTTTTTACATGTTTGGTCCAGCGAGTGTCCAGCCCATTATGGGCTTTCTTAAACTGCATAGGTCCAGCCCATTATGGGCTATAGCCTGTTTTTAAAAAAATGTTTTTTTAAGTTTTTTTGCCCAGTCATTTTTTGGTCCAGTAATGGTCTAACCGTTGTTTGTCCAGCCCAGTTTTAATATAAATGTACCATTGTTTTTTAATATACCCCAATCTTTTTTTTAAATGTTAAATTTTTATGATTCTTATTTATCCCGCCCTAGTGTCTAGTCCATTTAGCGTCTAGTCCATTATGTCCAACCATTTAGGTCTATACATTAGAAATTAGAGATTAGTAGTAGTATTTTTTGTTTTAAAAAATTTAAACTCTAATCTTCTTTGTTACTTTTGCAGGTAAAAACTAAACACTAATGAAACACTAATTACACACTAAGCTTGAGGAATCTTTATAAAAATATTAATGTAGAAAAGAGAATTCAAGCACTACACATATGTATAGCCCTTACAGTATAACCTTGGACATATTTGATGCATTATGTACATACCAATTGGTACTTGGACAATTAGATGGACAAAATCCCGTTTGGACATATTTGATGCATTGTTTACAGCCCTATTGGTACTTGGACAATTAGATGGACGAAATCCGGTTTGGATATGGACACCTACAATTGTAATTATATAAAAATTAATTTTACTTAACTTAACAAACTAAAAAATTAACATAGGTCTGTACATGTGGGTACAGATTCATCCGTTAAATAAAAAGAACAAAGAAAACGAATTACTGGAAAAAGAAAAGAATAAAAAAAAATGAGGAGGAGAGAGAAACAGATACAGGGGGTATTATAGTAAAACTGCATGGTGTCTTGATCTAGTTAGGCTTTAATTAGAAGTATTATGGGGTTGGGGTTTAAAACCTAAGAGGGTTGAAAATTGGGCTTCAATTAGTAGTTTCCTCAAGTATAAAACAGTAACATCTACTATGCAAATTTTTTTGGTGATTGTATTTATATACCCTGCACTTTTTTTTGCTAACTGACAACTTATTTTTGAGAGATGTTTGGATAGGTCTACAGTTCTCTCTACCATACAAATTTTTAGTTTCCTCCGAGATTTGTTCTGCCAACAATGCTGTTACTTTCAGACTCCCATTACTCACTTCCCTCATATATATCTAGAATGGTGTTGGTTTAATTATGTGTCCTCAGTTTAGGATCTGACTTTGTCTTTACTTTTTTTAACCTATGGATTATGCCGATTGATGTAATTTTGTTGTAAATATTGGTCCTAAATCTTTAATATAAGTATATTACTAAAGTTAACATACGTTTCCAGGCAGTGAAAGAAAGGATTATCAACCCAAAGTGACCACGGCCTATTGTTTTTGTTACTAAGAGTCCACTTAAAATATTAGATAAATTGGGACAAAAATGTCCTCTTTCAACACACGTGATAGAGAGTGGAAGCTATAGAATCTCTATCATTGGGAAACACACGCTCCATAGAAACCCAAAAGACTATTAAATTGAATTATGTAAATACATTCATCTGTAATATCCGTGAAACATGACACATCCTCCGTAATTGCAGCATAAATGAAACAAATATCCAAAAGCCAGCTCAAATAAAAGTGGCCACGTAAGACGAAGCCCCACGGGAATGTGGCATGACAAAACCCCTACAAAAACCACCCAGAATAACTTCAACAGCGCCGAAGAAAGAAGCTATTGGAAACCTAGTTGCCCGCTCAACGCAGAGTCAAACACGGCTCATCAACGGGTCTTCTCCGACATAAATTTTGGCTAAGACTCACGCACCTTCTGTAACCGTGTTAATAGCATTGTTCATCGCCTAAACACTTTCTCTAACATTCTCTATTTTTTTAGGGTGGCATGTGTTTGTTCAAAAAGTTCAACCTTTAAGGGATCTAGCAGCGAAGTCACCGGTGGCAGCTGGGAAGCGTGTGCGAGTTAGATTACATTCTAAAATAATGTCGACAAACAAAACTGATGATGGAAGATTTTCTAGACCATACATAGATGAGGGCTTGGAGACGCGAGCTTCGAGATGAGGCCGCCGTGTAGCCTAGTGAAGAAATCTTGTCGGGCAGCAGCTAGAAAAAAAAGGAAATGTTCGCAAACTATTTTCCCTCGTTTTGATAATGTGTTACGTCGATTCTGGCGCTTTCATTCAGAATAGTTATAACTGGACTAAACTATGACTATTTTTTTGATTTCTTTTATGTGTGCGAGTAGGTATTGTAAGCTAAACTTAAAAGATAAACAAACAATATATATAGTAACCATACAATGTAGATATGTGTAAAGAATAAGGGAGGGGAGTAGCGACGATCAAAAAGTTACCAGTTCAATAAAAATTTATTGAGACATTCGTGATTTAGAAGTCAATACACTAGGCTACATACATTCATTCTATCTGAAGAAATAATTTACAAAATGGACCAATGTATTGCACTAACGTGAAAAGAGGGTTAACTTTATAGTTAGACTAACATGTTGTGTCACTCTATCTGAGTGGCTGAGTTTGTTTGTTAGGGTAGTTTGTAATTACTAACCAGTTGGTTTGATGTGTATTGTATAAGCAACACCACATGGCGGTATAAATTATTTTTCGAGTGTTGAATGAAGACAAAATAATATATTTAACAAAACAAAATCGGATACAGAGAAACCCAAAAACACATTACTGTACAAAATAACTCACCCGAAATTCTGAAAATACAAAAATGAAACTAACAAAGTCGAACGTAGAAAATCAATACTACTCCCTCCGTTCCTAAAAGGTTGTCACATTTGTTTTTGTACACAAACTAAGAAATATCATTTATCATTCATGTAATTAATAAAATGTCCTCCATAAAGTGTCTTGAAATCTTAAATATTTATTGAGAACATATATTATAATATTTAATTAGGGGTAAAGTGATATAAAGAAAAAAAAGTGTCTTGATTTCCTAAAGTAACAACTTTTTAGAAACACCTATTTTTAGTATAAGTGACAACTTTTTGGGAACAGAGGGAGTATATAAGTTCAGTATTAATGGTAAATTCTCATGAAAAGAATAAAAATAATACTAAGTCTTTTGAATTTTCTTGGGGACCCCTAAGGACTAGCACAAACGTCCATAAAATTCTACAGGTCTGCAAGTAAAATTCTATTGGGCTGATGGAAAACACACATTAATAGAATTACTCGAAAAAGTAATTTACCTTGAAAAACTATATTGCACTACCCAGGAGCTGATCAGTAAAGGTACATCAATATGTATAACATACAAATAAATGCAAAAACAACGTATATGATCGAGCTGAAGACTAACATGATAATATGTACAACATAACAGTTCATATTCTACTGGGAAAAAATCACATACAAATCACTATAAAAACAGCCTTATAAACACAAAGACACAAAAATATGAAAACGGTGTTTGTATTAGACAATCAGCCCATTATCCTTTCATGACTCAGCCCATCAAAATAACATAGGTCATCGCCGGTCACTACACTGTTGACATCCCCCCTAACAAATCATTATTTATCCTTTGAAACATGTAGTAATTAGAATGCTAATACACCTATGAAGATATTTGTGTTGATAAACGAACATATTATATCTGAGAAACAATGCAAATTATTGTGGAAGATAGTATCTAATATATTTGGCTTCAATGGTACATCAAGACTATATTACCTTGGTAGGAAGCCTGTAACGCAATTCAAGGATGAGCAGTTTATGTTGGTTGGAAAAAATAGACGCTTATGTAATTAAAAAAAATTATTTAAGAATAGATATTAATATGATATTGATATCCTTAATAATCGTAATGGTAAGTTAGAGATATAATTACCCATTTTAAATTCTTATATTAAGTAAGTAAATATTATATATTATTTAGCGGTAAAAATGATAGAATGAATTTGCTATAAACTATTTGACCATTTTTAAAATAAAATATTTAGATGAGTTTGTTAAAATAGAATATGTTGGGTTAAGATCTTTACAATCTACTATTTTCCATTGGGTTAAGATCTTTCAGATCTACTAGTTTCCATCCAGTACGATTTACGGGAATTTGATTCAAGTAAAAGAATATAAAAAATATATAACAAAAGAAATTAAATTTTAATATGATATTTTAATCAAAAAGATTATTTTAAAGCATTTATATTAAAAATATTTGAGGAATTAAATAATAATAATAGATATATTATTATTATAGGAATAATAAAATACACATGGATAACCTAGCTTGATTTATCTGGAAATATACATAAGAAGGCGTGTATATCCCCGTGTGAAAGTCCTAAAGGGGGGGGGTGAATAGGATTACTAATAAGATTAATGCCTAATTAAAAATCTTTTGGACAATTATAAGTATTAGAGAGAAACTACTAAGTTAACTAATATATCAAACTCTTATGGGATCATGCAATGGATATGCTAGAGGTTCGATATATAAGTGATACAAGTAAATCGAGATTCTATTCTCTTACTACTCTAGATGACCATAGGTTTGATTAACTAGATAATGATTACTATGATAATTATACTATCATATAATCAAACATATAAAGTGCGGAAAGTAAATATAGTAGGGATAGAAAGTACACGACGATGTATAGTGGTTCGGTTATCCCTACATCCACTACCTAAGGAAGCCTCCTTAGGATTTCAAACTTTTCACTAAGCTCCCATGTCTCTCTTAACCGGGTCGAGAACACAATAACCCTTACAACCTCTTCGATACCACGAAGGACAAACTCTTGTGCTATCGCAACACAAGGACACCGAGTATACTCCCGATACTCTAATTCTCTATTAATCTATCTATTACAATAACTAGACTTAAGAGGATAAATGTAAGTGTTTAAAGGGTGAAACAACTTTGCTAATAAACTCCTAAAGAGATGATATAACTCTAAGCTTAAAACTTCTCTTGAGTTGATTGAACTTTGAAGCTCCTTGGATTAACTCCTTGGTTGAGTAGATATAACAAGTTGATTGATCAAGCTTGGATTGATTCTATGTTGTCTTGAGACCTCTAATTGATGTGTAAGAATGATTAGAATTGGATTAGTAAGAGGTGGTTTCTTGAATGTGATGAAACTCTCTTTTATAAGCATTTCTGACCCTTGAGCGGTATACCAGTGAAATGGGCGGTATACCGGCCATGCTTGTCTTCTAGTCAACGGGAAAATCCACGTGGCTTGTGACCGTTGGGCAACGAATCTTTCCTGGCGGCATACCGGTCCTAGGGGCGGTATACCGGCCCACCTAATCAATTTCCTTGAAAAATAAAGTTAAACATAAGGAGAAATAGTGTTAAGTTAGGGCAAGTATAAAGCACTATTTCGGGGGTAAGTAAAACACGATTTGGAAAATATTAAAACAAGATTAAAAGGACGTTAGGCCAACAATCTCCCCCTTTTTGATGTTTGACAAATCGAAAACACAAGTTTGCCAATAAAAAGTTTTTAACAATGAATTCTTTCAAACGAGTTATCGATCGGTAAATGGAGTAACTCCCCCTTACTCTATGCATAATAAATATGTTTAGTAAATCATTTCATTTAAAAACTCCCCCTTACATAAGGCATAATAACAATGCAAATTTGTGTTCAAAGATACTTTATGGTTTATAAAACATTTAAGTTTGTATCTTTGATCTTTCTCCCCCTTTGTCAACAACAAAAAGAGTTAGTGAACAAATTTAGAATAAAAGAAAAGTCTTTTAGGGGTGAAAGCGTAATTTTTCAAAATTTGAGGGAATTAGTTGTAAAAATTTATATTTTGAGACACATAAGTACCATTTTTCAAATTTGAAAGAGTTTTTAAAAGATTAAGTCTTTAAAAAGGAAATTTTATCATCATTTTTTAAAGAAAAGATATTGAGGTCAAATTAAATATCGAGGGACCATTGTGCCATTTAAACAATTAGAAACTTAAAAACACCTACATCACCAAGAAAATATTAGCAATATAAATATCACAATACAATATCCAAGAATTAATATGGAGGAGCATTTATCCAACAAGGAGGATTAAGTTAGCAAAGTTTCCTATAAGAGGTAACCAAGATTAGTGACGAGTAATATGTAGCATAACTTACGGGAATAGCAAAAAGAAAGTTACAATACTACAAGATATAATGAACACATTTTTAATCAAAGATCCACCTTCAACCTAAGCATTTGAGTTTTAAAGATAATTACAATGAAAAAAAAACTCCCCCTTTCAAAATACATAGGGTTTTTGTTCCTATTTGAAAAAGTTTAACTAAGATTTTCTCCCCCTTTGTTAATAACAAAAAGAACCTAAGACAGGGTTTAAAAAAGAACGAGGGGTAAATACTAATTTTGAAAAGTAAAGGGGCTAAGATGTATTTTTCCCAAACTATAGGATTCAAAAACCAATTTTAGAATTATAGGAACCTAAATGCAATAGTTCAAAATTTTAGAGACCGAAAAGTAAAATCCAAATTGTTGATAAAAGAATCAAGACACATTTTTCAAAAGTTAAGGATTGAGGTACAATTTGCAAACATTTGGGACCCAAATGCAATAGTTCAAACAATAGGGACTATGAAGCTAATTTTTGAAAGACTTTATGGTCTTAAAAACAATTTTTTCAATACTCTAGGGTCCTAAGTGCAATTTGTATGAATGAAAGGGATGAAGATGCAATTTGTAATGATTTGAAGAATAATAACACCTATATCATCAAGACAAACGTTAGCACCTATATCTCAATAAGATAATATCCATAATGACCAAATAACCAAAATAGAAAAACATTCAAAACACAACTAAATAACCAAATATCCAATATCCATAACAAGATTAATACATCCAAATAACTAATAATCCAAAAATCCAAAGCATAATGAAAGATACCCAAATGTTCGAATATCCAACAATTACACAAACTAAAAGATAACAAACGATAGTTCAAACCTAAAACCAAACTAGATAAAATCATAATCAACTAGAAACCAACAACCTAAAAACTAAAGGAGTTCAACAATTTAACCAAAGTAAAAACGAAACTAAATGAGATAACATGAAAATTAAAAACACCCAACATAAAAAATCTCAATCTAACGCTCCTCACGAAGAACCGCAACATCGCTTCTCAAGCATGAAACTTCATCTATAATATTTTCAATCTTAGTCTCCAAAGATGTAAGCTTGCTTTGCACAAAGTTAACAAAACGGTCAATAGTAGCTTCGATACGTGATAAACGGGAAGAATCATCATTTCTAGGAGGATTGGGAATGGGTTCAACTTGGATAGGAGAGTTAGGAATAGGTGGACCCGTGAGACGCGAAGAAGATGAAAGGATATTAGAGATAGTCTCTTGATCCCCAAAGTTGTTAACATGACTTTCCGGAATATATTCATCATTATAGATCACAAACTTCATTTTTCTAACGACTTTGTAATTGATGACCCAATTTGGGTTGAAGCTTTTTAAAAGAGAATTTTCGAGATTGAAACCAAGGTGATTGAAAATAACGGAAAGAGCTAAACCATATGGAACACTAGTGGTGTAAAGAAAAGCATGGTTGATCATTTTGATCATGATAGCCGGAAAATTGATTTGCTCATTGTGATAAATACGATAGAGAATGTAAGCTTCATAAGGGGATATAGTAGCATCGTGTTTATTTTTGAAAAATAACCCATTTAAAACAATTTTATAAGATATTTGAAAATCAGGTGTGAAATCATACGATCTCCAATGTTTAGAATCGGAATTAATTGAGGCCGGATTAATTAAATGTGATTCCATAAAGGCTTCAACAAGAGGAATAATATTATCATCAAGAAAACCCCAACCAATATTCCAAAAAGAGCTAAAACCCGAAGTTTTGAGATTAAAAACGGTGCTAAGAAGAGATTCATCGATTTTTACAATTTTCCCATTGATTTTTGAAGAAATGAAGTTCCTATCACAATTATAATGGAAATTTTTGTAGAATTCTTGGCAAAAACTAGTAGCTATATTTGATTCAATTGAAAGAAAAGGAATAAGCCCTTGAGAATCAAGAAGAGTGAAAAATCTATTACCGGATGGGAAAGCGGAGGATTCAACCTTTCTACCCGGTTGAATATCGAATGGCTTTGAAGGTGGAGGAGGATTTGAAGAGCTTCCGGTCTTCTTTCGTTTGGAGGATTAAAGAGCTTATTTTCTTGGACCCATAGCAAGAGATGGTGAAGATGATTAAAGGATATGGGTTTTTGAGAAGATTAATGGATGAAGAAGATGGGTAAGAGCCGATTTTGCAGAGAGAATTGCGAAGAAGATGAAGTTAGGGTTTAATGAAAGAGGATAATGGGTTTAAAAAGCTAAATAGATCGATTTCCGTCGCTTCAGAAAAACCCGACCGGTATGCCGCTGATGGGCCCGGTATGCCGGTCCAGTAAAATCAGTAAACAGCCCAAGCATCGTCGGTATGCCGCCGGGGAAGCCCGGTATGCCGCTCAAGCCTCGGTAATTGGGATAAAAATATGCTCGAAATCAACCCGAAACCTCCCCACCAGTTAGATAATGTAAAAATATAAATGGTACAATTTTTGTTTTTGGAAACTAGCAAGTAGAAAGGGTTAAAACAATAAAAACAGATAATTTCCTAAGAATCCTATACTTTCTTAAAAGTACAAAAAGACCCAACGTAAAAGCTAAATAATTTCAAGCAAAGAAGGGTGTAAAAATCTAAAAAATAATATCACTTATAAAAATAAACATATACACACATAATTAAGCACAAGTAAATACGAGATAAAGAAAGAAATCACCAGATTTTTCTTTTACGAGATTTAAGCGTCCTTTTGAATATTATTCCATTTTCTTGACGCTCAACACCTACAATGAATATTACTATGGTATCCGAGGTGGAGTGGATCCGGAAATATGATTAGTACTTTTTACGATCTATGTCGGTTTTTCCCACGAGGGTATTAAAGACCCGTATTCAAGTTGTTTGTGGTAATGACACGTAGAAATATGATGACCGAGTTTACCACAATAATTTCAAGTACTTCTTTTTCGAATAGAAATATCACGAGAATGTTTTGAACACAAATTTTTCTCGTTCTTTTGTATAACCAAATTTTCATCCAAAAATAATTTTTCTTTAAAAAGATCATTTGCATCAAATGGGGTGACATTTAAATAGGGATGATTTTCTAATGTTTTAAGAGCAAGGGAAAATGCTTCATCCAGTTTTTCAAAACCATCTATATTTTTCTTCATAAGATGTTGACTTTTATTTGAAGAGAAAATATTTTCGAAACATGGGTTTTTAGTATTTCCCAAAATATCATCTAAAGTAATACAACAATTAAAACAATTCTTTTGCTCAACTTTAGCCTTATTCAACATAAGGTTGTTCAAATGGATTTGAGTGTCCAGAATATTTAGAAGGGATGAAATATGCCTAATATCATCATAATTATATGGAGGTGACAAAGAGTTAGGATAGATTGCTACCTCATGATTTGGTTTAGGATTGTCATGAGATTCATCATGGATTATGCTTTCTTTTTCTTCGTCATTCTCGACAATACCATATAGAAACTCCAAACGATCCCAAAGCTCTTTTTCGGAATTACAATCTAACATTTGTGAGAAAATCTCTTTGTATATTCCACAAATTAGAGTGTACATCGGTTTTGCATTTTGAGTGAGCTTAGCATTATCATCATCGGTGAGTTCATCATAATCTTTTTCTTCTTGATTTAACTTAAGAACTCCCTCTTCATTTAACTCCTCTTTGTATGAAACGAATGGACCTTCCATAACAATTCTCCATTGATCGGGATCTTCGAATTTGATAAATTCCTCCATTTTTGTTCTCCAAGCAAAATAGTAAGTGCCTATAAAAATTGGAAGTCGGGTAGAAGACGACTCTTCCAAAAGATTAAATTCCATATCGTTTACTCTACTAACGATTAAGCTATTCACGTAGAGTTAGGCTTGATACCAATTGAAATTCCTAGAGGGGGGTGAATAGGATTACTAATAAGATTAATGCCTAATTAAAAATCTTTTGGACAATTATAAGTATTAGAGAGAAACTACTAAGTTAACTAATATATCAAACTCTTATGGGATCATGCAATGGATAAGCTAGAGGTTCGATATATAAGTGATACAAGTAAATCGAGTTTCTATTCTCTTACTACTCTAGATAACCATAGGTTTGATTAACTAGATAATGATTACTACGATAATTATATTATCATATAATCAAACATATAAAGTGCGGAAAGTAAATAGAGTAGGGATAGAAAGTACACGACGATGTATAGTGGTTCGGTTATCCCTACATCCACTACCTAAGGAAGCCTCCTTAGTATTTCAAGCTTTTCACTAAGCTCCCGTGTCTCTCTTAACCGGGTCGAGAACACAATAACCCTTACAACCTCTTCGATACCACGAAGGACAAACTCTTGTGCTATCGCAACACAAGGACACCGAGTATACTCCCGATACTCTAATTCTCTCTTAATCTATTTATTACAAGAACTAGACTTAAGAGGATTAATGTAAGTGTTTAAAGGGTGAAACAACTTTGCTAATAAACTCCTAAAGAGATTATTTAACTCTAAGCTTAAAACTTCTCTTGAGTTGATTGAACTTTGAAGCTCCTTGGATTAACTCCTTGATTGAGTAGATATAACAAGTTGATTGATCAAGCTTGGATTGATTCTATGTTGGCTTGAGACCTCTAATTGATGTGTAAGAATGATTAGAATTGGATTAGTAAGAGGTGGTTTCTTGAATGTGATAAAACTCCCTTTTATAAGCATTTCTGACCCTTGAGCGATATATTGGTGAAATGGGCGGTATACCGGCCATGCTTGTCTTCTAGTCAACGAGAAAATCCACGTGGCTTGTGACCGTTGGGCAACGGCTCTTTCCCGGCGGTATACCGGTCCTAAAGGCGGTATGCCGACCCACCTAATCAATTTCCTTGAAAAATAAAGTTAAACATAAGGAGAAATAGTGTTAAGTTATGGCAAGTATAAAGCACTATTTCGGGGGTAAGTAAAACACGATTTGGCAAATATTAAAACAAGATTAAAAGGACGTTAGGCCAACACCGTGGAATTAGTCGTGTTGCGCTCAAGCAAGCCCAGATCACCCACATACTCAAAAAAAGAAAAAAAATACATGTCAAATTAAAATGACATATAGTAAAAGTCAAGTAACACAGGACAAGATTAACCATTGATCTTCCTTTTATATATATATATATATATATATATATATATATATATATATATATATATATATATATACTAGATAAAACCCGTGTCTGAAGACACTAAAGCAAAAATGAATTCCGTTAACAGGAATCGAACCCAGGTTCAAAGAAAAAAATCGTGTCTGAAGACACTAAAGCAAAAATGAATTCCGTTGGCAGGAATCGAACCCATGTTCAAAAAAAAATTAATAAGTGGGGCCAGAATCAATCCTGGCCACCACTTATGTTTAGCCAGATTAAATCCTTGCCACCACTTATGTTTGGCCAGATTTAATCCTGACCAGCATTTATGTGGGTAAATCTGGACCGTAGAAAAAACTCTGAAATATAATATAGATATATATATATATTATAGATTATCTCGTAAAAAAACTTATATATATTATTGATTTCATTTTTTGAAAAGTTGTACTTTTTTTCATACATGAGATGTTTTAAAGCCGTTAAGAACAAGAAATTACAAACAGAACAAAAGTTCTTATTGGGGTTCTAGTACAACTCTAGCAGTTGCACATTCACTTCTATCTATTGTAATAAAACTCTAAGGAAAATCTAGAGGATAGACAAAATCAACCGGTTGTGTTTCCATTGTTGCTCCTTCTTTTGCCAATTTATCCGCGCAAAGATTTGCTTCCTAGAAGACATGATTAATTTAGATTTTGGGATAATTCCTTAACATTGCGCAACAATCTCTTATAATTGAAACAAAGGGACTACTTAAGTTCCCACCACCCTTCACTAGCACGTGGAACTTCCTCGAGTCCACCTAATGATGAGTCATTGAGCTCCCACCGCCCTTCACTAGCGCATGGAGCTCCTTCAAATCTGTTTCAATACTTAGCTCTAAATGACCTTTACTAATAGACCATATTAAGCCAAAATGAAGCGCAAATACCTCCGAAACAAGAGGAGAATCAAATATACATGCACTAGTAAAACCTGTGACACACGAGCCATTCTTATCCCTAATTACACCTCCAATACCTACAACCCCTTTCTCCACAATAAAACTTCCATAGATATTTAATTTAAATCCTTCTAGTGGCTTGAACCACTTTACCATTACAGTTCTAGCCAGTTTAATTACACATCCATCGATACTCTTTCCCCAGGCTAGAATAAAGTTACTAGCGAGTGAAAATATTACATTTTTAAGTTTCAATACATGGGGCATATTTATTCCCTCGTTAAAAAACAATTTATTACGCGTTAGCCATATTACCCAAAGAGCAGCAACAAATACAAGCGTCCATTATATACCCGCAACACAGGCTTTTGACCGGAGGTGGGCCTCAAGCCAATTTTTCACAGAGAAAGGTTCTTTATTAGTTGCTCGGTCCCGAACTTCTTGGGTCTCTTCAGATGTTGTTGTTGCAGCAAAAATTCTGTCACGATCCAGCAACCACTTCGTTCAGATCCAGTAATTTATCTCGATCAGCAACTTCCATTCCCGCCTCCTGCTGCAGCAGTCCAGGAGCCGCGCTCTCTACAAGAGCTGTCGCCGCGCCTCCAGCAGAAAAAATAATACTAGCACAGGAACTCCCTCCAGCAGCTCTGCTTCGATTCCCTGTTCCAAGGCCAAATAAGTTCCAAACAATAGAATAAATTTTGCATATTAAAAATACATGGTGAAGATCTTCCCTTTTGGCTCCACATAAACCACAGCTCCTCGACTCAGTTATATTCCTTTTAAATAGATTGTCCACAGTAGCAATCCGGTTTAATACCACACTACATAAGAAAATTGTATTTTTTAGAGCATTTCATGTTCCAAATCAAGTCCCAATCAAATGACGCGTCCACCTCGTAATCCCCCATTATTTTAAGGAGAATTTCACCGAAAAAGAACCCGAGCTTTCAAACTTCCACACTATTTTTGTTCCCTCTTCTCCATTTAACACCATAATACCATCACGGAGAGCCTTAACACCCGAAAGAATGGCCTTGCAAGCGCTAGACTCGTTTCCCTTCTGAATGCGATTCAAGATACCTTCCTTGAAGTACTTATTTCAGAATATATCAACCCATGCTACAACTTGCTCTTGTTGAAGAATTTTCCACCCAAGTTACGCTAATAGGGTCAAATTATATTTTTCCGCACTCCTTATTCCAAGACCTCCCTCCTTCTTCGGTTTACAGACTTGTTCCCAACTAACCCAATGGATCTTCCTCTCTGGACCTGATGACCCCCATATGAAATCTATGACAATCTTATCTATTTATTTGCATGCATATTTCGGCAACTTCATAACTTGCATTTGATAGACCGGTATCACATTCAATACTGATTGAGCAAGTGTGGCACGCCCAGCTAATGACAATGTCTTAGTCTTCCACGTAGCTAGCTTCCCTCTCATCTTTTCCACTATACCTCTATAGGATCCCTTAGGTAACCTACCAGAGAGAATTAGGACCCCTAGGTAAGTACCAAAAGAGCTACTATGACAAAACCCACTCGACATTGCTAAATCACTCTGTATCTCATCTGGAACGTTCTCAGAGAAATAAATAAGGGATTTCTCAGCACTTGTTTGTCCAGCCTCTCTACAGAATATATTCATCGTCTCTTGTATTAGTTGCACATGCAATAAAGAAGCTTCGCCAAACAAGATTAGATCATCAGCAAAAAATAAATGCGATAAATTAGGGCCTTGGCGTCCAATCCGAATCTCCATCCACTTTCCGGAGGTACAAAGCTCTTGGATCAACAGAGAGAGTCTTTCCATACACATGACAAATTTGTATGGTGAGAGAGGGTCCCCTTGCTAGATACCACAGTGGGGTTTAAATAGTGGCAGGGGCTCTCCGTTCCATAGGACACGCATCTCATTCTCCTTCATACTTGACATAACTAGTGATACCCAGCTGTCCAGAAATACAAAGTGTCAGATTATTTCTTCAATAAATTCCCATCTTATTATATCGTAAGCCTTCGCGAGATAGATCTTAACAGCCATGATTCCACTATTCCCTTGCTGATGGCACATTTTACAATCAACCTC
This sequence comes from Nemophila menziesii, assembly GCA_029959085.1. Classification (NCBI taxonomy): domain Eukaryota; kingdom Viridiplantae; phylum Streptophyta; class Magnoliopsida; order Boraginales; family Hydrophyllaceae; genus Nemophila; species Nemophila menziesii. Next base: position 80,744,492 of record JARWIR010000002.1, read on the forward strand.
CCTTATAAGCACTATGTTATCAATTGTAGAGTGGACTGGTAAGAAACTACTTTGGCAAGGACCAACAATATTAGCGAGAATAGGTCTAAGTCTATTGACCATGGCTTTCATAATAAATTTAATAGGACAGTTTATAAGACTAATAGGAAAAAATAAATGTACCTGATTTGGGTCTGACACTATTGGGATAAGATGTGTAAGTGTACCGCTCCGACCCGAAGGCAAGCGACCTGTGCGAATAGCTTCTCTAACCATCTTGCAAATCAAAGGACCAACTGTAGACCAACACTTTTGATAGATTATAGCTGACATACCATCCAGACCAGGGGCTTTGGTCGGATTTGATTGGAACACGAAAATCCATATTTCTTCATCCAAAAAGGGTTGCGCAAGATCATTAGTTACTTCACTTCCAACTGCCCCAATATATGTTAATGTGTACCCACCCTGGAGATCACTCGGTCTTTCATATAATTGTTCGAAGTAAGCACACACAATATCTTTTAATTCCTCCTCTTCTTCAATCCAATTATCCGCATTGTTCAGTAATCTCGTACAAAATGCCTTTTTCTTTCTTACAGACGTTGCTAGTTGGTAGAATTTTGTATTTCTATCGCCCGACTCTACCCATTTTTCTTTCGAATTATGGAAGTACATAGCTTCCTCTTGCTCAAGTACACTTTCATATTCTTCTGATAATTGAATACCCATTTGACGCAGTGAAGAGTTATATGATACCTATAGTGATTTTTGGATACCTCTAATCCTTGCACACAATTCTCTTTTACTTCGGTTTAAATCCCCGAATACATCCATCTTCCATTTAAGTAATTGGTTCTGAATTGCTAAAATTCCATCCCCAATCCCAATATCATTTCCATCCCACTTGTTTTTAATAAAGTCTTGGAAGTCCTTGTCAAGACACCATGCAGTTTCGAACCTAAATCAGAGAGGATTCATCTTTGCTCTTTGATTTGGACAAACCTGTATCAAAATCAGCATATGATCCGAGTGGACCCTCGCTACATGAATAACCCTTTCTTTCAGAAACATACACTGCCACTCCACGTTACCATAGTCCTTGTCTATGCGTTCCAAAATTCTTTGACCGAAGTTCCAAGAATCACACCAGGTGTAGCGTGGCCCCTAAAAGCGCAGATCAATCAAACCGCAATTGTATTTCTATTCTTCAAACCTTTCCATTCTCCTAAAGACACCCGAAACACCTCCCTTTTTGTCACTTTCTAATCCCACTTGGTTGAAATCCCCTGCTACAAGCCACGGCGTCGGCAGACTATGGAATGTTTGATGAAGCGCATCCCATAATATTTCCCTTTCTTTGTAATCTAGGCTACACCCTTTTTGACTTATTTCCACGTTTACAACTTGTCGATCCGCGGAAAGGACTCTAACATTTACGTTTTAGTCGTTCCAAAGTAGCCAAACTCCTCCTCTATAGCATTCCAAATCAACTCTAACTGAATTGTCTTTTTGTAACGAATTAATTATGTTGTTCGCATTTACCACACTTACACGCGGTTCTACTTCTATTGTGAGCCAAACATTGTTATTAGCCATCATATCTCGAATTACCCGTCAAAATCTAGGCTTCGTCGCGCCACAGCAATTCCAAATTAATATATTAATGGGTTGTATTGGCTTCCCCCGAGCCGTACTTGAAACATCTGATAAAATCATTAAATAATAATTTTAAAGTACGAGGAATACCTCCTGGCGCATTAGGCGCAAACAACCATGACAACATCTTCCACATTGCTCCTTAAACTCTACAGCTCGGACTGTTGCTGACCATCCTCGGCGGAGTCTGCAATTTGGCTATCAAGCCACATCACTTCATCTCCATCCCCATTAGCTGCTTCATCCGACAATGGGTCAGGAGGCATTTCCGCTAGGGAGCTGTCCAATATCTTCATGTGAGAAGCAGGTACAGTATCTTCTCTTGGGATGTGAAGCTCGACAACAGCACCTGGAGTGCCTATGCCAACTTCTATTGGTAATAAACTTTCATTAATTGCATTTGAGCCCTTCTCCTTTAAAGCACTCTCCAACACCTGTATGGATGTACCTCCACTAAAATATCATCCGCTACCTCCCTAGTTAATCCTTCCACAACCAAGCTTTTCGTACCCGACCCACATCCCACTTCTGCACCCTTATTATTACTGACCCCCTTATTCCTTCCACTTTTTTCCCCATTAGAACCTCTTTTTGTGCAGTAGAACTCTCACCTTTATGTAATTCTTCCGCGGAGAAATCAAGCACCTCCATTTCGTCCTCCAAAATTTTCCGTTGTTCAAAATTTGGTGAGGCGATAACACTATGCCCTTTAGCGCCACCACCCTTTTTATTATTTGTATTAGCCCAAGAGACATTCTTCCCTTTGTTGTTGTACGTTTTTGTCTCTGAAATTTGTCCTTGGTTTTGTACCTCATACGTGCCTTGTCTCGTTTCTGTCAAATTTTCCTTCATTCTAAGTGCCTTAAAACGAGTCCCTAAGCCACCATGGAATGGTGATTTTCTTGAATTAAAATTAGTACCTTTTCCATTCCCTCTATTTCCACGTCTTACCGTCATTCATTCCCCATATTTTTCTTTGTGACTAGGGGCTTCTATCCTACTTTCACCTACTTTCTCCTTGCCTCTAGCCATACTCGTATCTTACTCCATATTAATCGCTCCATTAGGCGGGCAATTTTCCTTTATATGCCTGAATTTTCCACACTCGAAGCATATAAGATGGAGCCCTTCGTATTCTACCTTACATATATCAGACTCGATTCTAACTTCCGGTTCAAGAGGCTTGTTCAGGTCTAGCTCAATGGCTAGTCGTGCGTAATTACCCTATAACCTTCCCTTAGTCATAGGATCTATCTTCACGGTTCGGCCAAGCTTATCACCAATTTTCCTCAGGATTCGTGCAGTATAATTTTGCATACCAACGTTAGTTACCCTTACCCAAGCAGTTGTTGTCGTTATCGAATTGGATATTGCATTGAAGCTCGGAGTCCATTCTCTAACTACAAGGTAGTGGTCTAACACCATCCAAGGTCCACCTGATAGAGCAAAGTCAAAGTCATCTCACTTTTCGAATTTTATCATGTAGTAGCCATGACTTACATCACCAAGCTCAAAGTGCCCATCCGGAGTCCAAATTTGTCTTAATTTCGAAGATAAGTAGGTGAATCCAACCTCTCTACCCAATAACCTAATAACAGCATTGTTTCGCCAAAGACGAATCCCCTTTTGTATTTCTTCTCTAGTTCTAATCAAAGTAGGTATTGAATCACTAATTTCAATCTCATCATCATCCTCAATTAGCTCCTCTAACTCAAGAAAATCATCCTCACCCATTATATTCTTATTCAATAATTCATGGTCATCTCAATAACAGATATAACTAAATTATTTTCAGTCACATGCCTTTCCATCCAATTAATTTTGGCCTAACAAATTCTAGTATTATTACCTGACGGCGCAATGTATCCGGGTTTGTTTACATGTCTTTGATTACCATGAAGTTTTTGATGCGGCAAGCACGTTGTAACAGATACAGAAGAGACGTCAATGGCAGTCCGCTGCCTTTTTCCGGCTCGACCTTCTTTGATTGCTGCGCTCAGTTCAGGAAAATCCTCCATGGGATGATCCGAATTGTGGTCTTCAATGATTTGAGTCTGAGGTTATATGTTAGTATTCAGCGTTTCTAATGGTTTTCCTGGTGGTTGGGCCTCACCGACCACAGGCGGCGGCGAAAAAGTCATTGATTCGTTAGTAAAGTTTGTTATTTTTCCTGAAAATTGAGCATTTTAAAAAAGCTCTATTTTATTTTCCCTGATCCAAAGTTGTACTTTCTTTTAAAATAAGTACTACATTTCAACATTGTTTTCCAAATCTTTTAATAACTAGGAATAACACAATAATGGTAATATCTACTTAGAATGAATAAAATATCATGAATTTGAACAATTTTAGTTTAGATACAGCTTTATCTAGTAATATGGGCAATGAAAGCTTCCAATTCCAGGTGAGAAACACCACCTTCTTCAGTTGATTTTCTAACAGCATCTCCCATCTCCTCTGCTCTTTTTCTTATTTCATCTCCTTCTTGAGACGCCATTAACTTTTTCACACTATCAGCAATTGTAGATGAAGTCACTAAATCTTCATGGCGCTCAAATTCTCTTACAACTACTCCGACTTTCATGACTTTTGTTACTAACACAGTGTTCCATGCCTGGTCTGAATGCATAGGCCAAGCTGCTATAGGCACCCCCATAGTAATGCTTTCTAAACATGAATTCCAACCACAATGACTCATAAATCCACCTGTTGCTTGATGAGCTAATATTTCAAGTTGTGGTGCCCAATCCCTCACTATAATCCCATACCCTTCTACATTTTCTTCAAATTTCTCGGGTAATGAAATCTTTCTAACTTCTCCATTAAATACATCTCCTTTATCCGCGTCTCTCAATACCCAAATGAACTTGCTTTTGCTCTGTTCCAAACCCATGGCTAATTCTCTCACCTCTTCTTCAGACATTGAAGCTGTTGTTCCGAAAGCTACATATAGTACAGAGTTTTTTTCTTGTTTATCAAGCCATTCCAAACATTTGTGTTGACTAGTTGAACTTAATTTCACAGGAAGTATTGGTCCAAAGGCCCATTGCTTCTTTTTCCGACTAAATTCATCTCGTGTGAGGAGATCGAGATAAGTTCCTTCGAATATTCTTGAGGAGTTGTATATATTCCCGACTTGGAAATCCAAATGATTGTACTGAGAAGCTACAAAACACTTTACCTCTTCGGGTATACAAACTTCCATCCGAGGCAGACCTTCTGGTATCATGTCAATAAGCGGAGGTTTTCCTAAAGATTCCCATCGGGTGAAGAAATAAGTAAATGCAGAGATGGGGTTGAACACATAGGACTCAGCATTTTGAATAGAAGCAGCATCTTGAACAACAATTGACATAAGAGGGTCGTGAATTATAACAATTCTTCGACTAATGGAGGATATATCTTTCAAGATTGCTGTAACAGGTTCACGCAAGGAAACACTAGCATCCCAGGAGGGAAGAAGATGAGCAGGGAATTTGTTGGAGGTGTTGGGATTAGGAGATGGAGAAAGAAAAGATGGAGTTGGGATATTATGGATTTGTATTTTGGCTAAATCTAAAGGGTTTAAGCCATTAGAACGAGTCATAGCTTGGCGATTGTGTGTTGTTGAGCCAACAAAATGAACCGGTAGATTAAACGAAGCTATTAGGCATGAAAGTTGTAGGAGTTGGTTAAGGTGGCCTTGAGCTGGAAATGGAACCACCACCACAGCAATTTCTTCATTTATCAAGCTTCCCATTTTTTCTAGATTAAATTTATGGACAATGGTCTGTCTAATATTTATCACACATATATAATATAATAACGCCAATGTGACTCTACAGAAATCTTGCCGGTCAAAGAGAGAATAATGAAGAATAAAATGACTTGGGCTTGGGCAGCAAGTATATCTGCGACGTGGGGTATATACGTCTGGGTGATTTTGTCATTGCTTTCATCACCTATTTTGCCCTTACACCAAAAGTGATGGGTATTGTTGGATCCGAGTGTCTTCATTTTCGGCATGGATGGGATGGGATGATAATATCCACGGGTTGCGTAGGTACATGTTCTATCGTCATCTCAAATGAAAAGAAATTTTTTCTCATTTTCTTTTCTTTTTGTTTTATGTTAATCAATTTATAAAATAATCAAATTAAATTAACTACAAATGAATCAAGAGTTAACAAACATGAAAAAGACATAGTAAAACTAGTTCTTGAGTCATAAACTCTCACAACTCAATATACTATATAATTTCTCAATAAATCAATAAATTTTTACTAAAGGGGTGTATGTTCGCACAAATTGAGATCTTAATCTAATTCATTAAAACAATGAATCAAGGGGCAATTATTAATAAGAGCCCAAACAATGTATATGTTAATAATATAAGGCCTCCTTCTAACTAGATAGTTAGAGAAGCCCAAAAGACCCAAACTGCCCTTCATATCTGTTCTTATTACAGTGAAAAAACCAATTTAAAAACAAAATCCTATTATTGTTATGAAACCAATTCACGCTCGTCCTCTTCTTTCTATGTTCTCTCTCCCCACCCTCTCTCTTTTCTCTCTTCTCTCTCCTCTCCATCACTCTTGTCCGCCTCTCATGAACCATTTCCAGCTTCTCATGAATCATCATCACTCACACCATTAGCCATGTCAAGCCTCTAACGAACCATTTCCACCCTCTCACGAACCACCATAAAAGGCACAACCTGCTGCACCACCGAAGATCTCACTGTTCTGCACCACCGAAGATCTCACCTTCCCTCAGTTTCATAGATAAGAAGACCACCACCACCACAGATGAACAGATCTGTTTATCTTCATCACCAACGAAGGCATGCTCCATCACCAACGAAGGTGCCGCTTCAGATCTGGATCCACCACCATGATCGCCGCCCATGAAAACCGCCCCGTCACAGCACAGCACACCACAATCAACAACCCTCCAGCGAGTGTGAATCCAGATCGGGCGATGGGTACAGCCCCATCGCGGGCACTTCTCCACCTTTCAAAACTAATGGTGAGTTTTAGATCCGCCATTCTCCGCCATCTAACCTTCAGGTTATTTCTTTTATATGTTGGTTGTGTTTTGCAGCAGATGGAGATGGTGGTATAATGGCTGAAATGGGTATGTTCCCTTGTCCACATGAAATGGGTACATACCCTTAACCACACGAAATGGGTACAGCCCCTTCGTGGTCTCGCTGCAGCAAACCAGAGCCTACTCCTCCGCTGTGCAAGAAACTACTGCATGCTCCATCACCAACGAAGGTGCCGCTTCAGATCTGGATCCACCACCATGATCGCCGCCCAAGAAAACCGCCCCGTCACAGCACAGCACACCACCATCAACAACCCTCCAGCGAGTGTGAATCCAGATCGGGCGATGGGTACAGCCCCATCGCGGTCACTTCTCCACCTTTCAAAACTAATGGTGAGTTTTAGATCCGCCATTCTCCACCATCTAACCTTCAGGTTATTTCTTTCATATGTTAATTGTGTTTTGCAGCAGATGGAGATGGTGGTATAATGGCTGAAATGGGTATGTTCCCTTGTCCACATGAGTGAAGCAGGCTCGAGTGGCGGTTGCACTTTGAGTAGATGCTGTTTTTTTAACGTTTAATGCATTTTTTAATCTGAACAAACCAAAAATTGTTTTTATGTTATGTAATATTCAGATAATGTGGTATTTTATGATGAATGTGTTTTTCGTATTCAATAGTTGTGTATAAGGTATTGGTAAAGTACATAAGGGAACATTCCCATTATGTGAGTATGGTCCTGGGTGCGTTCCCAGATTGATATTAATATGGGCATGACTGTGTGGAATACTGTTTATTTGATAATAGGGAACGCACCCAGATTATTGTAACCATCTGTGTCTGTACCCGTCATGGTGTTGCAATGTTACATACGACTGGGGCTGTTCCCTGGAAGGTCATTTGTGTTGCAATGTTTCATTAGCTGTGTATAAGTAAATATTGGTAAACAACAAAAGGGAATATTCCCATTATTCGTGTAGTGAACTGGGTGCGTTCCCAGTACGGATAATAGGGAATGCATCCAGGACCGTGTAAGCAACTGTGTCTGTACCCGCCAGGTTGTTGACGTAGTACATATGTCTGGGGCAGTTCCCTGTAACGTCAACTTCAATTAAAAAAAAGGGTCTAGCGTGGTTGAAAAGGTAAAAGGGAACGCCCCCATCAGGTGAGTATTGAAATGGGAATGTTCCCAATGTGGTTGTCATATTATATAGTAGATAATATGGAATGCACGTAGAATGCGTATGACAATGTGTGTCTGTACCCGGGGAGTTGTAACGTGTTATTCTGGGTCTGTTCCCTTTAAGTACCATTCAGTTAGCAAAATTTTAAAAAAGGAAATTAGTGATGTATAGGGTGTTGGGTGTTGGTGAGAACTGGTGAGGTTCGTAAACCAAAACTGTCAGGTTGCATCAGCAAAAAATCGTGTACTTTATTATGGGAAAAAACAATCTGAATCACACATACGCATTAGCCGTTGTGGGAACGTTCCCATTGCGAATGTTTTAAATTTTTAAACCACGTGTTCCAAACCAAACACAAAAAAATAATGTTATCGTGCAAAGTAAAGGGATAAGAATACAAGACTTTCCAACTCATTGCTAGCCCACCACATAATGTTATGTGATGTTTTGTACTCATAACCAGTCTCACAGGCGTATTTCCGTAGCGCGTGCCAGAACTGGATGGGGCCGTCAGCGAAACACGTACCAACTTTTCCAATGCTATCAGGCCAGTCGTGGCTGAGAAGTTTCTTGACACGGTGAGTGTAGAATAGTGGAGGGATAACCGACTTATCAACGGTGACACCTATATCCCCGGTTTGGTCCGGCTGAATCACAAGCTTACAAACGTCAGCCGGAGGGGTAGAGGTTGGTTGCACATAAATAACGACTTTGGTGGCGGAATCGTGGCTTAGCAACCATTGAAGTGTGGAATAGTCTTCCTGTGTGCTTAGTATACAATCGTCATGTCCATTTAGGGAGTAGTGGTAGACAACATCGACATCGATTAGATTACACCACTTGCTAAGCACGTAATGTTTAATGTCGGTTAACAGCGGATACTTAGCCATGGGGGACAGATACTTGTCCTTGCCGTTCTTGAATATACCAATAACATTGTCCATGATGACCCTGAAAAAAAAAATTCCCCTTCACAAGCAACGGGGACGTGCACGCTATCAGTAATCAAACTTATCGGGGGCGTGTAAAGATAGAAAGAAATGAAAGTCTTGGGAACGTGTACAATAAATGGTTAATATGGTGTGTACGTGCACATTACGCTACATGGTGAAGGGTACATGCACAATAGGAAAAACAAGATGTTGGGGACGTGTACATTATCAAAGACAAACACAATCCTCACCCCCACCTGTCATGGGGACGTGCGCAATATGTAATACAAATTAATGGGACCGTGCCCAGAAGCAATGAACAACATGTATCATGTAAATCCAACATATGGTAAAGGGAACGTGTCCATGAAGTAAAATAGTGTACTAGGAACGTGCACAATAGCAAAGAGCAACGTGTAGTATCTAACAAGAACAATGGTCATGGGGACGTGCACATTAGGAAAAAAAAGCGTCCTGAAGCAACGAACATCATGTAGCATATAACACAATGGTCATGTGATGGGAACGTGGCCATGCATAAAATAGAGTAATGGGAACATGCACACTATCAAAAAAACATCATGTAGTATCCAACAACAACCAATAGTCACGGGGACGTGCACAGTATGTAATACAAAGTGATCGGAACGTGCCAAAAGCAATGAACAGCATGTATCATGTAAATCCAACTTACTGTAAACGGAAAATGCACACTAGAAAAGCACAACATGCAATACCTAACAGCAACAAGTGGTCAAGGGAACGTGCACATTATCAAATACAGATTATGCCTAGAACAAATGACACTAAAAACCCCAACAATGTAAAGAATGTAACAATGGAGATGATGAGAGAAGAAATTGGGTTTCATATTTGAAGCTTACCCGTGCACAACAATGGAGATGATTTGAAGCTTACCCGTGCACAACAATGTTGGATAATTTGAAGCTTACCCGTGCAATACAATGGAGATGATGAGAGAAGAAATTGGGTTTCATATTTGAATTTTGAATTTCAAAATTCAAAATCTGTGTTATATGAAGGAGATGAGTAGAGAGAGAGAATGAGAGGTACGGTCTTATTAAATGAGGAGAGAAGTAAGAAGAGAATGTTCTGTATATAGTAGGGAAGAGAGATTTATCTACCGTGAGAGAGTGAGCATATGTTGAGGGGTATGAATGTCATGTGGTGTAACTAGAAATTTAACAAAGGACTTAATAAGTAGTTGTAACTAAGTGGGCCTTTAAAAATAAGTTTTTAGATATTTGGGGTGGAATTTGTAATAACCTCATGAATCAATAAGACCGTTTGTTTTTCTAGACCAATTCAGATCTAAATGACTCTTATTTTGTTGGTTTCATTAAGATTTTAAACCAAGTCTGAATCATTTGCCTCGTAACAGAATAAGTTTTATTCAATGGTTCATTCAGTATTCAGTACTTATTACTTTAAAAAACAAACGGCATCTAAAATAAATTTGTCTTATTAAAATGAAAATTAGTAATTTTTTTCCATGAGTATCTTAATCTTCACATAATTACATATGAGTTTCAAGATGGTTTCTTCCTAAACCATCTCGATATTTCCTTCAATCCATATATGAAGATAGATTCACAAAAGAAATGCTAAAAGATGATATACTTGTTAAAAACTAAGATATCCTCTCAATTGTTCAAAGAATGACACTAATGGAAAAGGTAAGACCATTTTCGATAACTTTTGAGTAAGCTACACCTAATAGTCTTATGTTACTTTACCTTGAAACGAGGTTCTTGAACATGTTACCATGCTCCTTTAAAGTGAACGGATATTGTGAATATAAGCCGAGATATGTGGTCCTTTACCATTATCATGGAACAAATCTATCTAAATCCACATGTGTCTAGACGAGTTTTGATATGTCAAATGATATTGTCTTACAAGTAGTTCGTTCTGACCCACACACAACGAATCAAATCTTGGTATGACATCATTTCCAAAATATCTTGAAAACAAAGCAGATTTATGTCTCTTAACTTCCTTATTCCAAGCCCCCAATACTTCACCGTTTTAGAAACATCATCCCAAGGAGCTTTTGGCCACGAAACTCGCCACAAGAAATGTCTAAAGTTATTTTAAATTAGGTGAATAACTCCTCTGGGGTGATATCATATGATGTATAGTAAGAAGTCATATGAGAAAGAATTAAGTTAACTAGTTGTAGTCTTCTTGCAAAACAAAGTCCTCTTGTAGTAATATGTTCTATTCAACATGTAGTTTTATCAATAAGTTCACAATAACTTGTTTTGAATCTAGAGAGGATGATGCAATAAAAATTTGGGCTCGTTTTGATCATCCAAAGGCTCAAAGCTGTTTTCAAGACTTCTGGAAATTCTTGGGAGGATTTTTGCTAACTTTTGCATACTTTCTCGAAATGGAGTGTATAATATATGTTTTTTGAGTAGAACAGGCCTTCCAGGACTAATTGATGGTTTTTGTCCAAATCATATGTTTTACGTTTCAAGTTTTCCTTAAGTCACTTTTAGGTCAATTTTTACATTTTATTTTAGGACTAAGTATTTTTCGGTCTATTAGGGTTTTACTTTCTGCATTATTTAAAGACCTTGTTTCACCATTTGAAGGTTTTGAAATATTTAAAAAATGTATTGAAATTTTTTCTTTCAATTTTGTCTTCTTCTCTCGCTACGCGTATTGCTTCTATATCAGTATGTGTACTTGCTTAGTTTTGAAAATCCAACATAGTTGTCATCTCCCAAGGTGAGGTAAAATAATCCAAAGTTTCCCCAAGTGTACGGATCGTTGACAAGTAATAAGTTAAGTATAAGAGTATCGTCACCACATGGACTTATATTGTTATCTTAAACTCGTGTTCTTATAAACAGTAGAGGATTTAGATGTCAAACTAAAGACATAATTAAAAAAAAAATTATTTGGTTTTTTATTAAAGAACTAGGTTGCAAATATTAACTAAATTAAACTAAGAGCATGTAAACAAGATATGAAGAATAGATGAGAGATTAGCTCTAGTTTGCCAGTTTTTCCCTATCCTACTAAATCGATAATTCCAGTCATAAGGGTGTAATGGTTTTATAACTAATCGGGATTTTATATTCCTTCTAACTCTCGTCAGTGTGGCTTACAGACTCACTAACCCTATGTGATTATTTGTCTAGGCAAGTCCGTCAGGATCACTACGACACATCGCATGTAAATAAACCAGCTTTATTCCTAAACCCACCACCAGAGTGACAGTTTTAGTACTTAGGCCAATATATAAGTGATCAAGTCATCGAAAGCAGAATTTCAAGTAATTCATATTGAACTAAAATTAAAATACCCAATTCAATAAAAATTAATACACATATAACTTAAAAATATTAAAACAGTATCCAAGGTATATACATGATGCAAACTCAAGATAAGGGAATTTAGTGCATAGCTAAATAATGAAAACTAAATAATAAAAAGCTGAGAATCATGCTTAAGACAAGGAACTAAGATTAATTACCCTAATGATAGAGGTGGAAAGGTGCAGAAGTTGTGCAATAGGGCTCCAACTTTAGTTGTCTTCTCCTTTTGGACGCTTCTCTCTCTAACTAACTGAAAAAATACTGATTAGAATTTTTTCTAATATTAATTTCTAATATTTATAGGTCAAATTACGTTTATGGGTTGTGGGCCTCTTTTAAATAACCTAATCCAACATGATAACGTTTTCCTTCAAGAGTGGACTAGTTCGAACACGGCAACTGCAACTTCGATAACTTCTTCAATTCAGCTCTAAAATCAAGAACCTTCCATTCCTACGTGTTATTAACTCCAATTCCTAGCTGGGAACCAAAGTATCCTCTAGAATATTTTTCAATATCGTGTGGTTACTCGAACATTTTACTTTCTAAATTTGGACTCCAACTACTTTCACTTTCCAAAAGTTGTTGAAACTTTCTTTTACTTCTTCACTTGGGTTTGATCTTCTTTTATCGGCTTGTTATCCTCATCTTGGGATATAATATCATCCAAGTACCTTAGAGTTACACAATAAACACAAAAATTACGCACAAATAGATCTAAAGTATCAGTTCTCCAAAACTAGACAAGAAACATGAAACCGACAAATTATAGGGAAAAATCCCTCAACCAAGAACAATATAACCCTAAAATGATATCTCCTGAGTAAATTAATCAATCACATATATGGAGACATCAAGACCCCTAACTCAAAGTTTTGTCATCGCGATAAAATAAGAAATAAGAACTATTAGGGAAGTCTGTATCAACTAAGTTAAGTAAGAATGAGAGAAGAAAAATGTAAAGAATGATCCCAAAGAAACTATCTAGCAAGTTTTATATAATAATATCTATAAACTAAATCATACATATACTTATCATACAAACAATCAACAAGATATAATTTCAAGATTAGAATACCTTCGCAATGCAAGAAGGATAGGTTTTCACTTAGTTAGAGATGGTGGCTATAGGTTGTTCCTCAATACTAACATAGTATACAATGGTCCAATTAGGTACTCTTTATTAGCACAATTTTTTCTAGATTACATAGTCAAAATCATAAGGTCTTTAAGGTTGTAGTGTTGGCTTAGGGACGGTATGATCGTATATTTGGATAACATGACTCACATTCTCTATCCGCATTAAGATTACGACCATTAATGGGTACATTAAATTAAAAATTGATTATGGTGCACTTGCAAAACACATTACCGAATCAAATATCACATGTGTTACATCCATCTCCTCCCTTCAACTCTCTTTTCTTTTATGCGCCAACTTTTTACTCAAAACACGCTCTTATAACGACTCTCAATCAAAAGTCTCGATCTTCTTAAGTGCTTCTTGATACTTGTATGGTCCAACTAATTCTTTGAACTCGAAGTGGCTATGTATCTCTCCAGCTTTGAAAGAAAACAACTTTTCTTAAACTGGAACTCTCCCTTTGTTATCTCGGCTAAAGAGGCCTAGATAAAACTCGGATACTAACTCAACAAATGATCCTACTTGCTTCATCATGAAAATGATTCATCCCAATCTATCACCCAACTCGAGAAATATTTTGTACTTGCATTCTCTAACTCCTCTCTTGTATACTCTCTCGTGTGAAGGTGTTAATTCTAGAATCTTTTCTTTGGAAATAGCTAATAAACTCCTAGAAGCTTCTCTCACCATGGGTATAGGAATCTCGACTTGATGAGGTTGTGGCATTCTCGGCTCTACAATCACAATTGCTTGCTTTTGTAGCCTCGAACTCACCATCACCGGCTCCTCTCTTGGTGCTAGACTCGAAATACCCCTTCTCTACTTCCCCGAATTTACACGATTCTCACTAGTCATCTTCATGAACTCGCCCTGTTCTTTATCATATATCTTTACCATTTCCCTTGCATCTTTGTTATAATAGTCATCTCAATTGACCTCCAACTCAACGTTTCACCGCTCTTGAAATTACCCCTTGATTTTGAATAAAAATGGTGTTATTTGGGTTAGAAAATGTATCAGGGTGGATTTTATCGAAGTGTGTATGATGGAATCTTGCTTGGGTTAAAGGATTTCAAGAATTTAGAAAAAGGTTTTTGGAAAGTTTTGGATTTGTAATTTGATTTCTCGGTGTTTTGGAATGATTTGGGTGGGTAAATTTTTTTTCTAGGAGTGGAAAGATAAATTTTGGTATGAATCTATGGTGTTTTGGTGTTGATTTAATGCGTGGTGAAGGTTTATTTAAGCTTTAATGAAGTTTGGGTGTTTGGAGAAGAAGAAGGCTTAAGGTTTTTGTCGTTGATATAAACTAGAACACTTCTACATAGCTTCTTCGCGTGCTCGCATAGTATATCGCCTGGTCGAGTGGTATGCCCTTATGTCTCTATTATATTGTATCACTATTGTCGCGGTTGACGATATGTTTCAGCTCGCGGTATACCGCCTGGGAGGGGCGGTATACAATTCGTCATTCTTACTCTCGGCATGAACACCGTAATGGCATAGTGTCCTGACAGTCTTCTTTGAAAGGTATACCACTGTATGGAACAGTATACCATCCAATTGCTCGACATACATCTATTAATTTGAATTGTAGGGGCAAACTGTCATGACGCTGGCCAGCGGTATACTGCCTAGAGGCGCGCTAACGTTACTCATAGATGTGATGCTTGAATTTCCTCTATAATTTCACCCCAAAACTTATTTCTTGCCATACCTACACATCAAAAACACTAAACCTTTCTCATTAAACATAATATACATTAAAATGGTTAAAATTTCTAATCTACACTACCAAAAAACTAAAAACAAAGTGCATAAAACATTCAAAATTGTGAGTTGTCTCCCAGAAGAACTTTAACTTTTCGTTGTTTTAAGTTCGACATGTTACCTCAATCATTTTTTCTTTATATAGCCTCCCAGAAACGGGTGAGGCTATTAATATCTACCATCTGAAACTTGCAACCTTACTTCATTTAGACCTCAATCAACTTCGTCAAAACCACTCTAGTGATGGCGATTGGTCTCATCCAAGAATTCTTGTAACCCCATGGCCTATTCTCTCATTAGGGGGTTTTCCATGCGACCTCATCTCCTACCCCAAACTCATCTTCAGCTCTCTTCTACATGGATTATTGTGGGATCTAAGTATTCATCTTCTTCGTCACAACTCCGGTTTTTGGGACTTCACGTGAGTCCTTCTTATGCTTCTTTCCAAAACAGAGAATTTTTTAGACTCCTCTTCCATTTAGAGGGACACAATCCCCTCGTGAATATCGACTATGTTGCAGCTCATTGCCAAAATGGACATCAGAGTATAAATGGTACGTGTTGATTTCCAACATAATCAAGAATGAAAACGTTAGTGGGAGTTTCTACCTTACCTACATGGAAGGGTGCATCCTCAATAATACCCCATGACTTTGTTGTTGAACTATCCGCCAATTGTAAGATGACAGATGTCTTCTTGGCATCTCCAATGCCCAAACTCTCAAACAACTCTTGGGAATAATATTTACTCTCGAACCCAAGTCACATATTGCCTTAGTATCAAAGGAACCACCTATCTTGATTGAGAGGTTAAAACCTCCAGGATCTTGAAGGTTTGGTAGTAGCTTCCTTTCAACTCTTACCGAGACTTCTTTAGTGAGGGCTACCATCTCTATCTTAAAAAGTTCATTTTTCTTGGAGGCAGACTCCTCGAATATTTCTTGCTGAATTGGCTCTTGATCGAAGATCTCGAGTATTGGGACATTGATCTTTACTTGGCTTGACGTCTCTACGAATTTCTTGTACTCGGTGTCACCACTAGGATAATCCATCCTCATTGGGAGGGATGGTGATAAAAGAGGATGTGTTGGTGGTGAATCCTCCCTACTCTTTTTTATGCACTCTTGGTGAAACAACTACCTCTTTCTCACCCTCATCTTCAACCCAATTTTCAACAGTTACCTCGTCCAAGTTTAGCTTGGCTGGTTTCCTTTGGAATCTCTAGTTTACTAGGTGTAAATTGTGGTGATTCCACTATTTGTTCAACTTGGATGTTAATCGCCTTATATGAACCGAACCAAACATGGATCTCACTATTTTAGATGGCCTTTAACTTAGTGTTGGTACCTTGGTTGATTTGCAGAGAGACCGCTTTGATGTTTTTGAAGATCATTCATAGTTTGGGAGACTTTATTCTCCAATATCTTCAACGCAACAAAATGATTATTGAATCTCTCATTGTTAGCTCGCAAGAAATATTGCATTGTTTTTTAAGCTCGTTAATGGAGCCTTCTTGTGAATGAGTCGACAATACTATCTAAGAACGTTAAAGACATAAGAATTATAAGTAGGATGCGGTGGTGGAGCTGGCTTCACATAACTTTCTCCCCCTTAATAAGTATTTTGGTACCTTAGTTGGAAATTGTTGTATTGAGGTCATGGTTGGTAAGAATTACTTGATTCACAACCCCATTCGAATTTGACCATTGAAGGCCCAGATGACTGCGACTCCCATGTTGATACCCTTGATTACCCAATTGGTAATTTCCACGATTTGATACAGAAAACACAGACTCCTAATTACCTTGACACTCTTCCAAAATATGATCATTAACTCCACAATGCGGACAGCCTTGTGCCTCTTGAACTACTATCAACTCTGATTGTCTCCCTTGGAAACCTTGTTTCATTACGAGTGCCAACTGCTTCATTTATTTCTCTAATTACAAAAACTTTGCATCTCTAGTAGTGTCACTGTCTAAATGTAAAGTGCCTTTAGTATTAGTAATAGGAGCTCTCAACGGTGGTCAACTCCTCTCAGTTTCTACGATCTTCTCCATACCAATTGATGCCTCAATAGGATCCATGGACACAAAAAATCCTCTTCCAAGGCTTTATACCCTCAATCTTGAATTATAGGCGAGTCCTTGATAGAACATCACAAGTTGAAGCTCGGGGGTATAACTATGAAGTGGACATCTCGCTAACCTTTATTGAAACCTTGTCATGGTCTCGCTTACGCTCTCTCCATCGTTTTGGCAAAAATTATAAAGATTTATTTGATCTTTGATTCTCATGCTTCGTGGTTGACGATATAACCATTCATTCGCACCTCCGGTCAAGAAACATAGAAAAATGAAGTATTACAGTTGTTCGCAAGTGACACCTTAAGTAATGTAGGCATCACAAATATGCATAAACTTCTTAATTGACCTCACCGAAACTTTTTGTGTAGCACCATTGTAGTTTCCATAACTCATGAATTGAATCAACATATCCAGATCGGGCTTGAAACAAGCAACTTGAATAACTAAAGGGCGAATACCTAATGGTTGAACACGAAATTGGCCTCCTTGTATAGGAAGACCTTGTTCTCAATGCAAGTTGTTTGGATTGTTAGGTGGAGCACTCCATTGGATCCTACTTGTCAATTGTACTCCTAGGGGATTCAGAATAGGATTATTAGGATTATCCCTAGGCGGTCCATACTCAATCTCGGGGATAATGTTCCCCTCAGCATCTATATTCTATGACTCATTGTTGTTGGTCATTGTTTCTACTTTACTTTGCTTTCTTTCCCGCCCTATAAGCTCAAAGTAGCTTATCGGGATCCGATAGTATAAATAAAACTAAGAACCTAAAAGAGACAAAAACAAAAACACAAGCTTAAAATCGAGTAAACAACTAAAGACGACTACGGTAAAGAAAAATACAATAATTAACACTAAAGTCCTCGGTAGGGCGCCAAAAACTTGTCGTCTCCCAAAGGTGTGATAAAATAATGCAAATAAAACACACACCTCAATAGAACAAGACTTTCTTACAAGTGTATGGATCACTGACAAGTAATAAAATAAGTATAAGAGTATCGTCTTATGTCGCAACTTCAAACTCATGTTCTTATAAATGAGAAGATTTAGAAACTAAAGAATGAACTAAAAGAAATATATTTTTATTTGTTTTTTGATTAAGGAACTAGGATTAAAATATTAATTAAATTAAACTAAGAAATAAATTAAATAAGAGACGAAGAATAGATGAGAGATTAGCTTGAGTTTCCTAGTTCTATCCTACTATAACAGTAATTCAAGTTATAAGGGTGAATTGGGTCGTTATAACTAATCAGGATTCTAATTTTCTTTTAAATCTCATTAGGATAGCTTAGAAGGTTGTCCTACCATTACTAGAGTAATTGGGTAAGACATTTCTATGCAAGAGTTCGGTGATATATACTAACCCTATGTGATTATTCAGTTAGGCAAGCCCGTCAGGATCACCACCGCACTCCGAACCGAACGTATATAACCACTTATGTTTCTAAACACTCTACAAGGGTAACAGTTTAAGTACTTAAGTCAGTCTATAAATGATCAAGTCATATAAAGCATAATTTCAAGCAATTCATATTCAACTATGATTAAGATACCCAATTCAATCAAAAGTAGTTCCCAAATGACACAGAAATATCAAAACAATATTCAAGGTGTATACCTTAATGCAAACTCAAGCTAAGGAAATTTAGTACATAGCTAAAGAAAGAAAACTACATAGTTGAAATTTTAGAATCATGTTTAATACAAGAAATTATGACTAATTACCATAAGGATAGAGGTGGAAAGGTGTAGAAGTTGTGCAGTAGGGCTCCAACATCTGTTGTTATCTCATCCTGGTCACTTCTCTCTTTTTGCTGCTGAAAAAACGATGACTTAGACTCTCTTCTAATGTTAAAAATTCTAATATTTATGTGTTCAATTACATTTTATGGGTTGCAGGACTCTTATAAGTGACCTAATCCAACCCAAAAATGTTTTCCTTCAAGAGAATACTTCTTCGAACCACGACAGTTGCAAATTAAATTCTTCAATTCTGCTCCAAATTACAACGCTAAGGTCCTACACGTTTTAACTCCAAGTCCTATCTGTAATCAAAGAAATCCTCCAGAATCTTTGTCAATTTTGTGTTGTAACTCGAACAATTCACTTTCTGAATTTGTAAAGAAATTGTTTTCACTTACCAAAAATGGCCAAATAATCCTTTTACTCCTTGACTTGGGTTTGATATTCTTTTCTCGACTTATTATCTTTGTCTTGAGATATAGTATCATCCAAGTACCTAAGAGCTTCATACTTAATACACAAATTATTTTGGAATTATTAAATAAAAGTCAATTTATTTTATTGATTCTTTTATGCCTTTGTAAGAAGTGGAATATACAATTTGTGTATAATAGTCCTACTTTATAATTTAAGAAAAAACAAACCACTAGAATTATTTAATATAAAATGGTTTTCTTTTCTTGATGATTTTTTAATTGATTTTATTACATATTGATTGCTCTTTTATTTTGTTGTTACACAATTTACCAAGCTTTGGTCAACATAGCGTCTGGATTTAATGAGCATTGAAGAGCCTTTAAGTGAAGGTTTTTTGTCTTACCATTTCTCCTATAAATAGTGACTTTGTCACTTACATTTCTAAAGAAGAAAAAAAACTATTCTTGAGAGAATAGCAAAAATATTTTTGAGAAATATAGGAAAAATATTCTATAGAGAATGAAAATTATTCTAGAGAGAGTAGAGAATAAAATATAAAGAAGTAAGAATTTAGAAAAATAGGAAACTCTTTTCTCCATGATTAGTCAAATTTTTTTGACATAGAGATTAGAGTGATACAATTGTTAGAGATACCGTTTCTACCGGAATATCTTTTTTAACGCCGCTACACTTTTTCCTAGTGTATTTGTATTTGTTTCCTTTTCTCTAAATTTCTATGTAAGTTCTTATTATCTATTTTTCCATGTAATAGTTGTAGTATTACATACTTTAAATACATTTATATTCTTGTTATTCCATTTTCTTGTAATAGTGGTTGTATTACTTTTTTTTTTGAATATATTTATATGAAATCCATTTTTTACTATTCTAGTGATATTGTTAGATTTTTTAACCAATTTAAAAAAGATATTGTTTCAATATCAAATGATTTTTCTATATCGGTGGTTGCTTCATCCTTGAACGCAAAAGCCATTGCCGACGTGACTAAGTTAGAGCCTTTCAGTGGTTCCAACTACAAACGTTGGGCACAAAAGCCACTGATATACCTTGAACAACGTGAACTAGACCTTGCCGTTCTCGAGTTACTCCCCTCCATTGAGGCTAATAGGGAATATACCAAAGAACTACATGCTAGGTTTCTGGTTCTCGAAGTTGGGTTCAAGAAAGACAATTTAGTGGTTAGGGGATGGATCTTGGATAATGTGACGAACCCCACCTTTTTTTGTGACGTTGAGAAGTCAACAAAGACTATCTGTGAAACGGTTCAGAAAAGCAATGAGGGTGATGATTCTGATGAGAAGAAATACGTCACCGGGAAATGACCCAACAAGTGAATCGCCTGAAGGATAAGACCTTATTTTTCATATTTATGTAATTTTTAGGATTACTTTGACCCCTACTCCTTATACAACCACCCTTCGACTCTTGTTGCAATAACTAGCATTTTACAAACATATACACCAGTTGGATATTAAATCTATATGGAATGAAAATGTAGATGAAGAGATTTATATAGTGCAACTTGAAGTTGGTGGTTTTGGGTCAAGGGAATAAAGTATGAAAGCTTATGAAATTGTTTTGGGTTGTTAAACAGCCACCTTGCTAATGAAATTGTATCTTAATAAAAGATAGATCAGTTTGTGTTGCACCTTTTTTTAAATAGGTGTATGACATGATCCAGTTTGGTACTTTCATTCATGGGACTTACTTATTGTATTTTTATATATGTGAATAAAAGAGGTGGGGGAAGTGAATCCTAAGGATAAAATTCATTTGAGTAAATAATAGAATTTACCTTAGTTAGTCTTACCTTGTTGGAAAGGTTTGACTCTGTTGATATAATGTTTGGTAAAATTCCTTATAATACTAATATTCCTGGATAAGAGAATTGTGGGGTGTGTACCCCTAATGAATATGAAATAATTATAAGGATTATGATGTACTTAATGAACTATACTCAACTTGGTATTGTCCAAATTGTAAAGTGACTCAAGTGGTAACTATTGGGTCATTATTTGTCATTTAATAAAGTACGAGAGAGGTACTATTTATCTAGATATGCGTTTAAAAATTACTCATGTAGTTCTTGAGGGATTTTAGTTACGCAAATTGTGTCACATATAAATGATTAAATAAATGGATAATTTGTTTACTAAAAGACTTAACTGGGAGAGTAATCCTCGAAACGTTGAGTGATAGGACTAAACCCCATTAATGGGGAACCTATGACTAATAAGTCTATATGATGCACTAACTTCCTCTCCATATAGTGTAAATTGTGCATACACGAGAAAATTAAAACTTAATGAATTCATAGCCATGCGTGGTAGTCCTATTGAGATGGACTTGATGAATTCACCGTTGAGGTTGTTGTATATTTTTCAATCTTGATGAATTCATAGCCATGTGTGGTGGTCCTATTGAGACAGACTTGATGAATTCACCATTGAGGTTGTTGTGTATTGTTCATACTTGAATTCATAGCCTACAGTGGTGGTCCTATTGAGAAGGACTTGATGAGTTTACTAATAAGGTGGGGGCTTGTTGCTCTTGGAAGACTTTAACGATGAGTTTATAACTCTTAATGAATTCATAGTCATCAAATGGCGGCCCATTGATAAGGACTTAATGAATTCACCATGGTGATTGAGATACGACTTCAAGGAGGCGTCTTTGATGTTTCCAAGGGATGAGTTGTTAGGCTCGCCATAAATTCATAGCCCGTAAGGGTGGTCCTAAAGAGAAAGGACTTGATGAATTCCCGAGACACATAATAAGGGTGAGCTTTATTGCTCTTAATGATCTCAAAATCCGATAAGGGACGTCTAATGAGGCTATACTCTCTTGAAGATCACCTATGTGTAAGGAAAGGATGATGTTTGATGAATCTGTAACTATCAGCCGGGTAGAGTATGTATTGTGAGGGGCTCGATCGAAAACCGTCAAGTTCAAGAGTACGTTCACTTGATATATTTTTTGTGGTTGCCTCACTTCCCTACATGACAATTCTAATCGAAAGATATTGCCTCTTAAGTACAATTCACCCAAACGCTGGTATTTATAAAAACATGTTCACCTTCTCTCCCAAAGAACCTGAGTGGGGGATTGTTGGAATTATTAAATAAAACTCAATTTATTTTATTAATTCTTTCATGTTTTTGGAAGAAGTGGAATATACAATTTGTGTATAATAGTCCCACTTTATAATTTAAGAAAAACAAACCATTGGAATTATTTAATATAAAATGGTTTTCTTTTTTTGATGATTTTTTAATGATTTTATTACATATTGATTACTCTTTTATTTTGTTGTTACCAAGCTTTGGTCAAGATAAGGTCTAAATTTAATGAGCATTAAAGAGTCTTTAAGTGACGGTTTGTTGTCTTACCATTTCTCCTATAAATAGTGACTTTGTCACTTACATTTTTAGAGAAGAAGAAAAAAACTATTCTTGAGAGAATAGCAAAATTATTTTTGAAAAATATAGGACAATATTCTATAGAGAATGAAAAATTATTCTAGAGAGAATAGAGAATAAAATATAAAGAAGTAAGAATTTAGAAAAATAGGAAACTTTTTTCTCCATGATTATTCAAATCTTTTTTGACATTGAGATTAGAGTGATACAATTATTAGAGATACCGGTTCTACCGGAATATCTTTTTTTTAACGTCGCTACACTTTTTCCTAGTGTATATGTATTTGTTTCCTTTTCTCTAAATTTCTATGTAAATTCTTATTATCTATTTTTTCATGTAATAGTTGTAGTATTACATACTTTAAATACATTTATATTCTTGTTATTCCATTTTCTTGTAATAGTGGTTGTATTACTTTTTTTTTTTAATATATTTATATGAAATCCATTTTTTACTATTCTAGTGATATTGTTAGATTTTTCCAACAAATTACACACAATTCTCTAAATCTAGACAAGAAACGAGAAACTAACACTAATAGAAAAAAATCCCTCAACCAAATACAGTATAACTCTAAAATGATGTCTCGTGACTAGATTAATATATCACATAAAATAGAAATACCAATAGTATATCACAATATGACAAATGTTTACTTTTCTCGAGAATCATAAGATACAATTTTCAACAAAGTTTTGAACCTTTCTTGGTTATAAAGACAATGGGGTGAATGTGTACTACATTGATACATTAAAACAATAATTGAATGTGTTAAGGATTTTTGTACATTGTTACTACTGTTAAAAGCTAAATATTGGCCTAATAAGAGCAAAACAAAAGATAAATATTAGTTTACAATAGAAAAAACGAAAGATAAAAAATTATCTAAATTATGAAATTCAAAAGATAAGAGTCAAATGTCCGCAATACCCTTCACTATACTGAGTATTTACGGCCACGTGTGTGACACATGCATTGACATTGATTTTAAACTTTTTTTTTTTCAAATGTATAATAATATGAAAAGATAGAGTTTTTAACAATTACAAATTATCCTATTCTGGTAGATTCGTTATTATTTTGTAAAATTAGATAGTTAACAATTTTGAAATATAAGTGACAAATTGAGCAAAACTTGTGCTAAAATGAATGACCTTAGCATCAATTATTACTAACAAAATTTCTAGGTACCAGGACTTTGAGTAGTACATATAATTCGACCCCTAATATTCAAGAAATAACCTGAACGAAATTGAACAAAAAATGACGGTTTTATGAGCAGAGCAGGTCAACTCTTAAGAAAACTTATGTATATTTCTTGACTTCATGTATCATTTTTGAAAGGTTGTAAGTTTATTTTCATAATTATTATATTCATGCATTGTTTATCACATCTTTTAAGAATTCTGAATAACACAATGATTATCTTACTCTTCTCTGTTAATAAGAAAGTTCATTAAAAACGTTGAATAAAAGTTCATTTTTGATTAAAAAACTTGATACAAATGGATGATAACAAAAATTTGAACAATTTGCACTATCTAGTAATATGGGCAATGAAAGCTTCCAATTCCTGGTGAGAAACACCACCTTCTTCAGTTGATTTTCTAACAGCATCTCCCATCTCCTCTGCTCTTTTTCTTATTTCATCTCCTTCTTGAGACGCCATTAACTTTTTCACACTATCAGCAATTGTAGATGAAGTCACTAAATCTTCATGGCGCTCAAATTCTCTTACAACTACTCCGACTTTCATGACTTTTGTTACTAACACAGTGTTCCATGCCTGGTCTGAATGCATAGGCCAAGCTGCTATAGGCACCCCCATAGTAATGCTTTCTAAACATGAATTCCAACCACAATGACTCATAAATCCACCTGTTGCTTGATGAGCTAATATTTCAAGTTGTGGTGCCCAATCCCTCACTATAATCCCATACCCTTCTACATTTTCTTCAAATTTCTCGGGTAATGAAATCTTTCTAACTTCTCCATTAAATACATCTCCTTTATCCGCGTCTCTCAATACCCAAATGAACTTGCTTTTGCTCTGTTCCAAACCCATGGCTAATTCTCTCACCTCTTCTTCAGACATTGAAGCTGTTGTTCCGAAAGCTACATATAGTACAGAGTTTTTTTCTTGTTTATCAAGCCATTCCAAACATTTGTGTTGACTAGTTGAACTTAATTTCACAGGAAGTATTGGTCCAAAGGCCCATTGCTTCTTTTTCCGACTAAATTCATCTCGTGTGAGGAGATCGAGATAAGTTCCTTCGAATATTCTTGAGGAGTTGTATATATTCCCGACTTGGAAATCCAAATGATTGTACTGAGAAGTTCCAAATTCTTTTATCTCTTCCGGTATACAAACTTCCATCCGAGGCAGCCCTTCTGGTTCTTGATCTATAACCGGAGGTTTTCCTAAAAATTCCCACATGGAGAAGAAAGACATAAATGCCGAGCTGGAGTTAAACACATAGGACTCAGCATTTTTAATAAAAGCAGCATCTTGAACAACAATGGACATGAGAGGGTCATGAATTACAACAATTCTTTTACTAGTTAACGAAATATCCTTCAAGATTGCAGCCACAGGTTCACGCAAGGCAACACTAGCGTTCCATGATGGAAGAAGATGAGTAGGGAATTTATTTGTGGTGTTGGGGTTAGGAGATGGAGAAAGAAATGACGGAGTTGGGATATTATGGATTCGTATTTTGGCTAACACTAAAGGGTTTAAGCCATTAGCACGAGTCATGGCTTGGCGGTTGTGTGTAGTTGAGCCAACAAAATGAACTTGTAGATCAAACGACGTTAATAGGCATGAAAGTTGTAGGAGCGGGTTAAGGTGACCTTGAGCTGGAAATGGAACCACTATCACAGCCGCTTTTTCATTTATCAAGCTTTCCATTTTCTGGTTTTGGTCTATTGTGTGTAATAGTGTAATGTAATTATAAATAATAATCACATCTCACATATATAATGTGGCTAAGGAGACTCTAAAGGAAACTTGGCGGATAAAGATAGAAAGTTAAGAATGAAATGGACTTGGAGAGCAAGTATTGTTTGGCAACAAGTGTATGTGTGTGACGTGGGGTATGTATATGGGTGGGTAATTTGGTCACGGCTTTCATTACCAATTATGGCCTTACTCCGTAAGTGGGCTGATCGGATAGAATGGGGGTCATATTCGATATAGATGGAATTGCAAAATTTTCTATCAAAAAACAGATTTTTTTTTTATAATTTTTATATAATTAAATCAAACAATATCATATGAGTTATAGATAAGGGTGTAATTTCAAATGAAAATTTTCCATTTTCGATCGATTTTCATGCGAAAATTTCGTATTTTACATTCTGATTTTCAAATTTCCAATTCTGATTGTTTTTTATTTTTTTAGAAAAAAATTGGGATTACATATTTTAATTTTTCGATTTTCAATCCAATATCTATTTCATGTTTTCTTTCTAAATTTTTCAATTATTTTAACGAATACTTATTCCAATTCTTTTAATACGTATGACATCCACTTTGAATTTGATCTTAACAGAATCGTCTAACATTTAGACTAACTATTAATCTTTTATTCCAAATATTTTCAAAATTAATAAACATAATGTTCACATATAACTTTATATATACAACCACGCACTTTAATATTATTTATATATACTTGTTGTGATTAAAAAAAAATACAGACACGTTTAAAAAATTCAATCAATTACCGTATTATTACATGAAAAAAAAGTTCACTTAAATTTCTTTTTCATATTTAACTTTAAACAATCAATTGAATGTTAAATTATATGGCTAAAAATTTTAACTAATATAAAATCGATAGTTAGTCTAGTAGTTAGATTACTCCGCAGAGACCAAAAGGTCCTAGGATCGAATCTTATTGGAGTCAATTCTGAGTCCAAAGTACCTCTCATATGTATTCAAAAAAAATTAACTAATATTGTTATTTTCATACTATGATTTGATTTGTACTTAGATAAATATAATTATATTATGAGCTATTTATCCATAAATGTCTATTAAAAAACTTATTTGCTATATATCTCTTAATAAAATTATTTATTAAAAAATATCTTGACAAAAACACTCTTATATAATCATTTTAATTATTCTATTATTTATCATTTAAAGTTAAACACCCTATTACAACTTTCCACCACAACTACCTCACCACCACCACCCCCACAACAACCAACACCACCCCACCACCACAACCACCATCACCCTATTACTACCACCACCACCACCACTACAAACTCAACCACCACCACAAGCACCACTACCACAACAACAACAACCACAAACTCAACCACCACCTACCATTACTAATTTCATCACACGTGCGCGTCCGAGATTTTTTTGAAATCGTACTTATAATAAAAAATCAAAAAAAATAGAAAAAAAAATTACATTTTTGGATAAAGAAAATCAATACTTACATCTATGATTTTTTTTGATTTTTTTCCGCAGACACGAAATTCATTGTTTCAAACATTGAATTTCATGTTTGCGAAAAAAAAGACTTAAAAAAATTTAAAAAAATTATAAACATAAATATTAATTTGTTTTATCTAAATATGTAATTTTTTTATTTTTCTGATTTTTTTAGAATTAGTTATGAAGATTTAAAAAAAATCTCAGACGCGTGCGTGTGTGATAAAATTAGTAGGTGGTAGTGGTCGTGGTTGTGGTGGTTGTGTTGGTGGTGGTGGAATCACCCTATTATTTGTTTAATATTAAATTGATTCTAACTTCTTAACCATATATTTGTTTTATGTGCTTTGCTTTATGTCTGTTTTAAACCTGATCAATTTAGGGCTATGCTAATAGTAGTTAGATGGTCACCCGGAAGGGGTGTCTATTTATTGAAACACCACATAAACGTCTAGTGTGTGGTAGTGATCCGGAAGGGCTTGCCTAACTAGATAGTCATTAGAGTTTGATTTAATCACCGGTCATTATTTGCAGGCCAGTCTCAACTAAGAACCTAGTGGCGTAAAAGCACCTTAATTAAGTCCCCTGGTAATTGTGAGGTTGCCACTTTAGTCCACCCAGAAGGGGGTAGGGAGGAATTTAGAATCCTGACTACTTATTTAGGAGCTATAATCACCCTTATTAACTAGTAGAAGAAATAGAAGGATTAGTGCATACTCGCAAAACCTAAGCTATATTTTCTCATCTTATTCTTACATCTTTTATTTTATTGTCTTTTATTTTATTTAGTCATTAATATAATATCCTCAATCATCATATTTATTTGCTTTTCCTGTATTTTAATTATTAATTTCTACTTGAATTTATTTTCCCATAAGTATAACACACTAAGTCTCTGAGGAACGAATCTTACTTACTTGTAAAACTTGCATACGATCTGCGATACTTGCAGTGAATAACGTGTTTAGTCTAGGGTGTTGGTGCATCATTATCCGTATCTATTTGCCATATTTTTATCACACCTTAGGCGACACCACTAATCATCTAAAGACCAAGAGGAAGCTTACATCAAGAGAATAGAAGACAAATAGGAGTTGGATACTATGCATGCCATTCCAACCCTTTAACTTTGTTATTTATTTTCTTTCTTTCTCTAGTATGAACTAATTCTATCTAACTTGATATTAACATAAGCGTATGAACCCTAGACTTGTTTTATATATATATATTTTAATTTAGGATGTCCTTTTACATTTTAATTAAAATTAGTTGTGTTATCTCTGTTTTATGTGCTTTGATGTATTGTCTGAAGTTTTTGCGCTGGCCAGCGTATAGGATTACCATAATAGTAGTTAGATGGTCACCTGGAAGGGGTGTCTAATTATTAAAACACCACATAAACGTCTAGTGTGCGGTAGTGATCAGGAAGAGTTTGTCTAACTAGATAGTCACTAGGGGTTGAGATTAACCACCGATCATTGCGCAAGGCCCCCTTACCCAAGTCCCCTGGTAATTGTTAGGTTACCACCTAAGTCCACCGGGAAGGGGGTTAGGAGGAATATAGAATCCTGGATATTGCATTTCACACAATTCTCCCTTACATAAATAGGTCATAACACAAGTTTAGTGGGGATTACTTGATATATCTCGAGCTAAACTCTCATACTATTCATTTTCATGTCTTTATGTTATTTAGTTAATTGTTTAGAGTCTTAAAAAACCAAACAAATATTTTAGAGTCTTTTTAGCGTATTATTCTTTTAACTTCTTTTATTTGCACTTTATATTTGCATTAGTTCCTTGCTAACTTTCCTAGTCTTTGAGGACGAATTCTACTTATCATTAAAACTTGTGTATGATCGGTGATACTTGCAGTAAGTAATGTGTTCGGTAGGGTGATAGTTCGAATCTTTTATTAACATTATTGTATCACACCCTACCAGCGACCACATCCCTACGAATTTCACTAGAAGTGGTTTGTTCGGCAAGATTTTCCAAATCTTTTTTGGATGACCCAAACATTATTTCCAAGCTAAAAACAGATTTTAAATCTGTTCCCCATCGAGTATCACCAGCTTGTTGAAATGTGCCTATTTGATTCAATCCTCTTCGAGTTTCAAGTTACTTGTTTGCAATGAAACAAGCATATTCATCCGCTTGAGCTTCTTGTAACTCATCATTGCACTTGCAAGAACTACAATCAGTATTGATGATGATTTCAAGTTTATAAAAAATTGGCAAACATCTGGTATTACTCTTGAAGCCGCTAACAAAGCTAGGATTAATCTATGAGCAATACAATGGACATTCTTTAAGAAATAAAATCTTGCAACCCATTCCACTCACGTCGCATATTGCTAGTGCCATCATATCCTTGTCCACGAATATCTTAAATAAGAAGACAATTTCGGGCCCCATCAGCCGATTTTTTTGTGTTACACCCCGTAACCCTTCCTCGGCCAGGCTTGGGCAGAATAGCGGAGCAAGTACAAATTATTAGCATAACAAAAAAAAAATTCCTTCCTCGTCATTAATATGTTTGCTCGCAGCAATTGTGACCTCTCGGGAGAATCGATGAATGCATCAAAGATGCAGTGTTGGTACATCTGAAAATTCTTAATTGGCTAGTTGTAAATAGCCCCAGGGGTGTGGAACAAAGGATTATCCCGAACCTAGACCGAGGTATTGATGGTCTAGATAACACACTACTTATTGCTTCTTTAAGATTAAGGAGTTGCAGTGCTGTTAACATGCACAAGATCAAGGAAATGTTTTGTAACAAAACCTTCTTGGTCAACAAATTTGCTAACGAGACACATTTTCTCTCTTTTTGACTCATCTCTAGCTTCGTCGACAATTATGCAAAATTTTGAATTTCCAATATTTTCTCGAATCATACTTCGTACCCTTTTTGCTCAAATACTCAAGATTTATTTTTGAATGTCTGGAGAAGAATATATTTCTTGGGATGATTGTTGTTTTAACCTTGTATCAATGTGGGTTGATGGTTTCAATAGGCTAATACCACTTCTTACTGCATTTGGTGAGTAGAACAAGGATTGTTGCCAACGTGAGTTAAGAAAAGAGACGGTTTCTCACTATATTTCTTCTAATTTCGAAATCCATCAAAAGAAAACGTTGTGTTGTTTGATGGACCACCCGACCTTTTGGCAAAAACATAACATGGTAAGCAATACGTTGCATGTCAAGTATTGGAATACTCCAACCAGCTATATTCATCATACCAAGATGCATTGCATCGTCGATGGTAAGTTTTGGTGTCAAAAACAAATTCCTTAAGTCGAAGACGATAAGGTCCTTCAGTTAGATAATATCGATGAATTTCATCTTGAAAATTAGATGGATACTGCGAAATGGGGAGGTTTTTTGCAGGATCACGATCGAGAGTAAGTTCATCGCCAACTATATTGTCCAGTCGTTGTCATTTATATTGCTCATCTAATATAACCTTGGGCATAGAAGACGAGGTTGAATACAATGCAGAAGATGGTGTAGACGACTTTTCACAAAAGTCGTGGATAATTTTCGATTTACTCATCTATAAATCGACAAAAATAGAGTATCGTTACTTCATAATTCAATATGAATAAATATAATTTAATTATTTATAAATATACTTAATATTTTAACTTTATTTCTATATACTATTAACATACATATTTTTGAATTAAAGGATTGTTATCATATATTGATTTTCTTATATGTTCTTATTATTCCTTGTAATTTTGCATAAGTATTATATATAAATTGTACAAAGATAAAGTTAATTTTTTATATAATCATTTTCTAATATTTATGTTCTTTTTATAGGGAAACAAGATAATTTATAGGTAAGTTAATAAATTATTTTATTTTTAAAAAAGCATATGGATAAATAATTTAGTTTTGGAAAAAGAATATAAGGGTTTCCTTACTTAAATACATTTTAAGTAATTTTCGTATTCCGTAAAAAATCGAAAGATATTTATAAAAAAACCATTTTCATGTTCACACAATTTGTGCCCACTATGTTACTTTTTCTTTGATATTTTTTTTTCAATTTATCATTTATTGCTTTGTTTTCTAGTTGAAACTTGTAATGATTTTTTTTGACAAAATATTAAACTAACATAGATGTCTGGTACATTTTGAATATACATTACTAATACCAGCATAGAATTCTACTAAGGACCTAGTAGGGCAATTAGACACATCCAAATTAAGCCTAGTGCATTTTGCCAATATATCCGTGATGTCTCCTCATTTGTGATAGATTTATATTAGGATGAGACATCATTTTTAGTTATTTAGAAGTCATTATAGTCGATTTTCTTGAGTAATGCTACACTTTCCTATTTTGAGTCTTGATTTAGTAAAATAATATTTTTAGAGCATATTGGGTTTAATTATTTATTTAGTGTGAAGCTTTAAAGATAATTATGGAGATTAATTAGATTCCAAGTCAAAGACTACAAGATATGGAAAGAGATAGACATGGTAATTGGAGATAAGGAAATAAAAGCTAAAAACATGGAAAAGGAAAAGCTGCCTTAATCCTGAATTTCTGCACCTACGACCACAAATCAGCTTATATCTCAAGAACAGTGTGGAATTTGGAGAAACGGTCAAGAGCAAAGTCGAAGATCTTTCCGAGACGATGAATTTGGTGTACTCATACGCGTCAAACGGATGAGTATTGAAGCTGCTAGGACCAAAAGAAACACGGGCCTGATTTCATGTTTTTAGGGTTACGAATTTGAGTTGGGCTTGGAGTCCACCACTTACTTCTCCTTCAAGAAAACGAATTAGGGCTTCCAAGGCACCTATAAATACACCCTCTTATCATTGTAAACAGGTCCTTGCTCAGTTGCAAAGTATAGGCTTAGTCTTTACTTATATTTTCTTAGTTTTAAACAATAGCTTAGTCCTTTAGTTAGATATTCATCTTTAGAATCAAGCTATTCATCCAAGAAGCAAGTTGACCCGTAGAGGAAGACAAGAAGAAGAAGATTGGAGACTGACAACTCCTCTTCTACATCTCACCTTCTCTATATTTAGAGTAATTAGCTATAGATCTATTCTCAACCATATTTCTAAGCTTTTATTCTGTAAGTTTACTTTTAATTGTTGGATTATTATTTTGTCTTTAAATACTATTTGGTTATTTTAATTGATTAAGCTTGGCGTATATTGTTATTGTGTGTTTTGACTTATTTCCCTAGATTTGGCCAATCTTAGGATTATTCTTAGTTATTGACAACACCACATAATCGTCTAGTGTAACTATATAGCCATTAAGGTTTGATTTATTCTCCAAACATTACTTAGGAATCCCTAGTAGTGGAGAGGTTGCTCCTAAGTCTAGAAAAGGCTAGGTAGTTATTAGAATCCTGGTTAATATATAATGCTTAATGTGACAGGTTAGAATAACAATTTAGTAATAGACGTAGTAATCCTAATCTATTTGACTTACTTTCATATTTAGTTATTTGTTTTGTTTATTTGTTTTATTTATTTATTTGCATTAGATAGTATTCATATTATTTTATCTTTTCATAATTTATTCCAAGCATCTAAATTCATCTACGCTTGTTAAATATAAGTAGATCTAACGGATACAATCTCTGCGAACGAACTTGACTTATCATTAAAACTTGCATACGATCTGTGATACTTGCAGTGAGTTCTGTGGTTCTCAAGGGTGTGTGACTCTTTATTATTATCTTTATTTATCTATTATTTTATCACACCTTAGCCCCCACCAAGTTTTTGGCGCCGCTGCCGGGGATTTATCTTTAAGTTAAATCTATTTGGTGTTTATTTAGTGTAGAAGTTTTTATTTGTTTTCAGTTTTACGCGTTTTCTTTTTAGTCTCTTCTCAGGTTTATTAGGTATGGAGAATTATTACACACAAAATATGCATGGGGCCCGAAGTCAAATTTTTTATCAAGAAGGTTCGAGTTATCAATTACAAGCTCCACCACAACCCATGCATAATCCACAAAATGAAGCTATAACAGAAATGATGGATAAATTATTGATTCTGGTTCAAAATTTTACGCAGCTCAACAATAAAACATCCAAGGAGCTAGCTGAAAAAGTGGAAACCCTGGAGACACAAGTCACTCAAGTGACCAATTCTTCTCTAAAATTCCAACAAGAGTTTCCACCGTTAATCCGAAGTATCATAGAAGAACAGGTTCGACAAGCTCTTCCGTCTCATCAAGTTTTTGAAAGTATAAGTTATTTGGAAAACATGGAAGAGCAACATGCGGAAAATATAGATGCTAATACAACCTTAATACGTTCTATGCACCAAAAATATCAAGCAATGGAGCAAAGATTAACGGAACTCACTACGATCAATCAACAGTTACAACAAGAATTACATAAGAAACTGGGTTCTAGCAATGTTGGGTTCGAAATTTCAACCGTAGAAGAACCAACCAAGCTTAGCTTAGAAGAAGTAATTGTTAAAGATCAAATTACGAAAGAGGTTGGACCAGAATTCAAGCATGTGGAAGAAGAAAAAGAAACCGATAAAGAAGAGACAACCGCACAAAAGGTGCAAACAGAAGAAAGTAAGGTGGAACCACCACCTACACAACCATTACTATCACCACCTCATCTACAAAGAATTACATATCCTAGTGGTGATAGTAAATCTGAAACGTCAAGCCCAGAAGAAATCATTGTTCCTATACTCGACGTCCCATACATGCAAACTGGCCTAGGTACACAAATTGATGATGATGCCACTGAAATCGATAGCGATGTTTGGTTCGATGTTGTTGAAGAGTTCAGCCTTCAAGAAGAGGAGGAAGTGGAATCACCACAAGTTCCACTTAATGAGCTAGAAGAACAAAGCATGATATGCATAGAAGACGTAATCGCATATAAAGAGCCTACATCACCGATAGTCGGCAAAGAAGATCTGTCCAAGAAGAGTGGAGGTGTAGAAGTTGAGATCGAGAATAGGAACCGTACTAAAGAAAGCTTGACAACCATTCCAAAGAAGCTACCACAAAAGATGCAAGATCTTGGAGCCTTATATCTCCAAATTAATATAGGTGGTAATTTCAAAGCTAAAGCGATGTGTGACTTGGGTTCAGGAAGGAATATCATGCCCAAGAGTCTGTTCGAGAAGTTAGGCATGGGAGATGCCAACAGAAAAGATATTGATTTGCTGCTCCTAGATAATTCAACGATAAAACCATGGGGAGTCATTGAAGACGTGCTTGTCCAAGTAGGTACTTTAACTATACCTACAGATTTTGTTATCCTTGATAGCATTGCAGGTCAACATGTTCCATTGATACTTGGACGCCCATTCTTGGCGACCAGTCACAGCATAATTGATATTCATAGGGGAACCGTGACTTTCCAAGTGGGAAAAGAATCTAAAATATTCCACTTGGTGGATGAAAAGCATGAGGAATCACGTATAGACAAAGCCCCAACACTCCGAGTTGTGACAAAAGAAATTAAAAAGAAAGTCCACAGTAAACCCGTGAAAAAGAAAATCAAAAGTGAGTTTGGGGTTGGTGACATGGTTGCATGGAAAGCCCCCAAACAAGAAAATAGACCGTGGGGATTCAAGAATTCGTGGATGGGTCCGTTTGTAGTTACAAGAGTAATTTCGTCAAAACGGATTGAAATACAAGCTAAGAAGGGTCACAAACTTCGGATAGTAGATGAGAATAACCTAACCCGTTATTGGGGAGGTTATGTACGCAAGCCTTAATCGAGGTAACACGTCTAACTTTGAAAGACGTTAAACAAAAGTGATGTACGGGAGACAACCCGTAGTTTTTTTTAAATTTTCATGTCTTTTACGTTTTTAATTTATGTTTAATTTAGTTATTCTTAGTTGATATTGCATAGTTGAGAAAGGTATTAGTGTTTTTTGATGATTAGGTATTGGAGAAATCGAGTTAGGGAA
The DNA here is from genome assembly GCA_029959085.1 of Nemophila menziesii. Taxonomy (NCBI): domain Eukaryota; kingdom Viridiplantae; phylum Streptophyta; class Magnoliopsida; order Boraginales; family Hydrophyllaceae; genus Nemophila; species Nemophila menziesii. Next base: position 80,779,628 of record JARWIR010000002.1, read on the forward strand.
GCGAGCAAAAATTTTCGGAACGGAGAAACTTTGGCAAGTCATATCTTTGCGCTCGGATGACGAAATCAGGTGATCTTTGAGCCTAAACTGCATAACTTTTCGAGATCTAGCTGTTGGGGAGGTTTTTGCCAGGTGCGGTACACCGGACCTCAGCCGCGGTGACCCGTGCCACGGTAGCAGCCACGTGTTGTGTACAAAAAAAAAAAAAATAGATGATGGGTCCGGTATACCGGACCCTATACCGCGCCACCACACAAACACGTGCCACGGGGTCCTACCACGGGTATTTTGACGTAGGAGGCGCGGAGCACCCCTGCGGTACACCGGACCCTGGTCCGCAGCTCAAAAACGCGTGCCACGGGTCCTACCACGGGTCTAATCCAGTGAGCAAAAATTTTCACCCATCAGATGCTGCGGTATACCCCGCGGTACACCCCCTAGTCCGCAGGGTAGTCCGCACGAGCCGCCAGAGAGAGAAAAGAAAGGGTTTCAAGCTTATAAGGAGATCTAATGCTTATTATTCCGAATTTATCAAACCTTAAACCTCTTTCTTCTCTCCAGAACTCTCCCAACTCCATTAAAGCTCATAAAAACCTTCACCTAACATCAAAACACCACCAAATCACCATGAATTCTCATCCAAATCCTTTCCCACATCATTACAAAGAAGATGCAATCACCCAAATCATATCAAAACACCTAGAAACCAAGAATCAAAACCATGAATACCAAAATCTTTTTCAAAATTCATTAAACCCATATCATCAAAGCTTGATTCAATCATACCCACATGGAGAATTGTCATCCTAACACCTTTCCTAACCACAATAAAGCTTGTTCCACCTATGATCATGAGTTACAAATTTCAAGAGTGTTTAAAGCTTTGAGTTGGGGGTCAAAAGAGATGATGAAGAGAATAGAAATATTATCAAATGTATGGGATATGAAGAATCAAAGCAAGATATTGGGTAAGTTCTATATGAAATCAAATGAGATGGAACTAGTTTGGGAATAATTACAAGATGATTGGAGTCAAGCAATTAGAGAGGAACCGGTTTTTGGTGGATTCAAATCCTAAAAAGCAAGCAATTGTAATTAGGGAACAGAAGATGCCAATACCTCTTCTAATCAAAGATTCCTATATCAGAGATGAATAAAAGCTTCTGGGACGCTAGTAGCTTTGTCCAAAACATGTTCCCGGATGAACACTATCACATGAGAAAGTATTCAAGAGCAGAATTGGAGGAAGATTAACAAGAGATTTCTAGAGTGTGATTGATTGGGATGGAGCATAAGAAGATGTAAAGGAATGTGAAATTGGTGATACATAGAGATTTACATACATGAAAGCACTGCACCTTATTCCGGGTATTGATCAGGCGAGGTAAATAGCCTCGAAGAGTATGTTTTCTTTCTTCCTTACCTTTTATTTATGTGCAATATCTGTAGAATTTTAATTTTCTTTTATTTTATTTTTGAGTCTTTTCGAGTCGTGGGGACACGGCTCATTTTTGAGTTGGGGGTGTGGGGATTCGTGTCTCTCATCTCCAATTTTTCTGTTTTTAGGAAAAATTAAATTTTTTTGAAGGTTTAGATGTATGTAGAGTGTGTTTAATAGCTTAAAAGCATAAGTTCAGTGAATTAATGATAGTAAGTAGTATGTTTATGAGCTATTTTATTTTGTATGCTTTGAGTATTTGCAGGAAAACACACATTGATAGTAAAGAAAAGATTAGTAAGCAATGCGATAGAAAGTATGTTCGATCTCAGGGAACCTTGAGAAGTGTGTAGGCCGTGAGATCCAAGCTAGTTGATAAAACCATTTGATGAAAGTGCTAAAGGTAAGAAAATAACGAAATTACATAGTGTAGAAAGTGATTAAGGCGGTTCTTTCATATTTTAAGCCTTTGAAGCCTTTTTATACCTTCTCACCATGCTATTTTTTATTTTATGATATATCCTTCCTAGCCCCTTCTAGCCTTTCTAAAGCCTTTTATTTAGCCACATTATAAGCCATATCCCTTTAGATTATAGGACTTTTCCATATGACCCGCACTCGAATCGCGATGCATAGACAGTTGTTTTAGAGCTTGAGTTTGGGGTGGTGGGTCCACCATTATGGGAATTGTTATTGGGATGGGATTTTTGAGCTTATTAATTGTGCTCTGTTATTATATTGATGATGATTCACTGATTTTTATTGTAACCCTTTGTCGGGGTAATAATGAATGAAAAAGAAGCTACGGGCTAAATTTGCCAATAAGGGCATAAAAATATATATATGCGAAAATAGCGTGATATCTCAACATTAAAAGAGAGTCATGGCTATACAAAAGAAAAAAATTGATTTGAAAAGAAAATATATATATATTCGGACCGGCAAAGTGGAATTTTTATGTGACATCTTATGCTTTAATTGGGTTATTGGGGATGCTAAATTATGCATCAAAGAATTCATTGGGTTGAGTGAGACCGTTTTATGAGAGTAACTCAAGCTCTAGGGCGATTTGTTGATGGCTGGTGAGGAGAGAGCCAAAAGCTCACTCTAAATTATCCAAATATACAATCATACCGTCCCTAAGCCTACATTACAACCTTAAAGACCTTTTGATTCTTTGCTATATAATCGAGAAGTGATTGAACCAATAGAGAGTAGTTAAGTGGATCTTTGGACACTAGCGAAGTTCGATGAACAATCTATAGCTTCCTTGGGGAACTGAGTAAAGTCCCAATCCTTCTTACATTGCGAAACTAATCTGATCTTGAATTCAAGCCGTGTTGACTGTGGATATGAGAAGTGTACAGGTATGTAGTTTATAAATATTATTACGTGAAATTTTCTGAGTAGTTGCTTCGAGTCTATTCTCCATATTCTTCTATCTTTTGTCTTCTGTGCTTAATTTACCTAGGTGTGTATTTAGAGACTTCCCTTTGTTTTTATCTTTATTGTATCGGGACGATACAACTTTGAGTTGGGGGTCTTGATGTCTCCTCATTTGTGATAGATTTATATTAGGATGAGACATCATTTTTAGTGATTTAGAAGTCATTATAGTCGATTTTCTTGAGTAATGCTACACTTTCCTATTTTGAGTCTTGATTTAGTAAAATAATATTTTTAGAGCATATTGGGTTTAATTATTTATTTAGTGTGAAGCTTTAAAGATAATTATGGAGATTAATTAGATTCCAAGTCAAAGACTACAAGATATGGAAAGAGATAGACATGGTAATTGGAGATAAGGAAATAAAAGCTAAAAACATGGAAAAGGAAAAGTTGCCTTAATCCTGAATTTCTGCACCTACGATCACAAATCAGCTTATATCTCAAGAACGGTGTGGAATTTGGAGAAACGGTCAAGAGCAAAGTCGAAGATCTTTCCGAGACGATGAATTTGGTGTACTCATACGCGTCAAACGGATGAGTATTGAAGCTGCTAGGACGAAAAGAAACACGGGCCTGATTTCATGTTTTTAGGGTTACGAATTTGAGTTGGGCTTGGAGTCCACCACTTACTTCTCCTTCAAGAAAACGAATTAGGGCTTCCAAGACACCTATAAATACACCCTCTTATCATTGTAAACAGGTCCTTGCTCAGTTGCAAAGTATAGGCTTAGTCTTTACTTATATTTTCTTAGTTTTAAACAATAGCTTAGTCCTTTAGTTAGATATTCATCTTTAGAATCAAGCTATTCATCCAAGAAGCAAGTTGACCTGTAGAGGAAGACAAGAAGAAGAAGATTGGAGACTGACAACTCCTCTTCTACATCTCACCTTCTCTATATTTAGAGTAATTAGCTATAGATCTATTCTCAACCATATTTCTAAGCTTTTATTCTGTAAGTTTACTTTTAATTGTTGGATTATTATTTTGTCTTTAAATACTATTTGGTTATTTTAATTGATTAAGCTTGGCGTATATTGTTATTATGTGTTTTGACTTATTTCCCTAGATTTGGCCAATCTTAGGATTATTCTTAGTTATTGACAACACCACATAATCGTCTAGTGTAACTAGATAGCCATTAAGGTTTGATTTAATCTCCAAACATTACTTAGGAATCCCTAGTAGTGGAGAGGTTGCTCCTAAGTCTAGAAAAGGCTAGGTAGTTATTAGAATCCTGGTTAATATATAATGCTTAATGTGATAGGTTAGAATAATAATTTAGTAATAGACGTAGTAATCCTAATCTATTTGACTTACTTTCATATTTAGTTATTTGTTTTGTTTATTTGTTTTATTTATTTATTTGCATTAGATAGTATTCATATTATTTTATCTTTTCATAATTTATTCCAAGCATCTAAATTCATCTACGCTTGTTAAATATAAGTAGATCTAACGGATACAATCCCTGCGAACGAACTTGACTTATCATTAAAACTTGCATACGATCTGTGATACTTGCAGTGAGTTCCGTGGTTCTCAAGGGTGTGTAACTCTTTATTATTATCTTTATTTATCTATTATTTTATCACACCTTAGCCCCCACCAATCCGCTACTTCGTTAAATTTTCTCTTTATATGATTGATTTTCCAATCCATCTCCATGCCTCAGAGATCATGGGACGAATTCGCCAATCGATTCCACCACGTCTATTTATACCTTGAACCACTTCAAGGTTATCCGAGTAGAAAGAACTAATCTTGATGCCAAGACTTGCAGCCGACCTCATTGCTAATAAAATCGCCCACATCTCCCCTTCTAAGCTACTATTAACTCTAGCTTTCTTGTTAATAGTCTCCTTTATTTCCCCCTATTTATTTATTGCAACAGACACCATACTTGTTGGCTCCCATTTTTTATTATGAGATGTATCACATAGCCATATCATATCCGCCTCATCATCAAGAACTGGATTATTATTACCCTCCTCCATATAACATTTCTTGGAATCGTTTTTGTTACCTTATCCATTATCTTTTTTATCACCAAATAGGTACTTAATTGTGAATTCCGTCTTTTCTAAAATTTCCTGTATCACCCATTTCTTTTTTTCAAATAACCCCTGCATTCTAACTTTCCATATATTCCATAATATAAGTAAAGCCGACACGTATCTTTTATCCCACCCATTACTTGAGTAACTTTCAATAATGTTTTCCAGTATAATATTTTCACTTATTTTATTTATAATTATTTTTTGTCAAACAATTATATTACTCTTCATCTTCTTATATTACTCCTCACAACCAAATCAAAATAACCCTTCTTCTTTTTATGATTCTCCATTTCAAATTTATTAAATACTCTTTTCACTAGATAATTTATTCATCTTTATGCCTCTTTTTTATTCTTCATTTCAATTGATTTTTTTTTTCATATAAACAACACAAACGAACCATCTATTATTTGATAAAATTTTACATCAGTTTCATAAATAAAGGTAAGTTCAATATTTAAGTTATAAATGTAATAATATAAAATTATTTTACATTGCTTTTTTTCAGATTGTTTATTGTTGATTTTGGCTTGGTTTTATTTTTGTGGTTCAATAACCCATTAGAGACCTATTGGAGAAGAAGCGTCTTTACAGGAAAGAAAGTTTGTTTCCGTCGCAAAAAAGAAGAGACTGGTCGATAGTTCAGGCCGCAGGCGATGATTTTTTCATTAGGGCTTATAAGGCAGATCTTTTGTAGAGATTTTTAAGATATTATGTAAGAAGATATTTCATAAAGTTGGGGGACAAGTTGACTTCTGGTAAAGACTTAAAGTAATATTTTTTAAAATGTCTAAATATTAATATTTAAAAAAAAATCAGGTGGGACATGGCCCCCCAAGGCTCAACTTAGCTCCGCCCTTTCTAATCACAACTCCATTGGACATAGTTTCGGTTTCAAAGCCTTGATATCTATCTCTTCTTTCTTGAACCATTTTTCACCTCGGTTTGTTTTGCCTGCCGTTGTTTCGCACACTAGCAAGAATTCTTGTTGTTTATGTCATCTTTGATACGTGGTTTTCCTTGTAGTGTGGAACAAATGGGTGAGGAAAATCTCTCGAACATAAGCCACCCTAAAATCAATTTTCCCCTACAATGCAAACTTGCAGACAACTCAAGCAAAAGGATTAAACACACAATACTAATCCACACACTGAATAATTAGCTAACTTTAAGTAATTCTAACACTTTGTGAAGAAGAAGAGAAAGTATTGAAATTTAGTTGTTTAATCGGGTGCAAATGTAATTATTGTTGTGGAATACTTCTTTGTAGATCCAACCTCGAAGGACTTCAAAAGCTTTTGAATTTGAAACTGTAGGGTTTTGAAAATTTTGGAATAATCATTATTTTTTTTATGTTTTTTGGTTTGAAATTATTTTGTAATGGTGATATATGAGGTGGGTGTGGTGTTCTTGCTATAGTATTGATGATTTTGGCTTAGGTTATGAAATAATTTCTTGAGAAAATTTGGAAATTTTTGAATTTGGTGAAGAAATTTTGTGATTTTGGAGTGATTTTTTGGTATTTTGGTAGTGTTTTAATGTATGGTGAAAGTTTTGTTGACGCTTTAATAGAGTTTTGTATTAGAGAAGAAGAAAGTTTAAGGATTTGAACTTTGATATGAACTAGACCTTTGTTTTGTAGTTGTGGATTAAAGGAAATATCTGGATTTTTACATATATGTATTTTTGGAAGAAACCATCTTTAAACTCATATGTGATCACATGAAGATAAAGATAAGCATGGAAAAAGAAATATTAATTTTTTTTTTCTCAAAAAAAGAATAGAAATACTAATTTTTTATTTGAATAAGACAATTTTATTTTAGTAAAAATTTATAGATTTGTTGAAAATTATATAATATAGTAAGTAGTGGGAGTTTATTGCTAAAGAACTAGTTTTGCTATGTTCTTTTCTTATTTTCTAAGTTGATTGATTTGTGATTGATGTAATTTGACTATTTTTTTCTTTAATTAACATATAATTTAGAAAACTATAGAATATGCATAAAGTCGTTGTTGGTTGTGAGATAAAAGATCAAGCTAATTGTTTCACAAATTTAAGATATTGTTAACTATTATAATTTTAGAAGGTATAAATATATTCCATATTGTGAAAACAAATTAACTAAACACATTGCGCGTCCAGATATACAAGGACCAACATGGTAGATGGAGATTCTTTGGAGGCCTTATTTAGTCGTCATCACTAGCAACGATGACCTCATCTTTGATGAATTATGAGACAGACTTTTTCTTCCGTTGTGGCCGACCACCACCAGCTCTGCCACCAACATAATCATCGTCTTCTTCATCCTCATCATCGTCCTCCTCCGCCTCATCATCTACATATTAAGGTTGTCTCTGCCATTTCCGACTAGCTTTTTCTCCGTACTCTTCTTCCTCCTCCTCCTCTTCTTCCTCGGAATATTCTTCATCCTCCTCTGGATCCTCTTCCTCGTATCTTCTCTTCGGCATGGCTTCGCTGCTGATCTAAATCGATTTTTTTGTTGTGATTTTGTGCATGGGTGAATATAAGTATATTATATATATAGGAAATTTTTCCCGGGTTTAATATTGGGCTGGGCCACCTTAGATTCGAATTCAAACCCTAAGCAACTAATTTGAATTGACCAAACCTTGAACAGCTCTCCATGAAACACCTTGGATTCAAAACCCAAGCAACTCATTTGAATTGGAGAAACCCTAGATTTATGGGAGAAAATGTAAACAGAAATTAAATCTGATTTTGAAACCCTAATCAGCTCAATTAGATTGGGGAAAAAACGAGAATTTTGGGCATAGAAATGAAAATTAGCTGAACTGCTTTGTTTCTCTCTCTATAGCGAGATCTATCTGTCTCTCTCTTGGACAAAATGGTTACATATGAGAGTTGTGTAAGGGCGGGTATTAATAGGCAGTTGGTATTGGAAGTTACAAAAATGCCCATGTGATTTGTATTGATTGTGGGGGGTAAATGTGGTAAAGTAAGGGAGTGAGTAGGGTCACGCATGGTTTTTCTTCAATAAAAATAAATATATCAAACACATTGGTGGTCTTTTGTGTGTTCTAAAAATAATGCAATAAATAATCGAACCACAACCGCAAGTGTACGGTTGTCCCAAGTAATATAGTTGATAAAACAGATTCGTTCCAAGGACGGGATGGTTGACTACAATGCTTATCCACTAAATAATGATTGCACTTATGAAAGCAAAGAAAGATAATATGTTTGATTGGTTTTTTTGTATTAATGCTAAGTAATAAAAGACTAAATGAAAAATGCAATTAAAAGCTAAGACGCAAGTAAAATGATGTAAAACGCAAGTATGAGAAGATAGCACTTGAGAACGCAAGGGGTCATCCTAATCCTATTTCATAACCTATGCTGTTTAAGGGTTAAATTGGTCAATTACGATGGTCGGGATTCTAAATTCCTTATACCCCCGTCAGGGTGGATTATAAGGCGATCCTAGAGTGTCACTAGTCCCGTCAGGGTAAATATGATCCACTTTTGGATGTTTAAGTTTTGTTACCTCATTGGCCCTAGAATTAGCTAAGTTCGTCAGAATCAATAGCTTCTATCCTAGATTGAATAAATGGTTTTGTATCTAAACCCTCCGCCAGGATGATCCAATTGCCACTAATTGGAATAGCCTAGATACTAACACCTGTTCCTAGTTCATGACGCTAAAAACAGTAAATATTCTCAATTTATCGAAAAGGGTAAAAGACACAATCTAATTTAATTTAACAGAATTCCAAATTCAACATATGAAATTCAATAAGATTTGGGAATCACCCATATAGCATTCTCAAGCGCTAAAATGTGTTTAGCTCATATTAATTGAAAACAAAACTAAATTAAATAAAAGGGAATTCATATTGTTTTACAAAATTAAAGATAAAAGAACCTAATTTCCGGAATAGGAATGACTGAGAACGGAGATATAGACCCTCTCCAGCTCTTGCAGCTTCTTCTTTCTTCCTTCTGTTGCTTCTCTCTGGTGTTTAATCTTGTAGAATGTGAATTGTTATGAAAATAGAAGTCAAAGGCTCCTTTTATAAGTGGAAAAACGTATTAGGGCTTGGACCTAATAATAAAACACTAATTAAATGTCTAAGCCCGAATTCTAAGCCCAAAATCCCGTAACTGCTGATACACCTTCACTAAAACGGTTTTTCTCGCTTCGTTATGACTCCGATTGACCTAATTCCAGTTGCTAAAGTTCCGTAACTCGATAAGGAATGTTTTCTCTTCAAAGGTCAACTACTAAATCATCTCTTAAGCACCCCGAAATGAGCAATCTATGGCCTGGAAAACAGATTTTCAGCTCTAAAAATAATATCTTCGGGATTTATCTTCAAGTCTTGACTCCATATCATGATCTTTGACTTTCTCCTCGGATTCCTCTTCTAGCTAACATCCAAAACCTGTAAACTTTTCACTAAAAATACCAATATTACGTGCAAAAGTTTAATAAATTAAAAATGCTAGAAATAAAAGAGGAAAATCATATTATTGCATATTTAGTCAAAAAGTCTATCAAATTGATTAAATAAACACCAAAAAATGATGTCTCCTAAGGGTCGAAAATAAGAACAATTAAGGAGACATCAAGACCCCCAACTCAAACATTTGTCGTCCCGACAAAGCAAAACAAAATAAAACAAGGGGTAGAAGTAAACGCAAGAACAAATAGAAGCTAGCAAATACACCTAAAGCAATTCTTAAGATAAATCTCATATAGCAAAACTCTAGAAACTAATATACACATACAATTATCATGCAAAATCGAACATAAATAATGTCAATAATAAAATTAAAGTTGCAATGCTTGAAGGTTACACTTGCACTCATATCTGTATGATGGCTATAGGGTGGTCATCAATCCTACCTCGCTTTGAGCGCTCCACCTAGTATATTCCCTATCAACAGAATAATAAATTCACTATGCACTTAGGAATCACGAGGTCTTTATGGTTTTAATAATGGCTTAAGGACGGTATGGATATATATTTGGTAAATTTGAAGTGAGCTTTTGGCTCTCTCCTCACTTACCATCAACAATGTCCTCGAGCTTGAGTTTACGCTCTAAAATGTTCTCACTCACCCATTTAACGCATTAATGTTGCGTCCCCGTGTCAACCCAAATAAAAATAAGATGATTTCCAAAAATATTCCACTATGCCGATTTATTTTATTCATTCTTTCTTTTTATTTTCTTTTTAATTTTTTTTCTCCTTTTTTTTGTACAAGATACCCATGACCATCATTTTGATGTGAAAGGTCATGTCTCTTATAATTTTTTTTTTCGGCAAAGGGTTACAAATAATAATATCATCTTCTATTTTTGTGCCTCAATACAAACACATATAATCCCTTCCCAATGTAATTTCCCAAATGTGGACCCTCCACCCCAAACTCAAGCTCGAGACAAGTCTCAGGGTTGTGATTCAAGTGCGGGTTATTTGGTCATGCCTAATAATCTAAAGGATAATGGGCTTATATCGTGGCTACAAAAGAAAAGGCTTAAGGCTCAAACTTGGCTAAGACGGATAAAATTATAATAAGGGATAGCAAGCTAAAAGGCTTCAAATGGCTAACAAAGAACTGCCCCTATCATTTTCCTAAGTACATAGCTTGTCTTTAGTTCATATCTAGGTGGGTTCTCTACTAATTAGGATTTCACGTTCTACACACCAAACATATTCCTTAAGTACAAGCTTACTTCATTTGCATTGTTCATTAATTTTTCCTATCAACTACCTATGTTCGCATGCAATTCTAAATGCGTTTTATATTATTCCCTAAAGTCCACTATTTACTATCATTGATTCATCAAAAGTATGCTTAAAGGGACATTTAAAATCTTCTATAGTCAAACGCAACTCCGAAAATTATTTTATTGAAAGCAAATAAAACACATAACACATAAAAACTGGGATGAGGCAACGAACCCCACCCCAAACTCAAAAATGAGTCGTGTCCCCACGACTCGAAAAGACTCAACGCAATAAAAATAAACTAAACTAACTAAAACGCGAAAGGGATAGAAAACGTATCTTAACCAGCGCGAGGCTGGTTAGCAGTGTTGCGTCCATGAACTTTCTCTTGCGTAAGTAAACCATAGGTGGCGTGTTGAATTGTGCTCACCCCCATTAACATGTTTCGGAGAAGTTCTAACTCTTTGGTAACGTTTCCCAGAGACGCAATCATCTTCACTTGGTTCTCTTCTAACACCTTCACTTTCGCTTCCAACTCATTGGTAGTATGCATCTTCTTCTTTGGAGGAGCTCTAGGAGTTCTCACTGCTCTTAACACTTCATCATGAATATTCCCATGCTCTCACCAACTACAACACGATCTATCTCTGCGTCTTTACGCGGAACTTTTGCGTCTAAGCACAAAGTAGTGATGGTACAAGGAAATTTGAGATTTTGTTGTGAAGTAGGAATTCTAGCAAATTCCATGATGGTATCATATATCACACGAGCCACATCCATAGGTTTCTCCTCAATAATACACTTAATGAATAAAAGATGCTCGTTCTTCACTTCCGATATATGTTTATTTCCGAAGAAGGTAGGGATTATGAAATGGGACCATACCTTAGCACATGGTAACAAATTACTACTATACATCTGTCCAGGATATCTCTCTCCTTCGGGAATTGGGCGGGCCCCATCAACAAGCACTTTCCCGCAAAGGGACTCATAATCAAAAGAAGGTTCATCAAGAGATTCTTGGAAAGGACATATACCGGAAAATTCGGGTAATTTCAACGATTTACGAATAAGCTCAACGGAGAAAGGAACTACCTTTTTGCGAATAACAACTGCTTCTTTTGAGAAGGCGATTCCTTCATAAAAATCTCTTACCAAGGTAGGAATATACTCAAGCTTCCTTTCTCTCAATTCTTTCCAACCCAATTTATCACAAGTAATACCATAATCTTTATAAGCACTAGTCATAATACCCTTAGGGAGATTCATCTCCTCACCAAACTTCAAAAATTGAATTCTATCACGAACCTGAGTATCCCATGGAATGAAGACTCTCTTAGGCTTTTGAGCCCATGTTTTCCTACGCGGAGGTTTCTGTTGTTGCACGGGTTCTTCGGGAACTTCTTGTTCTGTTTCTTCCTCAATCTCTTCTTCAACTTCTTCCTCACTTTCTTAATCACTTTCATCAATTAACCTACTCTTTTTCGGATTAGCCGTACTTGGATTTTCTTTTCTTTTCGGAGCAATTGGGATTTGTTCAGTTTTTTTGGATCGCGAATCCGGAATCTCAATTGCTTGATCTGGGCTAGCTCCAACATTGTTCCTGTTTCTTGGTATGTTTCTTCGATAGTTACACATGGAAGCAGTTATGTTAGTCATCTCTTTTCACCCCAAACTCAAAACTTCAAATAGAGAAAAAGCTAGAGAAAAGCTTTGAAATTTGATGTTTTGAGGCTTAAAACTTGAAGAAATAGGTGGAATATGAGATGGGTTAAGGTTATTTGAGAGGGATTGTGAAAGAATTGGGTTTAATTTCTAGGTTAGGAAGAGGGAATTTATGAAGAAAAGATGAATTTTGGTGATGTTTTGGAGAAGCTATGAGTTGATTTTGTGTTTTTGTGATGAAAGAAGGCTTGATTTGATGATTTTATAGCTGTTTGTTGATGATTTTTGGAGTAGGTGGAGGCAAGGATTCGGAATATAAGGTTGGCTTGGAAAAGGAGGCAAAAAATTTGGTTTAAGAAGCTCAAAACCGCCTCTCGCAACAGCGCACCGGCTAGCCGGCGGATTTGCCGGCATGCCGGTCGCGAGGGCGGCGAAAAAAAATTACTAAATTCGATTTATTTTTTTACCTCAGACGCAAGCGCCTTGCGTCATTGCTGACGCAGTGATTAGAGACTTTGAATTCCTTGGGCGGCTAGCCGGCGGATTCGCCGGCATGCCGGTGGCATGTCGATGGCGCATTTCAAGACGCAGCAACCTTGCGTCGTTGCTGACGCAAGGACCAGAACCTTCACCTTCTTTGGCCGGCTAGCCGGTCAGTTGACCGGCATGCCGGCGGAATCTCGATGGCGCGAATCGTGACGCAGCAACGCTGCATCATTGCTGACGCAGTGGTCAGAGAGTTTGGGGTTCTCAGCTCTTTTGGCTGGTATGCCGGCCAGCTCGCCGGCTAGCCGGTCAAACCTGCTGTGGACTCCAAATTTTTTCGTTTTCTCATCGTTTTGACCCCAAACTCATGACCATTATACCCCTGAAATCATCAAAAACAAACACCCTTCCTCATTTCTTAAAAATAAACACTAGACTCAACGAAAATTTTAACTAATTTACACTACGGAAATTGAAATACTTAAACTAATATACAAGAAATTGGCTTTTGTTTAACGTCGTTAAGCTTGACGGGTTACCTCGTGCTTCTAAGGAGCTTCGAGGAGGTACATGACCTCTCCGGGATGTGGGTCTTTTGCACGATCGGTATCTTCACCTCCATGATATATCTTTAAACGATGACCGTTCACCATGAATGTACGGTTCTCAAGTGGATGTTCTACCTCTATTGCCCCATGAGGTGTAACCTTGGTCACAATGTAAGGACCCGACCATTTCGATCTTAATTTACCCGGATAATTGCTGAACTTTGATTTATACTTCAACACTCTTTGTCCCACTACAAAGTTCTTCTCTCGAATCCGATTATCATGCCATCTCTTGGTATTTTCTTTGTAAAGTTTAGCATTTTCATAAGCATGTAATCGAAATTCATCAAGCTCATTTAGTTTCATCATTCGATTCTGACCAGCTAGAGTAAGATCTAAATTTAACTTCGCAATAGCCCAATATGCACCCATTTCAAGCTCAAGAGGTAAGTGACAAGCCTTACCATATACTATTCGATACGGAGAAGCACCAACTGGGGTTTTGAATGCGGTACGATAGGCCCATAATGCATCATCTAATTTCATTGACCAATCTTTTCTAGTAGGACCAACGGTTGTCTCTAAGATAGATTTTACCTCACGATTTGAGACTTCGGCTTGACCATTGGCTTGTGGATGATAAGCAGTAGATACACGATGTCTCACCCCATATGTCTCTAAGACTGTCTTCAAATACTTATTAACGAAATGAGTACCTCCATCGCTAATAATTACCCTTGGAGTGCCATGTCTAGTGAAAATATGTGATTTTAAAAACTTAATCACCACTCATGAATCATTAGTTGGTAAAGCTACAGCTTCTACCCACTTAGACACGTAATCAACAGCTAATAAGATGTAGAGGTTACCATTTGAAGGAACGAAAGGACCCATAAAGTCTATACCCCAAACATCGAATATTTCAACTTCTAACACATTATTACGTGGCATCTCATCCCTCTTGGATATGTTTCTGGTAAATTGACATCTTTCACATCTTTTAGTGTATTCATGACAATCTTTTATAATAGAAGGCCAATAGAAACCAGATTGTAATACCTTAGCAGCAGTTCGATCTCCTTTGAAATGTCCACCATAAGGTGAATCGTGACACCCAGCTATAATCGCCCCAATTTCTTCCTTGGCTACACATCTTCTTACCATTTGATCAGCACACACTTTGTAAAGGAAAGGATCCTCCCAAAAGAATTGTCTTGCATGGTGAGCTAAGCTTTTTCTTTCTTGATAAGTTGAACCTTCAGGAAAGGAACCACTCACCACTAAATTCGCAATACCCGCATACCAAGGAGCTTCATAATCACGAACAACGAATAAACTCTCATCAGGAAATTCTTCTCTAACTGCTTCAGTACCACTATTCATCTATGAACCTTCTAACCGCGATAGATGATCCGCAACCTGATTCTCACACCCTTTTCTATCCTTGATCTCTAAATCGAACTCTTGAAGCAATAAAACCCATCTGATTAACCTTGGTTTAGCATCCTTCTTCTCCATAAGATATCGAATCGCTGAATGATCTGTATAAACAATAACCTTCGCTCCAAGAAGATAAGAGCGAAATTTATCGAATGAATACACAACCGCTAGCAACTCCTTTTCTGTAACTATATAATTTACTTGAGCACCATTAAAAGTTTTACTAGCATAATAAATCGAATGAAAAATTTTCTCTTTTCTTTGTCCTAATACAGCTCCCATACACAAATCACTCGCATCACACATAACCTCAAACGGTAAATTCCAATCTTGTGGTAATACTATAGGAGCTGAAATAAGCTTTTCTTTGATTGCTTTGAAGGCCGCTAAACAAGCTTCATCAAAAAGGAATTTGGAATCCTTTTCGAGTAAGTTGCATAACGGTTTAGCAATCTTAGAAAAGTCTTTGATAAATCGCCTATAAAAGCCAGCATGGCCAAGAAAACTTCTTACCCCTTTTACAGAAACAGGAGGGGGAAGAGTTTTAATTACCTCTATCTTCGCTCTATCGACCTCTAATCCAGCACTCGAAACTTTGTGACCCAGAACAATACCTTCGCGAACCATGAAATGACATTTCTCCCAGTTTAAAACCAAATCTGTTTCTTTGCATCTGATTAACACTTTCTCCAAATTATCTAAACATTTATCAAAATCATCACCAAATACGGAGAAATCATCCATAAACACTTCAAGAAAGTTATCAATCATATCCCAGAAGATGGCCATCATACATCTTTGAAAGGTAGCAGGAGCATTACTCAACCCAAATGGCATTCTGCAATATGCAAAAGTACCAAAGGGGCATGTAAATGTTGTTTTATGTTGATCTTCCGGAGCCACGTAAATTTGATTATACCCAGAATAACCATCCAAGAAACAGTAGTATTCTCTTCCGGCTAATTTATCTAACATTTGATCAATGAAGGGCAAAGGAAAATGATCTTTTTTGGTGGCCTTGTTCAGCTTTCTGTAATCCATGCAAACTCTCCAACCAACTACCGTTCTTGAAGGAATCGCTTCATTTTTATCGTTAAGAACTGTTGTCATTCCTCCTTTCTTCGGTACACACTGAACTGGACTCACCCATTCACTACTCGAGATGGGATAAATAATCCCCGCATCTAAAAGCTTGATCACCTCTTTCTTCACTACATCCTTCATAACGGGCATTAATCTTCTTTGACCTTCAACTGAGCGTGCATTGACATCTTCAAGTATAATTTTGTGTTGACAATAGGATGGACTAATGCCTTTGATGTCAGCAATTGTCCAACCTATTGCTTCTTTGTTGGCTCTTAACACACGCAGCAGCTTATCTTCTTGAGGACCTGTTAAATTAGCTGAAACAATCACAGGTAGAGTTTCATTAGTACCTAAATACGCATACCTCAAGTGTGCTGGTAACGATTTTTCTTCCAATTCCAGAGGAGATTCAATTGAAGGCTTCTTTTTAGGAATAATCTCCCCCGGTTCTCTCACAGGTTCATAGGCAAGACGCCTATACTTTGGATTTTCAGAATTTAGAGCTGCCACTGTTTCAGCAAGCTCTTCCATCATCTCAGGTGAATCTAATGTCAAAGCGGCCTGCAAGATATCATCAAAATTTAAGCAATTAAATACCTCTTGCGATGCCTGCTCAACTACATCCATTCTGAAGCAATCTTCCTGAGAATCTGGGAATTTCATAGCTCGAAATACATTGAATTTGACTTCCTCGTCTTGTATCCTCATCGTTAATTCGCCATTCTCTACATCAATCAAAGTACGCCCCGTGGCTAGAAATGGTCTACCCAAAATGGTGGGGACATTTCTATCCGCGTCGTATTCAAGTATTAACGAGGACATCTTCAATTCGGCCTTCAGGATGTGCAAGAGACATGTCTGCCATTTGCAAGAACATAGAAGTAGGCCTTGCTTCTCCAATTTTTAGCCTATCAAAGATTGATTTGGGCATCAAATTGATGCTTGCACCCAAATCGCATAGTGCTTTTCCTTTCCATTCTTCTCCAATCGATATCGGAATCGTGAAACTCCCAGGATCAACTAACTTTGGAGGTAATTTACTTTGACAAATTGCACTACACTCTTCAGGAAGACCAATCATCTCATTATCACAATAAGCCCTTTTATTAGTGAGGGCCCTCTTCAAAAAATTCGTGTACTTAGGAATATCTCGAATAGCCTCTAGTAACGGAATATTAATACTCAGGCCCTTTACTCGATTAAAGAATTTTGTAAACTCGGCCAAATCACCCATTTTCTGAACTCGAGATGGAAACGGTGGTGGAGGGCGATTACTAATAATATCATCTTTCTTCTTTGGAATCTCACTTGGCCTCACTATTTCTTCAATCTCAACATCTTTCTCTTTTTATTTCTCACCCACTTCCTTTTCTTTTCTTGGAACTTCTTTCTCTTTCATAACGGAAAAAGGAGGTGGAGCAAGGTTCTTACCACTTCTTAATGTAACAGCTTTGCAATCTTCATGTTGTATTGGATTTTCTGTGTCACTAGGGAGTTGCCCTTGTGGACGCTAATTAAGCTGTTTTGCAAATTGCTCCATTTGATTCTGTATTAGTTTCATATTTGCTTCAGACGCTTGTTGACGTTCCATAGCGTGTGTTTGAAGAGCAATTAAACTTTCAACGGTTTTCTGAAGGGTAACTACTCCTTCTTGTGGATGGGAAGGTAAGGCTTTTTGGTTCATGGTTTCATCGTAAGTATTCTGTGGAGCTTGTCTTTGTACATAATTACCCTGATTCTGTCCTCCTTGATAATTGTTGTGTGGTCTTGGATTGTAATTGTTACCTTGGGGACGCGGCTGATACGCATATGTAGGATTGGCTACCCCATTAGGATTTGAGTATTGAAACCCAGGATGGTTTCTGTTAGGTTGATATCCATTACCACTTGAATTAAAGTTACCTCTATTGGACACAAACATCACAGGCTCTTGGTTATTCAGACAACTTTCCTCATCATGATCATCTACCCTACAAATCGAACACATATAAACCTCTTGTGCAGCTTGCACAGCTACCTTCTTACCCGAAAATCCCTCTTTTTCTTCGATATTAACATTATTCACTCCTTTAACCGGGGTTCTTACCGAAGTCCACCCAACTTCATTCTTGACTGTTCTTTCCAAAATGATTTTAGCATGAACGGGTTGAACTTGAAGAAATCCTGCACCACATAACAAATCCAATTTCTCTCTTGAAGTTCCATCAAGGCCTTTGTAAAATATTTTTAGTTGTTGTTCTGTAAAGCCATGATCGGGAACCCTTCGTAAACACATCTGAAATCTTGTCCAACTCTTACCCAAAGTTTCATCATACTCTTGACGGAAATGTGTTAACTCAAGTTGATCATCTAACCTCATGTTACTTGGGTAAAACCTGTCAAAGAAAGCAGTTTCTAATTGGTCCCAATTTATTATCTTCGTACGATCTTGTGTATCGTGCCATTCACTTGCTCCATCAATGACAAAAAATCGAAACGCTGCGTAATATAGTTGTTCTCTTGAAACCCCTTGTGTGATGTAAGAGTCACATATCTGCTTAAATTTCTGTACAGCTCGGATAGGATCTTCTCCTGGTCTACCACGAAAATTTCCAAAGTTTTGGAATTGAGCTAACATACCCGAATCTGGACGAAATCTTGGAACATTAATATCTGGAGCACCTACTCCTAGAGCAGGAGCACGAAATGGAGCTTCTGGTGGACCATTAACAAACCATGGATCTTGATTCATCACTATCTGAACTTGAGGATTAGGATTTAGTGGTTGAACTTGAGGAATAATGTCAGGTGGCGCTAATGGTTGGCCATTTGCATCTAGCTGACCTTGTCCATTATTTTGTTGATTCTGAAGATTGATATTCTCCATTTGGTTAACTAACTCTTCTACTTCTAAAGCTTCTTGTTCTCTCCTTCTCTTGTTAGCAAGTCTGATCAACGATTCTGGATTATTAAGGATCGGAGGTGTTGGCTCTAGATCCCTAAATAGCCTTCTTCGCATACACTAATCCTAAGAACCTGAAAAGAAATGAACAACCAAAAAGCGTAAAACTGAAATAAAAATAAATGCAACTATCACTAAAGGAATAAACACCGTGGTCACACGCTACCGTCCCCGGCAGCGGCACCAAAAACTTGGTGGTCCTTTGTGTGTTCTAAAAATAATGCAATAAATAATCGAACCACAACCGCAAGTGTACGGTTGTCCCAAGTAATATAGTTGATAAAACAGATTCGTTCCAAGGACGTGATGGTTGACTACAATGCTTATCCACTAATGAATGATTGCACTTATGAAAGCAAAGAAAGATAATATGTTTGATTGGTTTTTTTGTATTAATGCTAAGTAATAAAAGACTAAATGGAAAATGCAATAAAAAGCTAAGACGCAAGTAAAATGATGTAAAACGCAAGTATGAGAAGATAGCACTTGAGAACGCAAGGGGTCATCCTAATCCTATTTCATAACCTATGCTGTTTAAGGGTTAAATTGGTCAATTACGATGGTCGGGATTCTAAATTCCTTATACCCCCGTCAGGGTGGACTATAAGGCGATCCTAGAGTGTCACTAGTCCCGTCAGGGTAAATATGATCCACTTTTGGATGTTTAAGTTTTATTACCTCATTGGCCCTAGAATTAGCTAAGTTCGTCAGAATCAATAGCTTCTATCCTAGATTGAATAAATGGTTTTGTATCTAAACCCTCCGTCAGGATGATCCAATTGCCACTAATTGGAATAGCCTAGATACTAACACCTGTTCCTAGTTCATGACGCTAAAAACAGTAAATATTCTCAATTTATCGAAAAGGGTAAAAGACACAATCTAATTTAATTTAACAGAAACCCAAATTCAACATATGAAATTCAATAAGATTTGGGAATCACCCATATAACATTCTCAAGCGCTAAAATGTGTTTAGCTCATATTAATTGAAAACAAAACTAAATTAAATAAAAGGGAATTCATATTGTTTTACAAAATTAAAGATAAAAGAACCTAATTTCCGGAATAGGAATGACTGAGAACGGAGATATAGACCCTCTCCAGCTCTTGCAGCTTCTTCTTTCTTCCTTCTGTTGATTCTCTCTGGTGTTTAATCTTGTAGAATGTGAATTGTTATGAAAATAGAAGTCAAAGGCTCCTTTTATAAGTGGAAAAACGGATTAGGGCTTTGACCTAATAATAAAACACTAATTAAATGTCCAAGCCCAAATTCTAAGCCCAAAATCCCGTAACTGCTGATACACCTTCACTAAACGGCTTTTCCCGCTTCGTTATGACTCCGATTGACCTAATTCCAGTTGCTAAAGTTCCGTAACCCGATAAGGAATGTTTTCTCTTCAAAGGTCAGCGGATAAATCATCTCTTAAGCACCTCGAAATCAGCAATCTATGGCCTGGAAAACAGATTTTTGATCTCTTAAGCACCTCGAAATCAGCAATCTATGGCCTGGAAATCATCTCTTAAGCACCTCTAAAAATAATATCTTCCGGATTTATCTTCAAGTCTTGACTCCATATTATGATCTTTGACTTTCTCCTTGGATTCCTCTTCTAGCTAACATCCAAAACCTGTAAAATTTTCACTAAAAATACCAATATTACGCGCAAAAGCTTAATAAATTAAAAATGCTAGAAATAAAAGAGGAAAATCATATTATTGCATATTTAGTCCAAAAGTCTATCAAATTGATTAAATAAACACCAAAAAATGATGTCTCCTAAGGGTCGAAAATAAGAACAATTAAGGAGACATCACACATCCGCATGAATAAATAGTGTATTTTCTATCTATTAAAAAGAGAAAAAATCGTGAATACTCAACGCTATAAGTGTGTGTCATGGCTAGGGCTGCAAACGAGCCGAACTTTAGCTTTCTTAAGTTTGTTTGCTAATATTTTAGTGAGCTTGAGCTTGGTTTGAGTTTGAAACGAAACGAGCCGAACCAAGCTTTAGCTTTCTTGAGCTTGGTTCGTTAACTAACGAGCCGAACTCAAACAAACTTTTCGCGAACTCAAACTCGAGCCCTTTGAGAGAGTATAAGTTCATTTGCAGCCCTAGTAACTAATAGTATATTTATTAGATATAAAATAACTTTACTAATTAGATATACAACATTTTAGTTATGATTAATTACATATACAAAAGTTTTACGTAGTTTTGACTTTTTGCATATATACATATATAATTTTTAATTAAATATATCTACCAAGCCTATTAACGAGCTCTTAAAGAACCCTTACCAAACTGTTCACGAGCTTAAGGAATCGAGCTTATATAGGTTTGAGTTTGTCTCGTTTAGTAAACGAGTCTGAATTTAAAGCTTGAGCTTGGTTCGTTAACTAACGAGCCGAACTCAAACAAAATTTTCGCGAACTCAAACTCGAGCCCTTTGAGAGAGTATAAGTTCATTTGCAGCCCTAGTAACTAATGGTATATTTATTAGATATAAAATAACTTTACTAATTAGATATACAATATTTTAGTTATGATTAATTACATATACAAAAGTTTTACGTAGTTTTGACTTTTTGCATATATACATATATAATTTTTAATTAAATATATCTACCAAGCCAATTAACGAGCTCTTAAAGAACTCTTACCAAACTGTTCACGAGCTTAAGGAGTCGAGCTTATATAGGTTTGAGTTTGTCTCGTTTAGTAAACGAGTCTGAATTTAAAGCTTGAGCTTGGTTTGTTTAACTAATGAGCCGAACTCAAACAAACCTTTAGCGAACTCAATCTCGAGCCCTTGGTGAGAGTATAGTTCATTTGCAGCCTTAGTCATGGCCAATCAACAACCTTATCAATTAGGGTTTCAATTTTGCTGAAAACACCAAGCTCCCAGTTGGGTGTCTTGCAAATTTAAAAGTTTTTACTTTTGTTATGTTTGTTGTTGGTATCTTATGAGGAAACTGACTGTGAAAATCCAACGAAGTTATTGATTAAGTTTGGTAATTGGGTTAGAGCTTCAGAAGCACCGGCGGCCACTAATGGTGGTGGTGGTGGTTTTGTTTTCAAAGCGGTTGTACAAAAATTAGAATTGGACCCAGGACAAATTAGGGGTTCCAAGAAAAAATTTAAAGGAAAAAACAAGCTGGTTTTGAGTAATATGTCTATTGACATGAACGGTTCTCAGAATAAGAATATTGTTGTTTAGTGTAAGGAACAAGAAGAATTGGAGAATATGACATTGAATGAAGCATAAATTAGGTTAAAGGATATTTTATGTAAACAAGTCAATATGACTCACTTAATTAGAGCAATTAGACCGAATAATGTTTCTTATACCAAATGTTTACTGATATATGGTGACGACTATTTGGGTATAATCAAGCAAGGGCACGTCGTTGAACCGTTATTCAGTTTTAACGTTTGAGATCAACAAACTCATAATCAAATTATGAAATCTCTGGATCGAAAAATGAATTTAAACATTTTAGTATGTTTGCTTAAAATGTTAATTAGGGTGTAGGATAGCGGCGGGATGGGGATAGGTAGGTTGAGTGTGAATAGAAGAGTTCTGGTCAGTGGCTAATTTATATTTTATTCAGAGGGACTTAAGCCAACCTTCACGTTATGTAAGAATATTAAAGTTTATAATTTATCAACATTTTTTTACAGATAAAGAAGAAACAATCACTATATATCTATTCTGGTAAGTGATTTAATATACTTTTTCTAATGGTTCCATCATAACATACTTTTTTTTAGTATTAAAAAATAATTTTATCAAAAAAAATCTTTAATTTAAATTATTTTAAATAACTGTTACCAAATTAGATATATGACCGACCCAAACTAATTTGAATTTTCTTCCAATTTT
Source organism: Nemophila menziesii (assembly GCA_029959085.1). NCBI lineage: Eukaryota > Viridiplantae > Streptophyta > Magnoliopsida > Boraginales > Hydrophyllaceae > Nemophila > Nemophila menziesii. Next base: position 80,802,351 of record JARWIR010000002.1, read on the forward strand.
AAAGACTAAGAAAAAAACAAGAAAAACTGCTTTTAAGGTTAAACAAAACATTCTAAGTCCTTCACTGGTTCTGATGTTGGCGGCGGTTATCAAGGAGAAAGGTTGGATGGGGGCCGGGTGGGTAGGAAGAAGGTGAGTTTGAGTTTTTTATTGTATTTCTTATTTTTGAAAGATTGAATTTATACAAAAAAAACCAAGTAATTTTTTCCAACGTGACAAATTTATCTACGTGGCGCCGACGTGACATTCATGTGGCGTTGACTAACGACCAGCTAACGAAAAATAAAATAAAAAGGTAATGGTGTCACGAATAGTGAAAGATAGTGGTATTTTGTTTTTTTGATAGATCGGAGTTCATAAAAGTCATATGTTATAAAGAAAAAAATACCACCGTGATCTTTACATTATTTAAACAAAAGCTAAAGAAGATTATTTATTTAGTTCAAAAAAATATGTGTTGAAATAAAGTTAGAATTGAAAGTCTAAAATATGGAAGTAAAAATATTTTTATGGAGTAATATTTGAGATAGAGTCTGTATCAATTATAGATAAAAAATAAAAATAAAATTGGTCTTAACATAGAAAAGGAAAAAGAAAAAAAAACTTCGTACATGTTCATTAAACATTACATGTCTAAATATGTACACCCTCCAAATAGAGACATAAAGACACTTATAACATTTAGAATGATTACATAATTACCCCAAAAAGACACATGAAATAAATCGATTTTGGAAATTTTGTGGTTGTTAATATAGCCTATCATCCAAAGAAAATACAAACACCGATATATTATCTTAAGTAACAAAACTAATAACGCTTAATCATTTAACATATTCAATTTCATTGCAAGTTCATAATATCACATCAACAAGAATTTAAGTTACAATCTCGCACAATACAACAATACAAGTTTATAAATCAAACTTCAAAGGTTTTTCCTAGTCTACTTGTTCCATCCATTGACTCATGGTATCCTTAAGGCTAAGAGAGATTAGCCCACCTAACCGTATCTTCAATTCTCACGTCTTCCGTACATCGATTATAACAACTCCAGCTTTCTCAGCTTCAGTAGAGTCAACAACGAAAAGCTTCCCGATGAATCCATGATAGGCCCCACCCATGATCTTGATATGTTTGTTTTTCCTGGGGACCATAAAATCAATGTCACTTGAGAGTGTTATGATTATTTCTCCATCACCATTCGATCCCAGAGCTACACGTTATGAACCATCCTGCAATAGAAACGACAAGGTTTAAATTGCACATTAGGTACTTATATTATGCAAAAGTTTGCACTACAAGTTCCTATGTTAATGGCACTACATATACTATATTATGCAAAAGACTTTATATTTTATCATAGAAACAACAAAAGATTAATTAAAAAACAAAATAAATGAAAGCCAAAAAAATGTTTTAGAAAGTTTGTGGCCATGTGAATACTTTAAATATTTGGAGGGAACATAAGGTGTAGATATGATTTCTTAACGGTCAACCGAAAAATTGAAGACTAGGGGACTTTTTAATTTATTTTACGTACAATACGAGATTCCAAGCCTTTTAAGCAATAAGTTCTAAGATTTCACTGCACTATGAATCATATATGATGCAGTGGACTTAACATTAAAAATAGAGTAACTTTCTTGCAGGGAGTAACAGTGGTAAAAGACAAAATTCAAGGACCAACCTGGTAAATAGTATATAATTTATGGACTATTTGACATAATAATTAACAAAGTATCAGACTCAGTATTACCTGTGAAATTAAAAAGTTGTTCACATCAGGTTAAGCAGAAACACTATTCACATTATCTTCATAAAACACAAAGATACAAAATTATCAAAAGGGCATATACGTAAAAAAACAGTTTCATCACTTAAAATTAATACTTGAAAAAACAGCCTCGAACATTACACGCAACGTTACGTGCAACACATAATACAGGTACAACATTTGCAGTCTATATAAGAAAATTGTTTCAGTTACAGTTAATTTCTCACTTTAAGGTAAAAAACTTTAGGGATTCCGCAGCTTGCTCAATAGAAAAAGTTCATCGGCAATTACTTAGAAATTATAATTAAATAGGTGACTTAGTCCCTAGTTTGTTCACCAATACACATATTCGTTCATTTTACAAGAAGTTATCTAAGTAAATCAAAACCTATCATCGTTAAAGTAATTATTAACTAAATCCCCACAAAAATAGAATATCCATGAAAGAAATTTATCAAATTTTAACATAATCAAATTTATAAGATAATAATACTACCTAACAACTCTATTGGCATTAGGGGTGCACATAGGTCGGATAACCGACCCACAGTGGTAAACTTCTCACACAATCTTATGAGTGTGAGTTTGAATTTACTTAGCCCCCACCAATTCCTATAACTATACAAAAATCAATTTATGATCGGTAGGATTAAGGTCAATTTCAGGTTGGGTTCGGGATTGGTAAAACTTTGGTCAATAGTAACAAATATATCAATGAATATGCAATTAAAAAAAGTAAAAGTTAAAAGACCAAATTATGCTCACCGTCTTTCCAACTATGTCATGTTTTGTAAATTAGGAAATGGCATGAGCATCGATCCTTGTAAATCAGTAATTTTCCTGAGAGATTGAAAAAAAAAACCAGACATATGTTTTCATTCCAAATAAGATGAAAATTTATTCAATTTTTTTGTACTCACAACTTTGCCGTATTTGCTAATAACACTATTGTAGAAAGAATCAGATATTTGAGATTTAGAAGTGTAAAAATTGTACCAGAGATTCAGATTACCAGATACATTAGACTGAGCGTGAGAGAAGAATAAAATGAGAATGAGTTGAATAATACGACAACTAATGGATATTTTTTTAGGTTTTGTTATGTTATGATAAAAGTACAAATGGGCTGGACAAGCAGGTCGGTTTGGAATCTGCGGTTTTGGCTTTTCCTAATATGTGGTCCGGGCCTAACCCATAAAATAATAATTTATGGGCCATTGTAATTTGGGGGCTTCAAATAACCAAATAGGGCAGGTAGGGTGGGGTTGGATTAAGCAGGTGGGCGGGTTTAATGGATGGATTAAGCAACCCTAGTAGGCATATAGCCTTTTTAGTGTGTTTTTGTGTAAAAAAACTTTATATAATTATATTTTTAATGTTTCCAATTGCGTAATTATATTTATCCGAAGTTGAAACATATATTGTGTCACTAGTAGACTTATCATAAGTTAAATTATTCTTGTTACATATGAATTCATAGGATTTAACAATTCTTTAGGTCATAACTTGTTATGTGGGTTGAATTTGCAAAAGTGATCAACTACATACTTATTCATTTTCATATGCATATGTATATGTGTATATATAGGTTCACAATGTTAAGAGGCTTAACATCCATGCATGTTAACCAGTTAGGGTTAGCTCAACTAGTTAGAGCTTTGGTTATCCTTCTAAGCGGTCCATGTGTGAACCGTGTCAATGACACCGAGTCCAAAAATGGCTCTCCCATGTAACACAATAAAAACATCCATGCATGTTTAACCTGTTATACGGCGTATTTATATATCTTGATTCCATGAGCTCACTTTATGCAAATACTTGTTATGTGCTTAATATTTATAAAAGTGCCAACTACTTCGATATATTCCATCAAATTCAGAACATATCTCATGTTAAAGTTAAAGCATCCAAAGTATGAATACTTTTTACTATATGTGAATTTATATGGGTTAACATTTTTTAGGCTATAACTTTTTATATGTGTATAATTAGTGAAAGTGTTTAACTACAATATTGTTGTGATACTCATTATAACATATCGTATTTTAGAGTCTAAAGCATCCGAACATCCTCTCTAATACAACAACATATATCTATACTTTCATATATTTTGAACATCTTTTGTGCAATAACTTGTTATGTGCTACGAATGTAGAAATTCCATGTAATACTAACTTATTTGAAATATCTCATGAAGAAAGTTTTGGCATTTGACCGACTGATTAAAAAAACCTTGTGACGTAGTACAATCGCTAAATCGGGAAACCGGTGTAAACAGGGCAACCAATTTTGAACAAAAATCGGGATGTCGATGCAAGATTGAAGGGACATCTTTTAAACACTAGTTTTTGGTTTACCATAGGAATAAAAATGTCAATTTGGAAAAACTATATGTCAATTTGAGTTGTTTTCGTAAAATTGATTCATCACATAAACAAATCCATTGGGAATTATTTTGGCTATAAATGGGAACTCATTTTAGCACATAAATCATCTCCTCATCCCCAACACTTTCCTTTTATAACTTGATATGTTTCATCGTATGATCCACCTCTTAGAAATTTATCATTATTCATTGTATTAGATACTTTTTAGAAGTTTATATTTCATCCTGTAACACCACTTATACAAGTCTTGGCTCTTAATTTATATTAGAAATTGAAGGTTACAAGAGTAGAGAAGAGTGATTTTCCTTATCGAAGGTGATTGTGAAATGAAGGTTATGTATGGTATCAAAGTGGTAAAGTGGTTGTGATGAGCCCAAAAAATCAGGGTGTAACAGTTTGTATTTTGCCTTTAAGAAATACAAAAACTTTTTGAAGAAGTTTAAAATCCTATGGGTGCATTACCTTAGGTGGTGGGCTAGGCCCTTAGGAGATCGAACCACTCAAAACGATTATGTACTCTCTATTCCTAACTCTTTACATAAGTTTTTAGAAAAGCAAATAATCTGCTTGCGCCATTTGAGAAGAATATGTTCATAAATTTAGCACAGTAAGTGTTCGATCAAATCACTAATACATTGTGTGTGTGAGTGTTCGATGAATTGAGTTAGTAGTGAAATCTAGCTGAAGAGTGGCGCCGAGCCTGCTGGTGGGTGGTAGTATATTGTTCATTCGGTTAGTGTCAGTTCAAAAGATTCTCTTATGTCTTTTTGAGTGACATTTTATTCTAACTTTAAATTTTTTGTGTTAATCATTTATATTTTTATTTAAAAAAAAGGGTTAAGAGTATTATAAAAATTGAACACACACAATTAACATGGATACCTTATGATATATGGCTAGAATACGCACAATCTTTGTTCAGTATGCAATGGAACGTAATATATAAAGAAATGAGATTAAATGTTTTAAAAGGAAAAATGGGGAAAATTTATTATGCCTGTTGCTGAGTAGCACGTTGTAAAACATACAAAACCTCTTTACGAATTACCAAACATCAATTGTGCAATCGAGAGATGAGTTTGTGCGTGTGAAGTTAATGTAAAAATTATTTTATTCTGGTTTTTGTATAGTTTAATTTGAATCGTAACATTTGTATGGTGAATTAGACATTACCTTTCAAACTCTGAGAAAAGTAAAAAAGAAGGACAAAGCGTTTTAACTTATATAATCCCAAAGTCGATGGGACTTGAAGACGAGAATCTAAATCCCAGACCAAGTGAGATGATTTGCAATTTCTTTTTTAATTCAAATTTTTATGAACTAAACGGGAAGTATCTAAAAGTTCATACTAAAATTAAACCTTAATTATAATATAACTCCATGAACCTTATTCTATATTCGATAAATCATAAAAAAATTATTTTTTATGTTTTGATTAATTGTGACATTTGTAGGCACGGGAGAAGCTTAATGAACTTGATTGGGTCAAAGGAAGACGCTTAGCTAAATGGGTTTCAATCACATATTTATTGTTCTTTTTTCTATGATTGAAGAGTATAAATATGTAGATATTATCTATTTTGTAGAGTTATGAGAGGAATGCATAGATACACATAGAAGATGGTGATTATATGTAGGGTTAATGCTCAATAAACCCCTGCAGTCTTTTCCACTATCTCGTAAAAGGCACTGTCTTTTTTGCCCTCCTATTATATCTTGAGTTCGCTCCCAAAACTCAAAAATATGAGTTCTGAGAAACTTTCCATTACTCAAACTGCAAAATGATGGTTGTGGTGAGGGGGAATTAATTCTAACTTGAGGGGTTTCCTGGACATTAATCCTCATATGTATTGATATATTTTTTTATCATTTTCTTTTATAGCTAATTTTTACAAGTAATAGAATGATTTATAACTTCTGTTATATATAATTTAATCAAAAACTTTGCACAATCTATTATAATTTTTTAAATTATTTTAGCCCAAATACCTTCTGGTACGGGATATTTTTAGTATATATATAGAAGATACGAAAGAAGAGATGACATCTTAATTTAAAAAGTAAGCTACTAGGTGTTAGTGTATAAACAAAAAATAAAAATAAAAATTAAAAACAAAAAATAAAAACAAAAATTAAAAACAAAAACAAAAAACCGTTCCTTAGGCCCCGTTTGGTTCTTAAAAATAATGGGTATTTTCTGTTTCCATTTTCTATGTTTTTCAAGTTACTAATAAAAATGTGTTTGGCTAGAGAAAATGAAAACAGATTTTTTAAAAATTAAATGAAAATGCTGCTATAGTCTAGTACAGAAGGTACGAGTTCTTTTTATATATTATTGAAGTATAAAAAAGCCGAGGCTCTTTATGCAGAAAAAGAAGTTAGAGAAGAAATTGGGCTTAGTTTGTTTATTCGAGCAAAAAGTTTGAACAAGCTATTGTTGAACAAATCGGTTTGTTCACAACACTAATGTTGAAATTGCACAAGGCTTGTATTTGAAAACTCATGTGTCTCTGTGATATGATATTAGTTTATCGGAATAAATAATCGCAAAGAATTTAACGGAAAGGACAATGTATTTTTTAATTTGTTGGTGACTGCTTTAATGTTTTTAAACTCTAAAATCTTTATTGAATTTTTAGAAATAATTGAAATGCCCTTCCAGTGTATTCTTATATCCGACTTAGAGTGCAATTAACTCAAAAAAATTAATACAAGAACCTATGGTCTAATTTTAGCATAATATAGGGACCCACGTTAAACTAGAGGGAGGACCATTTGTTCTTTTGGTAAATTGCATTTAACCGCCTTGATGGTAAGAGTTTCTCTATTTCACCATCTTTACTCTATAAAAACAAAAAAGATTAGTATCATGACCCATAATGCAATTTTTGTATAATATGGGTACTTATAGTTTTACATGTACTAAGAACAACTTCTTCTATATGATTTAATCCATAGAGCTCTCCAATGGTTGTAGTATAATCTTGATTGCACACTGTATCATTTCATCATTTAAAAAACAGAATTAAAAAAATGAAAGAAAAAGCATCAAATGGCTAATTATACCACAATTATCACAATTATCACAATGTCAAAAAAGAAAAGAAAAAACATGTACCTACAAAACTCGCAGATAGTATCATCCCATCCATGCCGAAATTGAACCGACTCGGATCCAACATACCCATCACTTTTGGTGTAAGGGCAAAATAGGTGATGAAAGCAATGACAAAAATACCAGACGTATATACACCACGCTCGCACAGATATACTTGTTGCCCAAACCATACTTGCTGCCCAAGCCCAAGTCATTTTATTCTTTATTATTCTCTCTTTGACCGGCAAGATTTCTTTAGTCACATTGGCGCTATTATATATGTGTGATAAATATTAGACAGACCATTGTCCATAAATTTAATCTAGAAAAAATGGGAAGCTTGATAAATAAAGAAGTTGCTGTGGTGGTGGTTCCATTTCCAGCTCAAGGCCACCTTAACCAACTCCTACAACTTTCATGCCTAATAGCTTCGTTTAATCTACCTGTTCATTTTGTTGGTTCAACAATACACAATCGCCAAGCCATGACTCGTTCTAATAACTTAAACCCTTTAGATTTAGCCAAAATACAAATCCATAATATCCCAACTCCATCTTTTCTTTCTCCATCTCCTAATCCCAACACCTCTAACAAATTCCCTGCTCATCTTCTTCCCTCCTGGGATGCTAGTGTTTCCTTGCGCAAACCTGTTACAGCAATCTTAAAAGATATATCCTCCACTAGTCGAAGAATTGTTGTAATTCACGACCCTCTTATGTCCATTGTTGTTCAAGATGCTGCTTCTATTCAAAATGCTGAGTCTTATGTTGTTAAGTTGGAAGAAAAGATTAAGTCAGCCATGGAAGAAAGCTTCAAGAGTAAGATAGTTGCAGAGAAGAAAGAGAGAAGAAGATGAAAAGAAGAGAAAGTAGTATATATCATGCGTAATGTACAAGCTGTATATATATACATTGCTGAGTAAAAGATTCCTATTGACTACTTGTTGTAACTAACTAACAAACTATCAATCTATTTACAGTTTGGTCCCTGCACTTTTATCAACTTGTTTACTTATTTCCAATTGTTCCAACTTACTCGCTGCACTCCAAGATCCCCCCACAAGTGGAACATGGATGTTAATAATGTTCAACTTGGATAATATATGATGAAATTGTAGCAAACCAAGAGGCTTAGTGAATATACATGCAAGTTGTAACCTTGAAGGAATATAGAACAATTTTGTTACACCAGAAGCTAATTTATCACGAGTGATTTTGCAATCTATGTCAATATGTTTTGTTCTTTCATGCTGAACAGGGTTGTTTGACATAGCAATTGCTGATTTGCTATCCGAGAAGATGAGAGCAGGAGAATTATGAGCACAATTATAATCATTCAAGGCATAAATGATCCATTGAATTTCACAAGTAATTGAAGCAAGGGCTCTGTATTCAGCTTCAGCAGAGGACTTGCTTATTGTTGATTGCTTCTTACTTTTCAAAGAAATCAATGAGTCACCTAAAAAAATACAAAATCCGGTTATACTTCTTCTTGTGTCTAAACATCTTGCCCAATCACTGTCACAAAAAGCTTTGATCTTGATATCTGAGTTTGATGGGTAAAAAACACCCTGTCTTGGAGTCATTTTAATATATCGTAGAACACGTTAGGCAGCATTCCAATGTGCTTTAGAAGGTTTTGATAGAAATTGACTTAAGCAAGTTACAGAGAATGTTATATCAGGTCTTGTGATGGTGAGATAAAGTAATCTACCAACAAGTCTTCTGTAAGATGTTGGGTTGTCTAGAAGATCTTCATCAGTGTTTTGTAGCTTCAATGTGGATTCCATTGGAAAAGAAACCGGTTTGGCAGCTAGAACACCACATTCTTCCAATATGTCAAGAGCAAACTTTCTTTGACACAAGGAAATTCCTTTTGATGATCGAGCTACTTCAATCCCCAAAAAGAACTTTAATTTGCCTAAGTCTTTGATAGTGAATTCAGAATGTAGATAGTGTTTAAGCTTATTTACTTCATCTATAGAATCACTAGCAATGATTATATCATCCACATATACAAGAAGAGCAATAAAAGTGGAGTTTTCTGACTTGATGAATAAACTATAGTCACTATTAGAGTGCTTAAAACCATATGAGATAAGGGCAGTTGAGAGTTTATCAAACCACTGTCTAGATGCTTGTTTAAGGCCATATAAGCTTTTATTAAGTTTACATGTAGAATTAGGAGGGGCAGTTAAACCAGGAGGAATACTCATGTAAACATCCTCATATAAATCACCATGGAGAAAGGCATTGTTGACATCTAATTAATGTAAATGCCAGCCTTTAATAGAAGATAAAGCAATCAAAATTCTGATAGAAACTACATTTGCAACAGGAGAAAAAGTATCAAATAAATAAAGGCCTTCTTGTTGACTGTAACCTTTAGCAACAAGCCTGGCTTTGTGCCTCTCAAGTGTGCCATCTGCCTTATATTTGAGTTTAAGCACCCACTTACACCCAATAGGAGACATACCAGAGGTTAGAGGAACAATACTCCATGTATTATTATCTTCAAGAGCCTTTAATTCTTGGTGAATAGCACCCATCCATTCAGGTGAAGAAGAAGCTTGCTTAAAAGTTTTAGGCTCAGTCATTATAGTTATAGCAGCTATAAAAGATTTATAACCAGGAGATAATTGACTAGTATTTAAGAAGTCATGAATAGAGTATAGTGTACCTTGAGTGTTAGGGCCCTCCTTGCCTTGAGAAGACTGAGAATTGCATAGAGATAGAGGGGTGATGTAGTCCTTTAGGTATGAGGGAGTTTGCCTTTGTCTAGATGATCTTGGGATAGTTTCAATAGGTTGAGAAGAAGGTTGAGTTGAATTGGATATGGGGTGATGGTGATAAGTATCTGAGCATGAAGTAGAAGAAGAAGAAGGAGGAAACATGAATGAATGACGCATTGAAGTAGATGAAAGTTGAGCAAAAGGAAAGATATGTTCATGGAATATTACATTTCTAGAGATGATGATTTTATGTGTAGATAAGTCCAGGAGTTCATAGCCTTTAGTGCCAAGTGGATAACTCAAGAAGACACATTTTGTGGCTCTATGATCAAATTTAGCTCTATGACTAGTAAGAGTTGATGCAAAGCAAAGTGAACCAAAAACTCTAAGGTGATTTAGTTGTGGAGGTTTATTGTATAAGATTTGATATGGGGAAAGGTTTTGAAGAAGAGGAGTAGGGAGTCTATTTATTAAATGCGCAGAGGTAAGAATAGCTTCAGACCAAAATTTTATAGGCATTTTAGATTGAAACATAAGAGCTCGGGCTGTGGATAAAAGGTTCTGGTGTTTGCGTTCAACTAGTCCATTTTGTTGTGGAGTTTCCAAACAACTCAGTTGGTGAATTATGCCATAAGTAGAGTAAAATGAAGGCATTAAAAACTCTTGACCATTATCTGATCTTAGTGTTTTTATTTTTGTGTTAAACTGAGTTAAAATCAAGTTATAAAAAGAAAGAAGGTGTTTATGTACTTCAGACTTGTTAGACATTAGGTAAATCCAAGTGCATCTAGAGAAATCATCAACTATGGTTAAGAAATATCTATGACCAGTGTATGAAACTTCTCTAAAAAGGTCCCCAAATATCACAATGAATAAGCTCAAAACAAGATGAACTATGAGATGTAGATATTGGAAAAACTAAGCCTTTTTGTTTTGCAAAATGACAAGTATCACAAATATTACAAGGCAGAAATGAAATTGAAGAATCAATAGCTTTTAGAGCTTGAATTTTGGCATTAGAAGGGTGTCCAAGTCTTGAATGCCACAAGTCAAAAGTAATTGAAGAAGCAACTAAAGAAGAAGACACAGAAGATGTGAAAGGTTTGAGATAGTAAAGACCTTTGCTCTCATATGCAATCCCAATCATCCTCTTGGTGTAGAGAGCCTGTAAAACACAATGAGAAGGCAAAAACAACACAGATATAGATGATGTGTTAGTGAGTTTAGATATAGACAAAAGATTGTATTTGAAATTAGGAACACAAAGCACATCCTTTAGCAAAATGTGTTGATTTAGTTCTATATCACCCTTGTGAGTAGAGGTAACAATTTCACCATTAGGTAAAGTAATTGGTGTGTTATCATATCTTATATTAGTAGTATAGAGATTGGATGAGTAAATCAAATGATCAGTGGCTCATGTATCAAGTATCCAAGTGGAGTTGAGTATATTACCTTCTTGAGTAGAAACTTGATGTACAGCTGCAGATGGAGGTGTAGAATTGTTGACTAAGGCCATAATTTTCTCAATTTTTGCAGGTGTAAAGTCATGTTGATGTAGAGATTGAGTTTCAGTAGGTTGATCTTCAATTGTGGATACATTGTGTGCTTTAACTTGATTAGTGTTGAATCGTTTTCCTTTAGGTCCTGTCCAACCAGGAGGATAACCATGAAGTTGAAAGCATTTGTCAATAGAATGACCTGTATAACCACAATGAGTGCACAATACTTTCTTCTTCTCAGAGAAATAAGAGGATCGAGATTGATTTTTCACATAAAAAGCTTGAGCTGCAGAGTTATCAAGAGAATGTGAAATGGATTGTTGAGTTTCTTCTTGAATCAACATTGCAAAAACAGAGTTAATATTAGGCATAGGATCCATGAGGAGAATTTGACTGCGAACAACTGAATAAGAATCATTTAATCCGATAAGAAACTTCATAACAAAATCTGCTTGTTGTCGCTCAATAAGTGAATCAAAGATCTTGCAAGAACATTGATTCATGAAACCATAAGAACAAGTAGGCATAGGTCTAGAATGAGAGTATTCTTCCCAAATACCTTTGAATTTAGCGATATACTCAGAGATCGAGCTTGTATTTTGAGCAATTGAGCTCAAAGATTTCTCGAGTTGGAAGATACGTGTACCGTTGCTCTTGCAGAAGCGAGTTTTGATCTCGTTATATAAATCGTGAGCAGAATTAGCATAGAGTAAGCTTCCTCGAATTTCTTTCGAGATAGAGTTTAGAAGCCATGAAAGAACGAGATTGTTGGCTCTGTTCCACGCAGTGAAGAGGTTGAGGTCTGTAAGTGATGGCTGTACAATATCGCCATTGATGAAGCCAAGTTTATTTTTAACGGCTAGTGAAATTTCGATAGCACGAGACCAAGCTAAGTAATTATCGCCTGTTAATGCTTCAGAAACGAGAGATGCTCCAGTGTTTTCGCTGGGATGAAGGCAGTAAGGACTTGAGAAGTCTTCTGTGATGGATGTCGAGTGTTCCATAGCTTATGATCGATGTGTGGAGAAGAATTGCGGAAGTTTTACGTCTGATACCATGTTAAGTTGGAAGAAAAGATTAAGTCAGCCATGGAAGAAAGCTTCAAAGAGTAAGATAGTTGCAGAGAAGAAAGAGAGAAGAAGATGAAAAGAAGAGAAAGTAGTATATATCATGCGTAATGTACAAGCTGTATATATATACATTGCTGAGTAAAAGATTCCTATTGACTACTTGTTGTAACTAACTAACAAACTATCAATCTATTTACAGTTTGGTCCCTGCACTTTTATCAACTTGTTTACTTATTTCCAATTGTTCCAACTTACTCGCTGCACTCCAAGATATGTGTTCAACCCTATATCTGCATTTACTAATTTCTTCACCCAATGGGAATCCTTAGGAAAACCTAATCTTATTGAGCAAGAACCAGAAGGTTTGACTCGAATGGAAGTTTGTATACCAGAAGAGATAAAGGGTTTTGTAGCTTCTCAGCAGAATCATTTGGATTTCCAAGTCGGGAATATATACAACTCGTCAAGAATATTTGAAGGAACTTATCTCGATCTCCTCACAAGAGAAGAATTTAGTCGGAAAAAAGAAGCAATGGGCTTTGGGACCGATACTTCCTGTGAAATTAAGTTCAACTAGTCAACACAAATGTTTGGAATGGCTTGATAAACAAGAAAAAAACTTTGTACTATATATAGCTTTCGGAACAACAGCTTCAATGTCGGACGAAGAGGTGAGAGAATTAGCCATGGGGTTGGAACAGAGCAAAAGCAAGTTCATTTGGGTATTGAGAGATGCTGATAAAGGAGATGTATTTAATAAAGAAGTTAGAAAGATTTCATTACCCGAAAAATTTGAAGAAAATGTAGAAGGGTATGGGATAATAGTGAGGTATTGGGCACCACAACTTGAAATATTAGCTCATCAAGCAACAGGTGGATTTATGAGTCATTGTGGTTGGAATTCATGTTTAGAAAGCATTACTATGGGAGTGCCTATAGCAGCTTGGCCAATGCATTCAGACCAGGCATGGAACACTGTGTTAGTATCCAAAGTCATGAGAGTCGGACTAGTTGTAAGAGAATATGAGCACCATGAAGATTTTGTGACTTCATCTACTATTGCAGATAGGGTTAAAAAGTTAATGGCGTCTCATGAAGGAGATGAAATAAGAAAAAGAGCAGAGGAGATAGGTGATGCTGTTAGGAAATCAACACAGGAAGCTGGTGTTTCTCGCCTGGAATTGGAAGCTTTCATTGCCCATATTGATAGATAGAGCTATTTCCAAAGTTAAACCGTTCAAATTTTTGTTATCTTTCATTTGTTTCAAGTTAATAAATAAAAAATGAGATTTTATTCTAAAGTTAACTTGCTTATAAAGAGGAAATCCCATTTTTAGGCCATTACCTATGGCCTAAAAACATTTTTAGGCCAAACGTTTTAAATGTCAAATTTTTAAGCCAAACGTATTTAAAACGCCCATTTTTAGGCCATTTCACTAATTTCATTAGATATTTCATTGATTTTAAGGACAATTCGGACACTTTAGACCGAGTTTCTAGTTGTGATGCGGCCAAATAAACATATAGTTTATTTAGAATGTCTAAATTGTCCATAGAATCAATAAAATATCTTATGAAATTAGTGAAATGGCCTAAAAATAGGCGTTTTAAATACGTTTGGCCTAAAAATGTGACTTTTGAAATGTTTGGCCTAAAAATGTTTTTAGGCCGTAGGTAATGGCCCAAAAATGGAATTTGCTCGCTTATAAATATAGAAGATTAAGATAAGTTGTTTCAAATTCTTAAAAGATGAAATTGATAGTTGGCCTAGTGGTTAGGTTACTCCGCAAAGACCAAGACTCTCTCATGTATTAAAAAAAATTCTTAAAAGATGTGAAAAAAATACATGAATATAATAATTATGAAAATAAACTTACAACTTTTTTTTTACAATGGGTAAACCTAGAAAATACATTTATAACATTAGTTAACCCTAAATGTGAAAACCGGGGCACTTTCTCGTGTTCCCCCCCCCCCATTTCCTCTGCTCCTCCGCTTAACTTAACGCGCGGTCTACTATGCCAAACCATCAAAATGTCGCGAAATATGTTTGAAATGGATGTTCTCATATTTTTCGGCGATTTGCTTAATCTGCTTCGCAAATGGTCTGACATGTCAAGATGCTTCTAATGACGACCTGATACCTTGAATGATATCAAGGATATTGGAACAGATAATAATTTTGCTACCGATCTCCTTAATGCACATCGTCGCATCTTCCAGTACTGCTGTTGCTTTTTCTTCGACAGTTGTTTCTAGAAAAACTGGTTTAGAGAAGATCGTTCTATTTCCAGACGCAGTCTCCCGACTTATTGTCCCAATACCACTTGGTTTCATTTCAATTATCAATGACACATTATATTTAATGATGGTACTGGTGTCAAATAGTCCCCAATTCTCCAAACACTTCGTGATCGTTGATTTTCTGACTTCTTGGCTGTAATTGGTAGTGCATCTCATTCATTACCAAAGAGGTCTTTCATACCTGCGTGAACTATTTTAGGGATATTTTCTGACTCGAGATGGGTATTCTCATAGATAGCCTTTATTTTCCGTTTCCATATATTCCATAACATCAATAGGATATAAGTTGTAAGTTTTTCTCTTGTCTAAGCTTGTTGTGTCTGCTCCTCCATAGATTTTAGTGATCTATTCTCCCAAGTTATCTTCTAAGTTGTCTCAATCCGCATCTGGAGGGCAGAACCTACCCAAACCTGTTTACAAAGAGGACATGCATGAAGTAAGTTCATGATTGTTTCCACTCGTTTGTCACACCAGCAACACCGGTTTTCAGTACCACAGTGTCTCATTTTTAAGTTTTCCATAGTGGGTGAATTATTCTTGCATGCTTTCCACGTAAAATACCGGATTTTATTTGGTACGTTTGCTTTCCAAACCAAATTCCATAGAGTTGGGTCATTTAGTTGGCCTTGTGTGGATACCTGCAATGCCATGTTCTCTTCTCTCATAGTTAGCGCGTGGTAACCTGATTTTGTTGTGTATTCTCGTAAGTATGTGTGTGGCCACATACATGTACTTGAAATTTCAACCTTTCAAAAAATGATAAATGAAATAAAAAAATTGTTACATGAATTTAAATAAGATGGTTTAAGACAATCTTCTTCCGCAGCGAAATAATAATGTCTGCTTTCAAGTCGTAAACTACATTACAAGAATAAAGTCTTTCGAAGCATGTCTCTCTTCAAGAGAAAAGTCAAAGGAGAGTCAACTTCCCCCTAAGATTATTCCACATCATTCTTTTTTTCTTTCAGCCTTTTTAGCAACTTTTAACACTTTTTGCTTCCTGTTTTTCCTGATTTGGTGTTAATCCCTAGAAAATTTATGGGATCTAACAACATATCACCTTTTTTTCCTTAAACTTTCCGCCTTGCTTTTTAAACCTCCACTAATTCTCTTTCATCCTCCACATCACCACCACCTAACGCCTCTTCTTTCAATTTTTTATTTTCTAACTGAAACCCCACAAAAACATAATAAGATTGGTATGTTTTTTATTTGGAGAAAAATCCACAAATAATTATATAGATTTTAGTTTTATGACAATGGATAATTGAAATCCTGAGTTAGTTTCATTACCAATTATATTTGGTAGTTTCATTGATTAGTAATATAATTTGTAATATTTTTTATTTTATTTATTGGAGTTGCTACAAATTATTTGAACAATCACAGAAACAATTTTCTTGGAAGTGATTGATGGGTGAGAGGATTTTGTTAGTTTTTTCTATTCTCATCCAAGTTTTTCCCCAAACTTTTCAGTTTGTGGTGTCGTTGGAATGTATATTTGGATGTTCTAAGACCCTTCAAGATTTATTTGGATTTTGATTTGTTTTTCAACCCCCTGTCGCCTAAGAATCTCAAGTACTTCTCTGCCGCCTTCAAAAGGTATATTTGTTAATCTGAAAATTGTTCACTCAACTCTTGAAGAAAACATTTTTCGTTATGAAAAGTACAAGATATAAGAATAAAATTTATTTTCCTTTTATCATTTGGTAGATTTTATATGGGGATTTTAATGTTTTTACAGTTATTTAATTTTCAGTTTAGCCCAAATATCTATTGTGCAAACAAGATTTCAAATGAAGCATTGGTGTCTTCCTATGCTAAATGGGGTGGATTGTTTGCAGAGGAGGTTGCTATGTTGAAAATGGTGCAAAAATTTGCTAATTTTCACTATAACAGAAATTTTCCCTAAATCAAATCACTTTGCTAATTAGAAATTGTAAGCTGATAAAGTAAACAAAAATAATTTGCTAAAGAAATTTTCTTTTTTCCCAATTTCAGTTGTATTGTTTGAGGTTTATAATGTAGTTTTTTTAATTTCCATTACATTTTGATGAGTTGAAAATGAACATCAAAAGGCGGCAATGGTATCCATTTTTTAATTGAAAGTCTTGGTTATAGTGCTATGAAGTCACGGGATTTTAGTTTGAAATATGAAATTTCAACTTAATTATACTCATGAGTTAAATATTGGACGGTAATATATAACTCTGATTAAAAAATTTCAAGATTAATGAATCCCTAATGTTGTTTAACATATTTGATGAAGCAGCTTTGAGCATGATTTTACATCAAAATACGTAAATGGGTGGATGTGGCCACTATTCTACACTACGACAATGTTAGCAGCAACCTCAACCTAAATCTTAGCAAAGTCTTGATTATATTAATCCATTTGTTTTAATTTTCTATTAACTTATTTTTTGGCGCAATTCTGGTGGTTATATAAATGAATTTTGTGAAAAGGTCGAATTTGTGTTGAGATTTATTGTTATGTGTTATTTGATTCATAAAGATTGTTTCTAGGAGAAGTTTGATTTGATTCGATTCTAATATGAGCAGTATGCCAAATAAATTAAAGGATCAATTGCACAATTAATCCCTGTGTTATGCGAAATATCCATGTATATATTTCCGCTTAAACATCTGTTTTAGTGCACACATATGACCTCTTTTGGGACATGGGTTTTTTTTGCTATTTTGCTTAAAACAAGATCAAATGGTGCAATTTACCCTAAATAAAATATTGTACTTGAGTTGTGACAAGTCTTTCAATTTTATGCAGGACATGAAAGATATACGAGAATGTTATGATCATTTACTTTATATTGTTGTAGCTACAACAAACTACGCAAACGGTGATTTTTTGATTAAATTTTGTCCCAATTAGTTTGGGTTATCTTGATTGTTTGAATATTTGTCTTTAAGTATTTTCAGAATCATATGGTGTCTATGATCTAAAACAAGTTCATGATTACTGTACACACAAATTTATGATTTTATGGAGTTTATTTTGCTTATATTGTTGGTTTTGATTCTCTTTTTTCTTTGCAGGTAGGTGTAAGATTCTTGGTGCGTGTGAAGTATGAAAATAGAGAAGAATGAAGAAATCGAGGGTTTTCTCTTAATATAGTCTCTCTTTTGTTTGTAATAGCTATCTTGAAATGGGTTTTGTGTGTTATTTGGGATTTTAAATCGGATCGTCATTATATTGTATTTTTAATATTAGATTAACCTGGTGTTTATTATTTTTCAATGATGTTACATTATTTTGTCCAAAATGATTTTGATATTGGTTATAAGCTCTCTCGCTCTCTCTCTCTCTCTCTCTCTCATTATTATTATCTTTTGTGATAAAATCTTGAATTCTTACTCAAATAAAATATTTTTCCAGTGTAATAAAAAAACAATCAGCTGCAAAAAAAAAGGATTTGCTGGACTCAGTGAACAATCTGCAAGGATGGCTGAACTTCATAAACGATTTGTAGGTATTGTTGTGGATAATTAGGTGACAAGAAAAATGAGTAATTCAGAAGAGGAAATCGAGGCAATGAGACCCGAAATGAATGTGTTAATAGTAACCGAAAAGAGGCTTAATGAAGAAAAATGACACAAGGTGTTCTATTTCTTCAAATTACTCCTGGCGAGTTGATTTTTACTTCACAACTCTCCCATAAGGTCAATGCTATATACATACTACAATAGCTAACTCTTTTTCACAAATTTTATGCTTCATAAAAAATTATCATCAATTAGTTGCTAACTCTTCTTCTTAACACTAAGACTTCCACCAACATATCTTTCAGCTAAAGAAAATTATAAACTGATCATTCAAGCGAAATCTAAAAAAGAATCATTAAATGTTAATAAGTCTGGTAGTATTGCCACAACCTCTCTTCCGCATAAGAAAATTGGTGTATTTTGATTTGGTTGTATTAGGTATTATAATTGATGGTGTATTTTGCATATTTATCCCCATGTTATGCAAAATAGCCAAATATATCTTAAATCATGCATATCTTAAATCATTTTATATTTGGATATATCAAATAACACATGGACCAATGGTGTAAAATTTTTAAAGGTTTTCTTAAGCTTTTCTTTTTGGCAAGTCCCTACTTGGACGGGATGTTAATACCTTTACCATGACCTTAATTTTATCCTTAATTAAACTAAATTGAGTCGTAACCATCAACCCCTTAACCATAGCCTTAATCCCTTAACTATTAACCTAATCTTTAACCTTAACTTTAACCTTAACCTAACCTTAACCTTAAATCTTAAACATCAACTTTAACCTTAAAAATAAAATTAAGCTTAACCTTAATTTTAACCTTAAAATTAAACTTAACCTC
Organism: Nemophila menziesii; assembly: GCA_029959085.1. Lineage (NCBI taxonomy): Eukaryota > Viridiplantae > Streptophyta > Magnoliopsida > Boraginales > Hydrophyllaceae > Nemophila > Nemophila menziesii. Next base: position 80,821,574 of record JARWIR010000002.1, read on the forward strand.
AACCTTAACCTTAACCTTTTCCATTACAAACAAAAAGAAAACTTTAACCTTAACTTTAACCTTGGCTTTGACCCTTGGAAACTGTGTTCGATTTCCGTCAATGAAACAAATTTTTCTATTGGTGTCTTCAAACATGGGTTTTACCTAGTAGATCTTCATTCACAAATAGATTTAATATCCAACTTATGTATAATCATTTGTGAATGATATTTAGTGCAAAAAGAGTTAAATAGTGGTAATACAAGGGGTCAAGAGTAATCCTTGAACTTATATAAACTTGGAACATTAAGGACTTATCCCCGAGTCAATTCAGTTTAACGACTTGTATGGGACCGATTGGATCTTTTTTGGTCATTCCCTGGTGATGTATTTCTTCTCATTAGAATCATCACCTCATAACTTTTTTTAACCGTTTCTCAGATAGTCTTTGCGGACTTCTCAACAGCTATCAAATCAAAGGTGGAGTTCATCACGTTATTCAAGACTTGTCTACTAACCACTGAATTAGCTTTCTTGATTCCAACTTCAAGAGCCATAATCAAAGCCTAGTGTTCTTTGGTAATTTTCCATTGTCCTCAATGGCGGGGAGTACCTCGAGAACGATAAGATCTAGTTCATATGGTTCTAGACATATCAGTGGCTTTTGTGTCCAACGTTTGTAATTGGAACCATTGAAAGACTCCAACATAATCATGTAAGGAATAGCTTTTGCATTCAAGGATGAAACAACTTCCGAAATAGAAAAACTATTATACAACCAGTGATATTTAAAAAAATCGTTGGTAAAATCTAACAATATCACTTGTAAAGTAAAAATTGATTTCATATAAAAATATTCCGAGAAATGTATTACTACAACTATTACAATGAAATGGAAAGTCAGAATATAAAGGTGTCCCAAAAACCGTAATACTACAACTTTTTACAGAAAATGAGAAAAGAACTTACACAAAAAAATATTCAGAAAATAATCTAGATACACATACACAAAAACGTGCAGCGTTAAAAAAGATATTCAGGGAGTACTGGTATCTCTAACAATTGTATTCCTCTATTACTTTAATTTGTATGTCAAAAACGATTTGACTAATCATTGAGAAAAATAGTATTTTATTCTTCTGAATTTCTTAGTTCTCTATTCTCTATTGAATAGATCTCTATACTCTCTAGAAAATGCAAGTGACAAAGTCACTATTTAAGGAGAAGGAACATACCAAAAAAAAAAAGTCACATAAATGCTCATTAATGCACATTAATGATTAGTGGTAAATACTCATTAGTGCAGACGTTTTTCTTGACCAAATTCTTTAATTCCTTTAATAGCCGAATTTAAGAGTCACGTTAAATTCTTATTAATACACATTAAATAGTCTGGTGAAAAAAGCTTATTAATGCAGACATTTTTCTTGACCAAGGTATTGTACCTCTCGTAACAATTGAATTGAGAGGTATTAATTGATGGAATATTCTGAATTAATTCCGAATCAATGAGCCATCAATTTTTGGTCGACTTGTCTTTTACTTCTCCATTTTCTAGCTGAGATTTTTTAACATATAAAAAATTTTCCAACTTCTCCCAAAAAATAGAAAAAATTAATAAAATAAACTCTTTAATTTTAATAAAGGACTAACACCAATAAATTACTCATTTTGATACTAATTACCATTAAACATCTTTTATTTAATTATCTAATAATATTAATATTAAAATTAATCACAAGACTATACCCTATCTACTTTTGAATTTTAAATTTTATATCTTTCTTTATTTTTCTATTTCGTGTGTCTGTAAGACAAAATGTTAATTTTTTATTTTTTATTATTTTAAAATTAATCAAATAATATTGAAAATTATATGTCCTATCCTTTTAGAAGTATAAACTACATTTTAGTAGTACGGACACAATATAGTATATTAAAAAGAATAGTTTGGACTACTAACATGATCTTTATACGACTTAAATCTATATCTTTATTATAAAATAGCGATTTGTACTACTAAGTTTTATACTACTAATATATATGATCTATGCTAGTAGAATATAGTTTGTACTGATAAATTTTTAGGGGCGGTTGTTAAAAATAGGAAACTTATAATACTTTTTTATTTAATACTCCTTCCGTCCATCAATGTTTGTCATACTTTTTTTCACACAAATTAACAAAAACAATTAATTCCCTCTATTTTTACTAAAGTACCCTCAACCAACTAAGTAAATTAGTTTAATAATGGTAAGATTTTGAATATTAAATAAAGATAAAAATCGATAAAAAATGTTAAAAAATTTCTTGATATCTTAAATGAATAACCTTTTATGGACATCTACTTTTAGAAATTGTGACAAATATTGATAGAAAGAGAAAATATTTAATTGGTAATTATTCTTTTTAATAATTCTATTAATTTCTATTTTTAATTTTAATATAAGACTATTAATGCACGAAAAATCTTTTCTACTATTTCTAAAAATCATAAAAAAATAAATCTTTAATTTAATAATTCCAACAATTTTATTCTTTATGTTTATCTTTATGACCGGCATATGATATCTTTAGAGTCACGTTGGCGCTATTATATATGTGGGATTAATATTAGAGACCATAGTCCATAAAGAAAATTTAGAAAATGGGAAGCTTGATAAATGAAGAAATTGCTGTGGTGGTGGTTCCATTTCCAGCTCAAGGCCACCTTAACCAACTCCTACAACTTTCATGCCTAATAGCTTCGTTTAATCTACCTGTTCATTTTGTTGGCTCAACAATACACAATCGCCAAGCCATGACTCGTTCTAATGGCTTAAACCCTTTAGATTTAGCCAAAATACAAATCCATAATATCCCAACTCCATCTTTTCTTTCTCCATCACCTAATCCCAACACCTCTAACAAATTCCCTACTCATCTTCTTCCCTCCTGGGATGCTAGTGTTTCCTTGCGAGAACCTGTTACAGCAATCTTAAAAGAAATATCCTCCACTAGTCGAAGAATTGTTATAATTCACGACCCTCTTATGTCAATTGTTGTTCAAGATGCTGCTTCTATTCAAAATGCTGAGTCTTATGTGTTCAACCCTATATCTGCATTTACTAATTTCTTCACCCGGTGGGAATCTTTAGGAAAACCTAATCTTATTGAGCAAGAACCAGAAGGTCTGCCACGGTTGGAAGTTTGTATACCGGAAGAGATAAAGGGTTTTGTAGCTTCTCAGCAGAATCATTTGGATTTCCAAGTCGGGAATATATACAACTCCTCAAGAATATTCGAAGGAACTTATCTCGATCTCCTCACACGAGATGAATTTAGTCGGAAAAAGAAGCAATGGGCTTTGGGACCAATACTTCCTGTGAAATTAAGTTCAACTAGTCAACACAAATGTTTGGAATGGCTTGATAAACAAGAAAAAAATTCTGTACTTTATGTAGCTTTCGGAACAACAGCTTCAATGTCGGAAGAAGAGGTGAGAGAATTAGCCATGGGTTTGGAACAGAGCAAAAGCAAGTTCATTTGGGTATTGAGAGACGCGGATAAAGGAGATGTTTTTAATAAAGAAGTTAGAAAGATTTCATTACCCGAGAAATTTGAAGAAAATGTAGAAGGGTATGGGATAATAGTGAGAGATTGGGCACCACAACTAGAAATATTAGCTCATCAAGCAATTGGTGGATTTATGAGTCATTGTGGTTGGAATTCATGTTTAGAAAGCATTACTATGGGAGTGCCTATAGCAGCTTGGCCTATGCATTCAGACCAGGCATGGAACACTGTGTTAGTAACAAAAGTCATGAGAGTCGGACTAGTTGTAAGAGAATTTGAGCGCCATGAAGATTTAGTGACTTCATCTACAATTGCAGATAGGGTGAAAAAGTTAATGGAGTCTCAAGAAGGAGATGAAATAAGAAAAAGAGCAGAGGAGATGGGAGAGGCTGTTAGAAAATCAACTGAAGAAGGTGGTGTTTCTCATTTGGAATTGGAAGCTTTCATTGCCCATATTACTAGATAGAGCTGTATCTAAACTGAAATTGTTCAAATTTATGCTATTAAGTTTATTCTAAGTACCTATTACCATTTGAGAAGATTTAGATACTTATTGTGTTATTCCTAGTTATTAAAAGATTTGGAAAACAATGTTGAAATGTAGTACTTATTAAAAAAAAAAAGTACAACTTTGGACAAGGGAAAATAAAATAGTTATTTTTTTAAAAGTTCCACACTTTCAAGGAAAAATAACAAACTTCAACCACCAGGAAAATCATTAGGAACGCTAAATAGTAATAGGGCCAGCCTTGACATTTTGGGGGCTCTAAGCAAACTCACAAAATAGGACCCTCTACATAACTAAAAATAAAATATTATTACTATTAGTAGTTTGAACTCTAGACCTCATATATGATAACATACAACTTTACCACTAAACTAATCATACTACATCTACATAATTATTTAAATCGAGGATATATATACACACACATAATATATTTAGATGATGGGGGCCCCTAAAAGCGTCAAAAAATCGGGGGCCCTAAGCGGCTGCGTCTTTTGCTTTACTGCAGGGCCGGCCCTGATAGTAACATATCACTTTAGACTCAAATCATTGAAGACCACAATTCGGATCATCCCATGGAGGATTTCCCTGAACTTTAGACGCAGTCCCGACTTATTGTCCCAATACCACTTGGTTTCATTTCAATTATCAATGACACATCATATTTAATGATGGTATTGGTGTCAGATAGTCCCCTGTTCTCCAAATACTTCGTGATCGTTGATTTTCTGACTTCGTGGCTGTTATTGGTAGTGCATCTCATTCATTACCAAAGAGGTCTTTCATACCTGCGTGAACTGTTTTAGGTATATTTTCTGGCTCGAAATGGGTATTCTCGTAGATAACCTTCATTTTTCGTTTCCATATATTCCATAACATCAAAAGGATATAAGTTGTAATTTTTCTCTTGTCCAAGCTTGTTATGTCTGCTCCTCCATAGATTTTAGTGATCAATTCTCCCAAGTTATCTTCTAAGTTGTCTTCAATCCGTATCTGGAGGACAGAACCTACCCAAACCTGTTTACAAAGAGGACATGTATGAAGTAAGTGCATGATTGTTCCCACTTGCTTGTCACACCAACAACACCGGTTTTCAGTACCACAGTGTCTCATTTTTAAGTTTTCCCTAGTGGGTGAATTATTCTTGCATGCTTTCCACGTAAAATCCCGTATTTTATTTGGTAAGTTTGCTTTCCAAACCAAATTCCATAGAGTTGGGTCATTTAGTTGACCTTGTGTGGATGACGGCACTGCCATGTTCTCTTCTCTCATAGTTAGCGCGCGGTAACCTGATTTTGTTGTGTCTTCTCGTAAGTGTGTGTGGCCACATACATGTACTTGAAATTTCAACCTTTCAAAAAATGATAAATGAAATAAAAAAATTGTTACATGAATTTAAATAAGATGGTTTAAGACAATCTTCTTCCGCAGCGAAATGATAATTTCTGCTTTCTGGTCGTAAACTACATTACAAGAATAAAGTCTTTTGAAGCATGTCTCTCTTCAAGAGAAAAGTCAAATGAGAGTCAACTTCCCTCTTTACCCATTCATCCACCTTTAAGATTATTCCACATCATTCTGTTTTTCTTTTAGCCCTTTTTAGCGACTTTTCACACTTTTTGCTTCCTCTTTTTCCTAATTTGGTGTTAATCCCTAGAAAATTTATGGGATCTAACAACATATCACCTTTTTTTCCTTAAACTTCCCGCTTTGCTTTCTAAACCTCCACTCATTCTCTTTCATCCTCCACATCACCACCACCTAACGCCTCTTCTTTCGATTTTTTATTTTCTAACTGAAACCCCACAAAAACATAATAAGATTGGTATGTTTTTTATTTTTTATTTGGAGAAATATCCACAGATTATTATATAGATTTTAGTTTTATGACAATGGATAATTGGAATCCTAAGTTAGTTTCATTACCAATTATATTAGGTAGTTTCATTGATTAGTAAAATAATTTCTAATATATTTGATTTTATTTATTGGAGTTGCTACAAATTATTTGAACAATCACTGAAACAATTTTCTTGGAAGTGATTGATGGGTGTGAGGATTTTTGTTAGTTTTTTCTATTCTCTTCCAAGTTTTTCCCCAAACTTTTTAGTTTGTGGTGCCGTTGGAATGTATATTTGGATGTTCTAAGACCCTTCAAGATTTGTTTGGATTTTGATTTGTTTTTCAACCCCCTGTCGCCTACGCATCTCAAGTACTTCTCTGCCGCCTTCAAAAGGTATATTTCTTAATCTGAAAATTGTTCACTCAACTCTTGAAGAAAACATTTGCCGTTATGAAAAGAACAAGATATAAGAATAAAATTTATTTTCCTTGCTTTATCATTTGGTAGATTTTATATGGAGATTTTAATGTTTTTACAGTTATTTAATTTTCAGTTTAGCCCAAATATCTATTGTGCAAGCAAGATTTCAAATGAAGCATTGGTGTCTTCCTATGCTAAATGGGGTGGATTGTTTGCAGAGGAGGTTGCTATGTTGAAAATGGTGCAAAAATTTGCTAAGTTTCACTATAACAGAAATTTTCCCTAAATCAAATCACTTTGCTAATTAGAAATTGTAAGCTGATAAAGTAAACAAAAATAATGTGCTAAAGAAAATTTCTTTTTTCCCAATTGCAGTTGTGTTGTTTGAGGTTTATAATGTAGTTTTTTTTAATTTCCATTGCATTTTGATGAGTTGAAAATGAACATCAAAAGGCGGCAATGGTATCCATTTTTTAATTAAAAGTCTTGGTTATATTGCTATGAAGTCACGGGATTTTAGTTTGACATATGAAATTTCAACTTAATTATACTCATGTGTTAAATATTGGACGGTGATATATGACTCTGATTGAAATTTTTCAAGATTAATGAATCCCTAATGTTGTTTAACATATTTGATGAAGCAGCTTTGAGCATGATTTTACATCAAAATACGGAAATGGGTGGATGTGGCCACTATTCTACACTACAACAATGTTAGCAGTAACCTCAACCTAAATCTTAGCAAAGTCTTGATTAAATTGATCAATTTATTTTAATTTTCTATTAAATTATTTTTTGGCGCAATTCTGGTGGTTATATAAATGAATTTTGTGAAAAGGTCAAATTTGTGTTGAGATTTATTGTTTTGTGTTATTTGATTCGTAAAGATTGTTTCTAGGAGAAGTTTGATTTGATTTGATTCTAATATGAGCAGTATGCCAAATAAATTAAAGGATCAATTGCACAATTAATCCCTGTGTTATGCGAGATATCCATGTACCATCTATTTCCGCTTAAACATCTATTTTAGTGCACACATATGACCTCTTTTGGGACATGGGTATTTTTACTATTTTGCTTAAAACGAGACCAAATGGTGCAATTTACCCTAAATAAAATATTGTACTTGAGTTGTGACAAGTATTTCAATTTTATGCAGGACATGAAAGATATACGAGAATGTTATGATCATTTACTTTATGTTGTTGTAGCTACAACAAACTACGCAAACGGTAATTTTTTTATTAAATTTTGTCCCAATTAGTTTGGGTTATCTTGATTGTTTGAATATTTGTCTTTAAGAATTTTCAGAATCATATGGTGTCTATGATCTAAAACAGGTTCATGATTAATGTACACACAAATTTATGATTTTATGGAGTTTATTTTGCTTATATTCTTGGTTTTGATTCTCTTTTTTCTTTGCAGGTAAGTGTAAGATTCTTGGTGCATGTGAAGTATGAAAATAGAGAAGAATGAAGAAACCGAGGGTTTTCTCTTAATATAGTCTCTCTTTTGTTTGTAATAGCTATCTTGAAATGGGTTTTGTGTGTTATTTGGGATTTTAAATCGGATCGTCATTATATTGTATTTTTAATATTAGATTAACATGGTGTTTATTAACTTTCAATGATGTTACATCATTTTGTCCAAAATAATTTTGATATTGGTTATAAGCTCTCTCTCTCTCTCTCTCCCTCTCTCATTATTATTATCTTTTGTGATAAAATCTTGAATTCTTACTCAAATAAAATATTTTTCCAGTGTAATTAAAAAACAATCAGCTACAAAAAAAGGATTTGATGGACTCTGTGAACAATCTGCAAGGATGGCTGAACTTCATAAACGATCTGTAGGTATTGTTGTTGATAATTAGGTGACAAAAAAATGAGTAATTCAGAAGAGGAAATCGAGGCAATGAGACCCGAAATAAATGTGTTAATAGTAACCGAAAAGAGGCATAATGAAGAAAAATTACACAAGGTGTTCGATTTCTTCAAATTGCTCCTGGCGAGTTGATTTTTACTTCACAACTCTCCCATGAGGTCAATGCTATATATATATATATTACAATAGCTAACTCTTTCTCACAAATTTTATGCTTCAGAAAAAATTATCATCAATTAGTTGCTAACTCTTCTTCTTATGATGTCTCACGCGATCACGATAAAAAACATTAGACCTAACACTAAGACTTCCACCAACATATCTTTCAGCTAGAGAATTATAAGCTGATCATTCAAGCAAAATCTAAAAAAGAATCATTAAATGAAAATAAGTCTGGTAGTATTGCCACAACCTCTCTTCCGCTTAAGAAAATTGGTGTATTTTGATTTGGTTGTATTAGGTCTTACAATTGATGGGGGTATATTGCATATTTAGCCCCATGTTATGCAAAATAGCCGAATATATCTTAAATCATGCATATCTTAAATCATTTTATATTTGGATATATCAAATAACACATGGACCAATGGTGTAAATATTTTAAAGGTTTTCTTAAGCTTTTCTTTTTGGCAAGTACCTACTTGAACGGGATGTTAATACCTTTACCATGACCTTAATTTTACCCTTAATTAAACTAAACTGAGTCGTAACCATCAACCCCTTAACCATAACCTTAATCCCTTAACTATTAACCTAATCTTTAACCTTAACTTTAACCTTAACCGAACCTTAACCTTAAATCTTAAACGTTAAATCTTAAACCTCAACTTTAACCTTAAGCATAAAATTAAGCTTAAGCTTAACCTTAACCTTAATTTTAACCTTAAAATTAAACTTAACCTCAACCTTAACCTTAACCTTTTCCATTACGAACAAAAAGAAAACTTTAACCTTGACTTTGACCCTTGGAAAATGTGTTCGATTTCCGTCAATGAAACAAATTTTTCTATTGGTGTTTTCAGACATGGGTTTTACCTAGTAGATCTTCATTCACAAATAGATTTAGTATCCAACTTATGTATAATCATTTGTGAATGATATTTAGTGCAAAAAGAGTTAAATAGTGGTAATACAAGGGGTCAAAGTAATCCTTGAACTTATATAAACTTGAAATATTAAGGACTTATTCCCGAGTCAATTCATTTTCACGACTTGTATGGGACCGGTTGGATCTTTTTTGGTCATTCCCTGGTGATGTATTTCTTCTCATTAGAATGATCACCTCATAACTTTTTTTAACCGTTTCTCAGATAGTCTTTGCGGACTTCTCAACAGCTATCAGATCAAAGGTGGAGTTCACGTTATTAAAGACCTATCTACTAACCACTGAATTAGCTTTCTTGATTCCAACTTCAAGATCCAAAATCAAAGCCTGGTGTTCTTTGGTAATTTTCCATTGTTCTCAATGGCGGGGAGTACCTCGAGAACGACAAGATCTAGTTCATATGGTTTTAGACATATCAATGGTCTTTGTGTCCAACGTTTGTAACTGGAACCATTGAAAGACTCCAACATAATCATGTAAGGAATAGCTTTTGCATTCAAGGATGAAACAACTGCCGAAATAGAAAAACTATTATACAACCAGTGATATTTAAAAAAAAAATCGTTGGTAAAATCTAACAATATCACTTGTAATGTAAAAATTGATTTCATATAAAAATATTCTGAGAAATGTAATACTACAACTATTACAATGAAATGGAAAGTCAGAATATAAAGGAGTCCCAAAAACCGTAATACTACAACTTTTACAGAAAATGAGAAAAGAACTTACACAAAAAAAAATTCAGAAAATAATTTAGATACGCATACACAAAAACGTGCAACGTTAAAAAAGATATTTAGGGAGTACCGGTATCTCTAACAATTGTATCCCTCTATTACTTTAAACGATATGACTAATCATTGAGAAAAAAAGTATTTTATTCTTCTGAATTTCTTAGTTCTATATTCTCTGTAGAATAGTTTTATATACTCTCTAGAAAATGCAAGTGACAAAGTCACAATTTAAGGAGAAAAAACATACCAAAAAAAGTCACATAAATGCTCATTAATGCACATTAATGATCAGTGGTAAAGACTCATTAGTGCAGACGTTTTTCTTGAACAAATTCCTGTAATTCCTTTAATAGCCGAATTTAAGAGTCACATTAAATTCTTATTAATACACATTAAATGGTCTGGTGAAAAAAGCTTATTAATGCAGACATTTTTCTTGACCAAGCTATTGTACCTCTCGTAACAACTGAATTAAGAGGTATTAATTGATGGAATATTCTGAATTAATTTCGAATCAATGAGCCATCAATTTTTGGTCGGCTTGTCTTTTACTTCTTCATTTTCTAGCTCAGATTTTTTAACATATAAAAAGTTTTCCAACTTCTCCCAAAAAATAGAAAAAATTAATAAAATAAACTCTTTAATTTTAATAAAAGACTAACACCAATAAATTACTCATTTGATACTAATTACCATTAAATCTCTTTTATTTAATTATCTAATAATATTAATATTAAAATTAATCACAAGTCTATATTACCCTTATCTAGTTTTGAATTTTGAATTTTATATGTTTCTTTATTTTCCTATTTCGTGTCTGTTGTAAGAGAGAATGTTTATTTTTTATTTTTTATTATCTTAAAATTAATCAAATAATATTGAAAATTATATGTCCTATCTTTTTAGAAGTATAAACTACATTTTAGTAGTACGGACACAATATAGTATATTAAAAAAAATAGTTTGGACTACTAGCATGATCTTTATACGACTTAAATCTATATCTTTAATATAAAATAGCGATTTGTACTATTAGAATGAGTTTTATACTACTAATATATAAGATCTATGCTAGTAGAATATAGTTTGTACTGATAAATTTATAGGGTCGGTTGCTAAAAATAGGAAACTTATAAAACTTTTTTATTTAATACTCCTTCCGTCCATCAATGTTTGTCATGCTTTTTTTTTTCACACAAATTAAGAAAAATAATTAATTCCCTATATTTTTACTAAAGTACTCTCAACCAACTAAGTAAATTAATTTAATAATGATAAGGTTTTGAATATTAAATAAAGATAAAATCGATAGAAAATATTAAAAAAATATTAAAAAAATTCTTGATATCTTAAATGAAAAACCTTTTATGGATATCTATTTTTAGAAATTGTGATAAACATTGACGGGAAGAGAAAATATTTAATTGGTAATTATTCTTTTTAATAATTCTATTAATTTCTTTTTTTAATTTTAATATAAAACTATTAATGTACGAAAACTTTTCTACTATTTCTAAAATCATTAAAAAAAAAATCTTTAATTTAATAATTCCAACAATTTCATTCTTTATGTTTCTCTTTTTGACCGGCATGATGTCTTTAGAGTCACGTTGGCGTTATTATATATGTGAGATTAATATTAGACAGACCATTGTCCATAAAGATAATCTAGAAAAAATGGGAAGCTTGATAAATGAAGAAGTTGCTGTGGTGGTGGTTCCATTTCCAGCTCAAGGCCACCTTAACCAACTCTTACAACTTTCATGCCTAATAGCTTCGTTTAATCTACCTGTTCATTTTGTTGGTTCAACAATACACAATCGCCAAGCCATGACTCGTTCTAATGGCTTAAACCCTTTAGATTTAGCCAAAATACAAATCCATAATATCCCAACTCCATCTTTTCTTTCTCCATCTCCTAATCCCAACACCTCTAACAAATTCCCTGCTCATCTTCTTCCCTCCTGGGATGCTAGTGTTTCCTTGCGCGAACCTGTTACAGCAATCTTAAAAGATATATCCTCAACTAGTCGAAGAATTGTTATAATTCACGACCCTCTTATGTCAATTGTTGTTCAAGATGCTGCTTCTATTCAAAATGCTGAGTCCTATGTGTTCAACCCCATCTCTGCATTTACTTATTTCTTCACCCGATGGGAATCTTTAGGAAAACCTCCACTTATTGACATGATACCAGAAGGTCTGCCTCGGATGGAAGTTTGTATACCCGAAGAGGTAAAGGGTTTTGTAGCTTCTCAGTACAATCATTTGGATTTCCAAGTCGGGAATATATACAACTCCTCAAGAATATTCGAAGGAACTTATCTCGATCTCCTCACACGAGAAGAATTTAGTAGGAAAAAGAAGCAATGGGCCTTTGGACCAATACTTCCTGTGAAATTAAGTTCAACTAGTCAACACAAATGTTTGGAATGGCTTGATAAACAAGAAAAAAACTCTGTACTATATGTAGCTTTCGGAACAACAGCTTCAATGTCGGAAGAAGAGGTGAGAGAATTAGCCATGGGGTTAGAACAAAGCAAAAGTAAGTTCATTTGGGTATTGAGAGACGCGGATAAAGGAGATGTATTTAATAAAGAAGTTAGAAAGATTTCATTACCCGAGAAATTTGAAGAAAATGTAGAAGGGTATGGGATAATAGTGAGGGATTGGGCACCACAACTAGAAATATTAGCTCATCAAGCAACAGGTGGATTTATGAGTCATTGTGGTTGGAATTCATGTTTAGAAAGCATTACTATGGGAGTGCCTATAGCAGCTTGGCCAATGCATTCAGACCAGGCATGGAACACTGTGTTAGTAACAAAAGTCATGAGAGTCGGAGTAGTTGTAAGAGAATTTGAGCGCCATGAAGATTTAGTGACTTCATCTACTATTGCAGATAAGGTGAAAAAGTTGATGGCGTCTAACGAAGGAGATGAAATAAGAAAAAGAGCAGAGGAGATAGGTGATGCTGTTAGGAAATCAACACAGGAAGGTGGTGTTTCTCGCCTGGAATTGGAAGCTTTCATTGCCCATATTGATAGATAGAGCTATTTCCAAAGTTAAACAGTTCAAATTTTTGTTATCTTTCATTTGTATCAAGTTAATAAATAAAAAATGAGCTTTTATTCTAAAGTTAACTTGCTTATAAATATAGAAGATTAAGATAATCACTCTGGTGATTCAAATTCTTAAAAGATAGTGAAAAAAATACATGAATATAATAATTATGAAAATAAACTTACAACTTTTTTTTTTAAATGTGTAAACCTAGAAAATATATTTACAACATTAGTCAACCATAAATGTGAAAACCGGGGCAAAATATGTTTGAAGAGCATGTTCCCATATTTTTCGGCGATTTGCTTAATCTGCTTCGCAAATGGTCTGACATGTCAAGATGCTTCTAACGGCCACCTGATACCTTGAATGATATCAAGGATATTGGAACAGATAATAGTTTAGCTACCGATCTCCTTAATGCACATCGTCGCATCTTCCAGTACTGTTGTTGCTTCTTCTTCGACAGTTGTTTCTAGAAAAACTGTTTTGGAGAAGACCGTTCTATTTCCTGACGCAATCTCCCGACATATTGTCCCAATACCACTTGGTTTTATTTCAATTATCAATGACACGTCATATTTAATTATGGTACTGGTGTCAGATAGTCCCCTGTTCTCCAAATACTTCGTGATCGTTGATTTTCTAACTTCGTGGTTGTAATTGGTAGTGCATCTCATTCATTACCAAAGAGGTCTTTCATACCTGGTGAACTGTTTTAATGATATTTTCTGGCTCGAAATGGGTATTCTCATAGATAGCCTTCATTTTCCGTTTCCATATATTCCATAACATCAATAGGATATAAGTTGTAATTTTTCTCTTGTCCAAACTTGTTGTGTCTGCTCCTCCATAGATTTTAGTGATCTATTCTCCCAAGTTATCTTCTAAGTTGTCTTCAATCCGCATCTGGAGGGTAGAACCTACCCAAACCTGTTTACAAAGAGGACATGCATGAAGTAAGTGAATGATTGTTTCCACTTTCTTGTCACACCAACAACACCGGTTTTCAGTACCACAGTGTCTCATTTTTAAGTTTTCCCTAGTGGGTGAACTATTCTTGCATGCTTTCCACGTAAAATCCCGGATTTTATTTGGTATGTTTGCTTTCCAAACCAAATTCCATAGAGTTGGGTCATTTAGTTGGCCTTGTGTGGATAACTGCACTGCCATGTTCTCTTCTCTCATAGTTAGCGCGCGGTAACCTGATTTTGTTGTGTATTCTCGTAAGTGTGTGTGTGGCCACATACATGTACTTGAAATTTCAACCTTTCAAAAAATGATAAATGAAATAAAAAAATTGTTACATGAATTTAAATAAGATGGTTTAAGACAATCTTCTTCCGCAGCGAAATAATAATTTCTGCTTTCTGGTCGTAAACTACATTACAAGAATAAAGTCTTTTGAAGCATGTCTCTCTTCAAGAGAAAAGTCAAATGAGAGTCAACTTCCCCCTTTACCCATTCATCCACCTTTAAGATTATTCCACATCATTCTTTTTTTCTTTTAGCCTTTTTAGCGACTTTTCACACTTTTTGCTTCCTCTTTTTCCTGATTTAGTGTTAATCCCTAGAAAATTTATGGAATCTAACAACATATCACCTTTTTTTCCTTAAACTTTCCGCCTTGCTTTCTAAACCTCCACTAATTCTCTTTCATCTTCCACATCACCACCACCTAACACCTCTTCTTTCGATTTTTTATTTTCTAACTGAAACCCCACAAAAACATTATAAGATTGGTATGTTTTTTATTTTTTATTTGGAGAAAAATCCACAAATAATTATATAGATTTTAGTTTATGACAATGGATAATTGGAATCCTGAGTTAGTTTCATTACCAATTATATTTGGTAGTTTCATTGTTCAGTAATATAATTTCTAATATTTTTTATTTTATTTATTGGAGTTGCTACAAATTATTTGAACAATCACTGAAACAATTTTCTTGGAAATGATTGATGTGGTGTGGTTGGAATGTATATTTGGAGGTTCTAAGACCCTTCAAGATTTATTTGGATTTTGATTTGTTTTTTCACCCCCTATCGCCTAAGCGTCTCAAGTACTTCTCTGCCACCTTCAAAAGGTATATTTGTTAATCTGAAAATTGTTCACTCAACTCTTGAAGAAAACATTTTTCGTTATGAAAAGAACAAGATATAAGAATAAAATTTCTTTTCCTTGCTTTATCATTTGGTAGATTTTATATGGGGATTTTAATGTTTTTAGAGTTATTTAATTTTCAGTTTATCCCAAATATCAATTGTGCAAGCAAGATTTCAAATGAAGCATTGGTGTCTTCCTATGCTAAATGGGGTGGATTGTTTGCAGAGGAGGTTGCTATGTTGAAAATGGTGCAAAAAATTGCTAAGTTTAATTAGCAATGTTAAGCTGATAAAGTAAACAAAAATAATTTGCTAAACAAAACTTCTTTTTTTCCAATTTCAGTTGTATTGTTTGAGGTTTATAATGTAGTTTTTTAAATTTCCATTGTATTTTGATGAGTTGATATATGGACATCAAAAGGCGGCAATGGTATCCATTTTTTAATTAAAAGTCTTGGTTATATTGCTATGAAGTCACGGGTTTAGTTTGAAATATGAAATTTCAACTTAATTATACTCATGTGTTAAATATTGGATGGTGATATATAACTCTGATTGAACTTTATCAAGATTAATGAATCCCTAATGTTGTTTAAAATATTTGATGAAGCAGCTTTGAGCATGATTTTACATCAAAATACGGAAATGGGTGGATGTGGCCACTATTCTACACTACGACAATCTTAGCAGCAACCTCAACCTCAATCTTAGCAAAGTCTTGGTTATATTGATCCATTTGTTTTAATTTTCTATTAACTTGTTTTTTGGCGCAATTCCGGTGGTTATATAAATGAATTTTATGAAAAGGTCGAATTTGTGTTGAAATTTATTGTTTTGTGTTATTTGATTCGTAAAGATTGTTTCTGGAAGAAGTTTGATTTGATTTGATTCGATTCTAATATGAGCAGTATGCCAAATAAATTAAAGGATCAATTGCACAAGTAATCCCTGTGTTATGCGAAATATCCATATACCATCTATTTCTGCTTAAACATCTGTTTTAGTGCACACATGTGACCTCTTTTGGGACATCGGTATTTTTGCTATTTTGCTTAAAACAAGACCAAATGGTGCAATTTACCCTAAATAAAATATTGTACTTGAGTTGTGACAAGTCTTTCAATTTTATGTAGGACATGAAAGATATACGAGAATGTTATGATCGTTTACTTTAGGTTGTTCTAGCTACAACAAACTACGCTCACTACTACAGATCGGGGTTTTACCCACGACTGTTTACCGACGACACGCAAAGTCGTCGGTAATCTTTTGTTATTTACCGACGACTGTTGATTACCCACGAGAAACCTTCCGCCGGTAATTTACCGACAACTGGCCTCGTGGGTAAATGAAAAACGCCGTCGTTATTTTTTATTTTTTATTTTTTATTTTTTTGCTTGGAAGTGTCGTCGGTAACTTACCGACAACATGTAAAGTTGTCGTTAAATTCTAGGTGTTAGCGACGACTCGTTACCTTTACCGACGACTTTACGTGTCATCGGTAAATCTGACGTGCATATATGCGAACAGCCTGTATTTTTATCTCCTTAAACCCCGAAAACCCCCATTTTTTCTCCCAATTTCTCCCAAAAACATCAATCAAACTCATCCAAATTTTTCGCAATACCTTCTCCTATTCATTACTAAACATTTGCAAGCTTAAAATCAAGGTGGGGCATCATCAACACACAATTTCATCTACACATATTAGGTAAATTCTTTAATTTTTTTTTTATTATGATCATATTTGGTGTAATTCTTGCAATATTATGGGTTTAGGTTTATTATTACATTATAAAGGTTGAGATTTCATCATTAATATCCAATTTCTTCCACCAATTCAAGGTATTTTCTTAAAATTTCAAACTTTTTAATTTTTTTTTATGCATGAATTTTGAATTGCGTATTAGTCGCTATAGGTTATTATTTTGTATATTTTTTGATTGTC
This sequence comes from Nemophila menziesii, assembly GCA_029959085.1. NCBI lineage: Eukaryota > Viridiplantae > Streptophyta > Magnoliopsida > Boraginales > Hydrophyllaceae > Nemophila > Nemophila menziesii. The sequence goes on from JARWIR010000002.1 coordinate 80,838,728, forward strand.
TTGTTATATATTGTGTATAAATCATGCATACATTCATTTATTTCATATATTATGTTTCATATATTTTTGTATTTGTGTATTTATTTATGTGAAATTGTTTATATATATATATATATATATATATATATATATATATATATATATATATATTGATTGTGTTGTAATTTTATTTATTATGATGTAATTTTAGTTATTTATTTGTGATGTAATGTTATTTATTTATTGGTTTGTAATTTGTGTTATTTATATTCATTGTGTTGTAATTTTTTTTTCATTTTATCAGTTGGGTTGTAATAATTATTTATTTTATTTTCATATGAATGTAGTTGTCTTGTTATCTAAAATTGTTGTAAAGAGATGGCTTTGGATAAGACTTGGATGGATGCTACGAATTTATTCGATCCAGACTATCTTGTTGGGGTTTTGGGTTTTATCGCATATGCAAAACAACATTCGCAATATGGAGATCTTATTTATTGCCCGTGTAACTATTGTAAAAATAATCGCCGATTAGCCTCTCGGACGGTTACGAACCACCTTTATAATGAAGGGATTATGAAGTCGTATCGGGTTTGGATAAAACACGGTGAGCAGCCGGTCGTTCCTGAAGAAATCCCTATTCCGAATAGAGTTAATGAAATTGCCGAGGTTTATGACGATGTGAGACACAGTTACGATGTTGGCGGTCATCAGGGTGACACCGAGATGAGAGACGCAGAAATTCCAAGTAGTTTCGAAAAACTGTTTAACGAATTGGAGACAGAATTATATCTGGGTTGTAAAGCGATGAGTTCATTGAACATTCACCGAGCTATTGGAGTTGATTGGTCGTATTTTGCCCAAACCTCATACTTTGCCCGATTCGTATGATTCATGCAACAAGAAGTTGAAAAGCTTGGGTATGGGGTATATTACCATCGATGTTTGTTTGAACGATTGTGCCATATTTTATAAAGAGTATAAAGACCTCGATAATTGTCCACTTTGTAGCGAGTCTAGATGGGACCCAAAGAAGGGTATCAAAGTACCGCATAAGAAGCTCCGCTATTTTCCGATTGCTCCCAGGTTACAGCGACTATACGCTTCAAAGCACACCGCCGAAGACATGATTTGGCACCATACCGGTAAGAGTGCCGATCCGGATGTGTTGCGTCATCCGGTTGATGGTGATAGTTGGAAGAGATTTGCAGCGCTACACCCTGAGTTTGCTAGAGAACCTCGTAACGTATTTTTGGGTTTCGGTATTGAAGGATTTTCCCCTTTCTCTATGCAAAACAACTCATATAGCATGTGGCCTGTTATATTAACCGTTTATAACCTGCCACCGTGGGTATGCATGAAGGAAACCACATTTTAGCTTTGTTTGTTGATTCCGGGTCCTCGTTCGCCCGGTAAGGACATGGATGTTTACCTCCGCCCTATGATAGATGAGTTGGACGAGTTGTGGAGTAAAGGGATCCTTACGTATGATGCCCATACAAAGCAAGTGTTTACTATGAAGGTTTGTCTGTTGTCCACGACCAATGATTTCCCCGCTCGGTCATACACTTCAGGATGGTCGGGTCAAGGTTACATGGCTTGCACGGAATGCATGGATTCCACACCGTCATTGGGTGTGAAAAAAGGTGTGGTTTACTTTGACCATAGGCGTTGGTTACCCACCGGACATCGGTTTAAAAAAGAAAGTGTTTTGTACCCGGCAACCAATTCTACTAAGCGACCAAAGAAATATAGTCCAGCTAGTATTCAGACACAGTTAGATGGCCTTCCCATTGTGTTTCCCGGCAAACACAAGGATTTTGGAGGCAAGGTGACGAAGACTACAGGTCCTCGCGTGACGAATTGGAAGAAAAAGAGTATTTTCTATCGTTTACCTTATTGGTCCGAAAATTTGTTGAAACATAACATTGATGTCATGCACTGCGAGAAAAACGTGTGTGATGCTCTTCTCGGTACAGTTATAGCAGTCGATGGGAAACCAAACAAAGATAACGTTAAGGCGCGGGAAGATCTTAAGAAAATGAAATTCAGGAAAGAATTGTGGTTGACAACAGTAGGAAATAAAACGATTCTAAAACGTGGAAAGTATACGTTGTCAGCGGAGAAGAGGAAGTTGTTTCTTGAGTGGTTACAGGTACAGAGGTTTCCCGATGGATTCGCGTCTAGTATGAGGAATAACGTTCAAGCCGATACGGGGAAGATCATTAGAATGAAATCTCATGATTGTCATGTTATGATGCAGTACCTTTTTGTTTGTTGTCTCCCCGGGCTTCTAGATGATAAATCGATTAGCGACACAATTATTGGGTTAGTTAACGTGTTTAGAGTCGTTTGTAACAAGAAACTGAGTAGGAAAGAGTTGGTGGATGGTAAGGCGAAAGTGGTTGAAGTGATGTGCAAGTTAGAAATGATCTTACCTCCCGCGTTTTTTGATATCATGATCCACTTAGTGATTCACTTATATGATGAAGCGTTGTTAGGGGGCCCGGTTCAAATGCGGTGGATGTACCCATTTGAAAGATATTTGAAGAAGTTGAAAGAGTATATTCGAAACCCGGCTAGGCCTGAGGGCTCCATAGCCGAGGGTTACGTCGCGGAAGAGACGTTGACTTTCATATCGCGGTATCTTAGTGAAGAAAAAACAAAGTTCAACGATCCAGGGAGATACAACGAACAACTGCCAGAACCAAAAGAGATATCCGTTTTCAATTCTCAGTGTACTCCTATTGGCAAGAAAGAGTCAGTTGCTTTACCAGCTCTTCAGAAGGAGCACGTCAATTGGTATATTTTGAATAACTGCGACGAGCTCGAACCATATAGGACGTAAGTAACGTTTACTTATTTATATATATTTATATATATATATATAAATATACATATAAATATATATATTTATATACTTATATATTTATATATTTACTTATTTATATATATTTATATACTTACATATTTATATATCTATATTTATATATTTATATATTTACTTATTTATATATATATATATTTATATACTTATATATTTATATATATAAATATATATATATATATATATATATATATTTATATACTTACTTATTTATATATATTTATATATTTATATACTTATATATTTATATTTTTATATATTTATATATTCATATATACATTTATACATTTACATTAACTTATTTATATTCATTTATGATTTTAGTGAACACAAATCCACGCTTACGGGAACGGGTGACGAAATAGAGATTATGCATCGTCAATGGTTTAAGAGTTGGTTTTTGGAAAAGGTATGTACTTTAAACGTTGGTTTAAACATAATCTACTTATTTCCGAAGTTCTTAGTATTATTTATGTATGACAGGTTCATGGGATGAAAGAGTCAGGTGATGTATTAGCTACCACTGAGATGGTATCCTTGGCCAGCATGTCTTTTGGTGTGATGGACAGATACGATTCATGTGTTGTGAATGGTGTCAAGTGGGTAACTAAGGGTAAAGGAGAAAAAAGAGTGACGCAGGATTACGGAGTTTGTACCACGTACGAAGATAGACCATGTTATGGAGAATTAGTGAAAATATTGGAGGTTAATTACACTAAAGGGTGTTCAGTTGTCTTATTCGTTTGTAAATGGTACAAAATGGCTGAATCGAGGACAGAACATGGGGTAACCTTTATTAACACGACAAACTTTGAGTGGGAAGACGAACCATACATTTTAGCATCGCAAGCCAAGAAAGTATTCTACATTGACGAGATTAGTGCGAAGAAATCAATGAAGGGTTGGAAAGCCGTTTGGGAAATAAATGATCGTCACGGATGGAGTCCCGAGTTATGGGGTTCGGAATCACTATCTACAAACAACGAGAGCATTAGTATACCTTTGGGTAACACTGGGACGGTTTCCGAACCGGAGAACTTGGCAACTACCGAGGAGATCGAGATTGACCCAGCTCATTTTCGTATTGAGATGGCTTTTGAAATGGTTATTGATGAAAACCAGGAAATCGAAGACGACACATGGGAGGAATATGGTGATGAAGAAGAACCTATAGAGGTTAATAGCGATGATGAACCTATAGATATTAGTGGATATGAAACTGATTAGTCTTAGTGCATTTTGATATTGTTTGACCCTAACTATTGTCTAAACACCCCTAACACTCAAGTTTGACCCTTAACTGTTGACCAAACACTTCAAACACTAACATTTGACCCTAACTGTTGACCAAACACTTCAAACACTAACATTTGACCCTAACTGTTGACTAAACAACCCGAACACTAACATTTGACCCTTAACTATTGACCAAACACCCCGAACACTAACATTTGACCCTTAACTGTTGACCAAACACTTCAAACACTAACATTTGACCCTAACTGTTGACCAAACATCCCTAACACTCAAGTTTGACCCTAACTGTTGACCAAACACTTCAAACACTAACATTTGACCCTAACTGTTGACCAAACACCCCGAACACTAACATTTGACCCTAACTATTGTCTAAACACCCCTAACACTCAAGTTTGACCCTTAACTGTTGACCAAACACTTCAAACACTAACATTTGACCCTAACTGTTGACCAAACACTTCAAACACTAACATTTGACCCTAACTGTTGACTAAACAACCCGAACACTAACATTTGACCCTTAACTGTTGACTAAACAACCCGAAAACTAACATTTGACTCTAACATGTTGACTAAACAACCCGAACACTAACATTTGACCCTTAACTGTTGACTAAACAACCCGAAAACTAACATTTGACTCTAACATGTTGACTAAACAACCCGAACACTAACATTTGACCCTTAACTGTTGTGTGTGTATATCTTAATCCCAAAAAGAAAAAAAAAGAAAAGAAATAAGGAAAAAAAATTTTAAAAAAAAAAAGGTTTACCGACGAAAATTAAAGATTTACCGACAACATTCTTGAATTGAATGTCGTCGTTAAAATTTTACCGACGATATTCAATTCAAGAATGTTGTCGGTAAATCTTTAACGACGAGAATCAAAACCCTGAGTCGTCGGTAAACGAAATTCTAAATTTTATTGGCCAGAATGGGCGGTTCATTTTTCCCGCCCAAGGGTTTACCGACGACGTTCGAAAATGTCTCGTCGGTAAACCAGGACACGCAACAGTTGTGCGTACGACTGTTTGACGCGTGTCATGTTTAGCGACGACTTTGACCTATTTACCGACGACTAGCGTGTCGTCGGTAAACAATTTATCTATTAAACCCTACCGAGCTTCATTTCTGAAACAAAAACACATCAAAACACTCTCAAAAAAGTCGATTTCGAGGAAGAATGAGCTGTTCCGAGCCATTCCAACACCCCTATAACATCAAATGTAAGTGATTCCATGCCAAAACTTAATCATTTCTTCAATTTTTTTTCAATTTTCTAAATCAAATCCTAACTTTTTTTTTGTTTTTGTTTTTCCTCTACTCTTGCTTGGCATGGATTGCTGGATATGTTCAACATAATCTCCACGTAACAAGTACCACAAATCCGTGACTAAACCTTTTTTTTTAATTTTCGAATTGAATTTTTTTTTTAATGTTGTATTGGATTTCTTGTTAATTCCGTGATTTTGTGATAGATTTTAGATTCTGAATATGTATTTTGTTGTTAAATATACCATGTAACATGATTTTTTGGTTAACTTTTAGAAAAATTATGGTTTGTATTTAGATGTGTTTTGATGTAATGATTTTAGATGTTTAGAAGTTTTAGGATTATTTGTTAATTTGTGTATGTTAATTTTTGATGTGTTTTGAAGTTTTTATGCAAATATGAAAACTCTAGGGACTAAAAATGCAATTTAGGGAATAAAATGCAATTTTAAAAACTTTATATATTTAAAGAATTTAGGGTATTTTATGCAAATATGAAAACTCTAGGGACTAAAAATGCAATTTAGGGACTAAATGACAAATTAGGGTATTTTATGTAAATATATATGATATAAGGACTAAATGACAAATTAAAAAACTTTTAAACAAATATTATGGACTTTAGCGTATTTTAGCAATTTTTGAAAATACAAGGACTAAAACGCAATTTATAAATATACAATTTAAAAACTATGAAAAATATTTTTTTTTTAAAATTTATGTGTGTTTTTTGTAATTTTTAATAAAAAAAATCTAAAATACAATTTATTAATTTTATTTCAGTTTTAGATGGCCGCAGTAATGCCTAACTACCACCGGGGTGACGGGAACGGTGAAGATCCGAACCCGAATCAACCCCCGAACTTGAACGATTGTAATCAGCCGCCTGGTAAATATAAATTAATTTATAAAATTCAATTAATATAAATTACCAAATTAATTAATATACTTTTCTTAAACAGTTAAGCGAAAGAGGAGACCCCGAAATGTCTCGACTCTCAAAACCGCCAACGATGCCAAGGAGAAGCTAGGTGGGCCCCTTCCGGTAGATTTTTGTATCCTCGACGACACGTGGAACCCATTCGGTGAATATGGGAAACACGTGGCCCAAGTGGTGGGTCTCGCGGTTCGAGAAACGGTCCCTCCCTACTACCCCTCATGGAGTGCTGTGCCGCCTGCACTAAAGACCACGATCCTCGGAAAACTCGAGGAGTGGAGGGCCCTCCGAGATTGGAACTTTATTAGTGGGAAGCTAACGCAGTCTCAGTCCGCTGCTTGCAGACGGTGGAAGCATGACTTGAAGGCCGATTATGGCGATTCGGATGAGTGTCCACCTGATGTGCTTCCCGAGGATTGGAAGCTGACCCTTGAGATGATGAATGACCCGAACAAGAAGGTAAAATCAAAATTTAATTATTTTATTATTAAATTATTGTTTATTTATTTTTTTAACTTGAATTGTAACAGGCTCAGGCAGAGATTAATAAGAAGAATCGGCAGAAGCAGAAGAAGCCGAACAAGTCAGGTTCTCGGAACCAAACCCAGACCCGCCACGAGATTATCGAGGTATAATTTATTAAAGTAAAAATAAAATTTATTAGTTATTTAATTTAAATTTTTAATAATTATAATTTTTTATGTATATTTTATAGGGTAAGCTGAAGGTTAATACGAAGGAGCCCCTGAGCTATATAGACGAGCAGACCCAAGAGGAGGTCCCACTTCCACAGATAGGCGGATACTTCGAGTACTTGGGATATGATGGGGCGAAGGGCAAATGGGTCGATGATAGATGGGAGTAGGCTAGTGTAAGTTTTTATTTAAATTTATATCTTTGTTAGTTTTTATTTAACTTTAAATTTATTAATTATTTATTTGAAATTTTATTACAGGGAGTTTATCGGGAGAAGCTTAAGGAGCGGGTTATCGAGACGGGGACCCAATCGGCTGAGGATGTTCCAGTGGAGGAGCAGATAGGAGCGTTGAAGGAGACGGTTCAGGAGGTGATGAAACCGGCTAAGAGTAGACACTGGATCCCTTCGATCGGAGCTGTCTTCAAGAAAAAGAAGGAGCCGAAGCCGCCTGTTTCGGACGAGACCGCAAAGAAGAACGCGAGAAAGTTACAGCGGATATTCGACGGGATGAACGAGCTCCGCGCAGTCCAAGGATTACCTCCTATGCCGGATGACGATGCTCCACCGAGCTCCTCTAGGTCCGATGATTTTTTCACGCAGTTGCTCAAAGGCCTCAATGAATCTCGTGAAAAAACGGTCTCTCTCCGGTCTCCGATGAAGAAGAAGATGAAGATGAAGATGAAGATGAAGATAGTGATCGAGGAGAAGATCTATCAGGCCCGTGATTGACTTTCATTTTATTACATTTAAGACTTTTATTTCATTTAAGTTTACATTCTTGACTTTTATTAAGTTTTTATGTAATATTTTGACTTTTAACCCCGGGGTTTGACTTTATTGCCCGGGGTTTGACTACCCGGGTTTATTTATCTTTTTATGAATATAATCCATGATTTCTATTTATATTCAAAATTTCATAGAATATTAATTTATAAAAAAATCAAAAACCAATTTAATTAAAAATAAAAATTAAATAAAAAAAATTGAATTTAAAAAAATAATTAAAAAAAAAATTAATCACAATACCGACGACATTCATGTCAGGAATGTCGTCGGTAAAGATTTTCTAAAAAAAAAAAAATATTTGCCGACGACATTCAAGTAACTAAGTTGTCGGTAGTTTATTTAAAATTAAAAAAAAAACAATTGGAATAATAGGATACCGACGACCGCGTCGTCGGTAATTACATTATTTACCGACAACAACGGTTGTCGGTAAAGTAATGCGTCTTACCGGCGACCAGCCAGGCCGTTGTCGGTATGATAATGTTTACCGACGAGCCGAGTGTCGTCGGTAAAATATGTTGGGTTATCGACGAGAAGCCAAAACAGTCGTCGGCAAGGCTGATTTTACCGACCAACTTCTAGGGACGACAGTTTACCGACGAGTTGTCGTCGGTAAACATATTTACCTACGAAATCGGCCTTTTTACCGACGACAGCTGTCGTGGGTAAATCAGCGACCTGCTGTAGTGGCTAACGGTAATTTTTTGATTAAATTTTGTGCCAATTAGTTTGGGTTATCTTGATTGTTTGAATATTTGTCTTTAAGAATTTTCAGAATCATATGGTGTCTATGATCTAAAACAAGTTCATGATTACTGTACACACAATTTTATGATTTTATGGAGTTTATTTTGCTCATATTCTTGGTTTTGATTCTCTTTCTTCTTTGCATGTAAGTATAAGATTCTTGGTGCGTGTGAAGTATGAAAATAGAGAAGAATGAAGAAACCGAGGGTTTTCTCTTAATATAGTCTCTCCTTTGTCTGTAATAGCTATCTTGAAATGGGTTTTGTGTGTTATTTGGGATTTTAAATTGGATCATCACTATATTGTATTTTTAGTATTAGATTACCCTGGTGTTTATTATTTTTCAATGATGTTACATTATTTTGTCCAAAATAGTTTTGATATTGGTTATAAGCTCGCTCTCTCTCTCTCTCTCTCTCTCTCTCTCTCTCTCTCTCTCTCTCTCTCTCTCTCTCTCTCTCTCTCTCTCTCTCTCTCTCTCTCTCTCTCTCATTATTATTATTATCTTTTGTGATAAAATCTTGAATTCTTACTCAAATAAAATATTTTTCCAGTGTAATAAAAAAACGATCAGCTGCAAAAAAAGTTTTGATGGACTCTGTAAACAATCTGCAAGGATGGCTGAACTTCATAAACAATCTATAGGTATTGTTGTGGATAATTAGGTGACGAGAAAATGAGTAATTCAGAAAAGGAAATCGAGGCAATGAGACCCGAAATGAATGTGTTAATAATAATTAAAAAGAGGTTTAATGAAGAAAAATGACACAAGGTGTTCGATTTTTTCAACTTGCTCATGGCGAGTTGAGTTTTACTTCACAACTCTCCCATAAGGTCAATGATATATATATATATATATATATATATATATATATATATATATATATATATATATATATATATATATATATATATATATATATATATATATATATATATATATATATATAAAATACAATAGCTAACTCTTTTTCACAAATTTTATGCTTCATAAAAATTATCATCAGTCAGTTGCTAACTCTTCTTCTATGATGTCTCACGCGATCACGATAAAAAATATTAGAGATAATGACACTTAGGGTCTTGACCACACCCCCCTCTTCGAGTTAGCACCCACACCTAGAGCCTCTTCTTACTAAAGACCTCAGCAACTTTTTAACACATGAACCCCAAAACCCCAATTACTAGACTACCCCTCTTTTGTTTTTCCCCCCATATATATACTAATTTAGAACCCCTACAATTATTATTTCAGATCTATTTTCTCTCACTTCCCTTTTTTCCCTCTCACCTCCCAACTCTTCTCCTCCAACGTGAATTCCCAAACCACACCCACCACCATATGTAGCCACCACCACCCACCACCGAGATCTATATAAAACACCACCACCGAGCTCACCTTATATAGCCACCACCACCCACCACCGAGATCTATCCTCTCTATAAAACACCACCACCGAGCTTACCTTATATAGCCACCACCACCCACCGTGAGCTCGTAACCACCGGAGAGGGAAGCAGCTTTCGCGAGCTCGTGACCACCGGACCTGCTGGAGAAGACTGGAGCTGCTGGAGAAGCAGCTTTCGCGAGCTCGTGACCACCGGAGGTGGTGTTCGTGGCTGCTGCCTCGACGCAACAATGGCAGATCCGGCGAGCTGCTGTTCGAGTGTTTCTGTGGTGCTGTTCGGGGTGCTCGCCACAGTTGCAGGTCGGAGTTCCAGGGTCGTGGTTGCTGTGTAGTTGCAGTGGTGGTTCTGTGCTCATCTTCATCGGTTTGTTGAAGCTCGTTCCATGGTGATGATGGTTTTATGGTGGTGGTGGCGCGAGCAGATATTGGGTGACACGGTGGTGGTGGCGCGAGCAGGTATTGGGTGACACGGTGGTGGTGGCGCGAGCTCCGGTAGTGGTTGCTGTGTAGTTGCAGTGATGTTTGTTTCACGCGTGAAGACGAGTTCTTTTTTTTTTTTGATTGACATGGTTGACCAGATCTAGATCTGGTCAAACCAAATAGATTTTTTTTTTTCTGATTGTGTAATAATCTATTTATTTGAATAATTGAATAATACTCACTTTTTTTATTATTTACTCATTGTTTTCTTAAATTACTCTTTAATTGCTAAAAATACTCACCAATTTTTTTAGAGTACTCCGACTATTGTATAGAGTACTCCGACTATTTCATAGAGTACTCCGACTTTTTTATAGAGTATTCATTTAGTTCGCTAGAGTATTCGTTTAATTCGTTTAATTCTCGGAGTACTCAGCAAATTCTTAGAATACTCTATGTTTTTCTCAGAGTACTCTATGTTTTTTCCGGTGACCGGTGACTGGTGGCCGGAGGTCCGTGGTCGGAGATCGGTGGTCGGTGGTGGTGGTGGTGGTCGGTGGTCGGTGGCCGGAGGTCGGAGATGGGTGGTAGGTGGGTAGGTGGTAGGTGGGTAGTGGTAGAGGAGAGAGAAACAGTGACATCATACTTTTTTGTCTTTTAGTGTTAGTAAGGGTAGGAAAGACTATTGTCAAAAATGAGGTCCCTAAGAATAACAACTTTCAAGACACTACTCTATAGAGAAAAAATAGTGCTCCTAAGACCCTATATATAATTCACCCAAAATATTAGGCCCAACTCTAAGACTTTCACCAACATATCTTTCAGCTAGAGAGAATTATAAATTGATCATTCAAGCATAATCTAAAAACGAATTATTAAATGAAAATAAGCCTGGTAATATTTCCACAACCTCTCTTCCGCATAAGAAAAGTGGTGTATTTTGATTTGGTTGTATTAGGTCTTACAATTGATGGGGTATATTGCATATTTAGCCCCATGATATGCAAAATAGCCAAATATATCTTAAATTATGCATATCTTAAATCATTTTATATTTGGATATATCAAATAACACATGGACCAATGGTGTAAATATCTTAAAGGTTTTCTTAAGCTTTTCTTTTTTGCAAGTCCCTACTTGGACGGGATGTTAATACCTTTACCTTGACCTTAATTTTACCCTTAATTAAACTAAATTGAGTGTTAACCATCCACCCTTAACCATAACCTTAATCCATTAACTATTAACCTTATCTTTAACCTTAACTTTAACCTTAACCTAACCTTAACCTTAAATCTTAAACGTTAAATCTTAAACCTCAACTTTAACCTTAACCTAACCTTAACCTTAAATCTTAAACATTAAATCTTAAACCTCAACTTTAACCTTACACTTAAAATTAAACTTAAGCTTAACCTTAATTTTAACCTTAAAATTAAACTAAACCTCAACCTTAACCTTAACCTTTTCCATTATGAACAAAAAATACTTTAAACCTCAAATTTAACCTTGACTTTCACCCTTGGAACCTGTGTTCGATTTCCGTCAATGAAACAAATTTTTCTGTTGGTGTCTTCAGACACGGGTTTTACCTAGTAGATCTTCATTCACAAATAGATTTAATATCCAACTTATGTATAATCATTTGTGAATCATATTTAGTGCAAAAAGAGTTAAATAGTGGTAATACAAGGGGTCAAAGTAATCCTTGAACTTATATAAACTTGTAAAATTAAGGACTTATCCCCGAGTCAATTCATTTTTACGACTTGTATGGGACCGATTGGATCTTTTTGGGTCATTCCCTGGTGACGTATTTCTTCTTATTAGAATCATCACCTCATAACTTTTTTGAGCCGTTTCTGAGATAGTCTTTGCGGACTTCTCAACGGCTATCAGATCAAAGGTGGAGTTCGTCACATTATTCAACACCTATCTACTAACCACTGAATTAGCTTTCTTGAATCCAACTTCAAGAGCCATAGTCAAAGCCTAGTGTTCTTTGTTAATTTTCCCATTGTCCACAATGGCGGGGAGTACCTCGAGAACGACAAGATCTAGTTCATATGGTTCTAGACATATCAGTGGCTTTTGTGCCCAACGTTTGTGATTGGAACCATTGAAAGGCTCCAACTTAATCACGTAAGGAATAGCTTTTGCATTCAAGGATGAAGCAACCGCCGACATAGAAAAACTATTTTACAACCAACGATATTAAAAAAAAAAAAAAAAGTCGTTGGTAAAATCTAACAATATCACTTGTAAAGTAAAAATTGATTTCATACAAAAATATTCCGAGAAATGTAATACTACAACTATTATAATGAAATGGAAAGTCAGAATATATAGGTGTCCCAAAAACCGTAATACTACACTTTTTACAAAAAATGAGAAAAGAACTTACACAAATATATTCAGACAATTATCTAGATACGCATACACAAAACCGTGCAACGTTAAAAAAGATATTCCGGGAGTACCGGTATCTCTAACAATTGTTTCCCTCTATTACTTTAATTTGTATGTCAAAAATGATTTGACTAATCATTGAGTAAAGGAGTATTTTATTCTTCTTAATTTCTTAGTTCTCTATTCTCTGTAGAATAGTTTTATATATACTCTCTAGAAAATGCAAGTGACAAAGTCACTATTTAAGGAGAAGGAACATACCAAAAAAAAGTCACATAAATGCTCATTAATGCACATTAATGATCAGTGGTAAAGACTCATTAGTGCAGACGTTTTTCTTGACCAAATTCCTGTAATTCCTTTAATAGTCGAATTTAAGAGTCACGTTAAATTCTTATTAATACACATTAAATGGTCTGGTGAAAAAAGCCTATTAATGCAGACATTTTTCTTGACCAAGCTATTGTACCTCTCGTAATAACTGAATTAAGAGGTATTAATTGATGGAATATTTTGAATTAATTCTGAATCAATGAGCCATCAATTTTTGGTCGGCTTGTCTTTTACTTCTCCATTTTCTAGCTGAGATTTTTTAACATATCTCCCAAAAAATAGAAAATATTAATAAAATAAACTCTTTAATTTTAATAAAGGACTAACACCAATAAATTACTCATTTTGATACTAAATACCATTAAACATCTTTTATTTAATTATCTAATAATATTAAATATTAAAATTAATCCCCTTATTTAGTTTTGAATTTTATATTTTATATCTTTCATTATTTTCCTATTTCGTGTGTCTGTAAGATAGAATGTTAATTTTTTATTTATTATTATTTTAAAATTAATCAAATAATATTGAAAATTATATGTCCTATCTTTTTAGAAGTATAAACTACATTTTAGTAGTACGGACACAATATAGTATATTAAAAAGAATAGTTTGGACTACTAACATGATCTTTATACGACTTAAATCTATATCTTTATTATAAAATAGCGATTTGTACTACTAAGTTTTATACTACTAATATATAAGATCTATGCTAGTAGAATATAGTTTGTACTGATAAATTTTTAGGGTCGGTTGCTAAAAATAGGAAACTTATAATACTTTTTTATTTAATACTCCTTCCGTCCATCAATGTTTGTCATACTTTTTTTCACACAAATTAAGAAAAACAATTAATTCCCTCTATTTTTACAAAAGTACCCTCAACCAACTAAGTAAATTAGTTTAATAATGGTAAGATTTTGAATATTAAATAAAGATAAAATCGATAGAAAATGTTAAAAAATTTCTTGATATCTTAAATGAATAACCTTTTATGGACATCTACTTTTAGAAATTGTGACAAATATTGATAGGAAGAGAAAATATTTAATTGGTAATTATTCTTTTTAATAATTCTATTAATTTCTATTTTTAATTTTAATATAAGACTATTAATGCACGAAAAATCTTTTCTACTATTTCTAAAAATCATAAAAAAATAAATCTTTAATTTAATAATTCCAACAATTTTATTCTTTATGTTTATCTTTTTGACCGGCATATGATGTCTTTAGAGTCACGTTGGCGCTATTATATATGTGGGATTAATATTAGAGACCATTGTCCATAAAGAAAATTTAGAAAATGGGAAGCTTGATAAATGAAGAAATTGCTGTGGTGGTGGTTCCATTTCCAGCTCAAGGCCACCTTAACCAACTCCTACAACTTTCATGCCTAATAGCTTCGTTTAATCTACCTGTTCATTTTGTTGGCTCAACAATACACAATCGCCAAGCCATGACTCGTTCTAATGGCTTAAACCCTTTAGATTTAGCCAAAATACAAATCCATAATATCCCAACTCCATCTTTTCTTTCTCCATCACCTAATCCCAACACCTCTAACAAATTCCCTACTCATCTTCTTCCCTCCTGGGATGCTAGTGTTTCCTTGCGAGAACCTGTTACAGCAATCTTAAAAGAAATATCCTCCACTAGTCGAAGAATTGTTATAATTCACGACCCTCTTATGTCAATTGTTGTTCAAGATGCTGCTTCTATTCAAAATGCTGAGTCTTATGTGTTCAACCCTATATCTGCATTTACTAATTTCTTCACCCGGTGGGAATCTTTAGGAAAACCTAATCTTATTGAGCAAGAACCAGAAGGTCTGCCACGGTTGGAAGTTTGTATACCGGAAGAGATAAAGGGTTTTGTAGCTTCTCAGCAGAATCATTTGGATTTCCAAGTCGGGAATATATACAACTCCTCAAGAATATTCGAAGGAACTTATCTCGATCTCCTCACACGAGATGAATTTAGTCGGAAAAAGAAGCAATGGGCTTTGGGACCAATACTTCCTGTGAAATTAAGTTCAACTAGTCAACACAAATGTTTGGAATGGCTTGATAAACAAGAAAAAAACTCTGTACTATATGTAGCTTTCGGAACAACAGCTTCAATGTCAGAAGAAGAGGTGAGAGAATTAGCCATGGGGTTAGAACAAAGCAAAAGCAAGTTCATTTGGGTATTGAGAGACGCTGATAAAGGAGATGTTTTCAATAAAGAAGTTAGAAAGATTTCATTACCCGAGAAATTCGAAGAAAATGTAGAAGGGTATGGGATAATAGTGAGGGATTGGGCACCACAACTTGAAATATTAGCTCATCAAGCAACAGGTGGATTTATGAGTCATTGTGGTTGGAATTCATGTTTAGAAAGCATTACTATGGGGGTGCCTATAGCAGCTTGGCCAATGCATTCAGACCAGGCATGGAACACTGTGTTAGTAACAAAAGTCATGAGAGTCGGAGTAGTTGTAAGAGAATTTGAGCGCCATGAAGATTTAGTGACTTCATCTACTATTGCAGATAAGGTGAAAAAGTTGATGGCGTCTAACGAAGGAGATGAAATAAGAAAAAGAGCAGAGGAGATAGGTGATGCTGTTAGGAAATCAACACAGGAAGGTGGTGTTTCTCATTTGGAATTGGAAGCTTTCATTGCCCATATTACTAGATAGAGCTGTATCTAAACTGAAATTGTTCAAATTTATGCTATTAAGTTTATTCTAAGTACCTATTACCATTTGAGAAGATTTAGATACTTATTGTGTTATTCCTAGTTATTAAAAGATTTGGAAAACAATGTTGAAATGTAGTACTTATTAAAAAAAAAAAGTACAACTTTGGACAAGGGAAAATAAAATAGTTATTTTTTTAAAAGTTCCACACTTTCAAGGAAAAATAACAAACTTCAACCACCAGGAAAATCATTAGGAACGCTAAATAGTAATAGGGCCAGCCTTGACATTTTGGGGGCTCTAAGCAAACTCACAAAATAGGACCCTCTACATAACTAAAAATAAAATATTATTACTATTAGTAGTTTGAACTCTAGACCTCATAAATGATAACATACAACTTTACCACTAAACTAATCATACTACATTTACATAATTATTTAAATCGAGGATATATATACATACACATAATATATTTAGATGATGTGGGCCCCTAAAAGCGTCAAAAAATCGGGGGCCCTAAGCGGCTGCGTCTTTTGCTTTACTACAGGGCCGGCCTTGATAGTAACATATCACTTTAGACTCAAATCATTGAAGACCACAATTCGGATCATCCCATGGAGGATTTCCCTGAACTTTAGACGCAGTCCCGACTTATTGTCCCAATACCACTTGGTTTCATTTCAATTATCAATGACACATCATATTTAATGATGGTATTGGTGTCAGATAGTCCCCTGTTCTCCAAATACTTCGTGATCGTTGATTTTCTGACTTCGTGGCGGTAATTGGTAGTGCATCTCATTCATTACCAAAGAGGTCTTTCATACCTGCGTGAACTGTTTCAGGTATATTTTCTGGCTCGAAATGGGTATTCTCATAGATAACCTTCATTTTCCGTTTCCATATATTCCATAACATCAAAAGGATATAAGTTGTAATTTTTCTCTTGTCCATGCTTGTTGTGTCTGCTCCTCCATAGATTTTAGTGATCTATTCTCCCAAGTTATCTTCTAAGTTGTCTTCAATCCGTATCTGGAGGACAGAACCTACCCAAACCTGTTTACAAAGAGGACATGTATGAAGTAAGTGCATGATTGTTTCCACTTGCTTTTCACACCAACAACACCGGTTTTCAGTACCACAGGGTCTCATTTTTAAGTTTTCCCTAGTGGGTGAATTATTCTTGCATGCTTTCCACGTAAAATCCCGGATTTTATTTGGTAAGTTTGCTTTCCAAACCAAATTCCATAGAGTTGGGTCATTTAGTTGACCTTGTGTGGATGACGGCACTGCCATGTTCTCTTCTCTCATAGTTAGCGCGCGGTAACCTGATTTTGTTGTGTCTTCTCGTAAGTGTGTGTGGTCACATACATGTACTTGAAATTTCAACCTTTCAAAAAATGATAAATGAAATAAAAAAGTTGTTACATGAATTTAAATAAGATGGTTTAAGACAATCTTCTTCCGCAGCGAAATGATAATTTCTGCTTTCTGGTCGTAAACTACATTACAAGAATAAAGTCTTTTGAAGCATGTCTCTCTTCAAGAGAAAAGTCAAATGAGAGTCAACTTCCCTTTTTACCCATTCATCCACCTTTAAGATTATTCCACATCATTCTGTTTATCTTTTAGCCCTTTTTAGCGACTTTTCACACTTTTTGCTTCCTCTTTTTCCTAATTTGGTGTTAATCCCTAGAAAATTTATGGGATCTAACAACATATCACCTTTTTTTCCTTAAACTTCCCGCCTTGCTTTCTAAACCTCCACTCATTCTCTTTCATCCTCCACATCACCACCACCTAACGCCTCTTCTTTCGATTTTTTATTTTCTAACTGAAACCCCACAAAAACATAATAAGATTGGTATGTTTTTTATTTTTTATTTGGAGAAAAATCCACAGATAATTATATAGATTTTAGTTTTATGACAATAGATAATTGGAATCCTAAGTTAGTTTCATTATCAATTATATTAGGTAGTTTCATTGATTAGTAAAATAATTTCTAATATATTTGATTTTATTTATTGGAGTTGCTACAAATTATTTGAACAATCACTGAAACAATTTTCTTGGAAGTGATTGATGGGTGTGAGGATTTTTGTTAGTTTTTTCTATTCTCTTCCAAGTTTTTCCCCAAACTTTTCAGTTTGTGGTGCCGTTGGAATGTATATTTGGATGTTCTAAGACCCTTCAAGATTTATTTGGATTTTGATTTGTTTTTCAACCCCATGACGCCTAAGCGTCTCAAGTACTTCTCTGCCGCCTTCAAAAGGTATATTTGTTAATCTGAAAATTGTTCACTCAACTCTTGAAGAAAACATTTTCCGTTATGAAAAGAACAAGATATAAGAATAAAATTTATTTTCCTTGCTTTATCATTTGGTAGATTTTATATGGGGATTTTAATGTTTTTACAGTTATTTAATTTTCAGTTTAGCCCAAATATCTATTGTGCAAGCAAGATTTCAAATGAAGCATTGGTGTCTTCCTATGCTAAATGGGGTGGATTGTTTGCAGAGGAGGTTGCTATGTCGAAAATGGTGCAAAAATTTGCTAAGTTTCACTATAACAGAAATTTCCCCTAAATCAAATCACTTTGCTAATTAGAAATTGTAAGCTGATAAAGTAAACAAAAATAATGTGCTAAAGAAAATTTCTTTTTTCCCAATTGCAGTTGTATTGTTTGAGGTTTATAATGTAGTTTTTTTAATTTCCATTGCATTTTGATGAGTTGAAAATGAACATCAAAAGGCCGCAATGGTATCCATTTTTTAATTTAAAGTCTTGGTTATATTGCTATAAAGTCACGGGATTTTAGTTTGAAATATAAAATTTTCAACTTAATTATACTCATGTGTTAAATATTGGACGGTGATATATAACTCTGATTGAAATTTTTCAAGATTAATGAATCCCTAATGTTGTTTAACATATTTGATGAAGCAACTTTGAGCATGATTTTAAATCAAAATACGGAAATGGGTGGATGTGGCCACTATTCTACACAACAACAATGTTAGCAGTAACCTCAACCTAAATCTTAGCAAAGTCTTGATTAAATTGATCAATTTATTTTAATTTTCTATTAAATTATTTTTTGGCGCAATTCTGGTGGTTATATAAATGAATTTTGTGAAAAGGTCGAATTTGTGTTGAGATTTATTGTTTTGTGTTATTTGATTCGTAAAGATTGTTTCTAGGAGAAGTTTGATTTGATTCGATTCTAATATGAGCAGTATGCCAAATAAATTAAAGGATCAATTGCACAATTAATCCCTGTGTTATGCGAAATATCCATGTACCATCTATTTCCGCTTAAACATCTATTTTAGTGCACACATATGACCTCTTTTGGGACATGGGTATTGTTACTATTTTGCTTAAAACGAGACCAAATGGTGCAATTTACCCTAAATAAAATATTGTACTTGAGTTGTGACAAGTATTTCAATTTTATGCAGGACATGAAAGATATACGAGAATGTTATGATCATTTACTTTATGTTGTTGTAGCTACAACAAACTACGCAAACGATAATTTTTTAAATTTTGTCCCAATTAGTTTGGGTTATCTTGATTGTTTGAATATTTGTCTTTAAGAATTTTTAGAATCATATGGTTTCTATGATCTAAAACAGGTTCATGATTACTGTACACACAAATTTATGATTTTATGGAGTTTATTTTGCTTATATTCTTGGTTTTGATTCTCTTTTTTCTTTGCAGGTAAGTGTAAGATTCTTGGTGCGTGTGAAGTATGAAAATAGAGAAGAATGAAGAAACCGAGGGTTTTCTCTTAATATGGTCTCTCTTTTGTTTGTAATAGCTATCTTGAAATGGGTTTTGTGTGTTATTTGGGATTTTAAATCGGATCTTCATTATATTGTATTTTTAATATTAGATTAACCTGGTGTTTATTAACTTTCAATGATGTTACATCATTTTGTCTCTCTCTCTCTCTCTCTCATTATTATTATCTTTTGTGATAAAATCTTGAATTCTTACTCAAATAAAATATTTTTCCAGTGTAATTAAAAAACAATTAGCTACAAAAAAAGGATTTGATGGACTTTGTGAACAATCTGCAACGATGGCTGCACTTCATAAACGATCTGTAGGTATTGTTGTGGATAATTAGGTGACAAAAAAATGAGTAATTCAAAAAATAATATCGAGGCAATGAGACCCGAAATGAATGTGTTAATAGTAACCGAAAAGAGGCATAATGAAGAAAAATTACACAAGGTGTTCGATTTCTTCAAATTGCTCCCGGCGAGTTGATTTTTACTTCAAAACTCTCCCATGAGGTCAATGCTATATATATACTACAATAGCTAACTCTTTCTCAGAAATTTTATGCTTCATAAAAAATTATCATCGATTAGTTGCTAACTCTTCTTCTTATGATGTCTCACGCGATCACGATAAAAAACATTAGACCTAACACTAAGACTTCCACCAACATATCTTTCAGCTAGAGAGAATTATAAACTGGTCATTCAAGCAAAATCTAAAAAAGAATCATTAAATGAAAATAAGTCTGGTAGTATTGCCACAGCCTCTCTTCCGCATAAGAAAATTGGTGTATTTTGATTTGGTTGTATTAGGTCTTACAATTGATGGGGGTATATTGCATATTTAGCCCCATGTTATGCACAATAGCCGAATATATCTTAAATCATGCATATCTTAAATCATTTTATATTTGGATATATCAAATAACACATGGACCAATGGTGTAAATATTTTAAAGGTTTTCTTAAGCTTTTCTTTTTGGCAAGTACCTACTTGAACGGGATGTTAATACCTTTACCATGACCTTAATTTTACCCTTAATTAAACTAAACTGAGTCGTAACCATCAACCCCTTAACCATAACCTTAATCCCTTAACTATTAACCTAATCTTTAACCTTAACTTTAACCTTAACCGAACCTTAACCTTCAATCTTAAACGTTAAATCTTAAACCTCAACTTTAACCTTAAACATAAAATTAAGCTTAAGCTTAACCTTAACCTTAATTTTAACCTTAAAATTAAACTTAACCTCAACCTTAACCTTTTCCATTACGAACAAAAAGAAAACTTTAACCTTAACTTTAACCTTGACTTTGACCCTTGGAAACTGTGTTCGATTTCCGTCAATGAAACAAATTTTTCTATTGGTGTTTTCAGACATGGGTTTTACCTAGTAGATCTTCATTCACAAATAGATTTAGTATCCAACTTATGTATAATCATTTGTGAATGATATTTAGTGCAAAAAGAGGTAAATAGTGGTAATACTAGGGGTGAAAGTAATCCTTGAACTTATATAAACTTGGAATATTAAGGACTTATCCCCGAGTCAATTCATTTTTACGACTTGTATGGGACCGGTTGGATCCCTGGTGATGTATTTCTTCTCATTAGAATGTTCATAACTTTTTTTAACCGTTTCTCAGATAGTCTTTGCGGACTTCTCAACAGCTATCAGATCAAAGGTGGAGTTCACGTTATTCAAGACCTATCTACTAACCACTGAATTAGCTTTCTTGATTCCAACTTCAAGATCCAAAATCAAAGCCTGGTGTTCTTTGGTAATTTTCCATTGTTCTCAATGGCGGGGAGTACCTCGAGAACGACAAGATCTAGTTCATATGGTTCTAGACATATCAGTGGTTTTTGTGTCCAACGTTCGTAATTGGAACCATTGAAAGACTCCAACATAATCATGTCAGGAATAGCTTTTGCATTCAAGGATGAAACAACTGCCGAAATAGAAAAATTATTATACAACCAGTGATATTAAAAAAAAATCGTTGGTAAAATCTAACAATATCACTTGTAATGTAAAAATTGATTTCATATAAAAATATTCTGAGAAATGTAATACTACAACTATTACAATGAAATGGAAAGTCGGAATATAAAGGAGACCCAACAACCGTAATACTACAACTTTTACAGAATATGAGAAAAGAACTTACACAAAAAAAATTCAGAAAATAATTTAGATACGCATACACAAAAACGTGCAGCGTTAAAAAAGATATTCAGGGAGTACCGGTATCTCTAACAATTGTATCCCTCTATTACTTTAATTTGTATGTCAAAAACGATATGACTAATCATTGAGAAAAAGAGTATTTTATTCTTCTGAATTTCTTAGTTCTATATTCTCTGTAGAATAGTTTTATATACTCTCTAGAAAATGCAAGTGACAAAGTCACAATTTAAGGAGAAAAAACATACCAAAAAAAGTCACATAAATACTCATTAATGCACATTAATGATCAGTGGTAAAGACTCACTAGTGCAGAATTTAAGAGTCACATTAAATTCTTATTAATACACATTAAATGGTCTGGTGAAAAAAGCTTATTAATGCAGACACTTTTCTTGACCAAGCTATTGTACCTCTCGTAACAACTGAATTAAGAGGTATTAATTGATGGAATATTCTGAATTAATTCGGAACTAATGAGCCATCAATTTTTGGTCGGCTTGTCTTTTACTTTTCCATTTTCTAGCTTAGATTTTTTAACTTATAAAAAGTTTTCCAACTTCTCCCAAAAAATAGAAAAAATTAATAAAATAAACTCTTTAATTTTAATAAAAGACTAACACCAATAAATTACTCATTTGATACTAATTACCATTAAACATCTTTTATTTAATTATTTAATAATATTAATATTAAAATTAATCACAAGAATATATTACCCTTATCTAGTTTTGAATTTTGAATTTTATATGTTTCTTTATTTTCCTATTTCATGTGTCTGTAAGAGAGAATGTTTATTTTTTATTTTTTATTATTTTAAAATTAATCAAATAATATTGAAAATTATATGTCCTATCTTTTTAGAAGTATAAACTATATTTTAGTAGTACAGACACAATATAGTATATTAAAAAGAATAGTTTGGACTACTAGCATGATCTTTATACGACTTAAATCTATATCTTTATTATAAAATAGCGATTTGTACTACTAGAATGAGTTTTATACTACCAATATATAAGATCTATGCTAGTAGAATATAGTTTGTACTGATAAATTTATAGGGTCGGTTGCTAAAAATAGGAAACTTATAAAACTTTTTTATTTAATACTCCTTCCGTCCATCAATGTTTGTCATACTTTTTATTCACATAAATTAAGAAAAATAATTAATTCCCTATATTTTTACTAAAGTACCCTCAACCAACTAAGTAAATTAATTTAATAATGATAAGGTTTTGAATATTAAATAAAGATAAAATCGATAGAAAATATTAAAAAAAATTCTTGATATCTTAAATGAAAAACCTTTTAAGGACATATACTTTTAGAAATTGTGACAAAAATTGATAGGAAAGAGAAAATATTTAATTGATAATTATTCTTTTTAATAATTCTATTAATTTCTTTTTTTAATTTTAATATAAAACTATTAATGCACGAAAAAACTTTTCTACTATTTCTAAAGTCATAAAAAAAAAATCTTTAATTTAATAATTTCAACAATTTCATTCTTTATGTTTCTCTTTTTGACCGGAATGATGTCTTTAGAGTCACGTTGGCGTTATTATATATGTGAGATTAATATTTAGACAGACCATTGTCCATAAAGAAAATTTAGAAAATGGGAAGCTTGATAAATGAAGAAATTGCTGTGGTGGTGGTTCCATTTCCAGCTCAAGGCCACCTTAACCAACTCCTACAACTTTCATGCCTAATAGCTTCGTTTAATCTACCTGTTCATTTTGTTGGCTCAACAATACACAATCGCCAAGCCATGACTCGTTCTAATGGCTTAAACCCTTTAGATTTAGCCAAAATACAAATCCATAATATTCCAACTCCATCTTTTCTTTCTCCATCTCCTAATCCCAACACCTCTAACAAATTCCCTGCTCATCTTCTTCCCTCCTGGGATGCTAGTGTTTCCTTGCGCGAACCTGTTACAGCAATCTTAAAAGATATATCCTCAACTAGTCGAAGAATTGTTATAATTCACGACCCTCTTATGTCAATTGTTGTTCAAGATGCTGCTTCTATTCAAAATGCTGAGTCCTATGTGTTCAACCCCATCTCTGCATTTACTTATTTCTTCACCCGATGGGAATCTTTAGGAAAACCTCCGCTTATAGACATGATACCAGAAGGTCTGCCTCGGATGGAAGTTTGTATACCCGAAGAGGTAAAGGGTTTTGTAGCTTCTCAGTACAATCATTTGGATTTCCAAGTCGGGAATATATACAACTCGTCAAGAATATTCGAAGGAACTTATCTCGATCTCCTCACACGAGAAGAATTTAGTCGGAAAAAGAAGCAATGGGCCTTTGGACCAATACTTCCTGTGAAATTAAGTTCAACTAGTCAACACAAATGTTTGGAATGGCTTGATAAACAAGAAAAAAACTCTGTACTATATGTAGCTTTCGGAACAACAGCTTCAATGTCAGAAGAAGAGGTGAGAGAATTAGCCATGGGGTTAGAACAAAGCAAAAGCAAGTTCATTTGGGTATTGAGAGACGCTGATAAAGGAGATGTATTTAATAAAGAAGTTAGAAAGATTTCATTACCCGAGAAATTTGAAGAAAATGTAGAAGGGTATGGGATAATAGTGAGGGATTGGGCACCACAACTTGAAATATTAGCTCATCAAGCAACAGGTGGATTTATGAGTCATTGTGGTTGGAATTCATGTTTAGAAAGCATTACTATGGGGGTGCCTATAGCAGCTTGGCCAATGCATTCAGACCAGGCATGGAACACTGTGTTAGTAACAAAAGTCATGAGAGTTGGACTAGTTGTAAGAGAATTTGAGCACCATGAAGATTTAGTGACTTCTTCTACAATTGCTGATAGGGTGAAAACGTTAATGGCATCTCAAGAAGGAGACGAAATAAGAAAAAGAGCAGAGGAGATGGGAGATGCTGTTAGAAAATCAACTGAAGAAGGTGGTGTTTCTCACCTGGAATTGAAAGCTTTCATTGCCCATATTACTAGATAGTGCAAATTGTTCTAATTT
Organism: Nemophila menziesii; assembly: GCA_029959085.1. Taxonomy (NCBI): domain Eukaryota; kingdom Viridiplantae; phylum Streptophyta; class Magnoliopsida; order Boraginales; family Hydrophyllaceae; genus Nemophila; species Nemophila menziesii. Next base: position 80,863,559 of record JARWIR010000002.1, read on the forward strand.
TTGTTATCATCCATTTGTATCAAGTTTTTTAATAAAAAATTAACTTTTATTCAACGTTGTTAATGAGCTTTCTTATAAATAGAGAAGAGTAAGATAGTCATTGTGCTATTCCAAATTCTTCCAAATTCTTCCAAATTATTGAAAGATGTGAAAAACAATGCATGCATATAATACTTATGAATATAAACTTACAACTCAAGGTGGCTAACGCTCCAGTCCAACCGGTCCTACGGACCGAACCGGACCAGTCAATACGAGAACCGGACCAGAACCGCCGGTCAACGCAGGCACGGAACGGAACGAACCGGTCCATAAGTTACCGGACCGGTTCTTGACTTTTCTAAAAATATTGGGGACCAGACCGGATCGGAACCGGCCCGATAAGTTTTTCTTCTTTTTAATATTTCGTTCTTTAGGCTTTTAGCCCACTTTGTTTTAGCACATCAGCCCACCCCCTTACCATTTCATCCTAACCCATCCCACCAATTAAACCCAACCCAATTAAACATAACACCCTTAACCCATTAAACCCAACGCAAAACCCATTTAAAAAAAAAACACCATAGAACCGCTAAGAACCGGACCGGGACCGAATCCGGTTTAGGCTGTCATCTTATTGGTCCTGTTCTCGCCTCCATGAATATTACTAACGGACCAGACCGGAACCGGTAACGTGGGACCGGTAAGCCTGACCGGGCCGATAAGGTCCAGGTCCGCTAGGAACCGGTCCGAACCGGCCCGGAACTGACCGTTAGCCACCTTGGCTTACAACCTTTCAATATTCACGCGTCACACACGTGGCTGTAAATACTCCTTATAGTGAAGAGTATTGCAGATATTATCTTTCAAATTTCACAATTTAAGTCATTTTTTATTTTTCATATTTTAGACTAATATCTATCTTTCGCTTTTCTCTTATTAGGCCAATATTTAGCTTTTAAAGTCAGATCTTATGACTCCCAACACTTGTAACAATATACAAATATCCTTATCACATTCACTTATTGTTTCAATCTATCAATGTAGGACACATTCATCCCACTGTTTTTACAACTAAGAAAGTTTCAAAACTTTGTTGAAAATTGTATGATATGATTCTTGACAAAAGAAAACATTTGTCATATTGTGATAATACTATTGATATCTCTATTTATGTAACAGAGTATTCTAGTCAAGAGACATAATTTTAGGAGTATATTATACTTGGTTGAGAGATTTTTCTCTATTAGTGTTAGTTTCTCGTTTCTTGTCTAGTTTTGGAGAATCGTGCATAATTTGTGTAATAAGTGTGCAGCTCTTAGGTACTCAGATTATATTATATCTCAATACAATGATAAGAAGTCGAGAAAAGAATATCAAACTCAAGTCAAGGAGTAAAAGAAATATTCGGACACTTTTGGAAAGTTAAAGCAGTTGATGTCTCCCTTTTTGTTCTAATTATATGCCTTTAGGAGACATCAAATTAGGTGATTATTTGACTTATTTGTTAGACTTTTAAGCTTAGTTTGGTTATATTGCAATTTCTTCCCTTGGATTATTTATGTTGTAGAGTTTTTGTGCGTTAATTCGTTTTTTTAGTGTAAAGTTCTTAGATTTATGATTGGATAGAGTATCAAGACAAGGAGAAGAAATGGGAATTAAAGTCTTGGATTGAGCGTTGAAGTCAAAGGCGAGAATAATTGATTCGAAGAAGTAATTAGTAAGGAATGAAATCTGGAATGATGTCACAAATCACTTTTTTTAGCATCTTAGCCACTGATTCAGGGGAGCATAAAATGAGGTCGATAGAGCTTGAAGTCAGAAAGAAATTCCAAGTTGAAAGAAGTGATTCCGTGTCCGGACGCAAAAGTTAACGCTGTTTTAGTAACAGCTATACACGGGATTTCATTAAATGGATTGGGCTTTTATTCAAATTAACATATTCCTTTTTTTAAAAGCCCAATCTGTTTTGCTCAATATAAAAAGGCTTTAGACTTCATTTTTTAGACACGCAATTTATATTAGAGAAAAAGCAACGCCTGGGAGAAGTCAGAGAAGCAAAAAGGAGAGAGAAAGCTGAAGCTAGAGATTTATTTCTTTCAACAATCAGTCATATCAATCCTATAATTAGGTTTTCCTATTTCTGTAATTCATTATGAACACTTTTTATTTTAATTTAATAGTTTTTAACAATAGCATGAGCTAAATTCCTTAAGTGCTTGAGAATCGCATTAATGGGTTGAACCCCAATTTATTGAATTTATGTTTTTGAATTTGGGATTGAATAATTTATATTGAATTGGGTAATTTCGTATTGACTACTATTTTGCATTTAATTACTGTCTTTGAAGTCATGAATCAAATATAGGAATCAGTAATTAAGCTATTCACTTAAGTGGCAAAGTTATCGTCTTGACGGGGGGTTTAATAGCTCCTAAGTCCACCCTGACGGGGGTTAGGAGATTGTAGAATCCCGACTAGTACTTAATCCCGATTCATCCCTTAAACAGAAACATTGATTTAATAGATTTAGGTGAAACCCTTGCAAAACTCAAGTATTACTTTTAAATCTCTGTGTCCACTCATTTTTATTTACTTGCGTCTTATCCACTTGCATTAGTTAATTTAGTATTTTATTCTATTTGCAATTTAGTCCTTAATCAAAAAACAAAACAAAACTTTATATCATTTGCTTTCTGCAATATATAACAACTATTCACACTTATTACATAACATCGAAAGTCATATCCAATCCGTCCCTAAGATGAAATCCCATTTACCGGATATTACATGGACGACCCATACACTTGCGGTACATGTCTTGCCTTTTTAGGTGTGTTATTTTAGAGCACACAAGGAGACACCAGCAGTTGCATGCCAAATTTAGAAAGTGAATTGTTCGAGTTACCACACAATATTGACGAAGATTCTAGAGGATCCCATCGGTTTCTAGCTATGACTTGGAGTTAGGAACGCAAAGGACCTGATTGATTGTAAATTGGTGCTAATTAAAGAAGTTATTAAAGTTACAGCTACTGTGGTTCAATAAGTATTCTCTTGAAAGAAAACGCTTTTGGGTTGAATTATGTCACTTAAAAGAGGCCCACCACCCATAAATTATAATTGATCATACAAATATTATAAATTAACATAAGAAAAGAGTTTGAATCGTTATTTTTTCAGCAGCAAAAAGAGAGAAGTGACCAAGAGGAGAAGACAATAGAAACTGGAGCCCTACTACACTTTCGAATGACCCTCTCATGTCCATTGTTGTTCAGGATCCTGCTTCTACTCCAAATGTTGAATCTTATGTGTTCAACCCCATCTCAGAATTCACTACTTTCCTTGCTCGGTGGGAATCTTTAGGAAAACCTCCACTTATAGACATGATACCAGAAAGTCTTCCTCAGATGGAAGTTTGTATATCGAAAGAGGTAAAGTTTTTTATAGCTTCTTAGTACAAATATTTGGATTTCCAAGTCGAGAATATATACAACTAGTCAAGAATATTTAAAGGAACATATCTCAATCTCCTCACACGAGAAGAATTTAGTCAGAAAAAGAAGCAATGGGCATTTGGACCAATACTTCTTGTGATAAACAAGAACGAAACTCTGTACTATATGTAGCTTTTGGAACAACATCTTCAATATCGAAAGAAGAGGTGAGAGAACTAGCCATGGGATTGGAACATAGCAAAAGCAAGTTCATATGGGTATTGAGAAACACAGATAAAGGAGATATCTTTAACGAAGAAGTTAAAAAGATTTCATTACCCGAGAAATATGAAGAAAATATAGAAGGGTATGAAATAATAGTGAGGTATTGGGCATCACAACTCAAAATTTTAGCTCATCAAGCCACCGGTGGATTTATGAGTCATTGTGGTTGGAATTCGTGTTTAGAAAGCATTACTATGGGGGTGCCTATAGTAACCTAGCCAATGCATAGAACACTGTGTTAGTAACCGAAGTCATGAAAGTCGGAGTAGTAGTAAGAGAATTCGTATATTTTGGAACCTCATCTAAAATTTCAAGTAGGGTGAAAAAGTTAATGGCATCTCCAGAAGAGGGTGATATAAGAAAAGAGCCGCGGAGATAGGTGATGTTGTTAGGAAATATATAGAGGAAGGTGGTGTTTCTCGCCTGGAATTGGAAGTTTCATTGCTTATATTTATAGATATAGCTATATCCAAACTAAAACCGCTCAAATTATTGTTATCTTCCAGTTTCATGTATAAAGTTTTATAATCAAATATGAACTTATATTCAAACATATTTAAGGAACATATTTATAAACAGAGAAGATTAAGATAAGCATTGTTTTTTGTTTCAATCAAGAAGATTACAAAGTGCACATTATCCTATTTTTTTTCCTACAACGATTAGAAAGTTACACAAAGGAATCAAACAGTGAAGTATTAGTTCATCTAGTCAAATCAATATTTCATCTCACGCATTTGGCAAAAGTATCAACCACACCATTAAGTTCTCTTTTGACATGTAACACCTTCCATGCTGGGAATTTTTCCGTCCATTTTCCACATTTCAAAAACCATTGATTGGACCCTCCATTTAATTCCTATCTTTTTGTTAATGTCTTTAACAATTTTAATATCATCAAAATAGAACGAGCAACTCTGAAAACGAATATCTACAGCGGTTCTCATGGCCAAAGGATGGCCCAGATTTTACCATTAGGAATACAATTGATTTTACATCGTTTCATAATTCTATGTTTGATCTCACATTGTTTACTAACAGCCACAGAAACTGAGCTTGTTGGTTCCCAAATTTTTGTAAATGAGGCATCATTAAGCCAGATTGTCTCTGCATCATCATGAAGAATTGCATTGCTTTCGCCTGACTCGTTGTTGCAAGGATTATCACTTACATTGACGGTCTTAATTATCCAATCACTTATGTTCCCTTCAAAATTGCGGTTGATTTTACATTGTAATTTAGAATTAGCCCAAACTCCAGCACTATACGAACATTTAATAAACAAATATTCCATGAATGTGGCTTCACTTTCACACCATTCACATGTATTATTTTGTACACGTTTCTTCTTTTTCATACCTTTTTTCATCGGTATAGCGTTATTAAAAATTTTCCAAATAAAATTCCAGATTTTAGAGGTTACGTTAGAGTGCCAACCCAATTTTCAAAACTCGCTATCATTGTTATCACCCGTCTTAGAAGGTTGACTTCCCTTTTCTACCTCCTTTTGTACAAGACAATGATAACCCAAATTTGTAGAGAAATTACCGTCTTTTGTGTTGAAACAAATAATTTTATCTTCCTTATCTAATTGTAAGATCATAATTTTGATGATTTCAGCAATGTCCCTAGAATTACAAAAAAAATGATGACTTCAAGATCCCATCTTGTCATGTTTTTATTGAAACATGCGTCCACTTTATTCATATTACAACCCACTAGTTTTCCCAATTTGTAGCCTTTTACGATCCAGGAGTGCTCTCATATATCAGTTGTAAGACTATTCCTATTTACCAGATATATTCCTCTTTCAAGAACCGCAGACCTTTGAAGATACTTTTCCAACTTCACAATCATTTTTTCTTAAGTTTTGAGCTCCAAATACTATTTTTAGGAAAATAAATCCATTTATCAGCGACCAACGAATTTGGATTAATAACAATTCTTTATGCTTGATTCGTTAGTAATGCCAAAAAAAAAATTGTTGGAAATCTCTAAAACCGTTTCCTTTAATAGATTTTGTCTTATCAAATTTTTCCATGCGACCCAATAAATTATCTTCTTAAAACCCGAGTTCCATATAAGATTAACGACAAGACTACTAAGTTTCACACAAGGATTTCGGAAATTCAAAGGTTGACATTGCGTAATTTGTTATAGAGGAATTTCTCTGAGAGGAGTTTGACAACCTAGCTAGCTGATTTTGTGATTAGTATATCTTTGATATAAATTAAAATTTTCACTTTAAGCACTTTTTACGATAGAGGAATGCCAAGATATTTCCCAAACGACTTTGTAGAACCAATATTAAGGTATTGAGACACCTCATTAATCTGGGTTCCATTACTGAAAATGATGTATGATTATCTAAGATTAATTCTTAGTCCAGATTCTTGACAATACTTTATGATGATATCTTTGAAACATTCAATTTTATTACCATTAACTTCAAGAAAGAAAAAGGCATCGTTTGCGAAGAGTAAATGTGTGAGTTTTGGACAATATCTAGATAAGGAAAGACCCTTCATATTACCTTTTCGACATTTAAGTGAAATTTTTTCTCGATATTTAGTGAAAATTCTAGATACTTAGTGAATTTTTTTCCCAATACTCAAGTAAATTTTTTGAGTATACAATAAAATTTCTGAGAACTCGGTAAATTTTTAGAGCACTCGGCATAATTTCAGAGAACTCGGTAAAATTCCTAAGCATTTAGTGAAATCTCCGGCAACACCGGCAATGATTGGTGGATGGTGGTCGAAGGTAAAAAGTATCTATATATACTAAGTGAGTAAATACTCATAACTCAAGTAATTTACTGATTCATAAATAATGTTATTTATTTTTGTTGTTATGTGTTTTTTGTTTAATTTGTGGATATTTTAATATTTGATCATAAGATTGGATAGAAAAAAGACACACCACGTATTATTGATCACTACAACCTATCGATCGATCACCACTCATACATGCTCCAGTTAGATTTAGACTAATACATGCCTGAATTCGTATGGATCAGATAAACTAGACACTATCTCTATCTATCAATCCAGCAACTTTGGACAGTATATTACGTATACTCCAAAGGAGGTACACAATGGGACCACTAGATTGTAGTAGATATTCTACCTGTTTTTCTGTTCCTTTGGGCAATTTATAATGAGCATATTATAAAAGACCTGAGTAAACGCCCAAAAAAAAAAAAAAAAGACCTGAGTGATAGTCTATGAAAATTAAGATCATCATGAGTCAAAAAGAAAATGAAGTTGGAGTTATAGTAGTGCCATTTCCAGCTCAAGGTCATCTAAATCAACTCCTTCAACTTTCATCCATAATTTCAACATCATATAGACTCCCTGTTCATTATCTTGCCTCAACTATCCATAACCACCAAGCCCAAACACGAGCCACTTCAGATATAACCAAGATTCACTTTCATGATCTTCCTACTCCAACTGTCTTTTCACCTTCTCCTGATCCAAATGCCATCAAGAATTTTCCAGGACATCTTCAATCAGCCTTTGATGCCTCGTTTCAAATGCGCGAACCTTTCGTCCAATATTTACAAAGCATATCCTCCACATTCAGAAGAATCGTAGTGATTTACGACCCTTTAATCGCTACTATTGTTCAAGATATTGGTTTAATTCCAAATGCAGAAGCTTATCAATTTAACTGCATCTCAGTATTAATGACTATCTGCTTACTTGAATGGGCAGGTGGAGAGAGTGTGCTTGAGATCAAATCACTCACAAAAGACTTGCCTTCTCTCGAAGAATGTATAACTAATGATTTCAAGAATTTCATGCACGCTCAATTTAGCCATACTAGTTCTACATCCGGAAGTCTTTTCAACACTTGCAGATTAATAGAAGGAACTTTTCTTAATTTACTACCAAGCGAAAATCTCTGGCCAGTTGGACCACTACTTCATTTGAATTCATATGGAGAAAACAAGTGCTTAGCATGGCTAGATAAACAACCATTAAATTCGGTAATATACGTATCGTTTGGAACAACAAATTCAATGAGTCAAGAAACAATTAACAAGCTTGCCAAGGGATTAGAAGATAGTGGTAAAAAATTCATTTGGGTACTAAGAGATGCAGATAAGGCAGATATTTTCACTGGAAAAGCTAAAGTAATGGAATTACCTGAGGGGTTTGAAGAGAGGATGAAAGAATATGGAATGGTGATAAGAGATTGGGCACATCAAACAAAAATCTTGGCTCATCCATCTACAGGTGGATTCATGAGTCATTGTGGTTGGAATTCATGTATAGAGAGCATAACTCAAGGGGTACCTATAGCAACATGGCCAATGCATTCAGATCAACCTTGGAACGCTTTGTTAGTAACGGAAATACTAAAAGTAGGGTTGGATGTAATGAAATGGACACCAAATGCAGAGGAGCTGGTTACTTCGTCAACCATTTCTAGTGTGGTTAGAAGATTAATGGTGTCGGAAGAAGGGAATGAGATCAGAAAGAGGGCTGAAGAGCTTGGCAGTGCAATTAGGAGATCGAGTGAAGAAGGCGGTGTTTCTCGCCTAGCGTTGGACTCTTTCATTGCTCATATTACCAGATAAAAATTATGTCTATTACTCTATTTTGTTGTTGTGTAAGAAATTTCTGAAGATTGTTAACGTCTTTTTTTAATATGTGTGCTTGCCTTGCAGTTTCATTTTATCATATTTGATTACTGTTTGTATCATATTGTTATCTCCTTATTTGTACTTCTGAGATATCAAATTGTACTTTTAATATGTGATTGGCGATTTCATTTTTACCATATTTAATTCATGTTTTCTTTTTGTTACATAAAAAGAATCGTAGTTTACAATTAATTTAAAACTTCATTATCAAACCCCAAGCTATGTATTAATCTAGGCGTCTTCAACACCATCCTATTTCACGTGAGGATGCTCCATACTCCCTTAGGAGGATCAAAATGCCGATAATATTGTTCTTCTTGTGTCATACCAAAACGAGCTACTAATCTGCACATGTATTACCCTCCCTATATATTCTCTTTAACGTGAAGGAACTATTTCTTGCAAGTCTATTGCGTATTTGTTGAACCCAAAATGATGTTAGCCCTCTTTCATTGTCCACTTTTCTAATTACGTCGATTGCTTCCCATGAATTCACTTCAACCTCTACCTCTATCAAGCCCAATTCTTCATCAAGTTTAAACCCCTCATTTAACGCCATCAATTCAACGATTACCGGCATATCATGATTCACCTTTAAAGAGAAACCACTAATCCAATTGCCTTTACTACTGCGAAAAACTCCCCCACCGCCTCCAACATGACGCAATTTGTTACAACTTTCATCAATGTTTGATTTTACCTCCCTCCTTGATTTATTCCATCCAATAAGATTGACAGATTTCTGTCTAGGTAAGAATTTACTCAAAACACACCCCACACTCTAGTATAAGTAGTCTCCATAAATTGGGCTTTTCTTACCATGGTCTTGGCCGTTGGGAATGCCGCCGCGTTATATACAACGTTGTTGCGCTCCTTCCAAATTGTCTCTACCACTGCCCCAAAGAACACACTCCATAAAACTCCCACGAAGATGCCTTTGCTAGAAACCTGTTTATTCCACCAAATACTATCAATATGTCACTGATCTAGGAGCAGCTGCGATAGAGCCGCACTTGCTGTACCGACTACTGTGCGAATTGCTGAATACATGGAATTACCCGCTTCCACCTCAGCGTGGTGATGACGGAGTTCCAAATCTTTAGGCGAGAGGACAGGTCGCTGCGAAATGGAAGAGCTATGATGCACCTGCTGAGAAGGAACCAGGCGTTGTACAGAGTTCTCCAAGAAGGCCTGACTTTGCGAAATTGCACTCAATGTCCCTGTGACATTAAGAAGGCTTGAATCCCAATCGAACCCCTGTAACATTCCATTCGAATTCCTAATTTGATTCTTAGAAATCTCAGCTTTAACCACCTTCCATATAGCTCAACTTTTAACACAATCTCTATATATATGAAGGGAACTTTCAACCTCTATTTCATATAGCAAGCACAAATCGGACACCTCAACACCCCGCCTACTAAGATTACCGCTAGTCGCTATTCGCTCTTGGATAGCCCGCCAAATTAAAATTCTAGTATGTTGTGGACATTTTAATTTCCATACTTTGTCCCAATTGACGCCCAAATACACCTCACTAGACTCGTAATTCCACAACGCCGATTTTACCGTGTATATCCCATGAACCTCATGTAACCAGAATAAAGCATACTGGTTGGGAGAAGATCTCACGTACCATCGCTTAGAACATAGTCATCTATTTTCTTGAACTTCTCCTCTTCTGCCGCATTACAAATGGCATGATTCAACAACTCACTCTCCCCTAACCACAAGTCCATCCAAAAACACATATTTTTATCGTTATGTACGAGCCATCAGTATCCCCGTGTACCAACGGCAATACCTTCCACTATGGCTCTACTAATCCTCGAATCATTGGTTTGGATGCTAATGAAGATGATTGGACTTGAAATACTTTCGGCGCATAACGATAGTCCATAATGTTGTATCTTCATTGATAGCCTTCCATCCCAACTTACCCAACAACACTTTATTCATATCCTCTGCTAAATAAAAGCCTAATCCACCTACACTTTTCGGCTTGCATATATCTTTCCAGGCTATCCAATTTATATGTTTTTGATCATATGTATTACCCCATATAAATTCTTTCCTAATTCTATCAATCTCATCAAAAAAGTAAATTGGTAACTTCTCAACTTGCATGATGTACATTGGCGCGGCACTTAGGACGGATTGTGCTAGTGTAATACGACCTGCAAGCGACAAAACTTTTCCTTTCCATTTTGCAAGTTTCCCTCGTAGCCCGTTAAGCTCACCATAAAAGCCTTTCGTCCTTCTTCCCAAAATGATAGGAATGCCAAGATATTTTCATAGTCCTTCGCTTCTGCTATATCCACTCCTAGTTGTGATAGAAGAGGCCAATTCTTCGTCAATGTTCTTCAAAAAAATAGATCATTGATTTTTCCTTTCTTATAGTTTGACCCGCATCTTTACAAAAATATTCAGCGTATCCTGCAAAATATCAAAATCATGAATGAACGCTTCCAAAAATAAAATAAGATCATTCGCGAAAAAAAATAAGAGAAATCGGGAACCCCCCCCCCCCCCCCCCGAGCTAAGACGCAATGGCTTCACGCTCCTTCTTCCACATGATTTTGTATGACTAGCGATAACAGCTTCATACTGATAACGAAAAGATATGGTGATATAGGATCGCCTTGCCTGATTCCTCTTCCAGGTTTGATCGAGGGCAAAGAAGAACCGCGATACAACACACTCAACTCATTATCAACCATATCCTCGATAACTAAATACACCCATATCTCGGGTACCCCTAGCGACTTTAACGAATCCTAGATGAAGTCCCACCGCACTTTATCGTAGGCTTTAGCTAGATCCACCTTGATCGCCATGTAGCTTTTTCTTCCTATTTGGTGTCGAAGTACGTGATCAACTTCACTAACCAAGACCACATTATCAATTGGTGGAACGATGAGGTAAGAAACTACTCTGGAATAGTCCAATGTAACTTGCCAAGATAGGTCGCATTCGATTTACCAATACCTTCATGCAAATTATATAACTCACGTTAATCAAGCTAAACGGTCTAAACTGTGAAATAAACTCCAGGTTTCCCAGCTTCGGAATGAGATGAATCAGAGTACCCCCGGACCTCATTCGGAAACCTCCCAACCTCTAACGCATGTCTAGTCATGTCACACATTTTCGGTCTTACTATATAACAACATTTCTCATAAAAACCTGTTGTCATTCAATCGGTCCTGACGCCTTATGAGGAGCCATTTGGGAAACAGCAACTCGGACTTCCTTGTTAGAGACCCCTTCTACGAGATGTGCAATATCTGTTGGCCTAACGTCCTTTTAATCTTGTTTTAATATTTGCCAAATCGTGTTTTAATTACCCCCGAAATAGTGCTTTATACTTGTCCTAACTTAACACTATTTCTCCTTGTGTTTAACTTGATTTTTCAAGGAAATTGAGTTGGTGGGCCGGCATACCGCCCAAAGGACCGGTATACCGCCGGGAAAGAGCCGTTGCCCAACGGTCACAAGCCACGTGGATTTTCCCGTTGACTAGAAGACAAGCATGGCCGGTATACCACCCATTTCACCAGTATACCGCCCAGAGGTCAGAAATGCCTATAAAAGGGAGCTTTATCACATTCAAGAAACCACCTCTTACCAATCCAATTCTAATCATTCTTACACATCAATTAGAGGTCTCAAGCCAACATAGAATCAATCCAAGCTTGATCAATCAACTTGTCATATCTACTCATTCAAGGAGTAAATCAAAGGAGCTTCAAAGTTCAATCAACTCAAGAGAAGTTTTAAGCTTAGAGTTATATCATCTCTTTAGGAGTTTATTAGCAAAGTTGTTTCACCCTTCAAACACTTACATTTATCCTCTTAAGTCTATTTCTTGTAATAGATAGATTAAGAGAGAATTAGAGTATCGGGAGTATACTCGGTGTCCTTGTGTTGCGATAGCACAAGTGTTTGTCCTTCGTGGTATCGAAGAGGTTGTAAGGGTTATTGTGTTCTCGACCCGGTTAAGAGAGACACGGGAGCTTAGTGAAAAGCTTGAAATCCTAAGGAGGCTTCCTTAGGTTGTGGATGTAGGGATAACCGAACCACTATACATCGTTGTGTACTTTCTATCCCTACTCTATTTACTTTCCGCACTTTATATGTTTGGTTACATGCTAGTATAAGTATCGTAATAATCTTTACCTAGTTAATCAAACCTATTATCATCTAGAGTAGTAAGAGATTAGAAACTCGTTTTACTTGTTTAAATTATATATCAAACCTCTAACTTATCCATTGCATGATCCCTTAAGAGTTTGATATATTAGTTGACTTAGAAGTTTCTTTCTTAAACTTATAATTGTCAAAAAGATTTTTAATTAGGCATTAATCTTTTTAGTAATCCTATTCAACCCCCCCCCCCCTCCTCTAGGACTTTCAATATCCTCATCCTTGAAAACCTGAAGTCGAGGCAATCGCAATGATCCTGATTGACTTCATCCAATGAGAAAAGTTCTTCGTAAAAAACGCCTAACCCAAACCCTTTCATCCTCATTATTCTCAATCCATTCATGTATATCATCTTTTATACGCAACTCCCCACCTCTTTTCTTTTAAACTTATGAAACTCGTTGGTAAAACCTTCTATTCCGTTCTCCCAATTAACCCATTATGTGCGCGCTCGCTGGAACCAGTGTACGTCCTCCTGCTCAAGGACCCTTTTGAATTCTCCACTCAACCTCCTCTCTAAGCATACTAGTGATATATTATACGATTCTTGTAGTGCCTTTTGAATACCCAAAATCCTTGCAATAAGTCGGTTTTTCCTCCTAAAGATGTCTCTGAACGTCTCATATTTCCACACCTCTATCTATTTCTTCGACTGTTCTATATTCATCCCCAACGAATGGCCCTTCTTCACCAACTTTTCTTCCACCAAAGTCTGAAACCTCTCATTATAACACCAGGCCTCCTCAAGTAAAAAATGTCTACTAGTCATATGAGAAGAAACTGGCATTGCTATTGAAATAAGGATAGGGGCATGATCCAAGTGAACTCGTGGAAAATGTCAGACCCTTGTGGGCCCGAATGTCTCATTCCAAAAATAATTACCATAAGCTCTATCTAAGTGGTGGTGGCAAAGGTGTGATAAATAAGCAGATAAATAAAACAATAATAAAGGACACACACCCTTGACTACCACGAGAAACTCACTGCAAGTATTACAGATCGTTTGCAAGTCTATTTAGTAAGTAAAGTTCGTTCGCAGGGATTTAATCCATTAGATCTACTTGTATATAAAGAAGTGTAAGAGAGTTTACTTGTTTGATAAAAAGACGATAAAAAAAATGTATTTGGTTTTCAAATTTAACAGATAATAATGCAAATAAATAATTGATGTCTCCTCATTTGTGATAGATTTATGTTAAGATGAGACATCATTTTTAGTGATTTAGAAGTCCTTCTAATTGATTTTCTTGAGAAATAGTGCACTTTCCTATTTTGAGTCTTGATTTAGTACAATAAAAATTTTAGAGCATATTGGGATTAATTATTTATTTAGTGTGAAGCTTTAAAGATAATTATGGAGATTAATTAGATTTCAAGTCAAAGACTAAGAGATATGGAAAGAGATAAGCATGGTAATTGGAGATAGAAGGAAACAGAGTTCAATTAGGAAAAGGAAAAGCTGTCACATAAATCTGAATTTCTGCACCTACGTCTAAAGAAGTGGTGATAACTCCAAAACCGAGCCGATTATGGAAGATCCCTTTCATAAGGACGTAGATAATTCCGTGAGGATTCTTTTGATATCTTATGGAGCAAAAACGGTCCAGTAACGAAGAAGATATGGTAAAAATAAGTCAGCAGTAATTATCCTTATCTACCTACGAATTTGAGTTGGGCTTGGAGTCCACAACTTACCTTCTCCTTCAAGAAAACGAATTAGGTCTTCCTAAACACCTATAAATACACCCTTAAACCATTGTAAACATGTACTTGCTCAGTTTCAAGCTTAGGCTTAGTCCTTACTTGTATTTTCTCACTTTTAAATAATAGCTTAGTCCTTTAAATTAAATATTCACCCTTAGTATCAAGCTATTCATCCAAGGAGCAAGTTGACCTATAGAGGAAGACAAGAATAAGAAGAAGTTGGAGAGTGACAAACTCCTCTTCTACATCTACCTTCTCTATATTTAGGGTAATTAGCTATAGATTTATGCTTCACCATATTTCTAAGCTTTTAATCTGTAAGTTTTACTATTTATTGTTGGGTTATTATTTTGTCTACATTCATAAGACTATTTGTTTATTTTAATTGATTGAGCTTGGCGTATATTGTTATTATGTGTTTTGACTTATTGTTACAACCCTAGATTTGGCCAATCTTAGGATTATTCTTAGTTATTGACAATACCACATAATCGTCTAGTTTTGATCATTTGCCTAACTAGATAGCCATAAAGGTTTGATTTAATCACCAATCATTACTTAGGAATCCTTGGTAGTGGAGAGGTTGCTCCTAAGACTAATAGAGGTTAGGTAGAATTTAGAATCCTGGTTAATATATAATGCTTAATCTGCGACAGGTTAGAATAACAACTTAGTAAAATAGACTTATATTAGTAATCCTAATCTATTATACTTACATCCATATTTATTTATCTGCATTCTTATTTATTATTTCTCATCAGATAGTTATTCATATTATTTTATCTTTTTATATTTTATTCTAAAACATATAAATTCATCTACGCTTGTTAAACATAAGTAGATCTAACAGATACAATCCCTGCGAACGAACTTGACTTATCATTAAAACTTGCAAACGATCTGTGATACTTGCAGTGAGTTCCGTGGTTCTCAAGGGTGTGTAGCCTTTATTATTGTCTTTATTTATCTATTATTTTATCACACCTTTGCCACCACCAATAATATGATAAAGAATGGAGATGAGAAATATAACTTAGGGTTGCTAGTATGCACTTATCCTTCTAAATCAGTATTCTAGTTATAAGGGTGATTAAAGCTCTTAGAGTAAGTAGCCAGGATTCTATATTCCTCCTAACCCCCTTTCGGGTGGACTTAGGTGGCGACCTAACAATAACCAGGGGACTTGGGTAATGGGACCATGCGTAACGATCGGTGGTTAAATCAAACTCTAATGACTATTTAGTTAGGCAATCCCTTTCGGATCACTACCGCACACTAGACGTTTATGTGACGTTTCAACAATTAGACACCCCTTCCGGGTGACCATCCAACTGCTATTAATAGGGTAGTCTATACGCATGCATTCGCAAGAACTACGGTCAATACATCAAAGCACATAAAACAAATATATGGTATAATAATGTTAATCAATTCAAAGGTTAATCCCAAATAAGATAAAAGCAAATAAAGAATTAGAAATCAAAGATTATACATATGCCAACCCAAGCTATGGGAAATAGTTCATATCTAAAGACATGGAAATAAGCTATGGATAAAAGTAATTAGAAACAAAGTTAAGCTAAAGAATCTAATACAAATTACTCTAATGATAGAGGGATAGGATGGAGAAGAGGGGTTTGCTACTTTCCAACTTCTTGTCTTCCTCTCTACAGGTCTTCTTGCTTCTATGGGTGACTTTTAAGAGTAATAATAATTAAAGGTTGAGCAAGGAGTAAGCTAATGTTAAGAACTGAGCAAGGACATGTTTACAATGATAAGAGGGTGTATTTATAGGTGTTTAGATGACCCTAAATCTTGGAGTAGAAGGCAAGTATTTGGAATCCTTTTCCAATTCAAATTCGTTTCCTAAAATATTAAAGATGATAAACACTTCTCATTGTTTTGGTCATATCTCCTTCGTTATTGTGCCGATTTTTGCCCACTTTAGTGGACTTAGCTGCATAAATTCTAGATTTATTTAACAATTTTTCCTTTCCTAATTCACTTTTACTTTCTTTTATCTCTTGATTCCTTCCATATCTTTTTTCCTTAACTCTTTAAAATTGATTTGGCATCTATTATATTCCATAAACCTTAATATTTTCACATTAACACGCAAATTAAACCAAATATGCTCTAAAAGTAATAAATCATCAAATCAATACAAGAAATAAGAAAATATCTAAATACGGTTAAAAATCCATAATTAATTAATCAAATACACCTAAAATGATGTCTCCAACCTAGATGAATGTATCACAAAGGGTAGTTACAGAGATGATGTGACTTCGTCGTGTTCAGCTAACGGTTATAATTGAACCGAGAGTTAGCGGTGTTAAATCGAATGATACAGTTAGGAGTTTGGGTTAATGGAACTCTGCAAGGGTAGAGGCAACCAATTTTAAAGGTGACATTTGGCTTTTTTGGGATGATTCTGAGATTGGGGTTCAAGTTATATCGACTGAAAATCAGGAGATAAACAATGAAGTATCTAAAGCCAATTGTGAGTCATGGATTTTCTTAGTTGTTTATGCGCAACACAAAGAACTGGATAGGGAACCACAATGGGACACTCTTCATCATGCATTAAGCAAAATTGGAGACTGTGGCTGATTGCGGGCGATTTTAACCAAGTAGTCAAAGAGGTGGATAAGAAGGGTGGGGAACCAGGGGTTACACGAAGAATGGAGAAGTTTGAAGAGTGACATCATAGTTGTGATTTGACTGATTTAGTTTTCGAAGACCCGAGATTCACATGGTGCGATTCTTGAAATACGGGGCAGCAAATCCGTAGGAGGTTGAATATAGCATATGGGGATTTGGATTTACTGTCACTTTTTCCATTCGCAAAGGTGTTACACCTGGATCATAGACATTCAGATCATGCACCCATACTGATTCAATACTTCATATGGATCAATCATGACCGTCTATGAGATTTTGTTTTAAATCTGCTTGGTGCTTACATAAAGACTTCAAGAATTTTGTTCAAGATAAATGGAAAGCAACAACTTCGAACTTAGGAGATAGTTTATTAGATATGAAGGACCACCATATGGCTTGGAAAGATAGCGTTTTTTGAGATATAAATAAAAAGAATAGAGTATTGTTGGTGAGACTTAAGGGGGTACAGATACAATCCGTCATTATTTAGGTTAGGTAAAAGGTTAAGGAAGGAGTATCTTAATGTTCTGGAAAAGGAGGAGATCTTTTGGTTCCAATACTCAAAAGTGAATTAGATCTGATCAGGTGACAAGATTACAAGATATTATCACTTAGCAACGCTCAAGAAAATGAGGGCGTCTAGGTTACATTTCTAAAGGTGGAGATACAAAGAAGACCAAAAAAATAGGTTACTAACACATGCATAACTAATAAAGCCATGGGAAAAAGAAAAGTTTGTAGCATTTGGTATTCGGTCCCTAGAAACTTGCATCAATTAAAAAGATGCTCTAAGATTAGAGGGATCGATCCAACTAGAAAGACTAAACATACACAAGAAGAACTGAGTCACTACACATACAAGAAACTAAACAAACAAAAGATGAGCTAAGCCCAACCTATGTGGGCCGAGACTAAAGGCCCAACCTCCAAGTCCAGAAACCCCCACAATCCAGCTTGATCAAACCTGGAAACCCCCAATACCACCATTTGAGCATCTCAATTACACACTGAAAAATGATTTACTTTTCTAACAGTGACATTACTGAAAAACAATAGATAAGGACACATACCCCACGATGGTTAGTGTGAATTAAGGTAGTGAGTCTTTCATATAGAGAGTATATAACTTAAGATCATAATTAAAATCGTTTTGACCACAAGAACTATTTCAACTAATTAAGTAACAAAAACAATTAGTATAAATTATTCTACAAAACAAAATGGCAAAGAAGATTCAAAGCATTCATCAACGAGACATTCATTAAAAGTAAGTTACAAATTGGATAAAATCTCGCTCATAGAAGAAAAGACCTAGTATCTACCCTCTTTTGCAAGGAAAATGACACAAATAACCTTGTTTAGTAAGTGTCTCATCAAAGGGAAAGATAGTAAGTGTCTTGTAATACAAAATATGAAGATACAAAACCAACTAATACACCACATCTTCCTTAAATTTGTACACACTCATCAAAATCTCACAAACTTCTCGCAACTTTTTCATACAAATCCTGTGGCCAATTCCTATTCAAATTATTCGCTAGAAAATTCGCAATCTACACATTTCAAAAAGAAAACATCATTAAATCAATCAACTAAATTAAATTAAATTAAATTTACAAAATTACCTTAGTCCTTAAAGCACGAAGAGACCCGTCAGTATCTTTAACATTATCCAAACAAAGAAGCCCAGTTCTCAAAAGATCAGGTACACAAGCTTGAACATGAGGTGATAATTTTTGAAACACATCATTAGCATAATCTGAACTTCTCATATCCAAGGGTAAAAACGGAAGTTTCGATACTTCTTTTAACGCATCTAAATAATGTCCTGATTTTGTCATCTTTTGTATATTTAAAACTGCTTCAAGTTGGTTTAATACAGTTTGTTGTGTAAACACGTTTTCTCTCTCTTGTGGACTGTAAATAAATAAATAAGATTATTAAAATGGATAAGATTTAAAGAAAAAATTATTAAAAATTACCTGATTTGAGGAGAGTATTTGAAGGTTTCTAAGATTTCATTTCCGGAATGGATTAAACCGGAAATGCGGGTCCCACTATCTGATTTACCACGTGCTAGAGCACAAATTGCTTCGGAGAGACATTTATTTACTGTATCTAATGCTGCTGAAAATGCTCCAATTCTTCGATGAATTTCAATAGACTGATAAGACAGAAGAAATAATTACAGCTTAAAATTCTAATATACAGATATATAATTCAAATTTTACATAATTTATGGACCTATAGAGCAATTTTTTTCATAATATAGGGACTATAATGCAATTTTTACATAATATAGGGACTTATACTACAATTTTTTCATAATGTAGGGACCTATAGTGCACTAGTACTAGCTTACGCCACCCCTCAAATTTTCAGAATATTCATTTGTCCTCCTAACTGTTTTAATTTATCTTATTCTTATAAATAAAATATACGTTATCTGCTATAATACTGCGTTTATAATGTAATTAATTTTTCTTTTTACAAAAACCTAATATAGGACCTATAGTGCAATTTTTTCATCCCTTGTCTTCCGGGGATATTTACCCTAAGAATGTAAAACAAAGCAAGGGTTGCGAAACAAATAGAAACCTATATAGAGCATAGAGACCTACACAGCAATGTTGCATAATATAGGGACCTATAGTGCAATAAACTCCATAAATAACTCTAAGAATGCAATAAAGTGAGGTTTTCGAAACTAATACTTTTTCATACACAGCCCAGAATCATCAATATAAGGACATATAATGCAACTTTTGCATCATATAGAGGCCTTGTATGCAATATCCCTATATAATAGTTTCGAAACCCTTACCTTATTACATTCTTTACCCTTACCTTGTACGCAATATCCCTATAGTGCAATTAACTCAAAAAAAATCATTGTGTAGGGGCATACAATGTAATTTCTACATAGCACAGGGACCTATAGTGCAATTAACTCTATAAAGAACGCAATAAACCAAGAATTTCAAAACCATTACCTTGTCATAAATCCCAGACTCCTCTAAGAATGTACCAAGGTAAGGTTTTCGAAACTATTATATAGGGACATAATATATAATGCAATTTTTACATAATATAAGGACCTATACAGTAATTTTCGCATAACACAGTGACCTATAGTGCAATTAACTCCATAAATAACTCTACAAATGCAATAAACTAAGGTTTTCAAAACTATTTACTTTCTCATACAGCACAAATCCTCAATATATGAACATATAACGCAATTTTTTACACAATATTGGTCCCTACATAGCAACTTTAGCATAATACAGGAACCTTCTATGCAATTTTTACATAATATAGGGACCTATAATGCAATTAACTCAATAAACAACTCATAAAAACAAAACAAACCAAGTATTTAAAAAAGCATTACCTTATCATAAAGTCCAGACTCCTCACAATACCTAGCCGCTTCACACAAAAACTCCCTCCTCAAACCTCCATCTCTCATCACCCTCTCCAACTCTCCTCCCTCCCCACTCCCTTTCCCCATCAACAAAACAAACCCTTCCTCACCTTCACTCACAATTATCTCCATCAACAATCCCTTCATCATCACCTCACCTCCTCCACCACCACCACACGCCGCCACGTAATACTCCAACGCGGGTCCCACTTCCCCTTTCCTCAACAACTCACTACCATACCTCCTAACAATACTCAACCCTTCCCCTTCCCCGTCCATCACCCCCACGTTTCGTCCAGAACTTTCGAATAAAACACCATAATACAACCCCACCATCGTTAAATGTACACCGTGTATACAATACCCAATATCTCGGCTTAAATAAACCACAGCTGGCAAAAACTGGACACTTAAAAACAAAACATACGGATAAACCAACGGATCTTTTCCGTTTTTAGTATAGTAACTCGGATCGAATTTATTTAAATAAGTTTGTAAATCGGATAAAGAATAGGGTAAAACACCGTCGTTTAATATAATTGAGGATCCGTTTGGGTATTCGCGAATTGAGGAGAGTTTAAACCATAGGAAATCTTCGATAGTGTTGAAGAGTGTGGGAAGTTCACGAAGTAAACGATCGATTAATTTGCGGGACCCGGAGATTAATGCGTATAAGAGGATTTTCTTTTTGTTGACTCGTTCGTGTGTTCGGAGTAGCTTTTCGCATTCTTCTGAAGCTGTTATTGCTGTTTCTACTGTTACCATGCCTTGTCTTGTAATCCAGTCATTTAACTGTTAGAAGAGTAAATTTGTTAAATAAGTTTTTTTTTTTTTAAAAAGATAAAAGAAAGAAAATAAGGAATTGTTTTACCAGAGGAGCGAATTGTAGAGAGACACGAGATGATTGGGCAACTTCGCTTGCTTTAGTGTAATATCCGGTTCTTAAGCAAAAGTAAATCTGTAGAGATTAATTTTAAATAATAAAATAACTGAAAATTAGTATGATCTAGTCATGTTTTGAGGAACGGGATATTTGCTTACTGATTATTAAAATAAGGATAAAGATGAAATGACGGAAATACCCTTGCAGTTTGATTTATTATTGTTATTCTAGAGTGGGATTTTTTATAGTGAAGTGAAATAAACTAGAGACTATTACATATAGTAGATTTAGCAAGATGTATGGAAATATAAGATTGATCTTTTAATTTATTAAAAAAATACTTGTAATGGCTAGTTGGAAAACTAATGGGGGGTATATGTTTCTCTTTAAACATAGGGTTTTTTTGACTTTTTCTCAAACTATAGGGGTATTTTGTATTTTACCCTGTTTTTTTATATTCAATTTAATGGACATAAACAGAGATTGAAACACAATGTAGAAACTGTACACATAAGAAATGACTTAAATCTAAAGAACAGATACATGAATAAATTTTATATATATATATATATATATATATATATATATATATATATATATTAAATTAATAAAAATTTTAAAAAAAAATTAATAAAAAACCTGTTGCCAAGTAGTATCAACAGGGGGTTGCCTTCGAGCATCAGTTGCATCAAAATCAAGAAGTCCATAATCTCTTAAACGAATCTGCAAATTAAAAAAATAAAAGAAGTAAAAAAATTATGTGACAAAATGTTGTGCATATTTTGGCTTTTGATTGGACTGTTTGTGAAGTGTGGGAAGGGTGTTTTTGTAAATTGTGGTTTTCATTTTTCAATGTAAATGAACTCTCTTTGGATTGTAAAGAGTAGTTTCAAAAGTTGAGGGGTTGATTTGCAATTAATCTAATTTGTTAAATATAACTGTAGAAGTGATTGACAAACCCTTAAGAAGGCTTGAATTCGATGCAAACTATCCACAGCTCCACCTAGTGCAGCCTACAATTAAATCATAACAGAATATAAGCACGTGACATATTATATATAGGGTTTAATTTCCTAAATAGTCCCTGAACTATATAAAACATGGAAGTTACACAAATACTCCTCAATTGTTGTTTTTTACCACCAAGTTCCATTCATGCTTACCATTAGAGTCCATGTGGAATTAATAGGAAAAGTTCCCCAAATGGTCCCTAAACTATACTTTTTTTATCGGTTTGGTCCTCGAATGTCATTGCCACGTGGCACTTAATTGTAACGGAATTAGACGCGTGGACTAATGAAGGGCAGTCAAAAACGAAGTTCGAGGACCATTTGGGAAACTTTAGAAGTTCGTATACCAAACTAGTAAAATGGCCTATATAGTTCAGGGACCATTGGAGAAATTTCCCAAATGGTCCCTGAACTATAGGCTAGTTACCTGAATAGTCGTCGAACTTGCTGTCAGATTTTTACCGTTATGTGCATTTGGCAAAAATGTTCGAGGACCAAACCAGTAAAAATGGCCAGTTCAGGGACCATTAGGGAAATTTCCCAAATGGTCCCTGAACTATAGGCTAGTTACCCGAATGGTCCTCGAACTTCATCCACGTGTAGCTCTGTCAGATTTTAACCGTTAAGTGTCATTTGTCAAAAATGTTCGAGGACCAAACCAGTAAAAAGGGGGGTAATTCAGGGACCATTTAGAGGAATTTCAAAACTTTGGGTAACAAAAATACGGTTGAAGGGTAAAAATGTATAAAATTTGATACAGGGACTAATATGGAGGTTAGAAACACAAAGTTCGAGGACTATTTTAATAACTTCAAAAGTTTGAGGACTATTTTCGCAATATAATAAATTACCTGTGCAGGGTGACTTTGAATAGTGTCCATAACATATTTCTCGTGCCCCCATTCCAGGTGGCGTCTAGCTCCAATAACTAAAGACATCTTTTTAGTAACATCTCTTTGTGCATTTGAATCTTCATTCATCAGTGTCTATATACACATCACAATTATATAATCAGCCCTCTTTACAATTAATTGCACCTTTAGTCCCTGTAATTTCCAATATCCTCTAGTCTCTGTGCCCTAAAAACCCCACGAATGATCCCTTTAGTTGAATTTTTTAGAGCATAATGACTAGAGGGGAACTATTTTGGAAACTACAGGGACTGACTATGCAAATTATAAGACAAAAAGTATAATTTGGGATTTTTACTTGAACTAAGTGCCATATTTTCTGCATAGTAACTGATTTTCCACCAGATGTATCAACTCCTAAACTTTCATATGCGTTCTTGAAAGCTGTAGCAGGCTGTAAAAAAAAAAATTATTTAGTAAGAGATCAGTTGTAAATATAAGTCCTTGTATTATGCAAAGATTGCACTATAGGTCCCTATTTTATCCAAAAAAATTGCAAAGTAGGTCCACGTGTTATGCAAAGATAGCAACATATGTCCCTATATTATGCAAAGATTGCAATATATGTCCCTATATTATCCAAAAACAATTGCAATGTAGGTCCCTATATTATGCAAAGATTGCAATATAGATCCATGTATGATGCAAAGATTGCAATATAGGTCCCTGTATCATGCAAAGATTGCAATATAGGCCCCTGTATCGTGCAAAGATTGCAATATAGGTCCATGTATCATTCTAAGATTGCAATATAGGTCCCTGTTTTATCCAGAATAATTGCAATGTAGGTCCCTATATAATGCAAAGATTGCAATATAGGTCTCTGTATTATGCAAAGATTGCAATATATGTCCCTACATTATGCAAAGATTGCAATATACATCCCTATATTATCTAAAGATCGCAGTGTAGGTCCTTATACTATGCAAAGGTCACAATATAGGTCCTTATACTATGCAAAGATTGCAATACAGGTCCCAATAGATTGCTCTAGAAATAGTTTTTCAATATATGTCCCTGTATTATTCAAAGTTTACAATATATGTCCCTATATTATCCAAAGTTTACAATATATGTCCCTATATAATGCAAATTTTGCAATATATGTTCCTATATTATCCAGAGCTCGCAATGTACGGCCTTATATATGCAAAGATTGCAATATATGTCCCAATAAGTTGCTCTAAAAATACTACTTCTATTTATGTCCTTATATTATCCAAAGATCGCAATATAGGTCCTTATATTATGCAAATATTGCAATATAGGTCCAAGTAAGTTGCTCTAAAAGTACTATTTTACACAAAGTAACCTATATTTTATCATAGAAACAACAAAATATTAAAACAAATAACATAAAACAATAATTTAAAAAGCTGGAGGGGGCCAAATGAAGATATTGAAAATGTAAATGGACCAAAAAAGAAATTAAAACATAGAGAGAGTCCTTACTTTGAAGGTTAAGCCACGCTCTCTTGCTCTATTAAGATCCTTCACTACATTATAATAAGCAGCAGCTTTTTCATCAAGTAAGGGTTTATTATTATTGCTTAAAGTAGTAAGCTCCATGTTAGATGAATTAAACGAAACTTGAGGACTTGATGATGTCACAGCCATGATTTGACCTTGAGGGGTACTTTTGTAATTACTCATGTTAGTTTTGGGTAAAGTCGAAATTCTACTTAAGCTTTGTAATAAGTCTCTCTTTTCCTTTTGCCAATCATCCTGTATAATTAAGTGTTGAATAGGATAGGGTCGAAAAGTGATATAATGGAAAATGTAGGGACTAACCACTAAAACATTCATCATGTGATCGTTGAAGCTTTTTAAATTATCCTTTTGAGCTTCTTGAACTGCTGAAACCATTGCCATTTCGTGTACCTGAGGTATATATTTCGCAAAATAAGGGGGTTTTGAACTTTTGTAATACTCTAGGGGGTATTTTGTATTTTACAAGAGTTCAAAGGGTTAAATGAGTAAATTACCTGCTGTAAATATTCTTCAACACTGGTTGCTTCAGCAGGAAAAACATCTTCAAAGGTCGTCTAGAAGAAGAAAAAAAATCAGAAAGGGAAAAATATGAAGAAACAATAGGTATTTACGAATTTACCCCTTATTTTTTGGGCAATTAACATCAAACTAATGTACCTTTAATTCAAAGGACTTGAGATCCCTAGCAAGCTGTTCAGCATTTAATCCTTCTCTAGCCAATAATCTACAAATACAAAAGAACACGAAGATAATATTTAGAAAAATAACGCAATAAAATACACATATATATATATATGAGAATATAAATAGCAATATATGAGATATTAAGCACCTAGTGGCTGCTATAGATTGTGAAGGAGCTTCAGTCCTTAGGCTTTTAGCTTTCAGCTTCTTCGATAAAGCTTCCAATTGATCCAAATTCCTCTGAATTTTCACAAAAACTCGATAAATTAAAGTACAAGTAATTTGCATATGTTGAATTGAATACTAATAAATTCAGGAAAAACAATAAATTGTTTACAGAAAACTAAAAGAAAATGAAAAAATTTGAACCTGGAGAGGGGGAAACTGAGCGGAAGGAGCAGCTTGTTCGAGAAGCTTCGAAGAAGAATGGAGAAGATCGCTCCAGTTACTCATGTCTGCGTCGCTTGCCATTTTCAATCTTTGTATTTTCTTCTCTTTGCTCGTGAGTAAAGAGTGAGTGAGAGTATGTATAGGGGTTTAAGCTTTTTGGGATATATAATAAAAGCCCTAATTTGAACGGAAATGAAACCCCCTTATTTTCAAATAATCAAATAGGTACCCAGCGATTGAGTATAATTCCAAGTTACAAAAAGTCAAGTTAACTTTAACGGAATAGTAATAGAAAGACAATAATATCCTTATTATTGTTAAGGGAAAAAAAAGATATTTGATTAAGAAATAAATGTATTGTTTCTTTTTTAAATAGTTCTAGAAATTAATTAAAGTTATCTTATTAGACTGGTTTCTCATTTTATCAAAAATCCTATACTAAAGAGTAAAAGTGTTTAAACACATCAAACACTTGAGACTTAAATTTCAAAGGATACACTTAAGTGAAACGAGTAAAATCATCAACAAACGATAAAAAAAAGAATCCACTGGGGAAGGACCCCATACATTACTATGAATCAAATCAAACGCATTACAAGAACGAGTAAAAGATAAACTAAATGGAAGTTTGTGAGATTTTGAGGTAACGCAAGCATGACACTGAAGACCATGAAAATTCAACTTGGTGTGGAGAGTACTTGACAAGGGAGTTGACGTTGTAGTGGAAGGATGACCGAACGGTAGTGCCAAAGCTTAACAGATGATGACATTATAGTAGAAGACAAACACATAATTGAAGATGAAGAATACGAACGAATGGATACAGAAGGAGCACTATACTTTATGGGATATAGTCCATCCCTATATGGGACCTGAAAAACAAAAAAATTAGTAGATGAATCAACAATAGAAAGAAAATTTGATGTGAAAACAATGGAGCAATTATTGTCTAAGGTGAACTAGAGATAGACATGAGATTAGATGCTATAGAAAGAACATGTGAAATTGAATTTAAGATTAACTTAAATGATGGAGAAGAAATTGTACTATGACCAATGTTTTCAATATCTAATGTCTGACCATTACCAACAACCACTGAATTTTGTCCATTATATGGTGTAGATGATTGGAGCATTGAGATGTCATTAGTGACATGACTGTTGGCGCCTGAGTCCAAGTACGAAAGCTCTGAATCATAGGACGATGATGGTGTAGAGTTAGCAGCAAAAGAAACACAATTATTACCACGCGGTGATGGAAAAATGGTGAAGTCAGAATGATACCAACAATCAATAGCTGAATGACCATAACCTATACAGATTTGACACGTAGGAACATTAGAGGGGTAAGTCATACCAAATTGAGGGATACAGAGCCATATGATTTGAGCTCGAAATCTCACAAAATTCATTCATTTTCATATGAAGTTCCTCAGAAACAAGGAGACTTCCAAGAGAATGGAAGCTCAATGTGGATGTTTGAGCATTTGTTATACGTATACTTGTCTTAAATTGGTTGTAATCAGAAGGCAACCCTTTAAGCGTATACATAATCACATCTTCTAATGGAAGAGAAGCAGTTGCAGTTTCTAACCCATCACAAAGGTCTTGAATTTCAGCGAGATACGTAGACATGGATTTATCACCCTTTTTTATGTTGCAAAGACGCATCTTCAAGCCATGAACATGTGTACGACATTGATTTACGAAAATATCCTCGAGTCTATGCCAAACTTCATAAGCACTAGTTAATCGAACCACTTGTGAAAGTATAGAAGGAATCATAGATGACTGTAACCAACCCTTTAATTGATGATCGACGATGAGCCAGGTGGAATAAGTCACGTCATCGGAGGCCGGAGTAGCTGTTGAGCCATTGACATGGCTTAAATAACCATGAGCATCCAGAATAGCTTTTAACTGAGCACGCCAGAGCACATAATTTGAAGCATCAAGCTTAATTTGAACAAGATGCCCAGTTCTGGCAAAGGAGGAGACGACCAGCTGGAATTTTGGAGCTGGATGTTATATTAGGGGAGGAGTAGAGGAGGAAGACTCCATTAAAGGTGAGTAGGATCGGGTGGGAGAAAACAGAGGTGTTTAAGAAGCCATTAATGGTTGGAAAGAAATTTGATCTCCCTAAACTCTTGATACCATGATAGAATTAGGGAGAAAGAGGATTTTTATTTAATTCTAATGAATGTTTACATCACATTGTGTGTCTATTTGTACTAGAGAATGTACACATACACTACAATGTACTATATGCTTTGTTCTTTTTGATTAGTTTGTTTTGTTATTTTGTCTTCTTTTGTAACAACTTGATGAGTTGTATTTTGATGTGGTGAGTACTCATCTTATGAATATACTCCTATCTTGTCAATAAGAAATTAAAATTCAGAAAGCGTTACATTCAGTCGCTATTCATTCCACATAAGTTTTACACGCTAGAGAGAGAGAAAGGAGAATCACATGGAGAAGATAAGATAGAAGTTGGAGCACTACTGTACCACTTCGACTCCATTCCGTCATCGATTTTAGGGTAATTTAGTATTATCTTCTTGTCCTAAACATGATTCTAAACCTTTTAGCCTTATATTTTATTGTTTTTCTTATGAATTAATTTACTTTAGCTTGAGTTTCCAATTTTGTATGAACCTTAAATACTGTTTTGATGAATACTTACGTTATTTTGGACTACTTTACGTTTATTTGAATTGGGTTAAGGACTATAGTTGTTTATGAATCGAATTAGTTATCTTTATGTATCCTGATCATGTATATACTGACTTTAGTGCCCTAGACGGTTACCCTGATGGGGGGTTTAGTAATAGAACATGTTCATTTATGTTCGGTGTGCCTTGGTGATCCTGACAAACTTGGCTAGCTAAATAATCATATAGGGTCATTGCTTTTAGCGCCGATCATTACATAGATTCCCTCACCAGATTAATCTAGTAATCGTTAGGCAACCTTCTAAGCTACCCTGAAGAAAGTTAGAATCCCGATGAGCATAACTACCAAATTCACCCTTATAACCAAAATCATCTAATCAGTACGATAAGGAAATACTAGCAAACTTGATCTATATCTCTCATACTTATCTTTCTTCGTTAGTCTATTTACTTTATTAGTCTAATCTTAATTCAGTTTAATTTTTTTTGCACGTTAGTCCTTTTCTCGTAAAACCAAACAAATATTATAATTTACTTTGAGTCTTTAATAGTAGCAACTAAATCCATATATGCTTTATCATAACATGATATTAAGTTAACCTCATAGTCCATGTGGAGACCGATCTTTATACTTACTTATTACTTGCGAAAGACTCGTGCACTTGCGGGGGGTGTCAATTAGTTTGATTATTTTACCATATTTGTGGAGACGACGGTATCCTTTAGCGACCACCAATTGGTTGCTAATTTAAAAAACTTTTACCGATCACTAGATGGTTGGTAAAGATCACCAAGTGGTTGTTAATTCAAGAAACTTTTACCAATCACCAGGTGGTCGCCGAATGTTAAACCTTTGATAGCTACCGGTTGGCTATTAAAGGTAGTGGTAGACATTTACAACGTGTGTTTAGGAAAAATATCTCTAACGAACGAACATTAGCGGCCAAGTTTTGGCAACCACTAGTGGTCGTTAAAAGTATAAACCTATCTTTAGCGACCAATTTACGGCCTCTGGTGACCGCTTTTTGGCAGTATCTAAAGACTTTAATAGTAGCGATTCCAATAGCAATTGAGTAGAAGACAACCTCTCCTCCATGAATTGAATTTTAGCTGATTTATCATTCGAGCGTTATATTTCGGCCTTTTTGCTAAGGTTTCTCGAAAACTAAAATGACAAAAACTAGAAGATGAGTGGAGGTGCGAAGGTTAATTAAGTTAGGGTTTTTTGTTTGAGAGGAGATAAAAAGTGGTAAAAAGGTTAATGGTAAGATTTATATATAAGGTTAAATGCAAATAAAATGCTTTTGGTCTGGTAGAAAGAAGCTGCACGTGTGACGCCTAGTTAGCGCCCAATTAGAGTTGACTAAATAAAAAAGGGGCAACAAAACCCATTGAGGTAGCTCAACTGGCTAGAGCTTTGATATTTTTTCAGCCTTAAAGAGGGTAAAGCAAGAGGTACAGGGTCCGAATCCCCTCCCTGAACATTGGTAACCTAGTTCTTATTAAGTGAGAATATGTATGAGTAGGCGTGTATATTTCCTATAGGAATAGTCGTGGTGCGCGAAAGTTTGCACGGACACCCATATATAAAAAAAAGGGCAACGGTGTTACACTTTTGAAAGATAAAAGACTTAAATGTTCAGTTTGATAGATAGGGGTGTCAAGGCTAGCACTGCAAACAAACCGAGATAAACCGTATTATAGCTATCTCGAATTTGACTTAGTAATATTTTAATGGGTTTAAATTCAGCTTGAGTTTGAAAGCCTTATTATTCATGTTTGGGTCGTTAATTGTTTTCCAAACTTGTACTTAGCTCGACTCGACTCGATTTGGTTACACCTTATCAAGCCAAAACAAAAAACTCGTTTGAGACTCATTTAAGACTTGTGTAAGGCTTGTTTATTTTTCTATGATATTATTTATCTTTTGTTGTTTACAACATATTTTTTTAGTTGAGAAAAGCCGACCAATGTACAACACATTACCTTGACAGAAAAAACAAACAACTTTTACATAGTAAATATAAAATGTTGTACTTTGAATTATCTACCTAAGCATAGATTTTACGTAGTTTTAACTTTTGATAAATATGTATTAATAGTTTTAAATTGAATATATTTAACAAGCCTATTTATGAGAGTGTTTGTTTGCATTTAATGAGATCTTAATTTGGTTCATTAAAACACTGTATCAATAATATCGTTTGTTTTTTCTGACCAATTCAGATCTTAATGACTCTTAACTGGTCTGTTTTATTAAGATTCCGAACTAAGTTTGAATTAAACATAATAAGTTTTATTCATCTATTTATTCAGCATTCAACACTTATACTTAAAAAACAAATAACACCTAAGTTTACTAAAGAGCTATTAATGAAACCTTACCAAACTGTTTACAAGTTTATACAACTTGAGTTCGACTCGTTTAATAAACGAGTCTAAATTTCAAGTTCGAACTTCGCTTGTCAATTAAATCGAGTCCAACTCAAACCCAAACCCTTGATATTCTTACAATTCTACATATGAACACACGAGTTAAAGATAAATAATTTTTACAAAATTTTACCCATCTAACTTTAACCTTCTAAATTTTGTTCACATCCCTGACTTGATGATTATCATCTAGTTTCTCTCGAATGTCTTTGTATATAACAATAAATATAGAAAAGTTTGATCCCTCCGTCTATAAATGTTTGTCACAATTTCTAAAAGTAAATGTCCACAATAGATTGTCCATTTAAGATACCAATGAACTTTTTTACGTTTTCTATTTTATCCTTATTTAATGTTCAAAAGCTTACCATCATTAAATTCATTTACTTAGTTGGGTGAAGGTAGTTTAGTAAAAATAGAAAAAATTAATTGTTTTCTTTAATATGTGTGAAAAAAAAAAAGTATGACAGATATTGATGGACGAAAGAAGTACATAGGAGGCTTTGGATGAACATGTATACTCCATGACCAACGATAATATATTGGGATTTTGAATAAAAAGCACATCAATTTATGTAACTGTTTCTAATTTTTTAATTGTTGTGACTTAAATATTTGATAGATCTCTATGGTCTAGAGATTTTCAATGATATGTACAGAACCGGAATTTTGAAATGCAGATATTAATAAGAAAGTTATGATAGTTTTATATAATAAAAACGGTATGATGTGGGTATAGACAGATAAAAGTTAGCGGGTAAAATGACAAAATGTATATTGATTTTATAATTTTTATTAACTACGTTTCAGAGTGAATTAAGGAGATATCATCTAACTACCATCACTTTACACGCTCAAGTTTTAGAGGTCTACGAAAAGGTACATATTATCATCATAAAAAAGTATCATTTAAATTATACAAACAAAGAAACAATCATGGTTATACTGAATACATCAAGAAGTCCCTTAGTGTTTGCAATATGGCTACTACTAATAGTGGGACCCATACATTCAAACGCCAAAGACATCGAGGATATGTTCTTTCCATATGTGAGGGTGACATTAATGAATGATAACGATCATCCAGTGTATTGCAAATGCAGTGGAGCACCAATGAAGAAGCTTGACAAAGGTGATACTTTTCAATTTATGTTCAGGCAAATTGCATTTACAATGAAATGGTGTTACGTGTATATCGATGAAAATAATCACGGTTTCTTTTGGGGTTACTCTGTTAGAATAAGATGCGCAGCATGTCAATGGTTGATTAGGAAACATCTTTATGTGTATAGATTTGAACGTTATCGATGGGAAAGTCAAGCATTATATTTACCAATTGGCTTCGATACCGCTTATAAGATAGCCGCAAATAGAACTAAGAACAAATCCTAATGGATTGTACGAATGAAGTGTAACAAAAATATATATTCATTTATTTTTTGTCTTTTTATCTCTACCTATTAATTGTTGTTATGATTAATTAAAACGAGGAAAATATTAAAATTGTTTCATCATTTCATTCTCCTCTTCGCTTCTCCGTATGCTACTACACCCATCACCGTCAATGTATATCCCGCGATACCGATAAGTGTTACCGGATTTCGGAATACAAGTATCGAAATCACTACCGCCACTGCCCCTTTCGCATTTCCCAATACCTAAAGTAAAAAAATAAATCAAAATTATTTTTTATTTTCACTTATTTTAGGGTGGGCATAATCTGCTATCTGAATAACTCTTAACTGGTCTGTTTCTTTTTTGGTAAATAAATTAATTTTAGAGAAAATGTATGTAACGAACCTGGAGGGTTAATGCGCTTGTATGTTTGGTGACTAGAAAGTTACATAAGTTAGCTCCATAAGCCATAAGAGAGTTGAGTACAAGAAGTATGTAAATTGATTTGCTTTTCATGCCAAGTGATATTGTTTCTTCTAACACATTTGGCTCCATTATTAATGCTGCAGGTAATAGAACTAACACAGCAATAGGTGACATATAAAGTAACAAATTCATTGAATTTAATTTTTCCCTGAAAAACACACAAACATAACACTTTTACTTACCCTTCATTCAAAAGATTGTTACTACAAAACAAAACATTTTTGCTTTTACTTACCCTTCATTGGTAAGAAGAATTCCTTGAAGAACAGATTTGAAAGCCCTTGCAGCAGTAGCACTTATGCACATTATAAATCCAAATAAATGGAAGCTCGGTTCACCCTATTATCAAACACTTTAAATCACTTTTTATAATAAATAATCATAAACTTACATTTAATTCAACAAAATAAACATAAATTCGTATCACAAATGAGCTATCACAGAAATCGAGATCACATTAAAAATAAAAATGGAATATTTTCTGATAAATAAACAAAATTTGATTGGAATTGGATCTATTAATATTTAATATAGAAAATAAAATATTAAATAAAAGAAGAAGAAGAAGAAAGAAAGATACCCCACTAGCGATAACAACACCAGCTACAACAGGAATAAGAGCAGCATAAGTAATCCAAGCTTCTCTTTTAAGTGTCATCAAATAAGCAAACAAAGCAGTAAAAAACGGCGTCGTAGCACCAACAGCTTGATTAAAAGAAACAGGTAAGTATCTTAAAGAAATGTTACCACCAACAACAGACCCACAAAATACAACACTCAAAGTAGCAATCTTGACCAGCGTTGACCCTGATTTGACTCTCTGAAAAGGGGTGATTTTTAATACCAGAATCGAAAAGTAACTGAGGAAAGCGCATGCTGACATGTGGCACATTGTGAGGAATACTGGGTATGTAAATCCATAGTTTGAGAGCAAGTATTTGTTGAGGAGAAGTACACCTATGTTTGTGCTGTACCATGAAAGGATCAATGATGTTATGAACAAAGCTTGCATTGTATTGGGTGTTTTTCTTGATGTATTTTATTTGATTTTCTCTGTGTTTTGTGTGTGAGTGTGAGTGTGAGTGTGAGTGCGTGGGAAAGCGGTGGAGAACTGAGAATTGAGATTTGAGATGTGGGTATTTGTCGGTTTCGGTTGAATATTAATGTTCGATTTGGATTTTGTGTAAGATTTAAGACAAATTTTGGTGATTATGATTACTGTGTGTGTTTATGTGTGTGTTAGAGATTATTATTATTTTTCCTTACAAAGAGAATAATTGTTTTCTCGATCGGTTTTTTTTTTTTTTTTTTTTGGACATCGTCTCGATCGGTTAAAGGGAGATTTTGTTGTTTATTTTTTCGGTCAAAGGAGAATTATTATTTTAATTGAAAAAGAATTGGACTATTTCTCATTTTGTGCATTGTCATCTTCTTTATTGTTACATTTTTATCGGATGTCTCTAAAGGGACTAGTAAAGAAAGATTATTGTTTAATATAAATTTGTGATTATGCATTTTGATACTGTTTATTGATAACTTATATAGTATTTCATGAAATAAATAAGTCGGAATGCATCGGGGAATACCCGAGCTACTAAGGGACACAGGGACAGTACGGCTTCCAAGCCGGCCCGGCCGCGAGGAATCAAATAAACCACACAAGTCAAAATTAAAACTTTTATCAACTCATACTCCTAAAAGAAAAACTCTCCTAAAACAAATTAGGGTTCATTTGGGATTGATTTTTAAAATAATCACTTGAAATGATTTTAAATCCATAAAAATACTTTAGACACTTAAAATCAATTTTAAAAAAAGTACTAGATAAGTGATTATTAAAATAATCACTTGAAGTGATTATTAAAATAATCACTTGAAGTGATTTTAGATGTCAAAATATTTTTTAATTATTTTTACAAATGTTTTAATTTAAATCAAAAAGCTCTTTTAACTCTAAAATAATCAATCCAACGAGCACTTAACCAACATTAACAATACAAGCATGATCCAAAGAAACGAAAATAATTGTCTAATTGTGTTATAAAGCTGAAAATGCAGCGATAAATTATGTTTGGTCATGGGAAAAAGAGATCGATGGCGGTATAATTGTGTCTGCAAAGAACACTCTAGTTAAATGGGTTAAACCCGGCGTGGGGATTAAGCTAAATATAGATGGTAGCCTAATTCAAGGAACCTCTAAAAGTGGTGTCAGTGGCTTATTTAGAGATAAAGAGGGTGAGTATTTGGGTGGTTTTGCGGGTCCAGTCGTGTCAGATTCGGCATTTAAAGCGGAGTTGATTGTGAGTTGAAAAATCACCGTTTAAAGCGAAAAAGAAAGAAAGGCAATTCAAACCAAAGGAAATGTAAAATCAATTTAACGGTAAACTAACTATTACACGAATTGAAATTACAAACGAAAAACAAACAACTTACACGGAATGGAAAAGCAAAACAGTACACGGAAAAATAATCTTAGCGTTTAAAAAGATATTCCGGGCTAACCGGTATCTCCAAACGACAAAAAGAAAGACTACTATTCTTGTTTCAGAGAAGTGTGTTAGAGAGAGTTTTGCTTTTGCTTTGTTTTTTTCGTTGTGTCTTTTGGTGTAGAGTGAGCTCGTATATATAGGGGTGAGGGGGTCTTGCAGCTTTGACAATTTGTAACCGATCAATCAAGTCCATGATTCCCTCCATTGATTGATTGACGGTTTTATAATTGATTCCTTCTAATCCCACGTTTTAATTGACTTCGTATTCCACACGTTTTGGAAGATTCTGTAACCGCGTGTTGACTTGGCTATTGGAATAATCTTTAACCGCAGCGTGATTGGTGGAGTCTGTTTTACGTTTTATCTTCTGATTGATCACCAGCGTCCCTATAATAGCTGATTGCAAAACTTGTTTCATTTTTCATTTTTTGACTCCCCAAACTCCCCAAACTCCCCAAACTCCCCAAACTCCCCAAACTCCCCAAACTCCCCACGAGCCACGAGCCACGAGCCACGAGCCACGAGCCACGAGCCACGAGCCACGAACCACGAACCACGACCCACGCCCACGCCGCCGTCGCCGGTGCCGGTGCCGGTGCCGGGCCGGGCCGGGCGGGTGGGTGGTGGTGGTGGTGGTGCGCGCGTGTGGAGTTTATCCAATACCTTATCACATGCATGGGGTTGTGATCTTTGGAAGCTATTGCCATCACTTTGGATAAAAGGAGCTCATTCTCCTCCTTACCCACCGATGTGGGAAAATGAAAATTATACTTTTCCACTTTAAATGTTCCAACAATCCCCCACACATTTGAAGTGTCAAAAGGTTTGGAGAGAAAGTGATCAGGTTTCCATGACTTTCAGCGTTTGGGTGAATTGTACTTAAGTGCCAATATCTTTCGATTTGAATTGTCACGTAGTGAAGTGAGGCAACCACCGAATTCCGTTTAAGTGAACATACTCTTGAACTTTAACGGTTTTCGATAGAGGCCCTCACAGCACATACTCCACCCTGCTGAGAGTTATGGTTTCCTCGAACCTCACCTTTCAGTTTAGTTCATCAAGTCCTTCTCTAAGAACCACCCTTGTGGGCTATGAACTTTGTGGTTACCTTTATTTGCATTTTGTTCAAGGACGTCTCCTTAACATTCTTTGTATAAAGGTTTGGGTTTTGCTACCACCCTTGAATTCATCAAGTCTTTCTCGAAAAGACCACCATATAGGCTATGAATTCTGATTCATCAAGTCCTTCTCAAAAGGACCACCACAAGTGGCTATGAATCCATATTACTTTAGTTTTATGCCATAGGGATGGATGGAGATCACCTTGACTCAAGAGTCACATGTTCCCCATTGATGGGTCTCAACCCCATCCCCCTCGACGTTTTCAGGACTACTCTCCTGGGTAGGCCTTTGGTAAATGGATCAGCGAGATTTTCCTCTGTTCTTACATACTCTAAGGCTATCACACCATTCTTCAGTAACTGTTTTACTGACCCATGTCTGATGCGTATATGTCTCTTCTTTCCATTGTAGGCACTTTGATGAGCGACTGCAATGGCTGCTTGTGAATCACAGTGGATGCACACAGGTGTGGCCTTACCTTCCCAAAGAGGCACATCTGATAAGAGACTTCTCAACCACTCAGCTTCTTGTCCAGCCATTTCTAGTGCTATAAACTCAGACTCCATGGTGGAGCGTGCTATACAAGTCTGTTTAGAGGACTTCCACGATATAGCACCTCCTCCTAAGGAGAAGACATAACCACTGGTGGAGTTAACTTCGTCATTGTCAGAGATCCAGTTTGCATCACAAAATCCCTCAAGAACTGCAGGGAATGAGCTGAAGTGCAGACCTAGATCCATAGTACCTCGCAGGTACTTTAGAAGACGACGAAGTGCAACCCAGTGGTCATTACTCGGATTATGAGTATAGCGACTAAGTCTGCTAACGGCGTAGGCAATATCGGGTCGAGTGTAGTTCATCAAGACATCACACTACCTATGATTTTGGCATATTCATTTTGGGATACAGCATCTCCAGAATTTTTAGATAAATGAATACTAGAATCATAGGGAGTATTTACAGGTGTCACCTCAAAGGAGTCGAATTTCTTCAACATCCTTTCTACGTAATGAGACTGACTCAGGGAAATACCATTACTGCTCCTAATGATTTTTACCCCAAGAATTACATCTGCTTCTCCCATGTCTTTCATGTCAAATTTAGAAGACAAGAAGCGTTTGGTCTCATTTATGGTATAAAGAGAAGTGCCGAAGATGAGCATGTCATCTACATACAGGCAGATGATGGTACACTCTGACGCTCTTACTTTGGAGTAAACACATGAGTCAGAAGTGTTGACCACAAACCCATTGGAGATAAGGCTACTATCAAGTTTTTCATACCATTTTTTGGGTGCCTGTTTTAAGCCATACAAAGACTTCTTTAACTTGCACACTTTATCCCATTGACCAGGAACCACACACCCTTCAGGATGGGCCATATAGATCTCTTCATCTAGGTCCCCATTCAGAAACGCAGTCTTAACATCCATCTGATGTATGACAAGTTTGTGAATGACCACAAGAGCGATGAGGGTCCTAATGGTGGCGATCTTGGTCACAGGGGAATAAGTGTCGAAGTAATCAAGGCCTTTCTTTTGGGTGAAACCCTTAATAACAAGCCTAGCTTTGAATATTTCTATTGAGCCATCTGGTCTCAACTTTTTCTTAAAAATCCATTTGCTGTTTATGGGTTTGCTGCCTTTGGGTAAGTCAGTTAATTCCCACGTATGATTACTTCTAATAGACTCAAGTTCGCTATTAATAGCTTCTTTCCAAAAACTAGCATCTACCAATCTCAAAGCATCGGCATAAGTTTTTGGGTCTTCCTCCATGAGGAGACAGGTGACAACCTGTTCATTTATCAGGTCAATGTGAAAACCTTCGGTTAGGAAGGCTGTGATAAAATCAGGTCCAAAACTGGACTCGGTCCTACGCCTCTTACTCCTCCTAAGTTCTTCCTCAGGAATACTACTAGGCACATAGGAGGTAGAGGGGCCAGGGGCACTATCACATAAAGGAACATTAACCTCATCAGATAAGTTATTAGACGACAAAGAAGCATCAACAGTATGCACAGTTTTCAAAGGGAAGATGTTTTCAAAGAATTCAGCATCTCTAGATTAAAAAACGGAGTTATCATCTAATGATAGAAATCTATAGGCTGCACTATTCTGAGCATACCCTATGAATACAGAGTCTATTGTTTTGGGTCCAACAGTGACTGTTTTAAAATCGGGTAGTTTGACTTTAGCCAGACACCCCCACACTTTTAAAAATTTCAGGTTAGGTGGAAACCCTTTCCACATCTCATAGGGGGTCTTATCTAGGGATTTATGGGGTACCCTATTAAGGACATAACATGCTGATAGAACAGCTTCCCCCCACATGTTGGTTGGTAAACCTGAACTTATTAACATAGCATTCATAGTCTATTTAAGGGATCTATTTTTCCTCTCAGCTATGCCATTCTGTTGGGGTGTATAGGGGGCACTAAGCTCGTGGATTATCCCATTTATTTCACAAAACTCTTTAAGTGAATTAGAACTATATTCACCTCCTCTATCTGACCTAAGTCTTTTGATTTTACAGTCTAGTTGATTTTCTACTTCAGCTTTGTATTTTAAAAACGCGTTTTCCGCTTCGTCTTTAGATTTAAGGAGATATACTTTAGTGAACCTAGAGTAGTCGTCTACAAAGGTTATATAGTAAAGTTTTCTTCCTCTACTAGCGGAGTTTTTAAAATCAGCTAAGTCAGAATGCACTAATTCAAGGAGACTAGTCTTTCTAGTGGTCACGGGCTTAAAGGGCTTCTTCGCAAGTTTAGACTCTACACAGATTTGACATTTGGAAAAGTCATCTATTTTATTGAGGGGTATTAGTCCAAGTTCTTTAAGCCTTTTAATAGAGGAGATATTAAGGTGACCTAGTCTACCATGCCAAGTGTCAAGAGATTCAACAACATAAGCAAAATCAGAGGCATTCTCATTCATTGGTACAGTATTTAAAACAAACAAACCACCATTCATGTACCCTTTCCCCACAAATTCATCATTTTTGGTAATAACCATTTTTCCCCCTTCAAATACAAGTTTAAGGCCTACTTTATTAAGAAGAGCTCCGGAAACTAGGTTCCTACGGAGACAGGGGACGAAGAGAACATCATTCAACTCTAGGGTTTTACCAGAAGTGAGTTTGAGAGAAACCTGTCCTTTACCGAAGACCATGGCGGTTGAAGAGTCACCCATGTAGACAAATTCACCATTTGTTGCTTCCTCGAATTTCTTGAACATGGATCTCGTTGAGCAGAAATGACGAGAGGCTCCAGTGTCAAGAATCCACTCGGTTTTGTTCTCAATTAAGTTTACCTCAACCATCACTGCAGCAATAACCTCTTCGGTCTCGACCAGATTTGCGGCAGGTTTGGGACCTTGATCGGCTCTAAGTTTGCATTCGAAAGCCCTATGTCCTTCCTTCCCACAACAGTAGCAAGCTCCTTTGGGTTTCTGAATCTTACCAGAGGTTTTGAACCCACCACCTTTGGAGTTGCCGCGGTTCTTGTTACCTCCAGATTTGGATTTGTTGTGGCCTTGTTGTTTATCCTTTCCTTTGAACCTGCCTTTGTTACCTTCACCAGAACTTTCAACAAGATTAGCTTTGGAGGATTGAGAAGGAAAAGAGATAGACCTGTCTTTGAGTCGATTAGCCTCTTCGACTTGAATGTGGCTAATCAGCTCTTGTAGTGTCATTTCCTTCTTCTTGTGTTTCAGTTGATTACGGTATTCGCTCCAGGAAGGTGGAAATTTTTCTAACAAGATATTGGCTTGGAGAACTTCACACATTTTCATACCTTCAGCAATCACATCCGCGCAAAGGTTCTCATAGACGTGGAGTTGTTCGGTCATGGGTTTTTGATCGGTGAGACGGAAGTTGTACCAAGCCCCAGTAACATATTTCTTCTTACCCGAATCCTCAGCCCCATATTTTTTCTCAAGTGTCTCCCATATGATCTTTGCCGATTTTTCTTTGGCAAGAAGATCAAAAATGAGGTTTGAGACATTGTTCAACATCCACCCTCGAGCCATGGTATTAGCTCGTTTAAACTTGGCTTCCAGAGCAAGATACCTAGTCTGTTCTTCTTCAGTTGGAACTCCATTGTCCACTAATTGTGGAGGATCCTCGTATAGAACGAAGTTCAGTTCATACTGTTCAAGACAGATAAGGATCTTTTGTGCCCAACGTTTGTAGTTGGAACCATTAAGAGATTCCACCTGATTCACGTTGGGAAAGGCCTTTGCGTTCAATGATGAAGCAACTGCCATGTTTTGAAAAGCCATTTCAGAAAAGAAGAACGGTGATAAAACAGAAAAATATCTTTTTAAAATTGTAAGTTGAAAAATCACCGTTTAAAGCGAAAAAGAAAGAAAGGCAATTCAAACCAAAGGAAATGTAAAATCAATTTAACGGTAAACTAACTATTACACGAATTGAAATTACAAACGAAAAACAAACAACTTACACGGAATGGAAAAGCAAAACAGTACACGGAAAAATAATCTTAGCGTTTAAAAAGATATTCCGGGCTAACCGGTATCTCCAAACGACAAAAAGAAAGACTGCTATTCTTGTTTCAGAGAAGTGTGTTAGAGAGAGTTTTGCTTTTGCTTTGTTTTTTTCGTTGTGTCTTTTGGTGTAGAGTGAGCTCGTATATATAGGGGTGAGGGGGTCTTGCAGCTTTGACAATTTGTAACCGATCAATCAAGTCCATGATTCCCTCCATTGATTGATTGACGGTTTTATAATTGATTCCTTCTAATCCCACGTTTTAATTGACTTCGTATTCCACACGTTTTGGAAGAGTCTGTAACCGCTTGTTGACTTGGCTATTGGAATAATCTTTAACCGCAGCGTGATTGGTGGAGTCTGTTTTACGTTTTATCTTCTGATTGATCACCAGCGTCCCTATAATAAGAGTAAATGACACATTTTTTCAACAAATTTATCAATAGGATTAGACAAAGACCATAGCTTACACTAAATCAAGTTTGGCTTAATATCAATTACCGTAATTTGTTTCTTCAATTTGTTTCTTCTATGCAAAAAATGGTTGATCATTTGAAAAATAATCATTTGAACATCTAAGAACGATTGCATAGAAAAAAATGACATTCCTTCAATATTATCTCAAACGAGGCTTAAAGCCCAATCCTATGATTTATATAGTTATCACGAATCAGAAAGTTATTTGATATAATGAAAAATTATACATTATATTAGTTACTGATACTGAAAATCATACGAGGTTGGAGAAATAATTACGTATTCCTGAAAAGAGCACGTTATCATAAAAAAATCGTGAACTTGAAATTGGAAAATATTAA
This sequence comes from Nemophila menziesii, assembly GCA_029959085.1. Taxonomy (NCBI): domain Eukaryota; kingdom Viridiplantae; phylum Streptophyta; class Magnoliopsida; order Boraginales; family Hydrophyllaceae; genus Nemophila; species Nemophila menziesii. The sequence goes on from JARWIR010000002.1 coordinate 80,905,203, forward strand.
TCGACATGATTATTGAATCACGAAAACAAAAATAAAGATAAATTCTTAAATGAATCCTTATAGGATCAAATGACATTTTAATAACAATGTAATTAAATATTAGAAGTGGGATTTGAACCACCACCATCTTGCAAATGAGGTAACTTGAATATGGTGTCTTAAACCAGTCAATCATCATGTCATAATTATACAATATTATTGGGCGAAATTATTTGACATAACTATTTTATGATGAATGTTATTTGGATAAATCCAATTAAATTCTAAAATTAATATTACAAGGATATCTCCTTTTTGTTTGTACTATTTGAAGTCAATAGTCAAATTCAGGGGGAGAAATATATGATCTAGAAGAATATATATATTTTTTTAAAATAGAAAATTGCTAGACAATTGGTTGTGAATTCGCCTAATATGACTTATCGACATACAACTTTATATATATATATATATATATATACGGTCAAATTGAAAAAAAGTCCAACTAAATTCATGAATACCCTCATTGGTCAAAGACCTAAACTATCCATCTATATACTGTTAGTTGTGCAACATAAAATATAAATATTCCACCATTATGCACAAAGATGAGATCATGAACAAATATGAGAATTTATTTCAATCTACAATGATTGATATGTATCTTGAGTTTGCCACATAAAAATTATGTATACTGGAATACTATGCATAAAGCAAGATTCTCATGATAAGAGGGGGAGCTGAAAAATATTTTATAAGATGCAACTTCATCCTCGCAAATAAGTTATGAGCTCAGTATAATAATATCAGCTTGAAAAGATCATGCTCAAATTATTATTTTTTGGAAAAATACATTGCAACGGGTAAAGCGTGGTCGACCTGTCGGTTCCAAAATATCATATTATTGAGCAGTATGAGCAAGTTGGCACTTCTAAAATTATCATGTGATAATGTAGAAAATATAACTAAAGAATAGTACACTCTAAAAAGAGTACCAGGTACCTGAATATTTTCTCAGAATTGAGAAATTGAGATAAAAGAATCTCATTCAATTATATTACTACAGAAGTATATGGAATCGAAAAACAACTTGATCATGATCAAATAATATGTGCAAATGATCATGTAAAAGTTACTAAACGAAAACGAGAATCTTGAATCGAAGTCCATTTTATAATGTCGACTAGAAAAAGATTAATTGGCCAAATATAATAAGACGCAGTCAGGCATAATCATACTCACACAATCAATGTGAATATATGAAGTACTTTTTTGGTGGATAATATTTGCCTGAAAGTTTAATATAGGACTCCATGTGCGTCTTATGGTAAAATAAATTTACCAATATTTATCATGTGATAGGAAAAATTACATAAATGTCTTTAGAATACTAAAAACGCGTATACATAAATCGTGGGATATATTAGAATGATATTTGTATTACTTTTGTTGTCTTTAACAATCTTTATTTGTCTGATATATTGTCATGTAATCTGCCATATATTTGTTTTATATTTCATAAGTAGAATATGTGTTTATTAATGATTACGTGCATGGATATTTATTACTCTAAACTGCACATGATTGTGTTTGTGGATCATTCCAGTGTTATATGATGATAGGACTTCATATATTGTTTAATTTGAAATTATAGTTACTATTATAAAAATGTGTAAGATACTGAATATCGAGATTATATTCGAAATTGAAGATCATCAGATATATGTTTACATGAGGGGTAGAACAACACGTATTGCATTCTTTATTCCTTCGTCAAGGTTTTTTCCCACAGGGTTTTCCTGACAAAGTTTTTAACGAGGAAAATTAAAAGCGTATTGATAAGATTATGTACTCTTTATCCTTCACTCGGTTTTTGTCCCACAGGGTTTTCCTAGTAAGGTTTTAACGAGGCATATCAATAAAAATTTGGTGGATATTCAACTCGACTTGGTCAAATTTAAGTTCACAAGAAAAGCCCAAGATGTAAAGTTCAAGATGAATATCATGTCAATATAATTTATGGCTGCACTTGATAATTTTATGCAATGATACTTCCATTTCATGAGACAAGTCGATAATACTAATGATCAAGGTACTTTATCCACACATGCAGAGGGAGATTCATACGCGTTGCACTCTTTTTCCCTTGACTAGTTTTTTCCCATTGGGTTTTGCTAGCGAGGTTTTTAACGAGGCAACATCATATGCGTATTCGAAATAATATCCAAGGGGGAGTGTTATGAAATATTATTTAGTGGATATTATTATTATAGAGTAGTGGGGTGGTGTAACCTTCACATTTACCCCTTGTAACATCCTACTTATTATGTAATTAGTAGGGTAGTTGGATAGTCTCATATTGCCTATATAAAGGGCTTGTACATTCCTTCAAAGTAAGATGAAAAATACATATATAATAATATACTCCTCTTATCCCCATATATCCTCTCATCAACTAGTTTCTTTTACATATTGTTTCAACAATATAGTCATTTTTAGACTTTAGTTTTCGGTTCTTTCTCAAAAGGAATTGTTATGTTTTATGAGTTACGAGTTTGTTTAATAAATAAAGTCTATTTTAAACGAGCTATCTAATTTTTAAGGGTCAATTACCCAAGGGGTCTTGAGGAGAATCATAGTGCTATATAGGAACCAAGTGATTCCTCTTTCCTACTTAGAGACCTCAAAATTGACAAATATCATTACTACCCTTTTAGTGTATATAAGAAAAAAAACAGATTCTTCTATCTCCTCCATTACCATTACTCCCTCTCCTCCATTACCATTAATCTCTCCTCCGTTATCAATTTTTCTCTCTCCGCCTTCATTAACTATCATAATTTCCGGCTCCGACCACCAACCACCGCGGACCACCGCCGGATAAAGTACTGAGCATGGAAAAAGTACCGAGCATGAAAAAAGTACTGAGCATAAAGTACTGAGCATGGAAAAGTAATGAGCATAAAGTACTTAGCATGGAAAAAGTACTGAGCATAAAATACTGAGCATGGAAAAAGTACTGAGTATCGAAAAAAGTGCTGAGTATCAGAAAATTTGCTGATTATTCGATTTTTTTTTGTTGAGTCGCTTTACTGAGCATGCTCGTTTGCTCAGTAACTTTGCTGAGTATCGAGAAATTTAATTGAGTTTTTGGGATTTTTGCTGAGTATTAAGTAAAAAACAGTTGAGTTTACGGTATAAAAATGCTAAATAGAAATTAGAGCAATAAATATAACCCAACTTAATTACACCAATTATCTAATTAATCATTTCTTACCATATGATATTTTGAGTATTGAAGAAAAATAATAAATAAAATTACAGTATCATCCTATTATCCTATTTTAACAAGAAAAAGAAAAAATAAAATAAACTATTCTAAAAAAAATACACTTAGAAGTTATAAGCTCATTGTTTAAATGAAAAAAACGCTTTATGTTGATGCTTTTCCATGTGAAGCTCAGCAAATTAACCTACATTTGACCAAGAAAAGGGAAAAAGAAAATTATCCATGAAATATGCTTTCAAGTTTTTATTATGCAATAATTAACTAAATTAAACCATAAATTAATATATTATTACCTGTTTCCAGTGCTTTACAATGTTTTCATCACAAAGGTGAAATGTTTGAGTGGCTGATGAAAGTAGATGATTTTTTTTATATTAAAAAAGAAATAGAAAGTAGACAAATCCACAAGGAACTTCACGTTAGCGGGCTTCCAAATGTATTGTTACTGAGACAAATCAACAAATAGCTTGTGGCATATCTTGTATATTATTTAATCTTCTTACTTGTGGTGGACCAAACTTACAAATGAGTCTGTTCTCTCGCATCTCCCATCAAGATAGAATAAAAATTAAAAAACCATGGATACCCGTAGCGAGTGAATCCGGCCATCGGGTGTTCAAATCCGGCCAGATCTGGTCGGATTTCGTGCTAGATAGGAGCTCCTAAACAGCCATGAACAATGCTCAGCAACGATGGCCATCGCAGCAGTCTGAAGCATTTCGAGCTCCAGGCGGAGAATGGCCCCTCAGTGGCGGCGTAAACTCGCCGGCAAGTCACGAACGGCGGAACAGATATCTCACGAAGTAGCCGCAAATAAACCTTCGGCGACAAGTTGTTTATCCGGTTTGCCATGGCTATGGCTTTATGCAAAGTAAAGTTGTGTCCAGTCTTCTGCGTCGAGTCTTTAAGAGAGAGAAAAAAAGAGAGAAACAGAAAAGAGATGAGAGAGATGACAAATAATTAGGGTTTTAAAATAATTAATTCTGAATAGAATAGTATATATAGGAAATTAAAATACAAAAATGGGTAAGAAGGTAATTGCGAAATTAGGCTTGTAGTGTTAAAATTAGTTTGTGGCCTTTAGTAAGAAGAGGCTAAAGAGCCGGTCTTGTTAGGTCACGAGGTAGTGTTTTCAAGTCCCTTTGGGTAATAATCTCAATTTTTAATGGTTTGCATGTATCTTTTAATAAGTTGTGGGTCTATTTTTTAAAAAATTTGTATGAATTTTATCAAAAGATATCTTTATTACATGGGTTTATTGTTGATAACATTCTTATTAAGTTTTTTAATTTTTTTTATGTATTCAATAATTTATTTTATAAAAAAATGGCTAATGAAATAATTATTTATAGAAAATATCTTTTTTATATTTTTCATACCCTTACTATCCTTATTATTAATATATTTTATTTTAATATAATATTAATTTTTCAATATTAAATAAATAATAAGGTACTTACACCACCACCACCACTACCATAACCACAACTACTATGTATGTAACCACTACTACAACCACCACCACCACCACCTACTACTACTAATTCCATCACACGCGTGCGTCCGTAAATTTTTTTTTTTAAATCTTCATAACTAATTAAAAAAAATCAGAAAATTAAAAAATTTGTATTTATGAATAAAGCAAATTAATATTTACGTCTATGAACTTTTTTTGATTTTTTTAAATTTTTTGGATTTTTTTCGCAGACACGGATTTTCATGTTTTAAACATGGAATTACATGTTTTAAACCGTGAAATAAACATGAAATTACATGTTTAAAACATGAAATTTCGTGTCTGCGAAAAAGAAAATTTAAAAAATCAAAAAATTCAGAAAAATCCGAAAAAAATCTTAGACGTAAATATTAATTTGATTTATCTAAATATATAATTTTTTAACTTTTTTGATTTTTTTTAGAATTAGTTATGACGATTTTAAAAAAAAATTCACGGATGCGCGCGTGTTAATTAGTTTTTGTTTTTTTTTTAAATTTCTTTTTGATTGTTTTAATTGTTAATTATAAAGGTAGTTTGGGATGAGACTGTTTTCAATAAAGTATCTTATTCTAGGTACCTTTTTCTAAATAATTTTTTTAATAGGCATTAATTAACAATTGACTCTTATTACATAGTCTTTTTAAATTAATCATTTTTTTCTCTCTCTAAATATATATTTTTAATATCAAATGGGTCAAACTTCCTTTTTCCAAATGATGTTATAGATTACATTAATTTGTTTTTTTTATAAATTTTCATCTTGGTAATAGAATGTTTATAACTTGATATTTTACGTTATATTTATTTAATTTTTTAAGTTTTTCATTGCGATTTGTGTTACGGAATACGATTTCCAAAAATTGATATTTCGATATACGAAACATTACACGAATTACTCTGAAATCATGTCAATATGTAATTATAAAGTATGATATAAGAAAGACTGAATATTTTAAAATTCTTAGATTCATTAGAAATTGTGTCGGAAACATAATACACAAGGTCAATCCATTTGCATCTAACAATAAACTAAACTATTAGCTCTAAATCTATCAAATCTTCCTTAGCAGCTACCGAAGGAAGTCAAACAAACGAGATCGATGGTATATTCCCATATCTCGTTGTATACACCCATAGAAAAGTACGCCTTTCTCCTTGGCCTCAAATCTATGGGCATTTTGATGCCCTCCTAATGCTTGGCTACCGATAAGTTTGATGAGTTTCTTTCATTATTCATCATAGGATCAAACGAGAACAAAATGCGTGACGTTTGACATATATGTTGAAGTGTGAGGTAAAGTGGATTAAATGGAGCGTGCTTCATAGTCATCATACGATGGAACTGAAATGAAATGCACGGTGACATAAACCTATGATATGGTATGTATTTATAATGTGAGACAAAGTTGAGTTATCTCAAACTCTATAAAGAAAAATTTACACCGGGTTTAAAAAACAACTTATTTTTAGCAAGAAATTAAACCCAAATTTATGAGATTTAATATCATTCTTATCATTTTCAATTATATACGCAATTAATAAATCATTAATGTTATTATTTCTATTTTGACTATTCCACTAAAAAATTTAGACCGTATTTAATAAAATTGTAATAATTAATTTGTATAAAAAAAGACTGATGTGAACTGTGAAGACTTGACGCCAACTACCGCCGCTCCCTACAATCCAAGCATGGAAAACCATCGCAAGAAAACTGCTGGCCACCGAAAAATAGGAGAACAAACAATTGACTAGATGCTTACAGATAGGCCTATGCCGAATGGGGTCAGCCTAGAGCATTTCCCAACCCTACTGACAGCCCAAACGAATAATCGTTTTCCCAAAAGAGCATTCTCCAGTGATTTGTACACCGTGAACGTTAAGCAAAGGGTAAATTCACCAATCCCTCCAGTGGGTAACCTCCAAGAGAAACATCTGGTTGGCACACTGCTGTAACAGGTTTGAATGTAGTTATCCCTGCTATAATTAATACTAACAAAAATAAAGGTAAAAGGATTAATGTTGAGGGAATAGATTATACTTCATTCATCGAAGGTGATGAATTAATTGAGAGTTGTGAGAACCCCCAGGTAGTAAGATCAAAGGAAGAGATTATTGAGGGAATTGAATTATGGAGTGACACTGTGTGGAGATTAGATTACTAGGTATTAAGATGGGTTATAACTATTTGGTTGCTACATTAAGACAAACCTGGAATCCTAAAGGTTTATTCAAACTTGTGGATAGTGGTCATTATTATTTCATGGTTAAGTTCTCTAGCAAGGGGGACTTGAATTTTGCTTTAGGAGGGGGTCCATGGATGATACATGATCATTATTTGGTTGTCAAAGAATGGACACATGAGTTCAAACCGCATGAAACACTGGTTACTACTACCACAACACGGGTGAGAATTTCGTACGTGTGTATGCAAAATTATACATCACAGATTATTTAGGAAAATAGGAGATACTATTGTCAAAACGGTGCGTAGCGATCCGCTAAGAAAAAACAAGAAGCGAGGAAACTATGTGAGGTTAGCTGTTGAAATTGATCTTGATAAACCTTTAGTTCTTAATATACATATAGGAGGAGAGATGTGTAAAGTCAAGTACGAAGGTCTACATATGATTTCTTTTGAATGTGGACGATTTGAACACCAGTAGGACCAGTGTAATTTAAATGGTCCCCAACAGAAGATATCTGAGGAATATACAAGATCTCGGGCTGAAATAGGGACTATTCATAGAAGTGTGGCGGAAAAGTTAGAGGAACAAACATTATTTAGGGAATGGTTGTTGGTTCAAAGGGGAGGAGGTAGACCGGGTTTGTGCAAACAAAACAAGAATGGGTCTAATAGCGCTAAGAGTGGGTATAAAAATGGCCTAGGTTCGACATTCAAATCACTTTTAATCGAGGATTATGGGGATAGTGCTTCGGAAGGGAAATACAATAATTCGTTACAATTTAAGGAGGTTAAAAAGTCCGTCGCACCAACGCTTATGGGAAAACAATAGACTAAGGTGAAGAAAAATAAATGGGTAAATTTAGGCCATATGGTTATGGTTGCAACTGAATTCGAGAAAGAAAAAAAGACTAGAGGCAATAGTGGGGACCGAGAAGAATTCAATTATTGAGTTAGTAGCTAGTCAGATTTGCTTTAGGGCATGGGAAAAATGATTCAAGGAGCCAAGTCAGAACAACAAAGTTTGAGCAGACATGAAGAGTGCGTAGGGACCAATTTGCAATTAAATGAAAATATAGGGGACGGTATTGTATATGGTCAGGAGCCTAAAACTATTAGTACTACTAGGGATACAGTGAACTAATTAAGGGGAGAAAATAAAGGTAACTCCGGTGGGTAAAAGGAAAATATTATAAAGGACTTAGCGGATCATACTGTATATTTTGAAGAACAAAGAAGCAACTCTCGACGATATGACAACCATAGTCATGGACCTGGGGCCATGTGCATAGGTCCAACCTTCACAAATAAAACATAGTGTGAAGGAATGAGTGAGGAGGACCGAGAGGTCAGCCAAGTACCTGAGACACCAGATTTGGGCGAAGGGCAATGTGATAACAGACAAGAGGTGACCAGGGATTCCATCGGCATAATCACGGTCCACGGAGTCCTGAGAAATGCCTGGTATAATCTTTACTCATTAATTTTAGTTTACTAATGTGTACGTCTTTAAATTATACATAGTGGTGGAATAAATCAAACCATCCATTGAATATATTAATTTGAAATTGTCACGGAGCTGTTGCCGATTTAGACACGTAGTTCATGACTTGATGCGAGTACATAAAGTTTGTCTCGCCATAATAGTGGAACCAGAAACTAGTGGTGCGAAGGAAAATGACATCATTAGGAGTTTGGGTAAATTGAACTCGACGAGAATGGAAGCTGAAACTTATAAATAAGGTATATGGATAATTTGGGATGACACAGATATTGATATTAAAGTATGGCCAGTGAGTCGGCAGGTGATTAATATTTAAGTTACCAAGTGGGACTGCTAACCATGGATTTTCTCGGCTATCTATACGAGACCTTGTATTGCGGATCGTGATGAATTATGGGTAGCTATGAAAGAGGTTTTCAAGGACTTGGGTTCCGTGGTTAATGGGTGGACGTTCTCATTTATTCCTATTGTTAATTATATATATAATTTCGTGGGATTAAATATTGCCCTAGTATAATAGCTCTACGTTAAAATAGATTTCTAAGAACTATATTAGGTCAACTTAACACACTAAAGGCCTCTGTTTGAATGCGGGCAAAGCCAAATTTTTGCTTTGCCTTTATTTGATGTAAAAACATAGATATTTTTATTTTTCTTATCTTAGTTTTATATAGAATGTAAAACTAATAGTTGTTTTAGTGGTTATAATATCGTGTAGTGACAAGACGGTCCTAACTAGAGAGTTTTGTAAGAACAAGATAAAAATTAAGGTCTCGTAATGTAGTTGGTTATCACGCCGGTCTAACACACTAAAGGTCTCCGGTTTAAACTCGGGAAAAGACAGATATTTTGTTTATCTTTCTTTGATGGGGAAATGGAGATATTTTTCATTTTTTCTATAGTTAACTATATAGATACTAGATAGTGTCGACATCAAATCTTGTCCGAGTATAATGGCTCTACGGTATATAGTTTATATTGAGAACTATAATTCGTTAGATTAACACACTAAAGGTATTTTGTTTGGATGCAGGCAAAGCCAAATTTCTTTTTCTTTCTTTGATGTAAAAATTCATATATTTCTAATTTCTTCATCTTAGTTTTATAGAGAACTTAATATCAATAGTTGTTTTAGTGGTTAGTGTACTGTTATTGACTAGAAGATCTTGACTAGACAACTTTGTAAGAACAAGACAAAAACCATAGTTTCGTGGTGTAGTTGGTTATCATGTCAGTCAAACACACTCAAGGCCTCCGGTTATAATCGGGTGAAGCCAAATATTTGGTTTATCTTACTTTGATGGGAATATCAAGTTCTTTATCATTTTTTTATCGCTAACTATATAAATAATATCGTGGGATCAAATCTTGCTCGGGTATAATGGCTCTATGGTAAAATAGATCCTACGAGAATTGTATGACCACACTAAAGGCCTCTGGGTTGAATGCGGGCAAAACCAAGTTTTTTATTTTTCTTTCTTTGATGTAAGCGTATAAATATTTTTTTTTCTTATCTTAGTTTTATGAAGAATGTAAAATCAATAGTTGTTTATTATAGTACTTTGTAGTGACCAGAAAGTCCTGACTAGAATGTTAATTTAAAACAAGAGAAACATAAGGTTTCGTGGTGTAGTTGGTTATCACGTTAGTCTAACACACTGAAGGTCTCCGGTTCAAACCCGGGCGAAGCCAAATATTTGGTTTTGCTTTCTTTGATGGGGAAATGGAGAACTTCTTAATTTTTTGTATTTTGAAAGTTATAGTTATTAAGTAAAAGTTCATTCTCAGGGTCCGAAGTGGCTCTCATATGTATTAAAAAAAATACAAGCATACACAAGGTTTTGTGGTGTAGATAGTTATCATGCTAGTCCAACACACTGAAGGTATTATGTTCGAAGCCAAAGATTTAACTTTGACGGAAAAATTGAGAACTTTCTCATTATTTCAATCGTTAAAAAATATAGATCATGTCGTGGGATCGAATCTTGCCCAGGAATAATGGCTCTCCGGTAAAATAGATTATACGAGAACTACATTACGAGAGTGTTTGTTTGCACTTAATGAGATCTTAAGTTGGCTCATTAAAATACTGGATTAATAAGACCAATTGTTTTTCTTGACCCACTTAAATCTAAATGTCTCTTAATTGGGTGATTGACCTATAGGGTCTAGAAGACCAATTTCATGGCCTACAGGAACCTTGTGGTTAGATTCTTTGTCTAAGAGGCCACCACCCGTTCTTATGGCCCATGCATTTTTCACATACACCCCATTCGAAAGTACACACAACCCAATCATTTTTCTATGGTAATCTATCTAAATAGTGGACACAACCCATTCATTTTTCACACACAAGTTCAAAATCTGATACATTGAATAATCACTAGGAAACTTATCATAAAACATTCGCTCAGTCTAGATATCTCACAAGGGGTAGGGGGATGGGGCTTACCCAGGGGTGCCACACAAATTCTTCGCACCATTACCCCAGGTGTATGTGAGATCTTGGAATGCTTCTTCCCTTTCTTTCGCGGGAAAATTGGAACTTATTAGATAAGTTCTTTAAGGCGCTGTTTGATTTTGGTTCACTAATTTCCCTGTTTTGGTTTGTGTTTGTGATTGTGTTATTAGTATTTTTCATAATTTTTGTTGGGATAAGAAGCCACTGCAAGTTAAATGGAGCAAAATTTATGTTTAGAAAGAGGATGGTGGTCTTGGGCTGAAACATTTGGGTGCTTAGAACAAATCATTTTTTATGAAGATGCTTTGGAAGATTGTTGATAAGAATCACTTTCTTTGGATCAAATGGATTCATAGAGAGTATATTCAAAATGTAAAATTCTGGGAGTGACAACCAAGGAAGGTGGCCTCTCCTCTTTTGAAGAATATTTGGAGTTTAAGAAGGTGATTCGAGGATCGATTCGTGTTGAGGGTAGAGAATGTATTTTTGAAAGATGATTCTCCTTGGTGTATAGTCATCCTACTATACGGTATCTAGCGCAAGCCTTTATGCTTTATATAAGAAACCTTATAACTTGTTTCGTCGCCAAGCTTCTGTGAAGTCTTGGGCTAATATTATTTGGGATTTTTATTTCACTCCTAAACATGTCATTGTAGTTTGGATGGCATTAAAGGAGAGGCTCAAGACTAGAGATCGTATGAATTATTTGGAGCAAGATCCGCTTTGTGCTTTATGTGGTGAAGATTTTGAATCTAATAAGTATTTTACTTTGATTTTGTTTATGCGAGAGATATTTGGGATGAGATAAACAAGTGGTTGGAAATCAATAAGGAGATAAATACTCTTTTGAGCGATTTATAACTAGAGAATTGGAGGAGAAAAACGTGTAGGGTAGTTTTTAGAGCCACTGTTTATAGCATATGGAGGAAAAGGAATTGTCTTGCCATGAGAGGTGATGCAACTTCTTGGGTACGACAACTGTTAATAGTATGAGATAGTTGCTTTTTCTTTGTTTTTTTGTTACGTGGTTGGTCCGGGCCAGTTTGAATTTTCAGGGAGGGTTCGAGTCTTGTACCTCTTGCTTCACACCCGTTAGGGAGGGGAACGAGTCTTGTACCTCCCTTTAAGTGTTGAAAAAATAGAAAGGCCCTAGCCAATTAAGCTAAGCCAACTGGTTTGCTTTTACTTTGTTGTTACTACCTTTAATTTTCGGAATTAGGTAGGTGACTTCTTGTATAATATATTGATTTTCATTTTTAAAATAACCTTTACCCAACCAAAAAGAATAAGAATCAACCCTCCAACTGAAGAAAAAAAAAAAAAAAAAGCAAACTTGGATCTGTTTCTCTATACCTTTTTCATCTTCTTTTACAAAATGATCAATTTCTCAAAAGGATATAATATCGGTCACAAGTGACGAATTTAGAAGTAGAAGAGCATAAAGAATTTCTGAAGGTGGAAATAAACTCCTCATCAAGCAATGCTTTTGTTGATTTTCTACGAAAGTAAATTAAAGATATCCTTATATTCAGAAGCAAGCAAGGCATACATAACAACCCCTCTTAGGCTTCTTGTCTATAAATACAAAGCAACTTCAATTGTCTTATGAAAAATCAAACCTTATTCTTCTTCTCTTCACAAAACAATGCCTCCCAATTTTGAGTCTGATCCTACTATGAGCACAGGAGAGAAGCAAAAACAAATGGATCATGAGATCAGAGAAATGGTGTCCGCTCTCACTAATCGCCTTTCCAATCTCCAAAGATCTGGCCATCGTGATAATGAGGATGATGATGGTGTAAGAGTCATCACACTTGCCGGAAGTAACATTGGCGCCACCATGCGTGGTGGTGAGATGGAACCAACCCCGGACCCAGAACATGATCATGAAGCTTTTCTTACATATGTCAACAATAATTTTCAAGCCATTAACAATTCAATCATGCTTGGTGGAGAGTACAATGCTAATGATCCAGGCGTTCACTTAGACATTTCTGATTATATAGAAGACGATGCTCATACTAGGGAAGCCAAGAAAGGGAAGAGAAAAGGGAGAGGAAATTCCAAAAGCCATAATCACCAAGCTGAACATTCGGACTATGTTGACGCATTGGATGATGCTGATGCAAATCATATCAGAACAAATCGTTAAACCAGAATAATTTCTCATATGGAGCGTGTGCAGTGACACAATTTGTTGGCTCTCGATTGTTACATTATTAGATATATATATGATAAATAAGGCGCTTGTGTTCAACAAAATTAAGTCGAGTTTGACAATGAAGTCATATGTGTGATGTGTGTCGTTTTTAAGTAATTCAAATGAAATCCCAATTTTTTTTACCTAGAGTTGCAATGTGGTTAAAAAATCAACATTTTTGAACAAAAAGAAAAGGTTCAAAAATCAACTTAAATATACTTTCTGTCTTTCATAATATTTGTCCACTTATTAAAAATATAGTTTCAAAATGTTTGTCCACTTAAAATATCAAAATACTTTTCCTCCTTTTTCCACTATTACCCTCATTAAAAAATTAGAATTTATATTTTCAATGCACATTTACTTGATCTCTCTATGTTGTTTTTCAAAATCAATTCACTTGAGTTTTTAGCTCTTCTATGATTATTTACTTGATCTTATTATCCCGTCTTTTTGATGAAGACAAAGGGGGAGAAATATGTGCACTAAAACTTTCAAAATTGCACTTCTTAATACTCACAAATGCATTTCATATCTTATATTCATTTTTACTTAAATGCTTATTGTGAGGGGGAGCTAAATTTGATAAGAGCTTATACTTTCATATCATTCCTAAGGTGTTTTAGTGAAGGATTTGTCATCATCAAAAAGGGGGAGATTGTTGGCATATAGCCTCCCTTAATAGGTTGTTTTAATGTGACAAATCCTCTATTGTTTAGTGTGCTAATTTCACTTTATTATCTTGCACTCTAATTCATCAAAAAGCACAATTGACATCATTTAGATCAAATCTTTATTGTTATATCTCAAGAAACTAATTCTCTTACAAATGCTATTAACTTTATCTTTGTGTACATTGAGAATTAGCTTTAGTGATCAACTACAAAGTTTATAAGAATGATGTTCTCTACAACTCTCGTGAAGAAGGTTTTCCAATCCGAGCATCATAGTAAAAGATATACTCACTAGAAGGTGTCTTAAACCTTTGGTGCGGTACACCGGAGTACACCTGCGGTACACCGCAGAGCCACGGACCAGAGACGCGGTGCATAGGCTAGTCCGACCAGTAAGCTAAGAAAGTGTGCGGTACACCGGACTGAAGCGCGGTACACCGGAGTAAGGCACGGACCAGGAGCACGGTGCATGGGGTAGCCCGTCAGTATGCTATGAAATCAACACGTTGAGTTGTGCGGTACACCGCACCATATCCGCGGTACACCGCGAGTAAGGTTTTCCTGCAGCAAAATGAAGACAAAAGCAATAGATCCGTTGGAGATATTAATATATCCGTTGGAGACAAATCATATGACCGTTGGGAGCATTTTGCAGCTATAAATTGAAGGTCTTTCAAGGCTACAACTACACCTTCAACCCATATACACTTAGGGGCTTAATTGTTATCATCCAAGAAGGTGTCAAGAGCTATAATTGTCATATCTACTCATTCAAGGAGTAAATCAAAGGAGCTTCAAAGTTATTATCAACTCAAGAGAAGTATTAAGCTTATAGTTATATCATCTCTTTAGGAGTTCATTAGCAAAGTAGTTTCACCCCTTAAACACTTTGTATTTATCCTCTTAAGTCTAGTTCTTGTAATAGATAGATTAAGAGAGAATTTGAGTATCGGTAGTATGCTCGGTGTCCTTGTGTTGAGATAGCACAAGTGTTTGAGTATCGGGAGTATACTCGGTGTCCTTGTGTTGCGATAGCACAAGTGTTTGTCCTTCGTGTTATCGAAGAGGTTGTAAGGGTTATTGTGTTCTCGACCCGGTTAAGAGAGACACGGGAGCTTAGTGAAAAGCTTGAAATCCTAAGGAGGATTCCTTAGGTAGTGGATGTAGGGAAACCGAACCACTATAAATCGCGTGTATCTTTCTATCCCTACTCTATTTACTTTCCGCACTTTATATGTTTGATAATATGCCTACATGAATATGCTAGTATGAATATTGTGATATTGTTTATCTTGTTTATCTAACTTAGATCATCTAGCATAGTAAGAGAATAGAAACTCAACTTACTTGTTTAGCTTATATATCGAACCTTTACTTATCCTTTGCATGATCCCATAAGTTGTTTGATATATTAGTTGACTTAGAGTTTTTCTCTAAAACATATACTTGTCCAAAAGATTTTTTAATTAGGCATTAATCTTATTAGTAATCCTATTCACCCCCCCTCTAGGACTTTCAATTGGTATCAGAGCCTAACTCTACGTGAATAGCTTAATCGTTAGTAGAGTAAACGATTTGGAATTTAATCTTTTGGAAGTGTTGTTTTCTACACAACCTCCATTTTCTTGTAGGTGATCGTTACTTTGCTTGGAGGAAACAAATGGAAGAATTAATATACGAAAGAACGCTAAAATCTCGAAAAAGGAAAATCCGGTGACTTCTTTTCTTTATCTCGTATATTACTTTGCGTTCCTCCTTATGGCTTGTGCTTATAATTATGAATTTGTTGTGATTTGATTAGTTGTGTTTATCATGTTTTATCTTGGGATATTATCTTGTGATACTAATCATTGTTTTAAATGTTATTAGTGTTATTGCATCTAATTCTCATGAATGATGTTCTTGCACTTTAGCTCTTAGAATTTTGGTAATTGCATTTTAGTCCCCAAAATTTTCAAAATTTCACTTTGACCCCTCATAGTCATTATATTCTCCAAAGTGTCATAGTTTGGACTTCATAATCTTTCACATGTAATATTTGCCAATTTTAGTTCATATTTTTGAAAAATTGCATTTTTAGTCCCTACTATGTAAAATTGCTTTTTAGTCCCTCAACGTTTATAAATTGCACTTTTTATTCTTACTAGTTTTTATATCTTTCAAAAGTGCCTATTGATTGGTAAAAAGAAAAAAAAAAGATCAAAGATATTAGTTTACACTTTCAAATCTTAATTTATCTTTGATCACAAATTTGCATTTTCATATGGGTGGGTTTTTTAACGAAATTGCTTTTCAAAATATTTTTCCGTTAATCTTTTGCATTTCCCATAGCATTTCAAAAATGTTTTTATGCATAGAATTATGGGAAATTAATCCATTATTGGTCATTAACTCATTTGCATGAATTTGTTTAGCCTTGCTATCTATATGTTGTGCTTCATGTTGTGCTTATATGGTTTATTCCCTATTGTGCAAATATCTTGTATGACTTGACCTTTTCATACTTAAAATTGCTTAACTTTGATTTTGGGTCTTTTCGTATTTTTTAGAATATATAGGGGTATTTGTGAAATAAATCGTTTTATTTGTTTTCGTGATTTCCATGTTGAATCTTTTCAAAACAAAAGCGTTTTTAGTTGTTTTAAAAATATTTCTAAACGATTGGGGAGTTTTCGAATTAATTTCGGGTGTTTATGCAATTTGCTTATTTTCTAAATCTCTCTTCTTACCCTTTTAGTCGAGCAGTTGTGCGGTGCACCGCAACAATGGTCCGGTACACCGCGATTTGGGGTTTATTGTTCTATCTTGCATTATGGTCCCTATTGGTTGAAAATATTGCATTGTGATCCCTATAGGTTGAAAAATATTAATTTAAGATCCCTATAGTTTGAACAAATTGCATTTTGCTTTCTTATGCTTGAATATTAGACCTTGGTCCCTATTGTCTTGAGAAAGTTTACTTAGGTCCTTGAAGGTTTTCAAAATTGCAATTAGTCCCTAAACATTTGAAAAATGCATTTTGACCCCCATACTTTTCAAAGTTTAAATTTTACCCCTAGATTTCTTAAAATCGGTTTCAAATTATTCTTTGGGTGTTTTTTCTTCATATTATCCTACTTGGTCATTATTGTGGTTGTTTTGGATTTTTAGTTGTTTATGCTTTGAATGCTTATGAATCCATGTTTTGGATATTTAGGATTTTATTGCTACTTGGTTAAATTTGGATGATTGGTTTAAGATGCTATGTGTTCAACTTGGATAATTGGTTTTGTATGCGTTGTTGAATGTTAGTTGCTTAAATTTTATGCTTCGGATATTATTCAAATGTGTTAATGTTGCTAACATTTTCCTTGATGATATAGGTACTATTGCATCTTTCATCCTTGATCTTATTCTATATTGTTTTATAGTCCCTTTAGTTTGTTCAAATTAATCTTTGTTCTTCAAATGGTTGAAAATTGCATTTAGGTCCTTTGAAGTTTTTTTTTTATTTTTAAAATTGCGTTTAGTCCCTAAACTTTTGGAAAATACATCTTGACCCTTTTGCTTTTCAAAAATGACAATTTACCCCATGATTTCTTAAAATTGATTCAAATATTCTTATTGGTAAAAAGGGGAGAAATTATTGGTCAAACTTTTCAAAATTGAAACAAACACTCTATGCATTTCGTGAGGGGGAGTTTTTAGTAAATTATCTTTTAAAAACTAAAATGCTTGATTAATCGTTTGCACTAATCGTTTATCTTATAATTGCACTAATCGTTTGCGTTGTTAGAGAGCTTATAAGATGAAAACCTATCGATCAAGAAGTTGGTAAAATGTCTCCATCCCTTATCTTTTTCATGCTTTGCAAATGTTAATCTTCATGGATTTCAAAATTAAAATGTTTTAAAAGCTTTTAACCCTTGATCTCTCTATGTTGTTTTTCAAAATCTATTCACTTGAGTTTTTAGCTCTTCTATGATTATTTACTTGATCTTATTATCCCGTCTTTTTGATGAAGACAAAGGGGGAGAAATATGTGCACTAAAACTTTCAAAATTGCACTTCTTAATACTCACAAATGCATTTCATATCTTATATTCATTTTTACTTAAATGCTTATTGTGAGGGGGAGCTAAATTTGATAAGAGCTTATACTTTCATATCATTCCTAAGGTGTTTTAGTGAAGGATTTGTCATCATCAAAAAGGGGGAGATTGTTGGCATATAGCCTCCCTTAATAGGTTGTTTTAATGTGACAAATCCTCTATTGTTTAGTGTGCTAATTTCACTTTATTATCTTGCACTCTAATTCATCAAAAAGCACAATTGACATCATTTAGATCAAATCTTTATTGTTATATCTCAAGAAACTAATTCTCTTACAAATGCTATTAACTTTATCTTTGTGTACATTGAGAATTAGCTTTAGTGATCAACTACAAAGTTTATAAGAATGATGTTCTCTACAACTCTCGTGAAGAAGGTTTTCCAATCCGAGCATCATAGTAAAAGATATACTCACTAGAAGGTGTCTTAAACCTTTGGTGCGGTACACCGGAGTACACCTGCGGTACACCGCAGAGCCACGGACCAGAGACGCGGTGCATAGGCTAGTCCGACCAGTAAGCTAAGAAAGTGTGCGGTACACCGGACTGAAGCGCGGTACACCGGAGTAAGGCACGGACCAGGAGCACGGTGCATGGGGTAGCCCGTCAGTATGCTATGAAATCAACACGTTGAGTTGTGCGGTACACCGCACCATATCCGCGGTACACCGCGAGTAAGGTTTTCCTGCAGCAAAATGAAGACAAAAGCAATAGATCCGTTGGAGATATTAATATATCCGTTGGAGACAAATCATATGACCGTTGGGAGCATTTTGCAGCTATAAATTGAAGGTCTTTCAAGGCTACAACTACACCTTCAACCCATATACACTTAGGGGCTTAATTGTTATCATCCAAGAAGGTGTCAAGAGCTATAATTGTCATATCTACTCATTCAAGGAGTAAATCAAAGGAGCTTCAAAGTTATTATCAACTCAAGAGAAGTATTAAGCTTATAGTTATATCATCTCTTTAGGAGTTCATTAGCAAAGTAGTTTCACCCCTTAAACACTTTGTATTTATCCTCTTAAGTCTAGTTCTTGTAATAGATAGATTAAGAGAGAATTTGAGTATCGGTAGTATGCTCGGTGTCCTTGTGTTGAGATAGCACAAGTGTTTGAGTATCGGGAGTATACTCGGTGTCCTTGTGTTGCGATAGCACAAGTGTTTGTCCTTCGTGTTATCGAAGAGGTTGTAAGGGTTATTGTGTTCTCGACCCGGTTAAGAGAGACACGGGAGCTTAGTGAAAAGCTTGAAATCCTAAGGAGGCTTCCTTAGGTAGTGGATGTAGGGAAACCGAACCACTATAAATCGCGTGTATCTTTCTATCCCTACTCTATTTACTTTCCGCACTTTATATGTTTGATAATATGCCTACATGAATATGCTAGTATGAATATTGTGATATTGTTTATCTTGTTTATCTAACTTAGATCATCTAGCATAGTAAGAGAATAGAAACTCAACTTACTTGTTTAGCTTATATATCGAACCTTTACTTATCCTTTGCATGATCCCATAAGTTGTTTGATATATTAGTTGACTTAGAGTTTTTCTCTAAAACATATACTTGTCCAAAAGATTTTTTAATTAGGCATTAATCTTATTAGTAATCCTATTCACCCCCCCTCTAGGACTTTCAATACACGCACCTAAGTCGCACAATGCTGACTGGTCCATCCTTCACCAATGGGAATAGAAATCATAAAATTCCCAGGATCTTTTAACTTTGGTGCCAACTTGTTTTGACATGTGACGCTACACTCGTCAGGCAAACCAACCAATTCCTCTTCTTCATACTTACGCTTGTTGGAAAGAATATCTTCATAAACTTTAGATACTTAAGCATTCTTTGGATGGATTTCACAAATAGTATGTTAATCTATAGCTTACAGACCATGTCCATTAACTTCTTGAACTCTTGATCATTCTTCTTCTTTTGGACACGAGAGGGGAATGGGGTGGAGGACGAGTCTTGTTCACCACTAAGTCTTTCTTTTTTTGTTTCTCCGGTTCTTTCTTGACCTTACCATTATTAGTATTTACCAGCTAACTACCTTTCCAATAGTATTTTCAACCCCCTTCTTTAATTGGGGTTAGTTCTTTTTCTTTCTCTTTCTCAAAGACTAAGGGTGGAAGTAGTTGTTTCCTACTCCTTAGTCAAATCTCCTTACACGCTTCATCTTATTTTGGATTTACATTATTGCTCAAAATTTGACCTTGAGTTCGGGCTTGTAAGTGATTAGATATCTATGACACTTGAATTTCTAGCAACTTTAAGTCAACAGATTATTCATTTAGCCTTGTTTGATTACCTTCAAATTCTCTCTCGTCATCTTTAAGATGCAACTGACGTTTTTTGAATCTCACTCATGGAGGTTTCTTGAGAGGAAGGAGAAGGAGGGCTACTTGTTGCATGAAAGTTTTTGCATATATGGAATGTATGCGGGTTACGATGGAGCTTAAACTCCATAGCTCAGACACCCTTGGTAGAATGGTTGAGGTAGAGCTTGATAAACATTCTCTTGAGGTTGATAAGCGACCCTTATTTAATTCTATAGTTGGAAACCTAAATGGTTTTGATTCCCTTGAGCATAAATTGGACCATTCGAATGATAGGCCCTACGGTTCTATATTAAAGAAACCGATGTTGGATTATTTGCACAATTTTTTCAGCAATGACCACTCATACCACAACTCAAACAATTGTACGTCTTGTTAACAATGTTGACTTAGGCTTTCTTTCTCTTAAAACCCTTTTCCAAAGATAGAGATATTTGCTTCATTTGCTTATTCAAACTAGAGAACACCGCCTCTATGGCAACACTACTCTCTATTTTGTACCTATCCTTAGAAAGTAGCTCTCAATGATAGCTAGTTTTGCTCGGTCTTGATAATCTTCTCCATACCAATCTTGGCTTTCTTTTGGATCCACCAAAATGAAACCCCACCACCAAGGTTATCTACTCTCAATTTAGTCTCTGAGTTGAGTCCCTTGTAAAACATGGATCATTGTAATGCTTGTGTGTATCCATGTAAAGGACATTTTGTCAACTTCCTTTGGAATCTAGACCATGCTTCGCCAATATTTTCTCTATACTCTTGTAAGAGATTTGAAAGATCCAATTTATCCAACAATCACATACTCATAGGATAAAATCTATTAAGGGACCTTGTTTGGAGTACGTCCTAGTTTGGGATAGAATTAGGGTGTTAACTATCAAACCAATCACTTGCACTTTTGATCAATAAGAATTGGAACATGAAGTAGTACATATGTACTCTTCTTACCCCTCAATAAAGTAGGAATAACACATTTTCAGGAAATCATGTATAGCATGGACAAGATCTTGGTGTGCAGCGCCACTATAATTCTCGTAGTTCAAGAATTGACTTAGCACATGAATCAGACAACTTGAATAGCTGGAGGAAGACTCCCTGTGGGTTGCACTCAAAGTGACACCTGAGGCTTTGTTCTCGCTGTTCATTCTATTGACCGGACATCTAAATAATTTGAAATAGACAAAAACAAAAAGCAAAATGGAAAATGGAACTACTAATACTACTACACTAAGGTAGAGCACAAAACTAATTATGTAGTCACCGACAACGGCACCTAAAACTTGCGTCTACCAAGGTGTGATAAAATGATGATGGAAAAGTGCACACTCGAGAGAACATATATAAACTTTCCATAAATGTACGGATCTTTTGCAAGTAATAAGTAAGTAAACAAAGTATCGATCTAAAGGACTACGAAATTTAATTTGAAGATAGTGTAATGATGAGTATACTAGAAAGAGTTTCTAAAATAATATACGAAAGATAAAAGATATTTGTTTGATTTTGTTTTATAACTAAAATGAAATTAGGGTTCCTTAACTAAGAATTAAACTAAATACAATAAAGTAAATATCAAAGGAGAAAGATATGGGAGAGTAGATCGAGAACAAGCAAGTAATCCCCACTAGCCTTGATCTTACATTTTACAGTTTAAGGGAAATTGTTTACATATGCATTAGCCGAGATTCTGAATTCCTCCTAACTCCTATTCAAGTAGCTTTGGGTGCAACCTCAACACTATTAGGGGGATTGGGTAAGGGAACCTTATACAATTATTGTTGTTTATATCTTACCCTATAGACTATCTAGTTAGGCAAGCTCGTCAGGATTACTATCGCACACTAAACGGCTATGTATCGTTAAATAATTGAACCCCCGTCAGGGTGATAGTACTAATTACTAAAGGGATAGTCCGATACTTGCGCATAGAAAAGACTACAAGACTAAGGCAAGTATATAATCCAAAGCAGTCACAGACACAATTCATTTAAATATGTAATTTCACAAATTCAGTAAAAGCATTGAATAAGTTTAGGGTTCATACACAAATGATGTTCTCCAGCTAAATAGAATTACATATTGAAATAATAAAAAATAGAAATTAATAATATCATCTTCATGTTCAAAAGAAAAAACAAAATAAGAACTCTACTAATTGCTGGAAAATGATGAACTGATAGGTTGGAATGGCATTAGCCGCTTCCTAGACTCCTTTTCTTTTTCTCTCTTTCTACAGGCGTTTCTAACTTGTAATTATGCATTCAACCCTTATCTAATGTTCAATTCTGTTATATATAGGACCAGAGAGCGTTTTACGGGTTATGGGCTTGTATTAAGTGACAAAGTTCAACCTAAAAACGTTTTGCTTAAGTGTAAACTGGTTCAAGTCGCGACAATGACAATTAGCATATCTTTCTTTATTTAGCTCCAAATCACAAACCGTCAAATCCTACGCATTACTGACATTCAAATACTAGTTGAATTTCCAAGTGTTTTTCCAAAATCATTGTCAATCTTGCATAGTACTTGATCAATGAATATTCTAAATCTGGCTGGCACAAACTTTTACTTTCTAATCGTGGTCGTATCTTCCTTTTTTCGCCATATCCAAGGGGTAATCTCTATTTATTCACTTCTTATCGTCATCTCAGAGTGTCCTAGTTTCCAAGTATCTAAGAGTTACACAATTAACACATAAATTACGCACACAATCTCTAGAACTAGCATATATATCAAAACTATATAAGAAAGTGTAAAACATCAATATATAGGAAAAAATACCTCAACTAATCACTAAATACCCCTGAAATGATATCTCACGACTAGGTTATTTTATCACATAAATGGATACATCGGAACAATAGTATGCCTTGAGGATAAAGTTAATAAAGACAACGTGAAGGCACGATAGGATTTGGTGGATCTGGGCATTTGAGAGAATTTTGGTTGTATACATATATAAGGGGTAGGGTGGTGCAACCAAAAACAAAGTATGTGATGGGTTTGAATAAACAAGAAGATTTTCTAGTATGGTTGAAGGCCAAAAAGTTTACCGATGGTTTTTGCATCAAATTTGAGAAATAATGTTTTAATAGATGTTGGGAGGATCATCGGAATAAAATCTCAGTTGTCACATCGTGATGTAGTTCGTTTTATTTACTTTTATGCCAAGATTAATTGAGCATAAAGCGGTAAACGATGCCATATTGGGGGTTTGTTTTGTATGATTTGTAAATGCAATTTGTGTATGCATGGACTAAAAAAAGAAAAAAGATGTTGTTCTGATGTGCCGTCTCGAGATAATATTTTCATCGGTTCTTTTCGATATAAATTCATATGGTCGTACACTTGTACATAGAAACAATTCTTGATGGATCGATACAGATGCACTAGATGTACCAATTCAAGCATTATTTGAAACATATAAAAGGATTACATACGAAATGTGGCAAGGACAAAGGGTTTGATAGCCAAGGGTTAAGTTATTAAAGGGACTTTGACTTATTTATCACATTATCTCAAAAATGGAAAGACCAAGTTTAAAGATCATGGTAGGTATGCGCACCCGTTACCAGAACCAAGAGAGATGTTGATTTTTAGAAGTCAATGTCACCTAGTGGAAAAAAAGAGTTACATTTATCTTCCACATACTGACATGTATATGCTTACTCGGTGGATTATAAAAATTGCGAAAAGATTCAGGTTTATATAGAGTAAGTAATTTATGCATATAAAATCATCGTTACTTTCTTTTTCATATGGCTCGTGTAACAAAAAGATGTTGTATTTCAAGGAACATAAGGTGATGCTAGATGGTCATGTAGATGTGAATTTTTTTTATCATAGAGGATTTAACCACATGTTCTTAGAGAAGGTAAAACACATTTCTATATCATAACAATAATCAAGATAAAGAATTTCACAATTTTGTTCAATGATAGGTGTTCAACATGAAAATTACGGACAATCCAATTGTAACCGCAGAATTCTAGCTTGTGCTTAACGCTTCGAAACCGTACCATGTGGAGATAATCTTCTTCTCATTAATGGGGTGAAATTGATCTCACGTGAGAAAGGGAAAAAATAAGTCACTACAAATTACGATATTTTTTGTTATGCCAAGGGCGCCTGTTGGTATGGTGAATTAATTAAAATCTTCAAGGTAAATATCGAAAATGAATGTTCACCATCAGTTCAATCTAGAAATAAGTCTCATTTCACCATTAGGGAGAATCCACTTATAACCTGCCTGTCTATTGTATTAGTTAATTGTCGTCAGTCTTTATCTATTTCATGAAGAATGGAAGCCAAACGACGGGGCCGAGAATTCTGTGATCGATCCGAAAAACCACTGCTAGATATTCAATAACGGTATTTGAGTACAAGTGGTATAACACCAAAAAAGAAAAAATTTGCAACGAATACGGTGTGACCAAAATCGATACTAGCTCATTCTGGTAAAAAGATAACCCTACATTCGATCCAATCGAGTACAGAAAGTGTCTAGATTGGTGATTTGGGATCACGACGTGTTGTGTGGAAAGTTATTTGGGAAGTATGCGATCGACATGGGTAAATTGTAGATTTATGGGGTGTCGAGTCAGCACTTAATGCATCTAAAACGGTACCGACTGTGAATGACACCACATAGATACATGGGTTATGCATGAATAATGGAGAATACATCGAATTCGATCAAGAGAGATTAAAATACGGTCCTACTACTAAAGATGATGAGTAAGAGTCAGACAATATTTGGGAAGAGTACGCAGCTGAGGGTGAAAATGTTGATGTCCACCAGACCAAGCACACAGACAACGTTATAGACCTTGAGAGGAACTAATACAAAATAAACTAGTTTTACATATTACATTGTATTAAGCATGCTAGTATAACATTGGGTTGATTAGCCAATTCAGTGTATTTTGTTACTTATATAGTATTTTATCATCGTGTATAAGTTCTGTTTAATAGGTGTAAAAAAACTGTAAATTAAATAGTTTTTTTGACAAACTTTTAGCGACTATCATTTGATTGCTAGAGGTTAATTATAATTAAAAATTATAAACCAGCCGAATCTCAATCAGTAAATGTACATTGTTCTTAACCGACCATACATGTGGTCGGTAAAGGCGTCTGATGTTTAATAGCCGCTCTTTCTTCGACAGCCGTAGTTTTAGCCCTCTAACGACCAACTACTAGCAATCAAGCTTTACCTATCGTAGTCGGTTGCTAAAATTACGATTCTACTTTTACAAATTGAAAAAACCACCTTTAACTACCACAATGGAAGTCGCTAAAGGCAAAAACTGTACCAGTATATTTCAAACGTTTCAATATTTAATATTCTATTTTTTTGAATAAGACAACTAGGCTATAATGTCAAAAATGTGATGAAAATGCCATTAGTGGGATTAGTAGAACGTTGTATGGTAAAAGTTAAAAAAAGGGTCTCTAACAAATAGTCTAATGTATGTCAAAAAAAAAAAGTTGTCTAATGATAAAGAATCTGATGAAAATGTGAATAATATTTTTTAAAGTTCAATTCACATAGATTATTTTGCCAAAAAAAATAAAAATTCACATAGATTATTACAAGTATTTAACCAGATTATTACTACATGTGTTTGGAAGTACTTGTATTTAGATGTTTATCAGTATTGATTAACCTCCATCGATCAGTTGCTTACTCAATCAATTGTTTCACTTAGAAAAAGAAAATATATATAAAATAGCAATACGGGACATAATTACCCTCTATTGTACACCGTTGAGAAGTTGGCAGCTTGTTGTATCTCTTTAAATGCTGGTTGGGCACCTTCTTCTAGCAATTCCAACTGTTTCCATCAATGCTTTATAATCCCATAATTAATATTTCTTTAATAACATATATATATTATTTTCTTGTTTTTTACTGAATTTTTATTAGTAATATCTTGATAAGCATGCAATTCTCAATTTACGACTGATTTTAAATATATATTAAGTTACAAATATTTATTAATCCTAGTTTTATCAATTAAGAGTGTTGACTTAAAATTTATACTTTATTGTTTTTATCATTCGGTATTTATTATGAGCTTATCTTTTTCTTTCTGCTTGTTTGGTAGATGAACAAACTTAGGCGGATTCTACAAAGCTAAGGTATGTCTTCAATTTCTGTCCTCCAAATCTAAACAAACATGTAAATGATTGATGTTAACTAATAAACCTTTCCTAGTAATGCTAAAAAAAGTAATTATAAGATTGGTGGGTGTGCAAATGACTAGATAAAGATCATACATTTGTTATGATTTAGGTGGAATTTCAACTAACTAAGATAGTAATTAGTCGAAATTATAGTTGCTTTACAAGAATCGAGTAAAGGTTTAAAACAATTTTTTTCTTTTTAAAATTAGACTATATATGTTTTTCTTGCAGAAATTTGTAATCCCTTTTGTTGAATGCTTGAGAGAAGATGGTTGAGAGTATAGAAATTGGGAATGGTGAAATGTACAGGAATGGAGCTACACATAACCAAAATGGTTTCGAAGAAAAGCTCGATGAATTTCGAGCAATTCTTGGAAAAGCAGAAGGTGATGTATTGAGAATCGTTGGGGTTGGAGCAGGTGCTTGGGGTAGTGTATTTGCAGCTTTGCTTCAAGATAGCTATGGTAGGTTTAGAGATAAAGTTCAAATCCGGTTATGGAGAAGACCCGGAAGAGCAGTAGATAAACCAACTGCGCAACATTTATTCGAAGTTATCAATTCAAGGGAAGATGTGTTAAGAAGGTTGATCAGACGATGTGCGTATTTAAAATACGTAGAAGCAAGATTAGGTGATCGAATACTTTACGCGGACGAGATTTTGAAAGATGGATTTTGCTTGAACATGATCGATACACCTTTGTGTCCGTTAAAGGTTGTGACTAATTTGCAAGAAGCGGTTTGGGATGCTGATATTGTAGTCAATGGTTTGCCTTCGACCGAGACACGTGAAGTTTTCCAAGAGATTAGTATGTATTGGAAAGAGAGATTAACCGTTCCAATTGTTATCTCGTTAGCGAAAGGTATCGAGGCTCAACTTCACCCTGTTCCTCGAATAATCACTCCTACACAAATGATTATTCAAGCGAGTAAGTCTTCTTCTTCTACTTTTTGTCTAAGGATTAGGCAATTTTTTACTCGATATGGGTGAATTTTGGTGGTGCAGTACCGGCTGGAGATCCCATTGACTGACCCGGGATGCAGTGTAAATTTGTTATTTTTTTTTTTTTTTTTGAAAAACGTGAGTAAAGATAAATTTGCGCGCCCATTGAACATAAATCAACCTTTTTTAGGGGAAAAAATATGAGTAAAATAATACATTAGATCCCACATGACACTATTTTCGCCTCTATAATTTGTATTTTGTTATTTTAGCTCCTATACAATAACATATATAGTTTTTAACCGAGCTAATTATTCTAACTTTTAGCGCCATAGACCAAAAATCCTGGATCCGCCGTGTTTTTTATCCTCGCCCCTGTAGATACTAGAATGTGATTGGTTTTGTAGATATAGAGAACATTTTCTATACCTTAAAATGTGATTGATTTTGTACCTGGAGTAATAGAGAATATTCTATACCTTAAAATGTGATTGGTTTGTAGCTATAGAGAACATTATATACCTTAAAATGTGATTGATTTTGTAGCTGGAGTACCACTAGATAACATTCTATACCTCGGGGGACCAAACATAGCTTCGGAGATTTACAACAAGGAATACGCGAATGCTCGTATATGCGGAGCTGAAAAATGGAGAGTACCACTTGCAAAGTTTCTGAGGCATCCCCATTTCATCGTATGGGATAATAGTGATCTCGTTACTCATGAAGTAATGGGAGGATTAAAAAATGTTTACGCCATTGGAGCAGGACTAGTTGCAGCTTTAACAAACGAAAGTGCAACAAGCAAATCAGTGTATTTTGCTCATTGCACATCGGAGATGATTTTTATCACCCATTTGTTAGCCGAAGAGCCGGAAAAGCTAGCTGGACCATTACTTGCTGATACGTATGTAACATTGTTGAAAGGTCGTAATGCTTGGTATGGTAAAATGATTGCAAAGGGAGAACTTAGCTTAGATATGGGAGATAGTATTAATGGAAAAGGGACGATTCAAGGAGTATCGGCTGTAGGAGCGTTTTATGAACTTTTAAGTCAATCGAGTTTAAATGTAATGCACCCAGGAGCAAATAAACCTGTTGCCCCTGTTGAACTTTGCCCTATTTTGAAGATGTTATACAAAATACTCATAACAAGGTAAGATATTCAATTTCTCTACTTCGTATATGAATGTGTAAATAAATGTGTTCTGAGCTCTCTTTTTGGGTCTTAGGGAACAATCATCATCGGCTATTCTGCAAGCGCTAAGGGATGAGAATTTGAATGATCCTCGTGACCGGATTGAGATAGCACAAAGTCATGCCTTTTATAGGCCTTCACTTCTCGAGCACCCGTAAAGGAGCTGAATATTGGAGTTGATAATGATAAATAAGCGTGTCAATTGTACTTTAAGGGAAATTTGCATCATAATCAAGATGAAACGTAGTACATTTATACTGGAACGATATATTGTTATCTATACTTGTTTCTTATCCCGACAATGCATTCTTCTATTTTTCACTTCAGTTTCAGATCCAGTTGGTTTATTTTTTGGATTTTTTTAATTCTAAGTTCTCGTCATGATATAAAAAGTACAGACGCTGCAGCATATAACTGTTTCGGCTTTGAAGAAGTCTTGTTTTTGTCAATAGAAACGTATTATAAAGGACGGAAAGGGCAAGATCATTCGTATCATAAATTAGGATAGTTGCTAAAGGTACTATATGTCGACTCGATTTGAGCCGGCTCAGTGTTATCTCTGGGCATGTTCGTAGATAGTAGTGAACATGCTATGAGTTAACATTAAGCCACTCAGATATAGCCGACTAAATTACCTCAGCGTCCTCAAGTTAACACATCGAAATCACTCAATTGATCAATTATTTTCCTTCTCATGAGATACATATAAGACACAAATTATCCTCAGTTGGAAAAATAGAAATGTTAGAAAAGGATAGTATAAAGTTTAATATACACCATCTTTGAAGCATTGGTTAAGGACGGATAGATCAAGAATGTTTCGTACTTTAAGGGAAACCAAGTTTGGAACATTTATCATTACCTTAGTCATCTCCTCCAAATATAACACTATCTGCTTAAGTGAATCACTTGATAAATTTATACTTGTAAAACCCTTATACGAAAAATCTAACTTGTGCAAATTTGTGTTTCCAGTATCAAAAAGTTGTGGTTGAAAGATCGATAAAGCCATCCAAGTTCAAATATTTCAACTTGTCTGTTTTAGATATCTTAAGAGATCCATGATAAAGCCGTAACTCTAGATTTAAGATTGATGCTTAGATTTCAACATCTACTTTTCTCCAATAAGATTTAGCTTTAACTTTATTGCGCTTATAAAGCTTAGAAGATAAAATAATTTTTCCAAGTTGTCACAATTCTCCACAATTAACTTCTCAATCAAATCACTTGTGATTATACCTTCAAACATCTCATCATCTATGTTGATATCATAAAGTAATAATTCTTGAGATGATTAAACATTACCTTGTCCACAACTTGCTTCTTCATCGTCACTTCATCTAATCTTTATACGCTAATTGAACTGCCTTAAAAAATTGTAATATTCAAGGTATAAACACCATGTGTTGTCCATTCTGTATTAAAACCGAGATACAGACGTTTGACACAGTTTTTAACTGCAATTCTAATCCATTCAGGCATAACGAAAAGATTCTTTGTCGAGAGTAAGTATAAACTCTTGCATATGTATCCTTTTATCTTTGTATCTCTCTAAACTCTTTCTTATAAAATTGAACTCCTTTTTTCTTTTTTCTGGTTCCTTACTGGTATGAAAACACAATTTCGATTTAGTAAGCCATGCACAGTACCATGTTTTGTAAACTATACTAACTCCAGGTTGTTCTGTATTCTCGAATCAACTTAACATTTCATAGATTATGTCTTTTGGCAATTCATATATGTCTCCCATTCAATCTTCTACTATCCGGAAAAAAAAAAATACAGTTAAAGCCTAATGGGAGCAATTGAAACCCAACTTTTAAAAGCTATTCTTATTGCACTTGAAGGAACAATCTGAAAAAATATGAATCTGAAGGTGAAAATTCTGTTTTTTCCAACATCAAAAATTTATTGTGTTTTAATTGCACAAAAATTTAACTTTTAATGACCCGTGACTTTCAGGGAGTAATCTCTCGAGGTGTTGAATTGTTAGATTATTTTATCACACCTTAGAGACGAAACCATATCCACGTGAACAAAAATCGAGGTGTGACACATATGCATCTTAAATTTATCACGATTCATAGGCCTCAAGCTTGTATCCATGATTATCCTTTTTATTCCAGAATTGTGTATACCAATTCGTAAATCTATCCTTTTCTTTTAATTTAGTTCGATGATCCATTAACCTTTGGACAATCCATCTATTACAAACCCATAGACCACACGTAACGCATGCAAAAGAGAAACCTACAGCTTAAATCCACTTTTTGGTTCACCCTTATATCACCTCTTATGCGGATCCCTTATATCACCTCTTATGCGGATGCTTTAAACACCAATCAGAGTTTTTCTCTTTTTTAAATACTTTATTTCTCTTTCTTTGATTTAATGACACATAAGGGAGTGATACAAAGGTGAACCAAAAAAGGGGTGACAAATATCATTACTCTTTTAATATATATGAAATTCAACAAAATGGTAGATTCATAAATTTATTACATTCCCTGATCCTCTTGCAGTTTACATGACATATTTATTTATTACCAACATAACATATAGCCAGTCATATACTATTACAATAGAAAACCAAACAAGACAAATAAGTACTAGATAATTGCAAAACTATGCAATAAGAAAAGGTAAAACAATTAGCATGAAAGATTCATAAGTGAAAGTTGCTGAGCCTGTATATGCCACATCCTTCTCCTTAAATTTCTCTGTTAATCCCTTAACAGTGAGACAACATTCAATAAAATTATCATATTCAATAGCTCTGTTTCTTCCACCAGTTTTGTCAAACTTAGACACCAACAACTCAAGAACTGTAGGAGATACTGCAAATCCGAGGCTAAGAAGAGCTTCCCTTAATTCTGAGGCATCAATTTTCCCACTTCTGTCCCTATCAAATCTTTCAAAGGTGGTCTATAATGTGCATTTACATTGAATTAGAATATATACAAAGTCACATAATCGAAAAATAATAAAAGATAACAGCTTCAACTTACCCTCCAACCCTGAAGACTGTAAAAGACTGAAGTAAACTCCTTTGGACCTGTTTCAAGGAGTAAAAAGGTGAACAAAATTAATTTCCTGGTCCGTAGCTAAATGAATTGATCATTTAATTGCACGATTGGTTCTTTTATTATGCAAAAGTTGCACCAAAGGTCCTTATATTATACAAAATTGTACTATAAATCGTAATATTAATATCTTTTGTTAATTACAATATAAGTCTATATATTATATAAAATAACCTATATTTTTTTTTTTGTTAGATAGGAGGAATAACCTATATTTTATGATAAGATTAAATTTAATTATTTTTTAAAGATAACGAAATTGAAAATCTCGAAAGGTTGCACCATAAACCTCTAACAACTATGTGGCCTTATGATTACTAGTCTACGAGTATTCTAATCACAAATCTCAATTAAAATAATTTTTTTTTCAATTTTTTTGAAGTTAGGTAAATTGCATATGTTTAAAGGGTAAATGTCCGATTAAAACAATTTAGATACGTTTAATTTGATTGGTAGTAATTCGAAATTTTTGGATTTATTACTGAAATTATTTAAGAGACATTTATAATTTAATTTAATATAATTTAATGATATGCACTTGTTTCTACTTTAAAGCATCTAAGAAAACGACATGCACATGTGATGGCTATGCCACGTCGTTTTATATGATAACAAAGGAATACGATAAATATTTTACTTAATAAACAAGCTAACCAAGTTTATTACGTAAGATCTGAAATTGTTTTCCCATATCTTATCATGATAGTGAAATTCTACTTTTTAATACTTTCAGATAGTTAATAGTGTATACTAGATGTTATTTTAAGTTTGTATAGTGTCCAATTTTTAATACACCTGTTTCCCTAACCCAAAAAAAAAGAAAAAAAGAAAAAAAGAAAAAAAAAAACTAACCAAGAAAACAAGTCACATTAACCGAATATTTAACCTAAATTAACATGTCACGGTAGTATATGGACTATATGAATTTGGACACAAAGACAGAAAACTTACCAATTCGTCTAACGTTGGAGTTAGTGAAGAGATACATAAGAAGATGAACAGTCCTTATACTAAAGCTTTGATTGTAAGAAGAAAGTGCTGTTTGAAGCTCTTTATCATCAATTGACCCACTTCTATCTTGGTCTGCTACGTTGAAGCATGCGATTACATTTGGATCCGTCCCTGGTGCGAAAGTCGACGGAACAAGGGCCGCAAATGGACTGCCGCCTCCGTAAGGTGCGGGTGGAGCTGTGTGGGTGTGGGACCCATGACTGTATGGAGTAGTTGATGAGTGCTGTGGTGGTGGTGGTGGTGCGGCACTGTGAGGAGCGTATGATGGTACAGGACCGCCGTATGAGTAGGATTGGCTAGGACCTTGGCCTTGGTGTTGATGAGGAGGATAACCTGACATTTTTTTGATGTCTTCTCTTGTTTTAGTCAATGACTTTTGGGTTGTTCAGGAATAGGCTTTATTTATATTCGCAATTTGTCCAGAAAATGATATGTATAAAATAACGGGGTCTTTTTGTTTTTTGTTTTTTGTTTTTTTTAAGCTAATAATAACGCGGTTACATACCATCTATATAATATAGAAAAGAAGATTTAATAGTATTCTCTATGTATCATATACTTTTTATTTCTTTTACTATTTTATATATTTTTTTATTATTTTTTTCTTTAAACTTTTTATAAAATAATTTTTTCAGTTAAGGTAGCATAATTTAGATTTTCAATTTTTTCTTAGTTTGAATTGTGCTTTCTTTTTCGTGCATTGGAATTAGAACTTAATTTATATATATACTAGGTATAGCCCGTGTCTGAAGACACTACGAAAAATAAAAATTCCGTTAATATGCAATGAAACTTGTATTTGAGCCAATAACGGAAGGAAACTTGTTATTTTAAGCATGAACATCAACAAAATTAAGGTTATTATACATATTGAATATGAAAGTAACACGAATAATAGACATGGTGTACATAAATCTAATGAAGTTCATAAGTTATCAAACACAAACTAATCATAAAATCAGTGTATAATTTATCAAATATCCAGACAATACTTTGAAAAAAAAAAAAAATAATCAGTATGTAATGGAATTGAAATGTGTGAATTGTGCATCACCGAGTTTTTAATATTAGTACATAGATCTCATAACCCTAGAAAATGCCCGTACCTGAAGGTAGGGCAAAATAAAATTAATCAAAGAGTAAAATATAATATGAAAACAATTTGTTTTACGAAAATTAATTTACTTGAGTTGCCTATTTTAAAATTTAGATATAAATATTTAAATCACTTTTATTTTTATAAGATATAAAATATAAAAATTCAAACATATTAATAAAAATAAACCTATTTTGGTTTTTAATTTAATGTTTAAAGGATCAGTTTTGAACTTACGTTTTATAATTTTTCATAAAAAAATAAGAATATTGGTTGGTATATTTAGAATTTTATTTCAAAAAAATAATAATAAGAATATTGATTGTATTTTTATGAGTTTTTTGAGAAATTAAAGTATGTAAGTACGTAACGGTGGACTTTTTATCTAAAAAAGGAAGTACTTGATTGTATTATTGATTGGTATATTTAGAATTTTATTTAAAAAATAATAATAAGAATATTTAATGGTATTAATGATAGGTGGGGCCGGAAACGATCATGGCCACTACTTATGTTTAGCCAGATTAAATCCTGGCCACCACTTATGCAGGTAAATCTGGACCGAACTCTGAAATATCATATAGACTAGGTAAAACCCGTGTCTGAAGACACTAAAGCAAAAATAAATTCCGTTGACAGGAATCGAACCCAGGTTAAAAAAAACCCGTGTCTGAAGACACTAAAGCAAAAATAAATTCAGGAATCGAGCCCAGGTTCAAAAAAAATTAATAAGTGGGGCCAGAATCAATCCTGGCCACCACTTATGTTTTCCCAGAATCGATCCTAGCCACCACTTAAGTGGGTAAATCTGAGCCGTAGGAAAAACTTCGAAATAATATATATATATATATATATACATACTAGGTAAAACTCGTGTCCGAAGACACTAAAACAAAAATTAATTCCGTTGACGGGAATCGAACCCAGGTTCCCTGGGTGAAGGGGCCAAAATCAATCCTGGCCACCACTTATGTTTAGCCAGATTAAATCCTAGCCACCACTTATGTTTGGCCAAATTTAATCCTGACCACCACTTATGCGGGTAAATCTGGACCGTAGAAAAAACTCTGAAATAATATATATATATATATATTAAATATTAATAGTTAATTTTTTACATATTATTTGATTTTTAGTATTAATTATTTGATTTTATTTTTTATTATGTTATGTACCTTTTGTTATTTTTTTCCAAAATATTTATAAATATGATATGTTATAATTTAACTTTTTCTTTTATATATATATATATATATATATATATATATATATATATATATATATTTAAAGGTTGAATCGTGTTCCCGTGAATCGTATTTGATTAGAATCTAGTTTCCTCTAACAATATGTGGAAATAAGATATTAACACAAAAATAATTATCAATAAGAGGAATATCATCAATATCAATGAATATATTGAAACTCTAAAAAAACTAGGTTCAGATCCCTTACGATGCACAGAAACACAATTCAAGTAAAAAAATTATAAAAATTATATAAAGAAAAAAAATTAAATTGTAGTATGCTATCTTACACGGAAAATTTTTATCTGAAAAACTTTATAAATTTTAAAAAGAAGATAATATAAGACACATATTAACATACTAAAAAAATAATAAAAGATATTATATAATAAAGTAAAATAATAAATGTAAAAATAAAATAACAAATAAAAAAAATTAATAATACATGTTACATTCAAGTATGTTTCTTTCTTTTATATATTATATAGATAAGGTAAAAAGAGAAACAATCTCATTGAGATTTTAAAATCTAAAATCCACTAGTATAGTTATTTTATCCTAATTTGTAGGTTTATAACAATATATTTTTAGAATAGATTTAAAATTTTAGATTAAAATTGAGATCGATAGTTGGCCTAGTGGTTAGGCTATTCCGCAGAGATCAAGAGATCTTAGGATGGGATCGAATCTCATTGGAGTCAAAATGACTCTGAATCCAAAGTGGCTCTCCCATGTATTCAATAAAATTTTAGATTAAAATTACCATTCTCCTAAATTATCTGAGTTTTTGTATATGATTAAAAGAAAAAGAAATTAAGATCAATAATTTCTTTAATAATTTCAATAATCAGTATAATTACTACGATTCACGTTTCAAGTATGAATTAAAAATTATGATATCAAATTTACTTGAATTAATATTTTTTTAGATTGATTCAAATTATAAAAATCAATAATATATCTTTGATGCCCACCATCACTTATACATGTTTCGTTATTATAATGGGTAAAGCCCTCGTGTGGCCCTCTATCTATACCCAAAGTGCACGGGCCGCCCTTGATCTTCAAAATTACCCTTTTACGCCCCATATCTTCACCTTTTGTGACACCGTTAGCCCTTTTTTCATTTTTCTGTCAGTTGACCGTTAGTCAACGCCACATGGCGCCACGTCAGTGCCCCATCAGCGCCACCTCGCCGCCTCTGTCTTCGTCAGCATCGTCCCTAACTTATTAAAAAAAAAAACCTTTGAAGGTTTGAAGGTTTGAATGCTTCAAACCTTCAAAAATGGAGGAAAAATCAAACCCATAAATTAAACCTTCAATGAAACCCATCAATTGACAGTATCATCCTATAATTTTTACACCGTATCAACCCTATAATTAATTACATCAGTTACACTTATCCCCATGAATATGAAGTAAAGCCATACCTTCACAAGGAGCTACCTGAAATTTTGAAACAAAAACTTACTTTTAACAAGAATACAAAATAAGTATAACTTGTCCATTAAATAGAGAACAAACCTCAGCTACAAGAGAATTCCTCGGACCATAAAATACAGTTTCTCCACAAACAAGAGGCTCCAATAAATCATGATCGGTATTATCACTTTTAGATATCGATTTTTTTCCACCACTTAGATATATCAACAATGTGTAATAAGTGCGTTTTCCACCTCCAAGATCCACACTTTCATCAATATGTCGTCCAAATCTTTGCCCAACCTTATATATTCCATTGCAGTTTAATAAAATTAATTAAAACGGGTTTTCTAAACATGCGACATGAATTTAAATCAAAGATTTATATTAAGTTATTAACTAACCTGTAGTTCGGGTTTAAATCATGAAATTCCTGTAATATCTCAAACTCCATCTCAATCAGTCGGAGAAGAAAATTCAAAGAGTCAACGACGCCGTTTGCGGGTCTATTCCAAGCTATCGGAAGAAGGTACAGATTCCGATGTTTCTTCTGGCAAGGGAGCAGGAGAAGCAGTGACGGTGGAGGACGGCGGATTGTGATGAAGACGGTTCTAGGTCTCCACGGCGGAGGACGAAATCAACGGTGATGGGGAGTTTGATTTCACGGACGAGATCGGCAAGGAATAAAAATGCACCGGTGGCAACACCGACCATGACCGTAGAAGAAGGAGAAGAGTAGATGAAGATTGCTCCTGCTAACCAGATAAACTTATCGTGGAAAATTGTGTTTCCGATAAGAATTTTTTGATTAAGGGTGGGATGGATCGGGCCGATGGTGATTTGGGCTTTTGATTCGATGAATTCCGCCATGGAATCTGCTAACCTAGAGAGATCAGAAGCGTCCATTTGACAGGTGAAAAAGAAAAGGAGTTTGAAGGTTAAATTGGGATGATAATGTCAATTGATGGGTTTCATTGAAGGTTTAATTAATTGGTTTGATTTTTCCTCCATTTTTTAAGGTTTGAAGCATTCAAACCTTCAAACCTTCAAAGGTTGTTTTTTTTTTAATAAGTTAGGGACGATGCTGACGAAGACATAGGCGGCGAGGTGGCGCTGATGTGGCACTGACGTGGCGCCATGTGGCGTTGACTAACGGTCAACTGACAGAAAAATGAAAAAAGGGCTAACGGTGTCACAAAAGGTTAAGATATGGGGCGTAAAAGGGTAATTTTGAAGATCAGGGGCGGCCCGTGCACTTTGGGTATAGATAGAGGGCCACACGAGGGCTTTACCCTATTATAATTGTATGGGTCACCAACTCTTTCTTCCAAATGAAACTCATTCGTAATTTAATTATATAGTTAAATGAACCAGATCACCTAAAAAGATCACATTAGAAATTAGAAGATATATCACTGCCTAGACTAATTTTTATGATAACATAATATAAAGAAAAAACAAATTAATCTTCTACAAGGTTCTAGTACACGTAGAGATGTGAGAGTTCAATAATAGTTGTTTTACCTTTACCCTTCGATATTGAACCAACACCCGCCATCTGAATCCTAGAACCCCTGCCCATCACATTTTTACTCACATGGATCACCAAGTCTACCTGCTAATATTGAAACAATTTAGTCAACACAGACGTGGAAGATGAACATCTGACTAGCACATAACACTCAATCGGGATGATACCCTTATGCTTTGCCTTGGCTTTCTCGTCCGACTTGGGGGTAGCCCTGCCCCTCTTCTTCCTAATCGCATTACCTGTAAAATAAGAAATTTAGTTAAACAAATATATTGTGCTATAATTAAATACTATACTTTATATACTTACGGTGTTGCGCCTTGTAAATCTATGAGGAGGTCCACAGAGTGGATCGTGCCCACCACCATTACCACCATGCCCTTATGCCATAACAACTATTATATGTATACTAAATATATGAAGAAAAAATGATTAAGGTAATATAGAAAAAAAGTGACAACAACACGTTTATTCAAACACGAATGAAAATGATTGTTAAAATGCAGTTTACAATATAAGAAAATTTAGTTATAAAATTAAAATACTGAATACGTAATATCACAATTGTATCTATTCCTAACTAATCAATATGCCCATGACACTTAATGAGACGATCTATCATCCAATTACCAACAAACTTTTGGTGATAACATATGTATTGCATACATACACGTCACAAGTAAACTATTTGATACCTAGACTTTTGGAAGTTTCTGGTTTGCATCGTGGGACTCGATAGTGCGTCACTGTCATGGAACAAGAAGCAGTGAACTTCCAGTTCATATTCGACCCTATCAAAATGGTAAGTCGCCTGCTCCAAACACGTCCTACATGTTCCTAGTCCATAATATGGGAGATGTTTCACACATCTCTCTAAAAGTGTCTGAGTATTGTTGAAAGACTTTGGTGACCCTTGTGTTTTTGCCATCTAATGTTAAGTGAAACTATTATTAAATAAAGTGTAACTATTCAAATATTAAGGTCTAAACTGTAAAATATACAAATATTAGGGAGTAAACTGTCTACTTCTCAAAGATGAGGGACTAAAGTGTAATTTTATCACACTATAGGGCCTTGTGTGCAGTTATAGCATAGTACATGGCATGTAATGCAATTTTAGCATAGTACAGAGTATGTGATAAGGGGAAAATTGTATACCTCGTCAATATGAGTGAACATATAGAAGTCTTGAGTCAGCCAAAGAAAAGGACACTAGGATTGTTTTTGGTCGGGGTAATGCATCCTCGGGCCCTTTCGGTTAACCCAAGAAATACATAGGAAGGCCATGATCCATGTAGGGAACTTTGTATGACTAGATTCTGTATCACTTTGTCTGGCACGTATGCCATGATCCCATATAGAGGCCAATATTAGAAGTAGAGGTGTAAAGATATGAGCTAAGCTAACAGATGTCTCCATTTATATGACAGAATAATCTAGTCACGAGATATCATTTTATGGGTATGTAGGACTTAGTTTAGGGATTTTCCCTTATTATTTTATGTTTTATACTTTCTTGTCTAGTATTGGAGTTTATGTTACTATTATAGATTTTGTGCGTAATTTGTGTGTTAAATGTGCAACTCTTAGGTACTTGGATGATAAGATACTCCAAGACAATGATATGAAGTCAAGAAACAAGATTACCCTTTAGTCATGGCGTAAAAGGAAGATTTGACAACTTTTAGAAAGTGAAAGCATGTGCCCACCAGATTTGGAAAGTGATTTTTTCGAGTTACCACACAAGATTCATGAAGATTCTAGAGGACCCCTTTTGTTTATATATAGTAATTTGAGTCAGGAGCGCATATGAACTGGCAGTTTGTAATTCAGAGCTAAATTAAGAAAGTTAATAAATTTGCCGCTGTCTTGGTTTAAACCAGTTTACCCGTTCATTTAAACGCAAGACCCAAAAGTGGTGGAACCTTTATGTATAAGTATTTAACATTATAAAAAGGATCCCCAATCATGAATTTAAGAGATAAATTTTTTGGAGAAGA
Organism: Nemophila menziesii; assembly: GCA_029959085.1. NCBI lineage: Eukaryota > Viridiplantae > Streptophyta > Magnoliopsida > Boraginales > Hydrophyllaceae > Nemophila > Nemophila menziesii. The sequence goes on from JARWIR010000002.1 coordinate 80,945,141, forward strand.
GAGAAGAAGAGAAGAAGGAGTTTGGAAGCATTTCATGCCATTCTACTTCGTTCTTCCATCATTCGTCTTCAATTATTAGTGTAACTTTATTATGTTAATCTTCCGAACATGAATATTATACTTTTAATTGATAGTTTTAATTTATTTAGTATGAACTAAATTTCCACAGCTTGAGAACAACAATAATGTATGAACCCTAATTTTATATTATGCTTTTATTGCAATTGGGAGATTACATCTTTAAACGAAATTGTTATTTCTTGTGCTTTGCATTATGTATTTTCCGTTAATTCCAGCCCTTACTCTGGTCAATTGTAGGACTGTCCCTATTAATTAGGACTCTCACATTGACGAAGAGTTCCGTTACTTAAACCGATACATAGTCGTCTAGTGTGCGGTAGTGATCCTGACGGGCTTGCCTAACTTGATAGTCAATAGGGTTAGAAACATAATTTACCGATTACTGCGTAGAATAACCTCACCCGAGTCCCCTAGTGGTGTTGAAGTAGTTTCCTAAGCTACCCTGATGGGAGTTAGGAAGAAGTTAGAATCCCGATTATTTCATAATTACCAATTCACCCTTTAACAACAAAACATAAAATCGATACTAATGGGGATTACTTGCGAGTTCTCAAGATATACTCTCATCTTTTCTTCCTTAATTTAATTACTTGTCTCTAGTTTAATCTCTACTTCCAAGTTTATTTATCTTTATTTATATTCTAGTTTATAAATCCAAAAACAAACAAAAATCTATCTTTTATCATGTCTAGTTATTTTACCATCTCATTCTAATACACTTTTTAAGAACACTACTCAAATATTAACTTTTGCAGTCCCTCTGGAGACGATACTCTTATCTACTTTATTACTTGTCTACGATCTGTACACTTGCCATAGTAATCTCTCTCGAGGTGTGTATTTACTTGCATTATTATATCACACCTTGGGAGACGACAAGTTTTTGGCACCGTTGTAGGGGACTACATAGTTAGTTTTGTGTTTTTAATTAGTTTAGTATAACCAGTTGTTTTGTTTTACGCTTTTCTTTTTGTTTTTGTCCTTTTCAGATTATTTAGATGGCTAATCAGAAAAATCAACGGCGAGAATAAGGCCTTCCTAGGCCATTTTGAGTGAAACCCATAGGGATTTGACCTCCAACTATTCAAGCCGTTCGATTTAAGCCTGCTCTAGGCATGCTAATATAATTCTCGAGCTATGAGAAATACAGTGGTGTTTCACATCAATACCCGGTTTGCTCTATTAAGAAATTTATGAAAATTTGTGATGCCTATGTTACTCAATGTGTCACGAGATAATATATGTACTACTTCATGTTCTGATTCTTCTATATTGGATGTGCGAGCGAATGGTTAGACAGTCAACATCCCGATCTTATCCCAAGTTGGGACGTGCTTCAAGCTAGATTGTTTGATTGATTCTACCCTCAGAGTTTGCGATTGAAGGATAAGATGGAGCTTGCGAATTTCATACAAGAAGATGGTGAGAATGTTGGCGAAGCATGGACGAGTTTCCAAGAGAAGTTAGTAAAGTGTCCATTACATGGGTAAACGCCTACACTACATCTATCCTTATTTTACAAGGGTTACTACGCGAGTTATAGATTGAAAGTAGATAACCTCGGTGGTGGGTGTTTTGTTTTGATAAACATAATGAAACCAATATTGGTATGGAAAAGATTATTGAGACTGAGCAAAGTTGTCTATCATCGATAGCCACAATTTTAAAAGGTACAACACAAGTAGAGGTACTGCTACAGTAGATGCTAAGTTCTCCATTTTGGAAAATCAAATGAAGAAATTTGTTAAAGATGTGGAGGAAATCATCAAGCTCAGAGATGCCCTAATTCATGTGGTTAAAGAGACGTATTGTTATTCGAGTTGTGGGATGTACGATCATTTTTTGGAAGAGTGTGCGAATACTCCAGAGTCGTTCTTCTTTGTGTCAAACTGAGGGGGGACCTAACATTTGAGTGGTCTAAATTACGATCAAGGAAATCAGAACCATTTGGGTTACCAATGATCACATCCAAGTGGGGTCGCTTATCAAGGCAAATCATTTTAGCCTCGACCCAAAAAGAATGTTTATCACGACCGACGTTAAAACTTCTATCAAGGAGGTCCGAGTTATAAAGCTCAAGATCCACCACAACCCACGTATAATCCATATGCAGTGACTTTCACACATGAAGCAAGTCCTCCTCCTCAAGAAGACTTTATGGGTGAGCTTCAACAAATATTAATTGCATTTACAAAGATGACGAGTAAGAACTTGAAGGTTAATCACGCAAGGATGAATGAACAATCTACCTTATTGAAGTTTCTAGAAACTCAAGTGTCACAAATCACCAATCATCTACAAGCATGACCTCAAGGTCAACTTCTGAGTAATATTGTGAACCCATAAATCAGTGAACTTTGTAAGGAGATTGAACTAAGGAGTGGGAAACAACTACCTCCATCTTTAGTCGTCGAGAAAGAACAAGAGAAAGAGCCAATCCCGATCCAAGAAGAGGTGGTTGAAGATACCATTGAAGAAGTAGTTGAGCTGAGAAAGCACCAGAGAAACAAAAGAAGAAAGACTTAGAGGTGAACGAGAATCGCCCTCCTCCCTCGTTCCTTTCTCGTGTCCACAAGAAGAGTAATGAGCAAGAACTCAAGAAGTTCATGGACATGTGATGTCTCCATTTCTCTGATGGATTAAACCATTCAAGAGACATATTTTTTAGGGTTTATTGGGCACAAGCGAGGGATTTTCCCCCATTATTTGATGTTTTACACTTTCTTGTCTAGATTTGTCAAGTTTTGGTGTTTATTGCTATTTCTAGAGCTTTTGCGTGTAATTTGTGTAACTCTTAGGTACTTGGAAACTAGAACTCCTTGTGATGATGATAAGAAGTGAAGAAAATATTGACCCTTAGTCATGGTGCGAAGGAAGATCTGACAACTTTTAGAAAGTGAAAGTTAGTGTAGGCCAGATTCGAAAAGTGGATTGTTTGAGATATTACGCAAGATTGACCATGATTATGGAAGAGATATATCATATCTAGAAAGGATTTGAAGTAAAGAGCGCGTGGAATTTGACGGTTTTCAATTCGAAGTTGAAATGAAGAAGTTATGTTAAAAGCCACAACCGTGGTTCCAACAAGAAACCTGTTAAGTAAGACGTTTCTTGGTTGGATTATGTCACTTAAAAGAGGCCCACAACCCACGAAACGTTTTCAGACCTATTTATACCATCAAATAACATTATAAATAGGTCTTGGAACATCTTGGAGCCCCCATTAGTCACTGGATAAGAGGAAAACCGGCTGGGAGAAGAGGGAAGAAGAAAATATCACCATTGGTGGACCATTCCACCTCGATTCCAGTAATTTTTAGCTCTATCCTTATTAGTTTTCGTAGAGAACACAATTCTTTTATTATTTTCCACTGGTTTATCTTATTTGAGTATGCACTAATTATTTAATTGCTTGATAATTGTTTATGTATGAACCCTTTAATACTAATTTGATGTATTTGGATTTTGGAATTATATTATTTAAATAAATCGTATTTTATTCTGTTTATATATTGTGGTTAATTGCTACCCATATTTTGATCACATATTAGGTAATCATGATAACCGAATTAGCATCCGGAAAGAAGGTTTAGTTATGGACATAAAGTATAGGTACCTGGTGTGTGTTACTGAACCGATCGATTTTGACTAACCAGGTAATCATTAGGATTTGAACTTAAAGTACATAAGAATTCCGGTTATAACTTCAAATAACCTTTCATTTATGTAATCGGTAAGGTTATAAAGAACAAATTCTGTTACCTCAGCACAATCGTAAGTATCTTGATGACATTATCAATTATTGTAGAAACCTGTGAACATATTATTATAAACTAATCAAATCTTCATGCCAATCTTTTTGAGAATCTCTTTATTCCGACTCTGTCTTTGCATAGTTGTAATATGAAAAAGACTAGTGTCCCGTCTCGTGAGTCCACAGGATTTAACTTTTGTGAGATCTCTTGAATTTTTCTAAATTAGCATTCAAATATTCACCATCTTGTAGCTTAGTTAGCTGTTTTTGATACTATTCTATTAGAGACATGTTGTTCTGCAAAGTTATTTTACTCCACCACTCCAGCACCATACAACAAACATGTTTTTTATGAGAAGACCTTGAATAGAGAGACTGGAATCTGGCTCACCCGAAACAATTTCTATAACCCATTTGCAACTATTATCATAATACCAAAAAGACTCAATTTAAATCTTTTATCATACTTGGGATTTCTATATCTCTTTTTATTACAATCAGAGAGTTGTCAGATCCAATGGTCAACAGAACTATTACTAATGTTCATAAAATAATAACATCCATTCTTTACTACATACCACTATATATTTCCAATCTTTCCTTATTAGAGTTAGCAAAGTAATTAAGGGTTCAACCTTTAGCTTAATCTTTTCAGAGGATGTCACTGCCTCATTGAACACTTGTTCCGTGTGTCTTGCATTCAGTTTTTTTTTTTTTTTTTTCCGTTCCAATTGGTCTTGCATTCAAATTTGATACCACCTTCTAAGGACTTTTTTTTCCCTAAGGATCCGTAGAGGCATGAACAAAATCCACATTCTAAACAATGTTGTCACTTTCTTTAATTTTGTCAATTAGATGGGTTTTACTAGATAAGACTATTTCTCATTTACATGATTCATCAACATTAACAAAATCCCCTAGGGCCTATTAGCTCTAGCCCAGGGTCAAAGTTAGCTTGAGAAACTCTATTACACCGATGATCCTCGAATGCAATCGAGTCTCAGAAAGACATGAAAATTCGCTTTGTCAAAGACGCCTCCCCCTTTGAGAATTCCAAAAAACACTACTCATTTTAGATATGTTTGTTATCATATTTTTAATACAACTTCCTAAACCCTTTGTACTGCAAAGGAACTTACCATATTTTGCACTAAGGTTTTTATTAGCCTAACACGACCAACCCCGTATTATGAATGATTTTGATAACCAAAATTTTCCTCATTACAACAATTATATAAGACAATATCCATAAACCTTTATGACAAAACAATATCACCCTAATTTTCACCTTAATGAGGTTATCTCTTTAGGGAGACTATTGATGGGTATAAGCTATAGATTAGTACAATTTAAATCAAGTGCCATATTCACTCGTGTTTTATCTCTTTGTAACACAAGAGCACATATGGCCTTGTTAAGAGCAACCATACCAGTCTTATATATCTGGTATATCTACAACTTTCACTAACCTCACGTTCCTAACCTTCTTAACAATTATATGACTGCGTAGCTTAATCATCTTAATGTCGATATACAATTCTATATCTTCTTGTTTTAACAACCATTTGAGATTCATACTCACTGTAAGAAACTTATACATAATAATCATTATATCAATCCAACCAAGTTATTATAAAGTCATATATAGTTACCACTTACTAATATGAACTAAGTTCAGTTTAACAACAATACAATCGATCAATTGGAGTACGATGATTTAATTTCTTCTATTATTAATGCGACTTTGCATCGTCTACCAAAAAATTAAGCAATAAGGAAAGGTAAAACAGTTAGCATGAAAGCCTCATAAGTAAAATTTGCATTGCCTGTGTATGTAGTGTCCCTCTCTTTAAATTTCTCTGTTAATCCCTGCAAATATGCAATTCAATAATTTACACTTAAAGTGGCATTAGTTTTTTTTTGTTTGTTATAAATTGCTTAGCTATTTGTTTAAAAATAATATTACTAGAGGATCCAAATCAATGGAAATGACATACCTTTACAGTGAGGCAGCACCTGAATGAACAAATGAAGACATATAAATATTAATATTAATATACAAAATAAAAAAGATGACGAAAATACATACTCAATGAAGTTATCATATTCAATAGCTCTATTCATTCCCCCAGTTTTATCAAACTTGGTAACTAACAATTCCAAAACAATAGGTGTTACAGAAAATCCAAGTGAAAGAAGAGCCTCCCTTAATTCATTCACATCTATTTTTCCACTTCTATCTCTATCAAATCTTTCAAATGTTGCCTATTACAATGCACACAAAAAAGAAATAAATTCAATTTGTTTTATCAAATCAAATGCAGAAAAAAATATTATTTACTGTTACGCGTATAAAAACCTAGTAAACAAAAAAAAAAATACCCTCCAATTCTGAAGACTGTAAAACACTGAAGTGAATTCCCTTGGACCTGTTTTAAGATAAAAGAAGAAATTATAAAAATATAACGTTGTACAATAAAAAAGATCCAAAGATAAAACATTTCAAGAAAATAAGCAAATCAAAATTTGTTGTATCAATGAATCACGATCTACATGCATGCTATAAAAAGACGGTTGCAAAATTATATAAAGTTTTAAAGATAAGATGAATTATAAAGGATGCGTATATGTATATACCGATCTTTCGAAGATTTGTATTGGTGAAGAGAAACATGAGAAGATGAACAGTCCTCATACTAAAGGTTGTAAAATAAGAAAGTGATTTTTGAAGCTCAACATCATCGATGAATCCACTTCCATCTTGATCAGCACTTTTAAAGCAAGCCACAATTGACGGGTCTGTGCCTGGTGCAAAAGATGATGGCATAATACTACTTGCATATGCTGGTGATGGTAGAGGGGCACCGTATGGCCCTGTCCCAGATGGTGGTCCGCCTCTACCATACTGGCCTGCACCGGGTGGTGGTCCGCCTCCATACTGGCCTGCACCGGGTGGTGGTCCGCCTCCACCATAAGAGCCTGCACCGGGAGGTGGTCCGCCTCCACCATACTGGCCTGCACCGGGTGGTGGTCCGCCTGCACCATACGAGCCTGCACCGGGTGGTGGTCCGCCACCACCATACTGACCTGCACCGGGTGGTGGTCCTCCGCCACTATGTGGGCTTGTACTGTTTGGTGGTCCGCCATAACTGTATGACATCTGTACCTCTTTCTTTCTCTAGTTAGTGTTGTTAAGGTTGTGATTTTATTTGGCTGAATGAATGTTTCATTTTTTAGTTATTATTTAAGTAATAATATTTTTGAGTTTCTGTTACACAAAGTTTGACACTTTCCATGAAATTGGAACTATAACAAAAATCAAACTTGGGCACATTATATATATGACACACGCAAAAATTAAGAAGAGTTTTTTATTTATTTAATACATTTTGAGAGTTTTGATGTACTTCAAACCATAAAATTCGATTTTAAGACTATTTAGTCATTACAATACTTTAACCAATAGAATTTTTATCGATCTTGAAATCGTAAGGAGTTCGATAACACTTTACATTTTCTAACATTTAAATTTTTTGAATTTTTTTGATCATTACAATACTAGTACATGTAGCCAGGGGTTAGATTATTATGAGAATGTTACACCGTTAGAAATAACCGCTTATCAACTTTCCAATCCGATAAATTCGGTACTAAACACAAACATAAGGGATAAAAGATAAATGCTGACGATGATACCAAGGAGATGCGAACCTATTCTCAAAATTAACTCGCATCTTGTTGCCATTGACAGCTACTATGTTTCCTAACGTAGTCGAGACTTCAAAAAATCAGACTGTCGTCTCAAGAGGTGTGATAAATAATCTAACAATCGACACTTTGAGAGATCACTCTACGCAAGTGCATGGGTCGTTCGCAAGTAATAAGTAAGTAATAATATCATTCTCCATAAGAACTATTAGGTTAACTTAAAATCCCGTTTTTAAGAAGCGTAGGAGAATTAGTTGTTATTACTAAAAGACTGAAAGTATATGATAGATATTTTTTTGGTTTTTGATTAAAAGAATAAATGCAAATAATAGTAAACTAAATTTGTTAACTACTAAAGAAAATAAACTAACAAAGAGATAATGATGATAATATATAGCTCAAGTTTGCTAGTATTCCCCTATTATGAAAATGATTGATTTTAGTTATAAGGGCGAATTGATAAATTCTCCTTAATCGGGATTCTAACTTCCTTTTAACTCCCGTCAGGTAGCTTAGAAGCCTGTCTAACAATTACTACAGTATTCTTATGGGGAAATTCTACATAATGATCGCTTCTACAAGTAATTACCGTATACGAGATTCCAGCTAGTCAAGCGCGACAGGATCACCAACGCACACCATACATATATGAAATATTTTTGTTACCAAACCCTCTGTCAGGGTAACAATCTACGGTCTTAAGGACCAACCTATATTTGACCAGGATATAAAAAACTATTAATACCAATTCATATGCAATAGAAATTCAATAAGTAACTCAATTATATAGAAACTATCCCAAATAGCATTATAAACAACTAGTAGTCATTCAAGGTTCGTAGAATTAAGCAAAATCAAGCTAATAGGAAAATTAGTTCATAAGGAAAGCAATACAATCTAAGGATAGAAGTATAAGAATCATGTTTATTACAAGAAACTAATACTAATTACCCTAAGACCGATGGTGGAATTGTGTAGAAATGGTACTGTAGGACTCCAGCTTCTATCTTCTCTACTCCAAGCGTTCTCCCCTCTCTCCAAGTGTTTCTACAGAGTTCAAATGAATGGGGACACTTTTATAATAATAAAAATTGATACATAAAGGGTCCATCAATTTTTGTGTGTTATGGGCCCCTTTTTAAATGTCCCAAGTCAACCCAAAAAATGTTCTAAAGGAAGAGTGGATTGGTTTGATTAATGTCAGCTGCAACTCCATTCTTCATATTAACTAAAAAACACAATCTATCAACTCTCAAGCTCTCCTGACTTCAAGTGCTATCCAAAAACCAAATGGCTCTCTCAGAATCTTTGTCAATTGGCCATGGTAACTCTCTTAAGTTGATTTCCAAAGTTAGCCGGTAAACGCGCTTGGTGAGTCCTGGGGTGTGATAAAATTAAGCAATAAATAAAGGATCCACAAACCGTAAGTGTACGGGTCGTTTCAAGTAATAGATAAGTAAATACGGGAAATTCGTCTCCATAGGGATTTAAGTAGTTATTCGAAATTCGTGTTCAATATTAGAATAAATAGTTTTAATTGTTTTGATTAAAAAGAAAAGAAGTAAAGTATTTTGTTTCTAATTAAATAATAAAATAAATAATAAATAATTATGCAAATAAGATAATGAGATGCAAGTATGAATATATCATACTGAATTTACGATTCCTAAGAATAAGGGTGAATGTAAAATTTCAGAATAGTCGGGACTTTATAATCTCCTAACCCCATGTCGGGTGGACTTAGGAGCTATCCCACGGTAAGATAAACTCCTCTAAGGTAGTAAATTTACTTACGGATGTGAAGTTCCTTTACCCAATTGGCTACCTGGTTAGTCAAGCTTGTCGGTCAATAACGAACACCACGCGTCTATATTCTAATTCTGTAATTAAACCCCCCATGTCGGATGATCACCGCCACTAGCGAACAGCCTAATTACTAAAACATACCCTTGATTTGCGACGTCAATGATAGTAAACAAGAACAAAAATATACTCAATGGAAATTAAGAACCAAATAAATTAAATACTAAAATCTCATATTCAAATCAAAACAGAAAAACAATAAGCAATGGTTCATATAATTACAATCCTAAAGAGAAATTATGCATAATAAAACTCTTGAATAATTAGCTTAGAAATACCTCATAGACAAAATAGATCTAATACTACTTTACCTAAAGAATAGAGATGGAGAAGTGTAGAATTGATATAAATAAGCTCTAGCTCTTGCTTCTTCCTCCTCTAGATCCTCCTGATGGCTTATATAATAATTTATGTATGTTTATTAAGCTTATGCAGCGAAAGGATGATTTTCTAAGGTTAGGAACTGATATATAGGTGTTAGGTCGAAATATTGGAGTAGAAGGCAAGTTATTGGACTTCTTTTCCAAATCAAATTCGTTTCCTAAAATATAGGAGATATGATAAATGTTGTTGTCTTGTTCTGGTCGTATCTCATTCATTCTGATCCGATTTTCACCTAATTTATATCAAAACGACCGCGTAAAAAAGATATACACTTTTCCTTTAGATTTCTCTTCGAAATTCCTAGCAGATTTTGAGATATATTCACTTTAGTGGACGTGGCTACATAATTTTAGATTTACTTGGCAGCTTTTCCTTTCCTATTTTATCTCAACTTCCTTTTACCTCCAATTTCCATCCATATCTTCTTTCTTTTATCTCTTGTAATTGATTTGGAATCTAATTAATTTTCATATATCTTTAAAACTCCACATTAGCACACAAATTAACCTAAATATGCTCTAAAAATAATAAATCTCCAAATCAAGGTAAGAAACTGGAATAGGTGAAATAAGCACAAAAGTCTATCTAATAAGTCTATTTTCTACCTAAAATGATGTTTCCTAAGGGCTTATATTTAGAACAAAAAGGGAGACATCAAGACCCCCAACTCAAAGTTGTATCGTCCTGATACAATATGAAATACAAACACAAGGAAGTCTCTAAAATATCAGCTAAGTCAATTAAGCATGAGAGAAGGACAATGTAAAGAATAATCCTAAAGCAACTACGTAGCAAGTTTCATGTAATAATATTTACAAACTAATTAATATTGATATACTTATCATACAACAATCAACACAGTTTTATTTCAAGATTAGATTAGCTTTGCTATGCACGAAGGATAGGCTCTTCACTTAGTTTGACATGGAGGCTATAGAGTGTTCATCGATCCTAACATAGTCTCTAATGGTCCATCTAACTACTATCTATTGGTTCAATTACTTCTAAATCACATAGCTAAGAATCATAAGGTATTTAAGGTTGTAATGTAGGCTTAGAGATGGTATGATCGTATATTTGGATAATTTAGAGTGAGCTTTTGGCTCTCTCCTCACTAGCCATCAACGAATCTCCCTAGAGCTTGAGTTACTCTGATAAATTTTTCTCACTCAACCCACGATTTGATGCACTTAATTTGCATCCCAAATAACCCAAAATAAAGCTTTAAGATGATTACATACAAATTCCACTTTGCCGGTCCAAATCATATAATCTTTTTCACTTCATTTTTTCTTTCTTTTATATTAGTTATGACTCTCTTTTTGATGTGAGATGTCATGCTACTGTATTTCAACATATTTCTTTTCTTTTCAATACTTTTTTCTTTTAAACCGGCAAAGGGTTACAATATAAATAAATGAATCATCAAGAGCACAATTACATAGCTAAAAAAATACCCAACCCAATGATGTTTCCCATAATGTGAACCCACCACCCCAAACTCAAGTTAAAAAACGATTGTCTATGCATCGCGATTCGAGTGCGGGTCATATGGAAAAGTCCTATAATATAAGGGGTATGGCTTGTAATGTGGCTAATAAAAGGCTTTAGAAAGGCTAGGGGGGGGGGGGGGCTGAGATGGATAATATTCAATTAAATTTGGACAACAAGTTAAAAGGCAACAAATGGCTTATCGAAGAACTGACTTAATCATTTTCCTAACTATGCAATTTCGTTACTTTCTCACCTCTAGCACGTTCATTAAATGGGTTTATCAACCAGCTCAGATCTCACGGCCTACACACCCCTCAAGGCGTCCTAAGATCAAACATACTTCTACTACATTGCTTACTAATCCTTTCTTTACTTTTAAGATGTGTTTTCATATTCATACTTCAAAGCATACAATACAACTAGCTCATAAACTTATTACTTCTATATCATTAACTCACTAAAGTTTATGCGTTTAGGCTGTTAAACACATTCTACATCTTATTTCATCTCTTGAAAATTTCAAATTTCTCTAAAAAACAGTAAATCACATAAAATGGAGATGAGGGACAATGAATCCCCACACCCCCAACTCAAAAATGAGTCGTGTCCTCATGACTCAAAACAGACTCGATAAAAAAAAAAGGAAGAAAGAAAACATACACTTCGAGGCTATTGCCTCACATGATCAATACCCGGAATAGGGTATGTAACCTTCTAGTATCACCAATTTCGCTTTCCCTTACATCCTCTTATGTTCCATCCCAATCAATCACATTCTAGAAATCTCTTGTTTTTAATATTCTCCAACTTTGTTTTCTTGAATACTCTTTTATGTGAAGGGTTTTGTCCAGAAATCTTTGTTTTGGCAACAGCTACTAGCGTCCCAGAAGCTTTTCTCATCTCTGATATAGAAATCTTTGATTAGATGAGGTATTGGCATCCTCTACTCCCTAATTACAATTGCTTGCTTTTTAGGATTTGAATCCACCAAAATCCAGTTCCTCTCTAATTGCTTAACTCAGATGATCTTTTTTGTTTGTTCCCAAACTAGTACCAATCTCACCTGATTTCTTCTAGATATTACCCAATACCTTGCTTCTATTCTTTATCTCCTTTATCACTAGATAATATCTTTGTTCTTTTCATCATCTCTTTTAACTTCCAACTCAAAGATTTGAACACTATTGAAATTTGTACCCCTTGAGTTTGGGTTAAAAAAGTGTAAGGATGATGTTTCTCTATGTGGGTAGGATGAACTTTCTTTTTTGATATCATGGGTGTCAGGGCCAGCTTTCGCGCACCACGACTAATCCCATGAGAAATATATACGCCTCCCCGTGCATATTCTGAGGTTAATCAGAACTAGGTTACCCATGTTCAGGGAGGGGATTCAAACCCTGTAACTCTTGCTTTACCCCCTTTAAGGGCTGAAGAAATAACAAGGTAGGATGAACTCTTGCTTGGATGGTATTGGTTTAAGGAATTTTGGAAGATGATTTTGGAAAATTTATGGGTTTGATTCTTGGATTCTAGGTGTTTGATATGATTTTGGTGGTTGAATCTTCTTGGATGTAGGGAAGGATTTGGATGTGAATTTATGGTGATTGGGCAGTTTTTTGATGTTAGGTGAAGGTTTGTTGAAGCCTCAATGAAGTTTGGGAAGCTTTGGGGAAGAGAAGACGCTTAGAGCATCTTTAGTACATTTGTATAATAGAGTAGGTGTTATCGTATAATAGAGTATCAAATAGTAATTTTAGCAAATCTTACAAAATTATACAATAAGCAACTTTAATGGGTATTGTAAAATAGATCTTATCTCCTCCAAATTTATATTATATTATTATTTATATTTTGATTATAGTAATTATAAATGTAACTCTAATAATTAATTTTAATTATTTGAAATAGTTTATTTTAATTTAATATTTATCTAAAATACGATTTTTTAATTTTCTTTTTAATCTAATAAACCGTATATCTTATTTTAGTTTTTAAATATTTTTGTTACGAATTAGAATATTTAACAACCATTAGATACGATCTTATATTTTCAATCTAGGCCGTTCGATTTTTATCTATATTTAAAATCCTTTATCCAAATATCATCCGTTAGATATGATTTTCTGTATTCCATCTCGTCCGTTCAATTTTAATCTATATCCGAAATCCTTTATCCTAATAACCACCGTTAGATGCGATCTCTTATCTTCAATCACATTCGTTCAATTATTATCTACGTAGAATTATTGTTCTATAAATATAGTCGTATATACTTTCACATTCACCACCACTTATACACTTTCAATATCATTCACACACATATTTAAGAATTAGGGTTTCATTATGAGTCAATTTCCCGGATATAATTCTTCGTTTACTCTTTCTAGTTCAGATGATGAATCTGAAGTCGTTGAATCTTTTGCAGCAACTGAACGTCAAAGATTACTACAACAAAGAGCACGTCGAGGTTCTGTAAAGGGTCGTCGTACGATTAATCACGATAGATGGCAAGGTGGACCGCACGTCAATTTTTTGCGACTGCTCAAGAAGCCGCACGAAAAGACATCGAACGTGCTTTTGGTGTGTTACAAGCTCGTTTTGCTATTATACGTGGACCCGCTCGTATGTGGGATGTTGAAACTTTATGTCTAATTATGAAGGCGTGCATTATAATGCACAATATGATCATCGAAGACGAGCGAGGTCAAGAGAATATAGACTATAACTACGAGCATCTTGAAGGGAGTACACTTGTAACTGTTGAAAGGAATAACACAGAGGTAATTCAATCATTTATCGAAAGAACATTTGATATGAGGAATAAAAGAGCTCACCAACAATTGAAAGCAGATCTTATTGAACACCTATGGAATGAATATGGGAGCCGACAGTAGAAGTTGTTGTTGTTTTTGTTATTGTTGTTGTTGTTGTTGTTGTGTGTCTCCTTATATTTATGTTGTGGTTGTTGTTGTTTGTCTCCTTATATTTATGTTGTTGTTGTTGTTGTTTATCTCCTTATTTTTATGTTTTACTTTTTGTAATGTCAGATTATATTTTGTATCCTTAATGGTGTTGTTAACCCTATTTAGTTTAACAAAAACTTTTATTTGAAAACTAAATTCGTTAATTACTAGTGAAAAGATGCTAAAGTTCGGAAGATTAAATTACAATGATTTTAAATAGCATGAATACAAATTAAAGATAAAATACATTGAACATATCATTCATTACTTTTATACTTTTTCAAAATCTCTTGTTGCTTCATTCTCCAATAAGTAGCTTGCATAGGTTGCATCTCTGAGATATTCATCCGCATAATCGCTTGTTCTTGTGCCTCTAATTCCCGTGCTATGGCTTCTTCTGCCCGTAATATTGCTGCATCTTCTCGTATGTGGTCCTCCCTTCGAATCCTTTCGCTCTCTTCTCGATCTCTCTCCATATGTGATATCTTCTCTTGATGTTGTTTTTCCTTGAGTTCATGAAATTTTATAAGACTATCGGGACGATATCCTTGTGAATCCTCGTCATTGGATTTTCCCTTCCCTCGCAACACTTTTGATGCCTTTCTACCAAGGGGTCTCACTACGTCGGTCGGAGTTGTTGTATCAATATCATCGTCAGCACCATCTAAATTTATGGTATCCGGACATTGTCGAGAAGATGCCCCTGGTGTTTTATGCTTGTACCTTTTGAGTTGTTTCTTCGGATGTTGTGTAATTGCAACCACAGTCTTAAATTTTTTGCAATTCTTCAACAATTCCAAACAATGAAATAAAGCAAAGGTTTTACCTTTCTCGTTCAATTTACGGTACAATTGCTGAGCGTGATCGATCTACATACAAAAATTATATTAAGTTAGTCACATTTCATACTAAATAATAAAAAATTGTTAAGTAAAATAATATATACCTTATCTTTGTCGGTTACTCCGCTCTGATTGATATTCACAATTTTAGTATAACAATCATTCCATTTGCCAAGGGAGAGCTTGATCACATTCATTCGCGATTGTAGAGATTTAATTGAGCGTGTTCCACCTAGAAAGTCTTTGTATGAGTTGAATTCACGTGAAAAACTATCCCAATATTGTACACTTCTTTGCTCGTTTCCAACAATTGAGTTGGTGGAACACATTGACCATGCTTTGCACAAAACCTCATCCTCATCTACATAAATTTTTTGTCGTCTCCCAGCATGATTATATTTGTTTCAGATAAAACTACGTCTGGACTATGTGGTCCAATGACATCGTCGTCAACCATAGTAGTATCTTATTCAATAATAGTAAGATCTTCGATCGAATCGCTCCTCAGTAAGTTCGAATAAGGTTCAAAATCTTGTTGCGTATAGATATTTGGATCCATATCTGAAAAAAATTAATTAATAAGTTAAGACTATAATTACCAAAGTGGCTATCAAATATATAAAACTAAATATAATTACATTACATTAAAAAAATAAAATTTGCTAAAACCCATTAACACAAAACCCAATCCCCCAAGCCCATTAAAGCCATTAAAAACTCACGTTAAAAAAAAAACAAAACCCAAACCACCGACCCCAATATCCCGTACCAAACCAAATTGCTTTTCTCTCTGCTTTTGATTGAACAAACACAAAATTAAAAATAGAAATCGCTTGATCAAGATGATGAGTTTAGCCCAGAAAGAAAAATGAGTTTCATCTTCCTCCGCTGATCTTTCACCCAAATAAAAAGAATTGTATTGAAACAAAGAGATCGATGGCTTGGCTGATTCTTTCATCCAAATCAGAAAACTTATTCTGTAACAAAATATCATCCGCCTCTGATCTTTCTATTCTTCATCAATATAATAACAGGTTTGTATTAACTTTTCAGTAACTAAAAAACAAAAAGTATTTTTTTCTTACCTCTCAGATTATTGTGATTTAGATGATTTTGTTGTAGTAATTTTTATTTACCATTCGGATGTATATATAGGAATTGTAGAAGTTTAATTTTGATGGAAGATTGATGTGTTGAAATAGAGCCGTTACAAATTGGTTTTGATTTACTGTGAAATAAAGCCGTTGTTGTACTTTGCTGACTTTTTTATTTTTTTTCAAGAATTAAAAATGTTTACAGAATGAATAGTAATTCTCTATCTTTAGCAAATGACTGTAGCAATTTAAAGGGTATTCTATTTTACGGTATCCATTTAGAAGCTTGCTGGAGATGATTTTCTATTTTACAGTAGTTTATCTTGTGTATTTTGCAGATAGGGTAAGGTATTGAGGAGTGCTGGAGATGCTCTTAGGGATATAAAATTCGTAGTTATTACTAACCTCTAGCTTCAAAATCCTTAAGAAGAATTTCTCCATCGGCGCGCACCGGCATACCGGTGGATTCGCCGGCTTACCAGTCTCAGACTGTGTCGTGTTTTGTGCCCACGGTTTTGCCCATCAATATCTCGGTATTGTACATGATTTTGCATACCGTGGTGACAGTTTTGGCTGGCCGGCTAGCTGGCGGAAGGGTCAGATTTTCCTCAAAAAAATTTCTTTTGCTCCCTAACTTGATTTTCTTAGTACATGGACATTAAAAACACTAATACCTTCCTCAATAATGCAATATCAACTAAAAACAACTAATCTAAACATAAATTAAATACATGAAAACGATAAAATTTACGGGTTGTCTCCGCACAACACTTTTGTTTAACGTCTTATAAAATTAGACTTGTTACCTCCATTATCCCTTGAGTATGTAGCCTCCCCAGCAGCGGATGAGGCTATGAATGTCTACAATTTGCAGCCTTTGACCTCTCGAAGGTTGTATCTCTATTAATTTTGCTGTCACCACTTGAGTAACAACAGATGGCCACATTCACGCATTTTTGAAACCTCGTGGCCTATTCTCTTGTTTGGAGGACTTCCAAGCATCCATGGTTCCAACCTGAAACTCATTTTTAGCTCTCTTCTTTACGGGCTCATAGTGGTGGTCCTTCTCATCTCCTCGATCTTTTTGTCCAAAACAAGGAATGTTTCAGACTTTTCTTTTGTTATGAGGGCAACATTTTCAACCTCGATCTACACTCGCGTTCTCATTTGTTTCCGAAATAGCTTCTATGAATACTTGTTGCGGTGTGAGTTCTTTTGTATCACTTTCAAGCATTTAGGTGTAGGTTTTGTCTTCTTTGCACGCCTCTACAAATGCTTTATCGATGTCACCATTTAAATAATTCATCTTCATAGGGTTGGGTGGTGACATCAATGGAGTACTAGGTGGCGAATCCACCCTAGTATCTTCTTCTTTAATCTCCTTTTCAACCAAGATCTCACTATTTGATTCCTCTAAACGCGACTTGCGTGTTGTCATGATCACTAGCATCACACATAACCTGAAATGAAAGAATCCAATCAAAGGGAGTCATACCCGATGTAGAGACAAATTCCTACATGATTGTAAGAAAAGCCTTCATACATAAATCATTAAAAGAGAATTTCACATCTTCTCAAGTAAATTACCTTTAACAGAAATGGGAGGTGGAAGGGTTTCGATTTCCTTAATTTTTACATGGTCAGACTCCATACTCTTAATTGAAACCTTGTGCCCCAATACGATCCCCTCACGAACCATGAAATGACACTTCTCACAGTTCAAAACAAGACCAGTCTCTTTACAACAAATCAAAACCTTCTCTACGTTTATGAGGCAATGGTTAAAATCATCACCAAACATTGAGAAGTCATACATAAAGACCTCCAAGAACTGATCAATCATGTCCCAGAATATTGCCATCATACACCGCTGGAATGTGGCTGGTGCATTGCATAACCCAAATGACATCCATCGAAATGCAAAGGTACCAAATGGACATGTGAAGATGGTTTTGTGTCGATTATGTCTCCTCATTTGTGATAGATTTATATTAATATGAGGCATCATTTTCAGTGATTTAGAAGTCATAATAGTCGATTTTCTTGAGAAATAGTGCACTTTCCTATTTTGAGTCTTGATTTAGTAAAATAATATTTTTAGAGCATATTGGGTTTAATTATTTATTTAGTGTGAAGTTTTAAAGATAATTATGGAGATTAATTAGAGTCCAAGTCAAAGACTACAAGATATGGAAAGAGATAAGCATGGAAATTGGAGATAAGGAAACAAAAGCTAAAAACATGGAAAAGGAAAAGCTGCATTAATCCTGAATTTCTGCACCTACGACCACAAATCAGCTTATATCTCAAAAACGGTGTGGAATTTGGAGAAACGGTCAAGAGCAAAGTTGACGATCTTTCCGGGACGATGAATTTGGTGTACTCATACGCGTCAAACGGATGAAAATTGAAGCTTCTAGGACCACAAGAGAAACGGGCCTGATTTCAAGTTTTTAGGGTTACGAATTTGAGTTGGGCTTGGAGTCCATTACTTACCTTTTCCTTCAAGAAAACGAATTAGGTCTTCTAAACACCGATAAATACACCCTTATATCACTTCTAAATCATCCTTGCCTCATAGTAATTAGTTCTTAAGGTTTCTTTTAGTTTATTTCCTTCAGGTATGAACTAAACCTCCCATAGCTTGGGTTTTGCATCATGTATAATCTATGAATTCTAATTTCTTTCTATCTAAGTTTCTTTATGAATTTTATGTTTTAATCTGATATTAGCTGCTTACCTTTATATTTGTTTATGTGTTTTGATTTAATGACTGTTTTCCTTGCTAGTGCACGAGTATAGGATTACCTTAATAGTAGTTAGATGATCACCTTAGATGGGTGTCTAATTATTGAAACACCACATAACGTCTAGTGTCGATATTAGTCCTTACAAAACTGATTCTAACTAGATAGTCATTAGGGTATGAATTAATCACTATCACCATGTATAGAAATTGATTGCTTAGGGCCTTAGTAGCGTTTGATAACCCTATTTGAACCAACCTCGTGGTAAGTCCGTAGCCCCCTTAGTCGCTCTCAAGGTCTAAGGTATGGGAATTTTGAATCCTGACTAAGTATCTAAGAGCTAATTATCTCCCTTATCAACTAGATTTGATAGAAAGAATTAGAAGGATTAGTGCATATTAGCAAAACCTAAGCTATACTTCTCATCTCATATTCTTCGTATTTATTTTATTGTCTTTATTTTAATTTAAGAATTTTGAATTTATTCCTTTATTTTTCTGTCTTTTAATTAATTATTGCTTACTCATTATTGCTACCCATTCGACTAGCACACTAAGTCTCTGAGAACGAACTCAACTTATCAACTAAAACTTGCATACGTCCTGTAATACTTGCAGTACTGTGCCTGTCTAGGGTGAGAGTGCGTAGTTGTCTTGACTTATATTTATCTTATTTTTATCACACCCTAGGCGACACCAAGTTTTTGGCGCCGCTGACGGGGACTTGTGTCTCGTTAGCGTGTGGGCTATCTATTTCGAGTAGTAGTTTTTAATTAATTTTTATTTTTCAGTATTTAGTTTTTGTTTTTCCGGATTTACGCTTGTGGTTTGCTTTAGTCTTTTTCAGGTTTCACAGTGTTTAATTCTTGGCCTCCGTTACCGGAGCGTGAGAGGAGCTTCAGATCTTATAACAAACGTGTTCGTGAGGAAAGAGCCTTGAGAAGAGCTATGGCAGGCATACAAGAGCAATTAGATCCACCACTTGGAGTCCCACCTGGAGGATTACCATTCGTTCCACCAGGAGGACCACCACCACTTGTCCCACCTAGTGGACAACAATAAGGACAACATCCAAAAGGACGAGGTAACGGGCGGAATCGAGTTGAGCAAGACCTTCCTGGTCTCCATGTGCCGTTTTATGTTCAACTAATAGGTTACCGTCCTCCAGAGATCCAGAATATTAAATTTCGACCTGATCCGGGTATGCTCAGTCAATTTCAAAGTTATGGACTCTACAGTGGTATAGCAATTCAAGATCCAGTAAGAGCGATTCAGAAGTTTATGCAGATTTATGATGCTTATGTTACTCCAGGCATTACACGCGAGCAACTGTATTGTCATATGTTTTCGTTCTTCCTGACCGGTAGAGCTAGTGAGTGGCTAGATAGGCAGCCACCAGGGACAATCAATTTATGGACAGAACTTCAAGCCGCTTTCTTTAACCGTTTTTATCCAAAGAGTATGAGACTCAAAGATCAAAGCGAGCTTGCAAGGTTTTGTCAAGAAGATGGAGAAATAGTAGGAGAATCATGGACAAGGTTTCAACATAAATTAGCTAGATGTCCGCTCCATGGTTATACCCCCTCTTTACAACTTTCTATATTCTATGAAGGTCTCAATGATAGAGGTAGAGAGAAGGTGGATAACATAGGAAAGGGAAATTTCGTGTCCATGAATCATAATGAAGCTTCCGAGGTCTTGGAAAATATTATTGAACAAGAAAGGATTTGGCCTTCTACGCGAGCTCCTGTAGCAAAGACCCGAGGTACGTTTCGATTAGATGCAGAAACTGCAAACTCAGCTCAAATATCCGCATTAGAAAATTAAATCAAAGAACTTAAGCTAGAGATGCAGAAGAATTTAGCTGCAGCAAAATTAGTACAAGAAGCACAAGGTTGTCAACAATGTGGGGTTAATAATCATACATGGGAAGAGTGCGAAGGAAATCCACAATCTGTTTATTTCATATCCAACCGAGGAGGTTATCAATTTGGTAACCGAAAACATCCGGGTATGCAATATTCAAATCCTCAGGGGGCCGCTAATCCTGGTCATTATCAACCGCGCCCCCAGAATAACTTTTTCCAACCAAGAGGTCAGTATCAAAATCAGCATCAAAATAGACCTGCTCCCCCTCAACAACCTGTTCAAGATGCCTATACCGATTCATTAGATCAGAAAGCTTTACCACAATATCCTCAAGAAGGATCTATGGATAATCAACAGTTAGTAAAAGTTTTGGATCGTTTGACCACGAATATGAACGCTCAGGATGAAAAGTTACGAGGACAAGATGCCGCAATTCAGATTTTAGGTACTCAAGTAGAACAGTTGAACAAGGTTCTAACAAATTTAATGGAACAAAAAGAATTGAAGGCTATCGAAGGAGGTGATGACAATGTTGGGTTCGAAGCTTGTAAGGCTAATTGCCTTGAAATTGAAGAAGAAAAGAAGGAAGTACCACATGATGCCATTAGTGTCGTGGAGGTTCCGAGTACCGAAGAAGAACCAACCAAGTCTAGCCCTGTAGAATCTGACTGTTCTGAGGTTGATGTGGAGGACGATTCAGAAAAATCCGAATTTATACAGCTTCTGAAGGATATGCAAGAGGAGATTAGATCGGTGATGGATTATCAAGCCGAGCTGGCTAAAGAGAAAGAGAAAGAAGCCTCAAAGGAGGAATCAAGAGTTGAAGTTGAAGTTGCACCTGCTGTGCAAGAAGAGAAAGAAGAAGAGAAGGTGGAATCGCCACCTATTGTTCAAACAGTGTCACCAACTATTCCTGATACAAATCCTAAATATGACACTGAACTCAAGACATTTGTAGAGGCGTATACACCTAAAAAGATCAACGCCCAAATGCTTGAGATCGCAAAGAAAGGACTTACACCGCAACAAGTTTTTACGCAAGTTATTCCCGAGAAAGAAGCGAGTGTAGAGATCCCAAGAGACAACCTAAAAGTCTCAAGAAGAAGTGAACGAGAGCTACCAACAAAGCTTAAAGATCCGGGAAGTTTTAACCTTCCTATTCAAATCAATGGTATGCTCAAGGTGAAAGCTATGTACGATGTGGGTTCTGGTGTGAATCTTATGCCTAAGTCCGTGTTCGAGAGACTTGGACTTTAGTGAAGTTGCAGTTCGCTGACAACTCAGTTACTAGGACATGGGGAACAGTGGAGGACGTCTTAGTCCGTGCAGGTAGTGTCGCCATCCCTACTGACTTTGTTATACTTGAGTTTGATGCAGATAAGTAGGTTCCAATCATACTTGGAAGGCCTTTCATGGCCACAAGTCAAAGTGTCTTTAACTTCCAAGAAGGGACCATTACCCTTCACGCAAATAACATATCCGAGACCTTCTATGTCTTGGGTAAGAAACCTAGGAAGTTAGATCCCACCGTTCCTGTCATCCACAGCCTTTCACATCACAAAGTCCCTCATGAGAAGATCCACTTAAAGCCTGTGGATACTGAGCCAAACATTGAGTTTGGGGTTGGCCATGAAGTACTATGGAAAGCTCACAAACGCGAGAATAGGCCACGTAGCTTCAAAGACTCGTGGATGGTACCATTCATTGTCAGTAAGGTTGTTTTAGCCAAGGTGATAGAAATCCGACCCAAGAAGGGGATCAAGCGCAGATTAGTTGGCGTTCATAGCCTAACTCGTTGTTGGGGAGGCTATATTCGCAAATCTTGATAGAGGTAACACGTCTAACTTTAAAAGACGTTAAATAAAAGTGCTGTACGGGAGACAACTGGTGGTTCCTAGGGTGTTATAAAATTAAGTGCAAAAATAAAGGAACCACTTAACCGCAAGTGTACGGTTGTCCCAAGTAATATATGATAATCAAGTTCGTTCTCAGGGACGGATTAGGTACAACCCAAATATCAATCAAGTAGTAGAGATAATTGCTAAACAGAAAAATAAAAAAATAGAATTTTTGTTTGGTTTTTATAAATTAAAAGATGCAAATAAAATAAAGATTAAAGATTAAATAAACAGAAAGGAAATAAAGCAAATAACGACTAACTTCAGATAAGAGAGATATACTTGATCCTCGCAAAGGAATCCACCTAATCAATATAATCTATGCTATGTTTAAGGGTAGACTTGGAATTATAATATTAGTCGGGACTCTAATATCTCCTAGCCCCCTGTCGGGTGGACCTAGAAGCTATCCTAAAGTATCACAAACACCTGTATGGTCGAATATGGCTTTTCGGATGATAAGATTTTACCTCTTTGGCTATGTAACTAGTTAAGCCTGTCGGTCAATAACGGACATTACACGGGTATTACCTAGATCTGTATTCAAACCCCCCTGTCGGATGATCCATACGCCACTATATGGAATAGCCCAAATACTAAAAGCTAATTCTAGTTGTTCCTAAAAGAATTAGTAATGAAAACAAAGTAATATCCAATACCTAAAACTCAATTCAATTTAAATCTAAACAATCCCAAATTCAAAACATAGATTAATTAATTAAGGTTCATCCCTTTTATGCGATTCTCAAGTATAAAGAAATTTAGCTTATAATGGAATTAAAGACTAACATTAAATAAAAGGAATTCATGTTCAAATACAAAAGATAAATGAAAAACCTAAAGGGTAGAATGACTATAGATGGAAGAACAGGATTCCTCCAGCTTCTAGCTTCTTCTCTCCTTCGTGCTCTGACTTGAAAACCTTAAGCCTCTTGTTAATTCTCTGAAGTGTGTGAAAGTAGGAGGTTAAGGGGTGTATTTATAGGTGTTGGAGGAGTCTAGGTCGAATTTTGCTTGGAGTGGAAGACAAGTCAAAGACTCTCAGATTCGTAGCTCTTTAGAAGGTAAGATTCTGCTGATTTGATTTGATCATATCTTTTTCAATACTTATCCGTTTGAGAAGTTCCAATATATGAAACTGCTTGTCTTGGAAAGCTCTTTCTATTGGTGCAGACCATTCATCCAGAATCCATGCCAATCTTTTATTATGATTTAATTCCTAAAACGTGGCTGGATTTCAGATTTCAAAAGGCAGCTTTATCTTTTCCTCCTTTAAATAAATCTTTACCAAATCTTCTTATTTCCATGTAAATCTTCTTTCCTCTCATCTTTATCTTGACTTGGCCTCTAAGTAATTACCATTTATCTTTTTAAAGCTTCACATTAAATAAATAATTAAACCGCATATGCTTAAAAGAATAAATTAATAAATCAAGAAATCAAAATAGGAAAGTGCACTCTAAAAATAGAAACTCGACTAGAAATCACTTCCTAACACTCTAAAATACACTAAGACTTTATTCTCACTTTTTCTCCTTGGATTGGTCTTTCATGAGATTCAAGAACCAATTAACTTTGCATTAAAAATAGTCAAATTTACGCACAAAAGCTCAGATTCTGCAAATAGTTAATTTCCAAGGGGAGAAAGTGCAATATGATCAAATAAGCTTAAAAGTCTAACAAACAAGTCAGTTATTCACCTAAAAGGATGTCTCCAAGGGGCTAATAATTAGAACAAATCGGGAGACATCAAGACCCCAAACTCAAACCTTTGTCGTCCCGACAATAAAAACTAAGGATCTTTTAGGTGAACGCAGAAGGTAGAAACTAGAAAATAATCCCAAAGCAAAGCTTAAAACAAATTTCATATAGTCTAACCTAGGAATTAATATACACCTACACTTATCATGCAAAATCAAATACAAAACAATATCAATCAAAAATTAATTTCACAATGCTAGAAGGTTACGCTTAATTACTTATCTCAAGATGGTGGCTATAGGGTGTTCCTCGATCTTTACTTGTGTTGAATGTTCCACTTAGAATAATCCCTATTAACTCACTGTGCATCTAGGAATCACGAGGTCTTTACGGTTTTAGCGTAGGATTAAGGACGGTATGGTATGTATATTTGGTAAATTTGAAGTGAGCTTTTGGCTCTCTCCTCACTTACCATCAACAAAACTGTCCAAGAGCTTGAGTTTACACTCGAATAACGTTCTCACTCAACCCAATTAAAGCGCTTAATTAGCGTCCCCAAATTAACCCAATAAGCACTAAGGATGATTCACCTAAAAATTTCCACTTTGCCGGTCCGAATATGTATATTCTTTTTAAATCATTCGTTTTCTCTTTTCTTATAGCTATGACTCTCTTTTTAATGTTGAGATATCATGCTATTTTTCATAGTTATGCCTATTCATAACTTGAGCTCGAAGCTTCTTTTCCATTCACTATTACCCCGACAAAGGGTTACAATACAATAAACCTGTGAATCATCATCACGTATAGCACAAAGCATCATTGATAAGCTCAAAAATTCCCAATCCCAATGTAAATTCCCATATGGTGGACCCACCACCCCAAACTCAAGCTCAAGACAGGAAGTCTCAGGATCGTGATTCAAGTGCGGGTCATATGGTCATGCTTAATAATCTAAAGGGAAATTGGCTTATAATGTGGCGACAAAAGAAAGGCTTAAAGGCTAAAAATTTGTCTAAGAAGGATAAAATTAATTCAGGGATAGACGGCCAAAAAGGATTCAAAGGGCTAACAAAGAACTGCCTCTATCATCTTCCTATCTACACAATTTGTCTCTAGTTCATACCTAAGTGGGTTCTCTACTCATTTAGATCTCGCGTTCTACAAACCACCTATTATCCTTAAGCACAAGTTTACTTCTTTTGCATTGTTCATTAATTTTTCCTATCAATTACTTCATATTTGCATGCAATCAAAGTTCAGTTTATACTAACTCCTAAAGTCAACTATTTTCTATCATTAATTCATGAAAAGCATGCTTGATGGGGGCATTTAAAATTCTCTACAGTCACGCAACCCTAAGATTAATTTTATTGAAAGCATGTAAAACACAAAAAATTGGGATGAGGCAACGAACCCCACCCCAAACTCAAAAGTGAGTCGTGTCCCCATGACTCGAAAAAGACTCAATAAAGCAATAAAATTAAACTAAACTACCTAACTAGTGCCTACCATCAATTAAGAATAAGAATTAGAACGGGGTACCTGGCCATGAAGATCCATAGTGTCCTCCTCCGGAGGGGGAGTATAATTATCAATATCCATGAATAAAGTTACCTCTTCCAATGTTGACTTAATCTGTGTAATTTCCTTCCAAAGTGCTCCGATGTCTAATCGTAAAAGTTCGAACTCTTGTTGCAAATTGTGAGCCCATGGAGGAATTCCAGAATCAGTTTGAGAAGAAGAAGAACCTTGAACTTGAAATCGTAGCTTGTCTGTAGGCCTTGATGATACCCTCATCCTTGCTGTTAATTTCCCGTGTTGTGGTGGTACAAGTGCCTTCTCTTGTGTTTCTTCAGTAGGCTCATCAAGATTGATGGCCTTTTCAAGTGTAGAACCAGGCAAATTCTTGTTCTTCCCTAGGATACAACACCTCTTCTTGTAATCCAAGGCATCTGTTCTGTTTGTCATGGTTGAATTGACCCCAAACTCAAGTTTATACCAAGGATAGAATAAAGTTGAGAACACTTGGTATAGCTTGAGTTTCTTGCTTGGATTAGATGAAGGAAGTTGTTTTCTTGATGAATCTTGGAAGAACTCTTGAAAGCTTGATGATCTTGCTTGTGTTTAATGGTGTTTTGTGATGAATTTGATGGAGAGGATATGTTTATGGAGGATGGAGGAGAGATTCAATGATGTTAATGTGTTTGTTGTGGAGGTTTAATCAAGCTTCAAGGTGTTTTTATAGGGTTGGGAGCTGGAAAATTCGTGTGGAAGAGGCTAGGGTTTATCTCCTTAAGGTTAGAAGTTGACTGGGCTTCGAACTCTTCATAAACCGCTTGGCGCGGTGCATCCCTGCGGTGCATGGGGTAGTCCGCGCGCAACAGCTATTGATTTTTTTCGCTTCTGTCTTGACCCCGTGCTAGCACCCCGTAGTACCGGTTTTTGCCCTGCGGTGCAGGGGTGCGGTGCATGGGCTAGTCCGCACCAACTCTGTCAAAAAACCCGCGGTACACACCCCGTGGTACGGGTTTTGCGCACGCGGTATAGGGCGCGGTGCACCGCGACTATCAGCTTCATTTTTTTTCTTGCTTCTGGATAAAACCCGTGGTGCGCAACCCGTGGTACGGGTTTTTGGGGCGCGGTACATCCCTGCGGTATAGGGGGTACACCGCGGGGTAGTCCGCGCCAGTATTGAATTCTCCAAAAAATTTCTCCTAGCACCCCAAACTCGATTCCTGCACCATTAACACTATACCCTTCTCATTTCTTTAAAAGTAGACACTAAAACTCGACACTAACTTAGAATTATACACTAGGAATTGAAATATTGAAAGCAATAAACTAATATACATTGAAATGGCTTTTGTTTAACGTCGTTAAGCTCGACGGGTTACCTCTCGCATCTATTCAGCTTCAAGGAGGTACATGACCTCCCCCGGATGTGGATCAATTCTGCGATTGGTATCCTCGCCTACATGATAGGGTTTTAGACGATGCCCATTCACCATGAAGGTGCGTTGCTCGTCTGGATTCTCGATCTCTATCGCTCCATGAGGCGTAACTTTGGTCACCACGAACGGACCAGACCACTTTGATCTCAACTTGCCCGGATAGTTGCTGAACTTGGAATTATACTTGAGGACCATCTGTCCAACTTTGAATTTCTTTTCACGAATCCGATTGTCATGCCATCTCTTCGTTTTTTCCTTGTAGAGTTTGGCATTCTCATAGGCATGAAATCGAAACTCGTCAAGTTCATTCAACTTCATCATACGATTCTTCGCAGCTAAGGTTGGATCCATATTCATCTCCGCAATCGCCCAATAGGCACCCATTTCAAGCTCAAGAGGTAAGTGACAAGCCTTACCATACACAATACGATACGGAGATGCACCCACAGGCGTCTTGAATGCAGTATGATATGCCCATAACGCATCATCTAATTTCATTGACCAATCCTTGCGTGTGGAACCAACTGTCTTCTCAAGAATGGATTTGATCTCTCGATTAGAGACCTCAGCTTGACCATTGGCTTGTGGATGATACGCGGTAGATACACGATGTCTCACACCATACTTCTCTAGAACTTTCTTCAGATATTTGTTCACAAAGTGCGAACCTCCATCACTGATAATAACTCGAGGTGTTCCATGTCTAGTGAATATGTGTGATTTCAAGAATTTAATCACTACCCGCGAATCGTTAGTTGGTAGAGCTACAGCCTCTACCCATTTAGACACGTAATCAACAGCTAGTAGGATGTACAGTTTTCCGTTAAAAGGTACAAAAGGACCCATGAAATCAATACCCCATACATCGAATATCTCAACTTCCAGAACATTATTACGCGGCATCTCATCTCTCTTAGATATATTACCAGTAAACTGGCATCTGTGACACTTCTTGACATACTCATGACAATCCTTATGTAAAGTGGGCCAATAAAAACCGGATTGTAATACCTTTGCAGCTGTACGATCTCCTTTAAAGTGTCCTCCGTATGGTGAATCATGACAACCCATAACAATGGATAGAATATCTTTCTCTGGTATGCATCTCCTCACCATCTGATCACTGCATGTTTTGTAGAGGAAAGGATCCTCCCAAAAGAATTGTTTTGCTCGGTGGGCTAGTCTCTTTTTCTCTTGTGATGTAGCTCCTTGAGGAAAAGAACCACTTACAATAAGATTTGCAATATCCGCATACCAAGGGGTCTCTAATGAATAAACTGCAAACAAACTCTCGTCCGGAAATTCTTCTCTAACCAACTCAGGTCCTCCATTAGACTCAGAACCTTCAAGACGTGACAAATGATCAGCAACCTGATTATCACAACCCTTCCTATCTCGAATCTCCAGATCAAACTCTTGTAGCAATAAAACCCATCTGATCAATCTCGGCTTCGCATCTTTCTTCTCCATCAAGTACTTAATAGCGGAATGGTCAGTGAATACAACAATTTTCGCCCCAAAGAGATAGGAACGAAATTTGTCAAAGGCATAAACAACCGCTAAAAGCTCCTTCTCAGATACCGTGTAATTAATCTGAGCACTGGTGAAGGTCTTGCTTGCATAATAAATCGAATGAAACACTTTATCTTTCCTTTGACCCAACACCGCACCATAGCAGAATCACTAGCATCACACATAATTTCAAAGGGAAGTTTCCAATCAGGTGGTAGCACAATCGGCGCAGTAATCAGTTTCTCTTTCAGCTCTTGGAATGCCTTCAAGCAAGCTTCATCAAAAAGGAATTTGGTGTCCTTCTCGAGTAAGTTGCACAAAGGTTTTGAAATCTTCGAAAAGTCCTTGATAAAACGGCGATAAAATCCAGCATGGCCTAGAAAACTCCTTACCCCTTTTACAGAAACAGGAGGAGGAAGAGTTTTGATAACTTCAATCTTCGCACGATCAACCTCTAACCCAGCGCTTGACACTTTGTGTCCCAATACTATTCCTTCACGAACCATAAAGTGACACTTCTCCCAATTCAAGACCAAATCGGTTTCCTTACATCTAATCAATACTTTTTCTAGATTCTGCAAACAAGCATCAAAGTTATCTCCAAAAACAGAAAAGTCATCCATGAATACCTCAAGAAATCGATCAATCATATCTCCAAAGATTGCCATCATGCAACGTTGGAAAGTAGCAGGTGCATTACATAGTCCAAAAGGCATCCTTCGGTATGCGAAAGTACCAAAAGGACATGTGAACGTGGTCTTGTGTTGGTCATCAGGATCTATGCAAATTTGATTGTAACCGGAATACCCATCTAAGAAACAATAGTACTCTCTACCGGCTAGCTTGTCCAACATCTGGTCAATGAACGGGAGTGGAAAATGGTCCTTTTTAGTAGCCTTGTTCAACTTTCGGTAATCCATACAAACTCTCCAACCAACAACGGTCCTCGAGGGTATTGCTTCATTCTTGTCATTCAGGATGGTAGTGATACCACCTTTCTTTGGTACGCATTGAACTGGACTCACCCAATCGCTACTAGCTATGGGGTAGATAATCCCCGCATCTAGTAGCTTGATCACTTCTTTCTTTACCACTTCCTTCATCGCAGGCATCAATCTTCTCCGTCCTTCAACTGAACGTGTACTGTGGTCCTCCAGAATGATCTTGTGTTGGCAATAGGAAGGGCTAATGCCTTTAATATCAGCAATAGTCCAACCTATCGCCTCTTTATTCGCCCTTAGTACACGCAATAGTTTGTCTTCTTGAGGACCTGTTAAAGTAGCTGAAACAATAACAGGTAGCGTGTTGTTAGTACCTAAATATGCATACCTCAAGTGGGACGGGAGCGGTTTCTCTTCTAGCTTCGGGGGAGACTCAATGGATGGTTTCTTTGGAGGCTCAATCTTCTCTGCATCGCGCAATGGTTCGTAGGCTAGACGCCTATATATTGTATTCTCAGAGTTAAGAGCTGCCACTGTGTCGACTAGCTCTTCCATCATCTCCGGTATATCTAATGTTAACGCAGCCTGCAAGATGTCATCATAATTAAAACAATCAAATACCTCTTGTGCGGCGTGTTCTGCTATATCCATTCGGAAACAATCTCCGGGAACATCTGGGAATTTTATGGCTCGAAATACATTGAATTTGACTTCCTCGTCTTGGATTCTCATGGTTAATTCGCCGTTTTCTACATCAATCAAGGTACGCCCCGTGGCCAGGAATGGTCGTCCCAAGATGATGGGGACATTCCTATCCGCTTCGTATTCAAGAATAACAAAATCTACGGGAAAAACTAGAGTACCTGCCTTGACGAGGACATCTTCAATTGGTCCCTCAGGATGCACTAGGGATCTGTCTGCCATTTGTAGGACCATTGAGGTAGGTCGCATATCTCCAATCTTCAGCATATCAAAAATTGACTTGGGCATGAGATTAATACTCGCGCCTAAATCGCATAAAGCTTTCCCTTTCCACTCACTACCAATCGAGATTGGAAGCGTAAAACTTCCTGGATCAAGTAGCTTCGGTGGTAGTTTGCTTTGACAGATTGCACTACACTCTTCAGGTAATCCTACCATTTCGTTATCGCAGTATGGTCTTTTGTTGGTGAGGGCTCTCTTTAAAAACTTCACGTATTTTGGTATGTCTTTGATGGCTTCTAACAACGGAATATTAATATTGAGACCTCTCACTTTATTCAAGAATCTTTGATATTCGGCCATATCTCCTTTCTTCTGAACTCTTGAAGGGAAAGGTGGAGGAGGACGGGTTTCTGCAACATCTTTCTTTTTCGGAGCTTCCGGAATCTTCTCCACTTCTGTCACTTCAGGTTCTTCATCTTTCTCTTCCACCTCTTCTAACGATTTTTCTTTTCTAGTAACTTCTTTTTCTTTCATAACCGGGAAGGGTGGTGGTTGCACAGTCTTACCACTTCTGGTAGTGATCGCGTTACAATCCTCCCTTTGTTTAGGAATTTCCGTGTCACTCGGGAGTTGGCCTTGACTTCGAACATTCAAACTGTTGGCGATCTCTGATATTTGACTCTCCAAGACTTTTAGCGAGGCGGAATGTGAGTTCAATGTTTCATTTATCTTGTTCTCCCTTGTGTGGGTATCGTCCATGAATCGAGATAACTGGTTTTCGAGTTTCTCTGACCTCTTTTCTGCGTCTGACATGTATTTTGTTACTGTAAGTGCTAACTCACTTGCGGTAATTGCACCTTCTTGAGGTCGAGAGGGAAGCGCTTTTTGAGCTAATGTGTCGGCATACGCGTCTTGATCGGTTCTAGGTTGATTTCCTTGGTATTGGTTTTGTGTTCGAAACTGATAGTTGTACCCTTGAGGCCTTTGTTGATAAGTTCCAGGATTGGCTGCCCCTTGTGGATTTGAATACTGAAAGCCTGGGTGATTTCTGTTTTGATTTCCATACCCTTGACCACCCGAATAGTAGTTACCTCGCTGATTAACGAAGTATACGGATTCTGGGTTGTTGGCACATTCTTCCCATCCATGATCATTTCCTCCACAACTAGAACATAATTCTGGTTCATTAACAACGTTTACCACAGCTTTATTCGACATAGACAATTGTTTCAGCTTGTTTTCAAGTGCGGCAATTTTAGCTTCCAAAGCAGTTTCTGTATCTAAATTCAAAGTACCTCTTTCAGGAGTTCTAACCGATGATTTCGAGGATTGCCAACTCATTTCATTCTTCACAATTCGGTCCATGATAATCAGAGCTTGATCAGTTGTAACCATCACGAGACCTCCTTGGCACATAGTATCGATCTTATCTTTTGCAGCATCACCTAAACTTCGATAAAATATTCCAAGTTGTAATTCAAGAGAGTACCCATGTAATGGGCACTTGCGTAATAATGTTTGAAAACGAGTCCATGCAGCACCTACAGTTTCTCCTGGCTCTTGGCGAAAATAAACAATATCTAGTTGCCCACTGAGTCGAACACTTTGAGGATAGTACCTATCGAAAAAGGCTGTCTGGAGTTGATCCCAAGTCAAAATCGCAGTGTGTGGTTGTTGATCATACCACTCACTTGCTCCTCCGGTGAGGAAGAATGGAAACATATGAAAGTACATTTGTTCTTGGGTTACTCCAGGGGTGACATATGCATCACAGATTTGCATAAACTTGTACATAGCACGAATAGGATCTTTACGAGCTGCACCACTATACTGTCCCACGGTTGTAAACTGGTTGATCATCCCTGCGTCTGGTCTGAATCGAACTCCTTGAATTGCAGGAGGACGGAGTCCTAGTGGTTGTAGAAGGAAAGGTCCATGGTTGTTCGGTTGGAAGATCTGTGGTCCATGATCGTGAAGCACTCCACCATTATTATTGACTTGCTGTTGATTTCCGGGAGGAGCTGGTAATTGGACTCCTACCGGTGGAATTGGTAATTGAACTCCAGCCGGTGGAGCTATTGGAAGACCGTTGTCATCCAACTGAATCACGGGATCTTGAATCACAGGATCTTGAGCATTATCTTCTGCCATTGATTTTTCTAACTTTGCTTGTTCTCTTGCTTCTTTATCTCTTTTGTTTTTCTCTCGTAATAGGCGTTCGGGATTATCAAGGATCACGATGTCTCCAAGCATATACCAAAACCTGTAAATCTGAGAAAACAAGAACAACCCAAAGCGTAAAACTGAAAAATAAAAATTAAAACAAAACTAACAATTAAACTACTAAAGATTAACACCGGGGTCACACGCTACCGTCCCCGGCAGCGGCGCCAAAAACTTGGTGGGTCCTAGGGTGTTATAAAATTAAGTGGAAAAATTAAGGAACCACTTAACCGCAAGTGTACGGTTGTCCCAAGTAATATATGATAATCAAGTTCGTTCTCAGGGACGGATTAGGTACAACCCAAATATCAATCAAGTAGTAGAGATAATTGCTAAACAGAAAAATAAAAAAATAGAATTTTTGTTTGGTTTTTATAAATTAAAAGATGCAAATAAAATAAAGACTAAAGATTAAATAAACAGAAAGGAAATAAAGCAAATAACGACTAACTTCAGATA
The DNA here is from genome assembly GCA_029959085.1 of Nemophila menziesii. Lineage (NCBI taxonomy): Eukaryota > Viridiplantae > Streptophyta > Magnoliopsida > Boraginales > Hydrophyllaceae > Nemophila > Nemophila menziesii. The sequence goes on from JARWIR010000002.1 coordinate 80,978,551, forward strand.
AGAGAGATATACTTGATCCTCGCAAAGGAATCCACCTAATCAATATAATCTATGCTATGTTTAAGGGTAGAATTGGAATTATAATATTAGTCGGGACTCTAATATCTCCTAGCCCCCTGTCGGGTGGACCTAGAAGCTATCCTATAGTATCACAAACACCTGTATGGTCGAATATGGCTTTTCGGATGATAAGATTTTACCTCTTTGGCTATGTAACTAGTTAAGCCTGTCGGTCAATAACGGACATTACACGGGTATTACCTAGATCTGTATTCAAACCCCCCTGTCGGATGATCCATACGCCACTATATGGAATAGCCCAAATACTAAAAGCTAATTCTAGTTGTTCCTAAAAGAATTAGTAATGAAAACAAATTAATAATCAATACCTAAAACTCAATTCAATTTAAATCTAAACAATCCCAAATTCAAAACATAGATTAATTAATTAAGGTTCATCCCTTTTATGCGATTCTCAAGTATAAAGAAATTTAGCTCATAATGGAATTAAAGACTAACATTAAATAAAAGGAATTCATGTTCAAATACAAAAGATAAATGAAAAACCTAAAGGGTAGAATGACTATAGATGGAAGAACAGGATTCCTCCAGCTTCTAGCTTCTTCTCTCCTTCGTGCTCTGACTTGAAAACCTTAAGCCTCTTGTTAATTCTCTGAAGTGTGTGAAAGTAGGAGGTTAAGGGGTGTATTTATAGGTGTTGGAGGAGTCTAGGTCGAATTTTGCTTGGAGTGGAAGACAAGTCAAAGACTCTCAGATTCGTAGATCTTTAGAAGGTAAGATTCTGCTGATTTGATTTGATCATATCTTTTTCAATACTTATCCGTTTGAGAAGTTCCAATATATGAAACTGCTTGTCTTGGAAAGCTCTTTCTATTGGTGCAGGCCATTCGTCCAGAATCCATGCCAATCTTTTATTATGATTTAATTCCTAAAACGTGGCTGGATTTCAGATTTCAAAAGGCAGCTTTATCTTTTCCTCCTTTAAATAAATCTTTACCAAATCTTCTTATTTCCATGTAAATCTTCTTTCCTTTCATCTTTATCTTGACTTGGTCTCTAAGTAATTACCATTTATCTCTTTAAAGCTTCACATTAAATAAATAATTAAACCGCATATGCTTAAAAGAATAAATTAATAAATCAAGAAATCAAAATAGGAAAGTGCACTCTAAAAATAGAAACTCGACTAGAAATCACTTCCTAACACTCTAAAATACACTAAGACTTTATTCTCACTTTTTCTCCTTGGATTGGTCTTTCATGAGATTCAAGAACCAATTAACTTTGCATTAAAAATAGTCAAATTTACGCACAAAAGCTCAGATTCTGCAAATAGTTAATTTCCAAGGGGAGAAAGTGAAATATGATCAAATAAGCTTAAAAGTCTAACAAACAAGTCATTTATTCACCTAAAAGGATGTCTCCAAGGGGCTAATAATTAGAACAAATCGGGAGACATCAACAACCCGCAATTTTTTTAAGTTTTTATGTCTTTTACGTTTTTAGTTTAAGTTTAGTTTAGTTGTTTTTAGTTGATATTGCATATTTGAGAAAGGTATTAGTGTTTTTGATGCTTAGGTAATGGAGAAATCGAGTTCGGGAGGAGAAAACGAAGTTTTTCGGAAAATTCTGACCATGGGGGGGGGGGGGGGTATACCGGACCTCAGCCCCGGTATACCGCAGAGGAGAAAACCCGTATTACGGGTAGGTGACTCGGGTTTTGTGCCGAGAAGAAAAAAAATCTGGACCAACGGTTCGGTATACCGGACCATAACCGCGGTATACCGCTGGACCAAAAACCCGTATTATGAGTATGAGGCTCGTGTTTTTTGACGAGAAGAAGAATTTCGAAGAGTAGAAGGTCCGGTATACCGGACCAGATGCCTGGTATACCGGAGGTCACCGCTTGAGAGAGAAAGTTGCGTTTTAAAGCTTATAAAAGAGGGATATTAGGTATTATTCCGAATTTACAAATCCTTAAGCCTCTCTTTCTTCTCCAAACCTCTCCCAACTCCATTAAAGCTCATATAAACCTTCCCCAATCATAAAAAAACTACCCAATAATCAAGAAAAACACACCAAATCTTCTCTCCACATCATTACAAAGGAGATTCAAGCACCCAGTTCTCACCAAACACATCAAATTGAAAAATCAAAAGCTTAAATTTTCAAAATTCCTCCTACAATTTCTTAAATCCAAGCCAATCCATCAAGAATTCACCTTACCCACATAGAGATTCATCATCAATTCATCTTTCCTAAGCCAAATCAAGCTTGTTCAACAAAAAATTCAAAAGTTCAAATTTCAAGAGTTGTTAAAGCTTTGAGTTGGGGGTCAATTGAAGATGACTAAAAGAACAGAAACATTATCTAACAAAAGGGAGGTGAAGAAAAGCAAGGTATTGGGTTAAATTGAGAAGAAATCAAATAAAAAAAGGTTCTAGTTCTAAAGCAAGGGTAAAAACGATGTTGAAGATGGAGGTAAGCTAGCTACGTTTGATCGTAATGGTAAAAGGCTTTACTTTTATTCAAAGGAGAAAACACAACCTCCACCCTTCAAAGATCCTACACCCATGGATAAAGAGGAAGCTTCAAAGGCCTTGAAAGCTTCTGCAGAAAACAATTAAAGGAACTACCTTTTGCTTATGAGAAAGTATTCAAGGAAGAAGTTGGTACAGGAGAATACAAGAGATTCTTAGAGCTTGGTGAAAAATTGGGTTGGTCTACGTTCATGGTAAGACATTCTGAATTATGTCATGAGTTAGTTTTGGAATTCTATTTATGCCTCTTAAGCCGAGATAGTAAAGGTTGTGTTCCGATTAGAGGAAATTTAGTCCCTTTCACAGTTAATGAGATTAGAAACCACTTCAGGTTTAAGAAATTAATTGGACATTGCAAGTATAGTGAAGCGGTTGCTAGACGAAAAATATTTGATGATTAATTACTTTTTAAGCATGTTTTAGACAAGGAGAAAGTGCAATCACATAAGGGAGAATTGAAGGCACCTTGGCCTTACAAATATCTTCAATTGGATGCGAGAGTTTGGAACAGTTTCCTTATCCATAATGTCTTTGGAAACACACGAGCTTGGGATGTGACTAAAAAAACGCTCTACTTTTGGATTGTATTTTGAGAGGAGAAGAAGTGGATGTGGCACAGTTGATCAATGAGGAGGTGATGCGATTTTCGGTCTCTCCCAAATCAGTTTATAATGTTAAATTTCCTACTATGATCACGTGTCTTGTGCGAAAAGCGAATGTTACATTGGGTGAAGAAGAGAAACTCGAATTTAAGGAGACCTATATTGATAATTCTTGGATCATGGATGTCTTTCGAATAGCAAGTGCTACGCAAGTCTCTAAAGAAGAAAAGGAGCAAAGTTGGCAAGAGAAGATGGAGGAGCGTTTAAACAAATTCGAAGCAGCTCAAACTTCTTTAGCCAAGGATGTGGCACAAATCAACGCTAATCAAGTGCACATCATGAAACTCCTTGAACAATTAACGAAAGATCAAGCAATTCCTACCTTGGATATCAATGATGCGAGGCAATAGCCTCGAGAGTATGTTCTCTTTCTTCCTTACCATTTCTGTAAATGCATTTATCTGCTAATTTTAATTTCTGTTTCGAGTCTTTTTCGAGTCGTGGGGACACGGCTCATTTTTGAGTTGGGGGTGTGGGGATTCGTTGTCTCTCATCTCCATTTTTCTATTTTTAGGTAGAAATTAAAATTTTTGATACATGGGAATTAGATGTAGAGTGTGTTTAATAGCTTGAAAGCATAAGCTCAGTGAACTGATGATAGTAAGTAATATGTTTATGAGCTATGTAATTTGTATGCTTTGAGTATTTGCAGGGAAACACACGTTGATAGTAAAGAAAAGATTAGTAAGCAATGCGATAAAAAGTATGTTCGATCTTAGGGAACCTTGAGAAGTGTGTAGGCCGTGAGATCCAAGCTAGTTGAAAAAAACAATTGATGGAAGTGCTAAAGGTAAGAAAATAACGAAATTACATAGTGTAGAAAGTGATTAAGGCGGTTCTTTCATATTTGAAGCCACTTGAAGCCTTTTTATACCTTCTCACCTTGTTATTTTGATTTTATATGCTATATCCTTCTCAGCCCCTTCTAGCCTTTCTAAAGCTTTTCACTGAAACACATTATAAGTCATATCCCTTTAGATTATAGGACTTTTCCATATGACCCGCACTCGAATCGCGATGCATAGACAGTTATTTTAGAGCTTGAGTTTGGGGCGGTGGGTCCACAATTATGGGAATTGTTATTGGGATGGGATTTTTGAGCTTATTAATTGTGCTCTATGCTTTGTATTGATGATGATTCATAGATTTTTATTGTAACCCTTTGTCGGGGTAATAGTGAATGAAAAAGAAGCTACGAGCTAAATTTGCCAACAAGGACATTAAAAGAAAAATATATATATGAGAAAATAGCGTGATATCTCATCATTAAAAAGAGAATCATGGCTTTACAAAAAGAAAAATTGATTTGAAAAGAAAATATATATATTCGGACCGGTAAAGTGGAATTTTTATGTGAACATCTTATGCTTTAATTGGGTTATTGGGGATGCTAAAGTGTGCATCAAGGAATTCATTGGGTTGAGTGAGAACGTTTTATGAGAGTAACTCAAGCTCTAGGGCGATTCGTTGATGGCTAGTGAGGAGAGAGCCAAAAGCTCACTCTAAATTATCCAAATATACTACCATACCGTTCCTAAGCCTAAATTACAACCTTAAAGACCTTTTGATTGTTTGCTATGTAACTGAGAAGTGATTGAGCCATTAGAGAGTAGTTAAGTGGATCTTTGGATACTAGTGAAGTTTGATGAACAATCTATAGCTTTCTTGGGGAACTGAGTAAAGTCCCAATCCTTTTTACATTGCGAAACTAATCTGATCTTGCATTCAAGCCGTGTTGACTATGGATATGAGAAGTGTACAGGTATGTAGTTCATGAATATTATTGCATGAAATTTTCTGACTTGTTGCTTTATGTCTATTCTATATATTCTGCTATGTTCTTCCCATGATGTTGAAAATTCCATAAGTGTGTATTTATAGACTTCCCTTTGTTTTTATCTTTATTGTATCGGGACGATACAACTTTGAGTTGGGGGTCTTGATGTCTCCTCATTTGTGATAGATTTATATTAATATGAGACATCATTTTTAGTGATTTAGAAGTCATAATGGTCGATTTTCTTGAGAAATAGTGCACTTTCCTATTTTGAGTCTTGATTTAGTAAAATAATATTTTTAGAGCATATTGGGTTTAATTATTTATTTAGTGTGAAGCTTTAAAGATAATTATGGAGATTAATTAGAGTCCAAGTCAAAGACTACAAGATATGGAAAGAGATAAGCATGGAAATTGGAGATAAGGAAACAAAAGCTAAAAACATGGAAAAGGAAAAGCTGCCTTAATCCTGAATTTCTGCACATACGACCACAAATAAGCTTATATCTCAAACACGGTGTAGAATTTGGAGAAACGGTCAAGAGCAAAGTTGACGATCTTTCCGAGACGATGAATTTGGTGTACTCATACGCGTCAAACGGATGAAACTTGAAGCTGCTAGGACCAAAAGAAAAACGGGCCTGATTTCATGTTTTTAGGGTTACGAATTTGAGTTGGGCTTGGAGTCCATTACTTACCTTTTCCTTCAAGAAAACGAATTAGGTATTCTAAACACCTATAAATACATCCTTATATCACTTTTAAATCATCCTTGCCTCATAGTAATTAGTTCTTAAGGTTTTATTCTTCCAAGTTATTGTAGAGAGCAAGATGATGTCTTTAGTTATTCCTTTTAGTTTATTTCCTTCAGGTATGAACTAAACCTCCCATAGCTTGGGTTTTGCATCATGTATAATCTATGAATTCTAATTTCTTTCTATCTAAGTTTCTTTATGAATTTTATGTTTTAATCTGATATTAGCTGCTTACCTTTATATTTGTTTATGTGTTTTGATTTAATGACTGTTTTCCTTGCTAGTGCACGAGTATATGATTACCTTAATAGTAGTTAGATGATCACCTTAGATGAGTGTCTAATTATTGAAACACCACATAACATCTAGTGTCGATATTAGTCCTGACAAAACTGATTCTAACTAGATAGTCATTAGGGTATGAATTAATCACTATCACCATGTATGGAAATTGATTGTTTAGGGCCTTAGTAGCGTTTGATAACCCTATTTGAACCAGCCTCGTGGTGTGTCCGTAGCCCCCTTAGTCGCTCTCAAGGTCTAAGGTATGGGAATTTAGAATCCTGACTAAGTATCTAAGAGCTAATTATCTCCCTTATTAACTAGATTTGATAGAAAGAATTAGAAGGATTAGTGCATATTAGCAAAACCTAAGCTATACTTCTCATCTCATATTCTTCGTATTTATTTTATTGTCTTTATTTTCTTTAGTTTAATTTAAGAATTTCGAATTTATTCCTTAATTTTTTTGTCTTTTAATTAATTATTGCTTACTCGTTATTGCTACCCATTCGACTAGCACACTAAGTCCCTGAGAACGAACTCAACTTATCAACTAAAACTTGCATACGTCCTGTAATACTTGCAGTACTGTGCCTGTCTAGGGTGAGAGTGCGTAGTTTTCTCGACTTGTATTTATCTTATTTTTATCTAGGCGACACCAGTCGATCAGATGGATCCACACAAATTTGATTGTTTCCCGTATATCCATCGAGGAAGAAATAATTATCTCTACCAGCAAGCTTGTCTAACATCATGTCTATGACCATTAAGGGGAAGTGATCCTTCTTCGTGTTCTTGTTTAATTTCTGATAATTCATACACACTCTCCAACCCACAACTGTTCTTGATGGTATGAGTTTATTATGACCATTAAGAATGGTAGTACTCCTTTCTTTGGCACGCATTGAACTAGGCTCACTAATCCGCTAAAAGATATACATAAGACTCGTATTTAATAATTTGATAACGTCCTTTCTCACTAATTCCTTCATTGCCGACATAAGTCTCTTTTAACCCTCGATAGATTTTTCTTTCTCATCTTCAAGATTATCTTATATTGGAAAATGGTAGGAATAATGCCTTTTATGCCAGCAATAGTTGGTGGGTCCTTGTGTGTTATAGAATAAAAGTTAAGAATAGAGGAACCACTAACTGCAAGTGTACAGTTGTCCCAAGTAATATATGTAATCAAGTTTGTTCTCAGGGACAGAATAGGTTGACTCTAATGTTATCAAGTAGTAGAATAATTGCAAATACAAAAAAAGTAAAAGATATGATGTTTGTTGGGGTTTTTGATTAACAACTAAAGTGCAAAAGTAATTTAAATACTAAATTAATTAAACTAGAATAGAAATAATGCAAGTAATTGAGGTAGTGGTGGATCCTAGGGTGTTAGAAAATAAAGCGATAAATAAAGAGGAACCACAAACTGCAAGTGTACAGTTGTCCCAAGTAGTATATGATAATCAAGTTCGTTCTCAGGGACGGAGTAGGTTCAACCCAAATATTAATCAAGTAGTAGGAATAATTGCTAAAAAGAAAAGTAAAAGATAAGAATTTTTGTTTGGTTTTTTGTAAATTAAAAGATGCAAATAAAGTAAAGACTAAAAGTAAATAAACAGAAAGGAAATAAAACAGATAAACGACTAACTTCAGATAAGAGATATACTTGAGTCTCGCAAGGAATCCACCTAATCAGTATAATCTATGCTATGTTTAAGGGTAGAATTGGAATTATAATATTAGTCGGGACTCTAATATCTCCTAGACCCCTGTCGGGTGGACCTAGGAGCTATAAAGTACTATAAACACCTGTATGGTTGAATATGACTCTTCGGATGATATGAATTTACCTCTTTGGCTATGTAACTAGTTAAGCCTGTCGGTCAATAACGGACATTACACGGGTATTACCTAGATCTGTATTCAAACCCCCCTGTCGGATGATCACTTCGCCACTAAAGTGAATAGCCCAAATACTAAAAGCTAATTCTAGTTGTTCCTAAAAGAATTAGTAATGAAAACAAAGTAATATCCAATATCTAAAACTCAATTCAATTTAAATCTAAACAATCCCAAATTCAAAACATAGATTCATTAATTAAGGTTCATCCCTTTAATGCGATTCTCAAGTATAACGAATTTATCTCATAAGAAAATTAAAGACTAACATTAAATAAAAGTAATTCATATTCAAATACAAAAGATAAATTGATAACCTAAAGGGTAGGATGACTGTTGATCCTTGCCTTCTTGCTCTGACTTGAAAACCTTAAGGCTCTTGTGTAATTCTCTGAAGTCTGTGAAAAAAGGAGGCTAAGGGGTGTATTTATAGGTGTTAGGAAACCCTAGTTCGAATTTACTTGGAGTGGAAGACAAGTCAAGAACTCTCAAATTCGTAGCCCTAGATTCTAGAAAAGGTAAGATTCTGCTGCTGATTTGATTTGGTCATATCTCATTCAATACTTATCCGTTTGAGGAGTTCCAATATATGAAACTGCTTGTCTTGGAAAGAGCTTTCTATTGCTCCAGACTACTTGTCCAGATTCCTAGCCAATCTTTAGTTATGGACTCGTCTTTGAAACGTGGCTGGAATTTCAGATTCATAAGGCAGCTTTATCTTTTCCTTCTTTGCATATATCTTTCCTAAATCTTCTTATTTCCATGTAAATCTTCTTTCCTTTACTTCTCTATCTTGACTTGGTCTCTAAGTAATTACCATATATCTTTTAAAGTTTCACAATAAATAAATAATTAAACCGCATATGCTTTAAAAAGATTAAATCAATAAATCAAGAAATAGAATTAGGAAAGCACACTCTAAAAATAGAAACTCGAGTAAAAGCATTTCCTAATACTCTAAAATACACTAAGACTTTAATTCTCACTTCTTCTCCTTGGATTGGTCTTTCATGAAATTCAAGAACCGATTAACTTTGCATTAAAAACAATCAAATTTACGCACAAAAGCTCAGAATCTGCAAATAGCTAATTTCCAAGGGGGGAAAGTGCAATATGATCAAATAAGCCTAAAAGTCTATCAAATAAGTCATTTATTCACCTAAAAGGATGTCTCCACAGGACTAATAATTAGAACAAAGAGGGAGACATCAGGCAGACGCGAGAGAAAAGTAGTACTTGAGTCACGCTAGGGTTTCACCGTAAACTTTCCTAATTAATGTTTTCTATTAAGGTTTGGTGGTCCTTTGTGTGTTCTAAAAATAAATGCAAATGCTAATCGAACCACAACCGCAAGTGTACGGTTGTCCCAAGTAGTATGTATGATAATACAGATTCGTTCCAAGGACGGATGGTTGATCACAATGTTTAGCAAATAGTGATTGATGCACTTATGAAAATAAAAGACAATAAATTGTTTGTTTGGTTTTGTTTATTAATTCTAAATAGATGAAAGACAAATAATTAAATGCAAGTAGAAGCTAAGACGCAAGTAAAATAAGTGAAAACGCAATATGAGATGTAGTACTTGAGAACGCAAGGATCCTCCTAATCTTATTTCCTAACTTATGTTGTTTAAGGGCTAAATTGGTCAATTACAATGGTCGGGATTCTAAATTCCTTATACCCCCGTCAGGGTGGACTATAAGGCGATCCTAAAGTGTCACTAGTCCCGTCAGGGTAAATATGATCCACCGTTGGATGATTAAGTGTTTTACCTCATTGGCCCTAGAATTAGCTAAGTTCGTCAGAATCAATAGCTTTTATCCTAGATTGAATAATTAATTCTATACCTAAACCCTCCGTCAGGATGATCCACACGCCACATATGTGGAATAGCTTAGATACTAATACCTAATTTTAGTTCGCGACTCTAAAATCAGTAAATAATCACAAATTATCGAAAAGAGTAAAAGCCCTAATTTAGTTTAATTCAATAAAAACCCAAATTCAACATTCGTTATTTCATAAAATTAAGATTCACCCATTGTTTGTTCTCAAGCACTATGAAAAGCTTAGCTCATATTAAAACTAAAAACTAAATTAAAAGAAATTGAATTCATATTGTTTACAGCTCATATTAAAACTAAAAACTAAATTAAAAGAAATTGAATTCATATTGTTTACAAAATTAAAATACGAAAAGAACCTAATTTCCGGAATTGGAATGACTACGAACGGAGCTCTAGACCCACTCCAGCTCTTGTAGCTTCTTCTTTCTTCCTTCTGTTGCTTCTCTCTGGTGTTTAATCTTGTGGAATGTGAATTGTATGTAAAATAGAAGTCCAGACCTCCTTTTATAAACATAAATTCGTTCTAGGGCTTGGACCAGAAAATAGAATATTAATTAAATGTCCAAGCCCACTTTCTAAGCCCAAAATCCCGTAACTGCTGATACACCTTCACTAAAACGGCTTTTCCCGATGCGTTATGACTCCGATTGACCTCATTCCAGTTGCTAAAGTTCCGTAACTCGATAAGGAATGATTTCTCTTCAAAGGTCAGCGGCTAAATCATCGCTTAAGCACCTCGAAATCAGCAATCTATGGTCTGGAAAGTGGATTTTCAACTCTAAAAATAATATCTTCGGGAGTTGTCTTCAAGTCTTGACTCTAATTCACGATCTTTGACCTTCTCCTCGGATTCCTCTCCTAGCTAGCATCTAAAACCTGTAAACTTTACACTAAAAATACCAATATTACGCGCAAAAGTTTAATAAATTAAAAATGCTAGAAATAAAAAGGTAATTCCAGATTATTGAATATTTAGTACAAAAGTCTATCAAATTAATTAAATAAACACCAAAAATGATGTCTCCCAAGGGTCTAAAATAAGAACAATTAGGGAGACATCAAGACCCCAACTCAAACCTTTGTCGTCCCGACAAAGTAAAACAAAACAAAGGGGTAGAAGTAAGCGTATAAACACATAGAAGCTAGCAAATAAACCCTAAAGCAATTCTCAAAATAAATCTCATATAGCAAACTCTAGAAACTAATATACACATACACTAATCATGCAACATCAAACATAAATAATCTCAATCATAAAATTAAAGTCGCAATGCTTGAAGGTTACACTTGTACTCATCTCTGTATGATGGCTATAGGGTGGTCATTAATCCTAACTCGCTTTGAACGCTCCACCTAGTGTATTCCCTATCAACAGAATTATAAATTCACTATGCACTTAGGAATCACGAGGTCTTTACGGTTATAATATTGGCTTAAGGACGGGTGTGGATGTATATTTGGTAAATTTGAAGTGAGCTTTTGGCTCTCTCCTCACTTACCATCAACAATGTCCTCGAGCTTGAGTTAACGCTCAAAAGATGTTCTCACTCACCAATATATGCAACAATTTAGCGTCCCATGTCTACCCACTATAAACAAGATGATTTTCAGAAAAATTCCACTTTGCCGGATGTTTTATTCATTCATATTTTTTCTTTTTCTTTTCTTTTCTCTTTTTCTTCTTTTTTTTTGTACAGGAGCAAACCGGGTTCCCGGTTTTGACGAATCCGGGTTCCCGGTTCCTACTGTATGATTTTTCAAATTTTTTCATTTTTTCTTTCTTTTTCATTTTTCTTCATTCCCGGCAAAGGGTTACAAGTATATATCATCTGCAATTGTGCTACAATACAAAGCACATCGATCCCTACCCATTTAATTCCCCATATGTGGTCCCACCACCCCAAACTCAAGCTCGAGACATGTCTCAGGATTGTGATTCAAGTGCGGGTCATATGGTCATGCCTAATAATCTAAGGGATAATGGCTTATATCGTGGCTATAAAGAAAAGGCTAAAGGCTCAAAGTGGGCTAAGACGGATAATAATTAATACAAGGGATAGAAGGCTAAAAAGGCACAAATGGCTAACAAAGAACTGCCCCTATCATTTTCCTAAGTACATAGCTCGTCTCTAGTTCATATCTAGGTGGGTTCTCTACTAATTAGGATTTCACGTTCTACACACCAAACATATTCCTTGAGTACAAGCTTACTTCATTTGCATTGTTCATTAATTTTTCCTATCAATTACCTATGTTCGCATGCAATTGTAAGTGCGTTTTATATCAATCCCTAAAGTCCACTATTTACTATCATAGATTTATCAAAAGTATGCTTAAAGGGATATTTAAAAATTTCTATAGTCAAACGCAACTCCGAAAATTCTTTTATTGAAAGCAAATAAAGCAAATAACACATAAAAAACTGGGATGAGGCAACGAACCCCACCCCAAACTCAAAAATGAGTCGTGTCCCCACGACTCGAAAAGACTCAATAAAGCATTTAAACTAATATACACTAAGAGGAAAGTTTAGAAAACGTATCTTAACCAGCGCGAGGCTGGTTATCGGTGTTGCGTTCTGGACCTTTATCTCGCGTAACAGCATCATAAATCGCGTTTTGAAGTGTATTTACGCCTAGGATTAAATTTCGAAGCAGGTCCAATTCTTTTGTAACGTTTCCCAAGGTAGCAATCATCCTCTCCTGATTCTCTTCCAACACCTGAATCTTCGCTTCCAACTCAGGTACAGTTTTTGCTTTCTTTGATTGAGGAGTTCTGGGACATCTTGTAGCTCGTGTTGCCTCTTCATGAATGTTCTTGATTGTGCTCAAAGCTATACTCACACCAACTGAAACAATGTCAATATCTGCGTTCTTACGCGGAATCTTTGCGTCTAGACACAACTGAGTAATAGTACAAGGAAACTTCAGATTTTGTTGTTTCATTGGTGATTTCGTGAACTCCATGATCGTATCATAAATGATCTTAGCAACATCAAATGGTTTCTCCTCCAAAATACACTTAATAACAAATATGTGCTCTTTCTTCAACTCGGAAGTGTGTTTAATACCAAAGAAAGTGGGTATTATGAAACGAGACCAAACCTTAGCACGAGGTGTCAAACTACTGCTGTAAAACTGTCCAGGATACCTTTCACCTTCAGGAATTGGGCTAGTCCCATTAACAAGCACGGTCCCCCAAAGGGATTCAAAATCAAAAGAAGGGTCATTAAGAATTTCTTGGAAGGGGCATGTTCCAGAAAAGTTGGGTAGTTTCAATGATTTCCGAATACGTTCAATAGAGAAAGGAACTACCTTTTTGCGGATATCAATGGCATCATGGGAGGTAGCTAAACCTTCGTAAAATTCTCGCACAAAAGTAGGAATAAACTCAAGCTTCCTTTCTTGTAATTCTTTCCAACCAAACTTAGCACATGTCACAGCATATTCCTTGTAATCACTACTCATAATACCCTTAGGAAAATTCGTCTCCTCACCAAATTTCAAAAAGTCAATTCGTTCACGAACCTGAGTATTCTAACAAGTGTAAACCCTCTTAGGCTTGTGGGCCCACATCTTCATACACGGAGGTTTTTGAACGGGTGCTTCCGGAATCTCTTGTTCAGTTTCCTTCTCAATGTTCTTCGTAATTTCCTCTTCTGGTTCCTTCTCACTTTCAATCTCATCAATCAATCTTCTCTTTAGACCTGTGATTTCTTTTCTGTTAGAGTCAAGCTTAACTTCGTCAATTTTTCGTTTAGGACGCGAATCAGGAATCTCAATAGCTTGTTCTTGAGAACCACCAATGGTGGTCTTTCTTCTAGGAGCAGTTCTTCGGAAATCACCGGTTCTGTTAGTCATCTCTTTTCACCCCAAACTCAAAACTTCAAATAATGAAAAACTTAGGGAAAAGTTTAGAATTTTGATGTTTTGAGGTTTAAGAATTTAAGAACTAGGTGAAATATGAGATGGGTCTTGGTTAATTTGTATGGGAAAAGAAAGAATTGGGTTTAATTTAAGGAATTGGGTGAAGAAGAATCTTGGGAAAAACTAAGGCTTTGATGTTATTTTGGAGAGGAGGTGAGTTGATCTTATGTTTTTGTGGTGAAAGAGGGTAGGATTTGATGATATATAGTGTTTTGGTAGATGAATTTTGGAGGTGGGGAGGCTATTGGTGCGTTTTAGGTAAATACTTGCAAAAGAGGCTAAGAAAACTAGGTTAAAACACCTAAAACCGCCTCTCACAGCTTTCAAACCGGGTTCCCGGTTTTTTTTTTTTTTTTTTTTTTCAGAACGCACCAAAACGCTGGACCCCAAGACGCGGGGTCAGGGATTTTACTCGCCGAAACCGGGTACCCGGTTCTGTGGAATGCGGGTTCCCGGATTTGTGTCGATGGCGCGAATCAAAACGCACGAAAACGCAAGCCACCAAGACGCTGGGTCAGGGATTTTCAGAAATCACAGCACCAAAACCGGGTACCCGGTTTTGCCAAATGCGGGTTCCCGGTTCCGACGCTGTGGCATTACCCCAAAACGCCAAGTGTTGCGTTAAAATGGTTGGTACCAGCTCCAAAACCGGGTTCCCGGTTTTGCGAAACCGGGTTCCCGGTTTCTCCTGGACATCCAACCTCATTTTCTTCTGTTTTCGCCAAATCGACCCCAAACTCAAGTCCTTTTTACCCCTGAAATCATCAAAAACAACTACCCTTCCTCATTTCTTAATAAAAACAATAAAATTACGAAAATCAAACTAATCTAAATTGCAAAAATATAAAAACTCAGCTAATATACAAGTAATTGGCTTTTGTTTAACGTCGTTAAGCTCGACGGGTTACCTCACGTTTCTAAGGAGTCTCGAGGAGATACATGACCTCCCCGGGATGTGGATCTTCCGAGCGATTGGTATCTTCACCTCCATGGTATATCTTTAGTCTGTGACCGTTAACCATAAAGGTACGGTTCTCTAGCGGATGTTCTATTTCTATCGCCCCATGAGGTGTATTTTTGGTCACTATGTATGGACCTGACCACTTAGATCTTAACTTACCCGGAAAATTGCTGAACTTTGAATTATACTTTAATACTTTTTGCCCCACTTCAAAGTTCTTTGGACGAATCCGATTGTCATGCCATTTCTTTGTATTTTCTTTGTAAAGTTTAGCATTTTCATAAGCATGCAATCGGAATTCGTCAAGTTCATTAAGCTTCATCATACGATTCTTTCCGGCCAAGATAGGATCTAAGTTCAACTGCGCAATCGCCCAATAGGCACCCATTTCAAGCTCTAAAGGTAAGTGACAAGCCTTACCATACACCATACGATAGGGAGATGCACCAACTGGAGTCTTAAACGCAGTGCGATAGGCCCACAACGCATCATCTAACTTCATTGACCAATCTTTTCTTGTAGGACCAACGGTTTTCTCTAGGATTGACTTGACTTCACGGTTCGAAACCTCAGCTTGACCATTGGATTGTGGATGGTATGCAGTAGATACACGGTGTCTAACTCCATATTTCTCTAGAACAGTCTTCAGATATTTATTAACGAAATGAGATCCTCCATCGCTAATAATCACTCTAGGTGTGCCATGTCTAGTGAAGATATGAGATTTCAAGAACTTGATCACCACTCGTGAATCATTAGTAGGTAAAGCCACCGCTTCTACCCATTTAGATACATAATCAACAACTAATAAGATATAGAGGTTACCATTTGAAGGAACGAAGGGACCCATAAAGTCTATGCCCCACACATCGAATATCTCAACCTCTAACACATTATTACGCGGCATCTCATCCCTCTTGGATATGTTTCCGGTAAACTGGCATCTCGTACATTTCTTAACATATTCATGACAATCTTTTATAAGAGAGGGCCAGTAAAAACCTGATTGAAATACCTTTGCAGCGGTTCTGTCTCCTTTGAAATGTCCTCCATATAATGAATCATGGCATCCAGCTATAATGGCTTGAGTCTCTTCCCTTGCTACACATCTTCGTATCATTTGATCAGCACAAACTTTATAGAGGAACGGATCCTCCCAAAAGAACTGTCTAGCACGATGAGCTAACCTCTTTCTTTCTTGATAAGTAGAACCTTCAGGAAAAACACCACTCACCACTAAATTCGCAATATCTGCATACCACGGAGCCTCATAATCTCGAACAACGAATAAACTCTCATCAGGAAACTCTTCTCTAACTGCTTCAGTACCACTATTCATCTCTGAACCCTCCAAACGCGATAGATGATCTGCAACCTGATTCTCACAACCCTTTCTATCCTTGATCTCTAAATCAAACTCTTGAAGCAATAACACCCATCTGATTAACCTTGGTTTCGCATCTTTCTTCTCCATAAGAAATCTGATCGCGGAATGGTCTGTATAAACAATAACTTTCGCTCCAAGAAGATAGGAGCGAAATTTATCAAATGAATATACGACTGCTAGCAACTCTTTCTGTAACTGTGTAATTAATCTGAGCACCACTAAAAGTTTTACTAGCATAGTAAATCGAATGAAAAACCTTCTCTTTCCTTTGTCCTAATACAGCTCCCATACACAAATCACTCGCATCACACATAACCTCAAACGGTAAATTCCAATCTGGAGGTAACACTATAGGAGCAGAAATAAGTTTTTCTTTTATTGCTTTGAAGGCCGCTAAACAAGCTTCATCAAAAAGGAATTTGCAATCCTTTTCGAGTAAGTTGCATAACGGTTTAGCAATCTTAGAAAAATCTTTAATAAAACGCCTATAAAAACCAGCATGGCCAAGAAAACTCCTTACCCCTTTAACAGAAACAGGAGGGGGAAGAGTTTTAATTACCTCTATATTTGCTCTATCAACCTCTAATCCAGCACTCGAAACTTTGTGACCCAGGACAATACCTTCACGAACCATGAAATGACACTTCTCCCAGTTGAGCACCAAATCTGTTTCCTTGCATCTCACTAACACTTTCTCCAAGTTATCCAAACATATATCAAAATCATCACCAAACACGGAGAAATCATCCATGAACACTTCAAGGAAATTATCTATCATGTCCCAGAAGATGGCCATCATACACCTTTGAAAAGTAGCGGGAGCGTTACACAACCCAAATGGCATTCTGCGATATGCAAAAGTACCAAATGGGCATGTAAAGGTAGTCTTATGTTGATCTTCTGGAGCCACGTAAATCTGATTGTACCCGGAGTAACCATCCAAGAAGCAATAGTACTCTCTTCCGGCTAATTTATCTAACATTTGATCGATGAAGGGCAAAGGGAAATGATCTTTTCTGGTGGCCTTATTCAGCTTTCTGTAATCCATGCAAACTCTCCATCCAACTACCGTTCTTGAAGGAATCGCTTCATTTTTATCATCAAGAACTGTTGTAATTCCTTCTTTCTTCGGTACACACTGAACTGGACTCACCCATTCACTACTCGAAATGGGATAAATAATCCCCGCATCTAAAAGCTTAATCACCTCCTTCTTCACCACATCCTTCATGGCTGGCATTAATCTTCTCTGACCTTCAACTGAGCGTGCATTAACATCTTCTAGTATGATTTTGTGTTGACAATAGGATGGACTAATGCCTTTGATATTAGCAATTGTCCAACCTATTGCTTCTTTGTTGGCTCTTAACACACGCAACAGTTTATCTTCTTGAGGACCTGTTAAATTAGCTGAAACAATAACAGGTAGAGTTTCATTAGTACCCAAATATGCATACCTCAAGTGGGCTGGCAATGGTTTTTCTTCCAATTCCGGAGGAGATTCAATTGAAGGTTTCTTTTTAGGAATAATCTCCCCCGGTTCTCTCACAGGTTCATAGGCAAGACGCCTATACTTCGGATTTTCAGAATTTAGAGCTGCCACTGTTTCTGTAAGCTCCTCCATCATCTTAGGTGAATCTAATGTCAAAGCAGCCTGCAAGATATCATCAAAATTTAAACAATTAAATACCTCTTGCGATGCTTGCTCTACTACATCCATTCTGAAGCAATCTTCCTGAGAATCTGGGAATTTCATAGCTCGAAATACATTGAATTTCACTTCCTCATCTTGTATCCTCATTGTCAATTCGCCATTCTCTACATCGATCAATGTTCTCCCTGTAGCTAGGAAGGGTCTACCCAAAATAATGGGGACGTTTCTATCTGCATTGTATTCAAGAATTACGAAATCAACAGGAAATATAAGTGTACCTGCCTTAACAAGGACATCCTCAATACGGCCTTCAGGATGAGCAAGAGACCTGTCCACCATTTGCAAGACCATAGAGGTAGGTCTTGCGTTTCCAATTTTAAGCTTATCAAAGACTGACTTTGGCATCAAGTTGATGCTTGCCCCCAAATCGCATAGCGCCTTTCCCTTCCATTCTTCTCCAATCGATATGGGAATCGTGAAACTCCCCGGATCAACTAACTTCGGAGGTAATTTACTCTGGCAAATCGCACTACACTCTTCAGGAAGGCCAATCATCTCATTATCACAATAAGGCCTTTTATTAGTGAGGGCCCTTTTCAAAAACTTCGTATACTTAGGAATATCTCGAATTGCCTCTAATAAAGGAATATTAATACTTAGACCTCTCACCCTATTAAAGAATTTCTGAAAATCACCCAAATCACCCTTTTTCTGAACTCGCGATGGAAACGGTGGTGGAGGGCGATTGCTTACAATTTCATCTTTCTTTTTCAGAACTTCTCTTGGTCTTTCGATTTCTTCAACCTCACTATCTTTTTCATTCTCTTTCTCTTTCTCACCCACTTCCTTTTCTTTTCTTGGAACTTCTTTCTCTTTCATAACGGGAAAAGGAGGTGGAGGAAGGTTCTTACCACTTCTTAATGTAACAGCCTTGCAATCTTCACGTTGTGTTGGATTTTCCGTATCGCTAGGAAGTTGCCCTTGTGGACGCTGATTCAGCTGTTTATTAATTTGACTCAGCTGATTCTGGAAAATCTTCATATTTGCTTCAGCTGCGTTCTGACGTTCCAAAGCTTGTGTTTGAAGAGCAATCAAATTTTCAACGGTTTTCTGGAGGGTAATTACTCCTTCTTGTGGATGGGCAGGTAGAGCTTTCTGGTTTAAATTCTCATCGTAGGTATTCTGAGGAGCTTGTCTTTGCACATAATTGTTTTGATTCTGTCCTCCTTGATGATTGTTATGTGGTCTTGGATTATAGTTGTTGCCTTGAGGACGCGGCTGATACGCGTAAGTAGGATTGGCTGCCCCATTAGGATTTGAGTATTGAAACCCAGGATGGTTTCTGTTAGGCTGATATCCATTACCACTTGAATTGAAATTACCTCTATTGGACATAAAATTCACTGATTCTTGGTTATTCGGACAACTTTCCTCATCATGATCATCTACCTTACAAATTGAACACATATAAACCTCTTGTGCAGCATGCACAGCTACCTTCTTACCCGAAAATCCTTCTTTCACAGCTAGAGTAAGCTGCTTCAACTGTTGCTCTATAGTATTCTGGATCTTGTTCTCAAACGTAGCAAATTTCTCTTCCATGTCAACATTATTTACTCCCTTAACTGGTGTTCTCACTGAGCTCCACCCAACTTCATTCTTAACTGTTCTCTCTAAAATGATCTTGGCATGAGCGGGTTGAACTTGAAGAAAACCTGCTCCACATAGCGTATCCAATTTCTCTCTTGAAATTCCATCAAGGCCTCTATAAAAGATCTTTAACTGTTGTTGTTCTGAAAAGCCATGATTAGGAACTTTACGCAAACACATCTGAAATCTTGTCCAACTCCTACCCACAGTTTCCTCATACTCTTGACGGAATTGTGTCAATTCTAGTTCAGCGTCTAACCTCATGTTACTTGGGTAATACCTGTCAAAGAAAGCAATTTCTAATTGGTCCCAATTAGTAATCTTCGTAGGATCTTGCGTATCGTGCCATTCACTTGCTCCATCAATGACAAAGAATTTAAAAGCAGCAAAATACAGCTGTTCTCTTGAAACCCCTTGTGTGATATAAGAATCACATATCTGTTTGAATTTCTGTACCGCTCTAAGAGGATCTTCCGATGGTCTTCCGCGAAAATTTCCAAAGTTTTGGAACTGAGCTAGCATACCCGAATCTGGACGGAATCTCGGAACATCTATATCTGGAGCACCTACTCCTATAGCTGGAGCACGGAATGGAACTTCTGGAGGGCCATTAGTGAACCACGGATCATGATTCATCACTATCTGAACTGGAGGATTAGGGTTCGCTGGTGGAACTGGAGGAATAACACCTGGAGCCAAAGGTTGGCCATTTGCGCCTAGTTGATTATCTTGAAGATTGATCTCTTCCATTCTGTTACTTAACTCTTCTACTTCTAAAGCTTCTCGTTCTCTTCTTCTTCTGTTCGCAAGTCTGATCAACGATTCTGGATTACTAAGGATCGGAGGTGTTGGCTCTAGATCCTTGAATAGCCTTCTTCGCATACACCAAACCTAAAAACCTGAAAAAGCTAACAAACAAAAAGCGTAAAACTGATAAAATAAAATAAATGCACTTATCACTAAAGGATAAACACCGTGGTCACACGCTACCGTCCCCGGCAGCGGCGCCAAAAACTTGGTGGTCCTTTGTGTGTTCTAAAAATAAATGCAAATGCTAATCGAACCACAACCGCAAGTGTACGGTTGTCCCAAGTAGTATGTATGATAATACAGATTCGTTCCAAGGACGGATGGTTGATCACAATGTTTAGCAAATAGTGATTGATGCACTTATGAAAATAAAAGACAATAAATTGTTTGTTTGGTTTTGTTTATTAATTCTAAATAGATGAAAGACAAATAATTAAATGCAAGTAGAAGCTAAGACGCAAGTAAAATAAGTGAAAACGCAATATGAGATGTAGTACTTGAGAACGCAAGGATCCTCCTAATCTTATTTCCTAACTTATGTTGTTTAAGGGCTAAATTGGTCAATTACAATGGTCGGGATTCTAAATTCCTTATACCCCCGTCAGGGTGGACTATAAGGCGATCCTAAAGTGTCACTAGTCCCGTCAGGGTAAATATGATCCACCGTTGGATGATTAAGTGTTTTACCTCATTGGCCCTAGAATTAGCTAAGTTCGTCAAAATCAATAGCTTTTATCCTAGATTGAATAATTAATTCTATACCTAAACCCTCCGTCAGGATGATCCACACGCCACATATGTGGAATAGCTTAGATACTAATACCTAATTTTAGTTCGAGACTCTAAAATCAGTAAATAATCACAAATTATCGAAAAGAGTAAAAGCCCTAATTTAGTTTAATTCAATAAAAACCCAAATTCAACATTCGTTATTTCATAAAATTAAGATTCACCCATTGTTTGTTCTCAAGCACTATGAAAAGCTTAGCTCATATTAAAATTAAAAACTAAATTAAAAGAAATTGAATTCATATTGTTTACAAAATTAAAATACGAAAAGAACCTAATTTCCGGAATTGGAATGACTACGAACGGAGCTCTAGACCCACTCCAGCTCTTGTAGCTTCTTCTTTCTTCCTTCTGTTGCTTCTCTCTGGTGTTTAATCTTGTGGAATGTGAATTGTATGTAAAATAGAAGTCCAGACCTCCTTTTATAAGCATAAATTCGTTCTAGGGCTTGGACCAGAAAATAGAATATTAATTAAATGTCCAAGCCCACTTTCTAAGCCCAAAATCCCGTAACTGCTGATACACCTTCACTAAAACGGCTTTTCCCGATGCGTTATGACTCCGATTGACCTCATTCCAGTTGCTAAAGTTCCGTAACTCGCTAAGGAATGATTTCTCTTCAAAGGTCAGCGGCTAAATCATCGCTTAAGCACCTCGAAATCAGCAATCTATGGCCTGGAAAGTGGATTTTCAGCTCTAAAAATAATATCTTCGGGAGTTGTCTTCAAGTCTTGACTCTAATTCACGATCTTTGACCTTCTCCTCGGATTCCTCTCCTAGCTAGCATCTAAAACCTGTAAACTTTACACTAAAAATACCAATATTACGCGCAAAAGTTTAATAAATTAAAAATGCTAGAAATAAAAAGGTAATTCCGGATTATTGAATATTTAGTACAAAAGTCTATCAAATTAATTAAATAAACACCAAAAATGATGTCTCCCAAGGGTCTAAAATAAGAACAATTAGGGAGACATCAAGGTTTGAGTTAATATTTATTACGCTAGTCGGGATTCTAAAGTCTCTTAGCCCCCGTCAGGGTGGACCTAAAAGCACGCTACGGTCTTCTAAACCCCGTCAGGGTGATTAAAACCACTTTCGGATGATTAAAACTTACAACTTTGGCTATTGGCTTGTCAAGCCTGTTAAGGTCATTGGCGGATACCAACGGCAAATACCTAGTTCTATACCTAAACCCCCCGTCAAGGTGATCCATACGCCACTATATGGAATAGCCTAGGTACTAAAACTTATCCCTAGTTCATGACACTAAGGATAATAAATAAGCATAAAGTAAAAGGCAACGTAAAATGAAAACTCAAATTAAATTATTCAATGCCAAATAGGAAAAACACTAATTATTCGAGAATGGGTTCAACCCATGTTGCGATTCTCAAGTACAATGTAAATTTAGCTCATAATTGAAATTAAAACGAAAGAAATAAAATTAATTGTGTTCATGTTTTACAGAAAGAAAATAAATTGAAAGAACCTAATTAGGATGTAGGATTTGGCTGTTGAATTTGAGAGGTTGAATTCTCCAGCTCTTGGCTTCTTCCTTCTTCCTAGCTTCTGCTAGTTATTCTGACGCTCTGACTTTTGTAAAAATGAATTGTGTATAAAAATAAAGTCAAAAGGCCTATTTAAACTATTAAATTCGGACTTGGGATATTTTAAATGAATTAAATAAATATTGAATGGCCCTAGTCACTTTTCAAGTCCAAATCCCGTAACTGCTGTACACCCTCCACTAAAACGGTTGTAACTTTCTCAGGTTAACTCCGAATTGACTCATTTAACTTGCTAATTCTTCGTAACTCGATAAGGCACGAATCTTCTTCATAACTCATAGGATTAATCCATCTTTAAGCGGCTCGGAATCAGCAATTACTATCAGCCTTCTAGATTTGCAGTTATAATTTGTCAATTCTTCGGGATATTTCTTCTTGCTTTTGACTTCTTTACACGATCTAAGACTTACATTCTTGATTCATCTCCTTGCTAGTATTATAAACCTACAAACTTTACACTAAAACAAACAATTTTATGCACAAAAACTTAATAAATGAAAAATACTAAAATCTAAGGAGAGAAAAAGAAATATATCAAATTATCACTAAAAGTCTATCGAATTAGTCAAATAATCACCAAATTTGATGTCTCCTAAAGGCATATAAATAGAACAAAAGAGGAGACATCAAGAACCCAAACTCAAACCTTTATCGTCCTGACTAAGTGAATTTAAAAACAAAGGTTTAAGGTGAATGTAGAGATGCGGAAGCTAGTAAATACACCCAAAGCAATACTTAAAATAAATCTCATATAGCAAACATTAGGAACTAATATACACGTACACTAATCATGCAAAATCAAACACAAATAATATCAATCTTAAAATTAACTTCACAATGCTAGAAGGTTACACTTGTACTTATCTCATTATGATGGATATAGGGTGTTCATCGATCCTCACTCACTTTGAACGCTCCACTTAGCATATTCCCTATCAACTTATCATGTATCTAAGAATCACGAGGAATTTATGGTTTTAGCGTAGGCTTAGGGACGGTGTGGTATGTATATTTGGTAAATTTAAAGTGAGCTTTTGGCTCTCTCCTAACTTACCATCAACAACTGTCCACGAGCTTGAGTTTACACTCGAATAATGTTCTCACTCAACCCATTTGATGCACTAATTTAGCATCCCGAAGTTAACCCAAGATATACTAAGCTTATTTCCAAAAAATTCCAATTTTCCAAATATTTTATTCGTTCTTTATTTTCTTTTTCATGTCTTTTCTTGTTTTTTCTTTTATTTTGTACAAGAGCAATCTGGGTTCCCGGTTTTGTGATAACCGGGTTCCCGGTCCTAACTGTATTGATTTTTTTTTCGATTCTTTTTTTCCCAATCCCGGCAAAGGGTTTCAAATAATAATATCATCTGAAATTGTGCCTCATTACAAACACATACAATTCCCTCCCAATGTAAATTCCCCAAAGATGGACCCACCACCCCAAACTCAAGCTCGAGACAGGTCTCAGGATCGTGATTCAAGTGCGGGTCATTTTGGAAATGCCTAATAAAGTAAGGGGATATAGGCTTATATCGTGGCGACAAAAGAAAGGCTATAAGGCTCAAAATTGGGCTAAGAAGGATAATATTAATACAATCGGATAGAAGGCTAAAAAGGTCTCAAATGGCTAACAAAGAACTGCCCCTATCATTTTCCTAGTTACATGGTTCGCCTCTAGTTCCTACCTAAGTGGGTTCTCTACTAATTTGGATCTCATGTTCTACAAACCAAACATTTTCCTTAAGTACTAGTTTACTTCTTTTGCATTGTTCATTAATTCTTCCTATCAATTACCTATGTTTACATGCAATAAACGTGTGTTTTATACTAAATTCTTAAGTCCACTATTTACTATCATAGATTTATCAAAAGCATGCTTAATGGGAAAATTTAAGATCTTCTACAGTCAAATGCAACTTCTAATTAATTTATTGAAAGCGATTAAAACAAATAACATGTAAAACTGGGATGAGGCAACGAAGCCCACCCCAAACTAAAAAATGAGTCGTGTCCCCACGACTCGAAAAGACTCAAAACAAATAAACCAATCTACACTAAATGAGAAGGAACAGAAAACGTATCTTAACCAGCGGGAGGCTGGTTGTCGGTGTTGCGTCCAAGTTGAGAGTCCTTCGTAAGTAATCCATAGGTGGCGTGTTGGATTGTGCTCACCCCAAGTAGAATATTTCTAAGAAGGTCTAACTCTTTTGTAACGTTTCCTAAAGTAGCAATCATCTTATCTTGATTCTCTTCCAACACCCGAATTTTATTTTCCAACTCATTATTAGAATGTACCTTCTTCTTTGGTGGAGGAGCTCTGGGATTCTTCATCGGATGGGCTGTATCATTATGGGAGTTTTCAATGGAATTCAATGTCATTGCATCTCCTTGTTCTGAAGGCTTAACCTCTTCGCTCCTACGCGGTACTTTTGCGTCTAGACACAAGGTAGTGATGGTACATGGGAATTTAAGGTTTTGATGAACAGTTGGGATTTTCTCAGACTCCATGATAGTGTCATAATTCACACGAGCAACATCAATTAATTGATTTTCAATAATACACTTTACCATACCTTAGCACAAGGTAACAAATAGCTACTATAAACTTGCCCAACATATCTCTCACCAGTCGGAATATGACGTTTTCCATGAATTAAGACTTTATACCAAAGAGATTCCCAATCAAAAGATGGGTCATTAAGTGTTTCATAATATGGGAAAGGACCAATAAAGTGTGGCAATTTCAAAGTATTTCGAATAAGCTCAATTGAGAAGGGTAATACCTTTTTACGGACGATAATTGACTGTTTATTCAAAAAGGCTACTCCTCCATAAAAATCACGTACCAAGGTGGGGATAAAAGTAAGGTTTTGCTGTCTCAATTCGGTCCACCCAAAATTATCACAAGAAATAGCATAACTCTTTAACTCGCTGTTCATAATACCAGAAGGGAATCCTTTTTCAACACCAAGGCCAACTCATTGCTACTCTCTTTGGTTTCTGTGCTACAACTTTTCTTCGGGTAGGTCTTTGTTCTGGAATGGGTTCGCTAGGAACTTATTCTACGATCTCTTCTTCCTCTTCAATTACCAAGGGAGTCTTTGTAAGAGTAGCCATACTTGGGTTTTCTTTCCTCTTCATAGCAGTCTTAACCTCTTCAATCTTGCGTTTAGGAACTGAATCCGGAATCTCAATAGCTCTCTCTTGTGTAGAACCAAGATTATTTCTTGTTCTTGGATTATTTTTTCGAGTATAACTGAAAGAATCTGTCATGTTTGTCATGGCTTCTCACCCTAAACTCAAAACTTCAAAAAGTCGAAAACTAGAGAAAAGTTTCGAAGTTTGATGTTTTGAGGATAGATGGAGGGAGATTAATGTGAGATATGAGATGGGTAAGGATTAATTTATGTGATTGGAGAGGTTTAGTAGTTCAATTAATGGTTTGGATGAAGAAGGAATTTTAAAGAAAAGTTGCAAATTTGTGATGTTTTGGAAAGATCTAGAGTTGATTATGTGTTTTTAGGGTGAAAGAGGGAGGGATTTGATGATTAGAAGTTGTTTTGATGATGATTTCTGGAGTGGTGTAAATCTAGAAACGGATTTGGAGGCTAACTTGAGACAGAAGGTAAAGATATAAGGTTTGAGAAGCCAAAAACCGCCTAACACAGTAGCAAAACCAGGTTCCCAGTTTTGTGATAACCGGGTTCCCGGTTCTTGTCGCTATATCTGCGCAATTAAATAACTAAATTCGATTTTATTACCTGGATGTAGCCTCCTTGCGTCTGAGCACACGCACTAGTAAAAGAATTGGCCTTCAAAACCGGGTTCTCGGTTCTGCTTGCAACCGGGTTCCTGGTTTGCGTCGATGGCGCGAGTTGAAAATAGCTGGACGCGACCCCTTGCGTCTGAGCACACGTAAGGGTCATAATGTTGGAGCTCCATCAGTGCCAAAACCGGGTTCCCGGTCAGCGTGAAACCGGGTTCCCAGATTTTATCACTGGCGCGAATCCTGACGCAGCTCCTTGCGTTTCCCGTTACGCCCTAGTCATAAAGTTGGGGTTCTTCAGCGCCGAAACTGGGTTCCCTGTTTGCGTGAAACCGGGTTCCCGGTTTTCTCCTGGAATTCTACCAAAAAAATTTCATTTGTCAATCTTTTAACCCCAAACTCCTGACTTTTGCACTCCTGAAATCATCCAAAACAACTACCCTTTCTCATTTCTTAAAAATAAACACTAATCAACAACAATTACTCTATTTACACTAAAAAGCTGAACTAATATACAATGAATTGGATTTTGTTTAACGTCGTTAAGCTCGACGGGTTACCTCTCACTTCTAAGGAGCTTCAAGGAGATACATGAACTCCCCGGGATGTGGATCTTCCGAGTTATTGTCCTCGCCTCCATGATAAATCTTCAATCGATGACCATTAACCATGAAGGTGCGGTGCTCGATTGGATGTTCAATCTCTATAGCTCCATGAGGCGTGACTTTGGTCACAACATAAGGACCAAACCATTTCGATCTCAACTTACCCGGATAACTACTGAACTTGGAGTTGTATTTAAGGACCCTTTGTCCAACTTCAAACTTCTTCACACGAATGTGATTATCATGCCATCTCTTAGTGTTTTATTTGTAGAGTTTAGCATTCTCATAAGCATGTAATCGAAACTCATCAAGTTCATTTAACTTCATCATACGATTCTCGCTGGCTAAAGTAGGATCTAAATTCAATTGCGCTATAGCCCAATATGCACCTAATTCAAGTTTAAGAGGTAAATGACAAGCCTTACCATAAACCATGCGATACAAAGATGCACCAAGTCCCCGAGTTTTGAACGCAGTACGATAAGCCCACAATGCATCATCTAACTTTGTTGACCAATCTTTTCTTATGGGGCCAACAGTATTTTCTAATATGGATTTGACCTCTAGATTAGAGACCTCAGCTTGACCATTGGCTTGTGGATGATAAGCGGTAGATACACGATGTCTTATCCTATGCTTCTCTAGAACTATCTTCAAATACTTGTTCACAAAGTGTGGACCTCCATCACTGATAATAACTCGAGGTGTACCATGTCTAGTGAAGATACGAGATTTCAGAAATTTAATTACTACTCGCGAATCATTCGTTGGTAGAGCTACAAACTATACCCATTTATTCTTTCTTTGACCCAACACAACACCCATAGCTAAATCACTAGCATCACACATAACTTCAAATGGAATCTTCCAATCAGGAGGTAATACAATAGGCGCAGTGATAAGCTTCTCCTTTAACCCTTGAAATTCCTTCATGCAAGCTTCATCAAAAAGGAATTTGGTTTCCTTTTCGAGTAAGTTGCACAAAGGTTTCGTAATCTTGGAAAAATCTTTGATGAAACGGCTATAAAACCCAGCATGGCCTAAAGAACTTCTTACCCCTTTTACAGAAATGGGAGGGGGAAGAGTTTTTATTTCCTCAATCTTAGCACGATCAACTTCTAAGCCTGCACCTGAAACCTTGTGACCCAACACTATACCTTCACGAACCATAAAATGATATTTTTCCCAGTTTAACACCAAATCAGTTTCCTTGCATCTAATTAACACCTTCTCTATGTTCTGTAAACACTCATCAAAGTTATCACAAAACACAGAAAAGTCATCCATAAATACCTCAAGGAAATTATCGATCAAATCCCAAAAAATCGCCATCATACATCTCTGAAAAGTAGCAGGTGCATTACACAAACCAAATGGCATCCTCCGATAGGCAAAGGTACCAAAAGGACATGTAAAGGTGTTTTTGTGCTGGTCAGTTGGATCTACATAGATTTGATTGTACCCTGAATAACCATCCAAAAAGAAATAATACTCCCTACCAGCCAATTTATCCAACATTTGATCTATGAAAGGAAGAGGGAAATGGTCTTTTCTGCTCGCCTTGTTCAACTTACGATAATCCATACACACTCTCCAGCCAACAACGGTTCTCGTGGAAATGACTTCATTCTGAGCATTTAGGATGGTAGTCATATCTCCTTTCTTTGGTACGCATTGAACTGGACTTACCCACTCACTACTAGATATGGGATAGATGATTCCCGCATCTAGTAGCTTAATAACTTCTTTCTTCACCACTTCTTTCATCGCTGGCATTAGTCTCCTTTGGCCTTCAATTGAACGTGCACTATCATCTTCAAGAATGATTTTGTGTTGGCAATAGGAAGGACTAATACCTTTGATATCAGCAATAGTCCAACCAATTGCCTCTTTATTCGCTCTTAGTACACGCAGCAGTTTATCTTCTTGAGGACCTGTTAAATTTGCTGAAACAATAACAGGTAAAGTATCATTAGTACCTAAATACGCATACCTCAAGTGTGCTGGCAATGGTTTTTCTTCTAAATTCGGAGGAGATTCAATAGATGTTTTATTTTTAATGACCATCTCCCCCGGTTCTCTCACAAGTTTATAGGCAGGACGCCTATATTTTGGATTCTACAAATTAAGAGCTGCCACTGTTTCGGCAAGCTCTTCCATCATCTCAGGTAAGTCAAGTGTCAAAGCAGCTTGCAAGATATCATCATAATTAAAACAATCAAATACATCTTGTGTGGCATGTTTTGCTATATCCATCCGGAAGCAATCTCCTGGAACATCTGGGAACTTCATAGCTCTGAACACATTGAAATTTACCTCCTCGTTTTGGATTCTCATGGTTAATTCTTCGTTTTCTACATCAATTAAAGTACTCCCCGTGGCTAGTAATGGTCGTCCCCAAATGATGGGGACATTCCTATCCGCGTCGTATTCAAGAATAACAAAATCAACGGGAAAAACTAAAGTACTTGCCTTGACGAGGACATCTTCGATTCGTCCCTCAGGATGTACGAGGGATCGATCAGCCATTTGTAAGACCATATAGGTAGGTCTCACATCTCCCATTTTCAACTTATCGAAAATTGATTTGGGCATAAGATTGATACTTGCACCTAAATCGCGTAGAGCTTTTCCTTGCCACTCATTACCAATTGAAATCGGAATTGTAAAACTCCCAGGGTCAAGAAACTTAGGTGGCAACTTACTTTGACAAATGGCGCTACACTCTTTAGGCAACCCTATCATCTCATTATCACAATATGGTCTTTTGTTAGTGAGGGCCCTCTTCAAAAACATCACATACTTCGGTATATCTTTAATAGATTCTAACAACTTAATGTTAATGTTAAGACCTCTCACCCTATTCAAAAATCTCTGATACTCAACCATATATCCTTTCTTCTGAACTCTTGAGGGAAAAGGTGGAGGAGGACGGGCTTCTAAACATCTTTCTTTTTCCGAGCTTTTAGAATCTTCTCTACTTCTACCACTTCAGGTTCATCTTCTTTTTCTTCCACCTCTGTTATTGGTTTCTCTTTATTGGTCACTTCTTTCTCTTTCATAACAGGAAAAGGAGGTGGAGGTAGCTTCTTACCACGATAGCATTACAATCTTTGGTTTGTCTTGGAGCTTTGGTGTCACTAAGGAGTCGTTCTTGTGGATGCTGATTTAATTGTTTTGATAGCTGAGCAATTTGATTCCCCAATAACTTAATTTCAGCTTCAGAAGCTTGCTGACTCTGAATATATTTCCCCCGAAGTGCCATTAATCTATCTACATTTTGACGAAGGTCATCTATACCTTCTTGATGTTGGGCAAGTAAGGCTTTTTGATTCATGGTGTCATTATAATTATTTTGAGGAGGCTATCTCTTAACATGATTTCCATAATTTTGTCCTCCTTGATAATTATTTTGTGGTCTAGGTTGATAAGTGTTACCTTGGGGACACGGCTGATAAGCATAAGTAGGATTAGCTGCCTCATTAGGATTCGAATATTGGAAACCCGGATGGTTTCTGTTGGATTGGTATCCTTGACCACTTGAATTGTAACTCCATCTATTAGAAACAAACATTACAGCTTCAGGGTAACTTTCACAATGCTCCCAGTCATGGTCTTGAACACCACAATTCGAACACCCATATACCTCTTGAGTCACATTAACACTTGCCTTCTTACCTGAAAAACCCTCTTTAACATCTAAGGTGAGTTGTTTCATTTGTTGTTCCAATGTACTCTTCAATTTATCCTCCAAAGAGGAGAATTTCTCATCAATACCCATATTACTTTCTTTCCTACCTCGGATAGGTGTTCTCACTGTACTCCAACCTTGCTCATTCGTTACCGTTCTATTTAAAATAATCTTAGCATGTACTGGAGCTACCTGTAATAATCCACCACCACATAATAAATCGAGGTCCTTTCTTGATCCTCCGTATAAGACTTTATAAAAGATTTTAAACTGTTGGTGTTTTGTGAGGCCATGGTCAGGAACTATTCTCAAACATGACCGAAATCTTGTCCAACATCTTCCCAAAGTTTCTTCTTGTTATTGGACAAACGATGTCAAATCAACCTGTGCGTCTAGTCTCATGTTCGTCGGATAATAACGATCGAAAAATGGTGTTTGTAGCTCATCCCAAGTATTAATTGTTCCAGGTTCTTGCGAATCGTGCCACTCACTAGCTGCGTCTATCACGAAAAATCTGAAATTAGCGAAATACATTTGCTCTTTGGTCACTCCTTGAGTTATATACGAATCGCAGATTTGCATAAAAATCTGAACTGCACGAATAGGATCTTCACCAGGTACTCCACGAAAGTTTCTGAAATTCTGAAATTGGGATAGCATACCAGGGCCGGGTCTATACCGTGCGACATTGATATTTGCAGGACCGATACCAAGAGCAGGAGCGCGATAGGGAGCTTGCTCTGGAGCATGTACGAACCATGGATCATAATACATAGGGTGTTGAGCTTGTTTCATAGGCGGATGATTCTGTTGATTGTTGAGAACTGGATTAGGAATGGATGGGGGATTATGAATGATTGGCGATACTAGTGGTTGGCCATTTTCATCCAACTGAACGCCAGGATCTTCTTCGTGATGGATATTCAAATCCTCCATTTCTCTTTCTCTCTTTGCTTGTTCTCTGGCTTCTTCTTCTCTTTTGTTTCTTTCTCGAACTAACCTCTCAGGGTTTGTGTACATGCACCAATCCTGTAAGACCTGAGAAAGAACAAAGACAAAGAAAAGCGTAAAACTGAAAATAAAAGTGAAAAATGCAATTAAAACACTAAAGGATAAACATCGGGGTCACACGCTACCGTCCCCGGCAGCGGCCCCAAAAACTTGGTAGGTCCTTGTGTGTTATAGAATAAATGCTAAGAATAGAGGAACTACTAACTGCAAGTGTACAGTTGTCCCAAGTAATATATGGTAATCAAGTTCGTTCTCAGGGACGGAATAGGTTGACTCTAATGTTATCAAGTAGTGTAATAATTACAAATACGGAAAAAGTAAAGGATAGGATGTTTGTTGGGGTTTTTGATTAACAACTAAAGTGCAAAAGTAATTTAAATACTAAATTAATTCAACTAGAATAGAAATAATGCAAGTAATTGAGGTAGACGCAAGAGAAAAGTAGTACTTGAATCACGCTAGGGTTTCACCGCAAACTTTCCTAATTAATGTTTTCTTTTAAGGGTTGAGTTAATATTATTACGTTAGTCGGGATTCTAAAGTCTCTTAGCCCCCGTCAGGGTGGACCTAAAAGCTCTCCTACGGTCTTCTAAACCCCGTCAAGGTGATTAAAACCACTTTCGGATGATTAAAACTTACCACTTTGGCTATTGGCTAGTCAAGCCTGTCAAGGTCATTGATGGATACCAACGGCAAATACCTAGTTCTATACCTAAACCTCCGTCAAGGTGATCCATATGCCACTATATGGAATAGCCTAGGTACTAAAACTTATCCCTAGTTCATGACTCTAATGATAATAAATAAGCATAAAGTAAAAGCCAACGTAAAATAAAAACTCAAATGAAATTATTCAATCCAAAATCGAAAAAACACTAATTATTCAAGAATGGGTTCAACCTATGTTGCGATTCTCAAGTACAAAGTAAATTTAGCTCATAATTGAAATTAAAACGAAAGAAATAAAATTAATTGTGTTCATGTTTTACATAAAGAAAATATATTGAAAGAACCTAATTAGGATGTAGGATTTGGCTGTTTAATTGGAGAGGTTGAATTCTCCAGCTCTTGCCTTCTTTCTTCTTCATAGCTTCTTCTCTTTTCTCTGACACTCTGACTTTTGTATATATGAATTGTGTGTAAAAATAAAGTTAAAAGGCCTATTTATACTATTAAATTTTGACTTGGGCTATTTTAAATGAATTAAATAAATATTGAATGGCCCAAGTCCACTTTTCAAGTCCAAATTCCGTAACTGCTGTACACCCTCCACTAAAACGGCTGTAACTTTCTCAATTTAACTCCGAATTGACTCATTGGTGGTCCTTTGTGTGTTCTAAAAATAAATGCAAATGCTAATCGAACCACAACCGCAAGTGTACGGTTGTCCCAAGTAGTATAACTGATAAATCAGATTCGTTCCAAGGACGGAATGGTTGATCACAATGTCTAGCAAATAGTGATTGATGCACTTATGAAAATAAAAGATTATAAAATGTTTGTTTGGTTTTGTTGATTAAAGCTAATGAATAAAAGACAAATAATTAAATGCAAGTAGAAGCTAAGACGCAAAGAAAATGATGTAAAACGCAATATGAGAAGTAGCACTTGAGAACGCAAGGATCCTCCCAATCTTATTTCCTAACTTATGTTGTTTAAGGGCTAAATTGGTCAATTACAATGGTCAGGATTCTAAATTCCTTATACCCCCGTCAGGGTGGACTATAAGGCGATCCTAAAGTGTCACTAGTCCCGTCAGGGTAAATATGATCCACCGTTGGATGATTAAGTTTTATTACCTCATTGGCCCTAGGATTAGCTAAGTTCGTCAGAATCAATAGCTTCTATCCTAGATTGAATAAATGGTTCTGTATTTAAACCCTCCGTCAGGATGATCCAATTGCCACTAATTGGAATAGCCTAAATACTAACACCTGTTCCTAGTTCATGACGCTAAAAACAGTAAAATAATCTCAATTTATTAAAAAGAGTAAAATCCCTAATTTAGTTTAATTCAACAAAAACCCAAATTCAACATTCGTTAATTAATAAGATTGGGATTCACCCATTGTTTGTTCTCAAGCACTATGAATTGTTTAGCTCATATTAAAAAGAAATATTAAATTAAAATAAATAGAATTCATAACTGATTACAAAAAAAGATGAAAGAAACCTAATTTCCGGAATTGGAATGACTGAGAACGGAGCTATAGACCCACTCCAGCTCTAGCAGCTTCTTCTTCCTTCCTTCTGTTGCTTCTCTCTGGTGTTTTTAATTGTAAAGAATGAATTGTATTGAAAATAGAAGTCAAAGGCTGGTTTTATAGGTGGAAAAACGGATTAGGGCTTGGACCTAAGAATAAAACATTAATTAAATGTCCAAGCCCAAATTCTAAGCCCAAAATCCCGTAACTGCTGATACACCTTCACTAAAACGGCTTTTCCCGATGCGTTATGACTCCGATTGACCTTATTCCAGTTGCTAAAGTTCTGTAACTTGATAAGGAATGTTTTCTCTTCAAAGGTCAGCGGCTAAATCATCGCTTAAGCACCTCGAAATCAGCAATCTATGGCCTGGAAAATGGATTTTCAGCTCTAAAAATAATATCTTCGGGATTTCTCTTCAAGTCTTGACTCTATCTTTTGATCTTTGACTTTCTCCTCGGATTCCTCTCCTAGCTAACATCTAAAACCTGTAAACTTTACACTAAAAATACCAATATTACGCGCAAAAGCTTAATAAATAGAAAATGCTAGAAATAAAAAGGAAATTCCGTATTATTGAATATTTAGTCCAAAAGTCTATCAAATTAATTAAATAAACACCAAAAATGATGTCTCCCAAGGGTCGAAAATAAGAACAATTAGGGAGACATCAAGACCCCCAACTCAAACCTTTGTCGTCCCGACAAAGTAAAACAAAACAAAGGGGTAGAAGTAAGCGTATAAACAATTAGAAGCTAGCAAATAAACCCTAAAGCAATTCTCAAAATAAATCTCATATAGCAAACTCTAGAAACTAATATACACATACACTAATCATGCAACATCAAACATAAATAATCTCAATCATAAAATTAAAGTCGCAATGCTTGAAGGTTACACTTGTACTCATCTCTGTATGATGGCTATAGGGTGGTCATTAATCCTAATTCGCTTTGAACGCTCCACCTAGTGTATTCCCTATCAACAGAATCATAAATTCACTATGCACTTAGGAATCACGAGGTCTTTACGGTTATAATATTGGCTTAAGGACGGGTGTGAATGTATATTTGGTGAATTTGAAGTGAGCTTTTGGCTCTCTCCTCACTTACCATTAACAGTGTCCTCGAGCTTGAGTTAACGCTCAAAACGATGTTCTCACTCACCCATATACGCAACAATTTAGCGTCTCATGTCTACCCACTATAAATAAGATGATTTTCAGAAAAAATTCCACTTTGCCGGATGTTTTATTCATTCATATTTTTTTCTTTTTCTTTTCTTTTCTCTTTTTTTTTTTGTACAGAAGCAAACGGGGTTCCCGGTTTTGATGAATCCGGGTTCCCGGTTCCTACTGTATGGATTTTTCATTTTTTTCATTTTTTTCTTTCTTCTTCACTTTTTCTCATTCCCGGCAAAGGGTTACAAGTATATATCATCTGCAATTGTGCTACAATACAAAGCACATCGATCCCAACCCATTAAATTCCCCATATGTGGTCCCACCACCCCAAACTCAAGCTCGAGACATGTCTCAGGATTGTGATTCAAGTGCGGGTCATATGGTCATGCCTAATAATCTAAGGGATAATGGCTTATATCGTGGCTACAAAGAAAAGGCTAAAGGCTCAAAGTGGGCTAAGACGGATAATAATTAATACAAGGGATAGAAGGCTAAAAAGGCACAAATGGCTAACAAAGAACTGCCCCTATCATTTTCCTAAGTACATAGCTTGTCTTTAGTTCATATCTAGGTGGGTTCTCTACTAATTAGGATTTCACTTTCTACACACCGAACATATTCCTTAAGTACAAGCTTACTTCATTTGTATTGTTCATTAATTTTTCCTATTAATTACCTATGTTTGCATGCAATTCTAAATGCGTTATATATCAATCCCTAAAGTCCACTATTTACTATCATTGATTCATCAAAAGTATGCTTAAAGGGACATTTAAAATCTTCTACAGTCAAACGCAACTCCGAAAATTATTTTATTGAAAGCAAATAAAACACATAACACATAAAAACTGGGCTGAGGCAACGAACCCCACCCCAAACTCAAAAATGAGTCGTGTCCCCACGACTCGAAAAGACTCAAAGCAATAAAATAATATACACTAAATGAGAAGGATTAGAAAACGTATCTGAACCAGCGCGAGGCTGGTTGTCGGTGTTGCGTCCCTGAACTTTATCTCGCGTCTAGACATCGTAAGTTGTGCTTTGAACAAATAAAGTTCTACTTGTTTGTAATGTTTCCCAAAATAGCGCACCTTGTATCCTGATTCTCTTCCAACACCTTGATTTTTTGATTCCAACTCATCATCGGATCATTTTCTTCCTCACTTTCAGGTTCTTCAATCACATCCCTCTTCTTCGGATTAACCTTAATTTGAACCTCTTCAGTCTTGTGTTTGAAACGTGAAATAGGAATCTCAATAGCTTGTTCTTGAATAGCACCAAAAGCGTTTCTTGGAGAATTCCTTCGATAAGCACACATGAAAATGGTTTTTTGATAGGCATCTCTTTCCACCCCAAACTCAAAACTTAAAATAGTGAGAAGCTAAGGCTTAGAACTTTGATGTTTTGAGGCATAAGACTTGAAGATTATGGTGGAATATGAGATGGGTAAAGGCTAATTGATGTGTGGGAAGAGGGAATTGGATTTTATTTGAAGCTTGGATGAAGAACAAGTGGAGAAAAGTGGGAATTTCATGGTGATTTGGATAGGAGATGAATTGATTGTATGTTATTGTGGTGGAAGAGGGTAGGATTTGAGGATTGTGTGGTTGTAGATGATGATGTTCAGGAAATTCTGGGTTTTGGGAGTGTTTTCGGAGGCTGGGTTGAAGAGAGAGGTAAAAATCTAGGGCTGAAAAGCTGAAAACGGCCCTGTCACAGATGCAAACCGGGTTCCCGGTTCCGCGTCGCTGTGACGGCGCGGAAAAAATAAAAATACTCTTTTTTTTTTCTTTTTCTTTTTACCTCGAGACGCACCAAAACGCTGGACCCAAGACGCGGGGTCAGAACTTTTGTTCGCCGAAACCGGGTTCCCGGTTCTGTGGAATGCGGGTACCCGGATTTTGTCGATGGCGCGAGTTAAAACGCGCCAAAACGCAGCTACTCAAAACGCCGGGTCAGAGAATTCCACCAGTTACAGCTCCGAAACCGGGTACCCGGTTTTGTGTCGATGCGCGAATCAAAACGCTGCAAAACGCAATCCACCAAGACGCTGGGTCAGAGAATTTCAGAAGTCACAGCACCAAAACCGGGTTCCCGGTTTGTGCAAACCGGGTTCCCGGTTCCGACGCTGTGTCGTGAACCCAAAACGCCAATGTTGCGTGAAAATGGTTGGTACCAGCTCCAAAACCGGGTTCCCGGTTTTGCGAAACCGGGTTCCCGGTTTCTCCTGGACATCCAACCTATTTTTCTCCTAATTTCGCTTCATCGACCCCAAACTCATGACCTTTTTACCCCTGAAATCATCAAAAACAACTACCCTTCCTCATTTCTTAATAATAAACACTAAAATTACGAAAATCAAACTAATCTAAATTGCAAAAATTTAAAAACTCAGCTAATATACAAGAAATTGTCTTTTGTTTAACGTCGTTAAGCTCGACGGGTTACCTCATTCATTAGTCATTGACATAACCTCCCCAGCAGTGAGTGAGGTTGTCAATATTCGCAACTCGAAATTTGCATCCCTTAGCTTTTATTCCTACTAGTTTATCTGAGATAACCTTCGCGACCATGAATGGTCCTATCCAAGAACTTTTTGATTCACGTACCTTTGGAGGGGGTTTAGGATTTTTCATAGCTACTTCTTCACCTACTTTGAACCCCTTTTTCTTTCTTTCTTTCTTAGGTTCCTTCACAACCGTCGTGGCACGTGCTTTCTCTTTATTTTTCGCATGATTTAGTTGTGGATTTTTAGGGTATGGAGGAGCTTTAATTGGTGGTTTCTTTCGTAGCTCTTTCTCCTCCACCCCTAAAGTGTCCACAACACTAATTGGCTCTGTTCTTACCGGTTCCATTACATCTACACGAAAACATTCTTCCTTGGAATCCGGAAACTTCATAGGTCTAAACAAATTAAATTCATCTCCTCGTCTTGGATTCTCATAATCATTTCTCTGTTCTCTACATCAATCAAGGTACGCCCCGTGGCTAGGAATGGTCTTCCCAAAATAATGGGGACATTCCTATCCGCGTTGTAATCAAGTATAATGAAATCAGTGGGAAAAATTAACGTACCTGCCTTAACGAGGACATCTTCGATTCGGCCTTCCGGATGTGCAAGAGATCGATCCGCCATTTGCAAGACCATAGAAGTGGGTCTTGCTTCGGTATTAAGCTTATCAAAGATCGATTTGGGCATTAAATTGATGCTTGCCCCCAAATCGCATAATGCTTTTCCTTTCCATTCTTCTCCAATTGATATCGGAATTGTGAAACTCCCCGGATCAACTAACTTCGGAGGTAATTTACCTTGACAAATAGCACTACATTCCTCAGGGAGACCAATCATCTCATTATCACAATACAGCCGTTTGTTGGTGAGGGCTCTTTTCAGAAACTTAGCATACTTGGGTACATCTCTAATAGCTTCTAATAACGGAATATTTATGCTAAGATCTCTTACCTTGTTAAAGAATTTTTGATAATCAGCCATATCACCCTTCTTTTGAACTCTCGATGGAAATGGTGGAGGAGGACGGTTTATTATAGTATCATCTTTCTTTTTCGGAACTTCACTAGACCTCTCCACTTCTTCTACTTCAACTTCTTTATCTTTATTCACCACCTCTTTTTCTTTTCTAACTTCTTTTTCTTTCATAACCGGAAAAGGAGGTGGAGGAAGGTTCTTACCACTTCTGAGAGTAATAGCTTTACAATCTTCTATTTGGATTGGATTCTCAGTATCGCTCGGGAGTTGCCCTTGTGGACGTTGATTCAGTTGTTTGTTAATTTGACTTAGCTGATTCTGGAACAACTTCATATTTGCTTCAACTGCGTTTTGACGTTCCATAGCTTGTGTTTGAAGAGCAATCAAACTTGCAACGGTTTTCTGAAGGGTAAATACTCCTTCTTGTGGATGGACAGGTAAGGCTTTCTGGTTCATTGTGTCATCATAATTGTCTTGAGGAGCTTGTCTCTGAACATAATTGTTTTGATTCTGTCCTCCTTGATGATTGTTGTGTGGTCTTGGATTATAGTTGTTGCCTTGAGGACGCGGCTGATACGCGTAAGTAGGATTGGCTGCCCCATTGGGATCTGAGTATTGAAACCCAGGATGGTTTCTGTTAGGCTGATATCCATTACCACTTGAATTGAAATTAACTCTATTGGACATAAAATTCACTGATTCTTGGTTGTTCGGACAACTTTCCTCATCGTGATCATCTACCTTACAAATTGAACACATATAAACCTCTTGTGCAGCATGCACAGCTACCTTCTTACTCGAAAAACCTTCTTTCATAGCTAAAGTAAGCTGCTTCAATTGTTGCTCTATAGTGTTCTGAATCTTATTCTCAAGCGTAGCAAATTTCTCTTCCATGTCAACACTATTCACTCCCTTAACTGGTGTTCTCACTGAATTCCACCCAACCTCATTCTTGACTGTTCTCTCTAAAATGATTTTAGCATGAGCGGGTTGAACTTGAAGAAAACCTGCACCACATAACGTATCCAATTTCTCTCTCGAAGTTC
Source organism: Nemophila menziesii (assembly GCA_029959085.1). Lineage (NCBI taxonomy): Eukaryota > Viridiplantae > Streptophyta > Magnoliopsida > Boraginales > Hydrophyllaceae > Nemophila > Nemophila menziesii. Next base: position 81,018,085 of record JARWIR010000002.1, read on the forward strand.
CATCAAGGCCTCTATAAAAGATCTTTAACTGTTGTTGTTCTGAAAAGCCATGATTGGGAACTTTACGCAAACACATCTGAAATCTTGTCCAACTCTTACCCACAGTTTCATCATATTCTTGACGGAAGTGCGTCAATTCTAACTCAGCATCTAATCTCATGTTACTTGGGTAATACCTGTCAAAGAAGGCAATCTCTAATTGGTCCCAGTTGGTTATCTTCGTAGGATCTTGCGTATCGTGCCATTCACTCGCTCCATCAATCACAAAAAATTTAAACGCAGCAAAATACATCTGTTCTCTTGAAACTCCTTGTGTGATATAAGAATCACATATCTGTTTAAACTTCTGTACTGCTCTAAGAGGATCTTCTGATGGTCTTCCACGAAAATTTCCAAAATTTTGGAATTGAGCTAACATACCCGAATCTGGACGGAATCGCGGAACATTAATATCTGGAGCACCTACTCCTATAGCAGGAGCACTGAATGGAACTTCTGGTGGATCATTAGTAAACCATGGATCTTGAATATTCGCCATTTCTCTTTCCTCTTGTTCTCTTCTTTTCTTATTTGCAAGTCTGATTAACGAATCCGGATTATCAAGGATTTGAACTGGTGGTTCAAATCTGAGCCTTCTTCGCATACACCAAACCTAAAAACCTGAAAAGACTAAACAAGCAAAAAGCGTAAAACTGATAAAAACAAAATTAAAAATAAATGCAACTATCACTAAAGGATAAACACCGTGGTCACACGCTACCGTCCCCGGCAGCGGCGCCAAAAACTTGGTGGTCCTTTGTGTGTTCTAAAAATAAATGCAAATGCTAATCGAACCACAACCGCAAGTGTACGGTTGTCCCAAGTAGTATAACTGATAAATCAGATTCGTTCCAAGGACGGAATGGTTGATCACAATGTCTAGCAAATAGTGATTGATGCACTTATGAAAATAAAAGATTATAAAATGTTTGTTTGGTTTTGTTGATTAAAGCTAATGAATAAAAGACAAATAATTAAATGCAAGTAGAAGCTAAGACGCAAAGAAAATGATGTAAAACGCAATATGAGAAGTAGCACTTGAGAACGCAAGGATCCTCCCAATCTTATTTCCTAACTTATGTTGTTTAAGGGCTAAATTGGTCAATTACAATGGTCGGGATTCTAAATTCCTTATACCCCCGTCAGGGTGGACTATAAGGCGATCCTAAAGTGTCACTAGTCCCGTCAGGGTAAATATGATCCACCGTTGGATGATTAAGTTTTATTACCTCATTGGCCCTAGGATTAGCTAAGTTCGTCAGAATCAATAGCTTCTATCCTAGATTGAATAAATGGTTCTGTATTTAAACCCTCCGTCAGGATGATCCAATTGCCACTAATTGGAATAGCCTAAATACTAACACCTGTTCCTAGTTCATGACGCTAAAAACAGTAAAATAATCTCAATTTATTAAAAAGAGTAAAATCCCTAATTTAGTTTAATTCAACAAAAACCCAAATTCAACATTCGTTAATTAATAAGATTGGGATTCACCCATTGTTTGTTCTCAAGCACTATGAATTGTTTAGCTCATATTAAAAAGAAATACTAAATTAAAATAAATGGAATTCATAACTGATTACAAATAAAAGATGAAAGAAACCTAATTTCCGGAATTGGAATGACTGAGAACGGAGCTATAGACCCACTCCAGCTCTAGCAGCTTCTTCTTCCTTCCTTCTGTTGCTTCTCTCTGGTGTTTTTAATTGTAAAGAATGAATTGTATTGAAAATAGAAGTCAAAGGCTGGTTTTATAGGTGAAAAAACGGATTAGGGCTTGGACCTAAGAATAAAACATTAATTAAATGTCCAAGCCCAAATTCTAAGCCCAAAATCCCGTAACTGCTGATACACCTTCACTAAAACGGCTTTTCCCGATGCGTTATGACTCCGATTGACCTCATTCTAGTTGCTAAAGTTCTGTAACTTGATAAGGAATGTTTTCTCTTCAAAGGTCAGCGGCTAAATCATCGCTGAAGCACCTCGAAATCAGCAATCTATGGCCTGGAAAATGGATTTTCAGCTCTAAAAATAATATCTTCGGGATTTCTCTTCAAGTCTTGACTCTATCTTTTGATCTTTGACTTTCTCCTCGGATTCCTCTCCTAGCTAACATCTAAAACCTGTAAACTTTACACTAAAAATACCAATATTACGCGCAAAAGCTTAATAAATAGAAAATGTTAGAAATAAAAAGGAAATTCCGTATTATTGCATATTTAGTCCAAAAGTCTATCAAATTAATTAAATAAACACAAAAAATGATGTCTCCCAAGGGTCGAAAATAAGAACAATTAGGGAGACATCACTCATTCAACTTGATAATTCTTGTAACTCGATAAGGCACAAATCTTCTTTTAACTCAGAGGCTGAATCCATCTTTAAGTGGCTCAAAATTAGAAATTACCACCAGCCTTCCAGATTTGCAGCTATAATTTGTCAATTCTTCAGGATATTTCTTCTTGCTTTTGACTTCTTTACATGATCTAAGACTTCCATTCTTGATTCCTCTCCTTGCTAGTATTAGAAACCTACAATTTACACTAAAACAAACCATTTTACGCGCAAAAGCTTAATAAATGAAAAATACTAAAATCCAAGGAAAGAAAAGGAAATATATCAAATTATCACTAAAAGTATATCGAATTAGTCAAACAATCACCAAATTTGATGTCTCCTAAAGGCATATAAATAGAACAAAAGAGGGGACATCAATAGTCCACCCGATTGCCTCTTTGTTAGCTATAAGAGAATGCAACAACCTTTCCTCTTGAGGACTTGTCAAGTTAGTGGAAACAATAACAGGTAATTTATCATTTTCACCTAAATAAGCATACCTCAGATGGGAAGGTAGTGGTTTCTCTTCAAGTTTCAAAGGAGATTCGACATATGGTTTCTTTGGTGGATTTATCTTCTCCAAAACTCGGACTTGTTCATACCCAGTGTTCTAAAAATCGGTCTAGGCGGCGCCTAGGCGCTAGTTAGTAGTGTAACTTCCAAAAATGGCCTAGGCGGCCTCCAGCCGGTCCCAAAAGGTCCTAGGAGGGCCTAGGCGGGTTTAGGCGGCGCCTAAGCGGTCTGAAGTTAAAAAAATAAAAATGAATCTATATTTTAATACAAAAAATTAAAAAAATTATTTTTTAACATAAAAAAAATTATATAAATCTATTTTAAAAATTATATAAACTTAAAAAAATATTTAAACAAATATCAAAACCGCCTAGCAAGAGAACGCCTAGGAGCCCGCCTAGTCCCTTAAGCGCTGATATCTCCCTATTTCTTCTAAATATTAGCCCTTTGGAGAGATCCTTTTAGGTGAATATTTGACTTATTTGATAGACTTTTATACTTTTTTCGTCATATTACACTTTCTCCCCTTGGAATTAGATTATTTGAATTTTTAGAGCTTTTGTGCGTTAATTTGATTATTTTTAGTGCAAAGTTAGTAGGTTCTTGAATTTCATGGAAAAACAATACAAGGAGGAGAAGTGAGAATTAAAGTCTTAGATTATTTTTAGTGTGTTAGGAAGTATTTTATTCGAGTTTCTAATTTTAGAGTGCACTTTCTTATTTATAATCTTGATTTAATAATTTATTAATTTTTAAAGCATATGCGGTTTAATTATTTATTTGTTGTGAAGCTTTAAAAGATATATGGTAATTAATTAGAGAGCAAGTCAAGTGTAAGAAGTAAAGGAAAGAGATATACATGGAAATAAGAAGATTAAGGAAGGATATATGCAAAGAAGGAAAATATAAAGCTGCCAAATAAATCGGAAATTCTAGCCATGTTCAAAGACGAGCTCATAACTCAAGACTGGTTAGGAATTTGGGAGAATGGTCTGAACCAATGGATATAAATTTCCGAGAAAAGTGATTTCGATATAAAGAACGTGTCAAACGGATAAGTATTGAAGGAGATATGACCAAAACAAATCAGCAAAAGAATCTTACCTTTCCTATATTTTAGGGCTGCGAATTAAAGAGTCCTTTACATGTCTTCCACTCCAAGTAAAACGAATTAGGGCTTTCTAGAACCTATAAATACACCCCTTAGACCTCATTATTCAGCACCTCTCATTGAACCTTCATATTAAATCATCCTTAGAGAGAGCGTCAAGAGGCAGAAGCGAGAGTAGAAGCTGGAGAATCCTTTTCCTCCAACAACAGCTCAAACTAATTCCTTATTCTAGGTTCTTATTTTATTTCTGTTATTAGGAACATGTATATTATTAATTTCTTTATTGTCTTTACTTTTATTATGAGCTAAAACTTAATTACTTGAGAATCGTAACGGGATGAACCCTAATTTATTTAATTTATGTATTTCAATTTGGGATAGTTTCTAGTTTAATTTGAATTGGGTATTTCATATTGCTTATTATTTTATATTAATTTCACTATCAATGAATTAGCTAATCGGATATAGGTCATAGTAATTAAGCTATTCACTTTGGTGGGGAAGTGATCGCCTTGACGGGGGGTTTAATTACAGACATAGGTAATAAACGTAAGGTAGAAATTATTGATCCTGACGGACTTAGTTAACCTTATAGCCAATTGGGTAAGATCTCAATCATCCGAACGTAGCTTATGATCGCCCTAACGGGGTTTGTAATACTGTAGGATAGCTCCTAGGTCCACCCTGACGGGGCTAGGAGATTATAGAGTCCTGACTATTATAGAAATATCAGTTCTGTCCTTAAGGAAATCATTAATTACATAAGTTTAGGTGATTACCTAGCGAGAGTCAAGTATAGCTCATATCTTCGTCTTAGTCCTTTAGTATTTATTTTCAGTAATTTTTTTAATTGCGTCTAGTAGTTTAATAACTCGAAACCAAACAAATATCTTTTATCTTTTATTTTTCGTAATTGCAATTACTACTACTTATTTATTCAACACTTGGGGTTATACCAGTCCAATCTCTGAGAACGAAACCCGATTTATCGGAGTATTACTTGGACAACCGTACACTTGCAGTATTGTGGTTATACCAGGACCCACCAAGCGCTCGAAGGTGGTCGACCGCCCACCTAGCGCCTAGCACCTATTTGAACATTGTTCATACCCCATCATTTTTTGTCTTCCACCTTTTGAATTTAGAGTTGCCACCACATCGGAGAGCTCTTAGTGTAACTAGGGCAAATCTAATGTCAAGGCGACCTGTAAAGTATCATCAAAATTATTTCCATCATATATCTCTTGTGTGACATGATCGAGGATGTCCATACGGAAACAATTGTCCCTCTAGTCGAGAAATTTCATGGCTTTGAACACGTTAAATTTAACCTCTTCATCCCGCACTTGCATAATTAACTCTCCATTTTCTACATCAATCATGTACGCTCCATGGCTAAGAATGGCCAACCCGAAATGATTGACACTTCCTTATCCGTGTCGTAGTCAAGAATAATGAAATAACATGGAAATATTAAACTACCTGACTTGACGAGTACATCTTCTATCTTTCCCGCGGGATGGGAAATATATCCATCATCCATTTGCAAGACCACATTAGTAGGTCTTATTTCCCCAATCTTCAATTTATCGAACAATGATCTAGGCATGTGATTGATACTCACACCCAATCACATAAGGCTCTCCTATCCATTCTTCACCAATAGATATAGGAATATTATAACTCCAGGGATTCTTCAACTTTGGTGGCAACTTGATTTTCCAAATTGTACTGCACTCCTCAGGTAGACCAACCATTTCCACTTCAATGTACTTGTATTTGTTGGAAAAAACATCTTTCATAAACTTCACATATTTTGTCATTCTTTTGATTGCTTCAACAACCGACAAGTTAATTTCTAAATTTTTTACTATGTTCATACACTTTTTGAATTCTTCATCTTGCTTGTATTGAACACGTGAAAGGAATAGTGGAGGAGGTTTATTTTTATTCACAACTATCTCTTTCTTCTTATCTTGTTCCTCCGATGCCTTTGAAATATTCTCATTAACAATTACCGGCTCACTTCTTACTTTGACAACATCTTGTACCTTTTATTGATTCGAAGTCGACTCTTTTTCTTATGTAATGGGGAAAGGTAGGGGTAGTTTCTTCCCACTCCGTAAAGATTCTGCGTTACAATCTTCCTTATTCCATGGGGTCTCATCATTGCAAGAGCTTTGCCCTTGTTCTATCATATTCAATTGGTTAGAAATTTGAGATACTTGATTTTCAAGAGATTTCAATGCCGTAGAATGCTTATTCATCCTTTCATTTTTCAGTTTCCATGTCTCCAGATTCGACATTAAATTTTCTAGTGTCATCATCGTAAATGAACTTAACGCTTGTTGCAACACATCAGTATTACCTTCTTGTGGATGTGACGGGAGTGCTTATTGAACAGATATTTCATGTTAAGCTTCTTGCACATGACCTTAACCGCTTAATAATGATTTTGGGTCTAGCTTGGAAGTTATTTCCTTGGGGGTGCGATTGGTAATTGATTTGATTTACAACCCCATTAGGAATTGACCTCTAGAATTCAGATTGATTATGATTCGGTTAACCATATCCTTGACCACCTAAAATTTGATTACCTCGATTAGATACAAAGAACACAAATTCGTGATTACCTTGAAATTATTACAAATAATGATAATCAACTACAAAATTAGAACATCCATAAGATTCTTGCACAAATTTCACCTCTTGTTGTTTACTCTTGAATCCCTATTTGACAACCCACGTCGATTGTTTCATTTGATCTTCCAATGTAAATAACTTGGCTTCGATTCTGGTTTCACAATCAACCTGTAAAGTACCTCTTAGTGATCATGATATATTCCAACTTCTCTCAGTGTCTATGATTTTCTCCATACAATTGGCAGCTTGAAGAGGATCCATTGATACAAAACCACCACCTTCGAGATTATAGACTCTTATTCTTGAATTTCCATCAAGTCCCTTGTAAAATACTGACAACTGCATCATAGGAGTGTGCTCATGAAAAGGACACCTTGTTAATTGTCGTTGGAATCTCGTCCATGTTGCTCATAGACTTTCGCGAGTTTCTTGTTTGAAACTAGAAAACTCTCCTTGATGTTTCATCGTCATGCTTTGAGGATAGTAACGGTCCAAAAACCGTACTTGAAGTGCATCCCAACTTAGGATTGTCTCAAATGGTTGACAGTCTAGCCACTCACTTGCACCCCCCGTCAAAAAGTATTGGAGCATAAAGTAGTACATTTGTTCCTTGTAAGGCCTTGAGTAATGTAGGCGTCACAAATTTGCATGAATTATTGAATGGTTCGGACTGAGTCGTGGTGTACGGATATACTATCATTCCTGTAGCTCGAGAATTGACTAAGCGTGCCCTTACCGGGTTTAAATATAATGACTTGAATGGTTGGAGGCGAATTTCTAAAGGTTGAACACGAAAAGGTATTCCCGGCTTAGGGATACCTTGAACTTGATTATTGTGTGGGTTTTCTCCATTCACATTCACGACTTCCACTTCCCTCTTTGGATTGTTAAAAATAAATCTGTTAAAGTTGTGGAGAAAAAAAATACCACGTAAAACCAAAAATAACTAACACTAAAATACTAACTACAACACAAAAATACAATGATATAGTCCCTGGCAGCGGCGTCAAAAACTTGATGGGCCCATGGATGTGATAAAATAATAATGTAAAAAACTCACACACCTAAAATACCATGATTACTATCCACAAGTGTATGGGTTGTTGCATGTAATAATTTAAGTTCGTTGCTGAGGGATTTAGGTAGTTATTTCAACTTGTACGTGTATTTATTTAAATAAGTTGATTATTCTGCTTTAGGTATATACTTGTACTTAAATTTCAGCCTTTACCTTACCTTTGTATCAAGGTGGTTTAGTAGTTTGATTACCACCCAGGAGGGGATGGGTCTAATTACGGAAATACTATATAAGCATTCAGTTTGTGTTAGTGAAATGAGAGGTATTGACTAAATGGATAATCAATTTGGTTAATTATATGCATTCGAATACATCGTAGGGTCACATGGGAGAGGTCCCTAGAATTGTAGGATAATCTCATATCTACCCGGGAGGGACTAAGGGAGACTGCTATGCTGTAGATCTCCCTTCCTAGGCGCCGCCCTAGGCCTCAACTCCCCCCTCAGCCGCTAACGCCTAGTTAAAATTCTAGGTGTTTTTGCCTAGCGCCTTAGTTGTCGTGGAATAGGTGCCTAGCCCGTCTAGGCACCGCTTAATGACAAAAAATAGCCGCCTCACCGATTAATGGAAAAACATACCCGCATATACTTTTTTGTTATATTTCTTATTCTCGAGAATTTTTTTGTTGATATTTATAACTCAATTTTTAGTATTTTTATATTTATTATAATGTTGTTAGATGAGCTTTATGACATAAATAGTTAAAATTGTTATAATTACTACATATATATTACTAAATATACAAAATTACACATCGGGATTCAAAACCGTATAATTCTGCCTAGGCCCCATGTAATCCCTCCTAGGCGCTAGGGCTTGGTTGATCGCTTAGCGCCCAAAACCGAGATCTACAACATAGGGAGACTGTAGAATTCTGACTATTATCAAAATACCAATTTCTCGGATAAAGGAGCTTCAATTGCTTGTGTTGTTGTAAGAAACTCTAATGGTGAATTTGTATCTGGTAAAAGTTGAGAAATTGGAGAATATTCGGTGTTAAAGGCAGAAATCACTGAGATTTGAAAAACTACTGAGTTGGCTTCAAAGTTTCATTGGGAGTGTTATTATCGAGAATGACTCCGAGACTATCATGAAGCCCCTTTCTTAAGGACTACACGTTTCGATTCATTCAATTAGAAATATTATTTGTAATATATATTATTTTGTTGAATAATCTTCCCCTTCCTTTTCGCTTATTCCTAGGGGTAGAAACAGTGCAGTTGACTGGGTTGCCAAACAGAAGCTTCTTAGCAATCTGTTTGGTAATTAGGATACATGTATCCCTCCCCAGTTAGCTACTATTTTATGCAATGAGGTCGAGCCCTTAAGGGTGGGCTAAACTTTGTAACCATTTTTTTATTATCTATATTAGTATGTATTTGAACAAAAAATAATAATGTGTAAAATCAGAATTAGTGGGGATTACTACCAGTTTCTCAAGTTATTCATCGTATCCTATAGGGTAAAGCACACGTGAAGCCCTTTATGTTTGGGCAAAATGCAGTATTCGCCCTTTATCTTTGTTTTTGACACAAAAAGCCGTTTATTAATTTTTTTTTCACCGTCAGCCCTTTTTTCCATTTTCTGTCAGTTGACCGTTAGTCAATGCCATTTGGCGCCATGTATGCGCCAGCTCACCGCCATGTATGCTCCACGTCATCCTCAGCTCAACAGTTTTTTCCTATGTGGAAGGGGAAAATTTGTCATTCCACATCGTTCTTTACCATTTGGGAACCCTAAATCCATCACTTTTACCCGCTCCCCAATCCTGTCTCTTCTTCTCTCTTCTCTCGTCGCCTCTTCACGTTCGATCTTCAACTCCGATGGTCGGTTCCAGTTACACGACGGCTTCGTCTCCGATGGCCGACCCAGGTAAGGAAGATTGGGTATGCTACTGTGGTCTACGTTGCAAGGTGAGCACCTCATGAACGGACATGAACCCTGGACGACGCTTCATCGGCTGCTCGAAGTATCAATCGCCGGAGAAAAAGTGTTCGTTTTCCAGCTGGTTAGATCCTCCTATTTGTAATAGAAGTAGGGTTGTGATTTTCGGGTTACTTAGGTTAATGTCACAGAAGGATGAAGAAATTGAAGCTTTGAAATCCCTTGAAGGTAAAAATCTGAAGATATGGCATGTATGTTTATTTTTTTAGGTTATGTAGTCGCTAAGTTGGTATAGGTCGAGGATTTCGTGGTGTTCGTGTATTTTTTGTTGTTGTTTGCGTTGAAGATTATCTAATGTGTCGTTGTAATGCTTGTAACATGGAAATTAGACAAATTGTGATGTTCGGGTTTAATGTTATTGTGTTTTTTGTTGAGTATTGTTGAATCTCTCTGTTTTTAATTGGTTCCTCTTAGAAACGGTATTGAGATGGTGAAGTTATGGCCCCGTACCTTCTTTGTTTGATCTTGTGTGGCCCTAAATTTTATGTATAATATACATTTTGGCCCAGTAAGTTTGTACTGCCAACGTTTTTTGGCCCAACAGTTTATTTAGCTACACTTGGTGGCCCTGACCCATTAAATATAAGACGTTTTTTAATTTAATTAAGTTTTATTTTTAAATTAGTTCTTTTAATTCGGTTCACAGTTTCAAGACTAGAATACGAAACAGTTTTCTCTGGGAATAACAAAAGTGCATTGTTTATACAAAAACAGAGTAGAAGTGTAATGATTATGGTTAACCCCCCTAGTATATATTGACTACTCAATAGGTAATTTCCTTATCCCTTTTATTTCACATTCGAGAACATATCTCTGGTAATGAAGAACATCGAAATGGTTGGCCAAGTAGGACAACAGGACAAGGGAAACCATAGTAAGTTTTTACTTTCGTTCTTATCAAAGCCTCTGTTTTTGTGTGTTCAAACAGATTTATTATTATTAAATATTGTTTTTTTGTGTTTTCTATCTGATGTTTTTTTTTAAATTCTTTTTAGAAGTCTCGAGGGGGTCAACGTCTGCTCCAGTGAAGAACCGTCCAAAGCCAAAGTCCTATAAAAGCCAGATACCAGCTTGTAGGTGGAGTGTTAGAATCTCTCCTAATCTAGTTCGCGAGAAGGTCAAAACCAAGTGCATTCGATTACCTTACAACCAAGAAATGGTTGTGGTGGAATCCAGCTCTGAAGGTGAGGACACTCCAAGTCCAAAGAGGAGGAAGATTGTGAAACCAGTACCAATCGTGATGATGTCGCCAAAGTCTATGAAGGTTGAGGAAGATTAACCCATGGATTGATACTTGGTCGTTTGGCGGGCTTTGTTGATGTAATTTGGTTTTTTTAGTCTATGGTTTGATATGTCATTAGTTTTTGTGAGTCAGTTTATGTTTTGTTATGGTTGTTTATTTTGTGGTCAGTTACTTATACCCATGTTGTGGTTTAGTTGGACTTTTTTGAATGGGACTTTATTTATGAGTTTTGACGTAATGGTTTGGTGTAATATAAATTGAACTTCAATTATTTTTTTGTTTACAGAGAATTTGTACAAACTACTACACAATATAGGATGTTAGTTAAACGTTTGACATACAAATTAAACATTTCCCTTAAAAATTAAAAAAACAAGTCACTACTAAACCAATTTTACATGCAACTTTGAGCAACAATTGAAATAGAACATTTACTTGTACACCTAACACTTCCAAGTAAAACATCAAACAAGGGGTCGCATTCCTTTTAACATTTACCTTCGCGCTCATTTAACATGGTCAGGTTTTGTTGGAATATCCCTGCTTGTGGTAGGAATTGGTTGTTCATCAGGCTCTGGTAGCCAACGGAAGAAGTCGCATTCCTTTTTAGGGAACTCTTGCCAGCGGTAATCCTCGAATGACATCGAAGAGAACGAAAAAACTTATTAAACTCTAACACAACGACGTCAATTAACGCGGGGATTCCGCTCTTACATACTTCAGTGGTGGAGTAGTTTTCAGGCGAGACGTCCATTAATGGTGAAGGCCTGATCACCTCGTTTGTTAACTCACTTGGAGTGAAGTCGGTAAAGTTGTAAATGAACCAAGCTGCTTGCGAGCAGCTCGAGCTTGGCTCGGGAAAAGCTTGACTCGAGATCGTTCGTTAAACTAAACCAAGCTCGAGCCTAAAAACAAGCTCGTTTATTAAACGAGCCGAGCCGAGCCTGTTCGCGAGCATTTCTGAAAATCTCGTGAAAAATATAATTAAACTATAGATATCTATTACATATTGATATTTGACAATTCAAAAATTTAAAACCAATTACTATATTAAAAAAAACTTATCTTATCCCAACACATACATGTCACTCTCCCCCTCTACCTACCTAATTATAAAAGACCATTCAAAATTGAACAATCCAAAGAAAGAATACGTGATTGTATTTAATGATAGTATACAATAGTCAATTATGTTCTAATTAAAAAATATATATATATAATTAAAATATTTGCAACAATCTATCCTATAATTAATCCATAAAAGCCCAAGATAAAAGAAGAGCTTTCGAACTCGAAAAAGATTTAAACAAGCTTTTAAGCTCGAGCTCAAAATAGATTTAAACAAGTTTTTGAGCTCGAGCTCGAAACACTTTCAAACGAGCTCTTGAGCTCGAGCTCGAGCTTTGTTATATTCTCACGAGCCAGGCTTGAACACTAACTTCAAAGCTCGGCTCGAGCTCGAGCTCGGCTTGTTTAAATTTATAAATAAATTAACAAGTCCGTACATCTACTATTCGGCTCGGCTCGGCTCATTTACAGCCCTAGAAGTCGGGTACTAGTGATGACCTAGTGGACCAATCACTTCCACTTGATTTGTAATCAGACATGTTAGAACTCGTGAATCTTTCAACTGTATGTGATAAGTGTGTGAAGTGTTGAAGAAGAGTACAAGTATTTGTAGACCAAAATGCAACAAAAAAGTCTTTAAAACAAAACAGAATAATAGTTCAAAGTACACGTAAAGATCAATACAGTGAAGATTCTTCTGACAGACATGAAATAAAGTTAAAGTTAAAGGTTTTGAATACCAAGCCGTTGAATACTAAGCTGTCTTATACATTTTCTCCTCTTTAACCTTTAGCAAATTAACCCCCTTACCCTTATGATTACCCTGAACTTGTTTTTTATCGTCCTTCTCATTTCCACTCAAAGTTTTAGTCTTTGGGGCATCTTTCTTCTCTTTTATCTTCAAAAATTTGTTCCTTGGCGCCACTCTCTTCTCAGTTTTCTTCAGAATTTTTGTCTTTGAAGCCTATTTCTTCTCATTCACCTTCAAAGCTTTAGTCTTTGTTGCTTCTTTCTTCTCTTTTCCCTTCAAATCTTTAGTCTTTATTGCTTCATCCTTCACAGTTACCTTTAACTCTTTGGTTTGTTGATCATCCTTCTTTTCAACTAGCTCCTTTTGTTTTGAACTTGATCCACAATTCATCAAACTTTGCATATATGTTTCCATGTTCTTATCAAACTCCTTAAAAACTTCATCCAACCCAGCTACCTCGATCACTTTGTCCTTATCCTTAGCACCAACTGATCCAACAACCTTGTACTTGTCCTTGGCAGATTTATTTACCCCCTTAAGAGCATCTAGACTAACATTCCTTCTCCCGTTGTATAAGTACAGGTTTCCTTCAATTTTCCTTTATCCAATTGTAATTGCTCCTGGTGTACTCAATGGAGTAGGGGCCCTAGTGTACACACCCATACCCCCTGGTCTAAAAGGAGGTCTCTTAGACATATCCTGAAAGAAAAGTAAGCTGAGTAATTAAATATAATCTGCAAAAAACGTAGAGTTTAATCGACACTTACACTTGGTTGACCAAGTTTCTTCACACCAGTAGGTATAAAACCACCTTTGAACTCAGGAACGCAAAATTTATTAATCTCCACACAAGGCCGCTTGTTAGGTGTAAACTACAAATGACAATAACAATTCAAAATAAACAAAGTTCACTAAAAACACATTCACTTATTAAACACCCACCTTATCTATACTAGTTGAGGTTTCTCCCATTACACGCTTTTTAGTTGACTTCCCAACCACCAGATTAACTGAGTCTATAGTACTAGCTTGAGTCAAAACACCCACTACGTTATCATCACCAACAGTATCCTGTACAAAAAATAATTGTTATTTGTGTTTACAGTAGTGAAATAGTATATCATAATTCACCTTAGAAACTTGACTCATTTGTTCATCTTGAACCATTACGCTTGTTTCAAAATCTTCTTTTTTCTCCTCTTTCTTGGTGGGTGTAGCAACCCTTTGAGCTCTAGACTTTGGTCTCCTACCTGATGGGCTTACGACTTGTGTAGTCACCACAATATTGTTGTCATTAACATTAGGTGAACCGCACTCGCATCAATACCAACTTCAAATTTACTTTTCGACCCCTAAGTTGTAGCTCACTACTTAACGCATCCACGTTCACATCACTATAGGCAACATTAATATTTACATCACTATTTGTAGCATTAATTATCACGTTATTTTCACTTGGATTTGGACTCTTTCTTTGTCTATAAGACCTTCTCTTGACTACCTTGACAATACTGCTTCCTTGACTTTGAGATTCAACAGATGCCATGTTTGGTGTAGCTGGAAGTTGTTGTTCCATAACAGCATCAACTGGATCATTAACACCACTTTCAGCTACACTTTGACCTTCACTTATGCGCAAACAACTTCTTTTGTTATGTCCAAATTGCTTACATGAACTACACTTACCTTTTAAACCACTTCTTCCAAATTTTTTAACTTCTATACGAACTTCTTCATTCGCTTTAGCTTTACCTTTTTTTGGCTTTCGTTATCCTCTCTTCGATATCCTCCTTTTGCCCTATCTCTTTTCTTTTTAGGTCTCCCACAAAGCATAACACCCTTTGGGGCAATCACTTTTGGCCCATTTGTCTGAGACCATAAATCAGGTCCATTTATTGGGCCTATGAAAGGCTCGTACGCTTTTTAAAAAGTGTTTGTTCTAAAGAATTGAGAAGTGTAGTCCTCTGGCTCCAAACCCACTGAGGATAGTGAAGATATGACGTGGACACATGGTATCCCAGATAAATCCCAACCTCTACATTCACAACTAAATGTTGTTAAATCCACCGCAAATTGCGCCCCACTTGTCCCTTTGACTTGGAAACAGTTAGACCCACAATGTAGAGGTATCCATTTGGATGACCATTTCTTTTTCAAATTAATTATTTTACGGATTTTAGGACATATGTCCCCTTTCCACTTAGATATCAACCTTCTTTGTTTTTCAAGTCTCTCAACTAAATATAACCTAATCCTCTCTAAACAAACTATCATAGGTGAGTCCCTCGCATCCAACAACTCTTTATTCCACGATTCACACATATTGTTCAACAAAACATCACAATGGGTGTTGGTCCTAAAGTGTGACCTACTCCAATACCTCGGGTGTTCTTTCGCAGCCACTCATAAGCGTCCACATCCATCCCTTTAATCATCTCCATTAAATTAGTGAATCTCTCAACATAAGTAGCCCCCGCGGCCTCCCACATCTTATCTTTTAGCGCAAATGATCCATGTTTTCTTTTTGTATTCTGATGTAGATGTCTAACACAATGCTTGTGTTCAACGTTGGGCAACAACTCTTCAATGTCTATACCTAATCCTTGAGTAAACAAAGAAAGAAACAAAGAAATAAACATTACTAAACTAGTAACACGTTACACAATAATTAAAAACAAAGTAACTACAAGAATTCAATTTACCTTTTGCTTGTCAGTTATAAATACCCACATTTCAGGTTCATTAATTTCAAAATCCTCGACTAACAGACTTACAAACCACCTCCAAGTCTCCAAGTTCTCAGTTTCAACCAAACTATAACAAATTGGATAAATACAATTGTTTGCATCCATTCCCACCGCAGTCAATATCACACCGGGGTGAGGTCCTTTGAGATGATAACCATCCAACCCGACCACCCTTCTACAACCAATTATAAACCCCCTTTTCAAAGGTTCTAAACAACAATAAAACCTCAAAAATCTGTGTTCCCTAGTAACTTCATCTTCAACAGTTTTTAAAAACACTGTTGACCCAGGATTAGTCCTTATTAACTCAGCGCAGTAATTTTTAAGCAAACTATACTGATCTAAAAAGTGAACTTCATCTAATAGCCTTCTATTCTTAATGGTCCTATAAGCTTGTCTCCTACTTATTCTAACATGAAGATCATGCAAGACTAGCTCTTGCAAATCAATGACCTTAATGTTTGAGTTCATCCTCAACTGATGTGCATATATCCTTGACAAAATTGTAGAATTCATGTGCTTACTATTTAGTGCACAACCACATGTATGCTTTTTGTTTAGGGTCCGGATTCGAAAACTTCCATTTTCACAAACAGTTGCATATATAAACCAGTCACAATTCTTACCTCTACACCTCGCTCTAACTCTACCAGGTTCATTACATGGGAACCAAACGTTCCTAATAACGGCAATAGCTCTAGATTTAACAGCATCCTTGAATTCACGACCTTTGGAGAATATCATACCGACCACTAACTTCGGATCATGAAAGTCTTCAGATACATTAAACCTCGGAATGATCCTCCTTCGAACACCAGAACTTTCACAATCATCCTCTTCCGATGTCCTTTCCAAGCTAATCAATTGATCAAAATCACCAGTAGAACCCTCGTTGAAATCGTCATCGTTTATTTCAGGTAATAATTTGGGACATGGAAGATCTAAACCATTAAAGTTAACCGATGGAGAAGAACCGACACCAACGAATTCAATTCCAATATCGACATTGTCTTGGTACAATATATCGTCTTCATCATCATCAATATTGTTATCACTATCATGAAAGGATAAATCAGAGCCACTACTATCACTACCCGAGTTATAATTCACGTTATCTACAACAAATACAACAGAAAACGCATTATTAATATCCTAGGCACAATACCTAAAACCCTAATCCTAAATTACATAGCTCGAAGAAATGGGTGAAGTAAATATTTACCTGAGTCGCTTAATATTTAGTTCAAAATCTCCATTCGAATGGAGTAGTTTAAGTGGGTTTAATTTTGGCTATTGATCTCGACTGTTTGACGCGTTTTCCCCCAAATTTTGACGAACACCAAGAACACGCTCCACTGTGTGTTTTTGTTTTGATTTTGATCAAATTAAGTTTGACGGGAAGTCAACGAATCGAGTGAAAGTAAAGGGTAAAGAGTAAAGAACGATGTGGAATGACTAATTTGCCCCTTTCACGTAAGAAAAAACTGTTGAGATGAGGATGACGTGGAGCATACATGGCGGTGAGGTGGCGCATACGTGGCGCCAAATGGCATTGACTAACGGTCAACTGACTGAAAATGGAAAAAAGGGCTAACGGTGACAAAAAATTTAATAAAGGGCTTTTTGTGTAAAAAACAAAGATAAAGGGAGGATATTGCATTTTGCCCAAACATAAAGGGCTTCACGTATGCTTTACCTTATCTTATATCTCCATCTTATTTAAAAAGTAGTCCTTTATCTTTAATATTGTTATTTTAATTTAATTATTTGCATTTTATTTTTTTATCTATTAAAGAAAAATCAAATATAATTTATATTTGCAACTTAACTCATATTCACTTTATAAATCACAATTTTTTTTAACTCATAGTCTCAGTGGATAATGATAGTTTATACTTACCTTTATTAATTTGGAATGACTCGTACACTTGCAAGGAGTAACCGTGTTTAACCGTGTGTTGCGTTTTATATCATGTACCAGGTTACGACACTTACCAAGATGATTTTTAGTCCTCAACAATGACGCCAAAAATTGATAAGTTTCGTAAGGGTCGCTTATTTTTTTACAAATAGGCGATCAATTAGATTAGTTACAATACCTATCAATTTTAATAGCTACATATTCCTCTTTATCACTATATGATGCCAGAGGCCGATCGATTGAAAATTGAGGGTACCTTAGGCAATATATATATGATTCTATTTTCATTAGGGGGTTTTACTTGATTGGGTGATGATTGAATATCTTATAAAGTAGTAGATAATAATGTGTATTTTTTAAGGGCGGGTTTCAGACAGAGAAAGTATCCTTATGGAATTTAACAAGAGTAGAAATATATATTACTTTCTTGTAGAATGATGTCTCCTCATTTGTGATAGTAAAATATACTCATGAGACATCATTTTAGGCTTATTTATTAGTTTATAGGTTGATTTTGGCTTAATTTAGTGCACTTTCCTACTTTGAGTCTTGATTTAGTAGAATTATTATTTTTAGAGCATATTGGGTTTAATTGTTTATTTAGTGTGAAGCTTT
This sequence comes from Nemophila menziesii, assembly GCA_029959085.1. NCBI lineage: Eukaryota > Viridiplantae > Streptophyta > Magnoliopsida > Boraginales > Hydrophyllaceae > Nemophila > Nemophila menziesii. Next base: position 81,036,096 of record JARWIR010000002.1, read on the forward strand.
AAAGATAATTATGGAGATTAATTAGAGTCCAAGTCAAAGACAACAACTTATGGAAAGAGATATGCATGGAAATTGGAGATAAGGAAATAAAAGCTAAAAAGATGGAAAAGGAAAAGCTGCCTAAATCTGGGATTCTGCACACACGTCTAAAGATTGGTGTTTTTACCTAAGAAATAGGCCGAATTTGGTAATTTCCTTCTAAAGGGTCTAGATAATTCTGTTGCGATTCTTTTGGTATCTTATGGAGCTCAATCCGACCAATAACGAAGAAGATACACTCAAAATAGCGCAGCAGTGTTTATCTTTATTTCCTTACGAATTTGAGTTGGGCTAGAAGTCCATTACTTAAGTTATCTCTAAAGAAACGAATTAGGTCAACCTCTACACTATAAATACAGCCTCTTAACACTCTTAAATCATCCTTGGTGAAACCTTAAGCCAAGAGGAAGCTTACAACACAAGAGAGAAGTCTGGAAGGAGCTGTCATCAACAATGTCTTCTTCTACCTTTAGATTTGTAATTTCTTTCTTTTCTTTCATGAAATAATTTTCTTTAGCTTGAGTTTTAGCATATATGTATGAACCCTAGTTTTGATTGACATCTATCTAATTTGGGAATTTAATGTTTTAAATAGGATTATAGTTTTTATTCTCTGTTTATGTGTTTGGATTTATAATCTGTGCTCTTGTGGACTGCAGCCATTAGAATTACCGTCTAGTTTTTAGGTCACCATTGACAACGGTGTTTAATTGCATGTTTAGCACATAACATTTAGTTTTAGGTTTGATCTGACAACCCAACCTAGCTAGATAATCACTATGGTTTAGTCTTTGTGACTATTTACCAATTACAGGAAAAGTTTGCTTAGGAAGCCTTATTGACACAGGTAAATCCTATTTTAAACTACCGATAGCATATTGGGACCGATTAGGGAAATACTACATAATTCACCCTTACATGTTTAGAACGGCAAAACTAGTGGGGATTACATGCTAATAACTTAAGCTATATTCTCATATCACTTCTCTTTCATATTTAATTTTCTGTCTTTTAATTCCTTAGTTTTAATTTAGTTTATTAGAAAATCAAACAAAAATCTATTTGTCTCTACTTTTATTTGCGTTTAGTTGTTCTAGCTTTAATTTTTTACACTTGATATTTGCATAAAATTCTCCTAACCTCTGTAGTCTCTGCGGAACGAATCTTTATCTAAAACTTGCATACGATCTGTATACTTGCAGAACCGTGTAGTTTTAGGGTGTTTTTGCACTTTATTTATATCTTATTTTATCACACCATAGAATCACTATTGCCTTCAGTAGATATCGAGGTGATGTTCGTCATGCAATACATATTATGGCTAGTTACAGTCTTGGTTGTAGAAGCAGATCAAAACTAGATTCTTAAATACATATCTTATGGTAGTACACAGTTATAATCTTCAATTATGTGTATTGCACAAATTCTCTTTTATAGGCTTAGTTGGAAATACAATTGGTTAGGGACGTGAAGATATTTCTTACAAGTATTAAATAGAACTAAAGTTTTATTTAAGTTTCATAAAGTGATTATAAAAATCCTAGAATGCCACTCTAAGTGGTGGAGTTAAGTTGTTCATCCATCTGACTGAATAAACAATGGAGATGATCCCTCTACGTTCCAAGTTCTCCGTTATGTAATAAATAAATATCTGAAAACTAGGTTTAACTACCATATAATCATAAATATTTACAAATGATTAATTTATTATTATGTTTATCTCGTTTCCAAGATGATTTTTCCCGGATGCTAAATCTGATATTTTAGATGGGTACTCATCAAGGGGTTGAATTGCCTTCTGCCGATCCCATTTTGTTTGTCCTATTTAAGTTTTCTAATTTTGGCTTGAGGTATGATCTTCCATCTCTTCCTTTGACATGTGCTAAAAATAAATCTTTTCTAATCCGGATGCAATATCTCATTTTTCGACTTGTTTTTTGCAAAAGATTTGGATCAAGACTTTTAGATGTAAAAATGCTACAATAATACCAACCTATGTCATATAATAAACCTAAAATATCCTAAATAAATGATAATTATACCATATTATTAAGACCTATCACTGAACAATAGGAACAACTAAAATTAATTAAATTTTTATTTATAATTTTCATTACTTTTAAGATTGGTTCTTTTTTGTTTGTTTGTGGTCAATCATTGAATAATATTCATAATATTTGTTTGATTATTTATAATATACTATTTTACCATTAGGCACACTCTATGAATCATGCGGTACCAATTAAATTTTTTAATATTGTTGAAATACAAAGTTTTTGAAACACTAAGGTTTATAGCTCCGCAATGAATGGAATTTATCGTATTTATTCACTTTGTCGTGAATGAATTTTCCTATTTATTCATCTATTTTAATTTGTTAATCGGATTTTAAGAGGTATGTGTATATGAAATAAAATTACAAGCATATGTTGTTAGGACTCTTGAATTCCAATGGTTCACAACAAAATATTTGGATAAGGAGTACAACATAAATATAAAGACTATAAACGACACAAAGTAATAGAACGCTATAATTAATTTTCTACTTTATATATATAACAAAATACAACGATTAAACTTTTCTCGAGTCATATGATTTTATATTTTTTTAAATGCATAAACTAATTATCCCCTTCATGATCCCAAACCCGATCCCCACCTCCATCCCACCCGTCACCATGCTGTCTTACAATAAATGTTCAACCCTAATTAATGAAATATCAATTCACAATAAATGCTACATTCCTTATATTTTTAGCATCCTTTTTACCCATTTTCCTTATTATTTCAAATTTTTTCCATCCTCATCTCTTTTATCTTTTTTATTATTTTGACTAATTTTAGCCCACCAATAATCACCCACCATCCTATAAATACTAGCCACCATATGGATTAATTTTCCACTCTAGCTAAAGCCATTTATTATCAGTCTACATAAAAAAACTTTTCTTCTTATTCTTCTTCTTCTTTCTCTTCTTCTTCTTCTAAACTCTTCAATCGCAAGGTATAAGTTGTGTATCTCAACCATTGTAGCTGGAAAGAGATAACAAAAAACTTTAATTTGCTTGTTAAATTATACATTTTTCTATCTCATCATTCATATTTTAGCCATCAAAATTGTTTAATAAATAACATTAACTTTATAAATCATACCCATTTTAATCAAATAATATTTATTTTATTTTTTAATTACAGTATGGGTTGTTGATCAGTTCTTAACAATAAATTTTTTTTGAAGCATTTATCACATTTTCCATAATTTTCATATAGTAAAACGAGTGTTTCATTTCCCTTTTGTTTTATTTTATCATGTATATATTAAGATTGGGTTTTTAGTCTCGAACATCAAATATTATAGACCTTTGTCAGTTATAACATTTTTCTATTTCTAAATAGTAGTAATTTAGCTCAGATTATAACTAACCCGGGTGCAAAAGATACTAAGTAAAATAAAATTCAATCACCCTTGTTAAATTTTTTAGCAAAATTTATCTTTTTGAGTGTTAATGTAATTCATAAACTACTATTAACATTGTTAATGAAGTATTTATGATCCATATTAATTAAATAAAAAATTATTAATTATTTTACTGTTTTTTTTTACAGATCTTAAGAGTCAAAACATGCATCCCAAAAAGAATATTCAAAAGAAACGCTCGGTTTCGTTGAGAGCTCGAAGGGGTGAGATCAATGACGGGAATATTGACACTTCTGCAACATCCTCTAAGACGATTAATCTTGAGAAGGTAATTTTTTTTATATATATATACACAACATATTATGTTTTAGTCAAACAAATTTGCAATCTATATTTGTTTTATCGTGTATTACTAGTTTTTAGTCCATTATTTTTAAACCTTTTCACAATTTCTACCGGTACCTTTCGAACATTATCTTTTAGGCCACACTTTTTTCTTTGGAATTTATGGATGAAAATAGAAAAAAAATATAAATACTATGATTTAATTAGATAATTTACTTTACGATGATTCAAGACTTTTTTCTTTATTTTTTAATTTTATTTTTCAAATACATATATATTACATAAACTTTCCTATGACTCATTTAGATATTTAGCCCAATCAATTTGTATCTTAATTATTTAAAATGTTGTCAATGTTAATTTTTTTTTAAAATATTATTTATCAAAGTGTTTTTTGTCATTTCCAGCTAAATCCTCTTAAACCTTAAAAAAAATTATAAATCAATATTTTATCTTGTGTATATTTTATGAAAGAGATCAAAGGATCAATAGGCCTTTTTGTCTAGACAATAACATCAGAATACAAAATTTACTTATTTAACTAGTAAATCTTTTTTTAGTTTCCCTTTTAAAAAATGAGAACAAAACTAAAAGTGTATATTATAGCATATGTGATATCATTAATTTCTCTATTTTAATAAAATACTTTACTTTTAGAGTAAATAAATAAATTATTTATTATTTTATGGTGGTAGTATATTAATCTTGTTGTTCATTATGTTTAAAAAAATAGTCATCTGATAAATTAATGGAAGACCAGCTTCAGAAGCAACATGAGGTGAACTATGTTGGAGAACTCCCAAAAGACGATGACAAAATTCTACAAGATGGTGGATTGGATAGTAACTGTGTGAGTGATAACAATAACGAGGACGATTGTGACTCTGATGACGAGAATGATAACGATGGTCAACTAGACCATAAGAAAAAGCGTTACCATCGTCACTCTCCATTCCAGATACAAGAGATGGAAGCGTAAGTCTCACTAAATAAATTTGTTTGAATTAGAAGACCTTAAAAAAACTAAAACATTAAATTTTTTAGAATAATACTATTCGATAATTATATTTATCATATTTTTTTTATTTAATTAAATCTTTTTCTTTGTATATTTTGTAGGGTTTTTAAAGAGTGTCCACATCCAGATGACACACAACGCAGAGAGATTGGATGTAAGTTAGGATTGGAGCCATTACAGGTCAAATTTTGGTTCCAAAACAAGCGCACTCAGATGAAGGTAAAACATGTTTTTTTAATTTTTTATCAAACTATATTTAAAAATTAAAGAACCTTAATTATTGACATCCAAATAAATTTTTTTCTTCTTGCTAATTATTTCTATTCTATCAATTTTTTGTATATAACCTTATATACTATAATTTTCAACTTCTTTAAACACACACCATGAATCTTTTTAAGAAAAACGATTGTTTTGCCTTAGTTTTTGAATTGAATGATACATATTTATCCATAAATTGCATTTTGTTTTACGAGTAACCTATATATTAGGTTTTTATAGTGATCCATTTAATAAAAACTTAGAGAATAAATATGAAGTCAATGATAATTTGGATATTTAATTATTCACATAATTTTTTTTATAAATGAACGTAATATTAAAAATTAATAATTACCAAAAAAGATATATAACTAAGTCTAATGATTAATTGATTATTATTTATAATCCCTAAGTCATAACTTTTTTTGATAGTGTCCTTGAAAAGTTTAATGAGTACTTGTCAATAAAGAACTTATATTGTCCAAAAAAAAAAAGAATTTATATTTTTGAAAACAAAAATATCTACTTAATATTATTTTTATGATCGGTAAGGGAAGGACGGAGTCTCAAATACTCCTATATTAGCTATTTAGTCTCAAATATTTCATAACTATTACTTTCTTCGTCCATTTTTATTTGTCCAACTTTCTAAAAGAAAGTGTTTAATATTATTTGTCCTTTATCAATATCAAAACATTTAATCCCTACTTTTTTCAATATTACTCTTATTTAAATAGTAGAAAAAGTAATGTAATAAATGATATTATGTATATTAATTAAAGGTGTTTGTGTAAAAAGAAAGAACATTAAATGTTCCTTTTAATTCTTGTGCACCAAAAAGGTAAACAAATAAAAATTAATAGAGAAGTAAAACATTTGGGTACAAAGTTTTACGAGTCAGACTTTTTTAAATATGTATTAAAAGAATAAAATTTAAATTTTATAATAATAAAAAAGTATTTAGAAAATATCATGATAAAATATTTTGGATAATAGATCTGTTATTTTATTATTGGGTTTGTAATTATATTTTATTTCTATACTATTTTAGATTTGTCGGTTACTTATATGGTCATATTTGTGATTTTTAAGTTTTTATTGTATATAATTTTTTCATACCATCCTACCACTTATATAGTATAATTTAATTAATAATAATTATTAATTACAGTCTTACTTTAATCATTTCCAAAAATTAGTAAAATATGATAAAATTATTAAAAGTATTTTTATTTGACATTTATAAATTTTATAAACTAATAGAATAAGAAAAAATACAGTAATTATTACATCATTAAATCTAAATATTTGCTTATGGTGTCCAGACCCAACATGAACGCTTGGACAATGTCGAACTACGAGCTGAAATTGAACGACTTCGGGCCGAAAACACAAGGTACCGTGAAGCTCTCACCAATGTCACGTGCCCAAAATGTGGAGGAAACACTTCTATAGTAGATATGTCTTTTGACGAACATCAACTCAAGCTCGAGAATTCTCGATTAAAAGAAGAGGTAATGTAACTTGAGAATACTATATACTTATTAAATCATGCTCAAATAAATAATAATAGTTGAAGATTATCATTAATTTTTTTTTCTACTACATACGTTTTTAGATCGAACGTATCACAACCATGGCAAAAAACTATGTTGGAAAACCTGTTTCCGCGTACTCGAACCTGTCTCCTGGGCCAATTCCATCCCACATGTTCGAATTTGGATCATCCTCGTACGGAACAAGAGTAGGAAGTAGTAGCAATGTGTTTGGCACATGGCCTGATGATGCGGACAAGGGAACGATTATTGACCTTTCATTGTTTGCCATGGAGGAGCTTAGGGCATTGATACAGCTTGATGAGCCACTTTGGTTACAGAGCATTGATCGCAAAACTATTACACTCAACGAGGAACAATATGGTTTGGCTTTTCCTGGAGGCCTTGGTCCAAAACCATTTGGTTATAAAACTGAGGCATCCAAGGAAAGTTGTGTAGTTATGATGAATCACATGAGGATTCTTGGAATGCTTATGGATGTGGTATGTTTATCTTTTCTATTAATTGAAGTAAAAAAATATTTCTTATGTCATTTATTTCAACTTGTGATAGTGAATAACATTAGTGTCTATAGTAATTAAAATTATCTCAAAAATATGCAATTAGTTTAAAAATATTCTTACTCTTCTTTTACTTGTGACTGATTAACAGAAGCAGTGGGTTAATGTATTTGGATGCATTGTTTCCGGAGCTTCGGTCCACCAAGTTATATCGTCGGGAGTTAGTGGAATATATAGCGGCACATTACAAGTGGTATGTTACCGTTTATCAAATATTTTATTGTCTTAATTTTCCCCAAATTCTAAGATATAATTTCTTTATTTTCAGATGAGTGCGGAATTTCATCTTCCATCGCCTATTGTTCCAACCCGTGAGAGCTTTTTTGCTCGATATTGTAAACAACACAGCGAGGGGGTTTGGGCAATCGTGGATGTGTCTTTGGAACAGTTTTTCTGCAATAGTTCACAAGTTCAGTATCGTAGAAGGCCATCTGGATGTTTGATTCAAGAACTTCCAGATGGATACTCAAAGGTATATATATTTATTTGTTCTCTAAATATATTGCAAAACAAATTATCATTTTATTAATGATTTTTGCTTTTTGGAAGGTGACATGGCTCGAACATGCAGAGGTAAAGGATGAAGCAGTTAATCATATGTACAAGCCTATGGTGAACGCAGGTCTCGCTTACGGTGCTAAGCGCTGGGTTTATACCCTAAAGCGACAATGTGAGCGGCTAGTGAGCGTTATGGCGACAGATTTTCCAGCGAACTTGGAAAACATGGGTAATTATTTCTTAGTATTTATAACACAACTAATTATCGTTTCTATTATCTATTATGGATCTTAATGTTGGTTCTTTCGAGGTTTATTGATAGTGTTCGGAGGCCCAAATGCGAGAAAAAATGTGCTCAAGCTCGCTGAGAGAATGGTGTCGGGATTTGGAGGTGGAGTAAGCTCTTCGGTAAGGCATCCATGGACAGCCTTAACTGGAATTGGGACACAAAATATTAGGGTTATAAGGAAGAGTTTAGATGAACCTGGAAAGCCTCCAGGAACTGTGCTTAACGCCTCGACTTCATTTTGGCATTCGTCGCCACCTGGAATAATCTTTAGTTTCTTATGTGATCATACCCATCGCCACGAGGTATGCTTTCTTGATCTACCATGAATTTTGGAAAATTATTTTTGACCCCTCATTTTCTGTTAATAAAATTGCCTTGTAGACTCCTTTGAGCTCAGAATTTTCACTTGCATCCCCTATAAAAATAATATTTTAAGCTTGAATGTATTTATTTGTATTTTTTTATCATCTATATGATACATATATGTTATTTTGTAGAATATAGGACTTATAATGTATTTATTAAAAAAATAATAATATAGAAACCTATAGTAAAATTATTGCATAATCTAGAGGCATATAGTGTAATCATGTAAAAAAAATAGGATTTTACCAAGAACCCCTTTAGCCCTCAACATAAGGAGAGAATGGTATTAAAATTGCTTAGGGTACACTAAAGAATTGTACTCATAGTTTATTAAGATATTAAACTTGACTTAATGATTTTTATTCAATGAAAGTAGTCACACTATAGGCCCTTTGGGATCAATTATTTTTACATTGAGGCATGATAGACTCGATTCTTGGTTCTTATGCAGTGGGACATACTCTCGTGTTCTGCTAATGTTGAAGAAATTTCAAATGTTGATACTGGCACTGATCCTGGAAATCGTGTTTCGCTGTATCGTGTGAACGTAAGTACTACAAAACCTCATCTTTTATTTAATCATCTAAATATATTTCAATCAAATATTGAAAGTTGATCAAAAATCTTTACAGAGTAATATGTTGATATTACAAGAAACTCGCACAGACCCAACAGCTTCTTATGTTGTATATGCACCTGTTGAATTTTCTGCTATGAATACGCTATATAGTGGTGGAGATCCCAATAATGTTGCCCTTCTTCCTAATGGGTTTGCTATCCTTCCGGATGGGCCTACGGGCCGGGCCAGTGGAAACGGTGGATCACTTGTTACAGTTGCATTGCAGATTTTGATTGATTCTGCTCCCGGGGGATCACTTGGTCTAGATTCTATTGGAACGGTCAAAAGTCTGATTAATAGCACTATTGATCGTATTAAGACATCTTTGCCCTTAGATGATATATGATTTTAAATTGTAAGTACTATTTAGTTTAATAATTTTTTAATTTTACCATAAACTCAATATCTCTAATACTGTAATTGTTCGATTGTACAGGATTGTTGCGAGGATTGGAGGTTGGAGATCAACGAGGAGATCAGAAGAGTGGAGCATTGAGTTGTTTAATATTATTATTGTTATTATGATTTTTTTTGGGTACGTGGGTGTTTATTACTTTTGAGACTTATTGTTATTTGGTGTTTCTATATTTTATGCATATCGAGTCATATGTAAAATTCTTAATTTTCCAGATTATTGTGCTTTAATAATCGATCTGTATTACTTGATTGTTTTTTCCATGGTTTATTCGAATAATCTTAATTATCTATATGACTATTGTTTAATATTTTTATTTAATTGTATTAGTCACTCAATTCTTTTTTTTCCTAATAGTTATTGCATTCTATTCTAATAGAAGTAGCAGAACATTTGAATAGACTATCCTTTTCCAAAATATTTGGAAAAAAATATTAAAAAATATTTTCACATCTAAAATTACTTTAAATGCTTCAAGAAAGTTTGTTGTAATAAAAAAATTCGGTCAAATGAGAGTCAAACCAATTTTTTTTCTCTCTCTAGCCATTAATTTCTTTTCTTTTCACCAAAAAACATTTTTTTCTCCATTTTTAGCTTCTTTTCTTATCAGATTAGGTGTTAATCCCCAAATCTGGCCTTTTCTGAAACTTTTACCTTCTCTTTCATAATCACCCACCACACCGCCTAACCCACCCATCCACTCTCTTTCTTCATCTTCACCATTTTCTTTTGATTTTACCCTTTTTCGTTTACTCTCTTTGACTGAAAAAATGACGAAAATGTTTAGTTCATCCCGAATTAACAGTACAAGTTCGAAATCGAAAGCAAATACGAAGTATACAAACATCACAAAGATAATGTTCTCGCCTGAAGGTGCAAACAGTGAAGTTACTCCTCCGATGAGTCCTCGTCAAAAAGGGTCTAGCAGTGAGAAAGAAGGTACTAAAGGTGAGAAAACTCATAGTAGTGTAGTTGTAGCTCAGAACAAGGACACAGATCTGACAGAGAAAGTGGTTAAGCCAAAAGAATGGTTGAAATCATTTGGAAGGAATGAAAATCCAGCTCTGAATCTGGATTATCATGCTCAGCTTTGTCAAGGAAATAGGAAAATAATCACTCCAGCCAAAGATGTGTTAGAGGAAGGTTTAGCTCAGTGGGATAACTGTCTTATTGGGCAATTTCTAGATCTACCACTGCCGTTTATAGTGTTGTCAATTTTGTGAAGTTCCAATGGTCGAAATTTGGTAAGGTTAATGTTAAATCTAGCAATAACGGAACATTCATATTTAAATTTGAAAATGAGCAATCGTATAACAAGGTATTAGAGCAGATGTGGCATATTAATGGTGCACCTTTGTTATTGAGACCTTGGAAGATTGGAATGCAATTCGAGAAGATGGATGTCTCAAAAATCTCAATATGGGTTAAGTTTGTCAATATACCAATGGAAATGTCGACTAGAAGAGGGCTAAGCTATATTACGAGTGGAATAGGAGTACCCCTTACAAATGGATAGTATGACAGGGTCTAAAACAAGGTTAGGATATGCTCGTGTATGTGTTGAGATAGATACTAAAGAAGAGCTACCACATGAGCTGTTTGTTGATATAGGTATTGAAGAATTACAGGTTGTAAAGGTGGAGTATGATTGGAAACCGAGGATTTGTGGTAAATGTGATAGAATTTATCATTTAGAAGATAGATGTCCTAATATGAATAAGGTCTGGGTTCCTAAAGTAAAGGAGGTTAGTAACAAAGATAAGGGTAAAGAGAAGATCATGAAAAAGATTGGGAGGTTGTGAGTAATAAAAATCAGAATAGGAAGTCTTATGCCTCTAATAATGTCTCATGCTCTAATTCATTTGAAAAATTACATGAACCTATTGAAAATGAGATTGATAGGGATGTGATGATGTTTATAAATCAAGGTGGACAAGGAGAGGTAACAAGACCTCTAATTTATGAGTTTTGCATCTTGGAATGTGAGAGGCTTTAATATCCTTCTCAGACAGTTGGATGTTAAAGACTTTATGCATAATAATAATGTGAAGCTGATTGGTATTCTAGAAACAAAAGTGAGGGTCCAAAACAGCTTGAAAATAATAAGTGTATATTTTCCTTACTTGAAAATGTTACACAACTATAATAAATGTGATAGTGGGAGAATTCAGATACTATGGGATAGCAATTATATGGCTGTTAAGTTACTCTTGGAAAATTCTCAATTGATGTTTATTAATGTCACTATATTAAACACAAACCTGTCATTCTTTATTGGTTATGTATATGCGAGTAATGATGAAGATGAGAGAAATTTTTTATTGAAGGATATAATAAAATTAAGTCAAGATTATGAGAATCACTGTATTTGCTATGCTGGAGATTTTAATGAAATTCTCAGAATTGAAGATAGGTTAAATTGTGATACTCTTCCTAATAGATCTTTACATTTTTCAGACTGTATTGAGGAGTCTTGTTTGTATGAGCACCAATATGGAGGACAGTACTTTACCTGGATAAACAAAAATGATAAAGAACAGCTAAGAGCTAGTAAGATAGACATGGCTTTTGTAAATACCAAGTGGATGAATGTTTATCAGTCTAATGCAATAATTATTCCACCCTAATAGGAGAGAATAGGAGATCAAGCCCATGCTCCTTCAGATTTTTTAATATTGGACAACACATGAAGAATATAAGGAGCTTATTCAAAAAACTTGGAAAACTGATTTCAAAGGGAATCTAATGTTTATTCTATGTATGAAACTTAAACAGGTAAAATGCGAGTTGAATAAAATTTAATAACAAGTTTTTCAAGAGGAATTCTGAGGATATTAATAACATTAAGATTCATCTTGAAGTGTTCCAATCTAGAATCATGAAGGGAGATTGTATGGACACTGATATGACTAAATAAAAATTTCTTGTTCATCAACTGGAAAGTGTTATAATCTCACATCATGAAGTTTTAAAACAGAAATCTAGACCTCTCTGTATAAATGATTATGATATTAGCTCAACTTATTACTATAGAATGATAAAGGGGCGAATTGCAAGGAATCATGTCTCTACAATAATAACAGATGATGGAACAGTTCTTAGTGAACAAGATGATATTAAAGCTGAATTTGTAAACTACTACAAGTCTTTGCTTGGTACTGAAGAGAGTAATCAAGAGTATTTTTCAATGGGCTCTTTAAAATCTATTCTTAATAAGGAGATTCCTAATGAATTCATCAATACCTTGATTGCACCTATATCAAATGAAGAAATTAAATCAGCTTTATTTGCTATGGGAGATGGGAAAAGCCCAGGTCCTGATGGATTCACGGCTTGCTTCTTTGAGAAATCGTGGGATATAATTGGTGATGATTTTTGTTCTGCAATAAAACAAACATTCAGCTCAGGTAAAATGCTTACTCAAGTTAACTCAACAAATAGTGTTCTTATTCCTAAGGAGAAAAAATCATCGAGTGTTAAAAGGTTTAGACCTATCTCGTGTACAAACATCACTTATAAAACCATTGCATGTGTCATCATGAATAGATTGAAGAAGGTTATGAGTTCAATTATATCTCTGAACCAGGTAGCATATGTAGGTGGGAGGAGTATCACTGACAACATACTTGTTGCGCAAGAGATAGTGATGGGTTATGAGAAAAAATCAATTAACCCATCTTGTACTATTAACTTAGATCTACAAAAAGCATATGGTAGCGTGAATTGGAAATTCTTAATTAATACTTTATATGCATTTGATATCCCTGATAAATTTGTTAAGTGGATACAAATGTGCGTATGTACTCCATATTATTCTGTCTGTGTTAATGGAGAATCATGTGGATATTTTAAGGGGAGGAGAGGGTTATGACAAGGGGACCCTCTCTCCCCTATCGATTCGCAATATGTATGGAGGTTTTCTCTAAACTGTTCTATATTGTGGCGCAAAATGAGAAATTTAGTTATCACCCAAGATGTAAATAAGTCAACGTAAATCATCTTGTTTTCGCAGATGATTTACTTATATTCATGAAGGGGAATGAGGATTCTGCGAGAGTTGTTAAAAATGCTCTTGACTTGTTTTCTAGGTGCTCAGGATTGAATATTAACTTTTATAAAAGTGAATTATACTTTGGGGGAGTTAATGAAATTACAAAAAAAAAAAGAATATCTCAGATATTGAACATTAAGATTGGCTATCTTCCTGTTAGGTACCTTGGGATTCCATTAAACTCAAAGAAAATGAGTGTAGCAGATGGTAATGTGTTAGTTGAAAATATCTGCAATAGTATATTACAGTGGAGTTCAAAATTACTCTCTTATGCAGGTAGAGTTGAATTAATACGAGTTTTGTTGATAAGTAAAATTATTTTCTGGTGCAGAGTATTTCTTCTTCCAAAACAGGTCATATATAAGTTAAATCAAAAAATGGCTGGGTTTTTATGGAGTGGTACACTGGATAATGCGCAAGGAGCTAGAATAGTTTGGGATAAGGCGTGCTATAGTAAAGAAGAAGGAGGACTCAATATACCTAATATAGAAAATATAAACAAAACATGTTTACTTTACAATTTCTGGAGGTTCTATTATCATGATCATAACATTTAGAGTTTGTGGGTAAATGTGAATATTCCTAAAAACAGGTGTATATGGAGTATTAGTCAAAAGCAATATCATTCATGGATGTGGAAACAAATTCTAAAGGTTAGAAATCTAGCCTATAATCTTATATATCATGAGTAGGCAATGGTGAGTTAACATTTATACTGTGGGATAAATGGTTAAATAAAAAAAGTGTTCAAGATTTACTTGATATTTCATTTGATGATAGTAACCTTAGCTGTAATAAGAAAGTCAAGGACTGTTTTGGTAGAGGCAGGTGGAGAATTCCTCTTGTATTGGAAAAATATTTCCTAAGATACAAGATATTACATTAACTAGATAAAACTGACAAAATTATATGGAGTGAAAGTGTCAAGAATCAATTTTCATATAAAAAAACTATGTTGAGAATTACTGAGCATAAACCTTAAGTGAATTGGTGTGATATAGTGTGGGCTAAAGCGTGTATTCCTAGATGCTCCTTTGTATCATGGCAAGTTGCAATGAATAGATTGCCTACTAAAGACAGAATATTTGAGTGGGGCTTTAATGTTAATCCTACATGTCATTTATGCAAGATATAGAAAGAGGATAATACACATCTATTTGTTAAATGTAAGTTCTCTAATACTATACTTAAAAGAGTTCTTGAGGATTGTGGTGTGAGTATTAATATTTGCTCGGTGCAAGAGCTGTTAGAGGATATTCGAAAGGTATGTAACAACTCGGAAATCTTAATGATACTTGGTGTAAGTATTACAACTTATATCTACTTCATTTGGAGTAAAAGAAATCTTAAAGAACATGGCTATAAAGAGCTAAATGAAGACAGGATACAATGTAATCAATACTTATGTGGCTATCAAATTGAAAGAGAGAGTATTCAAGAGTTTTAAGGCTAGAGAAGTTGCTAAGAAAATATGTAATAGATAGTTTCTTTTCTCCTTTATTTTGTAATGTTATTGGGCCTTTAATGCATTGTAATAGTTAGTAGTAATGAGTTAGTAAGGTGATGGTCCATATGATGTGGGCTTAAGTTGTAATGTGTTTGACAGTTTGTTCTTCATTAATAAAAAGTTTGACTTGCCGATAAAAAAATTACTTTAAGTGATTATTTTAATATTTTTTTTTCTAAAAGTGATTTGAAGGAGTTAGAGTATATTTTTGGGTATAAAATCACTTCAAGGGATTAGTTAACAAAACAATCCTAAATGGGCACTAATTATTCTTGAAAAAAGAATCCCATAATTATTAAAAGTAGCTTAAAGAAAAGACACTTGTATAATATGAATAAGGATATATCACAATGGAAAAAGGAAAGATAAAGATAGGGATTGAACAACCTAACTCAAATTGAAGTTAACATGAAACTAAAATAATTTAGTATAAATTTTTTATACCCTATATTAAAAAAAATAACATTTAGGTTTTGGGTTCCGATATTTAAAAAAAAAACTGAGTTTAAATTCAACCAACTCAAATAATAATATATTTTTAAAAAACAATTATATATAGAATGATAGTGGATAGTAATATTCATAACTTAATAATTGGTTTACTTCGTGTTATTTAACATTGTTTCTTATAATTTTGAATTTTAAGGAGTTTAGATATTTTTTAAAGTTATTATTTAATATTTTTTTATATTTAAAAATAATAATTTTGACCATTATTAAAACCCCATCTATTTAAGGTAAACTCGAATTAATATGAATTTAACTATTTAGTAAATTACTCTTTGATAGTACTCTCAATGTAGCTATACTAGGATCTCTCATATATGAGGTGAACCAGGCCCGTACAAACCTTTAAAATAGGATGTGTTTAACAACACGACCTAGTTATGCATTATTGTATATGTGAGTTCAAATAGCTTTCATACTAGTTTCATTTATGCAAATAATCCACCATTAGTGCATAGATATTCATGATATAACTTAGAAAAATATTCAAAGCAATTTCTGGAACGGTAGATTATTTTGGGTATTTAGATACTATTTTTCCATTCAATATAAGGTTTAATGGAAATGTAGTTTCACCTTATGTTATTCGGGACTTCGTGGATTGTTGTTTAACTTGGGTAGAGTGATCTAAAATGAAATATTAATGATTATGTTCTTAGCCTTTTATTTGGATAAACAAAACAACATCAACCCATGTTTGGAGAATAAAAAGTACGACGTATTATATTTAATTAGTGTGTATTCTAATTTATTTTTGTTTATTTTTGTTTGACAGACCCATAACAAGTTGATTTTGGAAAGAGGTTCCTATTCATAAGAACATGTTCAAGGAACTCCAAACTTGACAATTACATTTGAAGTTTCAATTTATATAATAAATCATATATTCTAAACGGTTTGCATCCTCTACATAAAAACAGACGACCCTTTAATTCACTTCTTCATATTAGTGATATTTATTGTTTTTAACTAATAATAAAAAAGTTAAATTGTCACTTATAAAATCAAAATATTCTCATATATATTCATAAATCTCTTTAATTTACATTTAAATTTTTTCAAAATTATAAATATTTTTTCTCTATATTTTTTAATTCATATATTATGATATAAAAAATCTTAGTTAACTAAAATTCAACAAAATATTATGTCTATATATATCTATCATTTCTTATATATTAACTAGTCTTCTTAACTATCTTTTTTTAAAGTATAAAATGTTATTTCTTTTTTTTTTCCTTTCATATATTATGGCATACAAAATTATTGTTAATTAAAATTTAACAAAATATTATTTCTTTATATATCTTTTCTATCATATATTGTGCCATAAATAATCTATATAATAGTATAAACTTTTTTATACGGTTCATATCCTTTTACATAAAAGACGTTTGTGACCTTAATTCAGTCATTCACATTTATGTCATTAATTATTTTTGACTAATAAAAAAACTTAATTCTCACTTATAAAATCAAATATTCCTATATATATTATAGACCTTAAATTTTAATTTCTTCAAAATTATAAAATATTATTTTTCTATATTTTTTTTCTTTTCATATATTGTGGCATAAAAATGAATATTTAATTAAAGTTCAACAAAATATCATTTTTGTATATGTATCTTTCCTTGCTTATATATTCACTAATCTTTTAACATAATTTTTTTTTTAAAATTTGAACAATATTATTTCTCTATATTTATTTTATTTCATATATTGTGACATAAAATTAATAATATTTAACTATAGTTCAAAAAAAATCATTTCTATATATATCTTTTCTTTCATATATTATGACATAAAAATAATCTATATAATACAACATACTTTTTTAACCCTCAACATAATAGACAGTCAGGATTTGTCAGAAGGCCCTCAATTCACTCATCTGCATTAATTGAATAAATTTTTTTTGACTAATAAAAAACTAAATTGTCTTTTATCTCATTCTAACCGCAATCTTTTAAATTTTTGTCGTTAGTCGGTTTGGATATCTGACTTTAAGCAAAAAACCTAGGTTCGATCCTCGTCAATGGAACAAAACTTTTTCTAAGTGTTGACCCAGAGGACCTGGGTTTGATTCCTATTGATGATACAAACTTTTTCATTTTTTCATGAACCATAACCCATGAATTTTTAATCTTAAACCACATACCATGAAGTTTGAACCTTATATTTTTTAACCATGAACTAATTTGTCTAAAAAAAATGCATGTAATAAAAAAAACAAAAAATTTATTATAAGCATAAAAACATGTGTACACAAAATTCAACATCATGATGTGTTCATGTATTTCAAAAAAAAAACCTTAACCTTGACCTTAACCTTAACCTTAAACTTAATATCATCCTCAACCTTAAACTCAACCATAAATTTAAACTTAACCTTGAACCTTGAACCATAAACTTAAAACTTAAGCCTTAACCTTAACACTAAACCGAAAAATTTACATTAAACCTTTAAATTTTAAACCTAAACCTTAAATTTAAATTTAGACTTAAAC
Organism: Nemophila menziesii; assembly: GCA_029959085.1. Classification (NCBI taxonomy): domain Eukaryota; kingdom Viridiplantae; phylum Streptophyta; class Magnoliopsida; order Boraginales; family Hydrophyllaceae; genus Nemophila; species Nemophila menziesii. The sequence goes on from JARWIR010000002.1 coordinate 81,054,055, forward strand.
TTAAATTTGACCTTAACCTTAATTCTAACCTTAACTAGATAAAGATTCATTGCGTTGATATTCGACCTCAAAACTTATATCATATAACCTTAACCTCAATTTTCAATTTAACCCTAACCTAAACATATACTTAACCATAAGGTTTAAAATTTGATTCTAACCTTAACCAGATGAACATATATCATGCTTATATTTGTACTCAAACCTTAATCTCATTATATATTAAATCTAACCTTAACCTTAACCATAGCCTTGACCTCAAACCTTTATATTAATCCTTCGCCTTACTGCTTAGAATAAACCTTAACCTTGACCTTAACCTTAACTTAAACCTTAAATTTAACCTTAACCTCTACATCAACATCAACATCAAACTTAACCCCAACCTTAACCTTAACCTTAACCTTAACCTTAACCTTAGATTTATGTTTAACCATAGCCTTATCCTTAGGCTTAGCCTTAGTCATAGCCTTAGCATTGGCCTTAGCCTTAGACTTAACCTTTGCCTTAACCTAGCCTTAGCCTTAGAATTTTCCTTAGCCTAGGCTTAACTTTATCATTAACTAACCTTAAACTTAACCTTAACCTTGACCCTAACGAGCAAAAAGAGAATAACCTTAAACTTAACCTTGAGTTTCTGTCAATGAATTTTATAACTGTCTTGAGACACAAATTTACCTAATCTATATAATAAAACATACCAATTTCAACAACACAGATCCTCTATATAAAAGACGGTCAAGATCATCAACACACCCTAAATATACTCTTTGGATTTAGTGTCATTTATATGACAAGATTAATCCTTTATAATTGATCATGTTTTTAGTTGGCATATATTAAAAAAAGATATAGATATTTGTTAATAATTTAAAAGGCAAAAAAAATTAAATTGCAAAAGGAAAATGATGAGAATAAAATCAAAGAAGAGATGCATTTTTCATGAAAATTATAATTACCAAATATAAAAAATGTTTACTTATTTTGTCTCAACCACAAGAAAATTTTGTATTTTTTTCAAATACATTTTCTTTTTCAATATACTATTGTTTTTTTTACATACATCTGTGGTACTATTGTTTTTTTCACCATCATAATCTCTTTTTTATCAAGGTAAGTCACATGAATTATTTTTTTGTAATTTTTTCTTTAAATACAGTTTTGTGTTTCAACATACAGTTATATATTTCACCATTATAATCTCTCTTTTATCAATATATAATCACCCAATAATATTTTTTTTCCTTTATATGATATTAGTAACCATGAACATATATTCATTGTATACAGTGAATCATACTGGATAGTTTATTGAGATTATATGAAGCATTAGAATTAGGGTGAATTATATATAGGGTCTTGGAGACACTATTTTTTCTCTATAGAGTAGTGTCTTGAAAGTTGTTATTCTTAGGGACCTCATTTTTAACAATAGTCTTTCCTACCCTTACTATCAATAAAAGACAAAAAGTGTGATGTCACTGTTTCTCTCTCTCCTTTACCTACCACTACCCACCTACCTCCAACCCCCAACCACCTACCACCAACCTCCGACCACCGACCTCCGCCATCGACCTCCGACCACCGACCTCCGACCACCAGTCACCGGTCACCAGAAAAAACATAGAGTACTCCGAGAAAAATATAGAGTACTCCGAGAAAAACATAGAGTACTCCGAGAATTTGCTGAGTACTCCGAGAATTAACGAATACTCTAACGAATTAAATGAATACTCTGTAAAAAAAGTCGGAGTACTCTATGAAATAGTCGGATTACTCTATAAAATAGTCGGAGTACTCTAAAAAAATTGGTGAGTATTTTTAGCAATAAAAGCGTAATTTAAAAAAGCAATGAGTAAACAATAAAAATAGTGAGTATTATTCAAATAATTAGATTATTACACAATAAAAAAAAGGAAATCTATTTGGTTTGACCAGATCTAGATCTGGTCAACCATGTAAAAAAAAATAAAAATAGAACTCGTCTTCACGCGTGAAACAAACACCACCATGACAACCAACACCGGAGCTCGCGCCACCACCACCATGTCAACCACTCGCGCCACCACCACAATAAAACCATCATCACCATGGAACGAGCTTCAACAAGCCGATGAAGACAAGCACAACAACACCACTGCAACTACACAACAACCACGACCCTGTAACTCCGACCTGCAACTGCGGCGAGCACCCCGAACAGCAACCACAGCAACACTCGAACATCCAGAGCACCCCGAAGCTCCACCTCCGACCTGCAACTGCGGCAAACCACCGAACTAAAGCCACGCGAAGAAGAACAGCACCTCTCGCCACCGCCAGTACCACCTCGCGATACAACCAGCACCACCACAACCCTAACACAACCATCACGTCGCATAACTTGCAGACCTACATCGCCGGAGCTTCACGGCCTTCTTCTTCACAGCAGATCGGGTTTAGTATATATAGCAGAGAGAGAAGCAGATCGGGTTTAGTATATATAGCAGAGAGAGAAGCAGATCGGGTTTCTATATGGATAAAGAGGCCTCCGTTCACGAAGAAGAGAGAGAAGCTGCGAACAGAAAATCGAGCTTCAATCTTCTTCAATATAAACATACTTGGTAGTGGTGGTGGTGGCTATTTCGGTGGTGGTGGTGGCTGTTGAGAAGAGAGAGAAACAGGGAGGGTTTCTAGGTTTTGTTTAGAAAAGTTAGGTGAGAGGATGAGAGAGAAATGTATTGACGGGAAATAGAAAGATTTTTATGATTTAGAAATGGTATATTTAGTATATATAGCAGAAATAAAACAAAAGGGGGTAGTATTGTAAATGGGGTTTTTGGGTTCATGTGTTAAATTCTTGTTGAGGTCTTTAGTAAGAAGAGGCTCTAGGTGGGGGTGCTAACTCGAAGAGGGGGGGTGTGGTCAAGACCCTAAGTGGCATTTACTCTTCGAATTATGGTTGAATGGTTTATGAAAACATGTGAAGATTTTCAAGAGAAGGTATTGATAGTTTTTATCAGTTATAGTTTTAAGTTACATCATATAATTTTTTGGGCTCCTTTGCATTACACAGTGTCATAGAACATTTTTATTTTACTTATAGCTTTATATGTTCTTAGACACCATGTCTGATTGTTAAATATTGCTAATGTCATATTTGTAATAAATGAGGGATGGGTTGTTATATTTAATGTGTGGTATGTGAATTTTTTACGTATCTCTTTTTTATTACTATATTCCTATTTAAAAAAAAGGTTATGCCATCTTGAGAAGTCTGTTGGATTTTTTTTTTGTTTTCAACTGAGTAATTTGGAATGGTATGAATCACAAAATATAGATAATTTCTCTTTTTATATTTTTCTTGGTCAATTAAAGGGCTACAACCGATTTTGACGAAAAGAGAATATAAAAAATATGGATGATATTATTCAATTTGTGTTGGAATCATTCACAATTGAAGAATAAGAAGTTAGAATCTTATATAATACTTATACATTTTTTTTGTTGAAACATTCATTTTCTACTATAACACCATAGAATTGAAAAAATAAACTTAATTACATGTATATCTGTTAGGTGATAAAACCATCTTACATTTTTAAGTTTCTACCTTCAAGCAATCTTTTATACATAAGCAAATGATCTTAGTAAATTGCAATACATGGTATATTAGAAAATGAAATTATATAACAATAACATACAAGTTCATATTATAAGAAAAGAATACTTTCTATATTTTAAAACTCGAGTATAATTAATTTATTTATAAAAAAAGTAAAATTATAATAAACACAGAGAATGAGGGGTTTCCTTTGACGTTTTGTGATAGGTTTTAGGTTGACAAGAATTATGGGTGAAATTATATTAAGTACATTTTTTAATTTACATAAAAAATTTAATAAATTTGAAAATAATATCATATTTAAAAATTTATCAAGGATTATTTAATTGCACGGAAATTATGGTTAATATAATATTATACTTTTTTTTAATTGGAGAGCAATTATAGGCATAATTATGGTAAATAAATTTTTAACTTGCATAACTAATTTCTTTCAAATCAAAAAAGTTATAATAAATTAGAGAAATGGTGCTTGATTAGAATTTCTATGAGGAAATTTTTTTACTACACAAAAATATGTGTCAAGTTCTGATGAATTAGTTTTATAGTTAATCTTATATGAATACTAAATTGGGAAAATGTTAATTAGGGGAAATGAATAATAAAATGATAAGTAATAAATATCCTTAATTACTCCAAATTTCCCTCTTAATTTTATATTATTTTTGCATTAACACTTAATATATGTCTCATAGCTCTATGGAATTTTTTTCTAGGAAAAATTTATTTGATCAGACAAAAAATTATGGACAGATTTTTCGTAAATAAGTATATAATGTGCTTAATTTTTTATTATTGTAAAATATAAATACTAAGAACTTAAGGGAATAGATGAGTTTTATTTTAATTTTTTTAAAAGATGAATTTATTTGATTATACTAGAATTAATGGCTGAATTATGGTAATTAGTTTTTATCGTTATATTATTATGAATACTATATAGTATATGTTTTGATTAATTAAAACAAAATGAATATTCATATAATTGTTACCTTCCCATATTTCCCATACTTAAATCATACCCAAATCTCTTTCATAAAAATCTCCTAAATCTCTCCGTTCATTATAATCCATAGTCTTATTGTTTTTAATTTATTTCTTCGATCACAATTTTCTTTTCAATATAAATATGTTTTAAAATTACTTGATTGATTTATTTTAATAACTAAGGTGATAAATTTGAAAATTGGGAAATATGAAAATTAAAAAATTTGTCAGGAATTATTTGATTGTACAAAAATTATGGTAAAGACAATATTATAATTAATTTAATAAGACGAGAATTATGGGCATAATTATGGTAAATAATTTTTATAATTGCATAGCTAATTTTTTTTAGTTGCGAAAATTTATAATAAACTAGAAAAATTGTGTGGTAGTTGATTTGAATTTGTTCGAAGAAGAAATTATTTTACTAGACATGAGTATGTGCATACTATAGTGCTAAATTTAGTTTTTGATTAATGATAGTAATCGCTCTTTTTCATGCACCTATTTATCACCCTTTCATATAATGCTTTGATTTCCTTATAAAGAAGATAGATAAAGATTAATTTGGATAGAGAAATAATATCATTAGATCATGCAAGTGTACACCTAGAAGTTTATAAAAGAGAAATACAAAAAAGGTGATGTTTATAATTACTCTTAGTTTTAATCATTATTTTTAAATGGATACTAAATTAGGCAAATATTTATTAGGGAAAATGAATAATAAAAAATGATATAAGTAATAAATGTCATTTGATAACTCCAGACATTTTGTCTAAAAAAATAAAGAATAACTCCAGATATCACTGCTAATTTTATATAATTTGTACATTAACACATAATATATATATTTTATAGATCTATGCAAATTTTGTTCACTAATGTGATAGAAAAAAGTTTATTTGATTGGACAAAAACTATGGACAAAATTTTAGTAAATAAGTTTTAAATTTTCACAATTATATATTTAATTATAAAATATAAATACTGATAAACTAGGAGAATAAATGGAATTGATTTTAATTTTTAAGAGAGGTATTTTGTTTGATTATACTAAAATTAATGGTCGAATTATGATAATTAGTTTTTATTGTTACATTATATGAATATTATGGGGGTATAGATTTAAATATTCGAACGTAATCTAATATCCATTTTATTGTTACCTACCCAAATCCTCATAATTAAATCATAACCCAATTTTTCCACCTAAATCTCTTTCATACTTTGTTTTTTAAAATCTCCCAGTTCAATATAATTTGTAGTCTTAAACTTTTTCATTAATCTATCCGATCTCACTTCTCATACCTGTATAAACTCCTTATATAACAATTTATCTTTATTTTTTCGTTTTTCTCACAAGGGCCTCTACTCCTACTTCAACCAAACCGCCTCGTTGAACCATACCAGCAATTGTTAGTAGTTGTGGTATCTACTGGGCTAGGGGGCATCTCCAACCCTAGATACAATGAAGAAATGTCAGTTTTTAGCGATCAATTCTTAAGAAAAATGGGCTTCCTCCTAGCCTAATATACATCCCAAAGTTTAAAATCTATAGCTCCTCCCTAACAGCCTTCACGAACTAAAAAGAAGCCCAAAGAATCAAAATTGTTTCCCCCTTGGACAAATATCATAGTTCTGCCCCTATCTATAGTGATAGAAGGATATTTCATAACAACACAACCTAAAATTTTGAAGTTTAGTATTCCATTTTTCAACATGCACTTTCAAAATAATCAAATTGGATGTTAGATGAATTTTTTATGTATTTGAGCATTAACTTTTTAGGTTTACTCATTCGAAAAAGTCCATTCTAGTTTAACTTTTATTTGTCTTTTTAAGTTTGATTTGGTTAATTTTTTTAATAATCACTATTACATTATTATAGATTTTTATTTTATGCTCATAAGTTTGCAGAAATGCTTTCCAAATTGTGATGTTGATTTGTAGAATAGCAAAGAAATCCTAATATGTTTATTAGAATAAAAGAAAAAATCATCTCTTTTTTGTCCTTTTCGATTTAATTCTTAAATTCGTGAGTTGAAAAGATCCTAATTTTTGTTCTTTTTTGATTTAATTCCTAGAAATGAAAGTTTAGTTTGTCGATTGCTAAATTATAATATATTTTGATATTTTAGCCTGAATTTGAGCAAAACATTTCCAATTTGTATTGGAGATTTGTATATAAATAATGTAAGTTTGTTGTGTAGATGAGAATTCAAGAAAGTTACATCTTTTTTGTCCCTTTTAAGTTTAATTCTCAAAATTAGAAGTAAGAAAATCCATTTCTTTTATCCTTTTTAGTTTAAATTCATAGCATAACATGTGGATTTTGTTGATATTGATAGTTAGATTACTATGAATTTTATGTTTTGCTTAGAATTATAATTGTTTTCAATATGATGCAGATTTATAGAATAACGATGAAAGATATATTTGTATATATTGTTGTTAACACGTAATTTTTGTAAATTTGTTATTTCAAATTTTGACTATATAAGAATTGACATTCTTTTTATTATAATTTAAAAAGATTTTTATGTACATCATTTATATTACATGGAATTTGTGATCCCTAGATATGAATTTATACTTACTTTATTACATGTTTTCATTTTTTTGTTACGATTTTCTTGTTTTTTTCCTTTTTCTATAGTCTTCTGCCTAACATCTAATAGTGAAAATTACTTTTTTTTGTTAAATGACCAATTCAATACTATATTATAATATTTAAATTTTTAGTAAAGAAATTGGAAAAGTAGATTATGTCGTGATAAAATGTATATGCATGGCTCTTGCACAATTTGAACTTGATACTTAAGATTCATTGATCAGATTTTGACCAAATAATTGATTAATTTTTTCATACTATTAATATAAACTAAAAAAATTAAAGTTTATCTTCCTCATATATTACTAGTTTATAGCCGCTTAAAGCATAATAATGTTCATATATACTCAAAGTCTTTGTTCTCTGTTAGTTTCTTCTTATTCAGGTTACTTATGAAGATGGGCAGGGCCTCAATTATAGAATATTCATATTTTAAAGAACTATCTCGATGTTAAATTAAGGGTGATTGAGTCATAAAGTCCATGTAACAGGTGCCAATCGAGTCCAACCCACCCTAAAAGTCTGATATGCCCTTCTGCTCAAATTAATATCGCTTGCCTTACCAAACATGGTTAGATTATGTTCCATAAATATATAAATTTAACAGATTCCCTAATATTCGCATATCTAATAAATGCCATAATTAAAACAAAATATAATAGTAAATTGTTTACTATTAGAAACTTTGTTACTATTATTCAAGGTTGTAAGATTCACAACCGATCGAGCAAATAGTACCACATACATAATGTTCAAGCTGCTAATGTCTCATTCCAAACCATTAACTATAACAGTTACACCACCATTTCAACACAAATGACCCACCACGGTGGTTGTTTTATCAATGACTTCTGATGGGTTATGTGTGGGATAGTAGTCAATAATGGTAGGCTGAAAGTGCTGGTACGTGTAGAATAAAAATTATGGATGGGTTACTAGTGTATTCATGGTGGTGTGCGTGTAGGATTTAGTGGGTTATACGTGTGTTTTCAGTGGGTTATTAGTTTAATATGGTGGGTTAATGGTATATTAAATTCGAGTTTTTTAAATAGCATTCAGGTGCATACAAAATTCACAAAAGCAAACCATTCGAATACAAAACAGATACAATAATAAAGCATGTAAAATATTTCTTATTAAACAAAGTGTAAACCAAATTTATCCAAGTACAATCGAAAAATATATATGAAATGTGTCAGTAATTGTCCACTTATTATATGAAACACATACTCAATCGTGAGTAGGAAATTCAACGAGGTTTGGGCAAGTAGCGCAGTTATGGCAAAGTCGTCCTCACTACTAATTTTGAACTTTTGATGCTCACTAATCAAATACAAGAAATTAACACGCTTTGCATCCTGTTTGTTTACTTTTTACCATTATATCACTTCAAAAACCTTATAAAATGATAACATATTATTAGATTGGATACATACCTTCTAATCGATTTGCGTTGTAATGCCTGCTGCGAAATGGTGGTGTATCTGCTAGTGTGAATATCTTTGAGCGTGCTTGTGTGAATATCTAGGCGTGTATTAGTGTAACAAAATTTCCATATTAAGATGTTATGATTAAGGGATTTATTAGATACGCTACATATATGGAATAAGTTACAAAGCGATAAATATGGTAAAAATCAAATAAGATTGTTAAATACAAGGGTACATTTTATAATGCTGGACATTTTAAGGAAGAAATATCACGTTGGACCTGATGGGGGTGGGTTATTGGGTTTGTGGACCTTTTAAACTAATATATCTTAAATTAATTGACAAAAGATTAGAATTGCCAGGGTTGTTAGGGTTCAATATGCTGTGAAGAAAACTTCTAATGAAGGTTTTATATTACTTAGTATGAGATAAAGTATTTAGAATGGTAAGAAATATCGGAGAATTTAGCATGTAAAGAAAATTATGATGTCTAAATTAGAATTATATCACCATCAAGTTTTAAAGTGGCTAACTAGTGAGCTTGCAAATTACATGGTCACAAAGATGTCAGAGGGATGCGAACAAGGAACTCTGACACATGTCAAAGGTATGTTTGGGTTTTTTGTCAATATTTTCTTGATCTAATTTAATTATATCTCTTCTGATAATAAATTAATTCAATGGTATCAGAAAAATTGTTGACAATAAAGAGGTTTTGATTACTCATGTAAGTTTTCTATTTTGGGGTCAAATTTTTTGTTTTAGGAATCTTACAAGTAATGTTTTATAGTGGGAGATATACATTTCATAACGAAGAAGATGATGGGGTAGTGGGTAGGTGATGTCTCCTCATTTGTGATAGATTAATATTAGGATGAGACATAATTTTTAGTGATTTAGAAGTCTTTCTAGTCAATTTTCTTGAGAAATACTACACTTTCCTATTTCTAGTCTTGATTTAGTAGATTATTATTTTTAGAGCATATTGGGTTTAATTATTTATTTAGTGTGAAGCTTTAAAGATAATTATGGAGATTAATTAGAGTCCAAGTCAAAGAATATAAGATATGGAAAGAAGATTAGCATAGAAATTGGAGATAAGGAAAAAAAAAGCTAAAACATTGAATAGGAAAAGCTACCATAAATCTGAATTTCACCACCCACGACCACAAATCAGCTTATAGCTCAAAATGGGTGGGGAATTTGGAGAAACGGTCAAGAGCAAAGTTAAAGATCTTTACGAGACAATGAATTTGGACTACTCATATGCGTCAAACGGATAAGAATTGAAAACTGTTAGGACCAAAACAAAAACGGGCCTGATTTCATGTTTTAGGGTTACGAATTTGAGTTGGGCTAGGAGTCCACTACTTACCTTCTCCTTCAAGAAAACGAATTAGGGCTTCTATACACCTATAAATACACATTTATATCACTTGTAAATCATCCTAGCCTCATAGTAATTAGTCCTTAGGGTTTTTATCATCAGAATTATTGTAGAGAGCAAGATGAAGTCTTTTATTATTTCTTTTAGTTTATTTCCTTCAGGTATGAACTAATTTTCACATAGCTTGGGTTTCGCCTCATGTATAATCTATGAATTCTAATTTCTTTCTATCTAAGTTTCTTTGGGAATTATATGTTTTAATCTGATATTAGCTTCTTACCTATATATTTGTTTATGTGTTTTGATTTAATGACAGTTTTCCTTGCTAGTGCACGAGTATAGGATTACCTTAATAGTAGTTGGATGATCACCTTAGCTGGGTGTCTAATTATTGAAACACCACATAACGTCTAGTGTCGATATTGGTCTTGACAACACTAATTCTAACTAGATAGTCATTAGGGTATAATTCAACCACTATCACCATGTTTGGAAATTGATTGCTTAGGGCCCTAGTAGCGCAGGAAAACCCTATTTAACCAGCCTCGTGGTGTGTCTGTAGCCCCCTTAGTCGCTCTCAAGGTCTAAGGTATGGAAATTTATAATCCTGACTAAGTATCTAAGAGCTAATTATCTCCCTTATTAACTAGAATTGATAGAAATAATTAGAAGGATTAGTGCATACTAGCAAAACCTGAGCTATACTTCTCATCTCATATTTCTTCGTATTTATTTTATTGTCTTTTATTTTTCCTTAGTTTAATTCATTAATCTCGAATTTATTCCTTTTATTTTCTGTCTTTTAATTAATTGCTTCTTACTCGTTATTATTTACCCATTCGTTTAACACACTAAGTCCCTAAGAACGAATTCAACTTATCATTAAATCTTGCATACGTCCTGTAATACTTGCAGTACTATGCCTGTCTAGGGTGAAAGATCATTGTTTTCTGGTTATTATTTATCTTATTTTTATCACACCCTAGGCGGCACCAGTAGGCAAATTATTTCATACATGGAATGGGGGCAATTAGTAAGTTATTGAGATGGTGTTATCTTATTCTTAAAATCCTTGAGTGGAACAACATAAGCCTGATACACTATATTTTCTGCTTTTATTACAATATATTCGCACTTAGGCGATTTTATAAAGATTTTCAAGCGTGGTTCGACGGTTGAGTATGATATACCTTCGGGGGTCCGTGGCCCTTTATTGCAGAAGCTTATCATGTTTTTGATAGGAAGTTTAACATTTTCTCCATTTCGTTTGATCATTTAAATTTCATACATATTTTTCGAGACACAAACAAAATTAAAAAATCTAAACTTAATGTCATATCAACTCAATCGCCTATCAAAATAGGGTTGTAGGCCAACATTCACTCCCATTATGATTATAACAAATGATTTCATGATATATTCGTGCATGGATTATTAAAGAATAAGCATTAAAAGTAAATACCACCCGTAAACAGATAACAATATAACACAACACAAATACAAGTAAGTGAAAATTGATGAGAGTAATTACTCTCTCGTTCTCTAACCCCTAGTTCATAATACATTCAAATTAAGCAAGATATAAGTTTGTTAATTTTAAGCAAAATTTACTTCCCCACTAAATATATCATAGATAATATAAGCTCATGCATATTCTCTCCCACAAGGAACCAGTTGGGTTTGCTTGATTGGCTACGGTCTTGCTAAATTTTCTGCACTTAAAGGGTGTGAAGTGAGAGGTACATGTGTGGAGGCGTTCATATTCCCCATGGGTGCGCGCAAGGTGGCCTGAACTAACCATCTACCAAAAAAACATCAAAATAAGGCATATAAGCGAAAATGCATAAATGTAGAGTAGTAACATACTATTAAAATTTAAAAGAAACAAATTAAGTGATGGACTTTAAAAAACCAATAAAAAAGATATGAATACAAAAAACTAACACACTTAAACACTTTAAATAAATGAGAACAAACTTCCTCTCTCTCATAAACACAAATACTATGTCGCCAATCCTAGCCACAGAATGAGCGGCTCCTTTCACACCAAAACTATTTATGCTCCAATGCTTGAAACCCCTTCTCTACGTAAAAAAAATCTTCTATTGTCTTTCAAAATGAAGTCCCATAAACACAACAAGACATCCACTAAGTTTCTAAATAGTCTTCCCATGAGTAGAGGTAGATTGTCTATCTTGAGCTAGAGCACAGACTGAATGAGAACTCGACGTAGGATCCCCTTTAGTATCTATGAGGATAGAAAAAGATTCAGGGTTGGTTATAGTCAAACCTTAATTTGCCAAAAATTTAACTCGATCTTGCATCACCTAATCAATTCCACTTAACTCATTTGTCCCATTATGTAGACTATTATAGAATAAAATATGCATAGAGTTTGAAAATAAGAAATTGAAGCTCCATTAGCAATTAGAGTTGGAGACTTGGGTCTTGGTGGAGTATATTCCTAGACACATAAAGGTGTAACTAAGAATTAGACCATATGGAGCATTTTCTATTATATTTTGACATACTTGCATATGGGAAATGGAAATTTTAGTTTCTCTTTATTGTAGATAGGGTGGAGCAAGAAAGCCTCATCGTTTGACACTATTCCATCATTTCGATCTTTGCATTTGAGATAATAGTTGAGGAATTTTGGCAATGCCAAATTCGTTAGTCAAATAATCTAATTGATATGGAGAAGAATGAAGGTGAATCAATTATTACACCAACATTATAGACTCCTTTAACCAATCAAGTTCCTATCTTCTATTCGAGTTTTTTAAAAGTTTATACCAATTTTTAAAAATATTTACAAAACTACACCATATAAAAAAATATATGAAAAATATACTATTTCAGTAACTCATTATCCAAAATATGCTCCACCAAATCACTCCATTCTTTTTTGTTTTTTCGAACAATGCGACATGTCTTTTTCTTTATTAATTAATTATTTATATTTTAAATACATAGTAATAATATATTTAAAAAAAAGGTTAATTGTTCATACATTAAATATATGAGTTTTTACTGATATTGTTCTAACGTAAATATAGGGCTTTAAACGAACCAATTCGTTCGCGAGCAATTCGAGTTCGACTTAGGCAGCCGCTGGTGTCGCCTAGCGTGTGATAAAAATAAGATAAAATTAAGTCAAGAAAACTACGCACTCTCACCCTAGACAGGCACAGTATTGCAAGTATTACAGGACGTTTTAGTTGATAAGTGGAGTTCGTTCTCAGGGACTTAGTGTGCTAGTCGAATGGGTAGCAATAACGAGTAAGCAATAATTAATTAAAAGACAGAAAATTAAAGGGAGTAAATTCGAAATTCTTAAATTAAACTAAAGAAAATAAAAGACAATAAAATAAATACGAAGAATATGAGATGAGAAATATAGCTTAGATTTTGCTAGTATGCACTAATCCTTCTAATTCTTTCTATTTTATCTAGTTAATAAGGGAGAATATTAGCTCTTGTATATTTAGTCAGGATTCTAAATTCCCATTCCTTAGACCTTGAGAGAGACTAAGGGGGCTACGGACACACCACGAGGCTGGTTCAAATAGGGTTATCAAGCGCAACCAAGGCCCTAAGCAATCAATTTCCATACATGGTGATAGTGATTAAATTATACCCTAATGACTATCTAGTTAGAATAAGTGTTGTCAGGACTATTATCGACACTAGACGTTATGTGGTGTTTCAATAATTAGACACCCATCTAAGGTGATCATATAACTACTATTAAGGTAATCCTAAACGTTGCGCACCGCAAGGAAAACAGTCATTAAATCAAAACACATAAACAAATATAAAGATAAGTAGCTAATATCAAATTAAAACATGTAATTCCCAAAGAAACTTAGATAGAAAGAAATCAAAATTCATAGATTATACATGATGCAAAACCCAAGCTATGGGAAGTTTAGTTCATACCTGAAGGAAATAAACTAAAAGAAATAACTAAAGACATCATCTTGCTCTCTACAATAACTTGGAAGAATAAACCTTAAGAACTAATTACTATGAGGCAAGGATGATTTACAAGTGATATAAGGGTGTATTTATAGGTGTTTAGAATAACTAATTCGTTTTCTTGAAGGAAACGGTAAGTAATGGACTCCAAGCCCAACTCAAATTCGTAACCCTAAAAACATGAAATCAGGCCCGTTTTTCTTTTAGTCCTAGCAGCTTCAATACTCATCCGTTTGACGTGTATGAGTATACCAAATTCACCGTCTCGGAAAGATATTCAACTTTGCTCTTGACCGTTTCTCCAAATTCCACACCGTTTTTGAGATATAAGTTGATTTGTGATCGTAGGTGCAGAAATTCAGGATTAAGGCAGCTTTTCCTTTTCCATGTTTTTAGCTTTTTTTTTCTTATCTTCAATTTCCATGCTTATCTCTTTCCATATCTTGTAGTCTTTGACTTGGACTCTAATTAATTTCCATAATTATCTTTAAACCTTCACACTAAATAAATAATTAAACCCAATATGCTCTAAAAATATTATTTTACTAAATCAAGACTCAAAATAGGAAAGTGCACTATTTCTCAAGAAAATTGACTATTATGACTTCTAAATCACTAAAAATGATGTCTCATCCTAATATAAATCTATCACAAATGAGGAGACATCAAGACCCCCAACTCAAAGTTGTATCGTCCCGATACAATAAAGATTAGAAAACAAAGTGAAGTCTATAAATACACACTTATGGAATTTTCAACATCATGGGAAGAACATAGCAGAATATATAGAATAGACATAAAACAACTACTCAGAAAATTTCATGCAATAATATTCATAAACTACATACCTGTACACTTCTCATATCCATAGTCAACACGGCTTGAATTCAAGATCAGACTAGTTTCGCAATGTAAGAAGGATTGGGACTTTACTTAGTTCCCCAAGAAAGCTATAGATTGTTCATCGAACTTCACTAGTATTCAAAGATCCACTTAACTATTCTCTAATGGCTCAACCACTTCTCAATTACATAGAAAAGAATCAAAAGGTCTTTAAGGTTGTAATTTAGGCTTAAGGACGGTATGATAGTATATTTGGATAATTTAGAGTGAGCGTTTGGATCTCTCCTCACTAGCCATCAACAAATCGCCCTAGAGCTTGAGTTACTCTCATAAAACATTTCTCACTCAACCCAATGAATTCCTTGATGCACAATTTAGCATCCCCAATAACCGAATTAAAGCATAAGACGTTCACATAAAAATTCCACTTTGCCAGTCCGAATATATATATGTTCTTTTCTTTTCAATTCAATTACTTTAGCTATGACTCTCTTTTTAATGTTGAGATATCACGCTATTTTTCTCATATATATTTTTTCTTTTAATGCCCTTGTTGGCAATTTTAGCTCGTAGTTTCTTTTTCATCCCCACCCCAACTCAAAAATGAGTCGTGTCCCCACGACTCGAAAAGACTCAATAAAGTAAAAATAGCAAATAGTGCATATAGAGAAATGGTAAGGAAGAAAGAAAACATACTCTTCGAGGCAATTGCCTCGCGTGCTTAATACCCAAGATAGGGTGCAGTGATTTCCTTGTATGTAAACTCCATGTATCACCAATTTCGCTTTCCCTTACATCCTCTTGTGCTCCATCCCAATCAATAACACTTTAGAGATCTTGATTCTTGGGTTCTAGGTGTTTGATATGATTTGGGTGATTAAAACTTCTTTGTAGTGATGTAGGGAAGGATTTAGATTTGAATTCATGGTGATTTGGTTGTGTTTTGATGGTTGGTGAAGGTTTGAATGAGCTTTAATGGAGTTGGGAGAGGTTTGGAGAAGAAAAAGAGACTTAAGGATTTGTAATTTCGGAATAATACCTAATTTCCTCCCTTTATAAGCTCAAAACGCAACTTTTTCTCTCTCTCTCTCTCCAGCGGCTTTGTGCGGACCATGGTGCGGACTAGGGGGTAGCCCGCAGGGGTACCCCGCGGCTCTGTAGCATCCTTCGTCAAAATACCCGTGGCAGCAACCCCGTGGCACGTGTTTTTGGCTTGCGGTGCAGGGCACGGACTAGGGTCCGGTGTACCGCAGCCAACAGCTCCAATTTTTTTCGTCTCTGGATAAAACACGTGGCTCTACCCCGTGGCACGGGTTTCTCCTCTGCGGTGCACCGCGGCTGAGGTCCGGTGTACCGCACTCGGCAAAAACCTCCCCAACAGCTAGATCTCGAAAAGTTATGCAGTTTAGGCTCAAAGATCACCTGATTTCGACATCCGAGCGCAAAGATATGACTTGCCGAAGTTTCTCCGTTCCGAGAAATTTTGCTCGCTTCCCTAACTCGATTTCTCCAATACCTGAGCATCAAAAACACTAATACCTTCCTCAATAATGCACTATCAACTAAAAAAATACGTAAACTAAATAATATACACTAAAAACTAAACTAAGAAAGCAATCAAAGTTTGGGGTGTCTCCCAAGAGCACTTTTATTTAACGTCATTTAAAGTTTGACGGGTTACCTCCATTATCCCTTGAGTATGTAACCTCCCCAGCAGTGAGTGAGGTTATGTATGTCTACAATTCGCAGCTTTTGACCTCTTGGAGGTTGCATCTCTATTAATATTGGTGTTACTACTCGAGTAACAACAAATGGTCCCATCCACGCGTTTTTGAAACCTCGTGGTCTATTCTCTTGTTTGGAGGCCTTCCAAGCAACCGTGGTTCCAACCCCAAACTCATCTTTAGCCTTCTTCTTCACAGGTTCATGGTGGTGGTCCTTCTCTTTAACCTCGTTAGATACTTCTGGAATAATGGGGAACTCAAGTGGCTCCTCCTCTAGAATTTTGTCCAAAACAAGGGATGTTTAAGAACTTTCTTTTGTTATGAGGGCCACGTTTTCAACCTCGATCTCTACACTCGCATTCTCTGGAATAGGTTCTATGAATTCTTGTTACGGTGTGAGTTCTTTTGTATCAACTTCAAGCATTTGGGTGTAGGATTTGTCTTTACACACCTCTACAAATGCTTTATCAATGTCACCGTTTGAATGATTTGTCTTTATTGGATTTGGAGGTGGCATCAATGGAGTACTAGGTGGTGAATCCATCCTAGTATCTTCTTCTTCTATCTCTTTTCTAACCAAGACCTCAATATTTAATTCCTCTAAACGTCGCTTGGCTGGGTTTTCCATGGATGTAATCGTCTCTTCACAAGATTTAATTTCAACTTCGATTCCATTACCAACAATTGACTCATCTATGCTTAGCGTGGTTGACTCTTCTATTGTTGGAATCTCTAGTTCACTAGGTGCAACTTGTGGCGATTCCACTTCCTCCTCTTCTTGAAGGCTAAATTCTGTAGCTACATCGAACCAAACATCGCTATCAATTTGAATGGCTTCATCATCTAAATTTGTACTTTGGCCCATTTGCATAGATGGTACTTGTTGCAATTTCTCAATTGTTTCTGTGAGTTGCGTCACTCGTTGCTCCATTAATTGATGATGTTGTTGCATGACTTGCACTAATGATATGATAGCATCGATTTTCGCATTACTCTTTATTATGTTATCCTCTGTGGCCTTCATGAAACAACTGAGGGAGTCCTCCAACTTCCTGAGCCTATTATAATGATCTGTCAAGCTTCCGTGTGTTAGATCCATGAATTGTTGTACGTGTATATAACAGGTCTGTGTTGGAATTTGCTCTTGATAGGGGGAAATCTCCATACCTAAGGAAAAACCTGAAAAGAGACTAAAACAAAACAAACGTAAAACTGAAAACAACTAAAACTACCAACCTAACTTAAACACAAAATAAAATAACCGCTTTAAATCCCCGGCAGCGGCGCCAAAAACTTGATGGGTCCTTGTGTGTTATAAAATAATGAAATAAAAGCAAAGGATAAAGGATCCACAGACCGCAAGTGTACGGGTCGTACCAAGTAATAGATAAGTAAAATCGGGATTATCGTCTCCACAGGGATTTAAGAAGTTATTCTAAAGTTGTGTTCAATATCAGAATAGATAGTTTTAATTGCTAAAGATAAATAATAAAGGAGTTTGTTTTCTAATTAACTAAATAATAAAATAAACAATTAATGATGAAGCCGGTTTTCATCTGTGAGAGGCGATTTTGAGTGTTTTAACCTAGTTTTCTTAGTCTCTTCTGCAAGTTTTTACCTAAAACGCACCAATAGCCTCCCATTCATCAACAAAAACACTATATATATCATCAAATCCTACCCTCTTTCACCACAAAAACATAAAATCAACTCACCTCCTCTCCAAAATAACTTCAAATCCTTAGTTTTTCCCAAGATTCTTCATCATCAAATCCTTAAATCAAACCCAATTCTTTCTTCTCCCATCCAAATTAAACAAAACCCATCTCGTATTCCACCTAATTCTTCAATTCCTAAGCCTCAAAACATCAAAATTCTAAACTTTGTCTCTAAGTTTTTCATTATTTGAAGTTTTGAGTTTGGGGTGGAAAGAGATGACTAACAGAACCTGTGATTTCCAAAGATCTGCTCCTAGAAGGAAAACCACCATTGGTGGTTCCCAGGACCAAGCTATTGAGATTCCTGATTCGCGTCCTAAACAAAAAATTGATGAAGTTAAGCTTGATTCTAACAGAATAGAAATCACAGGTCAAAAGAGAAGATTAATTGATGAGCTAGAAAGTGAGAAGGAACCAGAAGAGGAAATTGCGAAGAACATTGAGGAGGAAACTGAACAAGAGGTTCCGGAAGTACCAATTCAATAGAAACCTCCGCGTATGAAGATGTGGGCCCACAAGCCTAAGAGGGTTTATACTTGTTGGAATACTCAGGTTCGTGAAAGAATTGAATTTTTGAAGTTTGGTGAGGAGACAAATTTTCCTAAGGGTATTATGAATAGTGAACACAAGGAATATGCTGTGACATGTGCTAAGTTTGGTTGGAAAGAGTTGCAAGAAAGGAAGCTTGAGTTTATTCCTACTTTGGTGCGAGAATTTTATAAAGGTTTAGCCACCTCCCGTGATGCAATTGATATTCGCAAAAAGGTAGTTCCTTTCTCTATTGAACGTATTCGGAAATCCTTGAAATTGCCCAACTTTTCTGGAACATGTCCTTTCCAAGAAACTCTTAATGACTTTTCTTTCGATTTTGAATCCCTTTGGGGGACCGTGCTTGTTAATGGGGCTAGCCCAATTCCTGAAGGAGAAAGATATCCTGGACAGTTTTACAGCAGTAGTTTGACACCTCGCGCGAAGGTTTGGTCTCGTTTCGTAATACCCACTTTCTTTGGTATTAAACACACTTTCGAGTTGAAGAAAGAGCACGTATTTGTTATTAAGTGTATTTTGGAGGAGAAACCATTTAATGTTGCTAAGATTATTTATGATACAATCATGGAGTTCGTGAAATCCCCAATGAAACAACAAAATCTGAAGTTCCCTTGTACTATTACTCAGTTGTGTCTAGACGCAAAGATTCCGCGTAAGAACGCAGATATTGACGTTGTTTCAGTTGGTGTGAGTATAGCTTTCAGCACGTTCAAGAATATCCATGAGGAAGCAGCACGAGCTACCAAGAGTCCTAGAACTCCTCAATCAAAGAAAGCGAAGACTGTCCTTGAGTTGGAATCGAAGATTCAGGTGTTGGAAGAGAATCAAGAGAAGATGATTTCTACCTTGGGAAACGTTACAAAAGAATTGGACCTGCTTCGAAATTTAATGTTAGGCGTAAATACACTTCAAAACGCGATTTATGATGCTGTTACGCGAGATAAAGGTCTAGAACGCAACACTGGTAACCAGCCACGCGCTGGTTAAGATACGTTTTCTAAACCTTCCTCTTAGGGTAGATTAGTTTAAAATGCTTTATTGGGTCTTTTCGAGTCGTGGGGACACGACTCATTTTTGAGTTTGGGGTGGGGTTCGTTGTCCCATCCCAGTTTTTATGTGTTATTTGTTTTATTTGCTTTCAATAAAAGAATTTTCGGAGTTGCGTTTGACTGTAGAAATTTTTAAATATCCCTTTAAGCATACTTTTGATGAATCAATGATAGTAAATAGTGGACTTTAGGGATTGATATAAAACGCATTTAGAATTGCATGCAAACATAGGTAATTAATAGGAAAAATTAATGAACAATGCAAATGAAGTAAACTTGTACTTAAGGAATATGTTTTGTGTGTAGAACGTGAAATCCTAATTAGTAGAGAACCCACCTAGATATGAACTAAAGACAAGCTATGTACTTAGGAAAATGATAGGGGCAGTTCTTTGTTAGCCATTTGTGCCTTTTTAGCCATCTATCCCTTGCATTATTTATTATCCGTCTTAGCCCACTTTGATCCTTTAGCCTTTTTTTTGTAGCCACGATATAAGCCATTATCCCTTAGATTATTAGGCATGACCATATGACCCACACTTGAATCACAATCCTGAGACATGTCTCGAGCTTGAGTTTGGGGTGGTGGGACCACTTATGGGAAATTAATGGGTTGGGATCGATGTGCTTTGTATTGTAGCACAATTACAGATGATATATAGTTGTAACCCTTTGCCGAGAATGAAGAAAAATGAAAAAGAAAGAAAAAAATGAAAAATTTCGAAAAATCATACAGTAGAAACCGGGAACCCGGTTTCGTCAAAACCGGGAACCCGGTTTGCGCCTGTACAAAAAAAAAGAGAAAAGAAAAAAAGAAAAAAATATGAATGAATAAAACATCCGGCAAAGTGGATTTTTTCTGAAAATCATTTTGTTTATAGTGGGTAGACATGGGACGCTAAATTGTTGTGTATATGGGTGAGTGAGAACATCTTTTGAGCGTTAACTCAAGCTCGAGGACATTGTTGATGGTAAGTGAGGAGAGAGCCAAAAGCTCACTTCAAATTTACCAAATATACATCCACACCCGTCCTTAAGCCAATATTATAACCATAAATACCTCGTGATTCCTAAGTGCATAGTGAATTTATGATTCTGTTGATAGGGAATATACTAGGAGGAGCGTTCAAAGCGATTTAGGATTAATGACCACCCTATAGCCATCATACAGAGATGAGTACAAGTGTAACCTTCAAGCATTGCAACTTTAATTTTATGATTGAGATTATTTATGTTTGATGTTGCATTCTAGATGTATGTGTATATTAGTTTCTAGAGTTTGCTATATGAGATTTATTTTGAGAATTGCTTTAGGGTTTATTTATTAGCTTCTGCTTGTTTATACGTTTACTTACACCCCTTTATTTTGTTTTACTTTGTCGGGACGACAAAGGTTTGAGTTGGGGGTCTTGATGTCTCCCTAATTGTTCTTATTTTCGACCCTTGGGAGACATCATTTTTGGTGATTATTTAATTAATTTGATAGACTTTTGGACTAAATAAGTAATGATCCGGAATTTCCTTTTTATTTCTAGCATTTTTAAATTATTAAGCTTTTGCGCGTAATATTGGTATTTTTAGTGAAAATTTTACAGGTTTTAGATGTTAGCTAGAAGGGGAATCCGAGGAGAAAGTCAAAGATCGTGAAATAGATTCAAAACTTGAAGATAAATCCTGAAGATATTATTTTTAGAGCTGAAAATCTGTTTTCCAGGCCATAGATTACTGATTTCGAGGTGCTTAAGTGATGATTTAGCCGCTGATCTTTGAAGAGAAAACAATCCTTATCGAGTTACGGAAATTTAGCAACTGATTTCAAGTCAATCGGAGTCATAACGAAGCGGGAAAAGCCGTTTTAGTGAAGGTGTATCAGCAGTTACGGGATTTTGGGCTTAGAATTTGGGCTTGGACAATTAATTAGTATTTTATTATTAGGTCCAAGCCCTAATCCGTTTTTACACTTATAAAAGGAGACTTTGACTTCTATTTTTCATACAATTCACATTCCACAAGATTAAACATCAGAGAGAAGCAACAGAAGGAAGAAAGAAGAAGCTGCAAGAACTGGAAAGGGTCTATATCTCCGTTCTCAGTCATTCCAACTCCGGAAATTAGGTTCTTTCAATTTTAATTTTGTAATCAAATATGAATTCCATTTCAATTAATTTAGTTTTTCCATTTAGTATGAGCTAAACATTTATTAGTGCTTGAGAACAATTAATGGGTGAATCCCAATCTTATTGAATTTCGAATGTTGAATTTGGGTTTCTGTTAAATTAAATTAGATTGGGGCTTTTACTCTTTTCTATAAATTGAGAATATTTACTGTTTTTAGCGTCATGAACTAGGAACAGGTGTTAGTATTTAGGCTATTCCAATTAGTGGCAATTGGATCATCCTGACGGAGGGTTTAAATACAGAACCATTTATTCAATCTAGGATAGAAGCTATTGATTCTGACGAACTTAGCTAATTCTAGGGCCAATGAGGTAATAAAACTTAAACATCCAAAAGTGGATCATATTTACCCTGACGGGACTAGTGACACTCTAGGATCGCCTTATAGTCCACCCTGACGGGGGTATAAGGAATTTAGAATCCCGACCATTGTAATTGACCAATTTAGCCCTTAAACAACATAAGTTAGGAAATAGGATTGGGAGGATCCTTGCCTTCTCAAGTGCTACTTTCTCACACTACGTTTTACATCATTTTACTTGCGTCTTAGCTTTTAATTGCATTTATAATTTGTCTTTCATTTAGTAGCTTTAATACAAAAACCAATCAAACATATTTTATTTACTTGTTTTCATAAGTGCAACCATTCATTACTTGTTAAACATTGTAGTCAACCATCCCGTCCTTGGAACGAATCTGTTTTATCAACTATATTACTTGGGACAACCGTACACTTGCGGTTGTGGTTCGATTATTTATTGCATTTATTTTAGAACACACAAAGGACCACCAGAGAGCCATGCAAAAATTTATGCAAATTTGTAATGCGTATATCACCCAAGGTGTTACTCAGGAAGAAATGTACTTCGTTATGTTGTAAATTTTCCTCACCGGATGAGAAAGTGAGTCGCACGATCAACAACCAAGCAATTTTTGCTACTTGGGAACAACTACAAACCATGTTCTTTGATAATTATTGTCCACAAAATGTACGGTTGAGTGGTCAACTAGATTTCAATGGATTTTTACAAGAGTAATAAGAGACATTAGTATCAGATTGGACTCGACTCCAATCATGCTTGAATAAATGGCCACTACATGGGTACACACCAGAGTTGCAATTGGGTATGTTTATAGAAGTTTGGATGTAACCTCCAAATAGAAACCAGATACTTTATGTGGAGGAAGTTTCATGATGGTGAGCGTGAATCACAGTTTTGGGATAATGGATAAGACTGTATATGATGAGATGATTTGGCAACTTTCGAGAACACCAATTCGTGTTTTTGAAAGAGCTACTTTGAATTTAGACAAATATTTCGCATTGAATACCAAGATTTACGTTGTAGAGTACAAGATCAAGCAACTATCCATTAACAACAATTAAGAAAATATGAATGTAGTACAAGAGCCTGAAGGATATCCCTGTTAGTGGGGAAATTGACCATGTGTGGGAAGAGTGTCCGAATAATCTAGAATCGATATCTTTAATATCTAATCGAAGGAACACTATTTGGGTGGTCATGGCTATAATCATCAACATCAAAATCATCTGGGATTTCAATGGTCTAATCCTCATGGGACTGCCAATCAAGGAAATTATCAACCTCAGTCCCAAGTAAAAAAATTCCAGTCAAGGCCTCAAAATAATTATCAAGAAGGTCCAAGCCATGGAGCCTAAGCTCCCAAAGGTCCAATGCATGCTGGAATATGTTGGTCAAATGAGATTTTACCCAAGTGATGACCACGTTTACGATGATAGTCAGTGTCTCAATTTAAAAAAATGATTCGAATATTGATACATTTATTCTAGTTGTAAAGATTAACGTAATATATTTATCTGGTTAAAATCATTTGAAATTGAATGAGAAATTGAGTCATAGAATTTGAAGAAATTAAAAGGGAAAATAATAATATTTTTTTTTTATTTCCTTTGGTTATGAAGCAAAGAAAGTAAAAAAAAAGGAATGCTCGGATTTGAACCTAGACTGGTGGGCTTTTGGGTCAAAGTTTCATACTATCTGGATCAATCCATGATTTGGTATACTTTAGTAAACGTTGAGTCTTTTAATATAATGTATCTTAAAATGAAACATCACAACTCTTTTCCAAGCCACCTTTTCATCTTCTATAAATAGTTGGCCAACTCAAATATTATATTCATTCAGTTTTTCAAAGCATTAAGCATTAAAATTATAAGAGAGAGATAAAAAGAAACATCATTATTAAGTTCGTTGAAAATCTTAAGAATTCGCGTGTCAATTTCTTTTGAATAATTTTGTCGTTGTATCCAAGAAGTTGCAGCCAACAAATGTAAGACACTGGTACGTGACCTAAATACCTTAAAGACATAGGATCCAATCCGAGTCTCGACGAGTAAATTTATTTATTTATTTACTTTTAGTTTATTTCTGCATTAGTTTTTATATTATTTTACTGGTTTATATAAAAAGAAACACAACATAATATGCCAAAAGCCTTGCTCAAAAGGCATTTCCCTCCCCCCACCCCCCAAGAAGGTACGATCACTACTTATGACTTGGACATTACTTTGAACAAGTTTATAATGTCATCTAGTAAATATTAGAACAAAATATTGAGGAAACGTTGAATTCGCATTCTGCCACGTTGAATATTCTTGAGAAGCAAGTGTCTCAAATTGCTAATGCTATAAACATGCGACCGCAAGGTCAACTTCCTAGTAATATTGAGAACCCTCAAAATTATGAAGATTGTAAGTGATTAAACTACAGTTTAGTAAATAACTACCTCCTCCCTTAGTGGTTGAGAGAGACAGAGAGAGGTACAAGAAGTTGTTGAAGATGTAGTTGAGCCGGTAATCGTTCATGAGGATGTTGAGAAGACATCGACACGAAAGAAGAAAGAAGTACTTGAGAATCAAGCTCATCCATCATTCAAACCACGTGTCCAAAATAAGCACAATGAAAAATATTATTAGAAGTTCACATAGATGATGAGAAAATTACAAATCAATTTTCCATTTGTGGAAGCCATCTAAAGTATGCCGAAATATCTAAAATTCATGAAGGATTTGCTTTCCAACGAACACAAATACTTAGAGGAAGAAATGATTGGTTTGTCGAAGGAGTGTAGTGAGATTTGTCAATGAAAGCTACCTCGAAAGTTGAAAGATCATGGGAGTTTAAATATTCCTATATCCATTGGTAAAGAGTGGACCGGGAGAGCTTTGTGCGACTTGGGTACGAGTATCAATCTCAAGCCTAGGTCGTTGTTTGATAAATTCAAGATTGGGAATGTGAGACCCACTACCATGGTCTTACAAATGGTTGATAGGTCATTCTCCTAAACCGAAGGAAAGATTGAGGACATGCTCGTCAAGGCATGTAATTTTATAATTCCTTGTGATTTCATTATTCTTAACTAGAAGCAGATAAGAATGTGCCAATAGCCATTATTAGCCACATGGAATATTTTGATAGATGTACAAAATGGTGAATTGATCATGCAAGTGCAAGACGAGGAGATTAAATTAAATGTGTCCAAGGCGATGAAGTTCCCCGATTCTCCAGGAAATTCTTTACGCTTCTTTTCTGAATTTTGAAGGGAACCCACACCTTTCACACTTGAAAGAGACCAAGTGATGGGTCCTTATGTGTTATAAAATAATGAAATAAAAGCAAAGGAATGAAGGATCCACAGACCGCAAGTGTACGGGTCGTACCAAGTAATAGATATGTAAAAAGGGATTATCGTCTCCACAGGGATTTAAGTAGTTATTCTACATATGTGTTCAATATCAGAATAGGTAGTTTTAATTGCTAAAGATAAATAATAAAGGAGTTTTTTTTCTAATTAACTAAATAATAAAATAAACAATTAATAATTATGCAAGAAAGATAAGGATATGCAAGTATGAATCTATCCTATTGAATCTATGATTACTAAGAATAAGGGTGAATGGGAAATCTCACACTAGTCGGTAATCAAATATCTCCTAGCCCCCGTCAGGGTGGACCTAGAAGCTATCCTAAAGTACTATAAACCCCTGTATGGGGGTATATGCCTCTTTGGATGAATACTATTTTACCTCTTTGGCTACGTGGTTAGTCAAGCCCGTCAGGGTCAAATAACGGATACCACGCATCTATATTCTATGTTTGTAATTAAATTCCCCGGCAGCGGCGCCAAAAACTTGATGGGTCCTTGTGTGTTATAAAATAATGAAATAAAAGCAAAGGAATAAAGGATACACAGACCGCAAGTGTACGTGTCGTACCAAGTAATAGATAAGTAAAAAGGGATTATCGTCTCCACAGGGATTTAAGTAGTTATTCTACATATGTGTTCAATATCAGAACAGGTAGTTTTAATTGCTAAAGATAAATAATAAAGGAGTTTTTTTTCTAATTAACTAAATAATAAAATAGAAAATAAAATAAACAATTAATAATTATGCAAGAAAGATAAGGATATGCAAGTATGAATCTATCCTATTGAATCTATGATTACTAAGAATAAGGGTGAATGAGAAATCTCACACTAGTCGGGAATCAAATATCTCCTAGCCCCCGTCAGGGTGGACCTAGAAGCTATCCTAAAGTACTATAAACCACTGTATGGGCGAATATGCCTCTTTGGATGAATACTACTTTACCTCTTTGGCTACGTGGTTAGTCAAGCCCGTTAGGGTCAAATAACGGATACCACGTGTCTATATTCTATGTCTGTAATTAAACCCCCCGTCAAGGCGATCACTTCCCCACCAAAGTGAATAGCTTAATTACTAAAACCTATTTCTAATTAGCTAGGTCAGAAATAGTGAACAAGTACAAGAATATAGTCAATGGAAATTAAGAACCATTTCAATTAAATACTAAAATCCCAGATTCAAAGTAAAACTAGAAAAACAATAATCAAAGGTTCATATAATTACAATCCTAAAGAGAAATTATGCATAATAAACTTCTTAGAATAAATATATTAGAAATACCTCATAGACAAAATAGATCTAATACTAATTTGCCCAATGAATAGAGATGGAGAAGTGTTGAATTGATGTATTTAGGCTCTAGCTCTTGCTTCTTCCTCCTCTAGATCCTCTTGATTGCTTCTATGATGAATTAATTGTGTATATTAAGCTTATGCAGCCAAGGGATGATTTTCTAAGGTTTAGAGCTGGTATTTATAGGTGTTAGGTCGAATTACTTGGAGTGGAAGACAAGTCATGGACTCTTTAATTCGTAACCCTAAAATCTAGGAAATGTAAGATTCTGCTGCTGATTTGATTTGGTCATATCTCATTCAATACTTATCCGTTTGAGGAGTTCCAATATATGAAACTGCTTGTCTTGGAAAGATCTTTCTATTGGTGCAGACCATTCGTCAAGAAGCCATGCCAATATTTAATTATGGAATTATCTTTAAAACGTGGCTGGAATTTCAGATTCATAAGACAGCTTTTCCTTTTCCTAGTTGAACTCTACTTCCTTCTATCTCCAGATTTCTTCAAGATCTTCTTTCCTTATCTCCTTAGAATTGATTTAGCATCTAATTTATTTTCATATTATCTCTAAAGCTTCACATTAAATAAATAATTAAACCACATATGCTTTAAAAAATAATAAATCATTAAATCAAGACATAGAAATAGGAAAGTGCAATTTAAATTCAGGAAACTCGACTAAGCACACTAGAAATATTCTAAGACTTTAATTCTCACTTCTCCTCCTTGGATTGGTTTCTCATGAAATTCATAAACCTACTAACTTTGCATTAAAAATAAGTAAATTAACGCACAAAATCTCTATAAATGCAAATAGTCTAATTCCAAGGGGAGAAAGTGTAATATAGCCATTTAAGCACAAAAGTCAATATAAAAAGACCATTTTCAACCCAAAATGATGTCTCCTAAGGGCTTATATGTAGACCAAAAAGGGAGACATCAAGACCCCCAACTCAAACTTGTAACGTCCCGATACAATAAAAACAAAAACATAGGGAAGTCTCTAAAATATCAGCTATATCAATGAAGCACAGGGGAGAAGAAGATAGCAGAATATATAGAATAAACTCAAAGCAATTACTCATAAATTTTCATGTAATAATATTTACAAACTACATACCTGTACACTTGTCATATCTACAATCAACATGGCTTGAATTCAAGATTAGATTAGCTTCGCAATGTAAGAAGGAGAGGATCTTTACTCATTTTACCAAGGAGGCTATAGATAGTTAATCGAACTTCACTAGTATCTAAAGATCCACTTAACTAATTTCTAACGGCTCAATAACTCCTAGATTACATAGCAAAGAATCATAAGGTCTTTAGGGTTGTAATGTTGGCTTATGGACAGTATGATAAGTATATTTGGATAATTTAGAGTGAGCTTTTGGCTCTCTCCTCACTAGCCATCAACGAATCGCCCTAGAGCTTGAGTTACTCTCGTAAAACGTTCTCACTCAACCCAATGACTTCCTTGATGCACAAATTAGCATCCCCAATAACCCAATTTAAAGCATAAAGATGTTCACATAAAAATTCCTCTTTGCCGGTCCAAATATATATTCTTTTCATATCAATTTTTTTTCTTTATAGCTATGATTCTCTTTTTGATGTTGAGATATCACCCTATTTTTCATAAATTATGCCTTTTCATAACTTTAGCTTTTTAGCTTCTTTTCCATTCACTATTACCCCGGCAAAGGGTTTAACAGAGCACACTTAATAAGCTCAAAAATCCCAACCCAATAATATTTCCCATAATGGTGGACCCACCACCCCAAACTCAAGCTCTAAAACAATTGTCTATGCATCGCGATTCGAGTGCGGGTCATATGGAAAAGTCCTAATAAACCAAAGGGATATGGCTTATAATGTGGCTAATAAAAAGGCTTTACAAAGGCTAGAAGGGCTGAGAAGGATATATAATAATAAAATGGACAGCAAGCTAAAAGGCAACAAGGGGCTTATGAAAGAACCGCCTTAATCACTTTTTAAACTATGTAATTTCGTCATTCTCTTACCTTTAGCACGTTCATTAAATGGGTTTGTCAACTGGCTTGGATCTCACGGCCTACACACCACTCATGGCTCCCTGAGATCGAACATACTTTCTAATGCATTGCTAACTAATCCTTTCTTTACTATCAATGTGTTTTCCTGCAAATACTCAAAGCATACAAAATAAAGCAGCTCATAAACATACTACTTTCTATCATCAACTTACTAAGCTTATGCTTTCAAGCTATTAAACACATTCTACATCTAATCCATCTCTTAAAAATTTCAAATTTTTTCAAATTTCTCTAAAAAAAACAGTAAATCACATAAAAATGGAGATGAGGGACAACGAATCCCCACCCCCAACTCAAAAATGAGTCGTGTCCCCACGACTCGAAAAGACTCAATAAAATAAAAATAGCAAATAGTGCATATAGAGAAAATGGTAAGGAAGGAAGAAAACATACTCTTCGAGGCAATTGCCTCGCGTGCTTAATACCCAAGATAGGGTGCAGTGATTTCCTTGTATGTAAACTCCATGTATCACCAATTCCGCTTTCCCTTACATCCTCTTGTGCTCCATCCCAATCAATCACACTCTAGAAATCTCTTGTATATCTTCTTCCAACACCCAATACCTTGCCTTGATACTTCATCTCCCTTACACTTGATAAAATCTCTATCATCTCTTTATCATCTCTTTTGACTCCCAACTCAAAGCCTTGAACACTCTTGAAATTTGTAACTTTGATAATAGGTGGAACAAGCTTTATTTGGATTAGGAAAGGTCTTAGGATGACAATTCTCCATGTGGGTATGATTGAATCAAGCTTTGGTGATATGGGTTTAAGGATTTATGGAAGAAGATTTTAAAATTCATGGTTTTGATTCTTGGGTTCTAGGTGTTTTGATATGATTTGGGTGATTAAAACTTCTTTGTAATGATGTAGGGAAGGATTTAGATTTGAATTCATGGTGATTTGGTTGTGTTTTGATGTTAGGTGAAGGTTTGTTGAAGCTTTAATGGAGTTGGGAGAGGTTTGGGGAAGAAAGTGAGGTTTAAGGATTGAGAAATTCGGACTAGAATTCACCTCTTCCTTCTTATAACCTTAAAAACGCGTATATTTTTTCTCCAGCGGGTTTGGGCAGTATACCGGCCGTAGGGCCCGGTATACCGGAGCTACTGTTCCATCGGATCCAAGCTTCGTCAAAAAACCCGAGTTGTAAACACGTGGCACGGGTTTTGTGCTGGGCGGTATACCGGCCGTAGGGCCCGGTATACCGGTGATGCTTGCTTTTGAATTTCAACATTCTGTCTTGAACACTTGGCTAGTACCCGTGCCACGGGTTTTCTGACCTGCGGTATACCGCCGGTTGGGTCCGGTATACCGGTGGCAGGTCAGAATACTCCTAAAATATTTCGTTTTTGCTTCCCGAACTCGATTTCTATGCTACCTGATCATCAAAAACACTAATACCTTCCTCAATAATGCACTATCAACTAAAAAAAACGTAAACTAAATAATATACACTAGAAAAACTAAACTAAGAAAGCAATTAAAGCTTGGGTTGTCTCCCAAGAGCACTTTTATTTAACGTCATTCAAAGTTTGACGGGTTACCTCCATTATCCTTTGATTATGTAACCTCCCCAGCAGTGGGTAAGGTTGTGTATGTCTACAATTCGCGTCCTTTGACCTCTCGAAGGTTGTATCTCTATTAATTTTGGTGTCACTACTTGAGTAACAACAAATGATCCCATCCACTGATTTTTGAAACCTCGTGGCCTATTCTCTTGTTTGGAGGCCTTCCAAGCAACCATGGTTCTGACCCCAAACTCATATTTAGCTCTCTTCTTTACGGGTTCATGGTGGTGGTCCTTCTCTTTAACCTCTTTAGATACTTCTGGAACAATGGGGAACTCAAGTGGCTCCTCCTCTAGAATTTTATCCAAAACAAGGGATGTTTTAGAACTTGCTTTTATTATGAAGGCCATGTCTTCAACCTCGATCTCTACACTCGCATTCTCCTTTGTTTCTGGAATAGGTTCTATGAATAATTGTTGCGGTGTGAGTTCTTTTGTATCAACTTCAAGCATTTGGGTGTAGGCTTTGTCTTTACCCACCTCTACAAATGCTTTATCGATGTCACCGTTTGAATGATTCGTCGTTATTGGATTGGGAGGTGACATCAATGGAGTACTAGGTGGTGAATCCATCCTAGTATCTTCTTCTTCTATCTCTTTTCTAACCAAGACCTCAATATTTACTTCCTCTAAACACGCCTTGGCTGGGTTTTCCATGGATGTAATCGTCCCTTCACAAGGTGTAAATTCAATTTCGACTCCATTACCAACAATTGACTCATCTATGCTTAGCGTGGTTGATTCTTCTATTGTTGGAATCTCTAGTTCACTAGGTGCAACTTGTGGTAATTCCACTTCCTTCTCTTCTTGAAGGCTAAACTCTGTAGCTACATCGAACCAAACATCGCTATCAATTTGAATGGCCTCATCATCAAAATTTGTACCCTGGCCTGTTTGCATAGATGGTACTTGTTGTAATTGCTCAATTGTTTCTGTGAGTTGTGTCAATCGTTGCTCCATTAATTGATGGCTTTGTTGCATGACTTGCACTAATGATATGATAACATCGATTTTTGCATTACTCTTTATTATGTTATCCTCTGTGGCCTTCATGAAACAATTGAGGGAGTCCTCCAACTTCCTGAGCCTATTATAATGATCTGTCAAGCTTCCGCGTGTTAGATCCATGAATTGTTGTACTGGTATATAACAGGTCTGTATTGGAACTTGCTCTTGATAGGGGAAAACCTCCATACCTAAAGAAAAACCTGAAAAGAGACTCAAACAAAACAAATGTAAAACTGAAAACAACTAAAACTACCAACCTAACTTAAACACAAAGTAAAATAACCGCTATAAATCCCCGGCAGCGGCGCCAAAAACTTGATGGGTCCTTGTGTTTTATAAAATAATGAAATAAAAGCAAAGGAATAAAGGATCCACAGACCGCAAGTGTACGGGTCGTACCAAGTAATAGATAAGTAAAAAGGGATTATCGTCTCCACAGGGATTTAAGTAGTTATTCTACATATGTGTTCAATATCAGAATAGGTAGTTTTAATTGCTAAAGATAAATAATAAAGAAGTTTTTTTCTAATTAACTAAATAATAAAATAGAAAATAAAATAAACAATTAATAATTACTCAAGAAAGATAAGGATATGCAAGTATGAATCTATGATTACTAAGAATAAGGGTGAATGGGAAATCTCACACTAGTCGGGAATCAAATATCTCCTAGCCCCCGTCAGGGTGGACCTAGAAGCTATCCTAAAGTACTATGAACCCCTGTATGGGCGAATATGCCTCTTTGGATGAATACTATTTTACCTCTTTGGCTACGTGGTTAGTCAAGCCCGT
Source organism: Nemophila menziesii (assembly GCA_029959085.1). Classification (NCBI taxonomy): domain Eukaryota; kingdom Viridiplantae; phylum Streptophyta; class Magnoliopsida; order Boraginales; family Hydrophyllaceae; genus Nemophila; species Nemophila menziesii. The sequence continues at coordinate 81,086,548 of JARWIR010000002.1, forward strand.
CAGGGTCAAATAACGGATACCACGCGTCTATATTCTATGTATGTAATTAAACCCCCCGTCAAGGCGATCACTTCCCCACCAAAGTGAATAGCTTAATTACTAAAACCTATTTCTAATTAGCTAGGTCAGAAATAGTGAACAAGCACAAGAATATAGTCAATGTAAATTAAGAACCAATTCAATTAAATACTAAAATCCCAGATTCAAAGTAAAACTAGAAAAACAATAATCAAAGGTTCATATAATTACAATCCTAAAGAGAAATTATGCATAATAAACTTCTTAGAATAAATAGCTTAGAAATACCTCATAGACAAAATAGATCTAATACTAATTTTCCCAAAGAATAGAGATGGAGAAGTGTTGAATTGATGTATTTAGACTCTAGCTCTTGCTTCTTCTTCCTCTAGATCCTCTTGATTGCTTCTATGATGAATTAATTGTGTATATTAAGCTTATGCAGCCAAGGGATGATTTTCTAAGGTTTAGAGCTGGTATTTATAGGTGCTAGGTCGAATTACTTGGAGTGGAAGACAAGTCAAGGACTCTTTAATTCGTAACCCTAAAATCTAGGAAAGGTAAGATTCTGCTGCTGATTTGATTTGGTCATATCTCATTCAATACTTATCCGTTTGAGGAGTTCCAATATATGAAACTGCTTGTCTTGGAAAGAGCTTTCTATTGGTGCAGACCATTCGTCCAGAATCCATGCCAATATTTAATTAGGGAATTATCTTTAAAACGTGGCTGGAATTTCAGATTCATAAGACAGCTTTTCCTTTTCCTAGTTGAACTCTACTTCCTTCTATCTCCAGATTTCTTCAAGATCTTCTTTCCTTATCTCCTTAGAATTGATTTAGCATCTAATTTATTTCCATATTATCTCTAAAGCTTCACATTAAATAAATAATTAAACCGCATATGCTTTAAAAAATAATAAATCATTAAATCAAGACATAGAAATAGGAAAGTGCAATTTAAATTCAGGAAACTCGACTAAGCACACTAGAAATATTCTAAGACTTTAATTCTCACTTCTCCTCCTTGGATTGGTTTCTCATGAAATTCATAAACCTACTAACTTTGCATTAAAAATAAGTAAATTAACGCACAAAAGCTCTATAAATGCAAATAGTCTAATTCCAAGGGGAGAAAGTGTAATATAGCCATTTAAGCACAAAAGTCAATATAAAAAGACCATTTTCAACCCAAAATGATGTCTCCTAAGGGCTTATATTTAGACCAAAAAGGGAGACATCACCAAGAGACGTGCTAAGATTGTTCCGAGAGAACCTATAAGATATAAGGTAAAGGATGAGTCTGGGGTAGGATATGTTGTAGAATTGAACGATTTTAACCCCCCACAAAAATACCACAAGCACAAAATTTTGTGGAGTGGAAAATTCATGGTCACTAGAGTTGTTTTTTGAGTGGTTGGTTGAAGTAAAAGCTAAGAAGGGATGAAAATTCCGCTTGGTAGATGTTAATTGTCTCACTCACTACTGGGAAGTTATGTTAGAAAGAAATGACCTTGAGGTAATATGTCGAACTGAAACGACATTAAAGAAAAGTGTTTCTTAGGAGACAACCCATGTTTGTAATGCTTATTCATTTAATTTCTTGTTTGTAGTGTAACCTAGTAATTTATGTGTTTTACAATATGCAAGTTTAACAAGAAAGGTAGAAAGTGTTTTTTATGTGTAGGTAAGTATAAAATTGAGTTTGGGGTAAAAAGAGTAGAAAATCCGTGCTAACCAGTAGGTCGAGCGGTATACCGGCCCCAACGAGCGGTATACCGCACCCCTAAACTGTCATGACCACAACTCCATGGTAAAAAAGTCAAATTGTTTATTGTTCAAGCGGTATGCCGCACCCTACGCACGGTAAAACCGTTTTCAAAGTTTGACTATGGTGACTTGGGAGACAAATGTAAGGGATAGATTCTTGAGGAGTAGTGCACAGTATACTGTGCCCTACAGACGATATATACCGCTGCATAACACACAACGAATGGTCCACGGTCAACAAATCAAAAGACGTACCCCTTGGGAAGCGGTATAACGTGCCCTTTGAGAGATATACCACTCCGCAACATGAATTTTTGCAAGAAAAAGGTTTAAAGCATCATTAAGCTCAAACCTTAACCTACATCTTCCCCAAGAACCCAAGCTTTATTTAAAATTCAACCAAACCTTCAACTAACATCAATAAACCACAAAATAACAAAAATTTCATATCCAAATTTATCCTTACATCATTCCAAACAATATTAACAACAAACCAAATCATTCCAAAACTCAAATTCAATTTTTTTAATTCCTTCTCACCCAAGTAAGTATCCTTTACACCCACAGAGAGAAACATCATTCTTACACCTTTTCCAACTCCAAATATTAACTTATTCACCCACATGAAGTGGTAACTCCAAGAGTGGTAAGATTTTAAGTTAGTGGGAGATGACGCGAAGAATGGAGACACTAGCTCATATGTGGGAGATGAAGAAGTATCAAAGCAATATTTACTACAATCAGGTAAGTTGACATATCTGTTTTCGATAATTAATTAAATATTTTAGTTTTAATTGTAGGGTTTACAAAGAATACCCACATCTTGATCACACACAATGAAATTAATGATAAGTAAGTTAGCGTTCGAACCATTTCAAGTCATATTTTTGTTCAAAAACAAGCTCACTCAAATGAATGTAATGTATGTCTCACTTTTTTTAATTAAATTGAGAAGATAGAACTCCTTAAGTAATGATAATTTTTTTATGATTATTATTTCGAATCTATCGAATTGTCGAATATAAACTTATAAAAATATGTTTTTTAACTGTTCAACGCACTATAATATTACTCTTACAAAAATAAGAATTTGACGATAAATAAAAATTTCAGTTTGTGTTATTGGTAGCCTCATTAGATTAGAATTTGTTTTATATAGATCTACATTCAGTGAATGTCTAGATAACGACTTGGTGGCGGTAGAGTGTGATAAAATAATGAATAGATAAAGATAATAAAAGAACACACATCCAATACTACCACGAGAAACTCACTACAAGTGCACAGATAATTTGCAAGTTATAGTTGATAAATAAGATTCGTTGTCAGAGATTTAGGTTATTATTTTAAATTCATGTTTAATATTATAATAAATGGTTTTAACTGTTTCGATTAAAATATATGAAAGTAATGTATTTTGTTTTCTAAGTAAATATAAATCAAATAAACAATAAATAATTATGCAAAAGAAGATGAAAGTATGAAACTATCCTATTGAATTTATGATTCCTACGAATAAGGGGGAATGGGTAATTTTACAATAATCGGGATTCTTATGTCTTCCTAACTCTCGTCAGGGTAGACGTAGGAATCTATCCCATGATATTACTAACCACGTTAGGGAGACTATAAGCTACTCTTGAATGATCAAGATGTTACCCAGTTGGTTACGTGGTTAGTTAAGGTCTCCAGGCTCAATAACGGATAGCACACGTCTATATTTTAGTTCTGTAATTAGACCCCATTCTGGATGATCGTCGCCACTAACAAATAGCCTAATTACTAAGGGCTATACCTAATTGATCAGAGAATTTATAGTGATTAATTCAAGAACATAGTCAATGGAAATTAAGAACCAAATCAAATAAATACTAAAATCCCAGTATCAAATTAAAATAGAAAAAAATAATCAAGTGTTCATATAATTACAACCCTAAAGAGAAATTGTTCATAATTAGAATAAATAGCTTAGAAATAAATCATAGACAACATAAATCTAATACTAATTTACCCAAAGAGCAGAGATGGTGAAGTGTAGAATCGATGCGGTGAAAGTCCAACTCTTGATTCTTCCTCTTCAAGATCCTTCTGATTGCTTCTATGATGATTTATGGATGTATATTAAGCTTAGGTCAAGGGATGATATATATATATATATATATATAGGTGTTAGGTCGAAATCTTGGAGTGTAGCTCAAATCTTGAAGTCCTAATCCAACTCCAATACGTATTCCAAAATTGTAGGATATGATAAACACTAAAGATTTATACAATCATATATCCTTTGTTACTGGGTCAAATTCAATGAACCACCTATCAAAAAGGACGCAATTTAAAGATCTATCTGACGTTATAAAGGTTCCTTCGAATTCACAACCAATTTAATCCAGTCTTCAAAGCAGAGGACGTCTCTCCAGCTTGGCAGATTTATTTGTCAGCTTTTCCTTTCCTAAATAAACTTTGTTTCTTTATAAATCTTGATTTCAACTTGGATATTCTTTCCTCAACTCCTTAATATTTATTTGGCATCTAACTAAATCAATTTACCTAAGAGATTCACGTTTAACACAAAAATTACACTAAAAATGCTCTAAAAGTAATAATCTTTAATATAAGGAAGAAATGGGAATATATCAAATAATAGGAAAAAATTCCTCAAATAAGAACATGATGTCCCACAGATAGATTAATTCACCACAATTAGGGAGACATCAAGACCCCCAACTCAAAGTTGTATCGTCCTGATACAATAATAAGTAAGAACGTAGGGAAGTCTCTAAATATTAGCTAAGTCAGTTAAGCACGAGAGAAGGAGAATGTAAAGAATAATCCTAAAGCAACTACTTAGTAAGTTTCATGTAATAATATTTACAAACTAATTAATATTAATATACTTATCATACAAAGAAACAACATGTTTAATTTCAAGATTAGATTAGTTTTGTAATGCACGAAAGAGAGGTTCTTTTCTTAGTTCTATATGGAGGCTATAGAGTGTTCATCGATCCAAACATAGTCTTTGATGTTCCATATAACTACTCTATATTGGTTCGACCGCTTCTAGATCACATAGCTAAGAATCATAAAGTCTTTAAGGTTATAATGTAGGTTTAGGGACGATACGATCGTATATTTGGATAATTTAAAGTGAGATTTTGGCTCTCTCCTCACTAGATATCAACAACTAGCTCTAGAGCTTGAGTTACTCTCATAAATGTTTCTCACTCAATCCAAGATTTGATGTACTTAATTCGTATCCCCAATAACCCAATATAAAGCATCAAGACGATCACATAAAAATTCCACTTTGTCGGTCCAATTCATATAATCATTTTTAATTCACGTATGTTGCCTATGACTCTCTTTTTGATGTGATATGTAATGCTATTTCTTTTCAACATATTTTTTTTCTTTTTGATAATTGTTTTCTTTTACCCCGATAGCGGGTTACAATATAAACAAGTGAATCATCATCAAAATCACAATTACATAGCTCGGAAATACCCAATCCATTAATGTTTCCCATAATATGAACCCACCACCCCAAACTCAAGCTCTAAAACAGTTTTCTATGCAACGCGATTTGAGTGCGGGTAATATGGAAAAGTCCTATAATCTAAAGGGTATGGCTTGTAATGTGGTTAATAAAAGGCTTTAGAAAGGCTAGAAGGGGCTGAGACAGATAATAATTCAATTAAAATTGGACAACAAGCTAAAAGGCACAAATGGCTTATCAAAGAACCGACTTAATCACTTTCCTAACTATGCAGTTTCATTACTTTCTCTCCTCTAGCACATTCATAAAAATGGGTGTATCAACTAGCTCGGATCTCACGGCCTACACACCCCTCAAAGATGCCTAAGATCAAAATTGTATTCCATTGCATTGCTTACTATTTTTTCTTTACTTTTAATGTGTGTTTCCATGTTCATATTTCAAGGCATACAATACAACTAGTTCATAAACATGTTACTTTTCTATTATTAACTAACTAAAGTTTATGCTTTTAGGCCATTTAACACATTCTATATCTTATTCCATCTCTTAAAATTTTATAAATTTATCTTAAAAAAGACAGTAAATCACATAAAATGGAGACGAGGGACAACGAATTCCCACACCCCAACTAAAAAATGAGTCGTGTCCCCATGACTCGAAATAGTCTCGATAAATAAAATAAAAAATAACATATATATTGAAAATAAAGAAATGGTAGGGAAGAGAGTTAAGTTACTCTTCGAGGCTTGTGCCTCGCGTGTTAAATACCCAAGATAGGGTGCAGTGCTTCTCTTCTTGTATCGCCACATTCAAATTCACTTACCTCCTAGTGTGCTCCATCCCTATCAATCAACCAACTCTAGTAATCTTTTCTTGTTACCTTTTTCTAACTTCTTTCTCGAATTCGTGTTAAGATAGATACTAGGGCACTTAGAAGTTTCGCTTATTTTCCTCTTGTTCTCACCCAATTTCTTTCTTTGATTCTACTTTATCTTCCTCACATTAGCTAACATCTCCATTCTTTGCATCATCTCCTTGACCTCAAACTCAAAATTCTATCACTTTTGGAATTACCCCTCGGTGTGGGTGGATTAGGTATTATTTGGAGGGGGAAAGGTGTAAGGATGATGTTTCTCTATGTGGGTGTGGTGTAATCTTGCAATTAATAAAGCTATTGAAACTTGGAAAGAATATTATAAAATTTCAAACCCTAACGACTTTAACTTTTTAGATAAAGAAGTTAGGGATAGTAATAATACTACTTTAGATAATAATAACAATTAAATATTAAGCAAAATACTAAATTTAAAGATAAATGAAAAAAACCACCACCAAACAAATTTAAAAGAGTAAATACCACTTTTTCCCCCTGGTTTTTCACGCGATTGGCAGGTTACCCCCTAATTTTTGTTCTCGTGACTTGTTGCCCCCTACTAACGTTTTCCTTCCAATTCTGTTGTTAAGTGTGACGTGGATGTTACATGTCAGCATTTTTTAAATTCTAATCTTAATTACTCAATTAATTAAAGGGTAAAATAGGTTTTTAATAATTTTTTCAATATTATTAATAAAAATAATAAAATAAAACACCCCCACCCCCCGCTCCGAACTCCCTTTCCCCTCTTCTTCATCTTCCCCATCTTCTTCTTCTTCCCGACATCTGTTTCTTCCAAAAAAAACTCAAGATTTATTCATATGTTGCAAACAAGCTTCATCAAGATTTATTCATCCAAATCATCGTTGCACGAGCTAATTCAAGTGAAAGGCCTGGTGGTATCACGTTACAAGCTACATTTACAACATTATACCTCGGGAGAATTGATAAACTACTTCCCTTAATTCAAGAAAGCTTCCTGGAGCTAAGATTAGTGGAAGAAGATTGTACTGAAATGAGCTGGATCGAATCAGTTTCAAACTCTCCATACACAAAGCAGAAATTTAATGGAAAATCAGATTACGTGAAAGAACCAATTCCTATTAATGCATTGGAAGGCATATGGAGACTATATTTCGAAAATGAAGCAAAATTAGGTGTGTTTCTTATGGTGCCATATGGTGGAAAAATGGATGAGATTTTGGAATCTGCCTTACCATTTCCTCATAGAGCCGGAAACTTATACAAAATCCAGCAATTGACTTATTGGGACGAAGAAGATGCAGCAGCATCGGAGGTGGCCAGATCTACTCCGTCAAAGACAGCAGATGGAGGTTTCACTCTCATGCACAAGAAAACTGTAATTTGAAGCTTTTTTCCGTTGTAATTACAGATTTGAACGCAGATGTAAAACTGTAACTAAGGCAACTAATAGGTGCTTTCCTCTGCACTTGATTCTATTCTTAATAAATGTAACTTGTAGCTCATTATTCACTTGTTTAAATTTTCCTCAAAATTTTTTGCTAAGAAAATTTATGCAATTTGCACTCTTTCCTCAAACTATTGCTTAAGAAGATGAATATTTGAATCTGTAGGTGAGGCTTCTGAGGAGTTTCCTAATTCTTATTTTATACTCTTCTTGAAACTAATTATTCAAGGTCTATAGTTGGTTAATTAGACAAAATTTTGTTGTAATAGATTTTGCAAAACTATCCACAAGAGGAAGTTTGGATTCGAGAGCGAGGAGGTGGATAATATATGCAAAAATGTCCACAAGAGGAGGTGGATTTAAAGTTCTTCTCCAGTGTTAATGGAGTTTCGAAGTTTGTGGGCAGATCTAGTTCGAAGCTCGCTGGAAAATCGCCGGAGATAAAGGGTCCAAATCGTCGGAGATAAAGCTCCGCTCTCCTGCACAAGAAAACCATCGGAGCTCGGCACAATGTGCTTGAGTTTTTTTTGGAAGAAACAGATGCCGGGAAGAAGAAGAAAAGGGGAAGGGGGTTCAGGGGGAGGGGGTGTTTTATTTTATTATTTTTATTAATAATATTAAAACAATTATTAAAAACCTATTTTACCCTTTAATTAATTGAGTAATTAAGATTAGAATTAAAAAAAATGCTGACATGTAACATCCACGTCACACTTAACAACAGAATTGGACAGAAAATGTTAGTAGGGGGGCAACGAGTCACGAGAATAAAAATTAGGGGGTATATAGACGTATTTTAAACAATGGGTGGCAACCTGTCATTCGCGTGAAAAACCAGGGGGCAAAAGTGGTATTTACTCAATTTAAAATTAATTGTGATGCAGCTTTCTCGGATTAGTGAGCTGCAATTTCTTGTTTAGTAAGACACTCTAATGGTGAATTTGTTTCAGGTAATAGTTGAAAAATTGGAGCGGATTCGGTGTTAAAGGCAGAGGCCACATGGATTTTGAAAGCTACAGATATGGATTCAAAATTTCCTTTTGGGAGCGTTATTATAGAGAATGATTCAACATCTATCATGAAGCCTCTTTCTTCATTACTTCCCTTGTTGAGTCATTCAATTAGAAATGTTATTTGTAATATTCATTATTTTGTTGAACTATGTTCCCCTTCCTTTTCATTTGTTTCTAGGGGTAGAAACGGGGCAGATGTCTGGGTTGCCAAACAAGAGCTCCTTAGAACCTTGTTTGGTAATTGGGATACCTGTATTCCTCCCCAATTAGCCACTTTAATTTGTAATGAAGCTGATCCCTCAGGGGTGGGCTAAATCCTTGTAACCGTTTCTTATTATCTATATTATTATGCATTTAAACAAAAAAATTGTAGGTAGCATGCCTCTGGTCACCAGAGTATCCTCATCGTATATCTGGATATGTTTAAAAGAGACGTACATAGGATCGTTTTCTTGAAAGTGAGTTGTAGCTACTTTATTTATCATAATTCTTTTGATATATTAATCGTATCACTAGACATCGTTTTAGGGGTTATTTGGACTTAATTGAGAGAGTATTCTCTATATTCAGACATGTTCGAATTTCTTTTCTAGATTTAGATATTTACTACTTTTAGAGCTATTTGTGTGTTAAATTTGTGTTATGTTTGCAACTCTTATGTACTTGGATGATAAGATAACATGACACTAAGAAACAAAGTTGAGTAAGTAAGGTCAAACCCAACTCATGGCATTAAAGGACAAAGAAGCCACTTTTGGAATGCAAGAGCGTTTACTAGAAAAGGTTTGAAACCAACTTAAACTAGTCACCACATGTAATTGACTAAAATTATGAGAGATCCATTTGTTTTCAAGGTAGGACATGAAATTAGGCGCACATGAGAGGCGACGCTTCATCATTTCCGTGTTAAGTTGAAAGCATTAAAATGGCATTCGTTGTGGCTCGAACTACATAGACTATTTTGATTGAATTTAATACTTTTCAAGAAAATAGATATTTTATATTAACCTTCGGAGTAACGGTAATTCTAAAGTTTCCAAAGAGAATGGACTATTTTGATTACCATTGTCTTATCTATCCGCCATATGTGATTTTGACCATTTACGTTTAGTGTAGTTGAATCGATAAGGTAATGACATGCTGTTGATAGGAGATGTCGTAATGTTTTTATTAAATGATTCAATATTTTAAAGTTGATCTCTACCACTTTGATACTTCGGAAGGTGGTCGATGCAGAGCAACATTAACCTTTTGTGCTAACGGAGTAGGATATTTATGACCCTCTGGGATGCCACATTCTCTATACATGTGTTAATGCCTCTTATACATTTGGTGCTACTACCTCTGCTACAAATCTGTAATGCTACCTCTTTTAAACTGATGATTTTACTAGTGATAAAATTCTCATAGCTCCCTTATGAGTTTATGTTGTTGGATTCTACCAAAACAGAGGTTATTACTCCATCTCCAAAGTCTTCCTTATGCGCTTGTGTTTTCGGATTTTTTTTTTCGAAATTTGCAGTATCTCACTAAGTTATTATTCTTGTAGACGATACTAATCTGAAAGAACAAAGAATATTTGTAAATAAATAGAAAGTAATGATATATGAAAGAATTCAATGCATAATTCTTTATAACAAAAATTCTGAATCCATGACTCTTTATATAATTCATGTATTTATAGGAAATTCTTGTTCTTATATTAAATTTTTTAGATGCCAAATTTTTTACTTCTGTTGTTATTTCTACTGTAAACTGACACAAGTCATATACTATCAACGATGATGTCGCATATGACGTTAGTTGGAAATTTATAATATTAAACCTCTTTGAATTTACCCTTATGTCCTTAGAATAGTAACTTCAAAATTTCCTAGATTGTGCTTTGGTTGTACATTGTTTGAGTAACCCCGATATGATAAAAAAATTGTTTCTCCTTATCAGTTAGTAAGTGATCTGTAAAATAAAATATGGGAATGGCGAACTGTATGTGCAGGTTTTCCACCAATGGAAAGAGAATGCCAAAATCCTCGATAATATCTAAAATTGAAATTCTAGACTCAGCACCCTCGTTCTTCTCGATAATTAGGCCCATTTTGCCTCATCATAATCCAAAGGTGTAATTCATAATCCAAAATTGTCCTTGTCTATCCATTGTCCAACCTCATGTCTTATTCTTCTACTCGGGATCCCCTAGGAGCCACAACAAGTCACTCGACCATTAGAAAAGTTAGTAGAATGGATATGATAGGAAGAATAACTTGGTCGGTCAGGCCGATCACTTATCCTAATTTAGTTTACAAACTGGTTGTTATCATCCCTATCGATTAGGTATGTAGTTGGATAATTTGATTGTGAAGGATATGAATAGATAATTAAGAGATAAGTTCTACTAGAAGAAGATAAGGGACAATCTCATATATTTCTTGCATCTTCTAGGATAAGATAGAGTTAATATCAAACATATATTTTAAACAAGAGATAAACTCAAAGAAAAATCTTATCCCAAGTGGAAATCTCATATGATCAAACGTAACGACATTTAATGATTTCATAGTACGTGCATCTCTCTTTTACTATCTCTAATGTCACACAACTATCGCTTGTAGCTCATATATTTCACCCCTCACTATTTCAAAGTCATCGTAGGGTCTGATTTCACATTCCTCGTATTGTATTTAGATTTGATACCTCATCGATGTAACACCTTCCTTTGTCCCATAATAATTCTTTGGTACGAAGAGTAGTTGTCTATGTGGGAAAACCGCCAACTAGTATTCAACTATTATATTGTTGGTCAAATGTGATTTTACCCATGTGTTGACCATATTTACGATGATAGTAGGTGACTCGATTTAAAGAAATGGTTCAGATATAAATAAGTTTATTCCATTTGTAAAGATTAACGTATTATATTCACTTGATTAAAAATATTTGAAACTGAATGAGAAATTGAGTCATGTAAATTGGATAAATTAAAAGATAAAAAAAATAACAATATATATTTTTTATTTTGGTTATAAAGCAAAGACAAAAAACTTGGGTGTTCGAACGTGAAAACTCCATCCTATTGGGCTTTTGGGCCTTAGACTCATACTATGCCCAAACTTTATCTTTATTAATAAACGTTGTATCTTATATTTGAAACAACATGTCTTCAAATTAAATATCACAACTCTTTGCCAAGCCACCTTTTCATCTTCTATGAATAGTTGGCAAACTCAAACATTTTCTTCATTCAGTTTTTTAAAGCATTAAACATTAAAATTATAAGAGAGAGATAGAAAGAAGCAACTTTATTAAGTTAGTTGAAATTCTTAAGAATTCGTGTGTTAGTTTCTTTTTAATATTTTTATTGTTGTATCCTGGAGGTTGAAAGTAATAAATGTAAGACACCGGTACACGGTCTAAATACCTTAAAGAGATCGGATCCAATCTGAACCTCGACAAGTAAAATATTTATTTATTTACTTTTATTTTATTTCTGAATTAGTTTTTATATTCTTTATTGGTTTATACAAATAAAATACAACAATATAAGGTAATTATGATTCACTTTGTATAAACCAAAAAATGTCTTCTTTCCGTTTTTATAGACTTTACTTTTGCAAAATTTCTAGGTTTGTGTATACAGAACAAGAATGTTATATTATATTTCGTTTACCTTATTCTAATTTCTAGGCTTGTGCATACATGTTAGAAAATTACTCACTTAATAACGTTGGATTTCTGCTTTATACCGAATATGAGGCAAAATACTGAACAAACTGAAAAGAAACCTTAGACGGGTAACAACTCAAGAATAGAAGTTCGTGTGCCCGCACCAACACCTATTGGACTAGGCGATATGCCAGAAAAGTTCAATAGTTATGACTTTAAGAGGTGGTAGCAAAATATGTTATTCTACCTGACCACTCTAAGCTAGTAATTGTTAGGTTATTACCTAATGTGAACGCCAATTCTCAAAAGAATTGTGAAGTATGTATTGCGTCAAAATTAACCAATACCTCATTTGAATCTATAGAAAGGACTTCTGTACCGTTAGAGTTAATTTACAATGACATTTGTGACTTAAAATTTATGCAAACTGGAAGTGGGAAAAAGTATTTTATATCTTTCATTAACGACTACACAAGGTATTGTTAAAAAGATTAAGAATCTTAGAATAAATATGGGAGGAGAATATGTGACTCCTTTTAAAGAGTTTTGCACTGAACATGGAATTATTCATCAAATCACGACCCCCTATTCACCTCAACAAAACAGAATTGCTGAACGTAAGAACCGCATGTTGAAGGAAATAATGAATGCCTTGCTGATTAACTCAGGGTTACCACAAAATTTGTGGGGGAGAGGCTTTACTAACCCAAACCATGTCCTTAACAAGGTACCACACAAGAGGTTGAAAAAAATAAATACGAATTATGGAATAGAAAACCACCTTTCTTCAAATATTTAAATGTATAGGGATGCTTGGCAAAGGTAGCAATCCCAGCTCCTAAAATGGTCAAAATAGGACCAAAGACAATTGATAGCATATTTATTGGACATGCTCACAACTGTGATGCATATGGATTCCTGGTACACAAATCTTGTCATGTTGACATTCATGTTAATGCGGTGAGTGAATCAAGGAATGCACATTTCTTTGAAACAACTTTTTAGTACAATACCACACCAGAATCTGGTTCCTTAAAAAGAACACACGATGCAATCCAAGAAGATCGAGATCAAGAATCATTGCCAACCGAAGAGCAAGATCAATAATCATTGCCAAATGAAGGATAACCAATAAGAAGTAATGGTATGAGAACCTCTACGTCTTTTGGTGTTGACTTCTTATCTTACATTCTAGATGACGTACCACGTTCATTCAAGGACGCTATGTTAAACCCTGACACTTTTATTGGAAAGAACGAATAAATAGCGAGATAGATTCCATTATGCAAAACTATACATGGGAACTAGTGGATCTCCCTCCTGGGAATAAACCACTCGGATGAAAATAGATATTCAAGAAGAAACTAAAGACTGATGGGTCTATTGAAAAATACAAGGCTTACCTTATTGTAAAAGGTTATAGTCAAAAGGAAGGACTTGACAATTTTGATACTTATTTTCTGGTCACGAGAATATCATCCGTTAGAATGTTAATCACAATAGCTTTGATATATAAGCTCGAAATTCATCAAATGGATGTAAAAACAACTTTCCTAAATGAAGAACTGAATGAAGAGATATATATGGAACAACCTGAGGTTTATGTAGTTCCACGTAAGGAGAAGCAAGTATGTAAACTTGTTAAATCCTTATATGGTTTAAAACAGGCACCGAAGCAATGATAAGACAAATTTGATAGATTCATGATCTCGAATGGTTTCAGGATCAATGAACGTGACAAATGCGTTTATGTAAAACGAAATGAGACTTGATATGTCAATGCTTGTTTATATGTGGATGATATTTTAATCATTGGAAGTAAAAATGATGTGATTACATTCATTAAAAGGATGCTTTCAAGTAAGTTTGACATGAAAGATTTAGGCCTTGCAGATGTGATTTTGGGTATCAAGATTCTTCGAACATCTGAAGGTAATGTACTATCTCAGTCACACTATGTTGAGAAAGTATTAAACAAATTTAATAATTGCGACACAAATATCTCCAAGACACCCGTTGATGTAAATTTACATCTTGCTAAGAACACTGGTGATACAACCAACCAGTTGGAGTACTCTTGGATTATTGGGAGTCTCATGTACCTAACAAACTACACTAGGCCAGATAGCACATGCAGTAAGCAAGCTAAGTAGGTTTTCACATAATCTGGGGAAGAACCACTGGATTTATATTTTAAGAGTTCTAAGGTATCTAAGATACACTATGATCGAAGGGTTACTATACATAGGATATCCAGCTGTACTAGAAGGTTACAGTGATGCAAAGTAGATATCGGACTCCACCGACTCAATATCCACAAGTGGATTTGTCAGCATGTTAGGAGGAGCAGTCGTGTCTTGAAAATCCACTAAGAAAATATGCATAGCCAGATGCACTATGGAAATGAGTTTATAGATTTAGACAACTGCACTCAAACGGAGTTATCACAATTGATTACGTTCGATCAAGGGATAACATAGAGGATCCACTGACCAAAGGTCTACAAAGAGAGCATGTGCGAGTGTTGTCAAGAGGAATGGGTCTTAAGCCTTCGAAAGATGATTTACCGTGATGGGAACCCTACCTAGAAGAGCAAAGATCCCACAATTTGGGTTCAAAGGGAAAACTGAATCATGAAACTGTAACTTGGTGCGACTCACTGTGGGGAGACCTCCCCAAACCATTTATATGACAAAATTAAATAGTGCTACCTGTAAAAGTGAAGGATAAGTTAAACTTTTAATGGTTCTTATATCTAAGTTAACATAAGATTAATAAATGTTGAATAATCTTGATAAGAGACCACCTATATGAATAACATAGCTGAGGTCGCCAATGACAATTTTAAAGGCAAAATTCTCCTACAGTTATTCATGAATATCCAGGAGTTGTCTAGGGCCGTAAATGGACACAACCGTGAGAACCAAATAATGCTTGGAAGTATACTATGTAAGTTTTATTGACTTGGTTTACACAAAATATGAATAGTTCAAGATATAACATTCACTAGTTAGCAAGTAAAACCAATAGCTCTTCCTAGAGAAGGTTCAAGGCCAAAAGCTACCTTTCTCGATGTAGTATTCTTCCACGCTTCTCTCTCGCTCTCCCTTGTGTATAGCATTATTTTGCATAATTGGTTAGTCAATTTCCATTCATGTGGGGATTGTTAGTCAAATATGATTTTACCCAAGTTCTGACCATGTTACGATGATAGTCAATGACTCACTTTAAAGAAATGATTCAGATATAGATATGTTTATTCTAATTGTAAAGATCGACGTAATATAATCACTTGATTAAAATTATTTAAAATTGAGTAATGTAATCTGGAAAAAATTAAAATAATAAAAATATAACATTATATGTTATTTATTTTATTTTTTTTCTTTTGGTTATAAAGCAAAGCAAAAAAAAATTGGGGGTTCAAACTTGGACCCTCCATCCTATTGGGATTTTGGGTCTTAAACACATACCATCTAGACCAGTCTGGGCTTTGTTTTTGTTAGTAAATGTTGTATATTATATCTGAAACAATGTGTCTTCAAATTATAAATCACAACTCTTTGCCAAAGCACCTTTTCATCTTCAATAAATAGTTGGCAAACTCAAACATTTTCTTTATTCAGTTTTTTAAAGCATTAACTATTAAAATATAAGAGAGAGATAGAAAGATACAGCTTTATTAAGTTCGTTGGAATACTTAAGAATTCGTGTGTCAGTTTCTTTTAAATAGTTTTGTCGTTGTCTCCTGGAGGTTAAAGCCAACAACGTAAGACACCGATATGTGGCCTAAATACCTTAAAGACATCAGATCCAATCTGATTCTCGACAAGTAAAGTTATTTATTTATTTACTATTATTTTATTTGTGCATTATTTTTATATTTTTTTTCTATTTTATTCATTTTCTCACTCCATTTACGAAACCTAAGACCCAAAAGACAAATACGCCATATGGTAGATTTTCTTTTTAATCATTAGTTTTTTCTTGACCTTTTGTCAAACTAAGGGGGTATTTGTTATATTATCCTAGAACTTTTTTTATCTTTGCTATATTCAAATTTTATTTATGTATATATCTATTTCATTAAAAGTATGTTTACGCTTATTAAATATGGCTAATTTCTTAGTATTAAACACAACTAATTATCGGTTTAATTTTTATATCGTCTATATAGATTTTGGTTCTTTTGAGATTAACTTTAATAGGGAATTTTGTCAATTGGGCTTGATCATGGTGATTCCATATACAAAATTGCATTTGCACACTTGTTAAAATTGTGTTTAGACGGTGATGAGGATGATGAGGTGGATGATGACGAGAATTGCCTATAAATAAGTTGCGTTATAATGTACAGATCGAGATCATCTAGTGAAAGATTTATCGTTTCAAGCAGTTCTAGTGAACATCATTATGGTATACCTGAACATGATTATATGAGATTATCTAGAAAGAAAAAAATTATGGAAGCTAGTGGAAGTTCGAGTCATGTGTAAGATAATGAAATAATATTTGGCACATTACAAGTGAACCCCACCATAATAATATTAGTCTCCCGGAACATGTACAAGCTAGACTCGAATTAAGCATCGGTGAATCATCACCTCCTAGTCCTAGAAGAAATTTTAGAGTAAGGATTAGTAATCATGTACAAGGTATACAAAGTAGCGTACCTTTAGCTACTGAGAGTAGGAGTAATACAAAATTTTAAGAGGCGGGCCCTGACCCGCATTTCATGCCAGGTGTCACAAATACATTGCGGAACACGTTAATGTTTCCTCTAGGTAGCACAGTCCGTTAACGCGGTGGTACAAAAATACTAGGTCTGGAGCTAGTATTTCAAATCTAGGATTTTTCGGCGAGAGAGAGAGAGAGAGAGAGAGAGAGAGAGAGAGAGAGAGAGAGAGAGAGAGAGAGAGAGAGAGAGAGAGAGTGAAGGCTTTGCTAGCTGCCAGTGGAAGTGTTCCGAGGAATACTTCTGAGCATCCCATGTTCTTAACGACCGTATGAGGTTGGGAGTACATCCCAAACTCTTTAAGAAGCGTAATGATATATACAACCCAAATTCATACCATCCAATATGGAAAAAAAGACCCAAAACGTTTATTAGCTAGTATTAGAGAAATTTAAGAGCTCTTTATTCAGAATATCTTATTACCACTTATCATTTTATATAATACGAATAGAAATAAGCACCAAAGAGAGCATAGGAGAAGGGAAGAAGGAGTTTTCACCAAAATCCACCATTCTTCCTCATTTGAATTTTGAATCCTTTTATTCTAGAGAATAAAACTAATTTATTTTGTATTCTAAACATGATTCTTACAATATTTATATTATTTTTTCTTATTTTAATATGAACTAAACCCTCATTGCTTGAGGATTGTCTAACGTATGAATGATAGTTAATTTTTATTGATGTTCGTGTGAATTGGGGATTCTATATTAAAATAAAGTCCGTTAAATCCTATTGTGTATACGTCATTTGTTAGAATTCTATTCATATTATGTCCAAACAGTGGATAGAAGTAGTATTTAAGCTAGCATCCGGAAAGAGGGTTTAATTGTGTAACTAGCATATACACCCTTGGTGTGCGTTAGTGAGCCGACGGGTCTTGACTCGCCAAGTAGTCTTTATGGTTTGAATTAATTTCACCCGAAGGTTTAGTACATAGATTCCTAATTAGATGGGATGTACATAGGAAGATGTTAGAGTCCCAACTAATACGAAACAACCAGTTTGTCCTTATATCTAAAACATCATATAAATCTACTTTGTGAATTACTAGCAATCCTTAAGCATACTTGTCATTTCAAAAAACTTTGATTTAGCTTTAATTGTATTTCAATTTTAGTATTATATTTTTGTACTCATTTTTATCTTATTTAATTTAGGGAAAATGACCCAAAAAATCAAAATAATATTATTTTCAGCCCAATAACATCAATGACAAAATTTCTGCCCAATAACATCATTAACTAAGTTTTGTCCTTGATGGGAATCGTCCTTGACGGGAATCGTCCTTGACGGGAATCGTCCTTGATGGGAATCGTCCTTGACGGGAATCGTCCTTGATGGGAATCGTCCTTGACGGGAATCGTCCTTGACGGGTAAACATGTAATCTTATAATAGTAAGTTAATGGATGATTCTTTGGGGCAAGTATAATATTATTTTGATTTTTTGGGTCATTGACCCTTTAATTTATAAAAAACCAAATAAATATATTATTTACATTTCTTGACATTTCATTAGCAAAAAATACACTATTGCACTTCAAAATATATTGATTTAACCTTGATAATACTTTTGCAGACGATATACCTAAGTAATTATTAAATTATTACTTGTCAATAACCCGTACACTTGAGGAAAGTCACCCTCTTTTTTATGTTAATATATATCACACACTAGGGACAACCACATACCATTTATATGGGAGATACTGGATGTTCACTACCTTATATTTTCAAGCCATCACAACTACCCACCTATGATGAGATTACTAACCAGATTAACAAGAGGCTTATGGAGTTGTTTAATGATTCAAACACCATCTTATGTCGCCCTTTCCACTTTACTTTGTTAGGAGGAGAGCACCGCTAATTCTCTAATCTATAGAAAATACTAATAACTTATTTTGAGCAGCTTAGGCAGAGAGTGAAGGTGCAGTTTCTAGGAGTAGAGACTCAGGTGGGATCTCATCATCGTTTTATAAACTGGACTAACAAAAGGGAGAGATATTAAGAGATTACACCAATATGTTCAAAAATACAATATATGATGCATAGGAAATTGATTATACCATAGGCCGATTGGCCTTTACCCCTGAATTGAGAAACAAGTAGTTCTAAATTATGTTAGACTCGCAACCTCATTTGACTCTAGAAATTATCCTAGAAGAGGTGTAGTTGCTCTAGTAAGTCATTTTCTAAGATTTGATGGTAAACGGTCTAGATGTCCAAAAGGGTTTATATTGCCCTCTAACGCCGTGACTTCGGTGTAATGTTGTTTTTTGGGGGTATCGTATCTTCTAATTACCTAAGAGATACACAATTAACACTCATTTAACAAACGAAGTCTCTATAAAGTAACATAAAAGCTGAAAGAAATCTCAAAACTTCAATATCTAGCGAAAACCCCATTACCTAAGTCCTAAATACCCCCAAAATATATCTCATGATACATTTATTCTATCACAAAAATACAGACATCAAGATACAAATACAAGTAGCTAATGAAGTCATTGTGTCTTAGACAACAAACAATGGTAGTCATATGAAATCATATAGTATGAGTTTAATTGATTTAATAAGTGCAAGGACACGGCGTGTTGTTAGGATGGTGTCACACATGTCGCAGGTTAGTTCCTCGAGATATATGCATACTAAATATTTATCGACCAAGTAATCACTATTTGGAATTTTGATTGCATGGAGGTAATGTTGTAGGTTTACAATAATTGTAGGTGGCATGTCTCTGGTCACCATAGTATCTTCTTTGTGGTAAACCTCATCGTTCATTTGGATATTTTTAAAAGAGACTTACATAGGATCACTTTCTTGAAAGTGATGTGTAGCTAGTATATGTCGCATTCATTGTGTGATAGATTAATCGTATCACTAGACATTATTTTAGGGGTTATTTGGACTTATTAGAGAGATTATTCCCTAGATTCAAACATGTTTGCATTTCTTGTTTAGTTTGGGATATTTAATACTTTTAGAGCTATCTGTGTGCTAAATTTGTGTTGCGTTTGAAACTCTTAGGTACTTGGGTGATAAGATAAATTGACACGGGGACACAAAGTCGAGAAAGTAAGGTCAAACCCAACTCATGACATTAAAGGACCAAGAATCCACTTTTTGAATGCAACAACGTTTACTGTCAAAGGTTTGAAACCAACTTAAGGGAGTCGCAACGTGCAATTGACTAAAATTCGGAGAGATCCATTTGTTTTCACTGTAGCACATGAAATTAGGAGCACGTGAGAAGTGACACTTCATGATTCTGTGTTAAATTGATAGAGTTAAAAATTGCAGCTGTCGTGGCTCAAACTACATTGACTATTTTGACTGGATTTAACACTTTCCAAGAGTAATACTAACATTTCCCAAGTTAAGGGACTATTTTGATTAACATTGGCTTCTCTATCTTCCATATGTGATTCTAACCTTTGTATCATGAATTAGGTTCTTAATTACTCTCATCGACGTGTAGTGCAGTTGAATCGAGAAGGGAATGACATGTTGTTGATAGGCAATGTCGTAATGCTTTTATTAAATGATTCAACATTTTAGAGTTGATCTCTACCACTTTGATTCTTCATAAGGTGGTCGTTTCAGAGCAACATTAACCTTTGGTGCTAACTGGGTAGGATATTGTAACTCTATTGGCTGCAACATTTTCTATACTAGTGTTGATGCATCTAATACATTTGATGCTACTACCTCTACTACAAATCTGTAATGCTACCTCTTTTATAATTGGTGATTTTACTAGTGATAAAAATTCTCATAGCTCCCTTGTGAGTTTATGTTGTTGGATTCTACCAAAACATAGGTCATTAATCCATCTCTAAAGTCTTCCTTTTGTGCTTGTATTGTCGGATTTTGTTTTTGATATTGCAGTAGTCACTAGGTTAAAAGTATTTTTATTCCCACAGACGACACCAATCTGAAAGAACAAAGAATAGCTGAAAATAGATAAAAAGTAATTATAGATGACGGAAGTCAATGCATAATTATTTATTAGGAAAAATCCGAATCAATGACTTTTTACATAATTCATGTGTTAATAGGAATATCTTGTAGTTATATTAAATTTTGAAGATGCCTCATTTTTTACATTTGTTCTTATTTCTACTGTAAACTGACACAAGTCATATACTATCAATGATGATTTCGAGCATGACGTTAGTTGGAAATTGATGAGATTGAACTTTTTTTTAATTTACTCTCATGTCCTTGGAATAGTAACTTAAGAATTTGCTAGATTGTTCTTTGTCTGTACATTGTTTTGAGTAACCTCGAGATGTTCAAAAAATTGTTTCTCTTTACCAGTTAGTAAGTGAGCGGTAAAGTAAAATATGGGAAAGGAAAACTGTATGTGCGGGTTTGCCATCAATGAAAAAGAATGTCAAAATTCCTCGATAATATTCAGAATTAGGATTCTAGACTCAACACCCTCGTTCTTCTAGATAATTTGGCCTCTTTTGCCTCATCATATTCCAAAGGGATAATTCATAAGAAAAAATTGTCCGTACCAATCCATTGTCCAACCTCATGTCTTAACCTTTTACGCGAGATCCCTTAGTAGCCATTAAAAGTCACTCAACCACTATGAAAGTTCGTAGAATTGGTGTGATATGAAGAATAACTTGGTCGGTTAGGCCGATCACTTATCCTAATTTAGTTTACAAACTGGTTGTTATCATCTTATCGACAGGGTATATAGTCGGAAAATTCGATTGTGAAGGATATGAATAGAGAATGAAGGGATACGTTCTACTAGAAGAAGATAAAGGACAATATCATAGATTTCTTACATCTTCTATGATAAGATAGAGTTAATATCAATTATATATGCTATTACAAGAGATAAATTCAAAGAAAAATCTTATCCCAGGCGGAAGTCTCGTGTGATCAAATGTAACGACATTTAATGCTTTCATAGTACGTGCATCTCTCTTTTACTATCTCTAATGTCACACGACTATCGCTTGTAGCTCATATATTTAACCCCTCACTGATTTAATATCATTAAAGGGTCTAATTGAAGGAATCGCAATACCTGTTATATCAAATATACGCAGTGAAAAATAATACTTATTGCAATTCTAAAACCAATCTAGTTGCGATTTAAGAATTTGAAAAGAAAAGTATCGAGTACATACCTTAAGGCTTTGTATGATAATCGAATTGACTAACCCAACTTCAAAAACTTGAAGCCTCCACGCTTTGCACACCGAGATTGTTTTTTGCTTTCAGAACAATTATGATTTTGAGAGAGACCAACCTGCCTACTGTGTGTTTTTTTTTTCAAGAGAGAAAAACTGAAAAACGTTATACGTATAATAAAACATATTATACTTATAACACCTTTAGAAAAAGTGAAAAGTCTAAAAATGAAAAGTCATTAACGTATTATGAAAATTGATTATCTTAATAACTTGGTCCATTATCCACATGTGAAGTCTAATTGGACCTTTTACATTATACATATGATTTGACTAGCCCAGCGGTTAGTGACACATTTTCTACTATTGGAGGTTTGTGGTTTGATCCACAAAACAATCAATTTTTTATTTTTCTATTTTGTCTTGGTCTGGTCTTAGCAGATTAGTATACTAATATACCAAGTATATAATTAATTAATATTTATCCGATAATAAAATTAATTAACAACATAAAGCAAGATCAATGCACTCGTTAGTGTGCGAGTACGTGGGTTCATCGATAAACCAGTAGCAGTTAACTCAGTTAACTACTAATCAAGGTTGACGTCTAAAAACACTCACCAACGACCGGATAACGTGAAGTAACTCAGTACAAAGAACCCGATAAAGGATTATACATATATTCCCTCTGTCTTTACAGCTCTGGATCATCCTTGGATATGTTACAACTATCAAATCCCATTTATACAACCAACTAGGTTAGACGTCGATTATCAACGATTGGTGAATGACCTAAGAAACTCATTTATTCATTCATTCTATCACCTTGGCCAAGGATTTGATACAATCAGTATAATCTTATGACATCGTAGAGCTCAAACTCTTTACCTAGAGTTGATAGATACCACCTTGACTTCATCATTAGGAGCATATATACTTAGCTATGTACAACATCCTTTCGACTAGCATTATGACATACTAGTAGTCCAGTATCAAAACACAACCAGCACATACACAACTATAGTGTTGATCTCAGGTCAAAGGATTACAAGCGTAGAGTTCCTTATAGAGATTAACCTACTTGACCGTTCAATATAATTAACCATTAGGAATCTCTAGTTTTAGTTGGTTCGATAACCATATCTCTATGTGAATTATCTAGGCACCTAACTCAGTAAACGAGAACTACCGATATTTATCCAATAAATACTCGTTAGCTACATATTAATCTAATCGGGTTATCGAGGTCCTAGCTCGACGATCCTACGATTGAGAACAAGTTTAGATTAAGTGATATGAGCTAGATTATCTTTATCATAACATCTTATGATATCTAGTTCGTAACTTAATCGAGGATCTGCCTTTATGTTATATAGATGAATACCATAATCATAAAAGATTGTCATAGATTCAAGGAAACAATTCCTTTAATTAATACTATAGGGATACCTATTATCGTGTACAGTAAACACTTGTGTTCAATTCATTACAAGACGGTCGGGCTAGGGCATAATTCCAACACTAATTTCATATTCCACATATTTAGTTTTGATACCTCATCGATGTAACACCTTCCTTTGTCCATAACATTTCTTTGTAGGTACGAAGTGTAGTCGTCCATATGGGACAACCGCCGACTAGTATTCAACTATTCTATTAGATTCATTTTATCACTCCATTTGCAAAGCCTAAGACCTAAAATACAAATACTCTATATGGTAGATTTTTTTTTCAATCACATATCTCTAATGGGTATTCTTTTTTTTTTTTTTACTATGAATTGTTAGTCAATAATAAGGATATATGTTATTGAATTTTGCAATAAATTGTTCTCCAATAAGACAAACATCAAAAATCAAAATCCAAGAATTAAATTTTTATTAATTGTTGAGATACGAAAATTATGTAATAGTAAAGTTTTATATTCGCATTTAACATATTCATTCACTACGTCATGAATAAACTTACACATTTGTTTACTTAATTTAATTCAAAAATTGGTTCTCAAGACGTATGATTTATGAAATTAAATTCGAGTATGTCATTGCAATACTATTTAATAATAAGAGTGTCACAATAAAATATGAAGATAAATTATACAACTTAAATATGAAGATAATAAGAGATATAGATTATTGGAAGATGATATTTAATCATTGATATACACATTAAAAAAATTAAGGTTGAACTTTGCTAGAGTAACATAATATTACATTTTTTATAACAAAAAACTTAAATCCCCAATCCCACCTCCATTCTACGGTTTACCTCAATGTATTATAATAATGTTTTTTTTTTCTTATTTAACGTAATACCAAGTCCCAAAAACTCCTACATTACTGGTTTTTCTAATATAATATTTAATAATTCTTTTTAGTATTTCAATTTGTGTAATCCTTAACGCTCTATCTTTTTCATTCTTTTGACCCTTTTCCACGAATAACCCCCCTTCCATCCTACAAATACACTCACGGTTGACACCAATGTTCATACCCATTCTAGTATAAACAATTACTTATGACAAATGTAGCTGGAGATAAGTTGTGTATCTCAACAAATGTAGCTTGAATGCAATAACAAAAAATCATTTAATTACTTACTAAATTATATATTATTCTCGTCATTCATTTATTTTTTAGTTTTAAAATATATTATTGTAAACATTAACTTCTATGATCATAACCATGTTGATAAAATATTGCTTTCATATTTTATTATCTTATAGTGGCGTTGACATATGTTAAAAACATATTTTTTAAAGTTTTTTTATCATAGTTGCAATAAATTTCATATAGTTAAACAAGTTTTATATTTTTATTTTTATATTCTTTTATCATATGAATGTATAACAAAGAATATTTTTTTAGTCTGAAATATCAAAAATTATTTTTGTAGTGTAAAAATCAAATATTATAGACTATTGGAAGATAGGATATTTTTCTTTACACAATAGTGGTCATCTACCAGGGTCCACACCTTACTCGGTGGTAAATATTATTAAACAATACATATATTAATTGATAGGATGAATGTTATATTTGTGTAATACAAGTGTTAATAAAACTTTCCCTTTAATTAAAGTGAAAAAGAAATAGGAAAATTCTTCCATCCAATATTGGATGATCCTACACCAATTACATTCATACACATACCCCATGTTTTAAACTTGCAAAAGTAACTATCACATTAATCTAATGACATGTGTTTTGTTTTAATAATCAATGGCGGTGATTTAAATATTGGACCATCCAATATTGGATGGAATTATTACCCAACCCAATATAAGCGATGAGACAACGTCAACCTAAGAGTTAAAAATAAAATATTGCGGTCCAAAACCTAAATGTACAATGAAACTCCGAGAAATGTCATATATCCAAAGCCTGGACGGAACCCGTTTGTAGAAGAGCTACCCTTCAAAGAACATTAAACCAAGATAAAAAATATGCGATTGAATGGAGAGGAAAAAACTAAAGAATGCGAATCATACTTAAATAGTAATAGTATTAAAATATTATAAGTTACTTTTCTTACTTCACCGTAAACATTTCAATATCGAACTCATATCAACTATACTAGGAAACATGTTTCTTTATGCTCAAACCTGTCTCCTGGGCCCAATGCATCACACACATTTGAATTTGGCTCATCCTCATACAGAACTAGAGTAGGAAGTAGTATAAATCTGTTAGGAACGAGTAATGATGTATATCGGTAAGACTTATTGATCTTGTATCATTTTCCATGGAAGATTTGAGGGCTTTGATACATCTTACTAAGACTTTTTAATTTCATAACATTGATCATAAATCCATTTTACTCAGAAAATGACAACATCGTTTAGTATATCCAAGAAGCCTTTGTCCAAATATAATTGGTTGATAAAATCCAATTATCCAAAAAAGCTTGTCTAGTGATGATATATCACATGCGGATTGTTGGGATACTCATGGATATGTTATGTTTTTTTTTTCAACTTGTGATTGTGAAATCCATGTATTTTTCATAATATAGGGATCTTTAGCAAAATTGCCTTAGAATTTATTGTTGGAACATTTGCATGTGGGGGTTAGGAGAAGTCACTAAGTGACTATTTTGTTTATCCCACATCGGTGGGTTATAAAACGAAAACCCCATTCCAATACTTTGTGGGTTCATAAGCTACCAAAGAACTAATACCCATGCACATGAAGAGATAGCGGGTAAGCGAACACGCGCGCACAACCACCACCCCCCGGCCCGAGCCCGTGTCCGGGTCCGGGTCCAGGTCCGGGGTCCGGGGCCATGGGTCTTGGGAAAAAAATAAAAATAAAAATAAATAATTTTTTATACCAGCATTTATTTATTTTTTCTGACTTTGTCAACGTGATTAATTCCCATATTCTCTCCCCACGTTTTAAACCTTTTACCCACGTTTTAGAAACAACCCTTGTGTAACTGGTGCAGATTTGTTGCCCATGATCTCAACTCGTAACAGGTGTGAATATCATGTGCAATGACTATTGCCGTAACAGCTCTTTCCCACCTATATATAGAGATGTTCTTCACTTAAAAAATTACACAACACATCTTACGAAATTCCTCTGCAGAAATATTATCCTTCTTCTTCCTTCCTACTTTTCTTGAGCGAAACCTTTATACATATTCCAAACCATCCCTTGTGAGTGCACACGAGAGTTAGTTAGTAGTGTTCGAACCTTGGGCAACGTTCGGAAAGACAGTATAGCATCTCGGCTATCCCGGAATTCGTTCTTAAGGCAGTGACTCCTCCACGACACTACAGTCCGTTCATCCTCTCTAGTTTTCGGGTTTGTAATTTTTCTCATCTTTTAAATTTTCTGTCATTACTATTTCTTGTCATACTCATCAGTTAAAGCTTATTTTCGCATTTAGTTTTTTAAAATTACCATTACAGTTCTGATTTTTTTACGAACAATTTAAGAACGAATTTTTATATCTAAACTGTAATGGCCTCCCCTCCGACTTTAGCTTCATCTTTGAAAACTTTACCTGACATGTCGAAACTTGAACCTTTAGATGGTTCTAATTTTAAACGTTGGTCCCAAAAACTTCTTATTTTCTTTGAATAACTAGAGGTCGATTTTGTACTACTTGAAAACACTCCTGTTTAAACTGGTAATACGGATAATACAATATCCGCTAGACTTTCAAAATACAAAAAAGAAAATAAACTTACTAGGGGTCATCTTTTAAACCACATGTCCAACCCTCTTTTTGATTTATTCGTAAACGAAAAATCTGCAAAAAATATTTGGGACCGTTTACACACTAAATACGGATGTGAAGACTCCGGTAAGAAAAAATATGTGGTCGGAAACTAGCTTAAGTTTACAGTCACCGATCAAAAACCAATCATGGAACAAGTTCATGTGTACGAAAATCTTTGTGCCGAGATTGTATCCGAATGTACGAAATTATGTGAAATCTTACAAGCTAATGTGTTTCTTGAGAAATTCCCACCATCCTGGATTGACTACCGCAACCACCTCAAACATAAGAAGAAATACATGTCTATCCAAGAGCTAATCAGCCGCATGAGAACAAGAGAGGCAAATCGCTTGAAAGATAAGTCTGAAATTCCACCTCATTATTCTTCAAAGGCAAACTTGGTCGAGACTTCTGGGTATGGTAACAAAAACGGTTTCAAGGGTAAAGGGAAATCTCATGGTCAGAATAAGAACAACAAATCAAAAGGTAACTTCAACAAATCTGGAGGTAACAACTTCAAACCATCTGGTAATATTCAGAAAACCAAGGCAACCTGCTACTGTTTTAGGAAAGAGGGACACAAGGTGTACCAATGCAAGGATAGGTTCAACCCAAATAATCCACCGAGCGCCAAGTTGACTGAAACTGAAGAGGCAATTTCCGCGGTAAAGGCCGAACTAATTTGGTAGAGAACAAGGCCTAATGTATTCTCGATACTGGAGCTTCAAGACACTTCTACGCCAACAAAGAGTTATTCCAAGGGTTTGAAGATGTGGCTAACGGGGAATGCGCATACATGGGAAACTCTACAACTGCTGGCGTCCTTGGCAAAGGAAAGGTGTGTCTTAAACTTACCTCTAGCAAGACCTTAGCCCTTAATGATGTTTTGTATGTCCCCATGCTCCGTAGAAATTTAGTCTATGTGTCTCTTCTAAACAAATCTGGACTTAAACTTGTTTTTTAGGGTGGGAAAATTATTATCTCTAAAAATGGTGACTTTGTAGGAAAAGGTTACCTTAATGGTGGACTATTTGTACTTAATGTTTTTTCTGCTTTGAATGAGAATGGATCTACTTCTGCTTATATTGTTGAATCTCTTGATATGTGGCATGCTAGATTAGGACACTTAAATGTTTCCTCTATTAAAAGACTTAAAACTCATGGACTAATCCCTGGAAACCATAATGATAATTTAGTTAAGTGTCAAATATGTGTAGAGGCTAAGCATGCGAAAAAGCCCTTTAAAACGTAACACTAGAGAAACTCAACTCTTAGAACTAGTGTATTGATGTCTCCCTAAATGTTCTAATTTTATGCCCTTGGGAGACATCATTTTTGGTGTTTATTCGTTTATTTTGATAGACTTTTGGACTAAATATGCAATAATCCGTATTTCCTCTTTTATTTCTAGCATTTTTAATTTATTAAGCTTTTGCGCGTAATATTGGGTATTTTAGTGGAAGGTTTGTAGGTTTTGAATATTAGCTAGAAGAGGAATCCGAGAATAAAGTCAAAGATCGTGATATGGAATCAAAGCATGAAGACAAATCCCGAAAGAATTGATATTTTAAAGCTACAAATCTGGAAAGTTTCCAAAGATTGCTGATTTCGAGCCACCTAAGAGTAGATTTAGCCGCTGACTTTTGAAGAGAAAACGTGCCCCATTGAGTTACGGAACTTTAGCAGCTGGAATGAGGTCAATCCGAGTTGAAACGAGTCGGTTAGAGCTGTTTCAGTGGAGGTGGGGCAGCAGTTACGGGATTTTGGGCTAAGATAATGGACCTAGGCCTTTATTATTTCATCTAACTTTAGCCTAAGGTCCAAGTCCGAATTTCTAAGTATAAATAAGGGTTTTGACTTCTATTTTTCATACAATTCACTTTTTACAAAAGAAAATATCAGAGAGAAGTCAAGGTAAGGAAGTAGGAAAGCTAGAGAGCTGGAGACAGTCTATATCTCCACTTTACAGCTAATCTAATTCCGCGATTATGTTTTTCTTTTATTTCTTTCTGTAAAACAATATGAACAATTTTATTTATTTTAATTTAGTTTTCCGCATTAGCATGAGCTAATTTAATTAAGTGCTTGAGAACGCATAATGGGTTAATCCCAATTTGATTTCGTTTTATACATTTGAATTTGGGATAATTATTATTTAAATCAAATTGGGTAATTTATATTTTTCTTTAATTTGTGTTTATTTACTATTATTGACCTGATCAATTGATAATAGTACTTAGTATCTAGGTTATTCCAATTAGTGGCAATTGGATCACCTTGACGAGGGGTCTGGGTACAGAACTAGTTAATGAATGTAGGATAGAAGTTATTTGACTCCGACGAGCGTAATTAATCTTATGGCCAATTGGGTAGAATAAACTTAATCACTTGAGAGTGGACTATAATCACCCTGGCGGGGTTTGTAGCACTTGAAAGTTTCTCCTTAGTCCACCCTGACGGGGGTAAGGAGAATTCTGAATCCCGACCAATATAAATTTACCAATTTGTCCCTTAAACAATGTATGAAATGAATGATAATTAGGTGAAACCCTAGCGTCTCTCAAATACTGCCTTCTCATCTTGCGTAAACACTTTATTTTCTTGCGTCTAGTTATTTACTTGCATTAATTTAGTATTTTAATTCATTGTCTTAGCATTAGAAAACCAAACAAACAAATCTTAAAATCATTTACTTGTTTTCACGTGCAATTAATCACTATCTAATAAGCATTAGAGTCAACCATTCCGTCCCTGAGAACGAATCTGTTTTATCACTTATATTACTTGGGACAACCGTACACTTGCGGTTGTGATTCTCTTTCCTTATTGCATTTATTTTAGAACACACAAAGGACCACCAAGTTTTTGGCGCCGCTGCCGGGGACAGTACTGTGTGACCCCGGTGTTTATCCTTTAGTGTTAGTTGCATTTTTATTTTTCAGTTTTACACTTTGTTTGTTCATCTTTTTCAGGTTTTTAGGTTTGGCGTATGCGAAGGAGACTCTTTAAGGATCTTGAGACATTACCTCCGATCCTTGATAATCCTGAATCATTAGTCAGACTTGCTAACAAGAGAAAGAAAGAACAAGAAGCACAAGAAGTAGAAAGACTAGCGAACGAAATGGATAATCTTAACATCCAAAATAATAATGGACAAGGAGTTCAGCTAGACGCGAATGGCCAGCCAATAGCGCCTCCAGTTCTTAACCCTCCAACTCCACCAGTTGTCCCTAATCCTCCAGTTCAAATCGAAGTAGCCGAACCATGGCTCCTTACCGGTCCAACACAAGAACCATTCCTTGCTCCTCCTCTTGGGATTGGCTCAGCTAATATCAATGTTCCGAGATTCCGTCCAGATTCGGGTATGTTAGCTCAGTTTCAGAATTTCGGAAATTTTCGTGGCAAGCCCGGAGAAGATCCAATTCGCGTAGTATAAAAATTTATGCAAATCTGCGATTCGTACATCACTCAAGGAGTAACAAAAGAGAAAATGTATTTTGCTACATTCATATTTTTCTTGATAGATAGAGAAAGTGATTGGCACGATTCACAAGAGCCGGGAAATATTACTAATTGGGAACAGTTACAGGCTGCGTTTTTCGATAGGAATTATCCGTCCAATATGAGGTTAGATTCTCAACTCGAGTTAACACATTTCCGACAAGATTATGATGAAGCATAGGGTGGAAGTTGGTCAAGATTTCAGAATTGCTTACGAAGAGTCCCCAATCATGGCCTTTCAAATCAACAACAATTAAAAAAATTCTATAACGGTCTTGATGGTGGATCATGAAAAGATTTGGATTTATTATGTGGTGGTGTGTTTTTACGAGTTCAACCTGTTCACGCACGAATTATTTTGGATAGGACGGTCGACAATGAAGTGGGGTGGAATATTGTGAGAACACCAGTTAAAGGGGGAGTTAATAATGTCAACATCGAAGAGAAGTTTACCTCCTTAGAGAACAAAATACAAAACCCCTTAGAACAACAATTGAAGCAACTTACATTAGCCGTGAAAGAAGGTTTTTCGAATAAGAGGGTTGAAGTGAACGCTGCACAAGAGATGTACGGATGTGAGTATTGTGGTGTGAATGATCATTCATGGAAGAATTGTCAGAATAATCAAGAGTCCGTGATGTTTGTATACAAAAGAGGAAATTTTAATTCAAATGGTAATGGATATCAGCCTAACAGAAACCATCCTGGGTTTCAGTATTCAAATCCTAATGGGGCAGCTAATCCGACATACGCATATCAGCCGCGTCCCCAAGGTAGCAACTATAATACAAGACCTCAGAATAATTATCAAGGGGGACAGAATCAAGGAAACTATGTTCAGAGACAACCTCATCAAGAAAATTATAACGAAACCATGAACCAAAAAGCCTTACTTGCTCAACCACAAGAAGGTGCGAACAACCTTCAGAAACCGTAGAAAGTTTGATTGCACTTCTCGCACAATAAGCCCAAAGACAACAAGCTTCTGAAGCACACATCAAGAATTTAGAGGATCAAATTGCACAAATGACAAAACGCTTGAATCAGCGTCCACAAGGGCAACTCCCTAGTGACACAGAAAATCCTATACAGAAAGAAGATTGCAATGCTGTGACTCTCAGAAGTGGTAAGAACCTTCCTCCACCTTCTTTTCCTGTTATGAAAGTGAAAGAAGTTATTAGAAAAGAAAAGGATGTGGTAGAAAAGAGTAAAGATGATGAAGTTGAGGAAGTGGA
This sequence comes from Nemophila menziesii, assembly GCA_029959085.1. Lineage (NCBI taxonomy): Eukaryota > Viridiplantae > Streptophyta > Magnoliopsida > Boraginales > Hydrophyllaceae > Nemophila > Nemophila menziesii. The sequence goes on from JARWIR010000002.1 coordinate 81,118,673, forward strand.
TATGCCTGTTGAAATTCAGAAAAAGAAAGATGATGTTGTAAGTCGCCCTCCTCCACCATTTCCCTCTAGAGTTCAAAAGAAAGGTGATTTAGCCGTGTATCAGAAGTTCTTTAATAGAGTGAGAGGCTTGAGTATTAATATTCCGTTATTAGAAGCTATCTGAGATATTCCTAAGTATACGAAGTTTTTGAAAAGAGCTCTAACTAATAAAAGGCCGTATTGCGATAATGAGATGATTGGTTTACCGGAAGAATGTAGTGCTATTTGTCAGAGTAAGCTACCTCCGAAGCTACTTGATCCTGGGAGTTTCACAATTCCTATTTCAATTGGAGAAGAATGGAAAGGTAAAGCACTTTTGATTTGGGTGAAAGCATTAATCTTATGCCCAAATCAATCTTTGATAAATTAAAAATTGGAGTAGCAAGACCCACCTCTATGGTCTTGCAAATGGAGGATCGATCCCTTGCACATCCTGAAGGTCGAATCGAAGATGTCCTCGTCAAGGCAGATACTTTAATATTTCCCGTTGATTTTGTTATTATTGAATTCGACGCGGATAGGAATGTCCCCATTATCTTAGGAAGACCATTCCTAGCCACGGGGCGTACTTTGATCGATGTAGAGAACGGTGAATTAACGATGCAAATCCAAGACGAGGTAGTGAAGTTCAATGTATTCCGCGCTATGAAGTTTCCAGATTCTCAAGAGGATTGTTTCCGAATGGATGTAATTGAGCATGCCACGCAAGAGGTATATAATGAATTTACTTACGCTGATGTTTTGCAGGCAGCTTTGACATTAGATCTACCTGAATTGATGGAAGAGCTTGCCGAAACAGTGTCCACTCTTAACTCTGAGAATCCAAAGTATAGGCGTTTAGCCTATGAGCCTGTGAGAGAACCGGGGGAGATTGTAACTAAAAAGAAACCTTCAATCGAATCTCCTCCGCAATTGGAAGAAAATCCTTTGCCATCACACTTGAGGTATGCGTATTTAGGTACTAATGAAACTCTACCTGGTATTTTTCAGCAAATTTAACAGGTTCTCAAGAAGATAAACAGTTGCGTGTGTTAAGAGCTAACAAGGAGGCGATAGGATGGGCTATTGCCGACATCAAAGGCATTAGCCCCTTCTATTGTCAACACAAAATCATTCTTGAAGATGATAACGCACGCTCAGTTGAAGGTCAAAGGAGATTAATGCCAGCCATGAAGGAAGTTGTAAATAAAGAGGTGATTAAGCAGTTAGATGCAGGGATTATTTATCCCATTTCGAGTAGTGAATGTGTGAGTCCGGTTAAGTGTGTACCAAAGAAAGGAGGAATCACAACAATCTTCAATGATCAAAATGAAGATATTCCTTCAAGAACGGTAGTTGGTTGGAGAGTTTGTATGGATTATCGTAAACTGAACAAGGCCACCAGAAAGGATCACTTTCCGCTTCACTTCATCGATCAAATGTTAGACAAATTAGCTGGTAGAGAGTATTACTGCTTTTTAGATGGGTATTCCGGATATAATCAAATCTACATGGCACCTGAAGATCAACACAAAACAACCTTTACATGCCCCTTTGGTACTTTTGCATACCGCAGAATGCCATATGGGTTGTGTAACGCACCTGCTACGTTTCAAAGATGTATGATGGAAATCTTCTGGGATATGATCGATAACTTCCTTGAGGTATTTATGGAAGATTTCTCTGTATTCGGTGATGATTTCGATAAGTGTTTAGAGAATTTGGAGAAAGTTTGGATTAGATGCAAGGAAAGTGATTTGGTTTTAAATTGGGAGAAGTGTCGTTTTATGGTTCGAGAAGGTATCGTACTGGGTCACAAGGTTTCGAGTTTTGGTTTAGAGGTTGATCGCGCAAAGATAGAGGTAATCAAAACTCTTCCACCTCCGGTTTCTGTTAAAGGGTGAGAAGTTTTCTTGGCCATGCTGGCTTTTATAGGAGGTTCATTAAAGACTTTTCTAAGATTGCTAAATCACTGTGTAATTTACTTGAGAAGGACACCAAAAATCTTTTCAATGAATATTGCATGGTGGCCTTCAAAGCAATCAAGGAAAAACTCATTACCGCTCCTATTGTTTTGCCACCGGATTGGAATTTACCGTTTGAGGTTATGTGTGATGCTAGTGATTTAGCTATGGGTGCCGTTTTAGGCCAAATAAAAGATAAGATATTCCATTCGATATACTATGCAAGCAAGACTTTCAATGGTACTCAAATTAATTATACAGTTACAGAGAAATAATTGCTTGTTGTTGTTTATTCATTCGATAAGTTTCGTTCCTATCATCTTGGAGCGAAAGTTGTCGTTTATACAGATCATTCTTCTATTAGTTATCTTATGGAAAAGAAAGATGCTAAACCACGGTTGATAAGATGGGTTTTATGCTTCAAGAATTCGATTTAGAGATAAAAGATAGAAAGGGTTGTGAGAATCAAGTTGCAGATCATCTTTCTTGTCTTGAAGGATCAGAATCAAATGGTGGACCTGAAGTAGTTAGAGAAGAACTTCCTGATGAGATTTTGTTCTCGATTCACCTAGAGAATACTCCTTGGTATGCCGATATTACAAATTTTATTGTAAGTGGTTCTTTCCTTGAAGGTTCAACTTATCAAGAAAGAAAGAGATTAACTCACCGTGCTAGACAATTCTTTTGGGGGGATCCTTTTCTCTATAAAGTATGTGCTGATCAAATGGTGAGAATATGTATACCAAAGGAATAAACTGAAGCAATTGTAGCTGGGTGTCAAGATTCACCTTATGGTGGACATTTTAAAGGAGATCGAACTGCTGCCAAGGTATTACAATCAGGTCTTTACTGGCCTTCTATTATGAAAGATTGTCATGAATATGTTAAGAGATGTGAAAGGTGTCAATTTACGGGAAATATATCCAAGAGGGATGAGATGCCATGTAATAATGTTCTTGAGGTAGAAATATTCGATGTATGGGGTATAGATTTTATGGGTTTGTTTGTTTCTTCTAATGGCAACCTCTACGTATTATTAGCTATTGATTACATGTCTAAGTGGGTAGAGGTTGTTGCCCTACCAACAAATGATTCACGAGTAGTAATTAAGTTTCTGAAATCAAACATCTTCACTAGGCATGGTACACCAAGAGTAATTATTAGCGATGGAGGTTCTCATTTCGTGAATAAGTATTTGAAGACAGTTCTAGAGAAGTATGGGGGTAAGACATCGTGTATCTACCGCTTATCATCCACAAGCCAATGGTCAAGCTGAAGTCTCAAATCGTGAGGTAAAATCTATTTTAGAGAAGACTGTTGGTCCTACAAGAAAAGATTGGTTAATGAAGTTAGACGATGCATTATGGGCTTATCGTATTGCGTTCAAAACTCCATTTGGTGCATCCCCGTATCGAATGGTTAATGGTAAGGCATGTCACTTACCCCTTGAACTTGAAATGGGTGCATATTGGGCTATTGTGCAGTTAAAATTAGATCTGAATTTAGCCGGTCAGAATCGAATGATGAAACTTAATGAACTGGGTGAATTCCGGTTACATGCTTATGGAAATGCTAAACTTTACAAATAAAATACTAAGAGGTGGCATGATAATCGGATTCGTGAGAAGAACTTTGTGGTGGGACAGAAAGTATTGAAGTATAACTCAAAGTTCAACAATTATCCGGGTAAATTAAGATCGAAGTGGTCAGGTCCTTATATTGTGACCAAAGTTACACCTCATGGGGCGATAGAAATAGAACATCCACTTGAGAACCGTACATTCATGGTGAACGGTCATCGTTTAAAAATATACCATGGAGGTGAAGACACCAACCGCTCAGAAGATCAACATCCCGGAGAGATCATGTATCTCATCGAGGCTCCTTAGAAGCGTGAGGTAACCCGTCGAGCTTAACAACGTTAAACAAAATCCAATTTCTTGTATATTAGTTTAAGTAATTTGATTTTCGTAGTGTATAATAGATAAATTTTGTTAATTTAGTGTGTATTATTAAGAAATGAGGAAGGGTAGTTGTTTTTGATGATTTCAGGGGTAAAAGAGTCATGAGTTTGGGGTCGACCCGACGAGTAAACGAATTTTTTTTGGAAATCACAGCAGGTTGTACCGGCATGCCGGCCAGATGACCGACTAGCCGGCCAAACAAGCTGAAGACCCCCAAACTCTTTGACCACTGCGTCAGCTTTGACGCAACGACATGGCGTCCACGTTCGCGCCATCGAGGAACCGCCGGCATGCCGGTCAACCACCGGCTAGCCGGCCAGCGAAGGAAAAGTTTCTGACCATTGCGTCAGCTTTGACGCAATGACGCTGCGTCTGAGAAAGCGCCAGCGACACGCGACCGGCATGCCGGTCAGATGACCAGCTAGCCAGTCAACGACAAAGGAACTCTCTGACCACTGCGTCAACATTGACGCAAGGTGGCTTGCGTCTGAGTTAAAATAAAATCGAATTTGGAAATTATTTTTTCGCCGCCATCGCGACCGACATGTCGATCAGCCGCTGGCTAGCCGGCGCGCTGTTGCGAGAGGCGGTTTTCATTACTTTTAACCTATTTTTTTGCCTTCTTTTCCAAGCTAGCCTCCTAGTACGAATCCTAGCCTCCACCTACTCCGAAAATCATCAAATATCAGCTATAAAATCATCAAACCAAGCCCTCTTTCATCACAAAAACACACAATCAACTCATATCCTCTCCAAAACATCATCAAATTCCCACTTTTCTCCAAAACTTTCTTCTTCCTAACCTTCAAATTATTCCCAATTCCTCCACAATTCCTCTCAATTAACCTTTACCCATCTCATATTCCACCATATTCTTCAAGTTTTAAGCCTCAAAACAGCAAAGTTTTAAGCTTTTGTCTAGCTTTATCACTATTTGAAGTTTTGAGTTTGGGGTGAAAAGAGATGACTAACAGAACCGATTCCATGTGTAACTATTAAAGAAACTTACCAAGAAACAGGAAAAATGTTGGTGCTAGCCCAGAACAAGCAATTGAGATTCCGGATTCGCGTTCCAAAAAGACTGAACAAATCCAAAGTGCTCCGAAAAGGAAAGAAAATCCAAGCAAGGCTAACCCGAAAAAGAGTAGATTAATTGATGAAACTGAGGAAGAAAGTGAACAAGAGATTGAGGAAGAAACTGAACAAGAAGTTCCTGAAGAACCCGTTCCATAACAGAAACCTCCGCGTAGAAAGGCATTAGCTCAAAAGCCAAAGAGAGTTTTCGTTCCTTGGGATGATCAGGTTCGTGATAGAATTAATTTTTTGAAGTTTGGTGAGGAGATGAATCTTCCCAAGGGTATTATGAATAGTGCTTTTAAAGATTATGGTATTACTTGTGACAAGTTGGGTTGGAAAAAATTGAGAGAAAGGAAGCTTGAGTATATTCCTACCTTGGTGCGAGATTTTTATGAAGGTATAGCCTTTTCAAAAGAAGCAGTCGTGGTTTGCAAAAAGGTAGTTCCTTTCTCCGTTGAGCTTATTCGAAAATCATTGAAATTACCCAACTTTACTGGACTATGCCCTTTCCAAGACTCCCTTAATGATCCTTCTTTCGATTATGAATCCCTTTGGGGGAAAGTACTTATTAATGGGGCTCTCCCAATTCCCGAAGGAGAGAGGTATCCTGGACAAATGTATAGCAGTAATTTGTTACCTTGTGCTAAGGTGTGGCCCCGGTTTATAATTCCAACATTCTTCAGAATCAAACACATCTCGGAAGTAAAGAAGGAGCATCTTATATTTATCAAGTGTATTATTGACGAGAAACCAATGGATGTTGCTCGTGTAATTTATGATACCATCATAGAGTTCGCAAGAGTTCCGACTTTGCAACAAAATCTCAAGTTTCCTTGTACCATCACTACTTTGTGTCTAGACGCAAAAGTCCCGTGTAGGAACGCAGAGATTGACCGTGTGGTAGTTTGAGAGAACATGGTCTTAACTTCAATCCAGAATGCTAATGATGAGGTAATAAAAGCGGTAAAAACTCCTAGAGCTCCTCCAAATAAAAAGATGCATACCGATCACGAGTTGGAAGCGAAAGTTAAGGTGTTGGAAGAGAACCAAGTGAAGATGATTGCTACTTTAGGAAACGTTACAAAAGATTTGGAACTTATCCGAAACATGCTAATGGGGGTGAGCCCCATTCAACACGCCACCTATGTTCTACTTACAAAGGATAAAGTTCATGGACGCAACACCGATGACCAGCCACGCGCTGGTTGAGATACGTTTTCTATCCCTTCCGCGTTTTAGTTTAGTTTAGTTTATTTTATTGCGTTGATCTTTTTCGAGTCGTGGGGACACGACTCATTTTTAAGTTTGGGGTGGGGTTCGTTGCCTCATCCCAGTTTTATGTGTTATGTGTTTTTATTTGATTTCAATAAAATAATTTCGGAGTTTCGTTAGACTGTAGAAGATTTTAAATGCTCCTTTAAGCATACTTTTAGTAAATCTATGATAGTAAATAGTGGACTTTAGGGAATAATATAAAACGCACTTAGAATTGCATGCGAACAAAGGTAATTGATAGTAAAAATTAATGAACAATGCAAACGAAGTAAGCTTGTACTTAAGGAATATGTTTGGTGTGTAGAACGTGAAATCCTAATTAGTAGAGAACCCACTTAGATATGAACTAAAGACGAGCTATGTACTTAGGAAAATGATAGGGGCAGTTCTTTGTTAGCCATTTGTAGCCTTTTAGCTTGCTATCCCTTATATAATAATTTTATCCGTCTTAGCCCAATTTTGAGCCTTAAGCCTTTCGTTTGTAGCCACGATATAAGCCCATTATCCTTTAGATTATTAGGCATGACCAAATGACCCGCACTTGAATCAAAATCCTGAGACCTGTCTCGAGCTTGAGTTTGGGGTGGAGGGTCCACATTTGGGAAGTTACATTGGGAGGGGATTATATGTGTTTGTACTGAGGCACACAAATTAAAAAGATGATATTATTATTTGTAACCCTTTGCCGGGATTTGAAAGTAAAAAAAATTAATAAGAGACATGACCTTTCACATCAAAACGAGGGTCATGGGTATCTTGTACAAAAAAAAGAGAAGAAAGGAAATGAAAAAGAAAATAAAAAGAAAGAATAAAATAAACTGGCAAAGTGGAATATTTTTGGAAATCATCTTAGTATATATTGGGTTGAAATTGGGGACGCAACATTAGCACGTCAAATGGGTTGAGTGAGAACATTATATGAGTGTAAACTCAAACTCGTGTGGTAAGTGAGGAGAGAGCCAAAAGCTCACTTCAAATTTACCAAATATACATACCACACCATCCCTAAGCCTACGCTAAAACCGTAAAGTCCTCGTGATTCCTAAGCGCATAGTCAATTTATGATTCTGTTAATAGGGAATATACTAAGTGGAGCGTTCAAAGCAAGTTAGGATTGAGGAACACCCTATAGTCTTCATACAGAGATAAGTACAAGTGTAACCTTCAAGCATTGCTACTTTAATTTTATGATTGAGATTATTTGTGTTCGATTTTGCATGATAGGTGTATGTGTATACTAGTTCCTAGAGTTTTACTATATGAGATTTATTTTAAGAATTGCTTTAGGTTTATTTTCTAGCTTCTACCTTCTCTTGCAATTACTTTCTTACCCCTTTGTTTTAATTTTGCTTTGTCGGGACGACAAAGGTTTGAGTTGGGGGTCTTGATGTCTCCCTAGATGTTCTAATTTTATGCCCTTGGGAGACATCATTTTTTGTGTTTATTCGTTTATTTTGATAGAATTTTGGACTAAATATGCAATAATCCGAATTTTCTCTTTTATTTCTAGCATTTTTAATTTATAAAGCTTTTGCGCATAATATTGGGTATCTTAGTGGACAGTTTGTAGGTTTTGAAAATTAGCTAGAAAAGGAATCCAAGAATAAAGTCAAAGATCGTGATATGGAGTCAAAGCATGAAGACAAATCCCGAAATAATTGATATTTTAAAGCTACAAATATGGAAAGTTTCCAAAGATTGCTGATTTCAACCCACCTAAGAGTAGATTTAACCGCTGACTTGTGAAGAGAAAACGTGCCCCATTGAGTTACGGAATTTTAGCAACTAGAATGAGGTCAATCCGAGTTGAAACGAGTCGGTTAGAGCGGTTTTAGTGGAGGTGGTGCATCAGTTATGGATTTTGGGCTAAGATAATGGACCTGGGCCTTTATTATTTCATTTAACTTTAGCCTAAGTTCCAAGTCCGAATTTCTAATTATAAATAAGGGTTTTGACTTCTACTTTTCATACAATTCACTTTTTACAAAAGAAAACATCAGAGAGAAGTCAAGGCAAGGAAGCAGGAATTTTATTTCGCGATTAGGTTTTTCTTTTATTTATTTCTGTAAAACAATATGAACAATTTTATTTCTTTTAATTTAGTTTTCCGCATTAGCATGAACTAAAAAAATTAAGTGCTTGAGAACGCATAATGGGCTAATCCCAATTTGATTTCGTTTTATACATTTGAATTTGGGATAATTATTATTTAAATCAAATTGGGTAATTTATATTTTTCTTTAATTTGTGTTTATTTACTATTATTCACCTGATCAATTGATAATAGGACTTAGTATCTAGGCTATTCCAATTAGTGGCAATTGGATCACCTTGATGGGGGGTCTGGGTACAGAACTAGTTAATGAATGTAGGATAGAAGTTATTTGACTCCGACGAGCGTAATTAATCTTATGGCCAATTGGGTAGAATAAACTTAATCACTTGAGAGTGGACTATAATCACCCTGACGGGGTTTGTAGCACTTGAAAGTTTCTCCTTAGTCCACCTTGACGGGGGTAAGGAGAATTCCGAATCCCGATCAATATAAATTTACCAATTTGTCCCTTAAACAATGTATGAAATGAATGGTAATTAGGTGAAACCCGAGCGTCTCTCAAGTACTTCCTTCTCATCTTGCGTACACACTTTATTTTCTAGCGTGTAGTTATTTACTTGCATTAATTTAGTATTTTAATTCATTGTCTTAGCATTAGAAAACCAAATGAACAAATCTTAAAATCATTTACTTGTTTTCACGTGCAATTAATCACTATCTGATAAGCATTAGAGTCAATCATTCCGTCCCTGAGAACGAATCCGTTTTATCACTTATATTTGGGACAACCGTACACTTGTGGTTGTGGTTCTCTTTCCTTATTGCATTTATTTTAGAACACACAAAGGACCACCATGCATTCTGACTTAGCTGACTTTAAAACTACCGCTAGTAGAGGAGGAAAACTTTATTATATGACCTTTGTTGATGACTACTCTAGGTTCACCAAAGTATACCTTTTAAAGTATAAAGATGAAGTAGAATCCACCTTTTTAAAATATAAGGCTGAGGTTGAAAACCAACTAGATAGAAAGATTAAAAGGTTTAGGTCCGATAGGGACGGTGAATATAGTTCAAACACACTTAAAGAATTTTGTGAAAGTAATGGAATAATTCATGAACTTAGTGCCCCTTATACACCCCAAAAAAATGGCATAGCCGAATGGAAAAATAGATCCCGTAAAGAAATAATGAATTTCATGTTAATTAGTTTAGGACTACCATCCAACATGTGGGGGGAAGCTGTCTTATCTGCTTGTTCTGTGTTAAACCGAGTACCCATAAACGTATAGATAAGACCCCTTACGAGCTGTGGAAAGGATACCCACCCAACCTGAAATTTTTAAGAGTGTGGGGGTGTTTGGCTAAGGTAGCTTTACCCGACTTTAAGAGAGTCAACATTGGACCCAAAAGCATAGATTCTTTCTTTATAGGATATGCTTAAAATAGTGCAGCTTATAGGTTTTTGTCCTTAGTTGATAACACTATTAGTGAATCTAGAGACGCTGAATTCTTTGAACATATATTTCCCTTGAAAAAGGATATTGTTCATCATGCTTCCTCTTCTACCAGTAATGACTCGCCAGTCAATACTGTTATACCTGTTAGTGATAATCTATCTGCTTCTCTCCCCTCTTCGAGTTCAGGAACACACCCTGATAACGAAATTCAGAGATGTAAAAGGCGTAGGACTGAGTCTAGCTTTGGACCATACTTTATCACTGCCTTCTTGACTGAGGATTTTCATATGGATGTGCTATGTGAAGAACTAGTTTCGTGTTTCTTTCTTAAGGAAGATACTAAGACCTTTTCCGAAGCTATGAGATCTATTGATGCCAGCTTCTGGAAAGAGGCGGTAAGCAACGAAATAGATTCTATTATATCAAACCACACTTGGGACTTAACTGATTTACCCAAGGGGTGTAAGCCAATTAGTAGTAAATGGATCTTTAAGAGAAAATTAAGACCAGATGGTTCCATAGATAAATTTAAGGCTAGACTTGTAATTCCAGGCTTTACTCAAAAGAAAGGCTTGGACTACTTTGACACCTATTCCCCAGTGACCAAAATAGCCACTATTAGAACTCTCATAGCCTTAGCTTCTATTCATAAACTCACTATACATCAGATGGATGTTAAGACCGCGATTCTGAATGGAGAGTTAGATGAAGAGATATATATGGTACAACCCGAAGGGTTTGTGGAATCTGGTCAAGAAAACAAAGTATGCAAGCTTAAGAAATCTCTATATGGTTTGAAACAAGCACCCAAACAATGGTACGAAAAATTAGATAGTACTTTAGCTAACGATGACTTTATAGTCAACACTTCTGATTCATGTGTTTACATGAAGGTGTTAGGATCTGAATGTGTGATTATATGTCTATATGTAGATGACATGCTGATCTTTGGCACAAACCTTAAAGTCATTAATGAGACTAAGGACTTCTTATCATCTAAGTTTGAGATGAAAGACATGGGTGAAGCTGATGTTATCTTAGGGGTTAAGATCTTAAGAAATGAAAATGGTATATCCCTTAATGAATCCCACTATGTAGAGAAGTTGTTGAAGAGATTCAACTCCTTTGATGTCACACCTGCTAGAACTCCTTATGACTCTAGTATTCATTGACTAAGAACAAGGGAAGTGCAATATCTCAAACCAAATACACTAAGGTAATAGGAAGTGTGATGTTCTTAATGAACTACACTTGACCTGATATCGCCTATGCCGTAAGTACACTTAGTCGCTATACCCTTAACCCTAGTAGTGAACATTGGGTTGCAGTTCAAAGATTACTGAAATATCGTAGAGGTACAATGGATATTGGCATACACTATAGTAGATTCCCTGTTGTCTTGGAAGGCTACTATGATGCGAATTAGATAATGATGAAGTGAGCTTCACTAGTGGTTATGTATTTTCTTTGGGTGGAGGAGCTATATCCTGGAAGTCGTCTAAACAAACTTGTATAGCACGGTCAACCATGGTATCTGAGTTCATAGCACTAGAGTTAGCAGGACAAGAAGCTGAATGGTTGAGGAGTCTCCTAGCAGATGTACCATTATGGGAAGATAAAGTTGTACCTGTCTCTCTTCATTGTGACTCGCAAGCGGCTATCATCGTTGCTCACAACAGCTCCTATAATGGAAAACGGAGACATATTTGAATCAGACACGTCTCAATAAAACAGTTACTAAAAAATAGTGTGATAGCATTGGACTTTGTCAAATCCGAGAAAAATTTGGCTGATCCATTCACTAAAGGACTAACCAGGAGAGTAGTTCTGGAGATGTCGAGGGGGATGGGGCTCAAGCCCATTCATGGGGGTCATATGGATGACATGTGATGCACTAGTTACCCATCCCTATGGCATACAATAGTGCAAATGAGGTTGAGTTTCGACTCTTAATGATTCATAGCCCTTTGTGGTGGTCCTATTGAGACAGACTTGATGAATTCACCGATGATTATTTCGAGGTTGAGTTTCGACTATTAGTGATTCATAGCCCTTTGTGGTGGTCCTATTGAGATGGACTTGATGAATTCACCGATGATTATTTTGAGGTTGAGTTTCGACTCTTAATGATGTTCATAGCCCTTTGTGGTGGTCCTGTTGAGAAGGACTTGATGAACTCACCGGCGTATGATGAGGATGAGCTTTAAGTCTCTTAATGACTTCAAGACCCTTGAGGGGTAGTCTATGATGTATAGACATTCTTGAAATCACCTACGTGAGTGTGAAAGTGGGGGCCGCTTTCTATAAAAGAATTGAGAAATATTTTTAGAGCACTCATGAGAACCAAGGTATGCACATGGCCTAAAAGGCGCTTGTGATTACATGCAGAATCTGTATTATCCTAACGGGTTTAAGTATGTGTTGTGAGGGTCTCAACTAAAGAACGTCAAGTTCAAGAGTACTTTCACTTGACTGGACTTGGTTGTTACCTCACTTCACTACTTGTCAATTCAAATTGCAAGATATTTAAGTACAGTTCACCCAGCTTTCGCTCAAAACCTTTATTTTTTTCAAACTTTTTGTTGGCATTCAAATATGTGGGGGATTGTTGGAACATTTGCATGTGGGGGTTAGGAGAAGTCACTAAGTGACTATTTTTTTATCCCACATCGGTAGGTTATAAAACAAAAACCCCACTCAAATACTTTGTGGGGTCATAAGCTACCAAAGAACTAATACACATGCACATGAAGAGATAGAGGGTAAGTCCACACGCGCGCACCACCACCACCACCCACCCGGCCCGAGCCCGGGTCCGGGTCCGGAGTTCTGGGTCCTGGGTCATAGGTCTTGGGTCTCGGGAAAAAAAAAACAATTTTCTATACCAGCATTTATTTATTTTTTCTGACTTTGTCAACTTGCTTATTCTCTCCCCACGTTTTAAACCTTTTACCCACGTTTTAGAAACAGCCCTTGTGTAACTGGTGCAGATTTGTTTCCCATGATCTCAGCTCGTAACATGTGCGAATATCATGTGCAATGACTATTGCCGTAACAACTCTTTCCCACCTATATATAGAGTTGTTCTTCACTTCAGAAATTACACAACACATCTTACGAAATTCCTCTACAGAAATATTATCCTTCTTCTTCCTTCCTATTGTTTTTGAGCAAAACCTTTATACAGATTCCAAACCATCCCTTGTGAGTGCACACAATTGTTTGTTAGTAGTGTTCAAACCTTGGGGAACGTTCAGAAAGACAATATAGCATCTCGGCTGTCCCGGAATTCGTTCTTAAGGTAGTGGCTCCTCCACGACACTACAGTCTGTTCACCCTCTCCAGTTATTGGGTCTGTAATTTTTCTCGTCTTTTATTTTTCTGTCATTACTATTTCTTTTCATAATCATCAGCTAAAGCTTATTTTCGCATTTAGTTTTTTAAAATTACCATTAAAGTTCCAATTTTTTTACAAACATTTATAACATGATGTGCATTTAGTTCAAAATTTTTGTACTTCTCTTTCATTGTGATTGACTGAGAAAACCAGTTGATCGATGGATTCCACATCATATTTCCTGGGCTTTTCTCCACAATATTATATCTTTGAGAGTAGGTGGAACCTATAGCACCACATTACAAGTCGTACGTTAAAGTACATCCAATATTTTTTTGTTTTCATTTTTCCAAAACCTAAGATACAATTATTGATTTTCAAATGTACACATAGTTTTCATCTTCAATCCCCATTGTTAGGTCCTGGCAAAACCATTTGTTCAGTAGTGTAAGAAATATGTAAAGTAGGTTCGGAAGGTGGTGGACGTACCTCTTGACCATTTATCCATCCCAGTTCACAAGTCTGGTGGCATAGAAGGTCATCCAGAATTTTGATTCAACAACCAAAAGGAATATCAAAAGTAAATTTCCGTAACTCGATAAGGATTGTTTTCTCTTCAAAGGTCAGCGGCTAAAGCAGCTCTTAAGCACCTCGAAATCAGCAATCTAAGGCCTGGAAAACAGATTTTTAGCTCTAAAAATAATATCTTCGGGATTTATCTTCAAGTCGTGACTCTATATCACGATCTTTGACTTTCTCCTTGGATTCCTCTTCTAGCTAACATCTAAAACCTGTAAACTTTTCACTAAAAATACCAATATTACGCGCAAAAGCTTAATAATTTAAAAATGCTAGAAATAAAAAGGAAATTCCGGATTATTGCATATTTTGTCCAAAAGTTTATCAAATTAATTAAATAAACACCAAAAATGATGTCTCCCAAGGGTCGAAAATAAGAACAATTAGGGAGACATCAAGACCCCCAACTCAAACCTTTGTCGTCCCGACAAAGTAAAACAAAACAAAGGGGTGTAAGTAAACGTATAAACAAGCAGAAGCTAATATAAACCCTAAAGCAATTCTCAAAATAAATCTCATATAGCAAACTCTAGAAACTAATATACACATACATCTAGAATGCAACATCAAACATAAATAATCTCAATCATAAAATTAAAGTTGCAATGCTTGAAGGTTACACTTGTACTCATCTCTGTATGATGGCTATAGGGTGGTCATTAATCCTAAATCGCTTTGAACGCTCAACCTAGTATATTCCCTATTAACAGAATCATAAATTCACTATGCACTTAGGAATCACGAGGTCTTTACGGTTATAATATTGGCTTAAGGACGGGTGTGGATGTATATTTGGTAAATTTGAAGTGAGCTTTTGGCTCTCTCCTCACTTACCATCAACAATGTCCTCGAGCTTGAGTTAACGCTCCAAAGATGTTCTAACTCACCCATATACGCAACAATTTAGCGTCCCATGTCTACCCACTATAAACAAGATGATTTTCAGAAAAATTCCACTTTGCCGGATGTTTTATTCATTCATATTTTCATTTTTCTTTTCTTTTTTTTGTACAGACGCAAACCGGGTTCCTGGTTTTGACGAAACCGGGTTCCCGGTTTCTACTTTATGATTTTTCGAACTTTTTCATTTTTTTTCATTCCCGGCAAAGGGTTACAAGTATATATCATCTGCAATTGTGCTACAATACAAAGCACATCGATCCCAACCCATTAAATTCCCCATAAGTGGTCCCACCACCCCAAACTCAAGCTCGAGATATGTCTCAGGATTGTGATTCAAGTGCGGGTCATATGGTCATGCCTAATAATCTAAGGGATAATGGCTTATATCGTGGCTACAAAGAAAAGGCTAAAGGCTCAAAGTGGGCTAAGACGGATAATAATTAACATAAGGGATAGAAGGCTAAAAAGACACAAATGGCTAACAAAGAACTGCCCCTATCATTTTCCTAAGTACATAGCTTGTCTTTAGTTCATATCTAGGTGGGTTCTCTACTAATTAGGATTTCACTTTCTACACACCAAACATATTCCTTGAGTACAAGCTTACTTCATTTGCATTGTTCATTAATTTTTCCTATTAATTACCTATGTTTGCATGCAATTCTAAATGCGTTTTATATCAATCCCTAAAGTCCACTATTTACTATCATTGATTCATCAAAAGTATGCTTAAAGGGATATTTAAAAATTTCTATAGTCAAACGCAACTCCGAAAATTCTTTTATTGAAAGCAAATAAAACAAATAACACATAAAAACTGGGATGAGGCAACGAACCCCATCCCAAACTCAAAAATGAGTCGTGTCCCCACGACTCGAAAAGACCCAATAAAGCATTTAAACTAATCTACACTAAGAGGAAGGTTTAGAAAACGTATCTTATCCAGCGCGTGGCTGGTTACCAGCGTTGCGTCCTGGACCTTTATCTCGCGTAACAGCATCATAAATCGCGTTTTGAAGTGTATTTACGCCTAAGATTAAATTTCGAAACAGGTCCTATTCTTTTGTAACGTTTCCCAAGGAAGCAATCATCTTCTCTTGATTCTCTTCCAACACCTGAATCTTCGATTCCAACTCAGGGACAGTCTTCGCTTTCTTTGATTAAGGAGTTCTAGGACTCTTGGTAGCTCGTGTTGCTTCCTCATGGATATTCTTGATCGTGCTCAAAGCTATACTCACACCAACTGAAACAACGTCAATATCCGCGTTCTTACGCGGAATCTTTGCGTCTAGACACAACTGAGTAATAGTACAAGGGAACTTCAGATTTTGTTGTTTCATTGGGGATTTCGCGAACTCCATGATTGTATCATAAATAATTTTAGCAACATTAAATGGTTTCTCCTCCAAAATACACTTAATAACAAATACGTGCTCTTTCTTCAACTCGGAAGTGTGCTTAATACCAAAGAAAGTGGGTATTACGAAACGAGACCAAACCTTCGCGCGAGGTGTCAAACTACTGCTGTAAAACTGTCCAGGATATCTTTCTCCTTCAGGAATTGGGCTAGCCCCATTAACAAGCACGGTCCCCCAAAGGGATTCAAAATCGAAAGAAGGGTCATTAAGAGTTTCTTGGAAAGGACATGTTCCAGAAAAGTTGGGCAATTTCAAGGATTTCCGAATACGTTCAATAGAGAAAGGAACTACCTTTTTGCGAATATCAATTGCATCACGGGAGGTGGCTAAACCTTCATAAAATTCTCGCACCAAAGTAGGAATAAACTCAAGCTTCCTTTCTTGCAACTCTTTCCAACCAAACTTAGCACATGTCACAGCATATTCCTTGTGTTCACTATTCATAATACCCTTAGGAAAATTTGTCTCCTCACCAAACTTCAAAAATTCAATTCTTTCATGAACCTGAGTATTCCAACAAGTATAAACCCTCTTAGGCTTGTGGGCCCACATCTTCATACGCGGAGGTTTCTGTTGGACTAGCACTTCCGGAACCTCTTGTTCAGTTTCCTTCCCAATGTTCTTCACAATTTCCTCTTCTGGTTCCTTCTCACTTTCTAGCTCATCAATTAATCTTCTCTTTTGACCTGTGATTTCTATTCTGTTAGAATCAAGCTTAACTTCATCAATTTTTCGTTTAGGACGCGAATCAGGAATCTCAATAGCTTGGTCTTGGGAACCACCAATGGTGGTTTTCCTTTTAGGAGTAGCTCTTTGGAAATCACCGGTTCTGTTAGTCATCTCTTTCCACCCCAAACTCAAAACTTCAAATAATGAAAAAACTTAGAGACAGTTTAGAATTTTGATGTTTTGAGGCTTAGGAATTAAAGGACTAGGTGGAATATGAGATGGGTCTTGTTTAATTTGGATGGGAGAAGAAAGAATTGGGTTTAATTTAAGGATTGGGTGAAGAAAAATCTTGGGAAAAACTAAGGATTTGATGTTATTTTGGAGAGGAGGTGAGTTGATCTTATGTTTTTGTGGTGAAAGAGGGTAGGATTTGATGATATATAGTGTTTTTGTTGATGAATTTCGGAGGTGGGGAGGCTATTGGTGCGTTTTAGGTAAAAACTTGCAGAAGAGGCTAAGAAAACTAGGTTAAGGCCTCCAAAACCGACATCACAGCTTTAAAACCGGGTTCCCGGTTTCGGAAATCCGGGTTCCCGGTTTCGGAAATCCGGGTTCCCGGTTTCGGAAATCCGGGTTCCCGGTTCCGCGTCGCTGTGACGGCGCGGAAAAATTGCTTAATGAATTTTTTTTTTCGAGACGCACCAAAACGCTGGACCCCAAGACGCAGGGTCAGAGATTTCACTCGCCGAAACCGGGTTCCCAGTTTTGTAGAATGCGGGTACCCGGATTTTGTCGATGGCGCGAGTCAAAACGCGCCAAAACGCAACTTCTCAAACGCCGGGTCAGAGAAATTTGAAGATTACAGCTCCGAAACCGGGTACCCGGTTTTGCCAAATGCGGGTTCCCGGTTTTGTGTCGATGGTGCGAATCAAAACGCAGCAAAACGCAAGCCACCAAGACGCGGGGTCAGAGATTTTCAAAAGTTACAGCACCAAACCGGGTTCCCGGTTTCGAAAAACCGGGTTCCCGGTTCCGACGCTGTGTCGTGAACCAAGACGCCAAGTGTTGCGTGTATAAGGTTGGTACCAGCTCCAAAACCGGGTTCCCGGTTTTTGCGAAACCGGGTTCCCGGTTTATCCTGGACATCCAACCTACTTTTCTCCTATTTCCGCCTTATCGACCCCAAACTCATGACCTTTTTACCCCTGAAATCATCAAAAACAACTACCCTTCCTCGTTTCTTAATAATAAACACTAAAATTCTGAAAATCAAACTATTCTAAATTGCAAAAATTTAAAAACTCAACTAATATACAAAGAATTGGCTTTTGTTTAACGTCGTTAAACTCGACGGGTTACCTCACGCTTCTAAGGAGCCTCCATGAGGTACATGACCTCTCCGGGATGTGGATCTTCTGAGCGATTGGTATCTTCACCTCCATGGTTTATCTTTAATCTATGACCGTTCACCATAAAGGTACGGTTCTCTAGCGGATGTTCTATTTCTATAGCTCCATGAGGTGTAACTTTGGTCACAATGTATGGACCTGACCACTTAGATCTTAACTTACCCGGATAATTGTTGAACTTTGAATTATACTTCAATACTCTTTGCCCCACTTCAAAGTTCTTTGTACGAATCCGATTGTCATGCCATTTCTTCGTCTTTTCTTTGTAAAGTTTGGAATTTTCATAAGCATGCAATCGGAATTCGTCAAGTTCATTAAGCTTCATCATACGATTCTTTCCGGCTAAGATAGGATCTAAGTTCAACTGCGCAATCGCCCAGTAGGCACCCATTTCAAGCTCTGAAGGTAAGTGACAAGCCTTACCATACACCATACGATAAGGAGATGCACCAACTGGAGTTTTGAACGCAGTATGATAGGCCCACAACGCATCATCTAACTTCATCGACCAATCTTTTCTTGTAGGACCAACGATTTTCTCTAGAATTGACTTGACTTCACGATTCGAAACTTCAGCTTGACCATTGGATTGTGGGTGATATGCAGTAGATACACGGTGTCTTACTCCATATTTCTCTAGAACAGTCTTCAGATATTTATTAACGAAATGAGATCCTCCATCGCTAATAATCACTCTAGGTGTGCCATGTCTAGTGAAAATATGTGATTTCAAGAACTTAATCACCACTCATGAATCATTGGTAGGTAAAGCCACCGCTTCTACCCACTTAGACACATAATCAACGGCTAATAAGATGTAGAGGTTACCATTTGAAGGAACGAAAGGACCCATAAAGTCTATACACCAAACATCGAATATTTCAACTTCTAACACGTTATTACGTGGCATCTCATCCCTCTTGGATATGTTTCCGGTAAAATGGAATCTTGTGCATTTCTTAACATATTCATGACAATCTTTAACAAGAGAAGGCCAGTAAAAACCTGATTGTAATACCTTCACAGCAGTTCTATCTCCCTTGACATGTCCTCCATATAGTGAATCATGGCATCCAGCTATAATGGCTTTAGTTTCCTCCCTTGCTACACATCTTCGTATCATTTGGTCAGCACAAACTTTGTAGAGGAAAGGATCCTCCCAAAAGAACTGTCTAGCACGATGAGCTAACCTCTTTCTTTCTTGATAAGTAGAACCTTCAGGAAAAACACCACTCACCACTAAATTCGCAATATCTGCATACCACGGAGCTTCATAATCTCGAACAACGAATAAACTCTCATTAGGAAACTCTTCTCTAACCGCTTCAGTGCCACTATTCATCATTGAACCCTCTAAACGCGATAGATGATCTGCAACCTGATTCTCACAACCCTTTCTATCTTTGATTTCTAAATCGAACTCTTGAAGTAATAACACCCATCTGATTAACCTTGGTTTCACATCTTTCTTTTCCATAAGATATCTAATTGCGAAATGATCTGTATAAACAATAACTTTGGCTCCAAGAAGATAAGAGCGAAATTTATCAAATGAATATACAACTGCTAGCAACTCCTTTTCTGTAACTGTGTAATTAATCTGAGCACCACTAAAAGTTTTACTAGCATAGTAAATCGAATGAAACACCTTCTCTTTTATCTGTCCCAATACTGCTCCCATATACAAATCACTCGCATCACACATAACCTCAAATGGTAAATTCCAATCTGGAGGTAACACTATAGGAGCAGAAATAAGCTTTTCCTTAATTGCTTGGAAAGCCGCTAAACAAGCTTCATCAAAAAGGAATTTGGAGTCCTTTTCGAGTAAGTTGCATAACGGTTTAGCAATCTTAGAAAAATCCTTAATGAAACGCCTATAAAAGCCAGCATGGCCAAGAAAACTCCTTACCCCTTTAACAGAAACAGGAGGGGGAAGAGTTTTAATTGCCTCTATCTTCGCTCTATCAACCTCTAACCCAACACTCGAAACTTTGTGACCCAGAACAATACCTTCGCGAACCATGAAATGACACATCTCCCAGTTTAGCACCAAGTCTGTTTCTTTACATCTTACCAACACTTTCTCCAAGTTATCTAGACATTTATCAAAATCATCACCAAACACGGAGAAATCGTCCATAAACACTTCGAGGAAATTATCGATCATATCCCAGAAGATGGCCATCATGCATCTTTGAAAAGTAGCGGGAGCGTTACACAACCCAAATGGCATTCTGCGATATGCAAAAGTACCAAATGGGCATGTAAAGGTAGTCTGATGTCTCCTTAATTGTTCGTATTTTCGACCCTTAGGAGACATCATTTCTGGTGTTTATTTAATCATTTCGATAGACTTTTGGACTAAATATGCAATAATATGATTTTCCTCTTTTATTTCTAGCATTTTTGATTTATTAAGCTTTTGCGCGTAATATTGGTATTTTTAGTGAAGATTTTACAGGTTTTAGATGTTAGCTAGAAGAGGAATCCGAGGAGAAAGTCAAAGATCGTGATATAGAGGCAAGACTTGAAGATAAATCCCGAAGATATTATTTTTAGAGCTGAAAATCTGTTTTCCAGGCCATAGATTTCTGATTTCGAGGTGCTTAAGAGATGATTTAGCCGCTGACCTTTGAAGAGATTATGTTTCTTATCAAGTTACGGAACTTTAGCAACTGGAATGAGGTCAATCGGGGTCATAACGAAGCGGGAAAATCCGTTTTAGTGAAGGTGTATCAGCAGTTACGGGATTTGGGCTTAATTAGTGGACTTGGGCTTTTCTAATTTTTACTTAATCCTTAAGTAAAAGCCCTAATCCGATTTTATCATTATAAATAGGTCTTTAGACCTCATTATTCAGTACCTCTCATATTTTCTTCAATTTACAAATCCTTAGAGAGAGAGTCAAAGACCTCTCAATTTGTTCTTCAAATTATCTCATCCTTAGAAGAGAGTGTCAACACAATTCACATTCTACAAGATTAAACACCAGAGAGAAGTCAACGGAAGGAAGAAGAAGAAGCTACAAGAGCTGGAGAGGGTCTATATCTCCGTTCGTAGTCATTCCTATTCCGGAAATTAGGTTTTTCTTATCTTTAATTTTGTAATCAAATATGAATTCCTTTACATTTAATTTCGTTTTTCGTTTTAATATGAGCTAAACAATTCATAGTGCTTGAGAACAAACAATGGGTGAATCCCAATCTTATTAATTAACGAATGTTGAATTTGGGTTTTTATTGAATTAAACTAAATTAGGGCTTTTACTCTTTTCAATAAATTGAGATTATTTTACTGTTTTTAGAGTAGCTAACTAAGAACAGGTGTTAGTATCTAGGCTATTCCAATTAGTGGCAATTGGATCATCCTGACGGAGGGTTTAGGTACGGAAATATTTATTGAATCTAGGATAGAAGTTAATGATTCTGACGAGCTTAGCTAATCCTAGGGCCAATGAGGTAATAACACTTAAACATCCAACGGTGGATCATATTTACCCTGACGGGACTAGTGACACTTTAGGATCGCCTTATAGTCCACCCTGACGGGGGTATAAGGAAATTAGAATCCC
The DNA here is from genome assembly GCA_029959085.1 of Nemophila menziesii. Classification (NCBI taxonomy): domain Eukaryota; kingdom Viridiplantae; phylum Streptophyta; class Magnoliopsida; order Boraginales; family Hydrophyllaceae; genus Nemophila; species Nemophila menziesii. The sequence continues at coordinate 81,140,376 of JARWIR010000002.1, forward strand.
GACCATTGTAATTGACTAATTTAGCCCTTAAACAAAATAAGTTAAGGAATAGGATAGGGAGGATCCTTGCGTTCTCAAGTGCTACTTCTCATATTGCGTTTTACATTTATTCTACTTGCGTCTTAGCTTTTACTTGCATTTAATAATTGTCTTTCATTTATTTAGTTTTAATAAACAAAACCAAACAAACATTTTACTATCTTTTACTTTCATAAGTGCATCAATCACTAATTGCTAGACATTGTGATCAACCATTCCGTCCTTGGAACGAATCTGATTTATCAGTTATACTACTTGGGACAACCGTACACTTGCGGTTGTGGTTCGATTATCTTTTGCATTTATTTTAGAACACACAAAGGACCACCATAGTCTTATGTTGATCTTCTGGAGCCACGTAAATCTGATTGTACCCAAAGTAACCATCCAAGAAACAGTAATATTCCCTTCCGGCTAATTTATCTAACATTTGATCGATGAAGGGCAAAGGGAAGTGATCTTTTCTTGTGGCTTTGTTCAGCTTTCTGTAATCCATGCAAACTCTCCAACCAACTACCGTTCTTGAAGGAATCACTTCATTTTTATCATTCAGAACTGTTGTCATTCCTCCTTTCTTCGGTACACACTGAACTGGGCTCACCCATTCACTACTCGAAATGGGATAGATAATCCCCGCATCTAAAAGCTTGATCACCTCTTTCTTCACTACATCTTTCATAACTGGTATTAATCTCCTTTGACCTTCAACTGAGCCTGCGTTGTTATCTTCAAGTATAATTTTGTGTTGACAATAGGATGGACTGATGCCTTTGATGTCAGCAATTGTCCAGCCTATTGCTTCTTTGTTGGCTCTCAACACACGCAACAGTTTATCTTCTTGAGGACCTGTTAAATTTGCTGAAACAATAACAGGTAGAGTTTCATTAGTGCCTAAATACGCATACCTCAAGTGTGCTGGTAACGGGTTTTCTTCCAATTCCGGAGGAGATTCAATTGAAGGCTTCTTTTTAGGAACAATCTCCCCCGGTTCTCTCACAGGTTCATAGGCAAGACGCCTATACTTCGGATTTTCAGAATTGAGAGCTGCCACTGTTTTGGCAAGCTCTTCCATCATCTCAGGCAAGTCTAATGTTAAAGCAACCTGCAAAATATCATCAAAATTTAAGCAATTAAATACCGCTTGCGATGCTTGCTCAACTACATCCATTCTGAAGCAATCTTCCTGAGAATCTGGAAATTTCATAGCTCGAAATACATTGAATTTGACTTCCTCGTCTTGTATCCTCATCGTTAATTCGCCGTTCTCTACATCGATTAATGTACGCCCTGTAGCTAGGAATGGTCTACCCAAAATAATGGGGACATTTCTATCTGCATCGTACTCAAGTATTACGAAATCAACGGGAAATATAAGTGTACCTGCCTTAACGAGAACATCCTCAATTCGGCCTTCAGGATGTGCAAGAGACCTGTCCGCCATTTGCAAGACCATAGAAGTGGGTCTTGCTTCTCCAATTTTCAGCTTATCAAAGATCGATTTGGGCATCAAATTGATGCTTGCCCCCAAATCACATAGCGCTTTTCCTTTCCATTCTTCTCCAATCGATATCGGAATCGTGAAACTCCCAGGATCAACTAACTTTGGAGGTAATTTACTCTGGCAAATCGCACTACACTCTTCAGGAAGACCAATCATCTCATTATCACAATAAGGCCTTTTGTTAGTGAGGGCCCTCTTCAAAAACTTTGTATACTTAGGAATATCTCGAATAGCCTCTAGTAACAGAATATTAATACTTAGACCATTCACTCTATTAAAGAATTTCTGAAAATCACCCAAATCACCCTTTTTCTGAACTCGAGATGGAAACGGTGGTGGAGGGCGATTGATCACAATATCATCTTTCTTTTTCGGAACTTCACTTGGCCTCACTATTTCTTCAACCTCACTATCTTTCTCATTCTATTTCTCTTTCTCACCCACTTCCTTTTCTTTTCTTGAAACTTCCTTCTCTTTCATAACGGGAAAAGGAGGGGGAGGAAGGTTCTTACCACTTCTTAATGTAACAGCTTTGCAATCTTCATGTTGTCTCGGATTTTCTGTGTCACTGGGGAGTTGCCCTTGTGGACGCTGATTAAGCTGTTTTGCAAATTGCTCCATTTGATTCTGTATTAATTTCATATTTGCTTCAGACGCTTGTTGACGTTCCATAGCTTGTGTTTGAAGAGCAATTAAGCTTTCAACTGTTTTCTGAAGGGTAACTACTCCTTCTTGTGGATGGGCAGGTAAGGCTTTTTGGTTCAATGTTTCATCGTAAGTATTCTGAGGAGCTTGTCTTTGTACATAATTACCCTGATTCTGTCCTCCTTGATAATTGTTGTGTGGTCTTGGATTATAGTTGTTACCTTGGGGATGCGGCTGATACGCATATGTAGGATTGGCTGCCCCATTAGGATTTGAGTATTGAAACCCAGGATGGTTTCTGTTAGGCTGATATCCATTACCGCTTGAATTAAAGTTACCTCTGTTGGACACAAACATCACAGGCTCTTGGTTATTCGGACAAGTTTCCTCATCATGATCATATACTCTGCAAATCGAACACATATAAACCTCTTGCGCAGCTTGAACAACTACCCTCTTACCCGAAAATCCTTCTTTTACAGCTAAAGTAAGCTGTTTCAATTGTTGCTCTATAGTATTCTGAATCTTATTCTCAAGCGTAGCAAATTTTTCTTCCATATTAACATTACTCACTCCTTTAACCGGTGTTCTTACTGAATTCCACCCAACTTCATTCTTGACTGTTCTTTCAAAAATGATTTTAGCATACATGGGTTGAACTTGAAGAAAACCTGCACCACATAACAAATCCAACTTCTCTCTCGAAGCTCCATCAAGGCCTTTGTAAAATATTTTTAGTTGTTGTTGTTCTGTAAAGCCATGATTAGGAACTCTTCGTAAACACATCTGAAATCTTGTCCAGCTCTTACCCAAAGTTTCATCATACTCTTGACGGAAATGTGTTAATTCAAGTTGATCATCTAACCTCATGTTACTTGGGTAAAACCTTTCAAAGAAAGCAGTTTCTAATTGGTCCCAATTTGTTATCTTCGTAGGATCTTGCGTATCGTGCCATTCACTTGCATCTATAACAAAAATCGAAACACAGCATAGTACATCTGTTCTTTTGAAACTCCTTGTGTGATGTAAGAATCACATATCTGCTTAAATTTCTGAACGGCTCAGATAGGATCTTCTCCTGGTCTACCACGAAAATTTCCAAAATTTTGGAATTGAGCTAACATACCCGAGTCTGGACGAAATCTTGGAACATCTATATTTGGAGCACCTACTCCTATAGCAGGAGCACGGAATGGAACTTCTGGTGGACCATTAACCAACCATGGATCTTGATTCATCACTATCTGAACTTGAGGATTAGGATTCAGTGGCGGAATTGGAGGAATAAGGCCAGGTGGCGCTAAAGGTTGGCCATTTGCGCCTAATTGATCTTGTCCATTATTTTGTTGATTCTGAAGATTTATCTCCTCCATTCTGTTAATTAATTCTTCTACCTCTAAAGCTTCTTGTTCTCTCCTTCTCTTGTTAGCAAGTCTGATCAACGATTCTGGATTACTAAGGATCAGACGTGTTGGCTCTAGATCCTTGAATAGCCTTCTTCGCATACACCAAACCTAAAAACCTGAAAAAGCTAAACAAACAAAAAGCGTAAAACTGATAAAATAAAATAAATGCACCTATCACTAAAGCGTAAACACCGTGGTCACACGCTACCGTCCCCGGCAGCGGCGCCAAAAACTTGGTGGTCCTTTGTGTGTTCTAAATAAATGCAATAAATAATCGAACCACAACCGCAAGTGTACGGTTGTCCCAAGTAATATAGATGATAAAACAGATTCGTTCCAAGGACGGGATGGTTGACTACAATGTTTAACAAGTAATGAATGGTTGCACTTAGGAAAACAAGTAAAGAAAATATGTTTGATTGGTTTTTGATATTAAAACTACTAAATGAAAGACAAATTATAAATGCAATTAAAAGCTAAGACGCAAGTAAAATGATGTAAAACGCAGTATGAGAAGGTAGCACTTGAGAACGCAAGAGATCCTCCCAATCCTATTTCCTAACTGATGCTGTTTGAGGGCTAAATTGGTCAATTACAATGGTCGGGATTCTAAATTCCTTATACCCCCGTCAGGGTGGACTATAAGGCGATCCTAGAGTGTCACTAGTCCCGTCAGGGTAAATATGATCCACTTTTGGATGTTTAAGTTTTATTACCTCATTGGCCCTAGAATTAGCTAAGTTCGTCAGAATCAATAGCTTCTATCCTAGATTGAATAAATGGTTCTGTATTTAAACCCTCCGCCAGGATGATCCAATTGCCACTAATTGGAATAGCCTAAATACTAACACCTGTTCCTAGATCATGACGCTAAAAACAGTAAATATTCTTAATTTATAGAAAAGAGTAAAAGCCCTAATCTAATTTAATTAACAGAAACCCAAATTCAACATTCGAAATTCAATAAGATTGGGATTCACCCATTGATTGTTCTCAAGTACTAATAAATGTTTAGCTCATACTAAATGGAAAAACTAAATTAAATGTAAAGGAATTCATATTGTTTACAAAATTAATGATAAAAGAACCTAATTTCCGGAATGGGAATGACTACGAACGGAGATATAGACCCTCTCCAGCTCTTGTAGCTTCTTCTTTCTTCCTTCTGTTGCTTCTCTCTGGTGTTTAATCTTGTGGAATGTGAATTGTATGAAAAATAGAAGTCAAAGGCTCCTTTTATAAGTGTAAAAACGGATTAGGGCTTGGACCTAATCATAAAACACTAATTAAATGTCCAAGCCCAAATTCTAAGCCCAAAATCCCGTAACTGTTGATACACCTTCACTAAAACGGCTTTTCCCGCTTCGTTATGACTCCGATTGACTTGAAACCAGTTTCTAAATTTCCGTAACTCGATAAGGATTGTTTTCTATTCAAACGTCAGCGGCTAAATCAGCTCTTAAGCACCTCGAAATCAGCAATCTAAGACCTGGTAAACATATTTTCAGCTCTAAAAATAATATCTTCGGGATTTATCTTCAAGTCTTGACTCTATATCACGATCTTTGACTTTCTCCTTGGATTCCTCTTCTAGCTAACATCTAAAACCTGTAAACTTTTCACTAAAAATACCAATATTACGCGCAAAAGCTTAATAATTTAAAAATGCTAGAAATAAAAAGGAAATTCCGGATTATTGCATATTTAGTCCAAAAGTCTATCAAATTAATTAAATAAACACAAAAAATGATGTCTCCCAAGGGTCGAAAATAAGAACAATTAGGGAGACATCATCTGGTACGTCTCCTTATCGTGTACACAATTTTGTTAATTACGCTACAACTCGAAGAGAAGAGATATTAAACTATTCTAAAAGTGTACAATATTGTATGATAAGTAAATATCATTGTCTGCATGAATTGCAGATAATTTATTAAAGCTAAGGTCAATTTTATAAATAAATATTAGGTCATAAGAAATATAATTAAAGGTTTAGAAGAAAATAATTTGCTAATATTACTACTACAAGAAATCGAACATATGTTTGTTTGGCTTAGATAATTGTTAATATAGTTTCTAAACCCTTTCAAATGAGAGGGTTTGTAATTGCAAGTTATGCTTTAGTAGAAAATTCCCTATCCTTTTGGATTTTATTGGAGTCAAAATGAGAGTTCAAAGTGGCCCTCAAATGTATAAAAAGTATAAATATTCCCAGTCTATGACATCCTTCGAATAACAACAATCAAAAACCCTAGTAGCCGCCATCTTCAATTACACGTTACATTATGCAATATAGTTTACAGCATATATACACACCACTCTAAATTATTAGGAATCACACAATATTAGTTTTCTCCATCTCTATAAACTCATTTCTAACTTCTTCTTCCTCTTGATCTATGTTTTATGTTTGGTCATTCCACCACGGTGACTAGACATCAATTCCCTAATGAAGTGTTGTATTTATCACTTTGATTTTTGATCGATGACCATACCATTTCAATCAAGATTTCATAAACAAATCCCTTCACAAGGTATTATTGTCATATATTTAATTTTTTGATTTTGTCATAGTTTTTCTATTCAATTACTTATTTATTTAAATATCTATTTCTTTATAAGATGACTTTTGGGATAGATGATAAATAATTTATGATCAGAAATTCAAGTAATATGAATTATCTTTTAGTAATTGAATTAATTTTGTAATAAAACAAAAAACAAATTTACAATACAATGGTTAATTAATAGTTGTTGCAGTTCATAATGAGTGGTCCTTAGATTTGCCTGTGTCTGCTACAATGATTTTAATAGTTAATATGTTTTCTGTTTAGGCCAAAAATAATTATGGGTTTTTGTATCAATTGATATTTGTGTTTTACCTTTTTAAATTTTATATATGCTTAATTTCATAATAGAGGAACCTAAATTATGTTTTTATATTATAGGGATCTATTGTGAAATTAACTACCAAGGTATCAGGAACAAAAATTTTTTTTTAAAAGTTATATTTAATAAAGAATCATATTTGTACCATATAATCATATTTTGTAACATATAACTCAAATCTATCTTCTTTCATTAGTTGATGGTTTTGTATTTTTCCTTTGAGTAAAATACAAAATACATCATGTAACTTTGGAAAAAGGTCAAAACTCTCATATGGTTTAAAGAGAGATAGATATCTTACTTAATTTTTCAACTTATGACAATTTATCTCTTCTATAACATATATATATATATATATATATATATATATATATATATATATATATATATATATATATATATATATATATATATATATATATATATATATATTTGAGGGTGATATCATAAAATTTATAAATTTTCATATGTTAGGAAATCATATGAAGTATTTTTTCCTTTCAAATTATTTGTGTTTTTTTTACCTTTTGTCAAATTAAGGGGGTATTTTTTACATTATCCTGGAACATTTTTTATCTTTGTTGTATTCAAATTTGATGTATGTATATCTATTTCATTCAAAGTTTGTTTACAGTTCTCTTAAATATGGCTAATCTCTTAGTATTTAACGCAACTAACTATTGTTTAAATTTTATACTGTCTAGTAAGACAAAAAATATGGAAGCTAGTGGAAGTTCGAGCTAGGTGCAAGATAATATTAAGCATCAGTGAATCAGCACCTCATAGTCCTCGAAGAAACTTTAGAGTAAGGATTAATAATCCTGTAAAAAGTATATTTAATGCCAGGTTTCACAAATACAGTTGCGGAACAAGTTAACGCTTCTTCTAAGGGGCACAGTCCGTTAACGCGGTGGTACAGAGATACTAGGTCATGAGCTAGAGATAGTACTTAGAGACTAGGATTTTACGGCAAGACTGTCAGTGTGTTTCGATAAATATTTTCGAGCATCCCATAATCTTAACGTTGTATGTTGTATGAGGTTGGAAGTAAATCCCAAATTCTTTTACAAAAGTAATGATATATACCACCCAAATTCATACCATCCAAAATACCATGGAGGCCCAAAATTTTTATTAGCTAGTATAGAGAAATTTAAAAGCTCTTTATTCTGAATCTGTTAGTGCCACTTATCATTTTATACAATCAGAAGGGAAGAATGAGTTTTCACCAAAATCCACCATTCTTCCTCATCAGAGCTTTGAATCCTTTTATTATGACGAAAAATCTATTTTATTTTGTATTCTAAACATGATTTTACATTATTTTATATATATTTTTTATTTAAATATGAACTAAACCCTCATTGCGTGAGGATTGCCTAATGTATGAACCATAGTTAATTTATAATAATGTTCTTGGGATATGGAGATTCTATATTCAAATAAAGTTCATTTAATCCTATTTGTTATATTTCTTGTGCTAGAATTTTATTCATATTATGGCCAAAGAGTGGATAGAAATAGTAATTAAGCTAGCGTGGAAAGAGGGTTTAATTGCGTAACTAGCTTATACACGCTCGGTGTGCTTTAGTGAGCCCTTGATCCGCCAAGTAGTCGTTATAGTTTGAATTAATTAATTACACCAGCAGGTTTAGTACATAGCTTCGTCATTATCTGGGATGGACATATGAAGATGTTAGAGTCCCAACTAATACTAAAGAACCAGTTTGTCCTTATGTCTAAATCATCATATAAATCTATTTCGTGAATTACTAGCAATCCTTAAGCATACTTGTCATATTCGAAACCTTAGATTTAGCTATAATTGTATTTCAATTTCAGTATTAAATTTCAGTAATCATTTTTATCTTATTAAATTTATAAAAACCAAATAAATATATTATTTACATTTCTTGAGATTTCGTTTGCGAACAATAAACTATTGCACTTCAAAATATATTGATTTAACCTTGATAATACTTGTGGAGATGATAAACCTAAGTACTTATCAAAATTATTCCTTGTCAAATACTTGTACACTTGTGGGAAGTTACCCTCCTTTTGAAGTTGATTTATATATCACACACTAGGGACAACCATATACATTTTACATCGGAGATACTGGATGTATACCTACCTTATATTTTCAAGCCATCACAACTACCCACCGATGATAGGTTGATAACCAAATTAACACGTCAAAAAATACATAAGGCTTATGGAGTATTTTACTGATTAAAACACCATCTAATGTCGCCTTTTCCACTTCACTTTGTCAAAAAGAGCGCAACAATGATTCTCTAAACTATATAAAACCTAATAACCTATTTTGAGCAGCTCAACTAGAGAGTGAAGGTGTAGTTTGCAGGAGTAAGGACTCGGTTAGAATCTCATCATGTTTTTGCAGTGTCTCACTAAGTAAAAAGTTATTTTTATTCCCGCAGACGACACAAATCTGAATGAATAAAGAATAATTGAAAATGAATAGAAAGTAATGATAGATGACAGAATCCAATGCACAATTCTTTATTAGGAAAATTCTGAATCCATGACCCTTTACATAATTCATGTATTTAAAGGAATATCTTATAGTTATATTAAATTTCTTAGATGCCAAATTTTTTACATCTGTTCTTATTTCTAGTGTAAACTGACACAAGAGATATACTATTAATGATGATGTCGCACATGACGTTAGTTGGAAACTGATGAGATTGAACTTATTTGAATTTACCCTCATGTTCTTGGAATAGTAACTTCAAAATTTCCTAGATCGTACTTTGTCTGTACATTGTTTGACTAACCTTGATATGATACTCTTTACCAGTTAGTAAGTGTGCGGTAGAAGAAAATATGGGAAAGGAAAACCGTATGTGCGGGTTTTCCACCAATGAAAGAGAATGTCAAAATTCTACGACAATATATAGAATTAGGATTCTAGACTCAATACCCTCGTTCTTCTCGATAATTAGGCCCATTTTTCCTCATCATAATCCGAAGGGGTAATTCATAATCCAATATTTTCCTTGCTTATCCATTGTCCAACCTCATGTCTTAATCTTCTACTCGGGATCCCCAGTAGCCATTACGAGTCACTCAACCACTACGAGATTTAGTAGAATGGATATGATAGGAAGAATAACTTGGTCGGTCAGGCCGATCACTTATCCTTATTTAGTTTACAAAGTGGTCGTTATAATCCTTATCAACTAGGTATATAGTCAGAAAATTTGATTGTGAAGGATATGAATAGAGAATTAAGAGATAAGTTTAACTAGAAGAAGATAAAGGACAATCTCGTATAATTTTTACATTTTCTATGATAAGATAGAGTTAATATCAATCATATATGCTAAAACAAGAGATAAACTCAAAGAAAAATATTATCCCAGGCGGAAGTCTCATATGATCAAACGTAACTACATTTAATAATTTCATATTATGTGCATCTCTCTTTTACTATCTCGAATGGAACACAACCATCGCTTGTAGCTCATATATTTCACATTCCTCATATTGAATTTAGATTTGATACCTCGTCATTATAACACCTTACTTTGTCCATAATATTTCTTTGTAGGTATAAAGTGTAGTCGTCCATTTGGGACAACCGCCGACTAGTATTCAACTATCTATTTGATTTATTTTCTCACTCCATTTACGAAGCCTAAGACCCAAAAGACAAATACTTTATCTTGTAGATTTTTTTCAATAACATACATCTAATGGTTATTCTTTTTTTGGCTATGAATTGTTAGTCACTAATCAGGATATATGTTGATTGAATTTTGCAATAAATTGTTCTCAAATAAGACGAACATCAAGAATCAAAATCCAAGAATTAATTTTTTATTAATTGTTGAGATACGAAAATTACGGCACAGTAAAGTTTACATATTCACAATTAGCATGCTCATTCACTACGTAATGAATAAACTTACGTATTTGTTCACTTAATTTAATTGAAAAGTTGGTTCTCAAGATGTTTGCTTATGAAATTAAATTTGAGTATGTCATTACAAGACTCTTGAATTACAAAAGTGTCACAATAAGATATTTAGATAAATTATACAACATAAATATGAAGATAATAAGAGATAAAAAGTATTGGAAGATAAACATAATCATTTATATACACGTTAAAATATTTAAGGTTAAACTTTGCTTGAGTCACATAATACTACATCTTTTATAGAAAGAAACTTAAAACCCCAATCCCCGCCTCCATTCCACGGTTCACCACAATGTCTTATAATGAAGTTTTTTTGCATAATTAATGTAATACCAAGTCGCAAAAACTCCTCGTTTTTATAATATCAATATTTAATAATTCATTTCCGTATTTCAATATCTGTAATCCTTAACGCTCTATCTTTTTCATTCTTTTGACTTATTTTCCACAAATAATCCCCCTTCCATCCTACAAATACTAGCCACTATTGACACTAATTTTCATACACATTCTAGTAAAAACAATTACTTATAACAAATGTAGTTGGAGATAAGTTGTGTATCTCAAAAAATGTAGCTTGAAAGCAATAACAAAAAATCATTTAATTACTTACTAAATTATATATTTTTTCCCGTTATTTATTTATTTTTTAGTTTTAAAATATATTATTTATAAACATTCAACTCTACGATCATAACGATGTTGATAAAACAAGTGCTTTCATATTTTATTATTTTATAGTGGCGTTGAAAAATGTAAGAATTACAATTTTTTTACAGTTTTTTGGTCATATTTGCAATAATTTTCATATAGTTAAACAAGTTTTACATTTCTCTTTGAGAAAATTCCATTTTTAGTCCATTACATATGACCTACAAACTTTTTTAGGCCAAATGTTTCAAAAGTCACATTTTAGGCCAAACGTATTTAAAACGCTCATTTTTAGGCCATTTCACCATTTTCGTGATATATTTCATAGATTTTAAGGAAAATTTGGACACTTTAGATAGAGTTTTTAGTTTGTGATGCAGCCAAATAAACATATAGTTCATTTGAAATGCCTAAATTGTCCTTAGAATCAATGAAATATCTCATGAAATTAGTGAAATAGCCTAAAAATGAGTATTTTGAATACGTTTAGTCTAAAAATATGACTTTCAAACGTTTAGCCTAAAAATGTTTTTGGGCCATAGATAATGGCCTAAAAATGGAATTTGCTCTTTCTCTTTTATATTCTTTTATCAAATGAATGTATAACAAAGAATATTTTTTAGTCTGAAATATCAAAGAATATTTTTGTAGTGCAAAAATCAAATATTATAGACTATTGAAAGATATAATATTTTGCTTTAAAGAATGGGACAATGACCCAAAAAATCAAAATAATATTATACTTGCCCCAAAGAATCATCCATTAACTTACTATTATAAGATTACATGTTTACCCGTCAAGGACGATTCCCGTCAAGGACGATTCCCATCAAGGACGATTCCCGTCAAGGACGATTCCCATCAAGGACGATTCCCGTCAAGGACGATTCCCGTCAAGGACGATTCCCATCAAGGACAAAATTTAGTTAATGATGTTATTGGGAAGAAATTTTGTCATTGATGTTATTGGGCTGAAAATAATATTATTTTGATTTTTTGGGTCATTTTCCCTTAAAGAATAGTGGTCATCTACAAAGGTCCATACCTCACTCAAGGGTAAATATTATTAAATAATACATATCTTAATCGATAGGATCAAAGTTATATTTTTGATATACAAGTTTTAATAAACATTACCCTTTAACTAAAGTGAAAAAGAAATAATACACTAAAAATTCCATTTACATTATTAAATCTAAAAATTTGTTTGTCATGTGTAGACCCAATATAAGCGATGAAACAATGTCAACCTAAGAGCTAAAATTGAAAAACATTGCGGTCCAAAACTTAAATATACCATGAAACTCTGAGAAATGTCATATGTCCAATGCCGGAACCGTTTGTAGAAGAGCTACCTTTCAAAGAAAATTGAACCAAGATAAAATATACGCGATTGAATAAAGAGGAAAAAAATTAAAGAATACGAATCATACTTGAATACTAATAGTATTAAAAGATTGGAAGTTACTCTTCTTACTTTACCAAATACAATTCAATTTCGAACGTATATCAACTATTTCAAACAACTATACTAGGAAACTTGTTTCTTTATGCTCAAACATGCCTCTTGGGCCCAATGCATCACAAGCATTTGAATCTGGGTCATCCTTATACAGAAATAGAGTGAGAAGTAGTATAAACCTGTTAGAAATGACTAATGATGTATATAGGCAAGACTTATTGATCTTGTATTGTTTTAACTGGATGATTTGAGGGCTTTGATGCATCTTACTAAGACTTGTTGGTTTCTGAACATTGATCGCACATCAATTTTACTCAGAAAAGGAAAATATCGTTTAGCATATCCAAGAAGCCTCGGTCCAAAAATACCTGGTTAATAAAATCTAGATTTCCAAAAAAACTTGTATAGTGATGATATATCACATGCGGATTGTTAGGATACTCATGGATGTGGTATGTTTTCCTTTTCAACTTGTGATTTTGAAATACATGTATTTTTATAATATAGGGATCCATAGCAAAATGTTCTTAGAATATATAAAATGAAGTGCATTTAGTTCAAAACTTTCGTACTTCCCTTTCATCGTGATTGATTGAGAAAACCAGTGGATCGATGTATTCGACATCATGTTTCCTGAGCTTCGCTCCATAAAGTTATGTCTTCGAGAGTAGGTAGCACATATAGAAGCACATTGCAAGTTGTATGTTAAAGTACATCCAATATTTCTTTCTCTTCATTTTCCCAAAAGCTAAGATAAAATTTATTGATTTTCAGATGTACACATAGTTTCATCTTCTATCCCCATTGTTAAGTCCCAGGAAAACCATTTGTTCAGTAGTGTAAGACATATGTAGAGCAGATTCATAAGGTAATGGACATGTCGCTTGACCATTTTTATTCATCCAATTTACAATTCCAGTGGCGTAGAATGCCATCCAGATGTTTGATTCAATAACCAGAGGGAAGCTCAAAGGTGTATATATATTCATGTTCTGTCAATAGCAGGCAAATATCTTTTTTTTAAGGAATTCCATTTTTAAGGTAACTTGGCTTGAATATTCAAAGGTAGTTAATGAAGAAGTTAATTAATTTGTAAGCCTCTTGTGAATTGTAAGCATACAATTTCACTTATACCTAGAAACTAGTAAAATGATATGTAGAGTCACATCTAATATGAATAATTAACATCACCCTTATTCAAATAATCCTAACTTGCAGTTCTTTAATGAATTGGATCATCTAGAGTTTTTTTTCATTTGAGCTAAATCTTTTGTTTGACATGTAGTCCAAATAATTATTGATTATTGAAACAAAAAACCAATCATTATATAATTTTATTTTATTTCATACTATTTTATCAGACACCATTAAACAAAAATTAGTTTTACAATCCCTATGGAGATGATGAAATTACTAATTTACTACTTGGAACGATTCTTGTGGGAGTACTCTCTTGGGAGTGTAAATCACCTAACACCCAGGGTGACACAACATCTACTAACAAAGAGTTCAGTCATTTGAATATTTTATTAGTTGGTTATTTTACTTTATTTGTAAATCATACTAACTTACTCTATATTGTTTTTGTTAAATGAATGCGAGAATATTACATTGCATGCATATTATGGTAGAAAGTTTACACAACCATCTAATAGGAAGAATGTTGATAGTAATAATATTAAGATAACCTGTGAACACTACAGATAGTTACTTAGGTTAAATGTAATCGAAATGTAATTGTTGATATGGATAAGAATAGTATTCTATTGGTTGGTAAAATTTGAGTGGTTGTACGATAAAACAGTTGGTTTTAGATTCAAACATGTCAAGTAGAAAAATGATAATGACTTACTTACATGTGTGAGATTAGGGGGGATAATGACATTGTAGATTAATACTTGTATATTCAGGTAATGTTGTTAAGGTCATTGATGCTAATGAGTGAGTGAGTATTAAAAATAAATGATGTAAAACCTATGATATATATAATAATGTAGAAGATATTTATAGTGATCTGGTACCTCTCCATATAGTGTAGACAATTTTGTTATTTACACTACAACTTTATCGAGGAAGAGAAGAGATATTAAACTACTCTGCAAGTGTACAATAATATAGGATAAGTAAAATCATTGTCCACATGCATTGGAGATAATTTGTTAATGCTAAGGTCAATTTTATAAATAATTATTAGGTCATAAGCAATATAATTAATGGTCTAAAAGAAAATAATTTTGCTAATATTACTACCACAAAAAATCCAACACATATTTGTTTTGCTTAAATAATTTTTAATATAGTTTTTAAACCCTTTACAAATGATATGGTTTGTAATTGCAACTTACGCTTTAGTAGAAATTTCCCTGTCTATTTGAATTTTATTGGAGTCAAAATGACTACGAGTCAAAGTGGTTCTCAAATGTATAAAAAGTATAAAACATTCTCAGTCTATGACATCACTTATAATAACCCTAGTAGCCGCCATCTTCAAATATATATTACATTATACAATATAATATATAGAATATATATACCACTCTAACTTATCACAATTTACACAACATTACTTTTCTCCATCTCTATGAACTCATTTCTATCTTCTTCTTCCACTTTATCTCTGTATTATGTTTTGTCATTTTCCACCGGCAATGTCTATACCTCAATGCTTAATAAAGTGTTGTATTTATCACTTGGATTTTAGATCGATGACCATAGTATTTCAATCAAGAATTCGAAAACAAGTCTCTTCATAAGGTATTATTGTCATTTATTTAATTTTTTTATTTTGTCTTAGTTTTTCTTTTCAATTACTTAATTATTTAAATTTTTATTTCCTTATGAGATGACCTATGGGGTAGATGATAGTTAATATATGATCACAGATTCTAGTAATATGAATTATCTTTTAGTAATGAAATTAATTTTGTAATAAAACAAAGAACAAATTTACAATACATGGTTAATTAATAGTTGTTGCAGTTTACATTGTGTGATTCTTAGATTTGACGGTGCTTGCTGCAATGATTTTAATAGTTAATATTTTTTCAATTTAGACCAAAAATAATTATGGGTTTTTTGTATCATTTTATATTTAAAAACATATATTTTTTAGAAGATAATTTGTCTTTCTTTGTTAGATATTATATTTTTGATTTATGATTGTTCTATATGGATTATTAGTTTTCTAGAATAATGGTACATTTATAACTTTATGTCACCCTTGTGTTTTAAACTCTTCAATTTTCTATATGCATAACGAGCTTAATTGCATAATATAGGAATATAAATTATTTTTTTATAATATATGGATCTAATGTGAAATTAACTAGCAAGGTATATTTGTAAAATATTTAGTTCAAAAGTTATATTTAAAAAACAAAATCATATTTGTAAAATACAAAATATCTCCTTTAACTTTGAAAAAAGGTCAAAACTTCCATTATGTGGTTTAAAAAGAGATAAATATCTTACTTGATTTTTTAACTTATGATAATTTATCTCTTCTATTACATTTATATATATATATATATATATATATATTATTTACACCCCAAATCTAACATTAATATCCCTCTCCCATCTTTACCTTTCACATTATCCATAAAAGTCCTAAAAAAGTAAATTATACCCACTATACCCCTCTTTTAATTTTAACTAATCCTCGTTCAATAAAACCAAATCAGATTTGTCAAACAAAACAACTCGCTTCTCTTTCTAAAACCGCCTCCAACCACCAGTGTCCTCACCTACGGCTTCTCCTACAACCTTGCCACCATCAGAAGCTCCCTTCTCTTCTCCGCCTGCTATAATTATGTCGTTTACAACGGCTTCTCCCTCTAATGCTCTCCTTTTCCGTCCAGCTCTGCAACTAATGGTGGTTCTCCTACATCATCTCCTAACACTGCTCCGTTGAATAGAGTTCTCATCAACCGATTTTCCGGCATAGCTTTCTTCTCCTCGGTATTGTTCCTCTAAATTGCTTATTTACTAAATTTTTCTATTCTTAAAACATTAAATTATTGTTCAATTTGTAGTCCAACCTTTATAATAAGCTGGAAAAATCTATAATTATTTTGGATTATTAAGTGCCTCGGAAGATTTCGTTGTTTTAATATCCTTATACACCTTTTCCCCATATTTATTTATATTTTTCGTCCAAGTCAAGGTCATATATCTTCCATACTGATTGTCAAAGACTTGTGCTCCATGTCCAAGCATAGTAATGTTATGGTTGAGTGTTATCGAGTGGAACAATTGATGGTCTTAATTTGTTTGATTTCTTGTACTTTATAACTCTCATGTCAATACTAATATCATAATTCACATGTTCGATTATTGATTAGTATGTTTGTCTTCTACACCAGCATTAGCTTAAATGGCAAATAAATGTTCCTGATCTAGTTTTTGTAAGTGTAAATTAAGCTATGAATTAGTGTAAATAGAGAGATTTTTTATATATAATTTATTAATGTTAGCCTATACCCCGACTTATTCATCTTATATGCAGACTTGTATGTCTATTTTGCTGACTTATTCATCTTATGTGCAGTAGTCAATATACAGGGAGCTAACTCAGTCAAAGGTAAACATCTTTATCTATAATATAATTCATTCCGGTCATATACTTTGCGTGCGAAAATCAATATACAAGGGCCCAGAATCTATGGTTGACATGAAAGTTACAGATTCTTCAGGTTGACCTTATACTAGATTAGAAGGTACGAAACAAACCATACATTTATTCATCAATGCTATGCTTACATCAACCATAATCATCAGTTCGCCTATGCTGCTCTAAGCGAAGTTGCTGCTTGGTTAAAGAGAGAGTTCACAAGTGAAGCTGAGTCAGCACTTTCTGTATTTTGTGGGCTCACAATAAATTCAACTGCTAGCCATGCAGATCTGACTCATCTTTTCCGAACATCATCTCATGAAGCTAAAAAATCACGTGCTCAAGGCCGAATCTTAAGGGTGGTAAGTAATCTACTTATAATCATTTAAATTCCTAGAAACTCCCGATTATTTGGAGTCTATGATTTGATTAGTGTTTATTTAGGTACTTCTGTATTGTAGATCATCAATACCACCACATTATCAATGGGTTGTAGAACAAAAATACTTTACATTAGATGCGATGTACTTACATGACAAGCCAGGACCCGATAATTGTGCATGATAAATATACTCTCGGTACTCACAACGAAGGTAATGTTTGTTAAAAAGTGAATTTTCCAGTCAATTTTTTTCTGGTTTACTGATAAAGACTTTCTATTTCAGATGCTAAGCCTTTCAGAACAATACCATCTTTTACTAATATCAAACAGTTAATACTCACTGTATTCCCATTCCATGATGAAGACGATCTTCAATGTATCAGCTTTATTCTCAAGGCGTCTCGTTTACTCCAGGAGCTCGAATAAAATGTACATTTCTATATTTTTTTGTAACTTTTAGGTTTTGAGTTTTCAATTATCTAATTATGTTTCTCTTTTGTCTGAATAGTTGTTTTCTAATTATGTTTCTCTTTTGTCTGAATAGTTGTTTTCTCTGAATTACATCCGAGGATTCAAAGAGATTAATAGAGAACTTTCAGAATGTTCTCACAAGCATCTTAAAAAACTGAAGATTTATGGATTTTATGGTAATCCTCATGAACTAGATTTGTTGACATATCTACTGAACAGTGTAGTTTTGCTTGAAGTATTAGTAATTAATTTGCGTAGGAAGATATATAGAGGAGTAGAGTTTTGGGAATTTGAAGAATCTAGTTCTTGGTATAGAGTACAAAGACAAGAGACTATTCAGAGATTGCATCATGTTGTTTCCTTATCTGTTGAGTTGACATTCTGGATTATAGTGTATATGCTAATGTTATTGGTCAAAAAACAAAACTGCTTTTGTAGATATTATCACTAGAATTTTTTACTTTATTTTTGCTATATTATTATGTTATCTTAGTTATGAGAAACTGAAATCTGATCATGAGTTCTTTCTAACTAGTTTAGTGGATATTCTTTTCTTATAGTACTCAGTTATATTATGATGATTATAAGATTTGACCAGGATAGACCATGAATGCTTTCAGATTCATAATACACAAGGAAAAATGATATAATTACACTACATTTTAGTAATTTAAAGTTCGAGAATTTAGTCTCCCAAGTTTATGTATAGAAAATATTTGAACTTTTAAATATAGTTTAGTTGGATTTTCCCACCAAACAACATAAAACCTCAAATATAATTTAGTGGGATATTCCCACCAAACAGAAAATTTTGGTGCAAAATAAATTCGCTGGAAAATTTTGGTGGGAAAAAAAATTGGCCGGAAAATTTTGGCGGGAAAAAGTTTGGCCGGAATTTTTTGGTGGGAATATTTAGTCAAAGGTATTATTGTCGAATTATGGTTTTATATTAGACATAACTTTTAAGGTCAGTATCAACACCTCCTAGGATGGTATTGGTAATTGCCTATATATATATATATATATATATATATATATATATATATATATATATATATATATATATATATATTTGTATATATATATATATATATATATATATATATATATATATATATATATATATATATATATATATTTGTAAGGGTGATATCCTAAGTTTTCTAAATTTTCATATGTTAGGAAATCATATGAAGTTTTTGTCCCTTTCAAAATCATTGGTTTTTTCTTGACCTTTTGTCAAACTAAGGGGATATTTGTTATATTATCCTGGAACCTTTTTTTTAATCTTTGTTGTATTCAAATTGATGTATATATATATCTATTTCATTAAAATTTTGTTACCGTTCTTAAATATGTCAAATCTCTTAGTATTTAATGCAACTAATTATCATTTAAGTTTTATATTGTCTAGTAAGAGAAACAGTATGGAAGTTAGTGGAAGTTCAAGTCTTGTGCAAGATAATGAAATAGAGTTTTGGCACAATATAAGTGCACCCCACCATAATAATAATGATCTCCCAGAACAAGTATAAGCTAGACTCTGGATTAAGCATTGGTGAATCAGCACCTCATAATCCTCGAAGAAATTTCAGAGTAAGGATTAATAATCATGTACAAAGTATACAAAGTAGCGTACCTTTAGCAACTGGGAGTGATACAAATTCTTCAGAGGTGAGCCCAAGCCACATTTCATGCCAGGTTTCACAAACATAATTGTGTGGAGCAAATTAATGTTTCGTCTAGGGGCACAGTCGGTTAACATGGTGGTACAGAGATACTAGGTCGAGGTCTAGAGCTAGTACTTCGAGTCTGGGATTTTACGGCTAGAGAGAAGAGGCTTTGCCAGCTGTTAGTGGAAGTGTTCGGATGAATATTTTCGAGCATTCTATGTTCTTAACTTCGTATGAGGTTGGGAGTACATCCCAAACTCTTTGAGAAAAGTAATGATATATATCACCCAAATTTATACCACCCAATATACCATGCAAACATAATTTTATATTATTTTTTCTTATTTGAATATGAACCAAACCCTCATTGCGTGAGGATTGCTTAGTGTATGAACCATAGTTAATCTTTATTGATGTTCTTGTGATTTGGGGATTCTATATTCAAATAAAGTGTGTTTAATCCTATCGGGTATATGTCTTGTGCTTGAACTCTATTCATATTATGGCCAAAAAGTGGATAGAAGTAGTAATTAGCATATACACGCTTGGTGTGCGTTACAGGGCGACGGGTTTGGACTCGCCAAGTAGTCGTTATGGTTTGAATTAATTACACCCGAAGGTTTAGTACGTAGCTTCCTAATTGGATGTGATGGACTTAGGAAGATATTAGAGTCCCAACTAATACGAAACAACCAGTTTTCCCTTATATCTAAAACATTATATAAATCTACTTCGTGAATTACTAGCACTCCTTAAGTATACTTGTCATATTCGAACCCATTGATTTAGCTTTAATTGTATTTCAATAGTATATTTTTGTAATCATTTTTATCTTATTAATTTTATAAAATACCAAATAAATATATATTACCATTTCTTGACATTTCGTTTGTGAACAATACCCTATTACACTTCAAATTATATTGATTTAACCTTGATAATACTTGTAGAGACAATAAACCTATGTACTTATTAAAATTATTACTTGTCAATGCCCGTACACTTATGGGAAGTCACCCTCCTTTTGATGTTGATTTATATATCACAGACTAGGGACAACCACATATCGTTTACATTGGAGATACTAGATGTATCACTACCTTATATTCTCAAGCCATCGCAACTACCCACCTATGATGGGTTGACTAACCAAATTAACACGTCAGAAAATTCATGAGGCTTATGGAGTTGTTTACTGATTCAAACACCATCTTATGTCGCCCTTTCCATTTCACTTTTTCAGGAAGAGCGCAACAATGATTCTCTAAACTATAGAAAAAACTAATAACCTATTTTGAGCAGCTCAGCAGAAAGTGAAGGTGCAATTTACATGAGGAAGGACTCAGGTAGAATGTCATCATTTTTTTATAAACTATACATAAAAGGGAAAGATATTAAGAGATTACACCAAGTTGTTTGGAAATACAGTATATGACAAATAAAATTTGATAATACCATACGCTGATTTGCCTTTACCCATGATTTGAGAAACAAGGAGTTCCAATTCGTGTTAGTCTCGCGACCTCATTTTACTTTGGAAAATATCCTACAAGAGGTGTGATTACTCTAGTAAGTCCATTTGTAAGATTTGATGGTAAATGGTCTAGATGTCCAAAAGGAGTTAAATTTCCCTCTAACGTAGTGAATTCGAGGTAATGTTGTTTTCTTGGGGGTATCGTATCATCTAAGTACTTAAGAGATACACACTTAACACACAAAATCTATAAATGTAACATAAAAGCTGAAAAGGGATAAGAAATCATATAACTTGAATATTTAGGGAAACCCCTTCAATTAAGTCCTTAATACCCCCAGAAATATCTCTCGTGATACATTTATTCTACCAAAAAAATACAGACATCAAGATACTAATACAAGTAGCTAATGACGTCATTGTGTCTTAGACAACAAATAATGGTAGTCAAATGAAATCCTATAGTATAAGTTTAATTGATTTTATAAGTGTAAGGACACGACATGTTGTTAGGATGGCGGCACAAATATCGCAGGTTAGTTCCTCGAGATATATGCATAATAAATTTTTATCGACCAAGTAATCACTATTTGGAACTTTGATTGCATGGAGGTAATGTTGGAGGTTTACATTAATTATAGGTGGCATGCCTCTGGTCACCAGAGTATTCTCTTTGTGGTCAAACTCATCGTACATATTGATATTTTTAAAAGGGACTTACATAGGATCGCTTTCTTGAAAGTGAGTTGTAGCTACTTCAATTCTCATTCTTAGTGTGATATAATTAATTATATCACTAGACATCTTTTTAGGAGTTATTTGGACTTATTTGAGGGATTATTCCCTATATTCAGACATGTTCGCATTTCTTGTCGAGTTTTGGATATTTACTATTTTTAGAGATATTCATGTGTTAAATTTGTGTTAAGTTGCAACTATTAGGTAATTGGATGGTAAGATAACTTGACACAAGTACAAAAAGTTGAGAAAGTAAGGTCAAACCCAACTCATGGCATTAAAGGACCAGGAAGCCATATTTGGAATGCAAGAGCGTTTACTGGAAAGGGTTCGAAACCAACTTAAGGGACTCACCGCGTACAATTGACTAAAATTTTGAGAAATTCCTTTGCTTTCACGGTATCACATGAAATTAGGAGCACGTAAGAGTTGACGCTTCATGATTCCGTGTTATATTTAAAGAGTTAAAAATTGCAGATGTCGTGGCTCGAACTGCATAGACTATTTTGATTGCATTTAACACTTTTAATGAGAATAGACCATTTATATAACCTTCAGGGCAGTGGTAGTTCTAACATTTTCCAATAGAATGGGCTATTTTGATTAACATTGACTTCACTATCTTCCATATGTGACTTTGACCTTCGTATCATGTCATTACGTTTAGATTTAGCCTTTAATCAGTTAATGTTTTACTAATAGATGGATTATGTTTATATTTTTAATGTGTTTTGAATTTTATCTATAATTAGATTTTTTTAATGAGTTGTGTGTACTATTTAAACTTGATACATGTGTTTATCAATGAATTACGTGTCTGGATCTTGTGAAAATCTAATTTTTTTGGGTCTAGTACCTTGAAAATATTGTTGATAATATATACAAATATTTCAATTATATTATAAACACTTCTATACGAAACCTAAACTAAGAAGTAGTCAAATTTACGATTCATCTTTCATTTTGATTGCATTCATATGTCCTCAAGATTATTTTCTGAGACCTAAATAATTTGCATACATTAGAAGTTATTATTTAAATAGTTACTACAATAACTTTTTTTCGTTGTAATAGAGTAATAAAATAGAGATAAAATATATCAAAACTAATAAAAAGATATATAAAATCAATATATGTTTCACCGACATGTCACTGTAGTTATTATACGGAAAAAAAATAACACCAATTTTATCTGCAATCATTTTTCCCATGTTGCACATTGTTGGGAGAATTTCAGATACCCCATTCGAGAATCTTGCACAGTAACAAATGAAAAGAAAAGAAATGAACAACAATAATATAATGTGGTTCAATTAACAATGACTACCTCCACGGAGTAATTCACTATTATCACTCACACAATTACAACTTCGTTTTGTAAGGAAAAACCCAAAACCCTCTCCAAAAAGAAAGAACAAATAACTCACACTCACCCAAGACTCTAACCACTATATGATCGATACACGTTCATTCTTGATTTCTTGTGTCTAGCTTATTTTCTCTCTTTTTAGTTCTTGTCATCAATCATCAAAATATGATGGCTATTTATAGTCCATCACAGCTCAAGAAACTAATGAATCTATCCACCTTGGAAAACTCAAAACAATTCAAACTTTCAAGGTATACATTAATTTCAAAACTATGTTTTCCCCAAGACGCCCTTTAATCTTTCAATGCATTCAATCATGGATGTGAGTCAAATATCAACAATTCCTTTGTTGACGAGTATATGCATACACTTCGACAATATCGGAGAATGAAACTTGTTTCTTGTGTTCCTTGACTCATTCTAGACAATCACTCTACACTCAAACACATGCGCTTCTATCACCTACTCGAACACAAACCTCCAAGATATAATTATTATATGGTTTGATTTTTCCACTAAATATGAATCAGTCATGATTAAAAATTTTACATCGATTACCTTGACCAATATATCTACATCCATGTGATGCTAACAACCCCAATGAAACGATGTCGCTACATCTCCGCAATACATATCTCACTTTTAAAGGATTTCAAACATTATCGTTGTTCACTTTCAATCATACACATCCAACACTCTCGACCTTCACCACCTTGTTGTTTGCAACAGTAATGTCATCAAACTTCCTGTTGATATACAAAGTTTAAAACAAGTTCTGATCATTTCATATATGAACCAAAGTCGAATCAAAGATCCATTCCAGTTTCTTTATATTAGACTCAAAAATATTTGTTGTCACCCTCATGAATGATATATCTATTCTGTTAGGTTTGATCTCGAGCAACCTCGGTCTTGACTTTTTGTTTGACAATTAAAAATATTTACGATCCTCGATTATCTTACGACATCTAGTTTTAATATTGCCTTCCTTTACGCAGTAGTAGCATTCCCTTTCTCTATTGTCACGCACCCGAGACCGTGAAATTCCATCTTTGCATGGGTCATTCTTCTTGTGACTCGTCCTTTGTTTATAATCCTATACAGCAAGTGAATTCCCATATAATCGTTCAACTTTTCCTAACTTGTAGTTCTTTGGTGAATTGGATCATCCAGAGTTAGAGTTCTCCTTTGATTTAAATCTTTTATTTGCAATTTAGTCCTTTTAATTTTAAATTATCGAAACAAAAACTAATCATTATATAATTTTAGTTCATTGCATAAAATTTATCCGACGTCTTTAAACACACCATTAGTTTTACAATCCCTATCGGACAATAAATTTACTACTACTTGGAATAATTCTTGTTGGGTTACTCTCTTCGGGGTATAAATCACCAAATACCCGGAGGGACACCACTTTCACTAATAATATGTTCAGTCATTTGAATATTTTATTTGTTGGTTATTTTACTTCATTTGTAAATTATACTAACTAACTCTATTTATTTTTTGTTAAATGATGCGAGAGCATTACACTGCATACATACTATGGTAGAAAATGTACCCAACCACCGAATAGGCAGAATTTTGATAGTAATAATTTTTATAAAGCATGTGAAAATTATAGGAAGATAATCAGGCTTAATAGTAATCTAAATGTAATTGTTGAAATACATATGAATCGTATTCCATTTGTGAAATATGATAGGTTGTACCGGTAAAATACTTGCTCAGAGTTTAGATTCAAACATGTTAAGTAGAGAAATAGTGACAACTTACTTAAAATGTGTGAGATTAGGGAGGATAATGTCATAGTAGATTAATGCTTGTATATCCATGCAATGAGATTAAGACCATTGATGCTAAAGGGAGAATGAGTAGTAAGAACACATGATGTATTACATATAATATATTATAATGGAGAAGATAGTGATAGTGATCTGGTACCTTCGTAGAAAGAAATATTAAACTATTCTACAAGTGTACAATTATATATGATAAGTGACTATAATTGTTCACATGCATTAGAGCTAATTTATTATAGATAAAGTCAAGTTTATAAAAGAATTATTAGATCATAAGAAACATTAGTAATAGTTAAAAAGAAGATAATTTTGCTTATAATACTACTAAAAAAATTTCACCACATGTTTGTTTTGCTTTATGACATCGTTTCTAATAGCCAATGATTAAAAACTTCAATTATACATTACATTACATAATATAATATGCACGAAATATATACCACTATAACCTATCAATATCCATACAAAATTATTTTTCTCCATCTTTCTGAAATCACTTCTAACTCCGTCTTCTACTTGATCTATGTATTATGTTTGGTCATTTTTCACAACGGTTGTCTATACCTCGATCCCCTAATTAATATTGTATTTATTATTTGCACTTTAGATCTATGATCATGTCATTTCAATCAAGAATTCATAAAGGAATTCCTTCAATAAGTATTATTACCATATATGAAATTTTTTGATTTGGTTTTAGTTTTTTGTTTCAATTACTTATGTTTATTTAAATTTATATTTATTTATGAGATAACCTTTAGAATAGATTATAGGTAATATATGATCTCAAATTCTGGTAATATAATTTTTCTTTTGGTATTGGAATTAATAGTGTAATAAAAATAAGAACAAATTTACATTAAAATGGTGGATTAATAGGTATTGTACTTTGCATGATTCTTAGATTTGCTGGTTTTTACTTCTATGAATTTTAATGGTTAATATTTTTCTAATAGGCTAAATATAATTATGGGGTTTTTTATCAATTTATAAAACCTATACTTTTTAGATCATTGGCTTTCTTTGATAGATATTATACCTTTGATTTTATGATTGTTTTATATAGATATTAAATTCTTTCAGAATGATTGTACAATTTTTACTTTAATTAGATTGTCTGTCTTGTGTTATATCCTCTTCAATTTTCTACATCTCAAATTGCATTATATAGGAACCTAAATTGATATCTTTATGATATAGGGATATATTGTGAAATTAACTACATATGTATTAGGAAAAGTTAGATTTTGAAAATGTATATCATGTAACATATAACTCAAAATTTCATTAGTTGATAGATCTATATTTTTTCTTTGGTTAAAATATGAAATACCTACTTTGCTTTGAAAAAAGGTAAAATTCTTATATGGTTTTAAAAGGGACAAATATCCTATTTGATTTGTCAACTCATGACAACTTATCTCTACTATTAAATTTATATATATATCATTAAGATTAATGTCATGAGTTTTCTGAATTGTCGTATGTTTGGAAACCACATGAAGTGTTCTTCCCTTTCAAAATGATTGGTTTTTTCTTGAGCTTTTGTCAAAGTAAGAGGGTATTTGATAATCTTACCTTGGATTTTTTTTATTATCTTCGGTAGATTACAAATATGATGTATTTTTATCTATTTCATTAAAAGTAATCAGAGATGAAGCTGATAATCCTTATTCGCATGCAGAAATTATGTAAAAACCCATGAAAAAGGGTCCCACAAGGGAAGCTAGCCAAGTGTCTTTTGATTCAAAGTCTTAAGACTCCGATGGAGACTCAGGAGCTTCCCCAACTAAGAAACAACGTATGACCAAGTCAAAGGTGGGTTTCACAACTAGAAAATCAAAAAACTAGTAAGTCTAAGTCTACTACTTACTCCTCAGCTAAAAAACAAAAGGTGGAAAAGGATCAAGGAAAAAGGCCAAGGCAAAAGATGAAGGTAGATATTTGCTTTCATTACTTTTTTATATGAGGGTTATTTATGTATTTTTATATGTAAAATATGAATAAATATCAATATTTTGTTCTAGTTGAGGAGGTTAAGGTGGAACCCACCCACGATGAGATGCTCTTTGTTGTTACTACCTCTGTAAAAGAAGCTGATTTCAAGAAAGTAAGTTTGTTAGATTACAAAATACCATTCATAAAATCATAATCTCTTTCTCTATCTCAAACTGGGTTTTTTTTTATTTTTTTTATTTTCAGGCGACTGTATCTGATATTCTCATACAACTCGGTATGTATTTTGTGTTAAGAGTTGTATTACAAACATATTTTTTTGGTTACGAATTAGTGGGTACAACATTATAAGGGTCTAATTACAGATGTAATAAAAACATGATGATGAGAAAGAGCCTGATGAAGGTGGAGAAAAGAAAAAGACAAAGGATGGAGATTAACAAAAAGATGACATGGGCGATGATGATGATTAGTAAAAAGTAAGATTGATTTTATAAAATATGATTATGGTGAACTTTGATGTAACAAAATATTATTTGAGATATAAAACTAAGTTCTCTATTTTTTCTTGATTCCCTTTTTTAGCTTTTGATTGAAGGGTAATATGAGAAAGATAAGAAGTGGAAGACTTTGTTATTTATCTCTTTGACTGATATTAAATGTAGAATTTGAATTTTTCTGTTTTATAGATCTTGCAACTTTATTACGTGTCTTTTATTTCAATTACTCTTATCTTCATTCATCTAACAAAATCTTACTTGCAATATCAATTTTTCCAGCTCCAAAAGTATTCTTGTCTTTTACAGATATTCAAATGACTTTACAGAACAAAACTGCATCTCATATATGTATAATAGTAGCTTGTAAGCCATAATTATTATTAAAAATATTAACATATTAATTTTAATATTATAACAATAAAGTAAAAAGTAGAAAATAGTTAGAAAACCATATTACAGTCAAACATAGACCTAGAAATATTGTGTTATTAAATTATATAACCAAGTCAATAATACTCTATCTATTTAAATATGAATTCTTGTTGATTGTAGCTTAAGTCTTGCATCGATGTGCGAGGTCGGGCTATGAGATTTTTCATGATCCCCAATTCGTGTAATTCCCAAATCACTATTGTTCCAAGTTTAGGCGGCTTGGGTAATATTAAACGAGTATTATTAGATGTTAATGGTTGTATTTGATATCTAGCGGTGGCAGATAGATATTTTGATAGATTCGTTGTTGTTTCTACATGGACCATTCATGTGTTAAATTTGGTGTTTTATTTATTATTGCACCTATATAAGTCATCCAAATTATTATATCCAGACCACTAGCGCTTGTTTAAATTTTTTCTAAAATAACTTAAAACATATTTTACCATATTTATAGAGAAGTATCATATATGCTTCTTTAATAAATACCTTAAGTATTTTGAAATTTAAAAATAGAGTTAATTACTTAAAGTGTCTAAAAATATTATGATTTACCCTTCGGTTGCAAATTTTAAATAATAGATGGCTTATATTTATATTTTTAATGGTTTGTGAATTTTTTTCTATGGATTACATTTTTTAGTGAGATGGATGTACTTTTTAAGCTTGTTGCATGTGTTTATCAATAAATTATGTGGACCTTGTTAGAAAATAATTGTTCTACATTGACCTTTTGGGTTAAGTACATTTCAAATATTTTTGATAATTCGTACAAATATATTAATTTTATTCTAAAATGTATTTTACTTTAAAATAAACACTTCTAAACCGAACCAAGGTATTTTTCTTGTGTCGAGATTTCTATTTTTTCTTCTTCTTGTCTCTTGTCCTCAATCATCATCATATGATGTCTATTTATAAACCATCACAACCCAAGAACCAAATGAATATATACACCTTAAAAAACTCAAAACTATTCAAACTTTCAAGATAGCCATTAATTTCAAAACTACTTGATTTCGAAGACACCCTTTAGTATTTCAATTCATTTGTTCATGGATGTGAGTCAACTATCAACAATTCACGAAGTTATATGACTGGTCTCTCCTGGGAGTATTGAAGGAGATATTAGATACGATTGGAATAAAAGCCTATACCATGGGCCATAAAAACAAAAATACACTGGAGTTGAAGGATTCGAAAAAGTATCCTGGAGGGATGAAGGGAGGATAAATATGACAAAATACTTTCTAATAGCTTACAATAATTTGTTAAGAAATAAATTAATAAGAGGCAACAAAGAAAATGATTAAAGACGTAATTAATATGGAAAGTCAAGAAGATTTTTTCTCCGCATAAGGCTCCTAGCCTCGATGGATTTACTAAGGTCTCCTACAATTAAGCATGGGGAATCATAGGGAAATATATATAATGATAATTTATACGTTTTTAGGCATAAGTATATACTTAAGCAAGTTAGTACCACTACCTTATGCTTATCACAAAAGTGAATAACCCTAACTCAATGAAGAAATTCAAACATATATCTTGTTTCAATATATTGTATAAAGGAATATAAAAAATTATTGCTACAAGAATGAAAGATTGTTTATATAAACTCATATCTTGGAAACAAGCAACATTTATGGTAGGAAGATGTATCTTTGATGACATAATTGTGGCTGAGAGTGTGGTGCAAAGCTATGGTGATAGAGTAAATATTAGTTCAAGGTGTACAATTATCCTTTATCTTCAAAAGACTTTTGATTTACCTAGAAATTCTTAAGAAATATAATGAACTTATGAGGTTTCATGATAAGTTCCTTCAGTGGGTTAATATGTATATCACTACACTAACTAGCTCTCTTTGTGTTAATGAAGAAAATAACAGAATTCTTTAAAGGAGAAGATGCTTGAAAAACACACGAATTTCCATTCTCCGCGATAGAGTAACATTTTCCACCATCTTCCCAGTCACCTTTACACAAGCCGCTCTCATGCACCAAAAACCCGGCTGCCGCTAGAGTACCATTCTCCACCATCTACACACTCACCTTTCCACCAAGCCGCTCTCCTTAACATAAAACCGTCTCTACTCCAGGACCATTCTCCATGATTTTCACACTCACCTTTCAACCAGGTTGCTACACGCCATTAAAAATCGAAGAACCCAAATTAAGGTAATAGTTTTATTTCTAAGATAATCTCATCAATTTTACAATCTAATTTAAGTGTTACGTAGTTTAGACATCACTAGTTATAAGAATAAGGCTTTCACGACCAAATGGCCAAGAGACACTTCCATAAACTGTGATGTAATTGTGTTTTATATTATTCTATTTTATATGCGATTTTTATACAAAAATATTATTTTACTAGTATATCAACTGGAGAATGTTTGATGTGGCTCTTAGTTTTAAAATGATATCCTTAGAGCAATGTGAAGAAATATATAAAAAACTTGTTAAAATCTTGAGGATTGAGCGAGCTTGATCTTTCTTTTGATTATTTACTCACTTTTTAAATCAGGTGATAATTTAATTATGCTACTTCTTTGATTTTTGATTTTATTTTATGTACTTTTAACACGAAATGAATCTTCATATTCACAATTAGGCAGATGGCTATTGCACATTTTGAAAATATTGCTTTTTATTTCCGTTTATCTTTTACATGTAAGGACTGTATGATAAATTTAATCGCAAGCATATACCTAAAATCTTACCAGTCTCATATTTTTCTTTTAATATGATTTTACTGGTACATCAACTGGAGGATACTTGATGTGCCTATTGGAATTATAATGATGTCCTTAGAACAATGTAAATAAATATATAAATACTTGGTAAAGTCTTGAAGATTGAGTGAGAGCTTGATCTTTCTTTTGATTATTTACTAACTTTTTACATCAGGTGTTGATTTAACTATGCCACTTCTTTGAATTTTTTTATTTTATGTACTTCTAATACCAAATTGATCTTCATATCCACAATTAGGCAGACGTTTATTGCACATTCTGAAAAGATTGCTTCCTATTTCCATTTTTCTTTTACAGGTAAGGTAAGGACTGTAAAGTAAATTTAATCGCAAGTATACCTAAAATCTTAACCATCTCTCATTTTTCTTTTAATTTCTCAACACAAAGATGGTGAACTCTTAAGTGTCCACGAGTTGTTCCTTCATTTTCCTCAACGTTTACTGAATCCACGGAATGATCTTGCCATGAAAATTTACATTTTTATTACCTTCTCTCATCATGGGCAATAAAAGGTACTACATCGATTTTTATTTTTTAACATTTTTAATATTAATCTACCGTTTGGATTTGTTTTTTACATGAATAAAATTAATGGTTATCTATTTAGTGTAACCTTTAACCTCTATTTTAATGAACTTTTTATACCTAGAGTTTCATATCAGGTTTTTATAATTAGCCATATTTTTTTTAGTTTGCTCCGAACATTGATTTACCATTGATTTTCTCAGTTGAACTGATGTAATATGCAAATAATTAATAAAATAGTTGATTAATCGATTGGTTAATATTGATTAAGTGCCCGTTTGAAAGTGTTTTTTTGGAAAATCACTAAAAAGTGTTTTTAACATTTTAAGAGTTTTTTTGACTTTGAAAAGAACCAAATAGGTGCTTCTTAAAAAAAGCACTTAAAATAATTTTAGATTTCAAAATTATTTTTAATAATATTTTTTAAATTTTAAATTTTTATTTTAAAAGCACATTTTTACTCTAAAATAAGCACTTCCAAACGGGCCCTAAATAGTGACTACTTTTACTCCATTAAGTATAATTACTTACCTTATCTTTAATTTAAGTCCATAATTGATTTATGTAGTTCCAACATATCTGTAATAATTTTGGATTCAGTGCTATTAGCAATCCTTTGTCGATTTGAACTATTTTCTACACTTTTACTATATAACAAACATTTTCTTTATTTCGTAGTTCATTCTAGTTTTCTTAGTAATTATTAAACAAGATGTTTATATTACAAATTTTTCCATTCTTTTTAGAACTAACTGTATCTGCAATTAACTAATTAGTATATTTACATTTAGCCTTAACCATTCTTATATGGATATTGATTTAACATACATTAGATGTAATCAAGTTCTTTGTGAAGTGTTAGAATGTGGTCAAGAGACACACTTTTCATCTTTTCATATTGAAGAAGTTATAGGGTGTAAAAGTAAATTATGGTTAATCTAGAATTTAACACATCCCTTTCCTATAGTTTATGTCAATTGGATTTCGTCTATAGATCTAAATATTTGAGTAAAAACATAATGTAGAAGAAGAAACTGAAGATGATGATTAAGAGGAATAATTTTTTTGCTACTATTTCAAATGCCAAGTGCCGATCTGGACTAAAATTAGAAAAAAATTATCTTTATTTTCAGGTCATGGTGGGATCACTATTAAAAAGACTTCTGGCTTTAGTGATTGGTATCTATGATGAGCCTATGGCTCCAGGTTAATGAAATATTATTGTTGAAAGGTTTGGTGATTATTTTATCGAACAATGTGCGTGTTTAATATTTTAGCGTTTGGTAGTTTTTGAGTTCGGGTAGGGACCAATGGTGTTATTAACACTATTGTATAACTGTAGATGGTTCCCATGGCGGGAACAATGGTGAATGGTGATTCATGAATTTTGAATATGCAATGTGTGATGAGATCGGATACTGAAGGTTATGATGAGGTACTATTTAAATAGATTGCCACAATGCTCCTTGATTTACAATTAATTGTTTTTATTTGTAGGTGGAGAGTGGTTTAATAGATACAGGTGCATCTGTTTAGAGAAAAGTATGAGTAGAAGTTTATAATATTTCACAAATCATTGAAACATATTATGGTATGTAAGATTTGTTTTGGTATTTTAGAAGTTGAATTAATGAATTAATTTTTGTTTCGGATTATGGGATTTGCCATGAATGTATATCCAGTTAGATGAACCATATAAGATGTTGATGTAGAAGGTTAAGCAATATAATTATCGAAACCTATAGTGCAATCAAATCAGAAACTTATCGATATATAAATTAAATAAACGAAGAAAATTATAGATTGTATTCAACTCATTTAGATTTTGCTCAAGTGTCTTAGACAAATTTTGCTTAGAATATAAGTAGAAATATAATTGTGTGTTACTTATTTCAAAAAAAATGTATTTCATAATTTAGCTCTGTTGGAACAACTTAATATGGAGAAACTCTTGGAAATTGTTGATATTGATTGGTGGAGGCCATTGTCTGCTCTACACAATAATTGGCCACATATTCTTTTTTTAAAATATCAAATCATTGATTTTTTATAGTAAATCCTAACAATTACCAAGGGACTTGGGAAAGGGACCCTACGTAATGATCGGTGGTTAATCTCGAACCCTAATGACTATCTAGTTAGGCAAGCTCTTCCGGATCACTACCTCACCCTAGAAGTTTATGTAGTGTTTCAATAATCACTACTACAGATCGGGGATTTACCCACGACTGTTTACCGACGATACGTAAAGTCGTCGGTAAACTTTTGTTAATTACCGACGACATACGATTACCCACGAGAAACCTTCAGCCGGTAATTTACCGACGACTATGGTCGTGGGTAAACGACGAAACGCCGTCGTTATTTAATTTTTTTTTTGTAATTTTTTTTGCTTGGATTTGTCGTCGGTAAATTACCGACAGTTTGAAAAGTCGTCGTTACATTCTTGTTTTTAGCGACGACGCGTTAAGTTTACCGACGACTTTATCGGGAGAAGCTTAAGGAGCGGGTTATCGAGACGGGGACCCAATCGGCTGAGGATGTTCCAGTGGAGGAGCAGATAGGAGCGTTGAAGGAGACGGTTCAGGAGGTGATGAAACCGGCTAAGAGTAGACACTGGATCCCTTCGATCGGAGCTGTCTTCAAGAAAAAGAAGGACCCGAAGCCGCCTGTTTCGGACGAGATCCCGAAGAAGAACGCGAGAAAGTTACAGCGGATATTCGACGGGATGAACGAGCTCCGCGCAGTCCAAGGATTACCTCCTATGCCGGATGACGATGCTCCACCGAGCTCCTCTAGGTCCGATGATTTTTTCACGAAGTTGCTCAACGGCCTCAATGAATCTCGTGAAAAGAATGGTCTCGATCCGCTCTCCGATGAAGAAGAAGATGAAGATAGTAGTGATCGAGGAGAAGATCTATCAGGCCCGTGATTCATTTTCGTTTAAGACTTTTATTTTATTTAATTTTATATTTTTGACTTTTATTAAGTGTTTATGTAATATTTTGACTTTTAACCCCGGGGTTTGACTTTATTGCCCGGGGTTTGACTACCCGGGTTTATTTATCTTTTTATGAATATAATCCATGATTTCTATTTATATTCATGATTTCATAGTATATTAATTTATAAAAAATCGAAAAACCAATTTAAATTAAAAAAAAAATTAAAAAAATCAAAAATTAAATTAAAAAAAAATTTAAAAAAAAAAATTACAATACCGACAACATTCATATAAAGAATGTCGTCGGTAAAGATTTAAAAAAAAAATTAAAAAAGCACAACAACGACGACATTCATGTAAAGAGTGTCGTCGGTAAAGACTGGAAACAAAAATATTATTTACCGACGAAACACAAAAAATAAAGTTGTCGGTAAATTATTAAAATTAAAAAAAAACTATTTAATTATCTGGATACCGACCACGTCGTCGTCGGTAAGTTGTTTATTTACCGACAAAAACGTGTGTCGGTAAAGTGATGCGTTTTACCGGCGACATGTCAGGAAGTCGTCGGTAACTTAATGTTTACTGACGAAAACATTTCCGTCTGTAAAAGTTGCTGTGTTATCGACGAGGAGCCAAAACAGTTGTCGGCAATCATGATTTTACCGACCAACTTCTAGGGACGACAGGTTACCGACGAGTCGTCGTCGGTAAACCTTTTTACCGACGAATTTGAGGTTTTTACCGACGACAGCTGTCGTCGGTAAATACGCGACCTGCTGTAGTGAATTAGACACCCCTTACGGGTGACTATCTAACTACTGTTAAGGTAATCCTATAGGTTGTGCACCACAAGAACTACAAACAATAAATCAAAGCACATAAAAACAGAGATATCAACACTAATTACAATTAAATGTAAAAGAAATCCCAAATTAAAATAGATATAAAACAAGTCTAGGATTCACACTCATATGCTAATATCAAACTAAAATATAATTATTTCATGCTAGAGAAAGAAAAAAAAATTACAAATTTAAAGGCTTGGAAAGGCATGAATTGTTGTCCAACTCCTTCTACTCTTCTCTTCTCTTGCAGTAAGCTTACTCTTGGTCTTTTGATGATTAAGGATTGACCAAGTATGATTTATCTAAGGTAGGAATGAATATATATATATGCCCTTTGTAGAAAGGAGTAATCTCCAAGTTAAGGAGTCCTGATATTTCCAAAATTTGTATTCCTAACTTGTAGGGAGGAATAAACCTGAGCAGATATTGATTTAATTATATCTCCTTCATTACCTATCGGATTTTGACATTCTATATATGGAAACGACCGCATTTAATAGATCTAGATGCTCATATAAAAATATCCTCCTAATTCTAAACTAAGTTTTTGCAATAAATTATTTAATGGACGTATGTGCAGTTTTGGCAGCTTTTTTACTTTCCAGATATACCAAACTTATCCTTTTTTACTTTGACTAAGGGTTTTCATTTACTTATCCACTTTAAATAAGTTTCATTAGGGGTAATAGCTTCTATATACCTAAATGCTACACAAATAACACACAAATTACGCGCAAAAGCTCACAAAATATCAAAACACCTAAAACTAGATAAGAAAGTGCAAAGTATGAATAAATGGGGAAAATTCCGAAATTAATAACTAAATAAACCTAAAATGATAGATTAATATATCACAAATAGAGAGACATAATAAAGTCAAGAAGCTTTTTTCTCCATTAATGAGCATAAGGCTCCTGGCCTCGATGGATTTACTAAGGTCTCCTACAATCAAGCATATGGAATCATAGGAATATAGGCATAGATATTTATTTAAGCAATTTAATACCACTAGCTTATGCTTATCCCAAAAGTGAAGAACTATAAATCAACGAAGAAGTTCAAACCTATAGCTTATTTAATATATTGTATAAAGGCATATAAAAAATATTGCTACAAGAATGAAAGATTTTCTATATGAACTGATATCTCAGAAACAAGCACCATTTATTTTGCGCGTTTATTCGTTTATTTTGATAGACTTTTGGACTAAATATGCAATAATCCGAATTTTCTCTTTTATTTCTAGCATTTTTAATATATTAAGCTTTTGCGCGCGTAATATTGGGTATTTTAGTGGAAAGTTTGTAGGTTTTGAATATTAGCTAGAAAAAGAATCCGAGAATATAGTCAAAGATCGTGATATGGAGTCAAATCATGAAGACAAATCCCAAAAGAATTGATATTTTAATGCTACAAATCTGGAAAGTTTCCAAAGATTGCTGATTTCTAGCCACCTAAGAGTATATTTAGCCGCTGACGTGTGAAGAGAAAACGTGCCCCATTGAGTTACAGAACTTTAGCAACAGGAACGAGGTCAATCCGAGTTGAAACGAGTCGGTTAGAGCTATTTTAGTAGAGGTGTTGCAGCAGTTACGGGATTTTGGGCTAAGATAATGGACCTGGGCCTTTATTATTTCATTTAACTTTAGCCTAAGGTCCAAGTCCGAATTTCTAAGTATAAATAAGGGGTTTGACTTCTATTTTTCATACAATTCACTTTTAACGAAAGAAAACATCAGAGAGAAGTCAAGGCAAGGAAGCAGGAATTTTATTTCGCGATTAGGTTTTTCTTTTATTTGTTTCTGTAAAACAATATGAACAATTTTATTTCTTTTAATTTAGTTTTCCGCATTAGCATGAACTAAAAAAATTAAGTGTTTGAGAACGCATAATGGGTTAATCCCAATTTGATTTCGTTTTATACATTTGAATTTGGGATAATTATTATTTAAATCAAATTGGGTGATTTATATTTTTCTTTAATTTGTGTTTATTTACTATTATTCACCTGATCAATTGATAATAGGACTTAGTATCTAGGTTATTCCAATTAGTGGCAATTGGATCACCTTGACGGGGGGGTCTGGGTACAGAACTAGTTAATGAATGTAGGATAGAAGTTATTTGACTCCGACGAGCGTAATTAATCTTATGGCCAATTGGGTAGAATAAACCTAATCACTTGAGAGTGGACTATAATCACCCTGACGGGGTTTGTAGCACTTGAAAGTTTATCCTTAGTCCACCCTGACGGGGGTAAGGAGAATTCCGAATCCCGATCAATATAAATTTACCAATTTGTCCCTTAAACAATGTATGAAATGAATAATAATTAGGTGAAACCCGAGCGTCTCTCAAGTACTGCCTTCTCATCTTGCATAAACACTTTATTTTCTAGCGTGTAGTTATTTACTTGCATTAATTTAGTATTTTAATTCATTGTCTTAGCATTAGAAAACCAAATGAACAAATCTTAAAATCAATTACTTGTTTTCACGTGCAATTAATCACTATCTGATAAGCATTAGAGTCAATCATTCCGTCCCTGAGAACGAATCTGTTTTATCACTTATATTTGGGACAACCGTACACTTGTGGTTGTGGTTCTCTTTCCTTATTGCATTTATTTTAGAACACACAAAGGACCACCATGCATTCTGACTTAGCTGACTTTAAAACTACCGCTTGTAGAGGAGGAAAACTTTATTATATGACCTTTGTAGATGACTACTCTAGGTTCACCAAAGTATACCTTTTAAAGTATAAAGATGAAGTAGAATCCACCTTTTTAAACTATAAGGCTGAGGTTGAAAACCAACTAGATAGAAAGATTAAAAGGTTTAGGTCCGATAGGGACGGTGAATATAGTTCAAACACACTTAAAGAATTTTGTGAAAGTACTGGAATAATTCATGAACTTAGTGCCCCTTATACACCCCAAAAAAATGGCATAGCCGAAAGGAAAAATAGATCCCGTAAAGAAATAATGAATGTCATGTTAATTAGTTCAGGCCTACCATCCAACATGTGGGGGGAAGCTGTCTTATCTACTTGTTCTGTGTTAAACCGAGTACCCATAAACGTATAGATAAGACTCCTTACGAGTTGTGAAAAGGATACCCACCCAACCTGAAATTTTTAAGAGTGTGGGGGTGTTTGGCTAAGGTAGCTTTACCCGGCTTTAAGAGAGTCAACATTGGACCCAAAAGCGTAGATTCTTTCTTTATAGGATATGCTCAAAATAGTGCAGCTTATAGGTTTTTGTCCTTAGTTGATAACACTATTAGTGAATCTAGAGACGCTGAATTCTTTGAACATATATTTCCCTTGAAAAAGGATATTGTTCATCATGCCTCCTCTTCTACCAGTAATGACTCACCAGTCAATACTGTTATACCTGTTAGTGATAATCTATCTGCTTCTCTCCCCTCTTCGAGTTCAGGAACACACCCTGATAACGAAATTAGGAGAAGTAAAAGGCGTAGGACTAAGTCTAGCTTTGGACCAGACTTTATCACTGCCTTCTTGACTGAGGATTTTCACATGGATATGCTATGTGAAGAAATAGTTTCGTGTTTCTTTCTTAAGGAAGATACTAAGACCTTTTCCGAAGCTATGAGATCTATTGATGCCAGCTTCTGGAAAGAGGCGGTAAACAACGAAATAGATTCTATTATATCAAACCACACTTGGGACTTAACTGATTTACCAAAGGGGTGTAAGCCAATTAGTAGTAAATGGATCTTTAAGAGAAAATTAAGACCAGATGGTTCCATAGAGAAATTTAAGGCTAGACTTGTAATTCCAGGCTTTACTCAAAAGAAAGGCTTGGACTACTTTGACACCTATTCCCCAGTGACCAAAATAGCCACTATTAGAACTCTCATAGCCTTAGATTCTATTCATAAACTCACTATACATCAGATGGATGTTAAGACCGCGATTCTGAATGGAGACTTAGATGAAGAGATATATATGGTACAACCCAAAGGGTTTGTGGCATCTGGTCAAGAAAACAAAGTATGCAAGCTTAATAAATCTCTATATGGTTTGAAACAAGCACCCAAACAATGGTACGAAAAATTAGATAGTACTTTAGCTAACGATGACTTTATAGTCAACAATTCTGATTCGTGTGTTTACATGAAGGTGTTAGGATCTGAATGTGTGATCATATGTCTATATGTAGATGACATGCTGATCTTTGGCACAAACCTTAAAGTCATTAATGAGACTAAGGACTTCTTATCATCTAAGTTTGAGATGAAAGACATGGATGAAGCTGATGTTATCTTGGTGGTTAAGATCTTAAGAAATGAAAATGGTATATCCCTTAATCAATTCCACTATGTAGAGAAGTTGTTGAAGAGATTCAACTCCTTTGATGTCACACCTGCTAGAACTCCTTATGACTCTAGTATTCATTGACTAAGAACAAGGGAAGTGCAATATCTCAAACCAAATTTGCTAAGGTAATAGGAAGTGTGATGTTCTTAATGAACTACACTTGACCTGATATCGCCTGTGCCGTAAGTACACTTAGTCGCTATACCCTTAACCCAAGTAGTGAACATTGGGTTGCACTTCAAAGATTACTGAAATATCGTAGAGGTACTATGGATATTGGCATACACTATAGTAGATTCCCTGTTGTCTTGGAAGGCTACTGTGATGCGAATTAGATAATGATGAAGTGAGCTTCACTAGTGGTTATGTATTTTCTTTGGGTGGAGGAGCTATATACTGGAAGTCGTTTAAACAAACTTGTATAGCACGGTCAACCATGGAATCTGAGTTCATAGCACTAGAGTTAGCAGGACAAGAAGTTGAATGGTTGAGGAGTCTCCTAGTTGTACCGGTCTCTCTTCATTGTGACTCGCAAGCGGCTATCATCGTTTTTCACAACAGCTCCTATAATAGAAAACGGAGACATATTTGAATCAGACACATCTCAATAAAACAGTTACTAAAAAATACTGTGATAGCATTGTACTTTGTCAAATCCGAGAAAAATTTGGCTGATCCATTCACTAAAGGACTAACCAGGAGAGTAGTTCTGGAGATGTCGAGGGGGATGGGGCTCAAGCCCATTCATGGGGTCATATGGGTGACATGTGATTCACTAGTTACCCATCCCTATGGCATACAATAGTGCAAATGAGGTTGAGTTTCGACTCTTAATGATTCATAGCCCTTTGTGGTGGTCCTATTGAGACAGACTTGATGAATTCACCGATAATTATTTCGAGGTTGAGTTTCGACTATTTGTGATTCATAGCCCTTTGTGGTGGTCCTATTGAGATGGACTTGATGAATTCACCGATGATTATTTTGAGGTTGAGTTTCGACTCTTAATGATGTGCATAGCCCTTTGTGGTGGTCCTGTTGAGAAGGACTTGATGAACTCACCGACGTATGATGAGGATGAGCTGTATGTCTCTTAATGACTTCAAGACCCTTGAGGGGTAGTCTATGATGTATAGACATTCTTGAAATCACCTACGTGAGTGTGAAAGTGGGGGCCACTTTCTATAAAAGAATTGAGAAATATTTCTAGAGCACTCATGAGAACCAAGGTATGCACATGGCCTAAAAGGCGCTTGCGATTACATGCAGAATCTGTATTATCCTAATGGGTTTGAGTATGTGTTGTGAGGGTCTCAACTAAAGAACGTCAAGTTCAAGAGTACTTTCACTTGACTGGACTTGGTTGTTATCTCACTTCACTACTTGTCAATTCAAATTGCAAGATATTTAAGTACAATTCACCCAGCTTTCGCTCAAAACCTTTATTCTTTTCAAACTTTTTGTTGGCATTCAAATATGTGGGGGATTGTTGGAACATTTGCATGTGGGGGTTAGGAGAAGTCACTAAGTGACTATTTTTTTATCCCACATCGGTAGGTTATAAAACAAAAACCCCACTCAAATACTTTGTGGGCACATAAGCTACCAAAGAACTAACACACATGCACATGAAGAGATAGAGGGTAAGCCCACACGCGCGCACCACCACCACCACCCACCCGGCCCGAGCCCGGGTCCGGGGCCGGAGTTTTGGATCCTGGGTCATAGGTCTTGGGTCTTGGGAAAAAAATAAAAAAAAACAATTTTTTATACCAGCATTTATTTATTTTTTCTGACTTTGTCAACTTGCTTATTCTCTCCCCACATTTTAAACCTTTTACCATGTTTTAGAAACAGCCCTTGTGTAACTGGTGCAGATTTGTTTCCCATGATCTCAGCTCGTAACAGGTGCGAATATCATGTGCAATGACTATTGCCGTAACAACTCTTTCCCACCTATATATAGAGTTGTTCTTCACTTCAGAAATTACACAACACATCTTACGAAATTCCTCTACAGAAATATTATCCTTCTTCTTCCTTCCTATTGTTTTTTAGCAAAACCTTTATACAGATTCCAAACCATCCCTTGTGAGTGCACACAAGAGTTTGTTAGTAGTGTTCAAAGCTTGGGAAACGTTCAGAAAGACAGTATAGCATCTCGGCTGTCCCGGAATTCGTTCTTAAAGTAGTGGCTCCTCCACGACACTACAGTCTGTTCACCCTCTCCAGTTACTGGGTTCATAATTTTTCTCGTCTTTTATTTTTCTGTCATTACTATTTCTTTTCATACTCATCAGCTAAAGCTTATTTTCGCATTTAGTTTTTTAAAATTACCATTAAAGTTCCAATTTTTTTACGAACATTTATAACATGATGTGCATTTAGTTCAAAATTTTCGTACTTCTCTTTCATTGTGATTGACTGAGAAAACCAGTTGATCGATGGATTCCACATCATATTTCCTGGGCTTTTCTCCACAATATTATGTCATCGAGAGTAGGTGGAACCTATAGCATCACATTGCAAGTCGTACGTTAAAGTACATCCAATATTTTTTTGTCTTCATTTTTCCAAAATCTAAGATATAATTATTGATTTTCAAATGTACACATAGTTTTCATCTTCTATCCCCATTGTTAAGTCCTGGCAAAACCATTTGTTCAGTAGTGTAAGATATATGTAAAGTAGGTTCGGAAGGTGGTGGACGTGCCTCTTGACCATTTATCCATCCCAGTTCACAAGTCTGGTGGCATAGAAGGTCATCCAGAATTTTGATTCAATAACCAAAAGGAATATCAAAAGTATATATATATATATATTTATGTTCTCTCAATAGCATGTAAATATTTTTTTTAACGAATTCCATTTATTAGGTAACATGGGTTGAACATGCAGAGGTAGATAATGAAGAAGTTATTATGTTACAAGCCTCATGTGAACTCCAAGCGTCTAATAAGCGTACAATTTCACTTATTACTAGAAACTAGTAAAACGACATTGTAGAGTCACAACTAATGTGAATAATTAACATCACCCTTATTCAACTTTGCCCAACTTGCAGTTCTTTGATTAATTGGATCATGCGGAGTTTAATTTTTCATTTGAGTTAAATATTCTGTTTGAAATTTAATCTGATTAATTATTAATTATTGAAACAAAAACCAATCATTATATAATTTTATTTTATTTCATACTATTTTATCAGACAACATTAAACAAAAATTAGTTTTACAGTCCCTGTGGAGAAGATAAAATTACGAATTTACTACTTGGAAAGATTCTTATGGGGGTTACATTCTTGGGAGTGTAAATCACCTAACACCTAGGGGGACACCTCTTCTACTAACAAAGAGTTCAGTCATTTAAATATTTTATTAGTTGGTTATTTTACTTTATTTGTAAATCATACTAAATTACTCAATTTATTTTTTGTTAAATGAATGTGAGAGTAATTCATTGCATGCATACTATGGTAGAAAGTTTACACAACCATTGAATATGCAAAATGTCGACAGTAATAATATTAAGATATCATGTGAACACTACAGATAGTTAATCAGTCTTAATGTAATCTAAATGTAGTTCTTGACATGCATAAGAATAGTATTCTATTGTTTGGTAAAATTCGAAAAGTTGTATGATAAAACACTTGGTGAAATTTTAGATTCAAACTTGTTAAGTACAAAAATAATAATGACTTACTTACATATGTGAG
Source organism: Nemophila menziesii (assembly GCA_029959085.1). NCBI lineage: Eukaryota > Viridiplantae > Streptophyta > Magnoliopsida > Boraginales > Hydrophyllaceae > Nemophila > Nemophila menziesii. The sequence continues at coordinate 81,183,473 of JARWIR010000002.1, forward strand.
ATTATGGAGAACAATATCATAGTAGATTAATACTTGTATACTTAGGCAATGAAATTAAGGTCTTTGATATTAATGAGGGAGTGAGTATAAAAAATACATGATGTAAAACCTATAATAATTTATAATGTAGAAGATATTTATAGTGATCTGGTACGTCTCCATATAGAGTACACAATTTTGTTAATTACGCTACAACTCGAAGAGAAGAGATATTAAATTATTCTAAAAGTGTACAATATTGTATGATAAGTAAATATCGTTGTCTGCATACATTGCAGATAATTTATTAAAGCTAAGGTCAATTTTATAAATAATTATTAGGTCATAAGAAATATAATTAAAGGTTTAGAAGAAAATAATTTGCTAATATTACTACTACAAGAAATCGAACATATGTTTGTTTGACTTAGATAATTGTTAATATAGTTTCTAAACCCTTTCAAATGAGAGGGTTTGTAATTGCAAGTTATGCTTTAGTAGAAAATTCCCTATCCTTTTGGATTTTATTGGAGTCAAAATGAGAGTCCAAAGTGGCCCTCAAATGTATAAAAGTATAAATATTCCCAGTCTATGACATCCTTCGAATAACTTACAATCAAAAACCCTAGTAGCCGCGATCTTCAAATACACATTACATTATGCAATATAGTTTACAGCATATATACACACCACTCTAAATTATTAGGATTCACACAATATTAGTTTTCTCCATCTCTATAAACTCATTTCTAACTTCTTCTTCCTCTTGATCTATGTTTTATGTTTGGTCATTCCACCACGGTGACTAGACATCAATTCCCTAATGAAGTGTTGTATTTATCACTTTGATTTTTGATCGATGACCATACCATTTCAATCAGGATTTCATAAACAAATCCCTTCACTAGGTATTATTGTCATATATTTAATTTTTTGATTTTGTCATAGTTTTTCTTTTCAATTACTTATTTATTTAAATATCTATTTCTTTATAAGATGACTTTTGGGATAGATGATAAATAATATATGATCAGAAATTCTAGTAATATGAATTATCTTTTAGTAATTGAATTAATTTTGTAATAAAACAAAAAACAAATTTACAATACAATGGTTAATTAATAGTTGTTGCAGTTCATAATGAGTGGTCCTTAGATTTGCCTGTGTTTGCTACAATGATTTTAATAGTTAATATGTTTTCTATTTAGGCCAAAAATAATTATGGGTTTTTGTATCAATTGATATTTGTGTTTTACCTTTTTAAATTTTATATATGCTTAATTGATTTGAATTTCATAATAGAGGAACCTAAATTATGTTTTTATATTATAGGGATCTATTGTGAAATTAACTACCAATGTATCAGGAACAAAAATTTTTGTTCAGAAGTTATATTTAATAAAAAATCATATTTGTACCATATAATCATATTTTGTAACATATAACTCAAATCAGTCTCCTTTCATTAGTTGATGGTTTTGTTCTTTTCCTTTGAGTAAAATACAAAATACGTCCTTTAACTTTGGAAAAAGGTCAAACTCCCATATGGTTTAAAGAGAGATAGATATCTTACTTAATTTTTCTACTTATGACAATTTATCTCTTCTATAACATATATATATATATATATATATATATATATATATATATATATATATATTTGTAAGGGTGATATCATAAAATTTATAAATTTTCATATGTTAGGAAATCATATGAAGTATTTTTCCCTTTCAAATCATTTGTGTTTTTTTTACCTTTTGTCAAACTAAGGGGGTGTTTTTTACATTATCCTGGAACATTTTTTATCTTTGTTGTATTCAAATTTGATGTATGTATATCTATTTCATTCAAAGTTTGTTTACAGTTCTCTTAAATATGGCTAATCTCTTAGTATTTAACGCAACTAACTATTGTTTAAATTTTATACTGTCTAGTAAGACAAAAAATATGGAAGCTAGTGGAAGTTCAAGCCAGGTGCAAGATAATAAAACAGAGTTTTGGCAAAGTACAAGTGCACCTCACCATAATAATGATCTCCCGAAACAAGTACAAGCTAGACTCGGATTAAGCATCAGTGAATCAGCACCTCATAGTCCTCGAAGAAACTTCAGAGTAAGGATTAATAATCCTGTAAAAAGTATATTTAGTGCCAGGTTTCACAAATACAGTTGCGGAACAAGTTAACGCTTCTTCTAAGGGGCACAGTCCGTTAACGCGGTGGTACAGAGATACTAGGTCATGAGCTAGAGATAGTGGATGTGTTTCGATAAATATTTTCGAGCATCCCATAATCTTAATGTTGTATGTTGTATGAGGTTGGGAGTAAATCCCAAAATCTTTTACAAAAGTAATGATATATACTACCCAAATTCATACCATCCAAAATACCATGGAGGCCCAAAACTTTTATGAGCTAGTATAGAGAAATTTAAAAGCTCTTTATTCTGAATCTTTTAGTGCCACTTATCATTTTATACAATCAGAAGGGAAGAATGAGTTTTCACCAAAATCCACCATTCTTCCTCATCAGAGCTTTGAATCCTTTTATTATGACGAAAAATCTATTTTATTTTGTATTCTAAACATGATTTTACATTATTTTGTATATTTTTTTTATTTAAATATGAACTAAACCCTCATTGCGTGAGGATTGCCTAATGTATGAACCATAGTTAATTTATAATAATGTTCTTGGGATATGGAGATTCTATATTCAAATAAAGTTCATTTAATCCTATTTGTTATATTTCTTGTGCTAGAATTTTATTCATATTATGGCCAAAGAGTGGATAGAAATAGTAATTAAGCTAGCGTGGAAATAGGGTTTAATTGCGTAACTAGCTTATACACGCTCGATGTGCTTTAGTGAGCCTTTGATCCGCCAAGTAGTCGTTATAGTTTGAATTAATTAATTACACCAGCAGGTTTAGTACATAGCTTCGTAATTATCTGGGATGGACATAGGAAGATGTTAGAGTCCCAACTAATACTAAAGAACCAGTTTGTCCTTATGTAACATCATATAAATCTAATTCGTGAATTACTAGCAATCCTTAAGCATACTTATCATATTTGAAACCTTAGATTTAGCTATAATTGTATTTCAATTTTAGTATTAAATTTCAGTAATCATTTTTATCTTATTAAATTTATAAAAACCAAATAAATATATTATTTACATTTCTTGAGATTTCGTTTGCGAACAATAAACTATTGCACTTCAAAATATATTGATTTTAATTTGATAATACTTGTGGAGATGATAAACCTAAGTACATATCAAAATTATTCCTTATCAAATACTTGTACACTTGTGGAAAGTTACCCTCCTTTTGAAGTTGATTTATATATCACACACTAGGGACAACCATATACATTTTACATCGGAGATACTGGATGTATACCTACCTTATATTTTCAAGCCATCACAACTACCCACCGATGGTAGGTTGATAACCAAATTAACACGTCAAAAAATACATAAGGCTTATGGAGTATTTTACTGATTAAAACACCATCTAATGTCGCCCTTTCCACTTCACTTTGTCAAAAAGAGCGCAAAACCTAATAACCTATTTTGAGCAGCTCAACTAGAGAGTGAAGGTGTAGTTTGCAGGAGTAAGGACTCGGTTAGAATCTCATCATGTTTTTGCAGTGTCTCACTAAGTAAAAAGTTATTTTTATTCCCGTAGACGACACAAATCTGAATGAATAAAGAATAATTGAAAATGAATAGAAAGTATGATAGATGACAGAATCCAATGCACAATTCTTTATTAGGAAAATTCTGAATCCATGACTCTTTACATAATTCATGTATTTAAAGGAATATCTTATAGTTATATTAAATTTCTTAGATGCCAAATTTTTTACATCTGTTCTTATTTCTACTGTAAACTGACACAAGTGATATACTATTAATGATGATGTCGCACATGACGTTAGTTGGAAACTGATGAGATTGAACTTATTTGAATTTACCCTCATGTTCTTGGAATAGTAACTTCAGAATTTCCTAGATCGTACTTTGTCTGTATATTGTTTGACTAACCTTGATATGATACTCTTTACCAATTAGTAAGTGTGCGGTAGATGAAAATATGGGAAAGGAAAACCGTATGTGCGGGTTTTCCACCAATGAAAGAGAATGTCAAAATTCTACGACAATATATAGAATTAGGATTCTAGACTCAATACCCTCGTTCTTCTCGATAATTAGGCCCATTTTTCCTCATCATAATCCGAAGGGGTAATTCATAATCCAATATTTTCCTTGCTTATCCATTGTCCAACCTCATGTCTTAATCTTCTACTCGGGATCCCCAGTCTCCATTACGAGTCACTCAACCACTACGAGAGTTAGTAGAATGGATATGATAGGAAGAATAACTTGGTCGGTCAGGCCGATCACTTATCCTTATTTAGTTTACAAAGTGGTCGTTATCCTTATCGACTAGGTATATAGTCGGAAAATTTGATTGTGAAGGATATGAATAGAGAATTAAGAGATAAGTTTAACTAGAAGAAGATAAAGGACAATCTCGTATAATTTTTACATTTTCTATGATAAGATAGAGTTAATATCAATCATATATGCTAAAACAAGAGATAAACTCAAAGAAAAATATTATCCCAGGCGGAAGTCTCATATGATCAAACGTAACTACATTTAATAATTTCATATTATGTGCATCTCTCTTTTACTATCTCGAATAGAACACAACCATCGCTTGTAGCTCATATATTTCACATTCCTCATACTGAATTTAGATTTGATACCTCGTCATTGTAACACCTTACTTTGTCCATAATATTTCTTTGTAGGTACAAAGTGTAGTCGTCCATTTCGGACAACCACCGACTAGTATTCAACTATCTATTTGATTTATTTTCTCACTCCATTTACGAAGCCTAAGACCCAAAAGACAAATACTTTATCTTGTAGATTTTTTTCAATAATATACATCTAATGGTTATTCTCTTTTTGGCTATGAATTGTTAGTCACTAATCATGATATATGTTGATTGAATTTTGCAATAAATTGTTCTAAAATAAGACGAACATCAAGAATCAAAATCCAAGAATTAATTTTTTATTAATTGTTGAGATACGAAAATTACGGCACAGTAAAGTTTATATATTCACAATTAACATGCTCATTAACTACGTAATGAATAAACTTACGTATTTGTTCACTTAATTTAATTGAAAAGTTGGTTCTCAAGATGTTTGCTTTATGAAATTAAATTTGAGTATGTCATTACAAGACTCTTGAATTACAAAAGTGTCACAATAAGATATTTAGATAAATTATACAACATAAATATGAAGATAATAAGAGATAAATAGTATTAGAAGATAAATATAATCATTTATATACACGTTAAAATATTTAAGGTTAAACTTTGCTTGAGTCACATAATACTACATCTTTTATAGAAAGAAACTTAAAACCCCAATCCCCGCCTCCATATTCCACGGTTCACCTCAATGTCTTATAATGAAGTTTTTCTGCATAATTAATGTAATACCAAGTCCCAAAACCTCCTCATTTTTCTAATATCAATATTTAATAATTCATTTCCGTATTTCAATATGTGTAATCCTTAACACTCTATCTTTTTCATTCTTTTGACTTATTTTCCACAAATAATCCCCCTTCCATCCTACAAATACTAGCCACTATTGACACTAATTTTCATACACATTCTAGTAAAAACAATTACTTATAACAAATGTAGTTGGAGATAAGTTGTGTATCTCGAAAAATGTAGCTTGAAAGCAATAACAAAAAATCATTTAATTACTTACTAAATTATATATTTTTTCCCGTCATTTATTTATTTTTTAGTTTTAAAATATATTATTTATAAACATTCAACTCTACGATCATAACGATGTTGATAAAACAAGTGCTTTCATATTTTATTATTTTATAGTGGCGTTGAAAAATGTAAGAATTACAATTTTTTTAAAGTTTTTTGGTCATATTTGCAATAATTTTCATATAGTTAAACAAGTTTTACATTTCTCTTTGAGAAAATTCCATTTTTAGGCCATTACATAGGACCTACAAACTTTTTTAGGCCAAATGTTTCAAAAGTCACATTTTAGGCCAAACGTATTTAAAACGCTCATTTTTAGGCCATTTCACCAATTTCGTGATATATTTCATAGATTTTAAGGAAAATTTGGACACTTTAGATAGAGTTCTTAGTTTGTGATGCGGCCAAATAAACATATAGTTCATTTGAAATGCCTAAATTATCCTTAGAATCAATGAAATATCTCATGAAATTAATGAAATAGCCTAAAAATGAGTATTTTGAATACGTTTAGTCTAAAAATATGACTTTCAAACGTTTAGCTTAAAAATGTTTTTGGGCCATAGATAATGGCCTAAAAATGGAATTTTCTCTTTCTCTTTTATATTCTTTTATCAAATGAATGTATAACAAAGAATATTTTTTAGTCTGAAATATCAAAGAATATTTGTGTAGTGAAAAAATCAAATATTATAGACTATTGAAAGATATAATGTTTTGCTTTAAAGAATAGTGGTCATCTACCTCACTCAAGGGTAAATATTATTAAATAATACATATCTTAATCGATAGGATGAAAGTTATATTTTTGATATACAAGTTTTAATAAACGTTACCCTTTAACTAAAGTGAAAAAGAAATAATACACTAAAAATTCCATTTACATTATTAAATCTAAAAATTTGTTTGTCATGTGTAGACCCAATATAAGCGATGAAACAATGTCAACCTAAGAGCTAAAATTGAAAAAAATTGCGGTCCAAAACTTAAATATACCATGAAACTTTGAGAAATGTCATATGTCCAATGCCGGAACCCGTTTGTAGAAGAGCTACCTTTCAAAGAAAATTGAACCAAGATAAAATATACGCGATTGAATAAAGAGGAGAAAAATTAAAGAATACGAATCATACTTGAATACTAATAGTATTAAAAGATTGGAAGTTACACTTCTTACTTTACCAAATACATTTCAATTTCGAACGTATATCAACTATTTCAAACAACTATACTAGGAAACTTGTTTCTTTATGCTCAAACATGCCTCTTAGGCCCAATGCATCACAAGCATTTGAATCTTGGTCATCCTTATACAGAAATAGAGTGAGAAGTAGTATAAACCTGTTAGAAATGACTAATGATGTATATAGGCAAGACTTATTGATCTTGTATTGTTTAAACTGGATGATTTGAGGGCTTTGATGCATCTTACTAAGACTTGTTGGTTTCTGAACATTGATCACACATCCATTTTACTCAGAAAAGGAAAATATCGTTTAGGATATCCAAGAAGCCTCGGTCCAAAAATACCTGGTTAATAAAATCCAGATTTCCAAAAAGACTTGTATAGTGATGATATATCACATGCGGATTGTTAGGATACTCATGGATGTGGTATGTTTTCCTTTTCAACTTGTGATTTTGAAATACATGTATTTTTATAATATAGGGATCCATAGCAAAATGTTCTTAGAATATATAACATGAAGTGCATTTAGTTCAAAACTTTCGTACTTCCCTTTCATCGTGATTGATTGAGAAAACCAGTGGATCGATGCATTCGACATCATGTTTCCTGAGCTTCGCTCCATAAAGTTATGTCTTCGAGAGTAGGTAGCACATATAGAAGCACATTGCAAGTTGTACGTTAAAGTACATCCAATATTTCTTTATCTTCATTTTTCCAAAAGCTAAGATATAATTTATTGATTTTCAGATGTACACATAGTTTCATCTTCTATCCCCATTGTTAAGTCCCAGGAAAACCATTTGTTTAGTAGTGCAAGACATATGTAGAGCAGATTCATAAGGTAATGGACATGTCGCTTGACCATTTTTATTCATCCAATTTACAATTCCAGTGGCGTAGAATGCCATCCAGATGTTTGATTCAATAACTAGAGGGAAGCTCAAAGGTGTATATATATTCATGTTCTGTCAATAGCAGGCAAATATCTTTTTTTAAGGAATTCCATTTTTAAGGTAACTTGGCTTGAATATTCAAAGGTAGTTAATGAAGAAGTTAATTAATTTATAAGCCTCTTCTGAATTGTAAGCATACAATTTCACTTATACCTAGAAACTAGTAAAATGACATGTAGAGTCACATCTAATATGAATAATTAACATCACCCTTATTCAAATAATCCTAACTTGCAGTTCTTTGATGAATTGGATCATCTAGAGTTTTTTTTCATTTGAGTTAAATCTTTTGTTTGACATGTAGTCCAAATAATTATTGATAGTTAATATATGATCACAGATTCTAGTAATATGAATGATCTTTTAGTAATGAAATAAATTTTGTAATAAAACAAAGAACAAATCTACAATACATGGTTAATTAATAATTGTTGCAGTTTACATTGCGTGATTCATAGATTTGATGGTGCTTGTTGCAATGATTTTAATAGTTAATATTTTTTCAATTTAGACCAAAAATAAGTATGGGTTTTTTGTATCATTTTATATTTAAAAACATATATTTTTTACAAGATAATTGTCTTTCTTTGTTAGATATTATATTTTTGATTTATGATTGTTCTATATGGATATTATTAGTTATGTAGAATGATGGTACATTTATAACTTTATTGTCACCCTTGTGTTTATCCTCTTCAATTTTCTATATGCATAACCGCCTTAATTGCATAATATAGGAATCTAAATTATTTTTTTATAATATACGGATCTAATGTGAAATTAACTACCAAGGTATATTTGAAAAATATTTAGTTCAAAAATTATATTTAAAAAAAATCATATTAGTAAAATACAAAATATCTCCTTTAACTTTGAAAAAATGTCAAAACTTCCATTATGTGGTTTAAAAAGAGAAAAGTATCTTACTTGATCTTTTAACTTATGATAATTTATCTCTTCTATTACATTTATACATACATATATATATATATATATATATATATATATATGTATATATATACATATATATATTTATTATTATTTACACCCCAAATCTTACATTAATATCCCTCTCTCATCTTTACCTTTCACATTATCCATAAAAGTCCTAAGAAAGTAAATTATACCTACTATACCCCTCTTTTAATTTTAACTAATCCTCGGTTCAATAAACCCAAATCGGATTTGTCAAACAAACAACTCGCTTCTCTTTCTAAAACCGCCTCCAACCACCAGTGTCCTCACCTACGGCTTCTCCTACAACCTCGCCACCATCAGAAGCTCCCTTCTCTTCTCCGCCTGCTATAATTATGTCGTTTACAACGGCTTCTCCCTCGGATGCTCTCCTTTTCCGTCCGGCTCTGCAACTAATGGTGGTTCTCCTACATCATCTCCTAACACTACTCCGTTGAACAGAGTTCTCATCAACTGGTTTTCCGGCATAGCTTTCTTCTCCTCGGTATTGTTCCTCTAAATTGCTTATTTACTAAATTTTTCTATTCTTAAAACATTAAATTATTGTCCAATTTGTAGTCCAACCTTTATAATAAGCTGGAAAAATCTATAATTATTTTGGATTATTAAGTGTCTCGGAAGATTTCGTTGTTTCAATATCCTTATACACCTTTTCCCCATATTTATTTATATTTTTCGTCCAAGTCAAGGTCATATTTTCCATACTGATTGTCAAAGACTTGTGCTCCATGTCCAAGCATAGTAATGTTATGGTTGAGTGTTATCGAGTGGAACAATTGATGGTCTTAATTTGTTTGATTTCTTGTACTTTATAACTCTCATATCAATACTAATATCATAATTCACATGTTCAATTATTGATTAGTATGTTTGTCTTCTAAACCAGCATTAGCTTAAATGGCAAATAAATGTTCCTGATATAGTTTTTTTAAGTGTAAATTAAGCTATGAATTAGTGTAAATAGAGAGATTTTCGATATATGATTTATTAATGTTATCATATACCCTTATGTGCAGACTTATTCAACTTATATGCAGACTTGTGTGTCTATTTTGCTGACTTATTCATCTTATGTGCAGTAGTCTATGGTTGACATGAAAGTTACAGCTTCTTCAGGTTGACCTTATACTAGATTAGAAGGTACGAAGCAAACCATACATTTATTCATCAATGCTAAGCTTACATCAACCATAATCATCAGTTCGCCTATGCTGCTCTAAGCAAAGTTGCTGCTTGGTTAAAGAGAGAGTTCACAAGTGAAGCTTAGTCGGCACTTTCTGTATTTCGTGGGCTCACAATAGATTCAATTGCTAGTCATGCAGATCTGACTCATCTTTTCCGAACATCATCTCATGAAGCTAAAAAAATCACGTGCTCAAGGCCGAGTCTTAAGGGTGGTAAGTAATCTACTTATAATCATTTAAATTCCTAGCAACTCCCGATTATTTGGAGTCTATGATATGATTAGTGTTTATTCACTGTACTGTAGATCATCAATACCACCACATTATCAATGGGTTGCAGAACAAAAATACTTTACATTAGATGCGATGTACTTACATGACAAGCCGGGACCCGATAATTGTGCATGATACCCCCAGTTGGAGAGCTTGAATGAATATACTTTCGGGTCTCACAATGAAGGTAATGTTCGTTAAAAAGTGAATTTTCTAGTCAATTTTTTTATGATGCTAAGCCTTTCAGAACAATACCATCTTTTACTAATATCAAACAGTTAATACTCACTGTATTCCCATTCCATGATGAAGACGATCTTCAATGGATCAGCTTTACTCTCAAGGCGTCTCCTTTACTCCAGGAGCTCGAATAAAATGTAAATTTCTATATTTCTTTGTAACTTTTAGGTTTTGAGTTTTCAATTATCTAATTATGTTTCTCTTTTGTCTGAATAGTTGTTTTCTCCGAATTACATCCGAGGATTCGAAGAGATTAATAGAGAACTTGCAGAATGTCCTCACAAGCATCGTAAAAAACTGGAGATTTATGGATTTTATGGTAATCCTCATGAACTAGATTTGTTGACATATCTACTGAACTGTGTAGTTTTGCTTGAAGTATTAGTAATTAATTTGCGTAGGAAGATATATAGAGGAGTAGATTTATGGGAATTTGAAGAATCTAGTTCTTGGTATAGAGTACAAAGACAAGAGATTATTCAGAGATTGCATCGTGTTGTGCCCTTATCTGTTGAGTTGACCATTCAGTGACTGGATTTTAGTGTATATGCTAATGTTATTGGCCAAAAAACAATACTGCTTTTTTGTAGATGTTATCACTAGAATTTTGTAATTTATTTTTGCTATATTATTATGTTATCTTAGTTATGAGAAACTGAAATCTGATCATGAATTCTTTCTAACTAGTTTAGTTTCTGTTCTTTTCTTATAGTACTCTACTTCTATACAGTTATATTATGATGGTTATAAGATTTGACCAGGATAGACCATGAATGCTTTCAGATTCATAATACACATGGAAAAATGATATAATTACACTACATTTTAGTAATTTAAAGTTCGAGAATTTAGTCTCCCAAGTTTATGTATAGAAAATATTTGAACTTTTAAATATAGTTTAGTTGGATTTTCCCACCAAACAACATAAACCCTCAAATATAATTTGGTGGGATATTCCCACCAAACGTAAAATTTTGGTGGGAAATAAATTGGCCGGAAAATTTTGGTGGGAAAAAAATTTGGTCGGAAAATTTTTGCGGGAAAAAGTTTGGCCGGAATTTTTTGGTGGGAAAATTTAGTTTGGTGGGAATATTTAGTCAAGGGTATTATTGTCGAATTATGGTTTTTATATTAGACTTGACTTTTAAATTCAATATCAACACCTCCTAGGATGGTATTGGTAATTGCCTATATATATATATATATATATATATATATATATATATATTTGTAAGTGTGATATCCTAAGTTTTCTAAATTTTCATATGTTAGGAAATCATATGAAGTTTTTGTCCCTTTCAAAATCATTGGTTTTTTCTTGACCCTTTGTCAAACTAAGGGGATATTTGTTATATTATTCTGGAACCTTTTTTTTAATCTTTGTTGTATTCAAATTTGATGTATATATATATCTATTTCATTAAAATTTTGTTACAGTTATTAAATATGTCTAATCTCTTAGTACTTAATGCAACTAATTATCATTTAAGTTTTATATTGTCTAGTAAGAGAAAAAGTATGGAAGTTAGTGGAAGTTCAAGTCATGTGCAAGATAATGAAATAGAGTTTTGGCACAGTATAAGTGCACCCCACCATAATAATAATAATCTCCCAGAACAAGTATAAGCTAGACTCTGGATTAAGCATTGGTGATTCAGCACCTCATAATCCTCGAAGAAATTTCAGAGTAAGGATTAATAATCATGTACAAAGTATACAAAGTAGCGTACCTTTAGCAACTGGGAGTAATACAAATTCTTCAGAGGTGAGCCCAAGCTGCATTTCATGCGTTTCACAATTATAATTGTGTGGAACAAATTAATGTTTCGTCTAGGGTCACAGTCGGTTAACATGGTGGTACAGAGATACTAGGTCCAGGTCTAGAGCTAGTACTTCGAGTCTGAAATTTTACGGCTAGAGAGAAGAGGCTTTGCCAACTGTTAGTGGAAGTGTTCAGATGAATATATTCGAGCATCCTATGTTCTTAACTTCGTATGAGGTTGGGAGTACTTCCCAAACTCTTTGAGAAAAGTAATGATATATACCACCCAATATACCATGGAGGACCAAAACGTTTATTAGCTAGTATCAGAGAAAATTAGAAGCTCTTTAATCCGAATCTCTTATTACCACTTATCATTTTATACAATAAGAAGGGGAGAATGAGTTCTCACCAAAAATTCACCATTTTTCCTCATCAGAGCTTTCAATCCTTTTATTTTTAAGAAAAAACTATTTTATTTTGTATTCTAAACATAATTTTATATTATTTTTTATTATTTGAATAAGAACCAAACCCTCACTGCGTGAGGATTGCTTGGTGTATGAACCATAGTTAATTTTTATTGATGTTCTTGTGATTTGGGAATTCTATATTCAAATAAAGTGTTTTAATCCTATCGGGTATATGTCTTGTGCTTGAACTCTATTCATATTATGGCCAAAAAGTGGATAGAGGTAGTAATTAGCATATACACGCTTGGTGTGCGTTACGGGGCGACGGGTTTGGACTCGCCAAGTAGTCGTTATGGTTTGAATTAATTACACCCGAAGGTTTAGTACGTAGCTTCCTAATTGGATGGGATGGACTTAGGAAGATATTAGAGTCCCAACTAATACAAAACAACCAGTTTTCCCTTATATCTAAAACATCATATAAATCTACTTCGTGAATTACTAGTACTCCTTAAGTATACTTGTCATATTCGAAACCTTTAATTTAGCTTTAATTGTATTTCAATTTCAATAGTATATTTTTGTAATCATTTTTATCTTATTAAATTTATAAAATACCAAATAAATATATTATTTACATTTCTTGACATTTCATTTGTGAACAATACCCTATTGCACTTCAAATTATATTGATTTAACCTTGATAATACTTGTAGAGACAATAAACCTATGTACTTATTAAAATTATTACTTGTCAATGCCCGTACACTTATGCGAAGTCACCCTCCTTTTGATGTTGATTTATATATCACAGACTAGGGACAACCACATAGCATTTACATTGGAGATACTGGATGTATCACTACCTTATATTCTCAAGCCATCGCAACTACCCACCTTTGATGGGTTGACTAACCAAATTAACACGTCAGAAAATACACGAGGCTTATGGAGTTGTTTACTGATTCAAACACCATCTTATGTCGCCCTTTCCATTTCACTTTTTCAGGAAGAGCGCAACAATGATTCTCTAAACTATAGAAAAAACTAATAACCTATTCTGAGCAGCTCAGCAGAAAGTGAAGGTGCAATTTGCAGGAGGAAGGACTCAGGTAGAATCTCATCATTTTTTTTATAAACTATACATAAAAGGGAAAGATATTAAGAGATTACACCAAGTTGTTTGGAAATACAGTATATGACAAATAAAATTTGATAATACCATACACTGATTTGCCTTTAACCATGATTTGTGAAACAAGGAGTTCGAATTCGTGTTAGTCTCGCGACCTCATTTTACTCTAGAAAATATCCTACAAGAGGTGTGAATACTCTAGTAAGTCAATTTGAAAGATTTGATGGTAAACGGTCTAGATGTCCAAAAGGGGTTAAATTTCCCTCTAACGTAGTGACTTCGGGGTAATGTTGTTTTCTTGGGGGTATTGTATCATCTAAGTACCTAAGAGATACACACTTAACACACATTTAACACACAAAATCTCTAAATGTAACATAAAAGCTGAAAAGGGATAAAAAATTATATAACTTCAATATTTAGGTAAACCCCTTCAAGTAAGTCCTTACTACCCCCAGTAATATCTCTCGTGATACATTTATTCTACGACAAAAATACAGACATCAAGATACTAATACAAGTAGCTAATGACGTCATTGTGTCTTAGACAACCAATAATGGTAGTCATATGAAATCCTATAGTATAAGTTAATTGATTTTATAAGTGTAAGGACACGACGTGTTGTTAGGATGGCGATACAAATATCGCAGGCTAGTTCCTCGAGATATATGCATAATAAATTTTTATCGACCAACTAATCACTATTTGGAACTTTGATTGCATGGAGGTAACGTTGGAGGTTTACATTAATTATAGGTGGCATGCCTCTGGTCACCAGAGTATTCTCTTTGTGGTCAAACTCATCTTACATATAAATATTTTTAAAAGGGACTTACATAGGATCGCTTTCTTGAAAGTGAGTTGTAGCTACTTCACTTCTCATTCTTAGTGTGATATAATTAATCGTATCAATAGACATCTTTTTAGGAGTTATTTGGACTTATTTGAGGAATTATTCTCTATATTCAGACATGTTCGTATTTCTTGTCGAGTTTTGGATATTTACTATTTTTAGAGATATTCATGTGTTAAATTTGTGTTAAGTTGCAACTATTAGGTAATTGGATGGTAAGATAACATGACACAAGGACACAAAATTGAGAAAGTAAGGTCAAACCCAACTCATGGCATTAAAGGACAAGGAAGCCACATTTGGAATGCAAGAGCGTTTACTGGCAAGGGTTCGAAACCAACTTAAGGGTCATAAGGCTTACCAATGCAAAGATAGGTTCAACCCAGATAATCCACCTCGCGCCAACTTGACTGAAACTGAAGAGGTAATTGCCGCGGTAATGGTCGAAACTAATTTGGTAGAGAACAAGGCCGAATGGATTCTCGATACTGGAGCTTCAAGATATTTCTGCGCCAACAAAGAGTTATTCCAAGGGTTTGAACATGTAGTTGATGGGGAATGCGCTTACATGGGAAACTCTACAACTGTGGGCGTCCTTAGCAAGGGAAAGGTGTGTCTTAAAATTACCTCTGGCAAGACCTTATCCTTAATGATGTCTTGTATGTCCCCACGCTTCGTAGAAATTTAGTCTTCGGGTCTCTTCTAAACAAAGCTGGACTCAAACTTGTTTTAGAGGGTGGGAAAATTATTATCTCTAGAAATGGTGAATTTGTAGGAAAAGGCTATCTTAATGGTGGACTTTTTGTACTTAATGTTTTTCTACTTTGAATGAGAATGCATCTACTTTTGCTTATGTTGTTGAATCTCTTGATATGTGGCATGCTAGATTAGGGAACTTAAATGTTTCTCTATTAAAAGACTTAAAACTCATGGTCTAATACCTGGAAACCATAATGATGAATTAGTTAAGTGTCAAATATGTGTAGAGTCTAAGCATGCGAAAAAGCCCTTTAAAAATGTAACCACTATAAAATCTCAACGCTTAGAACTAGTGCATTCTGACTTAGCTGACTTTAAAACTACCGCTAGTAGAGGAGGAAAACTTTATTATATGACCTTTGTAGATGACTACTCTAGGTTCACCAAAGTATACCTTTTAAAGTCCAAAGATGAAGCAGATTCCACCTTTTTAAAGTATAAGGCTGAGGTTGAAAACCAACTAGATAGAAAGATTAAAAGGTTTAGGTCTGATAGGGGCGGTGAATATAGTTCAAACACACTTAAAGAATTTTGTGAAAATAGTGAAATTATTCATGAACTTAGTGCCCCCTATACACCCCCAACAAAATGGCATAACCGAAAGGAAAAATAGATCCCTTAAGGAAAGGATGAATGCCATGTTAATTAGTTCATTCCTACCATCCAACATGTGGGGGGAAGCTGTCTTATCTGCTTGTTATGTGTTAAACCGAGTACCCCATAAACGTATAGATAAGACCCCTTACGAGTTGTGGAAAGGATACCCTCCTAACCTGAAATTTTTAAGAGTGTGGGGGTGTTTGGCTAAGGTAGCTTTACCCGACTTTAAGAGAGTCAACATTGGACCCAAAACCATAGACTCTATCTTTATAGGATATGCTTAGAATAGTGCTGCCTATAGGTTTATGTCCTTAGCTGATAACACTATTAGTGAATCTAGAGATGTTGTATTCTTTGAACATATATTTCCCTTGAAAAAGGATATTGTTCATCATGCCTCTTCTTCTACCAGTAATGACTCCCCAGTCAATACTGCTATACATGTTAGTGATAATATGTCTGCTTCTCTTCCCCCATCGAGTTCAGTTACATACCCTGAAAACGAAATTAGGAGAAGTAAAAGACGTAGGACTGAGTCTAGTTTTGGACCAGACTTTATCACTGCCTTCTTGACTGGGGATTTTCACATAGATATGCTATGTGAAGAACTATTTTCCTGTTTCCTTCTTGAGGAAGACCCTAAGACTTTTTCCGAAGCTATGAGATCTATTGATGCCAGCTTCTGGAAAGAGGCAGTAAACAGGGAAATAGAATCCATTAGATCAAACCACACTTGGGACTTAACTGACTTACCATAGGGGTGTAAGACAATTAGTAGCAAATGGATCTTTCAGATAAAATTAAGACCAGATGACTCTATAGAGAAATTTAAAGGTAGACTTGTAATTCGAGGCTTTACTCAAAAGAAAGGCTTGGACTACTTTGACACCTATTCCCTAGTGACCAAAATAGCCACTATTAGGATTCTCATAGCCTTAACTTCTATTCATAAACTCACTATACATCAGATGGATGTTAAGACCGCGTTTTTGAATGGAGACTTAGATGAAGAGATATATATGGTACAACTCGAAGGGTTTGTGGCATCTGGTCAAAAAAACAAAGTATGAAAGCTTAAGAAATCTTTGTATGGTTTGAAACAAGCACTCAAACAATGGTACAAAAAATTAGACACTACTTTAGCTAACGATGGCTTTATAGTCAACACTTCTGATTCATGTGTTTACATGAAGGTGTTAGGATCTGAATGTGTGATCATATGTCTATACGTAGATGACATGATGATCTTTAGCACTAACCTTAAAGTCATTAATGAGACTAAGGACTTATTATCATCTAAGTTTGAGTTAAAAGACATGGGTGATGCTGATGTTATCTTAGGGTTTAAGATCTTAAGAAATGAAAATGGTATATCCCTTAACCAATCTCATTACGTAGAGAAGTTGTTGAAGAGATTCAACTCCTTTGATTTCACACCCGCTATAAAAGACTTGAGAAATCTTTTTAGAGCACTCATGAGAACCAAGGTATGCGCATGGCCTAAAAAGCGCTTTTGATTACATCGCGGAGTCTGTATATTACTAACGGGTTCGAGTATTTGTTGTGAAGGTCTCAACTGAAGAACGTCAAGTTCAAGAGTACGTTCACTCAACTGGACTCAGTTGTTGCCTTACTTCAGCACGTGTCAATTCAAATCGCAAGATATTAACACTTAAGTACAACTCACCCATTTTTCGCTCAATTTTTTCCTTCTTTGTTTTCGGAACCTTTTTTTCCAAACTTGTTGTTGACATTCAAATGTGTGGGGGATTGTTAGGACATTTGCATGTGGGATTGTAATTGGAGTTTTCCCACATCGGTGGGATGTAAACTCATTTACCCACTTTTATACTTTGTGGTACCATTAGCTACGAAAGAACTAACACCCATTCAAATGGAAAGGTAATGGATAAGCCCACACGCGCGCACCACCACCACCCACCCGGCCCGAGCCCGGGTCCGGGTCTGGGTCATGGGTCATGGGTCATGGGTCTTGGGAAAAAAATAAAAATAAATAAATTTTTATACCTACTTTTATTTATTTATCTGGCTTTGTAACTCCCAGATTTTTCTCCCACGTTTTAAACATATTCCCACGTTGGTCAACCCTTTACCCACGTTTGTAACAACCAGCCTTGAGTAACATGTGCGGATTTGTTACCCTTTTTCCTAGCTTGTAACAGGTGCAGATTTGATGCCCTTAATGTGTGCTCGTAGCATATCTTTTCCCCTCCTATATATTGAGTTGTCATTCACTTCAGAATTTCACAACACCTATTACGAAATTCCTCTGCAGAAATATTATCCTTCTTCTTCCTCCCTACTGTTCTTGAGCGAAAGTTATTATACAGATTCCAAACCATCCCTTGTGAGTGCACACGAGAGTTGGTTAGTAGTGTTCAAACCTTGGGGAACGTTCAGAAAGACAGTATAGCATCTCGGGTGTTCCCGGAATTCGTTCTTAAGGCAGTGGCTTCTCCACGACACTACAGTCCGTTCATTCTCTCCAGTTTCCGAGTTCGTATTTTTTCTCGTCTCTTACTTTCTTGTTTTTATTTTTCCGTCATTACTATTTCTTTTCATACTCATTAGCTAAAGCTTAGTTTTAGCATTTAGATTTTAAAAAAAAAATACCATTACAGTTCCGACTTTTTACCAACAAGAGGTGATAAGGAGTTTAGCCATGTTTATCCTTTAATGCAGCAGCTTGGGTCTTCTTTATCCGGAAATGTGTCTAAAGCTTGAGAAACATATTATTGTCTTGGAGATTTTTGTTACATTATATTATTGGAGTTGTGTATTCCTTGTAACTCAATATTTACATTTGCATGTTTATGATAATTAGTAATGACAAAACTTGTATCTTTTTTGTTATTGTTTACACCTTGAATCATTTTACAAACTTATAGTTTATATATTTGAATATTGATAGTAATATGTATTTTGGTTTGCTCTTGCTGTTGATTGCTAAATCCATTACGATTTATATAAGAGTAGGAATACCTAATTTTTCCTATGTATTAATTTTCTTGATTATAATAATTGATTTTTCAGTGGATTTGGATTATTTAGTTGTTAAATATAAGGGATTTTTATTTACTCGCAAATATGGATGTCACGTTGCAAGTAGCTAAGTTGTGAAAAAAATGATGAGTATGAAAATGTTAGTATGTGAATGAAAAGTATTTTGTTCAGTATAATAGTTCAGGTGTGGCTCTTAGATTGAATGCTAATAGTTCAGGAACCAAAGAAGCAAATCAGCAGATTCAGGGGTCTTTTGTAACTGTATTGAATACCTTATGACTATAAAGCAATTTTTTGGGAATAAGTTGACAACTATATTCGAGGGCTTTGTTTGGCTGTTAGTGGTTATGTACCTATTATGAGCAGGGTTAGGACTTATATAGACAAAGTTGAGGCTGCGTTTACGATTCTGAGTAGCTCAAGGACAATTGTGAAATTACTTAAAGCTTTAAGGCTGATTGGAAGTTATCCATGTTGGAAAACATAATATTGGTCAGTGAAATGGATTCCATCAGTTCGATGAATCCCATCACCGCAATGAATCCTATCAGTGCGTTGAATCTTATCACCGCGATGAATCCCATCAGCGCATTGAATCCCATCACCGGGACGAATCCTATCACCTTATCACCCCTATGAATCCCATCACTCCATCCCTCCATCACTCTGATTAATCCCATCAATGCGATGGAACTATCAGCCCGTCACCGCGACATATCCCATCACCTTGATTGAGTCTCATCATCGCGATGAGTCCCACCAGCGCGATGAGTCCCATCAGCGCGATTGAGTTCCGTCAGCGCGATTGAGTCCCATCAGCGTGATTGAGTCCCAACAGCGTGATTGAGTCCCATCAGCGCGATGAGTCCCATCAGTGCGATTGAGACCCATCAACGCGATTGAGTCCCATCAACGCTATTGATTCCGATCAGCGCGATTGAGTCCCATCAACGCGATGAGTCCCATCAGCACGATTGAGTCCCATCAGCGCGATTGACTCCCATCAGCACGATGAGTCCCATCAGCGCAATGAGTCCCATCAGCGCGATTGTGTCCCATCACCGCGATTGAGTCCCATCAGCGCGATTGAGTCCTATCAACGTGATGAGTCCTATCAGCGCGGTGAGTCCCATCAGCGTCATGAGTCCATTCAGGGCGATTAGTCCAGCAGCGCGATTGAGTCCCATCAGCGTGATTGAGTCCCATCAACGCGATGAGTCCTATCAGCGCCGTGAATCCCATCAGCGCGATGAGTCCCATCAGCGTGATTGAGTCCCATCAGCGCGATTGAGTCCCACCAGCGCGATTGAGTCCCATCAACGCGATTGAGTCCCATCAAGGCGATGAGTCCCATCAGCGCGATTGAGTCCCATCAGCGCGATGAGTCCCATTGACCCATTGATGGGATTTGTCCATTTACCCTAAACCGTAATTAAACGATTAACAGCATAAATGAGTTATTTCACAATGATTCACATTATTCCTTATAATTTACATTGTATCATAGATGGTTCATTCATATGATACAAGATGGTTCTTGATTTGTTTTGCTTAATACCACCCTCTGCAAATTTTTGCATTTACTATGATTAGAGAGAGATAATCAATAAAGTAGTACACTAACACATAAAAAAATAAAATCCCACTATAAGTTAACCAACATACATTATAAGATACGTTTATATGGAATAAATCCTATGATTATTTAAACAACAACATCCGACCTAATCTAGATACACAAACCGTTTAATCACAAACACTAAAGGTCAAAATTCTCAGTTTTACAATTAGGACAAACAAAATTTAATGATCAATTAACCAATTAGAAAACAATTGCACTTAAAAATGGAAATAAAATGCCTCAAATGCAAATGATCAACTAATGTGAATAATTAACATCACCCTAATTCAACTTTGCCCAACTTGCAGTTCTTTGATTAATTGGATCATGCGGAGTTTAATTTTTCATTTGAGTTAAATCTTCTGTTTGAAATTTATTCTGATTAATTATTAATTATTGAAACAAAAACCAATCATTATATAATTTTATTTTATTTCATACTATTTTATCGGACAACATTGAACAAAAATTAGTTTTACAGTCCCTGTGGAGAAAATAAAATTACGAATTTACTACTTGGAAAGATTCTTATGGGGTTACTATCTTGGGAGTGTAAATCACCTAACACCTAGGGGGACACCACTTCTACTAACAAAGAGTTCAGTCATTTGAATATTTTATTAGTTGGTTATTTTACTTTATTTGTAAATCATACTAAATTACTCAATTTATTTTTTGTTAAATGAATGTGAGAGTAATTCATTGCATGCATACTATGGTACAAAGTTTACACAACCATTGAATATGCAAAATGTCGACAATAATAATATTAAGATATCATGTGAGCACTACAGATAGTTAATCAGTCTTAATGTAATCTAAATGTAGTTCTTGACATGCATAAGAATAGTATTCTATTGTTTGGTAAAATTTGAAAAGTTGTATGATAAAACACTTGGTGAAAGTTTAGATTCAAACATGTTAAGTACAAAAATAATAATGACTTACTTACATGTGTGAGATTATGGAGAACAATATCATAGTAGATTAATAATTGTATACTTAGGCAATGAAATTAAGGTCTTTGATATTAATGAGGGAGTGAGTATAAAAAATACATGACGTAAAACCTATAATAATTTATAATGTAGAAGATATTTATAGTGATCTGGTACGTCTCCATATAGAGTACACAATTTTGTTAATTACACTACAACTCAAAGAGAAAAGATATTAAACTATTCTACAAGTGTACAATATTGTATGATAAGTAAATATCGTTGCCCGCATGCATTGCAGATAATTTATTAAAGTTAAGGTAAATTTTATAAATAATTATTAGGTCATAAGAAATATAATTAAAGGTTTAGAAGAAAATAATTTTCTAATATTACTACTACAAGAAATCGAACACATGTTTGTTTTGCTTAAATAATTGTTAATATAGTTTCTAAACCCTTTCAAATGATAGGGTTTGTAATTGTAAGTTATGCTTTAGTAGAAAAATTCCTATCCTTTTGGATTTTATTGGAGTCAAAATGAGAGTCCAAAGTGACCCTCAAATATTTAAAAAGTATAAATATTCCCAGTCTATGACATCCTTCGAATAACTTACAAACAAAAACCCTAGTAGCCGCCATCTTCAAATATACATTACATTATGCAATATAGTTTACAGCATATATATATATACCACTCTAAATTATCAGGATTCACACAATATTAGTTTTCTCCATCTCTATAAACTGATTTCTAACTTCTTCTTCCTCTTAATATATGTTTTATGTTTGGTCATTCCACCACGGTGACAAGACATCAATTCCCTAATGAAGTGTTGTATTTATCACTTTGATTTTCGATCGATGACCATACCATTTCAATCAAGATTTCATAAACAAATCCCTTCACAAGGTATTATTGTCATATATTT
This sequence comes from Nemophila menziesii, assembly GCA_029959085.1. Classification (NCBI taxonomy): domain Eukaryota; kingdom Viridiplantae; phylum Streptophyta; class Magnoliopsida; order Boraginales; family Hydrophyllaceae; genus Nemophila; species Nemophila menziesii. The sequence goes on from JARWIR010000002.1 coordinate 81,206,130, forward strand.
AATTTTTTGATTTTGTCTTAGTTTTTCTTTTCAATTACTTATTTATTCAAATATCTATTTCTTTATAAGATGACTTTTGGGATAGATGATAAATAATATATGATCAGAAATTCTAGTAATATGAATTATCTTTTAGTAATTGAATTAATTTTGTAATAAAACAAAAAACAAATTTACAATACAATGGTTAATTAATAGTTGTTGCAGTTCATAACGAGTGGTCCTTAGATTTGTCAGTGTTTGCTACAATGATTTTAATAGTTAATATGTTTTCTATTTAGGCCAAAAATAAGTATGGGTTTTTGTATCAATTGATATTTAAAAACATATATTTTTTTCATTATAATTGGTTATCTTTGTTAGATATTAGAGAAAATTACCATTTAAGTCACAAAACTAATAATAATAGCCCTCCAACATCTTCTAAATTAAATTGTCTATAAAAATCCTCTTAAAAAAATTATACCGGATCTACCCCTGTTTTTAAATTTATGGTATGTATGGTATGTATGTAACTGAGTTATGATTAACTTATAATTGAAAAATTGATGATTAAATTTGCTCATTGATATATAATGTGTATTGTGCATTTGTCGTAAAAAATGATTCTTTTTCTCTGGGCTCTGTGAAATTGTTACTAGCTAAATCGAATTTAGGGGCGAATCTGGGATTTTTTAGGGGAGGGGTTGAAATGGGAATAATTGTTGTGCTATAATTTTGATAAATAATATTGATTTTGGGTTCATCATCATAAGATTATAGCATAATTAAGTTTTGTTGATTTATTAAAGTAGATATATAATTTGGGTTTTCAAAGGAATGTACTACGAGTAATATTAGAGTCAGATCAAGGGATTGTAAGATCAATTGAAGCTTGATCAAGTTATGTAGAGCTGAAGTTTGATCAGAAATTTTGTTAAATTGGTTCTTAAGACTACAAATGTGAAGCATGTTTTTATCCATTTGGTTTCATTGTATGATAGTTTTTTAATGTTGAGTACATTAATTTTTGTCTTATAAGTGATTGCGAGGTAAAAGCACTTAAATACGTACCCAATTTTTAACGGGTTTTAGTTAAATCATTGTTTTCAAATTCTCTTGGTCTGGTGAACTCACTTTTTTGCTTTTAACTAAGTAGAGTTTCCATTGGTTCAAACCAAAATTGTTGACTTTTTAAGAATCCAAAGGCTTTCACAATCAACAAAAAAGCTTAGCTTAGGTTAAACTTTGTAATTTGAGTTAGTTTAGTTTCAATCCAAGTTTTTTTTTAATAATATTTTAAACGATTTCCATTTTCTCAGAGATAAACAGAAAAAGAAGGCGCACTAGTAGTGTATTTATTCCAAAGAAAAAAAGCAGAAAATAATTACCTTTCAATCCAATGGAAGATCCTAATAGAAGATTAGAGCAAATGGATTCTTTAGGTACAGCTTTAACAGCTACTGAAAATGAGTTTGTCCTGATAAGAGAAGTAATATTGCTCGCTTTATTAATGAAATTAATAATCATACACCGTAGGTTTATTCTCTACTATTTAATTTTCCTTTATTTTGTCTGTCTTTTCTGATTTAGTTTTGTTGGTGCAGAGATGGGAAGAAGAAGCAGAATGTGAAGTGTATGAGATTTAATGTTAATCGAGAGTCACGTGTTTTACTCCTTGCAAGTAGAGATATTAAGAAGGGAGAGAGATTGTACTATGATTACAATGGATATGAACATGAATATCCAACTGAGCATTTTTTTTATCATTTGCATATTAATTTAACGGTTTTGAAAGTTGAGAATATCATTAGAAGAACATATACTATGCAAATTTAGGAAAGCGATTTTGTATGTACAAGCTGTTGTTTGTAAGTTATTTCCTAAGTTCTGATTTATTGTTAGATTAACTGTTTTATAATCTCCTTGTTTGGAGTTTGTGTTTTTGGTTTTAGAGTTTTAATGTTTTAATGTTTTATTTGTGATGAATGAACTTACAACCGTAATCTAGGGCATTTTTTGGTGATTATTATTTTACTATTATGACCCCCAAAAAATATATTTTACCCTTATGGCCCCCAAGTTTTTCAGAAACTTCACTTGGCTATCCTAACTCTTGAAATTTGTTTTGTTAAGCTTTAGTTTATATTATTGGATAATAAAATATAAATCATTCTATTAGGATATAAAGATTTATATTGCACAATTAGGATTTGGTGGGATTTTTCCCACCAAATAACAACACATAAATTTTAGTGGGAAATTTGTTTGGTGGGAAAAAAAATTTGGCCGGAAAAATTTGGTGGGAAAAAAAAATTGGCCGGAAAAATTTGGTGGGAAAAAAAATTGGCCGGAAAAATTTGGTGGGAAAAAAATTTGGCCGGAAAAATTGGTCGAAAAATTTAGTTTGGTGGGAAAATTTAGTTTGGTGAGAATATTTAGTCAAGGGTATTATTGTCTAATTATATTTTTTATATTAGACATGACTTTTATGGGCAATACTACCTCCCTCTAGGGTGGTATTGGTAATTGCCTCTAGATATTATATGTTTGATTTTATGATTGTTATATATATATAATATTATTAGTTTTCTAGAATGATTATGCATTTATAACTTTATTGTCACCCTTTTGTTTAACCTTTTTCAATTTTATATATGCTTAATTAATTTGAATTTCATAATAGAGGAACCTAAATTATTTTTTTATATTATAGAGATCTATTGTGAAATTAACTACTAAGGTATCAGAAACAAAAAATTTTGTTCAAAAGTTATATTTTAAAAAAAAATCATATTTGTACCATATAATTATATTTTGTAACATATAACTCAAATCTATCTCCTTTCATTAGTTGATGGTTTTGTATTTTTCCTTCAAGTAAAATACAAAATACGTCCTTTAACTTTGAAAAAAGGTCAAAACTCCCATATGGTTTAAAAAGAGATAGATATCTTACTTAATTTTTCAACTTATGACAATTTATCTCTTCTATATATATATATATATATATATATATATATATATATATATATTTGTAAGGGTGATATCATAAAATTTTTAAATTTTCATATGTTAGGAAATCATATGAAGTATTTTTCCCTTTCAAAATCATTTGTGTTTTTTTACCTTTTGTCAAACTAATGGGGTATTTTTTACATTATCCTGGAACATTTTTTATCTTTGTTGTATTCAAATTTGATGTATGTATATCTATTTCATTCAAAGTTTGTTTACAGTTCTCTTAAATATGGCTAATCTCTTAGTATTTAACGCAACTAACTATTGTTTAAATTTTATACTGTCTAGTAAGACAAAAAATATGGAAGCTAGTGGAAGTTCGAGGCAGGTGTAAGACAATAAAATAGAGTTTTGGCAAAGTACAAGTGCACCTCACCATAATAATGATCTCCCGGAACAAGTACAAGCTAGACTCGGATTAAGCATCAGTGAATCAGCACCTCATAGTCCTCGAAGAAACTTCAGAGTAAGGATAAATAATCCTGTAAAAAGTATATTTAATGCCAGGTTTCAGAAATACAGTTGCGGAACAAGTTAATGCTTCCTCTAAGGGGCACAGTCCGTTAACGCGGTGGTACAGAGATACTAGGTCATGAGCTAGAGCTAGTACTTAGAGACTAGGATTTTACGGCAAGAGAGAAGAGGCTTTGCTAGCTATTAGTGGATGTGTTTCGATAAATATTTTCGAGCATCCCATAATCTTAACGTTGTATGTTGTACGAGGTTGGGAGTAAATCCCAAATTCTTTTACAAAAGTAATGATATATACCACCCAAATTCATACCATCCAAAATATCATGGAGGACCAAAAATTTATTAGCTAGTATCAGAGAAATTTAAAAGCTCTTTATTCTGAATCTCTTAGTGCCACTTATCATTTTATACAATCAGAAGGGAAGAATGGGTTTTCACCAAAATCCACCATTCTTCCTCATCAGAGCTTTGAATCCTTTAATTATGAAGAAAAATCTATTTTATATTGTATTCTAAACATGATTTTACATTATTTTATATATATTTTTTATTTAAATATGAACTAAACCCTCATTGCGTGAGGATTTCCTAATGTATGAACCATAGTTAATTTATATTAATGTTCTTGTGATATGGCGATTCTATATTCAAATAAAGTTCATTTAATCCTATTTGTTATATGTCTTATGCTAGAATTTTATTCATATTATGGCCAAAGAGTGGATAGAAATTGTAATTAAGCTAGCGTGGAAAGAGGGTTTAATTGCGTAACTAGCTTATACACGCCTGGTGTGCTTTAGTGAGCTCTTGATCCGCCAAGTAGTCGTTATAGTTTGAATTAATTAATTACACCAGCAGGTTTAGTACATAGCTTGTAATTATATGGGATGTACATAGGAAGATGTTAGAGTCCCAACTAATACTAAAGAACCAGTTTGTCCTTATGTCTAAAACATCATATAAATCTACTTCGTGAATTGCTAGCAATCCTTAAGCATACTTATCATATTCGAAACCTTTTTTTTTTATCGGCAAATCAAACTTTTTATTAATATGAAGACCATAACTGTCAAATCATTACAACTTTTGACCCATAAACTATGGATATTAACCTACTCAACTTAGCTTAACTTATTACAGCATTATGAATAATAGAGACATTACAAAACTCATACAGAAATTAAATACATAATGCCTATCTATTACATAACTTTTCAACTACATTCTTCACTTTGCTATTGTTAAAATTCCTTTCTTTAAGCTTGACAGCTACATAGGCAATAATCTTGTTGTAAATCCTCTCCTTAGTAGCTGCATATTCACCATGCTCTCGCCTGTTTCTTTCAGTCCATATAAAGTATATGTAGGTTGTAATACAAACACCAATAACCTTCACAATTTCTGGGCTCACACCATTTTTCAAGTTTACTACTAGGTCCTCCACCTTACAGATTTTAATATTGTAACCACAAATTGCCAATAAGCGATTAAGAATAGCACCTGAGAACTTACAAGTAGCAAACAAATGATCATTACTTTCAGCTTCACTATTACATAATAGACAAACAGGGTTAATACTTAACCCCCAACTCAGCATCCTATCTTTAGTAGGAAGCCTATTCATCGCAACTTGCCAAGAAACAAATGAACATCTAGGAATACAAGTTTTTTCCCACACAATATCAAACCATTCCACTTTAGGATCATGATCTGAGATCTTAATTAGAGTTTTCCTAAAGGAAAACTTATTTTTTATACTCTCAGTCCATATTATTTTATCATTGGCATCATTGAGTATTATATCTTGAATTATAGGGACAATTTGCGCAACTTTTGGAGGAATTCTCCACCTTCCTCTGCCATAACAGTCCTTAACTGTTTTATTACAGTTAATATCATGTTCCTCAATTATTGTGCCCAAAATTTCCTGAATATTCTTTTTATTCACCCATTTATCCCACATTATATAAGTCATTTCACCATTACCCACCTCATGATATATAAGATCAAAAGCCTCCTTTCTAATTTTTAAGATTTGCTTCCACATCCAGGAGTGATATTGTTTGTGACTTATACTCCAAATACATCTACTTTTCATAATGTTCACTTTAACCCATTTACACCATAGATTTTGATCAAGACAATAAAATCTCCAAAAATTATAAAGAAAACAAACTTTATTTAGATTCTCAATATTAGGAATGTTTAGTCCACCTTCTTCTTTAGGATAACATATTTTAGCCCAAGATACTCTTGCACCATGAGCATTTTCATTATAACCCCAAAGAAACATTGATAATTTTTTATTCAATTTATAGATAACCTGTTTGGGCAATAAGAACACCCTACAACAGAACATAATTTTACTAATAAGCACAACTCTTATTAGTTCAACTTCTACCTGCATATGAAAGCATTTTAGAAATCCATTGAGTGATACTCTGCCAGATCTTCTCAATTAGTTTAATACCATCAGTAACACTCATTTTTTTAGAGTTCAGAGGGATGCCCAGATATCTAACAGGCAAAAAGCCTATTTTAATATTAAGTATCTGAGCTATATCATTTCTAACTCTATTCTTTACTCCCTCAATAAAATACAGTTCACTTTTACCAAAGTTTATATTTAGCCCAGAACACCTAGAGAAGAGATTAAGAGCCTCTTTAACTACTTCAGCAGATTCATTGTTGCTCTTCATAAAAATTAATATATCATCAGCAAACACTAAGTGATTCAGATTAATCTCCTTACATTTAGGGTGAAAGGTAAAGTTATTTTTCTGAGCCACATTATATAGTAGCATAGAGAATACCTCCATGCAAATAGCAAATAAATAGGGTGAGAGAGGGTCACCTTGCCTTAACCCTCTCTTCCCTTTAAAATATCCACAGGAGTCCCCATTAATGCATATAGAGTAGTAGGGAGTACTTATACACATGTAAATCCATTTAATAAACTTATCAGGAAACTTTAGAGCATAGAGAGTGTTGATTAAGAATTTCCAGTTAACACTATCATAGGCTTTTTGTAAGTCTAAGTTAATGGTGCAAGAAGATTTCATAGATTTCTTATCATAGCCAGTAACTATTTGTTGTGCAACAAGAATGTTATCAGTAATATTCCTCCCACTTACATATGCACCTTGGTTCAGAGAAATTATATAACTCATAACTTTTTTAAGCCTATTCATAATAACTCTAGAAATGGTTTTGTATATAATATTGGTACATGATATGGGCCTAAATTTCTTAACACAAGATGGTTTTTTCTCTTTAGGTATTAAGACAATATTTGTTGCATTAATTTGAGTAAGTATTTTACCTGACTCAAAGGTTTGCTTAATATCAGAACATACTTTCTCCAATAATATCCCAAGACTGTTTAAAGAAACAAGCAGTGTATCCATCAGGTCCCGGGCTTTTCGCATCACCCATAGCAAACAAGGCAGCCTTAATTTCCTTGTCAGTTAGGGGGCAATCAAACCCTCAATTAGATTTTTAGGGACTCTTTTACTTAATATAGCTTCAATAGTGTCTATGGAGCATACTTCTTGGTTATATTCCTTAGTACCAAGTAGAGATTTGTAAGATCCCACAAATTCATTTTTAATCTCATCTTGTTCAGTAATAACTCTTCCATCATCACAAGTTAGAGTAGATACAAAATTTCTAGCCACTCTTCCCTTTATCATTCTGTAGTAATAGGTAGAGCTTATATCATAATCTTTAATAAACAATGCTCTAGATTTTTGCTTTAGAACCTCATGATGAGTAATAACATTTTCTTCAAGTTAAAGAATAAGAATTTTTTCCTCAGAAACATCAGCATCAGTACTAGTTCCCATCATAATTCTCTTTTGCACTGTCTCAAGTTGAGTTTTTATATTCTCAATATCCTCAGAATTCCTTCTGAAATACTTTTTATTAAACTTTTTCAGCTCACCTTTTACTAGTTTCAGTTTCATACAAAATTGAAACATTTTATTGCCATTCACATTTATATCCCATGTTTTCCTTATGATATCTTTAAAACCCTCATGTTTCATAATCGAAACCTTAGATTTAGCTATAATTGTATTTCAATTTCAGTATTAAATTTTAGTAATCATTTTTATCTTATTAAATTTATAAAAACCAAATAAATATATTATTTACATTTCTTGAGATTTCGTTTGCGAACAATAAACTATTGCACTTCAAAATATATTGATTTAACCTTGATAATACTTGTGGAGATGATAAACCTAAGTACTTATTAAAATTATTCCTTGTCAAATACTTGTACACTTGTGGGAAGTTACCCTCCTTTTGAAGTTGATTTATATATCACACACTAGGGACACCCACATACATTTTACATGGGAGATACTGGATGTATACCTACCTTATATTTTCAATCCATCACAACTACTCACCTATGATAGGTTGATAACCAAATTAACACGTCAAAAAATACATAAGGCTTATGGAGTTTTTTTACTGATTAAAACACCATCTAATGTCGCCCTTTCCACTTCACTTTGTCTAGAAGAGCGCAACAATGATTCTCTACACTATATAAAACCTAATAACCTATTTTGAGCAGCTCAACTAGAGAGTGAAGGTGTAGTTTGCAGGAGTAAGGACTCGGTTAGAATCTCATCATGTTTTTTGTAAACTATACTAACAAAAGGGAGAGATATTAAGAGATTACACCAAGATGTTAGAAAATAAAGTATATGACACATAAATTTGATAATTCCATTGGTTGTTGGCCTTTACCCATTTACTGAGAAACAAGGAGTTCCAAGTCGTGTTAGACTCTCAACCTCACTTGACTCCAGAAAATATCGTAGAAGAGGTGTGACTACTCTAGTAAGTCGATTTCTAAGATTTGATGGTAAACGGTCTAGATATCCAAAAGGTTAAATTTCCCTCTGATACCGTGACTTTAGGGTAATGTTGTTTTCTTGGAGGTATCGTATCATCTCATCTAAGTACCTAAGAGGTACACACTTAACACACATTTAACACACAAAATCTCTAAATGTAACATAAAATTTGAAACAGGATAAGAAATCTTAAAACTTCAATATCTAGGAAATACCTCTTCAACTAAGTTCTTGATACCCCTAAAATTATCTCTTGTGATAAATTTGTTCTAACACAAAAGTACAGACATCAAGATACAAATACAAGTAGCTAATGAAGTCATTGTGTCTTAGACAACAAACAATGGTAGTAATATGAAATCATATAGTATAAGTTTAATTGATTTAATAAGTGTAAGGACACAACATGTTGTTAGGATGGTGGCACACATGTCGCAGGTTAGTTCCTCGAGATATATGCATAATAAATATTTATCGACCAAGTAATCACTACTTGGAAATTTGATTGCATGGAGGTAATGTTGTAGGTTTACATTAATTGTAGGTGGCATGCCTCTGGTCAACATAGTATCTTCTTTGTTTCATTGTGGTAAACCTTATCGTACATCTGGATATGTTTAAATGCGACTTACATAGGATCGCTTTCTTGAAAGTGATGTGTAGCTACTTTATTTCTCATTCTTTGTGTAATAGATTAATCGTATCACCAAACATCTATGAGTTATTTGGACTTATTTGAGGGATTGTTCCCTATATTTTGACATGTTCACATTTCTTGTCTAGTTTTGGATATTTACTACTTTTAGAGCTATTTGTGTGTTAAATTTGTGTTAAGTTTGCAACTCTAAGGTAATTGGATGATAAGATAACTTAACACAAGTACACAAAGTTGAGAAAGTAAGGTCAAACCCAACTCATGGCATTAAAGGACCAAGAAGCCACTTTTGTAATGCAAGAGAATTTACTGGCAAAGGTTTGAAACCAACTTAAGGGAGTCACCGTGTGCAATTGACTAAAATTCTGATAGATCCCTGTGTTTCCATGGTAGCACATGAAATAAAGGATATGTGAGAGGTGACGCTTCATGATTCTGTGTTAAGTTGAAAGAGCTAAAAATTGTAGTTGCCGTGGCTAGAACTGCATAGACTATTTCGATTGAGTTTAACATTTATCAAGAGAATAGATCATTTATATTAACCTTCGGGGCAGCGATAATTCTAAAATTTCCCAAGATAAGGGACTATTTTGATTAACATTGTCTTCACTGTCTGCCATATGTGATTCTGACCTTCGTATCATGTCATTAGGTTCTTGATAACTCTCGTTAACGTTTGGTGTAGTTGAACCGGGAAGGGAATGACAAGTTGTGGATAGGCGATGTCGTCATGTTTTTATTGAATGATTCAACATTTTAGAGGTTGTCTCTACCACTTTGATACTTCAGAAGGTGATCGATTCAGAGCAACATTAACCTTTTGTGCTAACAAAGTAGGATATTGTGACCCTCTGGGCTGCCACATTCTCTACACATGTGTTGATGCCTTTAATACATTTGGTGCTACTACCTCTTCTACAAATATGTAATGCTACCTCTTTTACAATTGGTGAGTTTACTAGTGATGAAAATTCGCATAGCTCCCTTGTGAGTTTATGTTTTTGGATTCTACCAAGACAAAGGTCATTACTCCATCTCTAAAGTCTTCTTTATGCGCTTGTGTTGTCGGATTTTGTTATTGAAATTGCAGTGTCTCACTAAGTAAAAAGTTATGTTATTCCCGCAGACGACACAAATCTGAATGAATAAAGAATAACTGAAAATGAATAGAAAGTAATGATAGATGAAAAAATCCAATGCACAATTCTTTATTAGGAAGATTCTGAATCCATGACTCTTTACACAATTCATGTATTTAAAGGAATATCTTATAGTTATATTAAATTTCGTAGATGCCAAATTTTTTACATCTGTTCTTATTTCTACTGTAAACTGACACAAGTGATATACTGTTAATGATGATGTCGCACATGACGTTAGTTCGAAACTGATGAGATTGAACTTATTTGAATTTACCCTCATGTTCTTGGAATAGTAACTTCAGAATTTCTTAGATCGTACTTTGTCTGTACATTGTTTGACTAACCTTGATATGATACTCTTTACCAGTTAGTAAGTGTGCGGTTGAAGAAAATATGGGAAAGGAAAACCGTATGTGCGGGTCTTCCACCAATGAAAGAGAATGTCAAAATTCTACGACAATATATAGAATTAGGATTCTAGACTCAATACCCTCGTTATTCTCGATAATTAGGCCCATTTTGCCTCATCATAATCCGAAGGGTTAATTCATAATCCAATATTGTCCTTGCTTATCCATGTTCCAACCTCATGTCTTAATCTTCTACTCGGGATCCCCAGTAGCCATTACGAGTCACTCAACCACTACGAGAGTTAGTAGAATGGATATGATAGGAAGAAACACTTGGTCGGTCAGGCCGAACACTTATCCTTATTTAGTTTACAAAGTGGTCGTTATAATCCTTATCGACTAGGTATATAGTCGGAAAATTTGATTGTGAAGGATATGAATAGAGAATTAAGAGATAAGTTTAACTAGAAGAAGATAAAGGACAATCTCGTATAATTTTTACATCTTCTACGATAAGATAGAGTTAATATCAATCATATATGCTAAACCAAGAGATAAACTCAAAGAAAAATATTATCCCAGGCGGAAGTCTCATATGATCAAACGTAACTACATTTAATGATTTCATATTATGTGCATCTCTCTTTTACTATCTCTAATGGCACACAACCATCGCTTGTAGCTCATATATTTCACATTCCTCATATTGAATTTAGATTTGATACCTCGTCATTGTAACACCTTACTTTGTCCATAATATTTCTTTGTAGGTACAAAGTGTAGTCGTCCATTTGGGACAACCGCCAACTAGTATTCAACTATCTATTTGATTTATTTTCTCACTCCATTTACGAAGCCTAAGACCCAAAAGACAAATACGCTATCTTGTATATTTTTTTTCAATAACATACATCTAATGGTTATTCTTTTTTTGGCTATGGATTGTTAGTCACTAATCAGGATATATGTTGATTGAATTTTGCAATAAATTGTTCTCAAATAAGACGAACATCAAGAATCAAAATCCAAGAATTAAATTTTTATTAATTGTTGAGATACGAAAATTATGGAATAGTAAAGTTTACATATTCACAATTAACATACTCATTCACTACGTAATGAATAAATTACGTAATTGTTCACTTAATTTAATTAAAAAGTTGGTTCTCAAGATGTATGCTTTATGAAATTAAATTTCAGTATGTCATGACAAGACTCTTGAATTACAAAAGTATCACAATAAGATATTTAGATAAATTATACAACATAAATATGAAGATAATAAGAGATACAAAGTATTGGAAGATAAATTTAATCATTTATATACACATTAAAATATATAAGTTTAAACTTTGCTTGAGTCACATAATACTACATCTTTTATAGAAAGAAACTTAAAACCCCAATCCCCGCCTCCATTCCACAGTTCACCACAATGTCTTATAATGAAGTTTTTTTGCATAATTAATGTAATACCAAGTCCCAAAAACTCCTCGTTTTTCTAATATCAATATTTAATAATTCATTTCCGTATTTAAATTTGTGTAATCCTTAACGCTCTATCTTTTTCATTCTTTTGACTTATTTTCCACAAATAATCCCCCTTCCATCCGACAAATACTAGCCACTATTGACACTAATTTTCATACACATTCTAGTAAAAACAATTACTTATAACAAATGTAGGTGGAGATAAGTTGTGTATCTCAAAAAATGTAACTTGAAAGCAATAACAAAAATCATTTAATTACTTACTAAATTATATATTTTTTCCCGTCATTCATTTATTTTTTAGTTTTATAATATATTATTTATAAACATTAACCTCTACGATCATAACGATGTTGATAAAACAAGTGCTTTCATATTTTATTATTTTATAGTGGCGTTGACAAATGTAAGAATTACAATTTTTTTAAACTTTTTTGGTCATATTTGCAATAATTTTCATATAGTTAAACAAGTTTTACATTTCTCTTTGAGAAAATTCCATTTTTAGGCCATTACCTATGACCTACAAACTATTTTAGACCAAATGTTCCAAAAGTCATATTTTTAGGCTAAACGTATTTAAAACGCTCATTTTTAGGCCATTTCACTAATTTCGTGATATATTTCAAAGATTTTAAGGACAATTTGGACACTTTAGATAGAGTTCTTAGTTTGTGATGCAGCCAAATAAACATATAGTTTATTTGAAATGCCTATATTGTCCTTAGATCAATGAAACATCTCATGAAATTAGTGAAATGACCTAAAAATGAGTATTTTGAATATGTTTGGTTTAAAAATGTGACTTTTAAAACGTTCGGCCTAAAAATATTTTTGGACCATAGATAATGGCCTAAAAATGGAATTTGCTCTTTCTCTTTTATATTATTTTATCAAATGAATGTATAAAAAAGAATATTTTTTAGTCTGAAATATCAAAGAATATTTTTGTAGTGAAAAAATCAAATATTATAGACTATTGAAAGATATAATATTTTGCTTTACAGAATAGTGGTCATCTACCAAGGTCCACACCTCACTCAAGGGTAAATATTATCAAATAATACATATCTTAATCGATAGGATCAAAGTTATATTTTTGATATACAAGTTTTAATAAACGTTACCCTTTAACTAAAGTGAAAAAGAAACAATACACTAAAAACTCCATTTACATTATTAAATCTAAAAATTTGTTTGTCATGTGTGGACCCAATATAAGCAATGAAACAATGTCAACCTAAGAGCTAAAATTGAAAAAAAATGGCGGTCCAAAACCTAAATATACCATGAAACTCTGAGAAATGTCATATGTCCAAAGCCGGAACCCGTTTGTAGAAGATCTACCTTTCAAAGAAAATTGAACCAAGATAAAATATACGCGATTGAATGAAAAGGAAAAAAAATTAAAAAATACGAATCATACTTAAATACTAATAGTATTAAAAGATTGTAAGTTACTCTTCTTACTTCACCAAATACATTTCAAGATCGAACGTATATCAACTAATTCAAACAACTATACTAGGAAACATGTTTATTTATGCTCAAACATGCCTCTTGGGCCCAATGCATCACAAGCATTTGAATCTGGGTCATCCTTATACAGAAATAGAGTGAGAAGTAGTATAAACCTGTTAGGAATGACTAATGATGTATATAGGCAAGACTTATTGATCTTGTATTGTTTTAAATGGATGATTTGAGTGCTTTGATGCATATTACTAAGACTTGTTGGTTTCAGAACATTGATCACACATCCATTTTACTCAGAAAAGGAAAATATCGTTTAGCATATCCAAAAAGCCTCGGTCCAAAAATACTTGGTTAATAAAATCCAGATTTCCAAAAAAACTTGTATAGTGATGATATATCACATGCGGATTGTTAGGATAGTCATGGATGTGGTATGTTTTCCTTTTCAACTTGTATTTTGAAATACATGTATTTTTATAATATAGGGATCCATAGCAAAATTGTCTTAGAATATATAACATGAAGTGCATTTAGTTCAAAACTTTCGTACTTCCCTTTCATCGTGAATGATTGAGAAAACCAGTGGATCGATGTATTCGACATCATGTTTCCTGAGCTTCGCTCCATAAAGTTATGTCTTCGAGAGTAGGTAGCACATATAGAAGCACATTGCAAGTCGTACGTTAAAGTGCATCCAATATTTCTTTCTCTTCTTTTTTCCAAAACCTAAGATATAATCTATTGATTTTCAAATGTACACATAGTTTCATCTTCTATCCCCATTGTTATGTCCCAGGAAAACCATTTGTTCAGTAGTGTAAGACATATGTAGAACAGATTTATAAGGTAATGGACATGTCGCTTGACCATTTTTATTCATCCAATTTAAAAATCCAGTGGCATAGAATGCCATCCAGATGTTTTATTCAATAACTAGAGGGAAGCACAAAGGTGTATATATATTCATGTTCTGTCAATAGCAGGCAAATATCTTCTTCTTTTAAGGAATTCCATTTTTAAGGTAACTTGGCTTGAATATTCAGAGGTAGTTAATGAAGAAGTTAATTAATTTATAAGCCTCTTGTGAATTGTAAGCATACAATTTCATATATACCTAGAAACTAGTAAAATGACATGTAGAGTCACAGCTAATATGAATAATTAACATCACCCTTATTCAAATCATCCTAACTTGCAGTTCTTTGATGAAATGGATGATCAAGAGTTTTTTTTTCATTTGAGTTAAATCTTTTGTTTGACATGTAGTCCAAATAATTATTGATTATTGAAACAAAAACCAATCATTATATAATTTTATTTTATTTCATACTATTTTATCAGACACCAATAAACAAAAATTAGTTTTTACAATCCCTATGGAGACGATTAAATTACTAATTTACTACTTGGAACGATTCTTGTGGGGGTACTCTCTTAGGAGTGTAAATCACCTAACACCCAGGGCGACACAACATCTACTAACAAAGAGTTCAGTCATTTGAATATTTTATTAGTTGGTTATTTTACTTTATTTGTAAATCATACTAACTTACTCTATATTTTTTTTGTTAAATGAATGCGAGAATATTACATTGCATGCATATTATGGTAGAAAGTTTACACAACCATCAAATAGGCAGAATGTTGATAGTAATAATATTAAGATAACATGTGAACACTACAGATAGTTACTTAGGCTTAATGTAATCGAAATGTAATTGTTGATATGGATAAGAATAGTATTCTATTGGTTGGTAAAATTTGAGTGATTGTACGATAAAACACTTGGTGAGACTTTAGATTCAAACATGTTAAGTAGAAAAATGATAATGACTTACTTACATGTGTGAGATTAGGGAGGATATTGACATTGTAGATTAATACTTGTATATTCAGGTAATGTTGTTAAGGTCATTGATGCTAATGAGTGGGTGAGTATTAAAAATACATGATGTAAAACCTATGATATATTATAATGTAGAAGATATTTATAATGATCTGGTACCTCCATATAGTGTAGACAATCTTGTTATTTACACTACAAAATCATTGTCCACATGCATTGGAGATAATTTGTTAAAGCTAAGGTCAATTTTATAAATAATTATTAGGTCATAAGCAATATAATTAATGGTCTAAAATAAAATAATTTTGCTAATATTACTACCACAAAATATCCAACACATATTTGTTTTGCTTAAATAATTTTTAACATAGTTTCTAAACCCTTTACAAATGATAGGGTTTGTAATTGCAACTTACGCTTTAGTAGAAATTTCCCTGTCTATTTGAATTTTATTGGAGTCAAAATGACTAAGAGTCAAAGTGGTTCTCAAATGTATAAAAAGTATAAAACATTCTCAGTCTAAGACATCACTTATAATAACCCTAGTAGTCGCCATCTTCAAATATATATTACATTACACAATATAATATATAGCATATATATACCACTCTAACTTATCACAATTCACACAACATTACTTTTCTCCATCTCTATGAACTCATATCTATCTTCTTCTTCCACTTTATCTCTGTATTATGTTCTGTCATTTTCCATCCGCAGTGTCTATACCTCAATGCTTGATAAAGTGTTGTATTTATCACTTGGACTTTAGATCGATGACCATATCATTTCAATCAAGAATTAGGAAACAAGTCTCTTCACAAGGTATTATTGTCATTTATTTAATTTTTTTTATTTTGTCTTAATTTTTCTTTTCAATTACTTAATTATTTAAATTTTTATTTCCTTATGAGATGACCTTTGGGGTAGATGATAGTTAATATATGATCACAGATTCTAGTAATATGAATTATCTTTTAGTAATGAAATTAATTTTGTAATAAAACAAAGAACAAATCTACAATACATGGTTAATTAATAGTTGTTGCAGTTTACATTGCGTGATTCTTAGATTTGACGGTGCTTGCTGCAATGATTTTAATAGTTAATATTTTTTCAATTTAGACCAAAAATAAGTATGGCGACGGTGCTTGCTGCAATGATTTTAATAGTTAATATTTTTTCAATTTAGACCAAAAATAAGTATGGCTTTTTTGTATCATTTTATATTTAAAAAAAATATTTTTTACAAGATAATTGTATTTCTTTGTTAGATATTATATTTTTGATTTATGATTGTTCTATATGGATATTATTAGTTTTCTAGAATGATGGTACATTTATAACTTTATTGTCACCCTTGTGTTTTATCCTCTTCAATTCTCTATATGCATAACGGCCTTAATTGCATAATATAGGAATCTATATTTTTTTTTTTATAATATACGGATCTAATGTGAAATTAACTACCAAGGTATATTTGTAAAATATTTAGTTCAAAAGTTATATTTAAAAAAAATCATATTTGTAAAATACAAAATATCTCCTTTAACTTTGAAAAAAGGTCAAAACTTCCATTATGTGGTTTAAAAAGAGATAAATATCTTACTTGATTTTTTAACTTATGATAATTTATCTCTTCTATTACAATTATATATATATATATATATATATATATATATATATATATATATATATATATATATATATATATTATTTACACCCCAAATCTTACATTAATACCCTCTCTCATCTTTACCTTTCACATTATCCATAAAAGTCCTAAGAAAGTAAATTATACCTACTATACCCCTCTTTTAATTTTAACTAATCCTCGGTTCAATAAACCCAAATTAGATTTGTCAAACAAAACAACTCGCTTCTCTTTCTAAAATCGCCTCCAACCACCACCAGTGTCCTCACCTACGGCTTCTCCTACAACCTCGCCACCATCAAAAGATCCCTTCTCTTCTCCGCCTGCTATAATTATGTTGTTTACAACGGCTTCTCCCTCTGATACTCTCCTTTTCCGTCTAGCTCTGCAACTAATGGTGGTTCTCCTACATCACTCCTAACACTGCTCCGTTGAACAGAGTTCTCATCAACCGGTTTTCCGGCATAGCTTTCTTCTCCTCGGTATTGTTCCTCTAAATTGCTTATTTACTAAATTTTTCTATTCTTAAAACATTAAATTATTGTCCAATTTGTAGTCAAACCTTTATAATAAGCTGGAAAAATCTATAATTATTTTGGATTATTAAGTGTCTCGGAAGATTTCGTTGTTTCAATATCCTTATACACCTTTTCCCCATATTTATTTATATTTTTCGTCCAAGTCAAGGTCATATATATATATCTTCCATACTGATTGTCAAAGACTTGTGCTCCATGTCCAAGCATAGTAATGTTATGGTTGAGTGTTATTGAGTGGAACAATTGATGGTCTTAATTTGTTTGATTTCTTGTACTTTATAACTATCATATCAATACTAATATCATAATTCACATGTTCGATTATTGATTAGTATGTTTGTCTTCTAAACCAGCATTAGCTTAAATGGCAAATAAATGTTCCTGATCTAGTTTTTGTAAGTGTAAATTAAGCTATGAATTAGTGTAAATTGAGAGATTTTCGATATATAATTTATTAATGTTAGCCTATACCCTTATGTGCAGACTTATTCATCTTATATGCAGACTTGTGTGTCTATTTTGCTTACTTATTCATCTTATTTGCAGTAGTCTATGGTTGACATGAAAGTTATAGCTTATTCAGGTTGACCTTATACTACATTAGAAGGTACGAAGCAAACCATACATTTATTCATAAATGCTAAGCTTACATCAACCATAATCATCAGTTCGCCTATGCTCGCCTATGCTGCTCTAAGCAAAGTTGTTGCTTGGTTAAAGAGAGAGTTCACAAGTGAAGCTGAGTGGGCACTTTCTGTATTTCGTGGGCTCACAATAGATTCAACTGCTAGTCATGCAGATCTGACTCATCGTTTCCTAACATTATCTCATGAAGCTAAAAAATCACGTGCTCAAGGCCGAATCTTAAGGGTGGTAAGTAATCTACTTATAATCATTTAAATTCCTAGCAACTCCCGATTATTTGGAGTCTATGATTTGATTAGTGTTTATTCACTGTACTGTAGATCATCAATACCACCATATTATCAATGGGTTGCAGAACAAAAATACTTTACATTAGATGCGATGTACTTACATGACAAGTTGGGACCCGATAATTTTGCATGATACCCCCGGTTGGAGAGCTTGAATGAATATACTTTTGGGTCTCACAATGAAGGTAATGTTTGTTAAAAAGTGAATTTTCTAGTCAATTTTTTTCTGATGCTAAGCCTTTCAGAACAATACCATCTTTTACTAATATCAAACCGTTAATACTCACTGTATTCCCATTCCATGATGAAGACGATCTTCAATGGATCAGCTTTATTCTCAAGGCGTCTCCTTTACTCCAGGAGCTCGAATAAAATGTAAATTTCTATATGTCTTTGTAACTTTTAGGTTTTGAGTTTTCAATTATCTAATTATGTTTCTCTTTTGTCTGAATAGTTGTTTTCTCCGAATTACATCCAAGGATTCGAAGAGATTAATAGAGAACTTTCAGAATGTCCTCACAAGCATCGTCAAAAACTGGAGATTTATGGATTTTATGGTAATCCTCATGAACTAGATTTGTTGACATATCTACTGAACAATGTAGTTTTGCTTGAAGTATTAGTAATTAATTTGCGTAGGAAGATATATAGAGGAGTAGAGTTATGGGAATTTGAAGAATCTAGTTCTTGGTATAGAGTACAAAGACAAGAGACTATTCAGAGATTGCATCATGTTGTGCCCTTATCTGTTGAGTTGACCATTCAGTGATTGGATTTTAGTGTATATGCTAATGTTATTGGCCAAAAAACAATACTGCTTTTGTAGATCTTATCACTAGAATTTTGTAATTTATTTTTGCTATATTATTATGTTATCTTAGTTATGAGAAACTGAAATCTGATCATGAATTCTTTCTAACTAGTTTAGTTTTTGTTCTTTTCTTATAGTACTCTACTTCTATTCAGTTATATTATGATGGTTATAAGATTTGACCAGGATAGACCATGAATGCTTTCAGATTCATAATACACACGGAAAAATGATATAATTACACTACATTTTAGTAATTTAAAGTTCGAGAATTGAGTCTCCCAAGTTTATGTATAGAAAATATTTGAACTTTTAAATATAGTTTAGTTGGATTTTCCCACCGAACAACATAAACCCTCAAATATAATTTGGTGGGATATTCCCACCAAACGGAAAATTTTGGTGGGAAGTAAATTCGCCGGAAAATTTTGGTGGGAAAAAAAATTGGCCGAAAAATTTTTGCGGGAAAAAGTTTAGGCGGAATTTTTTGGTGGGAAAATTTAGTTTGGTGGGAATATTTAGTCAAGGGTATTATTGTCGAATTATGGTTTTTATATTAGACTTGACTTTTAAGTTCAATATCAACACCTCCTAGGATGGTATTGGTAATTGCCTCTATCTATCTATATATATATATATATATATATTTGTAAGGGTGATATCCTAAGTTTTCTAAATTTTCATATGTTAGGAAATCATATGAAGTTTTTGTCCCTTTCAAAATCATTGGTTTTTTCTTGACCTTTTGTCAAACTAAGGGGATATTTGTTATATTATCCTGGAACCTTTTTTTTAATCTTTGTTGTATTCAAATTTGATGTATATATATCTATTTCATTAAAAAATTTATACAGTTCTTAAATATGTCTAATCTCTTGGTACTTAATGCAACTAATTATCATTTAAGTTTTATATTGTCTAGTAAGAGAAAAAGTATGGAAGTTAGTGGAAGTTTAAGTCATGTGCAAGATAATGAAATAGAGTTTTGGCACAGTATAAGTGCACCCCACCATAATAATAATGATCTCCCAAAACAAGTATAAGCTAGACTCTGGATTAAGCATTGGTGAATCAGCACCTCATAATCCTCGAAGAAATTTCAGAGTAAGGATTAATAATCATGTACAAAGTATACAAAGTAGCGTACCTTTAGCAACTGGAGTAATACAAATTCTTCAGAGGTGAGCCCAAGCCGCATTTCATGCCAGGTTTCACAAATATAATTGTGTGGAACAAATTAATGTTTCGTCTAGGGGCACAGTCGGTTAACATGGAGGTACAGAGATACTAGGTCCAGGTCTAGAGCTAGTACTTCGAGTCTGAAATTTTACGACTAGAGAGAAGAGGCTTTACCAACTGTTAGTGGAAGTGTTCGGATGAATATTTTCGAGCATCCTATGTTCTTAACTTCGTATGAGGTTGGGAGTACATCCCAAACTCTTTGAGAAAAGTAATGATATATACCACCCAATATACCATGGAGGACCAAAACGTTTATTAGCTGGTATCAGAGAAAATAGAAGCTCTTTAATCAGAATCTCTTATTACCACTTATCATTTTATACAATAAGAAGGGGAGAATGAGTTTTCACCTAAAATTCACCATTTGTCCTCATCAGAGCTTTGAATCCTTTTATTTTGAAGAAAAAACTATTTTATTTTGTATTCTAAACATAATTTTATATTATTTTTTCTTATTTGAATAAGAACCAAACCCTCATTGCGTGAGGATTGCTTAGTGTATGAACCATAGTTAATTTTTATTGATGTTCTTGTGATTTGGGGATTCTATATTCAAATAAAGTGTGTTTAATCCTATCGGGTATATGTCTTGTGCTTGAACTCTATTCATATTATGGCCAAAAAGTGGATAGAAGTAGTAATTAGCATATACACGCTTGGTGTGCGTTACAGGGCGGCGGGTTTGGACTCGCCAAGTGATGTCTCCTTAATTGTTCTTATTTTCGACCCTTAGGAGACATCATTTTTTATGTTTAATTGAATATTTTGATAGACTTTTGAGTTAAAAATGCAATAATCCGGAATTCCTATTTTATTTCTAGTATTTTTTATTTATTAAACTTTTGTGCGTAATCTTGTGTATTTTAGTGAAAAGTTTGTAGGTTTTGAATATTAGCTAGGAATGGAATCCGATAGAAGAGTCAAAGATCGAGAGATAGAGTCAAGACTTGAAGAGAAATCCCGAAGAAGTTGTTTTTAGAGATGCAAATCTGTTTTCCAAGCCAAAGATTGCTGATTTCGAGGTGCTTAAGAGCTGATTTAGACGCTTACCTTTGAAGAGAAAACATTCCTTATCGAGTTACGGAAATTTAGCAACTGATTTCAGGTCAATCGGAGTTGTAACGAAGCGGGAAAGGCCGTTTTAGTGAAGGTGTATCAGCAGTTACGGGATTTTGGGCTTAGAATTTGGGCTTAGAATTTGGGCTTGGACATTTAATTAGTGTTTTATTATTAGATCCAATCCCTAATCCGTTTTTCTACTTATAAAAGGAGGCCTTAACTTCTATTTTTCATACAATTCATTCTTTACAATTAAAAACATCAGAGAGAAGCAACAGAAGGAAGAAAGAAGAAGCTGCAAGAGCTGGAGAGGGTCTATATCTCCGTTCTCAGTCATTCCTATTCCGGAAATTAGGTTTATTTTATCTTTTATTTTTAAAACAATATGAATTCCTTTACCTTTAATTTAGTTTTTGTTTTAATTAGTATGAGCTAAACATTTATTAGTGCTTGAGAATGCTTTATGGGTGAATCCCAATTCTATTGAATTTCATGTCCTGAATTTGGGTTTCTGTCAATTAAATCGAATTGGGTCTTTTACATTTTTCTTTAATTTGTGCTTATTTACTATTATTGACCTGATCAATTAATAATAGGGGTTAGTATCTAGGCTATTCCAATTAGTGGCGATTGGATCACCTTGACGGGGGTTTAGGTACAGAAATAATTACAGAATATAAAATATAAACTATTTGACTTTGACGAGCGTAGTTAATTTTATGG
Source organism: Nemophila menziesii (assembly GCA_029959085.1). NCBI lineage: Eukaryota > Viridiplantae > Streptophyta > Magnoliopsida > Boraginales > Hydrophyllaceae > Nemophila > Nemophila menziesii. The sequence continues at coordinate 81,228,398 of JARWIR010000002.1, forward strand.
CCAATGAGGTAATTTAGCTTAATCATTCTAAAGTGGATCATATTTATCTTGACGGGATTAGTGACACTCTAGAATAGCCTTGTAGTCCACCCTGATGGGGGTACAAGGATTATTGAATCCCGACCAATGTCAATTGACCAATTTGACCCTTAAACAGAACAGGTTATGAAATAGAATTCGGAGGACCCCTTGCGTTCTCAAGTGATACCTTCTCATACTGCGTTTTACTCTTATTTACTTGCGTTTTACTATTTATTTGCATTTTATAATTAGTCTTTTATTAATTAGAATAAATCCAAAAACCAAATCAATCATTATTTCTTTACGTGCCTACATAAGTGCAACCATTCATTACTTGATAAACATCGTAGTTAACCAAACCGTCCCTACGAACGATCCTAGATCACTTATTACTACTTGGGACAACCGTACACTTGCGGTTGTGGTTCGATTACATTTGCATTTATTTTAGAACACACAAAGGACCACCACCAAGTAGTCGTTATGGTTTGAATTAATTACACCCGAAGGTTTAGTACGTAGCTTCTTAATTGTATGGGATGGACTTAGGAAGATATTAATACGAAACAACCAGTTTTCCCTTATATCTAAAACATCATATAAATCTACTTCGTGAATTACTAGCACTCCTTAAGTATACTTGTCATATTCGAAACCTTTGATTTAGCTTTAATTGTATTTCAATTTCAATAGTATATTTTTGTGATCATTTTTATCTTATTAAATTTATAAAATACCAAATAAATATATTATTTACATTTCTTGACATTTCGTTTGTGAACAATACCCTATTGCACTTCAAATTATATTGATTTAACCTTGATAATACTTGTAGAGATAATAAACCTATGTACTTATTAAAATTATTACTTGTCAATGCCTGTACACTTATGGGAAGTCACCATCCTTTTGATGTTGATTTATATATCACAGACTAGGGACAACCACATAGCATTTACATTGGAGATACTGGATGTATCACTACCTTATATTCTCAAGCCATCGCAACTACCCACCTTTGATGGGTTGACTAACCAAATTAACACGTCAGAAAATACACGAGGCTTATGGAGTTGTTTACTGATTCAAACACCATCTTATGTCGCCCTTTCCATTTCACTTTTTCAGGAAGAGCGCAACAATGATTCTCTAAACTATAGAAAAAACTAATAACCTATTCTGAGCAGCTTAGCAGAAAGTGAAGGTGCAATTTGCAGGAGGAAGGACTCAGGTAGAATCTCATCATTTTTTTTATAAACTATATATAAAAGGGAAAGATATTAAGAGATTACACCAAGTTGTTTGGAAATACAGTATATGACAAATAAAATTTGATAATACCATACACTGATTTGCCTTTAACCATGATTTGTGAAACAAGGAGTTCAAATTCGTGTTAGTCTCGCGACCTCATTTTACTCTAGAAAATATCCTACAAGAGGTGTGAATACTCTAGTAAGTCAATTTGAAAGATTTGATGGTAAACGGTCTAGATGTCCAAAAGGGGTTAAATTTCCCTCTAACGTAGTGACTTCGGGGTAATGTTGTTTTCTTGGGGGTATTGTATCATCTAAGTACCTAAGAGATACACACTTAACACACATTTAACACACAAAATCTCTAAATGTAACATAAAAGCTGAAAAGGGATAAAAAAATCATATAACTTCAATATTTAGGTAAACCCCTTCAATTAAGTCCTTAATACCCCCAGAAATATCTCTCGTGATACATTTATTCTACCACAAAAATACAGACATCAAGATACTAATACAAGTAGCTAATGACATCATTGTGTCTTAAACAACAAATAATGGTAGTCATATGAAATCCGATAGTATAAGTTAATTGATTTTATAAGTGTAAAGACACGACGTGTTGTTAGGATGGCGGCACAAATATCACAGGCTAGTTCCTCAAGATATATGCATAATAAATTTTTATCGACCAAGTAATCACTATTTGGAAATTTTATTGCATAGAGGTAACGTTGGAGGTTTACATTAATTATAGGTGGCATGCCTCTGGTCACCAGAGTATTCTCTTTGTGGTCAAACTCATCGTACATATAAATATTTTTAAAAGGGACTTACATAGGATCGCTTTCTTGAAAGTGAGTTGTAGCTACTTCACTTCTCATTCTTAGTGTGATATAATTAATCGTATCACTAGATATCTTTTTAGGAGTTATTTGGACTTATTTGAGGAATTATTCTCTATATTCAGACATGTTCGTATTTCTTGTCGAGTTTTGGATATTTACTATTTTTAGAGATATTCATGTGTTAAATTTGTGTTAAGTTACAACTATTAGGTAATTGTATGGTAAGATAACTTGACACAAGGACACAAAGTTGAGAAAGTAAGGTCAAACCCAACTCATGGCATTAAAGGACCAGGAAGCCACATTTGGAATGCAAGAGCGTTTACTGGCAAGGGTTCGAAACCAACTTAAGGGACTCACCGCGTACAATTGACTAAAATTTTGAGAGATTCCTTTGCTTTCACGGTATCACATGAAATTAGGAGCACGTAAGAGGTGACGCTTAATGATTCCGTGTTATGTTGAAATAGTTAAAAATTGCAGATGTCGTGGCTCGAACTACATAGACTATTTTGATTTCATTTAACACTTTTAATGAGAATAGACCATTTATATTAACCTTCGGGCAGTGGTAATTCTAACATTTTCTAAGAGAATGGGCTACTTTGATTAAAATTGACTTCACTATCTTCCATATGTGACTCTGACCTTCGTATCATGTCATTACGTTTAGATTTACCCTTTAATCAGTAAATGTTTTTACTAATAGATGGATTATGTTTCTATTTTTAATGTGTTTTGAATTTTGTCTATAATTAGATTTTTTTAATGAGTTGTGTGTACTTTTTAAACTAGATGCATGTGTTTATCAATGAATTACATGTCTGGATCTTGTGAAAATCTAATTTTTTTGGGTCTAGTACCTTAAAAAATATTGTTGATAATATATACAAATATTTCAATTTTATTCTAAACACTTCCAAACGAAACCTAAACTAAGAAGTAGTCAATTTTACGATTCATCTTTCATTTTGATTACATTCATATGTCCTCAAGATTATTTTCTGAGACCTAAATAATTTGCATACATTAGAAGTTATTATTTAAATAGTTACTACAATAACTTTTTTCCGTTGTAATAGAGTAATAAAATAGAGATAAAATATATCAAAACTAATAAAAAGATTCATAAAATCAATTATATGTTTCACCGACATGTCACTGTAATTATTATATGGAAAAAAAATAACACCAATTTTATCTGCAATCATTTTTCCCGTGTTGCACATTGTTGGGAGAATTTCGGATACCCCATTCGAGAATCTTGCACAAAAACAAATGAAAATAAAAGAAATGAACAACAATAATATAATGTGGTTCAATTAACAATGACTACCTCCATAGAGTAATTCACTATTATCACTCACACAATTACAACTTCGTTTTGTAAGGAAAAACCCAAAACCCTCTCCAAAAAGAAAGAACAAATAACTCACACTCACCCAAGACTCTAACTACTATAGGATCGATACACATTCATTCTTGATTCCTTGTGTCTAGATTCTTTTCTCTCTCTTTAGTTATTGTCATCAATCATCAAAATATGATGCCTATTTATATTCCATCACAGCTCAAGAAACCAATGAATCTATCCACCTTGGAAAACTCAAAACAATTCAAACTTTCAAGGTAGACATTAATTTCAAAACTATGTTTTCCCAAGACGCCCTTTAATCTTTCAATGCATTTGTTCATGGATGTGAGTCAAATATCAACAATTCCTTTGTTGACGAGTATATGCATACACTTCGACAATATCGGAGAATGAAACTTGTTTCTTGTGTTCCTTGACTTATTCTAGATAATCACTCGATACTCGAACACATGCGCTTCTATCACCTACTCGAACACAAACCTCCAAGATATAATTATTATATGGTTTTATTTTTCCACTAAATATGAACCAGTCATGATTGAAAATTTTACATCGATTACCTTGACCAATATATCTACATCCATGTGATGCTAACAACCCCAATGAAACGATGTCGCTACATCTCCGCAATACATATCTCACTTTTAAAGGGTTTCAAACATTATCGTTGTTCACTTTCAATCATACACATCCAACACTCTCGACCTTCACCACCTTGTTGTTTGCAACAGTAATGTCATCAAACTTCCTGTTGATATACAAAGTTTAAAATAAGTTCCGATCATTTCATATATGAACGAAAGTCGAATCAAAGATCCATTCCAGTTTCTTTATATTAGACTCAAAAATATTTGTTATCACCCTAATTAATGATATATCTATTTTGTTAGTTTTGACCTCGAGCAACCTCGGTCTTGACTTTTTGTTTGACAATTAAAAATATTTACGATCCTCGATTATCTTACGACATCTAGTTTTAATATTGCCTTCCTTTACGCAGTAGTAGCATTCCCTTTCTCTATTGTCACGCACCCGAGACCGTGAAATTCCATCTTTGCATGGGTCATTCCTCTCGTGACTCGTCCTTTGTTTATAATCCTATACAGCAAGTGAATTCCCATATAATCGTTCAACTTTTCCTAACTTGTAGTTCTTTGGTGAATTGGATTATCCAGAGTTAGAGTTCTCCTTTGATTTAAATCTTTTATTGCAATTTAGTCCTTTTAATTTTAAATTATCGAAACAAAAACAAATCATTATATAATTTTAGTTCATTGCATAAAATTTTATCCGACGTCATTAAACACACCATTAGTTTTACAATCCCTATCAGACAATAAATTTACTACTACTTGTAATAATTCTTGCTGGGTTACTCTCTTCGGGGTAAAATCACCAAATACCCAGAGGGACACCACTTTCACTAATAGAATGTTCAGTCATTTGAATATTTTATTTGTTGGTTATTTTACTTCCTTTGTAAATTATACTAACTGACTCTATTTATTTTTTGTTAAATGATGCGAGAGTTTTACACTGCATCAATACTATGGTAGAAAATGTACCCAACCACCGAATAGGCAGAATTTTGATAGTAATAATTTTTATAAAGCATGTGAACATTATGGGAAGATAATCAGGCTTAATAGTAATCTAAATGTAATTTTTGAAATACATATGAATCGTATTCCATTTGTGAAATATGATAGGTTGTACCGGTAAAATACTTGCTCAGAGTTTAGATTCAAACATGTTAAGTAGAGAAATAGTGACAACTTACTTAAAATGTGTAAGATTAGGGAGGATAATGGCATAGTAGATTAATGCTTGTATATCCAGGCAATGAGATTAAGATCATTAATGCCAATGAGGGAATGTGTAGTAAGAACACATGATGTATTACATATAATAGATTATAATGGAGAAAATAGTGATAGTGATCTGGTACCTTAGTAGAAAGAAATATTAAACTATTCTACAAGTGTACAATTATATATGATAAGTGACTATAATTGTTCACATGCATTAGAGCTAATTTATTATAGATAAAGTCAAGTTTATAAAAGAATTATTAGATCGTAAGAAACATTAGTAATAGTTAAAAAAGAAGATAATTTTTCTTATAGTACTACTAAAAAAATTCCACCACATGTTTGTTTTGCTTTATGACATCGTTTCTAATAACTAATGATTAAAAACTTCAATTATACATTACATAATATAATATGCACTAAATATATACCACTATAACCTATCAATATCCATACAAAATTATTTTTCTCCATCTTTCTGAAATCACTTTTAACTCCGTCTTCTACTTGATCTATGTATTATGTTTGGTCATTTTTCACAACGGTTGTCTATACCTCGGTCCCCTAATTAATATTGAATTTATTATTTGCACTTTAGATCTATAATCATGTCATTTCAATCAAGAATTCATAAAGGAATTCCTTCAATAAGTATTATTACCATATATGAATTTTTTTGATTTGGTTTTAGTTTTTTGTTTCAATTGCTTATGTTTATTTAAATTTATATTTATTTATGAGATAACCTTTAGAATAGATGATAGGTAATATATGATCTCAAATTCTGGTAATATAATTTTTCTTTTGGTATTGGAATTAATAGTGTAATAAAAATAAGAACAAATTTACATTAAAATGGTGGATTAATAGGTATTGTACTTTGCATGATTCTTAGATTTGCTGGTTTTTGCTTCTATGAATTTTAATGGTTTATATTTTTCTATTTAGACTAAATTTAATTATGGGTTTTTTTTATCAATTTATAAAACCTATACTTTTTTAGATCATTGGCTTTCTTTGATAGATATTATACCTTTGATTTTATGATTGTTTTATATAGATATTAAATTCCTTTTAGAATGATTGTACAATTTTTACTTTAATTATATTGTCTATCTTATGTTATATCCTCTTCAATTTTCTAACTATAATTGACTCAAATTGCATTATATAGGAACCTAAATTGATATCTTTATAATATAGGGATATATTGTGAAATTAACTACATATGTATTAGGAAAAGTTAGATTTTGAAAATGTATATCGTGTGACATATAACTCAAAATTTCATTAGTTAATAGATCTATATTTTTTCTTTGGTTAAAATATGAAATACCCACTTTGCATTGAAAAAAGGCAAAACTCTTATATGGTTTTAAAAGGGACAAATATCCTATTTGATTTGTCAACTCATGACAACTTATCTTTACTATTAAATTTATATATATCATTAAGATTAATGTCATGAGTTTTTTGAATTGTCATATGTTTGGAAACCACATGAAGTGTTCTTTCCTTTCAAAATGATTGGTTTTTTCTTGAGCTTTTGTCAAAGTAAGAGGGTATTTGATAATCTTACCCTGGGATTTTTTTTATTATCTTCGGTAGATTACAAATATGATGTATGTTTATCTATTTCACTAAAAGTAATCAGAGATGAAGCTGATAATCCTTATTCGCATGCAGAAATTATGTTAAAACCCAAAAAAAAAGGGTCCCACAAGGGAAGCTAGCCAAGTGTCTTCTGAGTCAAAGTCTTAAGACTCCGATGAAGACTCAGAAGCTTCCCCAACTAAGAAACAACGTATGACCAAGTCAAAGGTGGGTTTCATAACTAGAAAAGCAAAAAACTAGTAAGTCTAAGTCTACTACTTACTCCTCAGCTAAAAAACACAAGGTGGAAAAGGATCAAGGAAAAAGGCCAAGGCAAAAGATGAAGGTAGATATTTGCTTTCATTACTTTTTTATATGAGGGTTATTTATGTATTTTTATGTGTAAAATATGAATAAATATCAATATTTTGATCTAGTTGTGGAGGTTAAGGTGGAACCCACCCATGATGAGATGCTCTTTGTTGTTACTACCTTGGTAAAAGAAGCTGATTTCAAGAAAGTAAGTTTGTTAGATTACAAAATACCATTCATAAAATCATAATCTCTTTCTCTATCTCAAACTGGGTTTTTTTATTTTTTTATTTTCAGGCGACTTTGTCTGATATTCTCATACAACTCGGTATGTATTTTTTGTTAAGAGTTGTATTACAAACATATTTTTTTGGTTACGAATTAGTGGGTACAATATTATAAGGGTAAAATTACAGATGTAATAAAAAACATGATGATGAGAAAGAGCCTGATGAAGGTGGAGAAAAGAAAAAGACAAAGGATGGACATGAACAAAAAGATGGCGATGATGATGATTAGTAAAAAGTAAAGATTGATTTTATAAAAAATGATTATGATGAACTTTGATGTAACAAAATATTATTTGAGTTATAAAACTAAGTTCTCTATTTTTTCTTGATTCCTTTTTTTAGCTTTTGATTGAAGGGTAATATGAGAAAGATAAGAAGTTGAAGACTTTGTTATTTATCTCTTTGACTGATATTAAATGTAGAATTTGAAATTTTCTGTTTTATAGATCTTGCAACTTTATTACGTGTCTTTTATTTTAATATCTCTTATCTTCATCATCTAACAAAATCTTACTTGCAATATCATTTTTTCCAGCTCCAAAAGTATTCTTGTCTTTTACAGATATTCAAATGACTTTACAAAAAAAAACTGCATCTCATATATGTATAATAGTAGCTTGTAAGCCACAATTAATATTAAAAATATTAACATATTAATTTTTATATTATAACAATAAAAGTGAAAAGTAGAAAATAGTTAGAAAACCATATTACAGTCAAACATAGACCTAGAAATATTGTGTTATTAAATTATATAACCAAGTCAATAAAACTCTATTTATTTAAATATGAATTCTTGTTGATTGTAGCTTATGTCTCGCATCGATGTGCGAGGTCGGGCTATGAGATTTTTCATGATCCCAATTCATGTTATTTCCAAATCACTATTGTTCCAAGTTTAGGCGGCTTGGGTAATATTAAACAAGCATTATTAGATATTAATGGTTGTATTTGATATTTAGCGGTGGCGGATAGATATTTTGATAGATTTGGCGTTGTTGTTTCTACATGGACCATTCGTATGTTAAATTTGGTGTTTTATTTATTATTGCACCTATATAAGTCATCCAAATTATTATATCCAGACCACTAGCGCTTGTTTAAATTTTTTCTAAAAAAACTTAAAACATTTTTTACCATATTTTTAGAGAATTATCATATATGCTTCTTTAAAAAATACCTTAAGTATTCTGAAATTTAAAAATAGAGTTAATTACTTAAAGTGTCTAAAAATATTAAGATTTACCCTTTCATCGGTTGAAATTTTGAATAATTGATGGCTTATATTTATATTTTTAATGGTTTTTGAATTTTTTCTATGGATTACAGTTTTTAGTGAGATGGATGTACTTTTTAAGCTTGTTGCATGTGTTTATCAATAAATTATGTGGACCTTGTTAGAAAATAATTGGTCTGCATTGACCTTTAGGGTTAAGTACATTTCAAATATTGTTGATAATTCTTACAAATATTTTAATTTTATTCTAAAAGGTATTTTACTTTAAAATAAACACTTCTAAACCAAACCAAGGTATTTTTCTTGTGTCGAGATTTCTATTTTTTCTTCTTCTTGATTCTTATCCTCAATCATAATCATATGATGTCTATTTATAAACTATCACAACCCAAGCACCAAATGAATATATCCACCTTAAAAAACTCAAAACTATTCAAACTTTCAAGATAGCCATTAGTTTCAAAACTACTAGATTTCGAAGACACCCTTTAGTATTTCAATTCATTTGTTCATGGATGTGAGTCAACTATCAAAAATTCACGAAGTTATATGACAGATCTCCTGGGAGTATTGAAGGAAATATTAGATACGCTTGGAATAAAAGCCTATGTCTAAACCATGGGCCATAAAAACAAAAATACACTGGAGTTGAAGGATTCGAAAAAGTATCCTGAAGGGATGAAGGGAGGATAAATATGACAAAATACTTTCTAATAGCTTACAATAATTGGTTAAGAAATAAATTAATAAGGGGCAACAAAGAAAATGATTAAAGACGTAATTAATATGGAAAGTTAAGAAGATTTTTTCTCCGCATAAGGCTCCTAGCCCCGATGGATTTACTAAGGTCTCCTACAATTAAGCATGGGGAATCATAGGGAAATATATATAATGATAATTTATACATTTTTAGGCATAAGTATATACTTAAGCAAGTTAGTACCACTACCTTATGCTTATCACAAAAGTGAATAACCCTAACTCAATGAAGAAGTTCAAACATATATCTTGTTTCAATATATTGTATAAAGGAATATCAAAAATTATTGCTACAAGAATGAAAGATTGTTTATATAAACTCATATCTCAGAAACAAGCAACATTTATGGTAGGAAGATGTATCTTTGATGACATAATTGTGGCTGAGAGTGTGGTGCAATGCTATGGTGATAGAATAAATATTAGTTCAAGGTGTACAATTATCCTTTATCTTCAAAAGACTTTTGATTTACCTAGAAATTCTTAAGAAATATAATGAACTTATGAGGTTTCATGATAAATTCCTTCAGTGGGTTAATATGTATATCACTACACTAACTAACTCTCTTTGTGTTAATGAAGAAAATAACAGAATTCTTTAAAGGAGAAGATGTTTGAAAAACACACGAATTTCCATTCTCCGCGCTAGAGTAACATTTTCCACCATCTTCCCAGTCACCTTTACACCAAGCCGCTCTCATGCACCAAAAACCCGGCTGCCGCTAGAGTACCATTCTCCACCATCTTCACAATATTCTTTTTGCCGCCTCTAGAGTGCCATTCTCCACCATCTACACACTCACCTTTCCACCAAGCCGCTCTCCTTAACATAAAATCGTCTCTGCTCCAGGACCATTCTCCACGATTTTCACACTCACCTTTCAACCAGGTTGCTACACGCCATTAAAAATCGAAGAACCCAAATTAAGGTAATAATTTTGTTTCTAACCTAATCTCATCAATTTTACAATCTAATTTAAGTGTTACGTATTTTAGACATCACTAGTTATAAGAATAAGGCTTTCACTTCGTTCTAGAGATGTTCGACCAAATGCCCAAGAGACACTTCCATAAACTGTGATGTAATTGTGTTTTATTTTATTCTATTGTATATGCGATTTTTATACAAAAATATTATTTTACTGGTATATCAACTGGAGAATGTTTGATGTGGCTCTTAGTTTTAAAATGATATCCTTAGAGCAATGTGAAGAAATATATAAAAAACTTGTTAAAATCTTGAGGATTGAGCGAGCTTGATCTTTCTTTTGATTATTTACTCACTTTTTAAATCAGGTGATAATTTAATTATGCTACTTCGTTGATTTTTTATTTTATTTTATGTACTTTTAACACGAAATGAATCTTCATATTCACAATTAGGCAGATGGCTATTGCACAATTTGAAAATATTGCTTTCTATTTCCTTTTATCTTTTACATGTAAGGACTGTATGATAAATCTAATTGCAAGCATATACCTAAAATTTTACCAGTCTCATATTTTTCTTTTAATATGATTTTACTGGTACATCAACTGGAGAATACTTTATGTGCCTCTTGGAATTATAGTGATGTCCTTAGAACAATGTAAATAAATATATAAATACTTGGTAAAGTCTTGAAGATTAAGCGAGAGCTTGATCTTTCTTTTTATTATTTACTAACTTTTTACATCAGGTGTTGATTTAACTATGCCACTTCTTTGAATTTTTGCATTTTATGTACTTCTAACACAAAATTGATCTTCATATCCACAATTAGGCAGAAGTTTATTGCACATTCAGAAAAGATTGCTTCCTATTTCCGTTTTTCTTTTACAGGTAAGGTAAGGACTGTAAAGTAAATTTAATCGCAAGTATACCTAAAATCTTAACCATCTCTCATTTTTCTTTTAATTTCTTAACACAAAGATGGTGAACTTTTAAGTGTCCACGAGTTGTTCCTTCAGTTTCCTCAACAATCCACGGAAAAATCTTGCCATGAAAATTTACATTTTTATTACCTTCTCTCATATAAGCCGTCTGATCATTCATGGGCAATAAAAGGTACTACATCGATTTTTATTTTTTAATATTTTTAATATTAATCTACCATTTGGATTTGTTTTTTACATGAATAAAATTAATGGTTATCTATTTAGTGTTACCTTTAACCTCTATTTTAATGAACTTTTTATACCTAGAGTTTCATATCAGGTTTTTATAATTAGCCATGTTTTTTTTTGGTTTGCTCCGAACATTGATTTACCATTGATTTTCTCAGTGAACTGATGTAATATGCAAATAATTAATAAAATAGTTGATTAATCGATTGGTTAATATTGATTAAGTGCCAGTTTGGAAGTGCTTTTTTAGAAAATCACTTAAAAGTGCTTTTAACATTTTAAGAGTTTTTTTTACTTTGAAAAGCACTGTTTTGGAAAGCACCAAATAGGCAAATAGGTGCTTCTTAAAAAAACACTTAAAATAATTTTAGATTTCAAAATTATTTTTAATAATTTTTTTAAATTTTGAATTTTATTTTAAATTTTTTGAAAAGCACCAAATATGTGCTTCTTAAAAAATGCACTTAAAATAATTTTAGATTTCAAAATTATTTTTAATAATTTTTTTAAATTTTGAATTTTGTTTTAAAAGCGTTTTTTTACTCTAAATAAGCACTTCCAAACGGGCCCTAAATAGTGACTACTTTTACTCCATTAAGTATAATTACTTACCTTATCTTAAATTTAAGTCCATAATTGATTTATGTAGTTCCAACATATCTGTAATAATTTTGGATTCAGTGCTATTAGCAATCCTTTGTCGATTTGAACTATTTGCTACACTTTTAATATATAACAAACATTTTCTTTATTTCGTAGTTCATTCTAGTTTTCTTAGTAATTATTAAACAAGATGTTTATATTACAAATTTTACCATTCTTTTTAGAACTATCTGTATCTGCAATTAACTAATTAGTATATTTACATTTAGCCTTAAACATTCCTATATGGATATTGATTTAACATACATTAGATGTAATCAAGTTCTTTATATATATTTTTTCGGGCCAAACATTCTTTTTATTATTTTGTGGTGTATGTTGATGTTGTGCAACTCATCTTTAAACGATCAAATTTCCTAGAAAAAACACTGTTTCAAATTTAACGTTGTTTATTATCTGCTCTTTGTTTGTATCAGGATTGAAGTGAAGTGTTAGAATGTGGTCAAGAGACACACTTTTCAGCTTTTCATATTGAAGAAGTTATAGGGTGTAAAAGTAAATTATGGTTAATCTAGAATTTAACACATCCCTTTCCTATAATTTATGTCAATTGGATTTCGTCTATAGATCTAAATATTTGAGTAGAAACATAATGGAGAAGAAGAAACTGAAGATGATGATTAAGAGGAATAATTTTGTTTCTACTATTTCAAATGCCAAGTGTCGATCTGGACTAAAACTAGAAAAAAATTATCTTTATTTTCAGATCTTGGTGGGATTACTATTAAAAAGACTTATGGCTTTAGTGATTGGTATCTATGATGAGCCAATGGCTCCAGGTCAATGAAATATTATTGTTGAAAGGTTTGGTGATTATTTTATCGAACAGTGTGTTTAATATTTTATCCTTTGGTAGTTTTCGAGTTCGGGTAGGGACCAATGGTGTTATTAACACTATTGTGTTACTGTAGATGGTGTCCATGGCGGGAACAATGGTGAATGGTGGTTCATGAATTTTGAATATGCAATGTGTGATGAGATCGGATACTGAAGGTTATGATGAGGTACTCTTTAAATAGATTGCCACAATGTTCCTTGATTTACAATTAATTGTTTTTATTTGTAGGTGGAGAGTGGTTCCTTGATTTACAATTAATTGTTTTTATTTGTAGGTGGAGAGTGGTTTAATAGATATAGGTGCATCTGTTTAGAGAAAAGTATGCGTAGAAGTTTATAATATTTCACAAATCATTGAAACATATTGTGGTATGTAAGATTTGTTTTGGTATTTTAGAAGTTGAATTAATGAATTAATTTTTGTTTTGGATTATGGGATTTGCCATGAATGTATATCCAGTTGATGAACCATATAAGATGTTGATGTAGAAGGTTAAGCAATATAATTATCGAAACCTATAGTGCAATCAAATCAGTAACTTATATAAATTAAATAAACGAAGAAAATTATAGATTGTATTTAACTCATTTAGATTTTGCTTAAGTGTCTTAGACAAATTTTGCTTAGAATATAAGTAGAAAAATAATTGTGTGTTACTTATTTCAGAAAAAAAATTATTTCATAATTTAGCTCTGTTGGAACAACTTAATATGGAGAAACTCCTGGAAAGTGTTGTTATTGATTGGTGGAGGCCATCGTCTGCTCTACAAAATAATTGGCAACATATTTTTTTTTTTTAAATATCAAATCATCGATTTTTTATAGTACATCCTAACAATTACCAAGGGACTTGGGGAAGGGACCCTACGCAATGATCGGTGGTTAATCTCGAACCCTAATTACTATCTAGTTAGGCAAGCTCTTCCGGATCACTACCTCACACTAGATATTTATGTAGTGTTTCAATAATTAGACACCCGTTACGGGTGACTATCTAACTACTGTTAAGGTAATCATATACGTTGTGGACCACATGAACTACAAACAATAAATCAAAGCACATAAAAACAGAGATATAAACACTAATTACAATTAAATGTAAAAGAAATCCCAAATTAAAATAGATATAAAACAAGTCTAGGATTCATACCCATATGCTAATATCAAGCTAAAATATAATTATTTCATGCTAGAGAAAGAAAGAAAATAAATTACAAATTTGAAGGCTTGGAAAGGCATGAATCGTTGTCCAACTCCTTCTACTCTTCTCTTCTCTTGATGTAAGCTTCCTTATGGTCTTTTATGATTAAGGATTGACCAAGTATGATTTATCTAAGGTAGTAATGTATATATATATATATATATATATATATATATATATATATATATATATATATATATATATATATATATATATATATATATATAGGCCCTTTGTAGAAAGGAGTAATCTCCAAGTTAAGGAGTCCTGATATTTCCAAAATTCGTATTCCTAACTTGTAGGAAGGGATAAACCTGAGCAGATATTGATTTAATTATATCTCCTTTGTTACTTATCAGATTTTGACATTCTTTATATGGAAACGACCGCATTTAATAGATCTAGATGCTCATATAAAAATATCCTCCTAATTCTAAACTATTTTTCTGCAATAAATTATTTAATGGACGTATGTGCAGTTTTGACAGCTTTTTTACTTTCCAGATATACCAAACTTATCCTTTTTTACTTTGACTAAGGGTTTTCCTTTACTTATCCACTTTAAATAAGTTTCATTAGGGGTAATAGCTTCTATATACCTAAGTGATACACAAATAACACACAAATTACGCGCAAAAGCTCACAAAATATCAAAACACCTAAAACAAGACAAGAAAGTGCAAAGTATGAATAAATGGGGAAAATTCAAAAATTAATAACTAAATAAACCTAAAATGATGTCTCAAGTATAGATTAATATATCACAAATAGAGAGACATAATAAAGTCAAGAAGCTTTTTTCTCCATTAATGAGCATAAGGCTCCTGGCCTCGATGGATTTACTAAGGTCTCCTACAATCAAGCATATGGAATCATAGGAATATAAGCATAGCTATTTATTTAAGCAATTTAATACCACTAGCTTATGCTTATCCCAAAAGTGAAGAACCATACATCAATGAAGAAGTTCAAACCCATAGCTTGTTTTAATATATTGTATAAGGGCATATAAAAAAATATTGCTACAAGAATGAAAGATTGTCTATATGAACTGATATCTCAGAAACAAGCAACATTTATGGTAGGAAGATGTATCCCTGATGACATACTTGTGGCTGAGAGTGTGGTGCAAGGCTATGATAGAATAAATATTAGTTCAAGGTGTACACTTAACCTTGATCTTCAAAAGATTTTTGATACAATTACATAGAAATTCTTGATCAATATGGTGAAATTTATGAGGTTTCATGATAAGTTCCTTCAGTGGGGGTGGATATGTGTATCACTACACAAAATAACTTTTATATATATATATATATATATCTTTTGTGTATGCATGATTTACATCTATTTTTTTTTACCAAATAGATGAGCACAAGGACTTTACATATAATCCAAGATGCCCTAAATTAAAGCTAAATCATCTTATATTTACTAATGCATGACTTTTTCTTACAATCAGGATAAAGAGTCTACAAGAAAGTTGAGGGAAGAGCTTCATATTTTTTCTAGACTTTTTGGTTTGAAGATTATCTCCGAGAAGAGTAGGCTTTATATTGGAGGAGAAAAAAAGACTATGCATATATAACTATCTGATATTCCTAATGTCAAGTGAGGGAATTTCACTATAAGATACCTTGACACTCCTTTTACTACTAAAGTACCTATTGATAATGATTATAGCAATTTAGTGAACAACATTATAGGTAGTGTTGGAGGGTGGATGCCTAAACGCTCAACATTTGCGGGGAAAGTTCATTGGTCAAGAGTGTGTTGTAGAGTAAGGCTAGATATTGGTGTGTGATTATGTTTTTACATGTGGGGTAGTACTTATGATCGAGATTTTGCTTAATAGATTTCTTTATAAGAACAACAAAAAGGATTTTCATGGTGCTAAGTTCTCTTGGTGTATCTATGCACTAAAATAATAAGAGGGTGGTTAGGTATTCTTATACTAATGCACATTAATCAAGTTGTTATATGGAGAGCCTTTTAGAGGATGCATGGGGACAATAAAAATATATGGTCCTAATGGGTCTAATGCAAATTGGGTACAAAATAAGTATATTTGGAGTATTGTTTGTGATAGCTTTGTCCCTTGGAGTTGGGGAGTTATGTTGAATGTGAAAGACACAACTTAAAAATATATTGAATACATGGTTGGTAATAATAATAATAATAAAAATATGATTGGTGATGAGTGGATGAAGGAAAGCATATGAAAAAATTATGCCCTGATTTGGTTTATTATTTGGGGAACTATATACAGATGAATGTAACTAGTTACTTTGTTTAGGATAGATGGAGAGTGCCTAGTCATTTCAGGGATACTAATGGTAGAATAGATGAATACAAGGTGGATAAATAGTAAATACATTATTATATGGGGAAGAAAGGATAAAATTAAATATATTATGAATGATCTAAATTGTGAAGGGAAAAATATTGAATGGCATGACAAATGGCTCCTCGAAAACATAGTTTAGAAGTCTTTGGAGTTCTTGAAACAACACAAGAAATGACTTTAGAAGGGAGTTTTTTTGGTTGGTCGATTTGCATACACAAGTTAGCAACTAAGTATATATTATTAAAACGGGGCATGAAAGTTGATGGTATATGTGTTCTAAGTGAGATTGAGATGGAAAGTAGGAATGATTTATTTGCTGAATTCTTAGTTATTCTATCCATATGGAAGAATTTTTGTAAACTCAGTGCTTTTCTTATTAGGGGTGTTACTTGGGATGAAAGACTACAATGGATTTTTAAATTGTATAAACAAAATTCTCTAAGAGATACTATTAGCAACATGAGATATGTTTGCTTCTTATACAACACATGAGATGCTAGAAATAAGAGCAAATTTTAGAATTACAAGCTAGTTTAGGAGGATATAATGAATATCATAAATGAAGATTTAAGGCTAAAGCTATGGAAGACACTTTCTTTCAAGGATATCTTGGACAATAAAATCATTTAGAGAAAATGCAAATTGCTTGGATATTTATTTTTGATATAGGTGATTAGACTGCAGAGTGTTTGAGTGGTTTTGGGCTTGTATATATGCAGTGTCGTTACTAGTTATATAAACTTTGAAGTATGGTTGAGTGGTTTGGAATGTGTAGGTATTTTGTAGGGACTTAATAGAAAATTTGGACTTGATAATTTTAGGGTATAATAATTCTATTATGAAGAGTTGAAGGGTGATCAGTTGTCTTCTTTGAGCTTACTTCCTTATGAGGTGTCAAAGTTTAAATGGACTAAGGAGTGGATGCATGTGTGGAACTTGGACCTAGTTTAGGATTGAGTGTAGCTTCTTGGCTTTTCTTTTTTTAGTATATGTTTAGGTTGTAGTGTATTCTTTTTCTAGTAAGTGCATAGTTCACTATATTTTCCTTTTTATTAATCACAATATAAGGCCTTGTTTTAATTTTCGAGTTTGTCTTTTTGAGTCAAAAAGTCAAAATGAGGCTTTTTGTGTAAATTTAAATTGGAATAATAAAATGCTTGTTTATAGAAAGAAATCGAGTTAGACTTTGCTTGAGTCATATCATCCTGAATTCTGTATATATAAAACATTAACATCTTTAATCCCCACCTCAATCCCCCATTCAAAATAATATAATTTATATATATATATATATATATATATATATATATATATATATATATATATATATATATATATCCCCCATTCAAAATAATATAATATAATATAATATAATATAATATATATATATATATATATTCTACCCTAATTAATGTAATATCAAATCACAAGAAATCCTACCTTCTTCATTTATCTAATATCCTTTTATACTAATTCTCATTAGTATACCAATTTTAGTCAGCTATATCTCTCTATCTTTTTCATACATTTGAAGTATTTTATCAGACCAATAATCATCCGTCCATCTTATAATCACTAAACACTATTTTCGCTAATCTTACCACACATTCTCGCTAAAACAATTACTTATCATCTTAACTCAAATTTATTTGTTCTTCTTCTTTTTAGTTTGTCATTTCTAAGATATAAGTTTTGTATCTCAACAAATATAGATGGGAATTGATAACAAAAAGACATTAATCTTTTTACTAAATTATATGTATTTTATTATCTCTCATTAAATTTTTAGTATTACGAAAGATTATTAAAAACATTAATGTCTACCATCACAATCATGTTAAAAATATTCAATTATGGGGGTTTCCATTAGTTAAAAAGACATTTTTTAGAGGTTTTTATCATGCTTTCACTAATTCTCATATAGTTAAACTTTTGGTACATTTCTATTTTTTAGCATGTACATGTATAAAAAAGAGTATCTTGTAGTATGAAATATTAAAGATTATAGACTTTTGGAAGATATATTATTTTTCCTTTTCAGTATAGTGGTCACCTAACGAGGGCATACACCTCACTCGGGTGTAAACATTATTAAACAAAGAAAACTCTTAGTCAACCCTGTTGATCTTGTATTACATTTCCCTAGTAGAATATGTAATATTTAAATGACTTTATACTTTTTAAATAATATAGATTTGAATCATATTGATTAAATTAAAAGTTCTGAATAATTTATGTTATGCTTTTAGACAAGAAATCAAAAATATTTATTTTAGAAGGAACGTGAAAAAATGATCTATTACATTGAGGGTTGGAGATAGTAAGATATATTTAGTGAAACGGACGATCTTTTAAATTTTATACTACATGTATTAATTTTTGTTTAATTGGAATTAAGTAATAGTTTCCAGAGGTTCAGATGGGAGAAAGAATGAGTTGGCTTTTCGTGGTGGAGTAAGAACTACATTTTGACATCCATGGACATCTTTAACCCAAAATGGAAGTATAGTTTCAAATGCAAACAATTTTCTTCATAGTTGGAAGCCAAAGAATATTGAAAGGGTAACAATTCTACTTCGACTTAGATCTGCACATAAAGATCACCTCCTTGCCCTCAACTTTCTTTCCACCATTTTGTCAAAAAAAAAACCCTCATTTTGGAACTTTTTCCATCATTATTCCTTATGTTCCCTTTGTTTTTTGAACTTAATCGACATGCTTTCCATTATTTTATTTTCCTTTTCACCCTCAACTACATATTTTTCTTTGATTGTAGTCTGATCTATTCACCAGCTTATTTCTAGTTCCTTTTTCGCGATTTTGTGTTTTGTGTTTCCAGTATTCCCACATTTTGTTCCTTACTATTCTATCCATCTTTTCACCCACCATTATAGCTTGTTTATCTTCAATTATAGATACACCCAAATGCCTTTGAACCAACTTGATTTTGCTAATCCTATTTCTCCGATTTGATCTTAGTTGTTCCAAATTTTCCTCTAGTACATGTACTTTGCACCCTTATTTTTTCCACTAAATCTTTTTTCTATTCAATTTTATCAAAACCATTTCCTTCCTTCTCCTCTTTGATTTATTTTTCCTCTATGGAATTTCTTTCATTAGTATGTTCTTGTTTTACCACACCTCCCTCAATATTTCCCTCAATAACATCAATATGGTCTTTGTTCATTTTTTGGATCCTAGATAGAACATTGAGTTATTTTAATATTAGGACTTTTCTTGGCCCTTTTGCATTTCTTGTATTATTGTCTTCTTTCATTTGTTATTTGTGTCAAAGCTTGCAAGTTTGATCTTGTTTTTTTATAAATATTGTTTCATCCAAAAAAATAAAGAAAAAAATTCACCCATAGGGTAATGATCCTGTAGGGCTTGCCTAACTAGATAGTCACTAAGATTTAGCCACCAATCATTGCGTAGGGTCCCCTTACCCAAGTCTACTAGTAGTGTTGAGGTTGCCTTCTAAGCTACCTTGAAGGAAGGTAGAGGGATTATAGAATCCTGACTACTTATATTAGCTCAATTCACCCATATAATTAGAATAATGACTCCGTAAGATAGGTAAGTCATGCAGCCCTTATATATTATCCTTTGCATTCTTATTTAATTATTTAAAACAAAACAAATATTTATTATATTTCTTTTTAGTATAAACAGTTAAAATCATCTACGCTGGTATTAAACACAAGTTTGGAGATAACTACTTAAATCCCCGAGAACGAACTTTTACTTATTTACTATTACTTGCTAACAATTCGTGCACTTGCAGAAAGTTTCTTGTGGTTCTTTCAAGGTGTTTTTACTTTTGTTATTGGTATTTTATCACACCATAGGCCCCACCACGTACCATCAAATTCCTGATTCTAACACCTTCCTTGAGGTGAGTTATCAAAATATAGTGTTAAATTTGTAAGACCGATAAAGACTCGGCGATCAACCTCATCACTACAAGACCAATAAATTCCTTAGTGAGAGGTACCTTGGCAAAAAACCTGACATAAAAGTTCAACTTTGCATCGACGTTGTAAAGGCCAGAAGCGATGAATTCCTTTTGACTACATCCAAGGAAAGGATCTTGATCTCACAAATTCAAAGGGGGTATTGATAAGCCAAAGTATAACTCTAATACTTGGTCCAGCCTAAAGAGGCACAAGCAATCTGAGGTTATGGTATATAAGTACAATATGAAGGAACATAATGGTTACCCGAAGGAGGGAAGTTCCAAAACTCTTCTCAGGGTAGATCCCTTGAGCCATCTAAATGCCAAAACAAGACGATATATAAATATCACTTCAACAAAACGGTTTTCCCTTCAAGCTTATTCAGCACACCTGCCTCTGAGTTATATTACGCCCAACAATAGAGCCTCGCGCTATCACTTGACACTTATGGATACTTTTTTCCATGACATAATTGACACACTCCGAGTAATCTTTAAAAACTCTCTCTTTCTCTCCTTAAAAATGGTTGTCGTTATTATATACTCGGGTTAAGTCTCCATACCTCCTCAGGTTAAGCAATCCTCGATAACAACAATACCAATGTTGAGCGTTGGAGTGCCATCGGGAGCACACCTCCATGTGGTCCTGACTTAGTATTTAGTTTTAGGAAGGTTTGAAAACGAGCAGATCCTCGAACCTTCATCCAGGTCCTTGAGGGAGTTAATATAAAGCTCCTCGGTTGTTATCGAGATTAAGGTACATAGTAACGACACTTCTCTCCGTTCAATTGCCTATTCGTGGCGCCCTTCCTCTTCTGCATATACATATGTCTCTCTGTTATGGTGTTTCTGGTTTTGTACTTTACCATCGGGATGAGTGTGATCCCGACTGTGATAAGGGCGTGATTTTCATGCTCTAATTAGCTACCACTGCTCGAACTAAATCTGTCATTGCATTGTCTATTTCAGTTGCCTCCATTGTAACCTAAAGATGTCGCTGGAACTAAGCTTGGTTTACTCAAGCTCAAACTAAGCTAACCTGCTTGCACCTAGGCTTTCGTCATGCTGCCACCTTCTTCCGCCACCAGAGTTTGGAGAGATAAGGGAGGATTTGAGAGTTTTTTTTTTTAAAATGGGTAGAATTTGTGTGAGAAGAAGTCATATGTGTGGTTTTAATATATATATATATATATATATATATATATATATATATATATATATATATATATATATATATATATAGTCAGAGGATCTAATTAAGTTTTTTGTTTTAATTTTAACTTATTTTAGTTTCTTTGAAAGATAAACATCACAAATTAGAATACTCGTTTTTTTTTAAATCTCATTATAAAATATATAATAATAATACAATATATTACCGTTTTCATATCTTTAACCATAATTATTTTTTTTTAAAAACCAATACGAACTTTTAACTATGATTCATCATAGGATTCAAACCATTATCTTATGTAAGTTCCCGTTTGGGACTGATTAATTTAGAGCCAAAAGCGCTTTTCAATTAAAATTTTAATATTTGTAAAAATTATTAAAAAATATTTTGACATCCAAAATTACTTTAAGTGATTTTTTTAATAATCACCTAGCTAATGCTTTTTCTGAAAGTGATTTTAAAGGTCTAGAGTATTATTAGGAATCTAAAATTACTTCAAGTGATTATTTTTAAAAGCAATCCCAAATGGGTTGTGCTTATTTTTGGAAAAATGACCTAAAAAATCAAATTATAAAATTTCTAGTCTAATTACATCAATGAAAAAATTTCAGCCCAATAACACCATTAACTAAATTATTTAAGAGATTATTTGACTAAATTATGCCTATTTACTTTATAAATTACAAAATACTTAATATATATATATACTTAAATAATAAAACACTTATATTTCTTTCTTAGTTTTTTGTTTCTCTCTCTCTCTCTCTTTTCCTCATTTGCTTTCTCAGGCACTACTGATACTTTCGAGGACCAATTTATCCAACAATTGTGATGGGACAAGAAGAACAAAGAAATTATGAAGTGGAAATTGGAAAAAATATTGAGTTTGAGTGTATGGAGATGGCTGACTCATAAGGAAAATGATATGATCCTAAGCAGATTTAAACTTACAAAATCAGGTATTTTTCTTTAATCTTAAAATCAGGGGTTTCCAATTGATCTTATGTTAAGTGATGTCTCACCTTTTCTAGTTGATTGTGAGTTTTTTCATTTATTTTTCAGTATTTTTTCTCAACCTTTTTCACTTCATCGCTGATTAAATTTCAGGTCATCTCCTTCGTACTCATTGATCTTGCAGTTTAAGTTGTATTGGTTCAATTTTATAAACTCACTCATTTTTGTTAATTTCACATATATTTTTTGATTTTTTTTAAAATAATTTTGTTCGAATTTGATGCTAAAACTTGAAATGAATTGATTATTTCCTAAATATATCATTTTATTTCGCTTATTTGATATGATTTTTGTGCGTGTTGATTCAATCCCTACTTACAATAGTAATGGCTACTGGAAATTCTTACTATGATGAAGTGCGGACCAAACCTGAAGTTATTGATCCTCCTCAAGATGATGATTTAATGGAATTCAATGAAAATATTGATGTTTTTGCTTTAAGTTCATTAAAGCCTAATGTTATACTTTTGGGTAGTGTTCATGAGATTTTTGATTGCCCTGTTTTCTTAAATTCTATGTATCCTCCTATTCATCAGGTAAGCATTAATAATTCTCAGTATACTATTATTTCATTTCTATATAAATCTTTTTACCTTTAATTTTTATTACAGTGTTCAAATGGCCATACAATATGTTCAATTTGCAAGCTAAAGGTACATAATAGATGTCCAACTTTATGTCTTCATTTCCAGTATAAAAACTAGATGAAATTACTTCTCAATATCTTCATCGAAAACTAAACACCTAGAAGATGAGTGCAAATGGGATACATATGGGTAGTAAGATGTCACTTAATAATAATAACAGGTCTAGCAAACCAAAGTTATCTGGTAAAAATAGTTTTAGAAATGAACATCGTAACTTATTGGAGAAGGGACCTTACCGTAATAATATTGCTTTGAATGTAACTTCATTGATTCCATTGGTTTAACAGAAACAAGCAGTTGCTTTGTGTACATGTATTTTTTCAATTTTCAGTTTCTCTTTTTTGTGATTTTCATTTTAACCTTTTTTTACTGTACTTTTTATGAAGGTAAGAGAGAGGTGAACAAGGTGAAGGCTATGGAAGCTGCTGAGGTGGCGATATGCTTAGAAGAGAATAAAGAAAATAAACGTAAATTAAAAAATTTCACAATTATTATCATCTCCTTTACTTCAAGATTTTCCAACGAGTGTAATACTTCAACATTCGTATTCGCGAGGGCCTGAAAAGTTACAGTCGCCTATGCAGAGGAATAAACTTACGGTGATACAATATTCATTATGGTTAGATTCGCAAGGAGAGGATCAAAATTGGAAAGGGATTAAAGCTACTTTAGATGATTATGCTGTGAAAATTAGGGTTAGAGGTGTTAGGACATTTGCATGTGGGGTTGTAATTGGAGTTTTCCCACATCGGTGGGATGTAAACTCATTTACCCACTTTTATACTTTGTGGTACCATTAGCTACCAAAGAACTAACATCCCACATGGAAAGGTAATGGATAAGCCCACACGCGCGCACCACCACCACCACCAACCCGGCCCGAGCCCGGGTCCAGGTCATGGGTCTTGGGAAAAAATAGTTATACCTGCTTTTATTTATTTATTTGGCTTTGTAACTCCCAGATGTTTCTCCCCACGTTTTAAACATTTTCCCAAGTTGGTCAACCCTTTACCCACGTTTGTAACAGCCAGCCTTGAGTAACAGTGCAGATTTGTTGCCCTTATTCCCAGCTCGTAACAGGTGCAAATTTGCTACCCTTAATGTCTGCTCGTACTCCTATATATAGAGTTGTCTTTCACTTCAGAATTTCACAACACCTCTTACGAAATTCCTCTTCAAAAATATTATCCTTCTTCTTCTTCCCAACTGTTCTTGAGCGAAAGACGTTATACGGATTCCAAACCATCCCTTGTGAGTGCACACAAGAGTTGGTTAGTAGTGTTCAAACCTTGGGGAACGTTCGGAAAGACAGTATAGCATCTCAAGTGTTCCCAGAATTCGTTCTTCAGGCAGTGTCTCCTCCACGACACTAAAGTCCGTTCATTCTCTCCAGTTTCCGGGTTCATATTTTTTCTCGTTTTTATTTTTCTGTCATTACTATTTCTTTTAATACTCATCAGCTAAAGCTTAGTTTTCGCATTTTGTTTTTTTTTTAAATCCCATTACAGTTGCGACTTTTTACAAACAATTTAAGAACGAGTTTAAATATCTAAACTGTAATGGCCTCCCCTCCCGCTT
Source organism: Nemophila menziesii (assembly GCA_029959085.1). Lineage (NCBI taxonomy): Eukaryota > Viridiplantae > Streptophyta > Magnoliopsida > Boraginales > Hydrophyllaceae > Nemophila > Nemophila menziesii. Next base: position 81,253,422 of record JARWIR010000002.1, read on the forward strand.
TAGCTTCGACTTTGAAAACTTTACCTGACATGTCGAAACTCGAACCTTTAGATGGTTCTAATTTTAAACGTTGGTCCCAAAAGCTTCTTATTTTTTTTTTTGAACAATTAGAGGTCGATTTTGTGCTTCTTGAAAACCCTCCCGTTTTAACTGGTAATACGGATACTACTATATCCGCTAGACTTTTAAAATACGAAAAGCAAATAAACTTACTATGGGTAATCTTTTAAACCACATGTCAAACCCCCTATTTGATTAATTCATAAATGAAAAATCTGCAAAAAATATTTGGGACCGTTTACACACTAAATACGGAGGTGACGACTCCGGTAAGAAAAAATACGTGGTCAGAAACTGGCTTAAGTTCACCATAACTGATCAAAACCCAATCATGGAACAAGTTCATGTTTACAAAAATCTTTGTGCCGAAATTGTATCCGAAGGTATGAAATTATGTGAAATTTTACAAGCTAATGTGTTACTTGAGAAATTCCCACCATCCTGGAGTGACTACCGCAACCACCTCAGACATAAGAAGAAAAACATGTCGATCCAAGAGCTAATCAGCCACATGAAAATCGAAGAGGCAAATCGCCTCAAAGATAAGTCAGAAATTCTACCTCATTATTCTTCAAAGGCAAACTTGGTCGAGAATTCTGGGCATGGTAACAAAAACGGTTTCAAGTGTAAAGGTAAATATCATGGTCAGAATAAGAACAACAAATCAAAAGGTAACTTCAACAAATCTGGAGGTAACAACTTCAAACCAACCGGTAATATTCAAAAAACCAAGGCAACCTGCTACTTGTGGGAAAGAGGGTCATAAAGCGTACCAATGCAAAGATAGGTTCAACCCAAATAATCCACCTCGCGCCAACTTGACTGAACCTGAAGAGGTAATTCTCGTGGTAATGGTCAAAACTAATTTGGTAGAGAACAAGGCCGAATGGATTCTCAATACTGGAGCTTCAAAAAATTTCTGTGCCAACAAAGAGTTATTCCAAGGGTTTGAAGATGTAGTTGATGGGGAATGCGCTTACATGGGAAACTCTACAACTGTGGGCGTCCTTGGCAAGGGAAAGGTGTGTCTTAAACTTACCTCTGGCAAGACCTTAGCCCTTAATGATGTCTTGTATGTCCCCACGCTTCGTAGAAATTTAGTCTTTGGGTCTCTTCTAAACAAAGCTGGACTCAAACTTGTTTTTGAGGGTGGGAAAATTATTATCTCTAGAAATGGTGAATTTGTAGGAAAAGGCTATCTTAATGGTGGACTTTTTGTACTTAATGTTTTTCTGCTTTGAATGAGAATGCATCTACTTCTGCTTATATTGTTGAATCTCTTGATATGTGGCATGCTAGATTAGGGCACTTAAATGTTTCCTCTATTAAAAGACTTAAAACTCATGGTCTAATACGTGGAAACCATAATGGTGGTTTAGTTAAGTGTCAAATATGTGTAGAGGCTAAGCATGCGAAAAAGCCCTTTAAAAATGTAACCACTAGAAAATCTCAACTCTTAGAACTAGTGCATTCTGACTTAGCTGACTTTAAAACTACCGCTAGTAGAGGAGGAAAAATTTATTATATGACCTTTGTAGATGACTAATCTAGGTTCACCAAAGTATACCTTTTAAAATCCAAAGATAAAGCAGATTCCACCTTTTTAAAATATAAGGCTGAGGTTGAAAACCAACTAGATAGAAAGATTAAAAGGTTTAGGTCTGATAGGGGCGGTGAATATAGTTCAAACACACTTAAAGAATTTTTTGAAAATAATGGAATTAGTCATGAAATTAGTGCCCCCTATACACCCAACAAAATGGCATAACCGAAAGGAAAAATAGATCCCTTAAGGAAATGATGAATGCCATGTTAATTAGTTCATGCCTACCATCCAACATGTGGGGGGAAGCTGTCTTATCTGCTTGTTATGTGTTAAACCGAGTACCCCATAAATGTATAGATAAGACCCCTTACGAGTTGTGGAAAGGATACCCTCTTAACCTGAAATTTTTAAGAGTGTGGGGGTGTTTGGCTAAGGTAGCTTTACCCGACTTTAAGAGAGTCAACATTGGACCCAAAACCATAGACTCTATATTTATAGGATATGCTCAGAATAGTGCAGCCTATAAGTTTATGTCCTTAGCTGATAACACTATTAGTGAATCTAGAGATGCTGTATTCTTTGAACATATATTTCCCTTGAAAAAGGATATTGTTCATCATGCCTCTTCTTCTACCAGTAATGACTCCCCAGTCAATACTGCTATACCTGTTAGTGATAATATGTCTGCTTCTCTTCCCCCGTCGAGTTCAGTTACACACCTTGACAACAAAATTAGGATAAGTAAAAGACGTAGGACTGAGTCTAGTTTTGGACCAGACTTTATCACTGCCTTCTTGACTGGGGATTTTCACATAGATATGCTATGCGAAGAACTAGTTTCCTGTTTCCTTCTTGAGGAAGACCCTAAGACTTTTTTCGAAGCTATGAGATATATTGATCCCAGCTTCTGGAAAGAGGCAGTAAACAGCGAAATAGAATCCATTAGATCAAACCACACTTGGGACTTAACTGACTTACCAAAGGGGTGTAATCCAATTAGTAGCAAATGGATCTTTCAGATAAAATTAAGACCAGATGACTCTATAGAGAAATTTAAAGCTAGACTTGTAATTCGAGGCTTTACTCAAAAGAAGGGCTTGGACTACTTTGACACCTATTCCCTAGTGACCAAAATAGCCACTATAAGGATTCTCATAGCCTTAACTTCTATTCATAAACTCACTATACATCAGATGGATGTTAAGACTGCGTTTTTGAATGGAGACTTAGATGAAGAGATATATATGGTACAACCCGAAGGGTTTGTGGCATCTGGTCAAAAAACCAAAGTATGCAAGCTTAAGAAATATGTGTATGGTTTGAAACAAGCACTCAAACAATGGTACGAAAAAATAGATAGTATTTTAGCTAACGACGGCTTTATAGTCAACACTTCTGATTCATGTGTTCACATGAAGGTGTTAGGATCTGAATGTGTGATCATATGTCTATACGTAGATGACATGCTGATCTTTGGCACTAACCTTAAAGTCATTAATGAGACTAAGGACTTCTTATCATCTAAGTTTGAGTTAAAAGACATGGGTGATGCTGATGTTATCTTAGGGGTTAAGATCTTAAGAAATGAAAATGGTATATCCCTTAACCAATCTCATTACGTAGAGAAGTTGTTGAAGAGATTCAACTCCTTTGATGTCACACCTGCTATAAAAGACTTGAGAAATCTTTTTAGAGCACTCATGAGAACCAAGGTATGCGCATGGCCTAAAAAGCGCTTGTGATTACATCGTGGAGTCTGTATATATCTAACGGGTTCGAGTATTTGTTGTGAGGGTCTCAACTGAAGAACGTCAAGTTCAAGAGTACGTTCACTCGACTGGACTCAGTTGTTGCCTTACTTCACTACGTGTCAATTCAAATCGCAAGATATTGACAATTAAGTACAATTCACCCATTTTTCGCTCAATTTTTTCCTTCTTTGTTTTCGGAACCTTTTTTTCCAAACTTGTTGTTGACATTCAAATGTGTGGGGGATTGTAGGACATTTGCATGTGGGATTGTAATTGGAGTTTTCCCACATCGGTGGGATGTAAACTGATTTACCCACTTTTATACTTTGTGGTACCATTAGCTACCAAAGAACTAGCACACATGCACATGGAAAGGTAATGGATAAGCCCACACGCGTGCACCACCACCACCCACCCGGCCCGAGCCCGGGTCCGGGTCATGGGTCATGGGTCTTGGGAAAAAAATAAAAATAAATAAATTTTTATACCTGCTTTTATTTATTTATTTGGCTTTGTAACTCCCAGATTTTTCTCCCCACGTTTTAAACATTTTCCCACGTTGGTCAACCCTTTACCCAAGTTTGTAACAGCCAGCCTTGAGTAACAGGTGCGGATTTGTTACCCTTATTCCCAGCTCGTAACAGGTGCATATTTGTTGCCCTTAATGTGTGCTTGTAGCATATCTTTTCCCCTCCTATATATTGAGTTGTCCTTCACTTCAGAATTTCACAACACCTCTTACGAAATTCCTCTGCAGAAATATTATCCTTCTTCTTCCTCCCTACTGTTCTTGAGCGAAAGTTATTATACAGACTCCAAACTATCCCTTGTGAGTGCACACGAGAGTTGGTTAGTAGTGTTCAAACCTTGGGGAACGTTCGGAAAGACAGTTAGCATCTCGGGTGTTCCCGGAATTCGTTCTTAAGGCAATGGCTCATCCACGACACTATAGTCCATTCATTCTATCCAGTTTCCGGGTTCGTATTTTTTCTCGTCTCTTACTTTCTTGTTTTTATTTTTCCGTCATTACTATTTCTTTTCATACTCATTAGCTAAAGCTTAGTTCTAGCATTTAGATTTAAAAAAAATACCATTACAGTTCGACTTTTTACCAACAAGAGGTGATAAGGAGTTTAGTCATGTGTATCCTTTAATGTAGCAGCTTGGGTCTTCTTTATCCGAAAATGTGTCTAAAGCTTGAGAAACATATTATTTTCTTGGAGATTTTCGTTACATTATATTATTGGAGTTGTGTATTCCTTGTAACTCAATAGTTATGTTTGCATGTTTATGATAATTAGTAATGACAAAACTTGTATCTTTTTTTGTTATTGTTTACACCTTGAATCATTTTACAAACTTATAGTTTATATATTTGAATAATGATAGTAATATGTATTTTGGTTTGCTCTTGCTGTTGATTGCTAAATCCATTACGATTTATATAAGAGTAGGAATACCTAATTTTTCCTATGTATTAATTTTCTTGATTATAATTATTGAGTTTTCGGTGGATTTGGATTATTTAGTAGTTAAATATAAGGGATTTTTATTTACTCGCAAATATGGATGTCACGTTGCAAGTAGCTAAGTTGTGAACAAAAGTGATTAGTATGAAAATGTTCGTATGTGAATGAAAAGTATTTTGTTCAGTATAATAGTTCAGGTGTGGCTCTTAGAGTAAATGATAATAGTTCAGGGACCAAAGAAGCAAATCAGCAGATTCGGGGGTCTTTTGTAACTGTATTGAATAACTCAGGACTATAAAGCAATTTTTTGGGAATAAGTTGACAACTATATTCGAGGGCTTTGTTTGGCTGTTAGTGGTTATGTACCTATTGTGAGCAGGGTTAGGACTGATATAGACAAAGTTGAGGCTGCGTTTACGATTCTGAGTAGCTCAAGGACCAATGTGAAATTACTTAAAGCTTTAAGGCAGATTTGGAAGTTTGCCATGTTGGAAAACATAATATTGGTCAGTGAAATGGATTCCATTAGCTCAATGAATCCCATCACCGCAATGAATCCTATCAGCGCGTTGAATCCTATCACCGCGATGAATCCCATCAGCGCGTTGAATCCCATCACCGGGACGAATCCTATCACCTTGTCACCCCTATGAATCCCATCACTCCATCACTCCATCACTCTGATTAATCCCATCAATGCGATGGATCCATCAGCCCGTCACCGCGACAAATCCCATCACCTTGATGAATCCCATCACCCTAATACCCCGATGTACCACGATAAATCCTGTCACCCCGATGAGTCCCATCAGTGCGATTGAGTCCCATCAGCGCGATTGAGTCCATCAGCGCGATTGAGTCCATCAGCGCGATGAGACCCATCAGCGCGATTGAATCCCATCAGCGCGGTGAGTCCCATCAGCGCGATTGAGTCCCATCAGCGCGATTGTGTCCCATCAGCGCGATTAAGTCCCATCAGCGCGATGAGTCCCATCAGTGCGATTGAGACCCATCAGCGCGATTGAGTCCCATCAATGCGATTGAGTCCCATCAGCACGATTGAGTCCCATCAGCGCGATGAGTCCCATCAACACGATTGAGTCCCATCAGTGCGATTGAGTCCCATCAGCGCGATAAGTCCCATCAGCGCGATGAGTCCCATCAGCGCGATTGAGTCCCATCAGCACGATTGAGTCCCATCAGCGCGATTGAGTCCCATCACCGCGATTGAGTCCCATCAGCGCGATTGAGTCCCATCAACATGATGAGTCCTATCAGCGCGGTGAGTCCCATCAGCGTCGTGAGTCCAGCAGCGCGATTGAGTTCCATCAGCGCGATTGAGTCCCATCAGCGCGATTGAGCCCCATCAACGCGATGAGTCCCATCAGCGTCGTGAGTCCCATCAGCGCGATTGAGTCCCATCAGCGCGATTGAGTCCCACCAGCGCGATTGAGTCCCACCAGCGCGATTGAGTCCCATCAACGCGATGAGTCCCATCAGCGCGGTGAGTCCCATCAGTGCGGTGAGTCCTATCAGCGCGATGAGTCCCATCAGTGCAATTGAGTCTCATCAGCGCGATTGAGTCCCATCAGCGCAATGAGTCCCATTGACCCATTGATGGGATTTGTCCATTTACCCTAAACCGTAATTAAACGATTAATAGCATAGATGAGTTATTTCACAATGATTCACATTATTCCTCATAATTTACATTGTATCAGAGAGGGTTCATTCATATGATACAAGATGGTTCTTGATTTGTTTTGCTTAATACCACCCTCTGCAATTTTTTGCATTTAGTATGATTAGAGAGAGATAATCAATAAAGCAGTACACTAACACATAAAAACAGAAAATCCCACTAGAAGTTAACCAACATACATTATAAGATACATTTATATGGAATAAATCCTATGATTATTTAAACCATAACATCCGACCTAATCTAGATACACAAACCGTTTAATCACAAACACTAAAGGTCAAAATTCTCAGTTATACAATTAGGATAAACAAAATTTAATGATCAATTAACCAATTAGAAAACAATTGCACTTAAAAATGGAAATAAAATGCCTCAAATGCAAATTTATCACAAAAAAATTTATATACTTAAATGTATAATTCATTATGTCAAAAAAAGAAAATTGCTAAGAAATTTTATCGAACATATGAACATGTCTTTGACATTAAAGGTTGACAGTTGCGTAGTGTTTTCGAAAAATTACACCAATGGTTTAATTCCTGTTGGCTATTCTTTCAATTTGGGTAACAATATGTAATCTTGATTACATTTCCAGATTTATTCGTATCTATGTTGTTTAAAGGTTTCCTTGGAGTTGTTATGTGTATATATACTAAGCTCGGCAACAAAAAATTCTTGTTTCACAACAACGTATCCTAGATGAGACCTTACAAGACTTGAGAATCTTCGATTTAAATTAACATGGAATATGTAATATGACTAATTGAAGAGAAAGTACCTTTTCCTTCATAGTGAGACTCGGAACTGCATAACTACTCGTGTACCAAATAGGAACACAAGAAGCACGTTCTAGCATAACACGTTATAACAATAATTGCTCAAAACAAACACACTACTACCATTTCTTGATCAAATTTCCTAGTGTTACACATAACCAATATAGAACATGAAATCAAAAACAACAAATTCTACAGCTAAGAGGGTGTTGAATAAAGAACAAAAATAAACGAAAGGTATAGAATGTACACAAGAACTTAATGCAAAAGTAATAAATAGAGTTATATAAAATGAAATATTTGTTACTTCATTTCTATAAAAGAAAATCAGGAATCACTTGCGACTTTCCAGCCACATCTACAAACCCTTCTGCTCTATTTCGCACTTTCTGCTTACCCTTTTGCTTATCACCTTTTTCCTTACGAGAACTTCTATGTTTCTTCTTCTCATTACTTTGACTACTCTGGCCCACATCTCCAAACTCAGAGTTCTCTAGCTTTCCTCTTCTCTTACTCGAAATTCTACCAGACTTTTTACTTGTTGATGATGAAGGTACAGTTTCAATACCAATAAGTACATCACACACAACACCAGAAACTAAATCATCTTTCCCCTCTTGTTTCTTATGTGCAATACTTAAATTATCTCCATCATTATCATCTAATTTCACTACCACAGGATGACGTTTCGTTTAATTAAGTTTTTTCTTGGAAATTAATGATTGTTCGGTAAGTTTAACAAGATCATCAGCTTCAAGATTAAGATTCTCTTGAAGAGTAGAATCGTTAGCAGGTGGTTAATCTGTTACTCTTCCTAAAGGAAGATAAAATAACCCATCTAATTGAGGGATTCGTCACACTTAGCAACCTTGGCATTTAATTTATAGGACTAATTAATAATACTCTCTTTGTCAATTCTATCCATTTTTCTTTTCCATATAAAGTTCAACCCATATAAACTTTAACTAATTCTTCTTCTTCGCTCTCCCGCACAAGAAAACCCGGCAACTCGTGTCCATTCTCCACCATAATCATCTTAGCTAGTCCATTAACAATCAAAGAACCCAAACTAAGGTAAAAAAAAAAAATAAGCATCGGTAGCATTAGATACTTGAACTAATTTGATTCAAATATACCCTAACCCCCTTTGTTTCGTATAATATACTAAAAGAGGGAATTCTTCTCATTATATCCATTATACATGAGGTGTATAAGGCTGATAACCAGAAGTAGTAGACAAATTACCTGAATTAAAATTACTCGCAGATTTCTCAATACTATCAAACACAAAACAAGAGCTGAATAATTTAAAAACTAAGATAATCAAAACAGTAGTTATAAAAAACCAATAGTCATAACATCAATTCAAATATGTCAAAACAAAAGCACAAATCCATCAAATCCAACAAAACTCCCAAACAAAACAAAACCAAAACAAGAATCAAATAGTTTATTTCTTCCTTAATTCAATCTATTTCATAACGATTACATTCTCCAATGAACGTGAACACAAATAGACTATAATCAGTATTTTTTATTTCTCTAATCGATTAAAATATGTTTGCAATTCAATTCACCTAACCTCAACTGATTTGGATACGTTGATTAAGCGCAATGTTCGATCAGATTACTTAAAGCTTCAGCTTTTATTAGCTATATGAATACCCAAATAAAGAAAAAACAGAAGAAGAATTAACATTGAAATTCACAGATACTTGTAAATCAAACGTACAACTCGAAATTCAAAATACAGAGAGCCCTGTAGATCAAGAATGGTTTCACGATTCGATAAAACACAAAACTAAATGAAAATATTACATGAGTATGTAAAAATATTGCAGATATTCAACACGCGTCATCTTTATAAGATGTCAACAAGCTGTTAATTGGGGTCAAAATTGAACCATTTACCCATACTTCGATCACCAGTAGATCATCACTACCAAATCCATATCTTATACTCTCAACCTTGGTTGAGTTAACCTAATCTACCATGGTTAATAGAGACTTTAGCGCATAGACATTAAAGTTCTCACTCTTTTCTTCCTTTCTGCAATCATAGCCATTACGAAGGGAACTTTCCGTTAATGAAAAATTTCATCAATAATGTGAAAATTTCATCAATAATTTGATGTGGTTGATTCTAATTTAAGGCGGCAAGAGGTGGTTGTTTTGTAGATGAGATCCATGGTAGAAAGCGTCGATTTGGGCATCTTTAAAAAGTAGGTTTGGAAGAAAGTATAGCAATAATTGTTTAAACATAGTAAAAAGGGTAAAAAAGTAATCTAAAGTATAATATTAATTTGATTTTTTTGTCATTGATCCTACTTTTTAGTCAATATATTTTTTTTATTTTCAATATTAGCTATATCTTTCTTTGAGTTTTTTTTGGGTAAATGTCTCTAAAAGCCCTTTATTTTTGAGGTTTAAGACACTTTACCCCCTATCTTTCAAAACGATCATTTTCTCCCTTTATCTTTAAATTTGGGACAACATCCACCCTTTTCGCACATATAGTTAGTTTCACCGTTAGTCAATGCCTAATCAGCGTCAGTTAAGCTGCCACATCATAAAAATATTATTTTAAATAAAAGGATTTTTTATTTTTACAATTATAACTAAAAAACCTGATCAAATAAATAATAAAATATTTGTCCCAACACATCATCACTTATATAAGATTACTTCTTTACACTTTGTTATCACATTTAATCCAAAACAAAAAACACTCGTACAAAAATATCATAATGTTTGAATTCATGGTCTCAACATTGCCATCAATAGTGTTTGAAGCCATCGATCTCAAGAAACTTGCTCCTGGTCTCAAGAAACTTGCTCCTGGTCTCAAGAAACTCGCTCCGCCATCGATCTCAAGAAACTTGCTCCTCCATCGATCTCAAATTGGTCCATAAGGTTGCTGGAGTTTTGTTACCAACCTAGAAGCTGAATAAAACCCCTTTGCCACCATATGCAAATGTGAATGTCTCTATTGATTACATTTTTTCTGAAAATCATAGCCATTGTTGACACAGAATCCAAGATAAGTCTCTATTTTATTTTTTTAGTTTTTATTTAATGTTTGTATAATGTATGGATTCGAATTGTAAAACTAATTTGGGCAAATTGCACCATTGGTCTTTGCATAATTCGAGAGATTTAAATATACCCAATGTTTAAGACAATCCCTGGGACTAATTGTGCAACATTTTGGAATAAAAGTATTGGCATATTTTCTTATCTTGGAATGACCGGGGCATAATTCATGGACCAATAGTTAAATCAGCTTAAATAGATAGATGAAGTGAATATAAATTTTTTATTCTTAATTGTGACTTACTGTGATTTTTTATAGTCTTGTTGGGGATAAGAATTGAAAGATTGGTTGAAGGTTTGTGAGTCATTAAACGATTGTTATGTTTCCCTGAACCAATTTTGTATGTTCTTTGTTTTGTTATTAAATTCATTATGCTTATTTGAAGTTGCTGGAAATGGAAATCAGTGAAGAATCTAAAAAGTGTTATGATCAAAACTTGTATAATGGCTTCACCTGATATGCTCAAAGCTTTTGGTGATAAGTTTCTTGATAAGCTTTTGTCATGGTTGATCATATTAAATAGAAAAAGAACAAACTAATGGGATGAATCCCATCTAAGCTGATTATGTTGATTATTTAAGAGTTTTAAGCGCAATTTTAACTAATTTGTTACTAATTGATGAAGGAACATAAGCTTAAGTTCGCGTTTGAAGACGGGAGAGTGGAGGTTTGATGGGATACCGAGGTATAAAGTGGAGACTACAGGGAAGAAAAAAAATGTAGTATCTATAAGAAGAGTGCAAAAGTTGAGGATTTGAGTAAAATTCTGCAGTTGATTGATTTGAATAAGGATATGATGAAGATAAAAAATGGAGTTACAATGATGAAAAGATTTTTCCATAACCAAGCGCCAGAGCTAGTACAAAACTTTCTCTTAGAGACATTATGTGTATCTATAACATAGGTGAAATTGTAGCAAAATAGCATTGATAACTGTAGTTGTAGAAGATGAATCATGTGTTAAGTTTTCTCATATTTTCAGAAGAATATGTGTACATTTAAATGTTTGTAATGAAGATATAGGCTGTTTGAAAAGCTTGTTTTGATTCTTCGAAATGCAGTTGTTTCTCTATCAAACAGTATACTATTCACTATCATTATTAAGACTCGTTTCTTTACACCTACTTCTCCTACAGGGCTATATACATTATCTAAATATATTTAAACATCTACAAAATTAATATAGAGTTTTCTGAGATAGTATTTTCACTAATATTTGGGTAACACAGGGACTATAGTGCAAATTATTTGGAAAATGTTTAAACATCTTAAAAATCAATGGCAGATTTATCTGAGATTGTATATGTACCTAATTTTCGGGTACCACTGTGAGTAACATCTATATATTTATCTAGATCAAAATCTAGATACTCGTATTTTTTTTAACTAGATACAAATATTCAACTGAACCAATTACTATGACTCACATTAAAAAAGGAATCCACTATAAATAAATGGCCATTTCGAAAAACGAAAAAGAATGATCAATCTCTTTTATAACACAATTTTTATCTTTGTAGCTTGCTATATCCTCAGCCCACTGTCAATATCTTGTTTGGATACAAATTTGAAAAAATTCTTATCATGATATATTAATTTGTGACACAGCAAGTAAAGGCTTATTATAAGTTGGATTTGGTAAGAATACAAATTTTGAAAACTTGAACACATAAGGATTATAAGTAGAACGTGGAACAATTTAAAACCATCAATACAACTAACCTTTTTAATTAACATCATTTGAACAAGCATTAAAAATTCTTACAATATTCGAACATAAATGAAAATGTAAAATTTAAAATTATCCATTCAAGATCTTAAATTTTCAACAATTAACCACTAATGATAGTAAACTCCCAAAACACATTAAACCATCTCTTGATTATGAAGATCATTTCAGCCATTTATTCTAGATTCATCATTTTTTAAGTTGATTCTCTTTGATTTGTTAGTCGCTTCTTGTAAAGAGCTCATATTAACACAATTTTGTCCATTCCACTGAAATGGAGTTGATGTCATAGTTCTTGACCCAATTGTAACTGAACTTGTGATAGAAAGGGTAGGAGCTCGAACAAATATTCCTGACCCGACAGGTATAAATGGCCTCTTCGAAGCAGGACCATCCTTAGAAAATAGAAGAATAAACAAAAAAAATTAACACTAGTAGTATATTTAATTTCATTAATAATCAATCAATTAAATAGCAGAACACTTACTTTCGTTACCGGAATTCAAGATTCATTAGATGAACCTATGAAGCCGGAAGGGATAAATGGTCGCTTTGGTGTCACAGTATCCTTTCAAAAAGGTCAACACAAGTTATTCAACAAGTTATACAATTACAAAGAATGATTTCGAACACCTCATACAATTACAAACAATTAAATTTTACAATTCCAAGAATCCAAGTCCTATTACCTTAACTTGTGCAACTCCTGATCCAGAAGGTATAAAAGGCACCCTCTTATAGTTAGTAGATGCCTTGAAAATGATAAAACGTGTAATTAGAACTCTTTACTAAAACATTAAACGAAAGGATATATTAAAAATACTTACTTCGCAAACTCGTGGATTGCTTGGTTCATCAAATGGAAGTCTCCCTATTTTTCGTAAGTGTAGTCCATAAACCCCGTATCTTTTCACATCTCTTTCATGTTGGGCTTGTTTTGTGGTACATTGTTTTTCCATATGGCCAAACTTCATACAAACAGTACACTTAGGTTTCTTGGTAGCAACTTTTTTCTTCCTCAGTGATGCTCCTTCTTTGACGCTCGAACCTGCAGCCAACTCACTTGCAAAACCCATAGGAGAATTTCCTAACTCGGTACAGACATTCACATTAGACATCTCCACATCCAATGATACATGACTCGTTTCTAAATTTAGATCAACATGACATTCATTAGCATTAATGTGCACTTGACTTGTGTTACCACTCACATTCACATCACTCATCCCATCCTCTATCGTGACTTGACTCTCCACATTTGCTTTACTAAAGCCAACCCCAACATGAATATTATTATTTTCATTACCAACAACATATTCGAACTCATTAATGACCATATTCTCATGCCCAGTAGAGGCTACATTCTCTAAGTCAAACTCAAAGTCATTTTCAACCTCATTTTCAGTGACATTATTTGTGTATTCAGTCCTGGAAAATGAGATATAATCACCAAATAAAAACAAATTAGTTCCTGCAAATGTAAGACAGACAAAAATAACATATTTTTCATATATTACATTTAGTACTTAATTATTATTTCTGGTAATATTTTCAACCATGTTTCCATATGTTGAACCTTTAATTTTTTGGGCCACATTACAGGCTCTGAACACATTTTTTACGCTTGGATTTGGTAATTTAACCTTACAACTCCTCTTATTGTGTCCAACCTCCTTACAAACGCTACACTTACCTTTCATGCCGGCTCTACCAACCTTTAATACAACACCATTCTTCTTGACATTTTTTTCTTAAGTCGTAATTCTTCCTCTTCTCCAGCTTGTTTTCTTCTAGATTTTTTCGGCCTTCCAGGTAGTTTAAAGGCCTTGGGTGCTAGTATAGGAGGCTGACGTGTTTTGGGCCACAAGTCAGGCCCATTAATGGGATAAATCACAGGTGCATAAGCTCTCTCATATGACGCCTTAGAATAACAATCGGCAACATAGTCTTCGGGCTCACTGCCAGCATGTGCTATAGCTGCAATAGCATGGTGGCATGGTATACCCGATAACTCCCATGTTCTACAAGCACAAGAAGCTTTATTTAAATCAACAACATATTGATTATCTGTTAGTCCCTTTACTTGGAATTGGTTCTCTCCACAAATGATTGCATTCCAAGTAGAAGCATATTTTTTTCTCTCATTCACCAATTTTCTGATTTTCGGACAAATAGGACTTTCCCATTTGGCTATCCACTCTCTCTTTTTTTGCAATCTACTCAACATGTAGATTCTAATTTTTTCTAGCATCACTATTATAGATGAGTCCCTAGCATCAAGTATGGCTGCATTGAAACACTCGCATAAATTGTTCAACAATAAATCACAACGCGTGAAGGTCCGAAAGTGTGAACAACTCCAATATCTAGCTGGTTCCTTAGCTAACCAATCATAGGCTTCTTGGTCATCAGTCTTGATCTCCTCCATCACACTTTCGAACTTCTCTATATATGTTGACTTTGCTGCCCTCCACATTTTTTCTTTCAAAGCTACATCACCGTGTTTCTTCTTAAAGTTTTGATATAAATGTCTAACACAATGTCTGTGTTCAACTTTTGGTAAAATTTCATCAATAGCCGGACATAATCCCTAAAAAAACTAGAATCATAAATTATCTGATCTCATAATAAGTTTATTCAATAAAACTATTATCTTATAAATCCAGCACCATTTTAGTAATTCCTAACAAATTTACTTCAATTCACAAGACAAAAGGAACGAATAGAAATGGAAAAATTATAGCAGGTTCATATAATAGGTTTATTACCTTTTGCTTATCGGTTACAAATACCCATTGCTCTTGATCGTAAATCATCAAATCTTGAACCAATAATTTCAAAAAAAAGGTCCATGAATTCTTGTTTTCGGTCTCAACTACACAATAAACAATCGGATAAATACAATTTGGTGGGGCCTAGGGTGTGATAAAATAAGATATAATTAACGTGCAAATAACACCCTAAACTACACGGTTCTGCAAGTATACAGATCATATGCAAGTTTTAGTTAAACGATTAAGATTCGTTCCGCAGAGACTACAAAGGTTAGGAGAATCTTATGCAAATACCAAGTGCAATTAAATTAAAGATAGAACAACTAAACGCAATTAAAAGTAAAAACAAATAGAGATGGATTAACTAAACTAAAACTAAGAATTAAAAAGACAGAAAATAAATATGAAAGAGAAGTGATATGAGAATATAGCTTAAGTTATTAGCATGTAATCCCCACTAGTTTTGCCATTCTAAACATGTAAGGGTGAATTATGTAGTATTTCCCTAATCGGTCCCAATTCGCTATCGGTAGTTTAAAATAGGATTTACCTGTGTCAATAAGGCTTCCTAAGCAAACTTTTCCTGTAATTGGCCAATAGTCACAAAGACTAAACCATAGTGATTATCTAGCTAGGTTGGGTTGTCAGATCAAACCTAAAACTAAACGTTATGTGCTAAACATGCAATTAAACACCGTTGTCAATGGTATCCTAATTACTAGATGGTAATTCTAATGGCTGCAGTCCACAAGAACACAGAATATAAATCCAAACACATAAACAGAGAATAAAAACTATAATTCTATTTAAAACATTAAATTCCCAAATTAGATAGATGTCAATCAAAACTAGGGTTCATACATATATGCTAAAACTCAAGCTAAAGAAATTTAGTTCATGAAATAAAAGAAAGAAATTACAAATCTAAAGGTAGAAGAAGACATAATGATGAACAGCTCCTTCCAGACTTCTCTCTTGTGTTGTAAGCTTCCTCTTGGCTTAAGGTTGCACCAAGGATGATTTAAGAGTGTTAAGAGGCTGTATTTGTAGTGTATAGGTTGACCTAATTCATTTCTTTAGAGATAAGTTAAGTAATGGACTCCTAGCCCAACTCAAATTCGTAAGGAAATAAAGATAAACACTGCTGCGCCGTTTTGAGTGTATCTTCTTCGTTATTGGTCGGATTGAGCTCCATAAGATACCAAAAGAATCACAACAGAATTATCTAGACCCGATAGAAGGAAATTACCAAATTCGGCCTATTTCTTAGGTAAAAACGCATATCTTTGGACGTGTATGCAGAATCCCAGATTTAGGCAGCTTTTCCTTTTCCATCTTTTTAGCATTTGTTTCCTTATCTCCAATTTCCATGCAAAGCTCTTTCCATAAGTTGTTGTCTTTGACTTGGACTCTAATTAATCTCCATAATTATCTTTAAAGCTTCACACTAAATAAACAATTAAACCCAATATGCTCTAAAAATATTATGTTACTAAATCAAGACCCAAAATAGGAAAGTGCACTAAACTAAGCTAAAATCAACCTATAAACTAATAAATAAGCCTAAAATGATGTCTCATGAATAGATTTTATTATCACAAATGAGGAGACATCACAATTATTAGCATCAATCCCCACGGCTGTAAGAATAATCCCAGGATGTGGTCCCTTCAAATGACAACCATCTAAACCCACAACTTTTCTACAACCTTCTTTAAAACCCTTTCTTGTTGCTTCGAGACCAACATATAATCTAAAAAATCTATGCTCACCAGTTACCTCATCTTCCTCGGTATCTAATGCAACTGTAGACCCTGGATTACTCCTCCTTAACTCCTGACAATAATCATAAAGCCTCTTGTATTGATCTTTATATTGACCTTCAATCAATTCAGATGCCTTTGCAAAGGTCCTATAAATTTGTTTCCTGGTAATATTTACCTTCAAATCCTTACGAACAGTTGCTTGAAAATCGACTACTTTCCAAGTTGTATTCATCCGTATTAAATCCAAATATCGTGACGCTAATATTGTAGAGGTCAAGTGCTTGTGATTCAAATCATTCCCATAACTATGATTCTCGTGCATTGTTCGAATCTGACAACATGAGTATTCCTTAATGTAAATAGCATATATAAACCATTTACAAGTCTTACACTTGCATATTGCCCTTATCCGACTCGGTTCATTCTTTGGAAACTTTATCGATTTAATATTCTTGATGGCATGAGATCGAATAGCAGCTTTTAGATCTTTAGCACTAGCAAATAACATTCCTGGTACAAATATTGGATTGTTCATATCAACGGAAGGAACAAATACTTTATACTTCACCGATTTTAACGTTTCGCCATCGTTCTCACTTTCTGATCCATCTATACTATTTAACTCTTCTTCCTCAAATTCAGAATTCTCCCCTTCATCTGTCATAGAATTTAACCCAATAGAAACCAATGTTTCACTATTAACTCGTGTATTTGATTCACCTCTATTAACACCATCACGGTCACCTTGTTGTACACCTTTTGTAGCATTTTTTTCTTCTTCATCCTCGCTAAAGTTATACACGCTATCCAGAAAGCTATCCACATTACCATCAGATTCATGACCATTTTCATCACCGTTTTCATGATCTACATTGTTACCCCTCTGGATCAAACTATCAATTTCACCAACATTATGATTCGTTTTTAAACAATTCGGACCAACAATTTCACCCACAAAATAAACTTCTACTAGTATATTCTCAAGCTCTATTTTGCTCATTTCTAAAACATCAGCATCATTGTTAAGAGGTTCTAAACCCGTCTCTAACTGAGTTTCAAATATCCGATAAAAAAATATAGCATAGTTATCATACCCAACTTTCTTTGCAAGCTCTTTGAAGCACATTAACGACATCTCATCGTAGTGACAATTCTTTAATGATGTCGTTTCACCTCCAACATATCTCATTTCTGGAGTATACTCGAACCCTCCTTCGTAATATACACGAACAGTAAAACTATCTGCAAATAAGATATTTTATATGAGTTATATATTCATGACAAAATGATCCGTATTTGTTCATTTAGTTATAATTGAATATCTGAATATTCGTAATCTTACAGCGAATTAACAACAAAATAACGTAACAAAATAATACCCTAAAATTTACAATTTTATTTTGTTTAACAAAAAAAGTATAGAAGAAAAGGACGATATTAATATTTACATGTACATAGAATACAATACTTACTATAAATCGGAGTTTCAAGCATCTTCTTAATGTTTGAATAATCAAAATAGGTATAGAATTTAAGTTTGTGCAATTGTATTTAGAAAATACAAGAAAAGCTTGAAGGAGTGATTTAATGGCGATCGATCTGAGTTTTTCTCTGGTTTTGTATGTGATAAAACAGTTGTTTGGGTGTATGATAATATACAATGAATTACGTTTATATAAGTGTTAAATGGGCTGGATTAGGTTAATTTAAGATTAGTTACTTGATTTAGGTTATTTAGATTAATAGGTTAGTTTATAATTGTAAGAAAAAAATCCTTTTATTTAAAATAATATTTTTATGATGTGGCAGCTTTAATTGGCGCTGATTAGGCATTGACTAATGGTGAAACTAACTATATGTGCGAAAAGGGTGGATGTTGTCCCAAATTCAAAGATAAAGGGGAAAATGATCGTTTTGAAAGATAGGGGAGTAAAGTGTCTTAAACCTCAAAGATAAAGGGCTTTTAGAGGCATTTACCCTTTTTTTTTTTTTTTTTGTTCCATAGGAACTAATGAGTTTAACGATAACTTCATAAAGCAATAATAATGACCAGAATTACGAAATTATTGTTAAAATGTAATAATAAAAAATATGATCAAAATTTAGAAAAAAAATAGAAAACTATTATAAAATAAGTTTGATAAATGAAACTTTACTCTTTCAGTCATTTAACTTTACTCCCCCACCTGTACGGCTGTGCTTACTTTCTCCGGCCATCTTCTTTCTCTCGCTTTAGGGTTCCTTTAGTTCTTCATCCCTTAACAACTTTCATATTTATTAATTTTCTCCCCAATGTTTTTCACAGACCTAGAAAATCGCTTTGCTCAGCTCATAAACACCTTCACAACTGCTCATGGACATTAAACGCCGTTACTCTTACTCCAATCTCTTTAATCTTGAGGTAGTTTAGTATATATGATCACTCGTTTATCTTTTCCTGTCTTAATTTTTCAATTTTTCAAGTCTAACGGTATAATTTTTTTAAAATTTATTTCGTGATTTACCTATGAATACGTGTTGATTTTATGTTGTCCTATTATTTCTGCTATTACTGACATTAATTTAAAAATTCTTCAGTGTTTTATTTAAATTGTGGGGTTTATTAATTTTTCTAGCTAATATTAGCTGATCAGTGTGATCATTATGTCTATTTTGGAATTTACTGGGGTATTACTTGTGGTTTTGTAGCCTTTGGTAAAATTTCACCTTCCAAGAGATGATGAATATAATTATTATGGTAATAATATAACATCAAAGATGGAATCAAATCAAAAAAAGAGACGAAGTTCATACATTAGTAATGAAGAAGAAAGCTATAATATGTCAGAAGATAAATATCGAACGATGCTTGGTGAACATTTCAAGACATACAAAAGACGGGCCCGCAAATCTCCACCACCACCACCTGAGCCACCACGAGCAGTAAATACCGCTTCAAAAATTAGCAATCTCAGATCTAACGGTCAGAAATTGCAGAAACTTGAGCCTTCATATTTAGCAGTCGGACATAATGTGATATATAAAATCCCTCCACCATATGAAAAGCTTGCAGAGTCTTTAAATTTACCGAGTATATCAGATATTTGTATCGAAGATTTTTACCTTAAGGGTACACTTGATTTAGGTTCTTTGATTAAAATTACTGCTTCTGATAACAAATTTGGGTTTGGAATGTGTGATCCGAAACCTTACTTTAGTTCTCTTCAAGAAAGGCTTAAGCGGGCCCGGTGTAACTTTGGGCTGAGAGTTACTGAAGCTGCATTTCGAGAATCGGGCCGGGCCCCAGAAGGGGCAGCTGGAACGTTTCGTAGGTCAATTTTATCGGAAAATGGTGTTTTGCAAGTTTATTACGTCAAGGTTTTAGAGAAAGGAGATTCATATGAGGTTAGTAAAAGAATTTTCGATTTGTTTGTCTTTTGAATTTTTTTTTTTCAAAAATGGTCCCTGAACTATAGGCCATTTGTCGGTTTAGTCCTCTAGCTTCAGAATATACCCGAATGGTCCTCGAACTTCGTTTATGTCTTTACAATAAAGTGACATGTGGCAAAGACGTTCAAGGACCAAATCGTAAAATGGGTATAGTTTAAGGACCATTTGGAAAATTTTCCCAATTAATACTTACAAAAGTACCTGTTACCACGTGAACTTAAACCTTAAAATGGAGGACTCATTTTGGGTGACTTTTGAAGTTAAAGGACCAACCCAGTAAATGGGGTATATTTCAGGGACTATTTACGTAATTTTCTATATTTATCAACATTAATGAGGATGTGAATATATGTGGGTGCAGATTATTGAACGTAGTTTACCTAAGAAACAAAAGGTGATTAAAGAACCTTGTGTTATTGAAAAAGAGGAAAAGGACCAAATGTGTAAATACTGGGTAAACATGGTAAGAAAGGATATTCCGAGGCATCATAAAATGTTTATTAGCTTAAACAGAAGAAAATTAGCTGATGCGAAAAGATTCTCGGAAACTTGTCAGAGAGAGGTATGTTTTTTTTAAAATTATTTGCACTATAGGTCCCTGTATTATCCAAAAATTGCACTAGGGGTCCTTATATGCGGTTTTTGTTTTCGAAAGGGTATAATTACCCAAATGATCCTTATGTTTGAGACTCTGTGACTTCTTGGTCCCAACTATAAGGTTTATTTGGGTAATTTTTTCTTTTTTGAAGAAATTGCACTTAAGGTCCCTAGATAATTAATGTGTTTGATTTTTACCCAGGTGAAACTGAAAGTTAGCAGATCAATTAAGCTGATTCGAGGTGCTTCATTTCGTACAAGAAAACTATGTAGAGATATGCTTGTATTTTGGAAAAGAGTTCACAAAGAAATGGTAATGGGAATGATTGAAAATTACCAAATTACCCCTATGTAATTTTACAAAAGGTCAAAATAAACCCTATAGTTTTAAAAAGGACAAATACCATTTAATCCTTAAGTAATAAAAATCGGCAAAAGTAAATTAAAGTTTTTAACTATTTTTTATCTGTTGAAATTCTATATTACTTTATTATTACTATTTAATAAAAATCGGCAAAATCAAATTAAAGTTTTAATTATTTTTAATCTATTGAAATTCTATATTAGTTTATTTTTACTATTTTATAAAAATCGGCAAAATCAAATTAAAGCTTTAATTATTTTTTTATATGCTGTAATTCTATATTAGTTTATATTTACTATTAAATTAAAGTCGGCAAAATCAAAATCAAAGTTAAAGTTATAATTATTTTTAATATGTTGAAGTTCTATATTATTTTATTTTTATTATTTACCTTTATTAGGTCATGTGTAGGAATAAAGTTGATTTCCTATTCAGTTTATTTCCTAGTTAGTGTAGTTTTAGTTTTCTTGTACACCAAGTCAGATTACTTGTCACTAAATTGTTAGTCGTATATATATATATTAATTCTTATTTTATTATAATAAACAACACCGTATAAACCATATATTTACAATGTAGTCTCTTTATTTTAATATATTTATATTTTTCTCTGCTCTTCAGTCCCTTTTAAAACGATAGGGTTTTTTTTTGACCTTTTTTCAAAAGATAGGGGCATTTGGTATTTTATCATATGTTTGGTAGTGGGATAATTGTTTTGTAAAATACTAAATACCCCCTTTGGTTTGACAAAAGGTCAAAAACTCCTGTGGTTTGGCAAAATTATATTATACAAAAGTGCATTATAGGTCCCTATATTATGAAAAGTTGAACTATAGGTCCCCACATTATTATAAATTACACTCCACGTCCCTATATTATAAAAATTGCACAATAGGTCCCTATATTATGAAAAAGGTCAAAATTTCCCTGTGGTTTGGCAAAATGTCAGTAGAGGCACAAAATTGCACTATAGGTCCCTATATTATGCAAAATTGTACTATAGGTCCCTATATCATGAAAAATTGCACTACAAGTTCCTACATTATTATAAATTGCGCTCTATATCCCTATATTATAAAAACTGCGCTATAGGTCCCTATATTATGGGAAAAGATCAAAAAATCCCTGTGGTTTGCCAAAATGTCAGTAGATGCGCAAAATTGCATCAGAGGTTCCTATAATATGCAAAATTGCACTATAGGTCCCTATTTTATAAAAAATTGAACTATAGGTCCCAATATTTTGAAAAAATTCACTATAGTCCCAATATTATAAATTGCACTATAGGTCCCTATATTATGAAAAATTGCACTATAGGTCCCTATATTTTAAAAAAGTTGCACTGCATGTCCCTACATTATGAAAAATTACACTAGGGGGGGGGGGGGAATATGACCATTTAGAAAACCACAGGGAGGGAATTTAGTATTTTACCCTAATTCTTTGCATATAATTTGCATTTAGGTCCCTATACTCACAATTATCCTCTCGTACAGGCAGAAATTCGAAAGAGAGAAGAAAAAGAAGCAGCAGAAGCATTAAAACGTGAACAAGAGCTTCGTGAAGCTAAAAGGCAACAACAAAGACTTAATTTTCTACTCTCACAAACTGAAATTTACAGTCATTTCATGCAAAATAAATCAGCTTCTTCTTCTTCACACTCTAACAATAAGCCTTCTTTATTAATGGAAAATGAAACCTTAAACGATGAAACGGTACTAGGTTGTTCAGACATTGATCCTGAAGAGGTTGAACTGAAAAAGGAGGCTTTAAGAGCTGCTCATGAGGCAGTTACGAAGCAGAAAAAGATTACAAGTGTGTTTGACAATGAATGTTTAATGTTGAGACAAGGTGTTGAAACTGAGCAAGATGGTTCCGGTGTGGGGTCCACTAATATTGATTTATTAAATCCGTGAGTTTCTCTCTATGCGTTTTTTATGAATATTCTATTTGTATTTGTTTTTTATTAAGTTTTCTCCCTTGGAGTGTGCCATTTCAGTGCCTGTGATTTGGTTTTCTAGACTTAATTTCAGTTACGTCCCTATGTTATGTGAAAATTGCACTATAAGTCCCTAGATTATGTGTTGGGGTGGGTAGGGGAGGGTGTTCTGGTCAATGGCTATACATATAAAAAATTTGAGTTAATTGCACCAGAAGTCCATATATCATGCAAAATTGCACTAGAAGTCCCTATATTATGAAAAATTGCACCAGAGGTCCCTATATTGTGAAAAATTGCACCACACTAAAGGTCCCTGCATTATGTGTAATTGCACTATAGAGTCTTTGGATTATGCAAAAATTGTACTGGAGGTCCCTGCACTATGCAGAATTGCACTATATGTCCCCTAATTATGCTAAAATTGCACTAGAGGCCCTGTATGATACAAACTTGCACTAGAGGTCCCTGTGTTATGAATATTGCACTAGAGGTCCCTATATTATGAATATTGCACTAGAGGTCCCTGTATTATGAATATTGCACTAGAGGTCCCTGTATTATGAATATTGCACTAGAGGTCTCTATATTATGAAAATTACACTATAGGTAACCTATATTATATAAAATAGTCTAAATTTTATTAGAAAAAAATGAAATATTCATACAAATAAACTAAATATAAGCCTAATAAGATAAGTTTTTAAAAGTTCGAGGGCCACGGGGAAAATTTGAAAATTGTGGGGGACATAAGCTAATTAATTAATTTTTTCTTTAATTAAACTAATGATTTTGATTTTGATAGGTCAACTATGCCCAAAGAATCAACAGTGCAAACACCAAAAATGTTTAAAGGTGAACTTAAAGATTATCAGTTAAAAGGCTTACAGTGGCTAGTAAATTGTTATGAGCAGGTAATAAAATTACTAAAAAGTCCTTTTCTATCTTAATAAATAAAATTAAATATAGTTAATTTTTGTTGCTTAGGGTTTAAATGGTATACTTGCTGATGAAATGGGACTAGGAAAAACAATCCAAGCCATGTCATTCTTGGCTCATTTAGCTGAAGTAAGCACAGTTTCTTACTCTTTTCATGTTTTATTATTAGGGTAAATCATCAAATATTCCTTATGGTTTGACAAAAGGTCAAAATAAACCCAACAGTTTTAAAACGGACAAATACCCCCGTGGGTTTTCACCTCGTGACAACTGGCTATCATTGGTGACAACTCATGTCCCTATATTATGCATAGATCCCTATAATATGCAAAAATTGCACTTAGGTCCCTATATTATGCAAAAATTGCACTTAGGTCCCTATATTATGCAAAACTGCACTTAGGTCCCTATATTATACAAAAGTGCACTTAGGTCCCTATATTATACAAAATTACACTTAGGTCCCTATATTATACAAAATTGCACTTAGGTCCCTATATTATGCAAAACTGCACTTAGGTCCCTTTATTATGCAAAACTGCACATAGGTCCCTATATTATGCAAAATTGCACTTACGTCCCTATATTATGCAAAATTGCACTTAGGTCCCTATATTATGCAAAACTGCACTTAGGTCCCTTTATTATGCAAAACTGCACTTAGGTCCCTATATTATGCAAAACTGCACTTAGGTCCCTTTATTATTCAAAACTGCACTTAGGTCCCTATATTATACAAAATTGCACTTAGGTCCCTATATTATAGAAAATTGCACTTAGGTCCCTATATTATACAAAATTGCACGTAGGTCCCTATATTATACAAAATTGCACTTAGGTCCCTATATTATGCAAAATTGCACTTAGGTCCCTACATTATGCAAAAACTGCACTTAGGTCCCTATATTATGAAAAAACTGCACTTAGGTCCCTATATTATGCAAAATTGCAATTAGGTCCCTATATTATGAAAAATTTCACTTAGATCCGGATATTATGCAAACATTGCACGTAGTTCCCTATATTATGCAAAATTGCAATTAGGTCCCTATATTATGAAAAATTTCACTTAGATCCGGATATTATGCAAACATTGCACGTAGATCTCTATATTATGCAAAATTGCACTTAGGTCCCTATATAATGCAAAATTGCATATTATACAAAAATTGCACTTAGGTCCCTATATAATGCAAAATTGCATATTATACAAAAATTGCACTTAGGTCCCTATAGTGCAATTTTTACATGAGTTGGAAAATTACAGGGGGTAATTGTCCCTTTTAAAACCATAGGATTTTTTTTTGACCTTTTGTCATACCACGGGGGTATATGCTATTTTATTATTTTACCCTTGATAATATGTAGTTTTTGAGTTTAATTAATTGGGCAATTTAGGAAAAAAATATATGGGGGCCATTTTTAATAGTCGCACCAGCTTCAGTATTAAACAATTGGGCAGATGAAATAAGTCGATTTTGCCCTGATTTAAAGACCCTTCCATATTGGGGTGGACTTCAAGAACGTACTATACTCAGGAAAAACATTAATCCAAAGCGTCTTTATCGAAGGTATTTTTTATTTTTTATTTTTCATTCATTATTTTACTATGTAACAGTAAATATTATTAATTTAAATTTAACGTGTATATGTGATAGGGAAGCTGGATTTCACATTCTTATTACAAGCTATCAGTTACTGGTTTCTGATGAAAAATATTTTCGACGTTTAAAATGGCAATACATGGTGCTTGATGAAGCTCAGGCCATTAAAAGCTCAAACAGGTTTTTTTAATGACCAAATAATAAAATAAATAAATTATATTATTGCATTACGGCCCCCCAGAAATTTCACTTGGCCTCCCCAACTTGTAAATTTTTTTTTATTAGGATTTGATTTAATGAAATTATATTTGTGTGAATATTTGATTTAATGAAATTTAGGTTATTTGGTATTGTATAATGACTTATATTGTAATTGATTTTAAAAAATATAGGGACGTATAGTCAATAGTGGGACTTAAGTATATATTATAGGGATCAATAGTGCAACTTTTCATAATATCAGGACCTGTAATACAATTTTTGCATAATATAGGGATCTATAGTGCAATTACCTTGGAAAGAAATATTTTGGGGCGTTAACACTTGGCAAAGACATTCGAGGACCAAATCGATAAAAGGGGGATAGTTCAGGGACCATTTAAAGAATTTTTCCCCTATTAATAGTTACAAAAATACCTGCTGCTACGTGGACTTAACTGTAAAAAAATAGTTCGAGGACCATTTGGGTAACTTTCAAAGTTCAGGTCCTCAACCTGTAAATAGCTTATAGCTATAGCACATTGACCATTTTGGGAATTTTCCCATTCATAAAAAATTTATACATACATATTAACAACTGTGAATTTTGCTAAATTTTTTGAATAGTATCTATACTTATATTCATAACCTTCTTCACATACGTGCATGATGTATCATTATCATTATATCTAGAAACAATTGCAACTTTAGTCCCTGTAATTTCCAAAATAGAAGTCCTATAGTCCCCTGTCCTCTAAAATTGTCACGAAAGGTCCCTATGGTTAATATTTATACTGAGCTTTCGTGGCTATTTTGGAGACAACAGGGACTAACGATGCAATTAACACTTATTTTTAATCTAATTAAATTTAATTTTTACTCTTTTTAACAGTATAAGATGGAAGACACTGTTAAGTTTTAACTGTAGAAACCGGTTACTTTTAACGGGGACACCTGTCCAAAACAACATGGCTGAGCTTTGGTCACTTTTACATTTCATCATGCCTACTTTATTTGATAGTCACGAACAATTTAACGAATGGTTCTCTAGAGGGTAATTTTATTTTACTTTTTACATGTTTTAATTACTTATCTTAAACATTTTTTTATTAACTTTTCTTATATTATACTATCAGAATCGAAAACCACGCAGAGCATGGTGGGACCTTGAATGAGCATCAACTTACTAGATTGGTGAGCTATCTCTCATGTAATATATTTGATTTCTTTTATTTCCTCAAATGGTCACTGAATTATAGGCTATTTACCTAAATAGTCCTCGAACTTTTAAAGTTATTTAAATAGTCCTTGAACTTCATTTTTGTCCACTTGTTATTCCCCGCATCTAACTCTGTTAGATTTTTACCGTGAGGACCAAACCGGTAAAAAGTGGGATAGTTCAGGGACAATTTTAAAAGCTTGAGGACTATTTGGGTAAAAAAAATACCAGTTGCCACACGAACTTAATGGTAAAAATGGATGGAATTTGATGCAAGGGCCGAGACGGTAAAAAAACAAAGTTTGAGAACTATTTTGGTAACTTTAGAAGTACGAGGACCATTTAAGAAATTATACATTTCCTGTATATGACCTGATCTTTCAAATTTATGCCCTAGTTTTAATAGACCTCAGATGTATGTAAAAAAAAAAAAGTACCCTAGAATCAAAGGGTAAAATGGTAATTTTAATTCCTTAAACAAACATTTAAAAAATTTAACGTTTGGCACTAATTAGATAGATGAAGGGATCCAGGATTTTTTTAGGACTTAACTGCACTTATCTCTATATTATATAATAATTTCAGTATAGGTCCCAATATTAATTTTATTTTAAATTAATTACACTACGATTTTAAATAATAAACAAAATAACCTATATATTTTACTATAGAAAACATAAAATATTTATACAATTAAAGTAAATAAATTATTGATGTATTTTGATTTTGATTTTTGATTTTTATTTTAATCTTGAAACAGCATGCTATTCTGAAGCCATTTATGTTACGGAGGGTAAAAAAAGACGTGGTAACTGAATTAACGGGTAAAACAGAGATAATGGTGCACTGTAAATTAAGTTCTCGTCAACAAGCTTTTTACCAAGCTATAAAGAACAAGATTTCACTTACTGAGTTATTTGATGGAAGAAGAGGGCATCTTAACGAGAAAAAGATTCTTAATTTAATGAATATTGTTATACAGCTCCGAAAGGTAATTAAATATTTGCCTTACATGCCTATATTATGAAAAGAATTGCATTATAGGTCCCTATCTTAAAATTACACTATAGGTTCCTATATTGTGTGAAAAATGCATTATAGTTTTCTTTTCTCTGACGTGTCTATGAATCAGTGCCAAATTTCTTTTTGGGTGGGAGGTAATGCCCGAGATTTTTTTTTTGAGTGAATTGCACTATAGGTCCCTATATTATGAAAATTGCACCATAGGTCCATATACTGTTACATTATGAAAAAATTGCATTATATATCCCTATATTATGAAAAATTGCATTATATATCCCTATATTATGAAAAATTGCATTATATGTACCTATATTATGAAAAATTGCAGTATGTACCTATATTATGAAAAATTGCATTAGAGGTCCATATACTATGCAACACTTACACTAGGTCTCCCTATATGATGAAAAAATTGCATTATATGTCCCTATATTATGAAATTACACTATGTCCCTATAAAATGCAAAAATTACACTGTAGGTCCCTATATTATTAAAAAATGCAGGGTAGGTCCCTAAGTTATGTAAAAGATGCATTATATGTCCCTATTTAGTATTTTGAACTAATTACACTATTAATCTCAATATTATACAAAATAGCCTTGATTTTATTATAATGTTTATGCTAGTAAAATAAATTAAACCCAAATAATATAAATTTTAAAACTTTAGTGGGGCCAAACCAAGATTCTAAAATTTGGAAGGGGGTACGTAAGCTAGTAATATAATTTTATTTTATTTTTGAAAACTTAGGGTGGCCGTAACCTAGATAATTTTATTATTTTAAATGTTTTTTTTTTAAATTTGATGAATTAAATTAGGTTTATATTATTATTTAATGTATATACAGGTTTGTAATCACCCAGAGTTATTCGAAAGAAATGAAGGAAGTAGTTATTTTCATTTCGGTGATACTCCAAATTCTATTCTTCCTGCTCCTTTTGGGGAATTAGAAGATGTTTATTACTCAGGTGCCCGTAATCCTATTACATACACGGTATATTCATTAATCCCACTTATCTTGTATAAATTACTAAATTACCCCCCATAGTTTTACAAAACGTCAAAAAACTCCCCATTTGGTTTTCCAACTCTAAACAACTTTTGGCATGAGCCGTAGTGAAATATGTGAACTTTTGTCAAACGATAGGGGTATATTTGGTATTTTACCCATTCTACTATTCTCGATTGAACCTTTGATATACAAGTGGGGTACACTTACTTATTATATCTAACTAATTTTCAGATACCAAAACTGGTTTACGAGGAAATTATTGTGGGCCCCACTTCACTTTCTTCATCTATAAAAAAAGGTGTAAACAAAGAACTATTCGAGAAATATTTCAACATATATTCTCCAGATAACATTTACAATTCAATATTCGGAGATTCTATAAAAACCGGAACTTTCGGTTTTTCTCGATTAGCTGACCTGTCACCTACAGAAGTATCATTTTCAGCAACTAGTTCTTTCATGGAAACACTATTGTTTTCGATTTCACGATCAGATCTAAACAATGATTTTGATTTTGAAAGTGGGCCCCACGAGAGAGAAAAAGTAGAGGTAGTTACGAGAATGTTATTAATGCCATCGAAAACAAAAAGAGATGTGTTGAAGAAGAGATTTGCTACGGGTCCCACAGATGAACCTTTTGAGGGTTTAGTGATGTCACATCAAGATAGGCTTTTATCGAATGTTAAGCTTTTACATTCCATATATTCTTTTATTCCAAAAGCTAGAGCACCTCCTGTAAGTTTTTTCCCTAGTATATATATAATATTTTGCGTAAAATACCAGATATACCCCCCCTGTGGTATGTCTAAGGATTAAAAACTACCCTATGATTTTAGAAGGGATAAATAATGACAACTCATGTACTTTAGGTCCACGATTTTTTTTCCTTGCACTGTAGATACTTAGAATATTGAAATTGCATTATAAGTCCCTATATTATACAAAAATTGCACTATAAGTCCTTATAGTGTACAAAATTGCATTACATGTCCCTCTTTATTAAAATGTACACTATAAGTCCCTATAGTATACAAAAACTGCACTATATGTCCCTAATATTGCAAACAGTACATTACAGGTCCATATTACTCATATTGCACTACAAGTCTCTGTAGTATAAAAAAATTCTCTACATGTCCCTATACTATACAAAAACTGTATTATATGTCCCCATTAGCAATTGCACTACAAGACCATGTAGTACACACAATTGTATTACAGGTCCTCATATTATTAAATTCTGCACTATAAGTCCCTATAGTATACAAAACTACACTATATGTCCCTAATATTGCAAAAAAAGTACATTACAGGTCTGTTGGAATTATGCCCTAGCCCCGATCATCTTGTAATGAATTGAACACAAGTGTTTTCTGTACACGATAATAGTTATCACTACAGTATTGGTTAAAGAAATTGTTTCTTTGAATCTATGGCAAACTTTTATGATTATGGTATCCATATACATAATATAAAAGGCAAATCCTTGATTAAGTTACGAACTAGATATCATAAGGTGTTATGATAATGAGAATCTAGCTCATAGGATTTAATCTAAACTTGTTCTTAATCGTAGGATCATCGATTTAGGACCTCGATGACCCGGTTAGATTAATATGTAGCTAACAAGTATTTATTGGATAAATATCGGCAGTTCTCGTTTACCGAGTTAGGTGCATAGATAATGCACATAGAGATGTGATTATCGAACCGACTAAATATCTGGAGATTCCTAATGGTTAATTACCTTGAACTGTCAAGTAGGTTAATCTCTAGAAGGAATTTTATGCTTGTAATCCTTTGACCTGAGATCATCACTATGGTTGTGTATGTGCTTGTTGTGTTTTGATACTGGACTACTAGTGTGTAATAATGCTAGTCGAAAGGATATTGGACAAAACTAAGTATATATCCTCCTAAGGATGAGTCAAGATGGAATCTATCAACTCTAGGTAAAGAGTTTGAGCTCTACGATGTCATAAGATTATAACGATTGTATCAAATCCTTGGCCAAGGTGATAGGATGAATGAAGAAAAGTGTTTCTTAGGTCATTCACCAATCGTTGATAATCGACGTGTAACGTAGTTGATTTTCTAAATGGGATTTGACAGTTGTACCATATCCCAAGATAATCGTAGTCGCACACTAACGAGTGCATTTATCTTGCTTTATGTTGTTAATTAATTTTATTATTAGATAATAAATATTAATTAAATATATATACTTGGAATATTGGTATATTAATTTGCTAGCACAAATTAGTATTCTAATATAAGACCGGTCTAAGAGAAAAGAGAAAAAAGAAAATAAATTGACAGGTTTGTGGTTTGAACCACGCACCTCCAGTAGTGTGAAACGTGTCACTAACCGCTGGGCTAGTCAAGTTATTTGTATAATGGAAAAGGTCCAAATCCACTTGTGGGTAGTGGACCAGATTATTAAGATAATTAATTTTCATTATACGTTCATGACTTTTCACATTCTATCTTTTCATATTCCCTTCTAATGTTATTACAAATATAATGAGAAATCATTATATGTAAAAAATAACATCTTTTTCTCATCAGATTTTTTTCTTCTAAGAAAAAAATCATAGAAAACAAAAGGTCTTTTGTCTCCAAGTCAGAATTGGATTCTGAAAACGAGGATTAAGCTCGGTGTGCAAAGCGTGGAGGCTTCAAACTTTTGAAGCTGGTATTAAACAATTCCATTCTCATACAAAGCTAAAGGTATGTAATCGTTATTATACTTTGTTTTTTAAATTCTTAAATCGCAACTAGATTATCTATTAGGATTGCAATTCTTTTCCGCTGTATTATATGTGATATAATCGTAATTGCGTTCCTTCAAGGTCCCCATATTACTCATAATTTTGCACTATAATTCACTGTAGTATAAAAAAATTGTTCTATATGTCCCTATATTATACAAAAACTGTATTATAGGCCCCTTTTTATTAACAATTGCACTATACGTCCATGTAGTATACAAAATTTGCACTATACGTCCCTATATAATTAAAAATTGTACTATAAGTTGTCACCGAGTTGCACTAATACTGTCGAGTTAAAAAACCAACATAGGTTTTTTTTTCTACCTTTTGTCATACCACAGGGGTTTTTTGGTATTTTACGCATATATTTAACATTTCCTTGCTATAACTTGAAAATATATTAATTTAATAATTAATTTTGCAGATAAATGCACATTGTTCGAATAGAAATTTTGCGTATAAAATGGTTGAAGAGCTTCATAACCCATGGGTAAAACGGGTATTTGTTGGATTTGCACGTACATCTGATTGTAATGGGCCATCAAAGCCCAATAATTGTCACCGTTTAATACAAGAAATTGACTCAAAACTACCTGTTTTAAAACCTGCTTTAAAACTTACGTACAGTATATTTGGTTCGTGTCCTCCTATGCAACCTTTTGATCCTGCAAAAATGCTCTCGGTAATAATTAACTTTTTACTTTATTTAATTACGGTAAAATATCAGAAACTTTTCGTAAATGACAAAAGGTCAAAAATACCCCTATGGTTTTTAAAGGGACATATACAGATGTGGAGCCAGGATTTTTTGTTTGGGGAAAAGTCTGATTCTACTATATATCCCTATAGTATACAAAAATTGCACTATATGTCTCTATATTTAATATTAAATTAATTATAGTATAAGTTCCTATGTTATACCAAGTAACCTATATTTTGTTATAGAAGAAACAAAATATTTACGCATATGATTTAAATTAAAGGCTAATTAGAAATTTTTTAAAGTTGTGTGTGTATGTGTTGGGGAGGGGGGTTGACAGGCATAGTGTTCTTATGGTATAAGTCCCTATATTATGTAAAAATTGCACTATAGGTCCCTGTATTATTTAAAGATTACACTATAGGTCTCTATATTATGCAAAGTAACATAATATTTTTAAATGTTTGGGGGTGGGGGGCAGGGGGTGATAGTGTTATTTAAAAATATCAGGGGTCAATAGAACAATTTTCAAAACTTAGGGGCGCATATTGTTCTTTACTAAAAAATCAGGGGTTAAAAGAACAATTTTCAAAACTCAGGGGGCATATTCTTCTTTATAAAAATAAGCAGGGGTCAGAAGAACAATTTTCAAAATTCAGGGGGCATATTGTTCTTTATAAAAAAATCAGGGGTTACAAGAACAATTTTCAAAACTCAGGGGAAGGCATATTGTTCTTCATAAAAAAATCAGCGGTTAAAAGAAAAAATTTCAAAACTTGGGGGCATAGTGCTCTGTTTTTTTTTTTATCAGGGATGAAAAAACAGTTTTTTAAACCACGTACCAAAAAAAAAAACAGTTTTTAAACCATAATAAAAACAAGTTCAGGGGTCAAAAGAACAATTTACAAAACTAAGGAGGTGCCATGGACTCCGGTCCCAAGTCAAAAAGCCGCAGGGGTTATTTGTCCCTTTTTATATCGTAGGCGGTGTTTTTGACCTTTTGTCAAACCGTAAGGGGATATTTGATAGTTTAGCCATTTAATAACTAAAAAAGTATATAGTAATTATTACTTGTATGCTCTTTCAGGACTCAGGGAAGCTTCAGACTTTAGATATTCTATTAAAACGCTTACGTACACAAAATCATCGTGTTCTTTTATTCGCACAAATGACAAAAATGTTAAACATTATCGAGGTTATTTCAATTCTCAACTCCTTAACTTTTCTACATCACTTTTAAATTACTAACATTTTCAATTAATTTACAGGACTATATGAATTATAGAAAATATAAATATCTAAGATTAGACGGATCATCAACTATAATGGATCGTCGAGATATGGTCAAAGACTTTCAGCATCGGTATATACATACATTAATTATATTCAGTAAAATACCAAATATACCCCTGTAAATTGACGAAATATCAAAAACACCCCTATGCTTTTCCAACTAGTGACATCACTAAGGCTCATGTCATGAGCTGTCACCAAGTTGGAATACCGTAGGGGTGTTTTTGATATTTTGTTAAACTATAGGGGTAATTTGGTATATAGTGAAAGTTGAGAGTAAAAAAATGTTTAAATGTTTTTTTTAGGAATGATATATTTGTGTTTTTACTGAGTACAAGAGCTGGAGGACTTGGTATAAATTTAACAGCAGCTGATACAGTAATATTTTACGAAAGTGATTGGAATCCAACTTTGGATTTACAAGCTATGGATAGAGCTCATCGCCTTGGTCAAACTAAAGATGTATGTTTAATTTTTCTATTAAGTCCCTATATTATACACAAATTGCACTATAAGTCCCTACAGTACAAAATTGCATTACAGGTCACCACATTATTATAATTTGCACTATGAGTACGTATAGTATACAAAATTGCATTGTAGGTCCCCACATTATTAAATTTTGCATTATAAGTCCCTGTAATATTGACATTGTACTATTAAGTCCCTATGGTATATACACATTGCACTATAAGTCCCTATAGTATGAAATTACATTACAGGTCCCCACACATTATTAAATTTTACCTTATGAGTACGTATAGTATACAAAGTTGCATTGTAGGTCCCCACATTATTTAAATTTGCACTATAAGTCCTTATAACTTGACATTGTACTGTTGAGTCCCTATAGTATATACACATTGCACTGTAAGTCCCTATAGTATGAAATTGAATTACAGGTACCCACATTATTAAATTTTGCACTATCAGTCCCTCTAATATTGACATTGTAATCTTAAGTTTTTATAGTATATAAACATTGCGCTATAAGTCCCTATAGTACGAGATTGCATTACAGGTACCCACTTTATTAAATTTTGCACTATAAGTCCTTATAATATTGACATTGTACTGTTAAATCCCTGTAGTATATAAACATTGCGCTATAGGGCGCAAAATTGCATTACAGTTCCCCACATTATTAAAATTTGCATTTTGCACTATAAGTCCCTATAGTATACAAAAATTACACTATACGTCTCTATATCATGCAAAATTTGTATTACAGGTCCTCATATTATTAAAGTTTGCACTATGAGTCCCTATAGTATACAAAAACTGCACTATACGTCCCTATTTTATGCAAAAATTACATTACAGGCCCCCATAACTATTAACAATTGCATTATAAGGCCATGTAGTATACAAAAATTAAAAAAATTCATTTTAGTTTTATAATTTTTTTTAAAATTTTTTAGTTATTAACAATTGCAGTATAAGGCCATATAGTATACGAAAATTGCACTATAAGTCCATTTATAGTATACAAAAATTGCATTACAAGTCCCTATTTATTAAAAAGGTACTATAAGTTTGTCACAAAGCACGGGGGTAATTTGGTATTTTACCGAGATACATGTGTGTAATGTAGGTTACTGTATATAGATTGATCTGTAAAGAAACAGTTGAAGAGAAAATATTACAAAGAGCAAGTCAAAAAAGTACAGTTCAACAACTTGTTATGACAGGTGGACATGTACAAGGCGATCTTTTAGCTCCTGAAGATGTAATTTCTTTATTAATTGATGATCCTCAATTAGAACACAAAATTAAACAAATTCCATTACAGGTAATATTTCATATTTTCTTACACTTTCTATTAATAGAAATATAAGAATCTTTTCAAAAAATAGGCCAAAGAGAGACAAAAGAAAAAAGGTATACGAATTGATGCAGAAGGTGATGCTTCTTTAGAAGATCTTTCAAATACTGTGGATGAATTTACACTTGCTGATGATGATAAATTAAAATCCAAAAATAAAAAGGTAAAATATTTTTATTGTTTATGATGGAATGATATTAATTTTTTTTTTTTTGTGTAGAGGAAAAGTGGGATTAAGTCACAGTTTGAAGATGAAGATTCTCAATTGGAAAGGCCAAAGAGAGTAAAAAGACTAACAAAGTGTGTAAATGAAGAGATTGAACCAGTTTTTACTGCTCTAAGCTAAATTTAACTGAGGGTAATTATTGACACGTATTAGGAGAGATTGTAGCATAATTTAGTTGAGTTACTATGTTTTCTGTGGAATGATTATTATGTATATATATGGGAAATAGCAGAAATCATAGAATGGTGTGAAAATGTAACAGACTTTTCTTTTTGTGTAGTAGTTATAACTTTTGGACTCTATTTAATTATCTTGCGATTTATCACTTTTATATTGTCAAGAACATGAGGGTACCCCTCAATGTGGGGATTTCAATTTTTTTTTTCCCCATCTTTATTGCATATAGTAAAAGCATGAATAATGGGGTCACATCCCAAAGACATCACATAATATATACTAATGGATCGACTCTTCATTTTTTTTTGGTCGAAAGCACACGTGGTATAACACACGCGTAGGGCTGCAAACGAGCCGAGCCGAATACTAGATGTACAGGCTTGTTTGTTTAATTTTTCGAGCCGAGCCGAGCTCAAATTTAAACGAGCCGAGCCCGAGCTTCTAGTGATCCAAATCAGAAATGTTAGAAATTGTTTGTTTAACTTATTAAACAATCTTTTCTAGAGTCGAACTCGAGTTGCTCATGAACAATTTTTTTTTTTATAATTGAAATTGGACTTTTGTGAGTGTGTGGTATGAAAATATGAGATGTAACATTAATGAAAAAATAAATGTATAAAGAAATTAAAAATATCCAATTTGATATTAAAGGTTTAATAATATATTTATAAGTAGATAATATATTAATACTAGGTAAAACCCGTGTCTGAAGACACTGAAGAAAAAATTTCTTGCGTTAACGGAAATCAAATACGGTTTCCAAGGGTAAAGGTCAAGGTTAAAGTTAGGGT
This sequence comes from Nemophila menziesii, assembly GCA_029959085.1. NCBI lineage: Eukaryota > Viridiplantae > Streptophyta > Magnoliopsida > Boraginales > Hydrophyllaceae > Nemophila > Nemophila menziesii. Next base: position 81,290,204 of record JARWIR010000002.1, read on the forward strand.
TAAGGTTTTTTTTTTCTCATCAAGAAGAAAGTTAGGTTATGGTTAAGGTTAATGTTAAGGTTAAGGTTAAGGTTTAGGTCAACGTTAAGGATAAGGTTAATTTTAATGTTAAAGTTAAGGGTTAAGGTTGAAGTTAAGGGTTAAGGTTAAAGTTTAAGTCAAGGTTAAGGTTAAATTTAAGAGTAAATGCCACTTAGGGTCTTGAACACCCCCTCCCCCCTCTTCGAGTTAGCACCCCCACCTAGAGCCTCTTCTTACTAAAGAACTCAGAAACTTTTTAACACATGAACCCCAAAACCCCTGTTACCTTTCTACCCTCGTTTTATTTTTTCTTTTCCTATATATATATTAATTTAGATACCACAAACCACATTTTCAGATCCAGATCCAGTTTCTCTCACCTCCCTCTCCTCCCCTTTCTCCCCTCCGATGTGAGTAGCTCCAAAACCACCACCACCACTAAAACACACCACCACAACCACCGTTCTCGCAACCTCTCATGGCAGCCATGGAGGTTCCACCAAAACACCACCACCACCATAACATATCCACGGGACCACCACCACCATCACCACCATATTCCGGTGAGATCCACCCCTCTCTCTCGTTTTCCGGTAGCTGGAGTTACAGTGGATCCGTGCTCAGCAATGGAGATCTGTGAGCAACCTTTTCCATTAGCAGATCGGAAGTGAAGATCTCGAAGCTTCTTCAATGGTGTTCGAAGCTTCTTCAATGGATGACTGACTTCCATGGCTTCTCACGGAGTGGACCTGCAGCAGTTCGTAGTACTCAGCAGTTCGAAGCTTCATCAATGGTTTCCTGCTTCTTCTTCTTCGATCCTAGCTGCAGATCTCGAAGCAAGGAGATGGAGGACTGTCTTCCATGGCTGCTCGACCGTGAGTTTGTGCTGCTGTCAATCGTGGCTGCTGCTTTCTTCGGGTGGTGTTCGTGTGGTGGTGGTTGTGTTCGTGTCTATGTTGGTTGAGCTCGAATGTTGTTGCTGCGCGAAGAGAACCACTGAGCTCGCGGCGGTGGGTCCTTGGCCATGGCAGGTGAAACGAGCTTGAAGAAGCAGTGAGTCTTTTTCAGTGAGTCTTTCTTTTTCTTTTTTTTCAGTAGGTTGACCAGATCTAGATCTGGTCAAACCAGATAGAATTTTCATTTTTTTTGGCTTGTGTAATAATATATGAGAATAATATAATTGTTTTTACTAATACTCATTAGTTTTGTTAATTAATTTGTTCTGTAATTTTTTTATGTTAGTCCTCAATTTTTAAGAGTACTCCGAGTTTTTCTCAGAGTACTCCGAGATTTTCTTAGAGTACTCCGAGATTTTCTTAGAGTATTCCGAGATTTTCTGGCAGTCGGTGGTCTGTGGTTGGATATATATAGTACTCATTTAAATATATAGAGTACTCAGCAAAATTGTCGGAGTACTCAGCAAATTCTCGGAGTACTCTATGTTTTTTCCGGTGACCGGTGACTGGATGTCGGTGGTCGGTGGTCGGTGGTCGGTGGTCGGTGGTCGGTGGTCGGAGGTAGGTGGTGGGAGGTTGGAGGTAGGTGGGTAGTGGTAGGTAGAGGAGAGAGAAACAGTGACATCACACTTTTTTGTCTTTTAGTGTTAGTAAGGGTAGGAAAGACTATTGTAAAAAATGAGGTCCCTAAGAAGAACAACTTTCAAGACACTACTCTATAGAGAAGAAATAGTGTTTCTAAGACCCTATATATAATTCACCCTAAATTTAATTTTAAGATTAAGGGTAAGTTAGAGTAAACGTTTAAGATTAAACGTTTAAGGTTTAACAAAATTTCAGGTTTAAGGTCGAATATTAGCGCGATAATTCTTTAGCTGTTTAAGGTTAAGGTTAAGGTTACAGTTAAGATGAAAGTTAAGGTTAAGTTTTAAAGGTTAAGCTAAATTTAAAGAATGAATGTTAAGGTTAGGGTTATGTTAAAGTTAAGGTTAAGATTAAGGTTAAGGTTTAAGGTTTAAGGTTTAAGGTTCAAGGTTAAGGTTAAGTTTTAACTTCAAGGTTAAGATTATGGTTAAGGTTTATAGTAAAATTAAGATGAAGGTGAAGATAAAGTTAGGTTTGAGATTTAAGGGTTAAGGTTTAAGGTTTAAGGATTAAGGTTAAGTGAAGATGATGATAAGGTTTTAAGGTTTAAGGTTCAAGGTCAAGGTTTAAGGTTAAGGTTAAGGTTAATGTTAAGGTTAATGTAAGGTAAGGTTAAGGTTAAAGTTAAGGTTAAGGTGAAGGTTAAGGTTAATGTTAAGGTTGAGGTTAAGGTTGAGGTTGAGGTTAAGGTTAAGGTTAAGGTTAAGGTTAAGGTTAAGGTTAAGGTTAAGGTTAAGGTTAAGGTTAAGGTTAAGGTTTGGTTTTGGGTTAAGGTTAAGGTTTGGGTTTGGGTTTGGGTTAAGGTTAAGGTTGATAGTTAAGGGTCTAAAATTATGGATATGGGGTTGAGGTTTAAGGTTCAGGTTTTGTTTAAGGTTAATGTTAAGGTTAGAGTTACGTTTAAGGTTAACGTCAAGGTCAAAGTCACTTTCACGGTCAAGGTCAAGGTTAAGGTTGTGTATATGGTTTAATATTTAGATTAAGGTTAAGGTTAATTTAAATATTAGACAATTAACACGGTGGTCTTAGAACTTCTTTTGTAAAAAAAATTGTTGAAAATTACATACTTTGCATCATTCCTTAAGAAATAAAGGCGTATATACAAAATAAATACCAACAATTAATAAGTTATTGATTTACGGTGTTATGTTATATCCTTCTTCCACTACTTGTAGTGCTTAGTTTTAAATATGTATTCTATAAGGGGTTATTATATATAGAAGAATTTCTCTTTACAAAATAGGTTTTTTTATATATAAAACCGATTACCAATTTGTTGTAAATGGATACTCTTACAGAAATATATAGGCTCACTTTTTACAAATCATTAAATAAAGATTTTCAACAAATATGTTTTATAAATTAAATATATCAACAATAATAAAGACAAAAAAAGTAAAGCGATAAATTTGATAATAAATAAGAAAATGAGTGAAATTAAAAAAATTATGAGACAAATTGGAGAATAATGAGAGAAATAGAGGACTTTTTAATATTAATAGATAACTAAATGCAGGATAGTCTTATAATTTTTATAATTAATAATGTAACTTTTATTAATCTATTTTTACAATAAATCCTAATTAAATCGTTAGTCTATTGTCATTTGTCATATTAAACATATTATCAAAATTCTAATATCATTTATCGACAATAAATCCTACAAATATACTTAATTTTTGCTATTAATGTATTATCAAACAAAATATCTGTTCGTTGTAATTTGGTTGTAAAGGTCCAAATCAGATTTGTCCGATTGTTCTTAAGTGTTTCAAAATATTATTATTTATTATTATTGTTTTTATTTTTAACTCCACCATATATTCAATATTATTTTTCTTCATTGGCTTTTCGAAAAACCGTGTAGGTTAATACACTACTCTCATAGTCCCAATTTGAAAATTTTTCTTTTAAAAGATCAATATGGTTTTTATATAAATATAATAAATGAGAATATAAAAAAAAAAAAATAAGATATTTATGAGAAGAATAAAAGAATTATGAGAGAAATAAGAGATTTTTGAGTAGTAATATGAAAAGTTAGGTACATTTTGCTTTATTATATAAATATTATAGATTTATTTTAAATGTAAAGAGTGATTTAAAGTTTTTTGTTTTAATTTTTTATTACATAAATAAGAATTAATTAATGATATTAATGATAGGTGGGGCCAAAAACGATCCTGGCCACCACTTATGTTTGGCCAGAATCAATCATGGCCACCACTTATCAAAAAACCTTGTAATATAATATAAATATAATTTATAAATTTAAACGAGCTTACGAGCCGAGCTCGAGCAGGCTCGTTTACGTATCGAGCTTAAAATAGAGCTTGAGCTTGAGCTTGTTTACATTCGAGCCGATCTCGAACGAGCTTTTCTCCGAGTCGAGCTCGAGCATCTCGCGAGTGGCTTGGTTCATTTGCAGCCCTACACACACGTTGTAGTATTATTTATATAACTCATGCAATATGTCAAGATTTTATAAATACAATACATATACATAGTCTCGTTGTCTAAAATGAGCTCTTTGATCAATCAATACTTCTATAAAATCAATTAAGCAACTCAAATTTGGCTATTATAGACTAAGTGGATAATGAGATTAAACTTCGATCATAATATAAAACTTAAGATGTATCATCTATGTGTATGATCTCATCCATTCGAATTTGAAATTTACAAATAAATATCCAAAACTTATCAGTTTGCGTTTATCTTTAGGTAAATTTTAAAGTCTACAATTAATGGTGTTGCATAAATTTTATGAAAAAGAGTAAAAATGTGTCTTTGGTTAGGATGCTGAAGAATATCTAGGTCATGTGATTTCTAGGCATGGTGTAGCAATAGACAATTTTAAAATACAATCTACTTTGGATCGGCCAGTGCCGCGTATCATTAAAGGTATTCGAGGTTTTGTGGGCTTGACTAGATAGTATCGGTGTTTTATAAAAATTTATGCAAGTATTGCAGCCCCATTAGCAGAACTTTTTAAAAAATATGGATATTCATGGTCTATAAAGGCTACAATTACGTTCACCAACCTTAAAACAACTGTCAAAACAATACTCGTTCTTGCTATGTCTGATTTCTCATTACCTTTTTTGTGGAGACGGATGCTTCTGGATTTAGAATTGGCGCAATTTTACTTCCAAATAATCGTCCTATTGCTTTCTTTAGTAGGAAGTTATCCACAAGTTTAAAGTTTGCATCAACTTATCAAAGAGAATGTTTGCTATTACTTTTGCTATTTCTAAATGGAGACAATATTTGTTGGCAAGACGTTCACAATTTACACGGATAAGTGTAGTAAAAAAATTGATGGATCAAACAATTCAAACATCTAATTAGCAAAAGTCGTTAACAAAATTATTGGGGTTTGATTTCAATATTGTTTACAAACCTGGACGTGATAACCAAGTTCTAGATGCTTTATCTAGAATTGAGGGTGAATGTTTCACGATTTCAACGGTTCAAGTGGAGTTTTTGGATGATCTATGAATGGCTAATAAAAATGATACATACATTCAAAAGCTGCAAGAGGATTTAAATAATGAACCATCTATATCATTAGCACAAACAACTTAATATATCCTTCTAGACGTAATCTATTTCCTCGAAAGTATAAGGCATGATCCACAATGCCTTTTAGATATATCAATATATATCCTTTTCACAGCTTTCAAATTCTCTTGCCTTGAGTTCGCTTGAAAAACGACCATATAAACCTACCGCATAACATATGTCTGACCTAGTTCACATCATAACATACATAAGAGTATTAATGGCACTAGAATATGGTATTGTAGACATTTAATGTTTTTTTTCTGGAGTACTAGGACACATGTTGAGATTTAAGTTCATTCCTTTTGCTATAGGAGTGTCAATGACATTGCACTTAGTCATACTAAAGCTCTCAAGTATATCCATTATGTAAGGTTCTTGAGACAAATATAATAGTTGTCTAGACCTATCTCTGTGAATATTAACACCAAGAATATAATTTTCTTCTCCCATATTTTTTCATATAGAATAGAGAAGCTAGCCACTCCTTATTAGCTTTAATAGACTCTTTATAATTCCCAGATAATAGGATGTCATCCACATATAGAGATAAAATTATGAAAATTTTCTTGGAATGTCTAACATAAACACAATGGTCTTCACTTATCATCTAAAATCCAAATGACGAGACGACTTCATGAAATCTAAAATTCCATTGTCCCGAGGCTTGCTTAAGACCATATATTGATACATACTCTATTTTCATGATCTTTTGCAGTAAAACTCGAGGACTGTTCCATGAAAATAACCCTTTCTAAATTCCCATTTTGGAATGCAATTTTTTGACATCCATTTAGTTTTCCATTGTTTTCTCCATTCATTATTATCAGGATATGAAGGTGCTTCATTTACTAGTCGAGATTCTTACACTTCTTATGTATTTATCATAAAGACTTCTCCTTCAATCTCAAATCAAGGACGAGGAACTAAACCTCTATCACTTCTCTTAGGTTAGGAATCTTGAGAAATAGGATTATTAGATGATGCAATGGTTTATCTGTCTCAAGTTATAGATGATTGTCATTATCTACTTCTTGAGTATGTGTTACCTCATCAGCTGTCACATCTGTTTACATATCATCTTCCCGATTCTCATTATATTCACATAGAATAGAATTTCTATCAACCTCACCTCTACTAGGAAAATCACTCTCTAAGAATGTAACATCTTGTGATTCAGTTTCAAAAGATCTCCATCATTGTGTTCTTTAATAAACACATATGTTTTAGAGTACTCTGGGTGCCTCTTGGACCTAATTTTCCCATATTTATCAGATAGATGATGAACATAACCTACCGACCCCCAATATCGCAAGTAGTTCATAAGAAGTTGATGGAACAGTCTTTGTGAGTACTCGGTTAAGTATATAACTAGTGGTAAGAAAGGCATCTCCCCAATAAGATATTGAAATATTAGATTATACCATCATAGACTTAACCATTTCTAGGAGAGTTCTCCCTCTTTCATCACACAGGTTTTTCAACTGATCTAATAGATATTCACGTCCACAATTAAGGTTTAAGGTTTTTCACCTTCCTCTCTAAATGATTTTCTACTTTATTGAAATATATCATTAGAACATTTCAATGCTTCAGATTTATGAAAAATCATGTAGACATAACCAAACCTAGTGATATCATCTATAAAAATGATGAAATAATGTTTCCCCACGTCTATTTTGAACATTTATTGGGTCAGAGGTGTCTAAATGAACTACTTGTTATGGGTACTCGACTCGTTTAGCCTTTCCATATGGTTTTCGTTGCTTTACTTGCTAGACAGTATTCACAAGTTGGAAAGTTGACTTCAGTCAATGAACCCAAAAGGTTCATATTAGCTAACTAGTTCATGCGTCCCGACCAATATGAAATACTCTAGCATGCCATATATTTTCTTCTATGTTAGAATTACTAGAATAAGTATTAGTAGAAAATATCACTACTTACATAACAATTATTAAGCGAGTAATCATCATCTAGTACAATTAAACCATGAGAATTAGAAATAGAACCATAATACTTAGCGTCATAATAGATATATACGTGTTTGTTATGAAAATGCATATTAAAAACTAATCCTAGAAGAACAATGACCGAGACCAAGTTCCGTCGAATGTTAGGTGCGTAAAGTACACTATGCAGTTATAAAGATTGACCACCTTTCAAGTTCAACTTGCAAGCGCGAACTCCTTTGACTTCAACCTTGGTGTTGTCTCCTACATATATCCATATCGTTCTCTTTGGAATTAGATGGTACTCTACATATGCCCTCTGGGTCTTTGGCTACATGGTCTGTCACTTTTGAATCCACAGTCAACAAATGATTAGAATCAGCTAGAAATACAGTACTAGTAACACAAGTAAAGTTAAAATAAGTAAATTACATTGCTATCTTTCTCTACACTTGCGAGCGAAGTGACCCATCTTGTCACAATTATAGCATTTCGCTTTACTCGTCTTCTTATGTAAAACTTTTTCTTTTATCATTACCACCATTCTAGTCTTCTTGGAAGCATGCTTATTTTTGTTTCTCTTCCCATTGTTCTTGCACTTAATGCCAGAACCTTTGTGGGAACTTGACTCATCAATATATACGTCTAAACCCGAGTCTTAATTGCATCAAGACGTTCATCTTCCAACGTCACATGACGAGCGGCATCATCAAATTTTTTGATATTTTCATTTTGAGTCAAGTTTATCTTTAAATACTCGCACTTATTTGAAAAAGATGGGATCACAACTTGAACTTGATGTTCATTAGAAAGATTACGGCCTGCAGTCTTAAGTTCCCTAATCATGTTAGACATATCCCGGAGATGTTGTTGCATGGTTTGATTAGGCTTCCTCTTGTAAGTGTAAATCTTAATGATCAATTGACTCAACTTAGTCGTAATCGTACTTTTTATTAAGAGCGTTCCACATCTCGTGAGTGGTGGGTATTTCCTTTTTTTCATACGCTTGAAGCAAATTTAACCCATATAATAGAAAAAAAATCTAATTATTATCACATGCTCTGATACCTTATATAATACTTAATTAGATACGAATTAAATAACAACAGGTTTTTACAGAATACCTTTTGAAGAGAAGTGAAACTGAATCGTGATAATCTTTCGGCCTTGGATCTTCTTGCTGGAAGATATACATCTCTTTTTACAACCTAAGAGCCTTGTGATTTTTTTGTGTATGTATTTGTGAATTTGTGAATTGCAGAGAGAATAAAAATAGAAGAAAAGCGTTCATGTGAATTATATTCTATCTGACCCATTATTCTGTCTTTATATGGTTGAGGAGTATTAACTGCTTAAAACTCCTTTTCCTTTTTGAATTTCAAATAAAAGGAATTAACTTATTATAACTTCTTTTGGACGCTTACAATAAATAATAATTAAATATTATTATATTTATTTCTTTCAAAATGGCTCAACAAGTGCGGTTATTAAAGACGTGACAAACTTTGATCTCCATACACATAAACGACGTAGAGTTGAGGTATCATTCATTATCTGAAATACTTTCTCTTTTTATTCGTATACAAAATAATTTATCTTCTGGTGCAGGCTAAGAATTCGCTTGAAGAAAAAATACCAATCATAAATCAACAACTTCTAGAGATTGCGGTAGATATTATTGACCAAATTTCATGTATAAAACAATTTTTATTTAGAAACTAGACAAGACTATACAGAATTCATTATTAAATGCAATTTCAGTCTAATTTCTTCTTTCAATCGGGTGAGAGATTTTATATTCCCTACCTAAATTATGCACTTTTGTATATGTGCTGAGAGGGTTGGATAATGAGGCTAGACGCTCTTGGAGATCACATATGTGTAAGAAAAGGATGATGTTTGAGAAATATATAACTATCAGCCGGGTAGAGTATGTGATGTGAGGGTCTCGATAAAAGTTGACATGATTTTGGTGGTTGCCTCACTTCACTACGTGTCAATTCAAATAGAAAAATAATTAAAGCACAATACAGTTCACCCAAATGCTGGTATTTATGAAAACAACCTGAGTGGAAGATTTTTGGAATTATTATATTAGAAATAATTTATTTTATTAATTCTTCATGCTCTTAGGAGAAGTGGAAAAAACTATGTGTGTACTAATAGTATCACATTAAAATTTAAGAAAATATACATTGGAATTATTTAATTTAAAATGATTTTATTTATTTGATGATGAATTAATGACTCTTTATTTTAGATTAATGGTTCTTTAATTAAGTTTTTACATAAATTACCAAAACTTGGTCAACAACACGACTGACTTTAATGAGTATTGAAGAGCCTTTATCACCCGCCATTGATGAGCCTTTATGTGACGGTTTTTTGTCTTGCCATTTCTTCTATAAATAGTGACTGTCACTTGCATTTCTAGAAAATGAAAAAATATTCTAGAGAAAATAATTTAAAAAATATCTATATATAAAAACTATTCTAAAGAGAATATACAAAAATTATTCTAGAGAGAATATTGAAAAAACTATTTTAAAGAGAATAGGGAATAAAATATAGAGAACTAAGACTTCTAAACAAATAGAAAACTCTGTTCTCCATTATTAGTCAAGTATTTTTTGACATAGAGAGTAGAGTGATACAATTGTCAGTGATACTAGTACTCCCATAATATCTTATTTAACACTGCTAGACCTTTTTCCGTGTATTTGTATCTGTTTCCTTTTCTCTAAACTTCCGTGTGAGTTCTGGTTGTCCATTTTTCTATGCAATACTTTTTTTTAATATATCTATAAAATCTATTTTTCACTTTTCCAGTGATATTGTTAGATTTTTCCAGCAAATTCTCCTCAGTGCTTCCCGATCTTTTTGACAGCTTTTCAGTTGGAATCAGTTTATTGTTTCTCTCATTTATGCGCGTTTAACCAAATTAATCACCATGTAATCAACCTAGACCGTTTCATTTTTATTACATCAAATAAAATGCAGATCTATCGATGAGGGTTAAGATACGTTTTAACACTCGACTTAGAAATATAGTATAACCTATGAAACTGGGAGAGATTACAAGGACATGGGAATCTTGTTCTCGAGCAGTTATGTCTGAATATGCTCATCAATGAGGTGGAAGAAGAGTCAAAATCCTAATATGATACTTGGAAGGAGACCTTCTAGAATACTGAAGGTTCTTATATTTGTTGTTGTTATACCTATGGGAAGTTATTACTTAATTTAGCTCATAGCTAGAGCTATGGGATGTTCAATCAACTAAATATTGTCTGTATGTTCTTAAACATTAAGATTTTGCATTAAAAACTTATATAATTTTAAATTTTGGACACAATAGTTATGCGAAAAGGCTCTCTGTGAGTAGCAGATCATAAATATTCCTAAATATTAGCGTGGGTTAATTTTCCCTAGACCTTGAAACCCATCTGTTTATAAAGTAAAAACTTGGGTTTATATTCTTATCATCCTCAAATCCTATAATTTCCATTAAGCTTGTCTTTTTTTGGTTGTGACAAAGGGCAAGCTATAACAATAACTATTACTCTACATACTCTCGCTTATAATTATTATTAGTACTTTCTATCCGTATATGTCACTTATAATCAACTTCCATATTCCATCTGATAGATCAATATATGCTAAGTAGATAAGCAATCAAAAAAATATGGTATATGCCGACCAATTTAGACACTTGTTTAGTTACCTGTATATATTTTTGAATAATTCTTTGTCTCGAGTCTGCCGAAATTACAATTGGACTGCCTATGAACCATACTTGGGAGGGAGATCTTCAACCAAGTTGTCCTTATATTATATGCCAAGTGACGTGTCGTGGTTCTCTTGCATTCCACCCACCCACACATACATCACAGCACAATCTCTATCCAAAACCATACATTTATTAACCAACTCAATAGAGAGATCATTCTCCACCACCAATATCATTGCTACACCATCAAGAAAAAGATATTGTCTAAGAACCAAAATTTAATGTTGAAAATCAATCTTTTGCGATTAAAAATCTTAAAAACTGCAAAACAAAAATTGATTTTGACTTTTCAAAAAAAAAAACCAATATTTTATCTTCAAACTCTTTTACCCACTTTCCCATTTTCTAAGGGTTTTCTTATACTTTCATAAATTTTTAACATTTCAAAGATTTTCTTAAAGTATGTATCTATTTTTATTTATAATTTAAAAAAAAAATTAGTTATACAAATGATTTATTGGGAAAAAACTTAATCCCAATAAATTTATATTTAACCAAAACAAAGTCACTTATTTTAGGGTTAGTATAGATCGAGTTTACCTAGGTTGAAGGAATGCCTAATCAAGGATAACTTGGAAATACCAACCCTGGGGCAAGATCAAAAAATTATTACCTCCAAGGTTTGTTCAAATATATTTCAGATTAATATCGTGTTCACCTTGATAAAAATAGTAAAAAAATAAAAAATTTATTATACATTTCTACAATTATTCTCAACCATAATTCTAAGTCAACTAAAATATAACTTTTCATATATTACACATTTCCTTATTACATACTAAATATAAATTCATTTTAAGATATCAATTAAATGGATTTCTGTTGGAAAATATGTAAATTCTTCACAAGAATTTCAAATAAATTTAAAAGAAGTATAAAATCATAAATTATGAAAGTATCTCATTGTAACTTAATAATAAAATCTAAAATAGTGATTTGATATGTAAAATAAGATATGGCTAATGAGATAAGATTTAATATAGAGAACTTTTATATGAAATATAAATCATAAGGATAGACCAGGTTCAAACTTTAAATACGAACCCCAATATCTATTTTTTTCCTAAATAGAGGATATTAATTAAATAGTTACTTTAATTAGTTTTAGCATGAAATAACTATGGTACGTGTCATAATATTATTGGACCATCCCATATTGGATGACAGTATTTTCTATGTTCAGACATTTTTTTATTTTGGGTTGGGCTCATTTTGGATTGGGTTCCGTTTATATTTTAATCTCTTATTGATCTCAATCTTTCTCAACCCTACCATCTTAAAATCATTACATATTAATTGACAAAACCCTACCTTCTCTAAAATAAAATGCAGCTTTTATCTTTTCTTGACCAAATTTATCCTAGAGATATCATTTTCATTCATTATTTTGCTTTGAAATATTGATTGTTCCTTTCAATCCATATAATATAAGAAACAATTGCAAGTAACACCTTCATTTTCTACTGAATGATTATAGAGATTTCCAACATATAACTCCATTAAGGTCGTCATGATATCTAATAAGGAGTAAATTCAATTTTATAGATGCAATTTAATTTTCACTTGTTCTTTGAGACAACTTATGTATAAAGTTAGATCTGATAACTCAGGTAAGCAAATTACACATATATATATTCATATAAGTCAGACTATATATTTGTATTTTGATAAATTATTTACCTTTCAATTGATTATGCTTAAAATTTTCTACACAATTGTATTGGGATGTGAATTAAGTTTTTGAGGATTGAACAAGTGTAATTAAAATTACAACTATTATTTGCTAAATTAAATAAATTATTTTAATTACATTTTTTCTATTAGTTGTAGTTCTTAATAATTGTTACAAATTTAATTAGTACTAATTTTATTTTTATTTTATTTTTTCAAAAAGATAAACTGATCGCTGACCATAACATTTCAGCATTATGCAAGTTTGTAAGTCTTAGATCTCAAATTAATTTTAAACTTTATCATATTTTCAATGATAAGTGAATTTGATATAATTAGATGGCTGGCCTACATCCCCATTATCAAATTTCTATTGTTGTATAATGCTTGAGATAGATATTGATACATTATCCTTAAAGCCTTTACATTGTAATTGATATAACATATATTTGAATTTTAAATCTAAAAACTGAATTTATTCTTGTTTTTTTCAAAGAATTTGAAATTTCAATGCAAAAACAGGATATACTAATGTTTTTGTTTAAATGTTTGGTGGCATATACTTTTAATTCCTATTCATGGGCTACTTATGTGTTTGAAAAGTTATTTTTTATTGGCAGTTAAATGAAAAAAGTACAACTATATAAGTTCTTATGATCAATATGTATGTGTATTTTCCTTCTAATGAATTGAAAAATCTATGGTACAAGTTTATGAATTTAAGTTTTCTTACTAAATTTCTCTATTAATATTACATCCCATACTGAAGGATCCTGGATCTTCTGTTTTGGAATTAATTTGTTATGGTGATTCATTTTGTGGAATTTTGTTGAATTTCATGGGAGATAGCGAGCCTCCATATCCCTACTTCCATGCAAATAAGAACTAGGATACCCATGTTCACAAGGAATGGCGTGGAAGATGTTTGATTTCAGTGAACGTTTTGGTTGACCAATTTTTCCAGCATAGTTCACAAGTCTGATACCGTGGAAGACCATCATGATGTTTGATTCAATAATTACCATAAGGAAACTCTAAGGTATATATATATATTCATATTCTCTCGATAGCTTACAAATTTCTCTTTTTTTTTTTTTTTTTTTTAATTTTTAACGAATTTTAGTGTTTTGTAGGTGACATGGCTTGAACGTGCAGAGGTAGATAATGAAGGAGTTAATAATATGTACAAGCCTCTCGTGAACGAAGGAATTTCTTATGGTGGTTTATACCCTAAAGTGACAATGTGAGTGTCCAGGAAAGGTTATGGCAACATATTTTGCTGCGAACTTGGAAAGCATGGGTAATCTCTTAGTATTTAGTACACCTAATTATCATATAGATTTATAGTTCTAAGTGTATAATTTTTTTTTCTTTTGGGACTACTTAATAGTACTTGGATGCCAGATGCTATAAAGAATGTGATGAAGGTGGCAGAAAAGATGGTGCCCGGTTTTGGTGGTGGAGTAAGCACTTCAGTTATCCATCCAAGGACAACATTAACCCAAAATGGATCTAACTCTATTAGAGTTATCAAGAAGAGTTTAAATTAATTCGAAAAACATCCAAAACTTTGCTTAGTGCGTCAACTTCTTTTTGGCACTCAGCTGCAACAAGTAGAATCTTTGATTTCCTATGCAAATTATACCGGTTGCCAACATGTATGCTTTTTTCCATAAACGTTAAAGACATATAGTGCAATTAAGTAAAAAGACAGGGATTTTCCCCAAACCTATTTTTACTTATATGGCCATGTTTACCTTTCTTTCATGTAGTGGGACATTCTCTCATGTTTTGGTGATGTTAATGAAATCTCACAAGTTGATACCAATATAATTTATGGAAACAGCGTTTCACTTCTCTGTGTGAACGTAAGTAAAAATTATCATTATTATTTTTCTAAACATGCTAACAAGTTCAAACTTCAAAGTTATATTCTTGACTTTTTCCACTTGGGGGTACTACAAATTTTTCAAATATCAATTTTGGTGTAAACAATAAAATTTAGATTAGAACTTAGACCTCTTTACAAATGAAAGTCGACCACAAACTGAAAATGATGAGCATAGTTACTAAGAAATTACTCGTTCTTTGAATGGAGTTGACTTGCATTTCATAAATATAATTGTTTCAGTCTTCTTTATGTGACTTCAAAATAATCGATAAATATTTTAAGATTTTATGACAAGTTGTGGAATTAAATGATGACTTAACGGTAAACCTATATTCCGCATACTTGGTGGAAACAAAAAAAGTAATTAATTTGGATCTAGTGCACCAAGACTCAGTATATAGTGAATAGGGCAGGCATTCAAGTTATATCTAATCTTAACCATTTAGGGATATAAATCTGTATTATAATACAAATCTATACCCCTGTTTAGGAAAAAACCATCTACTATACTCCTGTTTAGGAAAAAACCATCTACATGAATCATGATACTCATTCAGACCAGATACTTTAAAAGGACATTTGTTAACATATAAATTGTATATATAAACCAGTTGAGTTAGCTCCATTTGTCACATAAATCTACAGACCTGGATACCACAATCTAATTTTTAAATTTAAGTATAGAACTGTCTTAAATATCCAGAAAAATAAAATAGATGGAAGAATTAGTTATTACAGCATAGTAGTGATGGGAACACCATTAGAAGCCGAAATGGCCTCCACCAATAATAATTTGTATTACGTTGTCTTGTATTCATATCTGAATTTAAGATAACCTTTATATAGACACGAGCATAGACCCAACACGAATGTGGCACCACAGATCCAAGTACTAGACTAAATACTAGATTTCACCTTCATAGGAACAAGTTTACATACCCCAACCCAAAGATGAAGACCCAATGAAAGCCTGTAAGAATATAGGTTGAATTCTTCTTATGGAAAAAAGCTAAGAGTAAAAGCAAATCGTAAAATGAGTTCATTTATTAATCGATAACTGTAAATAAATAAATTAAAATCCTAATGTTAGCCTCCTAGACTAGCACGAATCTAGGATTTTTTATTTGTGAGACTAAAATTTATAACAATTAGTTAGGTATGAACCTAATAGTAACTATATGTACATTATTGTATAGGGGTAAAAATCAAAAAATAAAAATTATTAGAGCTAAATTTATATCATATGAGGGCTAGGTATTATTCTACTCATATTTTTTTCTTATAAATTTATATCATATGAGGGTAATTTTTTATTATTTGACGTTTTCCACAAAAATAAAATTTAGGGGAATTTTAATTGCATTTCAATAATTAATACATACATACGCAAATACAATTAACCTATAAGTTAGCCTTAGCTCGATCGATCACCTACCGAGAAACAATAGAGAATCCACAACCTATGGGTAAGGTTATGCACAAAAAACTCGAAAGCTTTATCAAGTGTAATATGTGCTTCTACTTTATCCGTTAGAAGTGTTTCTTTGTGACCATATAAGAACAATTAAAACAAGCAAAAAAATTGGAATTTCGGCACAATCAGATCCAAAATTCTAAATTTGGAATACTTTTTTTATTTGTATTTTCCATCTTTATTCTCTTTAACAATATCAACCTAGAAAAAAATTCTCGACAATAAAATTTACTATAATGAAAAATGAATACTAAAATTTTGAATTCGTAAAAATCAATAGTTTAGCGACTCTAGAGAATCCAAGAATATAGTAATAAGGCTACATACTATTTGCAAACAATATATAGCCTAGTAAAAGGGAATAAAGAGGCTCTCATAGGAACTAAAGTACAATTTTATAATATATTTAAAGAAAAAATGTTACTAAAGAATTAATATACAAGCTCTCACCACTAAAAATAAAAATATAAATTCTAAGGTACAAGTACAAATTGGTTAAATGTAAACTAAACATGTATTATAAAAATTTGTAGCTTCGGGGTATGAATTCCATATTAACAGTTGAGTGTTATCCTTCAATGAAGATGAATGAAACATGTGGCTCGGAGTATAGTTTATCAATTTACATACGTAAATATGTAGATGGCTCAAATATTAGACAAAAATTGTTGTTTAGGCTTGGGTATTGTTTAGGCAATTGTCTTTAGGCTTGCGATACTGGGGATTAGGTGTGGGTATTGTTTAGGCGATTGTCTTTAGGCTTGCGATACTGGGGAATTTGGATATAATTTCATCCACTGAATGAAGGTAAAGGGTCATTTAAAAACAAATTTCCTTACAAATAATCCTAACATCAAAATGTTTCATACATAAAACCAGTGTGAAGTTATTGTCTTCCAAAAAGAATCAATATTGCTTTATTTTGTGGAGGTTCTATAGGCTTGAAAGTAAGTTTAGCAAACGTGGCACTTGAGTGCCATGTAGTCTTACTGCACTTGAATGTATGTATTTATACATGTTGACATTCTTCTCCTTTCTCCCTTATAACGAATATAACTATCACCACACATTTCTAGTTTTAAAGGACGAATATGCCCTTTGTTGAAATATCATGACCAATAATCATTTTCATCATGACTCTCAAATAGCTTAGTTGTAAAAAAATAGGAAGAATAAAATATAAGGTTACAATAAAAATGCATAAAGAATAAGAAATTATCATATGATTAAGTAACTTGAAAAATACTATTAAAAGGGATAACTAGATCTAACAAATCAACAAAAAATTAAATATTGGATAAAATCCAAGCATTGACTCTTGTTTATAGTATGAGAGTGGTGTGTATCTTATTGGTTGTATGAGAATGGTAAAATGTGTAGTGGTGATGCAAGTTTGGTATAATGCATTCATAACCAAATACAGTTTTTCCCTTAACCTTCCTTGCTTGAACGCCAAATTAAGAAATTTTTTGATAAGGTTTTCGGTTTGCTTTGAGTTTATGGAGTAACTTCTTCAAAAGTGTCTTTCTCTTTATTTTTTTTAAAAAACATGGTGTTTCATCAATATATATATATATATATATATAATGTAATTTTTTCTTTATAAAACATGATGTAGATTATTTTAAATTTCTTTAAAGTAAGGAGATTATATATCATTTTGAATTTTGTATAAGGGTTAATTCCCTCTTAAATCAAAACAACAAACCAACTTCCCATTTAGATTACACTTTAATTTAGATGAAAAGATTACAATATTACCCTTATTCTAGTTGTTGTCTTTAATCAAATATATATTCCCATTTAAATCAAACATTATCATAGATGTGAAAATCCACCTATTACTAATTTCTCGTACGCACACGTCCGGGAATTTTTTTAAAAATCATTATAACTAATTCTAAAAAAATAAAAAAAATAAAAAAAAATATTTTTAGATGAGACAAAACAATATCTATGTCCATGATTTTTTATTTTTTTTTATTTTTTTAAATGGGATTTTGTCCCATCTCTAATTTTAAGATTAGGATGACTTTGTCTCATCTTCATTCTAATATTGAGATGAGATTTGTCCTATCTCTATTGTAAAACTAATTAAAGATATAATGTGTTAGAGATGGTGATGTGCTATTTCGCGACGTAAAAAATGAAGATGAGATTTGTCCCATATCTAGTTTGTCCCATCTCTGTTTTCAATCAGTATGAATAGTTTGGGCACAACAACAAATTGATCGTTTGAAGAGGATTAATTTTTTTAAAATCATCATAACACTAATCTCAATAAGAAGGTTACTCAATGGAGTTGACAAATTATGATGAAATAACCATACAATAGTAACAAAATCAGCTTCACCAAACATTAAACAAGACTTTTGATTGCCAAAAGTGTTTTCGTATTCTAACAAGAAAACTCTCAAATCTATCCACCGACCAATAACATAATCATTGATCTACTGGAATGAATCGAAAAAGTCAAAGGGATACAGAGCAAGTTGATCACTATATTTAAATTCAACAATAGGATTTGATGCCATAATACAAAGCCTGAAAACAAAAAACACATAACATGAATAATCCCATCTATGAATAAACCACACCAAAAACCACCAATTCGTCCCATCTATAAACTGAAGAAACATTGAAGGATTGAAACTAAGTAACACTAAACCTAGAGAAGGAACTCGCAACTAAGTCTAGAAACTCAGGTAAGAATAAAAAAAAATTGCAGCGCATACCTTGAATAAACAATCAAAAGCAAAAAACACATAAAATGTACAATCAAACACCGAAACATATTAAAATATGCAAAAACTATCAACAACTAACACAGGACCCTACCAATTCGTCAAATTTATGAATTGAGGAAACATTGAAGAAAAAGAAAAACGCGAAAAACTAAAAACTGAAGAACTGTAGAGAGAGAGAAGAACAAACCTGAAAAATTGAAGATATCGAAGGAAATTGAAGAATAAAAAAATATGAAAAATTTGAAGGAATAGATGATGCATAAATAGATGATGAAAAATTTGCGAAAAATCGAACGAACTCTCATCTGCGACGTAATTAACATAGACGATGTATTAATGGAGTGAATTTGCTTCAATTGGAAATAATATCTTCTCAAATGAAAATTAATGGACTCATTAATGAAGAAAATTAATTTCACTTGTAAAGAAATCATTGAAACTGGGTTTAGATTAATGAACAAAATGAATTTAAGGGCCTTTATATACGGCGGCTGCGAGATATTTAAAAAATAAACAAAATGCTGACTTTGACTAGAAGGGTACCAATGTAATTGTACAATGTGAATTTGATTTAAAATAGAAACAACCTAATTTATTTGGGAAGAAATATTCACCTGTCAACATTTGTGCATAGACAATGTGATTCATGATTTAAATGGGCATTATCCCTTTGTATAAACCATTTGTTTACAAATTAAATATATTTCTATAAAATCTTTGTTGTCTTGTAATTTCATTACATCAATTCCATTTTCACATATATTTACTACAAAAGAATTTGATGACTACATTGTATATCATTCAAATTACTAAGAAAAATTATTCAACATTATAAAAGTTTCCTTTCAATTTTGTTAATTCTTTAAAAGATACATTAAAAACTTGGAATTGATAGCATATGTTCTAGACTTACAATAAAATTACATGAGAGTAATTTATTTCCATAAGCTTTGAATGCAATTTGCCTATTCAATTAATTATATCTTACCATAACCTTCTAATGCAATATAATGTTTTTAGCCCGATGCAATTAATTATATATGCCGTCGTGTGTAAAAATGTAATTATATTTTTAAAGAATAGAGTTTCTATTGATAAAAACATTAATTTTTTTAAAATGGTTTAAATATTAGTTCTATAATAGGACACGTCCCTAAAGTTTCATAGAAAAGAAGAGTCAATGATTTAAAATGATATATAATTTCATTTTATGTCACAATGCTGAATAATTTCCATTTAATTGATTTTAAGAAAATGAAAAGTACAATAAATTACATTCATAATAAAAACTAATAAATGGCAAAAAAAAATTAGTGTATACAAAGATAGTAGATAAACAATAGATATGAGAGGATCCATTTCAACATGGTATTATTGGATTTGATATCTACTCCATTATGTCACTATTAGATCGTGTTTATAGAGACTTCGCCATTAACGAAATTTTTTAGTTACATAATCAGGTTGTTGATTGTTGGGTATCTTGCACAATATGAATCAAAAAATTCCTTAAATTATACGAAACTACTACCTGAGAAAAGGATTTCTTGCTTAGGCGTGCTTTTTACATATTCAAAAACTTTATTTTCAACATCAAACTATTATTTTCTTGGTGTATGCATGAATTGGCCGAGAATTACATGGAATATGCCGGGCCTCATAATAGTTAAGAATAATAACCTCCAGCCTTCTCTAAATTTTATAATTATTGAGAAGGTTCCCTATTTTCTTAATAATTTTAATTCTTACCCACTATTAATCACACTATATATATATATATATATATATATACCTGCGTGAACGTCCAACTTCAATTCCCAAAAAGTATTTCAACGTCTAAATATCCTTTAAGGAGAAATTTTTTCTACAAAAATTTATTTTAATCATTTTTGATATTTAAATCGTTACCCCATATAAGGATGCCGAGTATTGTTATTTTAATCTTGTCTGTATGTTCTTAAACATTAAGATCTTGCATTAAAAACTTATATAACTTTAAATTTTGGATACAATAGTTATACTAAAGGGCTTTCTGTGAGTAACAGATTCTAAATATTCATAAATATTAGCGTGGGTTAATTGTCCCTAGACTTTGAAACCTATCTGTTTATAAAGTAAAAACTTGGGTTTATATTCCTATTATCCTCAAATCCTATAATTTCCATTAAGCTTGTCTTTTTTGGTTATGACAAATGGAGTGCTATAACAATAGCTAGTACTTTCTATCCATATATGTTACTTATAATCAACTTCCATATTTCATCTGATAAATCAATATATGCTAAGTACAATTCAGACACTATTTTAGTTACCTATATATATTTTTGTGATGAAAGTGACAGAAGAGATGGTGTTGGGTTTTGGTGGTGAAGTAAGCACTTCAGTTATCCATCTGTGGACAACATTAACCCAAAATAGATCTAACTCTATTAGAGTTATCAAGAAGAGTTTAAATTAATTCGAAAAACCTCCAAGACTTTGCTTAGTGCGTCAACTTCTTTTTGGCACTTAGCCAGCAACAAGTAGAATATTTGATTTCCTATGAGATTATACCCGTCGCCAACATGTATGCTTTTTTCCATAAACGTTAAAGACATATAGTGCAATTAAGTAGAAAGACATGGACTTTCCCCCAAACCTATTTTTACTTATATGGCCATGTTTACCTTTATTTCATGTAGTGGGACATTCTCTCATGTTTTCGTAATGTTAATGAAATCTCACAAGTTGATACCAATATAATTCATGGAAACAGCGTATCACTTCTCTGTGTGAACGTAAGTAAAAATTATCATTATTATTTTTCTAAACATCCTAACAAGTTCAAACTTCAAAGTCCTATTCTTGACTTTTTCCACTTGGGGGTACTACAAATTTTTCAAATAACAATTCTAGTGTAAACAATAAAATTTAGATTAGAACTTAGACCACTTTACAAATGAAAGTCGAACACAAACTGAAAATGATGAGCATAGTTACTAAGAAATTACTGGCTCTTTGAATGGAGTTGACTTGCATTTCATAAATATAATTGTTTCACTCTTCCTTATGTGACTTCAAAAGAATCGAGAAATATTTTAAGATTTTATGACAAGTTGTGCAATTAAAGAATGACTTAAAGGGTAAACCTATATGCCGCATA
Organism: Nemophila menziesii; assembly: GCA_029959085.1. Lineage (NCBI taxonomy): Eukaryota > Viridiplantae > Streptophyta > Magnoliopsida > Boraginales > Hydrophyllaceae > Nemophila > Nemophila menziesii. Next base: position 81,312,057 of record JARWIR010000002.1, read on the forward strand.
CTTGGTGAAAACAAAAAAAGTAATTAATTTGGATCTAGTGCACCAAGAGACTCAGTATATAGTGAATAGGGCGAGCATTCAAGTTATATCTAATCTTAACCATTTAGGGATATAAATCTGTATTATAATACAAATCTATACTTCTGTTTAGGAAACAACCATCTACAGGAATCATGATACCCATTCACACCAGATACTTTAAAGGACATTTGTTAACATATAAATTGTATACATAAACCAGTTGAGCTAGCTCCACTTGTCACATAAATCTACAGACCTGGATACCACAATCTCAATTTTAAATTTGAGTATAGAACTGTCTTAAATATCCAGGAAGATAAATTAGATGGAAGAATCATTTATTACAGGATAGTAGTGATGGGAACACCATTAGAAGCCGAAATAGCCTCGACCAATGATAATTTATACTACGTTGTTTTGTATTTATATATGAATTTAAGATAACCTTTATATAGACACAAGCAAAGACCCAACATGAATGTGGCACCAAGATCCAAGTACTAGACTAAATACTAGATTTCACCTCCATAGGAACAAGTTTACATACCCCAACCCAAAGATGAAAACCCAATGAAAACCTGTAAGAATATAGGTTGAATTCTTCTTATGGAGAAAGCTAAGAGTAAAAACAAATCGTAAAATGTTTGTAATTATTAATCAATAACTTTAAATTAAAAAATTAAAATCCTATCCTAGACCAGCACGAATCTAGGATTTTTTTATCTTCAAGTCAAATTTTATTAAATTGAAAATCAACACCCATTATCTTTACACACTTTTAAAACCTTTGACCACTTTTAAGCATTAAGCCCAAGATGTAATACCTTAAAAGAAACGCGGCCCAATAAACTAAGCTATTACATTAAATTGGCCCAACATTACAAGAAAAACTACTAAATAGAATTACAAAGACATAAACCGAGAAAAGATTACATCATTATAGCTAATTTATCAATAACCTCTCTAGTAGCTCTTTTCTTGAATTTCCATCTTTGTATCTTCATTTTCACTATATTGAGCACTTTGATGAAGATTTGGTCCTCACTTAAACCCGAACTTCCATGTTCTATCTCAATTTTATCCCACCAAATAGTGTATATGTAAGAAGTAAACATTGTACTAGTTATCATTATTCTCTCTTCACACCCTGTATTTAAGATAATATTAACTAATTCATTGAAGTCACTTAGTACTATATTGATATTACATTTACTGAGGATTTTCCTCAATATTCGTTTCGTAAAAGAACACCCAAAAAATAAGTGAATACTATCTTCAGAAACATCTTTGCAAAAGCAACACAAAGGATTAACTGTACTTCCCCATTCAACCATTCTCTTTTTTGTACTTAGCCTATCTTGTATAGCAAGCCACGCAATGAAAGCGCATCTTGGTATGTTTGTTTGCCCATATGAAATTGTACCAATACACTTTAAATGTATTATCCTCTGAGGTAATTTTCTCAAGAGTTTTCTTGAAGGAAATACTCATTTTTGTATTCTCACTCCACATCTTTATATCACTTCTTTCATTCAGTTTATATTCATTTAATTTGGGAAGAATTTTCCCAATACAAGGTGGCAACCTCCACCTATTTCTCCCATAACAAGCATCAATAGTTTTATTACTGTTTATATTATTTTTTTCTAACTCAATACCAATCACCTCTTGCACATTATAACCTTCAATCCATCTATCCCATATAATATAGGTATTTTTACCATTGTTAACTTATGATATATAAATTTATAAGCACTCTTTCTTACCTTCATTAAGTTTCTCCAAATCCAGGATTGAGATTGTTTTTCCTCTAAACTCCATATACACCTACCTTTAACAATTTTACATTTAACCCATTTACTCCATAAATTTTGTTCTTAGGCATACATTCTCCAGAAAGTGAATAATAAACAAACAAGGTTCAAATTCTCAATTTTAGAAATTCCCAAACCTCCATTTTGTTTGTTCATACAAACTTTATCCCAGTAAATTTTAGCACCATATGCACCCTTAGAATTTCCTTTCCATAAAAAACTATTCATCATTTGATTAAGTTTGTATATTACCTGTTTTGGAAGAAGAAAAACGCGACACCAGGACAAGATTTTACTTATAAGTACACACTTTACTTCCAACATAAGATTGAAGTTTAGAGCTCCATTGATTGATGCTACTATAGATTTTATCAATTAATTTATTTCCATCGATCAACACTTAATTTTTGAGAATTTAGAGGCACACCTAAATATCTTACAGGTAAATGTCCAATCCTAATATTAAGAAGTTTAGAAATTTTTACCTGAATATTATGCTCCGTTCCTCCAAAGTATAACTCACTTTTTTGGTAATTTATACTTAATCCAGACGTTCTCGTAAATAAATTAAGCCCATTCTTTACTTCATTTGCTGACTTGATATTAGCTTTGAGAAAGATTAGCAAATCATCGGCGAATATAATATGATTAATCTTCATTTCCTCGCACCTATGATGATAGTTAAAATTGTTTTTCTTTTCCATATGATTAAATAAACCCGTAAAAACCTCCATATATATTGCGAAAAGATAGGGAGAGAGGGTCTCCCTGTCTCAACCCTCTCTTCCCCTTGAAAAATCCACACGCCTCCTCGCCATTAATACACACAGAATATGTTGGGGAACAGACACACATTTTAATCCACTCTATAAATTTCTTGGGGAAAATAAAAGCTTCTAAAGTGTTTATTAAAAAACTCCAGTTAACACATACACTACTTGGTTTAGAGAGATGATTGAGTTGAGTACCTTTTTTAACTTTTTGCAGCTGACTCTTGAAATGGTTTTATAAGTTGTGTTGATGCATGAAATTGGTCTAAATTTCTTCACACTTGAAGGCTTCTTCTCCTTTGGAATTAAAATTATATTTGTAGCACATATTTGAGTGAATAATTTACCATTATTCATGCAGTGTTTGACTGCATTTGTGAAATCTTCACCCATTGTACTCCAGGATTGTTTGTAAAAAGCTGAATTAAGTCCATCTGGGCTAGGACTTTTGTTTTAATTAATGGAAAACAGAGTCTCTTTAATTTCTATATCAGTTACAGGTTCAATAAGATAAGCTTTTAGATCTTCATTCAATTGTGAGCTTATTACCTTCTTAATAATAAAACTGGAGCATATATCTTCATGTTCATCCTTAGTAACCAACAGTTGCTTAGAAAAGTTCACAAATTCTTCTTTAATAAGCATGGAATTGCTTCATTTATAAGAATAGAGATGTTATTTTTTGCAGCTCTACCCTTTATTACTTTGTAAAAATATGTTGAGTTACAGTCCATATCATTATTGAATATGCGCTTAGCCTTCTGCGAATATTGTGTTGCGCAATCATGGCCTTTTCTAAATCTTGACGAAGAAATTTTTCTTCATTAAGAATACAAGAATCAGTTTCCCTACTCATAATTTTTAGTTGAACTGTATTGAGTTGTATTTTAATTGATTCGATTTCATTTGAATTTCTTCTAAAATATGTATTGTTGAACTTATTTAGAGCAATCTTTGTATTTTTCTGACACAGACAAAGCATAAACATTTCATTGCCTTCAACTTCTATATCCCAAGCCTTCTTTACAGTTCAACATATTTCTCCTGTGTAGCCCACACATTGAAGAACTTGAATTGAGTTGGATAAAACTTCTTAGCACCTCCTATATTCATCTTGATAGCACAATAATCTGATGTCGAAGGTGGATGTATAATAACACTTGAAGCAATCATATCTAACCACTTTGTACTGATAAACACCCTGCCAATTTTACTAGCACGGATTTGATCACTTCTATTTTTATTGATCCAAGTATAGAATTTCTCTCCATAATTGTGTTCATATAAATTGGCATCATCAACACAATTTATAAATTCTAAGGCACCTTTGTCAAGAGCAGTACAGTTAAGTCTATCTTTAATAATACTAATAATTTCATTAAAACCCCCCCATGATACAAAGCTTTTCCTTATCATATTTATTACTCCACATAACCATATCTTTCCATAGTTCTCTTCTTTCTCCACCATCATTACTGGCATACACCATTACAATGTAGAATATCTCATTACTGTCAGTTACCTTTAATTCAATAAGAATAGTCTGAGAGGTCTGATAAAAAAGATTAACATTTGCAAATCTTTTGTCCCATAATATCCAAATTCTACCATTTTCATATTTATTATAATTTCGTCGCCCATGTTCTCAGAATTTATCACACTTTACGAAGGTTTGAGGATGAAAGAGGTGGCATGCCAGGTGTTAGCAATTTGTACGTGGATGTGGATTCGCAAGATGACGTAGAGGCCATCTTGCAATATGGATTTGTGCAATTCTATCAAGAAATAGTACCATCGCGATTGAAATATTTTACAGGAAAACAAACATGTCTGACGACAGGTTAGTTTGCCTGGGTCTTCTCCAAGTACATACTTACTCTACATTTATTGATCCTTCTGACGAAATTTGGGAAATAATGATCGGTTTGGTTGAAAATTTTTATACTCCAAATTTAGCGGATGATTTGTGCATGTATTAGATTTTACGTAACCAGACTTTAGGATCTCTTCTCCATTAAAAAAAATTATTTCGCTATCGTTATTAATAATATTAATTGTTTGACAAAAGAATACATAAATATATAATTAAAATACAAATTATTTATTTTAACATATATGACGTAGAGGTTGTGTTTTCAGAATTTATCGCACTTAACGAAGGTTTGAGGATGAAAGAGGTGGCATGGCAGGTGTTAGCAATTTGTAAGTGGAGGTGGATTCGCAAGATGACGTAGAGGCCCTCTTGCAATATGGATTTGTGCAATTCTAGCAAGAAATAGTTCCATCGTGATTGAAACATTTTACAGTAAAACAAACATGTGTGACCACTAGTTAGTTTGTCTGGGTCTTCTCCAAGTACATACTTACTCTACATTTATTGATCCTCCTGACTAAATTTGGAAAATAATGATCAGTTTGGTTGAAAATTTTCAAGAAATATTTATAGTCCAAATTTAGCAGATGATTTGTGCATGTATTAGATTTTATGTAATCGGATTTAAGGATCTCTTCTCCATTAAAAAAAAGTATTTCTCTATCGTTATTAATAATATTATTTGTTTGACAAAAGAATACATAAATATATAATTAAAATACAAATTATACATTTTAACATATATAACATGTATTCTTTTTTGAGATCGGTCGAGAAATTTTCTCTAGTGCATGAAAATATAGAAAACTTTAGGCTAAATTCTAGTTTATCAAGGAGCTTAGGAGTGAGTCTAATTTTACTAAGGTTTTCCTGGGAAAAAATGCACAAATTCTCACTGCATCCTGAAATCGAGGGGTGAATGAAGATCCTAAATATTCCTAAATATTGGCATGGGTTTATTGTCTTTTGACCTTGAAACCCTATTATATATAATGTAAAAACTGAAGTATTAATTCCTATTATCTTCAAATCCTATAATTTCAATTGAACTTGACTTTTTTGTTGTTAAATTTGAGGTCCTAATACCTTGCTAAAACAATAACTATAACTCTACACCACTCTCAGACAATCCTGACCTATAAATCATCATTAGTACTTTCCATTCACACATCTGTCACTTGTAATGAACTTTCATAGATTATATTGTGGATAATACATAAAAGTACATAATATATTAGAAGGAGTTAATAATATGTACAAGCCTCTCATGAACGAAGGAATTTCTCATGGTGCCTAGTGATGGGTTTATACCCTAAAGCGACAATGTGAGTGTCTAGGAAGGGTTATGGCAACATATTTTGCTGTGTACTTGGAAAGAATGGGTAATATCTTAGTATTTAGTACACCTAATTATCATAAAGATTTTATAGTTTTACCTATATAATTTTTTGCTCTTTTGGGAATTCTTAATAGTTCTTGGAGGCCTAGATTCTAGAAAGAATGTGATGAAGGCTATGTTGCAGATCTCCCTGCCTAGGCACCGCCTAGGCGTCAACTCCCCCCTCAGCCGCTTACGCCTAGTTCAAATTCTAGGCGTTTTTTCCTAGCGCCTTAGTCGCCGTGGAATAGGCGCCTAGCCCGTCTAGGCGCCGATTAATGACAAAAAATGACTGCCTAGGCGCCGATTAATGGCAAAACATGCCCGCATAGGCCTTCTTGTTATTTTTCTTATGCTCGAAAATTCTTTAATTGATATTATAACTCAACTTTAGTATTTTTATATTTACTATAGCGTTGTTAGATGTATTTTATGACTTAAATAGTTAAAACGAAGCACAAATCACCCTAGACTAGCACGGTACTGCAAGTATTACAGGACATATGCAAGTTTTAATGATAAGAAGAATTCGTTCTCAGGGACTTAATGTGTTATACGAATGAGAAATAATTAAAAGTAGCAAGTAATTAATTAAAAAACAAAACTAAAGATGAATAATTGAGAGATAACTAATTAAACTAAATAAAATTAAAGAAAATAAAATAAATTCGAGAAATATGAGATGAGAGATATAGCTTTGGTTTTGCTAGTATGCACTAATCCTTATAATCCTTTCTATCAAATTCTAGTTAATAAGGGAGATAATAGCTCTTAAATACTTAGTCAGGATTCTAAATTTCCATACCTTAGACCTTGAGAGCGACTAAGGGGGCTACGACACAACCACGAGGCAGTCTAAACATGGGTTATCAAGCGCTACCAAGGCCCCAAGCAATACAGTTCCTTCAATTGGTGATATGGTGATTAAAACAAACCCTAATGTCTATCTAGTTAGAATCTGTGTTGTAAGGATCAACACCGGACACTAGACGTTATGTGGTGTTTCAATAATTAGACACCCCTTCCGGGCGACCATCTAACTATTATCAAGAAACCCTAAAGTAATCAGGTTTAGGGCATGCAATAATTCAAAACACATAAACAAATATATGGATAAGCAGCTAATATCAGATTAAAACATATAATTCCCAAAGAAACTTAGATATAAAGAAAATAGAATTCATAGATTATACATAATGCAAGACCCAAGCTACGAGAAAATTAGTTCATACCTGAAGGAAATAAACTAAAAGATTGAATAAAAGACTTCATCTTGCTCTCTACAATAACTCTAATAATATAAACCCTACAGACTAATTTATGTGAGGCAATGATTATTTACAAGAGTTATAAGGGTGTATTTATAGGTGTTTAGAACACCTAATTTGTTTTCTTGGAGTGGAAGACAAATAACTTTGACTTCAAGCCCAACTCAAATTCGTAACCCTAAAATATAGAAAAGGTAATAATCTATCACTGTTTTGTTTTGGCCATAACGACTTCAATACTTATCCGTTTGATGCGTTACGATAATCGAAACTGGTCATCTCGGAACTCTCTTTAACTTTGCTTCAAACTATTCTTCCAAATTCCTAACCAATATTGAGTTATGATCTCTTTTGTGGTCGTGGTTGCTGGAATTTAGATTTATTTGGCAACTTTATCTTTCCATATCTTAGCTTTTCCTTTCTTTTCTCCAATTTCCATGTATATCTTCTTTCCTTTATCTCTTAGAATTGACTTGACATCTAATTAATCGCCATATATATCTTTAAAGCTTTCACACTAAATAAATAATTAGACCCAATATGCTCTAAAAATAATAATTCATTAAATCAAGACTAGGAATAGGAAAATGCAATATATCATGTGAAAATCGAATATTTAGACTTCTAAAACACTAAAAATGATGTCTCCACTTAATATGAAATCATCACAAATGGGGAGACATCAAAACCTCCAACTCAAAGTTGTATCGTCCCGATACATAAAGATAAAAACAAAGGGAAGTCTTTAAATACACACCTAGGTCATTTAAGCGCAGTGGGAAAGGAGATAACATAATATATAGAATAGACATAAAGCAACTACTCAGAAAATTTTATGTAATAATATTAACAAAGTACATACCTCCACACTTTTTACATCCACAATCAACACATCTTAAATTCAAGATTAGATTAGCTTCGCAATGTAAGAAGGAGAGAATCTTTACTCAGTTCACCAAGGAGGCTATAAATTGTTCAGCGAACTTCACTAGTATCAAAAGATCCACTTAACTACTCTCTATTGGCTCAACCACTTCTAGATTACATAGCAAAGAATCAAAAGGTCTTTAAGGTTGTAATGTTGGCTTAAGGAAGGTATGATAAGTATATTTGGATAATTTAGAGTGAGCTTTTGGCTCTTTCCTCACTAGTCATCAACGAATCGCCCTAGAGCTTGAGTTACTCTCATAAAATGTGTCTGACTCAAACAATGATTTTCTAGATGCACAAAGTAGCATCCCCAATAACCCAATTAAAGCATAAAGATGTTCACATAAAAATTCCTCTTTACCGGTCCAAATATATATTCTTTTCAAATCAACCTTTTCTTTTGTATAACTATGACTCTCTTTTTGATGTTGAGATATCACGCTATTTTTCTCATAAATTGTTTTCTTTTCTTTTCATGCTTTTTAGGTTTTTTCATTCACTTTTACCCCGATAATGGGTTGCAATATAAACCTGTGAATCATCATCAATATAATAATAGAGCATAATTAATATGCTCAAAAATCCAAATCCAATAACGATTCACATAATAGTGGACCCACCACCCCAAACTCAAGCTGTAGAACAACTGTCTATGCATCGCGATTCGAGTGCGGGTCATATGGAAAAGTCCTATAATCTGAAGGGATATGTCTTATAATGTGGCTAAATAAAAAGGATTTAGAAAGGATAGAAGAAGCTGAGAAGGATATATAAAATAATAAATGGACATCAAGCTAAAAGGAAACAAGGGGCTTATGAAAGAACCGCCTTAATCACTTTCTAAACTATGCAATTTTGTCATTCTTTTACCTTTAGCACGTTCATCAAATGGGTTTATCAACTAACTTGGATCTCACAGCCTACAAACCACTCATGGCTCCCTGAGATCGAACATACTTTTTATCGCATTGCTAACTAATCTTTTCTTTACTATCAATGTGTGTTTTCCTGCAAATACTCAAAGCATACAAAATAAAATAGCTCATAAACATATTACTTTCTATCATTAACTTACCAAGCTTATGCTTTCAAGCTATTAAACACACTATACATCTAATTCCCATGTATCAAAAATTTTAATTTCTACCTAAAAACAGAAAAATGGAGATGAGTGACAATGAATCCCCACACCCCCAACTCAAAAATGATTCATGTACCCACGACTCGAAAAAGACTCGAAAAAGATTTCAAAATTAGCAGATAAAACATTTACAAAAATGGTAAGGAAGAAAGAGAACATACTCTCGAGGCTATTGCCTCGCATTATCGACACCCAAGATAAGATTTGCTGGATCTTTCTTTAATTGCTCAAGGAGTGTCATGATGTGCACTTGATTGGCTTTGATTTGTGCCACAACATTGGCTAAGGAAGTTTGAGCTGCTTCGACTTTGTTTAAACGCTCCTCCATCTTCTCTTGTCAACTACGCTCATTCTCTTCTTTTGAGACTTGCGTATATCCCGCTCCTCTCAAGACTTTCATGATCCAATAATTGTCAATAGTGTTACTGTTTTTAGACTATAGTTTCTTTTCTTCACCCAAAATTACATTCGCTTTCCGCACAAGACACGTGATCAAAGTAGGATATTTCACATTAAATAACGAGATATGAGAGACCAAAAATCTCATCACCTCCTCAAAGATAAACTGTGCCACATCCACTTCTTCTCCTCTCAAAATACAATTCAACAAGATAGAGTTCTTTTTACTTACGTCCAAAATTCTTGTGTTTCCAAAGACGTTAGGGATAAGGAATTGTGCCAAATTCTAGCATCCGGTTAAAGATATTTGTAAGGCCAAGGTGCCTTTAATTCTCCCTTATGTGATTGCACTTTTTCCTTGTCTAAAACATGCTCAAAAAGTAAATTTTAATCGAAGATTCTTTTTCTATCCACTGCTTCTCTATACTTGCATGGTCCAATCAATTTCTTAATCTGGAAGTGGTTTCTAATCTCTTCAACTGTGAATGGAATTAACTTTCCTATAACTGGAACACAACCTTCACTATCTCGGCTAAAGAGGCCTAAATAGAAATCTGAAACTAACTCATGACATAAATCAGAACGTCTTACCAAGAATGTAGACCAACCCAATCTTTCACCAATCTCCAAAAATCTCTTGTACTCTCCTTTACAAATTTCTTCATCGAATACTCTCTCATAAGCAAAAGGTAGTTCCTTTAATTGTTTCTCTGCAGAAGCTATCATGGCCTTCGACGCTTTCTCTTTTTCTTTGAGTGTAGGACCTTTGAATTGGAGAGGTTGTGTTGTCTTCTTTACAAAAAGGGGAACCTTTTTGCCCATTGAATTAAAAGCAACTAGGTCACCTCACTTTACAATATCTATTTTACCCTTTGTGTTGGAACTAGAACTTTTCTCACTTGATTTCTACTCAATAGAACCCAATACCTTGCTTTTCTTCATCTCCCTCTTAGTAGATAATGTTTCCGTTCTCTTAGTCATCTCAATTAACCTCCAACTCAAAGCTTTAACCACTCTTGAAATTTGAAACTCTTGATTATTGGTTGAACAAGCTTTATTTTGTTTAGGAAAGGTGTTTTGATAATGAATCTCTATGTGGGTAAGATGAATTCTTGATGGATTGGTATGGATCTAAAAAAATTGTAAGATGAATTTCTGAAATTAAAGCTTTTGATTCTTGGATTCAATGTGTTTTGGATAAATTTGGATGGTTGAATCTTCTTTGTAATGATGTGGAGAGAAGACTTGATGTGTTTTTATGGTGATTGGGGTAGTGTTTTGATGTTTGGGGAAACTTTGATGAAGCTTTAATGGAGTTGGGAGAGGTTTGGAGAAGAAAGAGAGGTTTAAGGATTGTAAAATTCGTAATAGACTAACCTTCCTCTTCTTTATAACCTAAAAATCAAATTTTTTCTCTCTCCAGCAGCGCGGGCCGGTATACCACTGCTCGTCGAAAAACTATTGCTTCGGCAAAAAACCTGATTCGCGAACCCGTGGGTACGTGTTTTTGTCTGACCGGCAAACCGGTGCGGTAAGCTTTGAAAATTCATTCCTCGGCAAAGAACCCGTGGCTGACCCCATGGGCACCCCTTTTGGACCCGCCGGCTTACCGGTCATATGACAGGCATACCGATGGGTAGGTCAGAATATGCCTAAAAATTTCGTTTTTCCTCCTTAACTCGATTTATTTAATTCCTGAACATCAAAAACACTAATACCTTTCTCAAATATGAAATATCAAATAAAAACAACTAAACATGAATTAAAAACATAAAACATTGCGTGTTGTCTCCCGTACAACACTTTCATTTAACGTCTTTTAAAGTTAGACGCGTTACTTCTATCAAGATTTGCAAATATAGCCTCCCCCACAACGAGTAAGGCTTTGAACGTCTACTAATCTCCGCTTAATTCCCTTCTTGGGTCTGATCTCTATCAGCTTAGTTGAAACAACTTTAGTGACTATGAATGGTCCCATCCATGTGTCTTGGTAACCTTGTGGCGTATACTCTGGTTTGTGGGCTTTCCATAGAACTTCATGGCCGACCCCAAACTCAATGTTTGGCTTAGTATCCATAGGTTTTTCATGGATCTTCTCTTTAGGGACTTTGTGATGTGAAAGGCTGTGGATGATATGAATGGTGGGATCTGACTTCCTTGGTTTCTTTCCCTAGACATAGAATGTCTCGGATACATTTTTAGCATGATGGGTAATCGTCCCTACTTGGAAGTTGATTATGCTTTGACTAGTGGCCGTGAAAGGCCTTCCAAGTATGATTGGAACCTGCTTAACTTTATCAAAATATAGTATAAAAAGTCAGTAGGGATGGTGATATTACCTGATCGGACAAGAACGTCCCCACTGTTCCCCATGTCTTGGTAACTGAGTTGTCCGCAAACTGTAACTTCACTGGATTTTTCTCTGATTTCTGAAGTCCAAGTCTATCGAATATGTACTTTGGCTTAAGATTCACACCCGAACCCACATCACACATAGCTTTCACCTTGAGTATACAATTTATTTGTATAGGAAGATTAAAACTTCTAGGATCTTTGAGCTTCAATGGTAACTCTTTCTCTATTCTTCTTGATACTCTCACAGTCTCTCTCTTTGCTTCTACACTCGCTTCTTTCTCTGGAATGACTTGCGTGAAAACTTGTTGCGGTGTAAGCCCTTTCTTCGCAATCTCAAGCATTTGGGCATTGATATTCTCAGGAGTGTACGCCTCTACAAATGTATTGAGTTCAATGTCACCCTTCAGATTTGTATCAGGAATGGTTGATGACACTGTTTGAACAACTGGTGGCGATTCCACCTTCTCTTCTTCTTTTTTTTCTTGCACAACAGGTGCAACTTCTACTTTCTCTTTTGAGGCTTCTTCCTCTTTCTCTTTAGCTCTCTCAGCTTGTAACTCCATAACCGATCTAATCTCGTCTTGCATATCTCTCAGAAGCTATATAAAGTTGGATTTTTCTGAATCTTCATCCTCATTCTCAGAACAGTTAGAGTCCATGGGGTTAGACTTGGTTGGTTCTTCTTCGGTACTAGGACTTCCACGGTACTTTTGGCAGCATGTGATACTTCCCTATTTTATTCAATCTCAAGGCAAATAGCCTTACAAGCTTCGAACCCAACATTGGCGTCACCTCCTTCGATAACCTTCATTTCTTTTGCTTCCATAATATTTGTAAGAACTTTATTCATTTGTTCTACTTGCGTACGAATTGAAGCTTATTGTTCTCTTAACTTCTCGTTATATGAATGCATATTAGTGGTCATAAGATCCATAAAATTCTTCAATTATTGATCACCCACAACTCCTTCTTGAGGGTACTGTGGTAGAGCTTTCTGAGCTATAATATCGGTATATGTGTCATTAAAAGGTTGTTTTGGAGGAGCCAGTCGATTGTAATTCTGGTTTCCTTGATATGGAACTTGACCTCTTGGTTGGAAAGAGTTATTCTGGGGACGAGGTTGATAATGACCAAGATTAGCGGCCATTTGTGGATTTGAATACTGCATACCCGGATGATTCCTGTTACCAAATTGATAATTTCCTCGATTGGATATGAAATAAATAGATGCTGGATTTCCTTCACACTCTTCCCATTTATGATTTGTGACCCCACACTGTTGACAACCTTGTGCTTCTTGCACTACATTCGTTGCCGCTAAATTTCTCTGCATCTCAAGCTTAATTTCTTTGGTTTGATTTTCTAATGCGGACAATTGAGCCGAGTTTGCAGTGTCTGCGTCTAATCGAAGCGTACCTTTGGCATTTGTAATAGGAGCTCACGAAAGTGGCCAACTCCTTTCTGTTTCAATAATATTTTCTAAACCTTCGGCGGCTTCTGCAGGATCCATGGACACGAAATTTCCCTTTCCAAGATTATCTACCCTCAGTCTACTTTCTCTATTGATACCTTGATAAAATATAGCTAACTATAATGACGGGGTGTAACCATGGGGTGGACATCTAGCTAACTTCTGTTCAAACCTTGTCCATGCGTCTCCTACTTCTTCTCCATTCTCTTGACAAAACTTTTCAAGCACGGTTAAAGAACGCGGCTTGAAGGTCTGCCCATGTATTAATTGTACGTGGTGGTTGTCTATCTAGCCACTCACCAGCTTTACCGGTCAGGAAGAACGAATACTTGTGACAATACAGTTGCTCGCGTGTAATGCCTGGAGTAACATACGCATCACAAATCTGCATGAACTTCTGAATCGCTCTTACCGGATTTTGAAGTGCTGCACCACTATAGAGTCCAAAAATTTTGAAATTGACTGAGCATGCCCGGATCGGGCCTAAATTTGATATTCTAGATCTCTGGAAGACGATAACCTAATGGTTGAAGATGAAACGGTGCTCCCAAGCCTGGGAGGTCTTGCTCAATTTTGTTCAGATTATTATTGTTATTTTTGTTATCTCCTACCGGTGGTGGTGGTATATGTCCTAACGGACCAAGTATTCTTGGATCTACTGGATCTTGTTGATCTGCCATAGCTCTTATCAAGGCTCTTTCTTCTCTAATACGTTTGTTATAAGCTGTGAAGCTCCTTTCGGGCTCCGGTAGAGGAGGCCAAAGATGAAACACTAGTCAAACCTGAAAAGGTCTAAAGCAAACCAAGCGTAAATATGGAAAATAAAACTGAAAAATAAAAATTAACTAAAAACTACTACTCAAAATAGATTACCCACACGCTAACGAGACACAAGTCCCCAGCAGCGGCACCAAAAACTTGGTGTTGCCTAGGGTGTGATAAAATAATATAATAAAAGATAGATAAACGATGCACAAATCACCCTAGACTAGCAAGGTACTACAAGTATTACATGACGTATACAAGTTTTAATGATAAGAAGAATTCGTTCTCAGGGACTTAGTGTTTTATACGAATGAGCAATAATTAAGAGTATCAAGTAATTAATTAAAAAACAAAACTAAAGATGAATAATTGAGAGATAACTAATTAAACTAAATAAAAGTAAGGACAATAAAATAAATACGAGAAATATGAGATGACAGATATAGCTTAAGTTTTGCTAGTATGAACTAATCCTTCTAATTATTTCTATCAAATTCTAGTTAATAGGGAAGATAATAGCTCTTAAATACTTAGTCAGGATTCTAAATTCCCATACCTTAGACCTTGAGAGCGACTAAGGGGGCTACGACACAACCACAAGACAGTCTAAACTTAGGATTATCAAGCGCTACCAAGGCCCTAAGCAATACAATTCCTTCAATTGGTGGTATGGTGATCAAAACCAACCCTAATGACTATCTAGTTAGAATCGGTGTTGTCAGGACCAACATCGGACACTAGACGTTATGTGGTGTTTCAATAATTAGACACCCCTTCCAGGAGACCATCTAACTACTATTAAGAAAGCCTAAAGTGATTAGGTTTAGGACAGACAATAATTCAAAACACATAAACAAATATATGGGTAAGCAGCTAATATCAGATTATAACATATGATTCCTAAAGAAACTTAGATAGAAATTAAATAGAATTCATAGATTATACATAATGCAAAACCCAAGCTAAGGGAAAATTAGTTCATACTTGAAGAAAATAAACTAAAAGATTGAATAAAAGACTTTATCTCGCTCTCTACAATAACTCTAATGATATAAACCCTAAGGACTAATTTATGTGAGGCAATGATTATTACAAGAGTTATAAGTGTGTATTTATAGGTGTTTAGAAGACCTAATTTATTTTCTTGGAGTGGAATACAAGTAACTTGGACTCCAAGCCCAACTCAAATTCGTAACCCTAAAATATAGAAAAGGTAATAATCTGTCATTGTTTTATTTTGGCCATAACTGCTTCAATACTCATTCGTTTGATGCGTTCCAATAGTCAAAACTGATCGCCTCGGAAAGATCTTTAACTTTTCTTCAGAATATTTTTCCAAATTCCTAACCAATCTTGATTTATGAGCTCTTTTGTGGTCGTGGGTGCTGAAATTCAGATTTATTTGACAACTTTATCTTTCCATATCTTAGCTTTTCCTTTTTTTCCCTCCAATTTCCATGTATATCTTATTTTCTTTATCTCTTAGAATTGACTTGACGTCTAATTAATCGCCATATATATCTTTAAAGTTTCACACTAAATAAATAATTAAACCCAATATGCTCTAAAAATAATAATTCATTAAATCAACACTAGAAATAGGAAAGTGCAATATATCATGTGAAAATCGAGTATTTAGACTTCTAAAACACTAAAAATGATGTCTCCACTTAATATTAAATCATCACAAATGAGGAGACATCATAGACATATTGTTTGGTAATTCGGGTTTTATCCGTTTTTGCAGTTGCAAAACTTATAATAGGTGACAGAGCCCACGGGCATATGATGATCTTTCATAAGCTTGGCCTGGTCTTTTGGCACCTGTTAATGACATCCTGTTATGACCATTGAAAGATAAGGTTTCTCAATACAAAGATAGTGAAAACCATAAGCCATCTGAGTATCTATTCGTATGCTAAAAGTATTTATAAAAGACTATATAGAAAAACACCTTTTGAAGACACTTCATTTTCATTTCTAGTTCCTGTTCAAAGATTATGCTTCATTAGACTTGAGAGAATAAGGTCTCTCAAAATCATCTCTACCAGGCATTATTAACATGAGATTCCAACTATCCAGACATGTGGAACCATAAGTAGCCATGTTGAGAGTATTTCTATGGCTGACTTCCAGTTAAAAAGGAAAAAACCACCCCTTGAGAGGTGCCACAGACGAGTGCTGGTAGCCAGTAAAGGAGGCTGAGTGAGCTTAGCCAGCGAATCAATGTATTTAGAAACTCTTAAGTACTCTCTTTTTGAATTCTGATCCGTCCCAGATTGATTCCCTTTATGGAGGTGTTTACCTGTTGGCATTGTCGTCCAGCCTCATTTATTTGGTTCTATGAATGATAATTGTATTTTCTAAAAACATGTACTTGCTTTAATTGTAATTTTTCACTAAATTATATATATATATTTTTTGGAAATAATAGTTTTCTTAATTTTCATCAATTTGTATGTTGTGCATGTTTCTAATTTCTTTTTGAATATATATTTATCTACTTGTAGATGGAGTATCTTCATGAAATTTCATCCATATTGAAAAATGACAACATTCCAATAATTACAGGTATTTTAAACGTCTTTAGCTATTCTTTTCTACTTTTCAACTACTATATGACTAGTGCACAATTGAATAAATTTTTGTCTTTTAAATTGAAAAAAATTAAGTAAAGTTTTAATCTAAAGTTCATAGTTCCTACTTTATGTTTATCATAAATAATTGAGTAAGGTTTAAAATTTAAAATTCATGATTTATATTACA
The DNA here is from genome assembly GCA_029959085.1 of Nemophila menziesii. Classification (NCBI taxonomy): domain Eukaryota; kingdom Viridiplantae; phylum Streptophyta; class Magnoliopsida; order Boraginales; family Hydrophyllaceae; genus Nemophila; species Nemophila menziesii. The sequence continues at coordinate 81,329,008 of JARWIR010000002.1, forward strand.
TAACAATAATTCAACAATATATAACCTATGTTGTAAATATACAACATATAGGCATGTCCAGTTATAATTCTAAATTAAAATAGGTTGAAAAGAACTCCAAAAATTACGAATATAAAGAATACTAACATGGATCAATCAAGTGATTGAACTACACTACTATAAGTTCTCTTTTTGGGTGTTAAACTTCCCTAAATGTAAACATATATAAATTTATTCCTCAAAAAAATTAAGTTTTGAATCTCGCAGATATTAGTGAGCTACCAACAATTCTGAATATCACATAACAACGTGGGTCTCTGTATTAGGCAAAATAGAAAAATAACACATATCAGAATGACCAAATATACAAGGTGTATGTCTTGTTAAAATTAATGCTCATTTCTCCATCTATCTAAAATTTTCTTTGTAAAGAGAAAAGAGAAACTCTCTAGATATATCTAGTTTAATAAGTTATTAAAGTTAATCTCTACTAGTTTCTAGAAAAATATGAACCGCCTTATTGGATAGCATAAATATCACATGTGGTCATTTGTAGAAGACCATCCTCAGCAACTAAAGTCATCACAAGTCTGTAGTGTTTCATCATTAATAAAAGTCGTGGTCATAAAAAAACAAGACTGTGTCGCACAATCTTCAGCAGAAGCAGAGCATGTAGTAGCAAAACTAACAACAAGTCAGGAAATATGGCTCCAACGAATACTTTAAGACATGAGAGAGCAGCAAAAAACACCAACTAAAATCTACTGAGACAACAAGTCGGCAATAGCAATACCAAAGAATCCCGTTCATCATAGTCAGACTAAACACATTGCTATCAATTATCACTTTCTTCGACAAGCATCTAATGAAAGACAAATTGAGCTCCAATACATAAGGAAAAAAAACTCGCAAGATATTTTTACGAAAGCACTTTCACTACCAAAATTCGAAGCACTGCGAGAAATGCTTAGAGTTACAAAAATGAGCATTAAAGGGAGTGTTAAAATTAATGCTCATTTCTCCATCTATCTAGAATTTTTTTTATAAAGAGAAAAGAGAAACTTTCTAGATATATCTAGTTTAATTTGTAGTTATTTAGTAAAGTTAATTTCTACTAGTTTCTAGAAAAATATGAATAACTTTATTGGATTGTATAAAATCATATGTGGTTATTTGTAGAAGACCATTCTCAGCAACTAAAGTCATCACAAGTCTGTAGTGTTTCATCATTAATAAAAGTCTTTTTTCATAAATACACTGTTCATTCCCACTTTTAAACAATTCTTTTTTTCCCCAATATAAAAGTTTTTATTAATCATTTCTATTTTTCCCTTCTATAATTTTTAAAATCAACATATCTAGCTTATGTCACATAACAGAATTGCCTTAATTTGTTAAATACTGGCTGTTGTCAGAGATTTTCTTTCTAGTTAGATCAGTTCTGGCACTTTTTTTTTTGAATCGTGTATGTTATAGACTTATAGAGGTGTGAACTGTACCAGTTCAGATATTAATTAAGAAATAAAACTTAACTATGCTTCTTTACATTGGAATGACCTGTAGATATTTTATTATTTGTTATTGATAATTCAAAGCAGATGAGTCACCTAAAAAAAAAAATAAACTGATATATATTATAATTTTCTAATTTAAACAAGAGTAATGCTGGATATCACCCCAAATCGTATCACCTTTTTATCGTCTCCTAGGTGGACGAATCATAAAGGAGAGAGAAAATAATAAATCATGAAAGAGAAATCATATGATTGGTCAATTTAAAATCCACCTAGGAGACGATAAAAAAGTGATACGATTTGGGGTGATATCCAGCATTACTCTTTAAACAATATGCCAATGTATGAGTCAGATAGGTAGATAATTTACAAAAATTTCCGTGTAAATTTGTTCAATGAATCCCATTGTAAATTTTGACCCTTGTTTGTCTCAAATTTTGTTTTTGTATACAGATATGATATGAAGTTTAATAATAAAAAAATTCTCATGGTGTATATAGATGTATCTTATATAGGTTCTGAAGAAGGGCAATCACAATTACATGGTCAAGAGGAGTTGCGAAACCATTCAGGTGTTGTTCAAAACCCTTTGGCAGATTCACGGGGCCCACAGGCGGCAACTCAATATGCAGTTCGCCAAACATTAAGCTGGAACAACTAGGGTCCGACAAGTTTATGGGGCCCACAAAAAGAGTTATCTTTGAAGTTACTCAATCTATACCATCAAGCTTGCTAAACAGCTGAGGTTGGCAATTCATGGGGCTCACCATTAAATACTTTTGGAAACTCACATAAAGGTTCAATAACTCGCTGGCCACAACCACCTTAAGATTCCCGTGCTGCAAAATCAGATGCAGCCCACTTGGTCAACTCTGTTAAAACCTAAAGTCAACCCTCAATACAATCACCATCACAAGGACTGTACAACTCAACTATGTCAACTCAACAACAAGCTCTCAAAGATCACCTGAATCAGTTAATATATCCACAGTCTGAGATCTCATTCGGTATATTTAGTTTCTTTGCAATATCATATGCTTTGATACTCGTATGTATGCTTGCTAATGTTGATTCGTGATTGTATAGCCTTCCACACAGCAAATCTTCATCAAAGAGATTGGGTGGAGGATATTTATCAATAGATAATAATATCTTAAGATAAACATCATTACAACCAATGAAAAATTAATTAAGATATAAAATACGAGGGATAAAGATTTTAATAGACTAGGTGAATTGTACCAGAAAATATCTTCTACATTCAAAGAAGGTAAGTAAGTCTAGATGTTCTTCTATATAAAAAAATTCATCTGACTGTAACGTGTTCCATAATTATTTACTGCTTGATTCTCTTCCATATCTCGATCAAACCAGGAATGATAAACTTTATAAATACAAGTTTGATAAAACTGGAACACATTTTGAGATTCATGCGAAGTAATAAGAATGAAAGCAAGCTTGGAGACAGGGAAAAAGTCATCATGTTTCAGCGTCAGGTTGAAAAGATTGTCAATTCAAGGAGTTCATCACAGTCGCTGGATCAACCGGAACCCCTGAACCATTGATGTCTCAACAGAACAAAGCGTAGAGTCTCGAAATCCTATTCTCAACATTTCAGAAGCTTCTCATAGTGTTGCAACTGAGCCAAGTGTCAACACTTAAATGAGATTGGTAATTAACTAATTATAGTATTTTAATTACTATTTTCTTTTGTTTTCATTTTTTCCCGAATTGGTATATCAACAAGAAATGTATAATACTTAATCGAAGAATTGCATTCACAATTATATCTAAATATAATACAGCGTAATATTAGAAATTGCAATCCTAAAAAGACAATCCATTTGCAACTTAAGAATTTAAAAAGAATGTTTTGATTGCGTATCTTTTTAGATCTATATGAGAATTGAAAAACTAACAGAGATTCAAAATTTCTAATATCTCCACGTCGTCAATCTTTCTTTCATAACTTTTCTCTTCTGTGGCTATTTTATTTTTTGGTTTCAAGAGAGAAAATAAAAAAACTTCTTACCGTATAATGAAAAACATTATACTTATGATAAATTTAAAGACAAAAAAAGACAGAAAATGAAAAGTACTCAGATATAATAAAAATTGATTATTCTAATAATCTGGATCACTACCCACTTGTGAAAGTGGTCTTGAACCTTACAAATTATACATATGACTTAAACTAGCCTAGCAGTTAGTGATACATTTCTCATTATAAATTAATATACTAATATTTTAAGTATATAATTAATTAACATTTATTATCTAATTATAAAAATTAATTAACAACATGAAACAAGATCAATGCACTCGTTAGTGTGTGGCTACGTGGGTTCATCGTCAAACCGATAGTAGTTAACTTAATTAAATACTAATCGAGATTGACGTCTAACATCACTCCACAACGACCGAATAACGTGAAGTAATTTTGTACGAAGACCCCGGTAAATGATCATACACGTATTATGTCTATCTTTATAGCTCTAGATCATCCTAGGATACGGTATAACTGTCAAATCCCATTAGAAAATTAGCCATGTTCACCTCGGTTATCAACGATTAACGAATTACCTAATAAATTAATTTCTTCATTCATTCTATCACCTTGGCTGAGGATTTGATACAATCGTTGTAATCTTATGACATCATAGAGCATATATACTTAGTTATGTCCAATATCCTTTCGACTAGCATTATGACACACTAGTAGTCCAGTATCTAAACACAACAAATACATACAAAACTATAGTAATGATCTCTAGTCAAAGGATTACAAGCATGAAATTGTTTATAGAGATTAACTCACTTGACAGTTCAAGGTAATTAACCATTAGGAATCTCTATTTTAGTTGGATTGATAATCACATCTCTATGTGCATTATCTATGCACCTAACTCGGTAAACAAGAATTACCGATATTTATCCAATAAATACTCGTTAGCTACCTATTAATCTATCCAGATCATTGAGTTCCTAGCTCGATGATCTTACGATTAAGAACAAGTTTAGATTAAGTCTTATGAAATCGATTCTCATTATCATAACACCTTATGATATCTAGTTCGTAACTTAATCAAGAATCTGCCTTTATATTACATAGATGAATACCTTAATCATAAAAGCTTGCCATAGATTCAAAAAAATAATTTTTTTAACCAATACTATAGGGATAACCATTATCATGTATAGGTTCAATTCATTACAAGACTATCAGGTTTAGGGAATAATTCCACCATTAATTAGATTCAAATTAAATAACAATAGGTTTTTATGGAATACCTCTTGAAGAGCAGCATAACTGAATTGTTTGGATATCTGATGATCTTGCGGTCGTAAAATTTACTAGAAGATAGGCCTCTGTTTCCACAACCTAAGAGCCTTGTGTTTTTTTTTCTGTATTTGTGAATTGCATAGAGAAGAAAAATAGAAGAGAAACGTTTGTGTGAATTAGATTCTAACTAGCCCATTATTCCCTCTTTATATGGATGAGGAGTTTTAACTACTTAAAACTCTTTTTTTTTTTGCATTCTAAATAAAGGGAACTAACTTATTATAATTTCTTTTGGGCACTTACAACAAATAATAATAATTAAATATCATTATATTTGTTTCTTTCATTCTCCCACTTGCCTATGATAGAGTTATAATATATTATAAGTACTTACATCCCAATGTTCCATATCTTCTCATATACACAATACATCAAACAAATTATCATACTTGGCAAATAGGTCGTGCGACCGACAAACATACGTGCATATGTTACTAATAACCTGTTAGGGTACATAGTTGCTTAAATCATTCTCATTCGTTACGTATCCTGCAGTACCCCATGCTAATAATTTGTTGTATCATACTTTAGTAACTCTAACCCCTTTAAATTTATATCACATCGTTTATGTGATTAAAAGAGTTCACTAACATAACTTCATGTGGCTCACTATCATGTTATATTCCAAATCGACTTACATGATCGATATACCGCAAGCACACACTTTGATACACAATTTTAGTCTTCCATTTACACTTAGATCCTTTTACATTGATTAGGTTGCTTTCCCTGACATATCCTATTAGACCGAATCATTTATTATCATTACTAATATGTTAAAGTAGCATAGACCTAATCAAAATATCAAGATATAGTCAAAAGTAATAAGGGCACAATTTAAAGGCATCACACAGTGAAGAGACAAGGATCGACTCTTCACTTCTTTTGGGTCGAAAACACATGTGGTATGACACACGCGCTATGGTATTATTCATATATTATAAATTGTATGTCACAATTTTATAAATACCATACAAATATATAATTGGACAAGCCCCGTTGCCTAAGATGAGTTTTTGATTGATCAACCCTTCTATAAAAGCAATCAAGCAACTCATATTTGGCTATTATAGACTAAGTAGGCAATAAGCTTCTACTTCGATCATAATATAAGCTTAAAATGTATTATCCATGTTAATGATCCCATCTTAACACTTAGTTAAGGCGACTATCTTAACTCAAGTTCTTTTAAGGGTTATTCACTACTATGAGTTAGTCTCGTCTTTGTGCACTTCTTGTGTCAAAGGCGATTTACCGTGTGATAGGGCCAATCTCAGTCTGTAGGACATACATGCTTCAAAAAACATGCGTCATAATATATATATAAAACATAGAACTATTAAAAGAAACAGTTAAATAGACATACTAATGAAAATATATACATGAATACACATAAACTTGCAATATTTATACATTATATCTTGCTTAATCATATAGATCATCATGATCCATGAATACATCCCTTGGAATATTCTTTTAGAATGGGTTAACAAGAGTACTGCGTGTGTATATTGATGTCTCCCCATTTGTGATGATTTATTATTAGTTGGAGACATCATTTTAGGTGTATTTATTAGAGTATAGGTCGATTTTATCATGATTTAGTACACTTTCCTATTTTGTGTCTTGAATTAATTATTTATTATTTTTAGAGCATATTGGGTTTAATAGTTTATTTAGTGTGAAACTTTAAAGACATATGATAATTAATTAGAGTCGAAGTTGGTTCCAAAAGCTAAAGGAAAGAGGATAAACATGGAAATTGAAGATAAGGAAACAAAAGCTAAAAATATGGAAAAGGAAAAGCTGCCATAAATCTGAATTTCACCACCTACGACCATAAATCAGCTTATATCTCAAAATCAGTAAGGAATCTGGAAGAACGGTCAAAAGCAAAGTCAAATATCTTTCCGAGACGATGAATTTAGACTACTCATACGCGTCAAACGGATAAGAATTGAAGCTGTTAGGACCAAAACAAAAATGGGGCGGATTTCATATTTTAGGGTTACGAATTTGAGTTGGGTTAGGAGTCCAATAGTGGTGTCACCTAGGGTGTGATAAAAATATGATAAAATAAATTCTAGAAAACTACGCACTCTCACCCTAGACAGACACAGTATTGCAAGTATTACAGGACGTAAGCAAGTTTTAGTTAGTAAATTGAGTTCGTTCTCAGGGACTTAAGTGTGTTAATCACGTGGGTAGAAATAACGAGTAAAAGTAAATAATTAAAGACAGAAAATAAAAGATATGAATTTCGAAACTAATTAATTAAAACTAAGAAAATAAAAGCAAATAAAGTAAATACTAAGAATATGAGATGAGAAATATAGCTTAGGTTTTGCTAGTATGCACTAATCCTTCTAATTCTTTCTATAGATCTAGTTAATAAGGGAGAATATTAGCTCTTGTATACTTAGTCAGGATTCTAAATTACCATACCTTAGACCTTGAGAGCGACTAAGGGGGCTACGGCACAACAAAGACGTGGTTTAAAATAGGGTTATCAAGCGCGACCAAGGCCCTAAGCAAACACTTCAATCAATTGGTGATATGGTGATTAAAACAAACCCTAATGACTATCTAGTTAGAATCATGTTTTGTCAGAACTAATATCGACACTAGACGTTATGTGGTGGTTCAATAGTTAAACACCCAGCTAAGGTGATCATCTATCTACTATTAAGGTAATCCTATACTCGTGCACTAGCAAGGAAAACATATATTAAATCAAAACACATAATCAAATATAAGGGTAAGTAGCTAGTATCAATTAAAACATATAATTCCCAAAGAAACTTAGATAGAAGAATTAGAATTCATAGTTTATACATGATGCAAAACCCAAGCTATGGGAGTTTAGTTCATACCTGAAGGGAATGAACGAAAAGAAATTACAAAAGACATCATCTTGCTCTCTACAAATAATCTGGAAGAATAAAACCTTAAGAACTAATTACTATGAGGCAAGGATGATTTTACAAGTGATATAAGGGTGTATTTATAGGTGTTTAGAAGACCTAATTCGTTTTTCTTGAGGAAGAGATAAAGTATTGGACTCCGAGCCCAACTCAAATTCGTATGGAAATAAAGATAAACACTGCTGGACCGCTTTGAGCATATCTTCTTTGTTATTGGTCGGTTTTTGCTCCATAATATACCAAAAGAATTCCCACAGAATTATCTACGTCCCTATGAGAGGAAATTACCAAAATTGGCTTCTTTCTTGGAGTTATCACCACTTCTTTAGTCTTGTGCTGCAGAATTTCAGATTTAGGCAGCTTTTCCTTTTCCATCTTTTTAGCTTTTGTTTCCTTATCTCCAATTACCATGCTAATCTCTTTCCATATGTTGTAGTCTTTGACTTGGACTCTAATTAATCTCCATAATTATCTTTAAAACTTCACACTAAATAAACAATTAAATCCAATATGCTCTAAAAATATTATTTTACTAAATCAAGACTCAAAATAGGAAAGTGCACTTATTCTCAAGAAAATCGACTAATATGACTTCTAAAACACTAAAAATGATGTCTCATCTTAACATAAATCTATCACAAATGAAGAGACATCAAATAGTTACCTTCTCCTTCAAGAAAACGAATTATGTCTTCCTATACACTATAAATACAGCCTCTTATCATTAGAAAATCATCCTTGGCTAAACCTTAAGCCAGGAAGAAGCTACAACACAAGAAGAGAAGTCTGGAAGGAGCCGTGCATCAATCATGTCTTCTTCAACCTTCGATTCTGTAATTCTTTTCTTTTCTTTTCTTAGTATGAACTAAATTCTATTTAGCTTGAGTTTTAGCATATATGTATGAACCCTAGTTTTGGTTGACATCTATCTAATTTTGGAATTATATGTTTTAAATTGAATTTATGTTTTGATTTCGTTGTTTATGTGTTAAATTTATATTCTGTGTTCTTTACGGTTGCAAACGTATAGGATTACCATCATAGTGTTAGATAACCATTGACAACGGTACACTTAACTTTAGAATTAGCACATAACTTCTAGAATAAGGTTTGATCTGACAAACCAGCCTAACTAGATAGTCAATGGTTTAGTGTATTGCTATTTAATCAATTGCAGGAAAAGTTTGCTTAGGTTCTTATTGACACAGGTAAACCCTATTTGAAACTACCTAGCGCAATTGAAACCAAACTATTGAAATACGACATGATTCATCCCTTACATGTTTAGAACGGCAAAACTAGTGGGGATTACTTGCTAATTACTCAGGCTAAACTATCATACTATCTTCTTTTCTTTTATTTATTTTCTGTCGTTTAATTTAGTAGTTTAATTTTCTTATTTAAAAACCAAAATTAAAATCTATCTTTCTCTTCTTTCTCTTGCGTATTGTTATTCTAGCTCTCATATCTGCACTTGATAATTTGCATACGTTCTCTCTAACTTTCGTAATCTCTGAGGAATGAATCTTCTTATCATTAAAACTTGCATACGTCCTATAATACTTGCAGAACCGTTCTCAGCCTAGGGTTTTTATTTGCACTTATTTTATATATTATTTTATGACACCTTAGGTGACACCAAATTTTTGGCGCTGCTGCCGGGGACTACATCGTTAGTCCTTGTGCAATTATCTAGTGCTTATATTTTAGTTAGTTCTATTTTACGCTTTTCTTTTTAGTTTTTGTTTTACGGTTTTTTTCCAGGCGAGAGCATATTATTAGGAAAGGAAAGTTTCGTATTAATAGATCCTCCAAAAGCTAACATAATTATGAAGAGTATTCTTGACATCAAGATAGACCGAGAACTTGATGAATTACGCGAACTAGCGCGAGAAATAGCTCAGGGAAATCTAGTACATACTTTACCTTCATGTCCTAGTTGTGGAGCAAGAGATCACTCGTGGGAGAATTTCATAAATAATCTAGCTTCGATTTCCTTCATACCTTATCAAAGGAACCATTATTATGATGGTTGTTATCAATCTCAAGGAAATTTCGCTAATTATCAGCCCCCACAAAATTATAATTGGGTAAAAAATCAACATATATATTATCAACTGCGACCACAATCTTATTATCCTCCACAACTTATCTATCAAGAAGCGCCGATCTATAACGAAGCTTATCAAAAACCACTTACTTATTCGATGCAACAAACCATACAAGAGCAACCTTCAAGTATGAATTCAAGCATGGCTAAGACGATGAACTTAGTTGAAAAAAGTTGAAGATTAGCCAGCAAAGATTCCAAACCAAATCCAAGGTGCTTAAGAATCTTGAGCATACCATGTCACAATTGGTGAGTAAATTCCAAAACATGCCAAAAGGGCAGCTCCCAAGTGGTACTATTGCTCCAGAAGAAGATGTTTGTCATGCAGTTGGATTAAGAAGTGGGAAACAATTACCTCCACCTTGAGTAGAACCAGAATCAACCTCTATTCCTGAGAAAGTGGTTGAAGAAACAATTGAAGACAAGGTGGAAGAGGTAATTGAACAAACGAGTGTCCGAGAGAAGACACATGAAAAGAAAGAGAGCACGGTGGTAACAAATACACGTCCTCCTCCACCATTACCATCACGTGTCAAAAACAAGAACAACGAAAAAGATTTCCAGAAGTTCTTTGACATGGTGAACAAGACAAATATTAACATACCGTTTGTAGAAGCTCTTAAAAGAATGCCACAATATCGAAAATTCATGAAGGACATTATTTCTAATAACGAAGATTCGAAACTGAGGGTATGAAAGGATCACCAGAGGAGTGTAATGCTATCAAGTTACCACCAGACACACCCCCTCCCACGAAATCTTGGATGGCACCATGATTATGAAGAATCGAGCTGAAAAGTTCGTGGGAATTAGAGGCAAGGGGTGGAAATTTCGTCATTCTTAATCGAGGTAAACGCGTCTAACTTTAAAAGATGTAAAATAAAAGTGCTATACAGGAGACAACCCGTAGTTTTTTATGTTTTTATGTTTTTAATTTAGGTTTAGTTTAGTTATTTTTAGTTGATATTGCATATTTGAGAAAGGTATTAGTGTTTTTGATATTTAGGTGCTAAAGAAATCGAATTTGGGAGGAAAAACGAAATTTTTTGGGAGTTTTCTGACCTTCCACCGTTATACCGGGCCTTACCAGCGGTATACCGCAGGTCAGAAACCCGAGGCCTCGGGTACGTGTCACGTGTTCAAGGACGAAAGGTAAAATTCGAAGGAGGACAGCTCCGGTATACCGGGCCGCACCTCCGGTATACCGGGCCGCACCTCCGGTATACCAGCCTGAACAAAAACCTGTGCCCACGTGTTTATAACTCGGGTAGTTTACCGTAACTCGAGTCTGGAAGAACAGTAGCTCCGGTATACCGGGCCCTACGGCCGGTATATCGCCCACATCCGCTGGAGAAATTTTTTTTTCGCGTTTTTTTGGTTATAAAGAGCAAGAGGGGAGTTCTAATCTGAATATTTTAAATCCTTAAGCTTCTCCTTCTTCTCCAAACCTCTGCCAACTCCATTGAAGCTTCATCAAACCTTCCCTAAATATCAAAACACTACCTAATCACCATAAAAACACATCAAATCTTCTCTCCACATCATTATAAAGTAGATTCAACCACCAATATCATACAAAAACACATTGAATCCAAGAATCAAAAGCTTAAATTTCATAAATTCATCCAACAATTTCTTAGATCCATACTAATCCATCAAGAATTCATCTTACCCACATAGAGGATCATCATCAAAACACCCTTCCTAACCCAAATAAAGCTTGTAAAACCAATAATCAAGAGTTTCAAATTTCAAGAGTGGTTAAAAGCCTTGAGTTGGGGGTCAATTGAGATGATTAAGAGAACATAAACATTATCTACTGTTAGGGAGATGAAGAAAAGCAAGGTATTGGATTTTATTGAGAAGAAATCAAGTAAGAAAAGTCCTAGTTCCAATACAAAGGTTAAAGGTCCTACACCCGAAGAATAAAAGAAAGCTTCAATGGCCATGATAGCTTCTGCATAGAAACAGTTGAAGGATCTACCTTTTGCTTATGAGAAAGTATTTGAAGAAGAAGTTAGTAACGAAGAATACAAGAAGATTCTTTGAGGTTGGTGAGAAAGTGGGTTGGTTTACGTTCATGGTAGGGCGTTCTAAAAAACGCTATCTTTGTGAATTGTATTTTGAGAGGAGAAGAAGAGGATGTGGCACAGTTGATCTATGAGGAGGTGATACGATTTTTGGTCTCTCCCATGTTGTTATTTAATGCAATATCCTACAATGATCACGTGTCTGGTTCGGAAAGTTAATATGATTTTGGGTGAAGAAGAAACACGTGAGTTTAAGATAAGTAACAATATTGATAATGCTTGGATCATTAAATTTTTGAGAGTAATTACACAACTTTCAAAAGAAGAAAAGAAGAAAAGAAGTACATCATAACACTCCGTGAGCAATTAAAGAAAAATCCAGCAAAATCCTATCCTGGATGTCGATAAGGCGAGGTAATAGCCTGAAAGAGTATGTTTTATTTCTTCCCTACCATTTCTTTATGTGCAATATTTTTGATAATTTTAAATTTTATGTCTTTATTGAGTCTTTTTCGAGTCATGGGGACACGACTCATTTTTGAGTTGGGGGTGGGGATTCGTTGTTCTCATCTTTCTTTTTGTTTTTTTATAAAATTTAAATTTTTTTAGGTTGAAATAGGCATAGAATATGTTGAATGTACCTATTGAGCATGATCTAATTAAGTTAATGATAGTAAGTAATATGTTTTTGAAAGATGTCACAAATATGTTTAGTATGCATGTATGAAAACAGAAAATAAAAGATAGAAAAGTTAATGAGCAATGCTAAGAAGTATGTTGAGACTTAGGGAGAGTTATATGGTGTGTAGAACGTGAGGTTTGAAATTAGTTGAAAACCCGCTTGTCTATGAACTAGTAGTGAAAAAAGTAACAAAATCCGGAAGTTATAAAAATGAATAAGGCAGTTCTTTCATATTGAAGCCACTTGAAGCCTTTTTATACCTTCTCAACCTTTTATTTGATTATTGTAATTATTTATCCGTCTTAACCCCTCTAAGACTTTCTAAAGCCTTTTATTTAACCACATTATAATCCATACCCTTAGTTTGTAGGACTTATCTATATGACCCACACTCGAATCGCAAAATCCGAGACAAGTCATTTTTAGAGTTTGAGTTTGGGGTGGTGGGTTTCATCATTAGAGAACATTGGGTTTGGGGAAATTGTAATAGTGATTTTATTGATGATGAAGTTAATATTGTAACTATTTACCGAAGTAATAGTGAATGTAAAGAAGCTTCGAGCTAGATTTGAAAAGAAAAAAGTATATGAAAAAATAGTGTGATATCTCGAACATCAAAAAGAGAGTCATAGCTATACAAAAGAAAAAATTGATATGAAACGAATATATAGTCGGACTGGCAAAGTGGAATTTGTATATCATCATGAAAGGTTTATTTGGGATTAATTGGGCATGTACATCAAAAGCATCAAAAATTGGGTTGAGTGAGAACATCTTCAAGTGAAACCTCAAGCTCTAGGGAGTTTCGTTGATGAAATGTGAGGAGAGAGCCAAAAACTCACTTTTCATTATCCAAATATACCACACCGTCCTTAAGCCCCGTTATAACCAAAGACCTTAGGATTTCTAAATGCTTGGTGGAGAAACAATTGAGCTATTAGGTAGTAGGTGAGTGGTCCATTGGATGCTATATTAGGACCTATGAACAACCTATAGCCATTAACACGAACTAAGTTAAGACCTCGCCTTCTGGCATTGTGAAATAAATCTTGACTTGAATTTATGGATTGTTGATTATGTGTATATTAAGAATACATGTGCATTATTTCTTGAGCACTACTACATGAGAATTTTTAGATACTATGCTCTGGGATCATTCATTGTGTTCTGTTCTTATTCTCCTCCTCCTACTTCTTCTTCTTGACTACCCTACTGTTCTTTAATTTTATTGTATCGGGACGATACAACTTTGAGTTGGGGGTCTTGATGTCTCCCCATTTGTGATGATTTATTATTAGTTGGAGAAATCATTTTAGGTGTATTTATTAGAGTATAGGTCGATTTTATCATGATTTAGTACACTTTCATATTTTGTGTCTTGAATTAATTATTTATTATTTTTAGAGCATATTGGGTTTAATTGTATATTTAGTTCTAAGCTTTGATATATGGTAATTAATTAGAGTCCAAGTTGGTTCCAAGAGCTAAAGGAAATAGTATAAACATGGAAATCTATATTATATAACACAAACTACCTAATTTTCCCTATTTATCCTCTTCCCCCAAATAGCTCATAAATCCCCCATTAAGCTCCTTAACCTTCTCATACTCTAAAATCCTGACCAATCATATAGCCTAAAACCCATCTAATTAAATTATTTATTAAATTATTTATTTTATTATAATTGGGTTTATAAATTACATAAAAAATAAAATAAGAAAAGAAACTAAAGGATTCGTTATATAACTTCACTAGGTAAAACCCGTGTCTGGAGACACTAAAGAAAAAATTTGTTTTGTTAACGGAAATTGAACACAGGTTCCAAGGGTGAAGGTCAAGGTTAAAGTTAGGGTTCAGGTTTTTCTTTTGTTGCTCATCAAGAAGAAGATTAGGTTATGGTTAAGGTTGAGTTTAAGGTTAGGGTTAAGGTTTAGGTCAAGGTTAAGGATGAGGTTAATTTTTAGGTTAAAGTTAAGGTTAAAGTTAGGGTTAAGGTTAAATTTTAAGTCAAGGCTAAGGTTAAATTTAACTTTAAGAATAAGGTTAAGTTAGAGTTAAGGTTTAAGATTAAACGTTTAAGGTTTAACAAAATTCCATGTTTAAGGTCGAATATTAGCGCGATGATTCTTTATCTGTTCAACGTTAAGGTTACATTTAAGATGAAAGTTAAGGTTAAGGTTTAAAGTTAAGGTTAAGTTTAAGGTTAAGGTTTAAGGCTTAACGTTTAAGGTTTAATGTTTAAGTTTCAAGGTTCAAGGTTCAAGATTAAGGTTAAGTTTTAACTTCAAGGTTAAGGTTATGGTCAAGGTTTAGGTTAAACTTAAGATGAAGGGGAATGTACAGGTTAAGGCTTGAGATTGAAGGGTTAAGGTTTAAGGTTTAAGGGTTAAGGGTTAAGGTTAAAGTGGAGATGACGATAAGGTTGTAAGGTAAGGTTCAAGGTCAAGGTAAGGTTTAAGGTTTAAGGTTTAAGGTGTAAGGTTTAAGGTTAAAGGTTAAAGGTTAAAGGTTAAGGGTTAAGATTAAAGTTAAGGTTAAGGTGATGATGAAGATTAGGGTATAAGGTTTAAGATGTAAGGTTTAAGGTTTAAGTTTAAGGTTAAGTTTAATGTTAAGTTTAGGATTAAGGTTAATGTTAAGGATAAGGTTGAGGTTAAGATTAAGGTTTAGATTAAGGTTAAGTTTAAGGTCAAGGTTAGGTTAAGGCTAAGGTTAAGGATAAGGTTAAGAATAAGGTTAATAGCTAAGGGGTTAAGGTTATGGATAATAGGTTGAGTGTTAAGGTTAAGGTATAGTTTAAGGTTATGGTCAAGGTTAAGGTTAGGGTCAAGGTTAAGGTCAAGGTTAAGGTTAGGGTCAAGGTTAAGGTCAAGGTCAAGGTTAATATTAAGGTTAAGGTCAAGGTTAAGGTCAAGGTTAAGGTCAAGGTTAAGGTTCAAGTTAAGGTTAAGGTAAAGGTAAAGTTAAAAATAAAGTAAAAGGTTAAGGTTAAGGTTAAGGTTAAGTTTAAGGTTAATGTTAAGGTTAAGTTTAAGTTTAAGGTTGAGGTTAAGGTTAAGGTTAAGGTTTGGGTTTAGGTTAAGATTAAGGTTAAGGTTTGAGTTTTGGTTTGGGTTTGGGTTAAGGTTAAGGTTAAGGTTAAGGTCAAAGGTAAAGTTAAGGTTAAGGTTAACGTTAAGGTTGATAGTAAAGGGTCCAAGGTTATGGATAAGGGGTCGAAAAATCGTGTAGGGTAATACACTGCTCCCATATTCCCAATTTGAAAAAATTTCTTTTAAAAGATCAATGTGGTTTTTATACAGATACAATAAATGAGAAAATTAAAGAATTTAAATTTTTTGAGAGATTTATGAGAAGGATAAAATAATAATGAGAAATATAAGGGTGAGAGAAATAAAGAATTTCTAAATATTAATAGAAAAAATTAAATGCAGGACAGTCTTATAATTTTTATAATTAATAATATAACTTTTTTTGATATATTTTTACAATAAAATATACTTCATTCCCGCTATTAAATTATTATTAAACAAAATATCAATTTGTTGTAATTTGGTTGTAAAGGTCCAAATCGGATTTGCCCAATTGTATTTAAGTGTTTCAAGATATTATTATTATTATTTTTATCTCCACCATATGCTTCAATATTATTTTCCATCATTAGCTTTTTGAAAAAAACATTTAGGGTAATACACTGCTCCCATATTTCGAATCTAAAAAAAAAATCTCTTTTAAAAGATTAATGTGGTTTTTATATAGATATAACAAATGAGAAAATAAAAAAAATAAATTTTTAAGAGATTTATGAGAAGAATAAAAAAATAATGAGAGAAATAAGAGAGTGATTTAAGGTTTTTTGTTTCAAAATATAATTTTTTTATTAAGTAAATAAAGATTAGTTAATGGTATTAATGATAAGTGGGGTCATAATCAATCCTGGCCACCACTTACGTTTAGCCAGATTAAATCTTGGCCACTACTTATGTTTAGCCAGATTTAATCCTGACCACCATTTATATGGGTAAATTTGGACCGTAGAAAAAACTCTGAAATATAATATAGATGTTTCATATTATGATTATTAATTATTTTGAATAAAGTTACCTAATATTTTTTTTTTTCAAGAAACAAAGTTAATATATAATCACGATCGTTTATTAAAAAAATTTATGAAAATATAAGATTCACTAAAGGAATTCGGTATATAACTTCATGTTTCATATTATGATTATTAATTATTTTGAATAAATTTACCTAGAAGAAAATGAATATTACATAACCAAATGAATACAATACATAAAATAATAGATACAATTCATAAATAATGGAATTGACATAAAAGAAAAGAAATACAATTAAACTCATCATCACTCGACCCACACATTTACATGCTAAACATTTTTCACTGCGGACCCAACCTCAATCTCTATGTAAATATTAAGAAATGAGTAAATTTGTGGCATCTAATAAAGCTATACACGCATAATTAACTAACCTTCCATCAGTGACTAAGCATTTGTCAGATTATCTATTTATATGCATGGTTTAGTGTTGCTTAATATAAGACTTACAAAAATAAAGATATACATATATATTATGAAGTAAAATAATTATTAGTTTTCTTTGCTGATATACATTCCAGAATTATGTGGCGGAGCTGTCAATTAACATCATGTTCTAATACAAGGGGTAACAAATTCTTTTGTTTTTTTGTTGATCCAGAAATTATTTGTAAAATTTTATGTTATTTTTCTTTTTGTTAATTTGGATATAAGAATATAAGGAGCGCATTTTACCTTTTGGAGTTTGAATTAAAATTTATTATATTTTGTCTGCTTATCTTGATCCAACTACTTTGCTGATGTGTTTATGTATTTTAAATTCTCTTTTTCTTTTGGAATGTACAGTCCAGTGAAAATTATGCCAAACACTCTTATACAACTTCGTTCATGTTTACAGTTTGGATGTATTCGTGAGTCATCAATGGTTAGCAATTGCTATATAGCGTCTAATATATGCTTTTTATAATTCTTGAATAAACTTATTGGTTGGAATGCATTAATACGAGGTTTCGTAGTTTCTGCAGATATATCATATTCATGATAAGGTTGAACCTGTGACAATGCAGTTATTATTAAGCTCCTCGGGATTTGTGTCTAAGGCCCAAGATCTCTTAATATCAGACTTTATATTGCATTTTGGAGTCATGAAATCAGCTCGCCGATTTATCCTAGATGAAATATTTAGTCACATAATTATGGAATGAATATCAGCAAAGAAAACTAAGCAGATAAGTTGAAAAAGGTAATGTTATCAAATTCTTTACTTTACAAGTAAGGCCTTGGATTTCAGCTTTGTTAACTTATATCTTCCTATATTATTTCATCTGTAAGGTCCGAAACTAATTCTGGTGAAATAGAAGAAACTAACCACACAAATGACTCTTGAGCCTGCTTAATATCTGTTGGAGCTAAAATGGGTTACAGTTTTATTTTACTTTATTAAGATCGGGGTGCACCAAGGAGCAGTTCAGTGCCGTCAAAGATGAAGCAATCTGGCCGGAGATTCTAAGAAGATAAAAGAGTAAAAGTCTCTAATAAATGAAGAAATGGAATCGTTTTGGCTTATGATAAATAATTTCAGGAGGGAGAGGAAGCTTTCTGGATTTTTTGATGAGGAGGTTTATGATATTCTCGCCGGTGTTACTGTTGGGGTTGTCTTTTGCTTAGCACCATCCACGGTAACCAATGATGATGAATTGTTCTCCGATTTTGAACGCTTTGGTATTGGTATTGGTATTGGTAATTGAGAACGAAGGATGGAACTGAAAGAGAGATGATTCAAAATTGTTTTCAGTATTAAAAAGAAATGCGACTTTGTAGGATATCAACTTGAAGCTCGCAACACTCACTATCAAGTCGTTAGAGAAGAACAAAATAATCATATGAACACTTTGATCTCTGTTCTCGAAAAGGTAGATGATGCTTTGGGAAGAATTACCGATACGTTGTAGCTCTGGGCTCAAAATTCATGGATTTATTTCTTGTCTAGATCGGATATACTCCTTATTTTAAACATAGTTTTTCCTTTTTATGAATTTTTGGATTAAAGAAAAGTAAGTAATTATCAAAAGTTTAAAGCTTGCCATTTCAGATGCCTATGTTGACCTTATTGTCTGAATAAGAATAATACATACTTAAAATTATATTGCATCATTAGTCCATATATTGAACTCCATAATTCTTTTTTGTTCGAAAGAACTCCTCATAATAATAATAATATTATTATTAGTAATAATAATAAGTATTATTATTAATGAGGTGATAGTTTTGGCTGGCAATTCGGAAAATGCATTTATTAACATCTTCAGGTAATACCAAAAGCCCATCTTCATCACTCATCTTTTACTTTATCTGGAATATCCACATTGTTTAAGACCATGGTTACTCCTCAATTCGTACAGTCAGATGTGTGAAGTATAACTTTTCTCTTTTTTTAACATCTCATTTCTCTTTTTTCTCCCTTCCCCTTAGAAGTTCTCTTTCTTTCCCCCCCCCCCCCCTTAGAAGTTTCCATGACATTAATTTCAATGATAAAATCAAAATAAGAATGATACCTTTATATTATACTATCATGATTTAATTTTATTATTTTATTTTCTGAAAACTTGAATTTGAAAGATCCTCCAAACCCTAAACCTTATTATTTTGCAATTTAAATGACTTTTTTCCAGTTTTTATAGTGTCTTTTTTAATTTTATATAAAAATCATCACTTTGAGAGTAAGAATATGATTATGTAATTTCAAATTTGGTAATTTAGTTGTACTTTCACTTTTAGGTCCTCTTATATCTTATTTCAGAATCAAGATTTTATGAAGATACTTTACATGATCTACTGTTCCCAAGACATACGAGGATATGACACCCTTGATTATGATTTCAATAAACAACATACCACACTTCATAAAGGTTCACACAAAAATGTTTGTTAAAAACTTTCAATTATCTCATAATTGTCATGAACTTTTCAATACATTTTTTATCTCGATGATCTAACTATTAATACATTTCTTATGGAACCCTTAAATATGTATATAGGAACTTGGAAGGGAGTAACTGAATGAACAATCACCTATAATGAATTCCCTATCATGCAACTTGATATGAAAATGTAAAAATTCGATGATCCTAATATGTCGACCCTCATATTTAGAATGTGTGGTCCTTGGGACTGGATCTGAAATACAATCTATTGCGGAAAATTTATCTTTCATTTTTTGGACCAAGCAAAATCTTAATGAGTCCCGGATAGAATATTGGAGGTTTGGGATGCTTTTAAGGAAATGATATGAAACCTTTATCAAATTGTGTTTAAAAGTGAGAATACAAGACATGAAGTAGAAGAGATGCAATGCTTAAAAAAATCAACGCATCCTATTATTTAGGTACATAATACTCACACATGTGTAAAAAAATCGACTAATAAAGCTAAGGATCTCATTATTGTCTAATCTTTTAAGGATCCAACTAATGTTTAATTTTTGTAGCGCCTTAGGCACGGGTAATACCTAGTTGAAGATAAGGAACAAAAGCTAAAAATATGAAAAAGAAAAAACTGTCATAAATCTGAATTTCACCACCTACGATCACAAATCAGCTTATATCACAAAATCGGTGTGGACTTTGGAAGAACGATCAAGAGTAAAGTTAAAGATATTTCCGAGACAGTGAATTTCGACTACTCATACGCGTCAAACGGATAAGAATTGAAGTTGTTAGGACCAAAACAAAAATAGGGCTGATTTCATATTTTAGGTTTACGAATTTGAGTTGGGCTAGGAGTCCAATACTTACCTTTTCTTTCAAGAAAATGAATTATGTCTTCCTATACACTATAAATACAACTTCTTATCATTAGAAAATCATCCTTGGCTAAACCTTAAGCCAGGAAGAAGCTACAACACAAGAAGAGAAGTCTGGAAGGAGCTGTGCATCAATCATGTCTTCTTCAACCTTCGATTCTGTAATTCTTTTCTTTTCATTTCTTAGTATGAACTAAATTCTATTTAGCTTGAGTTTTAGCATATATGTATGAACCCTAGTTTTGTTTGAAATCTATCTAATTTGGGAATTATATGTTTTAAATTGAATTTATGTTTTTATTTCTCTATTTATGTGTTGGATTTATATCTGTGTTCTTTACGGTTGCAAACGTATAGGATTACCATCATAGTAGTTAGATAATTGACAACGGTATATTTTACTATAGAATTAGCACATAACGTCTAGAATAAGGTTTGATCTGACAAATCAGCCTAACTAGAGAGTCAATGGTTTAGTGTATTGCTATTTATTCAATTGTAGGAAAAATTTGCTTAGGTTCTTATTGACACAGATAAACCCTATCTGAAACTACCTAGCGCAATTGAAACCAAACTATTGAAATACTACATGATTCATCCCTTACATGTTTAGAACGGCAAAACTAGTGGGGATTACTTTCTAATTACTCAGACTAAACTATCATACTATCTTCTTTTCTTTTATTTATTTTCTGTCATTTAATTTTCTTATTTGAAAACCAAAATAAAAATCTAACTTTCTCTTCTTTCTCTTGCGTATTGTTAGTCTAGCTCTCATGTCTGCACTTGATAATTTGCATAAGTTCTCTCTAACTTTCGTAGTCTTTGAGGAACGAATCTTCTTATCATTAAAACTTGCATACGTCCTATAATACTTGCAGAACCGTGCTCAGCCTAGGGTGTTTATTTGCACTTATTTTATACATTATTTTATCACACCTTAGGCGACACCATATATATTGCAAACAAACATCCTTTTGTGCAATAATATCTCTAACAAAGTTATACTTTATATCAATGTGTTTGGTTTTACTATGACACTTAAGAGCTTTCACACAAGCTTTTTCAGCTTGACTATCACAATGTATAGTAACAGGACTCCTACTATCGCTTGAGAATTCTAAATGGTCAAAGAAACTTTTTAACCAAACAGCTTCTTTAGCCGCTGCTGAGAATGCTACAAACTCAGCTTCCATTGTGTACAAACTTGCACAGCTTTGTTTCGTGCTACTTCAAGAAATTGCGCAATTATTCAACAAGAATACATGACTAGAGGTAGATATACGTCCATCCATATCATTAGCCCAAACAACATAATATATTCTTCTAGGCGTAATCTATTTCCTCGAATGCATAAAGCACGATCCATACTGCCTTTTAAATATCTAAATATCCTTTTCACTTCTTTCAAATTCTCTTGTCCCGGGTTCGATTGAAAACGACCAAAAAACCTACCACATAATAACATATGTCTGAACTAGCTCACATCATAACATACATAAGACTATTAAAGACACTAGATTATGGTATTGTAGACATTTAATGTTTCTCTTCTGGAGTACTAGGACACATGACGATATTTAAGTTCATTACTTTTTCTATAGGAGTGTCAATGACATTGCACTTATTTATACAAAATCTCTCAAATATATCCATGATGTAAGGTTCTTGATGCATATATAATAGT
Organism: Nemophila menziesii; assembly: GCA_029959085.1. Classification (NCBI taxonomy): domain Eukaryota; kingdom Viridiplantae; phylum Streptophyta; class Magnoliopsida; order Boraginales; family Hydrophyllaceae; genus Nemophila; species Nemophila menziesii. The sequence continues at coordinate 81,351,141 of JARWIR010000002.1, forward strand.
CGTTTAGACATATCTCTGTGAATCTTAATACCAAGAATATAATTTGCTTCTCCCATATCTTTCATATAGAATCGAGAAGCCAACCACTCATTATTAGCTTTAATAAACTCTTTATCATTCCCAGATAATAGGATGTCATCAATATATAGAGATAAAATTATGAAAATTTTCTTGGAATGTCTAACATAACCACAGTGGTCTTCACTTATCATGTTAAATCCAAATGACGAGTTGACTTCATGAAATCTCAAATTCCACCGACCTGAGGCTTTTTTAAGACTATAGATTGATATCAACAATATACACACTTTATTTTCTTTATTTTTTGGATAAAACTCGAGGGTTGTTCCATGAAAATTAACCTCTTATAAATTTCAATTTAGAAATGCAGTTTCGACATCCATTTGGGTTTTCATTGTTTTTCTCCATTCATTCTTATCAGGACATGATTGTGCTTCATTTACTACTCGAGGTTCTTCTTCTTCTTATGGGGTTATCATAAAGACTTCTCCTTCAATCTCAGATCGACGACGAGGAACTAAACCTCTAACACTTCTCGTAGCTTGAGAATCTTGAGTAGATGATGCAATGGTTTGACTCTCTCAAGTTATAGAGGATTATCATTCTATACTTCTTGAGTATGTGTAACCTCATTAGGTTTCACATTTGTTTGCATATCATCTCCCCGTTCTCATTATATTCACATAGAATAGAATTTCTATCAACCTCACCTCTATTAGGAAAATCATTCTCTAAAAATGTAACATCTCGTGATTCAATTTCAATAAGACCTCCATCATTGTGTTCTCCAATAAAGACATATCCTTTAGAGTGCTCTGGGTGCCTCTTGGACCTAATTTTCCAATATTTATGTGATAGATCATGAACATAACCTGCCGACCCCCAAGATCGCAATTAGTTAATAAGGAGTTGATGGAAGAGTCTTTGTGGGTACTCGGTTAAGTATATAATTAGCGGTTAGCAAGACATCGCAGTAATAATATATTGAATGATTAGATTGTTTCATCATAAACTTAACCATTTCTAGGAGTGTTCTCCCTCTTTCATCACACAGTCTTTTAAACTGATCCAATAGATATTCATTTCCACGATGAAGGTTTAAGGATTTTCACCTTCCTCTCTTACTGATTTTCTACTTCATTGAAATATATCATAAGGAGATTTCAGTTCTTCAGATTTATGAAAAAACAGTTAGACATAACGCAACCTAGTGATACCATCTATAAAAATGATGAAATAATGTTCCCCACGTATAATTTGACGTTTTATTGTCAGAGATGTCTAAATGAATTACTTGCAATGGGTACTCAACTCGTTTAGCCTTTCCATGTGGTTTTTGTTGCTTTACTACTAGACAAATTCAAAAGTTTGAAAGTTGACTTCAGCCAATGAACCCATAAGGTCACCTTAGCTTACAAGTTCATGAGGCCTTGAGCAATATGACATACTCTAGCATGCTATATACTTTCTTCTACATTAGAATTACTAGAAGAAGTATTTGTAGAGTAGAAAAAACAACTACTTACATAACAACTATTAGATGAGTTATCATCATCTAGTACAATTAAACCATGAGAATTGAAAACGGAACCATAATACTTTTGGTCATGTGTACTTGTTTGCTATATAAATTCATATTAAAAACTAATCCTAGAAGAACAGTGAACAAGATCAAGTTCCATCGTGTGTCAGGTGAGTAAAGTACACTATGCAATTATAAAGATTGACCACCTCGCAAGTTCAACTTGCATGCGCCAAATCCTTTTACTTCAACCTTGTTGTTTTCTTTTACATATATCCATCTCGTTCCCTATGGGTTTAGATATACTCTACATATGCCTCTCAGTCTTTGGCTACATGGTCTGTCGCTTTTGAATCCACAGTCTATAAAGGATTATAATCATATAGCAATATAGTACTGGTAACACAATTGAAGTTATAAGAAGTAAATGACATTTCTTCTATCTCTACACTTGCGAGCGAAGTGACCCATCTTGTCACAATTATAGCATTTCATTTTACAATCGTCTTTCTTCTTACCAAAAACATTCTCTTTTATCGTTACCACCGTTCTAGTCTTCTTGGAAGAATTCTCATTTTTGTTTCCCTTCCCATTGTTCTTGCACTTAGTGCCAGAACCTTTGTGAGAACTTGACTCAACAATATATATCAAGAGTTCATCTTCTAACATCACATGATGAGCGGCATTATCTAAAATTTTAATATTGTCATTTTGAGTCAAGTTTATCTTCAAATGCTCCCACTTATTTGATAGAGATTGGATGACAGCTTGAATTTGATGTTCATCCATAAGGTTATGACCTGCAGTATTAAGTTTCCTAATCATGCTAGACATCTCCAGGAGTTGTTGTTGCATTGTTTGATTAGGGTTACTCTTGTAAGTGTCAAACTTAATGATCAATTGACTCAACTTAGCCATAATCGTACTTTTCATTAAGAGCGTTCCACATCTCGTGAGTAGTTAGGTATTATTGATACTTTTTGACAAGATCGTCATTCATGGAGCTTATCAAGATGCCTCTTACAGTTGAATCTCTCTTTTTCCACTTCTCATAAACCTCCATGTCCCTTTTTGTCTATGCTATGTTGCCTTCCTCAGGCTGAGCTATGACATTGTTAATAACCTCAAGAATATCTTGCTCATCTAGAACATAATGTATCCTGAGTTTCCAAAGGTTATAGTTCTCACCATTCATATTTTCTCCTCTGAGATCAGCAATGAAGATTTTTTATGTCATTTTCTTATAAAGTAAGAGATTTTTATTAGTACCATAAAATTATTTAACAAGCCAATGCTATTAATGCAGATATAATGAAAAAGAAAGATTAAAAAATAAGTGATAATGAAAGTTCACTATTTTCTCAATCATGAATCACCATATTTTGTTCGTCTTAACCAAATTTTATTTACTGCAAAATTAGTTCCACCAGAACTCCCCTTTACTCTAACATAAATAGAGAAATATAGTAAAAAAAACAACTAACATATAATTAAAGAAACAAGTTGAATTCATACATAATTATAAAACAAGATTGATAATCAAATAACTGAATTATAAGAAAAACAACTAATGCAATACTTAACAAACAAGAAAAGAAATAAAATCTGAAAACAAACTATTATGCACAATACCTATTGAAAGTTCTAACTAACATATTACTTTCACACCTAAATCACAAACTTATGAATTGACTCCTCAAAGTTCGCTTCCTCATAGAGACGTATTGGATCATATTTATTTACATCAGTAGTTGGAAAATGCATCCCACAGTCGTAATGGTCCGACCTAGTCGCACTATTATAATGCCTCCATAAGTCAGACCAGTCAAAGCATAGACTAGCCAAGCATATGTAACTTGTCTACCATAAACATAGTTCTAGGAATACTCATCATCCCATAAGATTTGAGTTCCCTTTGCAACTCTCTTGGAAAAGTATAAATAAAATCGAAAACCTTGTGTTCTTTACACATGTGATCACCCCAATCAAGTACATCTTGAATGAAATTGTTCACAACTACTATATGTTGCAATAAAGTGTGATCAAGTCTCATCTAATAGTTTGAGAGTGCATTGATGCTGTCATTCAAAATTTGTTTTTCTCTCAGTGTTCTCGCAACTGTTGGTATATTAGGGTTTTTTACGTTTCTTTGAAGCCCCCTCTATACTTTTTCAGAAGCTTGAGACTTAATGCTCATGATCTTCGGGATAGTGTACACATCATTAGTCTCTCTAGAAAAAAAAGAACAAAAAATTGATTAGGTAAATTATATTTTGTAACAACAAATATATTTCCAAACACTTTATTAATCAACAATAAGTTAAGATAGCACAAATGGTTAGTTTGCTAGTTACTGAAATAGGTAGTCTGGATTTGAACCCCACAAAAGGCATGTAAAAAGCTAATATGCTTAGCAATCATTTTCTCCTAAAAAAATTATGTTCCTTTTCTTTTCTTTTCGACAAAAGAAATACAAACCAATTTTTTTTCTTATAAAGAAAATGTATCACTCATGCAAAGTTAGTGACTTATATATTAGAATAATCAGTGAGTCAATATTCATATACTAATTATGCATGAATGATAATAAAATTGAAAACAAAATTTATTACATGTCATGTGCACATCAAAACTACAAAACAAATATGTTGGCGCAACAAAAAACTAATCCATAAAAAATCTATTGCCTTTTTCACTTGAAGAAAATTATTAATATTCATGGTTTTCTATTGATTAAAAAAACATGAAAGTTAAAGGTGTAGAAAGAAAAAAAAGTGAGGCATAAATTTAGCCAATTTGTTTTTGTGACAGAAGATAGAACTACGAAAAAATTCCTTTTTTTCATACACTTAAACCATATTCTGCGCATAAAATAGAAAAAAATATAAATATTATCACATCCTATAATACCCTACTTAATACTTAATTAGATACAAATTAAATAACAGGAGGTTCTTACAAAATACCTCTTCAAAAGTAGCGAAACTGAATTATATGAAAATCTGATGATCTTGCGACGGTGGATCTTCTTATTGGAAAATAGACCTCTGTTTCCACAACCAAAGAGCCTTGTAATTTTTCTTGTGTATTTGTGAATTGCAGAAAGAAGAAAAATAGAAGAGATTCTAACTGGTCCATTATTTTGTCTTTATATGGTTATGGAGTTTTAACTCCTTAAATTTTTTTTTTTGAATTTCAAATAAAAGGAATTAAGTTAATATAATTTCTTTTGGACGCTTACAATAAAAATAAAAATTAAATATTATTATATTTATTTCTTTCAAAACGGTTCAACAAGTGCAGTTATTGAAGATGTGACAAACTTTGATCTCCACACACATAAACAACGAAGAGTTGAGGTATCATTCATTATCTGAAATACTTTTTTTTTTATTCGTATACTAATTTATCTTATGGTGCAGGCTAAGAATTCACTTGAAGAAGAAATACAAATCATAAATCAACAACTTTTAGAAACTGGGGTAGATATTATTGACCAAATTTCATGTATAATTATTTTTAGAAATTAGACAAGACTGTGGTGAAGTCATTCTTAAATGCAATTTCAGTCCAATTTCTTCTTTAAATCGAGTGAGAGATTTTATATTTCCTACCTAAATTTTTCACTTTTATATATGCACTGAGAGGGTTGGATAATGAGGTTAGATGTTCTTGGAGATCACCTATGTGTAAGGAAAGAATTATGTTTCTAAAATATATAACTATTAGCCGTGTAGAGTATGTGACGTGAGAGTCTCGATAAAAGTTGACATGATTTTGGTGCTTGCCTCACTTCACTGCGTGTCAATTCAAATAAAAAAATATTGTCACTTAAATACAATTCACCCAAATGCTGGTATTTTTGAAAACAACCTGAGTACCAGATTGTTGGATTTATTATATTTAAGATAATTTATTTTATTAATTCTTCACGCTCTTGAGAGAAGTTGAAAACTCTATGTGTGTGCTAAAGTCTCACATTAAAATTTAAGAAAAAATTCATTGGGATTATTTAATTCAAAATGATTTTCTTTACTTGATGACGACTTAATGACTCTTTATTTCAGATTAATTGTTCTTTAATTCAGTTGTTACGAAAATTACCAAGACTTGGTCAAGAAAATGGCTGGCTTAAATGAGCATTGAAGAACCTTTATCACCAAGCATTGATCCACCTTTATGTGATTGTTTTTTGTTTTGCTATTTCTTCTATAAATAGCGACTTTGCCACTCGCATTTCTAGATAATGAAAAAAGTATTCTAGAGAATTTAATATAAAAACTATTTTATATAGAAAAACTATTCTAGAGAGAATATACAAAAATTATTCTAGAGAGAATATTGAAAAAACTATTTTTGAGAGAACAGAGAATAAAATATAGAGAACCAAGACTTCAAAAAATAGGAAACTCTATTCTCCATAATTGGTCAAATCTTTTTTGACATAGAGACTAGAGTGATACGTTTGTTAGTGATACCAGTACTCCCATAATATTTTATTTAACGTTGCTAGACCTTTTTTCATGTATTTTTATATGTTTCTTGTTTTCTAAACTTCTGTGTAACCTCTCGTTGTCCATTTTCCTATGTAATAGTTGTAGTATTACATACATTAGATAACCTAATATTCTTGTTATTCCACTTTCTTTTAATAGTGTTTTTATTACATATATTTATAAAATCCATTTTTCAGTTATCGAATGATATTGTTAGATTTTTCTAAAAAATTATCCTCAGTGCTCCCCGATCTTTTTTGACAGCTTTCTAGTTGGAATTTGTTTATTCTTTCTCTCATTTATGCGCGTTTAACCAAATTAATCACCATGTATTCAAACTGCATAGTTTCGTTTTCTATTACATCTAATAAAATACAGATCTCTTGATAAGAGTTAAGATCTTAGATATTCAGTACAACCTATGAAATTGGGAGAAATTATAAGGACATGGGATTCTTGTGCTCCATCAGTTATGTCTGAATATTCTCATCAATGAGGTTGAGGAAGCTTCAACTCTTAGTATGAGACTTGGAAGGAGACCTTCTAGAATACTTAAGGTTTTTATATATGTTCTTGCTACACCTATATGAAGTTATTACTTAATTTAGCTTATAGCTAGAGCTATAGGATGGTCAATCAACTAAATATTGTCTGTATGTTCCTAAACATCAAGATTTTGCTTTAAAAACATATATAATTTTAAATTTTGGACACAATAGTTATGCTAAAGGGCTTTGTGAGTAGCAGATTCTAAATATTTCTAAATATTAGCGTGGGTTAATCGTCTCTAGGCCTTGAAACCCTTCTATTTATGAAGTAAAAAACTTGGGTTTATATTCCTATCATCCTCAAATCCTATAATTTCCATTAGGCTTGTCTTTTTTTTTGTTGTGACAAAGAACGTGCTATAACAATAACTATTACTCTACACAGTCTCGCCTATAAATCATCATTAGTACTTTCTATCTGTATATGTCACTTATAATCAACTTCCATATTCCACCTGATAGATCAATATATGTTAAGTGCACAAGTGATCAAAAGAATCTTGTATGTGTCGACCAATTCGACCACTTGTTTAGTTACCTATATATTTTTAAATAATTTGTTGTCACATGTCTGCCCAAATTACAAAATGGATTGTCTATGAACCATACTTGGGAGAGGAGATCTTCCGCCAAGTTGTCCTTATTTTATATGCCAAGTGACGTGTCGTGGTTCTCTTGATATACTAGATGTGAACCATCAATCTTCATTTTTCTTTTGTCTTCTCTGCGGTCTACCCACCCATACATACATCACCACACAATCTCATTTCAAATCCATATATTTCTTAACCAACTCCATAGGGAGATCATACTCAACCACCAACACCATCAACACAATCAACACCATCAACAAAAAGATATTCTCGAAGAACCAAAATTTAATGTTATAAATCCATCTTTTGTGATTAAAAATCTTAAAAACTGCAAAACAAAATGGATTTTGACTTTTCAAAAGAAAAACTAATATTTTACCTTCAAACTCTTTACACACTTTCCTATTTTTAAGGTTTTTTCTACACTTTCATAATTTTTTAACAACTCTAAGATTTTTTTTAAAGTATGTATATATTTTTATTTACAAGTTTAAAAAATCAGTTTTCAAATGATTTATTGGGAAAAAAACTAAATCCCAACAAATTTATATTTAACCAAAACAAAGTCACTCATTTTTAGGGAAACTTCCCTATATTGTTAAATTAAAAATATCAACCCTAGGGCAAGGTTACCTCCAAAGTTTGTTCAAATATATTTCAGATTAATATTGGGTTCACTTTGGTAAAAAATAGTAAAAAAGTAAAAAAAAAATTATTATACATTTCTAGGACTAATCTCAACCATATCAACTAAATAATAATTTTTATATATTAAACATTTCTTTATTATAAACTAAATATATAAATTCATTTTAAGATATCAATTAATTGATTTCTGTTGGAAAATATGTAAATTCTCCACAAGAATTTAAAATAAATTGAACGGAAGTATATAAATTATAAAATTTGAAAGTATCTCATTGTACCTTATAGATTGTAAAATCTAAAATAGTGGCTTGATATGTAATATACGATAGAGTAAAGATATATATCACCCCTTTTTGCTTCACCCATGTATCACCGCTTATGTGGAGGTTTTAAACACCAATAAAAACGTTCCTCTCTCTTAAATGATTATTTTCTCTTTCATTTGTTTAATGCCACATTAGATGACACATAGGAAGTGATAAATGGATGAAGCAAAAAGGAGTGATATATATCAATGCTCTATAAGATATGAGTAATGAGATGAGATTTAATATATAAACTTTTTATATGAAAAATAAATCATACAGATAGCCCAGGTTCAAACATTAAATACAAATCCCAATATTATTTTTTATAAATAGAGGATATTAATTAAATAGTTATTTTATTTAGTTTTTGCATAACATAAATATGGTATGTGTCATATTACTATTGGATCATCCGATACTAGATAGAAGTATTTTCTATGTTTATGACATTTAGACATTTTTTATTTTGGGTTGGACTCATTTTGGATTGGGCTTGGTTTATATTTTAATCTCTTATTTATCTCAATCTTTCTCAACCCTACTCATTGAAAATATCCATCTCAAAATTATTATATTTTAATTGACAAAACCCTACCTTCTCTAAAACAAAACAAAACGCTGCTTTTATCTTTTATTGACCAAATTTCTCCTAGAGATATCATTTTCATTCATTGTTTTGTTTTGAAATATTGATTGTTTCTTTCAATCCATACGATATACGAAATAATTGCAAGTACAATCTTGACACCTTCATTTTCCACTGGATAATGGAGATTTCCAACATATCACTTCATTAAGGTTGTCATGATATCTAATAAGGAGTAATTTAATTTTTACTTGTTCTTTGACAAAACTTATGAATAAAGTTAGATCTGACCTCTCAGGTAAAAATTTCTATTTTTTGTATTTTATTCATATAGATATCGCAGAATATATATTTGTATATTAATAAATTCTTTATCTTTCAATTGAGTATGCTTAAAATTCTAAAACAATAAAATTAAGATTTTTGTTAGGTAAAATATGAATTTTATGTACAGATTTTCTACACAATCGTATTGGGATGTGAATTATATTTTTTTGATTAAACAAGTGTAATTAAAATAACAACCATTATTTGTTAAATTAAATGAATTATTTTAATTAGTACTAATCTCATTTTTTTAACAGATAAAATAATAGTTGACCATAACATTTTAACACTTGACAACATTCTATGCAAGTTGGTAAGTCTTAGATTTGGAAATGACCTCAAACTAATTTTAAACTTTATCATATCTTTGATGATAAGTGAATTTGAGATAATTAGATGGTTGACCTACATCCCTATTATCAACTTTCTACTATAGTCTAATGCTTGAGATATATATTGATTCATGAGAAAATTCTATTTTTAGGTCATTACATTTTTAGGCCAAACATTTAAAAATTTATCTAAAAGTGTCTAAATTTTCCTTAAAATCTATAAAGTATCTCACAAAATCAGTGAAATGTCCTTAAAATGAGCATTTTGAATACAACCTAAAAATATGACTTTTGAAAGTTTTGCCTAAAAATGTTTTTAGGCAGGTAATATGGCCTAAAGATGGGATTTTCTCTTGATTCATTATACTTAAAGTCTTTACATATTGATCTACATATTTTTCTTTTTCTTAAACAATTTGAATTTTTAATGTAAAACCAGGATATATTATTGTTCTTGTTATAATGTTTGGTGTTAAATACTTTGAGTTCCTATTCACGTGCTACTTATGTGTTTGAAAATTTATTTTTTATTGGTATTTTAGTGAAACAAGTACAACAATATAAGTTCTTATGATTCAATATGTATGTGTATTTTCCTTCTAATGAATTGAAAAATCAATGGTATAGGATTATGAATTTAAATTTTCTTACTGAATTTCTCTATTGATATTACTTCCCATATTAAAGGATCCCGGATCTTCCAATTTTCTAATTAATTTGTTATGCTAATTAATTTGTGGTATTTCGTTGAATTCCACGGGAGGTAGTGAGCCTCCATACCTCTACCTTCATGCAAATTAGGTTAACCAGGTTTTGTGGGAGATTTAAAAATCGTACCTCTTATATAAGTGACAAGGTCCTGGCCACTTTGTCCTTGCCGGTAAAAAAATAGTTTCTTTTCTAAATAATGGTCATTTACTAAGGGCTCACACCTCACCCGGATGTAAATATTATTTAACAATTTTTTTAATAGACCTTGTTGATCTTGTATTTAAATTTATCAAGGGAGTGTTCGTGAAATTTTTAAACTAATTTATACATTTTCAACGATGTGTTTATGAATCACATTAATTAAATTAATAATTCTAAATTAATTTATATAATATTTTACAGATCTTAAGGAATTGAAAATATGCAAACGGGTAAGAACATTCAAAAATGGTGTATTACATTAATAGCTGGAGATGGCAAGACCAATGGTAGGAATGTTGGCACTTCTGCATCAACCTCTACTGGCATTATGCTTGGAAATGTAAACAATTTCTTTTTGTGTATGTACAAATATTTACAAATTCATAGATAGAAATAGTCATAATGTTTTAGTTAAATTATTTTGTAATCGATATATGTTTTCTCTACATAAAATAAAGTGTATTACCGGTTTAGTACATTATCTTTATACTTCTTCACCTTTTTAGTTACATCTTTCAAACTATTCATTTTAACAACAATATATTCTTGTTAAGGATATAAGTGACGAAAAATTATTAAATTGTATAGCAAAGAAATAATTTACTTTGAAATAAATCAAATCTAGTTTTATTTAAATTTTAAATTTTTTTAACCTTCATATAACTCATTTTGATATTCTACCTATTAAGTTTGTATCTTAATTGTTAAATATATCGTCAAATTTAACTTTATTCAAATGTTATTTCTTTTAATAATAAATATTACAAAATTGTTGCGAATTTTTATATATATATATATATTAGTGAATCTTCATTGAAAAAAATCTTTACCAATAAAAATCTATTTTCTCAATAAAAACATTAAAAGTAAAAATTTGCTTATTTTTACAATTTTTTTATGTTTTAAGCTTTTAAGAAACAAAAAAAATCAATGGAAATCAAAAAAAAAAAAAAAATATAAACACATGGTAGTTATTACAATTAATTATTTAATTTAAAACATAAGGTATATATCATAATTAAATTGGATAAGAACAATATTGAACCATTCAATATTGAATAGAAGAATTTTATTATTTCAAATTAATTGAATAATTTTATATTTAGTTTTTTACTCTTTATTTATTTTTAAAAAATAGTCTAATTTTCTATAAATTAGGGGATGAAATTTATACTTTTCTTAATTTATATACAATATATACATTGAGAGCAGACAATTATATCACTTATTAGACTATAATCATAATATATTAAATTTGTTTAATTCTTTTGCTTTTACAAGTAGTTGTATGATAAATCGATGGAGGGTCAATTTCAAACGAAGGAATATTAGGTGAACATTGACGGAGAATTCCTAAAAGGCGATGACAACCTCTTAAAAGATAGTGGATTGGATAGAAAATGTATGAGTTCTAGCAACAACGGGGAGGATTGTGATTTCAGTGATGAGGATGATCTACAATGCTATAATAAAAAGTGTTATAATCGACATTCTCAATAAAATAATATTTACTTACAACACATGATTGTAACAAAATTATAATAATATGAATTTATAATTATTAATTGTTAAGGATTGGAGTTAATATATTTATTTTAGTTAAAGTATCTTTATTATACTTTGCATATTTTTTAAAGAATGTCCACATCATGATGGCACACAATACAAAGAAATTGGACTTAATTTAGGCTTGGAGCCATTGCAAGTTAAATTTTGGTTCAGTAACAAGCGTAGGAAGGCAAATATATCAAATAAATAATTTCTAATTAAATCCATAACCCAAGAAATCGTGTCTTAAGAAATGAAGTCTAAAAGTTTGGATGAATAAGGTCCAAAATAATCTTATAGGCTTATGATATACCCAATATAACCTTATTCTTATTTTATACACTATAACCTTATTTCCTTTATACACACTAGCAATTTTTTTTATTATTATATATCAATCAATTACTTCCTAATTAAAACATAATTAATTTGTTTCCATAATGATTTTCTAAATTATGGACATCAGTCAACGTATTACTTCAGTAATATGAATCATACTAAACAGCCCAAAAAATATTTTCCAAAAAACAATTAGTCTAATCTTCAAGCTATCGTGCATCCAAGGCATGTATTCTTTCTCACTGAATCATTTACACGTTCTTTTGGGTAAAATGAGTAGAGTTAGCACATATTTTATTCTTTATTAGCTGGCTGAGATTAATACTCGCTCGGTCCTTGCATCTGTTTCTTTCAGTTGTGTTTTATTTTATTTATTAGAATAATGTTTTTTGAGTTATGGTATTTTGTTCGAATAATATAGGGTGAGTAATATTTATGGTATTGTGTGTTATTATTTTATAGAATCATGTTTTTTGAGTCATGGTATTGTTCCAATAATATACAATTCATGTTAACAAGATTAACATCGGGTAACATGGATATTTTTTGTCTTTGAAATAGGAAGTTTGGAGTACAATTAAAGAAGTTATATGATATTTGATACCAATTATAGAATCGTAATTTTCATGGGCTATCGTGTGTGATGTAGATTCATTTCTTACATGGGCTATCATGTGTGCTGTAAATTTATTTTTTTGATGGGCTATTGTGTTTTGGGTTCAATGAGTTTGAATAACATGATTTTTTCCAAGGTGTCATTTGATTTGTTTGTTAATTATTACAACAGTTATAATGGGGTCAGATGCAGTGTTTTTCATTTCCGAGATGAGAATGTGTTACTCTTGAATATAAACAAGAAGGTTTATTAGACAAACCTTATACGCAGCGGATTGAAATGAAGAGTCCTGAATTTTAGCCTTCTTTTAATTGATTGAATTGGAATGAATCGCTTCTGCTATCTGGTCGTAAGTTTAATTACTAGAACTAAACTCTTTGTTTTCACAACCTAAATGTCTTAGAATTATCTATTGTGTGTTATTGATTTGGAGAAAAGAATTGTACGCTTAATTGTGTTGTCTGTGTTGTTGTGATTTTGTGAGAAAGAAAGGCTCTATTTATAGAGTTGGAGAGTTGGTTTATTGCCTGTAAATAAACCACTCTCCCACTTTTTCCACCTCCTCCACCTCCTCTACCTCCTCCACCATCAAAGTGGGAAGTTATTTTTCATAACTTCCTGTACGCTCATGTTTTTCCCATCATGGGTGACATGGGATAATTTTTTTTTTTATTTCTTTCATTCTCCCACTCGCACATGATAGAGTTACAATCATTTCCTTTAGGTACATGCATTCAATGCACCATACATCAATATTTCTCAAATCTTCTCATATACACATTTCTAGAATAATTCATCATACTTGACAAAATAGATCGTACGACCGACAAACATACGAGCATACGTTACTAATAACCTGCTTGGGTACATAGTTGCTCAAATGAAACTTCATTCCTTACGTATCTTGTAGTACCCCAAACTAATAATTTATTGTATCATATTCAGTAACTCTGACCACTTTAAATTTATATCACATCGTTTATGTGATCAAAAGAGTTCACAGACATAACTTCATGTGTCTCACTATCATGTTATGGTCCAAATTGACTTACATGATCGATACCTGCAAGCACACACTTTGATACAGAATTTTAGTCTTCCCTTTATACTTATATCCTTTTACGCTGATTAGGTTGCTTTCCCATACATACCCCATTAGACCGAATCATTCATGATCATTGGTAGTATGTTCAAAGTAGCATACACCTAATCAAAATATCAAGACATAGTCAAAAGTAATAAGGGCACAATTTTGAAGGTATCACACAATGACGAGACAGGGATCGACTCTTCATTTTCTTCTAGTCGAAAGCACACGTGGTATGACACACGTGTTATGGTATTATTCATATAGCTCCAATTGTATGTCACAATTTTATAAATACCATATAGATATATAATTAGACAAGCCTCGTTGTCTAAGATGAATTCTTCGATTGATCAACCCTTCTATGAAATCAATCAAGCAACTCATATCTGGCTCTTACAGACTAAGTAGATAGTGGGATTCTACTTCGATCATAATATAAGCTTAACATGGTTCATCCATGTTTATGATCTCATCTTAACACTTAGTTAAGGCGACTATCTTAACTCAAGTTATCTTAAGGGTTCTTCACTACTATCAGTCAGTCTCATCTTTGCACACTTCTTGTGCCAAAGGCGATTGCCCGTGTGATAGGACCAATCTCAGTCTATAGGACATACATACTTAAAAAATTACACGCATTATAATATATATCAAACATGATATTATTAAAATAAACAGTTAAATAAACATACTAATGAAAATATATACATGAATGCACATAAACTCGCAATATTCATACATCATATCTTGCATAATCATATAGATTTAACATATCCATAAATATATCCATTGGGATATCCTTTGTGAATGGATCAGCAAGCATATTGCGTGTGTGTATTTATTGCAAATCAACATCCTTTTGTGCAATAATATCTCTAACAACGTTATACTTTATATCAATGTGTTTGGTCATACTGTGATACTTAGGAGCTTTCACACAAGCCTTTTCAGCTTGACTATCACAATGTATAATAACGGGACTCCCACTATATCCTGAGAATCCTAAATGTTCAAAATAACCTTTTTAACCAAACAGCCTCTGGAACCACATCTGAGCATGCTACAAACTCAGCTTCCATTATGGACAAAATTATACCGGTTTGTTTCTTGCTACTTCAAGGATGCGCAATTATTCAACATGAATACATCACCTGAGGTAGATTTACCCCCATATATATTACTACCCCAATTAGCGTAATATATCCTTCTAGGTGTAATCTATTTCCTCGAAAGCATAAGGCATGATCCACATTGCCTTTTAGATATCTCAATATCTTTTTCACAGCTTTCGGATTTCTTGTTCTGGGTTCAATTAAAATGACTAACTAAATTTACCACATAACATATGTCTGGCCTAGTTCACATCATAACATATATAATACTATCCAAGCAACTAGAATATGACACTGTATACATTTTTTGTTTCTCTTCTGGAGTATTAGGACACATGTTGAGAGTTAAGTTTATTCCATTTGCTACAGGAGTGTCAATGGCATTGCACTTAGTCATACTAAAGAGCTCAATTATATTCATGATGTAAGGTTCTTGAGACAAAGATAATAGTCCTCTAGACATATCTCTACTAATCTTAACACCAAAAATATAATTTGCTTCTCCCATATATTTCATATGAAATTGAGAAGCTAGCTACTCCTTATTAGCTTGAATAAACTCTTTATCATCCCCTGCTAATAGGATGTCATCTACATATAAAGATAATATTATAAAATTTCTTGGAACATTTAACATAAACAAAGTGATTTTCAATTATCATCTCAAATTCATTTTATGAAATGACTTTATGAAATCTCAAATTCCACTGTCTCGAGGTTTGCTTAAGATCATAGATTGATTTTAACAATCTACATACTTTATTCTCTTGATCTTTTGCAACGAATCTCGAGATTGTTCCATGAAAATAACCTCTTCTAAATATTCATTTAGAAATGTAGTTTTAACATCCATTTTGGTGCAACTCCAGATCGAGATGAGCCACAATAGCTAAAATAAGACGTATTTAGGTAAATCTAACAACAGGAGAAAAAATTTCCTCAAAATCTATTCCTTCACGTTGTGTTTAGCCTTTCTCTACCAAGCGAGCTTTATACTTGTCAATGGAATTGTCAAGTTTCCTCTTTATTTTGAGAACCCATTTATTCCCAATCGCCTTACGTCTTTTCGGGAGATTAACTAGTTCCCATACCTGGTTTTTCTTCATCGAGTCCATTTCTTCTTCCATTGCTTTCTTCCATTCATTCTTAGTAGGACATAAGAATGCTTCATTAACTGATCGAGGTTCATCTTCGTCTTGTGGAGTTATCGTAAAGACTTCTCCTTCGATTTCAAATCGACGACGAGGAACTAAAACTCTAGCACTTCTCTTAAGTTGAGAATCTTGAGAAATAGGATTACTAGATGATGCAATGGTTTCTTCCGTCTCAAGATTTAGAGGAGTATCCTTCTCTATTTCTTTAGTATGTGTTACCTCATCAGGTGTCACATTTGTTTGCATATCATCTTCCTGAATCTCATTTAACTTACATAAAATGACAATTCTGTCAACTTCACATCTGTTGGGAAAATCATTCTCTAAGAATGTAACATCTCGTGTCTCAATTTCAGTAAGACCCCCATCGTTATGTTCACCAATAAACACATATCCTTTAGAGTGAGCTGGGTATCTAATAAAGATACACTTCTTACCTCTTGGACCTAACTTCCCATATTTATGAGATAGATCATGAACATAGTCTGCCGACCCTAGGGTCACATGTAGTTCATAAGGAGTTTGATGGAACAGTCATTGTGGGTATTTGGTTAAGTATATAACTAGCAGTGGGCAAGGCATCTCCACAGATTAGCTTGTGCCGTCATAGACTTAACCATTTCTAGGAGAGTTCTCACTTTTTCATCACACAGTTCTTTCAACTGATCCAATAGATATTCACGTGATTAAGGTTTTCATTTTCCTCTCTAACTGATTTTCTACTTCACTGAAATATATCATAAGAAAATTTCAATGCTACAGATGTATGAAAAATCAGGTAAACATAACCAAAACTAGTGAAATTATCTATAAAAGTGATAAAATAAAGTCCCCCTGTATATTTTGAACATTCATTGGGTCACAGATGTCTACATGAATTACTTGCAATGGGTACTCAACTCGTTTAGCCTTTTCAAAAAATGGTTTCCCTTTGCTTTATCTGCTAGACAATTTTCATAAGTTGGCAAGTTGACTCTAGTCAATGAACCCAAAAAGTTCGCCTTAGCAAACAAATTCATACGATCTTGTCCAATATGAACTAGTCTAGCATTCCATACTTTTCTTCTACGTTAAAAGTACTAGAAGAAGTATTAGTAGAAAAGCAACTACTTACATAATAACTATTAAATGAGTTATCATCATCTAGTACTACTAAAACATGAGAAATAAAACCAAAAAACTTAACACTTAGCGTCATAATAGATGTCTACTTGATTGTTATGAAAATGCATATTAAAACTTAATCCTAGAAGAACAATGACAAAGACCAAATTCCTTCGAATTTCAAGTGTGTAAAGTGCATTATGCAGTTATAAGGTTTGATCACCTCGCAAGTTCAACTTGCAAGTGTCAAATGTGTTGACTTCACCCTTGTTGTTGTCTCCTAACTTATATTCATCGCATTTCCTCTGAAATTAGATGGTACTCTACATATGCCTCTTAGTCTTAGGCTACATGGTATGTCACTTCTGAATCCACAATCCACAAAGGATTAGAATCAACTAGCAAACAGTATTGGTAACATATGTAAAGTTATATGAAGTAAATGATATTGCTATCTTTATCCTCACTTGCGAGTGAAGTGACCTATCTTGTCACAATTATAGCATTTTAATTTACTTTCGTATTTAAAAAAAAAAACGTTGTTGCCACCATTCTTGTTCTTCTTGGAAGCATGCTCATTTTTGTTTCTCTTCCCATTGTTCATGCACTTAATGCAAGAACCTTTGTGGGAACTTGACTCAGTAATATATAAGCTTGATCCTGAGACTTAATTGCATCAAGACGTTCATCTTCCAACCTCACATGATGAGAAACATCATCAAAAGTTATGATATGGTCATTTTAGAGTCAAGTTTATCTTAAAATGCTCCCACTTATTTGAAAGAGATTGGATCACAGCTTGAACCTGATGTTCATCAAAAAAGTTATGACCTGCAGTCCAAGTTCCCTAATCATATTAGACATCTCCCAAAGATGCTTGGTTTGATTAGGCTTCCTCTTGTAAGTGTCAAACTTAATGATCAATTGACTCAACTTAGTCATAGTTGTACCCTTGTACTTTTCATTAAGAGCGTCTCACATCTCATGAGCAGTGGGGTATTATTGACATTAATGAACAAGATCGTCATACATGGAGCTTATCAAGATGTCTCTTGCAGTGAAATGTCTCTTTTTCCACTTCTAAGCCTCCATGTCCCTTTTGTTTTGAGCTGTGATGCCTTCCTTAGGCTGAGTCATGACATTGTTAATAACCTCAAGAATTCTTGTTCCTCTAGAACATAATGTATTTTGAGTTTACCAGGGTATAGTTCTCACCATTCATTATGTCTCCATTGAGATCATCAATGACGGTTGTCATTTTCTTATAAAGTAAGAGATTTTTCATTAGTATACATACAATTATTTAACTACCCAATGCTATTAATGCAAATAGAATGAATAAGAAAGATAACAAAATAAGTGATAAAGAAAGTTCACTATGTTCCCAATAATGAACCACCATATTTTGTTTGTCTTAATGATTCAATCAATTTCATTAACTGCAAAAATTAAGTTCTCCAAGAACTCCCACTTACTCTAACATAAATAGAGCGAAAATGTATGAAAATAAACAACTAATAACATAAAAATAAAGAAACTAGTTGAATTCATACATAAATGAAATACATGTTCAATAAAGAAATAACTGAATCAAAGCAACTAATGCAATTCCTAACAAACAGGGAAAAAAAAATTTGGAAAAACAAACCACTAAACAAACTACCTATTGCAAGTCCTAACTAGCATACGCCTTTCATATCCAAAACCTTAATTTAGGAATTGACTGCTCAAAGTTCACTTCCTCATAGAGTCTAATTGGAAAATAATTATCGACACTAGTAGTTCGATAATGCATTCCACAGTTGCACAGATCCGACCTAGTGGAACTATTATAGTGCCTCCACAAGTGAGATTCAGTCAAAGCATAGACTAGCCACTCATATGTAGCTTGTCTCCCATGAACATAGTTCTCCGGAAAATCATACACCCATAAGATTTCGATATCCCTCTTCTTCTCTCTTGGTAGAGTTTTGTAAAGAACTTCAACCTTATTTCCTTCACATATGATATCACCCCAATTTATGACATCTTGAATCAACCTATTGACAATTGCCACATGTTGCACTAGGGTGTGATGAGGTTTCTTCTTATAACGGAGTGCTTTGATACTATTTCTCAAAGACTGTTTTTCTTTCGGTGTCCTTGCAACTTTTGGTCTATGGATCTCTGATGATCCATTAGGATTTCTTACGTTCCTATTGAGCCATCCGTAAACTGTCAGTTGCTCAAGCCTTGCTGCTCGTGATCCCCTGGATCGTGTCAACACCATTTTTCTACATATAGAAAAAATTAAGAACGGTAAAAAATAATACACCAAAATTGATTAGGAAACAAGAAAAAATAATAATAGTATCTTTCCAGAAACTCTACTCATAACAATAATTTAAGGTAGCAAAATTGGTAAGCCTACTAGTCACTTAACTATGTCGTAATTCAAGGCTAATTTAAATATATGGGCTGCTGGGCTGGGCTATTGGCTGCTTAATTTAAATATATGGACTAGGCTAACCTAAATATACCATATACATCTAACAAATAGAAGCCTTTTTTTTCTTTTCTTCTACTGTAGACAATATCAAAAACAAAAAAAATCTCACTTTCTTCTTCTTCTGTTCGACACAAAAAATTCTCAAAAAACATTCTACAATATATTCAATTGGGTAACATTGCTCTGATACCAATTGTTACTCTTGAATATAAACAAGCAGGTTTATTAGACAAACCTTATACGCAGCGGATTGAAATAAAGAGTCCTGAATTTTAGCCTTCTTGTAATTAATTGAATTGTAATGAATTGCTTCTGCTATCTGACCGTAAGTTTAATTACTAGAACTAAACTCTTTGTTTTCACCACCTAAATGTCTCAGAATTATCTATTGTGTGTTATTGATTTGGAGAGAAAAGAATTGTACGCTTAATTGTGTTGTCTGTGTTGTTGTGATTTTGTGAGAAAGAAAGGCTCTATTTATAGAGTTGGAGAGTTGGTTTATTGCCTGTAAATAAACCACTCTCTCACTTTCTCCACCTCCTCCACTTCCTCCACCATCAAAGTGGGAAGTTATCTTTGATAACTTCCTGTACGCTTATGTCTTTCCCATTATGGGTGACATGGGATAAATTTTTTTTTTTTTTATTTCTTTCAGAAGCTTTAAAACTATTCTGTTGGTTTGAGTCATTTACTTCAATTGTGAACTACGTGGCAGAGACATGGAACGACATTAATGTTACGCGGGTGATGAATCTACATTTTAGTTTGTGACAAATGTTAATGAATCTCTCATCGTCCACCCTCAGATCGTCAAAAGAAACCATGCAGGCAGAGGAAGAAACACATCTTATCTAAGGGCGAGTACTCGATACACAAGAAGATAATATGCACTGACTGCCACTAGTACCGGTACACAACCGTGCAACACGTGACAAAATTAAATTCAATTTAGTTTTGTTAGAATCACCATGTTGAACTTTTCAGATTCTTATCTTATTTGACATTCAGTATTGCGCATTGTTTTCTTTACCGTATGGATATTGTCTATCTTTTTTAGAAAATAAATAGATTGAGTTTTTTGATATTTTTGCGTCACCACATTATGTTTACAGTGCATGAATTTCTTATCATAGCTAACATCACACATTAATTGTAGTTTGGCGGAGCGCGTGCTAGGCGGTTTATAAAAAACCTGATGGGTCACACTGTTTTGTTTTCAGATTCCAATTTTTTTCATTTTGTAACATTGTGGTACTTTGGTACCAACAATTAACACATACAACTTGAATGTACTCCATAGTTTTTGTATGATTTACAAGTAGGTGTTAACCACTTAAGAATCATAATACAGAAGTTATTCTTTTTTTTATACGGTACATAATATCTGAATAGCCCACCAATTTATTAGGCACAACCAAACCTTTTGAAAACCCAAGTTGCGTATAACCCACCATTTTAATGAGAAGAAGTGGAAGTTATCTAATATCCCGACAACCACCAATTTAATGGGCATAACTCAACCTTTTGGAAACCCTAGATGCACAACCCACTACAATTGCACGTACAACCCAACGCCATAAAAATAAACCCTAACCAGCTTTTCGAAAACCCTAGTATATTCCAGCGTAGCCCACCAGACCTTGTATCATAGCTAACTAAAACTGTACATCAAACCAGCAATGCATATTTTGAAAATTTGATTTGTTAGTTTGGGTCGCTCTGTGCTCATAGTTTGCGTAAAAGATAGCAAAACTTACTTTATTATAAAACTAAATTATTTGATCTTGTAAAATATTCAAATTCTAGACATAACATCCAAATAACACAACAGTCATTATCTCACAGCCACACAAATATTTCAGGAGTAGCAAATTAATATAGAACACACAACAAATGGGTTCTAATCAAGCAATCTATTTATAGTCACAAAAAATTGCAAACACAGTACACTAGTCCAACACACCGAGTGTGTCATACCACAAAACAACTATAAAATCCAACAAGGTTCAAAATCAAAATCCTTACACAAAAAGAAACAACCACTAGAAGACATCACACAATTCAACAAAAAGTTATTACACAAGACACATAACGATAATGCATAAAAAAATCTCATCACAAGTCATCTACAAATATGTTAGTTTGACACAACGTTAACATCATCCGAGGTCTGTCACACCATCTTTTGCCATGTCCTGCTTTTCTATTGGATTACCTAATGAACGAGCCTCAAACTCTATCTTGATGGGACACTTCTTAGATCACATATGTTTTCAAAACAAAAAAAAATAAGCTACATACTAATACTATAAAATATAGAGGTGCGTTTCCGATTTACGGGATGTTGTGGTACTGCAAGCCTAACATCGTCTATAATGGGACGTCCTTGGGTAACTACGGGTACAACATTACGCTTGACGTGTTTGATGATTTCACGTTTCATTGGTAGCTGGGCTACTCAAGGTGAAACTTTGGTTACGACATTAGGGATGATACGTCTAGAACTATCATGCATTCTGCTGTGTTGTTATTAGCTTTGTTCTCAGCTGTGGGCCGATTAACCGTATCCTACAGTTTGTGTGTCAATGTACTCCAACTTTATATCGGTCAAGAACAGTTCCCTAGTGTTAACATGAAAAATTATTCGAAGAATTAGGTCGTTATATAATATAATAATTGTGATATTGTCATATTACTTTTACAGGTTTCATCTTCTTCAACAGAAACATCAATGCCTTCGCCTTCACAAGCACACTCCACTTTATCACACGGGAAAGGATGTCCGGGTAAGTTGGGCTCGCAATCTTTACGTGAAACACCCGTGAAAGACAAAATTAGATTAATACAATGCAATACATTGATAAATTGATAAGTAATGTACCAAAAGAACACCGCAGCAGCCCGGTAGGTTCACACGCTTTCCGTCGACCACTTTACACATCAAGGTTTGGCAAATGTCACCGGGCCAATTATAATCATGCATCAGCTTAGTCTCTATCATGTAATCATTCGTCATTATACCGGGCTGCTCAGGAGTTTTTGATAGTTTTTTTAGCATGAACTGTGCAAATTAAGTGAATTTTTATGGCGGCTACATTTCATGTTTTGTTGATTTACTATATATTATATATATACGAAATTGGATGGGGAATAACTTGAGGAGCAAAAAGAAAGTGGTAGATCACAAATAGATTCAAAAGTTTATAATTAACTCAAAATGCATACAGATACTAAAGTACAATTACAACAAACATAATGCATATATTCTAACAATTAAGGATAATTATTTTTGATGCAAATTCACAGATAACACCCTTATACATTATGCAAAATGTAAATTCACACGTAAAACCCTTATTCCAGAATCGTATGTAACACCCTTATACAAAATACAAATTAACACATACCGTTCTCCAGTGCCATTTTTTCCCTTATTCTAGAATAGATGTGTATTGGGCTGTTAATTTTCATTGCCTGTTCACCGGACAATTAGCCTCATCTTTGTTTTACGTGGAGCCTTTATGTTTTTGCCAACTGGGTTCAAAGTAACGCGCTTGGATGTTTCTTGAATCAAACCGTCCTTGGCCAAGCTCAGTCTTGGCTGATGTAGCCGAGTCTTGAGACTTTTTTCAACCGGGTTCCCAGCATTTATAGGTTTTGTTTTAATTGCCTTTTTTAATTAAGAATTTTTTTTCTGTGAAGGGAAATATAGACATCAAATATTATAGTAAAGTTATGTTGGTAGTGGTCTTTTAGAATTAATCATCCTATATCAAATTGTGATAAACTCACATAATATTGGTTTAAAGTTATCCACACACCATATTCTATTTAATGAAAATAAGCATTTTACTCTAGTATTGAATCGAGCATTGCAAATTCATCCATAATTTTTATTTTATTCTACATGTACTTTTATTCGATTAGTAATTGTTTTTAATCCAAATATAAAGAATAATATAAAGATATAGAATGGTGTGTTCATTTTAGTATTTGCATGCAAATTCAACGAATGAAACTAACATTAAGAATTTTATTTTTGTTTTACTAATAAAAATATTAAGTTTCAACTTATTTTACTTTAGGTTTGGTATATTGAGAGAAATTCAATCAAATTTTATAAAGGTATATATAACGATAATATGTTATTATATGTTATATATATGGGTAGATACAGAAAAATTAGGTATCAATATAGGTTTAGGGTTAGGGACAAAATACAGAAGAAGATGATTGAGGTTTTCAAATTTACTTGCGTTTTAAAAGAAATAAAAATATTAGTCAGTAATGATTTTATCACCACTAGAAAGTTTAGATATAGTTAAAATTTTATTAATTTTTCTTTTTTTGGATTATAACATTTATTAATGATAGCATGATGTTTGGATATCGTGGTATATATGATGGTCATATATGTTAGGGTTTTGTTTTGTTTTAATATTAGGTATCTTTTTTAATTGATAGTCTTCTAAGCTTCTTTGTTTTCTTCATTGTTTTATTATTTTGGGATAGTCGTTTCAGATTCTATTTATTGAGTTCTCCTATATTTATTGCAATTTTGTTTACACTAAGTATTATTTGTGATTTTAAAGTTTCAATTAATTTTTCCCTTTTAAACCAAGGAAAACAACACACTTATAATTCCCATTACATTATCAAATCTAAATATATATTACCATGCATAGATCCAACATAAACGCTTGGACAACATTAAACTACCGGCTAAAAGTGAACAACTTCATACTAAAAACTCAAGGTACCATGAATCTCTGAGTAGTCTCATGTGTCCAAAGTATGGAGGTAACCTGTTTATAAGAGATCTATCTTTCAATGAGCATTGACTCAAGCTTGAGAATACTCGATTGAAAGAAGAGGTAAATCAACAATAATATACTAGATACTAACTAAGTCATGCTCAAATTATAATAATATTTGAAAATTTTAATTAACTTTTTTTTTCACTTCACTACATACGAGTCATCTTACATCCCCTTTTGTTTCACCCCGAGAGAGTTTTTGTGCTCGGTATTGTAAACAATATGAAGAGGGGGTTTGGTCCGTGGCGGTGTTTTGGTTGACCAATTTTTCCATTATAGTTCACAAGTCTGATACCGTGGAAGACAAACATGATGTTTGATTCAAGAATTAACAGAAGGAAACTCTTAGGTATATATATTTATATTCTCTCGATAGCTTGCAAATGTCTCTTATTTTATGTTTAACGAATTTTGTTTTCTTGTAAGTGACATGGTTTGAATGTGCATAGGTAGATAATGAAGGAGTTAATACTATGTACAAGCCTCTCGTGAACGAATGAATTGCTTATGGTGCCGAGTTATGGGTTTATACCCTAAAGCGACAATGTGAATTTCTAGGAAAGGTTATGGCAACATATTTTGCTTCGAATTTGGAAAGCATGGGTAATCTCTTAGTATTTAGTACACCTAATTATCATAGATTTTATGTTCTGCCTATATAAATTATTGTTCTTTTGGGACTAATTGATAGTGCTTGGAGGCCCAGATGCTACAAAAATATTATAAAGGTGGCTGAAAAGATGGTGCTAGGTTTTGGTGGTGGAGTAAGCACTTTAGTTATCCATCCATGGATAACATTAACCCAAAATGAATCTAACGTTATTAGAGTTATCAAGAAGAGTTTAAATGAAACCAGATAACCTTCCAAGACTTTGATTAGTGCATCAACTTCTTTTTGGCACTCAACAGCAACAAGAAGAATCTTTGATTTCATATGCGATTATACTTATCACCAACAAGTATGCTTTTTTTCGTAAATGTTGAAGACATATAGTGTAATTAAGTATAAAGATAGCTATTTTTCCCCAAACCTATTATTACTTATACGCTTACGTATACCTAATTTCATGTAGTAGGACATTCTCTCATGTTTTGGTAATGTTAATGAAATCTCACAAGTTGATACCAATATAATTTTTGGAAACAACGTATCAATTCTCTATGTAAACATAAGCATAAATTATCATTATTATTTTTCTAACCATCTCCTTATTTTAATAATTTGATCAAATATTGAAATTTGTGGTGATATTGCAAGAAACTCCTACAGACCCAACCGCTTCCTATGTGGTTTATGTACCCCTCAAAGATTTTTTGATGAATGTGTTATTTAGCGGTGGAGATCCTAATCGCGTCACACTTTTTCCTAACGGATTTGCAGTAGTTCATATCCGATCAATGTGAATGGAGAATACAATAACTTTTATACCCACCCTAAGCAACCCCCTTCTCTTATGTTTTGGTAATGTTAATGAAATCTCACAAGTTGATACCAATATAATTCTTGAAAACAGCGTATCACTTCCCTATGTAAACATAAGTATAAATTATCATTATTATTTTTCTAACCATCTCCTTATTTTAATAATTTGATCAAATATTGAAATATGTGTAAAAATGTTTACAGAGTAAAATGTTGATATTGCATGAAACTCCTACAGACTCAACCGCTTCCTATGTCGTTTACGTACCCCTCAAAGAGTTTTTGATGAATGTGTTATTTAGCGGTGGAGATACCAATCGCGTAACACTTCTTCTTAACGGATTTGCAGTAGTTCACATCCGATCAATGTGAATAGAGAATACAATAACTTTTATACCCACCCTGAGCAACCCCCATTCTCTCATGTTTTGGTAATGTTAATGAAATCTCACAAGTTGATACCAATATAATTCTTGGAAACAACGTATCACTTCTCTATGTAAACATAAGTATACATTATCATTATTATTTTTCTAACCAACTCATTTTCTTAATAATTTGATCAAATATTGAAATTTGTGTAAAAATGTTTACATAGTAAAATGGTGATATTGCAAGAAACTCCTATAGACCCAACCGCTTCCTATGTGGTTTATGTACCCCTCAAAGATTTTTTGATGAATGTGTTATTTAGTGGTGGAGATCCCAATCGCGTCACACTTCTTCCTAACGGATTTGTAGTAGTTCACATCCGATCAATGTGAATGGAGAATACAATAACTTATATACCTACCCTAAGAAACCCCATCCATGTGTTATTTAACGGTGGAGATCCCAATCGCGCCACATGTCTTCCTAATGGATTTGAAGTAGTTCACATCCGATCAATGTGAATGGAGAATACAATAACTTTTATACCCACCCTAAGCAACCCCCATCCAGAAGTAGTTCACATCCGATCAATGTGAATGGAGAATACAATAACTTTTATACCCACCCTAAGAAACCCCCATCCAGTAGTAGTAACTACCATGAAGCATTCTCATGAAGATTTCTCTTTGGCTTGACTAGATTTCTTATATAACGCATTTTGGTTAATGTATATTTCGAGAAAACAAGTATCCTAACACGTTTTCTACTTTAGGCTATGACAGTCATAAACATCCTAAAAGTTCTATTTTTGACTTTTTCCACTTGGGGTACTACAAATTTTTTAGATATCATGTCGGGTGTAAACAACAAAACTTAGATCAGAACTTTGACCACTTTACAAATGAAAGTCGAACACAATCTGAAAGTGCTGAGCATAGTTACTAAGAAATTACGTTCTCTTTGAATGGAGTTGACTTTCATTTCATAAATATATTTGTTTCAGTCTAAAAACTTCCTTATGTGAATTCTAAAGAATCGTAAAATCTTGTAAGATTTTATGGCAAGTTGTGCAATTAAATGATGTCTTAAAAGGGTAAACCTATATGTCGCATATTTGGTGGAAAAAAACAAAATAATTAATTTGGATCTAGCATAGCAAGAGACTTAGTATATAGTGAAGAGGGCAGTTATTTAAGTTACATCTAACATTAACCATTTAGGGATATAAATCTGTATTATAATAAAAATCTATACTTATGTTTAGACAAAAACCTTCTACATGAATCATGATACTCATTCACTCCATATATTTTAAAAGGACGTTTGGTAACATATAAATTGTATACATAGACCAGTTGAGTCAGCTCCATTGGATAAGGTCTTGTTTCTTCAACTGAGTAGATTTGTCATATAAATCTACAGACCTGTATACCACAATCTCAGTTTTAAATTTGAGTAGAAAAGTGTCTAAAATATCCTGAAAACTAAAATAGATGGAAGAATCAGTAGTAGTGATAGGAACACCATTAGAAGCCGTAATGGCCTCCATGACCAATAAAAATTTATACTACGTTGTTTTGTATTCATATCTAAATTTAAGATAACCATTATATAGACACGAGCATAGACCCAACACGTATGTGGCACCTTAGACCCTAGTACTAGAATAAATACTAAATTTATCACATACCCCAACACAAAGATGAAGACCCAATAAAATCTTTTGGAAAAAGCTGAGTGTAGAATCAAATCATAAATTATTTAATAAAAATTAAAATTCTAATGTCAGCCTCTTAGACCAGCATGAACATAGGATTTTTTGTTTGTGAGGTTAAAACTTATAACAATCAGTGAGGTATTAACCTAAGAATAACTACATGTACATTATTGTATAGGGGTAAAAATCACAAAATACAAATAATTAGAGCTTAATTTATATCATATGAGGGCTAAGTATTATTTTAGTCATTGTTTTATCCTATAAATTATCCGAACTAAGTTCAGTGGAGGCTAATTATTTATTACTTGACGTTTTCCACATAAATAAAATTTAGGGGAATTTTACATTGAATTACAACAATTAATACATACATAGTGAAGCCACAACCTATGAGTATGGTTATGCACAAAAAATTCCAAAGATTTATCAAGTGTAATTTGTGCTTCTACTTTATCGTTTGTAAGTGTTTCTTTGTGACCATATAAGATCACAATTAAAACAAGCTGAAAATTTGGAATTACGGCACAATCAGATCCAAAATTCTAAATTTGGAATAGTTTTTTATTTTTATTTTTTATCTTTCTTCTCTTTAACAATATCAACCTATAAAATATTCTCGTCAATAAAATTTACTATAATGAAAAATGAATAAAAAAAATCTTGAATTCTTAAAAATTATTAGTTTAGCGACTTTAGAGAATCCAAGAACATAAAAATAAAGCTACATACTATTTGCAATCAATATATAGCCTACTACAAAGGAATAAAGAGGCTATCATAGGAACTAGAGTACAAATTTGTAAAATATGAAAAAAACTGTTACAAAAAGAATTAATATACAAGCGCTCACCACTAAAAATATAAATTCTAAGATACACGTACATATTGGTTAAATGTAACTGAACATATATTATAAAACCTTTGTAGCTTAGAGGTATGAATTCCCTATTAACTGTTCAGTATTCTCCTTCAAAATGAAACAAGTGGCTTAGAGTATAGTTTATCAATTTGCATACATAGTTATTTAGTTGGCTCAGATATTAGACAAAATTTGTTGTTTAGGGTGGGTATTGTTCAAGGGATTGTCTTTAGGCTCGCGACACTAGGGAATTTAATACACTAAACAAGGCATGCTATGAGATAACTTCTTATAGTGTAATTCCATTCATGATAAATGAAGGTAAAGGGTCATTGAACAACAAATTTGCTTACAAGTAAACCTAACATCAATATGTTTGATACAAAAAAAACTAGTGTGAAGTTTGTTCGAAAAGAGAATCATTACTAATTGATTTTCTTTATTTTGTGGAGGCTACCTGGGCTTGAAAGTAGGTTTATAAAACTTGGCACTTGAGTGCCATCTAGTCTTACTACACTTGAATGTATGAATTTCTACATGTGTTGACATTCTTCTCCCTTATAAAAAATATAACTATCACCACACATATCTAGTTTTGATGGAAGAAGATGACATTTGTTGAAATATCATGACCAACAATCATTTTCATTATTTTACATTTAACTACATGACTCTCAAATAGATTAGTCTGTAAAAAAAAGAAGAAAAAAATATAAGGTTACAATAAAAATGCATAAAGAATAAGAAATTATCGTATGATTAAGTAACTTGAAAATACTATAAAAAGGGATAACTAGATCTAACAAATCAACCAAAAAAATCAAATATTGAATAGACACTTGTTTAATGTATGAGAGTGCTAAAATGTGAATCTAATTGGTTGTAGAGTGGTAATATGTGTATTGGTGAGGCAAGTTTGGTATAGTGCATTCATAACCAAATAAAAATACATTTAAAATGACAAAATGAGATGCAATTAGAAAATAAAAATAATAGAGGTTTGAATTGAGTTATTTACCTATAATTTGATAAAAATACATTGAATTTTTTCCTTTAACCTTCCTTGCTCGAATACCAAAATATGATTTTCTTTTTTGCTTTGAGTTTATGGAGTAGCTTCTTTAAGAGGGTCTCCCTTTTTATCTTGTAAAAGATCTGGTATTTCATCAATATATATATATATATATATAATGCAATTTTTTCTTTCGAAAACAATTAAATGTAGATTATTTCAGATTTTTTTTTAACCAAATGAGATTATATATCATTGTGAATATTGTATAAACAATTTGTTTACAAATTAAATATATTTCTATATAAATATTTGTCGTCTTGAAAATCCATTACATCAATTCCATTTTCTCATATATTTACTACAAAAGAATTTGATAAATTGTATATCATTCAAATTATTAAGAAAAATTATTCAGCATTTTAAATTTTTTCTTTCAATTTTGTTGATTTCTTTAAAAAAACTACATTCAAAACTTGGAATTGATATAATATGTGTTAGACTTACCATAATAATTGCATGAGATTTCCATAAGCTTTGAATGAAATGATTTTATTTTTTGCCTAGAAAAGGAGAATCAATGATTTAAATTGATATATAATTCCATTTAATGTCATAATGCAAAATAATTTTCTATTTAATTGATTTTAAGAAAATAAAAAAAATACAATAAATTACATTCATAATAAAGACTAATAAATGGTAAAAAAATAGTATATAAAAGAATATTAGATAAACAACAGACATGAGAGGATCCATTTCCATGTGGCATTTTATTATTCGATTTGATATCTACTCCATTATGTCACTATTAGATACAACGACAAAATTCCTTTAATTACATAATCCTGTTGTTGGTTGTTGGGTAGCTTGCGAAGTATGAATCAAATAATTACTTAAATTACACGAAACTATTACCCGAGAAAAGTGTTCCTTGCCTAGAATGCTTTTTACATATTTAAAAACTCTATTTTCAACATCAAACTATTATTTGCTTGGTGTATCCATGAAGTGGCCGAGAGTTGTATGTCGGTCCTCATAATAGTTAAGTATGAAGTGTCCGAGAGTATATACTGAGTATTCGGGCCTCATAATAGTTAAGTATAATAACCTTCAGAGTGGCCTTTGTAAAATTTTAGAATTATTGAGAAGGTTTCCCTCTTTGCTTGATAATTGTAATTTTTACTCCACTGTCAATCATACGTCTTTGCACCTTTATTTATCTTTCAAGATATCAAGAGTGTAATTTATTTGAGATATATATACATACTTTCTCATGAACGTCCAACTTCAATTCCCAAAAAGTACTTCATTGTCTAAATATCCTTTAAGTAGAAATATTACCGACAAAAATTAATTTGAATCATTTATGACATTTAAATCATTACCCTATATGGGGATGTCGCTTACATATACGAGTATTGTTATGATAGTTTTGCCTTGTCATTTGGTAAACGTCGAATAATCTACATGTGATGAGCTATAACCTGCCTTATTTAGTGAGGAGGATGACTTGGAAAATAAGTTTTGAAAAGCTTGTTTCAATCTTTAGAGGGACTTGTGCAAATGACACACAAAATTCTCCCCATGTTTTTCATTTCCATGAGGGCGCGACATGTACACTTCTTCATCAAGATCCAAATTCAAGAAAGCTTTATTGACATCCATTTGATAACGAAACCATTTTTAGCAGCATCCCCCGACAGTATACAACACATTGTTGTGAGCTTGGTGATGGGAGAAAAGGTTTCATTATAGTAGAGGACATCTAATTGAGTAAACCCTTTATCGACCAACCTCTACTTTTAACATTCTATAGAACCATCAGTCTTAAATTAAATTTTGGAAACCCACTTGCAACAATTAGGCATCTACCAGGAGGTAATTGAATGAGAGATAACACGCCATTGTGATTGAGTGTCACAAGTTCATAATCCATTGCTTTACACCAACGAGTGTCTTGAACTACTTCAATAAAAGAGGATGGTTTTATGGTTGATAATTTATTAGCAAGAACATTAGGTGGGGATTTCGAAAAGCATTATATGAGAAGAATTTCGACATTTGATCGTGTGTGTACCTTAGTATGCGACCTGAAACAAAGACAAAAATGGGTGGGCAACTTGATAGTCGAGAAATCACAGTTGACAAAGAAAACGGGGTGCTATTTTTTATGCGTTGTACACCTGTTAGATCTGATAGAGGTTGGTAACATGTATTGAGTATCTAAAAAGGCGGTTGGAGTAGGCTGATGTGGTGTGTTATTATTTCTATGTATGGGATCTAAATTATTGTTGGATGTGGTGGTTTAGCGGGTGTGTTTATGATTGGAAATATGGTTTCAAGTGTGGGATGAGGTGCACTAGTTTGCAATGGATTGTCTGGAAAATTTAAAATGATAAATTCAATGTTATGGTGTGCTGATGTATTAGTGGTTAGAAATGTAAAAAGTATATCAAATATATAAAACGAGAGGGTGGAAAGTACATGTGAAACCTCATAGATGTTGTCGAAAGCTACTGGAAGATATGCTCATTGAAGATAACATCACGACTTTCAATTTTATCTTTGCAGGAATATCGTAAAAGTGATAACAATTTTGACGTATTATGTCTCCAACGAAAACAAAATGACGGCGGGAGCATTACTTTTATAAAGAAGATTAGTGGCATAACTCAAGCAAACAAAGCTACATAGGTGACAATATGTTGGCAATTTTGTATATAATTTTTCAAAATGAGATTTTTAAGAAAGTAATTGTGATTAATTAAATAATTAGTGATGACGGCACAATCACTCCAAAACATATTAGGAAGAGAACCATGGAAATCTAACTCCTAAGCAACATCGAGAGATGACGGTTTTTACGCTCAGCCACTCCATTTTGTTGAGGTGTGAAGGGAGTACAATGGCTTCGTATAGTGCCACAAGATGCTAAGAATTTTGTCAATTTATTTGAGAAAAGTTCTTTTCAAATATAAATATGAATAATTATGATTGCGTGTTAAAAATGAGTTTTAACCATTTGAATTTTTTTTGTAATCAAGGGAAACGTTTCCGGTTTATGTCGCATAAGGTATGTCCATGTATCATGAAAAATATCATCTATAGTCAAAAAATGTGTGCTTGATAAAGAAGGAAATGAATAAGGTCCCACACATAAATATGAATCAATTCAAAAATATCAATTATAGAAATAGTGTTATTTGAAAAGAAAGACGAGTACGTCTAGTCAGAGCGTTAGAAGTCTCGTCGACTAAAATATTACGACAAATGGAAGAAATTAATTTTTATGGCGACTAAATGAATAATGACCCAATCAATTATTGATGTGGGAAGACAAACTGATGTTATTGTGTGTGCTAGGGTTTGGTTGAATAACGTAGAGTTTTCTTCAAGCTTTCATAATCCAATCACCATCTTCGATGCAAGGTCTTAGGAGATACAAAAGGTGGGTAAAATGTTAAACAAAAATTTAAATATTTTCTTATTTGAATTACAAAGATGAGGTTAACAATAAGGAATAAATGTAAATTGTACTCTGTGGGTATAGATGATTAGTTAAACGAAGTTCGCAGGTGACAGAGATAGGAGTTGTAGAACAATCAGAAAACCTAAAAGGAGGACGCATAGTTTGTTCCAAATGAAGGATTAACTTTTCAGAACATATCATGTAATTAGTGGCACCAGCTTTGATGAAAAAAAATTAAGAAGAGGAATTCGCATTGGAAACAAAATATGTAAGTGATTTATATGCATAATTCAAAGAAGTGGGTATGTTACTTTAAAATATTTTCTTATGCTACAATGGTGTGAATGACGGAGGGAATATGTTACTATCTAACCTTTCTAGATTGTCCATTAGTAACATTATTAAATGGAGAACGAGAATTTTATTTGTGCAGGTGATGCCAAGGAGGATATCCAATTAACTTCTAACAAGTTGCGTTTGTGTGACCATGACCAGTTAAACCAAGGCTATGATTATTGTCACGAGAGGGTTTGTCGCGAAAATTTTTCCGAATAAATTTATTGTTACTTGTGGCTAGTGGGAAGCACGAGATATATTTTACTATCGATGGGCTAGAATTGGCTACAACAGGAGTTGGCAAAGTGTAAAGTGAAGTGCATCAAGCTGTTCTGGTTCCGATATAAAAGACACAACTACTCTTTGTTCTATTATGGAAATACAAGGTTATATGTGTTATTCATATATGTAAGTAGTTGATTCGGTAAAATATGACCTCAGATTGCTGAATAAGAGTCGCTAAGCCCCATTCAAACTAATTTACATGCTCGTCTTTTTCGTGATCATTTATTTTTTTACTCCTCCCCACATGAACAAACTAGTAATTGATTGAATGAGGCAAACTCATCCCAATACACATTAAATTTATTAGAATTAAGAGAAATGGATGTTTTTTTGTTAACGAGAGCATATGGAATGGTGCAACTGGTATATGTGTAAATCGTTATTTCAGCTTTGTCCAGACGGTGAATCATCAACAAATTAAAGGATGTAGTTTGCAAGTTCCAGAATAATTGAGTTGACTATCCAGCTGAACACCATGTGGGTTCTACTATGTCACAAGATATATCCATGAGCGTCCTTGGTATTATCTAAGCAGTGAATGGATCTATCAATGAATCCATTTTTTAAAAAAAAAAGAGCGATATACATGTCGCGACTCCATGTATTGTAGTTATCTTTTGTAAGAAGTTAAGAAATAAGGAACATATTGGGCGTATCAGAGTCTTTAAGATGCTATGATTGGGTTTTGTCATAAGTGGGTTGTTTTTTTTGAAACAGTTTTGATGGTGATGTTTTCGACTAAACCATGAGAATTTTTTAGAAGTCAGTCATGGCATCGCTGGGGTGAACACGCGAGAAAGATGATGCTCGTGATGAAGAAGAATTTTTTTTAAATGTGGTCGGTAACTGATACCATGTGAAGAAAATATTATTCTTGCTTGTATTACAGTGATTACTCTTACAATATGTATATACATCATAAAATTACATAAAAGAAAAAAAAATATTTAGGATAACTTGATTTTAATGTGATATATTCGTAATTGGTTGCAATGTTACGGGGTATTTTTCAGGAGATCTCCTCATAGATAAAAAGATACTATCCAAGACCCAGAAGTAATTCACCTAATTTTTTAATGCTTACAATTTTTCATAAAGATATATTGTTTTTCAAAAAATACACGATTGTTCTGTTTAAATTGGTAGAAATGTAAAACCAACGTATACATTGGCTCGGTTTGTTTATGTGCCTCTCTTCCACATTATGAATATGTGTTTTGATGTTTAATTTTTAATATAATTTTTTTGATACTGTTCTTCAAACCCTAACACTCAAATTCTCACGGCATATTAAATGAGTGTGACCATATGATAAAATTTCGTAATCTCTAACATTCCAAATCATTCTAAATTCCGAAAATCAATTTTATTTTGAGATAATTATGCTATTATCCATGAATAAAAATTAACCTTTTCCAACTGGAATGGTAAGAGAAAGAGAATGAACTAATAATATTTATAAAAGAAGTAAGAAGCTGGTTCAATTGCCAAAAAAAGCAAGTATTTCCATTTTCTATAGTATTATAGATAGAGATATTCATAAACGGGTGTAATGAGAATTTTTAACGTAATTTCAAGTGTTAATGTATCGCATTAATTTTATTTCATTTACTCACTTAAATAAAATTATATTTTCAAATAAATATTTTGGATTATATTTTATATTCTAAATATATTAAATTATACTTGATATTCAAAACTTTATGATTATATTATTTAAGTTTTATTTTATAGTCATATAATATATCTTCTTTTCAATTATATGAATTACATTATCTTTTGCAATATTTTTAAAATTTCTTGTATAATATATATTTTATTTTTGATTTTATTCCTAAAATTAGATATTTGTATTTAGATAAAAAAAGATAAAAAGAATAGGAATACTAAATTGTTTTTTATCTTAGATAACAATAATTTTTTAAAATATTACAAAATCCCAAAATACGATGGGCCTAATAAAAAAGCCATTCCACTTAACGTCTTTTACATCCTCTTAGCATATATAGGGGCTCTTATATGTACACATTGAACATCTCACTATTACCTCACTTTTTCTCCTTTCACTTTCTTTTTCATAAAAAACAAAGTTTATAAAAAAAATTCTCATTAAAAAATGGTTCAAAATTCAAATACAATGCCAAAAGATGGATCAGTGGCCGTAAATTGGAGAAGTACCTTGCAACGGGAGCATCGACAGAAAGTTCGGAATAGAATGTAATTATCTTTCTTCATTTTTATGTTATTTATTAATATTTTTAAAATAATTTTCTATTGATATTTTGATTGCCTGTATGTTTATTATTAATAGATCTATATTATTTGTTTTAAACTGTTTAAATGTATGATTATCGAAAAATTAATGTTTACCCTTTAATTTTGGGAGTAGAGAATTTTGATACCTATTTTTTAAATATTTAGTCACAAGATGAAATTTCTAAAAATATATATATATATATATATATATATATATATATATATATATATATATATATATATATATATATATATATATCAATTATTAAAAATTTCTAAACTTAAGTTCTACACCACTAGTGTTTGGAGGTGTTTAATTGATGGCGCACTATAGTGGTGCTTGTGGGAAGGAGAAAATAAAAAAAAATTATCATTTATTTTATATAAAAAAATATTTATTTGATAATAATATTTATACAGGTAATTACAATAATATACAAAAAATATGAATCACTTAAAATTATTTTACATAAATAATGATACCCCTATAATGCAACACAAGAATAAGAAAAATGAGAGTTACCCATTATTGATTGAGACAGAACCTCTTAATTTCTATAATTATAGAGTGAAACTTCTTTATGGGTGCTCTCATGATTCCCTGACCATTTGCAATATATAAATCTGTCAAATTTTCCCTTCTTAGCTCGAACCTGACATGATAGGCCTAAGCAAGTTACAGTCAAAATATTTGTATGAAACCATGGTGTGAATGAGCTGCCACAAAGCATCTCTGAATTACCAAGTCTTTCTTTTACTTTCATACCTGGGAAGATTTAAAGCAACTATAGACCTTACACTTGAAGAAATATGGATTTTCTCCCAGTCCAATTAACATTCTTAACTTTCAATTTATGAATGCTCTTCAGCTCCCTTAAAATTGAAACACTTTCAAAAGATGTGATGAACATTTCTTGCATGAAACTATATTCTCCATATATCAGACTTGTTTGAAATAGGTCATTGTAATTTTTAAAATGGTGTTTATACAAATTTGAACCTAAAGATAGGAAACTTATGATATACTAACCTTGCTCTTGATAGCGATATCAATTCTTCTTCATTCATATAAGTATGAATAGATAAAGAATCCTGATGGCTAAACACCAGCTTAGCTTCTACGCTTGTTGTTAAGTAATTTGTTTTTTCACCCTTCTATTCAGTTGGTGAAAATTGTAATAGGTGACAATTATCCATGAATATATGATGATATTTTGTAAGCTATCAGCTCTTCCTGTTTTTTTTTTTTGAATTTTTATTTTGACTTTTCAAATTTTTAAAATTTATATTTTAGATCTATAGTATTTTATATATATATATATATTTTTTATTTTTTAATACAAAATAAATGTTATTTTCTATAATATAAGAATGTATATGATAAAATATTTACATAAACAAAAATTATGGAGTTTTATGGTACAATCTTTACATTATTTAGGAACTTATAGTGCAATTTTGTATAATATAAAGATATATTTTACAATTTTTGCATAATATATAGACATATAGTGCAAATAAATAGGAAAAAAATTCCTACATACCACCTAAGCATCCACTCCTATGCTAAAGTAGTTATAAAAGAGTTCTTCGTAGAAAAACACCATTTCAGGGCACTTCATTTTCAATACTTCTAATTCAGGTTTGGAAGATTATGCTTCGGTAAACTTGAGTATAAGGTCTCTCGAGATTTCAACTATCGAGAAAAGTAGGACCATAAGTAGCCATGTTAAGAATTTTTCTTATGGCTGATTTCCAGTTAAAAAGGAAAGAACCACTCCTTAAGAGGTGTTACAGGCCTCTGCTGGTGGCCAGTAGAGGCACTGCTGGTGGCCAATAGAGGCAGTTGAGTGAGTTTAGTCGGTTAATCGATTTCTTTGGCTATAATGGCTTCTCATATGGTATAATTATCTTCTTATGCAAACCCTTTTTTCGAATTCTCATCCCTTCCAAACTAAATCCCCTTAACGTGTCCATTATATTTCGTCACTCTTCCACCCTCATTTATTGTTTCAATAAATGGAAATTTTACTTTCTTACGTTGAAATATGTGTTCGCTTTAATTATAGTTTTCACTAAATTAAATAAATATATTACCATATATAATATAGCTTTTAAAGTTAATAAGACATATTTTGATGTTTGATATATGTAGATTTGAGACATTAAAACGAGTTCTTCCTCAAATTGGAAATGAATTAGAGGGTTTAGCTATAAAATTTGAAGACAAGAGTTACTCAGAAGCAACCAGTAAGGTATGTTGAAAATAATAGTTGTCTTAGTTTTCATCAATTTGTATTTTGTGTTTGTTTCTAATTTTGTGTGAATATATATGTATCTACTTGTAGATTGAGTATCTTCATAGAATTTCATCGAAGCTGAAAACATACAAAAGTTTAGTACTTAAAGGTATATTCAGTGTCTTTAGCTGTTCTTTATTCTTTTCTACTATAATATGACCGGTGCACTTGATCAAAGTTTATTTTTTTTATCTTAAATAAATTAAAGTGAATTTTCAATTTTAAGTTTATAAATCATGCTTTATGTTTCTTTGCTCATGATTAATTGTGCAAGGTTAAAAATTCAAAATTTATGATTTCTATTTTATAACAATAATTTAACAATAGAAGTGTTCAGTTAGACTGCAGATCACCGAGTTTGAATTCAAATAGAATGAAAAGAACTCCAAAAATTAAGAATTGAAATAATACTAACATCCATCAATGAAGTGATTTAACTAAGCTACTTTCCTCTTTTTCGGTGTTAACCTTCTCTGAATCTGTAATATACAATATAAATAAATTTTTACCTCAAAAAAAAAAAAAATCAAATTTTGAATCCCACCTAATTAAGTTAGTGCAACAATTTTGAATATCAGATACCATGGGTCACTGTATTTAGCAAAGTAGCGAAATATATCACATATCAGTAGAACCGAATAAACTATGTTTATATTTTTGCTTACATCACATAACAGAAAGACCTATGGCAAATGCGTGTATGTTACAAAGGCATGAATTGTACCAAATTAGATTTTAATTAAAGGAAACAAATTAATTATGCTTCTATATATTCGAATGACCTGTAAATATTTTCCTGTCTTGTATTGAGATCTTCAAAGCAGATCAATCACCTTAAAAATAAATATAAATTGATTAATAATAAAAATTTTCAATTTAAACAATGAGATGGGCATATAATTCAATGAATCTTTGTAATTCTTGACCCTTGGTTATCTTAAGTTGTGTTTTTAATATAGATATGATATGAAGTTTAATAAATAAAATTCTCATTTCGTGTGTATATGTATCTTATACAGATTCTGAAGAAGGGCAATCACAATTTCATGCCCAAGAGGAGTTGTTAGTGCCTCCTCCTATGGGTGGCGAAGCATCAATTTTGGGGAACAGTTCAGGTGATGTTCAAATATTTTCTGCAAATCCATGGGGCCCACAGGTTGCAAAGCAAACATCAAGCTTGCAGATTCACTCAGGTGTTGTTCAGAACCTTCCGGCAGATTCTTGGGCCCCACAGGTTGCTATAGAAACATCAAGCATGCAAAACCATTCAGGTGTTCTTCAAAACCTTCCAGCAGATTTATGGGGCCCACAGACTGAAACTCAATATGCAGTCGGCCAAATAGAAAACTGGTGGAACAACTCGCCTCTGGAAAGTTTATGGGGCCCAGAAGAAGAGTTGTCATCAACTGTGTCAACTCAGCAACAAGTTCTCATAGATGAACTGAACCAGCTTATTAATCTATAGGCTGAGATCTCATCAGGTATATTTAGTTTATTTACAATACATAAGATTTTATACTTCTATGTATGCTTGCTAATATTGATTCTTGATTGTATAGCCTCCCAGATTGCAAATGTTCATCAAGGAGATTGGCAATTGGAGATTTATCAACAAGTAATAATATCTTAAGATAAAGTTTGACATCTGGCTTAGAAATTACGCACCACCTATGACACTGGGAGTGATAATACGGACATGGGATGCTTGTGCTCGAGCAGTTATATCTGAATATGCTCATCAATAAGGTGGAGGAAGCTTCAGATCCAAGTATGAGACTTGGAAGGAGACATTCTAGAATACTCAATTTTTTTTTTATATATGTAATTGTTATATCTATGGGCAATTATTACTTAATTTAGCTTATAGTTAGGAAAATAAGATGCTAAATCAATTGAATATTGTAGGTACGTTCCTAAACATCAAAATTTCACATTCAAAACTTAAATATATCTTCAAATTTTGGACACAATAATTATGGTAAAGGGCTTTTTTAGTAGTGTTTCACAAGATTGATAATCATGTCAATTTGAAGATTCATATCAAAACTAAAAGTTGACTACCCTCTAAAATCCAAATTCAAGCTCCATATCATAGGGATTTCTTTCATGCATAGAGATATAATCTACTAGGCAGATCAAGCGAAGTTTAGGCTTTTACTGCAAGAGACATGGATATTAATAATCAAGCAGGTGATATTTATTTCTTGTGTGATGCTTCTCACACTTCTAGTTTGGATCAAATTGTATTGTTGTTGTTGGTTTGAACGAGACCAGAAAGATGTGGTGGAGAAAACTTTGAAAAACATTTGGTCAGTAGAAGAAGAAGTTGTTGCTCTCATGAATACTACAAAACTTACAGAAAGAATTTTAACATGAGCAAGTGTTTTTACTCGGACACCTTTGAGTTAATTTAGGATATTGGAAACTCATATAAGCTAGATCAAAGATATTGCTGCTCATTTCTAAGATCATAAATATATATGATAAAAATTCAATATTCCATTTTGTCATTTCCAAGATCTCGTAGTTTTTAATTTTGCATAAATGGTATGTAGAATACATCAACTGTGCTTAACAACGTTCTGATTTCTAACGTTGAAGTGTTAATTGGAAAAGCTTAATACCTTGCAACAAAATATTCAAAATTATGGAGGCATCATTCAAGAAGAGCTATGAGGCGAAATTAGTATGTGAAATTTATTGTTTGGTGCAAACCCAACCAAGAGATAAAGGTAAATATAGATGGAAGTTATAACACAAGACACGGGATGAGAGGTGCAAGGTGAGCTACACGATACATATGGTAATTGGATTCGAGGTTTTTCCATGAAACTCCATCATTCGTTGTCTACCGTGTTCTGAAGTTATCACACTTTATAAAGGTTTACGGATGACATAGGAGGCAGGTGTTAGTAATTTGTGTGTGTAGGTGGATTCGCAAGAAGAAGTACAGGACCTCTTGCAATAATATGTATTTGTGCAATTCTACCAAGAAATAGGTCCTTCGTGATTTACTTTTAGTATAGAAAAAAATGTGTGCCGACTGATTTGTTTGTCTGGTTTCCGTCAAGTAAATATTTTATCTACAGTATTGATCCTCTTGACGAAATTTGGGAAATGATGATCGGTTTAGTTAGAAGTTTTCAAAAAATATTTATAGTCAAAATTTAGCGGAAGATTTGTGTGCGTATTAGAATGTATATAATCTGATTGAATGGAACAGTTGGCTCAGAGTATATTTTATCAATTTACATACATAGATATATAACTGGCTCAAATATTAGACGAAAATTGTTGTTTAGGGTGGGTATTGTTCAGTCGATTGTCTTTAAGCTCGCGACACTGGGAATTTGAATACACTAAAGAAAACCTGCTAAGAGAATACTTCTTATCATTCAATTACATCCACTGTAAATGAAGGTAAAGGGTCATTGAACAACAAATTTCCTTACAGATAAACCTAACATCAAAATATTTCATATAAAAAAAACCTGTGTGAAGTTATCATCTTCGAAAAGAGAATCATTATTGATTGATTTTCTTTATTTAGTGGAGGTTCTCTGAGGTTGAAGGTATGTTTAGAAAACGTGGCACTTGAGTGCTATGTAATCTTGTTGCAGTTGAATGATACACTTGACATTATTCTCCCTAACAAATATAACTATCACCACACATATCTAGATTTGAAGGACTATGATGCCTTTTATGAAAATATCATGACCAACAATAATTTTTATTATTTTATATTTATGACTCTCAAATAGTTTAGTCTGTAAAAAAAATAGGAAGAAAAAAATTTAAGGTAACAATAAAAATGCATAAAAAATAAGAAATTATCCTATAATTAAGATACTTGAAAAATACTTAAAAGGGATAACTAGATCTAACAAATCAACCAAAAGACAAATGTTGGGTAACATCCAAGTATTGACACTTGTTTATTGTATGAGAGTGGTAAAATATGTATCTTATTGGTTGTATGAGAGTGGTAAAATGTGTATTATTGAGAAGAGTTTGGTATAATTAATGCATTGATAACCAAATACCAATAGTTTAAAAATACAAAATGAGATGCAATTAGAAAATAAAAATAGAACAAGTTTGAATTGAGTTATTTACCTATAATTTGATGAAAATACATTGAATTTTTTCCCTTAACCTTCCTTGATCGAACACCAAAGTATGAATCTTTTTTTAATAAGGGTTTTTGTTTTGCGTTGAGTTTGTGGAGTAGCTTCATTAAGACGGCCTCTCTTATTATTTTGTATAAGACCTGGTGTTTCAGCAATATATATAATGTAATTTTTTCTCTAGAAAACAATCACATGTAGATTATTTCAGATATTTCTAAACAAATGACATTTATATACTATTTTGAATTTTGTATAAAACCTTTGTTTTCTAATTAAATATATTTCTATAAAAAAAATTTGTTGTCTTTAAAATTCATTATATCAATTCCATTTTCACATATATTTACTACAAAATAATTTGATGAATAGATTGTATATCATTCAAATTACTAAGAAAAATTATTCAACATTATAAAAAAAAAATTCAATTTTATTGATTTCTTCAAAAGATACATTCAAAACTTGGAATTGATAGCATATTTGCTAAAATTACCATAATAATTACATGAGAGTAATTTATTTTCATAAGCTTTGAATGCAATAAATTTTGTTTTTTTTTGGTGATTCAATTAATTATATCTTACCATAACCTTCTAATGCAATATAATATTTTTAGCCAATGTAATCAATTATATACGCCTTTGTGTGTAAAAATGTAAGTATATTCTTAAAGAACAATGTTTTTATTAATAAAAGTATTAATATGTTAATAAAATGGTTTAAATATTAGTTATATAATAGGACATGTGCCTAAAGTTTCTTAGAGAAGGAGAGTCAATGATAAAAAGTGGGGTAACACTTCCATCTTATACTGGATTGTCCAATATTCACGTTACATCCATGTATTATTATAACAAAACAAAAGTCATTATATTACTTAGTTACTTTTGTAAGTTTAAAACATGGGGTATATGTATTAATATAATTGATATAGGTTCATCCAATACTGGATGGAAGCATTTTCCTTTAAAATGATATATAATTTTATTTTATGTCACAATGCAGAATAAATTTCCATTTCATTAATTTTAAGAAAATAAAAAAATATAATAAATTACATTGATAATAAAGACTAATAAATGGTAAAAAATAAGTGTATGAAAGGATATTAGATAAACAATAGACATGAGAGGATCCATTTCAACGTGGCATCTTATTATTGAATTTGATATTTACTCCCTTATGTCACTATTATATTGGTTTTTTGTAGAGAAGTTGTCATTAACGACAAAATTCCTTAAATTACATAATCTGGTTGTTGATCATTGGTTAGCTTGCCCAGTATGAATCAAAAAAATCCTTAAATTACACATAACTATTACCTGCGAAAAGGATTCCTTGCCTAGGATTTCTTTTTACATATTTAAAATATCTACTTTCAACATAAAACTATAATTTTATTGGTGTATGCATGAATTGGCCAAGATTTCATACGGAGTATGTCGGGCCCCGTAAATATACTAACCTCAAAGCGACCATCTGTATATTTTAGAATTATTGAGAAGGTTCCCTCTTTTCTTAATAATTGTAATTCTTCCTCCACTGTTAATCACACGTCTTTGCACCTTTATTTATCTTTCAAGATATTAAGAGTGTATTTTATTTAAGATATATATACCTTCTCATGAACGTCCATATTCAATTCCCAAAAAGTACTTCAACGTGTTAATCATTTATGACATTTAAACCGTTACCCCATATAAGGATGTCGCATACATATACGAGTATTGTTATGATAGATTTGCCTTGTCATTTGGTGAACTTCGAATAATCTACATGTGCTAACATGCTTTATTTAATGAGGAAGGTAACTTTGCAAAAAAAATTTCGGGAAGCTTGTTTCAATCCTTAGAGGGACTTGCAAATGACACATCAAATTCTCTCAGTATTTGCCATGTCCATAAGGGAGCGACATTCACACTTCTTCATCAAGATCGAAATGCAAGAAAGCAATGTTGACATCATTTAACAAAGGAACCATTTTTAGTAACATCATAGAAAATATACAAAACATTGTGAGA
This sequence comes from Nemophila menziesii, assembly GCA_029959085.1. Lineage (NCBI taxonomy): Eukaryota > Viridiplantae > Streptophyta > Magnoliopsida > Boraginales > Hydrophyllaceae > Nemophila > Nemophila menziesii. The sequence continues at coordinate 81,395,891 of JARWIR010000002.1, forward strand.
TTGATGATGGGAGAAAAGATTTCACTATAGTGGAGGACATCTAATTGATTAAACCCTTTATCAACCAACCACTCCTTTTAACATTGTATTGAACCATCATTTTTATATTTAATTTTTAACACCCACTTACAACCAATTAGACATTTACCAGGAGGTAATTGAATGAGATGTTATTTTCTATGCGTTGGACACATGTTATACATTTCTAGGACTAAACTTAGCCATACTTCTAAGTCAACTAGATAATAACTTTTCATATATTACACATTTGTTTATTACGTACTAAATATAAATTCATTTTAAGATACCAATTAAATGAATTTCTATTGTAAAAATATGTAAATTCTCCACCAGAATTTCAAATAAATTGAACGAATGTATAGAAATCATAAAATATGAAAGTATCTCATTGTACCTTATAGATCGTAAAATCTAAAATAGTGATTTGATATGTAAAATAAGATATAAATAATGAGAGGAGAATTAATATAGAGAAATTTTATATGAAAAATAAATCATAAGGATAGGCCAGGTTCAAACTTTAAATACAAACCACAATATCTAATTTTTTCCTAAATAAAGGATATTAATTACATAATTATATAAATTAGTTTTTGCATGACATAAATATGGTATGTGTCATAATACTAATGGACCATCAGGTACTAGATGAAAATATTTTCTATGTTGATAAGACACTAAGACATTTTTTTTATTTCGGGCTGGGCTCATTTTGGATTGGGTCCATATTAAAATTATTACATTTTAATTGACAAAATCCTACCTTCTCCAAAACAAAACATTGTTTTTATCTTTTCTTGACCAAATTTCTCCTATATATATCATTTTTATTCATTGTTTTGCTTTAAAAGATTGATTGTTTCTTTCAATCCATATGATATACAAATAAAGGAGATTTCCAACATATCACTCCATTAAGGTGATATCTAATAAATTGCAAATTTAATTTTCTAGATGCAATTTAATTTTCACTTTTTCTTGGAAAAACCCCATAAATAAAGTTAGATCTGATCTCTCAGGTAAGCAAATTCTATTCTTTTGGTATTTTATTCATATAGATAAGTTAGAATATATATTTGTATCTAATTAAATTCTTTACCTTTCAATTGATTATTCTTAAAATCCTAAAACAATAAAATTATATTTTTTTAGGTAAAATATGAATTCTGTGTATAGATTTTCTACACAATTGTATTAGGATGTGAATTAAGTTTTTGAGGATTAAACAAATGTAATTAAAATAATAGCCATTATCTGTTAAATTAAATGAATTATTTTAATTACCTTTTTTCTAATAATTGTAGTTCTTAATAATTGTTACAAATTTAATTAGTACTAATCTTATTTTTTTATTTTTTAAAAAAGATAAAATGATCGTTGCCCATAACATTTCAGCACTTGACAACATTCTCTGCAAGTTGGTAAGTCCTAGATCTCAAAATGATCTCAAATTAATTTTATACTTTATCATATTTTTTATGATAAGTGAATTTGATATAATTAAATGGCTGGCCTACATTCCCATTATGAATTTTCTATTGTTGTCTAATGCTTGAGATAGATATTGATTCATTATCCTTAAAACCTTTACATTTTAACTGACATAATATATATTTGAATTCTAAATCTAAACTGAATTTATTCTTGTTTTTTTTAAAGAATTTGAATTTTTAATGTAAAAACAGGAGATATTATTGTTCTTGTTAAAATGTTTGGTGTTAAATACTTTGAATTCTTATTCATGGGTTACTTATGTGATTGAAAAGAATTTTTGTGTTGGTATTTTAATGAAAAATATATATAAGTTCTTACGATTCAATATGTATGTGTACTTTCCTTCTAATAAATTAAAAAACCTATGGTACAAGTTTATGAATTTAAGTTTTTTTATTGAATTTCTCTATTGATATTACTTCTCATACTAAAGGATACTGGATCTTCCTAGTTTGGAATTAATTTCTTATGGTGATTAATTTTGTGGAATTTCATTGCATTTCACGAAAGGTAGCGAGCCTCCATACCCTACCTTCACGCAAATCGGAACTAAGTTACCCATATTCTCGAGGAGATTTGAAACTTGTACCTCCTATATAAGTGACAAGGTCCTGTCCAGTTTGTCTTTGCCAGTAAAAAAAATTGTTTGTCTTTTTTAAATAATTGTCAATTATTATGGCCTCACACTTCACCAGGGTGTAAATATTATAAAAACAAAAAAAATCTTAATAGACCTTGTTGATATGGTATCTAAATTATTCAAGGGAGTGTTAGTGAAATTTGTAAACTAATTTATTTATTTTCAATGATTTGTTTATGAATCACTTAAATTAAATTAATATTGTCTCGATAGCTTTCAAATTTTCTTCTTTTATTTTAACGAATTTTGGTTATTTGTAGGTGACCTGGCTTGAACTTGCACAGGTAGATAATGAAGGAGTTATAAAATGTACAAGCCTCTCGTGAACGAAGGTATTTCTTATGGTGCGAGTGATGGGTTTATATCCTAAAGCGACAATGTGAGTGTCTAGGAAGGGTTATGGCAAAATATTTTGCTGCGAACTTGGAAAGCATGGGTAATATCTTAGTATTTAGTATACCTAATTGTTATATAGATTTTATAGTTCTGCCTATATGAATTTTTGTTCTTTTGGGACTACTTAATAGTGCTTGGAGGCCCATATGCTAGAAAGAATGTGATGAACGTGGCTGAAATGATGGTGCTGGGTTTTGGTGGTAGATTAAGCACTTCAGTTATCAATCGATGGACAACATTATTCCAAAATGGATCTAACGCTATTAGAGTTATCAAGAAGAGTTTAAATGAAACAGGAAAACCTTCCAAGACTTTGCTTAGTGCATCAACTTATTTTTGGCACTCAACAACAACAATAAGAATCTTTGATTTCCTATGAGATTATACCCGTCGGCATCATGTATTATTTTTTCCGAAGCTTTAAAGACATATAGTGCAATTAAGTAGAAAGATAGCAATTTTCCCCAAACCTATTTTTACTTATATGCTTACATACGGTGAAAAATTCTCTCTTGTCTGGTGATGTTAATGAAATCTCAAAAGCTGATACTAATATAACTCATGGAATTAGCGTATCACTTCTCTGTGTGAACGTAAGTACAAATTATCAGTTGTTCATTTCAGATCAATGTGAATGGAGAATACAATAACTTTTATACCCACCTTAAGCCACCTCCATATAGAAGAAGTGACTTCCATGAATCTTTCTCATGAAGCTTTCTCTTTGGCTTGACTGGATTACTTATATAATGCATTTATGTTATTGTATATTTCGAGAAAACAATTATCCCAACACATTTTCTACTTTAAGCTATGACAGTCATATACATCCTAGCAAGATAAAACTTCAAAGTTATATTCTTAACTGTTTCCACTTGGGGATACTACAAATTTTTCAGATATCAATTATGGTGTAAACAATAAATTTGGATCAAAACTTTGACCACTTTACAAATGAAAGTCGAACACAAACTGAAAGTGATGAGCGTAGTTACTAAGAAATTGCATTCTCTTTGAATGGAGTTGACTTGCATTTCTAAAACACTTCCATATGTGAATTCAAAAGAATCGAGAAATCTTTTAAGATTTTATATAAGTTGTGCAATTGAATGATGACTTAAATAAGGGTAAACCTGTATGCCGCATATTTGGTGGAAACAAACAAAATAATTAATTTGGATCTAGCGTACCAAGAGACTCCGTATATAGTGAAGAGGGTAGGCATTCAATTTACATCTAACCTTAACCATTTAGGGATATAAATATGTATTATAATACAAATCTACACTTATGTTTAGGCAAAAATCTTCTACACAAATCACGATACTCATTCACCCCAGATACTATAAAAGGACATTTGTTAACGTATAAATTGTATACATGAACCAGTTGAGTTAGCTCCATTGGACAAGGTCTTGTTTCTTCAACTAAGTAGATTTGTCACATAAATCTACATACCTGTATACCACGATCTAAGTGTTAAATTTGAGTAGACAAGTGTCTAAAATATCCAAAAAACTAAAATTGACGGAAAAATCAGTAGCGGGAACACCATTAGAAGCTGTAATGGCCTCCAAGACCATTAATAATTTATATTACGTTGTTTTGTATCCATATATGAATTTAAGATAGCCTTTATATAAACACGAGCATAGACCCAAGACAAATGTGGCAAACTATTAGTAACACATTGCATAACACTAGAGGTACGTGGTTTGGGTCGCTCTGTGCTCATAGTTTGCGTAAAAGATAGCAAAACTTACTTTATTATAAAACTAAATTATTTGATCTTGTAAAATATTCAAATTCGAGACATAACATCCAAATAACACAACAGTCATTATGTCACAGCCACACAAATATTTCAGGAGTAGCAAATTAATATAGAACACACAACAAATGGGTTCTAATCAAGCAATCTATTTATAGTCACAAAAAATTGCAAACACAGTACACTAGTCCAACACACCGAGTGTGTCAGACCACAAAACAACTATAAAATCCATCAAGGTTCAAAATCAAAATCCTTACACAAAAAGCAACAACGACTAGAAGACATCACACAATTCAACAAAAAGTTATTACACAAGACACATAACGATAATGCATTGAAAAATCTCATCACAAGTCATCTACAAATATGTTAGTTTGACACAACGTTAACTTCATCCGAGGTCTGTCACGCCATCTTTTGCCATGTCCTGCTTTTCTATTGGAATACCTAATGAACGAGCCTCAAACTCTATCTTGATGGGACACTTCTTAGATCACATATGTTTTCAAAACAAAAAAAAACAGCTACATACTAATACTATAAAATATAGAGGTGCGTTTCCGATTTACGGGATGTTGTGGTACTGCAAGCTTAACATCATCTATAATGGGACGTACTTGGGTAACTACGGGTATAACATTACGCATGACGTGTTTGATGATTTCACGTTTCATTGGTAGCTAGGCTACTCAAGGTAAAACTTTGGTTACGACATTAGGGATGATACGTCTAGCACTATCATGCATTCTGCTGTGTTGTTATTAGCTTCGTTCTCAGCTGTGGGCCGATTAACCATATCCTACAGTTTCTGTGTGTCAATGTACTCCAACTTTATATCGGTCAAGAACAGTTCCCTAGTGTTAACATGAAAAATTATTCGAAGAATTAGGTCGTTATATAATATAATAATTGTGATATTGTCATATTACTTTTACAGGTTTTTTCTTCTTCAACAGAAACATCAATACTTTCGCCTTCACAAGCACACTCCACTTTACCACACGGGAAAGGATGTCCGGGTAAGTTGGGCTCGCAATCTTTACGTGAAACACCCGTGAAAGACAAAATTAGATTAATACAATGCAATACATTGATAAATTGATAAGTAATGTACCAAAAGAACACCACAGCAGCCCGGTAGGTTCACACGCCTTCAAACATCAAGGTTTGGCAAATGTCACCGGGCCAATTATAATCATGCATCAGCTTAGTCGCTATCATGTAATTATTCGTCATTATACCGGGCTGCTCAGGAGTTTTTGATAGTTTATTTAGCATGAACTGTGCAAATTAAGTGAATTTTTATGGCAGACTACATTTTATGTTTTGTTGATTTACTATATATATATATACGAAATTTGATGGTGAATAACTTGGGGAGCAAAAAGAAAGTGGTAGATCAAAAATAGATTCAAAAGCTTATAATTAACTCAAAATGCATACAGATACTAAAGTACAATTACACCAAACATAATTATTTTTGACTTAAAATGCATACTAAAGTACAATTACAACAAACATAATGCATATATTCTAACAATTAAGGATAATTATTTTTGATGCTAATTTACAGATAACACCCTTATACATTATGCAAAATGTAAATTCACAGGTAACACCCTTATTCCAGAATCGTATGTAACACCCTTATACAAAATACAAATTAACACATACCGTTCTCCAGTGCCATTTTTTTCCCTTATTCTAGAATAGCTGTGTATTGGGCTGTTAATTTTCTGAATTTTCATTGCCTGTTCACCGGAGTCGGACAGTTAGCCTCATCTTTGTTTTACGTGGAGCCTTTATGTTTTTGCCAACAGGGTTCAAAGTAACGGGCTTGGATGTTTCTTGAATCAAACCGTCCTTGCCCAGGCTCAGTCTTGGTGATGTAGCCTAGTCTTGAGACTTTTTTCAACCGGGTTCCCAGCATTTATAGGTTTTGTTTTAATTGCCTTTTTTTAATTAAGAATTTGTTTTCTGTGAAGGGAAATATGGACATCAAATATTATAGTAAAGTTATGTTGGTAGTGGTCTTTTAGAATTAATCGTCCTATATTAAATTGTGATAAACTCACATAATATTGGTTTAAACTTATCCACACACCATATTCTATTTAATGAAAATAAGCATTTTACTCTAGTATTGAATCGAGCATTGCAAATTCATCCATAATTTTCATCCATAATTTTTTATTTTATTCTACATGTACTTTTATTCGATTAGTAATTGTTTTTAATCCAAATATAAAGAATAATATAAAGATATAGAATGGTGTGTTCATTTTAGTATTTGCATGCAAATTCAACGAATGAAACTAACATTAAGAATTTTATTTTTGTTTTACTAATAAAAATATTAAGTTTCAACTTATTTTACTTAAGGTTTGGTATATTGAGAGAAATTCAATCAAATTTTATAAAGGTATATATAACGATAATATGTTATTATATGTTATATATATGGGTAGATACAGAAAAGTTAGGTATCAATATAGGTTTAGGTTTAGGGACAAAATACAGAAGAAGATGATTGAGGTTTTCAAATTTACTTGCGTTTTAAAAGAAATAAAAATATTAGTCAGTAATGATTTTATCACCACTAGAAAGTTTAGATATAGTTAAAATTTTATTAATTTTTATTTTTTTGGATTATAACATTTATTAATGATAGCATGATGTTTGGATATCGTGGTATATAAGATGGTCATATATGTTAGGGTTTTGTTTTGTTTTAATATTAGGTATCTTTTTTAATTGATAGTCTTCTAAGCTTATTTGTTTTCTTCATTGTTTTATTATTTTGGGATAGTCGTTTGAGTTTCTATTTATTGAGTTCTTCTATATTTATTGTAATTTTGTTTACACTAAGTAATATTTGTGATTTTAAAGTTTCAATTAATTTTTCCTTTTTAAACCAAGGAAAACAACACACTTATAATTCCCATTACATTATCAAATCTAAATATATATTACCATGCATAGATCCAACATAAACGCTTGGACAACATTAAACTACCGGCTAAAAGTGAACAACTTCATACTAAAAACTCAAGGTACCATGAATCTCTGAGTAGTCTCATGTGTCCAAAGTATGGAGGGAACCTGTCTATAAGAGATCTATCTTTCATTGAGCATTGACTCAAGCTTGAGAATACTCGATTGAAAGAAGAGGTAAATCGACAATAATATACTAGATACTAACTAAGTCATGATCAAATTATAATAATATTTGAAAATTTTCATTAACTTTTTTTTCACTTCACTACATACGTGTCATCTTACATCCCCTTTTGTTTCACCCCGAGAGAGTTTTTGTGCTCGGTATTGTAAACAATATGGCGAGGGGGTTTGGGCCGTGGCGGTGTTTTGGTTGACCAATTTTTCCATTATAGTTCACATGTCTGATACCGTGGAAGACAAACATTATGTTTGATTCAAGAATTAACAGAAGGAAACTCTAAGGTATATATATTTATATTCTCTCGGTAGCTTGCAAATGTCTCTTATTTTATGTTTAACGAATTTTGTTTTCTTGTAAGTGACATGGTTTGAATGTGCAAAGGTAGACAATGAAGGAGTTAATATTATGTACAAGCCTCTCGTGAACGAAGGAATTGCTTATGGTGCCGAGTTATGGGTTTATACCCTAAAGCGACAATGTGAATTTCTAGGAAAGGTTATGGCAACATATTTTGCTTCGAATTTGGAAAGCATGGGTAATCTCTTAGTATTTAGTACACCTAATTATCATAGATTTTATGTTCTGCCTATGTAAATTATTGTTCTTTTGGGACTAATTGAAAGTGCTTGGAGGCCCAGATGCTACAAAAATATTATGAAGGTGGCTGAAAAGATGGTGCTAGGTTTTTGTGGTGGAGTAAGCACTTCAGTTATCCATCCATGGACAACATTAACCCAAAATGGATCTAACGTTATTAGAGTTCTCAAGAAGAGTTTAAATGAAACCAGATTACCTTCCAAGACTTTTATTAGTGCATCAACTTCTTTTTGGCTCTCAGCACCAACAAGAAGAATCTTTGATTTCATATGCGATTATACTTATCACCAACATGTATGCTTTTTTTCATAAATGTTGAAGACATATAGTGTAATTAAGTATAAAGATATCTATTTTCCCCCAAACATACTATTACTTATACGCTTACGTATACCTAATTTCATGCAGTGGGACATTCTCTCATGTTTTGGTAATGTTAATGAAATCTCACAAGTTGATACCAATATAATTTTTGGAAACAACGTATCACTTCTCTATGTAAACATAAGCATAAATTATCATTATTATTTTTCTAACCATCTCCTTATTTTAATAATTTGATCAAATATTGAAATTTGTGGTGATATTGCAAGAAACTCCTACAGACCCAACCGCTTCCTATGTGGTTTATGTACCACTCAAAGATTTTTTGATGAATGTGTTATTTAGCGGTGGAGATCCCAATCGCGTCACACTTTTTCCTAACGGATTTGCAGTAGTTCACATCCTATCAATGTGAATGGAGAATACAATAACTTTTATACCCACCCTAAGCAACCCCCTTCTCTTATGTTTTGGTAATGTTAATGAAATCTCACAAGTTGATACCAATATAATTCTTGAAAACAGCGTATCACTTCCCTATGTAAACATAAGAATAAATTATCATTATTATTTTTCTAACCATCTCCTTATTTTAATAATTTGATCAAATATTGAAATTTGTGTAAAAATGTTTACAGAGTAAAATGTTGATATTGCAAGAAACTCCTACAGACTCAACCGCTTCCTATGTCGTTTATGTACCCCTCAAAGATTCTTTGATGAATGTGTTATTTAGCGGTGGAGATATCAATCGCGTAACACTTCTTCTTAACGGATTTTCAGTAGTTCACATCCGATCAATGTGAATGGAGATTACAATAACTTTTATACCAACCCTGAGCAACCCCCATTCTCTCATGTTTTGGTAATGTTAATGAAATCTCACAAGTTGATACCAAAATAATTCTTGGAAACAACGTATCACTTCTCTATATGTAAACATAAGTATACATTATCATTATTATTTTTCTAACCAACTCATTATTTTAATAATTTTATCAAATATTGAAATTTGTGTAAAAATGTTTACATAGTAAAATGGTGATATTGCAAGAAACTCCTATAGACCCAACCGCTTCCTATGTGGTTTATGTACCCCTCAAAGATTTTTTGATGAATGTGTTATTTAGTGGTGGAGATCCCAATCGCGTCACACTTCTTCCTAACTGATTTGTAGTAGTTCACATCCGATCAATGTGAATGGAGAATACAATAACTTATATACCCATCCTAAGCAACCCCATCCATGTGTTATTTAACGGTGGATATCCCAATCGCGCCACACGTCTTCCTAACGGATTTGCAGTAGTTCACATCCGATCAATGTGAATGGAGAATACAATAACTTTTATACCCACCCTAAGCAACCCCTATCCAGAAGTAGTTCACATCCGATCAATGTGAATGGAGAATACAATAACTTTTATACCCACCCTAAGCAACCCCCATCCAGTAGTAGTAACTACCATGAAGCTTTCTCATGAAAATTTCTCTTTGGCTTGACTAGATTTCTTATATAACGCATTTTGGTTAATGTATATTTCGAGAAAACAAGTATCCTAACACGTTTTCTACTTTAGGCTATGACAGTCATAAACATCCTAAAAGTTCTATTCTTGACTTTTTCCACTTGGGGTACTACAAATTTTTCACATATCAAGTCGGGTGTAAACAGCAAAATTTAGATCAGAACTTTGACCACTTTACAAATGAAAGTCGAACACAATCTGAAAGTGCTGAGCATAGTTACTAAGAAATTACGTTCTCTTTGAATGGAGTTGACTTGCATTTCATAAATATATTTGTTTCAGTCTAAAAACTTCCTTATGTGAATTCAAAAGAATCGTGAAATCTTTTAAGATTTTATGACAAGTTGTGCAATTAAATGATGACTTAAAAAGGTAAACCTATATGTCGCATATTTGGTAGAAACAAACAAAATAATTAATTTGGATCTAGCATAGCAAGAGACTTATTATATAGTGAAGAGGGCAGGCATTTAAGTTACATCTAACCTTAACCATTTAGGGACATAAATCTGTATTATAATACAAATCTATACTTATGTTTAGACAAAAACCTTCTACACGTATCACGATACTCATTCACCCTATATATTTTAAAAGGACGTTTGGTAACATATAAATTGTATACATAGACCAGTTGAGTCAACTCCATTGGATAAGGTTTTGTTTCTTCAACTGGGTAGATTTGTCATATAAATCTACAGACCTGTATACCACAATCTCAGTTTTAAATTTTAGTAGAGAAGTGTCTACAATATCCTGAAAACTAAAATAGATGGAAGAATCAGTAGTAGTGATGGGAACACCATTAGAAGCCGTAATGGCCTCCATGACCAATAAAAATTTATACTACGTTGTTTTGTATTCATATCTAAATTTAAGATAACCTTTATATAGACACGAGCATAGACCCAACACGTATGTGGCACCTGATGTCTCCTCATTTGTGATAGATTTATGTTAAGATGAGACATCATTTTTAGTGTTTTAGAAGTCATAATAGTCGATTTTCTTGAGAAATAGTGCACTTTCCTATTTTGAGTCTTGATTTACTGAATTAATATTTTTAGAGCATATTGGGTTTAATTGTTTATTTAGTGTGTAGCTTTAAAGATAATTATGGAGATTAATTAGAGTCCAAGTCAAAGACTACAACTTATGGAAAGAGATTAGCATGGTAATTGGAGATAAGGAAACAAAAGCTAAAAAGATGGAAAAGGAAAAGCTGCCTAAATCTGAATTCTGCAGTACACGCCTAAAGAAGTGGTTATTTACCCAGGAAATAAGCCGATTTTGGTAATTTCCTTTCATAGGGACATAGATAATTCTGTGAGGATTCTTTTGGTATCTTATGGAGCAAAATCCGACCAATAACGAAGAAGATATGCTAAAAACGGTCTAGCAGTGTTTATCTTTATTTCCATACGAATTTGAGTTGGGTAAGAGTCAAATACTTTATCTCTTCCTCAAGAAAACAAATTAGGTCTTCTAAACACCTATTAATACACACTTATATCAATTGTAAAATTACCCTAGAAATCCTTGCCTCATAGTAATTAGTTCTTAAGGTTTTATTCTTCCAGTTTATTGTAGGGAGCAAGATGATGTCTTTTGTAATTTCTTTTAGTTTATTTCCATCAGGTATGAACTAAACCTCCCATAGCTTGGGTTTTGCATCATGTATAATCTATGAATTCTAATTCTTCTATCTAAGTTATTTTGGGAATTATATGTTTTAATATGATATTAGCTACTTACTTTATATTTGTTTATGTGTTTTGATTTATTGTCTTTCCTAGAACTGATCACTTTAGGATTGTTTTAATAGTAGTTAGATGGTCTCCTTAACTGGGTGTTTAACTATTGAACCACCACATAATGTCTAGTGTCGATATTAGTTCTGACAAAACATGATTATAACTAGATAGTCATTAAGGTTTGTTTTAATAACCATATCACCAATTGATTGTAGTGTCTGTTTAGGGCCTTGGTAGCGCTTGATAACCCTATTTGAGACCTCGTCATGGTTGTGCTGTAGCCCCCTTAGTCGCTCTCAAGGTCTAAGGTATGGGAATTTAGAATCCTGACTAAGTATACCAAGAGCTAATATTCTCCCTTATGAACTAGATCTATTGATAGAATTAGAAGGATTAGTGCACACTAGCAAAACCTAAGCTATACTTCTAATCTCATATTCTTAATCTTTTACTTTATTGTCTTTAATTTTCTTTAGTTTAATTTAGAATTTCGAAATCTATTTGCTTTTATTTTCTGTCTTTAATTATATACTGTTACTCGTTATTCCTACCTACGCGTATAACACACTTAAGTCCCTGAGAACGAACTCAACTTACTAACTAAAACTTGCATACGTCCTGTAATACTTGCAGTACTGTGTCTGTCTAGGGTGAGAATGCGTAGTTTCTTGACTTAATTTTATCATATTTTTATCACACCCTAGGCGACACCAGCACCTTAGACCCTAGTACTAGAATAAATACTAAATTTATCACATACCCCAACACAAAGATGAAGACCCAATAAAATCTTTTGGAAAAAGCTGAGCGTAAAATCAAATCATAAATTATTTAATAAAAATTAAAATACTAATGTCAGCCTCTTAGACCAGCATGAACCTAGGATTTTTTGTTTGTGAGGTTAAAACTTATAACAATCAGTGAGGTATTAACCTAAGAATAACTACATGTACATTATTGTATAGGGGTAAAAATCACAAAATACAAATAATTAGAGCTTAATTCATATCATATTAGGGCTAAGTATTATTTTAGTCATTGTTTTATCTTATAAATTATCCGGACTAAGTTCAGTGGAGGCTAATTATTTATTACTTGACGTTTTCCACATAAATAAAAGTTAGGGGAATTTTACATTGAATTACAACAATTAATACATACATAGTGAAGCCACAACCTATGAGTATGGTTATGCACAAAAAATTCCAAAGATTTATCAAGTGTAATTTGTGCTTCTACTTTATCGTTTGTAAGTGTTTCTTTGTGACCATATAAGATCACAATTAAAACAAGCTGAAAATTTGGAATTACGGCACAATCAGATCCAAAATTCTAAATTTGGAATAGTTTTTTATTTTTATTTTTTATCTTTCTTCTCTTTAACAATATCAACCTAGAAAATATTCTCGTCAATAAAATTTACTATAATGAAAAATGAATAAAAAAATCTTGAATTCGTAAAAATTATTAGTTTAGCGACTCTAGAGAATCCAAGAACATAAAAATAAAGCTACATACTATTTGCAATCAATATATAGCCTACTACAAAGGAATAAAGAGGCTATCATAGGAACTAGAGTACAAATTTGTAAAATATGAAAAAGAACTGTTACAAAAAGAATTAATATACAAGCGCTCACCACTAAAAATATAAATTCTAAGATACACGTACATATTGGTTAAATGTAACTAAACATATATTATAAAACCTTTGTAGCTTAGAGGTATGAATTCCCTATTAACTGTTCAGTATTCTCCTTCAAAATGAAACAAGTGGCTTAGAGTATAGTGCATACATAGATATGTAGTTGGCTCAGATATTAGACAAAATTTGTTGTTTAGGGTGGGTATTGTTCAAGGGATTGTCTTTAGGCTCGCGACACTAGGGAATTTAATACACTAAACAAGGCCTGCTATGAGATAACTTTTTATAGTGTAATTCCATTCATGATAAATGAAGGTAAAGGGTCATTGAACAAAAAAATTTCTTACAAGTAAACCTAACATCAATATGTTTAATACAAAAAAAACCAGTGTGAAGTTTGTTCGAAAAGAGAATCATTACTAATTGATTTTCTTTATTTTGTGGAGGCTACCTGGGCTTGAAAGTAGGTTTATAAACTAGGCACTTGAGTACCATGTAGTCTTACTAAACTCTAATGTATGAATTTCTACATGTGTTGACATTCTTCTCCCTTATAACAAATATAACTATCACCACACATATCTAGTTTTGAAGGAAGAAGATGACATTTGTTAAAATATCATGACCAACAATCATTTGCATTATTTTACATTTAACTACATGACTCTCAAATAGATTAGTCTGTAAAAAAAAAGGAAGAAAAAAATATAAGGTTACAATAAAAATGCATAAAGAATAAGAAATTATCGTATGATTAAGTAACTTGAAAATACTATTAAAAGGGATAACTAGATCTAACAAATCTATCAAAGAAATCAAATGTTGAATAGACACTTGTTTAATGTATGAGAGTGCTAAAATGTGTATCTAATTGGTTGTATGAGAGTGGTAATATGTGTATTGGTGAGGCAAGTTTGGTATAGTGCATTCATAACTAAATAAAAATACATTTAAAATGACAAAATGAGATGCAATTAGAAAATAAAAATAATAGAGGTTTGAATTGAGTTATTTACCTATAATTTGATAAAAATACATTGAATTTTTTCCCTTAACCTTCCTTGCTCAAATACCAAAATATGATTTTTTTTTTTATATGCTTTTTTTTTTTGCTTTGAGTTTATGGAGTAGCTTCTTTAAGAGGGTCTCCCTTTTTATCTTGTAAAAGATCTGGTATTTCATCAATATATATATATATATATAATGATATTTTTTCTTTCGAAAACAATTAAATGTAGGTTATTTCAGATTTTTTTTAACCAAATGAGATAATATATCATTGTGAATATTGTATAAACAATTTGTTTACAAATTATATATATTTCTATATAAATATTTGTCGTCTTGAAAATCCATTACATCAATTCCATTTTCACATATATTTACTACAAAAGAATTTGATACATTGTATATCATTCAAATTATTAAGAAAAATTATTCAGCATTTTAAATTTTTTCTTTCAATTTTGTTGATTTCTTTAAAAAAATACATACAAAACTTGGAATTGATATAATATGTGTTAGACTTACCATAATAATTGCATGAGATTTCCATAAGCTTTGAATGAAATGTTTTTATTTTTTGCCTAGAAAAGGAGAATCAATGATTTAAATTGATATATAATTCCATTTAATGTCATGATGCAAAATACTTTTCTATTTAATTGATTTTAAGAAAATAAAAAAATACAATAAATTACATTCATAATAAAGACTAATAAATGGTAAAAAAATAGTATATAGAAGAATATTAGATAAACAACAGACATGAGAGGATCCATTTCCATGTGACATTTTATTATTCGATTTGATATCTACTCCATTATGTCACTATTAGATATAACGACAAAATTCCTTTAATTACATAATACTGTTGTTGGTTGTTGGGTAGCTTGCGAAGTATGAATCAAATAATTACTTAAATTACACCGAAACTATTACCTGAGAAAAGCGTTCCTTGCCTAGAATGCTTTTTACATATTTAAAAACTCTATTTTCAATATCAAACTATTATTTGCTTGGTGTATCCATGAAGTGGCCGAGAGTTGTATGTCGGTCCTTAATTATAATAGTTAAGTATGAAGTGTCCGAGAGTATATACCGAGTATTCGGGCCTCATAATAGTTAAGTATAATAACCTTCAGAGTGGCCTTTGTAAAATTTTAGAATTATTGAGAAGGTTTCCCTCTTTGCTTGATAATTGTAATTTTTACTCCACTGTCAATCATACGTCATTGCACCTTTATTTATCTTTCAAGATATCAAGAGTGTAATTTATTTGATATATATATATATATATACCTTCTCATAAACGTCCATCTTCAATTCCCAAAAAGTACTTCATTGTCTAAATATCCTTTAAGTAGAAATATTACCGACAAAAATTAATTTTAATCATTTATGACATTTAAATCATTACCCTATATGAGGATGTCGCTTACATATACGAGTATTGTTATGATAGTTTTGCCTTGTCATTTGGTGAACGTCGAATAATCTACATGTGATGAGCTATAACCTGCCTTATTTAATGAGGAGGATGACTTGGCAAATAAGTTTTGAAAAGCTTGTTTCAATCTGTAGAGGGACTTGTGCAAATGACACACAAAATTCTCCCCATGTTTTCCATTTCCATGAGGGCGAGACATGTACACTTCTTCATCAAGATCCAAATTCAAGAAAGCTTTATTGACATCCATTTGATAACGAAACAATTTTTAGCAGCATCCCCCTACAGTAAACAACACATTGTTGTGAGCTTGGTGATGGGAGAAAAGGTTTCATTATAGTAGAGGACATCTAATTGAGTAAACCCTTTATCGACCAACCTCTACTTTTAACATTCTATAGAACCATCAGTCTTAAATTTAATTTTTGAAACCCACTTGCAACCAATTAGGCATCTACCAGGAGGTAATTGAATGAGAGATAACATGCCATTGTGATTGAGTGTCACAAGTTCATAATCTATTGCTTTACACCAACGAGTGTCTTGAACTACTTCAATAAAAGAGGATGGTTTTATGGTTGATAATTTATTAGCAAGAACATTAGGTGGGGATTTCGAAAGCATTATAGGAGAAAAATTTCGACATTTGATGGTGTGTGTACCTTAGTATGCGACCTGAAACGAAGACGAAAATGGGTGGGCAACTTGATTGTCGAGAAATCACAGTTGACAAAGAAAACGGGGAGCTATTTTTTATGCGTTGTACACCTGTTAGATCTGATAGAGGTTGGTAACATGTTTTGAGTATCTAAAAAGGCGGTTGGAGTAGGCTGATGTGGTGTGTTATTATTTCTTTGTATGGGATCTAAATTATTGGTGGATGTGGTGGTTTAGTGGGTGTGTTTATGAGTGGAAATAAGGTTTCAAGTATGGGATGAGGTGCACTAGTTTGCAATGGATTGTCTGGAAAATTTAAAATGATAAATTCAATGTTATGGTGTGCTGATGTATTTGTGGTTAGAAATGTAAAAAGTACATCAAATAGATTAACGAGAGGGTGGAAAGTACATGTGAAACCTCATGGATGTTGTCGAAAGCTACTGGAAGATATGCTCATTGAAGATAACATCACGACTTTCAATTTTATCTTTGCAGGAATATCGTACAAGTAATAACAATTTTGACGTATTATGTATCCAATGAAAACAAAATGACAGCGGGAGCATTACTTTTATAAAGAAGATTAGTGGCATAACTCAAGCAAACAAAGCTACATAGGTGACAATATGTTGGCAATTTTGTATATTATTTTTCAAAAGGAGATTTTAAAGAAAGTAATTGTGATTAATTAAATAATTAGTGATGACGGCACAATCACTCCAAAACATATTAGGAAGAGAACCATGGAAATCTAAATCCTAAGCAACATCGAGAGATGACGGTTTTTACGCTCATCCACTCCATTTTGTTGAGGTGTGAAGGGAGTACAATGGCGTCATATAGTGCCACAAGATGGTAAGAATTTTGTCAATTTATTTGAGAAAAGTTCTTTTCAAATATAAATATGAATAATTATGATTGCGTGTTAAAAATGAGTTTTAACTATTTGAATTTTTTTTGTAATCAAGGGAAACGTTTCAGGTTTATGTCGCATAAGGTATGTCCATGTATCATGAAAAATATCATCTATAGTAAAAAAATGTGTGCTTGATAAAGAAGGAAATAAATAAGGTCCCACACATATATATGAATCAAATCAAAAATATCAATTATAGAAATAGTGTTATTTGAAAAGAACAAGAGTACGTCTAGTCAGAGCGTTAGAAGTCCCGTCGACTAAAATATTACGACAAATGGAAGAAATTAAATTTATGGCGACTAAATGAATAATGACCCAATCAATGATTGATGTGGGAAGACAAACTGATGTAATTGTGTGTGCTAGGGTTTGGTTGAATAATGTAGAGTTTTCTTCAAGCTTTCATAATTCAATAACCATCTTCGATGCAAGGTCTTAGGAGATACAAAAGGTGGGTAAAATGTTAAACAAAAATTTAAATATCTTCTTATTTGAATTACAGAAATGAGGTTAACAATAAGGAATAAATGTAAATTGTACTTTGTGGGTATAGATGATTAGTTAAACGAAGTTTGCAGGTGACAGAGATAGGAGTTGTAGAACAATCAGAAAACCTAACAGGAGGACGCATAGTTTGTAACAGGAGGCCGCATAGTTTGTTCCAAATGAAGGATTAACTTTTCAGAACATATCATGTAATTAGTAGCACCAGCTTTGATGAAAAAAAATTAACAGGATGAATTCGCATTGGAAACAAAATATGTAAGTGATTTATATGCATAATTCAAAGAAGAGGGTATGTTACTTTATAATATTTTCTTATGCTACAATGGTGTGAATGACGGAGGGAATATGTTACTATCTAACCTTTCTAGATTGTCCATTAGTAACATTATTAAATGGAGAACGAGAATTTTATTTGTGCAGGTGATGCCAAGGAGGATATCCAATTAACTTCCAACAAGTTGCGTTTGTGTGACCATGACCAGTTAAACCAAGGCTATGATTATTGTCACGAGAGGGTTTGTCGCGAAAATTTTTCCGAATAAATTTATTGTTACTTGTGGCTAGTGGGAAGGACGAGATATATTTTACTATCTATGGGCTAGAATTGGCTAAAACAGGAGTTGGCAAAGTGTAAAGTGATGTGCATCAAGCTGTTCTGGTTCCGATATAAAAGACACAACTACTCTTTGTTCTATTCTGGAAATACAAGGTTATATGTGTTATTCATAGATGTAAGTCGTTGATTCAGTAAAATATGACCTCAGATTGCTGAATAAGAGTCGCTAAGCCCCATTCAAACTAATTTACATGCTCGTCTTTTTCGTGATCATTTATTTTTTTACTCCTCCCCACATGAACAAACTAGTAATTGATTGAATGAGGCAAACTCATCCCAATACACATTAAATTTATTAGAATAAAGAGAAATGGATGTTTTTTGTTAACGAGAGCATATGGAATGGTGCAATTGGTATATGTGTAAATCGTTATTTCAGCTCTGTCCAGACGGTGAATCATCAACAAATTAAAGGATGTAGTTTGCAAGTTCCAGAATAATTGAGTTGACTATCCAGCTGAACACCATGTGGGTTCTACTACGTCACAAGATATATCCATGAGCGTCCTTGGTATTATCTAAGCAGTGAATGGATCTATCAATGAATCCATTTTTTTAAAAAAAAAGAGCGATATACATGTCGCGACTCCATGTATTGTAGTTATCTTTTGTAAGAAGTTAAGAAATAAGGAACATATTGGGCATATCAGAGTCTTTAAGATGCTATGATTGGGTTTTATCATAAGTGGGTTGTTTTTTCTGAAACAGTTTTGATGGTGATGTTTTCGACTAAACCATGAGAATTTTTTAGAAGTTCAGTCATGATGCTCGTGATGAAGAAGAATTTTTTTAAATGTGGTCGGTAACTGATACCATGTGAAGAAAATATTATTCTTGCTTGTATTACAGTGATTACTCTTACAATATGTATATACATCATAAAATTACATAAAAGAAAAAAAAATTATTTAGGATAACTTGATTTTAATGTGATATATTCGTAATTGGTTGCAATGTTACGGGGTATTTTTCAAGAGATCTCCTCATACATAAAAAGATACTATCCAAGACCCAGAAGTAATTCACCTAATTTTTTAACGCTTACAATTTTTTATAAAGATATATTGTCTTTCAAAAAATACACGATTGTTCTGTTTAAATTGGCAGAAATGTAAAACCAACGTATACATTGGCTCGGTTTGTTTATGTGTCTCTCTTCCACATTATGAATATGTGTTTTGATGTTTAATTTTTAATATAATTTTTTTGATACTTAAATGAGTGTGACCATATGATAAAATTTCGTAATCTCTAACATTCCAAATCATTTTAAATTCTGAAAATCAATTTTATTTTGAGATAATTATGCTATTATCCATGAATAAAAATTAACCTTTTCCAACCGGGATGGTAAGAGAAAGAGAATGAACTAATAATATTTATAAAAGAAGTAAGAAGCCGGTTCAATTGCCAAAAAAAGCAAGTATTCCCATTTTCTATAGTATTATAGATAGAGATATTCATAAACGGGTGTAATGAGATTTTTTAATGTAATTTCAAGTGTTAATGTATCGCATTAATTTTATTTCATTTACTCACTTAAATAAAATTATATTTTCAAATAAATATTTAGGATTATATTTTATATTCTAAATATATTAAATTATACTTGATATTCAAAACTTTATGATTATATTATTTAAGTTTTATTTTATAGTCATATAATATATCTTCTTTTCAATTATATGAATTACATTATCTTTTGCAATACTTTTAAAATTTCTTATATAATATAGATTTTATTTTTGATTTTATTCCTAAAATTAGATATTTGTATCTAGATAAAAAAGATAAAAAGAATAGGAATACTAAATTGTTTTTTATCTTAGATAACAATAGTTTTTTAAAACATTACAAAATCCCAAAATACGATGGGCCTAACTTTTACATCCTCTTAGCATATATAGGGGCTCTTATATGTACACATTGAACGTCTCACTATTGCCTCACTTTTTCTCCTTTCACTTTCTTTTTCATAAAAAACAAAGTTTATAAAAAAAATTCTCATTCAAAAATGGTTCAAAATTCAAATACAATGCCAAAAGATGGATCAGTGGCCGTAAATTGGAGAAGCACCTTGCAACGGGGGCATCGACAGAAAGTTCGGAATAGAATGTAATTATCTTTCTTCATTTTTATGTTATTTATTAATATTTTTAAAATAATTTTCTATTGATATTTTGATTGCTTGTATGTTTATTATTAATAGATCTATATTATTTGTTTTAAACTGTTTAAATGTATGATTATCGAAAGATTAATGTTTACCCTTTAATTTTGGGAGTAGAGAATTTTGATACCTAATTTTTAAATATTTCGTCACAAGATGAAATTTCTAAAAAATTATATATATATATATATATATATCAATTACTAAAAATGTCTAAACTTAAGTTCTACACCACCAGTGTTTGGAGGTGTTTAATTGATGGTGCACTATAGTGGTTCTTGTGGGAAGGAGAAAATAAAAAAAAATTATCGTTTATTTTATATAAAAAAATATTTATTTGATAATAATATTTATACAGGTAATTACAATAATATACAAAAACTATGAATCACTTAAAATTGGTTTACATAAATAATGATACCTCTATAATGCAACACGAGAATAAGAAAAATGAGAGTTACCCATTATTGATTGAGACAGAATCTCTTAATTTCTATAATTATAGAGTGAAACTTCTTTATGGGTGCTCCCACGGTTCCCTGACCATTTGCAATATATAAATCTGTCAAATTTTCCCTTCTTAGCTCGAACCTGACATGATAGGCCTAAGCAAGTTACAGTCAAAATACTTGTATGAAACCATGGTGTGAATGAGCTTCCACAAAGCATATCTGAATTACAAAGGCTTTCTTTTACTCTCATACCTGGGAAGATTTAAAGCAACTATAGACCTTACATTTGAAGAAATATGGATTTTCTCCCAGTCCAATTAACATTCTTAACTTTCAATTTATGAATGTTCTTCAGCCCCCTTAAAATTGGAACACTTTTAAAAGGTGTGATGACCATTTCTTGCATGAAACTATATTCTCCATATATCAGACTTGTTTGAAATAGGTCATTGTAATTTTTAAAATGGTGTTTATACAAATTGAACCTAAAGATAGGAAACTTATGATATACTAACCTTGCTCTTGATAGCGATATCAATTCTTCTTCATTCATATAAGTATGAATAGATAAAGAATCCTGATGGCTAAACACCAGCTTAGCTTCTACGCTTGTTGTTAAGTAATTTGTTTTTTTACCCTTCTATTCAGTTGGTGAAAATTGTAATAGGTGACAATTATCCATGAATATATGATGATATTTTGTAAGCTATCGGCTTTTCCTGTTTTTTTCTGAATTTTTATTTTGACTTTTCAAATTTTTAAAATTTATATTTTAGATCTATAGTATTTTATATATATATATATATTTAATTTTTTAATACAAAATAAATGTTATTTTCTATAATATAAGAATGTATATGATAAAATATTTACATAAACAAAAAATATGGAGTTTTATGGTACAATCTTTACATTATTTAGGAACTTATAGTGCAATTTTGTATAATATAAAGATATATTTTACAATTTTTGCATAATATATAGACATATAGTGCAAATAAATAGGAAAAAAATTCCTACATACCACCTAAGCATCCACTCCTATGCTAAAGTAGTTATAAAAGAGTTCTTCGTAGAAAAACACCATTTCAGGGCACTTCATTTTCAATACTTCTAATTCAGGTTTGGAAGATTATGCTTCGGTAAACTTGAGTATAAGGTCTCTCGAGATTTCAACTATTGAGAAAAGTAGGACCATAAGTAGCAATGTTAAGAATTTTTCTTATGGCTGATTTCCAGTTAAAAAGGAAAGAACCACTCCTTAAGAGGTGTTACAGGCCTCTGCTGGTGGCCAGTAGAGGCACTGCTGGTGGCCAGTAGAGGCACTGCTGGTGGCCAGTAGAGGCAGTTGAGTGAGTTTAGTCGGTTAATCGATTTCTTTGGCTATAATGGCTTCTCATATGGTATAATTATCTTCTTATGCAAACCCTTTTTTCGAATTCTCATCCCTTCCAAACTAAATCCCCTTAACGTGTCCATTATATTTCGTCACTCTTCCACCCTCATTTATTGTTTCAATAAATGGAAATTTTACTTTCTTACGTTGAAATATGTGTTCGCTTTAATTATAGTTTTCACTAAATTAAATAAATATATTACCATATATAATATAGCTTTTAAAGTTAATAAGACATATTTTGATGTTTGATATATGTAGATTTGAGACATTAAAACGAGTTCTTCCTCAAATTGGAAATGAATTAGAGGGTTTAGCTATAAAATTTGAAGACAAGAGTTACTCAGAAGCAACCAGTAAGGTATGTTGAAAATAATAGTTGTCTTAGTTTTCATCAATTTGTATTTTGTGTTTGTTTCTAATTTTGTGTGAATATATATGTATCTACTTGTAGATTGAGTATCTTCATAGAATTTCATCCAAGCTGAAAACATACAAAAGTTTAGTACTTAAAGGTATATTCAGTGTCTTTAGCTATTCTTTATTCTTTTCTACTATAATATGACCTCAAAGTTTATTTTTTTTATCTTAAATAAATTAAAGTGAATTTTCAATTTTAAGTTTATAAATCATGCTTTATGTTTCTTTGCTCATGATTAATTGTGCAAGGTTAAAAATTCAAAATTTATGATTTCTATTTTATAACAATAATTTAACAATAGAAGTGTTCAGTTAGACTGCAGATCACCGAGTTTGAATTCAAATAGAATGATGAAAAGAACTCCAAAAATTAAGAATTGAAATAATACTAACATCCATCAATGAAGTGATTTAACTAAGCTACGTTTCTCTTTTTTGGTGTTAACCTTCTCTGAATCTGTAATATACAATATAAATAAATTTTTACCTCAAAAAAAAAAAAAATCAAATTTTGAATCCCACCTAATTAAGTTAGTGCAACAATTTTGAATATCAGATACCATGGGTCACTGTATTTAGCAAAGTAGCGAAATATATCACATATCAGTAGAACCGAATAAACTATGTTTATATTTTTGCTTACATCACATAACAGAAAGACCTATGGCAAATGCGTGTATGTTACAAAGGCATGAATTGTACCAAATTAGATTTTAATTAAAGGAAACAAATTAATTATGCTTCTATATATTCGAATGACCTGTAAATATTTTCCTGTCTTGTATTGAGATCTTCAAAGCAGATCAATCACCTTAAAAATAAATATAAATTGATTAATAATAAAAATTTCCAATTTAAACAATGAGATGGGCATATAATTCAATGAATCTTTGTAATTCTTGACCCTTGGTTATCTTAAGTTGTGCTTTTAATATAGATATGATATGAAGTTTAATAAATAAAATTCTCATTTCGTGTGTATATGTATCTTATACAGATTCTGAAGAAGGGCAATCACAATTTCATGCCCAAGAGGAGTTGTTAGTGCCTCCTCCTATGGGTGGCGAAGCATCAATTTTGGGGAACAGTTCAGGTGATGTTCAAATATTTTCTGCAAATCCATGGGGCCCACAGGTTGCAAAGCAAACATCAAGCTTGCAGATTCACTCAGGTGTTGTTCAGAACCTTCCGGCAGATTCTTGGGCCCCACAGGTTGCTATAGAAACATCAAGCATGCAAAACCATTCAGGTGTTCTTCAAAACCTTCCAGCAGATTTATGGGGCCCACAGACTGAAACTCAATATGCAGTCGGCCAAATAGAAAACTGGTGGAACAACTCGCCTCTGGAAAGTTTATGGGGCCCAGAAGAAGAGTTGTCATCAACTGTGTCAACTCAGCAACAAGTTCTCATAGATGAACTGAACCAGCTTATTAATCTATAGGCTGAGATCTCATCAGGTATATTTAGTTTATTTACAATACAATAAGATTTTATACTTCTATGTATGCTTGCTAATATTGATTCTTGATTGTATAGCCTCCCAGATTGCAAATGTTCATCAAGGAGATTGGCAATTGGAGATTTATCAACAAGTAATAATATCTTAAGATAAAGTTTGACATCTGGCTTAGAAATTACGCACCACCTATGACACTGGGAGTGATAATACGGACATGGGATGCTTGTGCTCGAGCAGTTATATCTGAATATGCTCATCAATAAGGTGGAGGAAGCTTCAGATCCAAGTATGAGACTTGGAAGGAGACATTCTAGAATACTCAATTTTTTTTTATATATGTAATTGTTATATCTATGGGCAATTATTACTTAATTTAGCTTATAGTTAGGAAAATAAGATGCTAAATCAATTGAATATTGTAGGTACGTTCCTAAACATCAAAATTTCACATTCAAAACTTAAATATATCTTCAAATTTTGGACACAATAATTATGGTAAAGGGCTTTTTTAGTAGTGTTTCACAAGATTGATAATCATGTCAATTTGAAGATTCATATCAAAACTAAAAGTTGACTACCCTCTAAAATCCAAATTCAAGCTCCATATCATAGGGATTTCTTTCATGCATAGAGATATAATATACTAGGCAGATCAAGCGAAGTTTAGGCTTTTACTGCAAGAGACATGGATATTAATAATCAAGCAGGTGATATTTATTTCTTGTGTGATGCTTCTCACACTTCTAGTTTGGATCAAATTGTATTGTTGTTGTTGGTTTGAACGAGACCAGAAAGATGTGGTGGAGAAAACTTTGAAAAACATTTGGTCAGTAGAAGAAGAAGTTGTTGCTCTCATGAATACTACAAAACTTACAGAAAGAATTATAACATGAGCAAGTGTTTTTACTCGGACACCTTTGAGTTAATTTAGGATATTGGAAACTCATATAAGCTAGATCAAAGATATTGCTGCTCATTTCTAAGATCATAAATATATATGATAAAAATTCAATATTCCATTTTGTCATTTCCAAGATCTCGTAGTTTTTAATTTTGCATAAATGGTATGTAGAATACATCAACTGTGCTTAACAACGTTCTGATTTCTAACGTTGAAGTGTTAATTGGAAAAGCTAAATACCTTGCAACAAAATATTCAAAATCATGGAGGAATCATTCAAGAAGAGCTATGAGGCGAAATTAGTATGTGAAATTTATTGTTTGGTGCAAACCCAACCAAGAGATAAAGGTAAATATAGATGGAAGTTATAACACAAGACACGGGATGAGAGGTGCAAGGTGAGCTACACGATACATATGGTAATTGGATTCGAGGTTTTTCCATGAAACTCCATCATTCGTTGTCTACCGTGTTCTGAAGTTATCACACTTTATGAAGGTTTACGGATGACATAGGAGGCAGGTGTTAGTAATTTGTGTGTGTAGGTGGATTCGCAAGAAGAAGTACAGGACCTCTTGCAATAATATGTATTTGTGCAATTCTACCAAGAAATAGCTCCTTCGTGATTTACTTTTAGTATAGAAAAAAATGTGTGCCGACTGATTAGTTTGTCTGGTTTCCGTCAAGTAAATATTTAATCTACAGTATTGATCCTCTTGACGAAATTTGGGAAATGATGATCGGTTTAGTTAGAAGTTTTCAAAAAATATTTATAGTCAAAATTTAGCGGAAGATTTGTGTGCGTATTAGAATGTATATAATCTGATTGAATGGAACAGTTGGCTCAGAGTATATTTTATCAATTTACATACATAGATATATAACTCGCTCAAATATTAGACGAAAATTGTTATTTAGGGTGGGTATTGTTCAGTCGATTGTCTTTAAGCTCGCGACACTGGGAATTTGAATACACTAAAGAAAACCTGCTAAGAGAATACTTCTTATCATTCAATTACATCCACTGTAAATGAAGGTAAAGGGTCACTGAACAACAAATTTCCTTACAGATAAACCTAACATCAAAATGTTTCATATAAAAAAAAACCAGTGTGAAGTTATCATCTTCGAAAAGAGAATCATTATTGATTGATTTTCTTTATTTAGTGGAGGTTCTCTGAGGTTGAAGGTATGTTTAGAAAACGTGGCACTTGAGTGCTATGTAATCTTGTTGCAGTTGAATGATACACTTGACATTATTCTCCCTAACAAATATAACTATCACCACACATATCTAGATTTGAAGGACTATGATGCCTTTTATGAAAATATCATGACCAACAATAATTTTTATTATTTTATATTTAACTACATGACTCTCAAATAGTTTAGTCTGTAAAAAAAATAGGAAGAAAAAAATATAAGGTCACAATAAAAATGCATAAAAAATAAGAAATTATCCTATAATTAAGATACTTGAAAAATACTTAAAAGGGATAACTAGATCTACCAAATCAACCAAAAGACAAATGTTGGGTAACATCCAAGTATTGACACTTGTTTATTGTATGAGAGTGGTAAAATATGTATCTTATTGGTTGTATGAGAGTGGTAAAATGTGTATTATTGAGAAGAGTTTGGTATAATTAATGCATTGATAACCAAATACCAATAGTTTAAAAATACAAAATGAGATGCAATTAGAAAATAAAAATAGAACAAGTTTGAATTGAGTTATTTACCTATAATTTGATGAAAATACATTGAATTTTTTCCCTTAACCTTCCTTGATCGAACACCAAAGTATGAATCTTTTTTTAATAAGGGTTTTTGTTTTGCGTTGAATTTGTGGAGTAGCTTCATTAACACGGCCTCTCTTATTATTTTGTATAAGACCTGGTGTTTCAGCAATATATATAATGTAATTTTTTCTCTAGAAAACAATCACATGTAGATTATTTCAGATATTTCTAAACAAATGACATTTATATACTATTTTGAATTTTGTATAAACCCTTTGTTTTCTAATTAAATATATTTCTATAAAAAAAATTTGTTGTCTTTAAAATTCATTATATCAATTCCATTTTCACATATATTTACTACAAAATAATTTGATGAATAGATTGTATATCATTCAAATTACTAAGAAAAATTATTCAACATTATAAAAAAAAAATTCAATTTTATTGATTTCTTCAAAAGATACATTCAAAACTTGGAATTGATAGCATATTTGCTAAAATTACCATAATAATTACATGAGAGTAATTTATTTTCATAAGCTTTGAATGCAATAAATTTTGTTTTTTTTTTGGTGATTCAATTAATTATATCTTACCATAACCTTCTAATGCAATATAATATTTTTAGCCAATGTAATCAATTATATACGCCTTTGTGTGTAAAAATGTAAGTATATTCTTAAAGAACAATGTTTTTATTAATAAAAGTATTAATATGTTAATAAAATGGTTTAAATATTAGTTATATAATAGGACATGTGCCTAAAGTTTCTTAGAGAAGGAGAGTCAATGATAAAAAGTGGGGTAACACTTCCATCTTATACTGGATTGTCCAATATTCACGTTACATCCATGTATTATTATAACAAAACAAAAGTCATTATATTACTTAGTTACTTTTGTAAGTTTAAAACATGGGGTATATGTATTAATATAATTGATATAGGTTCATCCAATACTGGATGGAAGCATTTTCCTTTAAAATGATATATAATTTTATTTTATGTCACAATGCAGAATAAATTTCCATTTCATTAATTTTAAGAAAATAAAAAAAATATAATAAATTACATTGATAATAAAGACTAATAAAAATAAGTGTATGAAAGGATATTAGATAAACAATAGACATGAGAGGATCCATTTCAACGTGGCATCTTATTATTGAATTTGATATTTACTCCATTTTGTCACTATTATATTGGTTTTTTGTAGAGAAGTTGTCATTAACGACAAAATTCCTTAAATTACATAATCCTGTTGTTGATCATTGGTTAGCTTGGCCAGTATGAATCAAAAAAATCCTTAAATTACACATAACTATTACTGCGAAAAGGATTCCTTGCCTAGGATTTCTTTTTACATATTTAAAATATCTACTTTCAACATAAAACTATAATTTTATTGGTGTATGCATGAATTGGCCGAGATTTCATACGGAGTATGTCGGGCCCCGTAATAGTTAAGTATACTAACCTCAAAGCGGCCATCTGTATATTTTAGAATTATTGAGAAGGTTTCCCTCTTTTCTTAATAATTGTAATTCTTCCTCCACTGCTAATCACACGTCTTTGCACCTTTATTTATCTTTCATGATATTAAGAGTCTATTTTATTTGAGATATATATACCTTCTCATGAACGTCCATATTCAATTCCCAAAAAGTACTTCAACGTGTTAATCATTTATGACATTTAAACCGTTACCCCATATAAGGATGTCGCATACATATACGAGTATTGTTATGATAGATTTTCCTTGTCATTTGGTGAACTTCGAATAATCTACATGTGATGTACTAATATGATTTATTTAATTAGGATGGTAACTTTGCAAAAAAAATTCGGGAAGCTTGTTTCAATCCTTAGAGGGACATGCAAATGGCACATCAAATTCTCTCAATATTTGCCATGTACATAAGGGAGCGACATTCACACTTCTTCATCAAGATCGAAATGCAAGAAAGCAATGTTGACATCATTTAACAAAGGAACCATTTTTAGCAACGTCATAGAAAATATACAAAACAT
Organism: Nemophila menziesii; assembly: GCA_029959085.1. Taxonomy (NCBI): domain Eukaryota; kingdom Viridiplantae; phylum Streptophyta; class Magnoliopsida; order Boraginales; family Hydrophyllaceae; genus Nemophila; species Nemophila menziesii. The sequence continues at coordinate 81,424,972 of JARWIR010000002.1, forward strand.
TGTGAGCTTGATGATGGGAGAAAAGATTTCACTATAGTGGAGGACATCTAATTGAGTAAACCCTTTATCAACCAACCACTCCTTTTAACATTGTATTGAACCATAAGTTTTATATTTTAACACCCACTTACAACCAATTAGACATTTACCAGGAGGTAATTGAATGAGAGATCACATGCCATTGTGATTGAATGTCACAAGTTCATAACCCATTGCTTTACACCAACGATTGTTTTGCACTACTTCAATAAAAGAGAATGGTTCTTTGGTTGATAAAATACTAGCAATAAAAGTAGGTGGCGATTCGGAAAAGCGTTATATGAGAAGAATTTAGACATTAAATGGTGTGTGTACCTCTGTATGCAACCTGAACAAAGACGGAAATGGATGGGTAGCATGATAGTCGAGAGATCATAGTTGAGAAAGAAAAAAAGGGTTATTTTCTATGCGTTGGAAACCTGTACATTTCTAGGACTAATCTTAGCCATACTTCTAAGTCAACTAGATAATAACTTTTCATATATTACACATTTGTTTATTACGTACTAAATATAAATTCATTTTAAGATATAAATTAAATGAATTTCTATTGTAAAAATATGTAAATTCTCCACCAGAATTTCAAATATGTAAAATAAGATATAAATAATGAGAGAAGATTTAATATAGAGAAATTTTATATGAAAAATAAATCATAAGGATAGGCCAGGTTCAAACTTTAAATACAAACCACAGTATCTAATTTTTTCCTAAATAAAGGATATTAATTACATAATTATATAAATTCGTTTTTGCATGACATAAATATGGTATGTGTCATAATACTAATGGACCATCAGGTACTAGATGAAAGTATTTTCTATGTTGATAAGACACTAAGACATTTTTTTTATTTCGGGCTGGGCTCATTTTGGAATGGGTCCATATTAAAATTATTACATTTTAAATGACAAAAACCTACCTTCTCCAAAACAAAACATTGTTTTTATCTTTTCTTGACCAAATTTCTCCTAGATATATCATTTTCATTCATTGTTTTGCTTTAAAAGATTGATTGTTTCTTTCAATCCATATGATATACAAATAAAGGAGATTTACAACATATCACTCCATTAAGGTGATATCTAATAAATTACAAATTTAATTTTCTAGATGCAATTTAATTTTCACTTTTTCTTGGAAAAACCTCATAAATAAAGTTAGATCTGATCTCTCAGGTAAGCAAATTCTATTCTTTTGGTATTTTATTCATATAGATAAGTTAGAATATATATTTGTATTTTAATAAATTCTTTACCTTTCAATTGATTATTCTTAAAATCCTAAATCAATAAAATTATATTTTTTTAGGTAAAATATGAATTATGTGTATAGATTTTCTACGCAACTGTATTAGGATGTGAATTAAATTTTTGAGGATTAAACAAATGAAATTAAAATAATAGCCATTATCTGTTAAATTAAATGAATTATTTTAATTACATTTTTTCTAATAATTGTAGTTCTTAATAATTGTTACAAATTTAATTAGTACTAATCTTATTTTTTTTTTAAATAAAATGATCGTTGACCATAACATTTCAGCACTTGACAACATTCTCTGCAAGTTGGTATGTTCTAGATCTCAAAATGATCTCAAATTAATTTTATACTTTATCATATTTTTTATGATAAGTGAATTTGATATAATTAGATGGCTGGCCTACATTCCCATTATCAATTTTCTATTGTTGTCTAATGCTTGAGATAGATATTCATTATCCTTAAAACCTTTACATTTTAACTAACATAATATATATTTGAATTCTAAATCTAAACTGAATTTATTCTTGTTTTTTTTTAAGAATTTGAATTTTTAATGTAAAAACAGGATATATTATTGTTCTTGTTAAAATGTTTGGTGTTAAATACTTTGAATTCTTATTCATGGGTTACTTATGTGCTTGAAAAGAATTTTTGTGTTGGTAGTTTAATGAAAAAAATATATAAGTTCTTACGATTCAATATGTATGTGTACTTTCCTTCTAATGAATTAAAAAACATATGGTACAAGTTTATGAATTTAAGTTTTCTTACTGAATTTCTCTATTGATATTACTTCTCATACTAAAGGATACTGGATCTTCCTAGTTTGGAATTAATTTCTTATGGTGATTAATTTTGTGGAATTTCATTTCATTTCACGAAAGGTAGCGAGCCTCCATACCATACCTTCACGCAAATCGGAACTAAGTTACCCATATTCTCGAGGAGATTTGAAACTTGTACCTCCTATATAAGTGACAAGATCCTGTCCAGTTTGTCTTTGCCAGTAAAAAAAATTGTTTGTCTTTTTTAAATAATTGTCAATTATTATGGCCTCACACCTCACCAGGGTGTAAATATTATTAAACAAAAAAAATCTTAATAGACCTTGTTGATATTGTATCTAAATTATACAAGGAAGTGTTAGTGAAATTTGTAAACTAATTTATACATTTTCAATGATTTGTTTATGAATCACTTAAATTAAATTAATATTTTCTCGATAGCTTTCAAATTTTCTTCTTTTATTTTAACGAATTTTGGTTATTTGTAGGTGACCTGGCTTGAACTTGCAGAGGTAGATAATTAAGGAGTTATAAAATGTACAAGCCTCTCGTGAACGAAGGTATTTCTTATGGTGCGAGTGATGGGTTTATATCCTAAAGAGACAATGTGAGTGTCTAGGAAGGGTTATGGCAAAATATTTTGCTACGAACTTGGAAAGCATGGGTAATCTCTAAGTATTTAGTATACCTAATTGTTATATAGATTTTATAGTTCTGCCTATATGAATTTTTTTCTTTTGGGACTACTTAATAGTGCTTGGAGGCCCATATGCTAGAAAGAATGTGATGAACGTGGCTGAAATGATGGTGCTGGGTTTTGGTGGTAGATTAAGCACTTCAGTTATCAATCCATGGACAACATTATTCCAAAAGGGATCTAACGCTATTAGAGTTATCAAGAAGAGTTTAAATGAAACAGGAAAACCTTCCAAGACTTTGCTTAGTGCATCAGCTTCTTTTTGGCACTCAACAACAACAATAAGAATCTTTGATTTCCTATGAGATTATACTCGTCGGCATTATGTATGCTTTTTTCTGAAGCTTTAAAGACATATAGTGCAATTAAGTAGAAAGATAACAATTTTCCCCAAACCTATTTTTACTTATATGCTTACATACGGTGGAAAATTCTCTCATGTTTTGGTGATGTTAATGAAATCTCACAAGCTGATACTAATATAACTCATGGAATTAGCGTATCACTTCTCTGTGTGAACGTAAGTACAAATTATCATTATTATTTTTTAACCATCTCTGTCTTTTAATAATTTGATCAAAAATTGAATTTGTGTAAAAATGTTTACAAAGTAAAATGAAGATATTGCAAGAAGCTCTTACCGACCCAACCATTTCCTATGTGGTTTATGTACCCCTTGAAGATTGTTTGATAAATGTGTTATTTATCAGCAAAGATCCCAATTGCCTCACACTTCTTCCTCGGTAGTTCACTTCAGATCAATGTGAATGGAGAATACAATAACTTTTATACCCACCTTAAGCAACCTCCATATAGAAGAAGTGACTTTCATGAATCTTTCTCATGAAGCTTTCTCTTTGGCTTGACTGGATTACTTATATAATGCATTTATGTTATTGTATATTTCGAGAAAACAATTATCCCAACACGTTTTCTACTTTAAGCTATGACAGTCATATACATCCTAGCAAAATAAAACTTCAAAGTTATATTCTTGACTGTTTCCACTTGGGGATACTACAAATTTTTCAGATATCAATTATGGTGTAAACAATAAATTTGGATCAAAACTTTGACCACTTTACAAATGAAAGTCTAACACAAACTGAAAGTGATGAGCATAGTTACTAAGAAATTGCATTCTCTTTGAATGGAGTTGACTTGCATTTCTAAACCACTTCCATATGTGAATTCAAAAGAATCGAGAAATCTTTTAAGATTTTATACAAGTTGTGCAATTGAATGATGACTTAAATAAGGGTAAACCTATATGCCGCATATTTGGTGGAAACAAACAAAATAATTAATTTGGATCTAGCGTACCAAGAGACTCCGTATATAGTGAAGAGGGTAGGCATTCAATTTACATCTAACCTTAACTATTTAGGGATATAAATATGTATTATAATACAAATCTACACTTATGTTTAGGCAAAAATCTTCTACACAAATCACGATACTCATTCACCCCAGATACTATAAAAGGACATTTGTTAACGTATAAATTGTATACATGAACCAGTTGAGTTAGCTCCATTGGACAAGGTCTTGTTTCTTCAACTAAGTAGATTTGTCACATAAATCTACATACCTGTATACCACAATCTAAGTGTTAAATTTGAGTAGAGAAGTGTCTAAAATATCCAAAAAACTAAAATTGACGGAAAAATCAGTAGCGGGAACACCATTAGAAGCCGTGATGGCCTCCAAGACCATTAATAATTTATATTACGTTGTTTTGTATCCGTATATGAATTTAAGATAAGCTTTATATAAAAACGAGCATAGACCCAACACAAATGTGGCACCACAAACCCAAGTACTAGAATAAATACTCGATTTCACCTCCATCTGAACAAGTTTACAAACCCAACACAAAGATGAAGACCCAATTAAATCTTATGGAAAAAGATGAGAGTAAAATTAAATCGTAAATGATTTCATTATTAATCAGTAACTTTAAATATAAAACATTAAAATGTTAATGTTAGTCTCCTAAACCTGCATGAATCTAGGATTTTTTGTTTGCGAGGTAAAAATTATAACAATCCGTGAGGTATTAACCTAAGAATAACTATATGTACATTATTGTATAGGGGTAAAAATGACAAAATACAAATTATTAGAGCTAAATTTATATAATATGAGGGCTAAGTATTATTTTACTCATTGTCTTTTTCTATAAATTATCCAGACTATGTTCAGTGGAGGCTAATTATTTAATATTTAACGTTTTCCACATAAATAAAATTTCGGGGAATTTTACATTGAATTACAACAAATAATACATATATAGTGAAGCCACAACCTATGTGTATGGTTATGCACAAAAAATTCCAAAGCTTTATCAAGTGTAATCCGTGCTCCTACTTTATACGTTGGAAGTGTTTCTGTGTGACCATAAAATATCACAATTAAAACAAGCAGAAAATTTGGAATTTCGGCACAATTAGATCCAAAATTCTTAATTCGAAATAGATTTTTATTTGTATTTTCGATCTTTCTTCTCTTTAACAATATATCAACCTAGAAAATACTTCTCGTCAATAAAATTTACTATAATGAAATATGAATACTAAAATCTTGAATTCATAAACATTATTAGTGTAGCGACTCTAGAGAATCCAAGAACATAGAAATAAGGCTACATACTATTTGCAAACAACATATAGCCTACTACAAAGGAATAACGAGACTCTCATAGGAACTAAAGTACAAATTAGTAATATATGAATGAGAACTGTTACTAAAGAATTAATATACAAGCGTTTACCACTAAAAATATAAATTCTAAGATACATGTACAAATTGGTTAAATGTAAATTAAACATGTATTATAAAAACTTTGTAGCTTTGAGGTATGAATTCCCTATTAACTGTTGAGTATTCTCCTTCAATAACGATGAATGAAACAGGGGGCTCGGAGTCTAGTTTATTAATATGCATACATAGATATGTAGTTGGCTTAAATATTAGACGAAAATTTGTTGTTTTGGGAGGGTATTGTTCAGGCGATTGTCTTTAGGCTCGCGACACTAGGGAATTTGAATACACTAAAGAAGGCCTGCTAAGAGAAAACTTCTTATAGTGTAATTCCATCCACTGTAAATGAAGGTAAAGGGTCATTGAACAACAAATTTCCTTACAAATAAACCTACCATCAAAATGTTTCATACAAAATCGTCCTCGAAAAGAGAACAATCATTAATTGATTTGCTTTATTTTGTGGAGGTTAGCTGGGCTTGAAAGTAGGTTTAAAAAAATGGCACTTGAGGATCATGTAGTCTTACTGCACTATAATGTATGAATTTATACATATGTTGACATTCTTCTCCCTTATAACAAATATAACTATAACCACACATATCTACTTTGGAAGGAAGATTATTTTCATTATTTTATATTTAACCAACAATTATTTTCATTATTTTATATTTAACTACGTGACTCTCCAATAGATAAGTCTGTAAGAAAAGGAAGAAAAAAATATAAGGTTAGAATAAAAATGCATAAAGAATAAGAAATTATCGTGTGATCAAGTAACTTGAAAATACTATTGAAAGGCATAACTAGATCTAACAAATCAACCAAAAAAATCAAATGTTGCATTGACACTTGTTTAATGTATGAGAGTGGTAAAATGTGTATCTTGTTAGTTGTATGGGAGTTGTAATATATGTATTGGCGAGGCAAGTTTGGTATCGTGCATTCATATGAAGGATAGCAAATAACGATTATATCATATATAATACAGCGGAAACAAGTAATTGTAATCCTAAGCCAATCTAGTGTGATTTAAGAATTTAAATAGAAACAAAAATTTGATTACGTACCTTAAGCCGCTGTATGAAAATCAGATTTTTTAATACCAGTTTCAAAAGCTTGAAGCCTCCAAGCTTTGCACACCGAGCTTGAGTCTTACTTCCAGAATCACAATTCTAGTTTGGAGACAAAAGACCTTTTATTTCTTGTGGGTTTTTTTTCTTAGAAGAAAAACTGATAGAAAATTATCCCAATATAATGACTATCATTATATTCTTATAAACCCAACCATAGGAAATGAAAAGACAGAGAATTGGAAAGGTCATGAACTTATAATGAAATTAATTATCATATATAATCTGGTCCATTACCACTTGTGAAGTGGACTTGGACCTTCTTCATTATACAAAACACTTGACTAGTCTAGCGGTTAGTAATACATTGCATACCACTACAGGTTCGTGGTTCGAACCACGAACAGTTGTCAATTAATAGTTTTTTTCCTTTCTCTTTTGTCTTAGAACGGTCTTATATCATAATAATAATTTGTGCTAGCAAATTAATATACCAATATTCCAAGTATATAATTAATTAATATTTATTATCTAATAATAAAATTAATTAACGTCATGAAGCAAGTTCAATGCACTCGTTCGTGTGCGACTACGTGGGTTCATCGTTAAACCGGTAGTAGTTAATTAAATTAACCACTAATCGAGGTTGGCGTCTAACAACACTCCCCAACGACCGGATAACGTGAAGTAACTCTGTACAAAGAACCTGGTGAAGGATCATATACGTATTCCCTCTATCTTTACAGCTACGGATTAACCTGGGATATGGTACAACTGTCAAATCCTATTTAGAAAATCAAACTACGTTACACGTCGATTATCAACGATTGACGAATGACCTAAGAAACTCCTTTCTTCATTCATTCTATCACCTTGGCCAAGGATTCGATACAATCGTTATAATCTTTTGACATCGTAGAGCTCAAACTCTTTACCTAGAGTTGATAGATTCCATCTTGACTCATCCCTACGAGCATATATACTTTGCTACGTCCAATATCCTTTCGACTAGCATTATGACACACTAGTAGTCCAGTATCAAAACATAACAAGCACATACACACTTATAGTGATGATCTCAGGTCAAAGGATTACAAGTATAAAAATCCTTATAGAGATTAACCTACTTGACAGTTCAAGGTAATTAACCATTAGGAATCTCTAATTTTAGTCGGTTCAATAATCACATCTCTATGTGCATTATCTATGCACCTAACTCGGTAAACGAGAGCTACTGATATTTATCCAATAAATACTTGTTAGCTACATATTAATCTAACCGGATTATCGAAGTCCTAACTCGATGATCCTACGATTAAGAACAAGTTTAGATTAAGTCCTATGAGCTAGATTCTCATTATCATAACACCTTATGATATCTAGTTCGTAACTTAATCAAAGGATTTGCCTTCATATTATGTGGATTAATACCATAATCATAAAATCTTGCCATAGATTCAAGGAAACAATTTCTTTAATCAAAACTGTAGGGATAACTATTATCGTGTACATAAAACACTTGTGTTCAATTCTTTACAAGCCGATCGGGGCTAGGGCGTAATTCCAACAATCTCCCACTTGGCCTAGACCCAATCGTTCAAGTACCATAATTCATAAACAGTTTGTTCTCATCAGACTCTTATGATAGACACACTTAGATGAATAGATATACAGCGTGTTCCTTCCTTCTACCTATTGAATGTGAACATCTTCATGTTCAATTATATCTCGAATCAAGCGGTACTACTGCAGAACTTGTTTGGATCTACTGTTTATTCTAGGTTTCTTTAAACATACAATATCTCAAATATTGTCATTGTATAAAGAAACAATATCTACATTGTGAAAACCACACTATGTATCTATAAAGAACTATTTTATCCAATTTACTGGCATAGTCGCATCTTATGCTGCTATGTATTCTGCTTCTGGTAACCGAAATCTACTCTAGTGTCTTGATTGAAACCATTCCAATTTATTTCTCCTCTATATAGACACAACCATATCTTGATTTGCTATCATCCACGTTTGAAGCAAAACAAGCATCTATATACCCAATTAGCTTCAACTTGTATTCTCCACATATGAGGAATATGTCATTAATATTTTTTAAGTACTTAAGGATAGTCTTTACTACTTTCCAACTTTCCTCATCAAGGTTACCTTCATACCTACTCGCTACTCCTAGCGTGTAGTGTATTTTAGCCCTTATACATTTTCATGGTATGCTGGATAGATCCTTATTGTTTAAACAAATAGGACTATACACATTCATTGTCTTACTTTTAGGGTCCTAGGACGAAACCTTCCACTAAGAGTAATTCCAAAGCCTATTGTTAAATGGCTCATCTTGGAATTTCCATGTAATACTTCAAAAATAGTATAAATGTACTAAGATTGATATAGGTCAAGTAGCTTCTTTAATCTATCTCTATAGATCTCAATTCAAATCATATAAGCTACTTTTTCTAAATCTTTCATGGAGAACTATTAGACAAAAACCTTGGTTTATCTTCTTGGTTGGTATATCATATACTTATGTGATAATATGTCATCTACATATAACAATAGGAAGATGAGTGTACTCCCACTAGTCCTTTGTACTCTTATGACTCTTACTCTAAAATCATAAAATCAAACTATTTGATTTTATAAAAATAGAATAATCCAACTTAGTGACATTTGCTGAATCCATTAAATGGATTTTTAGAACTTAAATATTTTATTATGAATAATGGTAATATGAGACCTTTAGGATTGGTCTTAAGGACGTCATAGACTCCTATTTAGTGAAAACTGTTTTCACATGATTTTACCATATCTCATAATAATAGTATGTAGTTACCAATAGTAGAATCTGAAATAAACTAAGCATTGCTATGAGAAAAGGAATTCACCACAATTAATCTTTTCCTTTTGATTTAAACACTTGGCAATTAGAAGGACGTTATAGGTCTCTACCTTCCCGTCTACTCCAATCATTTCTCTAGCACCCATTTACTATAAATGGATCTTATATCTATTGAAGATTAAAACAAAGTACTATACTTTGTTAATTCTTATAGATACTAATTCAGATTCTATGGTTCTTAACCACTTGTCACTATCTAGACTAGTCATAGCCTCTTCATAGGAATTTAAGATCATCACTTGATGGGGTTATCATCTATATGATCCCCTCATCAACTATCACCATTATTACAATTAATTTTGGTGTATGATGATATCTATATAACCTATAGGAAGCTTGTGTACAATAAATGCTTCTTTCTCTTGACTTTGTTAACTTCCTTGTTCCAAAAGAGGTTCAAATCGTCCCTAATTCCTCAACGTTTGAGATTTGAACTTTAAATGAAACTATTAACACATTAAGGAAAGAAAGACTAGCATGCATCTGATGCTCTTCAGCTTGTATAAATAACTCTGAAATCTTTATTTCATTTTGATCTATTTATACATTATGAATCCCTCCACTATGGAATTCCAATCTGGAAAGGTTGTATTCCTTACCACAAACTCTTTGTGTTCTGAATGGTGTAGAAATATAATCATGTTATTTTCTTTGGGTATCCAACAAATCTATATTTGAAAGATCTCAACTCAAGCTTAACCATCATAAGTCATTTAACATAAATCAGACAACTTCAAACTTCTACCATTTGAGGTTTAACTTATGTTATCTCCATATCACATATGGATTTAATCGACTATTTAGTGGGACCTAAGAGTTTATTAAGTATGCAATTGACTTTAAAACATAACCCCATAGAACATTCGAAAATCAGTTAATCTTATCATGGATTGCACTATATCCAATAAAATGCAATTTCTCTTACCGAACACACCATTAGTCTTGGTATTTCAGGATATGTTCACTGACACGAAATCTAATTTTGTCATAGATAATCTATAATGCATTGCTAAGATTTTCACCTCTACAAATTGATATCTTACTTCCTCCATACTCTTATATACTTGCTTTCAACTTCACTCAATAGTAATTTGAACCTTTCAAATTATTTATATTGGTGTTACATTTGGTAAACACAACTATATCTGTTATATAGTTAGTGAAGGAGATGAAGTAAGAATATCTATCTTTGGATAAAGTTCGGACTAACCACATACATCAATATATAGTGGGCATAAGAACTCATTAGCATTGTCTCTATTTTCATCAAAATGAGATTTAGTCATATTTCAGTGAGATAAGTCTCACAAGTTTCATATGATTCAAAATCATATTCTTCAAGGAAATCTTCCTTGTAAAACTAGTAAACTTTTTCTCACAATTTATGACTTAGTCTATAACACCAAAGATAAGGTTTGATTAGTACGATTATCTATTTTGATTTATGACCAGAAACAACTATAACACTGCTACATAGTTAATTTAGTAAATTATAATCAACATATTGTAAGTATCCAATGGGGTGTAATTCATCACTATGGAAAACTCCATTGGTCATTTTATACTACATTAATACACCATAGCTATCTTATGATCAAATGACTATTTTGTTTGAAAACAAGTTTACAAACAAAAATATAGTTTTCTTACAATATACTTTTCCATATGCATCTTTAAAGAATTAGTTATTACGGTTGTGGCTGCAACAATTGCTCCATTACCGAAATTGTAATCTTTTATTAATCTTTAGAGTATGCAACATTTTTCATATTTCTAAAAGAGATTACGGAAACAATTTCCATTAATGCATTTACCTTGTTTCTTGGTATTAGATAACTGGTATCTAACAGTCATACTAAGTTACTTATATATCTTCTAATGATATATGATAATTCATGGGAATATCATGCGTGAAATGTCTTTTGGAGTTCATAACTCATGGATACAATAATATACACTTAGTACCATTACTAAGTTTTTATTATTTTAGACATGCATCATATACATTATATGCATCCTCAAGGGACAATTTAGTCAATAGCTCGGTGAACACGTCAATGAGTCTCATGTGCTTAAGAAAGACTCTCAAGTTGCAATCATAATTTTTGAGATTACCCAACCAACTTGGGATGATTTGAGAAGTGATTTGAGAAATATAATCATATAAAGGAATATGAAACAACGCTTTAAGAACACTATTATATAAAAGTCAAAGATATGGACTATTATCTAAGAGATATATAATTGGAAACTTTAAAACATGAATGAGCCCCCTGGTAGTCAGGTCGTTTCTCACTCATAATTAAAGTGTGGTACATTACCAATTTTATCAAATAAAATAAGAGACTCAAAACTATTTAGCCCCCTGGAAGTCAGGTCGTTTCTATTTAGCTTTGTTGAGTTAATCCATCCTATATTTGAATATTATTAATCTCACATCCTCTAGGTAGTCCACACTAAAAATGTGAAATTAATAATCTGATCCTATTATCAAACAATATAGATTTTATAATTTGTACTCGAACTACAAGTCCACCTGGTGGTCAGATCAAAACTTGCAAACTTAACAAATTTGAAACTCTATTTGCGATGGACAAGTCTCACGAAATATCATTAATATCGTTTATAATAAACTCAATAATTTTTTTTTAAATTATTAAGTGGGAAACACCTACGATTCATAATCTAAACGTTGGGATGAAAACCAAAACGATCATATCGGAAGATCGGGCAAAAACTGTAATTTCGAAAAATACAATTTTGTTGTTTATACAAATTTTTTCCTTAAAAAAATTGCTTTAGAATAGCAAAAACAAAAAAACTCCTTTTGTGAAATTGCATGAAAGCAATTTTTTCTTTTAATAGTCCGACAAAAACTAAAATATGGACTTTCCTTATTTATTTATTTTAAAATAAAACATTAAACAATTTAATGATTTAAAAATAACAATTCTCCAACTAATAAAGAAGTTTTTGTCTTGTTATACACATCACATGTGGACTTTTGGATGACAAAGGCAGTGCAAATTTTTTTTTTCTTTCGAAAGCAAATAAAACCAACAATTTTAGCAGGCTTTTGATAGTCACTCCATCTACCATCAAAGCCACTTGCGTTCCCTTTTTTATTTAAAAAAACAAAAAACGATTGAAGGATAATGTCTAACAGTGATTTGCCGGAATCCAATTAACTTTTAATAATAGTAGCATTGAGATGGTTTTCCAATAAAAACAAATCAATGAATCACTTTAAATATATAGAAGCTTCAGTACAATACTAGCTTCTATCTACTATACAACAATTGGTAAAGCTTAAGAAACAAAAAAAATTGCAGCTCGATAATTTTTTTCAGAAAAATAAATAATTAGAAGCCTTTTTTTTTCTCCGATAGAGAGATAAAAACAATAAAAGCATTTCCCTTCTATTAGTACGAAACCCAAATAACAACTCAACAATTGGATTTTTATTTCTTTAGAGAATCATCGACTATTACAACAGTAATATTAAACAATTTAATATTGATTATAATACCCAACTATAATCAGATTATAATGATATTATATTCATACAAAATATTATTATATCTTATATAATTAATCCATTACAAAATCAAATATTATCAAATAATATCTACATTCAAAGACATAAATCACAACAACAGGCTCTGATACCAATTGAAGGATAGAAAATAACGATTATATCACATATAATACAGCGGAAACAAGTAATTGTAATCCTAAGCCAATCTAGTGTGATTTAAGAATTTAAATAGAAACAAAAATTTGATTATGTACCTTAAGCCGCTGTATGAAAATCGGATTGTTTAATACCAGCTTCAAAAGCCTGAAGCCTCCAAGCTTTGCACACCGAGCTTGAGCCTTACTTCCAGAATCACAATTCTAGCTTGGAGACAAAAGACCTTTTATTTCTTGTGAATTTTTTTTCTTAGAAGAAAAATTGATGGAAAATTATCCCAATATAATGACTATCATTATATTCTTATAAACCCAACCATAGGAAATGAAAAGACAGAGAATTGAAAAAGTCATGAACTTATAATGATATTAATTATCATATATAATCTGATCCATTACCACTTGTGAAGTGGACTTGGACTTTCTTCATTATACATGACACTTGACTGGCCTAGCAGTTAGTAACACATTGCATAACACTAGAGGTACGTGGTTCGAACCACGAACACTTGTCAATTAATAGTTTTTTTTCCTTTCTCTTTTGTCTTAGACCGTTCTTATATCAGAATATTAATTTGTGATAGCAAATTAATATACCAATATTCCAAGTATATAATTAATTAATATTTATTATCTAATAATAAAATTAATTAAATGTCATGAAGCAAGATCAATGCACTCGTTAGTGTGCGACTACGTGGGTTCATCGTTAAACCGGTAGTAATTAATTAAATTAACCACTAATCGAGGTTGGCGTCTAACAACACTCCCCAACGACCGGATAACGTGAAGTAACTCTGTACAAAGAACCCGGTGAAGGATCATATACGTATTCCCTCTATCTTTACAACTCCGGATAATCCTGGGATATGGTACAACTGTCAAATCCCATTTAGAAAATTAAACTACGTTACACGTCGATTATCAACGATTGACGAATGATCTAATAAACTCCTTTCTTCATTCATTCTATCACCTTGGCCAAGGATTCGATACAATCGTTATTATCTTATGACATCATAGAGCTCAAACTCTTTACCTAGGGTTGATAGATTCCATCTTGACTCATCCCTATGAGCATATATACTTAGCTACGTCCAATATCTTTTCGACTAGCATTATGACACACTAGTAGTCCAGTATCAAAACATAACAAGCACATACACACCTATAGTGATGATCTCAGGTCAAAAGATTACAAGTATAAAAATCCTTATAGAGATTAACCTACTTGACAGTTCAAGGTAATTAACCATTAGGAATCTCTAGTTTTAGTCGGTTCGATAATCACATCTCTATGTGCATTATCTATGCACCTAACTCGGTAAACGAGAACTACTGATATTTATCCAATAAATACTTGTTAGCTACATATTAATCTAACCGGATTATCGAAGTCCTAACTCGGTAAACGAGAACTACTGATATTTATCCAATAAATACTTGTTAGCTACATATTAATCTAACCGGATTATCGAGGTCCTAACTCGATGATCCTACGATTAAGAACAAGTTTAGATTAAGTCCTATGAGCTAGATTCTCATTATCATAACACCTTATGATATATAGTTCGTAACTTAATCAAAAGATCTACCTTCATATAATGTGGATTAATACCATAATCATAAAAGCTTGCCATAGATTCAAGGAAACAATTTCTTTAATCAAACCTGTAGGGATAACTATTATCGTGTACAGTAAACACTTGTGTTCAATTCTTTACAAGACGATCGGGGTTAGGGCATAATTCCAACATCATAACCAAATAAAAATACATTGAAAAAGATAAAATGAGATGCAGTTAGAAAATAAAAATAGAAGAGGTTTGAATTGAGTTATTTACCTATAATTTGATGAAAATACATTGAATTTTTTCCCTTAACCTTCCTTGCTCGAATACCAATTTAGAAAATAAAAATAGAAGAGGTTCTTGATACATATATAATAGTCGTTTAGACATTTCTCTGTGAATCTTAACACCAAGAATATAATTTGCTTCTACCATATCTTTCATATAGAACCGAGAAGCCAACCACTCGTTATTAGCTTTAATAAATTGTTTATCATTCCCAGATAATAGGATGTCATCAACATATTGAGATAAAATTATGAAAATTTTCTTGGAATGTCTAACATAACCACAGTGGTCTTCACTTATCATGTTAAATCCAGATGACGAGTTGACTTCATGAAATCTCAAATTCCACTAACCTGAGGCTTTCTTAAGACCATAGATTGATATCAACAATATACATACTTTATTTTCTTGATTTTTTGGATAAAACTCGAAGGTTGTTCCATGAAAATTAACCTCTTCTAAATTTAAATTTAGAAATGCAGTTTTGACATCCATTTGGGTTTTCATTGTTTTTTTCCATTCATTCATATCAGGACATGATTGTGCTTCATTTACTGCTCGAGGTTCTTCTTCTTCTTATGGGGTAATCATAAAGACTTCTCCTTCGATCTCAGATCGACGACGAGGAACTAAACCTCTAACACTTCTCTTAGCTTGAGAATCTTGAGTAGATGATGCAAGGGTTTGACTCTCTCAAGTTATAGAGGATTGTCATTCTATACTTCTTCTATTACTGGTAACACAATTGAATTTATAAGAAGTAAATGAAATTTCTTCTATCTCTACACTTGCGAGCGAAGTGACCCATCTTGTCACAATTATATCATTTCATTTTACTCTCGTCTTTCTTCTTACCAAAAACATTCTCTTTTATCGTTTCCACCGTTCTAGTCTTCTTGGAAGAATTCTCATTTTTTTCCCTTCCTATTGTTCTTTCACTTAGTACCAGAACCTTTGTGAGAACTCGACTCAACAATATATATCAAGAGTCCATCTTCTAACATCACATGATGAGCGGCATCATCTAAAATTTTAATATTATCATTTTGAGTCAAGTTTATCTTCAAATGCTCCCACTTATTTGATAAAGATTGGATGACAACTTGAATTTGATGTTAATCCATAAGGTTATGACCTACAGTATTAAGTTCCCTAATCATGCTAGACATCTTCAGGAGTTATTGTTGCATGGTTTGATTAGGGTTACTCTTGTAAGTGTCAAACTTAATGATCAATTGACTCAACTTAGCCATAATCGTACTTTTCATTAAGAGTGTTCCACATCTCGTGAGTAGTTAGGTATTATTCATAATTTTAGACAAGATCGTCACTCATGGAGCTTATCAAGATGCCTCTTACAGTTGAATCTCTCTTTTTCCACTTCTTATAAACCTCCATGTCCCTTTTTGTCTAAGTTGTGTTGCCTTCCTCAGGTTGAGCTATGACATTGTTAATAACCTCAAGAATATCTTGCTCATCTAGAACATAATGTATCATGAGTTTCCAAAGGTTATAGTTCTCACCATTCATATTTTCTCCTTTGAGATCAGCAATGAAGGTTTTTTATGTCATTTTCTTATAAAGTAGGAGATTTTTATTAGTACCATACAATTATTTAACAAGTCAATGCTATTAATGCAGATATAATGAACAAGAAAGATAAAAAATAAGTGATAATGAAAGTTCACTATTTTCTCAATCATGAATCACCATATTTTGTTTCTTCTTAACCATTCATTAAATTTAATTTACTGCAAATTTAGTTCCACCAGAACTCCCACTTACTCTAACATGAATAGAGAAATATAGTAAAAAAAAAACTAAAATATAATTAAAGAAACAAGTTGAATTCATACATAATGAAAAAACAAGTTTGATAATAAAATAACTGAATTATAAGAAAAACAACTAATGCAATACTTAACGAACAAGAAAAGAAATAAAATCTGAAACCAAAATATTATGCAAACTACCTATTGAAAGTTCTAACTAACATATTACTTTCACACCCAAATCACAAACTTATGAATTGATTCCTCAAAGTTCGCTTCCTCATAAAGACGTATTGGATCATATTTATTCACATCAGTTGTTGGAAAATGCATCCCACAGTTGCAGTGGTCCGACCTAGTTGCACTATTATAATGCCTCCATAAGTGAGATCAGTCAAAGCATAGACTAGCCAAGCCTATGTAACTTGTCTACCATAAACATAGTTCTAGGAATACTCATCATCCCATAAGATTTGGGTTCCCTTTGCAACTCTCTTGGAAAAGTATAAAGAAAATCGAAAACCTTGTGTTCTTCACAGATGTGATCACCCCAATCAAGTACATCTTGAATGAAATTGTTCACAACTACTATATGTTGCAATAAAGTGTGATCAAGTCGCATCTTATAGTTTAAGAGTTTATTGATGTTGTCATACAAAATTTGTTTTTCTCTCAGTGTTCTCGCAACTTTTGGTATATTAGGTTTTTTACGTTTCTTTGAAGCCCTCTGTACTTTGTCAGAAGCTTGAGACTTAATGCTCGTGATCCTCGGGATTGTGTACACATCATTAGTCTCTCTAGAATAAAAAGAACAAAAAATCACCAAAAAATTGATTAGGTAAATTATATTTTGTAACAACAAATATATTTCCAGACACTTTATTAATCAGCAATAAGTTAAGATAGCACAAATGGTTAGTTTGCTAGTCACTAAAATAGGTAGTCTGGGTTTGAACTCCACAAAAAGCATGTAAAAAGCTAATATGCTTAGCAATCATCTTCTACTAAAACAATTATGTTCCTTTTCTTTCCTTTTCGACAAAAGAAATACAAACCTATTTTTTTCTTATAAAGAAAATGTATCACTCATGCAAAGTTAGTGACTTATATATTAGAATAATCCGTGAGTCAATATTCATATACTAATTATGCATGAATGATAATAAAATTGAAAACAAAATTTTTATCATGTCATGTGCACATCAAATACTACAAAACAAATATGTTGGCGCAACAAAAAATTAATCCATAAAAAAGCTATTGCCTTTTTCACTTGAAGAAAATTATTAATATTCATGTTTTTCTATTGATTGAAAAAAATGAAACTTAAAGGTGTAGAAAGAAACAAAAGTGAGGCATAAATTTAGCAAATTTGTTTTTCTAACAGAAGATAGAACTACGAAAAAAATCCTTTTTTTCCATACGCTTAAACCATATTCTGCCCATAAAATAGAAAAAATATAAATATTATCACATGCTATAATACCCTACTTAATACTTAATTAGATACGTAAATAACAAGAGGTTTTTACAAAATACATCTTCAAAATTAGCTGAACTGAATCATATGAAAATCTGATGATCTTGCGACGGTGGATCTTCTTATTGGAAGATAGACCTCTGTTTCCACAACCTAAGAGCCTTGTAATTTTTTTTGTGTATTTGTGAATTGCAGAAAGAAAAAAAAATAAAAGAGATTCTATCTGGTTCATTGTTTTGTCTTTATATAGTTGTGGAGTATTAACTCCTTAAAGCTTTTTTTCTTTTTTGAATTTCAAATAAAAGGAATTAAATTATTATTATTTCTTTTGAATGCTTACAATCAAAATAATAATTAAATATTATTATATTTATTTCTTTCAAAACGGTTCAACAAGTGTAGTTATTGAAGACGTGACAAACTTTGATCTCCACACACATAAACAACACAGAGTTGAGGTATCATTCATTATCTGAAATACTTTTCTTTTTATTCGTATACTAACTTATCTTATGGTGCAGGCTAAGAATTCGCTTGAAGAAGAAATACAAATCATAAATCAACTACTTTTAGAGGCTGCAGTAGATATTATTGACCAAACATGTATAATTATTTTTAGAAATTAGACAAGACTGTGGTGAAGTCATTCTTAATGCAATTTCGTCCAATTTCTTCTTTAAATCGAGTGAGATATTTTATATTTCCTACCTAAATTT
Organism: Nemophila menziesii; assembly: GCA_029959085.1. Classification (NCBI taxonomy): domain Eukaryota; kingdom Viridiplantae; phylum Streptophyta; class Magnoliopsida; order Boraginales; family Hydrophyllaceae; genus Nemophila; species Nemophila menziesii. Next base: position 81,444,026 of record JARWIR010000002.1, read on the forward strand.
TTCACTTTTATATATGCGCTGAGAGGGTTGGATAATGAGGCTAGATGCTTTTGGAGATCACCTATGTGTAAGGAAAGGATTATGTTTCAGGAATATATAACTATTAGCCGTGTAGAATGTGTAGAGTATGTGACGTGAGGGACTCGATAAAAGTTGACATGATTTTGGTGCTTGCCTCATTTTACTACGTGTAAATTCAAATAGAAAAATATTGCCACTTATAATAAAATTCACCCAAATGCTTGTATTTATGAAAACAACCTGAGTACCAGATTGTTGGAATTATTAAATTTAAGATAATTTATTTTATTAATTCTTCATGCTCTTGAGAGAAGTGGAAAACTCTATGTGTGTGCTAAAGTCTCACATTAAAATTTAAGAAAAAATCCATTGGGATTATTTAATTCAAAATAATTTTCTTTACTTGATGACGACTTAATGACTCTTTATTTCAGATTAATCGTTCTTTAATTCAGTTGTTACGGAAATTACCAAGACTTGGTCAAGAAAATGGCTGGCTTAAATGAGCATTGAAGAACCTTTATCACCAAGCATTGATGCGCCTTTATGTGATTGTTTTTTGTCTTGCTATTTCTTCTATAAATAGCGACTTTGTCACTTGCATTTCTAGAGAATGAAAAAAGTATTCTAGAGAAATTAATATAAAAACTATTTTATATAGAAAAACTATTCTAGAGAGAATATACAAAAATTATTCTAGAGTGAACGTTGAAAAAACTATTTTTGAGAGAACAGAGGATAAAATATAGAGAACTAAGACTTCAAAAAATAGGAAACTCTATTCTCCATAATTAGTCAAATCTTTTTTGACATAGAGACTAGAGTGATACGATTGTTAGTGATACCAGTACTCCCATAATATTTTATTTAACGTTGCTAGACCTTTTTTCATGTATTTTTATATGTTTCTTTTTTTCTAAACTTCTGTGTAAGCTCTCGTTGTCCATTTTCCAATGTAATAGTTGTAGTATTACATACATTAGATAACCTAATATTCTTGTTATTCCACTTTCTTGTAATAGTGTTTTTATTACTGTATTTTAATATATTTATATAATCCATTTTTCAGTTATCTAGTGATATTGTTAGATTTTTCTAAAAACTTATCCTCAGTGCTCCCCGATCTTTTTTGACAGCTTTCCAGTTGGAATTAGTTTATCGTTTCTCTCATTTATGCGCGTTTAACCAAATTATTCACCATGTATTCAAACTGGATAGTTTCCTTTTGTATTACATCTAATAAAATATAGATTTCTTGATGAGGGTTAAGAGCTTAGATATTCAGTACAACCTATGAAACTGGGAGAGATTATAAGGACATGGGATTCTTGTGCTCGAGCAGTTATGTCTGAATATGCTCATCAATGAGGTTGAGGAAGCTTCAACTCTTAATATGAGACTTGGAAGGAGACCTTCTAGAATACTTAAGGTTTTTATATATGTTCTTGCTACACCTATATGAAGTTATTACTTAATTTAGCTTATAGCTAGAGCTATAGGATGCTCAATCAACTAAATATTGTCTGTATGTTCCTAAACATCAAGATTTTGCTTTAAAAACATATATAATTTTAAATTTTGGACACAATAGTTATGCTAAAGGGCTTTGTGAGTAGTAGATTCTAAACATTTCTCAATATTAGCGTGGGTTAATCGTCTCTAGACCTTGAAACCCTTCTATTTATAAAGTAAAAACTTGGGTTTATATTCCTATCATCCTCAAATCCTATAATTTCCATTAGGATTGTCTTTTTTTGTTGTGACAAAGGGCGTGCTATAACAATAACTATTACTCTACACACTCTCGCCTATAAATCATCATTAGTACTTTCTATCTGTATATGTCACTTATAATTAACTTCCATATTCCACCTGATAGATCAATATATGTTAAGTGCATAAGTGATCAAAAGAATCTTGTATGTGCCGACCAATTCGACCACTTGTTTAGTTACCTATATATTTTTAAATAATTCGTTGTCACGTGTCTGCCCAAATTACAAAATGGATTGCCTATGAACCATACTTGGGAGAGGAGATCTTCCGCCAAGTTGTCCTTATTTTATATGCCAAGTGACGTGTCGTGGGTCTCTTGATATACTAGATGTGAACCATCAATCTTCATTTTTCTTCTGTCTTCTCTGCGGTCTACCCACCCTTACGTACATCACCACACAATCTCATTCCAAATCCATATATTTCTCAACCAACTCCATAGGGAGATCATACTAAACCACCAATATCATTTCTACACCATCAACAAAAAGATATTCTCGAAGAACCAAAATTTAATGTTATAAATCCATCTTTTGTGATTAAAAAACATAAAAACTGCAAAACAAAACGGAATTTTGACTTTTCAAAAAAAAAACTAATGTTTTACCTCCAAACTCTTTACACACTTTTCTATTTTTAAGGGTTTTCCTACACTTTCATAAATTTTTAACAACTCTATGATTTTTTTTAAAGTATGTATATATTTTTATTTATAAGTTTAAAAATTCAATTTTACAAATGATTTATTGGGAAAAAATTAAATCCTAATAAATTTATATTTAACCAAAACAAAGTCACTCATTTTTAGGGAAACTTCCCTATATTGCTAAATTGAAAATATCAACCCTAGGGCAAGGTTACCTCCAAAGTTTGTTCAAATATATTTCAGATTAATATTCGGTTCACCTTGGTAAAAAATAGTAGAAAAGTAAAAAAAATTATTATACATTTCTAGGACTAATCTCAACAATATCAACTAAATAATAATTTTTATATATTAAAAATTTCTTTATTACATACTAAATATATAAATTCATTTTAAGATATCAATTAATTGATTTCTATTGGAAAATATGTAAATTCTCCACAAGAATTTAAAATAAATTGAATGGAAGTATATAAATTATAAAATTTGAAAGTATCTCATTATACCTTATAGATCGTAAAATCTAAAATAGTGGCTTGATACGTAATATAAGATAGAGTAAAGATATATATCACCCATTTTTGCTTCACCCATGTATCACCTCTTATGTGGAGGTTTTAAACACCAATAAAAACGTTCCTCTCTCTTAAATGATTATTTTCTCTTTCATTTGTTTAATGCCACATTAGATGACACATAGGAGGTGATAAATGGGTGAAGCAAAAGGGGGTGATATATATCAATGCTCTATAAGATATGAGTAATGAGATGAGATTTAATATAGAAAATATATGAAAAATAAATCATACAGATAGCCCAGGTTTAAACATTAAATACAAATCCCAATATTATTTTTTTATAAATAGAGTATATTAATTAAATAATTATTTTATTTAGTTTTTGCATAACATAAATATGGTATGTGTCATATTACTATTGGATCATCCGATACTAGATAGAAGTATTTTCTATGTTTATGACATTTAGACATTTTTTATTTTGGGTTGGACTCATTTTGGATTGGGCTTGGTTTATATTTTAATCTCTTATTGATCTCAATCTTTCTCAACCCTACTCATTGAAAATATCCATCTCAAAATTATTATATTTTAACTGACAAAACCCTACCTTCTCTAAAACAAAACGCTGCTTTTATCTTTTCTTGACCAAATTTCTCCTAGAGATATCATTTTCATTCATTGTTTTGTTTTGAAATATTGATTGTTTCTTTCCATCCATACGATATACGAAACAATTGCAAGTACAATCTTGACACCTTCATTTTCCACCAGATAATGGAGATTTCCAACATATCACTTCATCAAGGTTGTCATGATATCTAATAAGGAGTAATTTAATTTTTACTTGTTCTTTGACAAAACTTATGAATAAAGTTAGATCTGACCTTTCAGGTAAAAATTTCTATTTTTTGTATTTTATTCATATAGATATTGCAGAATATATATTTGTATATTAATAAATTCTTTATCTTTCAATTGAGTATGCTTAAAATCCTAAAACAATAAAATTAAGATTTTTGTTAGGTAAAATATGAATTTTATGTACAGATTTTCTACACAATCGTATTAGGATGTGAATTTGATGATTGAACCAGTGTAATTAAAATAACAACCATTATTTGTTAAATTAAATGAATTATTTTAATTAGGACTAATCTCATTTTTTTTAAAACAGATAAAATGATCGTTAATCATAACATTTCAACAGTTGACAACATTCTATGCAAGTTGGTAAGTCTTAGATCTCGAAATGACCTCAAACTAATTTTAAACTTTATCATATCTTTGATGATAAGTGAATTTGAGATAATTAGATGGTTGACCTACATCCCTATTATCAGTTTTCTATTATAGTCTAATTCTTGAGATATATATTGATTCATGAGAAAATTCTATTTTTAGGTCATTACATTTTTAGGCCAAACATTTCAAAAGTTATCTAAAAGTGTACAAATTTTCCTTAAAATCTATTAAGTATCTGAAATGGCCTTAAAATGAGCATTTTGAATACAACCTAAAAATATGACTTTTGAAAGTTTTGCCTAAAAATGTTTTTAGGCAGGTAATATGGCCTAAAGATGGAATTTTCTCTTGATTCATTATACTTAATGTCTTTACATATAAATTGACATATTTTTGTTTTTCTTAAACAATTTGAATTTTTAATGTAAAACCAGGATATATTATTGTTCTTGTTATAATGTTTGGTGTTAAATTCTTTGAGTTCCTATTCACGTGCTACTTATGTGTTTGAAAATTTGTTTTTTGTTGGTATTTTAGTGAAACAAGTACAACAATATAAGTTCTTATGATTCAATATGTATGTGTATTTTCCTTCTAATGAATTGAAAAATCAATGGCACGTGATTATGAATTTAAATTTTCTTACTGAATTTCTCTATTGATATTACTTCCCATATTAAAGGATCCTGGATCTTCCTATTTTCTAATTAATTTGTTATGATAATTAATCTGTGGTATTTCGTTGAATTTCACGGGAGGTAGTAAGCCTCCATACCTCTACCTTCATGCAAATTAGGTTAACGATGTATTGGGGGAGATTTAAAAATCGTACCTCCTATATAAGTGACAAGGTCCTGGCCACTTTGTCCTTGCCGGTAAAAAATATATTCTTTTCTAAAAAATGGTCATTTACTAAGGGCTCACACCTCACCCAGGTGTAAATATTATTAAACAATTTTTTTAATAGACCTTGTTGATCTTGTATTTAAATTTATCAAGGGAGTGTTAGTGAAATTTATAAACTAATTTATACATTTTCAACGATGTGTTTATGAATCACATTAATTAAATTAATAATTATAAATTAATTTATATAATATTTTACAGATCTTAAGGAATTGAAAATATGCAAACGGGTAAGAACTTTAAAAAATGGTGTATTACATTAATGGCTGGAGATGGCAAGACCAGTGGTAGGAATGTTGGCACTTCTGCATCAACCTCTACTGGGATTATGCTTGGAAATGTAAATAATTTCTTTTTGTGTATGTACAAATATTTACAAATTCATAGATAGAAATACGTCATAATGTTTTAGTTAAATTGTTTTGTAATCTATACTACATAAAATAAAGTGTATTACCGATTTAGTACATTATCTTTATATTTCTTCACCTTTTTAGTTACATCTTTCAAACTTTTCATTTTAACAACAATATATTCTTGTTAAGGATATAAGTGACAAAAAATTATAAAATTGTATAGCAAAGAAATAATTTACTTTAAAATAAATCAACTCTAGTTTTTTTTTTAAAATTTTAAATTTTTTTAACCTTCATATAACTCATTTAGATATTCTACCTATTAAGTTTGTATCTCAATTGTTAAATATATCGTCAAATTTAACTTTATTCAAATGTTATTTCTTTAATAATAAATAATACAAAATTGTTGCGAATTTTATATATATATATATATATATATATATATATATATATATATTAGTGAATCTTCATTGAAAATAATCTTTACCAATAAAAATCTATTTTCTCAATAAAAACATTAAAAGTAAAAATTTGCTTATTTTTACAATTTTTTTATGTTTTAAGCTTTTAAGAAACAAAAACCATCAAATGAAATCAAAACTAAAAAAATATATAATGATAAAACACATGGTAATTATTACAATTAATTTTTTAATTTAAAACATAAGGTATATATCATAATTAAATTGGATAAGAACAATATTGAACCATTCAATATTGAATAGAAGAATTTTATTATTTCAAAATAATTAAATAATTTTATATTTAGTTTTATACTCTTTATTTATTTTTTAAAAATAGTCAAATTTTCTATAAATTAGGGGATGAAATTTTTACTTTTCTTATTTATATACAATATATACATTGAGAGTAGACAACCATATCACTTATTATACTATAATCATACTATATTAAGGTGTCGTTTGATTTTTTTAAGTGATAAGTACTTAATGCTGAATAACAGCTGAATAGAACTTATTCTGTTAAGAGTCAGTGTCTGAATGAATCAGACTTGGTTTCAAATCTTAATGAAACAGACCAATTAAGAGGTATTCAGATCTGAATTGGTGAGAAAAAACAAACAGTCTTATTAAACCAGTGTCTTAATTAACCAGATTAAGTGCTCATTAACTGCAAACAAACACCACCTAAATTTGTTTAATTTGGTTGCTCTTACAAATAGTTGTATGATAAATCGATGGAGGGTCAATTTCAAACGAAGGAATATTAGGTGAACATTGACGGAGAATTCCTAAAAGGCGATGACAACCTCTTAAACGATAATGGATTGGATAGAAAATGTATGAGTTCTAGTAAGAATAGGGAGGATTGTGATTTCAATGATGAGGATGATCTACAATGCTATAATAAAAAGTGTTATAATCGACATTCTCAATAAAATAATATTTACTTAAAACACATGATTGTAACAAAACTATAATAATATGAATTTATAATTATTATTTGTTAAGGATTGGAGTTAATATATTTATTTTAGTTAAAGTATCTTTATTATATTTTGCAGATTTTTCAAAGAATGTCGACATCATGATGACACACAATACAAAGAAATTGAACAAGCGTACGAAGGAAAATATATCAAAGAGATAATTTCTAATTAAGTCCATAACACAAGAAATCATGTCTGAAGAAATGAAGTCTAAAAGTTTGGATGAATAAGGTCCAAAATAATTTTATAGGCTTATGATATACCCAATATAACCTTATTCTTATTTTATACACTATAACCTTATTTTCTTTATACACGCTAGCAATTTTTTTATTATTATATATCAATCAATTACTTCCTAATTAAAACATAATTAATTTGTTTCCATAATGATTTCCTAAATTATGGACATCAGTCAACGTATTACTTCAGTAATATGAATCATACTAAACAGCCCAAAAAATATTTTCCAAAAAATAATTAGTTTAATCTTCAAGCTATCATGCATCCAAGGTATGTATTCTTTCTCACTGAATCATTTACACGTTCTTTTGGGTAAAATGATTAGAGTTAGCACATATTTTTTTCTCTATTAGCTGGGTGAGACTAATACTCGCTCGGTCCTTGCATCTGTTTTTTTTTCAGTTGTGTTTTATTTTATTTATAGAATCATGTTTTTTGAGTTATGGTATTTTGTTCGAATAATATAGGGAGAGTAATATTTATGGTATTGTCTATTATTATTTTATAGAATCATGTTTTTTGAGTCATGATATTGTTCGAATAATATACAATACATGTTAACAAGATTAACATCGGGCAACATGGATCTTTTTTGTCTTTGAAATAGGAAGTTTTGAGTGTAATTAAAGAAGTTATATGATATTTGATACCAATTATAGAATCGTAATTTTCATGGGCTATCGTGTGTGATGTAGATTCATTTTTTACATGGGCTATCGTGTGTGCTGTAAAATTATTTTTTTGATGGGCTATTGTGTTTCGGGTTCAATGAGTTTGAATAACATGATTTTTTTCTAGGGTGTCATTTGATTTGTTCGTTAATTATTACAACAGTTATAATGGGGTCAAATGCAGTGTTTTTCGTTTCTGGGATGAGAATGCTTTAAAACTATTATGTTGGTTTGAGTCATTTAATTCAATTGTGAACCACGTGGCAGAGACATGGAACGACATTAATGTTACGCATGTGATGAATCTACATTTCAGTTTGTGACAAATGTTAATGAATCTCTCATCGTCCACCCTCAGATCGTCAAAAGAAACCATGCAGGCCGAGGAAGAAACACATCTTATCTAAGGGCGAGTACTCGATACACAAGAAGATAATATGCTGACTGCCACTAGTACCGGTACACAACTGTGCAACACGTGACAAAATTAAATTCAATTAAGTTTTGTTAGAATTACCATGTTGAACTATTCAGATTCTTATCTTATTTGACATTCAGTATTGCGCATTGTTTTCTTTACCGTATGGATATTGTCTATCTTTTTTAGAAAATAAATAGATTGGGTTTTTTGATATTTTTGCGTCACCACATTATGTTTACAGTGCATGAATTTCTTATCATAGCTAACATCACACATTAATTGTAGTTTGGCGAAGTACGTGTTAAGCGGTTTGTAAAAAACCAGATGAGTCACACTGTTTTGTTTTCAGATTTCAATTTTTTTTCATTTTGTAACATTGTGGTACTTTGGTACAAACAATTAACACAAACAACTTGGATATACTCCATAGTTTTTGTATGGTTTACAAGTAGGTGTTAACCACTTAAGAATCATAATACATAAATTATTCTTTTTTTATAAGGTACATAATATCCTAATAGCCCACCAATTTATTAGGCACAACCCAACCTTTTGAAAACCCAAGTTGCACATAACCCACCATTTTAATGAGAAGAAGTGGAAGTTATCTAATATCCCGACAACCCACCAATTTAATGGGCATAACTCAACCTTTTGGAAACCCTAGATGCACAACCCACTACAATTGCATGTACAACCCAACGCCATAAAAATAAACCCTAACCAGCCTTTCGAAAACCCTAGTATATTCCAGCGTAGCCCACCACACCTTGTATCATAGCTAACTAAAACTGTACATCCAACCAGCAATGCATATTTTGCAAATTTGATTTTTTTTTTTTTAGTTTGGGTCGCTCTGTGCTCATAGTTTGCGTAAAAGATAGCAAAACTTACTTTATTATAAAACTAAATTATTTGATCTTGTAAAATATTCAAATTCGTGACATAATATCCAAATAGCACAACAGTCATTATCTCACAGCCACACAAATATTTCAGGAGTAGCAAATTAATATAGAACACACAACAAATGGGTTCTAATCAAGCAATCTATTTATAGTCACGAAAAATTGCAAACACAGTACACTAGTCCAACACACCGAGTGTGTCATACCACAAAACAACTATAAAATCCAACAAGGTTCAAAATCAAAATCCTTACACAAAAAGCAACAACCAGTAGAAGACATCACACAATTCAATAAAAAGTTATTACACAAGACACATAACGATAATGCATAAAAAAATCTCATCACAAGTCATCTACAAATATGTTAGTTTGACACAACGTTAACATCATCCGAGGTCTGTCACACCATCTTTTTCCATGTCCTGCTTTTCTATTGGAATACCTAATGAACGAGCCTCAAACTCTATCTTGTTGGGACACTTCTTAGATCATATATGTTTTCAAAACAAAAAAAAATAAGCTGCATACTAATACTATAAAATATAGAGGTGCGTTTCCGATTTACGGGATGTTGGGCCGTACTTGGGTAACTACGGGTACAACATTACGCTTGACGTGTTTGATGATTTCACGTTTCATTGGTAGCTGGGCTACTCAAGGTGAAACTTTGGTTACGACATTAGGGATGATACGTCTAGCACTATCATGCATTCTTCTGTGTTGTTATTAGCTTTGCTGTGGGCCGATTAACCGTATCCTATAGTTTCTGTGTGTCAATGTACTCCAACTTTATATCGGTCAAGAAAAGTTCCCCAGTGTTAACATGAAATTTTTTTCGAAGAATTAGGTCGTTATATAATATAATAATTGTCATATTGTCATATTACTTTTACAGGTTTTATCTTCTTCAACAGAAACATCAATGCTTTCGCCTTCACAAGCACACTCCACTTTATCACACGGGAAAGGATGTCCGGGTAAGTTGGGCTCGCGATCTTTACGTGAAACACTCGTGAAAGACAAAATTAGATTAATACAATGCAATACATTGATAAATTGATAAGTAATGTACCAAAATAACACCGCAGCAGCCCAGTAGGTTCACACGCTTTCCGTCGACCACTTCACACATCAAGGTTTGGCAAATGTCACCGGGCCAATTATAATCATGCATCAGCTTAGTCGCTATCATGTAATTATTCGTCATTATACCGGGCTGCTCAGGAGTTTTTGATAATTTATTTAGCATGAACTGTGCAAATTAAGTGAATTTTTATGGCGACTTCATTTCATGTTTTGTTGATTTACTATATATATATGAAATTGGAAGGGGAATAACTTGGAGAGCAAAAAGAAAGTGGTAGATCAAAAATAGATTCAAAAGCTTATAATTAACTCAAAATGCATACAGATACTAAAGTACAATTACATCAAACATAATTATTTTTGACTTAAAATGCATACTAAAGTACAATTACAACAAACATAATGCATATATTCTAACAATTAAGGATAATTATTTTTGATGCAAATTCACAGATAACACCCTTATACATTATGCAAAATGTAAATTCACAGGTAACACCCTTATTCCAGAATCACATGTAACACCCTTATACAAAATACAAATTAACACATACCGTTCTCCAGTGCCATTTTTTCCCTTATTCTAGAATAGCTGTGTATTGGGCTGTTAATTTTCTTAATTTTCATTGCCTGTTCACCGAAGTCAGTTAGCCTCATCTTTGTTTTACGTAGCGGAGCCTTTATGTTTTTGCCAACCGGGTTCAAAGTAACGGGCTTGGATGTTTCTTAAATCAAACCGTCCTTGCCCAAGCTCAGACTTGGGTGATGTAGCCGAGTCTTGGGTGATGTAGCCGAGTCTTGGGACTTTTTTCAACCGGGTTCCCAGCATTTTTAGGCTTTGTTTTAATTGCCTTTTTTTAATTAAGAATTTGTTTTATGTGAAGGGAAATATGGACATCAAATATTATAGCAAAGTTATATCGGTAGTGGTCCTGTTAGATTAATCGTCATATATCAAATTGTGATAAACTCACATAATATTGGTTTAAACTTATCCATACACCATATTCTATTTAATGAAAATAAGCATTTTACTATATTATTGAATCGAGCATTGCAAATTTATGCATAATTTTCATTTTATTCTACACGTACTTTTATTCGATTAATAATTGTTTTAATCCAAATATAAAGAATAATATAAAGATATAGAATGATGTGTTCATTTAAGTATTTGCTTGCAAATTCAACGAATGAAACTAACATTAAGAATTTTATTTTTGTTTTACTAATAAAAATATTAAGTTTCAACTTATTTTACTTAAGGTTTGGTATATTGAGAGAAATTCAATCAAATTTTATAAAGGTATATATAACGATAATATGTTATTATATGTTATATATATAGGTAGATACAGAAAAGTTAGGTATCAATATAGGTTTAGGGTTAGGGACAAAATACAGAAGAAGATGACTGAGGTTTTCAAATTTCAGTAATGATTTTATCACCACTAGAAAGTTTAGATATAGTTAAAATTTTATTAATTTTTATTTTTTTGAATTATAACATTTATTAATGATAGCATGATGTTTGGATAATTGATGTCGTGGTATATAAGATGGTCATATATGTTAGGGTTTTGTTTTGTTTTAATATTAGGTATCTTTTTTAATTGATAGTTTTCTAAGCTTCTTTGTTTTCTTTATTGTTTTATTATTTTGGGATAGTCGTTTGAGTTTCTATTTATTGAATTCTCCTATATTTATTGTAATTTTATTTACACTAAGTAATATTTGTGATTTTAAAGTTTCAATTAATTTTTCCCTTTTAAACCAAGGAAAACAACGGACTTATAATTCCCATTACATTATCAAATCTAAATATATATTACCATGCATAGATCCAACATAAACGCTTGGACAACATTAAACTACTGGCTAAAAGTAAACAACTTCATACTAATAACTCAAGGTACCATGAATCTTTGAGTAGTCTCATGTGTCCAAAGTATGGAGGGAACCTGTCTATAAGAGATCTATCTTTCAATGAGCATTGACTCAAGCTTGAGAATACTCGATTGAAAGAAGAGGTAAATCAACAATAATATACTAGATACTAACCAAGTCATGCTCAAATTATAATAATATTTGAAATTTTTCATTAACTTTTTTTACACTTCAATACATACGTGTCATCTTACATCTTCTTTTGTTTCACCCCGAGAGAGTTTTTGTGCTCGGTATTGTAAACAATATGGAGAGGGGGTTTGGGCCGTGGCGGTGTTTTGGTTGACCAATTTTTCCATTATAGATCACAAGTCTGATACCGTGGAAGACAAACATGATGTTTGATTAAAGTATTAACAGAAGGAAACTCTAAGGTATATATATTTATATTCTCTCGATAGCTTGCAAATGTCTCTTATTTTATGTTTAACGAATTTTGTTTTCTTGTAAGTGACATGGTTTGAATGTGCAGAGGTAGATAATGAAGGAGTTAATATTATGTACAAGCCTCTCGTGAACGAAGGAATTGCTTATGGTGCCGAGTGTTGGGTTTATACCCTAAAGCGACAATGTGAATTTCTAGGAATGGTTATGGCAACATATTTTGCTTCGAATTTCGAAAGAATGGGTAATCTCTTAGTATTTAGTACACCTAATTATCATAGATTTTATGTTCTGCCTATATAAATTATTTTTATTTTGGGACTAATTGATAGTGCTTGGAGGCCCAGATGCTAGAAAAATATTATGAAGGTGGCTGAAAAGATGGTGCAAGGTTTTGGTGGTGGAGTAAGCACTTCAGTTATCCATCCATGGACAACATTAACCCAACATGGATCTAACGTTATTAGAGTTATCAAGAAGAGTTTAAATGAAACCGGATAACCTTCCAAGACTTTGATTAGTGCATCAACTTCTTTTTGGCACTCAGCAGCAACAAGAAGAATCTTTGATTTCCTATGCGATTATACCTGTCACCAACATGTATGTTTTTTTCCATAAATGTTGAAGACATATAGTGCAATTAAGTATAAATATAGCTATTTTCCCCCAAACCTATTATTACTTATACGCTTACGTATACCTAATTTCATGCAGTGTGACATTCTCTCATGTTTTGGTAATGTTAATGAAATCCCACAAGTTGATACCAATATAATTTTTGGAAACAACGTATCACTTCTATATGTAAACATAAGTATAAATTATCATTATTATTTTTCTAACCATCTCCTTATTTTAATAATTTGATCAAATATTGAAATTTTTGGTGATATTGCAAGAAACTCCTACAGACCCAACCGCTTCCTATGTGGTTTATGTACCACTCAAAGATTTTTTGATGAATGTGTTAGTTAGCGGTGGAGATCCTAATCGCGTCACACTTTTTCCTAACGGATTTGCAGTAGTTCACATCCGATCAATGTGAATGGAGAATACAATAACTTTTATACCCACCCTGCAACCCCCCTTCTTTTATGTTTTGGTAATGTTAATGAAATCTCACAAGTTGATACCAATATAATTCTTGGAAACTGCGTATCACTTCCCTTATGTAAACATAAGTATAAATTATCATTATTTTTTTTCTATCCATCTCCTTATTTTAATAATTTGATCAAATATTATAATTTGTGTATGAATGTTTACAGAGTAAAATGGTGATATTGCAATAAACTCCTACAGACCCAACCTCTTCCTATGTGGTTTATGTACCCCTCTAAGATTTTTTTATGAATGTGTTATTTAGCGGTGGAGATCCCAATCGCGTAATACTTCTTCTTAAAGGATTTGCAGTAGTTCATATCCGATCAATGTGAATGGAGAATACAATAACTTTTATACCCACCCTGAGCAACCCCCATTCTCTCATGTTTTGGTAATGTTAACGAAATCTCACAAGTTGATACCAATATAATTCTTGGAAACAACGTATCACTTCTCTATGTAAATAAAAGTATAAATTATCATTATTATTTTTTTAACCATCTCGTTATTTTAATAATTTGATCAAATATTGAAATTTGTGTAAAAATGTTTACATAGTAAAATGGTGATATTGCAAGAAACTCTTATAGACCCAACCGCTTCCTATGTGGTTTATGTACCCCTCAAAGATTTTTTGATGAATGTGTAATTTAGTGGTGGAGATCCCAATCGCGTCACACTTCTTCCTAACAGATTTGTAGTAGTTCACATCCGATTAATTTGAATGGAGAATACAATAACTTATATACCCACCCTAAGCAACCCTATCCATGTGTTATTTAGCGGTGGAGATCCCAATCGCGCCACACGTCTTTCTAACGGATTTGCAGTAGTTCACATCCGATCAATGTGAATGGAGAATACAATAACTTTTATACCCACCCTAAGCAACCCCCATCCAGAAGTAGTTCACATCCGATCAATGTGAATGGAGAATACAATAACTTTTATACCCACCCTAAGCAACCCCCATCCAGTAGTAATAACTACCATGAAGCTTTCTCATGAAGATTTCTATTTGGCTTGACTAGATTTCTTATATAACACATTTTGGTTAATGTATATTTCGAGAAAACAAGTATCCTAACACATTTTCTACTTTAGGCTATGACAGTCATAAACATCCAAAAAGTTCTATTCTTGACTTTTTCCACTTGGGGTACTACAAATTTTTCAGATATCAAGTCAGATGTAAACAACAAAATTTAGATCAGAACTTTGACCACTTTACAAATGAAAGTCGAACACAATCTGAAAGTGCTGAGCATAGTTACTAAGAAATTACGTTCTCTTTGGATGGAGTTGACTTGCATTTCATAAATATATTTGTTTCAGTCTAAAAACTTTCTTATGTGAATTCAAAAGAATCGTGAAATCTTTTAAGATTTTATGACAAGTTGTGCAATTAAATGATGACTTAAAATGGTAAACCTATATGTCGCTTATTTGGTGGAAACAAACAAAATAATTAATTTTGATCTAGCATAGCAAGAGACTTAGTATATAGTGAAGACGGCAGGCATTTAAGTTACATCTAACCTTAACCATTTAGGGATATAAATCTGTATTATAATATAAATCTATACTTATGTTTAGACAAAAACCTTCTACACGAATCACGATACTCATTCACCCCATGTATTTTAAAAGGACATTTGGTAACATATAAATTGTATACATAGACCAGTTGAGTCAGCTCCATTGGATAAGGTCTTGTTTCTTCAACTGAGTAGATTTGTCATATAAATCTACAGACCTGTATACCACAATCTCAGTTTTAAATTTGAATAGATTAGTGTCTTAAATATCCTAAAAACTAAAATAGATGGAAGAATCAGTAGTAGTGATGGGAACACCATTAGAAGCCGTAATGGCCTCCATGACCAATAAAAATTTATACTACGTTGTTTTGTATTAATATCTAAATTTAAGATAACCTTTATATAGACACGAGCATAGACCCAACACGTATGTGGCACCACAGACCCTAGTACTAGAATAAATACTAAATTTATCACATACCCCAACACAAAGATGAAGAACCAATAAAATCTTTTGGAAAAAGCTGAGTGTAAAATCAAATCATAAATTATTTAATTATTAATCGATAACTTTAAATATAAAATTAAAATGCTAATGTCAGCCTCCTATACCAGCATGAACCTAGGATTTTTTGTTCGTGAGGTTAAAACTTATAACAATCAGTGAGGTATTAACCTAAGAATAACAACATGTACATTATTGTATATGGTTAAAAATCACAAAATACAAATAATTAGAGCTTAATTTATATCATATGAGGGCTAAGTATTATTTTAGTCATTGTTTTATCCTATAAATTATCCGGACTACGTTCAGTGGAGGCTAATTATTTATTACTTGACGTTTTCCACATAAATAAAATTTAGGGGAATTTTACATTGAATTACAACAACTAATACATACATAGTGAAGCCACAACCTATGAGTATGGTTATGCACAAAAAATTCCAAAGCTTTATCAAGTGTAATTTGTGCTTCCACTTTATCCTTTGTAAGTGTTTCTTTGTGACCATATAAGATCACAATTAAAACAAGCTGAAAATTTGGAATTACGGCACAATCAGATCCAAAATTCTAAATTTGGAATAGTTTTTATTTTTTATTTTTTATCTTTCTTCTCTTTAACAATATCAACCTAGAAAATATTCTCGTCAATAAAATTTACTATAATGAAAAATAAATAAAAAAATCTTGAATTCGTAAAAATTATTAGTTTAGCGACTCTAGAGAATCCAAGAACATAAAAATAAAGCTACATACTATTTGCAATCAATATATAGCCTACTACAAAGGAATAAAGAGGCTATCATAGGAACTAGAGTACAAATTTGTAAAATATGAAAAAGAACTGTTACAAAAGAATTAATATACAAACGCTCACCACTAAAAATATAAATTCAAAGATACACGTACATATTGGTTAAATGTAACTAAACATATATTATAAAACCTTTGTAGCTTAGAGGTATGAATTCCTTATTAACTGTTCAATATTCTCCTTTAAAATGAAACAAGTGGCTTAGAGTATAGTTTATCAATTTGCATACCTAGATATGTAGTTGGCTCAGATATTAAACAAAATTTGTTGTTTAGGGTGGGTATTGTTCAAGAGATTGTCTTTAGGCTCGCGACACTAGGGAATTTAATACACTAAACAAGGCCTGCTATGAGACAACTTCTTATAGTGTAATTTCATTCATGATAAATGAAGGTAAAGGGTCATTGAACAACAAATTTCCTTACAAGTAAACCTAACATCAATATGTTTCATACAAAAAAAACCAGTGTGAAGTTTGTTCGTAAAGAGAATCATTACTATTGATTTGCTTTATTTTGTGGAGGCTACCTGGGCTTGAAAGTAGGTTTATAAAACATGGCACTTGAGTGCCATGTAGTGTTGACATTCTTCTCTCTTATAACAAATATAGATATCACCACACATATCTAGTTTTGAAGGAAGAAGATGACATTTGTTGAAATATCATGACCAACAATCATTTTCATTATTTTACATTTAACTACATGACTCTCAAATAGATTAGTCTGTAAAAAAAGGAAGAAAAAAATATAAGGTTACAATAAAAATGCATAAAGAATAAGAAATTATCGTATGATTAATTAACTTGAAAATACTATTAAAAGGGATAACTAGATCTAACAAATCAACCAAAGAAATCAAATGTTGCATAGACACTTGTTTAATGTATGAGAGTGCTAAAATGTGTATCTAATTGGTTGTATGAGAGTGGTAATATGTGTATTGGTGAGGCAAGTTTGGTATAGTGCATTCATAACCAAATACAAATACATTTAAAATGACAAAATGAGATGCAATTAGAAAATAAAAATAATAGAGTTTTGAATTGAGTTATTTACCTATAATTTGATAAAAATACATTGAATTTTTTCCCTTAACCTTCCTTGCTCGAACACCAAAATATGAATTTTTTGCTTTGAGTTTATGGAGTAGCTTCTTTAAGAGGGTCTCCCTTTTTATCTTGTAAAAGATATGGTATTTCATCAATATTATATATATATATATATATATATATATATATATATATATATATTTATATATATATATATATTTATATATATATATATATATTTATATATAATGCAATTTTTTCTTTCAAAACAATCAAATGTAGATTATTTTATATTTTTCTTAACCAAATGAGATTATATATCATTGTGAATATTGTATAAACCATTTGTTTACAAATTAAATATATTTCTATATAAATATTTGTCGTCTTGAAAATTCATTACATCAATTCCATTTTCACATATATTTACTACAAAAGAATTTGATAGATTGTATATCATTCAAATTACTAAGAAAAATTATTCAGCATTTTAAATTTTTTCTTTCAATTTTGTTGATTTCTTTAAAAAAATACATTCAAAACTTGGAATTGATATAATATGTGTTAGACATACCATAATAATTGCATGAGATTTCCATAAGCTTTGAATGAAATGATTTTATTTTTTACCTAGAAAAAGAGAATCGGTGATTTAAATTGATATATAATTCTATTTAATGTCACAATGCAAAATAATTTTTTATTTAATTGATTTTAAGAAAATAAAAAAATACAATAAATTACATTCATAAAAAAGACTAATAAATGGTAAACAAATAGCATATAAAAGAATATTAGATAAACAACAGACATGAGAGGATCCATTTCCATGTGGCATTTTATTATTCGATTTGATATCTACTCTATTATGTCACTATTAGATATAACGACAAAATTCCTTAAAATACATAATCATGTTGTCGGTTGTTGGGTAGCTTGCGAAGTATGAATCAAAACTATTACCTGAGAAAAGCGTTCCTTGCCTAGAATGCTTTTTACATATTTAAAAACTCTATATTCAACATCAAACTATTATTTGCTTGGTGTATCCATGAAGTGGCCGAGAGTTGTATGTCGGTCCTCATAATAGTTAAGTATTAAGTGGCCGAGAGTATATATTGAGTATGTCGGGCCTCATAATAGTTAAGTATAATAACCTTTAGAGTGGTCTTTGTAAAATTTTAGAATTCTTGAGAAGGTTTCCCTCTTTGCTTGATAATTGTAATTTTTACTCCACTGTCAATCATACGTCTTTGCACCTTTATTTATCTTTCAAGATATCAAGAGTGTAATTTATTTGAGATATATATATACCTTCTCATGAACGTCCAACTTCAATTCCCAAAAAGTACTTCAATGTCTAAATATCCTTTAAGTAGATATATTACCGACAAAAATTAATTTTAATCATTTATGACATTTAAATCATTACCCTATATGAGGATGTCGCTTACATATACGAGTATTGTTACGATAGTTTTGCCTTGCCATTTGGTGAACGTCGAATAATCTACATGTGATGAGCTATAACCTGCCTTATTCAATGAGGAGGATGACTAGGCAAATAAGTTTTGAAAAGCTTGTTTCAATCTGCAGAGGGAGTTGTGCAAATAACACACCAAATTCTCCCCATGTTTTCCATTTCCATGAGGGTGCGACATGTACACTTCTTCATCAAGATCCATTCAAGAAAGCTTTATTGACCTCCATTTGATAACAAAACCATTTTTAGCAGCATCCCCCGACAGTAAACAACACATTGTTGTGATCTTGGTGATGGGAGTAAAGGTTTCATTATAGTAGAGGACATCTAATTGAGTAAACCCTTTATCTACCAACCTCTCCTTTTAACATTCTATAGAACCATCAGTCTTAAATTTAATTTTGGAAACCCACTTGCAACCAATTAGGCATCTACCAGGAGGTAATTGAATGAGAGATAACATGCCATTGTGATTGAGTGTCACAAGTTCATAATCCATTGCTTTACACCAACGAGTGTCTTGAACTACTTCAATAAAAGAGGATGGTTTTATGGTTGATAATTTATTAGCAAGAACATTAGGTGGGGATTTCGAAAAGCATTATATGAGAAGAATTTCGACATTTGATGGTGTGTGTACCTTAGTATGCGACCTGAAACGAAGACGAAAATGGGTGGGCAACTTGATAGTTGAGAAATCACAGTTGACAAAGAAAACGGGGTGCTATTTTTTATGCGTTGTACACCTGTTAGATCTGATAGAGGTTGGTAACATGTTTTGAGTATCTAAAAAGGCGGTTGGAGTAGGCTGATGTGGTGTGTTATTATTTCTATGTATGTGATCTAAATTATTGGTGAATGTGGTGGTTTAGTGGGTGTGTTTATGAGTGGAAATATGGTTTCAAGTGTGGGGTGAGGTGCACTAGTTTGCAATGGATTGTCTAGAAAATTTAAAATGCTAAATTCAATGTTATGGTGTGCTAATGTATTATTGGTTAGAAATGTAAAAAGTACATCAAATTGATTAACGAGAGGGTGGAAAGTACATGTGAAACCTCAAAGATGTTGTCGAAAGCTACTGGAAGATATGCTCATTGATGATAACATCACGACTTTCAATTTTATCTTT
Source organism: Nemophila menziesii (assembly GCA_029959085.1). Lineage (NCBI taxonomy): Eukaryota > Viridiplantae > Streptophyta > Magnoliopsida > Boraginales > Hydrophyllaceae > Nemophila > Nemophila menziesii. Next base: position 81,464,236 of record JARWIR010000002.1, read on the forward strand.
GCAGGAATATCGTAAAAGTGATAACAATTTTGACGTATTATGTATCCAATGAAAACAAAATGATGGCGGGAGCATTACTTTTATAAAGAAGATTAGTGGCATACAAGCAAACAAAGCTACATAAGTGACAATATGTTGGCAATTTTGTATATAATTTTTCAAAAGGAGATTTTCAAGAAAGTAGTTGTGATTAATTAAATAATTAGTGATGACGGCACAATCACTCCAAAACATATTAGGAAGAGAACAATGGAAATCTAACTCCTAAGCAACATCGAGAGATGACGGTTTTTACGCTCAGCCACTCCATTTTGTTGAGGTGTGAAGGGAGTACAATGGCGTCATATAGTTCCACAAGATGCTAAGAATTTTGTCAATTCATTTGAGAAAAGTTCTTTTCAAATATAACTATGGATAATTATGATTGCGTGTTAAAAATGAGTTTTAACCATTTGAATTTTTTTGTAATCAAGGGAAATGTTTCAGGTTTATGTCGCATAAGGTATGTCCATGTATCATGAAAAATATCATCTATAGTCAAAAAATGTGTGCTTGATAAAAAAGGAAATGAATAAGGTCCCACACATAAATATGAATCAATTCAAAAATATCAATTATAGAAATAGTATTATTTGAAAAGAAAGACGAGTACGTCTAGTCAGAGCGTTAGAAGTCTCGTCGACTAAAATATTACGACAAATGTAAGAAATCAATTTATGGCAACTAAATGAATAATGACCCAATCAATGATAAAAATATGATGTAGGAAGACAAACTAATGTAATTGTGTGTGCTGGGGTTTGGTTGAATAATGTAGAGTTTTCTTCAAGCTTTCATAATCCAATCACCATCTTTGATGCAAGGTCTTAGGAGATACAAAAGGTGGGTAAAATGTTAAACAAAAATTTAAATATTTTCTTATTTGAATTACAGAGATGAGGTTAACAATAAGGAATAATTGTAAATTGTACTTTGCGGGTATAGATGATTAGTTAAACGAAGTTCGCAGGTAACGGAGATAGGAGTTGTAGAACAATCAGAAAACCTAACAGGAGGACGCATAGTTTGTTCCAAATGAAGTATTAACTTTTCAGAACATATCATGTAATTAGTAGCACCAACTTTGATGAAAAAAAATTAAGAGGAGGAATTCGCATTGGAAACAAAATATGTAAGTGATTTATATGCCTAATTCAAAGAAGATGGTATGTTACTTTAAAATATTTTCTTATGCTACAATGGTGTGAATGACGGAGGGAATATGTTACTATCTAACCTTTCTAGATTTTCCATTAGTAACAGTATTAAATGGAGAACGAGAATTTTATTTGTGCAGGTGATGCCAAGGAGGATATCCAATTAACTTCTAACAAGTTGCGCTTGTGTGACCATGACCAGTTAAACCAAGGCTATGATTATTGTCACGAGAGGGTTTGTCGCGAAATTTTTTCCAAATAAATTTATTGTTACTTGTGGCTAGTGGGAAGCACGAGATATATTTTATTATCGATGGGCTAGAATTGGCTACAACAGGAGTTGACAAAGTGTAAAGTGAAGTGCATCAAGCTGTTCTGGTTCAGATATAAAAGGCACAACTTCTCTTTGTTTTATTCTGGAAATAATAGGTTATATGTGTTATTCATAGATGTAAGTAGTTGATTCAATAAAATATGACCTCAGATTGCTGAATAAGAGTCGTTAAGCCCCATTCAAACTAATTTACATGCTCGTCTTTTTCGTGATCATTTATTTTTTTACTCCTCCCCACATGAACAAACTAGTAATTAATTGAATGAGGCAAACTCATCCCAATACACATTAAATTTATTAGAATTAAGAGAAATGGATGTTTGTTTTTGTTAACGAGAGCATATGGAATGGTGCAATTGGTATATGTGTAAATCGTTATTTTGAAAAAATCGTTATTTCAGCTCTGTCCAGACAGTGAATGCATCAACGGGTTAAAGGATGTACTTTGAACACCATATGGTTTCCATTACGTCAAAAGATATATCCATGAGCATCCTTGGTATTATCTGGGTAGTGAATGGATCTGTCAATGAATCCAATTCTTCTTAAAAGGAGTGATATACATGTCGTGACTCAATGTATTATAGTTATCTTTTGTAAGAATTTAAGAAACAAGGAAAATGTTGGGCATATCAGAGTCTCTAAGATGCTATGATTGGGTTTCGTCATAAGAGGGTTATTTTGAAACAATTTTGATGGGGATGTTTTCGACTAAACCATAAGAATTATTGAGAAATTCAGTCATGGCATTGCTGAAATGCACACACGAGAAATATGATGCTCGTGATGAAGAAGAAATATTTTAAATTTTGGTCGGTAACTGATACCATGTGAAGAATATATTATTCTTGATCGTATTACAATAATTACTCTTACAATATTTATATACATCATAAAATTACACAAAAGAAAAATAATCTATTTAGGACAAATTGATTGTATTGTGATATATGCCTAATTGGTTGTAATCTTATGGGGTATTTTTTTTAGGAGATCCCCTTCTAGATACAAAGATACTTTCCAAGACCCCAAAAGTAATTCACCTAATTTATTAATGCTTTCATGAATACATATTGTTTTTCAAAAAATATATGGTTGTTCTACTTAAATTGGTAGAAATGTAAAACCAACATATACATTGGCTCGGTCGTGGCCCACTTCCACATTACGAGTATATATTTTAATGATTGATTTTTTAATGTAATTTTTTGATTCTTTTCTTTCAAACCTTAAAGCTCAACTTCTCATGACATAAATTGAGTGTGACCATATGATAAAATTTCGTAATCTCTAATATACGAGTTACAATTATAGTTTACATTCTGAATCATTCTAAATTCTGAAAATCAATTTTATTGTGAGATACTTATGCTATTATCCATGAATAAAAATGAACCTTTTCCAACCGAGATGGTAAGAGAAAGAGAATGAACTAATAATATTTATAAAAGAAATAATAAGCTGGTTCTATTGACCACAAAAAAGCGAGTATTCCCATTTTCTTTAATATTATAGATAGATCTATTCAGAAACGAGTGTAATGAGAGTTTATAAAGCAATTTCACATTAATTTTATTTCATTTATTCACTTACCTATCGTTGATCTTTTAAATAAAATAATATTTTTAAATAAATATGTTGGATTATATTTTAAATTCTAAATATATTAAATATTTAATTACACTTGATATTTAAAATTTTATGATTATATTATTTCAGTTTTATAATATAGTAAAATAATATATGTTCTTTTCAATTATGTGAATTACATTATATTTCGCATTGCTTTTAAAATTTCCTATATAATATAGATTTTATTTTTAGTTTTATTCCTAAAATTAAATATTTTATGTGTATCTAGAAAATAAAGATAAAAAAGAATAGGAATACTAAATTGTTTTTATTTTAGAAAACAATCATTTTTGAAAATATTACAAAATCCCAAACCATAACCACGATGGGCTTGATAAAAAAGCCATTTTACAAAACTGTCTTTTTCATCCTCTTAGTATATATAGGGCTTTTATATGCACACATTGAAATTCTCACTCTTGCCTCACTTTTTTTTTACTTTCTTTTTCATAAAAGATAGTTTATAAAAAAAAATCACTTAAAAAATGGTTCAAAATTCAAATACAACGCAAAGAAATGAACCAGTGGTGTAAATTGGAGGAGCACCTTACAACGAGAGCATCGACAGAAAGTTAGGAATAAAATGTAATTATCTTCTTCTTTTTTATGTTATTAATTTATATTTTAAAAATAATTTTCTATTCATATTTTAATTGCCTTTATGTTTAATATTAATAAATTCATATAATTTATTTTAAACTGTGTAATTGTATGATTATCTAAAGATTAATGTTTGCCTTTTAATTTTGGTAAGTAGTGAAATTTGATACCGAATTTTTAAATATTTTATCACAAGTTGATTGGTGCATGAAATTTATAAAACATATATTATATATATATACTCTTTCTTAATTATTAAAAATTCCTAAATTTAACTTCTACATCATTGGAGCTTGGAGGTGTTTAATTGATGGCATACTATAGTGGTGCTGGTGGGAAGGAGAAAATAAAAATAATTATTTTTTATTTTATATAAAAAAAGTATTTATTTGATAATAATAAAGACATCCTAAAATACAATCCAGCTAGACACTTTTACTTGGACGAAAAAAATTAGTCAATGATGTTTTTGCAATTCGGCTTGATCACATTGATACGTTTTGAGTTAAAATTACACGCAAGAAAGATGATGCTCGTGATGAAGAAGAATTTTTTTAAATGTGGTCGGTAACTGATACTATGTGAAGAAAATATTATTCTTGCTTGTATTACAGTGATTACTCTTACAATATGTATATACATCATAAAATTGCATAAATGAAAAAAAATTTATTTAGGATAACTTGATTTTAATGTGATATATTCCTAATTGGTTGCAATGTTACGGGGTATTTTTCAGGAGATCCCCTCATAGATAAAAAGATACTATCCAAGACCCAGAAGTAATTCACCTAATTTTTTAATGCTTACAATTTTTCATAAAGATATATTGTTTTTCAAAAAATACAGATTGTTCTGTTTAAATTGGCAGAAATGTAAAACCAACATATATATTGGCTCGGTTTGTTTATGTGGCTCTCTTCCACATTACGAATATGTGTTTTGATGTCTAATTTTAAATGTAATTTTTTTGATACTGTTCTTCAAACCTTAACACTCAACTTCTCACGGCATATTAAATGAGTGTGACCATGTGATAAAATTTCGTAATCTCTAATATACGAGTTACCATTTTAGTTTAAATTCCAAATGATTCTAAATTCCGAAAATCAATTTTATTTTGAGATAATTATGCTATTATCCATGAATAAAAATTAACCTTTTCCAACCGGGATGGTAAGAGAAAGAGAATGAACTAATAATATTTATAAAAGAAGTAAGAAGCTGGTTCAATTGCCCAAAAAAAGCAAGTATTCTCATTTTCTATAGTATTATAGATAGAGATATTCATAAACGGGTGTAATGAGATTTTTTAACGTAATTTCAAGTGTTGATGTATCGCATTAATTTTATTTCATTTATTCACTTAAATAAAATAATATTTTCAAATAAATATTTTGGATTATATTTTATATTCTAAATATATTAAATTATACTTGATATTCAAAACTGTATGATTATATTATTTAAGTTTTATTTTATAGTCATATAATATATCTTCTTTTTAATTATGTGAATTACATTATCTTTTGCAATACTTTTAAAATTTCTTATATAATATAGATTTTATTTTTGATTTTATTCCTAAAATTAGATATTTGTATCTAGATAAAAATGATAAAAAAGAATAGGAATACTAAATTGTTTTTTATCTTAGATAACAATAGTTTTTTAAAAATATTACAAAATCCCAAAATACTATGGGCCTAATAAAAAAGCCATTTCACTTAACGTCTTTTACATCCTCTTACCATATATAGGGCTCTGATATATACATATTGAACGTCTCACTATTGCCTCACTTTTTCTCCTTTCACTTTTTTTTTAATAAAAGACAAAGTTTATAAAAAAAATCTCATTAAAAAATGGTTCAAAATTCAAATACAATGCCAAAAGATGGATCAGTGGCCGTTAATTGGAGAAGCACCTTGCAACAGCAGCATTCGATAGAAAGTTCGGAATATAATGTAATCATCTTTCTTCATTTTTATGTTATTTATTGATATTTTTAAAATAATTTTCTATTGATATTTTGATTGTCTGTATGTTTATTATTAATAGATCTATATGATTTGTTTTAAACTGTTTAAATGTATGATTATCGAAAGATTGATGTTTACCCTTTAATTTTGAAAGTAGAGAAATTTGATACCTAATTTTTAAATATTTCGTCACAAGATGAAATTTCTAAAAAATTATATATATATATATATATATATATATATATATATATATATCAATTATTAAAAATTTCTAAACTTATGTTCTACACCACTAGTGTTTGGAGGTGTTTAATTGATGGCGCACTATAATGGTGTTTGTGGGAAGGAGAAAATAAAAAAAATTATCATTTATTTGATAATAATATTTATACAGGTAATTAAAACAATAATATAAAAAAATATGAATCAGTTGGACACCTGTTATTTCTATGTAAGGGATCTAAATTATTGGTGGATGTGGTGTATTAGTGGGTTTGTTTACGAGTGGAAGTGTGGTGTCAAGTGTCGGATGAGGTGCACTAGTTTGCAATGGATTGTCTGGAAAGTTTGAAATGATAACTTCAGTGTTATGGTGTGGTGATGTATTAGTGGTTAGAAATGTAAAAAGTACATCAAATAGATTAACGAGAGGGTGGAAAATACATGTGAAACCTCAAATATGATGTCGAAAGCTATTAGAAGATATTTTTATTGAAGATAACATCGCGATTGTGAAATTTTACCTTAGTAGGAATATCATAAAAGTGATAACAATTTTGACGTATAGTGTATGCAATGAAAACAAAATGACGGTGAGAGCATCAAATTTACTTTTATAAAGAAGATTAGAGGCATAACTCGAGCAAAAAAAGTTATGTAGGTGACAATATGTTGGCTATTTTCTACATAATTTTTCAAAAGGAGATTTTCAAGCAACTAGTTGTGATTAATTAAATAAGTATTGATGACGACACAATCACTCCAAAACATATCAAGAAGAGAACAATGGAAATCTAACTCCTAAGCAACCTCGAGAGACGGAGGTTTTTACGCTCAACCACTCCATTTTGTTGAGGTGTGAAGGGAGTAAAATGATATCGTATAGCGCAGCAAGATGCTAAGAATTTCGTGAATTCATTTGAGAAAAGTTATTTTTGAATACCACTATGAAATATTTTGATTGAGCGTTAAAAATGAGTTTTAACCATTTGAAATTTTTTTGTAATCAAGGGACATGTTTCAGATTTATGTTGCGTAAGGTATGTCCATGTAGCATGAAAAAAATATCTATAGTCAAAAAATAATGTGTGCTTGATAAAGAAGGAAATGAATAAGGTCCCACACATCAATATGAATCAATTCAAAAATATCAGTTATAGAAATAGTGTTATTTAAAAAGAGAGACGAGTACATCTAGTCAGAGCGTAAGTATCACATATTGAAGTCCCGTCGACTAAAATATTACAACAAATGGAAGAAATTAATTTATGTCGACTAAATGAATAATGACCCAATCAATGATGAAAAAGTTGTCTAGGGAGACAACTGATGTAATATTGTGTGCTAGGGGTTGGTTGAATAATGTAGAGTTTCTTCAAGCTTTCATAATCAAATCACCATCTTCGATGGAAGGTCTTAGGAGATACAAAAGGTGGGTAAAATGTTAACCAACAATTTAAAGATATTCTTGTTTGACTTACAGAGATGAGATTAACAATAAGGAATAAATGTAAATTGTACTTTGAGTGTATAACTGATTAGTTAAATGAAGTTCATAGGTGACGGAGATAGCAGTTGTAGAACAATCCAGAAATCTAACAAGAGGACGCATAGTTTATTCCAAATAAAGGAGTAATTTTTCAGAAAATATCATGTAATTAGTAGCCCAAGTTTTGATGAAAAAAAATTAAGAGGAGGAATTCACATTGGAAACAAAAGATGTAGAAGAGGGTATGTTACTTTTGTTGAGCAAAGAAAATATTTGCTTATACTACAATGGTTTTAATGACGGAGGGAATATGTTACTATCTAGCCTTTCGTGATTGTCCATTAGTAACATTGCAATTGATGCCCAAGAGGATATCAAATCAAATTCTAACTAGTTGAGCTTGTGTAACCATGACCAGTTAAACCAAGGCTGTGACTATTGTCACGAGAGGGTTTGTCGCGAACATTTTGTGAATAAATTTATTGTTACTTTTGGCTAATGGGAAGCACGAGATATATTTTATTATCGATGGGCTAGAATTGGCTACAACAGGAGTTGGGAAAGTGTAAAGTGGAGTGCATCAAGATGTTCTAGTTTTTATATAAGAGCCACCACTTCTCTTTGTTCTATTCTAGAAATACAAGCATATATGTGTTATTCATAGATGTAAGTAGTTGATTCAGTAAAATATTACCTCAGATTGTTGAATAAGAATCGTTAAGCCCCATTAAAAACTAATAAACATGCTCGTCCTCTTCGTGATCATGGATTTTTTACTCCGCACACATGAACAAACTAGTAATTGATTGAATGAGGCAAACTCATACCAATACACTTTAAATTTATTAGAATAAAGAAAAATGGATGTTTGTCTTTGTAAACGAGAGCATATTGAATGGTGAAATTGGTATATGTGTAAATCGTTATTTTGAAAAAATCGTTATTTCAGCTTTGTCCAGACAGTGAATGCATCAACGGGTTAAAGGATGTACTTTGAACACCATATGGTTTCCATTACGTCAAAATATATATCCATGAGCATCCTTGGTATTATCTGTGTAGTGAATGGATCTGTCAATGAATCCAATTCTTTTTAAAAGGAGTGATATACATGTCGTGACTCAATGTATTATAGTTATCCTTTGTAAGAATTTAAGAAACAAGGAAAATGTTGGGCATATCTGAGTCTCTAAGATGCTATGATTGGGTTTCGTCATAAGAGGGTTGTTTTGAAACAATTTTGATGGTGATGTTTTTGACTAAACCATAAGAATTATTGAGAAATTCAGTCATGGCATTGCTGAAATACACACACGAGAAATATGATGCTCGTGATGAAGAAGAAATATTTTAAATATGGTCGGTAACTGATACCATGTGAAGAATATATTATTCTTGATCGTATTACAATAATTACTCTTACAATATGTATATACATCATAAAATTACATAAAAGAAATATAATCTATTTAGGACAAATTGATTGTATTGTGATATATGCCTAATTGGTTGTAATTTTACGGGGTATTTTTTTTAGGAGATCCCCTTCTAGATACAAAGATACTTTTCAAGACCCCAAAAGTAATTCACCTAATTTATTAATGCTTACAGTTTTTCATGGATATATATTGTTTTTCAAAAAATATACGGTTGTTCTACTTAAATTGGCAGAAATGTAAAACCAACATATACATTGGCTCGGTCGTGGCCCACTTCCACATTACGAATATATATTTTAATGATTAATTTTTTAATGTAACTTTTTGATTCTTTTCTTTCAAACCTTAAAGCTCAACTTCTCATGACATATAAATTGAGTGTGACCATATGATAAAATTTCGTAATCTCTAATATACGAGTTACAATTATAGTTTACATTCTGAAGCATTCTAAATTCTGAAAATCAATTTTATTTTGAGATACTTATGCTATTATCCATGAATAAAAATGAATTTTTTCCAACCGAGATGGTAAGAGAAAGAGAATGAACTAATAATATTTATAAAAGAAGTAAGAAGCTGGTTCTATTGACCACAAAAAAGCGAGTATTCCCATTTTCTTTAATATTATAGATAGATCTATTCAAAAACGAGTGTAATGAGAGTTTTTAACGCAATTTCAAGTTTTAATGGTTCACATTAATTTTATTTCATTTATTCACTTAACTATCGTTGATCTTTTAAATAAAATAATATTTTTAAATAAATATGTTGGATTATATTTTATATTCTAAATATATTAAATATTTAATTACACTTGATATTTAAAATTTTATGATTATATTATTTCAGTTTTATTACATAGTAAAATAATATATGTTCTTTTCAATTATGTGAATTACATTATCTTTCGCAATGCTTTTAAAATTTCCTATATAATATAGATTTTATTTTTAGTTTTATTCCTAAAATTAAATATTTTATGTGTATCTAGAAAATAAAGATAAAAAAGAATAGGAATACTAAATTGTTTTTATTTTAGAAAACAATAATTTTTAAAAAATTACAAAATCCCAAACCATAACCACGATGGGCTTAATAAAAAAGCCATTTTACTAAACTGTCTTTTTCATCCTCTTAGTATATATAGGGCTTTTATATGCACACATTGAAATTCTCACTCTTGCCTCACTTTTTTTCACTTTCTTTTTCATAAAAGATAGTTTATAAAAAAATCTCACTTTAAAAATATTTCAAAATTCAAATACAACGCAAAGAGATGAACCAGTGGCAGTAAATTGGAGAAGCACCTTACAACAAGAGCATCTACAGAAAGTTAGGAATAGAATGTAATTATCTTCTTCTTTTTATGTTATTAATTTATTTTTTAAAAATAATTTTCTATTCATATTTTAATTGTCTTTATGTTTAATATTAATAAATTCGTATATTTTATTTTAACTGTGTAGTTGTATGATTATCTAAAGATTAATGTTTGCCTTTTAATTTTGGTAAGTAGTGAAATTTGATACCTAATTTTTAAATATTTTATCACAAGTTGATTGGTGCATGAAATTTATAAAACATATATTATATATATACTCTTTCTTAATTATTAAAAATTCCTACATTTAACTTCTACACCATTGGAGCTTGGAGGTGTTTAATTGATGGTAATTAAAACAAAAAAATAAACAAATATGAATCAGTTAAAATTGTTTTACATAAATAGCAATACTCCTATAACACAACACAAAAATAAGAAAATGAAAGTTAACCATTATTGATTGAAACAGAACCCTCTTAATTTCCACAATTATAGAGTGAAGTTTCTTTATGGGTTGCTCCCACGGTTCCCTGTCCATTTGCAATATACAAATCTGTCAAATTTCCCCTTCTCAACACAAACCTGACAGGATAGGCCTAAGCAAGTTTCAGTCAAAATATTTTTATAAAACCATGGTGTGAATGAGCCACCACAAAACATATCTGAATTACCAAGGCTTTCTTTTACTTTCATATTTGGAAAGTTTTAAAGCAACTATAGACCTTACACTTGAAGGAATATGGATTTTATCCCAGTCTGACCAATTAACTTTCTTACTGTGCAATTTAAGAAAGTTCTTCAGCCCCCTTAAATTGGAACACTTTCACATGGTGTGATGAACATTCCTTGCATGAAACTATATTCTCCATATATTGACTTGTTTGAAATAGGTTATTGTAATTTTTAAAATAATTTTTATACAAATTTGAACCTAAAGATAGGAAACTTGTGATTTACTAACCTTGCTCTTGATAGCAATATCAATTCTTCTTCATTCATATAAGTATGAATAGATTAAGCATCTTGATTGCTAAACACTAGATTCTACACTTGTTGTTAAGTAATTTGATTTTTTACCCTTCTTTCCCGTAGGTGAAAGTTGTAATAGGTGACAATTAGCCATGAATATATGATGACAATTGCAGACTAAAAACATGAGCAATAAATATTATACCAGTTCGGCTAGATGAACTGTACCAGAAAATTACATCTACAGTTCAGAAGGTAAGTAAGTCTAGTTTTTTTTCTCTATAAAAAAAAATCCTCTAACGTGTTTCTAACGTGTTTCATAAATATTTACAGCTTGATTCTCTTCCATATCTCGATCAAACCAGGAAAAAAAAACTTCATAAATCGAAATTCGATAAAACCGTACTGAAGCGCATGTTAAAATTCATGCAACGTAACAAAAATGAAATCAAGCTTGAAGACAAGAAAAAAGTTGCCATGTTTCAGCGTCAGGTTGAAAAGATGTCTCAACATCAACAAAGTGTAGACTCTCAAACTCCTATTCTCAACATTCTAGAAGCTTCTCATCGTGTTGCAACTGAGCCAAGTGTTCCCGAACAGCCTAACCAACACTTTATGATATTGGTAATTAACAAATTATAGTGTATTAAATACTATTTTCTTTTGTTTGCATTTCTTACACAAACTGGATATTTTTTACTTTTTTATATAGGTAAATAATATGTCGGGTACAAGACCAGGAAATGGGTCAACAAGTGTGGTTGGTGAAGATGAGACAAACTTTGATCTCCCCACACATAAACGATGCAGAGTTGAGGTATCATTCATTATCTGAAATACATTTTATTTTTATTCGTATACAAAATAACGTATCTTCTCGACCAGGCTAAGAATGCGCTTGAAGAAGAAATCAGAATTATAAATCAACAACTTTTTGGGACTGTGGTAGATATTACTGAACAAAGTTCATCTAAAAAAACAAAAACTTTTAAAGACTGGACAAGACTGTGGTAATGTGATTGTTAAATGCACTTTCCAGCCAAATGCTTCTTTCAATGAGGTGAGAGATTTTATATTCTTTAGCTGAATTTTGTGCTTATATATACATATTTAATTATATTTACTGATTTGCAGTCACCAATTCAGCTACTATGCTTGCTTGTTCCAAATAATTATCCTCAGGACTCTCCGATATTTTTCGACAGCTTTCCAGTTGGAATCAGGTTACTGTTTCTCTCATTTATGGGCTTTTAACGAGATTAATCACCATATAATCAACCTGGATTGTTTCATTTTCAATTACAGCAAAGAAAATGCAGATCTCTCGATGAGGGTTAAGATAAAGTTTGACACCTGTCTTAGAAATTACGCACCACCTATGACACTGGGAGTGATAATACGGACATGGGATGCTTGTGCTCGAGCATTTATATCTGAATATGCTAATCAATAAGGTGGAGGAAGCTTCAGATCCAAGTATGAGACTTGAAAGGAGACATTCTAGAATACTCAATTTTTTATATATATGTTGTTGTCATATCTATGGGTAATTATTACTTAATTTAGCTTATATCTAGGAAAATAAGATGCTAAATCAACTGAATATTGTATGTACGTTCCTAAACCTCAAATTTTCACTTTCAAAACTTATATATATCTTCAAATTTTGGACACAGTAATTATGGTAAAGGGCTTTTTGAGGTGTTTCACAAGATTGATAATCATGTCAATTTGAAGATTCATGTCAAATCTAAAAGTTAACTACCCTGTAAAATCAAAATTCAATCTCCATATCATAGGGGTTTCTTTCATGCATAGAGATATAACTTACTAGGCAGATCAAGCGAAGTTTAGGCTTTTACTGCAAGAAACATCGATATTAATAATCAAGCAGGTGATATCTATTTCATATGTGATGCTTATCACACTTCTAGTTTGGATCAAATAGTATTGTTGTTGTTGGTTTGAAAGAGACCAGAAAGATGTGGTGGAGAAAACTATGAAAAACATTTGGTGTGAATCAACAACAGTAGAAGGAGAAGTTGTTGCTCTCGTGAATACTACAAAACTTACAGAAAGAATTATAACATAAGTAAGTGTTTTTACTCGGACACGTTTGAGTTAATTTAGGATATTGGGAACTCATATAAGCCAGATCAAAGATTTTGCTTGTCATTTCTAAGATCATAAATATATATGGTAAAAATTCATTATTCCATTTTGTCATCTAATAATCTTTACTAGATTCTCAAGGCAGAATCAGAAATAACTGATACATCGATGAGTTTATCTCCAAACGAAGGTTATCTGTATATATTCGATTATGCATAAAAGAGCGTGTATATGGTAAGATTTTGTTTGATCTAGTAAAAATAGTATATAGTAAATAGTTTTTAATTTTGCATAAAATGGTATGTAGAGTACATTAACAATGTTCTGATTTCTAACTTTGAAGTGTTAATTGGAAAAGCTAAATAACTTCCAACAAAATATTGAAAATGATGGAGGAATCATTCAAGAAGAGCTATGAGGAAAAATTAGTATGTGAAATTTATTGTTTGGTGCAAACCCAATCAAGAGATAAAGGTGAATATAGATGGGAGTTATAACACAAGACACGGGATGAGAGGTGCAAGGTGAGCTGCACGATACATAGGGTAATTGGATTCGAGGTTTTTCCATGAAACTCCATCAGTCGTCGTCTCCCGTGTTCTAAAGTTATCACACTTTCTAATGGTTAACGGATGACAGAGGAGGCATGTGTTAGTAATTCGTGTGTAGGTGGATTCGCGAGAAGAAGTAGAAGCCCTCTTGCAATAATATGTATTTGTGCAATTCTACCAAGAAATAGGCCCTTCGTGATTTACTTTTTGTATAGAAAAAAATGTGTGTCGACTGATTAGTTTGTCTGGGTTTCCATCAAGTAAATATTTAATCTACATTATTGATCCATTTGACGAAATTTGGGAAATGATAATCGGTTTAGTTAGAAGTTTTCAAGAAATATTTATAGTCAAAATTTGGCGGAAGATTTGTGCGCGTATTAGACTATATATAATCTGATTGAATGAAATAGTTGGCTCAGCGTATACTTTATCGATATGCATACATAGATATATAACTGGCTCAAATGTAACACTGAAATTGTTGTTTAGGGTGGGTATTGTTCAATCGATTGTCTTTAAGCTCACGACACTAAGGAATTTGAATACACTAAAGAAATAAGTCCTGCTAAGAGAATACTTCTTAAAATGCAATTACATCCACTGTAATTGAAGGTAAAGGGTCATTGAACAACAAATTTCCTTACAAATAAATTAACATCGAAATGTTTCATATCAAAAAACCAATGTGAAGTTATTATCTTCGAACAGAGAATCATTATTGATTGCTTTCTTTATTTAGTGGAGGTTCTCTGAGCTTGAAGGTAAGTTTAGAAACCGTGGCACTTGAGTGCTATGTAGTCTTACTGCACTTGAATGTATGCATTTCTACATGTAATGTCATTCTTCTCCCTAACAAATATAACTATCACCACACATATCTAGATTTGAAGGACTAAGATGCCTTTTGTGAGAATATCATGAACAACAATTATTTTCATTAGTTTATATTTAACTACATGACTCTCAAGTAGTTTTGTCTGTAAAAAAAAAATAGGAATAAAAATATATAAGGTAACAATAAAAATGAATAAAAAAAAGAAATTATCATATAATTAAGAAAATTGAAAAATACTTAAAAGGGATAACTAGATCTAACAAATCAACCAAAAATCAAATGTTGGGTAACATTCAAGTATTAACACTTGTGTATTGTATGAGAGTGGTAAAATATGTATCTTATTGGTTGTATAAGAGTGATAAAATATTGGTGAGACAAGTTTGGTATAATGTATTGATAACCAAATACAAATACATTAAAAAGACAAAATGAGGTTCAATTAGAAAATAAAAATAGAAGTTTGAATTGAGTTATTTACCTATAATTTGATGAAAATACATTGAAGTTTTTCCCTTAACCTTCCTTGCTCGAACACCAAATTATGAATCTTTTTTTAATAAGGGTTTTTGTTTTGCGTTGAGTTTGTGGAGTAGCTTCATTAAGAGGGTCTCCCTTATTATTTTGTATAAGACCTAGTGTTTCAGCAATATACATATAATGTAATTTTTTCTCTGGAAAACAATAAGATATAGATTATTTTAGATTTTTTTAAACAAATGACATTAATATATTATTTTGAATTTTGTATAAACCCTTTGTTTTCAAATTAAATATATTTCTATAAAAATCTTTGTTATCTCTTAAATTCATTATATCAATTCCATTTTCACATGTATTTACTATAAAAGAATTTGATGAATAGATTTTATATCATTCAAATTACTAAGAAAATTATACAACATTATGAAATTTTCTTTTCAATTTTATTGATTTCTTTACAAGATACATTTAAAACTTGGAATTGGTAGCATATTTGCTAAAATTACCATAATAAATACATGAGAGTAATTTATTTTCATAAGATTTGAATGCAATGATTTTGCTTTTCGCTGATCCAATTAATTATATCTTACCATAACCTTCTGATGCAATATAATGTTTTTAGCTGATGTAATCGATTATGTACTCCTTTGTGTGTAAAAATGTAAGTATATTCTTAAAGAACAATGTTTTTATTAATAAAAATATTAATTTGTTAATAAGATGGTTTAAATATTAGTTCTATAATAGGAGATGTGCCTAAAGTTTCTTAGAGAAGGAGGGCCAATGATAAAGAAATAGGGTAGCACTTCCATCTAATACTGGATTGTCTAATATTCACATTACATCCATGTATTATTATAACAAAACAAATGTCATTAGATTACTTAGTTAGTTACTTTTGTAAGTTTAAAATATGGGGTATATGTATTAATATAATTGATGTAGATTCATCCAATATTGGATGGGAGCATTTTCCTTTAAAATGGTATATAATTCCATTTTATGTCACGAGGTAGAATAAATTTCCATTTAATTGATTTTAAGAAAAATAAAACAATAAATTACATTTATAATAATGACTAATAAATGGTAAAAAAATTAGTGTATGAAAGGATATTAGATAAACAATAGACATGAGAGGATCCATTTCCACGTGGCATATTATTATTAAATTTGATATCTACTTCATTATGTCACTATTAGATTGGTTCTTTGTAGAGACGTTGTCATTAACAACAAAATTCCTTAAATTACATAATCTGGTTGTTGATCATCGGTTAGCTTGCCCAGTATGAATCAAAAAAATCCTTAAAGTACACAGAACTATTACCTGCGAAATTCTTTGCCTAGGATTGCTTTTTACATATTTAAAATATCTACTTTCAACATAAAACTATTATTTTATTGGTGTATGTATGAATTGGCCGAGATTTCATACGGAGTATGTCTGGCCCCATAATAGTTAAGTATAATAACCTCAAAGCGGCCATATGTAAATTTTAGAATTATTGAGAAGGTTTCCCTCTTTTCTTGATAATTATAATTCTTCCTCCACTGTTAATCACACGTTGCACCTTTATTTATCTTTTAAGATATTAAGAGTGTATTTTATTTGAGATATATATACCTTCTCATGAATGTCCATCTTCAATTCCCAGAAAGTACTTCAATGTGTAAATCATTTATGACATTTGAATCCTCACCCCATATAAGGATGCCGCATACATATATGAGTATTGTTATGATAGATTTGCCTTGTCATTGGGTGAACGTCGAATAATGTACATGTGATGTATTAACATGCCTTATTTAATAAGGAGGGTAACTTTGCAAACAAATTTCGCGAAGCTTGTTTTAATCGTTAGAGGGACTTGCGCAAATGACACACCAAATTCTCCCCATATCTGCCATGTCGATAAGGGAGCGACATTTACACTTCTTCATAAAGATCCAGATGCAAGAAAGCAATGTTGACATCATTTGATAAAGAAACCATTTTTAGCAACATCATAGACAGTATACAACACACTGTGAGGTTCATGATGAGAGAAAAGGTTTAACTATAGTGAAGGACATCTAATTGAGTAAACCCTTATCAACCAACCACTCCTTTTAACATTCTAATGAACCATCAGTTTTATATTTAATTTTTTAACACCCACTTAGAACCAATTAGACATTTACCAGGAGGTAATTGAATGAGAGATTACATGACATTGTGATTGAATGTCACAAGTTCATAATCCATTGCTTTACACCAACGAGTGTTTTGCACTACTTCAATAAAAAAGGATGGTTCTATGGTTGACAAAATACTAGCAAGAAAAGTAGGTGGGGATTCGGAAAAGTGTTATATGAGAAGAATTTGGACATTGGAGGGTGCCTCTGTATGAAACCTGAAACAAAGACGGAATTGGGTGGGTAGCTTGATAGTCGAGAGATCATAGTTGAGAAAGAATAAGGGGGCTATTTTCTATGCGTTGGACACCTGTTATACATTTCTAGGACTAATCTCAGCCATACTTCTAAGTCAACTAAATAATAACTTTTCATATATTAGACATTTCATTATTACGTATTAAATATAAATTCATTTTAAGATATCAATTAAATTAATTTATATTGTAAAATATGTAAATTCTCCACAAAATTTCAAATAAATTGAACGAATGTATAGAAATCATAAAATATGAAAGTATCTCGTTGTACCTTATAGATCATAAAATCTAAAATAGTGATTTGATATGTAAAATAAGATATGGCTAATGAGAGAGATTTAATTTAGAGAAATTATATATGAAAAATAAATCATAAGGATAGGCCAGGTTCAAAGTTTAAATACGAACCACAATATCTAGTTTTTTTTCAAAATAAAGGATATTAATTACATAATTATATTCATTAGTTTTTGAATGACATAAATATGGTATGTGTCATAATACTATTGGACCATCACGTACTAAATGAAAGTATTTTCTATGTTGATAAGACAGTAAGACATCTTTTTATTTTGGGCTGGACTCATTTTTTATTGGGCTCTGTTTGTATTTTAATCTCTTTGCTCAACCCTCCTCATTCTATCCATATTAAAATTATTACATATTAATTGACAAAAACCTACCTTCTCCAAAACAAAACGTTGCTTTTATCTTTTCTTGACCAAATTTCTCCTGGATATATCATTTTCATTCATTGTTTTGCTTTGAAATATTGATTGTTTATTTCGATCCATATGATATACAAATAATTGCAAGTATACCTTGACACCTTCATTTTCCACAGAATGATAATGGAGATTTCCAACATATCACTCCATTAAGGTGATATCTAATCAATTGCAAATTCAATTTTCTAGATGCAATTTAATTTTTCACTTTTTCTTTGAAAAATCTCATAAATAAAGTTAGATCTGATCTCTTAGGTAAGCAAATTTTATTCTTTTTGTATTTTATTCATATAGATAAGTCAGAATATATATTTGTATTTTAATAAATTCTTTACCTTTCAATTGATTATGCTTAAAATCCTAAAACAATATAATTATGTATTTTAGTTAAAATATGAATTCTATGTATAGATTTTCTACACAATCGTATTACGCTGTAAATTGCGTTTTTGAGGATTAAACAAATGTAATTAATATAATAGCCATTATCTAATAAATTAAATGAATTATTTTAATCAAATTTTTTCTAATAATTGTAGTTCTTAATAATTGTTACAAATTTAATTAGTACTAATCTTATTTTTTTATTTTTTATAATAGATAAAATGATCGTTGACCATAACATTTCAGCACTTGACAACATTTTTTGCAAGTTGGTAAGTCTTAGATCTCGAAATGATCTCAAATTAATTTTATACTTTATCATATTTTGGATGATAAGTGAATTTGATATAATTAGATGGATGACCTACATTTCCATTATCAATTTTCTATTATTGTCTAATGCTAGAGATAGATATTGATTCATTATCCTTAAAATCTTTACAATTTAATTGACATAATATATTTGAATTCTAAATCTAAAAACTGAATTAATTCTTGTTTTTTTAAAGAATTTGATTTTTTAATGTAAAAACAGGATATATTATTGTTCTTGTTAAAATGTTTGGTGTTAAATACTTTGAATTCTTATTCATGGGCTACTTATGTGCTTGAAAATAATTTTTGTGTTGGTAGTTTAATGAAACAAGTACAAATATATAAGTTCTTACAATTCAATATGTATGTGTACTTTCCTTCTAATGAATTAAAAAACTTATGGTACAAGTTTATGAATTTAAGTTTTCTTACTTAATTTCTCTATTGATATTACTTCTCATATTAAAGGATACTGGATCTTCCTATTTTGGAATTAAGCGATACTTGCAACTGGATCTAGACCAAGCAATGAAGTTGGAGATGGAGTCGGTCAAAATATGGAACAAAACTGTAACAAGTGGTCCACCATTTCCACCGGCCCGATATGTAGGACCATCAGGAAAAATTGCAAATCCGTTAGGAAGAAGTGCGACATGATTTTGATCTCCGCCGCTGAATAACTCATTCATCATATAATCCTTAATAGGTGCATAAACATAGGAAGCGGTTGGGTCAGTATGAGTTTCTTGCAATGTCATTGTTTTGCTTTGTAAACATTTTTACAAATATTTCAATATTTGATCAAATCATTAAAAGATGGAGATAATTTGTACTTACATTCATACATAGCAGTGATACAGTGTTTCCATGAATTATATTGGTATCGATATTAAAGATTTCTTTAACATTACCAGAACACGAAAGAATGTCCCACTGCATGCAGTTAAGGTAAACGTAAGCATAAGTCAAAAAAGTTTTGGGGGAGAATCCCTATCTTTCTACTTAATTGCATTATATGTCCTTGAATTATAAAAAAAACATACCTCTTGGCGACGGGTATAATCGCATAAATAATTAAAGATTCTTCTTGGTGGTGCTGAGTGCCAAAAAGAAGTTGACGCACTAAGCACAGTCCTGGAAGGGTTTCCAGTTTCATTTGAACCTTTCTTGATAACTTTAATAACTTCAGATCCATTTCGGGTTAGAATTTCGGGATTCCTAACTAAAGCGCTTACTTACGCAACACCAAAACCTAGAACCATCTTTTCAGCCACCTTCAGTACATTCTTTCGAGCGTCTGGGCCTCCAAGCACTATTAAGTAGTCCGAAAAGAGCCAAAAAAAATATCAACAGTACTATAAAATTTATAGGATGATTAGTTGTATACTAAATTCTAATAAATTACCCATGCTTTCTAAGTTCGCTGCAAAATCTGTTGCCATAACCATTCCTAGACGCTCACATTGTCGCTTTAGGGTATACCCAACGCTCGACACCATAAGCAAGACCTTCATTCACGATAGGCTTGTACATATTATGAACTCTTTCATTATCCAACTCTGCATATTCAAGCCACGTCACCTAAAAAAACCAAAATTCGTTAAAAATAAAAGAAGAGAAATTTGCAATCTTTCAAGAAAATATGAATATATATACCCTTGAGTTTCCTTCTGGTAATTCTTGAATCAAACATCCTGATGGTCTTCTATGGTCCTGGACTTGTGAGCTAGGGCGGAAAAAATGGTCAACCGAAACATCCACCATGGCCCAAACCCCCTCGACATGTTGTTTACAATACCGAGCAAAATAGCTCTCCTGAAGTGGAACAATAGGGGATGGAAGATGAAACTCTGCCCTCATCTGAAAATCAAGAAATTATATATTAGGTTCTTGGAAAAATGAAGACAGAATTTTTTAATCTTATGTAACGTACCACTTGCAATGTGCCGTCATAGGTTCCGCCTACTCCCGAGGATATAACTTTGAGAAGAGAAGCTCGGGAAACAATGGTTCCGAATACATTTACCCACTAGTTCTGACATTCGATGACAAGGAAAGGAAAGTAAGAATATTTTAAATGAAATGAACTATAGGTTATATTTTAAGATAATTTTACTATAGAACCCCTTATGATTCAAAATACCTTATATTTCACAATTACAAGTTGAAAAGAAAAACATACCACATCCATGAGCATCTCAACAATCTTCGTATGATTCGTCATTACAACACAAGTTTCCTTGGATGCCTCAGTTTTACAAGTAAATGGTATTGGAGCGAAGCTTCTTGGAAATGTTGTAAGACTGAGTAAATTGCTTGTGCGATCAGTGCTCTGAAACCAAAGTGGCTCAGTATGATGTATAAAGTCCCCAAGATCTTCCATGGCTAATAATGCAAGTTTAATAATGGTTGCCTTGTAAGTATCATTATCTATTTGAAGTACTGGTTCGTATGGCAATCATTATCAATGTGATTATAAAAAATAATACAAATTAATAAAATTTCTACTATATCTAAACTTTTTAGCGGTGGTAAAATCTTTACTATTAATATTTGTAAATTGAAAAAAAAACAAGTAAATTTAGAAGACCTCAGTCATCTCCTACTTTAGTTCGTCTATTACATTAAACATATATTAATATACTTTATGTTTTGACAAAAAAATTAATTATAATAATTTTCTAACTAATTTAGTGACATGTGTTTTATCGTTATGTCTTTTAATTCTGTTTTTTATTGATTGTTTTTTATTTTAAAAAGGCAGAAATATAAAAGATTTAATTGTAAAAATAAGTAATTTTGAATTCTGGTATTTTTATTGGAAAAAAAAATACATGTGGATCTTTGATCACTTCTGTAAAAGATATATCAGACGAAAAATTGATTTACAATCTTTTTAGATATTCAAAATGATTTAACTAGTAATGAAAAAAGATTTTTTTTCAAGAAAAATTCACTGATAATATATATATATATATATATATATATATATATATATATATATATATATATATATATATATATATATATGCCTAACATTTTTGGAAGATTCCTTTCATAGGGACGTAGATAATTCTGTGAGGATTCTTTTGGTATCTTGTGGGATAAAAACCGACCAATAACGAAGAAGATATGCTCAAAACAAGTCAGCATTAATTATCTTTATTTCCATACGAATTTGAGTTAGACTTGGAGTCCATTACTTAACCTCTCCTTCAAGAAACGAATTAGGTCAACCTATACACTATAAATACAGCCTCTTAACACTCTTAAATCATCGTTGGTGAAACCTTAAACCAAGAGGAATCTTACAACACAAGAAAAGAAGTCTGGAAGGAGCTGTTCATCATTATGTCTTCTTCTACATTTGAATTTGTAATTTCTTTCTTTTCTTTCATGAACTAAATTTCTTTAGCTTGAGTTTTAGCATATATGTATGAATCCTAGTTTTGATTGAGATCCATCTAATTTGGGAATTCTATGTTTTAAATTGAATTATTATTTTTATTCCCTATTTATGTGTGTGGATTTATATTCTGTGTTCTTGTGGAACCTAGGCCATATAGAATTACCATCTAGTAATTAGGTCACCATTGACAACGGTGTTTAATTACATGTTTAGCACATAACGTCTAGTATTCGGTTTAGATCTGACAAATCAACCTAACTAGATAATCACTATGGTTTAGTACATGTTACTATTTACCAATTACAGGAATAGTTTGCTTAGGAAGCCTTATTGACACAGGTAAATCCTATTTAAAACTACCTAGCGTAATTGGAACCGATTATTGAAGTACTACATAATTCACCCTTACATGTTTAGAACGGCAAAACTAGTGGGGATTACATGATATTGACTCAAGCTATATTCTCATACTACTTCTTCTTTCGTATTTATTTTCTGTCTTTAAATTCTTAGTTTTAATTTAGTTTAATTAGAAAACCAAATAAATATCTATTGTCTTTATTTTTCTTGCGTTTAGTTGTTCTAGCTTTAATTATTTGCACTTGATTATTACATAAGATTCCCCTAACCTTCGTAGTCTCTGCGGAACGAATCTTACTTATTTTCTAAAACTTGCATATGATCTGTATACTTGCAGAACTGTGCTAGCTTTAGTGTGTTTATTTGTATCTAGATAAAAAAGACAAAAAGAATAGGAATACTAAATTGTTTTTTATCTTAGATAACAATAGTTTTTAAAATATATTACAAAATCCCAAAATACTATGGGCCTAATAAAAAAGCCATTTCACTTAACGTCTTTTACATCCTCTTAGCATATATAGGGCTCTGATATATACACATTGAACGTCTCACTATTGCCTCACTTTTTCTCCTTTCACTTTTTTTTAATAAAAGACAAAGTTTATAAAAAAAAATCTCATTAAAAAATGGTTCAAAATTCAAATACAATGCCAAAAGATGGATTAGTGGCTGTTAATTGGAGAAGCACCTTGCAACAGGAGCATTCGACAGAAAGTTCGAAATATAATGTAATTATCTTTCTTCATTTTTATGTTATTTATTAATATTTTTAAAATAATTTTCTGATATTTTGATTGTCTTTATGTTTATTATTAATAGATCTATATGATTTGTTTTAAACTGTTTAAATGTATGATTATCGAAAGATTAATGTTTACCCTTTAATTTTGGGAGTAGAGAAATTTGATACCTAATTTTTAAATAAAGATGAAATTTCCAAAAAATTATATATATATATATATATCAATTGTTAAAAATTTCTAAACTTATGTTCTACACCACTAGTGTTTGGAGGTGTTTAATTGATGACTCACTATAGTGGTGTTTGTGGGAAGGAGAAAATAAAAAAAATTATCGTTTATTTTATATAAAATAATCTATTTGATAATAATATTTATACAGGTAATTAAAACAATAATATAAAAAAATATGAATCAGTTGGACACCAGATCTAATAGAGGTTGGTAACATGTTTTGAGTATCCAAAAAGGCGGTTGGAGTAGGCTGATATGGTGTGTTATTATTTCTATGTATGGGATCTAAATTATTGGTGGATGTGGTGTATTAGTGGGTTTGTTTACGAGTGGAAGTGTGGTGTCAAGTGTCGGATGAGGTGCACTAGTTTGCAATGGATTGTCTGGAAAGTTTGAAATGATAACTTCAGTGTTATGGTGTGGTGATGTATTAGTGGTTAGATATGTAAAAAGTACATCAAATAGATTAACGAGAGGGTGGAAAATACATGTGAAACCTCAAAGATGCTGTCGAAAGCTATTAGAAGAAATTCTTATTGAAGATAACATCGCGATTGTGAAATTTTACCTTAGCAGGAATATCATAAAAGTGATAACAATTTTGACGTATAGTGTATGCAATGAAAACAAAACGACGGTGAGAGCATCAAATTTACTTTTATAAAGAAGATTAGAGGCATAACTCAAGCAAAAAAAGTTATGTAGGTGACAATATGTTGGCTAATTTCTACATAATTTTTCAAAAGGAGATTTCAAGCAACTAGTTGTGATTAATTAAATAAGTATTGATGACGACACAATCACTCCAAAACATATCAAGAAGAGAACAATGGAAATCTAACTCCTAAGCAACCTCGAGAGACGAAGGTTTTTACGCTCAACCACTCCAATTTGTTGAGGTGTGAAGGGAGTAAAATGATGTCGTATAGCGCAGCAAGATGCTAAGAATTTCGTGAATTCATTTGAGAAAAGTTATTTTTGAATACCACTATGAAATATTTTGATTGAGCGTTAAAAATGAGTTTTAACCATTTGAAATTTTTTTGTAATCAAGGGACATGTTTCAGATTTATGTTGCGTAAGGTATGTCCATGTAGCATGAAAAAAATATCTATAGTAAAAAAATAATGCGTGCTTGATAAAGAAGGAAATGAATAAGGTCCCACACATCAATATGAATCAATTCAAAAATATCAGTTATAGAAATAGTGTTATTTAAAAAGAGAGACGAGTACATCTAGTCAGAGCGTAAGTATCACATATTGAAGTCCCGTCGACTAAAATATTATAACAAACGGAAGAAATTAATTTATGTCGACTAAATGAATAATGACCCAATCAATGATGAAAAAGTTGTGTGGGGAGACAACTGATGTAATATTGTGTGCTAGGGGTTGGTTGAACAATGTAGAGTTTCTTCAAGCTTTCATAATCAAATCACCATCTTCGATGGAAGGTCTTAGGAGATACAAAAGGTGGGTAAAATGTTAACCAACAATTTAAATATTTTCTTGTTTGACTTACAGAGATGAGATTTACAATAAGGAATAAATGTAAATTGTACTTTGCGTGTATAGCTGATTAGTGTACTTTGCGTGTATAGCTGATTAGTTAAATGAAGTTCATAGGTGACGGAGATAGGAGTTGTAGAACAATCCAGAAATCTAACAAGAGGACGCATAGTTTGTTCCAAATAAAGGAGTAATTTTTCAGAAAATATCATGTAATTAGTAGCACAAGTTTTGATGAAAAAAAATTAAGAGGAGGAATTCACATTGGAAACAAAAGATGTAGAAGAGGGTATGTTACTTTTGTTGAGCAAAGAAAATATTTGCTTATACTACAATGGTTTTAATGACGGAGGGAATATGTTACTATCTAACCTTTCGTGATTGTCCATTAGTAACATTATCGAATGGAGAACAAGCATTTTATTTGTGCAGGTGATGCCCAAGAGGATATCAAATCAACTTCTAACTAGTTGAGCTTGTGTGACCATGACCAGTTAAACCAAGGTTGTGACTATTGTCACGAGAGGGTTGTCGCGAACATTTTGTGAATAAATTTATTGTTACTTTTAGCTAGTGGGAAGCACGAGATATATTTTATTATCGATGGGCTAGAATTGGCTACAACGGGAGTTGGGAAAGTGTAAAGTGGAGTGCATCAAGATGTTCTAGTTTTTATATAAGAGCCACCACTTCTCTTTGTTCTATTCTAGAAATACAAGCATATATGTGTTATTCATAGATGTAAGTAGTTGATTCAATAAAATATGACCTCAAATTGCTGAATAAGAGTCGTTAAGCCACATTCAAACTAATTTACATGCTCGTCTTTTTCGTGATCATTTATTTTTTTACACCTCCCCACATGAACAAACTAGTAATTAACTGAATGAGGCAAACTCATCCCAATACACATTAAATTTATTAGAATTAAGAGAAATGGATGTTTGTTTTTGTTAACGAGAGCATATGGAATGGTGCAATTGGTATATGTGTAAATCGTTATTTTGAAAAAATCGTTATTTCAGCTCTGTCCAGACAGTGAATGCATCAACGGGTTAAAGGATGTACTTTGAACACCATATGGTTTCCATTACGTCAAAAGATATATCCATGAGCATCCTTTGTATTATCTGGGTAGTGAATGGATCTGTCAATGAATCCAATTCTTTTTAAAAGGAGTGATATACATGTCGTGACTCAATGTATTATAGTTATATTTTGTAAGAATTTAAGAAACAAGAAAAATGTTGGGCATATCAGAGTCTCTAAGATGCTATGATTGGGTTTCGTCATAAGAGGGTTGTTTTGAAACAACTTTGATGGTGATGTTTTCGACTAAACCATAAGAATTATTGAGAAATTCAGTCATGGCATTGCTGAAATGCACACACGAGAAATATGATGCTCGTGATGAAGAAGAAATATTTTAAATATGGTCGGTAACTAATACCATGTGAAGAATATATTATTCTTGATCGTATTACAATAATTACTCTTACAATATGTATATACATCATAAAATTACATAAAAGAAAAATAATCTATTTAGGACAAATTGATTGTATTGTGATATATGCCTAATTGGTTGTAATCTTACGGGGTATTTTTTTTTAGGAGATCCCCTTCTAGATACAAAGATACTTTCCAAGACCCCAAAAGTAATTCACCTAATTTATTAATGCTTACAGTTTTTCATGAATATATATTGTTTTTCAAAAAATATACGGTTGTTCTACTTAAATTGGCAGAAATGTAAACCAACATATACATTGGCTCGGTCGTGGCCCACTCCCACATTACGAGTATATATTTTAATGATTTATTTTTTAATGTAATTTTTTGATTCTTTTCTTTCAAACCTTAACACTCAACTTCTCATGACATATAAATTGAGTGTGACCATATGATAAAATTTCGTAATCTCTAATATACGAGTTACAATTATAGTTTACATTCTGAATCATTCTAAATTCTGCAAATCAATTTTATTTTGAGATACTTATGCTATTATCCATGAATAAAAATGAACCTTTTCCAACCGAGATGGTAAGAGAAAGAGAATGAACTAATAATATTTATAAAAGAAGTAAGAAGCTGGTTCAACTGTCCGCAAAAAAGCGAGTACTCCCATTTTCTTTAATATTATAGATAGATCTATTCAAAAACGAGTGTAATGAGAGTGTTTAACGCAATTTCAAGTTTTAATGGTTCACATTAATTTTATTTCATTTATTCACTTACCTATCGTTGATCTTTTAAATAAAATAATATTTTTAAATAAATATGTTGGATTATATTTTATATTCTAAATATCTTAAATATTTAATTACACTTGATATTTAAAATTTTATGATTATATTATTTCAGTTTTATTATATAGTAAAATAATATATGTTCTTTTCAATTATGTGAATACATTATCTTTCGCAATGCTTTTAAAATTTCCTATATAATATAGATTTTATTTTTAGTTTTATTCCTAAAATTAAATATTTTATGTTTATCTGGAAAATAAAGATAAAAAAGAATAGGAATACTAAATTGTTTTTATTTTAGAAAACAATAATTTTTGAAAAAATTACAAAATCCCAAACCATAACCACGATGGGCTTAATAAAAAAGCCATTTTACTAAACTGTCTTTTTCATCCTCTTAGTATATATAGGGCTTTTATATGCACACATTGAAATTCTCACTCTTGCTTCACTTTTTTTTCACTTTCTTTTTAATAAAAGATAGTTTATAAAAAAAATCTCACTTTAAAAATGATTCAAAATTCAAATACAACGCAAAGAGATGAACCAGTGGCAGTAAATTGGAGGAGCACCTTACAACGAGAGCATCGACAGAAAGTTAGGAATAGAATGTAATTATCTTCTTCTTTTTTATGTTATTAATTTATATTTTAAAAATAATTTTCTATTCATATTTTAATTGTCTTTATGTTTAATATTAATAAATTCATATAATTTATTTTAAACTGTGTAGTTGTATGATTATCTAAAGATTAATGTTTGTCTTTTAATTTTGGTATTTAGTGAAATTTGATACCTAATTTTTAAATATTTTATCACAAGTTGATTGGTGCATGAAATTTATAAAACATATATTATATATATACTCTTTCTTACTTATTAAAAATTCCTAAATTTAACTTCTACACCATTGGACCTTGAAGGTGTTTAATTGATGGCATACTATTGTGGTGCTGGTGGGAAGGAGAAAATAAAAATAATTATTATTTATTTTATATAAAAAAAGTATTTATTTGATAATAATAAAGACATTCTAAAATACAATCCACCTAGACACTTTTACTTGGACGAAAAAAATTAGTCAATGATGTTTTTGCAATTCGGCTTGATCACATTGATACGTTTTGAGTTAAAATTACACATCCTCTGGTAGTTTAACTACTGGTAATTAAAACAAAAAAATAAACAAATATGAATCAGTTAAAATTGTTTTACATAAATAGCAATACCCCTATAACACAACACAAAAATAAGAAAATGAAAATTAACCATTATTGATTGAAACAGAACCTTCTTAATTTCCACAATTATAGAGTGAAGTTTCTTTCTGGGTTTCTCCCACAGTTCCCTTTCCATTTGCAATATACAAATCTGTCAAATTTCCCCTTCTCAACTCAAACCTGACAGGATAGGCCTAAGCAAGTTTCAGTCAAAATATTTTTATGAAACCATGGTGTGAATGAGCCGCCACAAAACATATCTGAATTACCAAGGCTTTCTTTTACTTTCATATTTGAGAAGTTTTAAAGCAACTATAGACCTTACACTTGAAGGAATATGGATTTTATCCCAGTCTAACCAATTAACTTTCTTACTGTGCAATTTAAGAAAGTTCTTCAGCCCCCTTAAATTGGAACACTTTCACATGGTGTGATGAACATTCCTCGCATGAAACTATATTCTCCATATATTGACTTGTTTGAAATAGGTTATTGTAATTTTTAAAATAATTTTTATACAAATTTGAACCTAAAGATAGGAAACTTGTGATTTACTAACCTTGCTCTTGATAGCAATATCAATTCTTCTTCATTCATATAAGTATGAATAGATTAAGCATCTTGATTGCTAAACACTAGATTCTACACTTGTTGTTAAGTAATTTGATTTTTTACCCTTCTTTCCCGTAGGTGAAAGTTGTAATAGGTGACAATTAGCCATGAATATATGATGATATTTTGTAAGCTATCGGCTCTTCCTGTTTTTTTTTTTTTTTTGAATTTTTGTTTTGATTTTTTGAATTTTTAAAATTTATATTTTAGATCTATAATATTATATATATATATATATATATATATATATATATATATATATATATATATATATATATATATATTTTTTTTATTTTTTAATGTAAAATAAGTGTTATTTTCTACAATATAAGAATGTATAGGATAAAATATTTTAAAAAATGAATATGGAGTTTTATAGTGCAATCTTTACATAATTTAGGGATTTATAGTGCAATTTTTTTATAATATAAAGACCTATTTTACAATTTTTGCATAATATATATACATATAGTGCAAATAAATAGAAAAAAAAATTTCTACATGCCAACTGAACATCCATTTTTATGCTAAAGTAGTTATAAAAGTGTCCTTCATAGAAAAAACACCGTTTCTTTTCTGTACTTCTAATTCCGGTTTGGAAGATTATACTTCGGTAAACTCGAGAATAAATCTCTCGAGATCATCTCCACTGGGCATTATTAACATGAAAATTCAACTATCGAGAAGAATGGGACCATAAGTAGCCATTTTGAGAGTTTTTCTTATGGTTGATTTCCATTTAAAAGGGAAAGTTAAAAGGGAAAGAACCACTCCTTAGGAGGTGTTACAGGCCACTGCTGGTGGCTATAATGGCTTCTCATATGATATAATTATCTTCCTATGCAAATCCTTTTTTCGAATTCTCATCCCTTCCAGACTAAATCCCCTTAACGCGTCCGTCACTCTTCCATCCTCATTTGTTTCAATGATATGAAATTTTACGTTCTTACTTTAAGATATGTGTTCGCTTTAATTATAGTTTTCGCTAAATTAAATAAATATATATCCATATATAATATAGCTTTTTAAAGTTAACAAGACATATTTTGATGTTTGATATATATAGATTTGAGACATTAAAACGAGCTCTTCCTCAAATTGGAAAAAAAATTAGAGGCTTTAGTTATAAAATTTGAAGACAAGATTTACTCAGAGGCAACGAGTAAGGTATGTTGGAAATAATAGTTGTCTTAGTTGTCATCAATTTGTATATTGTGTTTGTTACTAAATTTTTATTAATATATATGTATCTACTTGTAGATTGAGTATCTTCACAGATCATCCAAGCTGAAAACGAACAACATTTCAGTATTTCCAGGTATATATTCAGTGTCTTTAGCTATTCTTTTCTTTTCTACTAGGATATGTCAGGTGCACTGGATCAAAGTTTTTTTTTTATCTTGATTAAATTAAATGAACAAAATTTATTTTTTTATCTTGAACAAATTAAAGTGAAATTCCAATTTTAAGTTTATAAATCATGCTTTATGTTTCTTTGCTCATGATTAATTGTGCAAGGTTAATAATTCAAAATTTATAATTTCTATTTTATAACAATAATTTAACAATATTTCAAGCAAGGTTGTAAATCTTCAACATAGAAGTGTTCAGTTAGACTGCAGATCACCGAGTTTAGATTAAAATAGAATGAAAAGAACTCCAAAAATTAAAAATTGAAATAATACTAACATCGATCAATGAAGTGATTTAACTAAGCTACTTTTCTCTTTTTTGGTGTTAACCTTCTTTGAATGTTTAAAATACAATATATATGAATTTATACCTCAAAAAAAAAAAAATCAAATTTCGAATCCCACCTAATTAAGTTAGCTGCAACAATTCTGAATATCAGATACCATGGATCACTGTATTTGGCAAAGTAGCTAAATATATCACATATCAGTCGAACCGAATACACTATGTTTATATTTTTCTAACATCACATAACAGAAAGACCTTTAACAAATGCTTTATTGCCTGCTGTCATCACCTAATTTTATATTAATCGTACCAATTTAG
This sequence comes from Nemophila menziesii, assembly GCA_029959085.1. Taxonomy (NCBI): domain Eukaryota; kingdom Viridiplantae; phylum Streptophyta; class Magnoliopsida; order Boraginales; family Hydrophyllaceae; genus Nemophila; species Nemophila menziesii. The sequence goes on from JARWIR010000002.1 coordinate 81,495,638, forward strand.
ATTTTAATTAAAGGACACAAATTTATTATGGCTCTATATATTCGAATGAACTGTAGATATTTTCTTGTCTGGTATTGACTCTTCAAAGCAGATCAATCACCTTAACAAGAAATATAAATTGATCAATAATAAAACTTTCCAATTTAAACAATGCCAATGCATGAGTCAGATGGGCATATAACTTACAAGTATTACAGTGTAAATGTATTCAATGAATCTTTTTAATTCTTGACCCTTGTTTGTCTTAAGTTGTGTTTTTAACATAGATATGATATGAAGTTTAATAAAAAAAAATTCTCATTTTGTGTGTATATGTATCTTATATAGATTCTGAAGAAGGGTAATCACAATATCATGCCCAAGAGGAGTTGTTAGTGCCTCCTCCTGTGGGTGGCGAAGCATCAATTTTGGGGAACAGTTCAGGTGATGTTCAAATCTTTTCGGCAAATCCATGGGGCCCACAGGTTGCAAATAAAACATCAAGCTTGCAGAACCATTCAGGTGTTTTTCAAAACCTTCAAGGAGATTTATGGGGCCCACAGACTGAAACTCAATATGCAGTCGGCCAAATAGAAAACTGGAACAACTCGCCTCTAGAAAGTTTATGGGGGCCCAGAAAAAGAGTTGTCATAGATGAACTGAATCAGCTTATTAATCCACATGCTGAGATCTCATCAGGTATATTTAGTTTCTTTACAATACAATATGATATTATACTTCTATGTATGCTTGCTAATATTGATTCTTGATTGTATAGCCTCCCAGATTGCAAATGTTCATCAAGGAGATTGGCAATTGGAGATTTATCAACAGGTAATAATATCTTAAAGATAAACATCATTACGTGCATTTCTTGTTACAACCACTGTAAAATTAAATAACTGCAGATTGAAAACATGAGCTATAAATATTATACCAGACTAGATGAACTGTACAAGAAAATCTCTTCTACAGTTCAGGAGGTAAGTAAGTCTAGATGTTCTTCTCTATAAAAAAATTCCTCTAACGTGTTTCATAAATATTTACAGCTTGGTTCTCTTCCATATCTCCATCAAACCAGGAACAAAAAACTTCATAAATTGAAATTCGATAAAACCGTACTGGAGCGCATTTTAAAATTCATGCAACGTAGCAAAACGAAATCAAGCTTGAAGACAAGGAAAAAATTGCCATGTTTCAGTGTAAGGTTGGAAAGATTGTTAGTTCTGATAGGAGTTCATCACAGCCTTTGACTCAACAGGAACCCCTTGCACTATCGATGTCTCAACATCAACAAAGTGTAGACTCTCAAACTCCTATTCTCAACATTCCAGAAGCTTCTCATCGTGTTGCAACTGAGCCAAGTGTTCCCGAACAGCCTAACAAACACTTTATGAAATTGGTAATTAACAAATTATAGTGTATTAAATACTATTTTCTTTTGTTTGCATTTCTTACACAAACTGGATATTTTTTACTTTTTTATATAGGTAAATAATATGTCGGGTGCAAGACCAGGAAATGGGTCAACAAGTGTGGTTGGTGAAGATGAGACAAACTTTGATCTCCCCACACATAAACGATGCAGAGTTGAGGTATCATTCATTATCTGAAATACATTTTATTTTTATTCGTATACAAAATAACGTATCTTCTCGACCAGGCTAAGAATGCGCTTGAAGAAGAAATCAGAATTATAAATCAACAACTTTTTGGGACTGTGGTAGATATTACTGAACAAAGTTCATCTAAAAAAACAAAAACTTTTAAAGACTGGACAAGACTGTGGTAATGTGATTGTTAAATGCACTTTCAGGCCAAATGCTTCTCTCATTGAGGTGAGAGATTTTATATTCCTTATCTGAATTTTGCATTTATATATACATATTTAATTATTTTTTATACTGATTTTCAGTCACCAATTCAGCCACTATGTTTGCTTGTTCCAAACAATTATCCTCAGGACTCCCCAATATTTTTCGACAGCTTTCCAGTTGGGATCAGGTTATTCTTTCTCTCATTTATGGTCTTTTAACGAGATTAATCACAATATAATCAACATGGATTGTTTCATTTTCATTTTCTATTACAGCAAAGAAAATGCAGTCTCCTTGTGCTCGAGCAGTTATATCTGAATATGCTCATCAATAAGGTGGAGGAAGCTTCAGATCCAAGTATGAGCCTTGGAAGGAGACATTCTAGAATACTTAATTTTTTTTATATATGGTGTTGTTATATCTATGGGAAATTATTACTTAATTTAGCTTATAGATAGGGAAATAAGATGCTAAATCAACTGAATATTGTATGTACGTTCCGAAACATCAAAATTTTTACTTTCAAAACTTATATATATCTTCAAATTTTGGACACAATAATTATGGTAAAGGGATTTTTTAGTAGTGTTTCACAAGATTGATAATCATGTCAATTTGAAGATTCATATCAAATCTAAAAGTTGAGTACCTCTAAAATCCAAATTCAAGCTCCATATCATAGGGGTTTCTTTCATGCATAGAGATATAATTTACTAGGCAGATCAAGCGAAGTTTAGGCTTTTACTGCAAGAGACATGGATATTAATAATCAAGCAGGTGATATTTATTTCTTATGTGATGCTTCTCACACTTCTAGTTTGGATCAAATTGTATTGTTGTTGTTTGTTTGAACGAGACCAGAAAGATGTGGTGGAGAAAACTATGAAAAATATTTGTTGTGAACCAACAACAGTAGAAGGAGAAGTTGTTGCTCTCCTGAATACTACAAAACTTACAAAAAAAATTATAACATGAGCAAGTGTTTTTACTCGGACACCTTTGAGTTAATTTAGGATATTGGAAACTCATATAAGCAGATCAAAGATCTTGCTGCTCATTTCTAAGAACATATATATATATGATAAGAATTCAATATTCCATTTTGTCATTTCCAAGATCTCGCAATCTTTACTAGATTCTCAAGGCCAAATCTGAAATAACAGATACATGGATGAGTTTATCTCCAAATAAAGGTTATCTATATATATTCGATTATGCATAAAAAATAGTATATAGTAAATAGTTATTAATTTTGCATAAATGGTATGTAGAATACATCAACTGTGTTTAACAACGTTCTGATTTCTAACGTTGAAGTGTTAATTGGAAAAGCTAAATACCTTGCAACGAAATATTCAAAATCATGGAGGAATCATTCAAGAAGAGCTATGAGGCAAAATTAGTATGTGAAATTTATTGTTTGGTGCAAACCCAACCAAGAGATAAAGGTAAATATAGATGGAAGTTGTAACACAAGAAACGGGATTAGAGGTGCAAGGAGAGCTACACGATACATACGGTAATTGGATTCGAGGTTTTTCCATGAAACTCCATCATTCGTCGTCTCCCGTGTTCTGAAGTTATCACACTTTATAAAGGTTTACGGATGACAGAGGAGGCAGGTGTTAGTAATTTGTGGGTTAGGTGGATTCGAAAGAAGAAGTAGAGGCCCTCTTGCAATAATATGTATTTGTGCAATTCTACCAAGAAATAGGTCCTTCGTGATTTACTTTTTGTATAGAAAAAAATGTGTGACGGCATCCTCTTGACGAAATTTGGGAAATGATGATCGGTTTAGTTAGAAGTTTTCAAAATATATTTATAGTCAAAATTTAGCGGAAGATTTGTGTGCGTATTAGAATGTCTATAATCTGATTGAATGGAACAGTTGGCTCAGAGTATACTTTATCAATTTGCATACATAGATATATAACTGGCTCCAGGAGCGGAGCCAGGATTTTTTGTTAGGGGGCTAAGGGGGTTCGGGGGCAACGCCTCCGGAAAAACTTATTTTGCCGTATTTGCACGATAAGTCTACATATTATGCAAAAATTGCTAGATTGATCCTTATAATGCTAAAATGCACTATAAATCCCTATATTATGTAAATATTGCAATATAATTCTGAATATTATTTTTTTTAAATTAATCATTCGAAAAATTTCTTTTTTTTATTCAAAATAACGTACATTTTGTGGTAAAAAAACAAAAAATCCTATAATAAAATCATTTAAAGTCTAATAAAATAAATTTTAAAATTTAGGGTGCCCAAATGAAATTTTTTAAAACATTTAAGAGTTAATTACAAAAAAATCTATGAAAAAAATTAAAACGAACCAAGAAATTGAATATTTAATGGTATTTACGTTCCAATTTCATTAATAAATTTTATTATTTGATAGAATTAATCTCTAAATTTTAAGTTAGGGAGGGCTAATTTTATGCTATAATTTTTTTTAGTTATATTTTTATCTATTTTTAAAATAAAAAGTAGGTTAAATTATAGTGGGCTGGGTAAGTTGGGGTGGGCTGCAGCCCACCTCAGCCCACCCCTACATCCGCCCCTGACTGGCTCAAATATTACACAAAAATTGTTGTTTAGTGTGGGTATTGTTCAGTCGATTGTCTTTAAGCTCGCGCCACTGGGGAATTTGAATACACTAAAGAAGACCTGCTAAGAGAATACTTCTTATCATTCAGTTACATCCACTGTAAATGAAGGTAAACGGTCATTGAACAACAAATTTCCTTACAGATAAACCTAACATCAAAATGTTTCATATTAAAAAAACCAGTGTGAAGTTATCATCTTCGAAAAGAGAATCATTATTGATTGATATACTTTATTTAGTGGAGGTTCTCTGAGGTTGAAGGTATGTTTAGAAAACGTGGCACTTGAATGCTATGTAATCTTGTTGCACTTGAATGTATGAAATTCTACATGTATTGACATTCTTCTCCCTAACAAATATAACTATCACCACACATATCTAGATTTGAAGGATTAAGATGCCTTTTATAAAAATTTCATGACCAACAATAATTTTTATTATTTTATATTTAACTACATGACTTTCAAATAGTTTAGTCTGTAAAAAAAATAGGAAGAAAAAAAATATAAGGTAACAATAAAAATGCATAAAAAATAAGAAAATATCCTATAATTAAGATACTTGAAAAATACTTAAAAGGGATAACTAGATCTAACAAATCAACCAAAAGACAAATGTTGGGTAACATATATCCAAGTAATGACACTTGCTAATTGTATGAGAGTGGTAAAATATGTATCTTATTGGTTGTATGAGAGTGGTAAAATGTGTATTATTGAGACGAGTTTGGTATAATTAATGAATTGATAACCAAATACAAATAAATTAAAAATAAAAAATGAGATACAATTAGAAAATAAAAATAGAAGAAGTTTGAATAGGGTTGTTTACCTATAATTTGATGAAAATACATTGAATTTTTTCCCTTAACCTTCCTTGCTCGAACACAAAAGTATGAATCTTTTTTTAATAAGGGGTTTGTTTTGTCGTTGAGTTTGTGGAGTAGCTTCATTAAGAGGGTCTCCCTTATCATTTTGTATAAGACCTGGTATTTCAGCAATATATAATATAATTTTTTCTATGGAAAACAATCACATGTAGATTATTTCATATTTTTTTAAACAAATGACATTTATATATTACTTTGAATTTTGTATAAACCCTTTGTTTTCGAATTAAATATATTTCTATAAAAATCTTTGTTCTCTTTAAAATTTATTATATCAATTCCATTTTCACATATATTTACTACAAAAGAATTTGATGAATAGATTGTATATCATTCAAATTACTAAGAAAAATTATTCAACATTATAAAATTTTCTTTTCAATTTTATTGATTTCTTCAATAGATATATTCAAAACTTGGAATTGATAGCATATTTGCTAGAATTACCATAATAATTACATGCGAGTGATTTATTTTCATAAGCTTTGAATGCAATGAGTTTTGTTTTTTTGGTGATCCAATTAATTATATCTTACCATAACCTTCTAATGCAATATAATATTTTTAGTCAATGTAATCAATTATGTATGCCTTTGTGTGTAAAAATGTAAGTATATTCTTAAAGAACAATGTTTTTATTAATAAAAGCATTCATTTGTTAATAAATGGTTTAAATATTAGTTCTATAATAGGACATGTTCCTTAAGTTTCTTAGAGAAGGAGAGTCAATGATAAAAAGTAGGGTAACACTTCCATCTAATACTGGATTATCCAATATTCACGTTACATCCATGGATTATTATAGCAAAACAAATGTCATTATATTACTTAGTTAGTTACTTTCGTAAGTTTAAAACATGGGGTATATGTATTTATATAATTGATATAGGTTCATCCAATATTGGATGGAAGCATTTTCCTTTAAATTGATATATAATTCCATTTTATGTCACAATGCAGAATAGATTTCCATTTAATTAATTTTAAGAAAATAAAAAAAATATAATAAATTACATTGTTAATAAAGACTAATAAATGGTAAAAAAAATAGTGTATGAAAGAATATAAGATAAACAATAGACATGAGAGGATCCATTTCCACGTGGCATCTTATTATTGAATTTGATATTTACTCCATTATGTCACTATTATATTGGTTTTTTGTAGAGTCGTTGTCTCCGGTTGTTGATCATTGGTTAGCTTGCCCAGTATGAATCAAAAAAATCCTTAAATTACACATAACTATTACCTTCAAAAAGGATTCCTTGCCTAGGATTTCTTTTTACATATTTAAAATATGTACTTTCAACATAAAAATATAATTTTATTGGTGTATGCATGAATTGGCCGAGATTTCATACGGAGTATGTCGGGCACCGTAATACTTAAGTATACTAACCTCAAAGCGGCCATCTGTAAATTTTAGAATTATTGAGAAGGTTTCCCTCTTCTCTTAATAATTGTAAATCTTCCTCCATTGTTAATCACACGTCTTTGCACCTTTATTTATCTTTCAAGATATTAAGAGTTAATTTTATTTATATATACCTTCTCATGAACGTCCATATTCTATTCCCAAAAAGTACTTCAACGTGTAAATCATTTATGACATTTAAATCGTTACCCCATATAAGGATGTCGCATACATATAGGTGTATTGTTATGATAGATTTGCCTTGTCATTTGGTGAACTTCGAATAATCTACATGTGTTGTACTAACATGCCTTATTTAATGAGGAGGGTAACTTTGCAAAAAAAATTCGGGAAGCTTGTTTCAATCTGTAGAGGGACTTGTGCAAATGACGCACCAAATTCTCCCAATATTTGCCATGTCCATAAGGGAGCGACATTTACACTTCTTCATCATGATCCAAATGCAAGAAAGCAATGTTGACATCATTTAATAAAGGAACCATTTTTAGCAACATCATAGAAAATATACAAAACATTGTGAGCTTCATGATGGGAGAAAAGGTTTCACTTTAGTGGAGGACAACTAATTGAGTAAACCCTTTATTAACCAACCACTCCTTTTAACATTGTATTGAACCATCAGTTTTATATTTAATTTTTAACACCCACTTACAACCAATTAGACATTTACCAGGAGGTAATTGAATGAGAGATCACATGCCATTGTGATTGAATGTCACAAGTTCATAAGTCATTGCTTTACACCAACTATTGTTTTACACTACTTCAATATAAGAGGATGGTTATATGGTTGATAAAATACTAGCAAGAAAAGTACGTGGGGATTCAGAAAAGCATTTTATGAAAAGAATTTAGACATTAAATGGTGTGTGTACCTCTGTATGCAACCTGAACAAAGATGAAAATGGATGGGTAGCATGAATGTCGAGAGATCATAGTTGAGAAAGAAAAAAGGGGCTATTTTCTATGCGTTGGACACCAGTTATACATTTCTAGGACTAATCTTAGCCATACTTCTAAGTCAACTAAATAATAAATTTTCATAAATTACACATTTTTTTATTACGTACTAAATATAAATTCATTTTAAGATATCAATTAAATGAATTTCTATTGTAAAAATATGTAAATTCTCCACAAGAATTTCAAATAAATTGAACGAATGTATAGAAATCATAAAATATGAAAGTATCTCATTGTACCTTATAGATCGTAAAGTCTAAAATAGTGATTTGATATGTAAAATAAGATATGACTAATGAGAGGAGATTTAATATAGAGAAATTTTATATGAAAAATAAATCATAAGGATAGGCCAGATTCAAACTTTAAATACAAACCACAATATCTATTTTTTTTCCTAAATAAGGGATATTAATTACATAATTGTATAAATTAGTTTTTGCATGACATAAATATAGTATGTGTCATAATACTATTGGACCATCAGGTACTAGATGAAAGTATTTTCTATGTTGATAAGACACTAAGACATTTTTTTATTTTGGGATGTGCTCATTTTGGATTGGGCTCTGTTTGTACCTACTCATTCTATCCTTATTAAAATTATTACATTTTAATTGGCAAAACCATACCTTCTCCAAAACAAAACGTTGTTTTTATCTTTTCTTGACCAAATTTCTCCTAGATATATCATTTTCATTCATTGTTTTGCTTTGAAAGATTGATTGTTTCTTTCAATCCATATAATATACAAATAATTGCAAGTACACCTTGACACCTTCATTTTACACAGAATGATAATGGAGATTTCCAACATATCACTCCATTAAGGTGATATCTAATAAATTGCAAATTCAATTTTCTAGATGCAATTTAATTTTCACTTTTTCTTCGAAAAACCTCATAAATAAAGTTAGATTTGATCTCTTGGGTAAGCAAATTCTATTCTTTTTGGATTTTATTCATATAGATAAGCTAGAATATATATTTGTATTTTAATAATTTCTATACCTTTCAATTGATTATGCTTAAAATCCTAAAATAATAAAAGAGAAAATAACACTTAGGGTCTTGAACACACCCCCCTCTTCAAGATACCACCCCCTACTAGAGCCTCTTCTTACTAAAGACCCCAGAAACTTTTTAACACATGAAACCCAAAACCCATGTTACCTTTCTACCCTCAAATGATTTTTAGACTCATATATATACTCTTTTGCATTTTCTCTCTCTTGTAAATTTCATGAGCTTCTTTTACTCCTCTCTCTCTCCATTTTCGTGAGCTCTATTTTTGAGCTTTCCATATTTATTTCAAATCTTCCCCTCCGATTTCAACCTTCCTCCCTTGTATTCATAGATTCATCACGTCTCAATCTTCTGCAAATCTCATAAAATTTCAACTGTTACCTTCGTTCTAAGGTTGGTTTCGATTCTCTTTACTGTTTTTTTTTTTCAGAAATTCATACGTTTGTGTGCGTTACATGTGTTTTCTATATGTAATAGCGTTGTTTAATCCCAATATCCAGTATATATCGTCTTATATGTTTAGTTTTTCCATTCAACACATGATTACGTGACTATATCATGCTCGTTTTAGAGGTTTTTGTTATGTTTTCATGTGTTTCATGGTAGATTTGTTCATGATATGGTTGTTATTGCATATATTCGTCTCAGTTTTCGTGTTTATTTCATTGTTTTGCTCTTTGAACGTTAATGTTTTCCGATCTGCCATTTTTAGGGTTTATCACAGCCGCTGCATGCATGATAGTACAGTACAGTACTATACTCACTCTTTTTAAATTTCTTAGAGTACTCTATGTTTTTCAAATATTCAGAGTACTCAGACTTTTACTAGGTTTAGCGAAAACACTATGTGTTTATATTGGTGGAGTACTCACTGCTTTTATAGTACTATGAGTTTTGTAAAGTACTCTGAGTTTTATATAGTACTCTGAGTTTCATAGAGTACTCTCAATTCTATACAGTACTCTGAGTATTATAGATTACTCTCAGTTTTTATAAAGTACTCTGACTTTTATAGAGTACTCTCAGTTTTATAAAGTACTCTTAGTTTTATAGAGTACTCTCAGTTTTTATAGAGTACTTTGAGTTTTATAAACAGTGAGTGCTCATCTTTCTGATACTCTTCCATGGAGTACTCTTAGTTCTAATTGCCTTGTGTTTACTCACTTTTTCCCATTACTGTTGACAGATATAATGATCCAAGATGTGCTTATTGTGTTCAAGATGGGAATTGATCAGATTTTCCTCCCCTTTCATCAGCTGAATGGCATTAACTCAGTAAAGAATTTTGTTCAGTCTAGGTGGCCTCAGCTATCTAAATCTGCTGTTACATCTTATACTATTAGGGAGTATAAAGACTCCCTTCTTGAAACTGAAACAGATTTCTGCATAATAAAGTGGATTCTTGGACGTGGTGTATATGACAAGATTTATATTTATGTTAATGATTCCAGGACCCCTTCATTCAACAATATATCCTCTCCAGAATCATCTGGCATTTCTAAACCAATCTCCGCTGAACCTATTCGTTCTGTTGTTTCTTCTACCTCTGATCCAACCTTTTTTATTCATGAAAAGAAGGATATGTTGAGTGATTCTTGGAAATTTGGGTTAGAAGGTGTTGGACAGTCTTTCGTGGGTGGTGCTGAGCAGTTCCGTTCCGTTCTTTGCAAGCAAGTTGTTGTTGATGGGTTTGATTTCGACTATATCCACAATAATAAGAACTCTCGCATCAGCGCTCAGTGCTTTTACAAGCTCGAGCAGGGATGCAAATGGTATATATACGTATCGGTTGACAAGACAAACAGATTTTGGTATTTGCGTACTTATAGGAATATTCACACTTGTGGTCATGTTTACAAGAAAACCTCACACACCCCGTTGGATTCTTCCATTCTCAGTCGTGTTATTTACGATGAACTTCGTTCTAAACCATCGTCCAGGCCTAGAGAAATTCAGTTTGTCTTAAAGGAGAGTTATGGTTTCGATATTTCGTACAAAACATCTTGGTCTACTATCAATAAGGCTAAGGACACTCTATACGGTGATATTGGCTCTTCATTCAATCGTTTGCAATCTTACTTTGAAAAGCTCCAGAAACTTTATCCAATTACGGCTCTCTCGGTTCATTGCGATCCTGAAACACGGGTATTTCACAGATGTTTTTTTGCATTTGGTGGGTCTATTACTGGTTCTAAGTCCTGTCGCCCTATGTTATTTCTGGACGCTACGTTCCTCAAGTCCAAGTACAAAGGCTCGTTATTGGTTGCTACTGCCAAGGATGGAGATCAAGGTATTATAACAACCTATTACTTGTTTTCTTGGTATACATTCATTTTTAGTACTTGTTTCTCACTTTTTTATTGTTTTTCCTAATCAGGTTTATTCCCTCTTGCATTTGGCGTTGTTCACGGTGAGGACACCGACAATTGGATTGCATTTCTTCAGTTTTTAAAGCCCCTTGTTGATGGTCGCCCTCTCACGTTTATATCAGACCGCCACAAGGGTCTACTAAATGGTGTTAGGGATGTTTTTCCTCAAGATAGTCACAGTTTTTGCATTAAACATATTGAGAAAAACCTCAGAATTGCTATTTCCGGCACGACTTTTTTCCGTGAAAGGATGGTGTATCTGCTCAAGCAAGTCGTGCATGCTCCAACTGTTGAACATTATGATCAACAGATGGCTAAATTTCTGCTTGAAGGAAAGAAGCAGGTCAAAGATTTCCTAAAGGGTTTGCCAAGGGAAAATTACACAAATGCTTACTTCCCTGGTAGACGATATGGTGAGATGACTTCTAATGTAGTCGAGTCATTTAACTACTGGATATTAGGACAAAGGGGACTTCTTGTTTGTGAGCTTGTTGACGCTCTTCGTGTTAAGTTAATGCAGTGGATTTATGAACGATCTTTAAAGTCATCCAAATGGACTTCACCACTGTGTCCTGCTATTATGTTGCTATATAACACTAATGTTGGTCTTAGCTGCACTTGGACCATTAAACAATCCACCGCATCTTTGTTTCAAGTTGGCTCAAATCCAATTATGGTGGTAGATATAGATGCCCGTACCTGTTCTTGTTGTGAATGGCAAGAGCTCGGCTTCCCGTGTCAGCATGCTTTATGTGCACTATCTAGTGCTTCTATTCGTGATTCGTTCGAGTATGTAGAGTCCTACTTTCACACTTCATCATACGTTAAGACCTATTCAAAGAGAATTCCTGCTATGTCTACCTTTCAAGTTGAAGTCCCTGTCCCTGAATCTCAGATTATTCTTGCTCCATCTGTTAGGGTTCCACCTGGTAGGCCTCAAACTAAGCGATTCCGTTCATGCACCGAGAAGGGTGTCCGTACAATTCGTTGTGGCAATTGCAAGAAGGTGAGTCATAATAAATCTACTTGTAGAGCTGCCCCTTCATGATAATTTAATTAGTGTTTTGTAATGTAATCATGCTTATTAACTTCTTGTTAATGTTTACATTCACGTGTTGGTGTTATTGAACTATTTTTACATTTATATGTTCTTAAGTTGTAGAAGTTGAATTTGATTTAAGCATGTCATTCTTGTTATACACTTTGATCTGTTGTTAATGATATCATCTGTCTTTTAATTTTATATTGTCTGAGTACTCTTTACAATTTGATGAGTACTCTATACATTTCAATGAATACTCTATATCTATGAATTAACACTCTTTATACTTCTATGAATACTCTATATAATTGTATGAGTACTCTATATAATTGTATGAGTACTCTATATAAATGTATGAACACTCTTTACAATTTTATGAGTACTCTATACATTTCAATGAATACTCTATATCTATGAATTAACACTCTTTATACTTCTATGAATACTCTATATAATTGTATGAGTACTCTATATAATTGTATGATTACTCTATACAATTGTATGAGTACTCTATCATTTATCATAGTACTCATATATTTGTCTGAGTACTCTACCAGTTCCTTTGAATACTATGTAAAATATCTCATTTACCATTTTATTTTTTACTCATAGTACTCTGTTATTTTATGCTGACTACTCTTTATTTTTCTCGGAGTACTCGCATATTTGTCTGAGTACTCTACAGTTTATTTTGAGTACTCTGTACTTTTAGTGTGTATCATGTTCTATATAATGTTTAACTTTAAATCTACACATTCATTTTCATGCTATTTTTATCTGTTCAACAATCAATTAATCAAACAATACCAAAACCCTGTTTCATTGATAATTCAGATTTCAAGTTTAAAAAACATCCAAAAATTTCCAGAAAACCAGTTTAAAGTTCCAAAACAACCCAATAATCCGGTTACATACCAAAAACCATCATAAAGTACGTATCAAACATAGAGAAAAAACCATCAAAAAGTCTAAATCTAAGTCTAAATCAAATCAAACTCCCAACACTCATTACATAAAAAAATATCAACGATTAATCATTTAAGCACTTTTCCCCATGTTGATGCACTGCGAGTATTTGCTGCGCAACAACTTCCGAACAATCATGGCTCTTCCTTCGTTAATATATTTTTGAATGTATGTCTTTTATCGTACCAACCCATTCCGATAATAGTCATAACACCATAGTATTACAAAAACACCGCAGTCCACACTCCCTGGTTCTTGTTCAGCACAATCTACATTAGTCATTATATATTTGTCTTCTTTACCTGGTTTTATCTTCCTCAATACATTTTGGACCAAGAACAATCTATACTTTGATGCGGTTTGTTCTGTCTTCGAACCTATTGACTCTGGATTTTTTGGTTTGATAGAGTTATAATGGAAAAATTCTTTATCATCTCTGTTGTACACCAACAAACTCCAATGTCCACACTTACCATCCTGAACAAAATTGGCAATAGTGTGAAAGCATATTCTTGACTATTTTTGAAAAATGGATCTGCAACATGCATCTGACATGCTTCAACGTTCTCGGCGTCAATTAAACTCTGCACCAAAATTGAATAATTTTAAAAAAAAACTCTTAATGATAGAGTACTCATACAAAAACTCAGAGTACTCACAGTTTTGTTTATTAAATCCTTAGAGTACTCACAGTTTCACTTCATTGAAACACATAGTACTCTTAGTTTCCAATAATCAAATAACAGAGTACTCACAATTCGTATATACTAAAATAGTGAGTACTCAAAGAACTGTTATAGTAAAACCGAGTATACTCACTACTTTATTTTTCAATATGAAAAACTCAGAGTATTCTTACCATGTTCATCGCACTCTAGTGTGTCACACCATACTTTCCTCCTTTTACTCCATATTCTTCTTGTACCATTTTTAGCATAGCTTCAATCACCTGCAATATTTATTAATCACATACTCAATGTCCAATATATATTTTTTGTTTCCATATGATCATATTTTAATTTTTTTACCTGCAGTTCAATCATTTCTTTATGTGCAATAGCAAAAGCATCTGATCCTGATACTACTAATTCATTTTCTTTATCCCACCATATTGCATCTCCCAAGTTTTCTTCTTTAATTTGCAGAAGGAAATTATAATCCTTCTCATCAACTGTGTCCTCTCCATTCCACTTCTGTTTCGTTTTCCCTTTACCCCCTTCTTCTGCTTCTTTTTTCTTTAAATCTGAAACCTTTTCCTTAACACCTTCATCAATCTTTCCCTTCAATTTTTTTCCAATCACTTTATTTTTGTTTGTTTTTTCACCCGCTCCTTCTTTTTGTTTAATTGTTAGTTTTACTCTTTTCGTTTTTGGTTCTTCCACAAAATCAGAATCTTTGTTTTTTGCTGCAGCTGCAGCACGGTTATTTTTCTTTACATTTCTCTCTATCGACCCTGGGGTCGCAAGCCTGTATGATCTCCTTCGTTTCACGTTTGTTTTAACTTCACCAACTACCTCCACATCCTCACCATCTTCTGTTCCCTTTTCTGCGTCTTCATTATTCCTCTCTAAAAGTGACGCCGCTGCTTTCAAGTTTTCGCACTCTATCTTGTACTTTTCAAGATCATCGAGGCATTCGTTGTACCACGTGCTTATATCCTTATGCTCCTTGTTCAACCTTTCTTTCTCCTCCTTCATCTTTGCAACCTGCTCTCTTAGTCGATTTATTTTACCTTGTTGATTTATTATCGCATCCTCTGACTCCTTGTTTTTTATTTCTTCTCTGTTAACCTGGTTGTTAAGTGTATCTACTAGCTGCAAAATCTCTTTCTTCTCCTTTTTTACTGTTTCCAGATCAGCTAAAATCTCTTCAATTTTTGATATTTTCTTTTCTTGTTTAGATTTCTCCTTGTTCAAAACCTCAATCTCATCTATTAAGTAATTTTTTTCCTTGCCGGATTCAATCAACTTTTCTCTTAAAGACATAACATCTGGATCATTTGAATCTTTCCCCTCGTATACTTCTCTGTTAAACCTGCTCTGGTTTTTGTTAATTCCTTCAACAACCATCTCCACTACCTTTGTCAAACCATCTATTTCTGTTTTTTCAGTTCGTACCTCTTCGTCTTCTTCTACTTCTTCTTCTTTTTCAATATCAATCTTATCTACTTCCTCACCCCCTCTTGGTGGGCCATTCTCCAGATTGTCGTCTATCAACATTTCTTCCTCCGCACTACCATCACCGTTATCCAAATCCATATCTAAATCCATCTCTCTTCCTCCATCTTCGTTGCTATCTGAGTTTTTACCTTCTTCTTCTGTTTTTTCTTTTTCTTCAGAATCCTTTATCTCTTCACTTGCGTTATCTTTACTCTCATCTTTATCATCTTCACGTATTATTTCACTCATCACCCCATCTCCTCTATCATTCATCCAACCATCCACATTTACGTCTTCATCATCCAACACCCTTTTTGCAACATTTTCATTTTCATCATCATTCAATACACCATCTTTTGTCACATATTTATCTCCAACTAATTCATCTCCCTCTTTCTCATCAGCCCGACTGCACTCTCCTTCTCTTAACACAGCTGTTTCATTAAATTCGTGGTTGTGATCATCCTCGGTTCTTATCCATCCCTCTTCCAAAGGAGTTGGTTTTAGCTCCTTACTTCTTACCTGCGTATTTCATAGACATTCAAAATATTATTTCAAATCGCGTCGTAATTGAACTATGCCATCAGAGTACTCTCAGTTATAATGTAACAAAACATAGATTACTCATAGTTCTCATGTTTAAAACATAGAGTACTCATAGTTCTCATATATTAAAACTTAGAGTACTCATAGTTTCATAGAATAAATATTAGAGTACTCACAGTTTTCATATTTTAAAACTAAGAGTACTCATAATTTTATATAATAAAACATAGAGTACTCACAGTTTTTATTACACGAAAAATTAATATGTATATATTTATATTGTATAACACTATTCCTTAACCTTTTTACTCTTCACTGCATGCACATTGATTTTTTTAGCACCGAGCATGTACTCCCATTTCAGGCACCTCGGAACTGCATCTTCATCCTTCAATCTACCAATTTCTTTCACGTGTTCCAAAACCCATGGCTACAAGTTTTAAAAAATATTTTTCAGTGTTTATTGTATCATTTTAATATACATTTGTACTTAATCATCTTACTAGCAACACAAAAACACCTCCCTTTGCTTTTGTTGTATGCGAATATTTACGAATTGATTTAATCATGTAACTTTTCATTTCACCAGCCCAATTGTACTTCTTTATGCTTTCCAAGTCCTCGCATACACTGATATGTATCTGTTTTGCTTGGTAATGTCTTTTCGACAAACATAGTGACGTAACTGTATATATTGATAATAACTTCGCTATATCCTCCTTCGCCTCTAAAGTGAGTACTCTATCTTTAAAATTGTCAATAACAATTTCTATTTGGTCACTAAGAAGTTTTAAATTAACTACACCCGCATTCCCGAACATTCTCCTATACCACGCCGATCTGTTGTTTGCATCAACTGTAACTTTCTTTGGTAGATGATCTTGACCACACTCGATACCTAATAGTATCTTTATTTCTATCTCAGTTATCTTTAATTCTTTTCCACCTATTACGAATCCACCCGATACAGACGAGAAACAATCTATAACTTGTTTGATGAGTACGTCAGACTTTTTCATAAACTTGTACTTATCTCTCCTATTGAATATCCCTTTCCATAACCTATAAAAAGGCGTCCTTCTGCATTCTGACAGGTGATCTTCTATCATACCTTGCAATTACATTATCTGCAGAATTCCATTAATGTTTGATCTTTACTGTATTGCTTTTTTACCCTTCTGCAAAGCATTTAAGATCAACAAATACTCAGTAATCACAGTTTTTTATTATAGTTCATGAAATCTCAGAGTACTCATAGTTTTCGAATACAAACTCAAAGTACTCATAATTTTCAAACAAAAACACAGAGTACTCACAGTTTACGTATATAAACTCATAGTACTCTCAGTTTTCATATAAGAAAACACAGAGTACTCAGATTTTAATCATACAAAGCAACAAAACCCAGAAGAACGATTCATATTCAGAACAAAACAGAGAGTATTCCACTGAATCTACAGAGTAGTAAGCAAATAATATAGAGTATCGAGTCAAAAACTAAGAGTACACATGCGAAACAACAAACACCAGAAAAGGACGGTTCACATTCAGAACAAAACTGAGAGTATTCCACCAAATCTTCATAGTATTAAGCAAATAATATAGAGTATCGAGTCAAAAACAGAGAGTATACATGCGAAACAACAAAACCCAGAAAAGGACGGTTCACACTCAGAACAAAACACAGAGTATAACAACAAATCTACAGAGTAATAAGAAAATAACACAGAGTATCAATTCAAAAACTGAGAGTACACATGCGAAAACAAAAACCCCAGAAAAGGACAGTTCACATTCATATCAAAACACAGAGTATAACACCAAATCTACAGAGTATTAAGCAAATAACACAGAGTATCGGTTCAAAAACTGAGAGTACACATGCGAAAACAAAAACCCCAGAAAAGGAAGGTTCTCATTCATATCAAAACACAGAGTATAACACCAAATCTTCAGAGTATTAAGCAAATAACACAGAGTATCGAGCCAAAATCTGAGAGTACATATGCGAAAACCTAAAATCCAGAAAAAGAAGAAAAACAAAAACCCAGAAAAATCTTAGAGTACTCATAAATTGTTTCTAACCTTTGGTTTTTCATCTGAATCGGTATCAGAATCACTATTGTTCGCCATATTCCGTTAGATTTCTCGGAGTATTTGGATCGTCGCTTCGAAATAGGAGAGAGAAATGAAATCGGGTCTTGAGAGCGTTTTCTGGATAGAGAGAGAAAGTGAGAGAGAGAGAGAGCGTGTGACGTAAATGGAAAGAGAAAGCTAATGTTAAGAGTATTTATACCAGAAGGGTAGTAAAGACAATTGTCAAAGTTGAGGTCCCTAAGAAGAACGAAAGTATAGAGTATAATCTATAGAGAAAATCTCTAAGACCCTATATATAATTCACCCATAATAAAATAATGTTTTTTTAGGTAAAATATGAATTCTATGTATAGATTTTCTGCACAATCGTGTTAGGATGTGAATTAAGTTTTTGAGGATTAAACAAATGTAATTAAAATAATAGCCATTATCTGTTAAATTAAATAAATTATTTTAATTACATTTTTTCTAATAACGGTAGTTCTTAATAATTGTTACAAATTAATTAGTATTAATCTTATTTTTTTATTTTTTAAAAAAGATAAAATGATAGTTGACCATAACATTTCAGCACTTGACAACATTCTCTGCAAGTTGGTAAGTCTTAGATCTCGAAATGATCTCAAATTAATTGTATACTTTATTGATGATAAGTGAATTTGATATAATTAGATGGTTGGCCTACATTCCCATTATCAATTTTCTGTTGTTGTCTAATGCTTGAGATAGATATTGATTCATTATCCTTAAAACCTTTACATTTTAACTGACATAATATATATTTGAATTCTAAATCTAAACTGAAAATTTATTCTTTTTTTTTTAAAGAATTTGAATTTTTAATGTAAAAACTGGATATATTATTGTTCTTGTTAAAATGTTTGGTGTTAAATACTTTGAATTCTTATTCATGGGCTACTTATGTGCTTGAAAAGAATTTTTGTGTTCGTAGTTTAATGAAAAAATATATAAGTTCTTACGATTAAATATGTATGTGTACTTTCCTTCTAATGAATTAAAAAACCTATGTTACAAGTTTATGAATTTAAGTTTTCTTACTGAATTTATCTATTGATATTACTTCTCATACTAAAGGATACTGGATCTTCCTAGTTTGGAATTAATTTCTTATGGTGATTAATTTTATGGAATTTCATTGCATTTTACGAAATTAGCAAGCCTCCATACCCTAGCTTCACGCAAATCAGAACTAAGTTACCCATATTCTCGAGGAGATTTGAAACGTGTACCTCCTATATAAGTGTCAAGGTCCTGGCCAGGTTGTCTTTGCCAGTAAAAAAAATTGTTTGTCTTTTTTAAATAATTGTCAATTATTAAGGCCTCACACCTTACCAGGGTGTAAATATTATTTAACAAAAAAAATCTTAATAGACCTTTTGACATGGTATCTAAATTATTCAAGAGAGTGTTAGTGAAATCTGTAAACTAATTTATACATTTTCAATGATTTGTTTATGAATTACTTAAATTAAATTAATATTGTCTCGATAGCTTTCAATTTTTCTTCTTTTATTTTAATGAATTTTGGTTATATGTAGTTGACCTGGCTTGAACTTGTAGAGGTAATGAAGGAGTTAATAAATGTACAAGCCTCTCGTGAACGAAGGTATTTCTTATGGTGTGAGTGATGGGTTTATATCCTAAAGCGACAATGTGAGTGTCTAGGAAGGGTTATGGCAAAATATTTTGCTGCGAATTTGGAAAGCAGGGGTAATCTCTTAGTATTTAGTATACCTAATTGTTATATAGATTTTATAGTTCTGCCTATATGAATTTTTGTTCTTTTGGGACTACTTAATAGTGCTTGGAGGCCCATATGCTAGAAAGAATGTGATGAAGGTGGCTGAAATGATGGTGCTGGGTTTTGGTGGTAGATTAAGAACTTCAGTTTTAAATCCATGGACAACATTATTCCAAAATGGATCTAACGCTATTAGAGTTATCAAGAAGAGTTTAAATGAAACAGGAAAACCTTCCAAGACTTTGCTTAGTGCGTCAACTCCTTTTTGGCACTCAACAACAACAATAAGAATCTTTGATTTCCTGTGAGATTATACCCGTCGCCAACATGTATGCTTTTTTCCGAAGCTTTAAAGATATATAGTGCAATTAAGTAGAAAGATATCGATTTTACCCAAACCTATTTTTACTTATATGCTTACATACGGTGGGACATTCTCTCATGTTTTGGTGATGTTAATGAAAACTCACAAGTTGATACTAATATAACTCATGGAATTAGCGTATCACTTCTCTGTGTGAACGTAAGTACAAATTATCATTAATATTTTTTAACCATCTCTGTCTTTTAATAATTTGATCAAAAATTGAATTTGTGTAAAAATGTTTACAAAGTAAAATGAAGATATTGCAAGAAACTCCTACCGACCCAACCATTTCCTATGTGGTTTATGTACCCCTTGAAGATTGTGTGATAAATGTGTTATTTAGCGGCAAAGATCCCAATTGCCTCACACTTCTTCCTCAGTAGTTCACTTCAATCAATGTGAATGGAGAATACAATAAGTTTTATACCCACCTTAAGCAACCTCCATATAGAAGGAGTGACTTCAATGAAGCTTTCTCATGAAGCTTTCTCTTTGGCTTGACTGGATTACTTATATAATGCATTTATGTTATTGTATATTTCGAGAAAACAAGTATCCCAACACGTTTTCTACTTTAAGCTATGACAGTCATATACATCCTAACAAGATAAAACTTCAAAGTTCTATTCTTGAATGTTTCCACTTGGGGATACTACAAAAAATTTCAAATATCAATTATGGTGTAAACAATAAATTTGGATCAAAACTTTGACCACTTTACAAATGAAAGTCGAACACAAACTGAAAGTGATGAGCATAGTTACTAAGAAATTGCATTCTCTTTGAATGGAGTTGACTTGCATTTCTAAAACACTTCCATATGTGAATTTAAAAGAATCGAGAAATCTTTTAAGATTTTAAGACAAGTTGTGCAATTGAATGATGACTTAAATAAGGGTAAACCTATATGCCGCATATTTGGTGGAAACAAACAAAATAATTAATTTGGATCTAGCGTACCAAGAGACACCGTATATAGTGAAGAGGGTAGGCATTCAATTTACATCTAACCTTAACCATTTAGGAATATAAATATGTATTATAATACAAATCTACACTTATGTTTAGGCAAAAATCTTCTACACGAATCACGATACTCATTCACCCCAGATAATTTAAAAGGACATTTGTTAACGTATAAATTGTATACATGAACCAGTTGAGTTAGCTCCATTGGACAAGGTCTTGTTTCTTAAACTAAATAGATTTGTCACATAAATCTACAGACCTGTATACCATAATCTAAGTGTTAAATTTGAGTAGAGAAGTGTCTAAAATATCCAAAAAACTAAAATAGACGGAAAAATCAGTAGCGGGCACACCATTAGAAGCCGTAATGGCCTCCAAGACCATTAATAATTTATATTACATTGTTTTGTATCCATATATAAATTTAAGATAACCTTTATATAAACATGAGCATAGACCCAACAAGAATGTGGCACCACAGACCCAAGTACTAGAATAAATACTCGATTTCACCTCCATATGAACAAGTTTACATACCCTAACACAAAGATGAAGACCCAATAAAATCTTACGAAAAAAGATGAGAGTAAAATCAAATCGTAAATGATTTCATTATTAATCAATAACTTTAAATATAAAACATTAAAATGTTAATGTCAGCCTCCTAAACCTGCATGAATCTAGGATTTTTTTTGCGAGGTAAAAATTATAACAATCCGTGAGGTATTAACCTAAGAATAACTATATGTACATTATTGTATAGGGGTAAAAGTCACAAAATACAAATTATTAGAGCTAAATTTATATCATATGAGGGCTAAGTATTATTTTACTCATTGTTTTTTTCTATAAATTATCCAGACTATGTTCAGTGGAGGCTAATTATTTATTATTTAACGTTTTTCACATAAATAAAATTTCGGGGAATTTACATTGAATTACAACAAATAATACATACATAGTGAAGCCACAACCTATGTGTATGGTTATGCACAAAAAATTCCTACACTTTATCAAGTGTAATCTGTGCCTCTACTTTATACGTTGGAAGTGTTTCTTTGTGACCATAAAAGATCAAAATTAAAACAAGTAGAAAATTTGGAATTTCGGCACAATCAGATCCAAAATTCTTAATTTGAAATAGATTTTTATTTGTATTTTCGATCTTTCTTCTCTTTAACAATATATCAACCTAGAAAATACTTCTCGTCAATAAAATTTACTATAATGAAATATGAATACTTAGATCTTGAATTCGTAAAAATTATTAGTGTAGCGACTCTAGAGAATCCAAGAACATAGAAATAAGGCTACATACTATATTCAAACAACATATAGCCTACTACAAAGGAATAACGAGACTCTCATAGGAACTAAAGTACAAATTAGTAATATATGAAAGAGAAATGTTACTAAAGAATTAATATACAAGCGTTCACCACTAAAAATATAAATTCTAAGATACATGTACAAATTGGTTAAATGTAAAATAAACATGTATTATAAAAACTTAGTAGCTTTAAGGTATGAATTCCCTATTAACTGTTGAGTATTCTCCTTCAATAACGATGAATGAAACAGGTGGCTCGGAGTCTAGTTTATCAATATGCATACATAGATATGTAGTTGGCTAAAATATTAGACGAAAATTGTTGTTTAGGGTGGGTATTGTTCAGGCGATTGTCTTTAGACTCGCGACACTAGGGAATTTGAATACACTAAAGAAGGCCTGCTAAGAGAAAACTTATGATAGTGTAATTCCATTCACTTTAAATGAAGGTAAAGGGTCATTGAACAAAAAATTTCCTTACAAATAAACCTACCATCAAAATGTTTCATACAAAATCGTCCTTGAAAAGAGAATCATTACTAATTGATTTGTTTATTTTGTGGAGTTTACCTGGGCTTGAAAGTAGGTTAAGAAAATGTGGTACTTGAGTGTCATGTAGTCTTACTGCACTTGAATGTATGAATTTTTACATTTGTTGACATTCTTCTCCCTTATAACAAATATAACTATCACCACACATATCTACTTTTGAAGGAAGAAGATGCCCTTTGTTGAAATATCATGACCAACAATTATTTTCATTATTTTATATTTAACTACATGACTCTCAAATATATAAGTCTGTAAAAGAAATATATAAGGTTAGAATAAAAAGGTATAAAGAATAAGAAATTATCGTGTGATTAAGTAACTTGAAAATACTATTAAAAGGGAGAACTAGATCTAACAAATCAACCAAAAAATCAAATGTTGCATTGACACTTCTTTAATGTATGAGAGTGGTAAAATGTGTATCTTATTAGTTGTATGAGAGTTGTAATATATGTATCTGTGAGGCAAGTTTGGTATAGTGCATTCATAACCAAATACAAATACATTAAAAAAGATAAAATGAGATGCAATTAGAAAATAAAAATAGAAGAGGTTTAAATTGAGTTATTTACCTATAATTAGATGAAAATACATCGAATTTTTTCCCTTAACCTTCCTTGCCCGAACACCAAATAATGAATTTTTTTTTTATAAGGGTTTTTTTTCTTTGAGTTTGTGGAGTAGCCTCTTTAATAGTGTCTCCCTTCTTATTTTGTAAGAGACTTGGTGTTTCATCAATATATATAATGTAATTTTTTTTTTGAAAAAAAATCAAATATAAGTTATTTCAGATTTTTTTAAACAAATGAGATTATATATCATTGTGAATATTGTATAAACCCTTTGTTTACAAATTAAATATATTTCTATAAAAATCTATTCCATTTTGATATATATTTACTACAAAAGAAGTTGATACATTGTATATCATTCAAATTACTAAGAACAATAATTTAGCATTATAAATTATTTCTTTCAATTTTGTTGATTTCTTTAAAAGATGCATTAAAAACTTGGAAATGATAGAATATGTGCTAGACTAACCATAATAATTGAATTAGAGTAATTTATTTCCATAAACTTTGTATGAATTGATTTTCTTCCCAATCCAATTAATTATATCTTACTATAACCTTTCTGATGAAATATAATGTTGTTAGTCATATACGTCTTTTTGTGTAAACATGTAATTATACATTCTTAAAGAACAAAGTCTTTATTAATAAAAACATTAATTTGTTAAAAAATTGTTTAAATATTAGTTCAATAATAGGACACGTGTCTAAAGTTTCTTTGAAAATGAGAATCAATGATTTAAAATGATATATAATTCCATTTAATGTCACAATGCAGAATAATTTTCCATTTGATTTATTTTAAGAAAATAAAAAATACAATAAATTAAATTCATAATAAAGACTAATAAATGGTAAAAACATTAGTGTATAAAAGAATATTAGATAAACAATAGACATGAGAGGATCCATTTCCACGTGGCATCTTATAATTGGATTTGATATCTACTCCATTATGTCACTATTAGATATAACGACAAAATTCCTTAAATTACATAATCCGGTTGTTGATCATTGGGTAGCTTGCCAAGTATGAATCAAAAAATTACTTAAATTACACGAAACTATTACCTGATAAAAGGATTTCATGCCTAGAATGCTTTCTACATATTTAAAATCTCTATTTTAACCATCAAACTATTATTTTATTGGTGTACCCATGAAGTGGCCTCGTAATAGTTAAGTATAATAATTTCAGAGTGGCCTTCTATTAATTTTTGAATTATTGAGAAGGTTTCCCTTGTAATTTCTCCTGAACGTCCAACTTCAATTCCAAAAAGTATGTCAATGTCTAAATATCCTTTTTACAAAAATTAATTTTAATCATTTATGACATTTAAATCATTACCCTATCTGAGGATGCTGCTTACAGATACGGGTATTGTTATGATAGATTTGCCTTATCGTTTAGTGAATGTCCAATAATCTACATGTGATGAGCTATAACCTGCCTCATTTAATGAGCAGGATGACTTTGCAAATAAATTTCGGAAAGCATATTTCAATCTGTAGAAGGACTTGTGCAAATGAGACACTATATTCTCCCCATGTTTTCCATGTCCATGAGGAAGCGACATGTACACTTCTTCATCAAGATCATAATACAAGAAAGCTTTATTGACATCCGTTTGATAAAGAAACCATTTTAGCAGCATCCCCCGACAGTAACAACATACTGTTGTGAGCTGGTGATGGGAGAAAAGGTTTCATTACCGGGAAACCATCTAACAGAGTAAACCCTTTATAGACCAACATTTCCATTTAACATTCTATCGAACCATCAGTCTTATATTTATTTTTGAAAACCCACTTGCAACGAATTAGACATTTACCAGGAGGTAATTGAATGAGATATCACATGCCATTGTGATTGAGTGTCACTAGTTCATAATCCATTGCTTTACACCAACGAGTGTCTTGCACTACTTCAATAAAAGAAGATGGTCCTATGGTTGATAATTTATTAGAAAGGACAGTAGGTAAGAATTTGTAAAGCATTATATGAGAAGAATTTAGACATTGGATGGTGTGTGTACCTTTGTATGCAACCTGAAACGAAGACAAAAATGGATGGGTAGCTTTATAGTCGAGAAATCACAGTTAACAAAGAAAACAGGGGGCTATTTTTCATGTGTTGGACACCTGTCGGATCTAATAGAGGTTGGTAACATGTTTTGAGTATCCAAAAAGGCAGTTGGAGTAGGCTGATATGGTGTGTTATTATTTCTATGTATGGGATCTAAATTATTGGTGGATGTGGTGTATTAGTGGGTTTGTTTACGAGTGGAAGTGTGGTGTCAAGTGTCAGATGAGGTGCACTAATTTGCAGTGGATTGTCCGGAAAGTTTGAAATGATAATATTAGTGGTTAGAAATGTAAAAAGTACATCAAATAGATTAACGGGAGGGTGGAAAATACATGTGAAACCTCAAAGATGTTGTCGAAAGCTATTAGAAGATATGCTTATTGAAGATAACATCGCGACTGTGAAATTTTACCTTAGCAGGAATATCATAAAAGTGATAACAATTTTGACGTATAGTGTATCCAATGAAAACAAAAAGATGACGAGAGCATCAAATTTACTTTTATAAAAAAGAATAGTGGCATAACTCAAGCAAAAAAAGTTATGTAGGTGACAATATGTTGGCGATTTTCTACATAATTTTTCAAAAGGATATTTTCAAGCAACTAGTTGTGATTAATTAAATAAGTATTGATGACGACACAATAACTCCAAAACATATCAAGAAGAAAACAATGGAAATCTAACTCCTAAGCAACCTCGAGAGACGAAGGTTTTTACGCTCAACCACTCCAATTTGTTGAGATGTGAAGGGAGTAAAATGATGTCGTATAGCGCAGCAAGATGCTAAGAATTTCGTGAATTCATTTGAGAAAAGTTCTTTTCGAATACCACTATGAATTATTTTCATTGAGCGTTAAAAATTAGTTTTAACCATTTGAAATTTTTTTGTAATCAAGGGACATGTTTCAGATTTATGTCGCATAAGGTACGTCCATGTAGCATGAAAAAAATATCTATAGTCAAAAAATAATGTGTGCTTGATAAAGAAGGAAATGAATAAGGTCCCACACATCAATGTGAATCAATTCAAAAATATCAGTTATAGAAATAGTGTTATTTGAAAAGAAAGACGAGTACATCTAGTCAGAGCGTAAGTATCACATATTGAAGTCCCGTCGACTAAAATATTACAACAAATGGAAGAAATTAATTTATGTCGACTAAATGAATAATGACCCAATCAATGATGAAAAAGTTGTGTGGGGAGACAACTGATATAATATTGTGTGCTAGGGGTTGGTTGAATAATGTAGAGTTTCTTCAAGCTTTCATAATCAAATCACCATCTTCGATGCAAGGTCTTAGGATATACAAAAGGTGGGTAAAATGTTAACCAACAATTTAAAGATTTTCTTGTTTGACTTACAGAGATGAGATTAACAATAAGGAATAAATGTAAATTGTACTTTGCGTGTATAGCTGATTAGTTAATTTAAGTTCATAGGTTACGGAGATAGGAGTTGTAGAACAATCCTAAAATCTAACAGGAGGACGCATGGTTTGTTCCAAATAAATGAGTAATATTTCAGAAAATATCATGTAATTAGTAGCACCAGTTTTGATGAAAAAAAATTAATAGGAGGAATTCACATTGGAAACAAATGATGTAGAAGAGGGTATGTTACTTTTGTTGAGCAAAGAAAATATTTGCTTATACTACAATGGTTTGAATGACGGAGGGAATATGTTACTATCTAACCTTTCGTGATTGTCCATTAGTAACATTATTAAATGGAGAACAAGCATTTTATTTGTGCAGGTGATGCCCAAGAGGATATCAGATTAACTTCCAACTAATTAAGCTTGTGTGACCATGACCAGTTAAACCAAGGCTGTGACTATTGTCACGAGAGGGTTTGTCGCGAACATTTGGTGAATAAATTTATTGTTACTTGTGGCTAGTGGGAAGCACGAGATATATTTTATAATCGATGGGATAGAATTGGCTACAACGGGAGTTGGCAAAGTGTAAAGTGGAGTGCATCAAGATGTTCTAGTTTTGATATAAAAGACACCACTTCTCTTTGTTCTATTCTAGAAATACAAGCATATATGTGTTATTCATAGATGTAAGTAGTTGATTCAGTAAAATATTACCTCAGATTGCTGAATAAGAGTCGTTAAGCCCGATTAAAAACTAATGAACATGCTCGTCCTCTTTGTGATCATTGATTTTTTTACTCCGCACACATGAACAAACTAGTAATTGATTGAATGAGGCAAACTCATACCAATACACTTTAAATTTATAAGAATAAAGAAAAATGGATGTTTGTCTTTGTTAACGAGAGCATATTGAATGGTGCAATTGGTATATGTGTAAATCGTTATTTTAAAAAAAACGTTATTTCATCTCTGTCCAGACAGTGAATGCATCAACGGGTTAAAGGATGTACTTTGCAAGTTTTGGAGTAATGGAGTTAACTATCCAGCTGAACACCATGTGGTTTCCATTACGTCAAAAGATATATCCATGAGCATCCTTGGTATTATCTGGGTAGTGAATGGATCTGTCAATGAATCCAATTCTTTTTAAAAAGAGTGATATACATGTCGTGACTCCATGTATTATAGTTATCTTTTGTAAGAATTTAAGAAACAAGGAAAATGTTGGGCATATCAGAGTCTCTAAGATGCTATGATTGGGTTTTATCATAAGAGGGTTGTTTTGAAACAATTTTGATGGTGATGTTTTCGACTAAACCATAAGAATTTTTAAGAAATTTAGTCATGGCATTGCTGAGATGCACACACGAGAAAGATGATACTCGTGATGAAGAAGTCATGTTTTAAATATGGTCGGTAACTTATACCATGTGAAGAATATAATATTCTTGATCGTATTACAATAATTACTCTTACAATATGTATATACATCATAAAATTACATAAAAGAAAAATAATCTATTTAGGACAAATTGATTGTATTGTGATTTATTCATAATTGGTTGCAATCTTACGGGGTATATTTTAGTAGATCCCCTTCTAGATACAAATATACTTTCCAAGACCCCAAAAGTAATTCACCTAATTTTTTAATGCTTACAGTTTTTCATGACTATATATATATATATATATATATATATATATATATATATATATATATATATATATATATATATATTTTCAAAAAATATACGATTGTTGTATTTAAATTGGCAGAAATGTAAAACCAACATATACATTAGCTCGGTCGTTTTGGCCCACTTCCACTTTACGAGTATGTATTTTAATGTTTAATTTTTTAATGTAATTTTTTATTCTGTTCTTTCAAACCATAACAGACAACTTTTCACGACATATTAATTGAGTGTGACCATATGATAAAATTTTGTAATCTCTAATATACGAGTTACAATTTTAGTTTACATTCTGAATCATTCTAAATTCTGAAAATCAATTTTATTTTGAGATACTTATGCTATTATCCATAAATAAAAATGAACTTTTTCCAACTGGGATGGTAAGAGAAAGAGAATTAATCAATAATATTTATAAAAGAAGTATGAAGCTGGTTCAATTATCCACATAAAAGCAAGTGTTCCCGTTTTCTTTAATATTATAGATAGATCTATTTATAAATGAGTGTAATGAGAATTTTTAATGCAATTTAAAGTTTCAATGTATCACATTAATTTTATTTCATTTATTCACTTACGTATTGCTGATCATTTAAATAATATAATATTTTTAAATAAATATTTTGGATTATATTTTATATTCTAAATATATTAAATTTTTAAACTTGATATTTAAAACTTTATGATTATATTATTTCATTTTTATTATTTAGTCAAATAATATATGTTCTTTTCAATTATGTGAATTACATTATCTTTCGCATATCTTTAAAATTTTCTATATAATATAGATTTTATTTTTAGTTTTATTCCTAAAATTAGATATTTTAAGTGTATCTAGAAAAAAAATAAAAAAAATAGGAATATTAAATTATTTTAATTTGAGACAACAATATTTTTTTGAAAATATTACAAAATCCCAAACCACTATGGGCCTAATAAAAAAGCCATTTTAGGATATATATATATATATATATATATATATATATATATATGGTTTTTATATGCACACATTGAACTTCTCACTCTTGCCTCACTTTTTTCCTTTCACTTCCTTTTTCATAAAAGACATAGTTTGTAAGAACAATTCTCACTTCAAAAATGGTTCAAAATTCAAATACAACGCAAAGAGATGAACCAGCAGCCGTAAATTGGAGGAGTACCTTACAACTAGAGCATCCACAGAAAGTTCAGAATAGAATGTAATTATCTTCTTCTTTTTTATGTTATTAATTAATATTTTAAAAATAATTTTATATTGATATGTTGATTGTCCGTGTGTTTAATATTAATAAATCTGTATAATTTATTTTAAATGTTCAGATGTATGATTATCTAAAGATTAAAGTTTACCCTTTAATTTTGGTATATAGTGAAATTTGATACCTAATTTTTAAATATTTTATCATAAGTTTATTGGTGCATGAAATTTCTAAAAGAATATATATTATATATATACTTTCTCTTAATTATTAAAAATTCCTAAATTTAAGTTCTACACCACTGGAGCTTGGAGGTGTTTAATTGATGGCACACTATAATGGTGCTGGTGGGAAGGAGAAAATAAAAAAACTTATCTTTTATTTTATATAAAAAAATATGAGTAATGTTGGGTATTACTCAAAAAGGTATCACTTAAATATCACCCATGATGTGGCTGTTAGGTGGACCAATCATGAAGGAGAGAGAAAAAAGTAAATCTGGAAAGAGAAAATACATGATTGGTCCACCTAACCGCCACATCATGGGTGATGTTTAGGTGATACCTTTTTGGGTGATACCTAGCATTACTCAAAAAATATTTATTTGATAATAATAAAGACATCTTAAAATACAATCCAGCTAGACACTTTTACTTGGATGAAAAAATTAGCCAATGACACTTTTGCAATTGATACGTTTTGAGTTAAAATTACACATCCTTTGGTAGTTTAACTATTGGTAATTAAACCAATAATATAAACAAATACGAATTAGTTAAAATTATTTTATATAAATAGGAATACCTATAACACAACCGAAAAATAAGAAAAATGAAAGTTAACCATTATTGATTGAAACAGAACCCTTTTAATATCCACAATTATAGAGTGAAACTTTTTTATGGGTTTCTCCCACGGTTCCCTGTCCATTTGCAATATACAAATCTATCAAATTTCTCCTTCTCGTCTCAAACCTGACAGGATAGGCGTAAGCAAGATTCATTCAAAATATTTGTATGAAACCATGGTGTGTGAATGAGCCGCCACCAAACATATATGAATTACCAAGGCTTTCTTTTACTTTCATACCTAGAAAGATTTAAAGCAACTATAGACCTTACACTGGAAGGAATATGGATTTTAAGAATGTTCTTCAACCCACTTAAAATTGGAACACTTTCAACCTTGCATAAAACTACATTCTCATATATCGACTTGTTTGAAATAGGTTATTGTAATTTTTAAAATGATTTTTATACAAATTTGAACCTAAAGATAGGAAATTTATGATTTACTAACCTTGCTCTTAATAGCAATATCAATTCTTCTTCATTCATATAAGTATGAATAGATTAAGAATCTTGATTGCTAAACACCAGCTTCTACACTTGTTGTTAAGTAATTTGATTTTTTACCCTTCTTTCCAGTAGGTGAAAGCTGTAATAGGTTACAATTAGCCATGAATATATGATGATATTTTGTAAGCTATCGGCTCTTCTAGTTTTTTTATTTTTTATTGAATTTTGTTTTGATTTTTTGAATTTTTTAAAATTTATATTTTAGATGTATAATATTATATATATATATATATATATATATATATATATATATATATTATTTTTGTATGTAAAATAAGTGTTACTTTCTATACTATGAGAATGTATACGACAAAATATTTTAAAAAATGAATATGAAGTTTTATAGTGCAATCGTTACATAATTTAGGGACTTATAGTGCAATTTCTAGATGTTCTTCTCTATAAAAAATTCCTCTAACGTGTTTCATGAATATTTACAGCTTGGTTCTCTTCCATATCTCCATCAAACCAGGAACCAAAAACTTCATAAACTGAAATTCGATAAAACCGTACTGGAGCGCATTTTAAAATTCAGGCAACGTAGCTAAAACGAAATTAAGCTTGAAGACAACGAAAAAATTGACATGTTTCAGCGTCAGGTTGAAAAGATTGTTAGTTCAGGTAGGAGTTCATCACAGCCTTTGACTCAACAAGAACCCCTTGCACTATCGATGTCTCAACATCAACAAAGTGTAGACTCTCAAACTCCTATTCTCAACATTCCAGAAGCTTCTCATCGTGTTGCAACTGAGCCAAGTGTTCTCGAACAGCC
The DNA here is from genome assembly GCA_029959085.1 of Nemophila menziesii. Taxonomy (NCBI): domain Eukaryota; kingdom Viridiplantae; phylum Streptophyta; class Magnoliopsida; order Boraginales; family Hydrophyllaceae; genus Nemophila; species Nemophila menziesii. Next base: position 81,527,594 of record JARWIR010000002.1, read on the forward strand.
TAACCAACACTTTATGAAATTGGTAATTAACAAAATATAGTGTAATGTCGGGTACTATTTTCTTTTGTTTGCGTTTCTTACACAAACTGGATATTTTTTACTTTTTTATATAGGTAAATAGTATGTCGGGTACAAGACCAGGAAATGGGTCAACAAGTGTGGATGGTGAAGATGAGACAAACTTTGATCTCCACACACATAAACGATGCATAGTTGAGGTATCATTATTTGAAATACTTTTTCTTTTTATTCGTATACAAAATAATGTATCTTCTCGTGCAGGCTAATAATGTGCTTGAAGAAGAAATCTGGATTATACATCAACAACTTTTTGGGTCTGCGGTAGATATTATTGAACAAAGTTCAACTATAAAACAAAAACTTTTAAAGACTGGACAAGACTGTGGTAATGTGATTGTTAAATGCACTTTCAGGCCAAATGCTTCTCTCATTAAGGTGAGAGATTTTATATTCCTTATCTGAATTTTGCATTTATATATACATATTTAATTATTTTTTATACTGATTTGCAGTCACCAATTCAGCCACTATGTTTGCTTGTTCCAAACAATTATCCTCAGGACTCCCCAATATTTTTCGACGGCTTTCCAGTTGGGATCAGGTTATTCTTTCTCTCATTTATGGTCTTTTAACGAGATTAATCACAATATAATCAACATGGATTGTTTCATTTTCTATTACAGCAAAGAAAATGCAGATCTCTCGATGAGGGTTAAGATAAAGTTTGACACCTGGCTTAGAAATTACGCACCACCTATGACACTGGGAGTGATAATACGGACATGGAATGCTTGTGCTCGAGCAGTTATATCTGAATATGCTCATCAATAAGGTGGAGGAAGCTTCAGATCCAAGTATGAGACTTGGAAGGAGACATTCTAGAATACTCAATTTTTTATATATGTTGTTGTCATATCTATGGGTAATTATTACTTAATTTAGCTAATATCTAGGAAAATAAGATGCTAAATCATCTGAATATTGTATGTACGTTCCTAAACCTCAAATTTTCACTTTCAAAACTTATATATATATTCAAATTTTGGACACAATAATTATGGTAAAGGGCTTTTTGAGGTGTTTCACAAGATTGATAGTCATGTCAATTTGAAGATTCATGTCAAATCTAAAAGTTGACTACCCTGTAAAATCAAAATTCAATCTCCTCCATATCATAGGGGTTTCTTTCATGCATAGAGATATAACTTACTAGGCAGATCAAGCGAAGTTTAGGCTTTTACTGCAAGAAACATCAATATTAATAATCAAGCAGGTGATATCTATTTCATATGTGATGCTTCTCACACTTCTAGTTTGGATCAAATAGTATTGTTGTTGTTGGTTTGAACGAGACCAGAAAGATGTGGTGGAGAAAACTATGAAAAACATTTGGTGTGAATCAACAACAGTAGAAGGAGAAGTTGTTGCTCTCGTGAATACTACAAAACATACGGAAGGAATTATAACATAAGTAAGTGTTTTTACTCGGACACGTTTGAGTTAATTTAGGATATTGGGAACTCATATAAGCCAGATCAAAGATTTTGCTTGTCATTTCTAAGATCATAAATATATATGGTAAGAATTCATTATTCCATTTTGTCATCTAATAATCTTTACTAGATTCTCAAGGCAGAATCAGAAATAACTGATACATCGATGAGTTTATCTCCAAACGAAGGTTATCTGTATGTATTCGATTATGCATAAAAGAGCGTGTATATAATAAGATTTTGTTTGATCTAGTAAAAATAGTATATAGTAAATAGTTTTTTATTTTGCATAAAATGGTATGTAGAGTACATTAACAATGTTCTGATTTCTAACTTTGAAGTGTTAATTGGAAAAGCTAAATAACTTCCAACAAAATATTCAAAATGATGGAGGAATCATTCAAGAAGAGCTATGAGGCAAAATTAGTATGTGAAATTTATTGTTTGGTGCAAACCCAACAAAGAGATAAAGGTGAATATAGATGGGAGTTATAACACAAGACACGGGATGAGAGGTGCAAGGTGAGCTGCAAGATACATAGGGTAATTGGATTCGAGGTTTATCCATGAAACTCCATTAGTCGTCGTCTCCCGTGTTCTAAAGTTATCACACTTTCTAATGGTTAACGGATGACAGAGGAGGCATGTGTTAGTAATTCGTGTGTAGGTGGATTCGCAAGAAGAAGTAGAAGCCCTCTTGCAATAATATGTAGTTGTGCAATTCTACCAAGAAATAGGCCCTTCGTGATTTACTTTTTGTATAGAAAAAAATGTGTGTCGAGTGATTAGTTTGTCTGGGTTTCCATCAAGTAAATATTTAATCTACATTATTGATCCATTTGACGAAATTTGGGAAATGATGATCGGTTTAGTTAGAAGTTTTCAAGAAATATTTATAGTCAAAATTTGGCGGAAGATTTGTGCGCGTATTAGACTATATATAATCTGACTGAATGAAATAGTTGGCTCAGAGTATACTTTATCGATTTGCATACATAGATATATATAACTGGCTCAAATGTAACACAAAAATTGTTGTTTAGGGTGGGTATTGTTCAATCGATTGTCTTTAAGCTCACGACACTAAGGAATTTGAATACACTAAAGAAATAAGTCCTGCTAAGAGAATACTTCTTATAATGCAATTACATCCAGTGTAATTGAAGGTAAAGGGTCATTGAACAACAAATTTCCTTACAAATAAACCTAACATCGAAATGTTTCTTATAAAAAAACCAGTGTGAAGTTATTATCTTCGAACAGAGAATCATTATTGATTGCTTTCTTTATTTAGTGGAGGTTCTCTGAGCTTGAAGGTAAGTTTAGAAAACGTGGCACTTGAGTGCTATGTAGTCTTACTGAACTTGAATGTATGAATTTCTACATGTAATGTCATTCTTCTCCCTAACAAATATAACTATCACCACACATATCTAGATTTGAAGGACTAAGATGCCTTTTGTGAGAATATCATGACCAACAATCATTTTCATTAGTTTATATTTAATGACATGACTCTCAAGTAGTTTTGTTTGTAAAAAAATAGGAAGAAAAAATATAAGGTAACAATAAAAATGAATAAAAAAAAGAAATTATCATATAATTAAGAAAATTGAAAAATACTTAAAAGGGATAACTAGATCTAACAAATCAACCAAAAATCAAATATTGGGTAACATTCAAGTATTGACACTTGTGTATTGTATGAGAGTGGTAAAATATGTTTCTTAATTGTTGTATGAGAGTGATACAATTTTGGTGAGACAAGTTTGGTATAATGCATTGATAACCAAATACAAATACATTAAAAAGACAAAATATGGTTCAATTAGAAAATAAAAATAGAAGTTTGAATTGAGTTATTTACCTATAATTTGATGAAAATACATTGAAGTTTTTCCCTTAACCTTCCTTGCTCGAACACCAAATTATGAATCTTTTTTAATAAGGTTTTTTTTTTGCGTTGAGTTTGTGGAGTAGCTTCATTAAGAGGGTCTCCCGTATTATTTTGTATAAGACCTGGTGTTTCAGCAATATACATATAATGTAATTTTTTCTCTGGAAAACAATCAGATATAGATTATTTTAGATTTTTTTAAACAAATGACATTAATATATTACTTTGAATTTTGTATAAACCCTTTGTTTTCAAATTAAATATAATTCAATAAAAATATTTGTTATCTTTAAAATTCATTGTATCAATTCCATTTTCACATGTATTTACTATAAAAGAATTTGGTGAATAGATTTTATATCATTCAAATTACTAAGAAAAATCATTCAACATTATGAAATTTTCTTTTCAATTTTATTGATTTCTTTACAAGATACATTTAAATCTTGGAATCGATAGCATATTTGCTAAAATTACCATAATAAATACATGAGAGTAATTTATTTTCATAAGATTTGAATGCAATGATTTTGCTTTTTGCTGATCCAATTAATTATATCTTACCATAACCTTCTGATGCAATATAATGTTTTTAGCTGATGTAATCAATTATGTACGCCTTTGTGTGTAAAAATGTAAGTATATTCTTGAAGAACAATGTTTTTATTAATAAAAATATTAATTTGTTAATAAAATGGTTTAAATATTAGTTCTATAATAGGACATGTGCTTAAAGTTTCTTAGAGAAGGAAGGCCAATGATAAAGAAATAGGGTAGCACTTCCATCTAATACTGGATTGTCTAATATTCACATTAAACATCCATGTATTATTATAACAAAACAAATGTCATTAGATTACTTAGTTAGTTACTTTTGTAAGTTTAAAATATGGGGTATATGTATTAATATAATTGATGTAGGTTCATCCAATATTGGATGGAAGCATTTTCCTTTAAAATGGTATATAATTCCATTTTATGTCGCAAGGTAGAATAAATTTCCATTTAATTGATTTTAAGAAGAAAAAAAACAATAAATTACATTGATAATAAAGACTAATAAATGGTAAAAAAATTAGTGTATGAAAGGATATTAGATAAACAATAGATATGAGAGGATACATTTCCACGTGGCATATTATTATTAAATTTGATATCTACTCCATTATGTCACTATTAGATTGGTTTTTTGTAGAGACGTTTTCATTAACAACAAAATTCGTTAAATTACATAATCTGGTTGTTGATCATCGGTTAGCTTGCCCAGTATGAATCAAAAAAATCCTTAAAGTACACAGAACTATTACCTGCGAAAAAGATTCTTTGCCTAGGATTGCTTTTTGCATATTTAAAATATCTACTTTCAACATACAACTATTATTTTATTGGTGTATGTATGAATTGGACGAGGTTTCATACGGAGTATGTCCGGCCCCATAATAGTTAAGTATAATAACCTCAAAGCGGCCATATGTAAATTTTAGAATTATTGAGAAGGTTTCCCTCTTTTCTTGATAATTATAATTCTTCCTCCACTGTTAATCACACGTTGCACCTTTATTTATCTTTTAAGATATTAAGGGGGAAATTTATTTGAGATATATATACCTTCTCATGAATGTCCATCTTCAATTCCCAGAAAGTACTTCAATGTGTAAATCATTTATGACATTTAAATCCTTACCCCATATAAGGATGCCACATATATGAGTATTATTATGATATATTTGCCTTGTCATTGGGTGAACGTCGAATAATCTACATGTGATGTATTAACATGCCTTATTTAATAAGGAGGGTAACTTTGCAAACAATTTTCGTGAAGCTTGTTTCAATCGTTAGAGGGACTTGCGCAAATGACACACCAAATTCTCCCCATATCTGCCATGTCGATAAGGGAGCGACATTTACACTTCTTCATAAAGATCCAAATGCAAGAAAGCAATGTTGACATCATTTGATAAGGAAACCATTTTTAGCAACATCATAGACAGTATACAACACACTGTGAGGTTCATGATGAGAGAAAAGGTTTAACTATAGTGAAGGACATCTAATTGAGTAAACCCTTATCAACCAACCACTCCTTTTAACATTCTATTGAACCATCAGTTTTGTATTTGATTTTTTAACACCCACTTAGAACCAATTAGACATTTACCAGGAGGTAATTGAATGAGAGATCACATGACATTGTGATTGAATGTCACAAGTTCATAACCCATTGCTTTACACCAACGAGTGTTTTGCACTACTTCAATAAAAAAGGATGGTTCTATGGTTGACAAAATACTAGCAAGAAAAGTAGGTGGGGATTTGGAAAAGTGTTATATGAGAAAAATTTGGACATTGGAGAGTGCCTCTGTATGAAACCTGAAACGAAGACGGAATTGGGTGAGTAGCTTGATAGTCGAGAGATCATAGTTGAGAAAGAATAAGGGGGCTATTTTCTATGCGTTGGACACCTGTTATACATTTCTAGGACTAATCTCAGCCATACTTCTAAGTCAACTAAATAATAACTTTTCATATATTACACATTTCTTTATTACGTATTAAATATAAATTCATTTTAAGATATCAATTAAATTAATTTATATTGTAAAATATGTAAATTCTCCACAAAATTTCAAATAAATTGAATGAATGTATAGAAATCATAAAATATGAAAGTATCTCGTTGTACCTTATAGATCATAAAATCTAAAATAGTGATTTGATATGTAAAATAAGATATGGCTAATGAGAGAGATTTAATTTAGAGAAATTATATATGAAAAATAAATCATAAGGATAGGCCAGGTTCAAAGTTTAAATACGAACCACAATATCTAGTTTTTTTCCAAAATAAAGGATATTAATTACATAATTATATTCATTAGTTTTTTAATGACATAAATATGGTATGTGTCATAATACTATTGGACCATCACGTACTAAATGAAAGTATTTTCTATGTTGATAAGACAGTAAGACATCTTTTTATTTTGGGCTGGACTTATTTTTGATTGGGCTCTGTTTGTATTTTAATCTCTTTGCTCAACCCTCCTCATTCTATCCATATTAAAATTATTATGTTTTAATTGACAAAACCCTACCTTCTCCAAAACAAAACGTTGTTTTTATCTTTTCTTGACCAAATTTCTCCTAGATATATCATTTTCATTTATTTTTTTGCTTTGAAAGATTGATTGTTTATTTCGATCTATATGATATACAAATAATTGCAAGTATATCTTGACACCTTCATTTTCCACAGAATGATAATGGAGATTACCAACATATCACTCCATTAAGGTGATATCTAATCAATTGCAAATTCAATTTTTTAGATGCAATTTAATTTTTCACTTTTTCTTTGAAAAATCTCATAAATAAAGTTAGATCTGATCTCTTAGGTAAGCAAATTCTATTCTTTTTGTATTTTATTCATATAGATAAGTCAAAATATATATTTGTATTTTAATAAATTCTTTACCTTTCAATTGATTATGCTTAAAATCCTAAAACAATAAAATTATGTTTTTTAGTTAAAATATGAATTCTATGTATAGATTTTCTACACAATCGTATTAGGCTGTGATTTACGTTTTTGAGGATTAAACGAATGTAATTAAAATAATAGCCATTATCTAATAAGTTAAATGAATTATTTTAATTAAATTTTTTCTACTAATTGTAGTTCTTGATAATTGTTATAAATTTAATTAGTACTAATCTTATTTTTTTATTTTTTAAAAAAGATAAAATGATCGTTGACCATAACATTTCAGCACTTGACAACATTTTCTGCAAGTTGGTAAGTCTTAGATCTCTAAATGATCTCAACTTAATTTTATACTTTATCATATTTTCGATGATAAGTGAATTTGATATAATTAGATGGATGGCCTACATTTCCATTATCAATTTTCTATTATTCTCTAATGCTTGAGATAGATATTGATTCATTATCCTTAAAACCTTTACATTTTAATTGACATAATATATTTGAATTCTAAATCTATAAACTGAATTAATTCTTGTTTTTTTAAAGAATTTGATTTTTTAATGTAAAAACAGGATATATTATTGTTCTTGTTAAAATGTTTGGTGTTAAATACTTTGAATTCTTATTCATGGGCTACTTATGTGCTTGAAAAGAATTTTTGTGATGGTAGTTTAATGAAACAAATACAAATATATAAGTTCTTACAATTCAATATGTATGTGTACTTTCCTTCTAATGAATTAAAAAACTTATGGTACAAATTTATGAATTTAAGTTTTCTTACTGAATTTCTCTATTGATATTACTTAGGATACTGGATCTTCCTATTTTGGAATTAAGTGATACTTGCAACTGGATCTAGACCAAGCAATGAAGTTGGAGACGGAGTCGGATCAGTCAAAATATGGAACAAAACTGTAACAAGTGATCCACCATTTCCACCGGCCCGATCTGTAGGCCCATCAGGAAAAATTGCAAATCCGTTAGGAAGAAGTGTGACATGATTTTGATCTCCGCCACTAAATAACTCATTCATCATATAGTCCTTAATAGGTGCATAAACCACATAGGAAGCGGTTGGGTCAGTATGAGTTTCTTGCAATGTCATTGTTTTGCTTTGTAAACATTTTTACAAATATTTCAATATTTGATCAAATCATTAAAAGATGAAGATAATTTGTACTTACATTCATACATAGCAGTGACAGTGTTTCCATGAATTATATTGGTATCGATATTAAAGATTTCTTTAACATTACCCGAACACGAAAGAATGTCCCACTGCATGCAATTAAGGTAAACGTAAGCATAAGTCAAAAAAGTTTTGGGGGAGAATCCCTATCTTTCTACTTAAGTGCATTATATGTCCTTGAATTATGAAAAAAAACATACCTCTTGGCGACGGGTATAATTGCATAAATAATTAAAGATTCTTCTTGGTGGTGCTGAGTGCCAAAAAGAAGTTGACGCACTAAGCACAGTCCTGGAAGGGTTTCCAGTTTCATTTGAACTTTTCTTGATAACTTTAATAACTTCAGATCCATTTCGGGTTAGAATTTCGGGATGCCTAACTAAAGCGCTTACTTACGCAACACCAAAACCTAGAACCATCTTTTCAGCCACCTTCAGTACATTCAATATCAACAGTACTATAAAATCTATAGGATAATTAGTTGTATACTAAATTCTAATAAATTACCCATGCTTTCCAAGTTCGCTGCAAAATCTGTTGCCATAACCCTTCCTAGACGCTCACATTGTCGCTTTAGGGTATACCCAACGCTCGGCACCATAAGCAAGACCTTCATTCACGATAGGCTTGTACATATTATGAACTCCTTCATTATCCAACTCCGCATATTCAAGCCACGTCACCTAAAAAAAACCAAAATTCGTTAAAAATAAAAGAAGAGAAATTTGCAAGCTTTCAAGAAAATATGAATATATATACCTTTGAGTTTCCTTCCGGTAATTCTTGAATCAAACATCCTGATGGTCTTCTATGGTACCGGACTTGTGAGCTAGGGCGGAAAAAATTTTCAACCGAAACATCCACCATGGCCCAAACCCCCTCGCCATGTTGTTTACAATACCGAGCAAAATAGCTCTCCCGAAGTGGAACAATAGGGGATGGAAGATGAAACTCTGCCCTCATCTGAAAATCAAGAAATTATATATTAGGTTCTTGGAAAAATGAAGACAGAATTTTTTAATCTTATGTAACGTACCACTTGCAATGTGCCGTCATAGGTTCCGCCTACTCCCGAGGATATAACTTCGAGAAGAGAAGCTCGGAAAACAATGGTTCCAAATACATTTACCCACTGGTTCTGTTATTCGATGAGAAGGAAAGGAAAGTAAGAATATTTTAAATGAAATGAACTATATGTTATATTTTAAGATAATTTTACTATAGAACCCTTTATGATGCAAAATACCTTATATTTCACAATTACAAGTTGAAAAGAAAAACATACCACATCCATGAGCATCTCAAAAATCTTCGTATGATTCATCATTACTACACAAGTTTCCTTGGATGCCTCAGTTTTACAAGTAAATGGTATTGGAGCGAAGCTTCTTAGAAATGTTGTAAGACTGAGTAAATTGTTGGTGCAATCAGTGCTCTGAAACCAAAGTGGCTAAGTATAATGTATAAAGTCCCCAAGATCTTCCATGGCTAATAATGCAAGTTTAATAATGGTTGCCTTGTAAGTATCATTATCTATTTGAAGTACTGGTTCGTACTGCAATCATTATCAATGTGATTATAAAAAAAATACAAATTAATAAAATTTCTACTATATCTAAACTTTTTAGCGGTGGTAAAATCTTTACTATTGATATTTTTAAATTGAAAAAAAAAACAAGTAAATTTAGAAGACCTCAGTCATCTCCTACTTTAGTTCGTCTATTACCTTAAACATATATTAATATACTTTATGTTTTGACAAAAAAAAATTATAATAATTGTCTAACTAATTTAGTGACATGTGTGTTTATCGTTATGTCTTTTAATTTTGTTTTTTATTGATTGTTTTTTATTTTAAAAAGGCGGAAATATAAAAGATTTAATTGTAAAAATAAGTAATTTTGAATTCTGATATTTTTATTGGAAAAAAAAATACATGTGGATCTTTGATCACTTCTGTAAAAGATATATCAGACGAAAAATTGATTTATAATCTTTTTAGATATTCAAAATGATTTAACTAATAATGAAAAAAGTTTTTTTTTTCAAGAAAAATTCACTAATAATATATATATATATATATATATATATATGACTAACATTTTTGTATGATTTATTAATAAATAAAAAATATAGTTGTATTGGTCGATGATATCTTTAATGATTAAGATCCACATAGATTAGATAAAATATCCAAATGAGTTATATGAAGGTTTATGTAATAAAAAGTATTAAAATTTTACAAAAGTAAAAAAATTAAAGTTAATTTATTTTAAATTGAATTATTTCTTTAGTAGACAATTTTTATAATTGTTTTGTCATTTTTATCCTTAACTTTCAAAGAATACATTGTGGTCTAAAATATAAAGTGAGAAAGATGTAATTAAACAAGGTAAAGGAGTATAAAGATAATGTACTAAATCGGTAATACTCTTTATTTTGTGCAAAGAAAATAAATATAGCTTGGAAAACAATTTAACTAAAACATTATGATGTATTTCATATTTAGGAATTCGTAAATATATGTATATACACATAAAGAAAGTGTTTACTTGTCCAAACATATTCCTAGTAGAGGATGATGCAGAAGTGCCAACACAACTGCCATTCGCCTCGCCATCTCCCACTCTTAATGCAAATTGCATATATAATATAAATTAATTCAAAATTATTAATTTAATTAATGTGATTCATAAATACATCATTTAAAATGTATAAATTAGTTTACAAATTTCACTGATACTTCCTTGAGAAATTTAAATACAAGATCAACAAGCTCAATTTAGATTTGTTTTGTTCAGTAATATTTACACCCAGGTGAGGTGTGAGCCCTTGGTAAATTACCATTATTTAGAAAAGACAAACAATTATATATTTCAGAAGTTTATAATCTTTGATATAAATTCATATGATGAAAGAAAATAAAAGAAAAATGTAACAATCTTTTAACATGTGGTAGATCTAGGGGGAGGTGGGCGCCGCCTTCCTTCCTCGAGACTCGGTTAAAAAAATGGTCGACTAATTTAATTAAATATCCTTAATAAGAATAGATTTTCGTCCCCTCTCCCGCCCCCTAACCCCCCCCCCCCCCCCACCCCCAACCCTAAAATTTGCCCCCAATCTTCCCAAAACCCCGATACTTATTTTAGATTTTCGTCTTCTCGGAGATCTATCTTGGATTCACCCTTGATTTTAACTATATGGAAATTATTGAAAATGTGAAAAACAAAACTCTACAGATGGTGTTTTTAACAATTGGTCATCATCCCTTATAAAATAAATAAAATATTAAAACGCTTGTTTGATTAACAAAGTTATGATTGTAGATGTTAATGTTTTCAATAAAATATTTTAATACTAAAAATAAATGAGAGATAGTAAAAAAACATATAATTTTGTAAGCAATTCAATAAAAAAAATGGTTCTCTTTCCAACTACATTTGTTGAGATGCACAACTTACACTTTACGAATGACGAACTTAGCACAAGAAGGAGAATGATATTGAAATAGGTAGATATGTAGTGGTTTTAGCTAGAGAAGGTGTAAAATTAGTGCAAATAATGAATAATATTTATAGGATAAAAAGGTGTTTATTGGTGGGATAAAATAATTCAGAAAGAATGAAAAATATAGAGAGATAACGATGATATAAATTGGAATATTAAGGAGAATAGGCAAAAAAATTATATTAAAAATTGAGAAATGTATGAGTACTTTTTGTAATTTGATATTACATTAATTAAAGTAGACACTTTATCGCAAGACGACAGGGGTGATGGGTGGGTGTTGGGGTCGGGATGTGAATGTGGATGTTCATTTCTTGTATTTTAAAAAATGTAGAATGGTACAACTCAAACAAACTCTAAACCTTATATTTTTAATGAGTAAAATAAATAATTAAGTATCACATTCCATTACTTTGTGTCTTTTATTGTCTTCAAAATAATTTTTACACTTTATCTAGACATTTTCTTGTGACACTTTCAAATTTGAGAATCCTACAATAATATGATTAAATAAAATTTCATACAAACATACCTTTTGAAAACCAATTAATGAATTAAAATAGGTGAACAAATATGTAATCTTATTTCTGGCGTAGTAAATGAATATGATAAATTTCATTAACAGTGAATATTTAAACCTTTATGATTTGTTATTGTCGTAGCTCAACTATAAATACAAATTTAATTTTTGGTGTGTGATTCGTTATGTGTATCTGATTGGAGAACAATTTATTGCAAAACACAATTAACATATATCATGAATACTATTAAATGACTAACCATGAATACTAATTTACCCGATCCAGTTAAAGATGAAATCTATCGGACACTGATACTGGATAGACAGTCGTTGGATACCTTTATCTGGCCTTATACAAAATCAGGAGTATATACGACGAAATCGGGCTATTTAGCATTGACACACGAGCACTAGACAGCTGTTCAACAAACATCGGCACAGGAGACACTACGAAATTCAGACCTTTGGTTGAAAGTCTGGAAGTCAAATGTCCCGTTGAAAGTACAAAACTTCACATGGAAGGCATGTCAGGATATTTTACCAACAAGACAGAACCTTCATCATAAAAATGTTGTGACTCCACCTACTGCCGCTTGTGCGGATAGATAACAAAAACTTGTTCACACCTTCTTCTGACGCGTAATTTTTGCAGACATGTTTGGGCAGGGTCGGCGTTGCAGATACGAATTCCAGAGGAGGAACCAAGCAGGATAGGGGACTGGTTTGTCAGAGTAATTAATAACATTGATCTGTTAGTTTGGGACAGGAGAATTACTACGACCTACCTTATGTTGATAGTGTGGAACATCTGGAAACAAAAAATGAAATGCTTACATAAAACTGGAACAATGCAGGTTAACATGGTATTATATCTTACTAAAATAACAATGAAAGATCTCTTTGGAGAGGACTGGAGTGAAGATTACACCAATGATAACGCGGGTGGTAAACAACAACAGACTTCACCTACAGAACCAGAGATTGCAGGGGATACACAAATTATTAATACGTGTGACGCTTCTTTTAAAACAAAACCAGATTAGAGTGGTATAGGAATTGTCCGAAGAGAGGTCAATTCCGACTCTAGGCAGGTTTACTCGGCACCAGTTTGGACGGACTCGACAACTGAAACAGAAGCAGTTGCGGTTTACGAGGCAACCAAATTAGCAATACAGGCTCCTGGAAGGAAAACACTTATCTGTTCTGACAACCTTGATGTAATTCAAGGTATCACGAAATTGCCAGCGTCGTGGTGGAGGATTAGACCGTCCCTTAAGCAGATTCAGCATGCGGCCGAATGACACGGGTATCTGTCTTTTATGCACATTTATAGAGGGCTTAATAGATGGGCTGACAAAGCGGTGGGGAAAGCTAGATAACAAGCAGCACTGAGAGGACAGAAAGTTCAATTAACTCTCCACTTTGGTAGACTGGGCATAGGGTGAAGCGGCTACGGAATTTGTTTTTCGGCTGGAAAAAAAGAATAACAGTTGCCTGCAGTGACAATAGTCTCGTATAAAGAAAGTAAGTAAGAACCACCATTTGAGGTTCATTTAGTAGTGTGTCTTATAAAGAAAGTAAATATAAAGAAAGTAAATAAGAATCACTAGAAGGTAAATAAAAAAATCAATGAAAGAAGCCAGCTCCAAGTAAGTAAAATAATTCCTTTGTTGGTTCATAATTCATCCATGTTATCAAAATCAGGAATTTGCAAAAAATCCAATGTGGCCATCTGAAAGCTGGAGAATAAAATGTTTCAATGATAGCAAATCACAAATTCTCGAGAAAAAAAAATCCGACCTACGAAAGCCCGAATAACCCGGCTAAACCCGACTTACGAAAGCCCGTATAACACGGCTATGCGAAAGCCCGAATAGCAAAAACCCAACTTGTGAAAGTTGGAATAACGAAAAGCCAACTTACGGAAGACCAGAAAAGCTGATAGAGGAAAATTTGCACCACAGGAGCAGCAAAAAAAAGTTTTAAAGCACGCCAATAATAAGTAGGAAGAGTAGGGGCTATAAATAGAATAAATAAATGTTTCAACAAAGCAATAGACGCTTGAATAAAAGAAGTAACTATAGGTCATGTAAAAGAGTGAAGAAGCCACATAAGAATTTAGAGAGGACGTATAGTTCCCTAAAGTAACAGAACAAGTAACTTCAACGCTCAAAACACAACACTCTAAACACCACAAATCATACACCTGATTTTAATACTCCCTCACTATTGTGGGCCCCACTGGAGTTTGTATAATTCATACCCAAATAATTTTTCCGCTGCTCACCATATAAAGCTAATCTTTTCCAATATCTTGGTTTATGATACAAATCTCTCACTTCTCTATCTTATTTATTATAAATCATCTGATTCATGTCATAACCTTTTATCTCTGCAAATATTGTAATATTTATGTTTCTTAATTGTTGAAAAAACTAAAACCATAACATGAAATTGTAAAATATAAATTTAGTTCTAATACTTCAATTTTAGTTTTCTGACAACTCTAATAGAAAAAATTAGTGTATTTCCCACAAAATAAAAGATAATGAAACAAAACTTAGATGATTCTCATTACACTTCAAAACTCATACCAAATTTTTTTACTAGAGATTAACAAACAGTCTTTTGTCTGTATTGTATTTTACTTTAAATTTAAATTTATGATTAACACATGAAACTGTATAATCTGCAAGAGTAAAAATGAACAAAGCATCTAAAAACAATTAAGGGTAGAAAATAAAAATTAGAAATTCAAAATGCTTTTTTACTTAAAAAAACTGAATCCACATACATTGACTGAAATATTTCTTCACTAGCAAAAACTTAGCAATGTAATAACAATAAAAATATTTCATTAAATTTAAAAAATCTCTCAAACACAACAAAAATAAATCAAAATTAAAGTTTTTCACTAGCAAACTCTTCAAATTTATCTTGCTATCTGAGCTTGAGTATGTTCAAGCAATTGGTTCACTAATTTATAAGTACGCCCAGATAATGCTTTAGTATGATCAATCAACTGCTCATACCTGAAACAAAATAAATAAATATTAGTAAACCAAATTAATATATTTCAAGGACCAAACTGTAAAATGGTAAAGTACAGGGATCATTTTAGGGAATTTTTCCTAAAAAAATATAGGTAAATACCTACTGTAAAGAAAATATGGAATATGATATGGTAAGAAAACAAAGTTTGAGGACTATTTAGGCAATTTTATATAGTAGAGGGACCATTTGGGTAATTTAGAAAAACTTACACATTGGGATGACTAGGTTCCATTATAACAGTTCCTTTCGGAATCAATTTTAGCATCAAGCTTTGGTGTTTTAAAAAATGTGGAAATTTTTTAAATGGTCCCTGAACTATTGACCATTTACACTTAGGTACACAAACTTTTACAGTTATTCAAACTTCTCATATTTTTAGCATTAAGTGCCACATGGCAATAACATTCAAGGACCAAACCATATAAAGATAATAGTAAAACAAATAAATATTAGTGGAAATTTTTTAAATGGTCCCTGAACTATTCACCATTTACACTTAGGTACACAAACTTTTTACAGTTTTTCAAACTTCTCACATTTTTAGCATTAAGTGCCACATGGCAAAAACGTTCAAGGACCAAACCATAAAAAGATTTAATAAAACAAATAAATATTAGTGGAAACTTTTTAAATGGTCCCTGAACTATATATAGACCATTTACAGGTTAGGTACACAAACTACTTTTACAGTTAACCAAACTTCTCACATTTTTAGCATTAAGTGCCATGTGGCTAAAACAAGAACGTTCAAGGACCAAACCGTAAAAAGATATAGTACTGGGATCAATTGGAGAATATTTCCTATTAACAAATAGAAAAACACCTATTGCCACAGTAAAAGTGATGGAATAAGATGTGGTAAGAAAACAAAGTCTGAGGACTATTTAGGCAATTTTATATAGTAGAGGGGGCATTTACGTAATTTAGAAAACTTACACATTGGGGTGACTAGGTTCCATTATAACAGTTCCTTTCTCAGAATCAATTTTAGCATCAAGTTTTGATGTCTTAATAAGATTCACAATCCATCTTTCTGCTTCTTCATAGTTCAAATTTAGCTTCTCAGCAAGTACACTAAAAAACACACAAATCATCAATTAAATACTTTCAATTAAAGACTATTTCACCCCTATAGTATTACACAAGGTCAAATACACCCAACTATGGTTT
The DNA here is from genome assembly GCA_029959085.1 of Nemophila menziesii. Classification (NCBI taxonomy): domain Eukaryota; kingdom Viridiplantae; phylum Streptophyta; class Magnoliopsida; order Boraginales; family Hydrophyllaceae; genus Nemophila; species Nemophila menziesii. The sequence goes on from JARWIR010000002.1 coordinate 81,543,938, forward strand.
TCCAATACTTACATATATCACAAGTTGGAGTATATCTACATTTTAAAACCATAGGGGGGTTTGAAACTTTTGTGAAACTAGAGGGGTTAATTTGTAATTTAATAAAGTAACATACCCCATATCAATACGTTGATGAATACGACAATAAGTTTCGAAGATAAAAAGACGAGCATTTTCGAGAAATTCATCTCTTAATGGTACAGTTGAATAATTTCCATCTTCAACTATTTTTTCCAAGGAAAGGGTCATTTAAAATAGCCTAAAACAAACAAAAACATAAGATTTAAACAATTTATTACCTCTTCACATTCTTTCATCTTCTTTTGTGCTCCATCAAAGTCATAATTAACATAAACACAAGCTAAAAAACCAGTAATTGGATCTTCAAATGAATGTTGTTCTTGTTGAATAACTCTAATAAACTCTTTGAATTGAGGTCTTCTTCTTTTGTTTACAACAAAAGTTGTTGCTAAATAACGTAATAGATGTGGAGCATTTGTTTGAATTGCATTTATGTAGCTGAATTATTTAAGTTTTAATTAAATTATACAAGGAAAATTAAATACATACTTGTCTTGATTAAACAAATCAATAGTCAATGTTCTTCCATTTTCATGGTTGAAGAAAATGAATAAGCTCCAATGAATTAACCACATTCGATTCTGAACTTGATTTAAAGAAGACGAAAAATTATGTAAAGAAAACAGTTAATAAACAGTTGAAAGTTTGCAAATATAAGGTAAAATGAGGACCTTAGAGTCAATAATTTCTTTCAAACGGTTAAGTTATTCAAGTGCAATGTTCCAATTTTATTTCTGGGCTGGTAAATGAATATGATAAATTTCATTAACTGTGAATATTTTAACCCTTAATGTTTTGTTATTGTCGTAGCTCAACTACAAATACAAATTTAATTTTTGGCATGTGATTCGTGTTATGCGTATCTGATTGGAGAACAATTTATCACAATTAACATATATCATGAATACTATTAAATGACTAACCATGAACCGAGAAATCAAGAATCGCCATTAGAGAAATATGATAAAGAAAATTTCAACCAGATAAATTATATGTTTTTTGGGATTTATTCTTTGTAAATTGCATAAGCAAATGTTTCAAATAAAACCTTTGGAATCCATAGTCGGTGGTGGACGCACTTAGACGACTACATTTAATACCTAAAAAACATCGTTATGGGCCAAAGGAATGTGTTCTCCCGATGAGTATTTGATATCTCCTCATTTGTGATAATAAAATCTATCTCTGAGACATCATTTTAGGTGTATTTATTAGTTTATAGGTCGATTTTAGCTTAGTTTAGTGCACTTTCCTATTTAAGGTCTTGAATTAATTAATTATTATTTTTAGAGCATATTGGGTTTAATTATTTATTTAGTGTGAAGCTTTAGAGATATATGGTAATTAATTAGAGTCCAAGTTGGTAAAGAGAACTAAAGGAAAGAAGATAAACATGGAAATTGAAGATAAGGAAACAAAAGCTAAAATCATGGAAAGGGAAAAGCTGCCTTATATCTGAATTTCTGCAACTACGCCTAAAGAAGTGGTGATAACTCCAAAACCGAGCCGATTTTGGAAGATTCCTTTCATAGGAACGTAGATAATTCTGTGACGATTCTTTTGGTATCTTGTGGGCTAAAAACCGACCAATAACGAACAAGATATGCTCAAGACAAGTCAGCAGTAATTATCTTTATTTCCATACGAATTTGAGTTGGGCTTGAAGGCCATTACTTAACCTCTCCTTCAAGAAACGAATTAGGTCAACCTATACACTATAAATACAGCCTCTTAACACTCTTAAATCATCCTTGGTGAAACCTTAAACCAAGAGGAAGCTTACAACACAAGAAAAGAAGTCTGGAAGGAGTTGTTCATCATTATGTCTTCTTCTACCTTTGAATTTGTAATTTCTTTCTTTTCTTTCATGAACTAAATTTCTTTAGCTTGAGCTTTAGCATATATGTATGAATCCTAGTTTTGATTGACATCTATTGAATTTGGGAATTCTATGTTTTAAATTGAATTATTGTTTTTATTCTCTGTTTATGTGTGTGGATTTATATTATATGTTCTTGTGGAACCTAGGCCATATAGAATTACCATTTAGTAATTAGGTCACCATTGACAACGGTGTTTAATTACATGTTTAGCACATAACGTCTAGTATTCGGTTTAGATCTGACAAATCAAACTAACTAGATAATCACTATGGTTTAGTACATGTTACTATTTACCAATTACAGGAACAGTTTGTTGAGGAAGCCTTATTGACATAGGTAAATCCTATTTAAAACTACCTAGCGTAATTGGAACCGATTATTGAAGTACTACATAATTCACCCTTACATGTTTAGAACGACAAAACTAGTGGGGATTATATGCTATTGACTCAAGCTATATTCTCATACTACTTCTTCTTTCGTATTTATTTTCTGTCTTTAAATTCTTAGTTTTAATTTAGTTTAATTAGAAAACCAAATAAATATCTATTGTTTTTATTTTTCTTGCGTTTAGTTGTTCTAGCTTTAATTATTTGCACTTGATTATTGCATAACCCTAACCTTCGGAGTCTCTGCGGAACGAATCTTACTTATTTTCTAAAACTTGCATACGATCTGTATACTTGCAGAACTGTGCTAGCTTTAGGGTGTTTATTTGCATCTAAATATTATATCTTTTTATCACACCCTAGGCCATACCAAGTTTTTGGCGCCGCTGCCAGGGACTACATCGTTAGTCCTTGTGTATATATCTTGTGCTTTTATTTCAGTTAGTTCTATTTTACGCTTTTATCTTTTAGTTTTTGTTTTATAGATAGTTACAGATGGACTTGAGCTACCCATCGAATTCAAAGTGCAACCAAGAGGAATTCGCGCTCCAGAAATCCAAGCCGCTAAATTTAAGTCTGATCCAGGGATGCTAACTCAGTTTGCAACTCATGGACTATTTAGTGGTGCTGCACATCAAGATCCGATCCGATATATTCAGAAATTCATGCAAATATGTGATGCTTATATTGTAAGAGGAGTTACTAGGGAACAAGTGTATTACGTGATGTTCCAGTTCTTCTTGACCGGAGGTGCAAGCAATTGGTATGATACCCAATATCCTCATGTTATTCCAGATTGGGACAAGCTTCAAGCAAGATTTCTAGACCGCTTCTATCCGGTTAGTAGACGTTTAAAAGATATGTTGGAGCTTGAGCAATTTATACAGGAAGACAGAGAGAGTTTGGGTGAAGCATGGTTACGATTTACAGAAAAGAAGGCGAGATGTCCATATCATATATCCTCGCTGGAATATTATTTAACCTTGTTTTATGGAGGCCTTAATTACAATTCAAGAGAGAAAGGAGATTCGTTAGGAAGCGCGGGTTTTGTGTTACCAGATCCTGAAGAAGCTGAGTTGGGGATGGAGAGAATTCTTGAGAACGAGAGAAGTTGGCCCAAGAAACCAGAAAAAGAAGACACTTCAGAATCTCTGAAGCTTAAAGAATTGGCCCAACCACTCGAAGAACTACAAGAACAAGCCCGAACAATTTCTCAGGTAAATGTAGTACGTGCAATTCCTTCGTGTCCTGGTTGTGGATCAAGAAATCATGTGTGGGGAGGATGTATGAATAATCCAGCAGTAGCTTCCGTTACATATCCGCAAGATAACTATTATTCTCATGGTTATACTCATCCTCAAGAAAGCTACGCTAACTATCAATAACCTCCACAACAAAGAAGTTAGGTCAGAAATCAAGAGACTTATCATCAACCCCAACCTCAATCATATAATCCACCACAACCTATTCAGCAAAAGGCACCCATTGTTGAGAAAGCTTGTCAAGAAACAAAGAAAGATCCACCTAAACAATCAATGCAACTGGCAAAGAAGGAACTAATCCCAAGCTTGAATTCGAGTATGGCTAAAATAATGCAAGCAATTGAAAACAATATGAGCCGTAGCTAACAGAAAATTCAAGCCCAGCAGAAGGTAATAAAGAAACTAGAGCATACGTTATCACATATGGCAAGTACATTACAAAATCGGCCAAAAGGGCAACTTCCAAGTGATACTATTGCTCCTAGAGATGATTCTTGTCATGCAGTTGAATTGAGAAGTGGAAAACAACTACCTCCACCAAGACCAGAGACAGAACCAATCCCTATTCCAGAAAAGGGGGGAGAAGAAACAACCAAAGATACAGTAGAGGAGGTAGTTAAACCGAAGGGTGTCCAAGCCGAGACACCTGAAAAGACAAGAAAACCAGTGAAACTTAATTCACGTCCTCCACCACCATACCCTTCACATGTCAGAAAGAAGGACAATGACCTGGAATTCAAGAAGTTCGTTGACATGTTGAGCAAGTTAGAGATTAATATGCCGCTTGTTGAAGCTCTCAAGAGAATGCCGACATACCTTAAATTCATGAAAGACATTCTCTCCAACAAACGAAGTATAGAACTGGGGAAACAATTGGATTGCCTGTGGAGTGTAGCGCTATATGTCAAAGTAAGTTGGCACCAAAGCTAGAAGATCCCGGAAGTTTTACAATTCCCATTGGCATTGGAGATAGTTGGACCGGGAAAGCATTATGTGATTTAGGCGCGAGCATCAATCTCATGCCTAGATCTCTGTTCGAGAAGCTTAATATAGGAGAGGTAGTACCCACATCTGTGGTATTACAAATGGCGGACCGCTCCCTCTCACGACCAGTAGGTAAAATTGAAGATGTTTTAGTTAAAGCTGGTTCTTTTATTTTTCCTTGTGAATTTATTATTCTTGACTACGACGCGGATAAGAATGTCCCCATCATCTTGGGTAGACCATTCTTAGCCACGGGGCGTACACTAATTGATGTTGAGAATTGTGAGTTGATCATGAGGGTACAAGACGAATAGGTACGATTCAATGTGTTTAAGGCTATGAAGTTACCAAAGTCAAAAGATGAATGTTTCAAAATAGATGTCATCGGAAAAATTGCGCAAGAAGTCTTCAATGAAGCAAGCCTAGATGATGATCTTGACGAAGCCTTAGCACTTGAATCACAAGAGGAACTCGAGATTCCCCCTGAAGATGTTGCTGCATTAGGATCAAATGTACGAGAACTACTTCGAGAATGAGGTGACACTGAATCAAACCATCTATAATATGTCCACCTGTTCTCGAAGAAAAACCGCTTCCAGATCATCTACGCTATGCATATCTAGGTACGAATAAAACTTTGCCTGTTATTATTTCTGCTAACCTTTCAGGTCCTCAAGAGGAGAAGCTACTTCATATACTTCGTGCAAACAAAGAAGCAATCGGATGGACTATTGCCGACATCAAAGGAATTAGTCCTTCCGTTTTCAAACACAAAATCATTCTTGAGAACGAAGGTGGGCGATCTATAGAGGGACAAAGAAGACTCATGTCAGCTATGAAAGAAGTGTTAAGGAAGGAAGTTATCAAGTTGTTAGACGCAAGAATTATCTATCTGATTGATAGCAGTGATTGGGTTAGTCCAATGCAATGTGTTCCAAAGAAAGGAGGTATCACTACCATCCTTAATGATCAAGGTGAAGCCATACCATCAAGAACAGTTGTGGGGTGGCGAGTATGCATGGATTATCGAAGACTCAACAAAGCTACAAAGAAAGATCACTTCCCGCTACCATTCATTAATCAGATGCTAGACAAACTTGCAGGGAGAGAATATTATTGTTTCCTTGACAGATATTCGGGTTATAATCAGATTTGTGTAGATCCCCTCGATCGGCACAAAACAACTTTTACTTGTCTGTTTGGTACTTTTGCTTATAGAAGAATGTCGTTTGGTGTATGTAATGCACCTGCCACGTTCCAAAGGTGCATGATGGCTATATTTTGGGACATGATTGATAAATACTTGGAGGTTCTTATGGATGATTTTTCAGTGTTTGGAGATAGTTTTGATGATTGTTTGAATAATCATGAGAAAGTCCTTGTGAGATGTAGAGAAAAAGATCTTGTGCTTAATTGGGAAAAATGCCACTTCATGGTTCAAGAAGGAATTGTGTTGGGACATAAAGTTTCAAAAGCAGGGATGGAGGTTGATCGCGCTAAAATTGAAGTAATCAAAACATTACCACCTACAGTTTCTGTAAAAGGAGTGAGAAGTTTCTTGGGTCACGCGGGATTTTATCGAAGATTTATTAAAGATTTCTCCAAGATCGCCAAACCGCTCTGTTCTTTACTTGAAAAGGATACTCCTTTTAATTTTACTGATGAATGTCTTCAAGCGTTTTTTACGATTAAGGAGAAACTGATCTCCACACCTATTGTTATACCTCCTGATTGGAAAGCTCCGTTTGAACTTATGTGCGATGCTAGTGATCACGCTATGGGCGTTGTGTTGGGGTAGAGGAAAGACAAGATTTTCCATACGATTTATTATGCAAGCAAGACTTTCAACGCTACCTAGATGAATTATACAGTGACGGAGAAAGAGATGTTGGCTGTGGTATATGCTTTTGATACATTCCGTTCATATCTGATTGGAAAGAAAACTGTTGTATACACGGACCATTCAGCTATCAGGTACCTTATGGAGAAAAAGGACGCTAAGCCGCGTCTTATTAGATGGGTACTGTTGCTTCAAGAATTCGACATAGACATTCGAGACCGAAAGGGATGTGAGAATCAAGTTGCTGATCATTTATCAAGGCTCGAAGGATCTGATGCGAACAAAGAACCATTGTTGGTTAAAGAGGTATTCCCTGATGAACAACGTTTTGCTATTAAACATGCGTTTGTGCCATGGTATGCAGATCTAGTCAACCTCATTGTGAGTGGAGTATTACCTAAGGATATCCACCCACAACAAAGACAAAGATTATCTCACCAGGCCAAACAGTATTATTGGGATGAACCGTACCTCTGGAAGATTTGTAGTGACCAAGTTGATAGAAGATGTGTGCATGAAGGTGAAATGGAAAAGATCATTGCAAGTTGTCATAGTTCACCTTATGGAGGTCACTTTAAAGGCGATAGAACTGCATCTAAAATTCTTCAATCCGGGTTCTATTGGCCTACCCTACACAAAGATTGTCATCGTTTTGTCCAGTCATGTCAAAGATGCCAGTTCACTGGTAATATATCAAAAAGAGACGCGATGCCGCTTAACAATATTCTAGAAGTTGAAATCTTTGATGTATGGGGAATAGATTTCATGGGACCTTTCATCACATCCCATGGGAATGTTTATATTTTGCTTGCGGTAGATTATGTATCAAAATGGGTAGAAGCAGTGGCAACACCAAAGAACGATGCTCAAACAGTGAGTAAATTCTTAAAAACAAACATCTTTTCAAGACATGGTACGCCACGTGTTCTTATCAATGATAATTGTACCCATTTCATTAATGCTCCTCTGAGAAACTATCTTCGTAAGTTTGGAGTGAGACACCGTATTTCAACCGGTTATCACCCACAAACTAATGGTCAAGCTGAAGTTTCCAACCGGTAAATCAAATCTATTCTTGAGAAGACCGTGAATAAAACGAGGAAAGATTGGTCTTTAAAGCTAGATGATGCTCTCTGGGCTTACAGAACAGCATTTAAAACACCAGTTGGGGCATCTCCATATCGCATGGTCTACGGCAAAGCGTGTCATCTACCTATTGAACTAAAAGCTCGAGCCTACTGGGCTATTAAAACTCTAAATCTAGACCCAGAATTGGCCGGAAAACAAAGGTTGATGCAGTTGAACGAGTTGGAGGCGTTTAGTTATCTTGCCTATGAAAATTCACGCCTCTACAAGGAGAAAACAAAGCGATGGCATGATAAACGGCTCCGTTCAAAGCATTTCGAGAGAGGACAAAAGGTTTTATTATACAACTCTCGATTTTCGAACTACCCATAAAAGCTTAAATCCCGTTGGGGAGGAACTTGCATTGTTACGAAAGTCACACCTCATGGAGCGATTGAAATTCAACATCCAACCGAGCAACGGACATTCATGGTGAATAGCCAGCGTTTGAAAAGATACCATGACAGTGAGGACTTTGGATGAGAGGAGACAATCCATCTCGTAGAAAGCGCTTAGCCTGAGGTACACGTCTAACTCAAAGACGTTAAACAAAAGTGCTCTTGGGAGACACCCCTTGTTTTAATTGCTTTCTAGATTAGTTGTTTTTGCTTTGTAGTGTATAATATTAAGTTAGTGTATATTTTTAATTGTGTTTACAAGCTAATAGGAGAGAAAGGTAGTGAGTTATTTTGCAGGAAATGAGTTTGGGGTCGAAGGAAATTTTCTGGAAAAATTCACAGGCAGGTCTGGTGCACCACGGCACATGTCCGGTACACCGCGCCTGGAAAAACCCGTACCACGGGTTTTATACCGAGAGGAAAAAATTTGGAGCATGTCAGGTCTGGTATACCGCGGTATACCGCAAGAAGCAAAAACATGTACCACGGGTAGGGTACCACGGGTTTTTTAACGAGAACGAGAAATTGAGCAGAGGCTAAAACCCGCACCATGGGTAGGGTAGCTCGGGGTTTTTGTCGAGACGGAAAACTTGAACAGCAGAAGCTGCGGTACACCGCGGCCTAGGCCCGGTGCACCGCGTAGTGGCGGTTTGTGAAGAGTTTCATGCCCATTCAACTTCTTACCTTATCAAAACTCAACCCTAGCTCCCCACACACGAAATTTCCAGACCTAAACACTATATATACATCTTAAAGCTTGTACAAACCTTCACAATTAACACAACAACTCAAATAATTCTCTCATCCATCCTCCATAAACATAAATTCTTCATCAAATTCATCACACTACACCATTAAACACCATCAAATTCATCAAGCTTTCAAGAATTCTTCCAATATTCATCAAGAAACCTTTCTCTTTCATCAATTCCAAGCAACAACCTCAAGCTAAACCAATTTCTCTTAAACTTTTAATTCATCCTTGGTTTAACTTGAGTTGTGGGTAAATAAAAAATGACTAATCGATTTGATGCTATGGAATACAAGAAAAAGTGTTCTATCCTTGGGAAGAATAAGAAATTTCCTGGAGCCACCATTGAGAAGCCTATCACCATTGATGGGGCTATTGAAGAATCAAAAGAAAAGGCACCAGCACAATTACTACCAAAGAAGTTAACAGCTAGAATGTCTATACCACCAAGGCCTTTGAAGAAGATAAAGATTCATGACCAAGGTTCTTCTACTTCTTCCTCTAAAATTGATCATGATCTTCCCCCATGGGCTCTCAAATTACAACACAAAATTGAAAGATTACATAAGATAGCAGAGAACTTTGGGTGGAAGTCATACAAATGCAATCACAGCTGGAAGATATAACCTTGGAAAGGGATATTGATAGTTATTCTGATCCCTCTGCTTCGGAAGAGGAGGAGGACATAATGGATCTCTATGGCCAGCCAGGTAAGCCATTCTAATTCTCTTTTCTTAATAGCTTGTATGCATTAGGTAGTTTAGTTAGTTTTTAATTTTAAATTTTATTTACTTTTTGAGTCTTTTTAGAGTCGTGGGGACACGGCTCACTTTTGAGTTGGGGGTGGGGATTCGTTGTCCTCATCTTCTTTTCGTTTTTGCATAAAATTTAAAAATTTTTAGTTTGAATTAAGGCATAGAATATTTTGAATGTACCTAGTTGAGCATGATTTTATTAGGTCAATGATAGTAAGTAGTATGTTTTTGAAGGATGTTACAAAATTGTTTAGGATGCGTGTATGAAAACAGGAAATAAAGGATAGAAAAGTTCATGAGCAATGTTAAGAAGTCACGTTGAAACCTAGGGAGAGTTATTTGGTGTGTAGAACGTGAGGTTTGAAATTAGTTGAAAACCCACTTATCTATGAACTAATAATGAAAACGTAACGAAATCTGGTAGTTAGAAAAATGAATAAGGCAGTTCTTTCATGATTAAAACACTTGAAGCCTTTTATACCTTCTCACCCTTTTATTTGATTATTGTTATTTATCCGTCTTAGCCCCTCTGAGTCTTTCTAAAGCCTTTTTATTGGAACCACATTATAATCCATACCCTTAGTTTGTAGGACTTATCTATATGACCCGCACTCGAATCGCAAAACCTGAGACAACTCGTTTTAGAGCTTGAGTTTGGGGTGGTGGGTTTCATCATTAGGGATTTGGGAATTATATTGTGAATTTATTGATGATGAAATTGTTATTATTGTAACCCTTCCCGGGGTAATAGTGAATGGAAAAGAAGCTACGAGCTAAATTTGCCAACAAGGGCATAAAAAATAATATATATATATATATATATGAAAAAATAGCGTGATATCTCGAACATCAAAAAGAGAGTCATAGCTATACAAAAGAAAAATTTATATGAAAAGAATATATATTCGGACCGGCAAAGTGGAATTTGTAAATCATCACTAAAGGTTTTAATTGGGATTTATTGGGGATGCACATCAAAAGCATCAACAAATTGGGTTGAGTGAGAACATCTTCGAGTGAAAACTCAAGCTCTAGGGCGATTCGTTGATGGCTAGTGAGGAGAGAGCCAAAAGCTCGCTTTTCATTATCCAAATATACCACACCCGTCCTTAAGCCACGTTATAACCAAAGACCTTAGGATTTCTAACTACTAGGCAGAGAAACAATTGAGCTATTAGGTAATAGGTGAGTGGACCATTGGATGCTATATTGGGACCTATGAACCACCTATAGCCATTAACCTGAACTAAGTTATCATCCTCTCCTTCTGGCATTGCGAAATTAATCGTGACTTGAATTTATGGAGTGTTGATTACATGTATATTCAGCATATTTGTGCATTATTTCTGGAGCATTACTACATGAGACTTGTTAGATATTATGCTCTAGGATCATTCATTATGTTTAGTTCTAATTCTCCTCTGACTTCTTCTTCTTGTTTATTTGACTACCCTTTTGTTCTTTACTTTTATTGTATCGGGACGATACAACTTTGAGTTGGGGGTCTTGATGTCTCCTCATTTGTGATAATAAAATCTATCTCTGAGACATCAATTTAGGTGTATTTATTAGTTTATAGGTCGATTTTAGCTTAGTTTAGTGCACTTTCCTATTTTGGGTCTTGAATTAATTAATTATTATTATTAGAGCATATTGGGTTTAATTATTTATTTAGTGTGAAGCTTTAGAGATATATGGTAATTAATTAGAGTCCAAGTTGGTAAAGAGAACGAAAAGAAAGAAGATAAACATGGAAATTGAAGATAAGGAAACAAAAGCTAAAATCATGGAAAAGGAAAAGCTGCCTTAAATCTGAATTTCTGCAGCTACGCCTAAAGAAGTGGTGATAACTCCAAACCCGAGCCGATTTTGGAAGATTCCTTTCATAGGGACGTAGATAATTCTGTGAGGATTCTTTTGGTATCTTGTGGGCTAAATACTGACCAATAACGAAGAAGATATGCTCAATACAAGTCAGCAGTAATTATCTTTATTTCCATACGAATTTGAGTTGGGCTTGGAGTACATTACTTAACCTCTCCTTCAAGAAACGAATTAGGTCAACCTATACACTATAAATACAGCCTCTTAACACTCTTAAATCATCCTTGGTGAAACCTTAAACCAATAGGAAGCTTACAACACAAGAAAAGAAGTCTGGAAGGAGTTGTTCATCATTATGTCTTCTTCTACCTTTGAATTTGTAATTTCTTTCTTTTCTTTCATGAACTAAATTTCTTTAGCTTGAGTTTTACCATATATGTATGAATCCTAGTTTTGATTGACATCTATCTAATTTGGGAATTCTATGTTTTAAATTGAATTATTGTTTTTATTCTCTGTTTATGTGTGTGGATTTATATTCTATGTTCTTGTGGAACCTAGGCCATATAGAATTACCATCTAGTAATTAGGTCACCATTGACAACGTTGTTTAATTACATTTTTAGCACATAACGTCTAGTATTCGCTTTAGATCTGACAAATCAACCTAACTAGATAATCACTATGGTTTAGTACATGTTACTATTTACCAATTACAGGAACAGTTTGCTTAGGAAGCCTTATTGATACAGGTAAATCCTATTTAAAACTACCTAGCGCCTATGTTGTAGATCTCGGTTTGGAGGCCTAGGCGGTCGACTGAGGCCTAGCGCCTAGGAGGGACTACGCGGGGCCTAGGCGGGATTACGCGGTTTTGAATCCTGCTGTGTAATTTTATATATTTAGTAATACGCGTGTATATTTATGATAATTTTATCTATTTAAGTCATAAAATTCATCTAACACCACTATATTGTATATGAAAAATACTAAAATTAGAGTTATAATATCAATTCAAGAATTTCCGAGAGTAAAATAAATTTAATGGAGGGCCTAGGCGGCAAGTTTTTGCCATTAATCGGTGCCTAGGCGGGCTAGGCGCCTCTTCCACGGCGACTAAGGCGTTGGGCAAAAATGCCTAGCATTTTTACTAGGCGTAAGCGGTTGAGGGGGGAGTTGACGCCTAGACGGCGCCTAGGCGCGCCTAGGCGGCGATATCTACAGCATAGCTTAGCGTAATTGGAACCGATTATTGAAGTACTACATAATTCACCCTTACATGTTTAGAACGGCAAAACTAGTGGGGATTACATGCTATTGACTCAAGCTATATTCTCATACTACTTCTTCTTTCGTATTTATTTTCTGTCTTTAAATTCTTAGTTTTAATTTAGTTTAATTAGAAAACCAAATAAATATTTATTGTCTTTATTTTTCTTGCATTTAGTTGTTCTAGCTTTAATTATTTGCACTTGATTATTGCATAAGATTCCCCTAACCTTCGTAGTCTCTGCGGAACGAATCTTACTTATTTTCTAAAACTTGCATACGATCTGTATACTTGCAGAACTGTGCTAGCTTTAGGGTGTTTATTTGCATCTAATTATTATATCTTTTTATGACACCCTAGGCCGTACCAGTATTCAACTCTCAATGCAATGTGATGTAGAGCCAGTGAAGGGCAAAACATATAAGCTACGAGTGATAGAAGTGAGAGAGTAGGGATGATAAAATAGAGATACATGTACTATGAAATGATTTCATGTATTAATGTTTGATTGTAGTCGAATTCCTCCTATCATAGAACTTTTATTGGACTTTATCTCATATTTTAGCATATCTAGTTGATATTACCTCTGACTTATCCTAGCTGAGTTGGGGAAATATCAGGTATAATGCTTTGTCTTCTTCTAGTAGAATTTATCTCTTAATTATCTATGCATTTCCTTCATAATTTGTTATTGTGTCTGCATTCCTAGTCGGTAGGGTTGAGACCAACCACTTTGTAAGCTAGAAGTGAACGAGTGTGGATTAGGAAGTGATCAGTCTGACAGGATAACTTACTCTTCCTGTCATAGTCATTCTTCTAACTTCTGTACAGGAGGAGTGACTGGTGACGGTTGTTGAGAGATTCCAAGTAGAAGCTAAGCCATGAGTTTGGACAATGGTTTTGTTATGGACAATTTTGGCTTATGAATTACCATATTGGATTCTGATTAGGCAAAAGGGGCCTTATTATTGATGAGACCAACGGTGTTGAATTTAGAATCCACTTTTCGGCTACTATCGAGAAATCTTGACATTCTAATCCTTTGGTTGAGAACCCACACACATGAATTTTCCTTTTGCATATTTTCTAATATGGAATAACTACTAACTTAAAAGAAGAAATAAATCGTATACCATATCAAGGCTACTCAAACAAAACAAACAAAGTCCAAACAGAGTACGCACCACGAATATCGAAGTGGATGTATAGGGTAGTAAATTATGAAAAGAAAGATACGATAAATAAAGTATGTAATAAGTAAAGAGATTATATGAGCATTTATAGTTATTTGGTTTCCCTACATCCACTATCTAAGATAGCACTCTTAGCCCTTAGGATTCTCAAGCTACTTTACTAAGATCCTTAATTTATCTTGAAGATGACACTTGAGGTTTGTGTAGGCTAAATAACACCTTACAAACTCGATACCTTACCATTTATGTCACAATCTGAACTCAAACACCTCAAGATAACCCTTATGTGTAATTTCCACCACAAGTAAACCCATTATAGTATAGAATTCTTCTGTTCTTTAAAGAGATTATAATACATCTACTCTACCCTCTAGCTACAAAGCTAAGTTATAATATATTAATGAGTGTGGTTTATAGTTTTAGTACAAGGAATGAAAATGGATACTCTTAAAGAGCATATATCCAATAATAATATAAATCCTTCAATAGAGATGTGAAAGTGATGATCTTGAGTGCTTGAGAACTTGACTCCTTGAGGATGTGTAATGATGAAAATGGAGTGTAGAAACTTGTGTAATGACCCTTTATATGATACAAAAGGTGTGTGGGATAAATGGGTGAGTTGATCGTCTCCCAAGGTGTGATAAAAATATCTAACAATTCAACACCTCAAGAGGTCACTACCCGCAAGTGTATGGGTCGTTCACAAGTAATAAAGTAAGTAATAATATTGTTCCCCATAGGAACTAAAGCTATTAATTTCAATCTCGAGTTCTTAAAGAGTGTAGATGATTTAGTTGTTATGACTAAAAGACATATATATATATATATATATATATATATATATATATATATATATATATATATATATATATATATATATATATATATATAAATCATTTTTTAGTTTTCTTTTAAACTCAGATGCAAGAATTTAAACTAATTAAGTAACTACTACGCAAGTAAATAAACTGGGAAGAATAGAGGGAGAGTATAGCTTAAGTTTCAAGTAATCCCCTATCATGACAATGACTGTTTCTAGTTATAAGGATAAATTTTGGGCAATTATATGTTAATCAGGATTCTAACTTCCCTCTTAATCCTACCAAGGTAACTTAGAAGATTGACTTACTATTACTAGAGTCCTCGGGTGAGACTATTTTATGCAAAAACTCGGTGCTAAAAATTACTTAACATATGTGATTATCCGACTAGGCAAGCCCGTCAAGATTACTATCGCACACCGGAAGAATATGAACCAGTTATTTTCCTAAACCCCCTGCCAGGGTGACATTAAGATACTAAGGTCAATCTATAATTAATCAGGATATAAAAAGCATAAATTAAATCAATTCATACGAAACAAAATAAAGAACACAAATCAGTTAAATTAAAATATCCCAAATAGCCTTAAAACAAATCAATTGTCATTCAAGGTTCGTACAATTATGCAACTCAGTCTATAAGGAATTTAGTTCATAATTAAAGAAATAAAATAAAAGGATAAAGTACAAGAATCATGTTAGTACCTAAATAAGCATACCTCAAGTGTGATGGAAGTGGTTTCCCTTCTAATTGTGGAGGAGACTCAATACTCTCACTGTCTTTTGAGGTTCAATCTCCTCCAATTCTCTCACTGTCTCATAGGCAACACGCCTAGGCTTTGTATTTTCAGAATTTATTGATGCCACTGGGGTGTGATAAAATTAACGATAGATAAGAGGATATACTAACCGCAAGTTTACGGGTCGTTCCAAGTAATAGATATATATTAGGGGTTTCGTTCTCAGGGATTGGACTGGTATAACCATGGTTTTCAATAAATAAATAGTAGTAATTGCAAATACAGAAATTAAAAGATAAAAGATTTTTGTTTTGTTTTGAAGATTAAACTAATGGACACAAATAAATAAATAAATAAAGATTAACATCAAGTAAATAAATTAAAACTAAAGAGATGTGGACAGAAGATGAGAGTTGTACTTGAGTCTCTCAAGGGATCCACCTAAATTCATATAATTAATGCTTCTGTATAGGGGCTAAGCCAGTATTTGTTAGTCGGGACTCTAATATCTCCTAACCCCCGTCAGGGTGGACTTAGGAGTTATCCTACGGTATTACAAACCCCGTTACGGTGATTATAACTACTTTCGGATGTTGAAGTCTTTTACCCAATTGGTTGCGTGGTTAGTCAAGCCCGTTAGGATCATTGACGAATACTGCACGCCTATTACCTAGGTCCATAATTGAACACCCCGTTAAGGTGATCACCGCTACTAGTGAATAGTCCAAATACTCAACCCTATTTCTAATTGATCGGAATAAAAATAGTAAATAAACTCATGATAATAGTCAATACAAAATACCCAGTTTAAATTAAATCAAATAATCCTAAATTCGGAAAAACATCAATTATATAATTTGGGTTTAACCCATAAATGCGATTCTCCAGTACTAATGATTTAGCTCATGCTCAAAGTAAAAACAATAAGAAAAATAAAATCATTCATGTTTTCATAGATAAATAACATAATTAAATGGTTGGGTTGAACTGTTGTTGACGATGAAAGACTTCTTTAGCTCTTCCTTTTGCCTTCTGCCTTTTTGCTCTCTACTAAATTTTAGAAATAACGAAGCGTCAAAATGAGGTCTAAAATACTATTTATACTCACTAAATCGGATTGGGCTTTTTATTTTATGTAATTTAATTTAATGAATAAAAGCCCAAGTCCAATTAGCAATTCCCGTAACGGTTGTACACGCTCTAGTAAAACGGGCGTAACTTTTTCATCTTAAGTCCAAATCACCTGATTCTAGTCCTCAATTCGATCTAACTCAGAAGCGCAACTTTCTCCTATGAATCTCCATATCTGATTCAGTAGCGTTTTGACTCAAAATCAGCAAGATGTAACAGTTTTCCTGAATCTTATTCTTTTCTACAACTTTTGAGTGGTACTTTCTCTCTTTTTACCTCTCCTCTTGATCTAAGACTTTAAACTTCACTTCTCCTCCTCATCTTGGTGCTCCATAGAATCCATGTACCTGAGAACTTTATGCTAAAAACAAACAAATTAACATACAAAAACTCTAAAAATGCAATTAACATAATTCTGAAGGGAGAAAGTGCAATATATTAAAATAGGCATAAAAGTCTATCAAATAAGTCAAATTTTCACCTAAAATGATGTCTCCTAAGGGTATATAGTTATCACAAAAAGGGAGACGTCAATACCTCATAAATCTCAAGCTATATTGATAACATTAAGAAAACCCTATTCAAGTACTTTGACTATCTAATAAAAATCAAGATGATTCTTATAGTGTTTAAATTATCTATTTATTACAATGATTTCAGCCAATCTAATATATTTAGTGTAGTTACCCTAAGTTTCTTATCTGGAGCCGAGAGAGAAGGCCAACAAATATAGAGAAAACGAGAATATGCCAAAAGGTGGAGAATTGTGGCTTAAATATGGAAGTGGTAGGGTTTTGATCAGAATCATCCATATAGATCAAGATCAATGGCTGAGAATCATTCCGCCTTTACTTAATAAAATGCTGTCGTATTTGACTAAATTCCAATAACAATTAGAGCAAGCAACCCAATGAGACCAATTAGTCAATAACTAATATAAGAAGCCAAAGTCAGACCGCCCCAATACACAAACTCAAACACACTTCATAAAATAACAACAGTGAGTTTCCTTACATAATGAATAGGACAAGGTGGTATTTTAAGACCGTGTGGGGTAAGGAATCCACATATTTAATCCACGTGTTATCAACATCTGAGGATTATTGATTAAGCAGATACATGTTTATGTTTACTCCTATTCGGTGATAGACAAAACTATGAACATGGTTTCGACTTTTAAGGGACCTAGAATTATATCACAGCTATATGATTACTTTAGACCCTGAGTAGACTTTGGGGCTAGGGACAACCTAGCAGGTTTGAGTGTCGATAGTGAGTTGTCTGATTTTACAAAGTCGTTTTTACGAAAATCACTATATGAATAAAAAAAATGGCAAACAAGCACCTATTTGAAAATAAACTGAAGTCTATCATTTTATCAGCGATTCAATCACGACCTTTTTGAAAGACGGACATTGAATGACCGACTTTCCTTAATAGTATATTAACAAAACTAATGATGGTCATCCAATGACTGCCTTTCACTTAATTCGTATTTCAAGCAAAGTTGATCATTCCGTAAACGTCTTTGCTTTAAAAATTGAAAAAATCTATTGTGATGGTTTATTTAATTTGTTTCTATAGATAATTATTGTTTTTATATATATAGTTTATTTGTTTTTTTATATATAATATAACTAAGTCGTTTTCATACTCAATTCATTATATAAAAGTAATTGTAATTTTATTTATATATAATTAAATCTACATTATCGTTATAAAAGGACAATCAAATTACATATCCATAAAAATATATATGGATTAGTAATTATCAAAAAAATATAATAGGATATTTTGTAGACAGATTAGTATTTACAAGAGGAACACAATAAATCTTCCATGATTTCAGAATTTAAGGGTGGTGCATTCAACTAGAAATTTAGATTTTTTTGACTTTAAAAGTTCAAAGGTATTTACTCAGGATTTTAAAAATTCTATTGAAATAATGGGGGTGTTAAATTAGGATTTTAAAACTCTTTTAAAATCTAGATTATTTAATCAAGACTCACTTAAGTTCATTAAAATTTTAAGGTATTCAATAGTTATTGAACTTTCTAAGTTATTGTACTAATTTGTAGGAGTTTAGGTGTTTCAGTACAAATATAATTAATCCCATCTTATACTTCTCTTTATTTTTCATCATTAATAATAATTTTTTTTTGATAATATATATTCTTCAGATTCCTTAAATTTCTTTATTTCATAATCTAGTCATTGCCTCCCACTAATATCAAGATTCGTAATCTCCCTTTTCTTTATAATTTCTTCCTGGATCAAGATTTCTAATACTTTTGGTTTCGCTATAATAGGCGGGTACCGATAAAGGCTTGATAAATTGACATATGAAAGTAATTTTTTGATGCGATTGACTAATGTATGTAAAATATTGACTCGGTCTTTTGAGCTTATAACAAAGGCTTTTAGGCTTAGCAATACAACTAATCGTGCAGACGTTCGACTTGAATGTTAAAATATAGATGCATATGTATGTACTTGTAAATTATTAATTGAATGTTGAGCTTAAGACAATAAATTATTCAAATAATTATTATCGAATCGCTAATTGATAAAGGTTTTTTTTTTTTGTTTACATATGAGGTCAAAGACCCTGAAGAATAATCTTCTAAAAAAACAATTAACTAGCCATAACGACTCGTGGCACAGCCCAACCGCAACGGTCGCGTGCTAGAGTTCGCCATAAACCATCGGGAGAATCCGCATAGACCACCGGTCCTTCCTTATTCCGAATTCCTAACTTGGCTAACCAATCCGCGCAGCTATTCGCTTCCCGATAAATCCAACCTAGCTCAAAATGAACATTCTTATCTAATATATCGTTACACTCGCGAATGACATCATTTAAACTTCCCCTTGAGTTCGCACCGCCCTTCACTAGCGCGTGCAACTCACTCGAGTCCGTTTCAATGATTAAATTATCGTCCCCTCGCGACACTGCTAAACGCAACCCAAACTGAAGCGCAAAACACTCCACCTTTAATGGTGACTCGGCCTTATAAAAGCCCGCAAAACCATCCAAATAATCCACGGCGTTATTGCGAAAAACACCACCAATACCCGCGAATTCACCTCTAGCGTCAAACGCCCCATCGATGTTGAGTTTAACCCCTATTTCCGGTTTAGTCCATTTAACGAGGACACTACGCGATGAGATAATTAGCCCACCGTCTTGCTCTCTTCCCCAAGCTCTAACATAATCTCTAGCCGCATACTTCACGATGGCTATAAGCTCATCCTTGGTTCTAACACGCTCACCACTTTCGAATAGCCTTGCGCTCCTAATCGTCAAATGACCCACACAAGCGCGGCTAACCATGTACACCTCTCAATTCCTTTGACCACCTGTCGTTTCGATAGCATTTCAGTCCACCATTGACCCGAATCAATCTCCTCCAGCGGCGCAAAAGTTTCTACAACACTCCGGACCTGCTGATGTTGCCTCGGCTAGTCCTCTTCCTGCTCGGAGAGCTGCTGTCGCTCCAGCGTCCTGGCCTGCTGCAATTCCGTGGCGCCATTCCAGCTCCTGCCGAGCTGTCCTCCTTCATCTGTACCGAGCTGCACCTGCTGCCTCCAAGTCCCAAACGAACCAGCAGCACCTGAAATCAAAACAGTAGCATTACTTTCCAGAAATTGCAGATTAGTCCCTGCACAAGAATTTAAAACTTCCCTGTACGCATCACAATCACGGAATAAATGTATTGTCGTTCCATTTGCCGTGTGGTGTCGCCTAGGGTGTGATAAAAATAAGATAAATATAAGTCAAAAAACAACGCACTCTCACCCTAGACAGGCACAGTACTGCAAGTATTACAGGACGAATGCAAGTTTTAATAATAAGTTGAGCTCGTTCTCAGGGGCTTAGTGTGTTAATCGAATGGGTAGAAATAACGAGTAAGAAGTAATTAATTAAAAGACAGAAATTAAAAGGAATACATTCGAGATAATTAAATTAAACTAAGGAAAATAAATACGAAGAAATATGAGATGAGAGTATAGCTTAGGTTTTGCTAGTATGCACTAATCCTTCTACTTCTTTCTATTAAATCTAGTTAATAAGGGAGATAATTAGCTCTTAGATACTTAGTCAGGATTCTAAATTCCCATACCTTAGACCTTGAGAGCGACTAAGGGGGCTACGGACACACCACGAGGCTGGTTCAAATAGGGTTATCCTGCGCTACTAGGGCCCTAAGCAATCAATTTCCATACATGGTGATAGTGATTAAATTATACCCTAATGACTATCTAGTTAGAATTAGTGTTGTCAAGACCAATATCGACACTAGACGTTATGTGGTGTTTCAATAATTAGATGCCCAACTAAGGCGATCATCTAACTACTATTAAGGTAATCCTATACTCATGCACTAGCAAGGAAAACAGTCATTAAATCAAAACACATAAACAAATATAAAGGTAAGCAGCTAATATCAGATTAAAACATTAAATTCCCAAAGAAACTTAGTTAAAAAGAAAGTAGAATTCATAGTTCATACATGATGCAAAACCCAAGCTATGGGAAGTTTAGTTCATACCTGAAGGAAATAAACTAAAGGAAATAATAAAAGACATCATCTTGCTCTCTACAATAACTTGGAAGAATAAAACCTTAAGAACTAATTACTATGAGGCAAGGATGAGCAAGGATGATTTACAAGTGATATAAGGGTGTATTTATAAGTGTTTAGAAGACCTAATTCGTTTTCTTGAAGGAGAAGGTAAGTAGTGGACTCCAAGCCCAACTCAAATTCGTAACTCTAAAACATGAAATCAGACCCGTATTTGTTTTGGTCCTAAAAGCTTCAATACTCATCCCTTTGACGCGTATGAGTAGTCGAAATTCATTGTCTCGGAAAGATCTTCAACTTTTCTCTTGACCGTTTCTCCAAATTCCACAACGATCTTGAGATATAAGCTGATTTGTGGTCGTAGGTGCAGAAATTCAGGATTAAGGCGGCTTTTCCTTTTCCATGTTTTTAGCTTTTGTTTCCTTATCTCCACTTACCATGCTTATCTCTTTCCATATCTTGTAGTCTTTGAATTGGACTCTAATTAATCTCCATAATTATCTTTAAAACTTCACACTAAATAAATAATTAAACCCAATATGCTCTAAAAATATTTTTTAACTAAATCAAGACTCAAAATAGGAAAGTGTACTATTTCTCAAGAAAAACGATTAGAAAGACTTCTAAGTCTCTAAAAATGATGTCTCATCTTAACATAAATCTATCACAAATGAGGAGAACACAAATCAAGACCCCCAACTCAAAGTTGTATCGTCCCGATACAATAAAGATAAAAACAAAGGGAAGTCTATAAATACACACCTAGGTAATTTTAAACACAATGTGGAGAACATAGCAGAATATATAGAATAGACATAAAGAAATTACTCAGAAAATTTCATGCAATAATATTCACAAACTACATACCTGTACACTTCTCATATCCATAGTCAACACGGTTCGAATTCAAGATCAGATTAGTTTTGCAATGTAAGAAGGATTGGGACTTTACTCAGTTCTCCAAGGAAGCTATAGATTGTTCATCGAACTTCACTAGTATTGAAAGATCCACTTAACTACTCTCTAATGGCTCAATCACTTCTCAATTACATAGCAAAGAATCAAAAGGTCTTTAAGATTGTAATTTAGGCTTAGGGACGGTATGATAGTATATTTGGATAATTTAGAGTGAGCTTTTGGCTCTCTCTCCTCACTAGCCATCAACGAATCGCCCTAGAGCTTGTGTTACTCTTATAAAACGTTTATCACTCAACCCAATGAATTCTTTGATGCACAATTTAGCATCCCCAATAACCCAATTAAAGCATAAGATGTTCACATAAAAATTCCACTTTGCCGGTCTGAATATATATATTTTCTTTTCAAATCAATTTTTCAAGCTATGACTCTCTTTTAATTTTGAGATATCACGCTATTTTTCTCACATATATATATATATATATACATATATATATATATATATATATATATATATATATATATATATATATATATATATATATATATATACATATATATATATATATATATATATATATATATTCTTTTAATGCCCTTGTTGGCAAATTTAGCTCGTAGCTTCTTTTCCATTCACTATTACCCCGGCAAAGGATAACAATAAAAAATTGTGAATTATCATCAGAGCACAATTAATAAGCTCGAAAATCCCATCCCAATAACAATTCCCATAATGGTGGACCCACCACCCCAAACTCATGCTCTAAAACAACAGTCTATGCATCGCGATTCGAGTGCGGGTCATATGGAGAAGTCCTATAATCTAAAGGGATATGGCTTATAATGTGTTTCAATAAAAAGCTTTAGAAAGGCTAGAAGGGGCTGAGAAGGATATAACATATAAAATCAAATAACAAGGTGAGAAGGTATAAAAAGGCTTCAAGTGGCTTCAATATGAAAGAACTGTCTTAATCACTTTCTACACCATGTAATTTCGTTATTCTCTTACCTTTAGCACTTTCATCAAATGGGTTTGTCAACTAGCTTGGGTCTCACGGCCTATAAACCACTCAAGGCTCCCTGAGATCGAACATACTTTCTATCGCATTGCTCACTAATCTTTTCTTTACTATCAATGTGTGTTTTCCTGCAAATACTCAAAGCATACAAAATAAAATAGCTCATAAACATACTACTTACTATCATTAATTCACTGAGCTTATGCTTTCAAGCTATTAAACACACTCTACATCTAATTCCCATGTATCAAAAAATTTAATTTCTACCTAAAAACAGAAAAATGGAGATGAGAGACAACGAATCCCCACACCCCTAACTCAAAAATTAGCCGTGTCCCCACGACTCGAAAAAGACTCGAAACAGAAATTAAAATTAGCAGAGAAAAGCATTTACAGAAACGGTAAGGAAGAAAGAGAACATACTCTCGAGGCTATTGCCTCGCATTATTGACATCCAAGGTAGGATTTGCTTGATCTTTTGTTAATTGTTCAAGGAGTTTCATGATGTGTACTTGATTCGCGTTGATTTGTGCCACATCATTGGCTAAGAAAGTTTGAGCTGCTTCGAAATTGTTTAAACGCTCCTCCATCTTCTCATGCCAACTTTGCTTCTTTTCTTCTTTCGAGACTTGCGTAGAAACCGCTCCTCTCAAGACTTTCACGATCCAAGCATTATCAATATAACTCTTCTTGAATTCGAGTTTCTGTTCGTCACCCAATATAACATTCGCTTTTCGCACAAGACACGCGATCATAGTAGGAAATTTAATATTATAAACTGATTTAGGAGAGACCGAAAATTGCATCACCTCCTCATAGATCAACTGTGCCACATCTACTTCTTCTCCTCTCAAAATACAATCCAAAAGTAGAGCGTTCTTCTTAGTCACATCCAAAGTTTGTGTGGTTCCAAAGACATTAGGAATAAGGAAATTGTGCCAGACTCTCGCATCCGGTTGAAGATATTTGTAAGGCCAAGGTTCCCTCAATTCTCCCTTATGTGATTGTACTTTCTCCTTGTCTAAAACATGCTCAAAAAGTAATTCCTCAGCAAAGATTTTTCGTTTAGCAACCACTTCATTATACTTGCAATATCCAATTAATTTCTTAAAGTTGAAGTGGTTCTAATCTCCTCAACTGTGAAAGGAACTAACTTTCCTCTAATCGGAACACAACCTTTACTATCTCGGCTAAAGAGGCCTAAATAGAATTCAAAAACTAACTCATGACATAATTCAGAATGACTTACCATGAACGTGGACCAACCCAATTTTTCACCAAGCTCCAAGAATCTCTTATACTCTCCTGTACCAACTTCTTCCGCAAATACTTTCTCATAAGCAAAAGGTAGTTCCTTTAATTGTTTTTCTGTAGATCCCTAATTGTTCTTATTTTCGACCCTTGGGAGACATCATTTTTTATGTTTATTTGAATATTTTGATAGACTTTTGAGTTAAAAATGCAATAATCCGGAATTCCTATTTTAGTTCTAGTATTTTTGATTAATTAAACTTTTGCGCGTAATCTTGTGTATTTTAGTGAAAAGTTTGTAGGTTTTGAATGTTAGCTAGGAAAGGAATCCAAGAAGAGAGTCAAAGATCGTGATATGGAGTCAAAGCTTGAAGATAAATCCCGAAAGAATTATATTTTAGAGCTGCAAATCTGGAAAACAGACCAAAGATTGCTGATTTCGAGGCACTTAAGAGATAATTTAGCCGCTGACCTTTGAAGAGAATATGTTCCTTATCGAGTTACGGAAATTTATCAAGTGATTTCAGGTCAATCGGAGTTATAACGAATCAGCTAGAGCTGTTTTAATGGAGGTAGTGCAGCAGTTACGGGATTTTGGGCTTAGAAAATGGGCTTGGACTTTTAATTAGTGATTTAACTTTAGGTCCAAGGCCTAATCCGAATTGGATCTTATAAAAGGAGCTCTTGACTTCTATTTTTTACAAAATTCACTTTTTTACAAAATAAAAACATCAAGAGAGAAGAAGCAGAAGGAAGAAGAAGAAGCTGTAGAGCTGGAGATAGTCTATATCTCCATCCTCAGCCAAATCCAATTCCGGAAATTAGGTCTTTCTTATTTTTAATTCTGTAAAACACTATGAATTCCATTTCTTTTAATTTAGTTTTCTTTTTAATTAGTATGAGCTAATTTCTTCATAGTACTTGAGAATGCTTTATGGGTGAATCCCAATTCTATTGAATTTCTATGTCTGAATTTGGGTTTCTGTTAAATTAAATTAATTTGGGTTTTTACTCTTTTCGGTAATTTGAGATTATTTACTGTTTTTGGAGTCATGAACTAAGAACAGGTATTAGTATCTAGGCTATTCCACATACGTGGCGTGTGGATCATCCTGACGGAGGGTTTAGGTACGGATTTAATTACTCAATCTAAAATAGAAGCTATTGACTCTGACGAGCTTAGTTAATTTTAGGGCCAATGTTGTAATATTACTTAATCATCTAAAAGTGGATCATATTTACCCTGAGGGGACTAGTGACACTCTAGGATAGCCTTATAGTCCACCCTGATGGGGGTATAAGGAATCTAGAATCCCGACCAGTGTAATTGACCGATGTAACCCTTAAACAGCATATGTTATGAAATAGGATTAGGAGGATCCCTTGCGTTCTCAAGTGCTACCTTCTCATATTTGCGTCTTACATTCATTTCCTTGCTTTTAGTATTTAATTGTATTTTTCTTTATAGTCTTTCATTACTTAGAATTAATACAAAAAACCAATCAATCATTTTATCTTTTACTTGCTTTCATAAGTGTAACCATTCATTATTCGATAAGCATAGTAGTTAACCAAACCGTCCCTGCGAACGATCCTAGAATCACTTATTACTACTTGGGACAACCGTACACTTGCGGTTGTGGTTCAATTACTTTTGCATTTATTTTAGAACACACAAAGGACCACCAAGTTTTTGGCGCCGCTGCCAGGGACGGTAGCGTGTGACCACGGTGTTTATCCTTTAGTGATAGTTGCATTTATTTTATTTTTATCAGTTTTACGCTTTTTGTTTGTTCATCTTTTTCAGGTTTTTAGGTTTGGTGTATGCGAAGGAGACTCTTTAAGGATCTA
This sequence comes from Nemophila menziesii, assembly GCA_029959085.1. NCBI lineage: Eukaryota > Viridiplantae > Streptophyta > Magnoliopsida > Boraginales > Hydrophyllaceae > Nemophila > Nemophila menziesii. Next base: position 81,570,013 of record JARWIR010000002.1, read on the forward strand.
GAGCCATCACCTCCGATCCTTAATAGTCCAGAATCATTAATCAGACTTGCTAACAAGAGAAGGAAAGAACAAGAAGCTAGAGAGGTAGAAGAGTTAGTAAACAGAATGGAGAACATTAATCTTCAGAATCAACAAAACAATAATGGACAAGTTCAGCTGGACGCGAATGGCCAACCAATAGCGCCACAGGGTGTTATTCCTCAGGTTCCGCCAGTTAATCCTAATCCTCCAGCTCAAGTCCAAATGGATCCATGGTTTGTTAATGGACCAGAAGAAGTTCCATTCCGTGCTCCTGCTCTAGGGGTAGGTGCTCCAAACATAGATGTCCCAAGGTTTCGTCCAGATTCGGGTATGTTAGCTCAATTCCAAAACTTTGGAAATTTTCGTGGTAAAGTTGGAGAAGATCCCATCCAAGCAGTACAGAAATTCAAACAGATATGTGATTCTTTCATCACACATGGAGTTTCAAAAGAACAAATGTATTTTGCTGCGTTTCGATTTTTCGTTATTGATGGAGCAAGTGAATGGCACGATACGCAAGACCCTACGAAGATAACAAACTGGGAACAATTAGAAACTGCTTTCTTTGACAGGTATTACCCAAGTAACATGAGGTTAGATGATCAACTTGAATTAAAGCATTTCCGTCAAGAATATGATGAAACTTTGGGTAAAAGCTGGACAAGATTTCAGATGTGTTTACGTAGAGTTTCCGATCATGGCTTTTCAGAACAACAACAGCATAAAATATTTTACAAAGGCCTTGATGGGACTTCAAGAGAAAAATTGGATTTTCTATGTGGTACGGGATTTCTTCAAGTTCAACCCGTTCATGCAAAAATCATCTTAGAGTGAACAGTAAAGAATGAAGTTGGGTGGACTTCAGTAAGAACCCCGGTTAAAGGAGTGAATAAGGTTAATATCGAAGAAAAGTTCGCTACGCTTGAGAACAAGATTCAAACCACCATAGAGCAACAATTGAAACAGCTCACTTTAGCTGTAAAAGAAGGATTTTTGGGTAAGAAGGTAGCCGTGCAAGCTACACAAGAAGTTTATATGTGTTCGATTTATGGGGTAGATGATCATGATGAGGAAAGTTGTCCGAATAATCAAGAGCCTGTGATGTTTGTCTCCAACAAAGGTAACTTTAATTCAAGTGGTAATGGATATCAGCCTAACAGAAACCATCCTGGGTTTCAATACTCAAATCCTAATGGGGCAGCCAATCCTACATATGCGTATCAGCCGCGTCCCCAAGGTAACAACTTCAATCCAAGAACAAATAATAATTATCAAGGAGGACAGAATCAAGGAAACTATGTACAAAGACAAGCTCCTCAAGACACTTACAATGAAACCATGAACCAAAAAGCCTTACCTGCCCATCCACATGAAGGTGTTGTTACCCTTCAGAAAACCGTTGAAAGCCTAATTGCTCTTCAGACGCAAGCTATGCAAAATCAACAAGCGTCTGACGCAAGTATCAAGCTATTACAGAACCAAATGGATCAATTTGCAAAACGGCTCAATCAGCGTCCACAGGGGAAACTCCCTAGTGACACGAAAAATCCGAGACAACATGAAGATTGCAAAGCTGTTACACAAAGAAGTGGTAAGAACCTTCCCCCACCTCCTTTTCCTGTTATGAAAGAGAAAGAAGTTCCAAGAAAAGAAAAGGATGTGGGTGAGAAAGAGAAAGATGTTGAGGTTGAAGAAATAGAGAGGCCAAGTGAGATTCCAAAGAAAAGAGATGATGTTATGAGTAATCGCCCTCCTCCACCGTTTCCGTCTCGAGTTAAGAAAAAGGGTGATTTGGCCGATTTTCAGAAGTTCTTTAATAGAGTGAAGGGCCTTAGTATTAACATTCTGTTGTTGGAAGCTATCCGAGATATTCCCAAATACACGAAATTTTTGAAGAGAGCCCTCACTAACAAAAGGCCATACTGTGATAATGAGATGATTGGTCTTCCTGAAGAATGTAGTGTTATTTGTCAAAGTAAATTACCTCCAAAGTTAGTTGATCCTGGGAGTTTCACAATTCCGATATCGATTGGGGAAGAATGGAAAGGTAAAGCACTATGCGATTTGGGTGCGAGCATCAATCTGATGCCCAAATCGATCTTTGATAAGCTGAAAATTGGAGAAGCAAGACCTACTTCTATGATCTTGCAAATGGCGGACAGATCTCTTGCACATCCAGAAGGCCGAATTGAAGATGTCTTGTTAAGGCAGGTACGTTAGTATTTCCCGTCGATTTCGTTATACTTGAATACGACGCGGATAGGAATGTCCCCATTATTTTGGGAAGACCATTCCTAGCCACGGGGCGTACATTGATTGATGTAGAAAATGACGAGTTAACGACGAGGATACAAGACAAGGAGGTCAAATTTAATGTGTTCCGGGCTATGAAATTTCCAGATTCTCAAGAAGATTGCTTCCGAATGGATGTAGTTGAGCAGGCATCGCAAGAGGTATTTGATTGTTTTAATTATGATGATATCTTGCAGGCCGCTTTGACATTAGACTTGCCTGAGATGATGGAAGAGCTTGCCGATACAGTGGCAGCTCTAAATTTTGAGAATCAGAAGTATAGGCGTCTTGCCTACGAACCTGTGAGAGAACCGGGGGAGATCATTCCTAAAAAGAAGCCTTCAATTGAATCTCCTCCGGAATTAGAAGGAAAACCATTACCAGCACACTTGAGGTACACGTATTTAGGTACTAATGAAACTCTACCTGTTATTGTTTCAGCGAATTTAACAGGTCCTTAAGAAGATAAACTGTTGCGTGTGTTAAGAGCCAATAAAGAGGCAATAGCTTGGACAATTGCTGATATCAAAGGCATTAGTCCCTCCTATTGTCAACACAAAATCATACTTGAAGAGGATAACACACGCTCAGTTGAAGGTCAAAGGAGATTAATGCCCGTTATGAAGGATGTAGTGAAGAAGGAAGTTATCAAGCTGTTAGACGCGGGGATTATTTATCCCATCTCGAGTAGTGAATGGGTGAGTCCAGTTCAGTGTGTACCGAAGAAATGAGGAATGACAACAATTCTTAATGATAAAAATGAAGCGATTCCTTCAAGAACGGTAGTTGGTTGGATAGTCGGCATGGATTACAGAAAATTGAACAAGGCCACCAGAAAAGATCACTTCCCTCTGCCCTTCATCGATCAAATGTTAGATAAATTAGATGGAAGGGAAAACTACTGTTTCTTAGATGGTTATTCCGGGTATAATCATATTTACGTGGCTCCAGAAGATCAACATAAAACAACATTTACATGCCCCTTTGGTACTTTTGCATATCGCAGAATGCCATTTGAGTTGTGTAATGCACCTGCTACCTTTCAAAGATGTATGATGGCCATCTTTTGGGATATGATCGATAATTTCCTTGAAGTTTTTATGGACGATTTCTCCGTGTTTGGTGATGATTTTGATAAATGCTTAGATAACTTGGAGAAAGTGTTAATCCGATGCAAGGAAACAAATTTGGTCTTAAACTGGGAGAATTGTCATTTCATGGTTCGAGAAGGTATAGTTCTGGGTCACAAGGTTGCAAGTGCTGGATTAGAGGTCGATAGAGCAAAGATAGAGGTAATCAAAACTCTTCCCCCTCCTGTTTCTGTTAAAGGGGTAAGAAGTTTTCTAGGCCATGCTGGCTTTTATAGGCATTTCATTAAAGACTTTTCTAAGATTGCTAAACCGTTATGTAACTTACTCGAAAAGGATTCCAAATTCCTTTTTGATGAAGCTTGCTTAGCGGCCTTTCAAGCAATCAAAGAAAAACTTATTTCTGCTCCTATAGTATTACCTCCATATTGGAGTTTACCGTTTGAGGTTATGTGTGATGCGAGTGATTTGTGTATGGGAGCTGTATTGGGACAGAGAAAAGAGAAAAAATTTCATTCGATTTACTATGCTAGTAAAACTTTTAATGGTGCTCAAGTTAATTATACAGTTACAGAAAAAGAGTTACTAGCAGTTGTATATTCATTTGATAAATTTCGCTCTTATCTTCTTGGAGCGAAAGTTATTGTTTATACAGATCATTCAGCGATTAGATATCTTATGGAAAATAAGGATGCTAAACCGAGGTTAATCAGATGGGATTTATTGCTTCAAGAGTTCGATTTAGAGATCAAGGATAGAAAGGGTTGTGAAAACCAGGTTGCAGATCATCTATCGCGTCTTGAAGGGTCAGAGATGAATAGTGGTACTGAAAGAGTTAGAGAAGAGTTTCCTGATGAGAATTTGTTTGTTGTTCGTGATTATGAAGCTCCTTGGTACGCGGATATAGCGAATTTAGTGGTGAGTGGTTCTTTTCCTGAAGGATCCACTTATCAAGAAAGAAAGAGGTTAGCTCATCGTGCTAGACGGTTCTTTTGGGAGGATCCTTTCCTATACAAAGTTTGCGCTGACCAAATGATACGGAGATGTGTAGCCAAGGAGGAAACTGAAGCTATTATAGCTGGATGTCATGATTCTTTATACGGAGGACATTTCAAGAGTGATAGAACTGCTGCTAAGGTATTCCAATCAGGTTTTTACTGGCCTACTCTTGTTAAAGATTGTCATGAATATGTTAAGAGATGTACGAGATGCCAGTTTACCGGAAACATATCCAAGAGGGATTAGATGCCACGTAATAATGTGTTAGAAGTTGAAATATTCGATGTTTGGGGTATAGACTTTATGGGTCATTTCGTTCCTTCAAATGGTAATCTCTACATCTTATTGGCTGTTGATTACGTATCCAAATGGGTAGAAGTTGTGGCTTTTCCAACGAATGATTCACGAGTGGTGATTAAGTTCTTAAAGTCACATATTTTCACTAGACATGGTACACCTAGAGTGATTATTAGCGATGGAGGATCTCATTTCGTTAATAAGTATTTGAAGGTTGTTCTAGAGAAGTATGGAGTAAGACACCGTGTATCTACTGCATATCATCCACAATCCAATGGTCAAGCTGAAGTTTCAAATCGTGAAATTAAGTCAATCCTAGAGAAAACCGTTGGTCCTACAAGAAAAGATTGGTCAATGAAGTTAGATGATGTGTTGTGGGCCTATCGTACTGCGTTTAAGACTCCAGTTGGTGCATCACCGTATCATATGGTGTATGGTAAGGCTTGTCACTTACCTCTTGAGCTAGAAATGGGTGACTATTGGGCGATTGCACAGTTGAACTTAGATCCTATCTTAGCCGGAGAGAATCGTATGATGTAGCTTAATGAACTTGACGAATTCCGATTAAATGCCTATGAAAATGCTAAACTTTACAAAGAAAATACGAAGAAATGGCATGACAATCGGATTCGTATGAAAAACTTTGAAGTGGGACAAAGAGTATTGAAGTATAATTCAAAGTTCAACAATTATCCGGGTAAGTTAAGGTCTAAGTGGTCAGGTCCATACATTGTGACCAAAGTTACACCTCATGGGGCGATAGAAATAGAACATCTACTCGAGAACCGTACCTTCATGGTAAACGGTCATAGATTAAAGATATACCATGGAGGTGAAGATACCAACCTCTTGGAAGATCCACATCCCGGGGAGGTCATGTATCTCCTCGAAACTCCTTAGAAGCGTGAGGTAACCCGTCGAGCTTAACGACGTTAAATGAAAGCCAACTCTTTGTATATTAGTTTGAGTTTTTAATTTTCGCAATGTAAAATAGTTTGATTTTCATAATTTTAGTGTTTATTATTAAGAAATGAGGAAGGGTAGTTGTTTTTAATGATTTCACGGGTAAAAAGGTTAAGAGTTTGGGGTCGAAAGGACGAGAATAGAGAAAAAATAGGTTGGTTGTCCAGGAGAAACCGGGTACCCGTTTCGCAAAAATCGGGAACCCGGTTTTGGAGCTGGTACCAACCTCACAACGCAACACTTGGCGTCTTGGTTCATGACACAGCGTCACGGACCAGGTACCCAGATTTCACAAAACCGGGAACCCGGTTTTGTGAGCTGTGAATTTTGGAGGTTCCGACCCAGCGTCTTGAAAAGCAGTCATTGGCTGCGTCTTCACTCGCGAATTCAACGGAAACCGGGTACCCGGAATCGTCAAAACCGGGAACCCAGTTTTGGTGCTGCACATTTCGAACTTTCTGACCCAGCGTTTTGGGTCCCGCCGTTTGCTGCGTCACCACTTGCGTGTCAACTCACATCAGCGTGGCAAACCGGGTACCCGGATTCGCCAAAACCGGGAACCTGGTTTTGAAGAGCAACTCTCTGACCCAGTGTTTTGGGGTCCAGCCTTTATTGGCGTCGTGAGGTAAAAAAAACAAAAAAATTAAGTATTTGTTTTCGCGCCGACACATCGACGCGAAACCAGGTACCCGAATTTTCGAAACCGGGAACCCGGTTTGCATACTGTGATGGCGGTTTTGAGCTTTTTAACCTAGCTTTCTTAGCCTCTTCTGCAAGTTTTTACCATAAAACGCTCCCACACACTACCCACCTCCGGAAATCATCATTAACACTTATATATATCATCAAATCCTACCCTCTTTCATCACAAAAACACAAAATCAATTCACCTCTTCTCCAAAATATCATCAAATCCTTAGTTTTTCCCCAAGATTTTTCTTCACCCAATCCTTAAATTAAACCCAGTTCTTTCTTCTTCCACATAAACTGAACAACACCCATCTCATATTCCACCTTGTTCTTCAATTCCAAAGCCTCAAAACATCAAAGTTCTGAACTTTTCTCTAGTTTCTCACTATTTGAAGTTTTGAGTTGGGGTGGAAAGAGATGACTAACAGAATCGGTGATTTCCGAAGAACTGCTCCTAGAAAGAAAACCACCATTGGTGGTACTCAAGAACAAGCTATTGAGATTCCTGATTCGCGTCCTAAACGAAAAATGATGAAGTTAAGCTTGCTCCCAAGAGAAAAGAAATCACATGTCAAAAGAGAAGATTAATTGATGAACCAGAAACTGAGGATGAACATGAAGATGAGATTGAGAAAGAACTTGAGGATGAAACTGAACAAGAAGTTCCAGAAGTACCAATTCAACAGAAATCACCGCGAAGAAAGATGTGGGCCCACAAGCCTAAGAGGGTTTATACTTCATGGAATGAACAGGTTCGTGAAAGAATTGAATTTTTGAAGTTTGGTGAAGAGATGGACTTTCCTAAGAATATTATGAGTAGTGCTCATAGAGATTATGTTGTTGTTTGTGACAAGTTTGGTTGGAGAGAATTAAGAGAAAGGAAGCTTGAGTTTATTCCTACTTTTGTGCGAGAATTTTATGAAGGTTTAGCCCTTTCCCGTAAGGCAACTGAAATTCGCAAAAAGGTAGTTCCTTTCTCCATTGAACTTATTCGGAAATCTTTGAAATTACCCAACTTTACTGGTTCATGTCCGTTCCAAGACACTCTTAATGACCCTTCTTTCGATTATGAATCCCTTTGGGATACTGTGCTTGTTAATGGGGCTAGCCCAATTCCTGAAGGAGACAGATATCCTGGACAGTTTTACAGCAGTAATTTGACACCTAGTGCGAAGGTTTGGTCTCGTTTCGTAATACCTTCTTTCTTTGGAATTAAGCACACATCCGAGTTGAAGAAGGAGCATATCATTTTTATTAAGTGTATTGTTGAGGAGAAACAGATGAATGTTGCTAAGATTATTTATGACACCATCATGGAATTCGAGAGAGCTCTGATGAAACAACAGAATCTCAAGTTTCCTTGTACTATTACTAAGTTGTGCCTAGACGCAAAATTCCGCGTAGGAATGCAGAGGATGATGGTGCGACAGTTGGAGTAAGCATGGCATTGACTACAATTCAGAATATCCATGATGAAGCAACACGAGCTACGAAGACTCCTAGAGCTCCTCCACCAAAGAAAGCGAAGAATACTCCTGAGTTGGAATCGAAAATAAGGGTGTTGGAATAAAATTAAGAGAAGATGATTGCTACCTTAGGAAACGTTACAAGAGAATTGGACCTTCTTCGAACTTTGGTCTTAGGCGTAAACACACTTTAAAACGCGATTTATGATGCTGTTACGCGAGATAAAGGTCCAGAACGCAACACCGGTAACCAGCCACGCGCTGGTTAAGATACGTTTTCTAATCCTTCCTTTTAGTGTAGATTAGTTTAATTGCTTTATTGAGTCTTTTCGAGTCGTGGGGACACGGCTCATTTTTGAGTTTGGGTGGGATTCGTTGCCTCATCCCAGTTTTTTGTGTGCTATCTGTTTTATTTGCTTTCAATAAAAGAATTTTTGGAGTTGCGTTTGACTGTAGAAAATTTTAAATATCCCTTTAAGCATACTTTTGATGAATCTATGATAGTAAATAGTGGACTTTAGGGATTGATATAAAACACATTTAGAATTGCATGCAAACGTAGATAATTGATAGGAAAAATTAATGAACAATGCAAATGAAATAAGCTTGTACTTAAGGAATATGTTTGGTGTGTAGAACGTGAAATCCTAATTAGTAGAGAACGCACCTAGATATGAACTAAAGAAGAGCTATGTACTTAGGAAAATGATAGAGGTAGTTCTTTGTTAGTCATTTGTAACCTTTTTAGCCTTCTATCCCTTGTATTAATTATTATCCGTCTTAGCCCACTTTGAGCCTTTAGCCTTTTCTTTGTAGCCACGATATAAGCCATTATCCCTTAGATTGTTAGGCATGACCATATGACCCGCACTTGAATCACAATCCTGAGACATGTCTCGAGCTTGAGTTTGGGGTGGTGGGTCCACTTATGGGGAATTTAATGGGTAGGAATTGATGTGCCGTGTATTGTAGCACAATTGCAGATGATATATACTTGTAACCCTTTGTCGGGAATGAAAAAAAATGAAAAAGAAAGAAAAAATGAAAAATTTCGAAAATCATACAGTAGAAACCGGGAACCCGGTTTGCATCTGTACAAAAAAAATGAAAAAAAGAAAAATAAGATTTATGAAAGAATAAAACATCCGGCAAAGTGGAATTTTTCTGAAAATCATCTTATTTATAGTGGGTAGACATGGGACGCTAAATTGCTGCGTAAATGGGTAAGTGATAACATTTTTTAACGTAAACTCAAGCTCGAGGACATTTGTTAATGGTAAGTGAGGAGAGAGCCAAAAGCTTACTTCAAATTTACAAAATATACATCCACACTGTCCTTAAGCCATTATTAAAACCATAAAGACCTCGTGATTCCTAAATGCATAGTGAATTATGATTCTGTTGATAGGGAGTATACTAGGTGGAGCGTTCAAAGCGAATTAGGATTGAGGAACACCCTATAGCCATCATACAGAGATGAGTACAAGTGTAATCTTCAAGCATTGCAAATTTAATTTTATGATTGAGATTATTTGTGTTTGATTTTGCATTATAGATGTATGTGTATATTAGTTTCTAGAGTTTGCTATATGAGATTTAACTTGAGAATTGCTTTAGGTGTATTTGCTAGCTTCTACTTGTTCTTAAGTTTACTTCTACCCCTTTGTTTTGTTTTACTTTGTCGGGACGACAAAGGCTTGAGTTGGGGTCTTGATGTCTCCCTAATTGTTTATATTTTCGACCCTTGGGAGACATCAATTTTTATGTTTATTTGAATATTTTGATAGAATTTTGAGTTAAAAATGCAATAATCCGGAATTCCTATTTTAGTTCTAGTATTTTTGATTTATTAAACTTTTGTGCGTAATCTTGTGTATTTTAGTGAAAAACTTGTAGTTTTTGAATGTTAGCTAGGAAAGGAATCCGAGAAGAGAGTCAAAGATCGTGATATGGAGTCAAAGCTTGAAGATAAATCCCGAAAGAATTATATTTTGGAGCTACAAATCTGGAAAACAGGCCAAAGATTGCTGATTTCGAGGCACTTAAGAGATGATTTAGCCGCTGACCTTCAAAGATAATATGTTCCTTATTGAGTTACGGAAATTTAGCAAGTGATTTCCGGTCAATCGGAGTTATAACCAATCGGCTAGAGCTGTTTTAGTGGAGGTGGTGCAGCAGTTACGGGATTTTGGGCTTAGAAAATGGGCTTGGACTTTTAATTAGTGATTTAACTTTAGGTCCAAGGCCTAATCCAAATTGGAGCTTATAAAAGGAGCTCTTGACTTCTATTTTTTACACAATTCACTTTTTTACAAAATAAAAACATCAAGAGAGAAGAAGCAGAAGGAAGAAGAAGAAGCTGTAGAGCTGGAGAGAGTCTATATCTCAATCCTCAGCCAAATCCAATTCCGAAAATTAGGTATTTCTTATTTTTAATTCTGTAAAACACTATGAATTCCATTTCTTTTAATTTAGTTTTCTTTTTAATTAGTATGAGCTAATTTCTTCATAGTACTTGAGAATGCTTTATGGGTGAATCCCAATTCTATTGAATTTCTATGTCTGAATTTGGGTTTCTGTTAAATTAAATTAAATTGGGTTTTTTACTCTTTTCGGTAATTTGAGATTATTTACTGTTTTTGGAGTCATGAACTAAGAACAGGTATTAGTATCTAGGCTATTCCACATACGTGGCGTGTGGATCATCCTGACGGAGGGTTTAGGTACGGATTTAATTACTCAATCTAAAATAGAAGCTATTGACTCTGACGAGCTTAGTTAATTTTAGGGCCAATGTGGTAATTTTTACTTAATCATTTAAAAGTGGATCATATTTACCGTGACGGGACTAGTGACACTCTAGGATAGCCTTATAGTCCACCCTGATGGGGGTATAAGGAATCTAGAATCCCGACCAGTGTAATTGACCGATTTAACCCTTAAACAACATATGTTATGAAATATGATTAGGAGGATCCCTTGCGTTCTCAAGTGCTACCTTCTCATATTTGCGTCTTACATTCATTTCCTTGCGTTTTAGTATTTAATTGCATTTTCTTTATAGTCTTTCATTACTTAGAATTAATACAAAAAACCATTCAATCATATTATCTTTTACTTGCTTTCATAAGTGCAACCATTCATTATTCGATAAGCATTGTAGTTAACCAAACCGTCCCTGCGAACGATCCTAGAATCACTTATTACTACTTGGGACAACCGTACACTTGCGGTTGTGGTTCAATTACTTTTGCATTTATTTTAGAACACACAAAGGACCACCAACCAACCCAATTTCTCACCAAGCTCAAAGAATCTCTTATACTCTCATGTACCAACTTCTTCTGCAAATACTTTCTTATAAGCAAAAGGTAGTTCCTTTAATTGTTTTTCTGCAGAAGCTTTCAAGGCCTTTGAAGCTTTCTCTTTATCCATGGGTGTAGGACCTTTGAAGGGAAGAGATTGTGTTTTCTCCTTTGAATAAAAGTAAAGCCTTTTGCCATTAGGATCAAATATAGCTAGCTTACCTCCATCTTCAACATCGATTTTACCCTTAGCTTTGGAACTAGAACTTTTGTTATTTGGTTTCTTCTCAATTGAACCCAATACCTTTCTTTTCATCACCTCCCTCTTGTTAGATAATATTTCTGTTCTTTTAGTAATCCTCAATTGACCCCCAACTCAAAGCTTTAACAACTCTTGAAATTTGAACTTTTGAATTATTGGTTGAACAAGCTTGATTTCGCTTAGGAAAGGTGAATTGATGATGAATCTCTACATGGGTAAGATGAATTCTCGATGGATTGGTATGGATTTAAGAAATTGTAGGATGAATTTTGAAAATTTAAGCTTTTGATTCTTCAACTTGATGTTTTTGGTGAGGATTGGGTGCTTGAATATCCTTTGTAATGATGTGGAGAGAAGCTTTGATGTGTTTTTATGATGAATGGGTAGTGTTTTGATGTTTGGGGGAGGTTTGAATGAGCTTTAATGGAGTTGGGAGAGGTTTGGAGAAGAAAGAGAGGCTTAAGGGTTTAATAATTCGAAATAATACCTATTCTCCTCCTTTTATAAGCTTAAAACGAAAAAAATTCTCTCTCCAGCGGCGCGGTGCGGTGTACCAGAACTGGGGCGCGGTGTACCGCACCTTCTGTTCCTCGAAATTTTAATGCTCGGCAAAAAACACAAATCCTCTACCCGTGGTCACGGGTCTTCTTCTCCGCGGTGTACCGGGGCTAGGGTCTGGTATACCGGACCTATGCTTCTAATTTTTTTATTCTCGGCACAAAACCCGAGTCAATGACCCGTTGTCTCGCGTTTTCTTCTCTGCGGCATACCGTAAGGGTAGTCCGGTGTACCAGACTGATGGTCTGATTTTTCCGAAAAATTTCGTTTTCTCCTCCCAAACTCGATTTCTCCTATACCTAAGCATCAAAAACACTAATACCTTACTCAAATATGCAATATCAACTAAAAACAACTAAACTAAACACAAACTAAAAACGTAAAAGTCATAAAAACTAAAAAAAATTGCGGGTTGTCTCCCGTTCAGCACTTTTATTTAACGTTTTTCAAAGTTAGACGCGTTACCTCTATCAAGATTTGCGAATATAGCCTCCCCAACAACGAGTTAGGCTATGAACGTCAACTAATCTGCGCGTGATCCCCTTCTTGGGTCGAATTTCTATCACCTTGGCTGAAACAACCTTAGTGACAATGAATGGTCCCATCCACGAGTCTTTATAACTACGTGGCCTATTCTCGCGTTTGTGAGCTTTCCATAGTACTTCATGGCCAACCCCAAACTCAATGTTTGGCTCAGTATCCACAGGTTTTAAGTGGACCTTCTCAGGAGGGACTTTGTGATGTAAAAGGCTGTGGATGATAGGAACGGTGGGATCTAACTTCCTCGATTTTTACCCAAGACATAGAAGGTCTCGGATACGTTCTTTGCATGAAAGGTAATGGTCCCTTCTTGGAAGTTGATGACACTTTGACTTGTGGCCATGAAAGGCCGTCCAAGTATGATTGGAACCTGCTTATCTGCATCAAACTCAAGTATAACAAAGTCAGTAGGGATGGCGATACTACCTGCTCGGACTAAGACGTCCTCCACTGTTCCCCATGTCTTGGTAACTGAGTTGTCAGCAAACTGCAACTTCACTGGAGTTTTCTCTGATTTTTGAAGTCCAAGTCTCTCGAACACGGACTTAGGCATAAGATTCACACCAGAACCCACATCGTACATAGCTTTCACCTTGAGCATACCATTAATTTGAATTGGAAGGTTAAAACTTCCCGGATCTTAGAGCTTCGTTGGTAACTCTCTTTCACTTCTTCTTGAGACTCTCAGGTTCTCTCTTGGGATCTCTACACTCGCTTCTTTCTCAAGAATAACTTGCGTAAAAACTTGTTGCTGTGTAAGTCCTTTCTTCGCAATCTCAAGCATTTGGGCGTTGATATCTTCAGGTGTATACGCCTCTACAAATGTCTTGAGTTCAGTGTCATCCTTTGGATTTGTATCAGGAATAGTTGATGACACTGTTTGAAAAACAGGTGGCGGTTCCACCTTCTCTTCTTCTTTCTCCTCTTGCACAGCTGGTGCAACTTCAACTTCAACTCTTGGTTCCTCCTTGGAGTCTTCTTCTTCTTTCTCTTTAGCCATCTTAGCTTGAAAATCCATAACCGATCTAATCTCCTCTTGCATATCCTTCAGAAGCTGTATAAATTCAGATTTTTCTGAATCGTCCTCCACATCACTCTCAGAACAGTTAGATTCCACGGGGATTGACTTGGTTGGTTCTTATTCGGTACTCGGAACCTCCACGGCACTAACGGCAGCATGTGGTACTTCCTTCTTTTCTTCTTCAATTTCAAGGCAAATAGCCTTACAAGCTTCGAACCCAACATTGTCATCACCTCCTTCGATCGCCTTCAATTCTTTTCATTTCATTAAATTTGTTAGAACTTTGTTCAATTGTTCTACTTGAGTACCTAAAATCTGAATTGCGGCATCTTGTCCTCGTAACTTTTCATCCTGGGTGTTCATATTCGTGGTCAAACGGTCCAAGACTTTTACTAATTTTTTATTATCAATAGTTCCCTCTTGAGGATACCGTGGTAAAGCTTTCTGATCTAATGAATCGGCATAGGCATCTTGAACAGGTTGTTGAGGGGGAGCAGGTCTATTTTGATATTGATTTTGATACTGACCTCTTGGTTGGAAAAAGTTGTTCTGGGGACGCGGTTGATAATGACCAGGATTAGCGGCCTCCTATGGATTTGAATACTGCATAACCGGATGGTTTCGGTTACCAAATTGATAGCCTACTCGGTTGGATATGAAATAAACAGATTGTGGATTTCCTTCGCACTCTTCCCAAGTATGATTATTAACCCCACATTGTTGACAACCTTGTGCTTCTTGTACTACGTTTGCTGCGGCTAAATTTCTCTGCATTTCAAGCTTAAGTTCTTTGATTTGATTTTCTAATGCGGATATTTGAGCTGAGTTTGCAGTTTCTGCATCTAAACGAAGCGTACCTCGGGTCTTTGCTACAGGAGCTCGCGTAGAAGGCCAACTCCTTTCTTGTTCAATAATATTTTCCAAAACCTCGGTAGCTTCATTATGGTTCATGGACACAAAATTTCCCTTTCCTATGTTATCCACCTTCTCTCTACCTTGACTGTTGAGACTTTCATAGAATATAGCTAATTGTAAAGAGGGGGTATAACCATGGAGCAGACATCTTGCTAACTTCTGTTGAAACCTTGTCCATGATTCTCCTACTGCTTCTCCATCTTCTTGACAAAACCTTGCAAGCTCGCTTTGGTCTTTGAGTCTCATACTCTTCGGATAAAAACAGTTAAAGAAATCGGCTTGAAGTTCTGTCCATGAATTAATTTTCCCTGGTGGTTGCCTATCTAGCCACTCACCAGCTTTACCGGTCAGAAAGAACGAAAACATATTACAATACAGTTGCTCGCGTGTAATGCTCGGAGTAAAATAAGCATCACAAATCTGCATAAACTTCTGAATCGATCTTACCGGATTTGAATTGTTGTACCACTGTAGAGTCCAAAACTTTGAAAATGACTGAGCATACCCGGATCGGGTCGAAATTTGATGTTTTGGATCTCCGGATGACGTTAACCTATCGGTTGAACATGAAACGGCACTCGGAGGCCAAGAAGGTCTTGTTCAACTCAGTTCTGGTCAACATTGTTTTGCCCGTTACCTCTTCCTAGTGGATGTTGTCCTTGTTGTTGTCCTTGTTGTTGTCCCCCAGGTGGGCCAAGTGGTGGTGGTCCCCCTGGTGGAACGAATGGTAGTCCTCCAGGTGGGATTACAAGTGGTGGATCTAACTGCTCTTATACGCCTGCCATATCTCTTCTTAAGGCTCTTTCCAAACAAACACGTTTATTATAAGGTCTAAAGCTCCTCTCAGGCTCCGGTAACGGAGGCCAAGAATTAAAAACTGTTAAACCTGAAAAAGACTAAAGCAAACCACAAGCGTAAATCCGGAAAAACAAAAACTAAATACTGAAAAATGAAAATTAACTAAAAGCTACTACTCGAAATAGATAACCCACACGCTAACGAGACACGAGTCCCCGGCAGCGGCGCCAAAAACTTGGTGTCGTTTAGGGTGTGATAAAAATAAGATATATATAAGTCAGAAAACAACGCACTCTCACCCTAGACAGGCGCAAGTATTACAGGACGAATGCACGTTCTAATGATAAGTTGAGTTTGTTCTCAGGGACTTAGTGTGTTAATCGAATGGGTAGAAATAACGAGTAATAAGTAATTAATTAAAAGACAGATATTAAAAGGAATAAATTCAAGATAATTAAATTAAACTAAGGAAAATAAAGACAGTAAAATAAATACGAAGAAATATGAGATGAGAGTATAGCTTAGGTTTTGCTAGTATGCACTAATCCTTCTACTTCTTTCTATTAAATCTAGTTAATAATGGAGATAATTAGCTCTTAGATACTTAGTCATGATTCTAAATTCCCATACCTTAGACCTTGAGAGCGACTAAGGGGGCTACGAACACACCACAAGGCTAGTTTGAATAGGGTTATCCTGCGCTACTAGGGCCCTAAGCAATCAATTTCCATAAATGGTGATAGTGATAAAATTATACCCTAATGACTATCTAGTTAGAATTAGTGTTGTCAAGACCAATATCGACACTAGACGTTATGTGGTGTTTCAATAATTAGACACCCAGCGAAGGCGATCATCTAACTACTATTAAGGTAATCCTATACTCGTGCACTAGCAAGGAAAACAGTCATTAAATCAAAACACATAAACAAATATAAAGGTAAGCATCTAATATCAGATTAAAACATTAAATTCCCAAAGAAACTTAGATAAAAAGAAAGTAGAATTCATAGTTTATACATGATGCAAAACCCAAGCTATGGGAAGTTTAGTTCATACCTGAAGGAAATAAACTAAAGGAAATATTAAAAGACATCATTTTGCTCTCTACAATAACTTGGAAGAATAAAACCTTAAGAACTAATTACTATGAGGCAAAGGATGAGAAAGGATGATTTACAAGTGATATAAGGGTGTATTTATAGGTAATTAGAAGACCTAATTCGTTTTCTTGAAGGAGAAGGTAAGTAGTGGACTCCAAACCCAACTCAAATTTGTAACCCTAAAACATGAAATCAGACCCGTTTTTGTTTTGGTCCTAGCAGCTTCAATACTCATCCGTTTGACGCGTATGAGTAGTCGAAATTCATCGTCTCGGAAAGATATTCAACTTTTCTCTTGATCGTTTCTCTAAATTCCACACAGATCTTGAGATATAAGCTGATTTTTGTTCGTAGGTGCAAAAATTCAGGATTAAGGCAAATTTTCCTTTTCCATGTTTTAACTTTTGTTTCCTTATCTCCAATTACCATGCTTATCTCTTTCCATATCTTGTAGTCTTTGACTTGGACTCTAATTAATCTCCATAATTATCTTTAAAGCTTCACACTAAATAAATAATTAAACCCAATATGCTCTAAAAATATTATTTTACTAAATCAAGACTCAAAATAGGAAAGTGTGCTATTTCTCAAGAAAAACGATTAGAAAGACTTCTAAATCACTAAAAATGATGTCTCGTCTTAACATAAATCTATCACAAATGAGGAGACATCACCGCGCCACAACCTGGACAACTCGCTTCCTCAATCACTCTGCGCTTGACTAAATTACCACACGTAGGAAGCCTATCCCAAACACTCCACCAAATCAACACCTTTATTTTTTGAGGGCATTTAAGTTTCCAAACTAAATCCCAATTGAAATGGGGGCTTCCGTCTATCCAATTCATGTCATTATAAGCCGATTTAACCGAGAAGATCCCCGACGGCTCAAACTTCCACTTATAGGACCTTTCCACCCCTAACACAACCTCCACAATGCCACGCTTCAACACCTCGCACCCGGTAAGAATATTATTGCACATCCTCGAATCCAAAGGCTTAATGGCTCTCCCAACCATCCCATTCCGTAAGTACTTTTGACTAAGAGCTAGGACCCACAAAGTTGAGTCCCTTTTAACCACTTTCCACCTTAGCTTTGCCAACAATGCCAAATTATAATCCTGCGCCTTACGAAGACCCAATCCGCCTCTCTTCTTAGACCACCACAGCTTATACCAAGCCAACCAATGAATTTTCCTACCCTCCTCCGAAGAACCCTAGATAAAATCCCTAATAATTCTATCAATCTCCTCACAGACATGGATCGGGAATTTCATTGTTTGCATAAGGTACGTAGGAATAGCTGATAAAACCAATTGCGCCAAAGTAATTCTACCCGCCATCGAAAGATTCTGAGCCTTCCAATTTGGGAGTTTGTCCTTCATATTATTTGTGACTCTCCGAAAGAACCCTCGCGGTAACCGTTACGATCTAATCGGCGTCCCTAGATAAGTCCCCAAAGAATCACTAAGAACAAAGCCGCTCCTATCCGCAAGCTCCACAGCCACACTCATCTCCACATTGTTCGAAAAATATATAAATGACTTCTCCTCGCTCACGGTTTGTCCAGCCTCCTCACAAAATACTCTAAGGGCCTATTTTACAAGATCAACCTGGCGGGTCCCTGCTTCCGCGAATAACATCAAGTCATCTGCAAAAAACACATGAGATATACCGGGACCTTGACGGTGAAGGCGAATGGGAACCCATTCACCCCTCCTCACAAAGTCCCTGAATTGAAATAGACAATCGTTCCATACAAAGAACAAATAAATAAGGGGACAGAGGATCTCCTTGCCGAATGTCCCGTTGAGGGGTGAACTCCTCCAGCTGCGCTCCATTCCACAAGACCCGTATTTTATTAGTTTCCATAGCCTCCATAATCACTCGTGTCCAAGTCTTAGGAAACCCAAAGAAATCAATCTTATCTTCAATAAACCTCCAACTCAACTTGTCATAGGCCTTCGCTAAATCAATCTTGATGGCCATATAACCCGATTTCATTGTGGTCTTTTGCATACGGTGGTCAATCTCTTGCACCAGTACTACGTTATCAATTGTTGACCTACCCGGAAGAAAACTAATCTGATTATGTCCAATCCGATCCGCTAAAAGAGGCCGAACTCGATTAACCATCACCTTCATGATGACTATAACTAGAACATTAATGAGACTAATAGGTCTCAACTACCCTACCCTAGTCGGCTCAGTAACTTTCGGAATCAAATGAATAAGAGTCCTATTCAGCTTTTCCGAAATTCTCCCCTTCCGAATCGCTTTCCTAACCATCCTACACACTTCCGGACCTACTACTTCCCAACATTTCTGGTAGAATGATGCTGCTAATCCATCAGGACCGGCTGATTTATTTGGGCCTGACTGAAAGACCGCTACTCTAATTTCCTCATCCGTAAATTCCTCCTCCAAGATACTCTTCTCTATCGCCCCCAAATTAGCGCCATGGGGTAGCGCGAAAGGACCTATGAATTTACTGTCATCCGTATATAATTCCACATAAAAGTTACGAACCATCTCCCCTAATTCCTTCTCATTCTCAATCCAGCCGCCGTTCGCATTACGAAGCTTATAAATCCTAGTCGTCCTCTGTTTCTTCATAGTAGCCAGATGGTAAAACCGTGTATTCCTATCACCTGACCAAACCCGTTTTTCCTTTGATCTCTCGAACCATAGCACCTCTTCCTCATCAAGTACACTGAAGTATTCACTTCTGAGATGCTTCCCCAATCTAAATAAATACGGATTATACGAGCGTTGAAGCGACATCTGTATCCCCCTAAGCCTAGCCAACAATACTTTCTTCTTTTTATTTAAGTCCCCAAACACATCCCTCTTCCAACTAGTAAGATGTTACTTAATATTAGAAAGGCGGTCTTCTAATACTGCATTACCCGCATCCCAACACTCTTTAACTGAATCTTTAAACCCCTTGTGAAGGCACCAAGCTGCCTCAAAACGAAACCTAGCAGGCGGCCACTGAACCCCTCGACTTAAAAGAATTAATATCGGTGCATGATCTGAATGTCTACGATCTAGATGTGTTACACAAATGGAAGGAAATAATTCGAGCAACCCTGTATTACCGTAGGCTCTGTCTAATCTTCTGAGAATTGTCTGACCTGTATTCCAAGAATCGCACCAAGTAAACCTCGGCCCTTCGAACCCCAAGTCAGTTAAATCACAATTATCCCTCCAACTTTCAAACTTTTCCATCCTACGCGTGAACCCTGGCTCCCCTCCTTTTTTATCCTCCTCGGTCCCTACTTGGTTGAAATCCCCGGCAATCAACCATGGTTTTCCAATATCACTAAAAACATGATGGATTGCCTCCCAAAGCGGCTCTCTGCTTTGGCAATTGGCCTTGCGTAAATAGCTAAATAAACAAATTAACACAATTATTTCTCGAAATTTCGATGTTAATTACCTGTTTTCCAGCCGATAAAATTCGAACGTCTATCTCCGTATCGTCCCACAAAACCCAAATGCCGCCTCTAAAGTTCTCCGCATCTACCCTTACGGAGTTCGTCTTGCCCAATCCATTAATTATTTCATCCGCTTTGGCTCCACTTACCCGCGGTTCAACAATTATCGTAAGCCAAACTTCATGAACTCGGATCATCACCCGAACCACCCTTTGAAAATTAGCTTGTGCCGCGCCATGGCAATTCCAAACAAGGACGTTAAGGGGAAAGGGAATGTCTTCCCGATTCCCGAATAAAATATTGTCTGTACACATTAAAAAACAATTAGTACTTAAAATGAATTAAAGTTATACCTGCTCCTTCAGTCCCGTCCCATCCTGATTAACGCCCATTAACGCATCGCCATCTCCATCCTCAAATTGCGTTTCCGGAACGAACGAAACCTCTTGACCCCCCGGCTCCACCTGAACCATCCCACTCGGCACCTGCTCCGTGCCCCACCTTCCCTTCCCGAACTCAGGAGGTAAAGACAGGTCCTCCAAATTCTCGGAAAAAAGCTGCTGGCCCCCTAGACACTGTAACCCACTGACCTGCAACATTTCTAGAACTGGAAATTGCACCTTCAGTCCTTGTACCGCCACCTGCAGTTTTGTTATTTTTTCTCCTTTTTCGTTTTCTACATCAGCACCCTCTCGGCAGGGAAGCTGTACAGCTACTGATCGGCCTGCTCCGCCATTTACTTGCCCAACATCACCCTCTTTCGGTCCCTCAATCCTCTCTACTTTCGGCACCTCCTCACGAATTACTATACCCCCGTGTCCTCCATGAACAGGCCCCATAACTTGTTCTAAAGCAAGTTCCTTTCCCTTACCTTTACTCCCTGACTCGCCTTTATTTCTGCCCCCTAATTGCGCCTTATTATTCTCTTTCGTATCACTAAAACACACTATCTCAGGAGGCGAGTTAAGCTTCTTGTTCACCTCAAAATCCGGAACAACAATGATCTTATGGCCCCCGTTTATACGGCTTCTGTTCCGATTAGAAGACCCATTATTATTACCCCTATTAAACTTATTCCCTCCACTCGTAGAAGCCCTACTAGCACCTGCATTCATGGTGTTGGTACCTGATACACCACCTTCACCATCCCCCACAAATAACGCATTGTAGCGCGAACCCAACTCCCGACCAAATACACCCTTATTATTATTCGGGATGGACTTGTTACCATTCCTATTATTCACCCGGTTATTACGCTTCATGGTCATCCATTCCCCATAGGTAGGATCCACTACTACTTCCTTGTTTACGCTCGGTACCTGGACCCCTACATTTCCCCCTTCCACAGGCGCCACATTCACCAAACAAGCTTCATTTTTATTGCACTTATCCTTTTGATGCCCAAATTTTCTGCATTCAAAACAAACTAAATGCAATCCTTCATATTCTATAAGGCAAATCTCACCCCCAATATGAATTTTAGGAGTCAACGGCTTACCCAAATCCAATTCGATAGCTAATCTTGCATAATTACCGTTCTTCCTGGCCTTGGTTAACGGGTCTATTCTAATAGTCTTACCAATTTGATCACCCATCTTCTGAAGAATCCGGGCCGTATAGTTGTGCAACCCAACATTCGAGATCCTAACCCAAGCCGTGGTAGTCGTAATTGAATCTGTTTGCGGCCTAAACTCCGGGGTCCACTCCCTAACAATTAAGTAATGATCGAAAATCATCTAAGGTCCACCAGCTAAAGAGAACTCACAATCATCCCTATTAGCAAATTTAACCATAAAGTATCTGAATCCCACATCGACTAGATCAATCATACACTTAGGTGCCCAAATCTGCTTAAGTTTGGACGAAAGATATCCAAAACTAACCTTAGAGCCTAAGAGTCTTATTACCACTATATTATTCCATAAATTAATTCCTTCAAGAATCTCTTCTCTAGTCCTAATAACTTGCGGAAATTCGCAATTAGCTAAATGTTCATCATCCTTAATTGACTCAAGAAATTTACTATCCAACCCATTAATCGAATTCAATTTAGCTTCTATCAAATCAATTATTTCTGGAATAATAAAATTATTACCCATAAGAGCAGAATGCCAACCTGAAACCTTTTTGATCGAACTAGAATTTATTGTCGGTGTAGGAATCTTGTCACCAGTTGGCACACCCGATTCGACCACTGATCTTGCCCTCTTATTAATTCCTTGTTCATTCGTTTCAAGCGGGGGAAACTCTTCGCTCACGGTAAGTTAAGGTTTATTAAAGTCTTTAGAATCAGAACATGTCACATGTTTATTAATCTCTCATGGCGGATCAATCTGGACAAGGTAAGGTTTGTTAAACAAGGAAAATCATACTTCTGCCTAATCTTCCATGTTTATTAATCTCCAATCACTAAATTATTAATTATTAGTTTTGTACAAATACAATAATCAAATAAAATTAAATGCTAAAAATTGCTTCTTTTTTTTTTAACTTACATCTCCTCCTCTTCAAAAAGTATAAATTTGTTATCCTATAATTTTTATTTCATTAATTTCTTATATAGTAGGAAAACATTTTATATAGGTGATGTCTCCTCATTTGTGATAGATTTATATTAGGATGAGACATCATTTTTAGTGATTTAGGAAGTCTTTGAGTCGATTTTCTTGAGAAATGCTACACTTTCCTATTTTGAGTCTTGATTTAGTAAAATAATATTTTTAGAGCATATTGGGTTTAATTATTTATTTAGTGTGAAGCTTTAAAGATAATTATGGAGATTAATTAGATTCCAAGTCAAAGACTACAAGATATGGAAAGAGATAGATGGTAATTGGAGATAAGGAAACAAAAGCTAAAAACATGGAAAAGGAAAACCTGCCTTAATCCTGAATTTCTGCACCTACGACCACAAATCAGCTTATATCTCAAGAACGGTGTGGAATTTGGAGAAACGGTCGAGAGAAAAGTCGAAGAACTTTCCGAGACGATCAATTTGGTGTACTCATACGCGTCAAACGGATGAGTATTGAAACTGTTAGAGCCAAAAGAAAAACGGGCCTGATTGCATGTTTTTAGGGTTACGAATTTGAGTTGGGCTTGGAGTCCACTACTTACTTCTCCTTCAAGAAAACGAATTAGGGCTTCCAAGACACCTATAAATACACCCTTATACCATTTTAAACAGGTCCTTTCTCAATTGCAAAGTATAGGCTTAGTCTTTACTTATATTTTCTTAGTTTTAAACAATAGCTTAGTCCTTTAGATAGATATTCATCCTTAGAATCAAGCTATTCATCCAAGAAGCAAGTTGACCTATAGAAGAAGACAAGAAGAAGAAGATTGGAGACTGACAACCCCTCTTCTACATCTCACCTTCTCTATATTTAGAGTAATTAGCTATAGATCTATTCTCAACCATATTTCTAAGCTTTTATTCTGTAAATTTACTTTTAATTGTTGGATTATTGTTTTGTCTTTAATTACTATTTGTTTATTCTAATTGGTTAAGCTTGGCGTATATTGTATTATGTGTTTTGACTTATTCCCCTAGATCTGATCAATCTTAGGATTAATCTTAGTTATTGACAACACCACATAATCGTCTAGTGTAACTGGATAGCCATTAAGGTTTAATTTAATCACCAATCATTACATAGGAATCCCTAGTAGTGGAGAGGTTGCTCCTATGCCTAAGGAAAGGCTACGGAGAATTTAGAATCCTGGTTAATATATAATGCTTAATGTGACAGGTTAGAATAACAATTGAGTATTAGACCTAGTAATCCTAATCTATTTGACGTACTTTCATATTTAGTTATTTGTTTTGTTTAATTGTTTTATTTATTTATTTGCATTAGATAGTTATTTATCTTTTCATATTTTATCCAAACATCTAAATTCATCTACGCTTGTTAAACATAAATTGATCTAACGGATACAAACCCTGCGAACGAACTTGACTTATCATTAAAACTTGCAAACGATCTGTGATACTTGCAGTGAGTTCCGTGGTTATCAAGGGTGTGTGACTCTTTATTATCATCTTTATTTATCTATTTATTTATCACACCTTTGCCCCCACCAATAGGGTAATAGGATCATATTGTAAAAATATTAATTCACTTATGTTAATAGGATCGTAATAGAAGATTTACAACAAGATGCTAAAAAAGGGAAATTATAAGCAATGGACCAAAAAACAGAGTTATACTTTGTTAGAAATCATGGTTCATGCAATTGGTTCTAGATGGTGTGATAGTAGTGGAAGTTTTAGAAAACAAACCATAGAAAAAAACTTCCTACTTTTAATGTAAAACTTGGATGTCAAAAAATATACAATAATTATCAAAGTCGGTTGAAATGGTTTAAAAATCGTTGGAATTCTTTTTCAACCCTAAAGAGATTTAGCTCCGGTTTTGGGTGTGATTTAACTAAAAAGATGTTCACTGCTCCTAATGAAGTTTGGAAAGAATATATGAAGGTGGGTTTCAAAAATACTAGTTTTAAGATTTATAAATATTTTAAAAAGTACTAAATTGTTGTAGGGATCATTGTAGAAGTTCGAAAGAAATCAATTGGGTTGGGTAGTGTTACTGATGCAAGGACATTAGGTGTTGAGGACACTGGTGGTGTGTGCATTGAAGACTTAGAGTATAATTCAGATAACAACACATACGTAATACCAACTCAAGTTTATCCACCATATCACTCTACATCGCCACTCCAATCTCCTGAATATTTTGAGCGTTCCAAGCAAAAAGTAACTCAAAGAAAAGGAAATAGAGCTCAATTTGTAAGAAACTATTCTGAAAGTGGCCTTTTTGAGAAATTTGACAAAAATATCTACCAGTTTTGAAGGACTCTATGATTTAATAGAGAAATGAGAAAATGAGAGAAAGGAGAAAGCATATACGATTTGGGATGCTATCAATGAAGTCTCAAACTTGGATAAGGATAATCGTTTCAAGGTGCTTGGGTTGCTTGATACGAAAGGAAAAAAATATGTTCTTTTTTAAGATTTCTATTGAAGATCGAGAATATTAGATATCTCACATGACAAGAGACATGTTTTAGGATCTATTCCCTTTATTGCAATTTGGTTAATTTTAGTAGTTTGACACTATTAGTGAACAAATATTATTTTGTTTGAGCATTTTCATGACCGTGTTATTGTTGAATCAGTTTTATTTGATATGAGTATTTCTTTATTTGTTAAGGATGAAGAAAATATATGGTAAAGTAATTAAACAGTAAATTGGATTAATATAATTGATGAATTTGCTTCATAAATTTTGTGGGAAACTATTTCAATTCAGACAAATGGATAGAGAATACATGGAGGAAGAAGAGATAGAAGATGTGGAAGAGGAAATTTATGATATGATGATGGTATTTGGTGTGATTATTATTGTGTTGAAAGAGTCTAAGACTCGTCGCGATATCCAATATCCGATGAATCGACGACCAATCACTAGAAAATTGTATATTTATATATATCAAGTATTACAAAAAGAGCCTCAATTATTATGAGAGTTGTATCGAATGCCTCCAAATGTGTTTCTCAAGTTCTGTATAATCATCAGAGAACAAACACCTTTGGAAGATATAAGGTATATATGTATGGAATAAAAGTTAGCATCATTCTTGCTTGTAGTGGGACAAGATTATCGATATTGCAGTGTTAGGGAATTGTTTGGTCGTTCATATTTTACGGCTAGTCGGAATTTCAACAAAATTTTAAAGGCTCTAAACACTAGAGCACCACAAATGATGGTCATACCTGGATCTACAGTACCTCATAAAATGAGATCAACTACACGATTGTATCCTTGATTTAAGGTAATTTTTGTAATTCGATTCAATATTGAATATATAAAATTAAATGGACTATTTTTTATTGTATCCCTGCAAATTATTTTCTCCTACATACATTCTTGGTAAGATTTTGTTAACTATAGGATTGCATTGAGGCTATTGATGGAACCCACATTCCAGCCATGATAAGGGGTCCAAATTTGAACAATTATTGTAATCATCATGGATTTAAATTTCAAAATGTTTTGGCAGCTTGTAACTTCGATTTAGAATTTATTTATGGCACATGACTCAAAAAGTATTAAATGATGCATCATCAAGGAGAAATGAATTAGAAATGTTGCAAGGTAATTTTTTTATTATATTTTTTTAATTAAGTACTAATTTTTGTGTATAGAAAACTAATTGAAATATATTATATTTTCAAGAAAATATTTTTTAGTTGATTGTGGTTTCGCTAATCGTCATCGGTTTTTGGCTCCACTACGTGGTGTTCGAAATCATCTCCAAGATTTTGTGGCTAGGTTGTCATCCTCGAAATTCAAGTGAGTTGTTTGACTTTCGCCACACGTCATTGAGAAATGTAATTGAAAGACTATTTGGTACTTTTAAGTCTCATTTCTAAATTTTTAAGATCGCACCTCCGTTCCCCTTGGAGACACAAGTAGAGTTAGTGCTAGATTGTAATGGATTATACAATTTTCTTAGCAAAGAATGTCGTTCTGACAAATTTCCTCTTGAACCAGAAGATGATTCATCCACTTCATAGTCTACGGATATAGACGAGGAAAATCATGATTATCTTTCTCAAACTCAACAACAACAAAGAGCAAAAGCTAATGCTTGGATACTTGGCATTGCTGAAGCTATGTGGAATGATAGACCACAAAATGGTACAAACGAGAGTTAGTAGAATGACATTCAAAATAATGATGTAGGAAGAGACGACGATGAGAATTAAGAGGATCAAATATAATAAAGTTGATGATATTTAGTTTTATTTTTATTAAAGAGATTTTTAGTTATGTATTGGCTTACGAATTAATTATATGAATAATTTTTACGTTATACATTGAAATTTATTACAAAAGAGTATTTGTTTTATTGGAAGAGATACATCTTTTTACTAGTGTTTTATTTATATTGATGTATATTTTCTTTAGAAGAAGATAAAAATTATTAAAAATTATTAAAATCTTGATATAAAAATCTATCAAACTCTATATAGAATTAAAAAAAATCTTATAAACTCTATACAGAATTAAAACAATTTATGAATATCGTAAAGTATATGGATTTTTAAAACCCTAAAAAAATCCATCAGACTCTCAATTGAATACACCCCACTAAAATTGTATATATCTCCATAAGTTGTTATAAAATATATTTGATAAGACCGAAAAAAATATAAAGTATATTTGAAGACCAATAAAAACGTTTACAAAATATCCTATTTTTCATTAATTGTTTTATATTTAGAACGATATATATGGATTAATTATGGGTCAATTACCCATGAGGTCTTAGATATTATTGTAGTGCCACAAAGGAACTAGTCAAATCCTCTTTCCTTCTTAGAGGTTAATAAAATGCCCATTGGCATTACTACCCTCTAGTGCATATAAGACAAAAAAATAGATTCTTCTCTTTCCTCCATTACCATTACTCTCTCCTCCATTACCGTTAATTTCTCTCCTCCTTTTATCATTTTTTCTCTCTCCTCCTTCATTATTAATCAAATAATTTCCAACTTCGATCACAACCACTGATCACCGCCGGCCACCGACAGAAAAAGTTCTGAGCCTGGAAAAAAATTACTGAGCTTGGAAAAAGTTATGAGCCTAGGGTACTGAGCATGAAAAAAGTTACTGAGCATGGGCTATTGAGCATGAAAAAAGTTACTGAATATCGGAAAAAGTTCTGAGTGTCGAAAAAAGTAGCTGAATATTCAAATTTTTTTGTTGAGTGACTTTACTGAGCAATCTCGTTTGCTCAGTATCTTTACTGAGCATGCTCGTATAATCAATAAGCTTGTTGGGCGTTTCTCGTATAATCAGTAAACTTGCTGAGCATTTAGACAAAAAATTTGAATTTAAATAATTTTCTTGATTCAATCATTTGATAACAATTATTTATTTATTTAAATATAATCTTATTTATATATAAAATTTAAAAATTATATTACAATATGCTCAGTAGTCTATATATTCAAAAAAAATTAAACTACAATTCTAACAAAAAAAACTTAGAAAGTGTTGAATCCGAAAAAAAAATTGAAAAAAAACCACCTTCGTTGTACAATCCGCCGCCACTTTTTTTTGTTCAAATTGATATATAGATTTAAAGATTACTGAATACAAAGATTGTCCAACCAATCCCAGAAAATAACGATACAAACAAACATTACAAGAAAAACAAGGAAAACAAACCAAACATACGCCAAGTAGGAAAACGTTATACCACGTCGTTTACCAAACAATTTCCAAAACTCTATTCGATCATCAAGTAAGGAACAAGGAGCTGCAAGACCGACCAACTGTCCAAACACAAAGCAATCGACAAACTGGCAAAAAAGCCGCAAAGCAGGCGAATATCCATATAGGCAAGCAACCATACTCAGGAGATTACACCACCGCCACGGGTGGAAAATGCACCACATTAAAGGGTCAAAAGGGTGGAGATGGAAAAGGAAAATTATACGGCAACGAAGTAAGAGACAACGGATCCCACGAAAACGAGAAGGAAAGCTCCAGCAAAACAAAAACGGCCAATAAGGGAGACAGGGCATCAAACTTCTTAATGTACCAACTGAGATAGAAGAACTTGAATAAAAGGTGAACGGCAAACACCCTTTATGTTCACTTCCATCGAGAGGACACCAAATCAATTCTGCCACAACCAAACCAAACTGACAGCCTGCAACAAAAACTAGTAATCCAACACAGACAACCCCTATTCTGAAATCCCACAAAGACACCAGGCAGGAAATTCAAACAAGAAAAGTACGAAAATAAGTAGTTTTGAGTGAACGGCAAACACCCAAAATTTCTATTTTCCATCTTTGCTAATCCTAAAATCCAGACCCTAAGTGAATCACCACTTGTAACAATAATGGGAATACAGAAAGATAAGAATATAAACCAAAGGCTTATAAATCTCCAAGTATGGCGAACAGATCGATGGCGGTTCGAAACACCACCTGTACCCATTATTAGAAGACAGGAAGGTAGAAAAACAAACCAATGACCCATAAATCCACTCTTGAAGCGAATAGATCCTTGGCTGCTCAAGCGGAACACCACGGCTGGAAGCAGAAACAGCCCACACCTAACAGATTCAGCACAGAAACCAAACGGATCCAGCCCAAAACCAAACGGGTTTAGCACAAAAACCAAACGGGTCCAGCCCAAACCAAACATTTCCAGTCCAAACATCGAATACGCGATAGGAGCACAAACTGATCTTAGTCGTAGCTGGAAACGGCAGAGGCGGCGGCGTAAGGTAAAACGGAGGTGGTGGTGACGGCGATAAGGCACTCTGCTAGGGTGGGGTAACGGTACAAAAAAAGGAAAATAAAACCCTAGAAAAACAGAAAAGGAAAAGGAGACAAACAAAGGGAGGAGGTGCCGCCACTCAAACCTTCACCACATGGCACACTTGCTCATAAGAAAGTGTTCATAAGAAAGTGTTTGTTGTATCCTAACCTAAACTATCTAACACCTGCAAACAAAATAAATAAATAAAAAAAGCTAATCAACTTGGCCATGGCTTTCTGACAAATGAAAAGGATGAAAAAGAAAAAAACTGATATATTAAACTCCATTGCTGGAGCAGCTGCGCGAACCATGGCAGCGATATTGTTTCTCACAACCAACAAACTCCGAACATCTTTGCAACACAGGATCTTCGAACTTCGCTGGAACCTCCAAATGTCTATTAACGCTGGATCTCAGAGTAGATCTGCCAAAACTCCTTCGCGGTGGCGGCGGTTTTCTTGTGTAAGAGAGCGGCTACGAGTGGCGACGGTTCAAACGACCATTCTTTCATGGCCAACAGCTCCTTCAAGCTCAAACGGAGAAGCTTTTCACCATCTGAAAAATAGAGCTCGAATGTCGGAGCTCTTCACCATCTCAAAAAAATAACCTGAGCTTCTGTCTTTCATGGTAGTTTCAAGGTGGTTTTTTTGTGCAGAGTTGGGTTTAAAAAATAGAGTAGTGACTTTGATAGGTGCTTTACGACGGAAGCTTTGAAAGAAAGAGGAGAGTTAAAGAAGTGGGAGAAGAGAAAGAAAAGTAATTTAGTGTTTAAAAAAAATAGAGATTATTACCCAAAGGGTCTTGAAAACACCACACCGAGACCTAACAAGACCGACTCTATACCATCTTCTTACTAAAGGCCACAAATTAATTTTAACACTAAAAGCCTAATTTCCAAATTACCTTCTTACCCCCTTTTGTTTTTTATTACTATATATACTACAATTTAGAAAAAAAAATTAAATCACTCTCAATTTTCTCTCCCCTATTTCTCTCTCTCGCAGCTTTCATTTTATTGGTTGTCTTCTCCGATCTGCTCGTCGTCGAGGATGATGGTCCAGATTCCGGCAAAGCTTAGAATTATTTGAAACAATGAAACTCCGTTGAAGCAGCGAAAATTCTCCGGCGAGTTAGGGTTTCAGTTGTTCGAACCATCTCTGGCCATCTTCATGAAGCTTCTCCAGATCTTGAAGCCACTAGTTCTGTCCGTTCGAAGCCTCCGGCGGAAAAGACTTGCCAGACTTCCAGATCGTCTCTGGCGAACAGTTTGTTATTAAAGATGAATATTAACTTTTGAAATATTATTATTAAATAAATTACCTTCACTTTGTTACAGTACCTTGTGTATACTATTGAAGATGCTCTTCGCCTCTTTTCTGCACCAAAAACACTCGAAGGATACAAAATACAATTTGCTGGAAAGGTACACTTTATTATTATTATTATTATTATTATTATTATTATTATTATTATTATTATTATTATTATTATTATTATTATTATTATTATTATTTCTTTAATAATATTAAAACAAAACCTATTATTTTTTTAATAATTGATTACTTACAGAAGAAGTAGTAAGTGCTAATAATGGTACTACACTTAATGCGTTTCACCGATGAAAGTCAAGGAAGCATAAATCTTCATTTTCCTTTAGAGCTTATTCTTGGACGAGAATTACTTTTTTCTTTATCTTCACAGGTAAAAAGGAATGAAAAGACCGATACTATTTTGTGCTCAGTTTATGGATAAATATGAAGAAGTATTTTGACTTCTTGGTTTACTATTTTGTGTTTGACGGTGGTGGCTGATTTGGTTTTGAGTGGCTCAGCCGACAAGACGGTGAGGGTGTGGAGGAGAGGGGTTGGGAAAAGTTATTTTTGTTTGGGTGTTTTTGAAGGACATGTAAAACCAGTAAAATGTTTAACTGCAAATCATGGTGATACAAATAATGGAAATGATAATTATTCTTTTCTGGTTTATAGTGGCATCTTAGATTGTGATATTAGGATTTGGCGATTTTACAAGGAGAGTGTATCATCAAGCTATGAGGATTTTTTTTTTCTTTTTTTTCTTGTAATTATAATGTAATAATTTTATTTTTTTAATGTAAAATAGATTTTTGTATTAAACTCTATACTTTTGTCTAAATGCTCAGCACTTTTACTGATTATACGAGAAATGCTCAGCACTTTTACTGATTATACGAGAAATGCTCAGCACTTTTATTGATTAAATGAGCATGCTCAGTATATTTACTCAATAAAAAAAATCGAATAATCAGCAAATTTTTCTAATACTCAGTACTTTTTTCACGCTCAGTACTTTATGCTCAATACTTTTTCATGCTAAGTATTTTATCCGGCGGTGGTCGGTGGCCGGAGGTCGGAGCTGGAAATTATTATTAGTTAATGAAAGAGGAGAGAGAAAAATTGATAAATGAGGAGAGAGATTAATGGTAATGGAGGAGAGAGAGTAATGGTAATGGAGGAGAGAGAAGAATCTATTTTTTGTCTTATATACACTATAAGGGTAGTAAAGGTATTTGTCAATTTTGAGGCCTCTAAGTAGAACAGAGAATCCACTTGGTTCCTATATGGCTCTAAGATGGTCCACAAGACTCCCTGGGTAATTGACCCAAAAAATATAACTAAATTAGTATATATAGAAAAATAAAAAGGGCATAATAGGTATGGAGATTTTTTTAAAATATGTAGTGTAAAATTTTAAAAGTGACCTTTAGTAAGAAGAAGCAATAGGTGAGGTGTGGGGATGTTTTCAAAACTTTTTGAAGAATTATCTCATTAATTATATATGAGTTAATTACAAATTATTTTATAAAATTAGTTAAATATAGAAACAAATTAATAATATATTATACAGAGAAATAAATTAATTATATATGTAGAAACGATAATTAATATAGAAACAGATTATATAAATGATCACAATAGATTTTTTTTCGTGTTTTAAGTAAAGGTGTGCATTGAATAACCGTCTTTTTTTTGTAAATCTACTATTAAAAAAATAGTTATTCAATGTCCGTCTTTTCAAGAAAGAGAGGTCAAACCACGAGCAAATGTGGAGCTATCTTAAGAATAGCGGTGTCATGGCTTTTCTGGTTTTTTAACAAAAAAATTACTACTAAAATGATTATAAGCTTCTGGTCCTTTTTTTTGAATATTTATTTTGGCTTCCCTAATTTGTAAAATTTCTATATTATATTTATTATTATTCTATTGTTTTTCTATTATAAAATAAATTTTATTTTTTATAATATAAGAATTTATAGAATAAATAATAAAAGATTAGTATAAAAATTTATAAAGTAATATTACATAATATTGGCACTTATATTATAATCTTATATGAAAAGAAGGGTTTATTTTTTTAATTTTTGCATAATATATAAATTTATAGTAAAAATAGGTCGAAAAAGAAATTTAGAGGTTTCTAAAAATGTCCCAATTTTGTCTTTGACGGCCAAATTGCCAAACTTAATATTATTATCATATGGGTGCTTGTTTACCAATATTTTATCTAAATAATATTTAAAAAATCTATTTTACACGATTGGGGAGGTCCATTAGTTAAGGACAACTACATGGGAATTATAACTTTTTTCATGCATCTAACTTTCCATAGTTAAAACTAACCTACTTTGTGTTTACAATTTATGCAATATTGTCTGACGTTAATGTTGATGCCCAAGCAGGGGCGGAGCCAGGATTTTTTGTTAGGGGGGCTAAGGGGGTTCGGGGGCAACGCCTCTGGAAAAAATTATTTTGCCGTATTTGCACGATAAGTCTACATATTATGCAAAAATTGCTAGATTGATCCTTATAATGCTAAAATACACTATAAATCCCTATATTATGTAAATATTGCAATATAATTCTGAATATTATTTTTTTAAATTAATCATTCGAAAAATTTCTTTTGTTTATTCAAAATAACGTACATTTTGTTGTAAAAAAACAAAAAATCCTATAATAAAATCATTTAAAGTCTAATAAAATAAATTTTAAAATTTAGGGTGCCAAATGAAATTTTTTAAAACATTTAAGAGTTAATTACAAAAAAATCTATGAAAAAAATTAAAACGAACCAAGAAATTGAATATTTAATGGTATTTACGTTCCAATTTCATTAATAAATTTTATTATTTGATAGAATTAATCTCTAAATTTTAAGTTAAGGAGGGCTAATTTTATGCTATAATTTTTTTTAGTTATATTTTTATCTATTTTTAAAATAAAAAGTAGGTTAAATTATAATGGGCTGGGTAAGTTGGGGTGGGCTGCAGCCCACCTCAGCCCACCCCTACATCCGCTCATGAATAGTGGATTTGAGTTCCAACTAGGAACATGGACTTCCTTTCAAAAAGTCCCAAAACCCATCCATGATTATAATTCATTTAGACACACCTGATTCACACAAGAAAATGAAGAAACCCATGATGATACCAAGATAGTACTCATTTTGATTGTTAACTAACAATAAAGATGAAATACCAAATGTATTCCCGGGAAAGAAAATACGAGTAAACCCATTTTCTCTGATCGGGTGAAGAATCAAAAAGCTGACAAGGCGCATCAGTTAGAGCGGAATAAAAAGGAGAGAGACCGAGATTTCCTTGTTGAGAAGGAAAGGGTTTTGCTTAGGCGATACTTAGACTTAGCTTCAACTTGGAACAAAAAAAAAAGACTTAGCTTCAAAGAGTCAGAAGAATTTGACACCTATATTGACCAAGTCAAAGGAGTTGAACTTCTTTACTGGTTAAGTAAGGGATGTGTTATCGGGGACTAAGGGTATCACGAGTGGGGCGAGCAATATGAAGAGAATTAAGTTTTATTCTTTGAAAGCATCTAATTATTAACTCTTTACCCTGCACACCAAATTAAAGGTCATAAATGATATATCTTTTTTGTTCGTATTGTTTTATTCTTTTGTCCAGTATCATTTATTTATAGAAGCACATTACAAATCCACTTATCTGATGCTTTACTGGTTGACAACTAACAATCAACAAAAAGTTGAAGATGTTATAAATGACCCGATTTAAGCTTCAAAATAACAGATTTTTCAAATGTTTTTTCCTCTGTTTCCAAGCAGTTAACTGCTATTTAACTTCCATTAACTGCCTAAAGCGTTTGAATGACTGGGTTTATAAACAAAATAGTCACACGCGCTAGGGCGTGGGTCTCGATCTTGGGCTAGGCGTGTGTCTAGCCTCAATGATTCGCATTTGTGCTTCAAAAAACAGAATTTTTCACATGCACTCTGTAATTGTTGGACAAATGGGATTCTACCCAAGTGTTGACCATGTTTACGATGTTAGTCGGTGACTCAATTTAATGAAATGATTCGAATATTAATGCGTTTATTCAAGTTGTAAAGATTATCATAATATATTCACTTGGTTAAAATCATTTGAAATTGAATGAGAAATTGAGTCATGTAATTTGGAGAAATTAAAAGAAAAAAAATAATATATGTTATTTTATTTCTTTTTGTTATAAAGTAAAGAAAAAAAAGGGCCTGGTAGGGTTTAAACCTGGACCATTAGCTTTGTTGGGCTTTTGGGCCTAAGGTTCATACCTTTGTTGGGCCTTATCATCTTTGTTGGGCTTTTGGGCCTTAGTTTCATACCATTTGGACCAGCCTAAGTTTTTGGTCTTTTTAAGTAAACGTTGTATCTTAAATTAATACAACGTAACTCTAACATGAAACATCACAACCTTTGGCAAGCCACCTTTTCATTTTCTATAAATAGTTGGCCAACTAAACCATTTTATTCATTCATTTTTCAAAAGCATTAAAATTATAAGAGAGAGATAGAAAGAAGCAACATTATTAAGTTCGTTGAAATTCTTAAGAATTCGTGTGTCAGTTTCTTTTGAATAGTTTTGTCGTTGTATCCTGGAGGTTGAAGCCAGCAAACGTAAGACACATGTACGTGGCCTAAATACCTTAAAGACATCGGATCCAATCCGAGCCTCGACAAGTAAAGTTATTTATTTATTTTTATTTTATTTCTGCATTAGTTTCTATATTGTTTTACTGGTTTATACAAATAAAACACAACAATTTAAGGTATTTATGATTCACGTGGTATAAACCAGAAAACATTTTCTTTTTATGTTTTTATAAACTTTACTTTTGGAAATTTATTTTGGGTCTGTGTATACTGAACATGAATATTACATTCTATTTATTTTCTCTTATTCTGATTTCTAGGCTTGTGTATACATACTAGAAAAAAAATACTCGCTTACTAACGTCATATTACGTTGTAATATTAGTGTGTGTTTTAACAACTAATATCAATCTTGCTAGTATCTGCATACTTGTCGAACCTTGTGGTTTGAAAATTTTCCGCTAAAAGAATTCTTAATTGATTGAGATTCTTCTTTTACGTGAATTGATTATCTCTTTAATTTCTTCGATCCTCTACAACAAGAATATAAAAACTTGGGGGACTAACAAGAATATAAAAACTTGGGAAATTAAAATTAATTTAATCATTTTGTCGTAAGAAAGAATCAAGTTTTTGTGTTGTCTTTTAGTGAGAAAGGTTGAATAATTCGTTTGTTTGAATTATCTATAATATTGTGTAATCCTTGGTAATTGAAATGATGTCTACCAATATAAACAATATGTCCAGAAATGATGGATCGGTAACAACATACCATAAGCAATTTCACTTATGGAAAATACATTTGTGTAGACCCGTTAAGGAGTCTAAGAGGTTAATGGAAATGACTATCTGTGTAAAGAAATAGACGGCCGAAATCACAAAGGGTAAAGGCAATTCCATGAAAGGAAAATAAGGCCAAGCAACCATGACTAAGATCAAATAAGATTGATTTTACTACAGTAGTTTCTAAAGTAAATTTGGTTGGCAATACCAAACATTGGTGGGTGGATACTGGGGCCACCTGACACGTATGTTCAAGACATACAAAGTTGCAACTACTGGAGAGGCTTTATGTATGGGAAACTTCTCTACATCAAAAGTGGTTGGATCTAGAATCGTTATTTTAATAATGAATTCTGAAAAAGAGTTGAGTCTCTATAATGTTCTCCATGTGCCTGACATTAGAAGGAATCTAGTTTCAGATTCGTTATTGGGTAAGAATGGCTTCAAAATAGTATTTAAGTTTGATAAATCTATTCTCACTAAAGGTGGGATATTTGTGGGAAAAGGGTACCCATGTGATGGTTTATTTAAGATGAATGTAATGACCATACCTACAAAATGTAACCGAGAAAGTAATATATCCTTGATTCACCTTATTCATGGCACGATATATTAAAAGATATTAATTTTTGGTTAATTAAATAAGTTAGTAAACGTTGGGTTACTATCTAATGTGAACTTCAATTCTCAAAAGGAATGTGAAGTATTTGTTGAGTCAAAATTAACGAAAACCTCATTTAAATTTATAAAAAAGAACTTTGGTACCTTTAGAGTTAATTCACAGTGACATATGTGACTTGAAATTGTGCAACCTAAAAGTGGTAAAAAATTTGTCATAAATTTCATTGACGATTGCACAAGGTATTGTTAAATATACTTGCTTCGAAGTGAGGATGAGGCCTTAGAAGCATTTATGCAATACAAAACTGAAGTTGAGAATCAACTAAATAAAAAGATTAAGAATCTTAGAACAGATAGGGGTGGAGAATGAGTGTCTCTTTTTGAGGAGTTTTGCGCTAAACATGGAATCATCCATCAAACCACGGCCCCCTGCTCGCCTCAACAAAACGGGATTGCTGAACATAAGAACCGCATGTTGAAGGAAATGATGAATGCCTTGCTGATTAACTCAGGGTTACCACATAACTTGTGGGGAGAGGCTTTGCTCACCGCAAATCACATCCTCAATAAGGTACCACACAAGAAGGTAGATAAAACTCCTTACGAATTATGGAAAGGAAAACCACCTTCCTACAAATACTTAAAAGTGTGGGGATGCTTGGCAAAGGTAGCAATTCCTGCTCCTAAAATGGTCAAAATAGGACCAAAGACCATCGATTGCGTCTTTATTGGATATGCTCACAACAGTGCTGCATATAGATTCCTGGTACACAAATCTTGTCATGTTGACATTAACGTCAATATGGTGATTGAATCAAGAAATGCACATTTCTTTGAAACAACCTTTCCGTACAAGACCACACCAGAATCTGGTTCCTTAAAAAGAACACGTGATGCAATTGAAGAAGAGCAAGATCAAGAATCATTGCCAACTGAAAAGCAAGATCAAGAATCATTGCCAAATGAAGGAGAACCAAGAAGAAGTAAGAGGATTAGAACCTCTACGTCTTTTGGTCCTGACTTTCTATCTTACATGCTAGATGACGAACCGCGAACATTCAAGGAGGCTATGTCAAACCCTGATGCCCCATACTGAAAAGAAGCGGTAAATAGCGAGATAGATTTCATTATGCAAAACCATACATGGGAACTAGTGGATCTCCCTCCTGGGAATAAACCACTTGGATGTAAATGGATATTCAAGAAGAAACTAAAGACCGATGGGTCTATTGAAAAATACAAGGCTCGCCTTTTTGTAAAAGGTTATAGTAAAAAAGAAGGACTTGACTATTTAGATACTTATTCTCCAGTCACGAGAATATCATCCATTCGAATGTTAATCGCTATAGCTTCAATATACAAGCTCGAAATACATCAAATGGATGTAAAAACAACCTTCCTAAATGGAGAACTAAATGAAAAGATATATATGGAACAACTTGATGGTTACGTAGTTCGAGGTAAGGAGAAGCAAGTATGTAAGCTTGTTAAATATTTATATGGTTTAAAACAGGCACCGAAGCAATGGTATGACAAATTTGATAGATTCATGATCTCGAATGATTTCAAGATCAATGAATGTGACAAATGCGTTTATGTAAAACAAAATGAGATTGGATATGTCATTGTCTGTTTATATGTGGATGATATGTTAATCATTGGAAGTAACAATGATGTGATTAAATTCACCAAAAGGATGCTTTCAAGTAAGTTTGACATGAAAGATCTAGGCCTTGCGGATGTTATTTTGGGTATCAAGATTCTCCGAACATCTGAAGGTATAATACAATCTCAGTCACACTATATTGAGAAAGTATTAAACAAATTTAGTAATGGCGACACACATATCGCCAAGACACCTGTTGATGTAAGTTTACATCTTGCTAAGAACACTGTGATATGATCAACCAGTTGGAGTACTCGCGGATTATTGGGAGTCTCATGTACTTAACGAAGTGCACTAGGCCAGAAATAGCACATGCAGTAAGCAAGCTAAGTAGGTTTACACATAATCCGGGGAAGAACCACTGGATTGCGATTGTAAGAGTTCTAAGATATCTTAGATACACTATGAACGAAGGGTTGTTGTACACAGGATATCCAGCTTTACTAGAAGGATACAGTGATGCAAACTAGATATCAGACTCCACCAACTCAAAATCCACAAGTGGATTTGTCTACATATTAGGAGGAGCAGCAGTGTCTTGGAAATCCACTAAGAAAATGTGCATAGCCAGATCCACTATGGAATCTGAGTTTATAGCTTTAGACAAAGCTGCTAGAGAAGCCGAGTGGCTTTGGAATTTCCTAGAGGATATTCCTAATTGGCCAAAGCCTGTGTCAGCTATCTGCATACATTGCGATAGTCAAAGTGCCATTGGTAGGGCACTAAGTGAAATGTATAACGATAAGTTTAAACACATACGTCGTAGACACAATACCGTTAGACAATTGCTCTCAAACGGAATTATCACAATTGATTATGTTCGATCAAAGGATAATATAGCGGATCCACTGACCAAAGGTCTACAAAGAGAGGAAGTGTGAGTGTTGTCAAGGGGAATGGGTCTTAAGCCTACGAAAGCTGAGTTGCCATGATGGGAACCCTACCTAGCAGAGTGGAGATCCCACAATATAGGTTCAAAGGGAAAACTGAATCATGAAACTGCAACTTGGTGCGACGCACTGTGGGGAGACCTCCCCAAACCATTCCTAGGACAAAATTAAACAGTGCTTGTAAAAGTGAAGGATAAGTTACTCTTTTAATGGTTCTTGTATCTTCGATAACATAAGATAGAATAATGCAGAATACTCTCGACAAGAGACCACCTATATGAATAACATGGGTAGGGCCGCCCTACGAGAATTTTTAAAGGCGAAATTTTCCGACAGTTATTCATGAAATACCAGGAGTTGTCCAGGGCCGTAAATGGACACAACCGTGAGAACAAAATTATGTTTGGAAGTATACTATGTAAGTTCTATTGTATTGGTTTACACAAAAGCTGAATAGTTCAAGACATCACGTTCACTAGTTGGCAAGTAAATCCGATAGCTCTTACTACAGAAGGTTCAAGGCCAAAAGCTACCTATCTCGATGTAGTATTCTTCTACGCTTCTCTCTCACTCTCTCTCAAGTGTTTAGCATTCTTTTGCATTATTTTTAAAGGTGCTTAGTCAATTTCCATTCATGTGGGGATTGTTGGACAAATGGGATTCTACCCAAGTGTTGACCATGTTTACGATGTTAGTCGGTGACTCAATTTAATGAAATGATTCGAATATTAATGCGTTTATTCAAGTTGTAAAGATTATCATAATATATTCACTTGGTTAAAATCATTTGAAATTGAATGAGAAATTGAGTCATGTAATTTGGAGAAATTAAAAGAAAAAAAATAATATATGTTATTTTATTTCTTTTTGTTATAAAGTAAAGAAAAAAAAGGGCCTGGTAGGGTTTAAACCTGGACCATTAGCTTTGTTGCGCTTTTGGGCCTAAGGTTCATACCTTTGTTGGGCCTTATCATCTTTGTTGGGCTTTTGGGCCTTAGTTTCATACCATTTGGACCAGCCCAAGTTTTTGGTCTTTTTAAGTAAACGTTGTATCTTAAATTAATACAACGTAACTCCAACATGAAACATCACAACCTTTGGCAAGCCACCTTTTCATTTTCTATAAATAGTTGGCCAACTAAACCATTTTATTCATTCCTTTTTCAAAAGCATTAAAATTATAAGAGAGAGATAGAAAGAAGCAACGTTATTAAGTTCGTTGAAATTCTTAAGAATTCGTGTGTCAGTTTCTTTTGAATAGTTTTGTCGTTGTATCATGGAGGTTGAAGCCAGCAAACGTAAGACACCTGTACGTGGCCTAAATACCTTAAAGACATCGGATCCAATCCGAGCCTCGACAAGTAAAGTTATTTATTTATTTTTATTTTATTTGTGCATTAATTTCTATATTGTTTTACTGGTTTATACAAATAAAACACAACAGTAATATTAAAGAATATTAATCAGATATTATACACTAAACTACCTTCCTAAATCCTAAGGCACTTCAAGCATACAAAACTGAGCATTTGTTTCAATTCACCAACATGGTCTGGATGGTAAATTGGAATTGGCAACTCAATGCACCCAAAATGGCCTTAAAGAAAGGAGAATAATTAAATACGTTTTCCACTATTTAAACTTTATAAAAAACAGCCTTGAATGAACAATTTCTTACCTTCACATTGTCTTGGCTCAGCAGTACCACAACATTCACATTTTCTTGCTAGAAGAGGAAGACCAAGGAATGAATTGGTCCAGAGGGTACAGGGAATAAAAGGAACTACTTAACAGGTAGAGATGGAACAATAAAAAAAGGGTCACCGAATCTAAAAGTACAACAAGTTTGCGAGATGAAATAATCAATACTTAAATAGATTATTAAACAATAATCATGTGGATGATAAAGATAATTCAAATTAAACCATGGTAAAAGTAGCCAACTAATTCAGAAAACTGTCAAGATATATTATCAAAGTAATAGTTGTAAAAATAATCATATTTTCATCTCACGCGCTAACTCACAAGTCACAAGTCCATATGTTGAAAAAATAACAACACCAAAACAGCAAAAGTTTTTAAAAATCAATGATTTAGTGCTTAAGTCTTCTAATCTTCTCCTTCAAAGCTGAAGTCAATTCTGGAACCTCTTGTCCTCTCAAGTCTCAACAATCTTGTAGCAGACTCCTTCCAATTTCTGCTCACTAAAACGATTAGTAATTAGAGATATTGACTTTATAGTAAATAATATTTTTAAACTATTAAAATTACTTACAATAAATATCATATATCATCTAAGGATAGGGATGTCTTGATACGATCAACCGTGTTTTTAACCAAATTAGTGACACTTGCAACTGGATCTAGACCAAGCAATGAAGTTGGAGACGGAGTCGGATCAGTCAAAATATGGAACAAAACTGTAACAAGTGATCCACCCTTTCCACCGGGCCGGTCTGTAGGCCCATCAGGAAGAACTGCAAATCCGTTAGGAAGAACTGTGACATGATTTTGATCTCCGCCACTGAATAACTCATTCATCATATAATCCTTGATAGGTGCATAAACCACATAAGAAGCGGTTGGGTCAGTATGAGTTTCTTGCAATGTCATTGTTTTGCTCTGTAAACATTTTTACAAAAATTTCAATATTTGATCAAATCATTAAAAGACAAAAAATAATAACGGTAATTTGTACTTACATTCATACATAGCAGTGATACGGTGTTTCCATGAATTATATTGGTATCAATATTAAAGATTTCTTTAACATTACCAGAACACGAAATAATGTCCCACTGCATGCAATTAAGGTAAACGTAAGCATAAGTCAAAAAAGTTTTGGAGGAGAATCCCTATCTTTCTACTTAATTGCATTATATGTCCTTAAATTATGAAAAAAAACATACCTCTTGGCGACGGGTATAATCGCATAAATAATTA
Source organism: Nemophila menziesii (assembly GCA_029959085.1). Lineage (NCBI taxonomy): Eukaryota > Viridiplantae > Streptophyta > Magnoliopsida > Boraginales > Hydrophyllaceae > Nemophila > Nemophila menziesii. The sequence goes on from JARWIR010000002.1 coordinate 81,611,947, forward strand.
AAGATTCTTCTTGGTGGTGCTGAGTGCCAAAAAGAAGTTGACGCACTAAGCACAGTCCTGGAAGGGTTTCCAGTTTCATTTGAACTTTTCTTGATAACTTTAATAACTTCAGATCCATTTCGGGTAAATGTTATACATGGATGACTAACTAAAGCGCTTACTCCAACACCAAAACCCAGCACCATCTTTTCAGCCACCTTCATTACATTCTTTCGAGAGTCTGGACCTCCAAGCACTATCAAATAGTCGGAAAAGAGCCAAAAAATACATAAACAGTACTATAAAATCTATATGATAATTAGTTGTATACTAAATTCTAATAAATTACCCATGCTTTCCAAGTTTGCAGCAAAATCGGTTGCCATAACCCTTCCTAGACGCTCACATTGTCGCTTTAGGGTATAAACCCAACGCTCGGCACCATAAGCAAGACCTTCATTCACGATAGGCTTGTACATATTATGAATTCCTTCATTATACAACTCCGCATGTTCAAGCCACGTCACCTAAAAAAACCAAAAATTGTTAAAAATAAAAGAAGAGAAATTTGCAAGCTTTCAAGAAAATGTGAATATATATATACCTTTGAGTTTCCTTCCGGTAATTCTTGAATCAAACATCCTGATGGTCTTCTATGGTACCGGACTTGTGAGCTAGGGCGGAAAAAATGGTCAACCGAAACATCAACCACGGCCCAAACCCCCTCGCCATGTTGTTTACTGTTATTCTAATTGGATCAAGAATTATATATATAAACAAGAGGTTTGGATTGTTACCTCTTACGCAGCGGAAAAGAAATCAGTGATTGCTTGGTCGTGAAACTCCTTACTGTGAAGAAGAAACTTTGTCTTCACAACCTAAGAGCCTGAAGAATTTTGATAGGTGTTTTGTTTGTGTGTAGAGAAGAAGTGAATTATTATCAGAAGAAAATTGAAACAAAAAATGAACGTAAGTTATCCTTTTATTTCTTGTCTGATAGAAATAACTGCCCAGTTCAAATTTTAAGAGATACGTGGAAAGCATGCATTACCTCCACCACATCATGGGTGGTTAATAAATAAAAAAAAATTATTTATTTCTTTCATTCTCCCACTCACCCATGCTGGGGTTACAAATGTACTCTAGGTATCTCATTGTCTCATATCTTCTAATATACACACCCGTATCAAAATATCATCATACACGGCAAATAGGTCGTGCGACCGGCAAGCATACGAGCATACGTTACTAATAACCTGTTAGGGTACATAGTTGCTCAAATAAATCTTATTCCTTACGTATCCTGCAGCACCCCAGACTAACAATATGTTGTATCATATTACAGTAACTCTGACCCCTTCAAATTTATATCACAACTTCTATGTGAAAAAGAGTTCACTGTCATTTCGTTTATGTGTCTCACTATCATGTTATAGTCCGTATTGACTTACATGATCGGTTAACCTGCAAGCACACATTTGATACACAATTCTAGTCTTCCCTTTACACTTATATCCTTTTATATTGATTAGGTTGCTTTCCCAAACATACCCCATTAGACCGAATCACTCATGATCATTGGTAATGCGTTCAAAGTAGCATACACCTAAACAAAATATCAAGATATAGTCAAAAGTAATAAGGGCACAAATCAAAGGTATCACACAGTGAAGAAACAGGGATCAATTCTTCACTTTCTTTTGGTCGAAAGCACATGTGGTATGATACACATGTTATGGTATTATTCATATAACTCAAATTGTATGTCACAATTTTACAAATACCATACAGATATATAATTAGACAAGCCTCGTTGCCTAAGATGAATTCTTCGATCGATCAACCCTTCTATGAAATCAATCAAGCAATTCATATCTGGCTATTATAGACTAAGTAGATAGTGGGATTCTACTTCGATCATAATATAAGCTTAACATGGTTTATCCATGTTTATGATCTCATCTTAACATTCAGTTAAGGCGACTATCTTAACTCAATTTATCCTAAGGGTTCTTCACTGTTATGAGTTAGTCTCATCTTTGCGCACTTCTTATGCCAAAGGCGATTGCCCGTGTGACAGGGCCATTCTCAGTCTATAGGACATACATACTTACAAAATCACACGCAATATATATAATACATGTAAAACATGATATTATTAAAATAAACAGTTAAATAAACATACTAATGGAAATATATACATAAATGCACATAAACTAGCAATAATTCATACATTATATTTTGCTTAATCCTATAGATCTAACATGATCCATGAATACATCCCTTGGGATAGCTTTTGTGAATGGATCGGCAAGCATATTGCGTGTGGGTATATATTGCAAAGTAACATCCTTTTGTGCAATTATATCTCTAACGAAGTTATACTTTATATCAATGTGTTTGGTCTTGCTGTGATATTTTGGATCTTTCACATAAGCCATTGCAGCTTGACTATCACAGTATATTGTTATTGGACTCCCACTATCACCAGAGAATCCTAAATGTTCAAAGAACCTTTTTAACCAAACAGCCTCCTGAACCGCAGCTGAGCATGCTACAAATTCAGCTTCCATCGTTGACAAAGCTACACAGGTTTGTTTCTTGCTACTCCATGAGATTGCGCAATTATTTAGCAAGAAAACATAACCTGAAGTGGATTTACGCCCATCTATATCACCAGCCCAATCGGCATCTGTATATCCTTCTAGGCGTAATCTATCTCCTCGAAAGCATAAGGCATGATCTTTAGTGCCTTTTAGATATCTCAATATCCTTTTCACAGCTTTCCAATGCTCTTGTCCAGGGTTCGATTGAAAACGACTAACTAAACCTACTGCATAACATAAATCTGGTCTCGTACACATCATAACATACATAAGACTACCAATGGCACTAGAATATGGTACTGTTGACATTTTCTGTTTTTCTTCTGTAGTACTAGGACACATGTCGAGAGTTAAGTTTATTCCCTTTGCTACAGGAGTGTCAATGGCATTGCACGTAGTCATACCAAAGCGCTCAAGTACATTCATGATGTAAGGTTCTTGAGATAGAGATAATAGTCTTCTAGACCTGTCTCTATGAATCTTAACACCAAGAATATAATTTGCTTCTCCCATATCTTTCATATCGAATTGAGAAGCTAGCCACTCCTTGTTAGCTTGAATAAACTCTTTATCATTCCCAGCTAATAGGATGTCATCCACATATAGAGATAAAATTATGAAATTTTTCTTGGAACGTTTAATATAAACACAGTGGTCTTCACTTATCATCTCAAATCCATTTGACGAGATGACCTCATGAAATCTCAAATTCCACTGTCTCGAGGCTTGCTTAAGACCATAGATTGATTTCAACAATCTACATACTTTATTCTCTTGATCTTTTGCAATGAAACCCGAGGGTTGTTCCATGAAAATTACCTCTTCTAAATCTCCATTTAGAAATGCAGTTTTAACATCCATTTGGTGCAACTCCAGATCGAGATGCGCCACAATAGCTAAAATAAGACGTATTGAGGTAAATCTAACAACAGGAGAGAAAGTTTCCTCAAAATCTATTCCTTCCCGTTGAGTATAGCCTTTCGCTACCAAGCGAGCTTTATACCTGTCAATAGAATTGTCAGGTTTCCTCTTTATTTTGAGAACCCATTTGTTCCCAATTGCCTTACGTCCTTTCGGGAGATCAACCAGTTCCCATACCTGGTTTTTCTTCATCGACTCCATTTCTTCTTCCATTGCTTTCCTCCATTCATTCTTAGCGGGACAAGAGAGTGCTTCATTAACTGTTCGAGGTTCTTCTTCGTCTTGTGGAGTTATCATAAAGACTTCTCCTTCGATTTCAAATCGGCGACGAGGAACTAAACCTCTAGCACTTCTCTTAAGTTGAGAATCTTGAGAAATAGGATTACTAGATGATGCAATGGTTTCTTCCATCTCAAGATTTAGAGGAGTGTCCGTCTCTATTTCTTGAGTATGTGTTACCTCATCAGGTGTCACATTTGTTTGCATATCATCTTCCTGAATCTCATTTAATTCACATAAAATGGAATTTCTGTCAACCTCACCTCTGCTAGGAAAATCATTCTCTAAGAATGTAACATCTCGTGACTCAATTTCTGTAAGACCTCCATCATTATGTTCACCAATAAACACATATCCTTTAGAGTGATCTGGGTATCTAATGAAGATACACTTCTTACCTCTTGGACCTAACTTCCCATACTTATGAGATAGATCATGAACATAGCCTGCCGACCCCCAAGGTCGCAGGTATGACAGATTAGGTTTCCTACCTGTCCATAGTTCATAAGGAGTTGATGGAATAGTCTTTGTGGGTACTCGGTTAAGTATATAACAGGCGGTAAGCAAGGCATCTCCCCAATAAGATATTGGAAGATTTGCTTGTGCCATCATAGACCTAACCATTTCTAGGAGTGTTCTATTCCTCCTTTCAGCCACACCATTTTGTTGTGGTGTTCTAGGAATTGTAAGTTGCCTTACTATCCCTTTTTCATCACACAGTTCTTTAAATTGATCAGATAGATATTCACGTCCTCGATCGGTTCTTAGGGTTTTCACCTTCCTCTCTAACTGATTTTCCACTTCATTGATAAATGTCATAAAACATTTCAATGCTTCAGATTTGTGAGAAATCAGGTAGACATAACCAAACCTAGTGAAATCATCTATAAAGGTGATGAAATAACGTTCCCCACGTCTAGTTTGAACACTCATTGGGCCACAGATGTCTGAATGAATTACTTGTAATGGGTACTCGACTCGTTTAGCCTTTCCAAATGGTTTTCGTTTTGCTTTACCTGCTAGACAATTTTCACAAGTTGGCAAGTTGACTTTAGTCAACGAACCCAAAAGGTTCGCCTTAGCCAACAAATTCATACGGTCTTGTCCAATATGACCTAATCTAGCATGCCATACATTTTCTTCTACATTAGAATTACTAGAAGAAGAAGTATTAGTAGAAAAGCAACTACTTACATAATAACTATTAAACGAGTTATCATCATCTAGTACAATTAAACCATGCGAAATAAAACCAGAACCATAATACTTAGCGTCATAATAGATATCTACTTGTTTGTTATGAAAATGCAAATTAAAACCTAATCCTAGAAGAACAGTGACCGAGACTAAGTTCCGTCGAATGTCAGGTGCGTAAAGTACATCATGCAGGTACAAGGTTTGACCACCTCGCAAGTTCAACTTGCAAGTGCCAACTCCTTTGACTTCAACCTTATTGTTGTCTCCTACATATATCCACCTTGATCCCTCTGGAATCCGACGGTACTCTACATATGCCTCTCGGTCTTTGGCTACATGGTCTGTCGCTCCTGAGTCCACAGTCCACAAAGGATTAGAATCAGCAAGCAATACAGTACTGGTAACATAAGTAAAATTACAAGAAGTAAATGACATTGCTACCTTTCTGGGCTCGCTGCACTCACGAGCGAAGTGACCCAGTTTGTCACAGTTAAAGCATTTCATCTTGCTTTTGTCTTTCTTCTTACGGAAACGTTTTCCCTTTTTGTTACCACCTTTCTTGTTCTTCTTGGAAACATGCTCATTTCCGTTCTTCTTCCCATTGTTCTTGCGCTTATTGCCAGAAACTTTGTGGGAACTTGACTCAGCAACATAAGCCTGACCCTGAGGTTTAATTGCATCTAGACGTTCATCTTCCAATGTCACATGACGAGCAGCATCATCAAAGGTTTTGATGTTGTCATTGTGAGTCAAGTTTATCTTCAAATGCTCCCAGTTATTTGGAAGAGATCGGATCACAGCTTGAACCTGTTGTTCATCAGTAAGGTTATGACCTGCATTCTTAAGTTCCCTAATCATGTTAGACATCTCTCGGAGATGTTGTTGCATGGTTTGATTAGGCTTCTTCTTGCAAGTGTCAAACTTAATGGTCAATTGACGCAACTTTGTCACAGTCGTACCCCCATACTTCTCATTAAGAGCATTCCACATCTCGTGAGCAGTGAGGTATCGTTGACATTCATAGACAAGATCATCATTCATGGAGCCTATCAAGATGCCTCTTGCAGTGGAATCTTTCTTTTTCCACTTCTCATAAGCCTCCATGTCCCTTCTGTTTTGAGCTGTGTTGCCTTCCTCAGGCTGAGCCATGATGTTGTTAACAGCCTCAAGAACATCTTGCTCTTCTAGAACATAATGTATCTTGAGCTTCCAAAGGTTATAGTTCTCACCATTCATCTTTTCTCCTTTGTTGAGATCAGCAATGATGGTTTTTGATGCCATTTTCTCTATAAAGTAAGAGATTTCCATTAATAACATACATTTATTTAACAACTCTAAGCTATTAATGCAAATGGAATGAATAACAAAGATAACAAAATAAGTGATAAAGAAAGTTCACTATGTTCCCAATCATGAATCACTATATTTTGTTTGTCTTAATCATTCAATCAATTTCATTAACCGCAAAATAAGTTCTTCAAGAACTCCCACTTACTCTAACATAAATAGAGCAAAAAAATTGTATGAAAAACAAACTAAAGCATACAATCAAAGAAACTAGCTGAATTCAAACATAACTGAAATACATGTTCAATAAAGAAAATACTGAATCAAAGGGAATAAAAGCAACTAATGTAATTTCTAACAAACATGGAATGAAAAACATTGAAGAAAACAACCTACTTAAGCAAACTACCTACTACAAATTCAACTAGCAAACACCTTTCATATCCAAAAACTTAATTTTGGAATTGACTCTTCAAATCTCACTTCCTCATAGGTTCCAATTGGAAAATAATTATCAACATCAGTGGTAGGATAATGCATTCCACAATTACATTGGTCCGACCTAATGGAATTATTAAAATGCCTCCATAAGTGAGATTCAGTCAAAGCATACACAAGCCACTCATATGTGTTATCTCGTCCATGAACATTGTTCTCCGGAAATTCATACTCCCATAAGATATCGAGATCCCTTTGCAACTCTCTCGGCAAAGTTCTGCGAAGGACTTCAACCTTGTGATTTTCGCATATGATATCACCCCAATTGATGACATCTTGAATCAACCTATTCACAATTGCTACATGTTGCACCAAAGTGTGATTGGGTCTCTTCCTATAGTGGAGTGCTCGGATACTGTTCCTCAAAACTTGTCTTTGTTCAGGTGTCCTTGCTCGACGAGGTTTATGAACCCTTAGTGGTCCATTTGGATTTCTTACGTTCCTATGAAGCATTCGGTAATCTCTCAATAGGCGGAGCCTTGATTCCCGTGATCCCCTGGATCGTGTTACCATCATTTTCTACATATAGAAAAATAAGAACGATAAAATTACACCACAATCGATTAGGAAACGAGACAAAACAGATTTAAGTATCTTTCCAGGAACTATGTTCATTAACAAGTATCTAAGGTAGTCAATCTGGTAAGGCTATATGTCACTGGTATGAACTGTCCAGGTTCGAACCACCCTGGAAGCAGTTTGGTTTTACACAATTGATCCAGTGAATTAATTCGGTCCAGTCCAAAAAAAATATACTAAATATGGATTAATAATGTCTAATGGACCAGTGAATTAATAATGTCTAATGGATCAGTTAATGAGTCCAGTAAATGCATGTCCAAGTCCAATAAATATTCAAAGAAACAAATCAATTGGTCCAATAAATATATGGACGACAGAAAATCTAATTAATCAGATCTATAATATCTAATGGATCTATACAAAGATATACTTAAAAACTAATTAATCTAATATATATATTTCTATCTACTGTTGTCGACAGAAAACAAAAGTTCATAAAAAATTTTTTTTTTTTTTCTTTCTCATACGAACGATTTTCAATACAAATCAAAAAATATAATTCTTATAAAATGGCTCTGATACCATTTGTTATTCTAATTGGATCAAGAATTATATATATAAACAAGAGGTTTGGATTGTTACCTCTTACGCAGCGGAAAAGAAATCAGTGATTGCTTGGTCGTGAAACTCCTTACTGTGAAGAAGAAACTTTGTCTTCACAACCTAAGAGCCTGAAGAATTTTGATAGGTGTTTTGTTTGTGTGTAGAGAAGAAGTGAATTATTATCAGAAGAAAATTGAAACAAAAAATGAACGTAAGTTATCCTTTTATTTCTTGTCTGATAGAAATAACTGCCCAGTTCAAATTTTAAGAGATACGTGGAAAGCATGCATTACCTCCACCACATCATGGGTGGTTAATAAATAAAAAAAATTTATTTATTTCTTTCATTTACAATACCGAGCAAAATAGCTCTCCCGAAGTGGAACAATAGGAGATGGAAGATGAAACTCTGCCCTCATCTAAGAATCAAGAAATTATATCTTAGGTTCTTGGAAAAATGAAGACAAAATTTTTTAATCTTATGTAACGTACCACTTGCAATGTGCCGTCATAGGTTCCGCCTACTCCCGAGGATATAACTTCGAGAAGAGAAGCTCGGGAAACAATGGTTCCGAATACATTTACCCACTTGTTCTGCCATTCGATGACAAGGAAAGGAAAGTAAGAATATTTTAAATGAAATGCACTATAGGTTATATTTTTAAGATAATTTTACTATAGATGCCTATATGATGCAAAATACCTTATATTTCACAATTACAAATTGAAAAGAAAAACATACCACATCCATGAGCATCTCAACAATCTTCATATGATTCATCATCACTACACAAGTTTCCTTGGATGTCTCAGTTTTACAAGTAAATGGTTTTGGAACGAAACGTCTTGGAAATGTAAAATATTGTTCATTGCTAAGTAAATTGCATGTGCGGTCGGTGTTCTGAAACCAAAGTGGCTCGGTATGATGTATAAAGTCCCCAAGATCTTCCATGGCTGATAATGCAAGGTGAATAGTATTTGCCTTGTAAGTATCATTATGTATTTGAAGTACTGGTTCGTACTGCAATCATTATCAATGTGATTATCAAACAAATACAAATTAATAAAATTTTAACTATATCTAAATTTTTTAGCGGTGGTAAAATGATATTTTTAAATTGAAAAAAAACAAGTAAATTTAGAAGACCTCAGTCATCTCCTACTCTACTTTGTCTATTACCTTAAACCTAAATTAATATACACTATGTTTTGAATTACAAAAATTAATTATAATAATTGTCTAACTAATTTAATGACATGTGTTTTATTGTTATGTCTTTTAGTTTTGTTTTTTATTGATTTTTTTTATTTTAAAAAGGCAAAAATATAAAATATTTAATTGTAAAAATAAGTTATTTTGAATACTGATATTTTTATTGAAAAAAAAATACATATGGATCTTTGATCACTTTGGTAAAAGATACATCAAACTAAAAATTGATTTACAATCTTTATGAATATTCAAAATGATTTAAATGATAAAATAGATTTTTTTTCAAGAAAAATTATATATATATATATATATATATATATATATATATATATATATATATATATATATATATATATATATATATATATATATATATATATATATATATTGCCTAACATTTTTGTATGATTTATTAATAAATAAAAAATATGAATAAAGTTATATTGGTCGATGATGTCTATAATAATTAAAATCCATATAGATTGGATAAAATATCTAAATGAGTTATATGAAGATTTATGTAATAAAAAGTATTAAAATTTTACAAGAAGTAAAAAACCAAAGTTAATTTATTTTAAATTAAATTATTTCTTTAGTGTACGATTTTTATTATTGTTTTGTCATTTTTATCCTCAACTTTCAAAGAATACATTGTGGTCTAAAATATAAAGTTAGAAAGATGTAATTAAACAACGTAAAGAAGTATAAAGATAATGTACTAAATTGGTAATACTCTTTACTTTGTGCAAAGAAAATAAATATAGCTTGGAAAAAATTTAACTAAAACATTATAATGTATTTTATATTTTTGAATTCGTAAATATATGTATATACACATAAAGAAAGTGTTTACCTGTCCAAACATATTCCTAGTAGAGGATGATGCAGAAGTGCCAACACAACTGCCATTTGTCTCGCCATCTCCTACCCTTAATGTAGATTGCATATTTTCGATTCCTCAAGATCTGTAAAATATAATATAAATTAATTCAAAATTATTAATTTAATTAATGTGATTCATAAATACATCATTTAAATGTATAAATTAGTTTACAAAATTCACTGATACTCCCTTGAGAAATTTAAATACAAGATCAATAAGCTCGATTCAGATTTGTTTTATTTAGTAATATTTACACCTAGGTGGGGTGTGAACCCTTGGTAAATAACCATTATTTAGAAAAGACAAACAATTATATATTTCAGAAGTTTATAATCTTTGATATAAATTCATATGATGAAAGAAAATAAAAGAAAAATGTAACAATCTTTTAACATGTGGTAGATCTAGGAGGAGGTGGGCGCCGCCTTCCGTCCTCGAGACTCGGTGAAAAAAATGGTCGATTAATTTAATTAAATATCCTTAATAAGAATAGACTTTCGCCCCCTCCCCCCCCCCCCCCCCCAAACCTAAAATTTGCCCCCAATATTTCACTTGTTTTAGCTTTTCGTCTCCTCGGAGATCTATCTTGGATTCTCCCTTTCTTTTAACTATATGGAAATTATTGAAAATGTGAAGAAAAAAACTCTACGGATGGTGTTTTTAACAATTGGTCATCATCCCATATAAAATTTGATTAACACAGTAATGATGGTAGACGTTAATGTTTTTAATAAAATATTTTAATACTAAAAATAAATGAGAGATAGTAAAAATACATATAATTTAGTAAGCAATTCAATAAAAAAAAATGGTTATCTCTTTCCAACTACATTTGTTGAGATGCACAACTTACACTTTACGAATGACGAACTTAGCACAAGAAGGAGAAAGAATATTGAAATAGGTATAAATGTAGTGGTTTTAGCTAGAGTAAGTGTAAAATTAGTGCAAATAATGAATAGTATTTATAGGATAAAAAGGTGTTTATTGGTGGGATAAAATAATTCAGAAAGAATGAAAAATATAGAGAGATAACGATGATATAAATCGGAATGTTAAGGAGAATAGGCAAAAAAATTATATTAAAAATTGAAAAAGGTATGAGTACTTTTTGTAATTTGATATTACATTAATTAAAGTAGACACTTTATTGCAAGACGACAGGGGTGAAGGGTGGGTGAGTTGGGGTCAGGATGTGAATGTGGATGTTCATTTCTTGTATTTTAAAAAATGTAGGATGGTACAACTCAAACAAAATTTAAATCTTACATTTTAATGAGTAAAATAAATAATTAAGTATCACATTCCATTACTTTGTGTCTCTTATTGTCTTCAAAAATGATTTTTACACTTTATCTAGACATTTTCTTGTGACACTTTCAAATTTAAGAATCCTACAATAATATGATTAAATAAAAATTTATACAAACATACCTTTTGAAAACCAATTAATGAATTAAAATAGGTGAACAAATATGTAATCTTATTTCTAGTGTAGTAAATGAATATGATAAATTTCATTAACTGTGAATATTTAAACATTTGTGCTTTTTTATTTTCGTAGCTGAACTATAAATACAAATTTAATTTTTGGCGTGGGGCTCGTTATGTGTATATGATTGGAGAACAATTTATTGCAAAACACAATTAACATATATCATGAATACTATTAAATGACTAACCATGAATACTAATTTACCTGATCCAGTTAAAGAGGAAATCTATCGAACACCGATACTGGATAGACAGTCGCAGGATACCTTTATCTAGCCTTATACAAAATCAAGAGTATATACGACAAAATCGGGCTATTTAGCATTGACACACGAGCACCAGAGAGTTGTACAACAAACATCAGCACAGGCGACACTACGAAATTCAGACCTTTGGTTGAAAGTCTGGAAGTCGAATGTCCCGTCGAAAGTACGAAACTTCACATGGAAGGCATGTCCGGATATTTTACCAACAAGACAGAACCTTCATCATAAAAAATGCAGTGACTCCACCTGCTTCCACTGGTGTGGGTAGATAACGAAAACATTTTCACACCTTCTTCTGACACGTAATTTTTGTAGACAGATTTGGGTAGGGTCGGCGTTGCAGATACGAATTCCAGATGAGCAACCAAGCAGCATAGGGGATCGGTTTGTCAGAGTAATTGATAACATTGACCAGTCAGTTTGGGACAGGAGAATTACTAAGGCCTACCTTGTGTTAATAATGCGGAACATCTGGAAACAAAAAGTGAAATGCTTACATAAAACCGGAACAATGCAGGTTAACATTGTATTACATCTTACTAATATAACAATGAAAGATCTCTTTGGAGAGGACTGGAGTGAAGATCACACCAATGATAACGCGGGTGGTAGACAACAACAGGCTTCACCTACAGAACCAGAGATTCCAGGGGATACACAAATTATTTATACGTGCGACGCTTTTTTAAAACGAAACCAGATTAGAGTGGTATAGGATTTGTCCGAAGAGAGGTGAATTCCGACTCTAGACAGGTTTACTCGGCACCAGTATGGACGGACTCGACAACTGAGATAGAAGCAATTGCAGTTTACGGGGCAACCAAATTAGCCGTACAGGCTACTGGAAGGAAAACACTTATATGTTCTGACAACCTTGATGTAATTCAAGGTATCACGAAGTTGTCAGCGGCGTGGTGGAGGATCAAACCGTTCCTTAAGCAGATTCAGCAAGCGGCCGAAAGACACAGGTATCTGTCTTTTGTGCATATTCCTAGACGACTTAATGGATAGGCTAGCAAAGCAGCGCGGAAAGCTATACAATAAGTAGCGTTGAGAGGGTAGCAACTTCAATTAACCCTCCACTTTGGTAGACTGGGCATAGGGTGAAGCGGCTACGGAATGTGTTTTTCGACTAAACAAAAAAAAGTAACAAATGCCTGCAATGACAGTAATGTCTTATAAAGAAAGTAAATAAGAACCACTAGAAGATAAATAAAAAATCAATGAAAGAAGCCAGCTCCAAGTAAGTAAAATAATTCCTTTGTTGGTTTCTAATTCATCCATGTTATCAAAATCAGGAATTTCAAAGGAATCCAATGTGGCCATCTGAAAGCTGGAGAATAAAATGTTTCAGTAATAGCAAATCACGAATTCTCGAACAAAAACCCGACTTACGAAAGCCCGAATAACCCGGCTAAACCCGACTTACGAAAGCCCGAATAACCCGGCTTGCAAAAGCCCGAGTAGCGAAATTTGTAGGATTAGTTTTAGGATTAACTTTAGGTTCATCTGATTAAATTTCTCTCACTTCTCTATTTTATTTATTACAAATCATCTGATTCATGTCATAACCTTTTATCTTTGCAAATATTGTAATATTTATGTTTTTTAATTGTTGAGAAAACTAAAACCATAACATGAAATTGTAAAATATAAATTTACTTCTAATACTTAAATTTTAGTTCTCTAAGAACTCTAATGGAAAAAATTAGTGTATCCATCTTCTTCCCACAAAATAAAAGATTCTCATGACACTTTAAAACTCATACCAAAAAAATTTATTAAAGAAACCATTTATAATTTTTACAAACACCCATAAATATTTTACTTTAAATTTATATTTATGATTAACACATGAAACTATATAATCTGCAAGGGTAAAATTGAACAAAGCGTCTAAAAATAGAAGCTTAGATTAACATAGAATGAAGAGATGAGTGAGAAAACTGAATCCACATACATTAGTTGAAATATCTCTTCACTAGCAAATATCTTGTTACACAAAAACTTAGCAATGTAATAACAATAAAAATATTTCATTAAATATAAAAAATCTCTCAAACACGACAAAAATAAATAAAAATTAAAGTTTTTCACTAGCAAACTCTTCAAATTTATCTAGCTATCTGGGCTTGAGTATGTTCAAGCAACTGGTTCACTAACTTATAAGTACGCCCAGATAATGCTTTAGTATGATCAATCAACTGCTCATACCTGAAATAAAATAAATAAATATTAGTAAACCAAATTAATATATTTCAAGGACCAAGTTGTAAAATGGTAAGTACAGTGATCATTTTAGGGAATTTTTCCAAAAAAAATTATAGGTAAATACCTACTGCAATGGAAATATGTAATATGATGTGGTAAGAAAACAAAGTTTGAGGACTATTTAGGCAATTTTATATAGTAGAGGCACCATTTGGGTAATTTAGAAAACTTACACATTGGGACGACTAGGTTCTATTATAACAGTTCCTCTTTCAGAATCAATTTTAGAATCAAGCTTTGATGTGTTAAAAAATGAGGAAATTTTTTAAATGGTCCCTGAACTATTGACCATTTACACTTAGGTACACAAACTTTTTACAGTTATTCAAACTTATCACATTTTTAGCATTAAGTGCCACATGGCAAAAACGTTCAAGGACCAAACTGTAAAAAGATATAGTAAAACAAATAAATATTAGTGGAAATTTTTTAAATGGTCCCTGAACTATTCACCAGTTACACTTAGGTACACAAACTTTTACATTTATTCAAACTTCTCACATTTTTTAGCATTAAGCCATAAAAAGATATAGTAAAACAAATAAATATTATATTTATATGTTACTGCAAATTCTTTAAATGGTCCCTGAACTAGATATAGACCATTTACAGGTTAGGTACACAAAACTTCTCACATTTTTAGCATTAAGTGCCACGTGGCAAAAACATTCAAGGACCAAACCGTATAAAGATATAGTACAGGGATCAATGGGAGAATATTTCCTATTAATAATTAGGAAAATACCTATTGGCACAGTAAAAGTGATGGAATAAGATGTGTAAGAAAACAAAGTTTGAGGACTATTTAAGCAATTTTATATAGTAGAGGGATCATTTTGTAATTTAGAAAACTTACACATTGGGGTGACTAGGTTCCATTATAACAGTTCCTTTCTCAGAATCAATTTTAGCATCAAGCTTTGATGTCTTAATAAGATTCACAATCCATCTTTCTGCTTCTTCATAGTTCAAATTTAGCTTTTCAGCAAGTACACTAAAAAACACACAAATCATCAATTAAATACTTCCAATTAAATACTATTTCGCCCCTATAGTATTACACAAGGTCAAATACACCCCACTATAGTTTTCCAATACTTACACATATCACAAGTTGGAGTATATGTACATTTTAAACCATAGGGGGGTTTTGAAACTTTTGTGAAACTAGAGGGGTTAATTTGTAATTTAATAAAGTAACATACCCCATATCAATACGTTGATGAATACGACAATAAGTTTCGAAGATAAAAAGACGAGCATTTTCAAGAAATTCATCTCTTAATGGTACAGTTGAATAATTTCCATCTTCAACTCTTTTTCCAAGAAAAGGATCATTTAAAATTGCCTAAAAACAAACAAAAACTTACAATTTAAACACAAAAAAGTCATAATTAACACAATTTATTTACCTCTTCACACTCTTTCATCTTCTTTTGTGCTCCATCAAAGTCATAATTAACATAAACACAAGCTAAAAAACCAGTAATTGGATCTTCAAATGAATGTTGTTCTTGTTGAATAACTCTAATAAACTCTTTGAATTGAGGTCTTCTTCTTTTGTTTACAACAAAAGCTGTTGCTAAATAACGTAAAAGATGTGGAGCATTTGTTTGAATTGCATTTAGGTACCTGAATTATTTAAATTTTAATTAAATTATTAAAACACAAGCAAAATTAAATTAAATACATACTTGTCTTGATTAAATAAATCGATAATCAATATTCTTCCATTTTCATGGTTGAAGAAAATGAATAAACTCCAATGCATTAGCCATATTCGATTCTGAACTTGATTTATAGAAGACGAAAAATTCTGTAAAAATAAAACAGTTAAAAGTTTGTAATTACATGAATAATGTCCAAATATAAGGTACCTTAGAGTCAATAATTTCTTTTAAACGGTTAAGTTCTTCAAGTGCAATGTCCCAATTTTGCATTAAAATTTCAGCAGCTAATTTTCCCCATAAGGCACTAAGACTTCTTTCACTGTTAGTACATAAAGCTCTGTACTGATACAGATAATCAGCAGCTCCTGAGTAATTTCCACATTCGAATTGGAATTTAGCGTATTGATATAGTGCTTCAATTTGATCTGGACCAATCTGTTTAACAAAATTTAACAAATTATTCAATAAATAGTAGTAATTGTGATTAGATTTTCTGTGAAGCATATTTACAAATACCTGGTATCGTTCATTAACCATTTGAAGATTGTATTGCTTATCAGCTCTTAAATCCTGAACAGAATTTGGATTCTGTAGAAATGTAAAATTATGTTTGTTGAAAATTTTACATAATCTTTTTTTATTTTATTTTATTACAATGGAGGTCTTGAGACCATGGTAAACTCCTACAAGATGTTCATACTAGACGGGAGAACATCTGAATATATCTGTCTTGGCCAAATCCATCCTGCTTTGTCTAACGCATCTAACGCATCCTTCGAGTCTATTTCGATCAATAGCTCCTTGATTCCTAACTCTACTGCCATTTGCATTCCTTCGTATATTGCCACAAGTTCCGCAACAACCGAAAGGGAGCATTTAATATTCATTGCAAAACCATTTACCCAAAATTCACTTATAATACCCCTTGCACGTCCCACGCCTCTCGCCGCCACACTTTAGTTTAAACCCCTGGCTAGGCTTTCACCATCCTATCATTTCGACATGAATACTTTGTTATGATTTGTCTGTCCCGAGTTAGATTGCCAGGCTCTTAGATAATCTGTTGTAGTATACTTTCCTTTTTTTATTATTATTTCTTCTTTCGCAAAGTTTGCATTCTTGAAGATTGCATTATTCTGTTCTGTCCAAATTATTCCCACAAGTGCTGCGAAAAATATATTCCATGGAAGACCAGCGAATAAACTCTTCTCTTTCAAGTTTCTATTCCACCATTTTACTAACTCGCACGCCTGTGCGTTGTTTTGCTGGATACCCTGGTTCATAAGTTCTTCTTTCGAAAAATATCCTGCTGCAGACCTGGCGAACCACTGTTCCTAATATATTTCTCCAGGTCCCGAAAGTGCCTATCTAACCGAATACACGCCGCTGACTTCATTTTCCCATGAAAGGACATCGCTATCCAATTGGTCTTGAGTTACCATCACTCTTTCTATATCTTGGAGCTTATGTTCTGACGGCCAAATTGCCAAACTTCATATTATTATCAAATGGGTGATTGTTTACCAATTTTTTATCTAAATAATACTTAAAAAAATCTATTTTACACGTTGGGGGGGTCCATTAGCTAAGGACAACTACCTGGGAATTATAAGATCGGGATTTTCTTTTCTCAGTGCATGTGCATCTTTCTTCATAACTTTTTTCATGCATCTAACTTTCCATAGGTAAAACTAACCTACTTTGTGTTTACAATTTATGCAATATTGTCTGATATTATTGTTGCTGCACAAAGGATCATGAATCATCGATGTTGAGTTCCAACTGAGGAACAAGGACTTCCTTTCAAAAAGTCCCAAAACCCATCCATAAATGATGATTCATTCAGACACACCTGATGCACACAAGAAAATGAAGAAACCCATGATGATACCAAGCTAATAGTCGTTAATTCTGATTGCTAACTAACAATACAGATGAAATACCAAATGTATTCCCGGGAAAGAAAATCCGAGTAAAACCCACTTTCTCTGATCCAGTGAAGAATCAAAAAGCTGACAAGGCGCATCAGTTAGAGTGGAATAAAAAGGAGAGAGCCCGAGATTCCCTTGTTGAGAAGGAAAGGGTTGCTTAGGCGATACTAGCTTCAAAGAGTCGGAAGAATTTAACACCTATGTTGACAGAGTCAAAGGAGTTGAACTTCTTTACTGGTTAACTTTTTTTTTTTTGGACGCAACTTCTTTACTGTGTTATTGGGGAGAAAGGGTATCACGAGCGTGGCACGCAATATGAAGAGAATTAAGGTTTATTCTTTGAAAGCATCTACTATTAACTCTTTACCCCGCACACAAAAGGTCATAAATGATATATCTTTTTTGTTCGTATTGTTTTATTCTTTTGTCCAGTATCATTTATTTATAGAGGCACATTACAAATCCACTTATCTGATGCTTTACTGGTACAATCAATACAAAAAGTTGAAGATGCTATAAATGAACCGATTTAAGCTTCAAAGTAACAGATTTTTCAAATGTTTTTTCCTCTGTTTCCAAGCAGTTAACTGCCATTTAACTTCCATTAACTGCCTAAAACGTTTGAATATATTTAATTATACTGGGTTTATAAACAAAATAGTCACACGCGCTAGGGCGTGGGTCTGGGTCTTGGGCTAGGCGTGTGTCTAGCCTCAATGATTCGCATTTGGGCTTCAAAAAACAAAATGATTTCACATGCACGCTATTATATTAAAGAATATTAATCAGATATTATACACTAAACTACCTTCCTAAGGCACTTCAAGCATACCAAACTGAGCATTCGTTTCAATTCACCAACATGGTCTGGATGGTAAATTGGAATTGGCAACTCAATGCACCCAAAATGGCCTTAAATAAAGGAGAATAATTAAATACGTATTTCAGTTCTTTAAACTTTATAAAAAACAGCCTTGAATGAACAATTTCTTACCTTCATATTGTCTTGGCTCAGCAGTACCACAAGATTCACATTTTCCAGCTATAAGAAGAAGACCAAGGAATGGATTTGACTGCTGACTAGCATGGGATGGAACAATAACAAAAGGGGTCAATGAATGTTAAAGTACAACAGGTTTGCGAGATGAAATAATCAATACTTAAATAGATTATTAAACAATAATCATGTGGATGATAAAGATAATTCAAATAAAACAATGGTAAAAGTAGCCAACTAATTCAGAATACTGTCAAGATATATTATCAAAGTAATAGTTTAAAAAATAATCATATTTTCATCTCACGCGCTAACTCACAAGTCACAAGTCCATATGTTGAAAAAATAAAAACACCAAAACAGCAAAAGTTTTTAAAAATCAATGATTTAGTGCTTAAGTGATCTTCTAATCTTCTCCTTCACAGCTGAAGTCAATTTTGGAACCTCTTGTTCTCTCAACAATCTTGTAGCGGACTCCTTCCAATTTCTGCTCATTTAAACAAATAGGAATTAGACATATGGAATTTTTGGTAAAGTAATTTTTAAACTATTTAAAATTACTTACAATAAAGATCATATATCATCTAAGGATAGGGATGTCTTGATACGATCAACCGTGTTTTTAACCAAATTAGTGACACTTGCAACTGGATCTAGACCAATAAATGAAGTTGGAGACGGAATCGGATCAGTCAAAATATGGAACAAAACTGTAACAAGTGATCCACCCTTTCCACCGGCCCTATCTGTAGGCCCATCAGGAAGAATTGCAAATCCGTTAGGAAGAACTGTGACATGATTTTGATCTCCGCCACTGAATAACTCATTCATCATATAATCCTTGATAGGTGCATAAACCACATAAGAAGCGGTTGGGTCAGTATGAGTTTCTTGCAATGTCATTGTTTTGTTCTGTAAACATTTTTACAAATATTTCAATATTTGATCAAATCATTAAAAGACGAAAAATAATAACGATAATCTGTACTTACATTCATACATAGCAGTGATACGGTGTTTCCATGAATTATATTGGTATCAATATTAAAGATTTCTTTAACATTACCAGAACACGAAAGAATGTCCCACTACATGCAATTAAGGTAAACATTAGCATACATAAGTCAAAAGATTTTCATTATATGTCCTTGAATTATGAAAAAAAGCATACCTTTTGGCGACGGTTATAATCGCATAGGAAATTAAAGATTCTTCTTGGTGGTGCTGAGTGCCAAAAAGAAGTTGACGCACTAAGCACAGTCCTGGAAGGGTTTCCAGTTTCATTTGAACTTTTCTTGATAACTTTAATAACTTCAGATCCATTTCGGGTAAATGTTATACATGGATGACTAACTAAAGCGCTTACTGCAACACCAAAATCCAGAACCATCTTTTCAGCCACCTTCAGTACATTCTTTCGAGCGTCTGGGCCTCCAAGCACTATTAAGTAGTCCGAAAAGAGCCAAAAAAAAATATAAACAGTACTATAAAATCTATACGATAATTAGTTGTATACTAAATTCTAATAAATTACCCATGCTTTCCAAGTTCGCAGCAAAATCTGTTGCCATAACCCTTCCTAGACGCTCACATTGTCGCTTTAGGGTATAAACCCAACGCTCGGCACCATAAGCAATACCTTCATTCACGAGAGGCTTATACATATAATGAACTCCTTCATTATCCAACTCCGCATATTCAAGCCACGTCACCTAAAAAAACCAAAATTCGTTAAAAATAGAAGTAGAGAAATTTGCAAGCTTTCAAGAAAATATGAACATATATACCTTTGAGTTTCCTTCCGGTAATTCTTGAATCAAACATCCTGATGGTCTTCTACGGTACCGGACTTGTGAGCTAGGGCGGAAAAAATGGTCAACCGAAACATCAACCACGGCCCAAACCCCCTCGCCATGTTGTTTACAATACCGAGCAAAATAGCTCTCCCGAAGTGGAACAATAGGGGATGGAAGATGAAACTCTGCCCTCATCTGAAAATCAAGAAATTATATATTAGGTTCTTGGAAAAATGAAGACAAAATTTTTTAATCTTATGTAACGTACCACTTGCAATGTGCCGTCATAGGTTCCGCCTACTCCCGAGGATATAACTTCGAGAAGAGAAGCTCGGGAAACAATGGTTCCAAATACATTTACCCACTGGTTCTGCCATTCAATGACAAGGAAAGGAAAGTAAAAATATTTTAAATGAAATGCACTATAGGTTATATTTTTAAGATAATTTTACTATAGATCCCTATATGATGCAAAATACCTTATATTTCACAATTACAAGTTGAAAAGAAAAACATACCACATCCATGAGCATCTCAACAATCTTCATATGATTCATCATCACTACACAAGTTTCCTTGGATGTCTCAGTTTTACAAATAAATGGTTTTGGAGCGAAGCTTCTTGGAAATGTAAAATATTGTTCATTACTGAATAAATTGCATGTGCGATCGGTGTTCTGAAACCAAACTGGCTCAGTATGATGTATAAAGTCCCCAAGATCTTCCATGGCTAATAACGCAAGGTGAATAGTGGTTGCCTTGTAAGTATCATTATGTATTTGAAGTACTGGTTCGTACTGCAATCATTATCAATGTGATTATAAAAAAATAAAAATTAATAAAATTTTAACTATATCTAAATTTTTTAGCGGTGGTAAAATGATATTTTTAAATTGGAAAAAAACAAGTAAATTTAGAAGACCTCAGTCATCTCCTACTCTACTTTGTCTATTACCTTAAACCTAAATTAATATACACTATGTTTTGAATTACAAAAATTAATTATAATAATTGTCTAACTAATCTAATGACATGTGTTTTATTGTTATGTCTTTTAGTTTTGTTTTTTATTGATTGTTTTTTATTTTAAAAAGGCGAAAATATAAAATATTTAATTGTAAAAATAAGTTACTTTGAATACTGATATTACTATTGAAAAAAAATACATATGGATCTTTGATCACTTTGGTAAAAGATACATCAGACGAAAAATTGATTTACAATCTTTATGAATATTCAAAATGATTTAAATGATAAAATAGTTTTTTTTCAAGAAAAATTCACTAATTATATATATATATATATATATATATATATATATATATATATATATATATATATATATATATATATATATATATATATATATATATATATATATATATATATTGTCTAACATTTTTGTATGATTTATTCATAAATAAAAAATATGAATAAAGTTATATTGGTCGATGATGTCTTTAATGATTAAAATCCATATCGACTGGATAAAATATCCAAATGAGTTATATGAAGATTTATGTAATAAAAAGTATTAAAATTTTACAAGAAGTAAAAAACCAAAGTTAATTTATTTTGAATTAAATTATTTCTTTAGTGTACGATTTTTATTATTGTTTTGTCATTTTTATCCTTAACTTTCAAAGAATACATTGTGATCTAAAATATAAAATTAGAAAGATGTAATTAAACAATGTAAAGAAGTATAAAGATAATGTACTAAATTGATAATACTTTTTACTTTGTGCAAAGAAAATAAATATAGCTTGGAAAAAAATTAACTAAAACATTATAATGTATTTTATATTTTGTGAATTCGTAAATATATGTATATACACATAAAGAAAGTGTTTACCTGTCCAAATATATTCCTAGTAGAGGATGATGCAGAAGTGCCAACACAACTGTCATTTGTCTCGCCATCTCCTACCCTTAATGCAGATTGCATATTTTTGATTCCTCAAGATCTGTAAAATATAATATAAATTAATTCAAAATTATTAATTTAATTAATGTGATTCATAAATACATCATTTAAAATGTATAAATTAGTTTACAAATTTCACTGATACTCCCTCGAGAAATTTAAATACAAGATCAATAAGCTCGATTCAGATTTGTTTTGTTCAGTAATATTTACACCCAGGTGGGGTGTGAGCCCTTGGTAAATAACCATTATTTAGAAAAGACAAACAATTATATATTTCAGAATTTTATAATCTTTGATATAAATTCATATGATGAAAGAAAATAAAAGAAAAATGTAACAATCTTTTAACATGTGGTAGATCTTGGGGGAGGTGGGCGCCGCCTTCCGTCCTCGAGACTCGGTGAAAAAAATGGTCGATTAATTTAATTAAATATCCTTAATAAGCATAGACTTTTGCCCCCTCCTCCCCCCTTCCCCCCCCCCCCCCCCCCCCCCCCCCCAAAACCTAAATTTTGCCCCCAATATTTCACTTGTTTTAGCTTTTCGTCTTCTTAGAGATCTATCTTGGATTCACCCTTTCTTTTAACTATATGGAAATTATTGAAAATGTGAAGAAAAAAACTCTACAGATGGTGATTTTAAAAATTGGTCATCATCCCATATAAAATTTGATTAACACAGTTATGATTGTAGACGTTTATGTTTTTAATAAAATATTTTAATACTAAAAATAAATGAGAGATAGTAAAAAAAACATATAATTTAGTAAGCAATTCAATAAAAAAATGGTTATCTCTTTCCAACTACATTTGTTGAGATGCACAACTTACACTTTACGAATGACGAACTTAGCACAAGAAGGAGAAAGAATATTGAAATAGGTAGAAATGTAGTGGTTTTAGCTAGAGTAAGTGTAAAATTAGTGCAAATAATGAATAGTATTTATAGGATAAAAAGGTGTTTATTGGTGGGATAAAATAATTCAGAAAGAATGAAAAATACAGAGAGATAACGATGATATAAATCGGAATATTAAGGAGAATAGGCAAAAAAATTATATTAAAAATTGAGAAAGGTATGAGTACTTTTTGTAATTTGATATTACATTAATTAAAGTGGACACTTTATTGCAAGACGACAGGGGTGAAGGGTGGGTGAGTTGGGGTCGGGATGTGAATTGTCTTCAAAAATGATTCTTACACTTTATCTAGACATTTTCTTGTGACACTTTCAAATTTGAGAATCCTACAATAATATGATTAAATAAAATTTTATACAAACATACCTTTTGAAAACCAATTAATGAATTAAAATAGGTGAACAAATATGTAATCTTATTTCTAGCGTAGTAAATGAATATGTTAAATTTCATTAACTGTGAATATTTAAACCTTTATGCTTTGTTATTGTCGTAGCTCAACTATAAATACAAATTTAATTTTTGGCGTGTGGTTCGTTATGTGTATCTTATTGGAGAACAATTTATTGCAAAACACAATTAACATATATCATGAATATTATTAAATGACTAACCATGAATACTAATTTACCCGATCCAGTTAAAGAGGAAATCTATCGGACACCGATACTGGATAGACAGTCGCAGGATACCTTTATCTGGCCTTATACAAAATCAGGAGTATATACGACAAAATCGGGCTATTTAGCATTGACACACGAGCACCAGAGAGTTGTACAACAAACATTGGCACAGGCGACACTACGAAATTCAGACCTTTGGTTGAAAGTCTGGAAGTCGAATGTCCCGTCGAAAGTACGAAACTTCACATGGAAGGCATGTCCGGATATTTTACCAACAAGACAGAACCTTCATCATAAAAAATGCAGTGACTCCACCTGCTGCCACTTGTTTGGGTAGATAACGAAAACATTAATACACCTTCTTCTGACATGTAATTTTTGCAGACAGATTTGGGTAGGGTCGGCGTTGCAGATACGAATTCCAGACGAGGAACCAAGCAGCATAGGGGATCGGTTTGTCAGAGTAATTGATAACATTGATCAGTCAGTTTGGGACAGGAGAATTACTACGACCTACCTTGTGTTAATAATGCGGAACATCTGGAAACAAAAAATGAAATGCTTACATAAAACCGGAACAATGCAGGTTAACATTGTATTACATCTTACTAATATAACAATGAAAGATCTCTTTGGAAATGACTGAAGTGAAGATCACACCAATGATAACGCGGGTGGTAGACAACAACAGGCTTCACCTACAGAACCAGAGATTCCAGGGGATACAGAAATTATTTATACGTGCGACGCTTCTTTCAAAACGAAACCAGATTAGAGTGGTATAGGAATTGTCCGAAGAGAGGTGAATTCCGACTCTACACAGGTTTACTCGGCACCAGTTTGGACGGACTCGACAACTGAGATAGAAGCAATTGCAGTTTACGAGGCAACCAAATTAGCCGTACAGGCTACTAGAAGGAAAACACTTATATGTTCTGACAACCTTGATGTAATTCAAGGTATCACGAAGTTGTCAGCGGCGTGGTGGAGGATCAAACCGTTCCTTAAGCAGATTCAGCAAGCGGCCGAAAGACACGGGTATCTGTCTTTTGTGCATATTCCTAGACGACTTAATGGATGGGCTAGCAAAGCAGCGCGGAAAGCTAGACAATAAGCAGCGCTGAGAGGGCAGCAACTTCAATTAACCCTCCACTTTGGTAGACTGGGCATAGGGTGAAGCGGCTACGGAATGTGTTTTTCGACTGAAAAAAAAAAAAAGTAACAGATGCCTGCAATGACAGTAATGTCTTATAAAGAAGTAAATAAGAACAACTAGAAGATAAAAAATAAAATCAATGAAAGAAGCCAGCTCCAAGTAAGTAAAATAATTCCTTTGTTGGTTTATAATTCATCCATGTTATCAAAATCAGAAATTTCCAAGGAATCCAATGTGGCCATCTGAAAGCTGGAGAATAAAATGTTTCAATAATAGCAAATCACAAATTCTCGAACAAAAACCCGACTTACGAAAGCCCGAATAACCCGGCTTGCAAAAGCCCGAATAGCGAAAACCAAACTTGTGAAAGTTGGAATAACGGAAACCCAACTTACGGAAGACCAGAAAAGCTGATAGCACCACAAGAGCAGCAAAAAGAAGTTTTAAAGCATGCCAATAATAAGTAGGAAATGAAAAGATCATCAGAGTAGGGGCTATAAATAGAATAAATAAATGTTTCAACAAAGCAATAGAAATCATCTTTTTTTTTAAGTCGAAAAAGAGTGAAGAAGCCACATAAGAACTTAGAGAGGACATATAGGTCCCTAAAGTAGCAAAACAAGTAACTTCAACGCTCAAAACACAACACTCTATAACACAGCAACATTTGTGGTAGCGAAATTTGTAGGATTAGTTTTAGGATTAACTTTAGGTTCATCTAATTAAATTTGTCTCACTTCTCTATTTTATTTATTACAAATCATCTGATTCATGTCAAAAACTTTTATCTCTGCAAATATTGTAATATTTCTGTTTTTTAATTGTCGAAAAAACTAAAACCATAACATGAAATTGTAAAATATAAATTTACTTCTAATACTTAAATTTTAGTTCTCTAAGAACTCTTATAGAAAAAATTAGTGTATCCATCTTCTTCCCACAAAATAAAAGATTCTCATGACACTTTAAAACTCATACCAAAAAAATTTATTAGAGAAACCATTTATAATTTTTACAAACACCCATAAACAAACCGTCTTTTTTCTGAATTGTATTTTACTTTAAATTTATATTTATGATTAACACATGAAACTATATAATCTGCAAGGGTAAAATTGAACAAAGCGTCTAAAAATAGAAGCTTAGATTAACATAGAATGAAGAGATGAGTAAGAAAACTGAATCCACATACATTAGTTGAAATATCTCATCACTAGCAAATATCTTGTTACACAAAAACTTAGCAATGTAATAACAATAAAAATATTTCATTAAATTTAAAAAATCTCTCAAACACAACAAAAATAAATCAAAATTAAAGTTTTTCACTAGCAAACTCTTCAAATTTATCTTGCTATCTGAGCTTGAGTATGTTCAAGCAACTGGTTCACTAACTTATAAGTACGCCCAGATAATGCTTTAGTATGATCAATCAACTGCTCATACCTGTAATTACTCATAGTAAAATAAATAAATATTAGTGGACCAAACTGATATATTTCAAGGACCAAAGTGTAAAATGGTAAAGTACAGGGATCATTTAATTAATAATTAGGAAAATACCTACTGCCATGGAATATAATGTGGTAAGAAAACAAAGTTTGAGGACTACTTACGCATTTTATATATTAGAGGGACCATTTGTGTAATTTAGAGAACTTACACATTGGGATTACAAGTTCCATTATAACAGTTCCTTTTTCAGAATCAATTTTAGAATCAAGCTTTGATGTCTTAAAAAATGTGGAAATTTTTTAAATGGTCCCTGAACTATTGACCATTTACACTTTAGGTACACAAACTTTTTACAGTTATTCAAACTTATCACATTTTTAGCATTAAGTGCCACATGGCAAAAACGTTCAAGGACCAAACCATATAAGGATATAGTAAAACAAATAAATATTAGTGGAAATTTTTTAAATGGTCCCTGAACTATTCACCATTTACACTTAGCTACACAAACTTTTACAGTTATTCAAACTTCTCACATTTTTAGCTTTAAGCCATAGAAAGATATAGTAAACCAAATAAATATTATATTTATATATTAGTGCAAATTCTTTAAATGGTCCCTGAACTATATATAAGACTATTTACAGGTTACGTACACAAACTTTTACGGTTAACCAAACTTCTCACATTTTTAGCATTAAGTGCCACAAGGACCAAACCGTAAAAAGATATATTACAGGGATCAATTGGAGAATATTTCCTATTAATAATTAGTAAAAATACCTATTGCCACAGTAAAAGTGATGGAATAAGATGTAGTAAGAAAACAAAGTCTGAGGACTATTTAGGCAATTTTATATAGTAGAGGGGGCATTTACGTAATTAAGAAAACTTACACATTGGGGTGACTGGGTTCCATTATAACAGTTCCTTTCTCAGAATCAATTTTAGCATCAAGTTTTGATGTCTTAATAAGATTCACAATCCATCTTTCTGCTTCTTCATAGTTCAAATTTAACTTCTCAGCAAGTACACTAAAAAACACACAAATCATCAATTAAATACTTTCAATTAAAGACTATTTCACCCCTATAGTATTACACAAGGTCAAATACACCCCACTATGGTTTTTTAACACTTAAATATATCAGTATATGTCTATTTTAAAACCATAAGGGGGTTTCGAAACTTTTGTGAAACTAGAGGGGTTAAGTTGTAATTTAATAAAGTAACATACCCCATATCAATACGTTGATGAATACGACAATAAGTTTCGAAGATAAAAAGACGAGCATTTTCAAGAAATTCATCTCTTAATGGTACAGTTGAATAATTTCCATCTTCAACTCTTTTTCCAAGAAAAGGATCATTTAAAATAGCCTAAAAACAAACAAAAACATAAGATTTAAACACAAAAAAGTCATAATAAACACAATTTATTACCTCTTCACACTCTTTCATCTTCTTTTGTGCTCCATCAAAGTCATAATTAACATAAACACAAGCTAAAAAACCAGTAATTGGATCTTCAAATGAATGTTGTTCTTGTTGAATAACTCGAATAAACTCTTTGAATTGAGGTCTTCTTCTTTTGTTTACAACAAAAGCTGTTGCTAAATAACGTAAAAGATGTGGAGCATTTGTTTGAATTGCATTTAGGTACCTGAATTATTTAAATTTTAATTAAATTATTAAAACACAAGCAAAATTAAATTAAATACATACTTGTCTTGATTAAACAAATCGATAATCAATGTTCTTCCATTTTCATGGTTGAAGAAAATGAATAAACTCCAATGCATTAGCCATATTCGATTCTGAACTTGATTTAAAGAAGACGAAAAATTCTGTACATAAAACAGTTAAAAAAACAGTTAAAAGTTTGTAAATACATGAATAATGTCCAAATTTAAGGTACCTTAGAGTCGATAATTTCTTTTAAACGGTTAAGTTCTTCAAGTGCAATGTCCCAATTTTGCATTAAAATTTCAGCAGCTAATTTTCCCCATAAAGCACTAAGACTTCTTTCACTGTTAGTACATAAGGCTCTGTATTGATAGAGATAATCAGCAGCTCCTGAGTAATTTCCACATTCGAATTGGAATTTAGCGTATTGATATAGTGCTTCAATTTGATCTGGACCAATCTGTTTAACAAATTTAACAAATTACTCAACAAATAGTTAGATTTTCTGTGAAGCATATATACAAATACCTGGTAACGTTCATTAAGCATTTGAAGATTGTATTGCTTATCAGCTCTTAAATCCTGAACAGCATTTGGATTTTGTAGAAACGTAAGTAATGGTGCAGCTGCTTCTTCCAAAGCCTTCAATCTTCCCACAACTTCTACTCTTCTCTCCACCATCTCTGTAAAAAACCCCAAAAAAATCCGATTAAATTAAATTAAAATACACAGAAATTCGGAAATTCTAGTATCCGGACCATCTGATACGAAAACTGACCATAAAATCGGATAAAAAATGAATAAATAACAGAAAAGGGAGAATTGGATATGTACCTTGAGGTACATCTTCAGATTGGTAAAGAGATTTGTGAATATCCATAGCGTAATCAACCATATTAGTATGGTGAAGAAGCTGAATTTTAGCCTTGAGGATATCTTTGTCTGGGTAAAGTTGTCTCTCTTGAAGGAATTCGAATAACGGAAACACCAAGTGTCTGTCAAGCTGCGGCGCAATGCGCGGTGTCAAATCGTACTTGGCCGCCATCTCCGTTTTGCTGTGCTGAGAGAAGAGAAGAAGATGATCGAATGGTATGAGATGAGATGTAAGCTTTTGTGCGGTAACTATGGGGCTAGGGTTTCAATGACTATTAGTATAGAGTTTGGTAAATACTGAAACTTCCCCTATAATTTGAGTTATGTCTAGATTTGACCCTTAATTTATTGGGAAATAAGTTTGCGATTATTTTCTAGTGTTTGATGCGGCTAAAATTGTAAATATTTTTAATGGGGCTAATAAGTTTCCCTCGAGGAATGAATTGCTTTTTTTTTGTCAACTACAAAATAAGAATTTAATGTCTGCTACTAAAGTAGTCTTTGGCGTGAGCACGAAGGTACAAATGGAGTCAAGAAGTGGATTGAAGGCCATTTAAAGACAAAAGCGAGGTAGGCTGGTATCGAATGGCCCTTGGTATTTATAGAGGTAATTAAAAAACAAATAATGCAGCTCGCAATCACGTTTATTCTAGCATGGGGGAAAGAATGTGATGGAGGCCTAATCAAAGTAGCGAGAAATGTAATGGCCAAGTGGGTAAAGCCAAAGAAAGGTGAAAAACTCAACGTAGATCTCTGTTTCGATGCGTCTAGAGGTGTAGCGGGCATTAGTGGTATATTGAGAGATGGTAATGGATCATGTTTAGCTGGTTTTGTTGGTGCGTGTGTTGTTGACTCTCCATTTACCTTAGAGTTGTTTGCCCTCCATTATGGATTACGTTGGGCAATTAAGAAGGGCCTAAAAGAATTTCATATCGAGACGGGCATGAAAGAGCTCCATGCGCTAGTGAAGGGCGGTGGGAGTTCGAGCAGTCGTCTTTCCCATATAGGTCAAGAGTGTAAGGACATGTTTCATGATCATCCCGATTTCGAAGTGCTACATATATATCGTGAAGCTAACGTATGTGCAGATAAGTTAACCAAGGAAGGGGCATATGCGCAAACCGAGCTAATGGATTTTGATGAACCTCCTAATTATCTATGGAGTTTTATTAGGAGATATGAACGAATGTGCAACTGCTAGGGTTGTACTAGATCCTCAATAAGGTAATGTTTTCTTGTAATCTTGTTCGTATCGGCTTTTAAGCCTCTTATGTATACAAAAAAAATTGTAAATATTTTATTTGGGAAATGTTAATATTTAAACCGGGTTCATGTATTTTTTAATTAACGTGTTATCCTGAAAATAAAATTCGTAGGCCCTCTTTGGTTTTTGATTATTTTGATTTCACAGTAAATTTTAAAGAAAATGATTTTCGTTTTTCATTTCAATATTTTCAGAAAATATAGAAAACGTTGATTTTACGTTCTCCAATATATCAGTATTTTTATTTAATTTTTCAAAAATCTGTTTTCATTTTTGTAAGCCAAACACGTTTTTATTTGTATTTTAAAAAACATAGAAAATAAAAACAGAAAATACCCATTATATTCACGAACCAAACAGGGCCCTAATATACTATACTCTGGATCGAGATGGGTTATTAAAGTTCACCCATCCACCCTTATGTTTCATATGTAAAAAATGAGTAATGATATATACCAACCAAAATTTATATCGTTAAAATAACATCAATGACGTGGCATAATTTAATTGCATATAAATTATCAATTCTTTTAATTTCTCAATCCAATTTTATTTGATTAATAATTACAACCAATTAAATTATACCACAAAATTGGAAATATTTTGATGATATGAATTATGATAGTGATAGAGCGTTCAACGCACGACCAAAACAAATACAGAATATTGGTAGTTCAAATTTTCTCTTGATGATAGTTTGTGTTGTATCTCTTGGTGAGCTTTGTGACCTAAAATCAAATAAAGGTCATGGCCACATGGAGGTGTGCCTCCTGATGGCACTGTGATAGTCAAGTTAGTATTGATCCCTAGTTTACGTACGTTAGAGGTCGGGTGAAATCTTCGATCCTTCGACATATTTAGGTTGGAACAATATGTATATGATCCCCAATTTTACGAACTCAGAGGTCGGGTAAAATATTTTGATTTTTCGACAATTTTTGGTCGGTATAAGATTTGAACGAACCCCTACTTTACGAACTTTGGGTAAAAACTTTTGACTTTTAACATTTTTAGGTCGAAATAAGATTTGGCTGACCATTTAGTATAAGAATGTAAGAGATCGAGTAAAAAGCATTGATCTTTCAATATTATTAGGTCAAAATAAGATCCCTAGTTTACGAACATATGAGTTCAGGTAAAAAGTTTTGATCTTTCGACATTTTAGATCAAGCGAGAATTGGGCGAGTCATAGTTTACAAACGTAAGAGTTTGGAATTTTTTTTTTTTTGATATTTCAAAATTTTTAGGTAGTAATAAAATTTGGTCGACCCATTAGTTTGCGAATGTAAGAGGCTGGGTAATTTTCTTTTTAGCATTTGACATTTTTAGGTAGGATAAGATTGTCCTTTGTAGAATTCTGAAACTTAGTCCATGCCCATAACTACTTGTTTTCCCTTTTTTTGGTTGCTCGCAATCTTTAGTGTCGTGGTTATGGTAATATTTAAACGTGTCTCTTAATATAGATCTGGTGTCCATCGTCTGTCCTCGTCTTTCTCGAGTTGACATAGGATTTCACATAGGGTTTTACTCCATCCCCGAACGTCTTTTGTTGCCACTCCTTACCGAGGGAGCCTCGTCTTTTATTGGGTAACCTGCATTGTAGCCCATAAACCAATTACGTAAAATTATTAACTGGATGTGTATCAAACCTTGAAAATCATTTATGAGTATTTCCAGCAAGTACCAAGGGATATGCTCGGCAATAATCGTTGTTAGTTGCTACAACATATTCCATATGTTTTTATACATGTAGATTGGGGTAATTGGGTAAATCGTCCAATCAAATGTCATCATGGTCGTTGGTTTGATTTTCCTTGGCACGCTTATTATCACCCTAAAGAAGTAATTCTTTCTCTTGGTTTATCCAGATTCCTCGCTCTTTGCCATTATTATCTCGAGAAATACTGCTTTCTTCCTCTTTCTATGTTAAATGGAGTTAAATATCTTCTTCTCTCTCACATGTGTGCGCTTTTGACATGCCCTTCAGAATCACCTTGAACGTGTATGACTGTGGATTCTGTTTGATAATGTGTCGACATAGGTCTCCATTGATTTGTGGCTTGTTGCACTAACTGTGTGAGATATTTAGCCACTTTAGGGGGAGATGCTTCTTCCTCGGTGATTGCCTAAGTAATAGAGGCTTGCGACTCCTCTATCATAGGTTGATCATGTTGGATATTCAGTTGATGAACTGTTTTATTTCCCTATTAATCTTCATTTTCCGTTATCGAGGGAGATCTTCCCTTGCGTTCGAAGAGGCATTCTATGTGGCCTCGTTCACCATTTGTTGTGACATATTCCTTTTAGATCTCTTTAATACCATATGGTATTTTAATGGTTTCAAACTTTGATTTCTAGAGACGAGACCAACTGATCGAGCATAAAAACTCGACCAATAAATTTTGTTTGTGTATGAATCTGAGTAAATCCCCTAGAGAGCTTGTTGGGTGGTTGTCGATTATAATGAGGCAAAAGAAGGCCTTGCCGAATTACTTTCTATATCTTCTAAATTGACTACTTTATATATCGTTAATAACACCTAAAACCAGACGATAAGTCAAGACCACTGGGAGTTTTGATATCGATGGCACTTTGAAGCTCAAGTTAGTATTATGACCGAGGGTATTCAACGATCCGAGAAAGAGCTCTAGAGTTTTGGGTTGCATTTATGAATAGTAAAATGATGAGTAATGAATAGTGAATATCTTTTTAAAAGGAGTGTCTCTGGTATTTATAGATATCCAGGGCCCATAATTCCTATATGGTTTTTTTTGTTTTCCTTTTGGGTCTTATGATGTAAATATGTTCTATAAAAAGTAATGAGTATTCTCTTCTATTGCATGAATTATGAAAACCTGTATTTACCCTCAGAATTAGTATTTACATTAGGCGGTGACTTTATTTTTGTTACTTGTGCTCGACACTTCATTGTAAGTTATCAGTGACCGAGAAGCAAAAAGTTAATGGTTGGAAAGGACAAAAATAGAGTTTGTGTATGAACATTTAAATCCATTAGAAAAACATAGATTAACTTTCACTTGACTATTCGACTAGGAGAGACACAAACAACCGAGTAGAAAAAACCTAGCTAATAAGAAGCTGACACGTGGACAACTCTATTGGGGAGATTTTGCTCATACATAGAGGCTTTGAAGACTCCAAAATGGCTCTTTTCTACACCAAATTTCAAAATCGTCAAAGGATATCTTCAAGAGAGTCCAAATCGATCCATAATACACACATATATGTATCAAGCCTATGCTAGGCTAGGTAGAGTAAGCTTCATTGTAAAACCTAGGGTTAATCTTCGTCTAATGAAAAAGTGTGGACTTTCATCGAATGTACAAAAGTTGGTTAAAGCTTGTGTAGGTGCATCGTTTGAAGGCTTTACGGTATGTGAATGTTAGATTTCAAGTTTAGACTGTACACTCATGCTTATGTTGTGATACAAAATTGGAAGGCTTCACACGTTTGTGAAGTGTTATATCTTGAAAGTGTATTGTATACTAAGGTTTACTAGTGTAGGTGATAACACTAAGGGTTTTATTCGAAGGAGATTTTAAAGAGTTTATAAAAGTTTATTCTCTTAATTTTATGAGACACGAGAGGTTCTAGAATAGGAGCTTGAAAATCATAAGGGTGCATAGACCTTAGGTGGTGGACTAAGCATACGCAAGCCAAAACCACCCTAAAATCTCTTGTTCTTATTCAATCTCATTGACACTTTACTTTTGTGCATTCCAATTTATTTGTTTTATTTCATCAATACTTTATTTTTATCATGGGCATAAATTCTTGCATACTTAGTACTTGTATAATAGTTTATTTGATCATTGGATAATATTATTTCATTTAGTATATACACTAAGTGTGAGCATTTCACTCATATATCACAAATCTTGTGTACCTCTAGCCAATGGATCTAAAACCCCAATAGATTAGATTTTTAGATAGAGTTGAAGTTTTGCTCTGGTCCCATTCATCCCCCATGTAGGATCATTTATTGGGTTTCATAGATATATTCCTTCAATTGAATCGATGATATAATTAAGACGCACCGAATCATAGATGTAATTTATTTCCTACTTACAAATTGTTTCACCGGGTAACACAATTCTTGACAACACTTACATAAAGCATAATGACTATATTTTAATCAAGTACATGAGTTGTAATTAAAAAGTCCTAGTCTACACACTAACTGGTGACTTTTAGTTGCTCATAAAAGTGCCTACTAACACTATATATAGGACATTCTAACCTTTTTGCTTCTTTTATAGTTAAGATAGAGAAAAGTATAATTAGGTTAAGTAAATAACAAATAATTTTAATATTATATAGGGATAATTGATTAAATATCGTGCTTATCTCTTTAGAAGTATTTGGCAAATTGATCCAAATCCTTGCACCCACCCATTTCTGAAGTAGCTACCGAAGCCACTCGTTCATCGACCATTTCCGTCGAGGAGCTTAACTGCACAAAAATGTCCCTTAACCCCATGTTATCATTGTCAACATCAACTAAAGTCTTTACGTATATCTCTAAAAACTCTTGAATTTTGCACTCATACCCCGATAAAATCACCACCAGTCGGATCACCTCGCTCTTGCTTGCTTGGAGCCTGACTTGAATCCTCTACTTTCCTCTTTTTAGTGTTCACTTCGATACATAGAC
This sequence comes from Nemophila menziesii, assembly GCA_029959085.1. NCBI lineage: Eukaryota > Viridiplantae > Streptophyta > Magnoliopsida > Boraginales > Hydrophyllaceae > Nemophila > Nemophila menziesii. The sequence continues at coordinate 81,646,941 of JARWIR010000002.1, forward strand.
GCTCGATATCCGAAGACCCCCTATACTAGAGCGAAGAATATCACAAACCTGTTTTGACACAAAGCAATAATTAGATATGATTAGCCAGTATTCAGGAATAGTCAATAGGTTACTTAGCTTATATGTACCGTGCGTACGGAATACATTAAACACATGCATGACGTAACCATACCCACAGTATGTATATGAAGAAGAACATGAGGAGGAGTGGGCATCGAAGGAAAGGATTTGACCATCAGAGAATGAGTGACGCCTGTCTTAGGTTCAAAGGGAAACTCGAAAATAACCACACCCCAAAGAGAATCCTTGTGTACCTTCTTTTTTCTTTAGAAACGGGTTTTCCAAATATTTTTTCTTAGCCTTCAAAGATGACGTCAACCGAGGAGAATTAAGAATTGGGGATGAAGCCTTTTCCGAGGGGTAGAGTTAGTTGCAGTCTTAGAGTTACTCTTTGCTGCCACTTTCTCTTGCATGCGACTAAGCATCTCAACTTAGGAAACCATATTTGCAAAAATCACAAGGATGGGTATCAGAGAAATCTGAATAGAATATACAAAATTGCAAGCTTTGATATATTGGCGCATTCAAAGCCACTAAAAAGTTTGCTCGAATCCCGACATATAAATTAAGATAAGCCTATATACAAATGATGTATATGCAAATAAAATGGTTATCTTCTCAATTCTGGCCACTATATCACTTGCTTAGGAAATAAGAAAATTTACCTCTGGACGTCTCTATATCTAGGTATGGGGACTTGTAGGGGAAACGTGGAGAGCAATAAATATCAGTGTAAACAAAGGAACTGGATCCATCCCTACCACATCCATATCCAAACTCCTTCTAGACCTTTTTATCCGGTAATAGTGAGGATAAAGGATGAGTTAAAGGTAGCCATGTTATTAATAGCACCAACGAGAAAAAATCTCTCAACATGAGGTATACGACCTGGAAAAATTGTCTGACTTATCGCATGTATGTTCCACTTACAAATCGAGGAATAAATATTATGAAGATGCTGCCCGCCGGCTGGATTTAACTCCCAATCAATTGTTGGTCCACGACGGTCATTGATCGAGAAATTCCCCAAAGTCTTAACTAGCCATGATGCAACGTCTCTCCTCTTAACGAACACCATGTTACACCCTATGATGGATATCAGTCATTCGATGACCTTTCTTGATTAGAGAAGCTATATGATGCCAGCAGTGTCAGTTTGACTTTTACACTCAATGAGTTGATGAATATAGAGGAACAACCTAAAAAAAGGGAGAATGTCTAAAATAGTTATGCAACCTACATATAAACTACTAATGTTTGCCTAAGCATCTGGGGTCAGTTGACTTTGGATTATCTTGTACTTCCTTAAAAGATCCTCTATAAAAAGTCTTAACGGGATGAGTAATCCCAAATCCAAAGTTAGGGTGTAAACTGTGACTTCAACCTCACAAGGTTGACAAGCCCTACCATATGCAGAAAGGTAATGAGTCTCAGCCTAGCAACAACACCCTCTTTTTTCACAACCTTGAGGAACTTGTGAAAACCGAGCTCACAAACTCTATATTCTGCCCCAAATTCTGCCAAGGTAGGACCCCCCTAGTGCGCGTGCTAGATAGACCAAGAAATGGTTATACACGACAACCTTGTTTGCCACAACTAATAATAGGGCAGGCGGAGAAATATTGCTCGAGGAAGAATAAGAAGATGTAAATGATCCAATTTCACCTGAAGAGGAAGATGACCAACTGACCACAAGACTAGCATTTTATTTTGATCCATGACAACCAAGTGATCAGTGTCACTCAAATAAAAGGTAGTCCAACTTACTACAAGGCCAACATATCCGAATGGAATCAATTAACGACCGAGGAATCGGGCCAAACACATTCATGCCCACCCTCAAAATGATATTTAGAGTCCTCCATTGAGCTAATTTTGTGAGTCATCAAAACAAAGGAAATATTTAAATCATTTAAAGGAAGTACATTAAAAGAAGAAATAACCTGCGACACCGAAGAAAAGTCGATGAGATGAATTACTTGATCACTAGAACGATAGCGCAAAAGACGCTTGAAGAAAACCTACAACCGGGGTGAAACCAAATAAAGAAACGACCCTCTGTATATAGGGGAAATGACGATTTGCCTTACCGAACCCATTATGACCTAAGTGGGTCAAAATTTGTCCAACAGCGTACGAAAACTCTCACGATTACCCTAACAATTATGACAGCGTAGACAACAAATAGAGGTCATATGCCCCAAAATAGTGTGTAGTGTAAGACGGTTACAATCACCACCACGTTAACAACCAAGGGATAGATGAACTCTTCAGTCGGTCCCACCAAAATGGTCAATCTTAATTGTACAAATTTGGTTCCTCCTAGAGTGTGATATAAATCAACACTAAAGAAGATAAGTGACTACCGCAAGTGTACTGGTCGTCCAAGTAATAAGTGAGTAAAACGACATTATCTTCTTCACAAGGATTGCGAGGTAAGACAAACGTGTTTAGATTAGAAGTAGAATAAATTGTATAAATTAATTAAAAAATAGACATTTGTTTTTTTTTGAATATTAAAAGACTAAACGCAAGAATGTTGAGCAAAATAAATTAAACTAACACTAGATCAAAGAGATTACTTAAGATGAGAGGTAATACTTGAGTCTCACTAAGGAATCACTTAAGTTCGTATATCTAATGCATTCATTTAAAGGTAAAGTTGGTATTTCAATATTAGTCGGGACTCTAATATCCTCCTAACTCCCGTTAGGGTAGACGTAGGAGGCAATCCTACGGTATTACAGACCTCGTCAGGGCGACTATAAACTATTTTTAGATGATTATGAATACAACCCAATTGGCTACGTGGTTAGTCAATGACGTCAAACTTAATGACGAATACCACGTGTCTATTACCTAAATCTGTAATTAAGCCCCCCCCCTTCCGGATGATTGCCGCCACTAGCGAATAGCCTAATTACTTAAACCTATCTCTGTTTGGACAAAATATTAATAGTAAATCATCATAAAATAATAGTCAATATGAAATACCCAACTTAAATCAAATCAGAGAAAATCACAAATTCGAATTACATTAAACCAATAAACTCAGGGTTCCTCCCATATTGCGATTCTCAAGTATGTAGAATTTCCCTCATAATTAAATGCAGAAAAGAAATACAATTAATGAAACAATATAATTCCTAAATTAAATTAAAACTGAAAAGAACCTACGGGTTGGAATGACTGGGCTGATCGTGGAGAAAGAAAGACTTCTCCAGTTTCTGTCTTTTGCTTCCAAGTGCTTCTGATCCTCTCTCAAATTAAGTTATAAAATTAAGCGTACTGAATTAAAAGGTCTAAAAACCTTATATAGAGCTGAAAAACGGATTAGGCCCACATTTGGGCTTAATTAAGTAATTAAGGGCCCCAAATTTGTTTTATAATTCCCGCAGTGTTGTACACCACTCCAGTAAAACAAGTATAACATTTGCACCGTAAGTCCAAAACACCTGAAACCACTTCTCGAATTTTGCTAACTCAGAGGCCTATCATTTTCATTTGAACCACCAAGTCAGTTTTTGTACCATTTAGGCTCGGGAAGGGTTATAAGTGACGAATTTCTAGTTTTTAATGCTCCCCCACCCTCACTAAAGAGATGTTTTTTTGCTCCTTTGACACTTTATTTTTATCTTGGACTTTAAAATTCACTTCTTCTCTTTATCTTGGTGTCTCCTAGCAAACATATACCTAAAAACTTCACACTTACGAATTAATGCACAAAAGCTCTAAAAGTAACAATAAGTATAAAACAAAGGAAGAAAGTGCATTATTGCAAATTAATCCAATAAATATACTAACTAAGTCCAATTTCCACATAAAATGATGTCTTCTAAGGGGATTTATCTATCACAAACACAGAGACATCAAAATTCAAGGGGGAGGGGTATTAATAGCGTCGAAACATCATGACATGGCCATATATACAAGCCTTACCCCTTTCTTATCAATAAACTCCATGGATAAGAGCTATCATGATGATAAGGTTATTAACGAGTTGCTACCCCAGGAAGCCTCCCAATGAAACCCCCCACATTTCGAACACCCCCATTGAGAATATGACAAAAGCCCAACAAATTATACTGATCTTTATTATCTATAAATACCCATGTCATTAACTCAATGAGGTATTACTTGTTCTATTACACGATTCATATTACATCCGGACCTACTCCATAAATAATTCACTCGGTTTTCGACCCCGATACTGATTTAATCGTCGGAGTACCATTGGGAGGCACACTTTCGTGTAGTCCTGACATTTGTCTGATTTCATGTCAAACTTGGCAAAATATAGGTCTAGCTCGGTAACCATCGAGAAAAGTATCAGAATTCCACAGTTCATGTCTTTTAACTGATCAGAAGCTATAATTTATTTTATTCCAACACTAGCATATAGGGGTATGTGCGGGTCGGTTTTGAGTAGAAACTGCTCGATCGCAAACCGCCCATTCATGTATGGGTCTTGAAAAATTAGACCCGTACCATCCAAATACATTTTATAAACCATTACATTTCAGGTGTGGCGAAATTCGGGTATATGGCAGGTGAGTTGGGTTGATAAACGAGCTGGATTTGTATCTGTGTGTATTGGACGAGTTAATATTGTTTAACAAAAAATATTTGTCATAATCAATATACTTTGGATCATCATTTAAACTCAAACCATCTTCGATTTTAGAAAAATATAACTTGAAATTTTTGAAAAATAAATTTAGAAATTTAAAATAGTAGAATAACTGAAACACTATGATAATAAAATATGAAATTAGATTTATTGGATGAAATATTATTAAAAGTATGAGAGATTTTAAAAAGAAATGTAGTGAAAGAAAAACATAGATGGAGATAAACATGATTTCATTGAATTTTGTAAATTAAAATAAACGATATTACCTTTTATATTTTTTTATACTAAAAGGACCACCAAGTCATGTGTTCCAACTTTAAAACCCACAACCTGCAAAAAATATATAGTTTTTCAAAATTCAAACAACAGTCCTCCCAATAAAACAATAACCCATCTAGTTTCGGGCGAGTCTAAGCGGGTTGATCGAGTTTTCTAACTTGTTGCACAACCCTAGTTGTATAGATTAAACATTTCACAAAATACACAAATTGACTAATCAACCCTGTAAATTAACATACAATAAAGCTAATAAAAAGAAGGGGAAACAACTAAACAAAGCATCCCAATCCTGAACAACAACACCTTTGTGATATGTTCTAAACGACACCCCAACCTTGATACGAAACCGCTCAAATTTCAATTCAAATGATCACTGGGAAGACGAATTCACATTTTGAGAAGAGAAGGAAAATGTCAACTACTATATTAGCGTCCACGAAGAGCAAGATAATCAAAATAATTCAAAAATTTCAGTGATTACTACAAGAAATTTGTGGCATTTGGTAGCCCTACACCATCAAACATTTTAGCAATAAAGGTGAAATCACCAAAACTAGAAACATGAGGAGCCGAAATCGGAACAAACATCAACCAACCAAAGGACATCCAAAGTCACCAGATGAAAAAACTATCGAGATCGCTTAATACAAACCAATAAGTGAACGACCAACTCCAATTGATAAATATCTCAAGTTGAGAGCCCAACAAACAATATTAATAGAGCCAATTGACCAGTTATATGAACATTGAAAAGATACTAGACACACAATAAACCCACTCCAACAACCCCAACTAGACATGACAGTCTGAATTCACCCCTCACAAGAAACCCCATACACAAAAGAGCCAAAAAAAATAGGCTAAAAATAATCGACAAACACCCTCATCCATATCTTTCAAATTGTTGTAAAAAGTCGATAAAACATTTCCCTGTAAAGTAGCAAAAAATTCATTGTGCCGTGAAGCAAAATTTATTAAAACGTAACATTGATCTCAAACCTCACCTCGTCGCAAAAGATTAAGAAAAAAACTACAAAACCTATTAAACTTCGGAATCATCAACTGAAATAGTTAGGTTGAAATTTTTTTCAATCAGCTTTTAGGTGTAAGATCTAAATGGCCAATAACAAGATCCAAAAAGAAAACCAACCACTAGAGTTTAAAAACAACCACCAAAATTCATAGCAAAAAAAAAGACTTTTAGGAAAAAGAAAAAAAAAGAACGTTGAACCAAACAGGAAAGAAAAGAAAGACAGAAAGTAAAAGGAGAAAACGTAACCGGAAAAAGGAAAGACAGAAAAAAATTGGGAGCGTTTTTTGTTTTCATAGGTCATACAAACCGCTAGCTATAACTTTTTGGTCCAAAATTGGGAAGCTTCTTTTTTTTTTTTTTTAAGACAATAAATTGGGAAGCTTCTAGTGTTAATAAAAAAAAAAAAAAAATCTGATCCAAAAAATAATAATTATATAAACTCCCATATCTCTATCAATCTGTCACTCTCTACTCCACTCACTCACTCGTACAAATACGATCATCTTAAACCCTTCTCCAGAGAACGCAAAAATGGTGGATACAAAGCCAACAGAGATGAGCAGCACAAAGATGTTCGGTGGTTACAACAAAAGATTTAAGCACTTCAGTCCTACACTTGGTTGTTCTATGACCTTTCACATCTATTTCCCCCCTTCTCCTTCATCTTCTACCAAATTCCCTGTAAGTTCCCTTAATTTCTTCTCTATTCTCAAAACACCCACATATTATTATGTGTTTTATACTCTTTCCCTCGTCAAATTGTTTCAAAAGATTAAATATTTATGTAAATGGTCAATTGGGGTCGGAATGAAATGACCTCCCAAAATTAGCTTTGGGTTTTAGATCGTGAAGGGCTTTCTCATGAGATGTAATTCAATTAAACTATTTTATTATTTCGCAGGTGCTTTATTGGCTTTCAGGCTTAACATGTAATGATGAAAATTTCATTACTAAATCTGGTGCACAACGTGTTGCTTCATCTCAAGGCATTGCTTTAGTTTGCCCAGACACATCTCCTAGTAAGTTTCATTAACCTTAAAATACTTCATGTCTGAATTAAATAGATTAATTCACATACTATTTGTTTTTTTGTTACAGGAGGTTTGAACATTGAAGGAGAATCTGATAGCTGGGATTTTGGCGTAGGTAAGTATGTAAATTAAAGGGACAAAGTTTATTGCATTATAAGTGTTTGATAAAAGTTCTGAATGTAAAACAGGTGCTGGATTTTATCTTAACGCAACACAAGAAAAATGGAAGAATTGGAAAATGTATGACTATGTAGTAAAGGAATTACCACAAGTTCTTAGTGAAAACTTTCCTGAGCTTAATCCATCAAAGGCTTCAATATTTGGACATTCTATGGGTGGACATGGTGCTTTAACAATTTACCTTAAAAATCTCGACAAATATAAGGTAATTACTTAGTTAGTTACTAATCATGTAATTAAATGTTAATCTAAAATTCTTAATTTTTTTTTAATTCTTTTGTTTCAGTCTGTGTCAGCTTTTGCACCTATTGTGAATCCTGTGAATTGTCCGTGGGGACAAAAGGCATTTACTAACTATTTGGGTGAAGATAAAGCTGTTTGGGAGGTATGATTATTCATTACATTACATATGAGGGGTAAAATAGTAAAATAGTTAAATATTTACCCCTGTGATTTAAAAAGGGACCAATATACCCCTGTGGTTTTCCAACTTTATAACTAATATTTGTGACAACTTGTGACATCAACTTTAGTGATATATGTAACGTAAGGGGATATTTTTTACTTAATTGCACATATGCCCCTGTATTATTCAAAAATTGGATTATAGGTCCCTGTATTATGTAAAAAAAGCATTACATGTCCGATATTTATTTATTTGAATTAATTACACTATAGATCTTTATATGATACACTTGATATATGTAACCTAAGGGGATTTTTTTCTACTTAATTGCACTTATGCCCCTATATTATTCAAAGATTGGAGTATAGGTCTCTGTATTATGTAAAAAATGCACTATATGTCCGATATTATTTATGTTGAATTAATTATATGTTAATCATTAATTTATGTAACCTAAGGTTTTTTCTTACTTAATTGCACATATGCCCCTATATTATACCAAAATTGGATTATAGGTCTCTGTATTATGTAAAAAAATCAATAGATGTCCGGTATTAATTGTTTTGAATTAATTACACTATAAATCTCTATATTATACAAAATTACCTGTATTTTACTATAATAAAAACAATTTTTTCATACAAATCAAATAAATATAAGCCTAATATTATAAATTCTTAAAAATTGGGGGGCCAGAAGCTTTTTAAATTTTATTTTAGGGGTAAAAAAATTGATTTTCAAAAATCCTGGGGGGAAGATTTAACTTTTTATTAATCCACAGGGGTATTTTTGTAATTTACACTACTTGAGGTGATATCTTATATATTATGTTGTTGTAACTTGTAAGCAGGAATATGATGCTACATGCCTTGTATCAAAATTCAACAATGTTTCAGCAACTATTCTGATTGATCAGGTGAGAAAATAGTCAAAATACTAATTTATATAAGTAATTGTTGATTTTAATAAATTTAATATTTTTATTACAGGGAGGTGATGATAAATTCTTGAAGGAACAATTACTACCACATAAGTTTGAGGAAGAATGTAGGAAAGTTAATGTTCCTCTTTTATTAAGGATGCAACCTGGTTATGATCACTCTTATTTTTTCATTGCTTCATTTATTGATGATCATATTCATCACCATGCTCAAGCTCTTAGTTTGCCTTAATTTTCTCTATGTTATGTTATAAGTATGTGTGAGTGTTTATGTTATGATTTGAGTGAACTTGAATAAATGAGTTGAATTATGTTTGTTTTATGTATCTTAATATACATTGTCTTAACTTGTTTTTATGTATCTAAATAAGTAAGTTCCAAATGGGTTTTTAATTATTGTTTGAATTGCTTGAAATATCTCACATAATTAGTGAAATGGTTTAAAATGGATATTTTAATACATTTGGCTTAAAAGTGAGCATTTTAATACATTTGGTTTAAAAATAAACATTTTAAAGTGTCTGACCTAAAAATGGTTTTAGACCATAGGTTAGAAATAAAATTTACTCCAAATATTTATAAGATAATAAACGTAAGACGGGTTTTGAAAACTCTTCTTATATAAACTTAAACACTTCTATCTAATCAATTTTTTTTAATAAAAACCACTAATAAGAATAACCTTTTGTAAAATACAATATATACAATATCATGGCCACATGTGAATGGTGTGAGATGGGTGAAGAAAATAATGACTATATACTCTTGAATTGCTCTTTTAGTATGACGGCTTGGGCAAACTCATATCTACAAATTAAAGTAGAAAAAGAGAAGGAAAATAAGTTTGGCACATGGTTCATGGACACAATTGACAATTACTTAAAGAATGGGTGGGAAAAGAGGAGAGTGGTAGCAACTATCATGGTCACGGTGTGGAACATCTGGAAAGAAAGAATGAAAGGTTTTTTCGAGAAGAAAAAATGGGAAAAAATGGGCTGCAGAGAATATTAAATTCAACTCCGATAAACTAATTGATAAGATGTTTGAGAACAAGAACAATAAGAACAATCATGAAAGAAAGAACAATGGGGAGAGTGCCGTGAATGGAACAGATAACCCAACAATTCACGACCCAGCCGACTTGATTTGGTTCAGTGACACATCGGTAACTAATAAGTGGGAACCAGCAGGGGTTGTGGCAATTGGAATCGATAAAGCTGGTAAGATCAATCACAGGAGGGGCAGCAGATGTCTTGTTAATAGTATTATTGAAGGAGAGGCTTGGGCCCTCCTTATCGCCTTGAGAACGGCTGGGGCCATCAAGACGCATAGTAGTTCATTCTATTCCGATAACCTTGAATTGATTCAAGGCATTAATTTCAACAAAAAGTTTCATTGGAGGCTTAATTATATGATGCATGAAATCAAAGGATGGCTTAAACAGTTTCCGACATGGAAGATCGCATATATAAATAGGAAATATAACACCATTGCGGATCAATATGCGAAAAGCATTAGAACCAACAGAGACCTTTCAATATGGAAAGACTTCTCAGTGACGGGTGCTTTTGACTTTTTTAGTACTATTTGTAACTAAGTTTCTTGTTCTAATTGAAAAAAAAAAGTATATAGTATCATGAATTGAACCCTCACATCGTGTCTACCTTTATAAATTATATTTATATACTTGCGAGATGAACACAGAAATGCATATATAGGATAAGGGGGGCCATCTCGCCCAGGAAAAAAGAAAATAGATAAGAGGGCCATCCATATGATGTACGTATATATCAAATTTGGCTTAGTTGGTTAAGCATTCGAAGTACAGTATATATGTATGGTTAACAAATAAGTCCTACAATTAGAAAACAATGAACTTATTAACCAAACAATTATGAAATTGCCAAAGTATGTCTGTAATGAGGTGGACAGAGTGGTCAGGGATTTTATCTGGGGGTCCTCTGCTGCGGAACGAAAGTTACATTAGGTTGCGTGGGACCAGGTTTGCAAATCAAAAGAGAATGGTGGACTTGGGATAAGGGGCTCCGAGAGGTACAATCTATCATTATTGGCAAAGCTTGGCTGGAAAGTTCTTCAAGAAGAGCAATCGGTTGCTTGGGTGGAAATATTCAAAAATAAATACTTTAAGAATGGACTTTTAAATCGCATCCAAAGTGGGAACGAATCGAATATATGTAAAGCTATTCTAGCGGGAGTGGACGCGTTTCGGGGTAGGTTTATTGTTCAGAATGTGGAGGGAGGTCCAAGAGTAAGATGGAAATTTGAGAATTCGTGTAACTTCTCGGTAAAATCAGCATTTATGAGCTCGGAGGTAGCTAGTGTTGATGAATCGTTTAAGTGGGATTTGATTTGGAAGCTGAAGTGTTCCCAAAAGATACGGGTTTTTCTTTGGAGAATTGTGCTAAATCGGGTAGCCACATCGGAAAACCTTTACAAAAGAAATATCCTCGAGTCTAGAGCATGTGCTATTTGTGGAGCCGAAAGGGAAGATACTATCCATGTTTTTTTGAAATGCAAAATAGCTGTTATAGTGTGGAATTTAGTGGGATGTTCTCCCATTTTTGCAGGTTCTGGTGCAGCGCTTCTTGATGGACCTGGTGTTGATGGCTCGGTTGGAGGGAGTGGAGTAGCTGTTGCTGGGGTCAGGTTGCTGGACGCGCAAGCTGCGGAGGCGGTGCTGATGCAGAATTCGGAGAGGGATCATTTGAAGAAGCTGAACAATACATGGGAGCGAACCAGGATTAGATGCAGTGCTGCTGTCCGTGAGCAGTCTGGAGCGCAGTCCCAGAATGAGCTGGAAGCTGCTGCCGCGCGGTTTTCTGCTGCAGAATCTTCACCAGCCCCACCGTGGGGTGTTAAAGCGTGGATGAATGGCCATCTCCGGTCCAAAGCACGAGTTGACGGAGTTGAATGGCCTTTTGTGTTCGTAGCTATGCTATGTACGATTTGGGTAAAAAGGAACTTGATTATCTTTAATGAGGGGCAAAGTATACCACATGTATTAGAGCTTAAGCGTGATATTTTTTCTCTAGCTAGTAGCTTCATCCTCGCTTGGGGTAAATCACAAGATGGTGGGTTAGTTAAATTAGCTTGTAATGTTATGGTGAAATGGGTCAAACCCGATAGGGGCTTTAAGTTAAATATTGATGGGAGCTTCAATAAAGTGAAAGGAACAGCCGGGCCAGCTTACGCGCACCACGACTAATCCCATAGGAAATATACACGCCTCCTCATGCATACTCCCACTTAATCAGAACCAGGTTACCCATGTTCAGGGAGGAGACTCGAACCATGCACCCCTTGCTTACCCCCTTTAAGGGCTCAACGATTGAGGGGATTCGAACCCTGTACCTCCTAGTTGAGAGACAGGGTCCTGGCCACTGAGCTAGTCCCAGTGGTTCGAGAGGGAGCTTTGTTGCATACTCAACCGGAGGTACTTAATGATCCACCAAATTTTCTTTGGAAGTTGATTACTAGAGATAGGAGTGGTTGTGCGACCGTTAGGGTTGTACTAGATAGTTAATAAGTGCTCTTTGTTATTAATGTAATCGCTTGTTCTTAACGGCTTTATAGCCTCTCATATATGAAAAAAAAGGTAGATGTTGTTTGCAAACTTCTCTTTTTCACATTTTTTTATATTAGAAATTTTAGATTTATATTTTAGTGAAATTTTAAAACAAATATCTAATTTTAAAAAATAATTTTTAATAATTTACTTTATTAAAAATCTACTCATCAAATTAAATATTATTAAAAATATCAAATCTATCTTTTTAATACATAAACTATTTAATTATAATATTTTATATTTAATGTAATACTTTTTTCATATTAAACAAAGAGTAATGATATTTGTCACCCCTTTTTGGTTCACCCTTGTATCACCCTTTATGTGGCACCTTATGTGTCATTAAATAACGGAGAGAGAAAAAAAGTAATTAGGAAAGAGAAATAATTTAATTGGTGTTTAAAACCTCCACATAGGAGGTGATATAAGGGTGAACCAAATAGGGATGACAAATATCAGTACTCTTAAACAAATAATGAAACAACACCACCATTATTGGCGCCATTACCACATCGGTCGATTATTTTATTTTCTTAATTTAATTTTGACCACCACAACCAAACACCATTACATCCACCACCACCACCACCACCACCACCACCATCACTTTAGATTTTTTTACCACAACCACTGAACACTGCTATAGCTGCCACCACCACCGCCGCCACCACCTCCAGCCAACATAATATATTAAAAAAAATTATGTTACCACCACGTCCGGCCATTTCTGCCGTAACCACCTATTCCCTGATATTTTTTTCAGACAAACTATTTTTTCAAACATGAAATTAATTGTTTGGAATAAGAATTTCATTGTTATAACCATTGTAATTAGTGCGCATACAAATTTTATTGTTCAGAACAAAAGATTCATTTTTGAAACAAGGAAAACAATAAAATGCACTGTTTCGAACAATGAATTTCTTGTTTGAAACAATGAGTTTCATGTTTTACGAGTAGTTGGCCAAATATATGATCAGGAAAAAACTGGATAAATCGTTAACAGTGGCAGGAGTTGCCAATGACGATACCAACTAAAAAAACTAGTGGACGGTGGTGGTGTCCGAAAGTGTTTACAAAAAGAATTGAAAGTTTTAATAAAAAACGGTCGAAGTTGGTGGTGGTTTCCAAAAAAATTAATTTTTTTTCCAAAAAAAAAGTGATCGGTGGAGATGCAGTGATGGTTGAGGGTGGTGTATGAAAAAATTGCAAACAAAAATAATTGGTCGGAGATGATGGTGGTGTGCAACAATGGTCGCAAAAGACATGATTTGACACCATACCAGTAAGTCTGCAAACAATGATGCGTAACGTCATCCAGTCGATGGTATTAGTTGAGAAAAATATTTGACGAGCGGAACCCCAAGCTTGCAAGCGATCCTCGAAATGTGTGCTTGGGTTTGACCATCAATGGGGTTTGTCCTTTTTGCATACAAATCAACTTATATAGCTTGTGGCCAAATATTGACCGCCTACAACTTGTCACTGTGTTTATGCATTAATTAATCCACCTTCATGCTAACTTTACTGGTTTGCTTTCTCCCAAAAAGGATATGGATGTCTTTTTACACCCGCTTGTAGATGAGTTGGAGATGTTATGGTTTGTGGGGATCCCTACGTATGATGCACATACATCAACTGAATTTATCATAAAGACTTGTTTGTCATTTACGATCAATAATTCCCCATCTAGGTTGTATACTTTGAGATGGCAGAGTCAAGGCTAATAAGTGTGGCCAGTTGGCATGTATTCTACACCGTCGATGCGTGTGCGTAAGAGTACAATTTATTTTGATCATCGAAGATGGTTACCTACACAACATATCTATAAAAGCAACGCGATATCATATGGAAAAAATAATAACAAGCCAACACCCAGAAAACATAGGCCCGCTGATATTTAGACACAACTTGATGCGTTGTTTTTTGTGTTTCTAGGGAAAACAAAAGGATTTTAGTAGGAAGACGAGTAAGCAACGGTCCAGAAAGAGTTCAACTGTAAGAAAAAAGTATTCTTTAGATTACCGTATTCGTCAGAAAACCTTCTCAAACATAACATTATGTTATGCATTGTGAGAAGAACGTGTGTGTGTGTGTATCTTGCTTGGTATCGTTGTTGGTGATGTCTCCCTAATTGTTCTTATTTTAGACCATTGGCAGACATCATTTTTTATGTTTAATTGAATATTTTAATAGACTTTTGGGCTAAATATGCAATATTCCGAAGTTCCTCTTTATTTTCTAGTATTTTTAATTTATTAAACTTTTGCGCGTAATCTTGTGTATTTTAGTGAAAAAGTTTGTAGGTTTTGAATATTAGCTAGGAGAGAAATTCGAGAAGAAAGTCAAAGATCGTGATATGGAGTCAAAGCTTGAAGATAAATCCCGAAAAGAATTATATTTTGGAGTTGTAAATCTGGAAAACAGGCCAAAGATTGCTGATTTCGAGGAACTTACGAGTTGATTTAGCCGCTGACCTTTGAAGAGATTTTGTTCCTTATCGGGTTACGGAAATTTAGCAAGTGATTTCAGGTAAATCGGAGTTATAACGAATCGGCTAGAGCCGTTTCGGTGGAGGTGGTGCAGCAGTTACGGGATTTTGGGCTTAGAAAATGGACTTGGGCTTTTAATTTTTAACTTAATCCTCAGACCAAGGCCTAATCCGTTTTTCTGATTATAAAAAGAGCTTTTGACTTATATTTTTCACATAACTCATTATTCAGAAGAAAAAGCATCAGCGAGAAGTCAACGAAGGAAGCAGAAGAAAGCTGAAGAGCTGGAGAGTGTCTATATCTCCATTCACAGCCGAATCTAATTCCGGAAATTAGGTTTTTCTTATTTTTAATTCTGTAAAACAATATGAGTCTTCTTTGTTTTAATTTAGTTTTAATTTCTATTAGCATGAGCTAATTTCTTTTTAGTACTTGAGAATGCATAACGGGTAAATCCCTATTCTGTTGAATTTCATATGTTTGAATTTGGGTTTTAAATAATTAAATCATATTGGGTCTTTTACATTTTTCTGTAATTTGAGATTATTTACTGTTTTTGGAGTCATGAACTAAGAACAGGTGTTAGTATCTAGGCTATTCCACATATGTGGCGTGTGGATCATCCTGACGGAGGGTTTAGGTATGGACTTAATTACTCAATCTAAAATAGAAACTATTTGACTTTGACGAGTGTAGTTAATTTTAGGGCCAATGAGGTAATTTAGCTTAATCATTCGAAAGTGGATCATATTTACCCTGACGGGACCAGTGACACTCTAGAATAGCTTTGTAGTTCACCCTGACGGGGGTACAAGGATTATTGAATCCCGACCAATGTTAATTGACCAATTTGACACTTAAACAACATATGTTATGAAATAGAATTAGGAGGATCCCTTGAGTTTCTCAAGTACCGCCTTCTCATATTTGCGTCTTACCTTCATTTACTTGCGTCTTATTATTTATTTACATTTTCACTTTAGTTTTTCATACTTAGGATTAATACAAACCAACCAATCAATCATTATACCTTTTATCTGCTTTCATAAGTGCAACCAATCATTATTTGATAAGCATTGTAGTTAACCAACCGTCCCTGCGAACGAATCTGTTATCATTATTATTACTTGGGACAACCGTACACTTGCGGTTGTGGTTCAATTACTTATTGCATTTATTTTAGAACACACAAAGGACCACCAAGTTATTGGCGCCGCTGCCGGGGACGGTAGCGTGTGACCACGGTGTTTATCCTTTAGTGATAGTTGCATTTATTTTTATTTTTATCAGTTTTACGCTTTTAGTTTGTTCATCTCTTTCAGATTTTTAGGTTTGGTGTATGCGAATGAGACTCTTTAAGGATCTAGAGCCATCACCTCCGATCCTTAATAATCCGGAATCATTAATCAGACTTGCTAACAAGAGAAGGAAAGAACAAGAAGCTAGAGAAGTAGAAGAATTAGCGAACAGAATGGAAAACATTAATCTTCCGAACCAACAAAACCAAGAAGTTCAGCTAAACGGAAACGGTCAGCCACTAGTGCCTCCAGGAATTCCTAATCCTCTGGTTCCACCTGTCATTCCTAATCCTCCAGTTCAAGTTCAAATTGCCGACCCATGGTTTCTTACCGGTCCAGTAGAAGAACCATTTCTTGCCCCTCCTCTTGGGATTGGCCCAGCTGATATCGATGTTCCGAGATTCCGTCCAGATTCGGGTATGCTAGCTCAATTTCAGAATTTCGGAAACTTTCGTGGCTAGCCCGAAGAAGATCCACTTCGCGCGGTACAAAAATTTATGCAGATCTGCGATTCATACATTACGCAAGGGGTAACAAGGGAGCAAATGTATTATGCTACATTCAGATTTTTCTTAATAGATGGAGCGAGTGAATGGCATGATTCGCAAGAATCAGGGAAGATTACGAATTGGGAGCAGTTACAGGCTGCGTTTTTCGACAGATATTATCCGTCCAACATGAGGTTAGATGCTCAACTTGAGTTAACACATTTCAAGCAAGAATATGATGAAGCGTTGGGTAGAAGTTGGTAGAGATTTCAGAAATGTTTACGAAGAGTCCCTAATCATGACCTTACAGAACAACAACAATTGAAGATTTTCTATAATGGTCTTGAGGGGAGTTCGAGGAAAGATTTAGATTTGTTGTGTGGTGGTGCGTTTTTACGAGTTCAACCTGCGTATGCGAGAATTATCTTGGATAGAACAGTTGATAATGAAGTTGGGTGGAACACCGTAAGAATACCAGTTAAAGGAGGAGTTAATAATGTCAACATTGAAGAAAAGTTCAACTCCTTAGAGAACAAGATACAAGCCACATTGGAACAACAGTTGAGACAACTTACTCTAGCCGTGAAAGAAGGTTTTTAGAATAAGAGAGTTGAGGTAAAGGTTGCACAAGAAGTATATAGATGTGAGTTTTGTGGTGTGAATGATCACGACTGGGAGAATTGTCAGAATAATCAAGAATCCGTGATGTTTGTCTCCAATAGAGGAAACTTTAATACGCGTGGTAATGGATATCAGCATAACAGAAACCATCCCGGGTTTCAATATTCTAATCCTAGTGGGGCAGCCAATCCTACATACGCATATCAGCCACGTCCCCAAGGTAACAACTTCAATCCAAGACCACATAATAATTATCAAGGGGGATAGAATCAAAGGAATTATGTTCAGAGACAAGCTCCTCAAGACAGTTATAACGAAACCATGAACCAAAAAGCCTTACCTGCTCAACCACAAGAAGGTGTACTTAGCCTTCAAAAAACCGTTGAAAACTTAATTGCTCTCCAGACGCAAGCTATTCAGAATCAACAAGCGTCTGACGCAAACATTAAACTATTAGAGAATCAGATGGCTCAAATCACAAAACAACTTAATCAGCGTCCACCAGGGCAACTCCCTAGTGACACAGAGAATCCGAGACAACATGAAGATTGCAAAGCTGTTACTCTCAGAAGTGGTAAGAACCTCCCTCCACCTCCTTTTCCAGTTATGAAAGAGAAAGAAGTTCCAAGAAAAGAAAAGGATGTGGTTGAGAAAGATAAATATGTTGAGGTTGAAGAAATAGAGAGGCCGATTGAGGTTACAAAGAAGAAAGATGATGTTATAAATAATCGCCCTCCTCCACCATATCCATCTCGAGTTCAGAAAAAGGGTGATTTGGCCGATTACCAAAAGTTCTTTAATAGAGTGAGAGGCCTTAGTATTAACATTCCGTTGTTGGAAGCCATACGAGATATTCCCAAGTACACGAAGTTTTTGAAAAGAGCCCTCACTAACAAAAGGCAATACTGTGATAATGAGATGATTGGTCTTCCTGAAGAATGTAGTGCTATTTGTCAAAGTAAATTACCTCCAAAGTTACTTGATCCTGGGAGTTTCACAATTCCGATATCGATTGGAGAAGAATGGAAAGGTAAAGCACTATGCGATTTGGGTGCAAGCATCAATCTTATGCCCAATTCGATCTTTGGTAAGCTGAAAATTGGAGAAGCAAGACCTACTTCTGTGGTCTTGCAAATGGCGGATCGATCTCTTGCACATCCGGAAGGCCGAATTGAAGATGTCCTTGTTAAGGCAGGTACGTTAGTTTTCCCGTCGATTTTGTTATACTTGAATACGACGCGGATAGGAATGTCCCCATTATTTTGGGAAGACCATTCCTAGCCACGGGGCGTACATTGATTGATGTAGAAAACGGTGAATTGACGATGAGAATCCAAGACGAGGAGGTCAAATTTAATGTGTTTCGAGCTATGAAGTTTCCAGATTCTCAAGAAGATTGCTTTGGAATGGATGTAGTCGAGCAGGACACACAAGAGGTATTTGATTGTTTTAATTATGATGATATCTTGCAGGCCGCTTTAACACTAGACTTACCTGAGATGATGGAAGAGCTTGCCGAAACAGTGGCAGCTCTTAATTCTGAGAATCCAAAGTATAGGCGTCTGGCCTATGAACCTGTGAGAGAACCGAGGGAGACTATTCCTAAAAAGAAGCCTTCAATTGAATCTCCTCCGTAATTGGAAGAAAATCCATTACCAGCACACTTGAGGTATGCGTATTTAGGTACTAATGAAACTCTACCTGTTATTGTTTCAGCAAATTTGACAGGTCCTCAAGAAGATAATCTGTTGCGTGTGTTAAGAGACAACAAAGAGGCGATAGGTTGGACAATTGCTGACATCAAAGGCATTATTTCATCCTATTGTCAGCACAAAATCATACTTGAAGATGATAACGCATGCTCAGTTGAAGGTCAAAGAAGATTAATGCCCGCTATGAAGGAGGTAGTGAAGAAGGAAGTTATCAAGCTGTTAGACGCGGGGATTATTTATCCTATCTCGAGTACTGAATGGGTGAGCCCAGTTCAGTGTGTGCCGAAGAAAGGAGGAATCTCAACAATTCTGAATGATCAAAATGAAGCGATTCCTTCAGGAACGGTTGTTGGTTGGAGAGTTTGTATGGATTATCGTAAACTGAACAAGGCCACCAGAAAGGATCACTTCCCCTTGCCCTTCATTGATCAAATGTTAGATAAATTGGCTGGTAGAAAGTACTACTGTTTCTTAGATGGTTATTCTGGGTATAATCAGATCTACGTGGCTCCAGAAGATCAACATAAAACTACATTTACATGTCCCTTTGGTACTTTTGCATATCGCAGAATGCCATTTGGGTTGTGTAATGCACCTGCTACCTTTCAAAGATGCTAATGGCCATCTTCTGGGATATGATCGATAATTTTCTTGAAGTTTTAATGGACGATTTCTCCGTGTTTGGTGATGATTTTGATATATGTTTACATAACTTGGAGAAAGTGTTAATCAGATGCAAGGAAACAGATTTGGTCTTAAACTGGGAGAAGTGTCATTTCATGGTTCGCGAAGGTATAGTTCTGGGTCACAAGGTTTCAAGTTCTGGGTTAGAGGTTGATAGAGCAAAGATAGAGGTAATTAAAACTCTCCCCCCTCCTGTTTCTGTTCAAGGGGTAAGAAGTTTTCTGGGCCATGCTGGTTTTTATAGGCGTTTCATTAAAGACTTTTCTAAGATTGCTAAACCGCTATGCAACTTACTTGAAAAGGATTCCAAATTCCTTTTTGATGAAGCTTGCTTAGTGGCTTTCCAAGCAATCAAAGAGAAGCTTATTTCTGCTCCTATAGTATTACCTCCAGATTGGAGTTTGCCTTTTGAAGTTATGTGTGATGCGAGTGATTTGTGCATGGGAGCTGTATTGGGACAGAGAAAAGATAAGATATTTCATTCGATTTATTACGCTAGTAAAACTTTTAATGGTGCTCAAGTTAATTATACAGTTACAGAGAAAGAATTGCTAGCAGTTGTGTATTCATTCGATAAATTTCGCTCTTATCTTCTTGGAGTGAAAGTTATTGTTTATACAGATTATTCAGCGATTAGATATCTTATGGAAAAGAAATATGCTAAACCGAGGTTAATCAGATGGGTTTTATTGCTTCAAGAATTCGATTTAGAGATTAAGGATAGAAAGGGTTGTGAGTATCAGGTTGCGGATCATCTATCGCGTCTTGAAGGTTCAGAAACAAATGGTGGAACTGAAGCAGGTAGAGAAGAGTTTCCTGACGAAAGTTTATTTGCTGTTCGTGATTATGAAACTCCTTGGTATACAGATATTACGAATTTGATTGTAAGTGGTTCTTTTCCTGAAGGATCCACTTATCAAGACAGAAAAAGGTTAGCTCATCGTGCTAGACAATTCTTTTGGGATGATCCTTTCCTCTTCAAAGTATGTGCTGATCAAATGATAAGAAAATGTGTAGCCAAGGAAGAAACAGATGCAATTATAGCTGGATGTCATGATTCACTCTATGGCGGACACTTCAAGGGAGATAGAACTGCTGCTAAGGTATTCCAATCCGGTTTTTATTGGCATACTCTTGTAAAAGATTGTCATGAGTATGTTAAGAAATGTGCGAGATGCTAGTTTACCGGAAACATATCCAAGAGGGATGAAATGCCACGTAATAATGTGTTAGAAGTTGAAATATTCAATGTTTGGGGTATAGATTTTATGGGGTCGTTCGTTCCTTCAAATGGTAACCTTTACATCTTATTAGCTGTTGATTACGTGTCTAAATGGGTAGAAGCTGTGGCTTTACCAACCAATGATTCACGAGTGGTGATTAAGTTCTTGAAATCACATATCTTTACTAGACATGGCACACCTAGAGTGATTATTAGCGATGGAGGATCTCATTTCGTTAATAAGTATTTGAAGGCTGTTCTAGAGAAGTATGGAGTAAGACACCGTGTATCTACTGCATATCATCCACAATCCAATGGTCAAGATTAAGTTTCAAATCGTGAAGTAAAGTCAATCCTAGAGAAGACTGTTGGTCCTACAAGAAGAGATTGGTCAATGAAGTTAGATGACACGTTGTGGGCCTATCGTACTGCGTTCAAGACTCCAGTTGGTGCATCTCCGTATCGTATGGTGTATGGTAAGGCTTGTCACTTACCTCTTGAGCTTGAAATGGGAGCCTATTGGGCAATTGCGCAGTTGAACTTAGTTCTTACCTTAGCCAGAGAGAATCGTATGATGAAGCTTAACGAACTTGACGAA
The DNA here is from genome assembly GCA_029959085.1 of Nemophila menziesii. Lineage (NCBI taxonomy): Eukaryota > Viridiplantae > Streptophyta > Magnoliopsida > Boraginales > Hydrophyllaceae > Nemophila > Nemophila menziesii. The sequence continues at coordinate 81,668,207 of JARWIR010000002.1, forward strand.
TTCCGATTGAATGCCAATGGAAATGCTAAACTATACAAAGAAAACACGAAGAAATGGCATGACAATCGGATTCGTTTGAAGAACTTTGAAGTGGGACAAAAAGTATTGAAGTATAATTCAAAGTTCAGCAATTATCCGGGTAAGTTAAGGTCTAAGTGGTCGGGTCCATACATTGTGACCAAAGTTACACCTCATGGGGCGGTAGAAATTGAACATCTACTCGAGAACCGCACCTTCATGGTGAACGGTCATCGTTTAAAGATATACCATGTTGGTGAAGATACCAACCGCTTGGAAGATCCACATCCCGGGGAGGTCATGTATCTCCTCGAAACTCCTTAGAAGCGTGAGGTAATCCGTCGAGCTTAACGACGTTAAACAAAAGCCAATTCATTGTATATTAGTTTGAGTTTTTAATTTTCGTAGTGTAAATTATTTCGATTTTCATAATTTTAGTGTTTATTAGTAAGAAATGAGGAAGTGTAGTTGTTTTTGATGATTTCAGGGGTAAAAAGGTCGTGAGTTTGGGGTCGAAAGGGCGAAAAGAGAAGAAAAAGAGGTTGGTTGTCCAGGGGAAACCGGGAACCCGATTTCGCACAAACCGGGAACCCGGTTTAGACGTTGCAACCAACCCTCCACACGCAAGAAGGCGCGTCCTGGTTCGCGAAATCGACGCAAACCGGGGCCCAGGTTTTCACAAACCGGGTACCTGGTTTCGAGAGCTAAAAATTCAGAACTTTCTGACCCAGCGTTTTGGGTCCCGCCAATTGCTGCGTCACCATCTGCGTCTTCATTCGCGCCATCGACGGAAACCGGGAACCCGGTTTTGGAGTTGTAAAATTTCGAACTTTCCGACCCAGCGTTCTGGGTCTCGCCGTTTGCTGCGTCACCATCCCGCGTGTCAACTCGCATCAGCGACGCAAACCGGGAACCCGGTTTCGAAGGGAGATTCTCTGACCCGGCGTTTTGGGGTCTAGCCAAAATTTGCGTTTTGAGGTTAAAAAAAAAATTATTAAGTAATTGTTTCGCGTCGACACATCGACGCGAAACCGGGAACCCGGTTTCAACTGTGATGTGGCGGTTTTGCCTTTTTAACCTACTGTTTCTTAGCCTCTTCTGCAAGTTTTTTTACCTAAAACGCTCCCACACACTTCCCACCTCCGAAAATCAATATTAAACCCTATAAATATCATCAAATCCTACCCTCTTTCACCACATAAACACAAAATCAACTCACCTCCTCTCCAAAATATCATCAAATCCTTAGTTTTTCACCAAGATTGTTCTTCACCCAATCCTTAAATTTAACCCAATTCTTTCTTCTCCCACACAAATTAACCATTACCCATCTCATATTACACCTTAATCTTCAATTCCTAAGCCTCAAAACATCAAAGTTCTAAGATTTTCTCTAGCTTCTCACTATTTGAAGTTTTGAGTTTGGGGTGGAAAGAGATGACTAACAGAACCGGTGATTTCTGAAGAACTGCTCCTAGGAAGAAGAACACTATTGGTGGTACTCAAGACCAAGCTATTGAGATTACTGATTCGCGTCCTAAACGCAAGATTGAAGAGGTTAAGCTTGCTCCCAAGAGAAAAGAAATCACAGGTTAGAAGAGAAGATTAATTGATGAACCAGAAAGTGAGGAAGAACATGAAGATGAGATTGAGAAAGAAATTGAGGATGAGAGCGAACAAGAAGTTCCGGAAGTACCAGTTCAATAGAAACCCCCGCGAAGAAAGATGTGTGCTCACAAGCCAAAGAGGGTTTATACTTCTTGGAATGATCAGGTTCGTGAAAGTATTGAATTTTTGAAGTTTGGTGAGGAGATGGACTTTCCTAAGGGTATTATGAGTAGTGCTCACAAAGAATATGCTGTTGCTTGTGACAAGTTTGGTTGGAGAGAATTGCGAGAAAGGAAGCTTGAGTTTATTCCTACTTTTGTGCGAGGATTTTATGAAGGTTTAGCCCTTTCCCGTAAGGCAATTGAAATTTGAAAAAAGGTAGTTCCTTTCTCTATTGAACTTATTCGAAAATCATTGAAGTTACCCAACTTTACTGGGTTATGTCCGTTCCAAGAATCCCTTAATGATCCGTCCTTTGATTATGAATCCCTTTGGGGAACTGTGCTTGTTAATAGGGCCAGCCCAATTCCAGAAGGAGAAAGGTATCCTGGACAGTTTTACAACAGTAATTTAACACCTCATGCTAAGGTTTGTTCTCATTTCATAATCCCTACTTTCTTTGGAATTAAACACACATCCGAGTTGAAGAAGGAGCATATAATTTTTATCAAGTGTGTTATTGAGGAGAAAACGATGAATGTTGCTAAAATTATTTATGACACCATCATGGAATTCGCGAAAGCTCCAATGAAACAACAAAATCTCAAGTTTCCTTGTACTATCACTACTTTGTGCCTAAACAAAAAAATTCCGCGTAGGAACGCAGAGGTTGACGGTGTTTCAGTTGGAGTGAGCATGGCATTGAGTACAATTCAGAATATCCATGATGAAGCAACACGAGCTGCGAAGACTCCTAAAGCTCCTCCGCCAAAGAAAGCAAAGAACGCTCCTGAGTTGGAATAAAAAATTAGGGTGTTGGAAGAGAATCAAGAGAAGATGATTGCTACTTTAGGAAACGTTACAAGAAAGCTGGAACTTATTCGAAATTTGATCCTTGGCGTGAACATACTTCAAAACTCAATTTATAATGTTCTTACGCAAGATAAAGGTCCAGAACGCAACACCGGTAACCAGCCACGCGCTGGTTAAGATACGTTTCTAATCCTTCCTTTTAGTGTAGATTAGTTTAATTGCTTTGAGTCTTTTTCGAGTCATGGGAACACGACTCCTTTTTGAGTTTGGGGTGGGGTTCGTTGCCTCATCCCAGTTTTTATGTGTTATATGTTTTATTTGCTTTCAATAAAATAATTTTCGGAGTTGCGTTCAACTGTAGAAGATTTTAAATATCCCTTTAAGCATACTTTTGATGAATCCATGATAGTAAATAGTGGACTTTAGGGATTGATATAAAACGCATTTAGAGTTGCATGCAAACACAGGTAATTGATAGGAAAAATTAATGAACAATGCAAATGAAGTAAGCTTGTACTTAAGGAATATGTTTGGTGTGTAGAACGTGAAATCCTAATTAGTAGAGAATCCACCTAGATATGAACTAAAAACGAGCTATGTACTTAGGAAAATGATAGGGGCAGTTCTTTGTTAGCCATTTGTGACCTTTTTAGCCTTCTATCCCTTATATGAATTTTATCCGTCTTAGCCCACTTTGAGCCTTTAGCCTTTTCTTTTATAGCCACGATATAAGCCATTATCCCTTAGATTATTAGGCATGACCATACGACCCGCACTTGAATCACGATCCTGAGACATGTCTCGAGCTTGAGTTTGGGGTGGTGGGTCCACTTATGGGGAATTATTGGGTAGGGATTGATGTGCTTTATATTGTAGCACAATTGCAGATGATATATACTTGTAACCCTTTGCCGGGAATGAAAAAAAATGAAAAAGAAAGAAAAAATAAAGAATTCGAAAATCCATTCCAGTAGGAACCGGGAACCCGGTCTCCAACTGTACAAAAAAATAAAAAATAAAAGAGAAAAGAAAAGAAAAAGAAAAATATGAAAGAATAAACATCTGGCAAAGTGGAATTTTTCTGAAAAATCATCTTATTTGTAAAGGGTAGACATGGGACGCTAAATTGTTGCGTAAATGGGTGAGTGAGAACATTTTTGAGCGTAAACTCAAGCTCGAGGACATTTGTTGATGGTAAGTGAGGAGAGAGCCAAAAGCTCGCTTCAAATTTACCAAATATACATCCACACCATCCTTAAGCCAATATTAAAACCATAAAGACCTCGTGATTCCTAAGTGCATAGTGAATTTATGATTCTGTTGATAGGAATATACTAGGTGGAGCGTTCAAAGCGATTTAGGATTGAGGAACACCGTATAGCCATCATACAGAGATGAGTACAAGTGTAACCTTCAAGCATTGCGAATTTAATTTTATGATTGAGATTATTTGTGTTTGATTTTGCATTATAGATGTATGTGCATGTTAATTTCTAAGGTTTTCTATATGAGATTTATTTTGAGAATTGCTTTAGGTGTATTTGCTAGATTCTATTTGTTCTTGCGTCTACTTCTACCCCTTTGTTTTGTTTTGTTTTACTTTGTCGGGACGACAAAGATTTGAGTTGGGGGTCTTGATGTCTCCCTAATTTTTCTTATTTTAGACCCTTGGGAGACATCATTTTTGATGTTTATTGAATATTTTGATAGACTTTTGGGCTAATTATGCAATATTCCGAAGTTCCTCTTTATTTTCTAGTATTTTTAATTTATTAAACTTTTGCGCGTAATCTTGTGTATTTTAGTGAAAAGTTTGTAGGTTTTGAATATTAGCTAGGAGAGAAATTCGAGAAGAAAGTCAAAGATCGTGATATGGAGTCAAAGCTTGAAGATAAATCCCGAAAAGAATTATATTTTGGAGCTGCAAATCTGGAAAACAGGCCAAAGATTGCTGATTTCGAGGCACTTACTAGTTGATTTAGCCGCTTACATTTGAAGAGATTTTGTTCCTTATCGAGTTACGGAAATTTAGAAAGTGATTTCAGGTCAATAGGAGTTATAACGAATCGGTTAGAGCCGTTTTAGTGGAGGTGGTGCAGCATTTACGGGATTTTGGGCTTAGAAAATGGACTTGGGCTTTTAATTTCTAACTTAATCCTCAGACCAAGGCCTAATCTGTTTTTCTAATTATAAAAGGAGCTTTTGAATTCTATTTTTCACATAACTCATTATTCAGAAGAAAAAGCATCAGAGAGAAGTCAACGAAGGAAGCAGAAGAAAGCTGAAGAGCTGGAGAGTGTCTATATCTCCATTCACAGCCGAATCTAATTCCGGAAATTAGGTTTTTCTTATTTCTAATTCTGTAAAACAATATGAGTCTTCTTTGTTTTAATTTAGTTTTAATTTCTATTAGCATGAGCTAACTTCTTTTTAGTACTTGAGAATGCATAACGGGTAAATCCCTATTCTGTTGAATTTCATATGTTTGAATTTGAGTTTTAAATAATTAAATCAAATTGGGTCTTTTACATTTTTCTGTAATTTGAGATCATTTACAGTTTTTGGAGTCATGAACTAAGAACAGGTGTTAGTATCTAGGCTATTCCATATATGTGGCGTGTGGATCATCCTGACGGAGGGTTTAGGTATGGACTTAATTACTCAATCTAAAATAGAAACGATTTGACTTTGACGAGCGTAGTTAATTTTAGGGCCAATGAGGTAATTTAGCTTAATCATTCGAAAATGGATCATATTTACCCTGACGGGACTAGTGACACTCTAGAATAGCCTTGTAGTCCACCCTAACGGGGGTACAAGGATTATTGAATCCCGACCAATGTTAACTGACCAATTTGACCCTTAAACAACATATGTTATGAAATAGATTTAGGAGGATCCCTTGCGTTTCTCAAGTTCTGCCTTCTCATATTTGCGTCTTACCTTCATTTACTTGCGTCTTATTATTTATTTACATTTTCACTTTAGTTTTTCATACTTAGGATTAATACAAACCAACCAATCAATCATTATACCTTTTATCTGCTTTCATAAGTGCAACCAATCATTATTTGATAAGCATTGTAGTTAACCAACCGTCCCTGCGAACGAATCTGTTATCACTATTATTACTTGGGACAACCGTACACTTGCGGTTGTGGTTCAATTACTTATTGCATTTATTTTAGAACACACAAAGGACCACCAGTTGGACTCGATGGAAAATTAAACAAAGATAATGCAAAAGCCAAAAATTATTTGAGAGATTTGAATATCTAGAAAGAGTTGCGGTTGTTCGATGACCTAGGTAAAGTGGTGCAGTCGCAGGCCAAATTTGTGTCCCCCCACTGAAAAACGGCGTTCTTTTCTTGATTGGTAACAAGCGTAAAAGTTTCCGGACGTTTTGTTTTTAGTATGAGGAATAACGTTTTGAGTGATGCGAAAAGAGTATAATGATGCAATTTTTGTTTGTGGCAAGTATTCCAGGATTGATTGACGATTAATAAGTTAGAAATTCGATAATAGGATATTTCAACGTGTTTATAATGGTTTATAGAAGAACCGTATGTATGACCGAGCTCGAGAAAAGGAAAGCTAAAGTGGTGTTACTTATGTGTAAGCTTGAAATGATTTTTCCACCTACTTTTTTGACATCATGGTCCACCTTGTCGTTCACTTATATGAAGAAGCCCAGCTAGATGGACTGGTACAAATGAGTTGGATGTACCCGCTCGAAAGGTATTTGAAAAAGTTGAAAGAATATATTTGGAATCCGTCTAGGCTTGAAGGATCGATCGTAGAGGAATAATTTAATCAACATTCCAACTAAATGGTGCCATTATACGCGGACAAATAAACGTATTGGAGAGGATAATTCAAGTAGAATCTAGATAGAGGCATCGCCTTTGACTCGTGGAATAACTTATTTAGCGATGAGATTATTAAAGTTCCCCCGGCTATCAAATTTATCATCCTGCCCTTTTTCTTCAGAGAACAATCCCTAAAAGTGAAAATAAAAATTACTTTATATTTGAATCTCGATGGCTTGACAATATTCATTGTTGAGAAGTTGTTCAAAAAACGTGGGACACATGCATAGGAATCGAAAGTATTCAAGATTTCATCATTAAAAGAGATGCTAGTTGCCTTGTGCTTAAGGGATGGAGCCGGGTAACTATCTGTAATAGTCGCAAATTGATAAACAAATACCAAGTGGCGATTCTTGGGGTGTGATTAAATTAAACAATAAATAAGGATCCATTGACCGCAAGTATATGGGTCGTTCCAAGTAATAGATGAATAATAGGGATTTCGTTCTCAAGGATTGGACTGGTATAACTCAAGTGTTCAATAAGTAAGTAGCAGTAATTGCAAGTACGAAAAGTAAAAGATAAAAGATATATTTGTTGGTTTTTCAAATATTAAACTAATGGACGTAATTAAATAAAACTAAGATTAACAGAATGAAAATAAATAATAACTAAGAGATGTAAACGCATGTATGAGAGTTGTACTTGAGTCTCGCTAGAGATCCACCTAAGTTCATACATTTAGTGCTTTCGTTTAAGGGACAAGTTGGTAATTATATATTAGTCGGGACTCTACAATCTCCTAACCTCCTATCGGGTGGACTTAGGAGCTATCCTACGGTAAGATAAACCCCTCTCACGTAGTCTATTTACTTACGGATGTGAAGTCTCTTACCCAATTGGCTACATGGGTAGTCAAGCATGTGTCAATAATGGACACCACACGTTTATTACCTAGGTCTGTAATTAAACCCCTCATGTCGGATGATCACTCGCCACTAAGTGAATAGCCTAATTACTCAAACCTAATTCTAATTCCCGACTCAATTAAAATTAGTAAGTAAGCATGAAATAATAAACAATATGAAAAAGCTAACTTGAATTAAATTAAGATAATCTCAAATCCGAAAATACTAAATTAAATAAAGTAGGGCTTACCCATGATGCGATTCTCAAGTATAATTAAGTTTAGCTCATACTGAAATTAAATACAGAAAGAAAATTGTCAAAATACATTTTTCTAAAAACATCAAGAAAACCTAGATAGAGGAATTGATTTGAGCTATTGTTGGAGAAAGGAGTTTCTCCAACTTCTGCTCTTCTCTTTGCCTTTTAGTTGTCTTCTGAAAGTTGGAAATATTGAAGTGCCTGTAAAAATAAGGTCTAAAAACCTATTTATAATACTCTAATTCAGATTGGACTTTTAAATAATAATAATAAATCAAATGATTAAAAGCTCACGTCTAGATTAGAGAATCCGTAACGGTTGTATATGACTCTTTCATTTCTTTTTTCTAATCTCTTTGGAAAGAATAACGTAGGATAATTTTTGTTGTTCTTCTTTTATGACAAAAGAAATTAAGTCGAAATAAAATTTTCAAGGCAGCCTAACTATGTGAAATCAAATGTAGTACTTCTAAAATAATTCAAAGAAATAAATAATATCATAGTTAAGATTAAAATTTTGTTAAAATATAATAGTTAAATATTAACTTATAATTCATAAATATAAACGACTAATTCACGAACAATTTTGTTTTGTAATGAGATTTTATTAGAATTAAAATTTGTTTACTTAAATAAACGAACTAATTTGAATTCATTTTTATAACTGAATGTGAACAATCTACGAACGACTTGATCCGTTTATAATCCTACGTACAACTTAAAATATGTACAAAAATTCGTATAAGAATTATGTGATTTAAACCTAAAATTATTTAAAATACTAATTTTACACTTTCTCGACTCTTTTTTTTTTTTTTTTTTTTTAATTATACCTTCAATTTAGTTATAACCTACCTCGATTATATTTCTACGATCTCCATAATTTTTGTATTATTTTTGTTAACTAGATATATAGACCTTTCTAACGAAAAAAAGAAGAAGCTATAAACCACTCTTTACCTTAATTGTTTTTTTTTTTGTTACATAGGAGAGCCACTTTGGACTCGGAGTCATTGACTCGGTTCGAACCTGCACCACTAAATTGGTAGACCAAGGCCCTGGCCACTAAATTGGTAGACCTTAATTGTTACTAATTGCCGTCACTTGTTTGCATTTACACAAGTATTTCCCGTAGGAAAGCAATGTTCATTATCAAAATGTTTTATAAATATAGATCCATCGTCCACCCACGTACTCATCAACCTACTTCAATTGCTCTTTTGTTTCTTTTCCCCCAACAGTCCAACACAGAAACAAAAATGACCACTCACATTCTTAATCATCTTGTCGATGATCAAGACTTTTCTCAATACTATCCTTTGAATATGGTAGAGGAACAAGAACAAGAGGTGATTAAGACAAGGCATAAGAAGAGAAAACAGAGTGGAATTAGCGGGTTTCGAAATAAGAAATTTAGTAAACAACAAGTAAAATGTTGAGCATAAACTGGAGGCCGACAGGAAAGATCGCCTAGCTGCGGAGTTGCGGTATGGTTTCAGAATCGGCGAGCTAGATTGAGGAGCAAGAAGCTAGAGGAGGAGTCTGTGAAACTCAAAAGTGAGAATGATAAGCTTACAAAAGAGGTAATTAAACTATTCTTTAATATTCTTTTCCTTATGTTTAATGTAATTTTCAGTTTCATGTATAAGATCTGATACTGAACGTTTACCCTGGTAATCAATTTTTTTTTCTTTTGTAATCATATCGGTTAGGGTTGCAGAAAGAAAACCCGAAATGGAAATTTTGTAAAGTGATTATACCTTTATATATTCTAGAGAAGTTGCATTCGAAGTGAAGAATGAAGATTAGCCATCTCTTGATGCCTTTGCAACCTCTCTGAAAGTTTTTTATTTTAATACCGTATTAAATTTTAATTTTTTTATATTCTAAATTTAAATTCTAATTCTAATTTTTTAATTTATTTTTTAGGTGTTGAAATTAACCAGGCAATTGGCGGAGGCCAAAATCGATGTTAAAAAGTTGCTGGAGTACGGAGCATTTGGATACCAAGGACTAGAAAACTTGTTTTGTATGCTTGAAACTATTAATTATAACGAGGGATTATATTTGGAAATTAATAACTATGGTATATAATTTATTAAGGTATAAAATTATTAATCTATGTAAAGATATATAAAGAAGCTACTACTAATAGTTCTCTATATATATTTTCTATGCAAAATGTTGCTTAGTATAATTAATTTACCTTTTCTAGTGTTATGATGTTGAAGTGATCCAAACAGATAGTCTTATCAGATTTCAGAGTGATAGTTGGATCAATTATGTCATTTGGGCTTTTGCACTTATTTGGGCTAGCAGAAGGCCAATAAAGCACATTAATTTCACCTGGACTAAGAGGCCTAATGTTGGACTCAAACGCTACTCCTTGTTGGCACTCTAAGCCCAAGTCCACTTATGGCATAGTAAGTAAAGATTGTAACACATTTGACTTATCAAAATGGACCACTCCATTTACTTTTTTATTATCTTTCATTACAATTTCTCCTTCTTCTTTGTTATCATCAAGCTTATTCTTTTTCTTCAGAGGTCTTGATGTCTCCCTAATTGTTCTAAATATAAGCTCTTAGGAGACATCATTTTGGGTAGAAAATGGTCTTTTTATATTGACTTTTGTGCTTAATTCGTAGTATTCCTATATATTGTCTCGATTTGATGAATTATTATTTTTAGAGCATATTTGGTTTAATTTGTGTTAATGTGAAGCTTTAAAGATATATAGAAATCAATTAGATGCCAAATCAATTCTAAGAAGATAAGGAAAGAAGATATTGAAGAAATCAGGAGATAGAAGAAGGAAAGGATAAACTAGGAAAGGAAAAGTTGCCAAATGAATCTGAATTTCACCAGCTACGTCCACAAAAGTGATCATAACTCAAGATTGGCTAGGAATTTGGAAGAATGGTCTGAATCAAAGTTGTAGATCTTTCTGAGACGATTAGTTTCGATATAAAGAACGCGACAATCGAAGCTGTATTGAAGGAGTTACGGCCACAACAAAACAACAACAGTTTCTTACCTTTTTTATATTTTAGAGTTATGAATTTGAGTTGGGCTTGGACTCTTTTACTTGACCCCTACTCCAAGATTTCGACCTAACACCTATATATATATCAGTTCTAAACCTTAGAAAATCATCCCTTAGCTGCATATGCTTAATATACATACATAAATCATCATAGAAGCAATAGGAGGATCTAGAGGAGGAAGAAGCAAGAGCTAGAGCTTAACTACATCAATGCAATACTTCTCCATCTCTATTCTTTGGGTAATTTTGTACTAGACCTATTTTGTCCATGAGGTATTTCTAAACTATTTATTCAAGAGTTTTAGTATGCATAATTTCTCTTTAGGATTGTAATTATATGAATCATTGATTATTGTTTTTCTGTTATAATTTGAATCTGGGATTTAAGTATTTAATTGAATTGGTTCTTAATTTCCATTGACTATATTCTTGTGCTTGTTTACTATCATTAACGTCGCGAATTAAGGGTAAGTTTTAATAATTAGGCTATTCACTTAGTAGCGAGTGATCATCTGACCGGGGGGGGGGGGGGTTTAATTACAGAACTAGAATATAGACGCATGGTGTCCGTTATTTGACCGATAGGCTTGACTAACCATGTAGCCAATTGGGTATAGATCTTAATCATCTGAACGTAGCTTATAATCGCCCTGCCGGGGTTTTTAATACGGTAGGCTAGCTCCCAAGTCCACCCTGACGGGGGTTAGGAGATTATAGAGTCCTGACTATTGTGAAATTTCCCATTCACCCTTATTCTTAGGAATCATAAATTCAATAGGACAGATTCATACGTGCATCTTCTTATCTTATTTGCATAATTATTTATTTATTTATTATTTATTTATTATTTATTTTATTATTTAGTTAATTAAAAAACAAAATACTTCATTGCTTATCTTTTTAGTTAAAACAATTATAACTATCTATTTTGATATTGAACACAAATTTAGAATAACTACTAAAATCCCTGTGGAGATGATAATCCCGATTTTACTTATCTATTACTTGGAACGACCCCTACAGTTGTAATAGGTTGTTCAAGAATTTTATTCATATTTTCAGTAACAGTGGATTTTACCTTATCAATAATATGATTGTAGTTTCTAGGGCCTTTAGTGGTATATTCATTCTTATAATGACCAGTAATAGCATTCGCAATAGATGATTGATCTTCTATCCAATTGCCATTATTGTTCGCAAGCCTAAGAATCTTGTTATATATTCTTCTTGTTTTTGTTGTATTGTGGAAAAAATGGTGTTCTTATCACCAAGTTGAATCCATTGGATTCTAGAATACAGCTCTTCTTTGTTCCAATGAAGTTCAAGTTGTGAAGTTAATAAATTGTAATCTTCCCAATTAGTATTTTGAGAATTGTTCAGATTTTGAAGTTGATTCATAAGATCTTTTATAATATTTCTATTATCCAGTCTCTTTGTTTAGTTCCACTTAGTGATAACAGAAGATATTTTGTTTAATTTGGATCCAAATTTAATAATACCTCTGTAGATGTTATGCATATATGAATTCCAGTGGTTGTTGATAATACTATCAACATCCTTCTCATAATTTCATCTTTTTTTTTGTAAATAAATCTATTGTTGCTTTTTTCTTAGTTTTATCAGTGATAAGGATAAGAAGGCTATGACCAGAGCCAATAGCAGGGAGAATTGTTATCCAAGCTTCAGGATATAGCACGTCCTAGTTGGAATTGGCCAAACCTCTGTCAATTTTTTTCCTTATCAATTTATTACCACTTCTCTTGTTACTCCAAGTAAAATAACAGCCTTTAGTGGCAATTTCCATAAAATTATTTTGATCAATGAAGTTGTTAAGTTTTGTTGTTTCAGTTACATCCACCCCACCACTTATTTCATAATTATATCTGGACATATTAAGGTCCCAACCAAGGCAAATGATTTTCGTTTTTCATAAGATTGTTAATAGGAGCAATATTTTGTTCTTTCTCTTATTCATAAGAAGAAATGTAAGCATAAGTAGCATGAAATTCATTGCCGAGGGGGTCAGTAATAATGAAATGAATATAATTTTTATTAGAATTTAGGACTTTTATAGGGAGGTCAGGGATAGCCATAAGAGTAAGTCCACCCGATTTTCCTTTGGGTTTAATAGTGCATATGTTTTTCATGTTAAGAGTTTTCCAAAGTTCTTTTGTTTTCTCTAAGAAATTTTAAGTTTCACATAGAAAAATTACCTCTGAATGGTGGTTTTTGACCGCATCCTTAAGTGTTACCAATCCCTTGACAATTCCAACTGAAGTGTATCATTGCGAGTTTTGGATTTGTTCAAGGACAAACCCTCAAACCTGTTGTTCAACAAGTTGTTCAGAAATTTGTTTAGTGACTTTCATTTCTTCTATTTCTTGATTTGTTGTTGTTGTCCTGTCATTTGTTGATTCCTTTTCTGCAGTAATGTGTGCCGATTGTTCCCAACGCTTAGACCATAATTTATCATGTTTCTCGAGCTCTTTTGAAGTTTTGTAGTCATTGTCTTTGGAGTATTGAACATTGAATTGAGGCTTATAATCAATTGCTAGAAAATATGGGGAATTTGGTGGTGAATCTTGGTTTTGGGAAGAAGTGATTGAGTTTTTGTGAAGCAGATGATCTTGTGTTGAAGACGGGTTAGGGTTGGTTTAGTTATTTTTTTAGAAGTTATTGGGGATTTTGTTTGAGTTGGGATATTTTGATTGTAGGTTAAAGGAGAGAAGTGATGGTTTTTTATTTGGGTGGGCTTTTTAAGTGATCTGAAGGTTATAGTTCGGTTTGTTGTGTTTGGGCCTATTTTTATTGGGGTTGAGTACACACTAGTTTTGGCCTCATTCATAATGGTGGCCTAGTTATTAGATGGCCCAAATTCCACCGTTTGCTGAGTAGATAAGACTTTAGCCTTTTGAAGTCTATTTCGGGTATCAGACAAAGTAGAATTAACGTTGCCATAGAGATGGTTCTTAATTCGTGATGATTTTCCTGCATTCATTAAAGGTGTTGCTGCTGTTTTTTACGCCTCAAAGGTTGGTTTTATTGGGTTTTGTGCTTTTGATTTTGAATTCTAATTGAGTTGGCTTAGCTCGTCGTTGACTGAGTTAGGGTTTTTTTGTAGCCTTGTAATAGATTTTTGAATTCTCTTTGGTGTCATTGATTTTTGGCTTGAAACCATTAATGGCCTTTGATAGCTTGTATTTGAGCTTCGATTTGTTACTGCGGTTTTTTTCCTCATGGTATAGAAGACCACAAATAGCACAGATATCACACAAGTTTTCAAATTTTAACTGACCTTTAATTGCGTGGTCGTCCTCCAGGTAGATGGAGTAATTGTTTGACAGTGGTTTAAATATGTTCCAATTGATTCTTGCTCTAACCACTCCGAATTCTTTGAAGGTACTGACTGGTGGTAAGATGACATATTCAACCTCTCCAAGTTGTGCAACAATTTTTATAGCATTGTCTATATTAATCAATGTAGGTGGAATTCCATGGATTTGAGCAACAAATGATGTTGTAACTAGCTGAGATTCAGAGAGGCCTTTTGTAGAATCCCATTTTTGGAGAAGGACATGTTTGCCAACAACATTCCATGGCCTATTCTTCCAAACAGTGTTGAGATCTTCAGCATTTTCGAAAGTGATAAGGCAAGTGTTGAAACCTTTCTTTTCTGTATGGCATTTTCCAAAAATCCCCCAAGATGGGTTTATATTTTTTCTTTAGGTAATTGAAGTTGATTCCCTAATTGCTAACGATTTTATCAAAGATTTCGGGTCCTTCAAATTGGGCGTAGATAGAGTTTGGATTAGCCATTAGAGTGAGGCTTCTTCTTTGCTGTTTGGATGATTTTTTAGTGCAGAACTCAATAAATAGTAGTGAATGTAAGTGAAAGTTAAGAAATAAATAAATGCTGAAAATTAAAAGCTAGTAGGTGAGGTAGATTTAGAATATGAAAGTTAGTGAAAACTTGATGAAACAGGAGAAGTTAATGTATATGTAATGAATTTTTGCTATGTTAAGGTAGATAATAGTGAATGACATGATAAAATATTGTAATAAGGAAGTGGTTGTGGTGGTGAAAGGGTTGAATAAGGACGTGGTGATGAAACGGAAAAGGTTTCTCAGCTATCCTCGGGGATTGTGCCTGAGAGAGTTTTGATGAGACCTCTTTTGATACTCTATGCTTGTGTTGATACTCTTTACTAGAGTATTTAACATACAACATTACTACCAAACTAACAACACTACTTATATATAATTATTTAAATCGAGTATATATATATATACACACACAAACATAATACATTTAGATGATCGAGAGCTCATAAAAATGTAAAAAAATCAAGGACCTTATGTGACCGCGTCTTTGTCTTTAATATAGGTACGACCCTGCAGGTAAAATAAATAATATTTGTTGTTACCTTTCTCAATTTTAAAGTATATTTAAACTGTTCTTAAACTAACGATTTATTGTTGACTTTCTGTTTCCATCTAATTTTTTTGTTAAATTTAATCGAGAATGATTCACTAATTCAAAAATGAGTTAAACATTTGTTACCTGTTTTTTTATCCTTACAAATTACCTGATATATCATCCATGTACATATATAAAATAGATAATATGTAGTGATTGATAATAACTAAATAATAGACAAATCAACCCCGAAGTCATTTAAGAGAGAATGAAAACTACTCTTGGTTTACTTTAACTGAAAAATAGATAGATGGGGCATAGTTAGTAACAAATTATTAATTCAAGGGACGTTCACATATATTTTCAAAATTGCAGGAAGTAAACAATGACAAAATATTAATTTAAGGGAAATTATATGTATATTAAAAGTTGAGAAGAGTAATCAGCAACTATTGTATAATTAAGATGGTATTTTAGCAAATACCTTCGTATAAACAACACCTTACCACGACCTTGTTTTGGGGTTAGCTCAACTGGCCATGACTTTATCTATCATCAAGGAGGTATAAGGTTCGAATCTCCTCCCAAAACATGGGTAACCTAGTTCTGCCTTGCCTGGAGTTAAGTGTGTGGAGGTGTGTCTATCTACCTTCCGGCGATATGTTGGGTGTTGGCCCGGACCACCCACTTAACCAAAACAGAAACAACACCTTGCCCCAAGAAAACAAGGTTGGCCTAAAAATATAACATACTGTTCAAAGTAAATATTCAAAGTAAATAAGTTATTTCTTATATAAACGTAAATTGTAGGGAATGGATCATAAGAATAAGTAGCTAATAATAGTCTTAGGTTTCGAAGGCTCTGCAAACGAAATCGGAATAGGAATAGTAAAACTGGACGGTTGAATCCTATCAATCCCCCGACATACATACATAACTCCACCAGGTCAATACTTTTTACCTCGCGAAACAACACATCATCATCTCCAATACATTATACCTTTTTAATTAGTTTTATAATAGAGATGGGACAAATCCTATCTTAGTTATACAATAGAGATGAGACAAATCCCATCTCAGTATTAGAATGGAGATGAGACAAATTCATCCCAATCTTAACATTACAGATGGGACAATATCCCATTAAAAAAAAATCAAAAAATCAAAAAATCAAAAAAATTTAAATATTCACAAAAAAAAAAAAAATCATAGACGTAAATATTAATTTGTATCATCTAAAAATGTAATTTTTTTAAGAATTAGTTATGATGATTTTAAGAAAAAATCTCGGACGTGCGCATACGATAAAAGTAGTAGTAGGTGGATTTTCACATTTATGATAATATTTGATTTAAATGGGAATAAATATATGGTAAAAAACAACAACTATAATAAGGCTATTATAGTAATCTTTTCATCTAAATTATTGTGTAATCTAAATAGGAAGTTGGTTTGTCATTTTGATTTAAGAGGGCATTAACCCTCATAAATTTCTTCCTTTCCTGAGGAATTTCAAAAAGAGGATTTTTATTCATATTTAAATTTTAAACTCCTAAGAAATCCAATGACTATCAAAGTCCAAAGAGTTTTAAATAGTACAAAATTTTAAAAGATTTAAAACAATCCTAATCGAATATACCAAGATTTCAAAAGACTATTAAAATCCTATTTGAATACACCAAAATAATTTTCTTTAAAATCTTAAATGAATATCTCTTAATTCTTAAAATCTAAAAGAATCTAATAGATTTCAATTAAATACACCTATTAAATTAAGGTTATTATTGAATTTGTTATCTGGAGAATCAAATTATTATGTAAGGTCTTCCAAGTTTGATCACAGACTTTAGTGTTATATAGTAGTAAATATTCACACATATATGAATCTCTAATTGATACTAGTATATACTAGTATATACTTTCACGGTTCCACAAATAATGTTCATTTTATTTTTTCAAACATATTAAAAAAAAAAAATAGTTATCAAAAGAATTATTGCCCAAGACATTTCTCAAGTTAAAATTAATTCCTCTCACTACAGTCATCATTTTTTTGCCTATAAAAGACACCATACATTTTGTGTTTTTTTTATAGACGTTTGAGTTATGAGGAGCTTTTCAAAACTCAAATTTTGGATTATGGGAAACTTTCCAAAATTCATATTTTGAGTTTTCGGAAGCTTTCGATAACTCACCGTTTAAAAAAAAATAGTGTCTTTCATGGGATAGTGGACAAGACTACAGAAATTTATCCAGCATTAACCCTTAGAGTAATGATATATATCACCTCTTTTCATGTCACCCTTTTATCACCCTTCTATATATATGTTTTGATTTCCTTGAATAGAAGATAGAGAAAAATTAAATAAGATAGAGAAATTAATTTTGGTACATGCAGGTATACACGTAGGAGGTGATAAAAGGGTGATATAAAAAGGGTGACAAATATCATTACTCTAACCCTTATTAAAATATCTTTTATAAAGTATTTTGATATTTCAAACATATGTCACACGGACATTTTATTATCGTTATTCCACCAACCGAGATTCCAAAACTCGGGTTTTGTTCGAATAACTAAGAATCCATTCCTTGGTTTCGTGTAGTTTTGTTATTTTTTAATAACACGGGCTAAACTTACAATTGCTTCAAGAAAATGGTATGTAAAAAACTTTATTCAACCGTATCATGAAAATTTGTGACGACTTTTACAAATCTAAAGTAGTGTCCACCTGTGAGCTTGAATATAACACAAGTGAGCTACTCATAAGTGTATTAACACTCTGCACAATAACAAGGACAAATTTTTTCTCTCTACTTGGAAACGCTCTCGTCTCTCTCTTAGGTTTTACAATTTCCTTTTAATTTTTCGGCTCTCTTCTTTTATTTGGTGAAGACCTCCTGTCTTCACCCCTGATCTGTAGACCTTGGCACGCACACTTTGGCGAAAGGAACCCACACCACCTTCTCTCTCCTTTGGGAAATGGGCGTTTCATAAGATGGTCAAATAAGGGCTGCTAAAAAACCCTACGCCATAGATCTTCGAAAACCATTCTATGTGGGTTCCATTTCTACAATAATCATTAAGCCCATTAGATATGTGATTGGGGCAAGAAGCTCCTTCGTAAGATACAAGACTTGTTCGAATCATAGCTATTACTGTCTCAATCCGAAGTTTTACTTTCCCAAAATTAAACCTAATATTTGTCTTGGTAACCCAATCTATCGGGTAAGTACTATCATTACTCCTTGTTGTTTCTTCGTCTTGTCCTCTGCAGGTAGTGGCGGCACCATGGCACGTTACAGATGGACCTTGGGAACAGAAGTTTTAAGAAAAGGAAGAAAGAAGCATGCGTACTTAAGCAGTAATTACACTCGGGTAATAATTAATTTCACACGTACGAGGCTAATTATTACTGGTGTTAATGATGAGGAAACAAGAACCAAGAGGACTCACATATATATTGCTTGTTCCTTCGTTCAAGATTTACAGTGCTTTCGAATAACGAAGAGCCTCTCTCGCATGGGGTTAATCAAAGGAATTGTATACTGGTTTGCTTTATATTTGAATCCACAATCTGGTATGGAATTTCTAAACATCCTTTGTCAGTAAAAATCTCTTCTCTTTACTCCCTAAATCATCACTCACAACCAACGCACTTACAACTCTTATATCTTCTCCCGTTCTTTTTTTTATTGTTCTTCTACGGGTTTATCTCACAACTGGTTTTGCAAAACTAATATAAGAATGGAAACAAGGGAGTTTCATGCTCTACCCTTTATTCCTCTTAATGAGCATAAAGTTAGGAAGCTGGGAGTCATCAACATAGGAATGAAGGCAAGACAAGCAGAGAGTATGAAAGAAGAGAAAACAATCATCCTCAAGGTGTTAGGGGATTCAACAGTTTATACAGTACAACTTAGGAAATTCATTGAAGAAAGATGGGGGATACAAGGTCACTTCAAGATTTCTGAGATTAGATGTAATATGTTCAAACTGGAAATCTTCAATGAAAGGGAGTTTGGTGTCGCCTAGGGTGTGATAAAATTAATACAAATAAAGCTCAAGGAAACTACGCACTCTCACCCTAGACAGGCACAGTACTGCAAGTATTACATGACGTATGCAAGTTTTAGTTAGTAAGTTGAGTTCGTTCTCAGGGACTTAAGTGTGTTAATCACGTGGGTAGGTAACAACAACGAGTAAATGTAAATAATTAAAAACAGAAAGTAAATAGAGATTGAAATTCGAAATACTAAATTAAACTAAGAAAATTAAAGACAATAAAATAAAATACTAAGAATATGAGATGAGATAAATAGCTTAGGTTTTGCTAGTATGCACTAATCCTTCTAATTCTTTTAGATCTAGTTTTTAAGGGAGAATATTAGCTCTTGTATACTTAGTCAGGATTCTAAATTCCCATACCTTAGACCTTGAGAGAGACTAAGGGGGCTACGGCACAACCAAGACGAGGTCGCAAATAGGGTTATCAAGCGCTACCAAGGCCCTAAACAGACACTACAATCAATTGGTGATATGGTGATTAAAACAAACCCTAATGACTATCTAGTTAGAATCATGTTTTGTCAGAACTAATATCGACACTAGACGTTATGTGGTGGTTCAATAGTTAAACACCCAGCTAAGGTGACCATCTAACTACTATTAAAACAATCCTAAAGTGATCAGTTCTAGGAAAGACAATAAATCAAAACACATACACAAATATAAAAGGAAGTAGCTAATATCAAATTAAAACATATGATTCCCAAAGAAACTTAGATAGAAGAATTAGAATTCATAGATTATACATGATGCGAAACCAAAGCTATGGGGAGTTTAGTTCATACCTGATGGAAATGAACTAAAAGAAATTACAAAAGACATCATCTTGCTCTCTACAATAAACTGGAAGAATAAAACCTTAAGAACTAATTACTATGAGGCAAGGATTGCTAGGGGTACTTTTACAAGTGATATAAGGGTGTATTTATAGGTGTTTAGAAGACCTAATTCGTTTTCTTGAGGAAGAGATAAAGTATTGGACTCCTATCCCAACTCAAATTCGTATGGAAATAAAGATAAACACTGCTGGACCATTTTGAGCATATCTTCTTCGTTATTGGTCGGTTTTTGCTCCAAAAGATACCAAAAGAATCCTCACAGAATTATCTACGTCCCTATGAGAGGAAATTACCAAAATTGGCTTCCTTGTAGGAGTAATCTCCACTTCTTTAGGCGTGTACTGCGGAATCCTGGATTTAGGCAGCTTTTCCTTTTCCATCTTTTCAGCTTTTGTTTCCTTATCTTTAATTTCCATGCTAATCTCTTTCCATAAGTTGTAGTCTTTGACTTGGACTCTAATTAATCTCCATAATCATCTTTAAAGCTTTACACTAAATAAACAATTAAATCCAATATGCTCTAAAAATATTATTTCACTAAATCAAGACTCAAAATAGGAAAGTGCACTATTTCTCAAGAAAATCGACATTTATGACTTCTAAAACACTAAAAATGACGTCTCATCCTAATATAAATCTATCACAAATGAGGAGACATCAGAGTTCAAGAGAGTTTGGGAACTGAGACCTAGTATTTTCCAGCAAATGCACTTGAGCATGACTATTTGGCTCAGGTAATCGATTATAATGACAATTCTACTGATTATTCTTTGATTTAGGTACAAGTCAGGGGTTTAGCTTTCAAGCAAAATAATATTACCACAGTGAAGGCACTGGAAGCATGTTTTATTAAAATAGAGGCGGTGGACTTTCCAATTACAATCAACTACGACATCAAGATTCTTATGTTTTATGTTAAGTTCAACACCAAATACCTATTACCACCTGTAACTTATCTTCTACAAGAGGAGGGAGCAGCTTGGGCAGTTTTCCAGTATGAAAATACTGGATCATTACGCTTTAGATCTAGGAAAGTGGGGCACCAGTACGGAGAATGTCCAGTTAAAAATATTAAACAAGTGGAGGACATAGACGAAAGAAGGAAAGTTACCTGGAGTATAGACAATGTTGCCAAGTTTCCACCTTTCAATCCCATCTATGGATTACATCTTAATGTTAATGGTGATTTTATTAATTATCAATATAATGATAATACTGTTAGGGATGTAGGTAATAATTATAGAAGTGCTAATCCAATAAGAGGTATTACTATTAATGAAGGGGGTGAGGATAATCTTAGTAAATACAACTATACTAAGAATACCAATACTAGTAGAGATGTTACACAAAAAGAGGTAGAAGAAGAAAAAGATAGTGAAGAAAGAGACTGGGATGATTGGAACAAGCAGATACATGACCTGCACAATGAACTACATAAATCAACTTTAAAGATAGAAGCCTTCAAGAAAGCACATGTGATTACTGAGGATGATGAGACAAGTAATAAGGGAAATATAAGAGCAGCTCTGTTGGCTTTTGATGAAGAAATGAGGAAAACAAAGGGTAAACAAGTTGCAAACATTAGTGGAGTAGTAGACTTAAACCAAGATGACTCTTCTACTTTTCGACATAAGATTAAAAGAAGAAGAGATGCGAGAATGGGAGCTACGGAAGTAGGAAGCAAAAATGTGAATCCAAAAATCGTTGGTAGCTTTAAAAAACTCAGAGTTGTAGATGCTATAGAAATTTTTGTTAACAATGATCAATTTAGCTTATTAGAGAATGAAAAAGAGGGAGAGACTAATGAATTTAATTCAAAAAGGGGGAGGCACAAATATGAAAGATCTCTAAAAAATGATTGATGCCTATGACTCGCAATATGAGCTTGAGGAAGATAAAGAAGGAAGCTTCAAAAATAGTGAGAACTACTTCGACAAGGATTGCGTAGGAGGAGGTGAAAACCACGACATGAATTTTAGATATGAAGATGCAGAGGGTAGGTGATGGAACATGTATAAGGGAAAAAATAAGGCGGCAACTCCAAGAAAGCCGCTCATTATAAATGACGACACTATTTTGGAATGTCCAGGGTATTCGAGCTCCCTTGATATTATCAAGAATTGGCTCGTTGATGGCTCAGTTTTGTCCTGGGTGGTGGCTTTTTGTGAGACAATGTTGAGAGAAGTTGATTCTCAAGATGCTGTCAGGCGTTTTGGATTCAGTAACTCTTTTTTTGTGGAACCCACTAGAACTTCTTTCCATTCTGGGGGGATTTCTTATTTTGTGAAACTCTCATGTGCGGTTAATTATTGTTTTTAGTTGTAATTTGTTTGTCATCGTTAAGATTAATGAACTTTTTTTCTCGTATTTTATGATTTTCTTACATGCCCCTAATGATTTTAATCAAAGAATTGCTACGTGGCATTAAATCTCAAATTGGAGTAAAGATATCATGGAACCTTTGATGATTCTAGGAGATTTCAATGACATTCAAAATCTCAATGAAAAACAAAGCAAAAATCCAGCCAACTTACAACATATTAATGAATTCTTAAACTTTACTTTTAATAATTCTCTTATTAAAATTAAATCTAATGGTTGTTTTTTCACTTGGTCCAACAGGAAAGAAGGAGATAAGCATGCCAAGACAAAAATTGACCTCGGTCTCGCTACGTATGAATGGATTGAGAAGTTCCCAATATCTCAAGACTTTATTCCTCCGGCTATTGGGTCAGATCACTCTCCCCTTCTTCTTCATTATGATATTAATATGAAAATTGGTAGTAAACACTTCAAATTTGAATCTAAATGGCTAGATAATAATGAATGCAGAGATATTGTGGACACAAATTGGAAAATTCCCAATAATGTTATACCAATCCCTAACTTCATAAAGAAAAGAGAACTTACAAAGAAAAAAATAACTAAATGGAATGCCAAAACGTTTAAAAATCATGAGAAAACTGTCAAAAATCTACAAGATAGACTTACTGTACTTAATAACAGCGCACCTAATTTTGATACTATTAAAGAGGAGAATGACGTTAAAGAACAAATTAAGATAGAATATAATAATGAGGAAAAATACTGGAGCGACAGAGCGAGACAAAACTGGTTAATTTCCGGGGATAAAAATACAAAATTCTTTCTTCTTGCTACTATACAAAGGAGAAAATATAATTGAATAACAAGAATTAAAGATAAGGAAGGAAATTGGAAAGAAGGTTTGGAAGAAGTTAAAGATTGCTTTCAAGACTTTTATAAAAATTTGTTTAGAGAGGTTCAAACTCTTGATGAAAATATGGAAAGTGCAATCGAACATATTAAACCACGTGTTACAGAGGGTATAAATAATGAATTAATCAAAGCACCATCGATGGAAGAAGTTTAGGATGCAGTTAGAGAATTATCAGCCTCTAAAGCACCAGGCCTTGATGGTCTCAATGGTAAGTTGTACAAATAATTCTGGGCCATTATTAGAAATGACGTTTTCAAAATTATTTCTCAATTTTTTTAGTAATAATTGCTCTGTGGAATTGATTAACAATACTCTTCTTACGCTTATCCTAAAAGGGGATACTCAAGAAAACTTAGGTGATTATAGTCCTATCTCTTGTGTTAACTTTATATATAAAATTATTACTAAACTTCTTTCTAATAGACTTAGAATGTTTATGAATAAGATTATATCTCCGACACAAGCAGCGTTCATCAAAGGTAGGGAGATACAAGATAACATTATAATTGCACAGGAAAATTCTTTTTTTATGAGCAGGAAGAGGAAAAACAAAAAACATATCGCATCAATAAAAGTAGACATGGCCAAAGCATATGATCAGGTACGATAGAACTTTTGGTTTTGTGTTCTTAGTAAACTTGGGTTTTGTGACACATGGAGTCAGTGGATTAGAAATTGTGTTACTACGGTTCCATTTAACATCAATTTAAAGGGTGAGATACTGGAGAATTTCAAACCAGGTAGAGGTCTCAAACAAGGGGTTATTTACTATTACGACATAGTCTCTTATAAGTGTTATTGATCATTACATTAATAATGGTATGATTAACGGAATTCAAATCAATTGTAATTCCCTGGTTATTTCACATTTACTTTTCGCTGACGACTATTTGTTCTTCATTAATCTGGAAGAAACGAATCCAATTTTTTTTAAGTAATGCTTGAATTTGTATTGTCTTGGATCCGGACAAAGTATTAATTAACAGAAACCAGTTATGATATTCAGTAAAGAAACACCTCCGGAAATCAAGGACACATTTACTTCAATTATAAAAATAAAAGAGACTAATGACCTGGGGTTCTATTATAAACTTAAATCACTGGAATGGATAGCAAAATAATTATTTTAAAATACAGAAGGATAAAAATCTAAACTTCTCGCTGAGGTGGCAAAGAAGTGTTAATTAAAGCAGTCTTGCAGGCCATCCCAAACTACTATATGTCTATTATCTCTTTTTCTATTTCTTTTTGCAATAAACTTATTTCTTCTATTTCTAAAATCTGGTGGAATTCAGGAGAGAAAAATAGGATACATTGGGTTGCATGGGAAAAAATAGCAATTGGCAAAGTTAATGGAGGTTTGGGTTTTAAAGATTTTAAAAGAATGAATACGGTATTGCTGGCAGCACAAGCTTGGAGATTGATGCATAACCCCGAGAATTTTGCAAAAAAACTCTTAAAAGGTATTTATTTTCCTAAAACTAATATTATGAAATGTAAACTTCGTCAAAGCAGAACTTGGAGTTGGGCTATCCTATTAGAGGGTAGAGATTTTATTAAAAAACATAGGATACATATCATAGGAAATGGGGAAGATAACAATATTTGGAACGATAAATGGATTGATACAGAATGGAAGCTAGAAAAACCTAACAACGCCATTATATCAAATGTTAATGAATTATTATTACATGGATCTACAACTTGGAATTCAGAACTATTAGACAACTTGTTCCCGGAACCAATTATTCCTCTGATAAAAAGAATTCAACTAACTGATATCTCAGCAAAAGACAATTATGTTTGGTCATTTTCAAAGAATGGATCATTTGATACAAAAACAGGCTACAAAGTCACTACGGAGGACCAAGTACTTAATAAGCCGACTACTACATCAATTATTTCAATACATAACTCTCCAATATGGAAAACAATATGGAGATCCAATCTACCAAAAAAAAATCAAATTGTTTATGTGGAGAATTTCGAACGCGATCCCTACAAAAAATAATCTTTGCAAGAGGAAATGCGCAGATTCAACAAATTGTTTGTGATGCAATCATTCAGACAAAAATGTGGAACATCTCTTACTCCAATGTAATATGTGTATAGATATATGGGTCGGATCTCCACTTCAAATAAAAATTCCAGAAACTCTAGAAGAAACTATGGAAGAATGGTTTCTTAAAATCATTCAAAGCTTCAAGGATGGGGGATGGGAAGAGAATATAGTTATAGACTTCATAATGATTAATTTATGGAACATATGGATAAAGAGAATGAAAGTTGTACACGAAGGAACTAGTGTTTGTGGTAGTGGTATCACTCAAGCTACGAATAAACTTATGCAAGAAATTCACGGGATTAATTGGAAAAAATAAATCGTAATAAGAGCTTTGGGGCTCACTCAGATGATAATAGTATTTATCAATCTCTTAACGAAGACCCAAAGATCTCATTTTATTGTGATGTATTCTTTTCTAACAAGTGGGAACCGACAGGTTTGGCAGTGATTGAGGTTTACGACTTCCTTAATAAAACAACCAACAACAATTATAATAAGGAATGCAACTCTGCAATTGAAGGTGAAGCATACGCGGTCCTCAAAGCAACTGAACTATGTACCCAGTTTCCAGAAAAACGGAAAGTCATTCACTCAGATAACCTTGAGGTTATTCAAGGTATAAAGTAGGTGTCAGCTGCTTGTTAGAATATCCAACCCATTCTTCGCAGAACTATCCACAAAGCTGGTGATCTTGGGCAAATTTCTTTTCGTCACATCAAAAGGAAGCTCAGCAGTCAAGCGGATAGAGTTGATAAGGAAGCTAGGCACGTAGATATGGAAATACGTCGAGTGACTCTTAGTCATTTCGATCTTGCTGTTAGATTTAGTAAGCTAGGGATAGGTTAGGTCTTCAATGTTTCTATATTTCTTTTGTTGGTGTTTCGACACCTTCTCTTGTCCAAAAGAAAAAGCTACTCATATTTTCCATTTATTCATAATCTTGCTCAACATTATAAAGATTATAAAAAAAAATACAACAACGAAAGCTTGCCAAAGAAAGGTGAAAGTAAACCAGCTCCGTTGATTCATGGACAAGTATAAAACTATCCATAGTTGAAATGAGTTCAAACTTGAGATTTACCGGTAATTTGAGCTTACAGGAATCAAGTAAATTCTTGACAGCAGTTTCAAGGTAATGTTTTGAGCTATCTCCTAAATTAAAACATCGGTTGTTGGACCCCGTAACTTAAGATGTGTAGTACGAGTAATCATTTCTATCAAATCTATATAGAAAACAAGATCAAAAGGCGTTTAAATTCTACTCCATCTGTCTCAAAAATAATGTCTACTTAGCTTTTCACACCGATTAAGAAACACATTTATTACATTCACCATTACTTAAATACTCTTCATGAAGTGTTTTGAGATTAGATATTTATTGGAAACATAAATTTAAATATTTTAGTGAGGGTCATAGTGGAAAAATGTGAGATAAAATATTTTAAAATTTAATCTGACATTATTTAGGAAACACTATTTTTAATAAGTAAATATTATTTTTGAGACAAACCAAGTAAATTTAAGAAGAGTTTTTATGAAACCTCTTTCTATATTTAGTTTTTCATATACATTAACAAAAAATATTTATTAAAGTTTTTGTAACGTGTTTTTATATTCATATGTTATTAAAAATATAAATTATAAAACTTTAATAAGATTATAATAAAAAGTTTTGGAAAAAAAATATTTTTGGTATTTTTATGAATTATATTATATATTAATTAATAAACAGATCGTTAGGAATTAGCTGTTAAGAATAGTAAAGATTGTCGGGAGAAACGTAACATACTCCCGACAAACCAATTAAACGTAACATACTGCAGTATGAAGGAATGCCTATAAGGGTCATTCGAATCTTCTCATTGCGTCTTCCATTTCTAACACTCCTTTAAATAACCATAATGGAAACAAGGAGTTTTTGTCATTTTTATACTACTTTTACAAATATAAACCAAACAGGAAAAGAATTGCAAAAAGCCAAACCGAGAATTCAATTCTCTGTAATTTCACTTTGACAATATTCCAAGTTCAATTATCGGAACCATGTAAGTTCCAAAGTCATTATCATTTAGCAGGCCCCTATTAACTAGTAAAAAGCTACCACATCAACTAAAAGGAAAAAAACTTTTGACATCAATTTTTGCATTCGATAATAAAAACTAATTATTATAATTTCGCTTCTAATTAGTAAAAGTTATTATAATTTTGTTACACTAAATTAATTTAGGATTTACATTTTTAATTATATAACTTACGATTATATATTTTTTATTGTTATTAAATAATTTGCCAATAATGCTAACAACCACCTCGCCACTATAAAAGTCACCAACAAATGAAAAAGATTTAATGTTGATTGCAATCTTCGAACTACCAAACTAAAAAATTAAAGATAAAAAATAGTTAAATTTAAAGAGAAATTATTATTAAATGTTAACTACCATTATCTATAATTATAGTTTATATTAGATTTTACTATTAGAAATATAAAGATTAAAATAATGAGATAATTCCCAATTAATTACACTTCCTCACTTTTCATTCTCAAAAAAAAGGAAGGAGGAAATTACTTCCTACTTACTCACAAATTTTCAACTTAATTCTCAATTAAGCACATGGTCATATTTACCTTCCATTATTGCCCTTATATAGTTTTTTATTTTATTATATATTTATATTATATTTATATTTAATATCTGAATTAATTTTTTTATTTTTTAAATAATTTTTTTTTCGATTTTTTTTTTCATTTTTTTTTTCGAAAAATATTTTTTTTTTCGGAATTTTTTTTTCGATTTTTTTTTCGAAAAATATTTTTTTTTTCGATTTTTTTTTTCAAAATATTTTTTTCCGAATTTTTGTTTTCGAAGAATTTTTCATTAACACACAAGTCCATACTGTTTTGTGTTACTGTAACTCATACATCAAGCGATTGTGTGTTACATTAACACACAATCAGATGTTCAGACTATCTGTACACTATTATCTATTTCTGTATACAAATATTCTGTATATCTTATTCTGTGTTCCTGCAACACACAATTGTTATTTGTGTGTGTTGAAGCAACGCAAAACTGTAAATGACACACAAGTCCATACTGTTTTGTGTTACTGTAACTCACACATCAAGCAATTGTGTGTTACATTAACACACAATCAGATGTTCAGACTATCTGTACACTATAATCTATTACTGTGTACAAATATTCTGTATATCTTATTCTGTGTTCCTGCAACACACAATTGTTATTTGTGTGTGTTTAAGCAACGCAAAACTGTAAATGATAAACGCATTGTGTGTCTTACCAACACAAAACCCATACTGTTGTGTGTTACTGTAACACATACTTCCAGCAATTGCGTGTTGCATGAACACATAATCAGCTTACATATACATTATTCTATACCTTTGTGTACAAATATTCTGTCTGTCTGATTTTGTGTTCATGTATCACACAATTTGTTATTTATGTGTGTTTAAGCAACTCAATATTATACATATTGAGTGTTCATGCAACACACAACACATATGATTTTGTGTTACTTTAACACACAATTATCATATGTACTAATCTTACATCATGTTATCATGGAAAAAAAATCGGGGGAAAAAATCGGAAAAAAAAAATTCCAAAAAAAAATCAACAAAAAAAAAAATTTCCAAAAAAAAAAAAAAATTTCGAAAAAAAAATATTTAAAAAAAAAAATTTTAAAAAAAAATCTGAAAAAAATAAATAAACATTAAACTATAATTAATAAAATATATAATTAAAGTAATTAATAATAGGTGAAAGGATATTTTGGTAATTGGGTAATATTTTGTGCTTAATTGGGAATTAAGTTGAAGTTGTAATTAATAGGGAATACTTACCTTTTCCGCGTAATTAATTGGGCGTTGCCCCTAAAATAATTTAACTTAAAAATTATAACTAAATTAATATATCAACAATTTTATATAAATAAAACATAAATCCTGAATTAACTTGGCCTAAATATCATACTTTATTTATATAAAATATAAATCATAAACTAAATAATCATAAAAATCATAAATTATTTAAATACAAATATAAAATATAAGTCAAAAATAGAATATTAACATACAATCCATAATTTATACTAATTTTTTTTAAGAGTATATTGAATCTAATATTTTTAATCTCATTGTAATAGTTTAAAATTTTGATACTTTTGCTATCCATATTTTGTGTATTTCTAAGATTTCAAATGATAAATACGATATTTATTTTTTTGTGATTATTTATCTATTAATTATGTGATAATACATATTATAGCAATTACATATATATTTATGTATTAATGTTGTATTGAACAATCTTGATTCTTTTTTTATCATTGTTTGAGTCCCTTATTATAAAGATTAACATACGTGTGTAACTAACCATTCAACTCAATTAAAATCTTTAATTAAAAAATAATATTTAACAATCAACATTAACAAATTTAATCAGTGTATAGGGATAGAGAGGGCTACCACCATTATCGTAACAATGTGACATAATATGAAAGAAATTTTGACATATGAACAGACTTATATAGTTATATATAAGAGGATGTATTTGTTGGAGGGTAATATCCCATTAATATAATGCCTCCTTCTAACAGTTCGAATTTCAGTTGAGTTGGCAAGTTAACATGGTATCAGAGCTCTATGGTAGACTGTGGTCACGGGTTCGAATCTCTCCATCTTCACACACTTAATTTAAATATCTCACATGGTATCAGAGCCACAATCCTTTAAATATCTCACATGGTATCAGAGCTACAATACAGAGTGGTTTCCCCTTATCGTTTCGTTCACTTTCGCAAGTCGTTAGCCCGTTCAGTGGTCTCGTCTCCGTATTTCGTTAGACCATCCAATGGTCTCATCTCCGTAATTCATTCAACACTTGGTTCTCAGTTCTCGGTTCACACTTCTCAATGCTCACCTAATCACTCCACCTCACCGCCACTCCGTCACACCACTATAACATCATTGTCACCACGTCAACTCCTCTGTCATGCTTCTCCATCAAGATACATCATCAACGATCCAAATTTCAAACTCAAGTTGCTCTCTCTCCGACCTACTTGAGTTTGAGGGAGGGTGTTAAATATATTATTACCTTATTAGATTAGTTTGTTCCATATCGTATTTATTTCCTAGTTAGTTTAGTCTTACCTTACTTGTTCACCAAGTTATTAGTCCTATAAATATGACTCATTCTATTCTCTTAGATCATAAACTCATTCACAATGTAGTCTCTAGTATTCTCTTGTTCTTTAGCCTTATGTCTCTCTCCATTAATAATATATTATTTCTCTCTTCTCTTTTCTCTTTTCTCTTTTCCCCAATTTCAATATCTCACATTATTGATCTCTTTACTCGCTAAATATTTCAAGAGTACTTATATATCAATAAAAATCAACATGAAAGGAGTGGGTATTTCGATAATTAATTTCTTCTTATTTATCTTTGTTTTCTCATAGTTAATGGTAAGTGATGCAACTAAATTAGAAGAAGGTGATCATGGTGTGTTTATATGGGACCTGCTTCGCCTTCAGGGAATAGTGCACCAAGAAATGACTACATTCAACTTCTAACTTCTATAAGGTATGGAACTGTGTTTGATATAGTAATAAAAAAGCAGTTCTCCTAGCTATATATTCATTCTAAAAATCTTAGTTGTCTTTAAATAAAAATTTGGAAATTTGATTTTGTATTTTTAGAAATAAGAGTGACGTGCTACACACATATACCAAAGGGTTCTTGGGATTTTCAACTTGTTTTTTAAGGGAGGAAGCAATATAAATTAGAAAAAGACTTGCAGTTGTATCTGTGTTTCCTGAAAAAATTACGCAACTTCACACAACACATTCATGGGATTTTCTAAAGTATCAAGCCTATAACAAAATTGATATACATCCAATCTTAGGTCCGAAATCATTGTCAAATGTCCATGGAGAAGATACTATGTTTGGAGTCATAGATTCCGGTACAAATTAATTGTTGGTTACCCATGTTATATAATTTCATGTTTAGAAAAAAAACCTTAAATGATTATCTTAAGCTCATTGGTGGAATTCTGTATTCAGGAATTTGGCCTGAATTA
The DNA here is from genome assembly GCA_029959085.1 of Nemophila menziesii. Taxonomy (NCBI): domain Eukaryota; kingdom Viridiplantae; phylum Streptophyta; class Magnoliopsida; order Boraginales; family Hydrophyllaceae; genus Nemophila; species Nemophila menziesii. The sequence continues at coordinate 81,699,568 of JARWIR010000002.1, forward strand.
GAGAGTGTCAAGCGATAAGGGAATCGATGCAATTCCTATTAGGTGGAAAGGGAAATGCATAGAAGGTATAAACTTTACTACTTCCAATTGTAACAGGTTTCGCAAAATCGTCTTTCTTGTGTTCACTTTGACTATAATATTTACCCGTATTTCCAAATTAGTCCTCAAGAGTTATGAGATGACCTACCTTTGATAGTTACTCTAAGGACTCGTGCACCACTATATTTTAGATAAACAATAACTAAAAGTAGTTTTCATGTCAGGAAATGGATTGGAGCAAGACTTAATGAAGACACAAATTCCCCTAGAGACCAGCTTGGACATGGTACACATGTTGCATCAATAATAGCTAGAAACCCAGTCTCAAATGCATCATATCTTGGTTTAGCCGCATGGACTGCAAAGGGTGGTTCTCCAGGATCACGAATTGCTATGTACCGAGTTTGCAAGTCTGGTGAATGTTTTTGTTGAAACACACAAACCAAAATAAGTCTAAATTCATGTAAATACTCAAAAATCAAGACACGTGCATGAATCTGAAAGACAATGTATAATGAACGTACTGATGAAAGCATAAACGAATGAGTTTTTTTTACCTGAAGAGTGGCGGGTTTCTTGTGCAGTGGAGAAATTTTGGAGAGAGGAGAGATACCATAGACGAGGAAGTGAATGGAAAAAAAAACCATACTAGGTATTTTGTTTTTGGTTTTATCTATCCACAGTTAATACTGATAGAATAGGGTTTGTAGTCATTTTTTTTTATCTTAGGTTGATTCTATATAAATTGTTAAATATAAGATTTAATAAAAATATCTAAGGTTATTTGGACCTTTCTGAATAAATGTCCATCTACTTTATTCCAATTATAGTTGACTCGTAAATTTTATTGGAAGAAGTATCACATAAAAAGATAAATTTTATGTCATTGACTGTATTCGTAGTTGTCTTTAACTTCTCATATTTCTTTATAGAGTTCTTAGATCTTATCTTTATTTAAATCATACTTTTAGTTTGTCCCCCCAAAAAAGAATCACACTTTCAGAAAATTAGGTGGAATTAGTTGTTTGTTTGTTTACGTTTTATAAAATCACTAAAAAAACTTATTATTCTTTGCAAACGGTTACCGAGTAATCAAAATTAAAGCTTGTTATAGTTGTTTTAGAAATTATTATCATTTAATAAAGAAAACATATATATTGAATCTAATAGTTTTAATCTCATTGAAATAGTTTAAAATTTTGATACTTTTGCTATCCATATTTTGTGTATTTCTAAGATTTCATATGATAAACATGATTTTTTTGTGATTATATATCTATTAATTATGTGATAATAATACATATTATGAAAACTACAAATATATTTATGTATCAATGTTGTATTGAACAGTCTTGATTTTTTTATCATTGTTTGAGTCCCTTATTATAAAGATTAACATACGTGTGTAACTAACCATTCAAATAAATTAAAATCTTTAATTAAAAAGATAATATTTAACAATCAACATTAGAAAATTTAATCAGTGTATAGGGATAAAGTGGGCTACCACCATTATCGTAACAATGTGACATAATATGAAAGAAATTTAGGCGTATGAATGGACTTATATAATTATATATAAGAGGATGTATTTGTTGGAGTGTAATATCTCACTAATGTAATGCCTTCTTAAACAGTTTGAATTTTTAGTTGATTTGGCAAGTTAACATGATATCAGAGCTTCACGGTAGCATGTGGTTACGGGTTCGAGTATCTCCATCGCCACCCACTTAATTTAAATATCTCACATGGTATTTTTATGAATTATATTATATATTAATTAATAAACAGCTCGTTAGGAATTAGCTGTTAAGCATAGTAAAGATTGTCGGGAGAAACGTAACATACTCCCGACAAACCAATTAAATGTAACATACTGCAGTATGAAGGAATGCCTTTAAGGGTCAATCGAATCTTCTCATTGCGTCTTCCATTTCTCATACTCCTTTAAATAACTATAATGGAAACAAGGAGTTTTTGTCATTTTTATACTACTTTTACAAATATAAACCAAACAGGAAAAGAATTGCAAAAAGCCAAACCGAGAATTCAATTCTCTGTAATTTCACTTTGACAATATTCCAAGTTCAATTATCGGAACCATGTAAGTTCCAAAGTCATTATCATTTAGCAGACCCCTATTAACTAATAAAAAGCTACCACATCAACTAAAAGAAAAAGAAAACTTTGGACATCAATTTTTGCATTCGATAATAAAAACTAATTATTATAATTTCGCTTCTAATTAGTAAAAGTTATTATAATTTTGTTACACTAAATTAATTTAGGATTTACGTTTTAATTACATAACTTACGATTATATATCTTTTATTTTTATTAAATAATTTTCCAATAATGCTAACAACCACCTCGCCACTATAAAAGTCACCAACAAATGAAACAGATTTAATGCTGATTGCAATCTTCGAACTACCAAACTAAAAAATTAAAGACAATAAATAGTTAAATTTAAAGAGAAATTATTATTAAATGTTAACTACCATTATCAATAATTATAATTTATATTAGATTTTACTATTAGAAATATAAATATTAAAATAATTTAACTTAAAAATTATAACTAAATTAATATAGCAACAATTTTATATAAATAAAACATAACTCCTAAATTAACTTGGCCTAAATATCATACTTTATTTATATAAAATATAAATCATAAACTAAATTATCATATTAATCATACATTATTTAAATACAAATATAAAATATAAGTAAAAAATAGAATATTAACATACAATCCATAATTTATACTAATTTTTTTAAGAGTATATTGAATCTAATAATTTTAATCTCATTGTAATAGTTTAAAATTTTGATACTTTTGTTATCCATATTTTGCGTATTTCTAAGATTTCAAATGATAAATACGATATTTATTTTTTTGTGATTATTTATCTATTAATTATGTGATAATAATACATATTATAGCAATTACAAATATATTTATGTATTAATGTTGTATTGAACAATCTTGATTCTTTTTTTTATCATTGTTTGAGTCCCTTATTATAAAGATTAACAGACGTGTGTAACTAACCATTCAACTCAATTAAAATCTTTAATTAAAAAATAATATTTAACAATCAACATTAACAAATTTAATCAGTGTTTAGGGATAGAGAGGCCAACCACCATTATCGTAACAATGTGACATAATATGAAAGAAATTTAGACATATGAACAGACTTATATAGTTATATATAAGAGGATGTATTTGTTGGAGGGTAATATCCCATTAATATAATGCCTCCTCCTAACAGTTCGAATTTTAGTTGAGTTGGCAAGTTAACATGGTATCAGAGCTCCACGGTAGACTGTGGTCAGGGGTTCGAGTCTCTCCATCTCCACACACTTAATTTAAATATCTCACATGGTATCAGAGCCACAATCCTTTAAATATCTCACATGGTATCAGAGCCACAATACAAAGTGGTTTCCCCTTATCGTTTCGTTCACTTTCGATAATTAATTTCTTCTTATTTATCTTTGTTTTCTCATGGTTAATGTAAGTGATGCAACTAAATCAGAAGAAGGTGATCATGGTGTGTATATTGTCTATATGGGATCTGCTTCGCCTTCAGGGATTGTGCACCAAGAAATGACCACATTCAACTTCTAACTTCTATAAGGTATTGAACTGTGTTTGATATTATAATCAATAAACATTTGTCTAAGCTATATATTCATTCTAAAACTCTTAGTTGTCTTTAAATGAAAATTTGGGAATTTGATTTTGTATTTATAGAAATAAGAGTGACGTGCTGCACACATAGACCAAAGGGTATCAGAGCTACAATCCTTTAAATATCTCACATGGTATTTTTATGAATTATATTATATATTAATTAATAAACAGATCGTTAGGAATTAGCTGTTAAGCATAGTAAAGATTGTCGGGAGAAACGTAACATACTCCCGACAAACCAATTAAATGTAACATACTGCAGTATGAAGGAATGCCTATAAGGGTCATTCGAATCTTCTCATTGCGTCTTCCATTTCTCATACTCCTTTAAATAACTATAATGGAAACAAGGAGTATTTGTCATTTTTATACTACTTTTACAAATATAATCCAAACAGGAAAAGAATTGCAAAAAGCCAAACCGAGAATTCAATTCTCTGTAATTTCACTTTGACAATATTCCAAGTTCAATTATCGGAACCATGTAAGTTCCAAAGTCATTATCATTTAGCAGGCCCCTATTAACTAATAAAAAGCTACCACATCAACTAAAAGAAAAAAAAACTTTGGACATCAATTTTTGCATTCGATAATAAAAACTAATTATTATAATTTCGCTTCTAATTAGTAAAAGTTATAATAATTTTGTTACACTAAATTAATTTAGGATTTACGTTTTAATTATATAACTTACGATTATATATTTATTATTGTTATTAAATAATTTGCCAATAATGCTAACAACCACCTCGCCACTATAAAGTCACCAACAAATGAAACAGATTTAATGCTGATTGCAATCTTCGAACTACTAAACTAAAAAATTAAAGATAAAACATAGTTAAATTTAAAGAGAAATTATTATTAAATGTTAACTACCATTATCTATATTTATAGTTTATATTAGATTTTACTATTAGAAATATAAAGATTAAAATAATTTAACTTAAAAATTATAACTAAATTAATATAACAACTATTTTATATAAATAAAACATAACTCCTAAATTAACTTGGCCTAAATATCATACTTTATTTATATAAAATATAAATCATAAAATAAATTATCATAATAATCATAAATTATTTAAATACAAATATAAAATATAAGTCAAAAATAGGATATTAACATACAATCCATAATTTATACTATTTTTTTTAAGAGTATATTGAATCTAATATTTTTAATCTCATTGTAATAGTTTAATATTTTGATACTTTTGTTATCCATATTTTGTGTATTTCTAAGATTTCAAGTGATAAACTCGATATTTATTTTTTTGTGATTATTTATCTATTAATTATGTGATAATAATACATATTATAACAATTACAAATATATTTATGTATTAATGTTGTATTGAACAATCTTGATTCTTTTTTTATCATTGTTTGAGTCCCTTATTATAAATATTAACAGACGTGTGTAACTAAACATTCAACTCAATTAAAATTTTTAATTAAAAAATAATATTTAGCAATCAACATTAACAAATTTAATCAGTGTATAGGGACAGAGAGGGCTACCACCATTATCGTAACAATGTGACATAATATGAAAGAAATTTAGACATATGAACAGACTTATATAGTTATATATAAGAGGATGTATTTGTTGGAGGGTAATATCCCATTAATATAATGCCTCCTCCTAGCATTTCGAATTTTAGTTGAGTTGGCAAGTTAACATGGTATCAGAGCTCCACGGTAGACTGTGGTCACGGGTTCGAGTCTCTCCATCTCCACACACTTAATTTAAATATCTCACATGGTATCAGAGCCACAATCCTTTAAATATCTCACCTGGTATCAGAGCCACAATACAAAGTGGTTTCCCCTTATCGTTTCGTTCACTTCGATAATTAATTTCTTCTTATTTATCTTTGTTTTCTCATGGTTAATGTAAGTGATGCAACTAAATCAAAAGAAGGTGATCATGGTGTGTATATTGTCTATATGGGATCTGCTTCGCCTTCAGGGATTGTGCACCAAGAAATGACCAGATTTAACTTCTAACTTCTATAAGGTATTGAACTGTGTTTGATATTGTAATCAAAAAACATTTGTCTAAGCTATATATTCATTCTAAAACTCTTAGTTGTCTTTAAATGAAAATTTGGGAATTTGATTTTGTATTTATAGAAATAAGAGTGACGTGCTGCACACATATACCAAAGGGTATCAGAGCTACAATCCTTTAAATATCTCACATGGTATTTTTATGAATTATATTATATATTAATTAATAAACAGATCGTTAGGAATTAGCTGTTAAGCATAGTAAAGATTGTCGGGAGAAACGTAACATACTCCCGACAAACCAATTAAATGTAACATACTGCAGTATGAAGGAATGCCTATAAGGGTCATTCGAATCTTCTCATTGCGTCTTCCATTTCTCATACTCCTTTAAATAACTATAATGGAAACAAGGAGTATTTGTCATTTTTATACTACTTTTACAAATATAATCCAAACAGGAAAAGAATTGCAAAAAGCCAAACCGAGAATTCAATTCTCTGTAATTTCAATTTGACAATATTCCAAGTTCAATTATCGGAACCATGTAAGTTCCAAAGTCATTATCATTTAGCAGGCCCCTATTAACTAATAAAAAGCTACCACATCAACTAAAAGAAAAAAAAACTTTGGACATCAATTTTTGCATTCGATAATAAAAACTAATTATTATAATTTCGCTTCTAATTAGTAAAAGTTATTATAATTTTGTTACACTAAATTAATTTAGGATTTACGTTTTAATTATATAACTTACGATTATATATTTATTATTGTTATTAAATAATTTGCCAATAATGCTAACAACCACCTCGCCACTATAAAGTCACCAACAAATGAAACAGATTTAATGCTGATTGCAATCTTCGAACTACTAAACTAAAAAATTAAAGATAAAACATAGTTAAATTTAAAGAGAAATTATTATTAAATGTTAACTACCATTATCTATATTTATAGTTTATATTAGATTTTACTATTAGAAATATAAAGATTAAAATAATTTAACTTAAAAATTATAACTAAATTAATATAACAACTATTTTATATAAATAAAACATAACTCCTAAATTAACTTGGCCTAAATATCATACTTTATTTATATAAAATATAAATCATAAAATAAATTATCATAATAATCATAAATTATTTAAATACAAATATAAAATATAAGTCAAAAATAGGATATTAACATACAATCCATAATTTATACTATTTTTTTTAAGAGTATATTGAATCTAATATTTTTAATCTCATTGTAATAGTTTAATATTTTGATACTTTTGTTATCCATATTTTGTGTATTTCTAAGATTTCAAGTGATAAACTCGATATTTATTTTTTTGTGATTATTTATCTATTAATTATGTGATAATAATACATATTATAGCAATTACAAATATATTTATGTATTAATGTTGTATTGAACAATCTTGATTCTTTTTTTATCATTGTTTGAGTCCCTTATTATAAATATTAACAGACGTGTGTAACTAAACATTCAACTCAATTAAAATTTTTAATTAAAAAATAATATTTAGCAATCAACATTAACAAATTTAATCAGTGTATAGGGACAGAGAGGGCTACCACCATTATCGTAACAATGTGACATAATATGAAAGAAATTTAGACATATGAACAGACTTATATAGTTATATATAAGAGGATGTATTTGTTGGAGGGTAATATCCCATTAATATAATGCCTCCTCCTAGCATTTCGAATTTTAGTTGAGTTGGCAAGTTAACATGGTATCAGAGCTCCACGGTAGACTGTGGTCACGGGTTCGAGTCTCTCCATCTCCACACACTTAATTTAAATATCTCACATGGTATCAGAGCCACAATCCTTTAAATATCTCACCTGGTATCAGAGCCACAATACAAAGTGGTTTCCCCTTATCGTTTCGTTCACTTCGATAATTAATTTCTTCTTATTTATCTTTGTTTTCTCATGGTTAATGTAAGTGATGCAACTAAATCAAAAGAAGGTGATCATGGTGTGTATATTGTCTATATGTGATCTGCTTCGCCTTCAGGGATTGTGCACCAAGAAATGACCACATTTAACTTCTAACTTCTATAAGGTATTGAACTGTGTTTGATATTGTAATCAAAAAACATTTGTCTAAGCTATATATTCATTCTAAAACTCTTAGTTGTCTTTAAATGAAAATTTGGGAATTTGATTTTGTATTTATAGAAATAAGAGTGACGTGCTGCACACATATACCAAAGGGTATCAGAGCTACAATCCTTTAAATATCTCACATGGTATTTTTATGAATTATATTATATATTAATTAATAAACAGATCGTTAGGAATTAGCTGTTAAGCATAGTAAAGATTGTCGGGAGAAACGTAACATACTCCCGACAAACCAATTAAATGTAACATACTGCAGTATGAAGGAATGCCTATAAGGGTCATTCGAATCTTCTCATCGCGTCTTCCATTTCTCATACTCCTTTAAATAACTATAATGGAAACAAGGAGTATTTGTCATTTTTATACTACTTTTACAAATATAATCCAAACAGGAAAAGAATTGCAAAAAGCCAAACCGAGAATTCAATTCTCTGTAATTTCAATTTGACAATATTCCAAGTTCAATTATCGGAACCATGTAAGTTCCAAAGTCATTATCATTTAGCAGGCCCCTATTAACTAATAAAAAGCTACCACATCAACTAAAAGAAAAAAAAACTTTGGACATCAATTTTTGCACTCGATAATAAAAACTAATTATTATAATTTCGCTTCTAATTAGTAAAAGTTATTATAATTTTGTTACACTAAATTAATTTAGGATTTACGTTTTAATTATATAACTTACGATTATATATTTATTATTGTTATTAAATAATTTGCCAATAATGCTAACAACCACCTCGCCACTATAAAGTCACCAACAAATGAAACAGATTTAATGCTGATTGCAATCTTCGAACTACTAAACTAAAAAATTAAAGATAAAACATAGTTAAATTTAAAGAGAAATTATTATTAAATGTTAACTACCATTATCTATATTTATAGTTTATATTAGATTTTACTATTAGAATTATAAAGATTAAAATAATTTAACTTAAAAATTATAACTAAATTAATATAACAACTATTTTATATAAATAAAACATAACTCCTAAATTAACTTGGCCTAAATATCATACTTTATTTATATAAAATATAAATCATAAAATAAATTATCATAATAATCATAAATTATTTAAATACAAATATAAAATATAAGTCAAAAATAGGATATTAACATACAATCCATAATTTATACTATTTTTTTTTAAGAGTATATTGAATCTAATATTTTTAATCTCATTGTAATAGTTTAATATTTTGATACTTTTGTTATCCATATTTTGTGTATTTCTAAGATTTCAAGTGATAAACTCGATATTTATTTTTTTGTGATTATTTATCTATTAATTATGTGATAATAATACATATTATAGCAATTACAAATATATTTATGTATTAATGTTGTATTGAACAATCTTGATTCTTTTTTTATCATTGTTTGAGTCCCTTATTATAAATATTAACAGACGTGTGTAACTAAACATTCAACTCAATTAAAATTTTTAATTAAAAAATAATATTTAGCAATCAACATTAACAAATTTAATCAGTGTATAAGGACAGAGAGGGCTACCACCATTATCGTAACAATGTGACATAATATGAAAGAAATTTAGACATATGAACAGACTTATATAGTTATATATAAGAGGATGTATTTGTTGGAGGGTAATATCCCATTAATATAATGCCTACTCCTAGCATTTCGAATTTTAGTTGAGTTGGCAAGTTAACATGGTATCAGAGCTCCACGGTAGACTGTGGTCACGGGTTCGAGTCTCTCCATCTCCACACACTTAATTTAAATATCTCACATGGTATCAGAGCCACAATCCTTTAAATATCTCACCTGGTATCAGAGCCACAATACAAAGTGGTTTCCCCTTATCGTTTCGTTCACTTCGATAATTAATTTCTTCTTATTTATCTTTGTTTTCTCATGGTTAATGTAAGTGATGCAACTAAATCAAAAGAAGGTGATCATGGTGTGTATATTGTCTATATGGGATCTGCTTCGCCTTCAGGGATTGTGCACCAAGAAATGACCAGATTTAACTTCTAACTTCTATAAGGTATTGAACTGTGTTTGATATTGTAATCAAAAAACATTTGTCTAAGCTATATATTCATTCTAAAACTCTTAGTTGTCTTTAAATGAAAATTTGGGAATTTGATTTTGTATTTATAGAAATAAGAGTGACGTGCTGCACACATATACCAAAGGGTATCAGAGCTACAATCCTTTAAATATCTCACATGGTATTTTTATGAATTATATTATATATTAATTAATAAACAGATCGTTAGGAATTAGTTGTTAAGCATAGTAAAGATTGTCGGGAGAAACGTAACATACTCCCGACAAACCAATTAAATGTAACATACTGCAGTATGAAGGAATGCCTATAAGGGTCATTCGAATCTTCTCATTGCGTCTTCCATTTCTCATACTCCTTTAAATAACTATAATGGAAACAAGTAGTTTTTGTCATTTTTATACTACTTTTACAAATATAAACCAAACAGGAAAAGAATTGCAAAAAGCCAAACCGAGAATTCAATTCTCTGTAATTTCACTTTGACAATATTCCAAGTTCAATTATCGGAACCATGTAAGTTCCAAAGTCATTATCATTTAGCAGACCCCTATTAACTAATAAAAAGCTACCACATCAACTAAAAGAAAAAAAACTTTGGACATCAATTTTTGCATTCGATAATAAAAACTAATTATTATAATTTCGCTTCTAATTAGTAAAAGTTATTATAATTTTGTTACACTAAGTTAATTTAGGATTTACGTTTTAATTATATAACTTACGATTATATATTTTTTATTGTTATTAAATAATTTGCCAATAATGCTAACAACCACCTCGCCACTATAAAGTCACCAACAAATGAAACAGATTTAATGCTGATTGCAATCTTCGAACTACTAAACTAAAAAATTAAAGATAAAACATAGTTAAATTTAAAGAGAAATTATTATTAAATGTTAACTACCATTATCTATATTTATAGTTTATATTAGATTTTACTATTAGAAATATAAAGATTAAAATAATTTAACTTAAAAATTATAACTAAATTAATATAACAACTATTTTATATAAATAAAACATAACTCCTAAATTAACTTGGCCTAAATATCATACTTTATTTATATAAAATATAAATCATAAAATAAATTATCATAATAATCATAAATTATTTAAATACAAATATAAAATATAAGTCAAAAATAGGATATTAACATACAATCCATAATTTATACTATTTTTTTTAAGAGTATATTGAATCTAATATTTTTAATCTCATTGTAATAGTTTAATATTTTGATACTTTTGTTATCCATATTTTGTGTATTTCTAAGATTTCAAGTGATAAACTCGATATTTATTTTTTTGTGATTATTTATCTATTAATTATGTGATAATAATACATATTATAGCAATTACAAATATATTTATGTATTAATGTTGTATTGAACAATCTTGATTCTTTTTTTATCATTGTTTGAGTCCCTTATTATAAATATTAACAGACGTGTGTAACTAAACATTCAACTCAATTAAAATTTTTAATTAAAAAATAATATTTAGCAATCAACATTAACAAATTTAATCAGTGTATAGGGACAGAGAGGGCTACCACCATTATCGTAACAATGTGACATAATATGAAAGAAATTTAGACATATGAACAGACTTATATAGTTATATATAAGAGGATGTATTTGTTGGAGGGTAATATCCCATTAATATAATGCCTCCTCCTAGCATTTCGAATTTTAGTTGAGTTGGCAAGTTAACATGGTATCAGAGCTCCACGGTAGACTGTGGTCACGGGTTCGAGTCTCTCCATCTCCACACACTTAATTTAAATATCTCACATGGTATCAGAGCCACAATCCTTTAAATATCTCACCTGGTATCAGAGCCACAATACAAAGTGGTTTCCCCTTATCGTTTCGTTCACTTCGATAATTAATTTCTTCTTATTTATCTTTGTTTTCTCATGGTTAATGTAAGTGATGCAACTAAATCAAAAGAAGGTGATCATGGTGTGTATATTGTCTATATGGGATCTGCTTCGCCTTCAGGGATTGTGCACCAAGAAATGACCACATTTAACTTCTAACTTCTATAAGGTATTGAACTGTGTTTGATATTGTAATCAAAAAACATTTGTCTAAGCTATATATTCATTCTAAAACTCTTAGTTGTCTTTAAATGAAAATTTGGGAATTTGATTTTGTATTTATAGAAATAAGAGTGACGTGCTGCACACATATACCAAAGGGTATCAGAGCTACAATCCTTTAAATATCTCACATGGTATTTTTATGAATTATATTATATATTAATTAATAAACAGATCGTTAGGAATTAGCTGTTAAGCATAGTAAAGATTGTCGGGAGAAACGTAACATACTCCCGACAAACCAATTAAATGTAACATACTGCAGTATGAAGGAATGCCTATAAGGGTCATTCGAATCTTCTCATCGCGTCTTCCATTTCTCATACTCCTTTAAATAACTATAATGGAAACAAGGAGTATTTGTCATTTTTATACTACTTTTACAAATATAATCCAAACAGGAAAAGAATTGCAAAAAGCCAAACCGAGAATTCAATTCTCTGTAATTTCAATTTGACAATATTCCAAGTTCAATTATCGGAACCATGTAAGTTCCAAAGTCATTATCATTTAGCAGGCCCCTATTAACTAATAAAAAGCTACCACATCAACTAAAAGAAAAAAAAACTTTGGACATCAATTTTTGCACTCGATAATAAAAACTAATTATTATAATTTCGCTTCTAATTAGTAAAAGTTATTATAATTTTGTTACACTAAATTAATTTAGGATTTACGTTTTAATTATATAACTTACGATTATATATTTATTATTGTTATTAAATAATTTGCCAATAATGCTAACAACCACCTCGCCACTATAAAGTCACCAACAAATGAAACAGATTTAATGCTGATTGCAATCTTCGAACTACTAAACTAAAAAATTAAAGATAAAACATAGTTAAATTTAAAGAGAAATTATTATTAAATGTTAACTACCATTATCTATATTTATAGTTTATATTAGATTTTACTATTAGAATTATAAAGATTAAAATAATTTAACTTAAAAATTATAACTAAATTAATATAACAACTATTTTATATAAATAAAACATAACTCCTAAATTAACTTGGCCTAAATATCATACTTTATTTATATAAAATATAAATCATAAAATAAATTATCATAATAATCATAAATTATTTAAATACAAATATAAAATATAAGTCAAAAATAGGATATTAACATACAATCCATAATTTATACTATTTTTTTTAAGAGTATATTGAATCTAATATTTTTAATCTCATTGTAATAGTTTAATATTTTGATACTTTTGTTATCCATATTTTGTGTATTTCTAAGATTTCAAGTGATAAACTCGATATTTATTTTTTTGTGATTATTTATCTATTAATTATGTGATAATAATACATATTATAGCAATTACAAATATATTTATGTATTAATGTTGTATTGAACAATCTTGATTCTTTTTTTATCATTGTTTGAGTCCCTTATTATAAATATTAACAGACGTGTGTAACTAAACATTCAACTCAATTAAAATTTTTAATTAAAAAATAATATTTAGCAATCAACATTAACAAATTTAATCAGTGTATAGGGACAGAGAGGGCTACCACCATTATCGTAACAATGTGACATAATATGAAAGAAATTTAGACATATGAACAGACTTATATAGTTATATATAAGAGGATGTATTTGTTGGAGGGTAATATCCCATTAATATAATGCCTACTCCTAGCATTTCGAATTTTAGTTGAGTTGGCAAGTTAACATGGTATCAGAGCTCCACGGTAGACTGTGGTCACGGGTTCGAGTCTCTCCATCTCCACACACTTAATTTAAATATCTCACATGGTATCAGAGCCACAATCCTTTAAATATCTCACCTGGTATCAGAGCCACAATACAAAGTGGTTTCCCCTTATCGTTTCGTTCACTTCGATAATTAATTTCTTCTTATTTATCTTTGTTTTCTCATGGTTAATGTAAGTGATGCAACTAAATCAAAAGAAGGTGATCATGGTGTGTATATTGTCTATATGGGATCTGCTTCGCCTTCAGGGATTGTGCACCAAGAAATGACCAGATTTAACTTCTAACTTCTATAAGGTATTGAACTGTGTTTGATATTGTAATCAAAAAACATTTGTCTAAGCTATATATTCATTCTAAAACTCTTAGTTGTCTTTAAATGAAAATTTGGGAATTTGATTTTGTATTTATAGAAATAAGAGTGACGTGCTGCACACATATACCAAAGGGTATCAGAGCTACAATCCTTTAAATATCTCACATGGTATTTTTATGAATTATATTATATATTAATTAATAAACAGATCGTTAGGAATTAGCTGTTAAGCATAGTAAAGATTGTCGGGAGAAACGTAACATACTCCCGACAAACCAATTAAATGTAACATACTGCAGTATGAAGGAATGCCTATAAGGGTCATTCGAATCTTCTCATTGCGTCTTCCATTTCTCATACTCCTTTAAATAACTATAATGGAAACAAGTAGTTTTTTTCATTTTTATACTACTTTTACAAATATAAACCAAACAGGAAAAGAATTGCAAAAAGCCAAACCGAGAATTCAATTCTCTGTAATTTCACTTTGACAATATTCCAAGTTCAATTATCGGAACCATGTAAGTTCCAAAGTCATTATCATTTAGCAGACCCCTATTAACTAATAAAAAGCTACCACATCAACTAAAAGAAAAAAAACTTTGGACATCAATTTTTGCATTCGATAATAAAAACTAATTATTATAATTTCGCTTCTAATTAGTAAAAGTTATTATAATTTTGTTACACTAAGTTAATTTAGGATTTACGTTTTAATTATATAACTTACGATTATATATTTTTTATTGTTATTAAATAATTTGCCAATAATGCTAACACCTCGCCACTATAAAGTCACCAACAAATGAAACAGATTTAATGGTGATTGCAATCTTCGAACTACCAAACTAAAAAATTAAAGATAAAAAATAGTTAAATTTAAAGAGAAATTATTATTAAATGTTAACTACCATTATCTATAATTATAGTTTATATTAGATTTTACTATTAGAAAAATAAAGATTAAAATAATTTAACTTAAAAATTATAACTAAATTAATATAAAAACAATTTTATATAAATAAAACATAACTCCTAAATTAACTTGGCCTAAATATCATACTTTATTTATATAAAATATAAATCATAATATAAATTATCATAATAATCATAAATTATTTAAATACAAATATAAAATATAAGTCAAAAATAGAATATTAACAACAATCCATAATTTATACTATTTTTTTTAAGAGTATATTGAATCTAATATTTTTAATCTCATTGTAATAGTTTAAAATTTTGATACTTTTGTTATCCATATTTTGTGTAATTCTAAGATTTCAAGTGATAAACTCGATATTTATTTTTTTGAGATTATTTATCTATTAATTATGTGATAATAATACATATTATAGAAATTACAAATATATTTATGTATTAATGTTGTATTGAACAATCTTTATTCTTTTTTATCATTGTTTGAGTCCCTTATTATAAATATTAACAGACGTGTGTAACTAACCATTCAACTCAATTAAAATCTTTAATTAAAAAATAAAATTTAGCAATCAACATTAACAAATTCAATCAGTGTATAGGGACAGAGAGGGCTACCACCATTATCGTAACAATGTGACATAATATGAAAGAAATTTAGACATATGAACAGACTTATATAGTTATATATAAGAGGATGTATTTGTTGGAGGGTAATATCCCATTAATATAATGCCTCCTCCTAGCAGTTCGAATTTTAGTTGAGTTGGCAAGTTAACATGGTATCAGAGCTCCACGGTAGACTGTGGTCACGGGTTCGAGTCTCTCCATCTCCACACACTTAATTTAAATATCTCACATGGTATCAGAGCCACAATCCTTTAAATATCTCACATGGTATCAGAGCCACAATACAAAGTGGTTTCCCCATATCGGTTCGTTCACTTCGATAATTAATTTCTTCTTATTTATCTTTGTTTTCTCATGGTTAATGTAAGTGATACAACTAAATCAGAAGAAGGTGATCATGGTGTGTATATTGTCTATATGGGATCTGCTTCGCCTTCAGGGATTGTGCACCAAGAAATGACCACATTCAACTTCTAACTTCTATAAGGTATTGAACTGTGTTTGATATTGTAATCAAAAAACATTTGTCTAAGCTATATATTCATTCTAAAACTCTTAGTTGTCTTTAAATGAAAATTTGGGAATTTGATTTTGTATTTATAGAAATAAGAGTGACGTGCTGCACACATATACCAAAGGGTATCAGAGCTACAATCCTTTAAATATCTCACATGGTATTTTTATGAATTATATTATATATTAATTAATAAACAGATCGTTAGGAATTAGCTGTTAAGCATAGTAAAGATTGTCGGGAGAAACGTAACATACTCCCGACAAACCAATTAAATGTAACATACTGCAGTATGAAGGAATGCCTATAAGGGTCATTCGAATCTTCTCATTGCGTCTTCCATTTCTCATACTCCTTTAAATAACTATAATGGAAACAAGGAGTATTTGTCATTTTTATACTACTTTTACAAATATAATCCAAACAGGAAAAGAATTGCAAAAAGCCAAACCGAGAATTCAATTCTCTGTAATTTCAATTTGACAATATTCCAAGTTCAATTATCGGAACCATGTAAGTTCCAAGGTCATTATCATTTAGCAGGCCCCTATTAACTAATAAAAAGCTACCACATCAACTAAAAGAAAAAAAACTTTGGACATCAATTTTTGCATTCGATAATAAAAACTAATTATTATAATTTCGCTTCTAATTAGTAAAAGTTATTATAATTTTGTTACACTAAGTTAATTTAGGATTTACGTTTTAATTATATAACTTACGATTATATATTTTTTATTGTTATTAAATAATTTGCCAATAATGCTAACACCTCGCCACTATAAAGTCACCAACAAATGAAACAGATTTAATGCTGATTGCAATCTTCGAACTACCAAACTAAAAAATTAAAGATAAAAAATAGTTAAATTTAAAGAGAAATTATTATTAAATGTTAACTACCATTATCTATAATTATAGTTTATATTAGATTTTACTATTAGAAAAATAAAGATTAAAATAATTTAACTTAAAAATTATAACTAAATTAATATAAAAACAATTTTATATAAATAAAACATAACTCCTAAATTAACTTGGCCTAAATATCATACTTTATTTATATAAAATATAAATCATAATATAAATTATCATAATAATCATAAATTATTTAAATACAAATATAAAATATAAGTCAAAAATAGAATATTAACATACAATCCATAATTTATACTAATTTTTTTAAGAGTATATTGAATCTAATATTTTTAATCTCATTGTAATAGTTTAAAATTTTGATACTTTTGTTATCCATATTTTGTGTAATTCTAAGATTTCAAGTGATAAATACGATATTTATTTTTTTGAGATTATTTATCTATTAATTATGTGATAATAATACATATTATAGAAATTACAAATATATTTATGTATTAATGTTGTATTGAACAATCTTGATTCTTTTTTTATCATTGTTTGAGTCCCTTATTATAAATATTAACAGACGTGTGTAACTAACCATTCAACTCAATTAAAATTTTTAATTAAAAAATAATATTTAGCAATCAACATTAACAAATTTAATCAGTGTATAGGGACAGAGAGGGCTACCACCATTATCGTAACAATGTGACATAATATGAAAGAAATTTAGACATATGAACAGACTTATATAGTTATATATAAGAGGATGTATTTGTTGGAGGGTAATATCCCATTAATATAATGCCTACTCCTAGCATTTCGAATTTTAGTTGAGTTGGCAAGTTAACATGGTATCAGAGCTCCACGGTAGACTGTGGTCACGGGTTCGAGTCTCTCCATCTCCACACACTTAATTTAAATATCTCACATGGTATCAGAGCCACAATCCTTTAAATATCTCACATGGTATCAGAGCCACAATACAAAGTGGTTTCCCCTTATCGTTTCGTTCACTTCGATAATTAATTTCTTCTTATTTATCTTTGTTTTCTCATGGTTAATGTAAGTGATGCAACTAAATCAAAAGAAGGTGATCATGGTGTGTATATTGTCTATATGGGATCTGCTTCGCCTTCAGGGATTGTGCACCAAGAAATGACCACATTTAACTTCTAACTTCTATAAGGTATTGAACTGTGTTTGATATTGTAATCAAAAAACATTTGTATAAGCTATATATTCATTCTAAAACTCTTAGTTGTCTTTAAATGAAAATTTGGGAATTTGATTTTGTATTTATAGAAATAAGAGTGACGTGCTGCACACATATACCAAAGGGTATCAGAGATACAATCCTTTAAATATCTCACATGGTATTTTTATGAATTATATTATATATTAATTAATAAACAGATCGTTAGGAATTAGCTGTTAAGCATAGTAAAGATTGTCTGGAGAAACGTAACATACTCCCGACAAACCAATTAAATGTAACATACTGCAGTATGAAGGAATGCCTATAAGGGTCATTCGAATCTTCTCATTGCGTCTTCCATTTCTCATACTCCTTTAAATAACTATAATGGAAACAAGTAGTTTTTGTCATTTTTATACTACTTTTACAAATATAAACCAAACAGGAAAAGAATTGCAAAAAGCCAAACCGAGAATTCAATTCTCTGTAATTTCACTTTGACAATATTCCAAGTTCAATTATCGGAACCATGTAAGTTCCAAAGTCATTATCATTTAGCAGGCCCCTATTAACTAATAAAAAGCTACCACATCAACTAAAAGAAAAAAAACTTTGGACATCAATTTTTGCATTCGATAATAAAAACTAATTATTATAATTTCGCTTCTAATTAGTAAAAGTTATTATAATTTTGTTACACTAAATTAATTTAGGATTTACGTTTTAATTATATAACTTACGATTATATATTTTTTATTGTTATTAAATAATTTGCCAATAATGCTAACACCTCGCCACTATAAAGTCACCAACAAATGAAACAGATTTAATGCTGATTGCAATCTTCGAACTACCAAACTAAAAAATTAAAGATAAAAAATAGTTAAATTTAAAGAGAAATTATTATTAAATGTTAACTACCATTATCTATAATTATAGTTTATATTAGATTTTACTATTAGAAAAATAAAGATTAAAATAATTTAACTTAAAAATTATAACTAAATTAATATAAAAACAATTTTATATAAATAAAACATAACTCCTAAATTAACTTGGCCTAAATATCATACTTTATTTATATAAAATATAAATCATAATATAAATTATCATAATAATCATAAATTATTTAAATACAAATATAAAATATAAGTCAAAAATAGAATATTAACAACAATCCATAATTTATACTAATTTTTTTAAGAGTATATTGAATCTAATATTTTTAATCTTATTGTAATAGTTTAAAATTTTGATACTTTTGTTATCCATATTTTGTGTAATTCTAAGATTTCAAGTGATAAATACGATATTTATTTTTTTGAGATTATTTATCTATTAATTATGTGATAATAATACATATTATAGAAATTACAAATATATTTATGTATTAATGTTGTATTGAACAATCTTGATTCTTTTTTTTATCATTGTTTGAGTCCCTTATTATAAATATTAACAGACGTGTGTAACTAACCATTCAACTCAATTAAAATCTTTAATTAAAAAATAATATTTAGCAATCAACATTAACAAATTTAATCAGTGTATAGGGATAGAGAGGGCTACCACCATTATCGTAACAATGTGACATAATATGAAAGAAATTTAGACATATGAACAGACTTATATAGTTATATATAAGAGGATGTATTTGTTGGAGGGTAATATCCCATTAATATAATGCCTCCTCCTAACAGTTCGAATTTTAGTTTAGTTGGCAAGTTAACATGGTATCAGAGCTCCACGGTAGACTGTGGTCACGGGTTCGAGTCTCTCCATCTCCACACACTTAATTTAAATATCTCACATGGTATCAGAGCCTCAATCATTTAAATATCCCACATGGTATCAGAGCCACAATACAAAGTGGTTTCCCCTTATCGTTATGTTCACTTTCGCAAGTCGTTAGCCCGTTCAGTGGTCTCATCTCCGTAATTCATTCAACACTTGGTTCTCAGTTCTCGGTTCACACTTCTCAATGCTCACCTAATCACTCCACCTCACCGCCACTCCGTCACACCACTATAACATCATTGTCACCACGTAAACTCCTCTGTCATGCTTCTTCATCAAGATACATCATCAACGATCCATATTTCAAAGTCAAGTTGCTCTCTCTCCGACCTACTTGAGTTTGAGAGAGGGTGTTAAATATATTATTACCATAATATATTATTACCTTATTAGATTAGTTTGTTCCATATCGTACTTATTTCCTAGTTAGTTTAGTCTTACCTTACTTGTTCACCAAGTTATTAGTCCTATAAATATGACTTATTCTATTATCTTAGATTATAAACTTATTCACAATGTAGTCTCTAGTATTCTCTTGTTCTTTAGCCTTATGTCTCTCTCTATTAATAATATATTATTTCTCTCTTCTCTTTTCTCTTTTCTCTTTTCCCCAATTTCAATATCTCACATTATTGATCTCTTTACTCGCTAAATATTTCAAGAGTACTTATATATCAATAAAAATCAACATGAAAGGAGTGGGTATTTAGATAATTAATTTCTTCTTATTTATCTTTGTTTTCTCATAGTTAATGGTAAGTGATGCAACTAAATTAGAAGAAGGTGATCATGGTGTGTTTATATGGGACCTGCTTCACCTTCAGGGAATAGTGCACCAAGAAATGACCACATTCAACTTCTAACTTCTATAAGGTATGGAACTGTGTTTGATATAGTAATAAAAACGCATTTGTCCTAGCTATATATTCATTCTAAAACTCTTAGTTGTCTTTAAATAAATATTTGGAAATTTGATTTTGTATTTTTAGAAATAAGAGTGACGTGCTACACACATATACCAAAGGGTTCTTGGGATTTTCAACTTGTTTTTTAAGGGAGGAAGCAATCTAAATTACAAAAAGACTTGGAGTTGTATCTGTGTTTCCTGAAAAAATCACGCAACTTCACACATCACATTCATGGGATTTTCTAAAGTATCAAGCCTATAACAAAATTGATATACATCCAATCTTAGGTCCGAAATCATTGTCAAATGTCCATGGAAAAGATACTATAGTTGGACTCATAGATTCCGGTACAAATTAATTGTTGGTTACCCATGTTATATAATTTCATGTTCAGTAAAAAAACCTTAAATTATTATCTTAAGCTCATTGGTGGAATTCTGTATTCAGGAATTTGGCCTGAATTAGAGATTGTCAAGCGATAAGGGAATCGATGCAATTCATCTTAGGTGGAAAGGGAAATGCATAGAAGGTATAAACTTTACTACTTCCAATTGTAACAGGTTTCGCAAAATCGTCTTTCTTGTGTTCATTTTGGCTATAATATTTACCCGTATTTCCAAATTAGTCCTCAAGAGTTATGAGATGACCTACCTTTGATAGTTACTCTAAGGACTCGTGCACCACTATATTTTAGATAAACAATAACTAAAAGTAGTTTTCATGTCAGGAAATTGATTGGAGCAAGACTTAATGAAGACACAAATTCCCCTAGAGACCAGCTTGGACATGGTACACATGTTGCATCAATAATAGCAAGAAACCTAGTCTCAAATGCATCATATCTTGGTTTAGCCGCATGGACTGCAAATGGTGGTTCTCCAGGATCACGATTTGCTATGTACCAAGTTTGCAAGTCTGGTGAATGTTTTTGTTGAAACACACAAACCAAAATAAGTCTAAATTCATGTAAATACTCAAAAATCAAGACACGTTACGAATGAGTTTTCTTTTACCTGAAGAGTGGCGGTTTTCTTGTGCAGTGGAGAAGTTTTGGAGAGAGGAGAGATACCATAGACGAGGAAGTGAATGGGAAAAAAACCATACTAGGTATTTTGTTTTTGGTTTTATCTATACACAGTTAATACTGATAGAAGAGGGTTTGTAGTCTTATTTTTATCTTAATTGGATTCTATATAAATTGTGAAATATAAGATTTAATAAAAATATCTAAGGTTATTTGGGCCTTTCTGAATAAATGTCCCATCTACTTTATTCCAATTATAGTTGACTCGTAAATTTTATTGGAAAAGGTATCACATAAAAAGATAAATTTTATGTCATTGACTGTATTCGTAGTTGTCTTTAACTTCTCATATTTCATTATAGAGTTCTTAGATCTTATCTTTATTTAAATCATACTTTTAGTTTGTCCCCCCCAAAAAAGAATCACACTTTCAGAAAATTAGGTGGAATTAGTAGTTTGTTTGTTTACGTTTTATAAAATCACTAAATAAACTTATTTTTCTTTGCAAACGGTTACCGAGTAATAAAAATTAAATCTTGTTATATTTATTTTAGAAATTATTATCATTTAATAAAGAAAACATATATATTGAATCTAATAGTTTTAATCTCATTGAAATAGTTTAAAATTTTGATACTTTTGTTATCCATATTTTGTGTATTTCTAAGATTTCATATGATAAACATTATATTTTTTTGTGATTATATATCTATTAATTATGTGATAATAATACATATTATAAAAAGTACAAATATATTTATGTATCAATATTGTATTGAACAGTCTTGATTTTTTTATCATTGTTTGAGTCCCTTATTATAAAGATTAACATACATGTGTAACTAACCATTCAACTAAATTAAATTCTTTAATTAAAAAATAATATTTAACAATCAACATTAGAAAATTTAATCAGTGTATAGGGATAGAGTGGGCTACCACCATTATCGTAACAATGTGACATAATATGAAAGAAATTTAGGCGTATGAATGGACTTAAATAATTATATATAAGAGGATGTATTTGTTGGAGTGTAATATCTCAGTAATGTAATGCCTTCTTAAACAGTTTGAACTTTTAGTTGAGTTGGCAAGTTAACATGATATCAGAGTTTCACGGTAGACTGTGGTCACGGATTCGAGTCTCTCAATCGCCACCCACTTAATTTAAATATCTCACATGGTATCAGAGCTACAATCCACATGGTATCAGAGCTACTATCCTTTAAATATCTCACATGGTATCAGAGCCACAACCTAAAGTGGTTTCCCCTTATCATTTCATTCGCTTCCGCAAGTCGTTAGGCCGTTCAGTTGTCTCGTCTCGTTAGGCCGTTCAGTGGTCTTGTCTCGTTAGGTTATCCAATGGTTTCATCTCCGTATCTCGTTAGACCATCCAATGGTCTAATCTCCGTAATTCAATCAACACTCGGTTCTCAGTTCTCCGTTCACGTTTCTTAACGCTCACCTCACCGCCACTTCGTCATACCAGTATAGCAGCATTGTCACCACATAAACCCTTTGTCATGCTTCTCCATCAAGATACATCATCAACGATCTATATTTAAAATTCAAGTTGCTCTCTCTCTGACCTACTTGAGTTTGAGGGAGGGTGTTAAATATATTATTATAATATATTATTAACTTATTAGATTAGTTTGTTTCCATATCGTATTTATTTCCTAGTTAGTTTAGTCTTACTTTTTATGTTCACCAAGTTATTAGTCCTATAAATAGGACACATTCAATTGTATTAGATCATAAACTAATTCACAATGTAGTCCCTAGTATGCTCTTGTTCTTTAGCCTTATGTCTCTCTCTATTAATGATATATTATATCTCTCTTCTCTTTTCTCTTTTCCCCTTATTTAAATATCTCACAATATTGATCTCTTTACTCGCTAAATAATTCGAGAGTACTTATATATCAATAAAAATCAACAAAGGAGTGGGTATTTTGATAATTAATTTCTTCTTATTTATCTTTGTTTTCTCATGGTTAATGTAAGTGATGCAACTAAATCAGAAGAAGGTGATCATGGTGTGTATATTGTCTATATGGGATCTGCTTCGCCTTCAGGGATTGTGCACCAAGAAATGACCACATTCAACTTCTAACTTCTATAAGGTATTGAACTGTGTTTGATATTGTAATCAAAAAACATTTGTCTAAGCTATATATTCATTCTAAAACCCTTAGGTCCTGTTTGGTTCGTGAAAATAATAGGTGTTTTCTGTTTTCATTTTCTATATTTTTGAAAACACTAATGAAAACGTGTTTGGCTACAGAAAATGAAAACAGTTTTCTGGAAAATTTAAAGAAAACACTGCTATATTGGAGAACGTGAAATCAACGTTTTCCATATTTTCTGAAAATTTTGAAAAGAAAACGAAAATCATTTTCTGAAAATATATTCTGAAAACAAAAACAGAAAATGTTTTCATAAACCAAACAGGGCCTTAGTTGTCTTTAAATGAAAATTTGGGAATTTGATTTTGTATTTATAGAAATAAGAGTGACGTGCTGCACACATATACCTAAGGGTTCTTGGGATTCGCAGCTTGTTTATCAAGGGAGGAAGCAATCTCAATTATAAAAAGACTTGGAGTTGTATATGTGTTTCCATAAAAAATCACGCAACTTCACACAACACACTCATGGGATTTTTAAAGTATCAAGCTGATAACGAAATAGATATACATCCAATCTTAGGTCAGAAATCTTTTCAAATGTCCGTGGAGAAGATACTATAGTTGTAGTCATAGATTCTTGTACAAATTAGTTGCTGGTTACCCATGTTATATAATTTCATGTTCAGAAAAAAAACCTTAAATGATTATCTTAAGCTCATTGGTGGAATTCTGTATTCAGGAATTTGTTTGAATTAGAGAGTGTCAGCGATAAGGGAATCGATGCCGTTCCTATTAGGTGGAAAGGAATGCATAGAAGGTATAAATTTCACTACTTCCTATTGTAACAGGTAATTTTCCACAAAATCTTCTTTCTTGTTTTCACTTTGGCTATAATATTTACCCGTATTTCCAAATTTGTCCTCAAAAGTTATGAGATGACCTACCTTTGATAGTTACTCTAAGGACTTGTGCACCACTATATTTTAGATAAACAATAACTAAAAGTAGTTTTCATGTCAGGAAATTGATTGGAGCAAGACTTTATGAAGACACAGATTCCCCTAGAGACCAGCTTGGACATGGTACACATGTTGCATCAATAATAGCTAGAAATCCAGTCTCAAATGCATCATATCTTGGTTTAGCCGCATGGACTGCAAAGGGTGGTTCTCCAGGATCACGAATTGCTATGTACCGAGTTTGCAAGTCTGGTGAATGTTTTTGTTGAAACACACAAACCAAAATAAGTCTAAATTCATGTAAATACTCAAAAATCAAGACACGTTCATGAATCTGAAAGACCATGTATAATGAACGTACTGATGAAAGCATAAACGAATGAGTTTTTTTTTACCTGAAGAGTGGCGGGTTTCTTGTGTAGTGGAGAAGTTTTGGAGAGAGGAGAGATACCATAGACGAGGAAGTGAATGGGAAAAAAACCATACTAGGTATTTTGTTTTTGGTTTTATCTATCCACAGTTAATACTGATAGAATTGGGTTTGTAGTCTTTTTTTTTTTATCTTAGTTGGATTCTATATAAATTGTTAAATATAAGATTTAATAAAAATATCTAAGGTTATTTGGACTTTTCTGAATAAATGTCCCATCTACTTTATTCCAATTATAGTTGACTCGTAAATTTTATTGGAAAAGGTATCACATAAAAAGATAAATTTTATGTCATTGACTGTATTCGTAGTTGTCTTTAACTTCTCATATTTCTTTATAGAGTTCTTAGATCTTATCTTTATTTAAATCATACTTTTAGTTTGTCCCCCCAAAAAAGAATCACACTTTCAGAAAATTAGGTGGAATTAGTTGTTTGTTTGTTTACGTTTTATAAAATCACTAAAAAAACTTATTATTCTTTGCAAACGGTTACCGAGTAATCAAAATTAAAGCTTGTTATATTTGTTTTAGAAATTATTATCATTTAATAAAGAAAACATATATATTGAATCTAATAGTTTTAATCTCATTGAAATAGTTTAAAATTTTGATACTTTTGTTATCCATATTTTGTGTATTTCTAAGATTTCATATGATAAACATGATATTTTTTTATGTGATTATATATCTATTAATTATTTGATAATAATACATATTATAAAAACTACAAATATATTTACGTATCAATGTTGTATTGAACAGTCTTGATTTTTTTTATCATTGTTTGAGTCCCTTATTATAAAGATTAACATACATGTGTAACTAACCATTCAACTAAATTAAAATCTTTAATTAAAAAATAATATTTAACAATCAACATTAGAAAATTTAATCAGTGTATAGGGATAGAGTGGGCTACCACCATTATCGTAACAATGTGACATAATATGAAAGAAATTTAGGCGTATGAATGGACTTAAATAATTATATATAAGAGGATGTATTTGTTGGAGTGTAATATCTCAGTAATGTAATGCCTTCTTAAACAGTTTGAACTTTTAGTTGAGTTGGCAAGTTAACATGATATCAGAGTTTCACGGTAGACTGTGGTCACGGATTCGAGTCTCTCAATCGCCACCCACTTAATTTAAATATCTCACATGGTATCAGAGCTACAATCCACATGGTATCAGAGCTACTATCCTTTAAATATCTCACATGGTATCAGAGCCACAACCTAAAGTGGTTTCCCCTTATCATTTCATTCGCTTCCGCAAGTCGTTAGGCCGTTCAGTTGTCTCGTCTCGTTAGGCCGTTCAGTGGTCTCGTCTCGTTAGGTTATCCAATGGTTTCATCTCCGTATCTCGTTAGACCATCCAATGGTCTAATCTCCGTAATTCAATCAACACTCGGTTCTCAGTTCTCCGTTCACGTTTCTCAACGCTCACCTCACCGCCACTTCGTCATACCAGTATAGCAGCATTGTCACCACATAAACCCTTTGTCATGCTTCTCCATCAAGATACATCATCAACGATCTATATTTAAAATTCAAGTTGCTCTCTCTCCGACCTACTTGAGTTTGAGGGAGGGTGTTAAATATATTATTATAATATATTATTAACTTATTAGATTAGTTTGTTTCCATATCATATTTATTTCCTAGTTAGTTTAGTCTTACTTTTTATGTTCACCAAGTTATTAGTCCTATAAATAGGACACATTCAATTGTATTAGATCATAAACTAATTCACAATGTAGTCCCTAGTATGCTCTTGTTCTTTAGCCTTATGTCTCTCTCTATTAATGATATATTATATCTCTCTTCTCTTTTCTCTTTTCCCCTTATTTAAATATCTCACAATATTGATCTCTTTACTCGCTAAATAATTCGAGAGTACTTATATATCAATAAAAATCAACATGAAAGGAGTGGGTATTTTGATAATTAATTTCTTCTTATTTATCTTTGTTTTCTCATGGTTAATGTAAGTGATGCAACTAAATCAGAAGAAGGTGATCATGGTGTGTATATTGTCTATATGGGATCTGCTTCGCCTTCAGGGATTGTGCACCAAGAAATGACCACATTCAACTTCTAACTTCTATAAGGTATTGAACTGTGTTTGATATTGTAATCAAAAAACATTTGTCTAAGCTATATATTCATTCTAAAACCCTTTAGTTGTCTTTAAATGAAAATTTGGGAATTTGATTTTGTATTTATAGAAATAAGAGTGACGTGCTGCACACATATACCAAAGGGTTCTTTGGATTCGCAGCTTGTTTATCAAGGGAGGAAGCAATCTCAATTATAAAAAGACTTGGAGTTGTATATGTGTTTCCTGAAAAAATCACGCAACTTCACACAACACACTCATGGGATTTTTAAAGTATCAAGCTGATAACGAGATAGATATACATCCAATCTTAGGTCAGAAATCTTTTCAAATGTCCGTGGAGAAGATACTATAGTTGTAGTCATAGATTCTTGTACAAATTAGTTGCTGGTTACCCATGTTATATAATTTCATGTTCAGAAAAAAAACCTTAAATGATTATCTTAAGCTCATTGGTGGAATTCTGTATTCAGGAATTTGTTTGAATTAGAGAGTGTCAGCGATAAGGGAATCGATGTCGTTCATATTAAGTGGAAAGGAATGCATAGAAGGTATAAATTTCACTACTTCCTATTGTAACAGGTAATTTTCCACAAAATCTTCTTTCTTGTTTTCACTTTGGCTATAATATTTACCCGTATTTCCAAATTAGTCCTCAAAAGTTATGAGATGACCTACCTTTGATAGTTACTCTAAGGACTCGTTCACCACTATATTTTAGATAAACAATAACTAAAAGTAGTTTTCATGTCAGGAAATTGATTGGAGCAAGACTTTATGAAGACACACATTCCCCTAGAGACCAGCTTGGACATGGTACGCACGTCGCATCAATAATAGCTGGAAACCCAGTCTCAAATGCATCATATCTTGGTTTAGCCGCAAGGACCGCAAAGGGTGGTTCTCCAGGATCACGAATTGCTATGTACCGAGTTTGCAAGTCTGGTGAATGTTTTTGTTGAAATACACAAATCAAAATAAGTCTAAATTCATGTAACTATTAAAAAATCAAGACAAATTCATGATTTTGAAAGACCATGACTGGTGAAAGCATAAACGAAGGAGGTTTTCTTGACCTGGAGAGTGGCGGTTTTCTTGTGTAGTGGAGAAGTTTTGGAGAGAGGATAGATAACATAGACGAGGAAGTGAATGGTAAAAAATAAACCATAACAGGTATTTTTTTTTTGGTTTTATCTATGCTTAGTTAATGGAGAGAGAAGAGGGTTTGTAGTCATTTTCTTTTGTCTTAGTTTGACTCTATATAAATTGTTAAATATAAGATTTAATAAAAATTCTAAGGTTATATTGACCTTTTTGAATAAATGTCCCATCTACTTTATTCCAATTACAGTTGACTCATAAATTTTATTGGAAAATTATCACATAAAAAGATAAATTTTATGCCACTGACTGTATTCGTAGTTATCTTTAACTTCTCATATTTCTTTATAGAGTTCTTAGATCTATTATTTATTTAAATTATACTTTTAGTTTGTTCCCCCCAAACAAAATCATACTTTCAGCAAATTAGGTGAAATTAGTTGTTTGTCTGTTCATGTTTTATAAAATCACTAAAAAAAACTTATTATTCTTTGCAAATGGTTATCGCGTAATCAAAATTAAATCTTGTTATATTTGTTTTATAACTTTTTACTATTTAATAAGAAAACATATATATTGAATCTAATATTTTTAATTTCATTGTAATAGTTTAAAATTTTAATACTTTTGTAATCCATATTTTGTGTATTTCTACGATTTCAAATGATAAACATGATATTTATTTTTTTGTGATTATTTATCTATTAATTATGTGATATTGATACATATTATAAAAATTACAAATATATTTATGTATCAATGTTGTATTGAACAATCTTGATTCTTTTTATCATTGTTTGATTCCTTTATTATAAAGATTAACATACTTGTGTAACTAACCATTAAACGAAATTAAAATCTTTAATTAAAAAAATAATATTTAACAATCAACATTAACAAATTTAATCAGTGTATAGGGATAGAGTGACCTACCACCATTATCGTAACAATGTGACATAATATGAAAGAAATTTAGACGTATGACTTGACTTATATAATTATATATAAGAGGATGTATCTTTTGGAGTATAATATCTCACCAATATAATGCCTCCTCCTAACAGTTCGAACTTTTAGTTGAATTGGCAAGTTAACATGATATCAGAGCCACAATCCTTTAAATATCTCACATGGTATCAGAGCCACAATCCAAAGTGGTTTCCCCTTATCGTTCCGTTCGCTTCCGCAAGTCGTTAGGCCGTTTAGTGGTCTCATCTAGTTAGGTCGTTCAGTGGTCTCGTCTCTGTATCTCGTTAGGCCATCCAATGGTCTCATCTATGTAATTCAATCAACACTCGATTCTCAGTTTTCGGTTCACGTTTCTCAATGCTCACCTAATCGCTCCACGTCACCGCCACTCTGTCACACCACTATAGTAGCATTGTCACCACGTCATCTCCTCTGTCATGCTTATCCATCAAGAAACATCATCAACGATCCATATTTCAAACTCAAGTTGCTCTCTTCGACCTACGTGAGTTTGAGGGAGGGTGTTAAATATATTATTATTATAATATATTATTACCATAATATATTATTACCTTATTAGATTAGTTTGTTTTCATATCGTATTTATTCCTAGTTAGTTTAGTCTTACCTTACTTGTTCACCAAGTTATTAGTCTTATAAATATGACTCATTCAATTGTATTAGATCATAAACTCATTCACAATGTAGTCTCTAGTATTCTCTTATTCTTTAGCCTTATGTATCTCTCTATTAATAATATTTTATTTCTTCTTCCCTTTTCTCTTTTCTCTTTTCCTCTTATTTAAATATCTCAAATTTTTTATCTCTTTACTCGCTAAATATTTCAAGAGTACTTATATATCAATAAAAATCAACATGAAAGGAGTGGGTATTTCGATAATTAATTTCTTCTTATATATCTTTGTTTTCTCATGGTTGATGGTAACTGATGCAACTAAATCAGAAGACGGTGATCATGGTGTGTATATTGTCTATATGGGACCTGCTCCGCCTTTAGGGAATAGTGCACCAAGAAATGACCACATTCAACTTCTAACTTCTATAAGGTATGGAACAGTGTTTGATATTGTAATAAAAAAACATTTGTCTAAGCTATATATTCATTCTAAAACTCTTAGTTGTCTTTAAATAAAAATTTGGGAATCTGATTTTGTATTTTTAGAAATAAGAGTGACGTGCTGCACACGTATACCAAAGGGTTCTTGGGATTCGCAACTTGTTTATCAAGGGAGGAAGCAATCTCAATTATAAAAAGACTTGGAGTTGTATATGTGTTTCCTGAAAAAATCACGCAACTTCACACAACACATTCATGGGATTTACTAAAGTATCAAGCTGATAACGAAATTGATATACATACAATCTTAGGTCAGAATTTTTTCAAATGTCCGTGGAGAAGATACTATAGTTGGAGTCATAGATTCTGGTACAAATTAATTGCTGGTTACCCATGTTATATAATTTCCTATTCATAAAAAAAACCTTAAATGATTATCTTAAGCTCATTGGTGGAATTCTGTATTCAGGAATTTGGCCTGAATTAGAGAGTTTCAACGATAAGGGAATCGATGCAATTCCTATTAGGTGGAGAGGGAAATGCATAGAAGGTATAAACTTCACTACTTCCAATTATAACAGGTAATTTTTCGCACAATCGTCTTTCTTGTGTTCACTTTGGCTATAATATTTACCCGTATTTCCAAATTAGTCCTCAAAGTTATGAGATGTCCTACCTTTGATAGTTACTCTAAGGACTCGTGCACCACTATATTTCAGATAAACAATAACTAAAAGTAGTTTTCATGTCAGGAAATTGATTGGAGCAAGACTTAATGAAGACAAAGATTCCCCTAGAGACCAGCTTGGACATGGTACACATGTTGCATCAATAATAGCTAGAAACCCTGTCTCAAATGCATCATATCTTGGTTTAGCCGCAGGGACTGCAAAGTGTGGTTCTCCAGGATAACGAATTGCTATGTACCGAATTTGCAAGTCTGGTGAATGTTTTTGTTGAAATAAACAAACCAAAATAAATCGAAATTCGTGTAAATATTCAAAAACAAGACAAATTCATGAACCTGAAATACCATGTATAATGAACGTACTGATGAAAGCATAAACGAAGGAGGTCTTCTTGACCAGGAGAGTGGCGATTTTCTTGTGCAGTGGAAAAGTTTTGAAGAGAGGAGAGATAACATAGATGAGTAAGTGAATGGGAAAAAATAAACCATAATAGGTATTTTGTTTTTGGTTTTATCTATGCACAGTTAATAGAGAGAGAAGACGGTTTGTGGTCATTTTTTTTTTATCTTAGTTGGGCTCTATATAAATTGTTAAATATAAGATTTAATAAAAATATCTAAGGTTATTTGGACCTTTCTGAATAAATATCCCATCTACTTTATTCAATTATAGTTGACTCGTAAGTTTTATTGGAAAAGGTATCAAATAAAAAGATAAATTTTATGTCAATGACTGTATTCGTAGTTGTCTTTAACTTCTCATATTTTTTTATAGAGTTCTTAGATCTTATCTTTATTTAAATAATACTTTTAGTTTGTTCTCCCCAAAAAGAATCATAATTTCAGAAAATTAGGTGGAATTAGTTATTTGTTTGTTCACGTTTTATAAAATCACTAAACAAAACTTATTATTCTTTGCAAATGGTTACCAAGTAATCAAAATTAAAGCTCTTTATATTTGTTTTAGAAATTATCATCATTTAATAAAAAGAACATATATATTGAATCTAATATTTTTAATCTCATTGTAATAGTTTAAAATTTTGATACTTTTGTTATCCATATTTTGTGTATTTCTAAGATTCTAAATGATAAACATGATATTTTTTTTTGTGATTATTTATATATTAATTATGGGATAATAATACATATTATAAAAACTACAAATATATTTATGTATTAATGTTGTATTGAACAATCTTGATTATTTTTTTATCATTGTTTGAGTCCCTTATTATAAAGATTAACATACGTCTGTTACTAACCATTCAACTAAATTAAAATCTTTAATTAAAAAAATAATATTTAACAATCAACATTAACAAATTGAATCAGTGTATAGGGATAGAGTGGGCTACCACCATTATCGTAACAATGTGACATAATATGAAAGAAATTTAGACGTATGAACAGACTTATATAATTATATATAAGAGGATGTATTTGTTGGAGTGTAATATCTCACTAATATAATGCCTCCTCCTAACAGTTCGAACTTTTAGTTGAGTTGACAAGTTAACATGGTATCAGAGCTCCACGATAGACTTTGGTCATGGGTTCAAGTCTCTTCATCGCCACCCACTTAATTTGATTATCTCACATGGTATCAGAGTCAAAATTCTTTAAACATCTCACATGGTATCAGAGCCACAATCGAAAGTGGTTCCCCTTTATCGTTTCGTCCGCTTCCGCAAGTCATTAGGCCGTTCAGTGGTCTCATCTCGTTAGGTCGTTCAGTTGTCTCGTCTCTATATCTCGTTAGACCATCCAGTGGTCTCATCTCTGTAATTCAATCAACACTCGGTTCTCAGTTCTCGGTTCACGTTTCTCAACGCTCACCTAATCGCTCCACCTCACCGCCACGCCGCCACTCCATCGCACCACTATAGCAGGATTGTCACCACGTCAACTCCTCTGTCACTCTTCTCCATCAATATACATCATCAACGATCCATATTTCAATCTCAAGTTGCTCTCTCCTACCTACTTGAGTTTGAGGAAGGGTGTTAAATATATTATTATTATAATATATTATTACCTTATTAGATTAGTTGTTTCCATATCGTATTTATTTCCTAGTTAGTTTAGTCTTACCTTACTCGTTCACCAAGTAATTAGTCCTATAAATAGGACTCATTCTATTGTATTAGATCATATACTCATTCACAATGTAGTCTCTAGTATTCTCTTGTTCTTTAGCCTTATGTCTCTCTCTATTAATAATATATTATTTCTCTCTTCTCTTTTCTCTTTTATCTTTTCTCCTTATTTAAATATCTCACATTATTGATCTCTTTACTCGTTAAATATTTCAAGAGTACTTATACATCGATAAGAATCAACATGAAAGGAGTGAGTATTTCAATGATAAATTTTATCTTATTTATCTTAGTTTTCTCATGGTTAATGGTAAGTGATGCAACTAAATCAGAAGAAGGTGATCATGGTGTGTATATTGTCTATATGAGACCTGCTTCGCCTTCAGGGATAGTGCACCAAGAAATGACCACATTTAACTTCTAACTTCTATAAGGTATGGAACGGTGTTTGATATTGTAATAAAAAACATTTATCTAAGCTATATATTCATTCTAAAACTCTTAGTTGTCTTTAAATGAAATTTAGAAATTTGATTTTGTATTTTTAGAAATAAGAGTGACGTGCTGCACACATATACCAAAGGGTTCTTGGGATTCGTAGCTTGTTTATCAAGGGAGGAAGCAATCTCAATTACAAAAAGACTTGGAGTTGTATCTGTGTTTCTTGAAAAAATCATGCAAATTCACACAAAACATTCATGGGATTTTCTAAAGTATTGAGCCGATACCGAAATTGATATACATCCAATCTTAGGTCAGAAATCATTGTCAAATGTCCGTCGATAAGATACTATAGTTGGAGTCATAGATTCTGGTACAAATTAATTGCTGGTTACCCATGTTATATAATTTCATGTTCAGAAAAAAAACCTTAAATAATTATCTTAAGCTCATTGGTGGAATTCTGTATTCAGGAATTTGGCCTGAATTAGAGAGTTTCAGCGATAAGGGAATCGATGCAATTCCTATTAGGTGGAAAGGGAAATGCATATAAGGTATAAACTTCACTACTTCCAATTGTAACAGGTAATTTTCTGCAAAATCGTCTTTCTTGTGTTCAATTTGGCTATAATATTTACCCGTATTTCCAAATTAGTCCTCAAAAGTTATGAGATGACCTACCTTTGATAATTACTCTAAGGACTCGTGCACCACTATATTTTAGATAAACAATAACTAAAAGTAGTTTTCATGTCAGGAAATTGATTGGAGCAAGACTTAATGAAGACACATATTCCCCTAGAGACCAGCTTGGACATGGTACATATGTTGAATCAATAATAGCTAGAAACCCAGTCTCAAATGCGTCATATCTTGGTTTAGCCACAGGGACTGCAAATGGTGGTTCTCCAGGATCACGAATTGCTATGTACCAAGTTTGCAAGTATGGTGAATGTTTTTGTTGAAATACACAAACCAAAATAAGTCTAAATTCATGTAAATATTCAAAAATCAAGACAAATTCATGAATCTGAAAGACCATGTATAATGAACGTACTGATGAAAGCATAAACGAAGGAGGTTTTCTTGACCTGGAGAGTGGCTGTTTTCTTATGCAGTGGAGAAGTTTTGGAGAGAGGAGAGAAAACATAGACGAGGAAGTGAATGGGAAAAAATAAACCACAATAGGTATTTTGTTTTTGGTTTTATCTATGCACAGTTAATAGAGATAGAAGAGGGTTTGTAGTCATTTTTTATCATAGTTGGCTCTATATAAATTGTTAAATATAAGATTTAATAAAAATATCTAAGGTTATTTGGACCTTTCTGAGTAAATGTCCCATCTACTTTATTCCAATTTTAGTTGACTCGTAAATTTTATTGGAAAAGGTATCACATAAAAAGATAAATTTTATGTCACTGACTGTATTCGTAGTTGTCTTTAACTTCTCATATTTCTTTATAGTGTTCTTAGATCTTATATATATTTAAATAATACTTTTAGTTTGTTCCCCCCAAAAAAGAATCATACTTTCAGAAAATTAGATGGAATTAGTTCTTTATTTCTTTACGTTTTAGAAAATCACTAAAAAAACTTATTATTCTTTGCAAATGGTTACTGAGTAATCAAAATTAAAGCTTGTTATTGTTATGAAATATTATAATGTGGGTATTATTCTAGAGTATTGGAGAGCCTTTGTAACCTTCACATTTATCCCTTGTAACATCATACTTATTATGTAATTAGTAGGGTAGTTGGATAGTCTCATAAGTCTCTATATAAAGGCTTGTCCATTCCCTCAAAGTATGATGGAAATCCATATTTAATAATATACTCTTCTTATCTCCATATAGCCTCTCATCAAGTAGTTTCTTTTACATATTGTTTCAACACGTTATCAGCACGAGACCGAGCTAATATGATTTGAGACTCTTCATAATTTTTTTTTGGTTATATAGAGGTTAGTAATTCTTGAGGTAAGATATATTTTTTTTTAATTTTTTATGTTATATTATAATATAATTGATTACTTCATCTCTATTTGAAAATATATTCTAACAGAGAGTAAAGATTAATCGAAATTCATATACCTCTTCAAATATATGATTTTGAACGAGAAGATTCAACTTGAAATTGTACAAGTTTGCTTCAAGAAAAGAATTACAATCATTGAAAAAAAATGACGAGAATAAGCAACTGAATATTTGCTTCAATTTATAAATTATGATTGCTTAAAAACAATGTGAAACTCGTCCTGTTTATGAAAAAAAAATAACTTTCGAGTTGTTTATAAAGAACAAAAATATTTCAATGAACTTATCAAGAAAAAAAATTTGAATATTGAGAAACAATTGATGAAACCATTATGAAATGTCCAACTTGATAATGATTCATGGGTGAAATTATTAAAGCCCACTTTCTACAAAAGTATGATTCATGAAAATGAGTCTAATAAAATAATTTTTCGTTCATATATTGAGCAATACTTTTGTCATATATCTTGAATTTGAAATCAAGTGAGAAAATAAGGCTTATATGAAAAAAATTGGACATGTAATCCAAATACACCACAATAAAAAAAAGTGGATTGAAATTGCGAAAGCATCTGTGAAAGATTATGGAATTCATTTATCATAATATCGTTAATTATAGACTTAAAGTCTCAATATTTTATGAAAAAAATGATTTATTGAATCATGCAAATAAGTATTGAGATGAATTCTCTTTAATTCTCAAATACATCTTGATGACATGGAAAAAAACATTCTATTATCAATTCTATGAAATATTGAATGTTAAAATATTCGTTTGACATGACCTTGAAAGCCATATAAATGTCACAAATGATAGTGAAAAATAATCATTTGAGAAGA
Organism: Nemophila menziesii; assembly: GCA_029959085.1. Lineage (NCBI taxonomy): Eukaryota > Viridiplantae > Streptophyta > Magnoliopsida > Boraginales > Hydrophyllaceae > Nemophila > Nemophila menziesii. Next base: position 81,736,451 of record JARWIR010000002.1, read on the forward strand.
AAGTAACACATCTAAGAACGATTGTGTAGAAAAAAATGATATTTCTTCAACATTATCTCAAACGAGGCTTAAAGCCTAATCCATGATTTATATAGTTATCACGAATCAAAAATTTGTTTGATATAATGAACAATTATACATTATATTTGTCACTGTCTTTGAAAATCATACGGGGTTGGAGAAATAATTACGTATTCCTGAAAAGAACACGTTATCATAAAAAAAATCGTGAACTTGAAATTGCAAAAGATTATTTGACATGAAAACAAAAAGAAAGATAAATTCTGAAATGGATCCTTATAGGATGACATTTTAATAAAAAGATAATTAAATGTTAGAAGTGGGATTTGAACCACCACCCTCTAGAAAAGAGGATACTAAATATGTTGTTTTAGACCAATCGATCATCATGTCATTTTAGGATTTGAACAAAACAAAAATCATCATGTCATAAGTGAAAAAAATTTACTCGACAAAATTACGTGACATAATTATTTTATGATGAATGTCATTTGGATATATTCAATATTAAATCAATTACGAGAGGATAGACTTATACTTCTATGAAGGATACTAAATCTTTATCGTATCTTCTCAAAGGATAATATATGAGCGAGTCCAAATCGATTAAATTTCAAAAAATAGAGTGACAAAATATCTTGTATTGAGATATTTCATATGCTCTATATGCACAAAAAAAAGTTGATATTATTCTTTAATAAAAACTCATCAACATGACCAATCGGTCAAAACCATCACATGAAGTGATATAAGTTTGATGACCCTAATATTTTGCTATGTTAGGCTTTTTCGTCATGTTTATTAATATAAATTCGTTATCATGAATATAATCATTATTATAACCACAACCACTAATACAATATTTATCAATATTGTTTAAATCTAAAAATAAATATTACCAGGCTATCTCCAATTTGTCTGTACTATTTGAAGTCAATATATAGTCAAATTCAGGGGGAGAAATATATGATCTAGCAGAATATATATTTTCTTAAAATAGAAAATTGCTAGACAATTGGTTGTGAATTCGCCTAATATGACTTATCGACATACAATTTCATACATATATACGGTCATATTGAAAAAAAATCCAACTAAAAATCATGAATACCCTCATTGGTCAAAGACCTAAAGTATCCATCTATATACTGTTACTTGTGCAACATAAAATATAAATGTTCCACCATTATGCACAAAGATGAGATCACGAACAAATATGAGAATTTATTTCAATCTACAATGATTGATATGTATCTTGAGTTTGCCACATGAAAAATATGTATACTGGAATACTATGCATAAAGCAAGATTCTCATGATAAGAGGGGGAGCTGAAAAATATTTTATAAGATGCATCTTCATCCTCGCAAATAAGTTATGAGCTCAGTGTAAAAATAAGATACATTCATAAGTGACTAAGTCACTTATTCAGCTTGAAAAGATCATGCTAAAATTAATTTTCTTTGAAAAAATACATTGCAACGCGTAAAGCGTGGTCGACCTGTCAGTTCCAAAATATCATAAAATTGAGCAGTATGAGCAAGTTGGCACTTATAAAATTATCATGAGATAATGTAGAAAATATAACTAAAGAATATTACTCTAAAAAGAGTACCAGGTACCTGAATATTTTCTCAGTATTGAGAAATTGAGATAAAAGAATCTCATTCAATTATATTACTACAGAAATATATGGAATCGAAAAACAACTTGATCATGATCAAATAATATGTGCAAATGATCATGTAAAAGTTACTAAATAAAAACGAGGATCTTGAATCGAAGTCCATTCTATGATGTCATCTAGAAAAATTGATTGGCCAAATATAATAAGACGCAGTCAGGCATAATCATACTCACATAGTCAATGTGAATATATGAAGTACTTTTTTGGTGGAAAATATTTGCCTGAAAGTTTCATATAGGACTTCATGTGCGTCTTATGATAAAATAAATTTACCAATATGTATCGTGTGATACGAAAAATTACATGAAAGTCTTTAGAAGACTAAAAACGCGTATACATAAATCCCGGGATATATTAGAATGATATTTGTATTGCTTTTGTTGTCTTTAACAATCTTTAATTGTCTTATATATTGTCATGTAATCTGTCATATATTTGTTTTTATATTTCATAAGTAGAACATGTGTTTATTTATGATTACGTGCATGAATATTCATTAATCTAAATTGTACATGATTGTGTTTGTGGATCATTCCAGTGTTATATGACGATATGACTTCATAAATTATTTAATTTGAAATTATAGTTACTATCATAAAAATGTGTAAGATACTGAATATCGAGATTATATTCGAAATTGAAGATCATCACATATACGTTTACATGAGGGGGAGAACAACACGTATTGCACTCTTTATTCCTTCGTCAAGGTTTTTTCCCACACGGTTTTCCCGACAAAGTTTTTAACGAGGAAAATTAAAGTGTATTGATAACGATTATGTACTCTTTTCCTTCACTTGGTTTTTGTCCCACAGGGTTTTCCTATTAAGGTTTTAACGAGGCATATCAATAAAAATTTGGTGGATATTCAACTCGACTTGGTCAAATTTAAGTTCACATGAAAAGCCCAAGATTTAAAGTTCAAGATGAATATTATGTCAATATAATTTATGGCTGCACTTGATAATTTTATGCAAAGATACTTCCATTTCATGAGACAGGTCGATAATACTAATGATCAAGGTACTTTATCCACACATTCAGAGGGAGATTCATACACGTTGCACTCTTTTTCCCTTGACTAGTTTTTTCCCCATTGGGTTTTACTAGCGAGGTTTTTAACGAGGCAACATCATATGCTTTGAAATAATACCCAAGAGGGAGTGTTATGAAATATTATAATGTGGGTATTATTCTAGAGTATTGGAGAGCCTTTGTAGCCTTCACATTTATCCCTTGTAACATCATACTTATTATGTAATTAGTAGGGTAGTTGGATAGTCTCATAAGTCTCTATATAAAGGCTTGCCATTCCCTCAAAGTACGATGGAAATCCATATTTAATAATATACTCTTCTTATCTCCATATAGCCTCTCATCAAGTAGTTTCTTTTACATATTGTTTCAACAGTTATATATGTTTTAGAAATTATTATTATTTAATAAACAAAACATATATATTGAATCTAATATATTTAATCTCATTGTAATAGTTTAAAATTTTGATACTTTTGTATCCATATTTTGTGTATTTCTAAGATTTCAAATGATATACATGATATTTATTTTTTTGTGACTATTTTTATATTAATTATGTGATAATAATACATATTATAAAAACTACAAATATATTTATGTATCAATGTTGTATTGAACAATCTTTATTCTTTTTTTTATCATTGTTTAAGTCCCTTATTATAAATATTAACATACGTGTGTAACTAACCATTCAATTAAATTAAAATCTTTAATTAAAAAAATAATATTTAACAATCAACATTAACAAATTGAATCGGTGTATAGGGATAGAGTGGGCTACCACCATTATCTTAACAATGTGACATAATATGAAAAAAATTTAGACGTATGAACGGACTTAGATAATTATATATAAGAGGATGTATTTGTTGGAGTGTAATATCTCACTAATATAATGCCTCCTCCTTAATAATTTGAACTTTTAGTTGAGTTGACAGGTTAACATAGTATCAGAGTTCCACGGTAGACTGTGGTCACGGGGTCGAGTCTCTATATCGCCATCCACTTAATTTAAAATCTCACATGGTATCAGAGCCACAATCCTTTCAATATCTCACATGGTATCAGAGCCACAATCCAAAATAGTTTCCCCTTATTGTTTTGTTCGCTTCCGCAAGTCGTTAGGCCGTTCAGTGGTCTCGTCTCATTAGGCCGTTCAGTGGCCTCGTCTCGTTAAGTCGATCGTCTCGTCTCGTTAGGCTATCCAATGGCCTCATCTCTATATCTCGTTAGACCATCCAATGGTCTCATCTCCGTAATTCAATCAACACTCGGTTCTCAGTTCTCGGTTCATGCTTCTCAACGCTCACCTCATCGCTCCACCTCACCGCCACACCGCCACTCCGTCACACCACTATATCAACATTGTCACCACGTCAACTCCTTTGTCATGTTTCTCCATCAAGATACATCATCAACAATCCATATTTCAAACTCAAGTTGCTCTCTCTCCGACCTACTTGAGTTTGAGGGAGGGTGTTAAATATATTATTATTATAATATATTATTACCATAATATATTATTACCTTACTAGATTAGTTTGTTTCCATATCGTATTTATTTCCTAGTTAGTTACTCTTACCTTACTTGTTCACCAAGTTATTAGTGTTATAAATATGACTCATTCTATTGTATTAGATAATAAACTCATTCACAATGTAGTCTCTAGTATTCTTTTGTTCTTTAGCCTTATGTCTCTCTCCCTATCAATAATATGTTATATCTCTCTTCTCTTTTCTCTTTTCTCTTTTCCCCTTATTCAAATATTTCATAGTATTGATCTCTTTACTCGCTAAATATTTCAAGAGTATTTATATATCAATAAAAATCAACATGAAAGGAGTGGGTATTTTCGATAATTAATTTCCTTTTATTTATCTTTGTTATCTCATGGTTAATGGTAAGTGATGCAACTAAATCAGAAGAAGGTGATCATGGTGTATATATTGTCTATATGAGATCTGCTTCGCCTTTAGGGAATAGTGCACCAAGAAATGACCACATTCAACTTCTAACTTCTATAAGATATGGAACTGTGTTTGATATTGTAATCAAAAAAAATTTATTTAAGCTATATATTCATTCTAAAAATCTTAGTTGTCTTTAAATAAAAATTTTTTGATTTTGTATTTTTAGAAATAAGAGTGACGTGCTGCGCACATAAACCAAAGGGTTCTTGGGATTCGCAGCTTGTTTATCAAGGGAGGAAGCAATCTCAATTACAAAAAGACTTGGAGTTGTATATGTGTTTCCTTAAAAAATCATGCAACTTCACATAACACATTCATGAGATTTTCTAAAGTATCAAGCCGATAACGAAATTGATATGCATCCAATCTTAGGTCAGCAATCATTGTCAAATGTCCGTGGAGAAGATACTATAATTGGAGTCATAGATTCTGGTACAAATTAATTGATGGTTACCCATGTTATATAATTTCATGTTCAGAAAAAAACCCTTAAATGATTATCTTAAGCTCATTGGTGGAATTCTGTATTCAGGAATTTGGCCTGAATTAGAGAGTTTCAGCGATAAGAGAATCGATGCAATTCCTATTAGGTGGAAAGGGAAATGCATAGAAGGTATAAAATTCACTACTTCCAATTGTAACCGGTAATTTTCTGCAAAATCGTCTTTCTTGTGTTCACTTTGGCTATAATATTTACCCGTATATCCAAATTAGTCCTCAAAAGTTATGAGATGAACTACCTTTGATAGTTACTCTAAGGACTCGTGCACCACTATATTTTAGATAAACAATAACTAAAAGTAGTTTTCATGTCAGGAAATTGATTAGAGCAAGACTTTATGAAGACAAAGATTCCCCTAGAGACCAGCTTGGACATGGTACACATGTTTAATCAATAATAGCTGGAAACCCAGTATCAAATGCATCATATTTGTTGGAATTATTCTTAAATATAATTTATTTTAAATAATCCTTTCATGTTCTTGGAAGAGTGGAAAATATTATTTGTGCCAATTTGTCACACATTATTATTTGGGAAAAAAAAAGAAACATTGGAATTATATTCTTGATAAAAGATTAATGGTTCTTTATATATATATTAGTTGTTATAGGAGTTACAAAAACTTGATAAAGAAAAAAACGGACGACTTTAATGAGCATTAACGAGCATTAATGTAACGGTTTTCTTGTCTTGCTTTTTCTTCTATAAATAGTGACTTTGTCACTTTCATTTCAAGAGGAGAAGAAAAAAGATTATTCTTGATAGAATGGAAATATAAAGAGAGAATAGAAAGGAAAAAAATATTCTAGAGAGAATAAAGAATAGAATGTAGAACGAAACTAAGAATTAGAAATACTATTATATTTCTCTCTCAAATATTCTAGTATAATATTTCTTTAGAGTAGAACGTCTGTTAGAGATAACCGGCACGACCGGAATATCTTTTTAACACCATTTTACATTCCATGTAATATTTCTTTTCTAGTATTTTCCATGTAAGTTTCGTTATTTTCAATTTATTGTAATAGTGCAATATTACTTTAATTGAATATTATCTTTTGTTTTACTTTTGGAATTCCATTTCTCTACTTTTAAAACTAGTGAGATTGTTATTTTTCCAACAATTTAAAAAGATATTCTTGTAATATCACTGGTTTTTTTTAGAAATGGTTTTTCCTATCTCGGCAGTTGCTTCATAATTGAATGCAAAGGCCATTTCCCGACGTGAATATGTTGGAGCCTTTCAATGGTTCAAACTACAAACGTTGGGTACAAAATCCACTGATATGTCTTGAACAACATGAACTAGACCTTGCCGTTCTCAAGGTACTCCCTGCCATTGAGGCCAATGGGGAATATACCAAAGAACTACATGCTAGGTTTATGGATTTAAAAGTTGGTTCAAGAAAGCTAAGTCAGTGGTTAGAGGATGGATCTTGGATAATGTGATGAACCCCACCTATTATTTGTGTACCGTTGAGAAGTCAAGAAAGACTATCTGTGAAACGGTTCAGAAAAGGCATGAGGGTGATGATTCTGATGAGAATAAGTACGTCACCGAGAAATGACCCAACAAGATCTATTAGTCTCATACAAGTCGAAAAGTGAATCGACTCATGGATAAGTCCTTAAGTTTCCACGTTTTTATGAGTTTAAGGATTACTTTGGCCCCTTATATTACAACTTTTTAACTCTTGTTGCCCTGAATTCATTAACAAACATGAATATATATCAATTGGATATTAAATATATGTGTGGATGAAGATCTATATGAAGAGATCTATATGGTGCAACATGAAGGGTTGGTGGTTTTGGATTAAGGGGATAAAGTATGAAAACTAAGGAAATTGTTTTGTGTTTTTTTTAAACGGGCACTATGTTAATGAAATAGAATCCTAATAAAAGATGGATCGGTTTGTGCTACACTTTTATCAATGTGTGTACGACATGATCCACTTTTGGTACTTTCATTCATGGGACTTACTTCTTTTATTCTTCTATTTGTGAATAAAATATGTGGGGAAAGATGAGCCTAAGGGAAAAATTCGTTAGAGTCAATTAAAGAATTTACCTTAGTTATTCTCACTTTGTTGGAAAGGTTTGAATCCATTGATATAATATCTAGTAAAAAAAGAAAATCTTTATAATACTAGTATTCATAAATAAGAGAATTGTGGGGGGTGTGTACCCCTTAATGGATATAAAATAATTATAATGATTATGATGCTCTTAATGAATAAATCCCAAATTGGTATTGTCCATATTGTAAAGAGACTCAAGTGGTGACCATTGGGTTATTATTATTTTTATTTAATAAAGTACGAGAGATGTACTATTGATCTATATGATTCACTAACTTCTCATCCATATAATGTAAATTGTGCAAACATGAGCAAATTAAAACTTAATGAATTCATAGCCATGTGTGGTGGTCCTATTGAGACGGACTTGATGAATTCACCGTTTAGGTTGTTATATATTCCTCGTACTTAATGAATTCATAGCCATGCTGGTGGTCCTTTTGAGACGGATTTGACGAATTCACCGTTGAGGTTGTTGTATATTGCTCATAATATGATTACAAGGAGACGTCCTTGATGTTCCCAAGGAATGAGTTGTTAGAATCACCACAAATTCATAGCCCGTAAGGGTGGTCCTAAAGAGAAAGGACTTGATGAATTAGAGAGACACATAATGAGGCTGAGCTTTATTGCTCTTAATGATCTCGAAATCCGAGAGGGTCGGCTAATGAGGTTAGACACTCTTGGAGATCACCTGTGTGCATGGAAAGGGTGATGTTTGAGGAATCTGTAACTATCAGCCAGGTAGAGTATGTGTTGTGGGGGTCTCGATCGAAAACCGTCAAGTTCAAGAGTACGTTCACTTGACAGGAATTTGGTGGTCACCTCACTTCACTACGTGGCAATTCAAATCGAAAGATATTGCCACTTAAGTACAGTTCACCCAAATGCTGTTATTTATGGAAACCTGACCACCTTCTTTTCCAAAGAATATGAGTGGGGGATTGTTGGAATTATTCTTATATATAATTTATTTTAAATAATCCTTTCATGTTCTTGGAAGAGTGGAAAATATTATTTGTGTCAATTTGTCACACATCATTATTTGGGGAAAAAAAGAAACATTGGAATTATTTTTCAAATAATTCCTTATTCTTGATAAAAGATTAATGGTTCTTTATATATATATATTAGTTGTTATAGGAGTTACAAAAACTTGATAAAGTAAAAAACGGACGACTTTAATGAGCATTGACGAGCATTAATGTGACGGTTTTCTTGTCTTGCTTTTTCTTCTATAAATAGTGACTTTGTCACTTTCATTTCAAGAGGAGAAAAAAAAAGATTATTCTTGAGAGAATGGAAAAATATAGAGAGAATAGAAAGGAAAAAAATATTCTAGAGAGAATAAAGAATAGAATGTAGAACGAAACTAAGAATTAGAAATACTATTATATTTCTCTCTCAAATATTCTAGTATAATATTTCTTTAGAGTAGAACATATGTTAGAGATAACCGACACGACCGGAATATCTTTTTAACACCATTTTACATTCCATGTAATAGTTCTTTTCTCGTATTTTCCATGTAAGTTTCGTTATTTTCAATTTATTGTAATAGTGTAGTATTACTTTAATTGAATATTATCTTTTGTTTTACTTTTGGAATTCCATTTCTCTACTTTTAAAACTAGTGAGATTGTTATTTTTCCAACAATATCTTGGTTTAGCCGCAGGGACTGCAAAGGGTGGTTCTCCAAGATCAATAATTACTATGTACCGAGTTTGCAAGTCTGGTGAATGTTTTTGTTGAAATACACAAACCAAAATAAGTCTAAATTCATGTAACTATTCAAAAATCAAGACAAAGTCATGAATTTGAAAGACCATGTATAATGAACATACTGATGAATCTGGAAGATTGATGGCGCAAATGAACGTACTGATGAATCTTTGGAATACAATGAATTTTGTCTTCTTCCTTTTAATATTTCTATATAGCATTTAATTTACATCACCTATCTAGTAGTATAAATAGCAAGCATTCCTTTGTAAATTTACATATCAAAAAAGTGAGAAGAAAAAAAAGAGAAAAAAAAGAGAGTTCATTTTGTAAAAGGCAGTAGCCTGTAAAAGTTATTATCAGATATAAGTATAGTATTTGAGTTGTATTTATCTTCTTTTCTTGTTATTCACTACATTGGGACTAACATAGTGGTATCAGAGCCAAGGTATATGAAACACCATGTCAAATGGTTTTGTGCAAACTCAACTACCAAAACCTACTTTGGAAAATTATGATAAATGGAGCTTTCAAATGAAGTCTCTCTTTGGATCATATGATCTTTGAGAGATTGTTACAAAGGGATACGATGGAACAGATGAAGGAGTTGATGTTAATGCACAACAAGCGAACGCTTTAAGAGAAACGAGAAAGAAAGATAAGAAAGCTTTATATTTTCTTTATCAAAGTGGGTGAATACATGTTCGAGAAGATTGCTGAAGCAGCAATGAGCAAAGAAGCATGTGATAAACTTGTAACTCAATTCAAAGAAGTAGATCGTGTTAAACGTGTTAGTTTACAATCACTTCGTGGTGATTTTGAAAGTGCCAAAATGAAAGAAGGTGAATCAATTTCTGATTTTTGTTCTCGTTTATTATCTGTAATAAACCAAATGAAAAGGAATGAAGAAGAAATGGAAGAAATTCGAGTGGTAGAAAAAGATACTACGATCACTCAAAAAAAAAATTGAGCATATTGTCGTGGCAATTTAAGAGTCAAAAGACTTGGATGAACTCACAATAGACGAGTTGATGGGTTCCTAACAAGTGCATGAGCAAAGAATGAAAAAGGGTTCTAATGATGCCCCGATTGAGCAAGCTTTGGAATCAAAGCTTAACATTAGTGGTCAAAGAGACCGAGGTCGGGGATCTCGACGTGGTGGTAGAGGAAATATTTTTCGAGGTCGAGGTAGAGGTCAAAGTCAAGGAAACTTTGACAACCAAAATCAAAATCAGCAAAATAACACAAACAATATTTTTCGGGGACGAGGAAGAGCTCGTGGAGGAAGAGGTCGTGGACAAGATAACAAAAAAAATATTGAATGTTACAATTGTCACAAATATGGGCACTATGCATCCAAATGTTGGACCAAATATCCTAACCAAGATGATCAATCAAATTTTGCTCAAAAGGAAGAAGATGAAGATGTCACACTATTTTATGCACAAAGGGACTCCAACAAAGAACAAGATGTATGGTTTCTTGATCCAGGAGCAAGTAATCATATGTGTGGTAAGAAGGATATTTTTGAAGATCTTGAAGAGTATTTTCATGGAAATGTAAGCATGGGAGATTCCTCCAAGATTCCGGTGAAAGGCAAAGGTAAGATTAAAATGATACAAAAGAATGGTGTTTCACAATATATTTCAAATGTATATTATGTACCCGATATGAAAATTAATATTCTAAGTCTTGGACAATTACTTGAAAAGGGTTATGTAATAAACATGGAAGATCTTTGTCTTTACTTGCAAGATGCAGACGGACAACTTATCACCAAAGTCAAAATAGCAAGCAATCGAATGTTTCCGTTGCATTTAAAAACAACTTCTGAAGAGTGTTTACAAGGGATGATAAGAAATGAGTCATGGAAATGGCATATTCGATTTGGTCATTTACATTTCAGTGGGAAGCTCTTGTCAAATGAATTTTGAGATTTTTGTAGAGAGCGGGGAATCAAGCAACAATTTACTACATCCTACACCCTACAACAAAACGGTGTTGCAGAAAGGAAGAATTGTACCATCCTTGACATGACAAGAACGATGTTAAATGAGAAAAATTTGCCGAAGAATTTTTGGGCTGAAGCAGCGGCATGTACTGCTTATTTTCTAAATCGTTGTCCAACCAAGAGTGTTAGAAATATGACACCTCAAGAAGCTTGGAGCAATTGTAAGCCAAATATTAGTCATCTCCGAGTTTTTTGGTTGTATTACTTATGCTCGTGTTCCAGATGCAAAAAGAAAGAAGTTGGATGATCGAGGTGAAAAGTGCATTTTTATTAATTATAGCGAGGAGTCAAAAGCATACAAACTTTACAATCCACTAACAAACAAAGTAGTGGTGAGTAGAGATGTTGTTTTTAACGATGAAGAAATTTGGAGGTGGAACGAAGAAGATTCCCGTAACATCTGAGTCATAAGTGTCAAAGACTCTGAGTGTTGGGGATGGAAGCATTCAAGACGATCGTTTAATGTAGGAGTTTTTGACTGTTTGGAATGTGAGCTTTGAAGAAGACCAAAAACTCTTTGAAACAGGTAGACTCAGTCTAATATAGATAAGTAACCGCTCCTAAAATGATTTTTATTTTTATTTTTATTATTTTCCAAGACTCCCCAACTCCCCATAAACACGACCATGCCACGCCTCTATATCTCCAGTGCCGGTGCCGGGCTGGGCGGGTGGTGGTGGTGGTGCGCGCATTTGGGGTATTTCCCTTTCTGTTCATCTCTGAAATGTTGGATTATTTCAAAGGTATAGAAGGTAAAAATAACATAAACCATTATTTTTCCCCTTCCAAAATCAATGTGATACAAAAAGACCGTTGGTCTTCTTTATCTCCAAGTTCATGCAACTAATTAAAAACTTATTGGTTTCCTTTAATTTAGAAAAATCCCCCACTTAAGCACTGGGAGAAAATGTGATTAGGTTTCTGATCAGACAATCCATTAGGTGAATTTTACTTAAGTTTCAATATCTTTCTTTTTTAATTGACACGTAGTTAAGTAAGGCTACCACCAGATCCCGTCAAGTGAACGTACTCTTGAACTTGTCTTTCTTTAGTCGATAATGATGTCTCTCCTTTGTGATGAATTAATATATTCTTAATACGTTATTTATAGGTTTTTAGTGCATAATTGTGGGATTTGTTCGTTATATTTGATATATTTCGATTTAATGGTCTAATATTGTATTTGTATATATTTGGAGCATTTTTTATGTAAGTTGTGCATCAAATGTGAAAATCCTAGTTATATGGATGATATTGGAACCCAAGATGAATCCACGAGGTTGAAAAGTGAATAAGGAATCCCGATCAAGTCACAAAAGGAGCCAAGAACTCTAGTTTAAACTCAAAAGGAATTGCCTGCAACATGTTTCATTGACTTGTAAAAATCATAAAAAATAATTGGTAGGTAATTAACTGATGAAATTTACACATAAAGTAGCTATTAGAGTCTAGTACATGTGGTTAAAAGGACGTCCAATTTTGACTTGATAGGTAAGTTATGCCATTTTTACTGAAAAGACCCAAGCTTTTCCGAATTAGGAAAAGTCCATTGGGCCACTTTCAGGCTATGCTATAGAAATTGTCGCCCAGGAGTCAACTTTCTCCTCAATCGCTTAAGGCTAGTAAAAATGCTATACATTTTTTCCTAGCGCTTTAATCGCCGTGGAAGAGGCGTTGATTAATGAAAAAACATGGTCGCCTAGGCCTTCTTTTTATTTTTCTTATTCTCGAGAATCTTGAATTAATATTATAACTCAAATTTTAGTATTTTTATATTTACTATAGTGTTGTTATATGGATCTTATGATTTAAATAGTTAATTTTTTTATAATTACTACGCATATATTACTAAATATACAAAAATACACCGCGAGATTCAAAACCGCCTTATCCCCATATGACCCCCCTTAGGTGCTAGGCCTCAGTGAACTGCCTAGGATGCAAAACCTAAATCTACATCATATCTTTTAGGTCACTTAAGTAAGCTCAGATTAGGGAACATGTTTTCTGGAGCCTATAAATACATGGTTTCAGCAACTAAACTACCACTTATAGAGAGCTAAGGAAGACTTTGGAGCAAGGGATCAAGAGATGGAGGAAAGAACAACACTTATTTTCCATAATTAGTGTAATTCTTCCTTTTATTTTGTTTTCTTTTCTCTCATCATGAAATAATTTAATTAGAAGCTTGAGATGATCAAAGCACAAATCCCTAGTTTCTAATTTGGATTTATATTGTAACAATTTGGGATTTTATAATATAAATAGGGATAGTTGTTGTTGTATTTATCTTTGTTCTTATTGCTTAATTCTCATATGATGAACACATATTTTGGATTACTTGGCTATTAGATTACTCTTGGAAAGGGGATTTGGTATTTGATCTATGATAAATTCGTCTTTTGGAGTTGAAGACTCGGAAGAGCTAAATTAACTAGATAATCACATAGGGTTAGAACTTTTAGGCATCTAAATAATATGCGTAGCATTCACTCGAAAGAGGTTCCTAGGGTTATATAGCAACCCCCTAATTATCCAGAAGGAAGTTAGGGAGGCTTTAGAATCTTGATTAGCAACAATACCTCGGTTTTACCCTTATAATTACAGTTAAGTCCCTGTCATAACTAGTGGTGGGTATAAGTGTCTCGATATACGTCTCTCTTCTTATTATTGGAACATTTAATTGTTTTATTTATAGTTAGATTTAGTTTATCAATTCTTACTTCAAAAACAAAATAAATATATTGACTATTTAGTCTTTTTTATTAACTATTAACAACTAATCCTAAACTAAAGTCATCAATTAACTCGTAAATCCATGTGAAGATGATAATTTGCTTACTTTTTATATTACTTGGAGACACGTACACTTACGGGGCGCAACTCCCTTAGTGTTGATTTATAATCGCGCTTCAAGAGACAACATATACAATCACAACACATAATCTACCTACTACTTTTTACAAATTCCTTGATTCTCACCCTTCCATACACATAGGTGATTTTCACGAGTGTCTACCCAAAGTAGATTACTCCTCTAGGGTCTTATGATCATTAAGTGAAATAGAGCCCATCCTCATCATGTACTTAGTGAATTTATCAAGTCCCTTCTCAATAGGACCACCACTACGGGATGTGAATTTGTTGTGAGTTATAAACTCAGATTTTAAGATCTTCAACAATGTATATCCAATGTAAACTTCTCCTCTAGGGAATTGAGATCGTGTTAGAAGCAATGTATCTCAAACTCATTAGTGAATTCATCAAGTCCTTCTCATAAGACCACCACTAATAGTTATGAATTCATTAAGAGTTTATACATTCACCAGTAAGACCTTTAAAGATATATATGCCTCAACCTCATCAGTGATTTCATCAAGTCATTTTCAATAGGACAACCTTTAATGGCTATGAATTAATTAAGAGTTAATAAGACCTTGTTTACATGCACAATTTACGACATAGGGATGGGATCCGCTATATGTTCCCCATCAATGAGATTTCGCCCCATCCTCCTTAACATTTCCATGACTACTCTCCTAGTTAAGTCTTTGGTAAACAGATCCACCAGATTCTTCTTTGACCGTACATAATTAAGGCTATCAAACCATTTTTCAATAACTATTTAACTAAACCATGTATGGTGCGAATGTATCTCCTTTTTATATGGTAGACGCTATTATGAACGACACCAATCACTGTTTGCGAATCACAATGGACACATACTGGTGTGTCATTTCCTTCCAATAGTGGCTCATCTACCAGGAGACTTCTCAACCACTCAGTTTCATACCCTGCTAACTCTAGTGATATGAACTCAAACTCCATGGTGGATCTTGCTATACAAGTCTGTTTAGAGGTCTTCCACGATATATCACCTACTCCTAAAGAGAAAACATAGCCATTGGTGGAACTTACTTCATCATTTTCTGAGATCCAATTTGCATCACAAAAATCCTTCAGAAACTATAGAAAACTTGTTAAAGTGTAGACCTAGATTAATAGTACCTCTTAACTAATTTAATAAACAACAAACAACAACCTAATGGTCACTACTTGAGTTGTGAGTATAGAGACTGAGTCTACTTATGTCTTAGGCAATATCTAGTCGTGTATAGTTCATTGAGAACATCATGCTCCCTATAATTTTAACATATTTATTCTGGATACATAATCCCCACATGTTTACACAAATGATACTAGAATCATAAGGAGTTTTAACAAACACAACATTGAAAAATTCAAATATTTTCAACATCTTTTCATGATGAGACAAAATAAGGGGAATCCTATTACTGCATCTAATGATTTTTGCCCCTATAACCACACTAGCTTCCCCCATATCTTTCATTATATTTAGATGACAAGAAGTATTTAGTCTCATTTATAATATGAATACAAGTACCAAATATAAGCATGTCACCCACAAAGTGACAAATAATAACACAATCTGGTTATATTTCTTTAGAGTAAATACGAGAGTCAAAGGTGTTAAATATAAATCCATATTTTATTAAGGTAATTTATAAGCATTCGTACCATTGTTTAAGTACATGTTTTAAGCCACAGAAACTCTTCCTAAGCTTACATACTTTATCCCGTTGACCCCGAACCACGAGCCCCTCAAGTTGCATCATAACTAGTACAATGATGTTCTTAATCGTGGCTATTTTGGTTGCAAAGGAGCAAGATCAAAGTAATCTAATCCTATCTTCTGGGTTAGACCTCTATAAACTATCCTAGCTATGAATTTATCTATTGAACATCCAGGTCTCAATTTTTCCTTAAAATTCCACTTAGAACCGATTGGTTTACTACCCTTAGGTAAGTCATTCAATTTCTGTGTATGGTTTGTTTTAATAGATTTAAGTTCACTATCAATAGCCTCTTTCCAAAAATTAGTAACTACGGATTTTATAACCTTATTATAAATTTTAGGGTTCTCCTCCTTAAGAGGGAAAGCTACTACCTTTTCACTCAACATGTCTATGATAAACCCTCAATCAATAGAGTATTGATAAAGTTGAGTTCACACCTTGACTCAGTCCTACACCTCTTACTTCTCCTATGTTCATCCTCAGGAATACTACTAGGTCTCACAAAAGCTTAAAGGGACGAGGTAATTATCACTTATAGGTATATCAATAATTATCCTACAATTTATTAGAAGGCAAATAGATTTTTTTGATCATTCAAATTTTTCCAATGAAAATAAAAATTCCGCATTTCTATATCAACAAATAGAATTATCATCTAGTGATAAGAATCTTTATGCAACCCAATTTTAGGCACGTCCTATGACAATTGAATCTATGGTCTTGAGTCCTATGTTAACCTCCTTGAAGTTGGGTAGCCCTATTATGGCCGAACACCCCATACTTTTAATCATTTCAGGTTAAGTGGAAAACTCTTCCAAAACTCATAAGAGGTCTTGTCTAAGTTTTCAAGGGTATTCTATTAAGTACTCATCTCAGATTTCATGATCAAAACCCTTACCAATTATGAGTTATAGCATTCAAAAGTTGAAGGAAACATATTGCCGATAATTCCTAATGAGCTTTCAATGGACTTCTTGGTCCCTTTTGTGATTTGAATTAGGTTTATTCCTAGCTTTTCAACTTATTGGCTTCATCTCGGGTTTATTCTTAGCTTTTCAAGTACTGGTGTCGACTAGGGTGTGATAAAAATATGATATAAATAAGTTCAAAAAGAGACCCTAGCCTAGCACGGTTCTGCAAGTATACAAGACGTATGCAAGTTTTAATGATAAATAGAATTCGTTCCTCAGATACTACGAAGGTTAGAGAGAACTTATGAAAATTATCAAGTGCAGATATGAAAGCTAGATCAGATTGATACGCAGGAAAATAAAAGAAAAGAGATTTTTGTTTGATTTTGAAAATAGAAATTTAAGCTAGTAATTTAAAGACAGAAAAGTAAATACGCAAAGAACAAATAGTATGAGAGTTTAGCTCGAGATATTAGCAAGTAATCCCCACTAGTCTTGTTTATTCAATCATGTAAGGGTGAATCATGTAATATGCAATAATTAGGATTCTAAATTCCCATTCCTTAGACCTTGAGAGAGACTAAGGGGGCTATGGCACAACCACGAGGCAGTTTAAACATAGGGCTATCAAGCGCTACCATGGCCCTAAGCAAAACAATTCCTTCAATTGGTGATATGGTAATTAAAACATACCCTCATGACTATCTAGTTAGGATCGATGTTGTCAACACCAATAACGGACACTAGACGTTATGTGGTGTTTCAATAGTTAGACACCCCTGGGCGACCATCTAACTACTATTAAGGTAATCCTATACTCGTGCACTAGCAAGGAAAATAGTCATTAAATCAAAACACATAAACAGAGAATAAAACATGAATTCAAATTAAATACGATGTATCCCAAATCAGATAGAAAGAACTAGGGTTCATACATATATGCTAAATCTCAAGCTAAAATTATTTAGTTCATACTAATTAAAGAAAAAAAAGAAATTACAAATTTAAAGGTTGAAGAAGAAATAATATGGTGTTTAGCTCCTTCCAGGCTTCTCTTCTTGTGTTGTAAGCTTCCTCTTGGCTTAAGGTTTGCCAAGGATGTATTTCTTCTGATTAAAGGGTGTATTTATAGGGTATAGGAAACCCTAAACGTTTCTTGGAGTATAAGATAGGTATTGGACTCCTAGCTCAACTCAAATTCGTAACCCTAAAATATAGTAAAGGTAAGATTCTGGTGCTGTTTTGTTTTGGCCGTAACTCCTTTAATACTTATCCGTTTGACGCGTTCCAATAGTTGAAACTGATCGTCTCGGAAAGCACTATAACTGATTTAAATCATTTTTCTAAATTCCTATCCAATCTTGAGTTATGATCACTTTTATGTTCGTAGCTGCTGGAATTCAGATTTATTTGGCAACTTTATCTTTTCCTTTTTCATATTTCTTTCCTTTATCTCCAATTTCCATGTTTATCCTCTTTCCCTTATCTCTTAGAATTAACTTGGCATCTAATTGATTACCATATATCTTTAAAGCTTCACAATTAACAAACAATTAAACCCAATATGCTCTAAAAATAGTAAATAATTAAATAAAGACACGAAATAGGAAAATGTACTAAATCATGAGAAAATCGACCTATAACCTAATAAATACACCTAAAATGATGTCTCCAACTAAGATTAAATCATCACAAATGGGGAGACATCAAGACCCCCAACTCAAAGTTGTATCGTCCCGATACAATAAAAATAAACATAAAAATAAAGAACAGTAGGGTAGTCAAAGAAGAAGAAGTAGGAGGAGAATAAGAACAGAACATAATGAATGATCCTAGAGCATAGTATCTAAAAAGTCTCATGTAGTAATGCTCAAGAAATAATGCACACGTATGCTTAATATACACATAATCAACAATCCATAAATTCAAGTCCAGATTAATTTCGCAATGCCAGAAGGAGAGGTCTCAACTTAGTTCGTGCTAATGGCTATAGGTTGTTCATAGGTCCTAATATAGCACCCAATGGTCCACTTACCTACAACCTAATAGCTCAATTGTTTCTCCACCGAGTAGCTAGAAATCCTAAGGTCTTTACGGTTACAACGTGGCTTAGGGACGGTGTAGTATATTTGGATAATGAAAAGTGAGCTTTTGGCTCTCTCCTCACATTCCATCAACGAATCGCCCTAGAGCTTGAGTTTTCACTCGAAGATGTTCTCACTCACCCCAATTTTTGATGCTTTAATGTGCATCCCCAAATAATCCCAAATAAAAACCTTTTTCATGATGATATACAATTTCTACTTTGCCGGTCCAAATATATATTCTTTTTATATCAATTTTTTTCTTTTGTATAGCTATGACTCTCTTTTTGATGTTGAGATATCATGCTATTTTTTTCTTTTCAATTCATGCTTTTCAGCTTTTTTCATTTACTATTACCCCAGAAAAGGGTTACAATAATAACTTTTTCATCATTAATAAAATCACAATTACAATTTCCAAACCCAATGTTCCCTAATGATGAAACCCACCACCTCAAACTCAAGCTCTAAAAATGACTTGTCTCAGGTTTTGCGATCCGAGTGCGGGTCATATAGATAAGTCCTACAAACTAAGGGGTATGGATTATAATGTGGTTAAATAAAAAGGCTTTAGAAAGGCTCAGAGAGGATAAGACGGATAAATAATAACAATAATCAAATAAAAAGGGTGAGAAGGTATAAAAGGCTTCAAGTGGCTTCAATATGAAAGAACTGCCTTATTCATTTTTCTAACTACCAGATTTTGTTACTTTTTCACTACTAGTTCATAGACAAGCGAGTTTTCAACTAATTTCAAACCTCACATTCTACACACCAAATAACTCTCCCTAAGTTTTAACATGACTTTTTAGCATTACTCATTAACTGTTCTATCTTTTATTTACTGTTTTCATACATGCATGCTAAACATATTTGTAACATCTTTTAAAAACATACTACTTACTATCATTAACTTAATTAAATCATGCTCAAATAGGTACATTTAACATATTATATGCCTATTCAAACCTAAAAAAATTTAAATTTTATACAATAACAAAAAGTAAAATGAGGACAACGAAACCCCACCCCCAACTCAAAAGTGAGCCGTGTCCCTACGACTCGAAAAAGACTCAAGAAAGAAATAAAATTTAAAATTAGCACACATATTGCACATAAAGAAATGGTAGGGAAGAAAGAAAACATACTCTTCGAGGCTATTACCTCGCCTTATTGACCAAGTGTATCTCCTTCACCCAAATTTTTATTCGCTTTCCGATCAAGACACGTGATCATAGTGAGATATTGCATTAAATAACGACATGGGAGAGACCTAAAATCACATCACCTCCTCATAGATCAACTGTGCCACATCTTCTTCTTCTCCCCTCAAAATACAATTCACAAAGATAGCGTTTTTTAGAACGCTTTACCATGAACGTAGACCAACCCAATCTTTCTCCAATCTCCAAGAAATGTTCTGTATTCTCCTTTATCAACTTCTTCTTCAAATACTTTCTCATAAGCAAAAGGTAGTTCCTTTAATTGTTTCTTTGGAGAAGCTATCATGGCCATTGAAGCTTTCTCTTTTTCTTCGGGTGTAGGGTCTTCGATTTATAGAGGTTGTGTTGTTTTCTTTACGAAAGTTGGAACCTTTTTGCCCATTGAATCAAACGCAGCTAGTTGGCCTCTCTTCTCTTGACCTGTTTCACCCTTAGTGTTGGAACTAGAACTTTTCTCACTTGATTTCTTCTCACTAGAACCCAATACCTTTCTTTTCTTTACCTCCCTTACAGTAGATAATGTTTATGTTCTCTTAATCATCTCAATTGACCCCCAACTCAAAGCTTTAACCACTCTTGAAATTTGAAACTCTTGATTATTGGTTGTACAAGATTTATTTGGGTTAGGAAAGGTGTTTAGATGATGATTCTCTATGTGGGTAAGATGGATTCTTTATGGATTGGTATGGATTTAAGAATTTGTTGGATGAATTTCTGAAATTTAAGCTTTTGATTCTTCGATTCAATGTGTTTTGGTATGATATGGGTGGTTGAATTTTCCTTGTAATGATATGGAGAAAGGATTGGATGCGTTTTTATGGTGATTGGGTAGTGTTTTTATGTTTAGGGAAGGTTTGATGAAGCTTTAATGGAGTTGGGAGAGGTTTGGAGAAGAGAGAGAGGCTTAAGGATTGTAAAATTCGTAATAGACTAACCTTCCTCTTCTTTATACCCTAAAATTCGCAATTTTCCTTTCTCTTTCCAGCGGCACGGGCCGGTATACAGCCCATATGGGCCGGCGTACCGGTGAGCTGCTCCTTGAAAAGTCACCTTCGGCAAAAAACACGAATTGCGAACCCGAGGCCTCGTGTTTTGGTTGGCCGGCATACCGGAGGAATGGCCCTGCATACCGGTGCAGTCAGCTTTTGAAATTTAACTCTCGGCAAAGAACCCGAGGCTTGTACACGAGGGCTCCCCTTATTGACCCGACGGCTTACCGGTCGTGTGACCGGCATACCGGTGGGCAAATCAGAATGTGCTAAACATTTCGTTTTTTATTTTACCTCCAAATCAGTTTTTCTCCACTTCATTTGATAGATCTCGAAAAAATATGCGATTTACACTCGAGAAAAAGTGAATTTCGGTACCCGAGCGCAAAGTTATGCCAGTTCGAAGTTTTTATTAAATTCCTCGCGCTGATATGTGCGGTGCACCGCAAATACCTGCGGTGTACCGCGAAAAAATTCTGTGCAGCCATTTTTAACTCCGAAAATTTTCCACTTTTTCACCCCAAACTCGAAACCTTGCATACCTACACACCAAAAACACTTATACCTTTCTTATTACTGCAATATGCACTAAAAACACATAAACTCACTAAAACGAACAAAAACATAAATACCTAAAAATATAAAAGAATGTGGGATGTCTCCCAAGAGCACTTTTGTTTAACTTCATTAAGTTTGACGTGTTACCTCGGCCATGGTTTGCGAAATTCAAATCCCTTACTTCTAACTCGCACGAACTTCTAAGCTCTATTCTTCGTAATCATGGATGGTGCCATCCAAGAGTTCGTGGGTAAAGGTGTGTCTGGTAACTTGATAGTGTTACACTCCTAAGCTTTGTTTGTTAGAGAGAATGTCCTTCATGAATTTAAGATATTTCGGCGTTCTGTTGAGAGCTTCTACAAACGGGATGTTAATCTCTCACTTGTTCACAATGTCAAGGAACTTCTGGAAGTATTTTTCGTTGTTGTTCTTCTTGACACGTGATGGGAATGGTGGAGGAGGACGTGTATTGGTTACCACTAGGCTCTCTTTCTTTTCTGATGTCTTCTCTGGGACACTCTTTTGTTCAATTACTTCTTCCATCTTATCTTCAATTGTTTCTTTAACCACTTTCTCAGGAATCGAGGTTGGTTCTGGTTCTACTCTAGGTGGAGGTAATTGTTTTCCACTTCTTAATTCAACTGCATGACAAAAACCAGCTATAGGAGCAATAGTACCACTTGGGATTTGCCCTGTTGGAATTTTTTGAAGTTTACTCGCCATTTGTGATATCGTATGCTCAAGATTCTTAATCACCTTGGACTGGGTTTGGATTCTTTGCTGGCTCATCTTCATGTTTTCTTCAACTAGTTTCATGATCTTAGCCATGCTTGAATTCAAACTCGAAGGTTGCTTTTGTGTAGCTTGTTGCATTGAATATCGAGGTGGTTCTTGATAAGTTTCCTTATTAATAGGCGCTTCTTGATAGATAGGTTGTGGAGGATAATTAGATTGTGGTAGAGGTTGATAATATATCTGTTGATTTCCGACCCAATTATGATTATGTGGGGGCTGATAATTAGCGTAATTTCCTTGAGATTGATAATAACCATTATAATAATGGTTTCTTTGATGAGATATGAAGGAAATCGAAGCTGGATTATTTGTGCAAGTCTCCCACGAGTGATTTCTTGCTCCATAACTAGGACATGAAGGTAAAGTATGTATTAGATTTACCTGAGCTAGTTTTCGCGCTTGTTCTCGTAATTCCTCAAGTTGTTGGTTTAACTCTTTGAACTTTAGAGATTCTAAAGTCTCCTTTTGTTTTTCTGATTTAATCGGCCAACTTCTCTTGGTTTCAAGAACATTCTCCATAATTATATTAGCTTCTACATGATCTAATAATATGAAACTTCCCTTTCCTACCAAATCTGCTCTTGCCTGGGACTAAAAATCTGTAAAACAAAAACTAAAAGAAAAAACGTAAAATAGAACTAACTGGAATATAAGCACTAAATAAATGCACAAGGACTAACGATATAGTCCCCAGCAGCGGCGCCAAAAACTTGGTGTCGCCTAAGGTGTGATAAAATAATATGTAAATAAACGCAAATAAACACCCTAGGCTGAGCACGGTTCTGCAAGTATTACAGGACGTATTCAAGTTTTAATGATAAGAAGATTCGTTCCTCAGAGACTACGAAAGTTATGAAGAACTTATGCAATTTATCTAGTACAGATATAAAAGCTAGAATAATAATACGCAAGAAAATAAAGACTAAAAGAGATTTTTATTTGGTTTTAAAAGATAAATAATTAAACTACTAAATTAAAAGACAGAAAATTAAATAAAAGAAAAGAAGATAGTATGATAGTTTAGCTCGAGATATTAGCAAGTAAACCCCACTAGTTTTGGTTATTCTATCGTTTAAGGGTGAATCAAGTAATACACAATAATCAGGATTCTAAATTCCCATACCTTAGACCTTGAGAGCAGCTAAGGGGGCTACGGACACACCATGCGGCAGCCTAAACTTAGGGTCATCACGCTACCAGGGCCCTAAGCAATTCAATTCCAAACATGGTGATAATGGTGAAAGCAACCCTAATGATTATCTAGTTAGGTTGATTTGTCAGGTCTAAACCTTATTCTAGACGTTATGTGGTGTTTCAATAATTAGACACCCAGTTAAGGTGACCATCTAACTACTATTAAGGTAATCCTATACGCTTGCAACCGCAAGGAAAACAGACAATAAATCAAAACACATAAACAAAACATAAAACATGAATTCCAATTAAATACTGTAGTATCCCAAATCAAATAGAAAACTAGGGTTCATACATATATGCTAAATCTCAAGCTAAAATTATTTAATTCATACTATAGAAAGAAAAGAAAAGACTTACAGATTTGAAGGTTGAAGATGACATAATATAGTGTTCAACTCCCTCCAGACTTCTCTTCTTGTTGTAAGCTTCTTACTGGCTTAAAGTTTAGCCAAGGATGATTTTCTTATGATAAGAGGTTGTATTTATAGTGTATAGGAAACCCTAATTCGTTTTCTTGAAGGAGAAGGTAAGTAATGGACTCCTAGCCCAACTCAAATTCGTAACCCTAAAATACGGAATCAGCCCCGTTTTTGTTTTGGTCATAGCAGCTTCAATACTTATCCGTTTGACGCGTATGAGTAGTCAAAATTCATCGTATCAGAAAGATATATAACTTTTCTCTTGACCGTTCTTCCAAATTCCTCACCGATTTTGAGTTATAAGCCAATTTGTGGTCGTGGGTGGTGAAATTTAGATTTATTTGGCAGCTTTATCTTTCCATACTTTAGCTTTTGTTTCCTTATCTCCAATTTCCATGTTTATCCTCTTTCCTTTAGCTCTTAGAATTAACTTGGACTCTAATTAATTACCATATATCTTTAAAGCTTCACACTAAATAAATAATTAAACCCAATATGCTCTAAAAATGATAAATAGTTAATTCAAGACACAAAATAGGAAAGTGTACTAAATCATGAGAAAATCGACCTATACTCTAATATAATACACCTAAAATGATGTCTCCAGCTAGGATTAATTTATGACAAATAGGGAGACATCAGTATACCACGGCTAACATCTCTAACTCCGTTACTGTATAATTCATTTGGGCAGCGTAAAAGTCTTATTTGCGTAATAAATCCTGTGAAAGATCTTGTATTTTATCTTTCCTAACACAACACCCATTGCATGTTCACTTGCATCGCACATAAGTTCAAACGGAGCTTTCCAATCTGGAGGTATACCAATAGGCATAGAGATTAGCTTCTTTTTAATCGTCACAAACGCTGGAAGACATTCGTCATTAAAATTAAAAGGAGTATCCTTTCCGAGTAAAGAACAAAGCGGTTTGGCGATCTTGGAGAAATCTTTAATAAATCTTCTGTAAACTCCTGCGTGACCCAAGAAACTTCTCACTCCTTTCACAGAAACCGGGGATGGTAAGGTTTTGATAACTTCAATTTTAGCACGATCAACCTCCATCCCTACTTTCTAAACTTTATGTCCCAACACAATTCCTTCTTGAACCATGAAGTGTCATTTTTCCCAATTAAGCACAAGATCTTTTTCCTTACATCTCACTAGGACTTTCTCAAGATTATTCAAGCAATCATCAAAACTATCTCCAAAAACCAAAAAATCATCCATAAAGACCTCCAAATATTTATCAATCATGTCCTAAAATATATCCATCATGCACCTCAGGAACGTGGCAGGTGCATTGCAAAAACCAAACGGCATTCTTATATAAGCAAAGGTGCCAAACGAACAAGTAAAAGTTGTTTTGTGTTGATCAAGGGGATCCACACAAATCTTATTATAACCTGAATATCCGTCAAGAAAACAATAATACTCTCTCTCTGCGAGTTTGTCTAGCATCTGATCAGTGAATGGTAGAGGGAAGTGATATTTCTTTGTAACTTTGTTGAGTCTTCGGTAATCCATGCACACTCTCCACCCCACAACTGTTCTTGATGGAATGGCTTCACCTTGATCATTAAGGACGTTAGCGATACCTCCTTTCTTTGGAACACATTGCACTGGACTAACCCAATCACTACTTGCAATCAGAAAGAAAATACCCGCATCTAATAACTTGTTTACCTCCTTCCTTACCACCTCTTTCATAGCTGGCATGAGTCTTCTTTGCACTTCTATATATCTCCCTCCTTCGTTCTCAAGATAATCTTATGTTTACAAATGTACGGACTAATTCCCTTGATATCAGCAATAGTCCACCCAATTGCTTCTTTGTTAGCACGAAGCACGCAGAGTAGCTTATCCTCTTGAGGACCTGAAAGGTTAGCATAAATAATAACATGTAAAGTATTGTTCATACCTAAATATGCATAGCGTAGATGGTCGGCAAGTGGTTTTTCTTCGAGAACAGGTGGACATATTATAGATGGTTTCTTGATTGGCTCAATGTCACATGATTCTCGAAATTGTTCTCGTATGTTTGATCCTAATGCCACCACCTCATCAGTGGTATCATCGTCTATCTCTGGCGATTCAAGTGCTAAGGCTTCGTCTAGATCATCATCTAAGCTCGCTTCATTAAAGACTTCTTGTGTAATTTTTTCGATGACATCTATTTTTAAACATTCATCTTTCGAATCTGGTAATTTCATAGCCTTAAACACATTGAATCGTACATGTTCGTCTTGGACCCTCATGATCAATTCACCATTCTCAACATCTATTAGTGTACGCCTCGTGGCTTAGAATGGTCTACCCAAGATGATGGGGACATTCTTATCCGCGTCGTAGTCAAGAATAATAAAATCACAAGGAAATATAAAAGTACCAGCTTTAACTAAAACATCTTCAATTTTACCTACTGGTTGGGAGAGGGAGCGATCCGCCATTTGTAATACCACAGAAGTGGGTACTACCTCTCCTATATTAAGCTTCTCGAACAGGGACTTCGGCATGAGATTGATACTCGTGCCTAAATCACATAATGCTTTCCCGGTCCAACTGTCTCCAATACCAATGGGAATCATAAAACTTCCGGGATCTTGTAGCTTCGGTGGTAACTTGTTTTGGCAAATAGCACTACACTCCTCTGGCGATCCAATTGTTTTCCCAGTTTCTAAACTTTGTTTGTTAGAAAGAATGTCTTTCATGAATTTCAAATATTTTGGCATTCTCTTGAGAGCTTCTACAAACGGAATATTAATATCTAGCTTGCTCACCATGTCAATGAACTTCTTGAATTCTTTTTATTGTCCTTTTTCTTGACACGTGATGGGTATGGTGGAGGAGGGCGTGTATTAGGTTCCCCTGAGCTTTTCTTCTTTTCTGGTGTCTTTTCTTGGACACTCTTTGGTTCAACTACCTCTTCAACCTTATCTTTTATTGTTTCTTCAACCACTTTTTCTGAAATAGCGGTTGGTTCTGGATCTCTTCTAGGTGGAGTTAGTTTTTTTTCCACTTCTCAATTCAACTGCATGACAAGCATCATCTTGAGGAGCAATAGTATCACTTTGGAGTTGCCCTTTTGGCCTATTTTGTAATGTACTCGCCATTTGTGATAGAGTATGCTCGAGATTTTTGATTAACTTTTGATGGGTTTGGAATCTTCGCTGGCTCATCTTCATATTCTCTTCAACTAGTTTCATCATCTTAGCCATACTTGAATCCAAACTCTAAGGTTGTTCTTGTTTTGCTTGTTGCATTAAATGTTTTGGTGGTTCTTGATAAGCTTCTTCATAAATTGTCACTTCTTGATAGATGGGTTGTGGTTGATAATATGATTGGGGTTGAGTTTGATAATAAGTTTCTTAATTTCTGACCCAATTCCGATTTTGTGGGGGCTGATAATTAGCGTAGCTTCCTTGAAGATGATAATAAACATTAGAATAATGGTTTCTTTGATGAGATATAAAGGAAGTTGAAGCCGGATTATTCATACACTTTTACAACGCATGATTTCTGGATCCACAACTAGGACATGAATATGTACTAGATTTACCTGAGCTATTGTTCGAGCTTGTTCACGTAGTTCCTTGAGTTGTTGGTTTAATTCTTCGAGATTCAAAGATTCTGAGGTCTCTTCTTGTTTTTCTGATTCAATTGGCCAACTTCTCTCGGTCTCAAGAACTTTCTCCATAATACTTTCGGCTTCTACATGATCTAATAATACAAAACCTTTATCTCCTAATAAATCTGCTCTTGCCTTGGACTCGTTATTGAGTCCTCCATAGAACATGGTTAATGAATATTCTGGCTATGATATATGGAATGGACATCTTGCCTTTTTCTCATTAAAACGTAACCATGCTACACCAATACTTTCTCCGTTTTCCTGCATAAATTGTTCAAGCTCCAACATATCGTGTAATCGTCTACTAACTAGATAAAATCGGTCTAGGAATTTAAATTGAAGCTTGTCCCAATCTGGAATAACGTCAGGGTGTTGGGTATCGTACCAATCGCTTGCACCTCCGGTCAAAAAGAACTGGAACATAACGTAATACGTCTGCTCCTTTGTAACGCCTTTTATGATATAAGCGTCACAGATCTACATGAATTTCTAAACATACCGGACCGGATCTTGTTGTGCACCACCGCTAAATTTTCCATGACTCGCAAATTGGGCTATCATGCCTAGATCTGGTCTAAACTTAGCGGATTGGATTTTTGGAGTGCGGATTCCTCGTGGTTGCACTCTGAATGAGATGGGAAGATCAAGTTTCCTCGAGCTTGCCATCTGTAAAATCTGTAAAACTAAACTAAAAACAAAAGCGTAAAATAGAACTAACAGAAATAAAAGCACTAAATAATTGCACAAGGATTAACGATGTAGTCCCCGGCAGCGGCGCCAAAAACTTGGTATCGACTAGGGTGTGATAAAAATAGGATATAAATAAGTGCAAAAAGAGACAACCTAGCCTAGCACGGTTCTGCAAGTATACATGACGTATGCAAATTTTAATGATAAATAGAATTCGTTCCTCAGAGACTACGAAAGTTAGAGAGAACTTATGCAAATTATCGAGTGCAGATATGAAATCTAGATCAGATTAATACGCAGGAAAATAAAAGAAAAGAGAGTTTTGTTTGATTTTTAGAATAGAAAGTTAAGCTAGAAATTTAAAGACAGAAAATTAAATACGCAAAGAACAAATAGTATGAGAGTTTAGCTTGAGATATTAGCAAGTAATCCCCACTAGTCTTGTTTATTCTATCATGTAAGGGTGAATCATGTAATATGCAATAATCAGGATTCTAAATTCCCATTCCTTAGACCTTGAGAGCGACTAAGGGGGATACGACACAACCACGAGGCAGTTTAAACATAGGGTTAGGACCGATGAAGTCAGGACCAATACCACAACCACTACCATGGCCCTAAGCAAAACAATTCCTTCAATTGGTATATGGTTATTAAAACATACCCTAATGACTATCTAGTTAGGATCGATGTTGTCAGGACCAATACCAGACACTAGACGTCGTTATGTGGTGTTTCGATAGTTAAACACCCCTTACGGGCGACCATCTAACTAATATTAAGGTAATCATATACTCGTACACAAGCAAGAAAACAGTCATTAAATCAAAACACATAAACAGAGAATAAAACATGAATTCAAATTAAATACGATGTATCCCAAATCAGATAGAAAGAACTAGGGTTCATACATATATGCTAAATCTCAAGCTAAAATTATTTAGTTCATATTAATGAAAGAAAGAATGAAATTACAAATTTAAAGGTTGAAGAAGACATAATATGGTGTTCAGCTCCTTCCAAATTTCTTTTCTTGTGTTGTAAGCTTCCTCTTGGCTTAAGCTTTGCCAAGGATGTATTTCTTCTGATTAAAGGGTGTATTTATAGGGTATAGGAAACCCTAAAACGTTTCTTGGAGTATAAGATAGGTATTGGACTCTTAGCCCAACTCAAATTCGTAACCGTAAAATATAGAAAAGGTAAGATTCTGGTGTTGTTTTGTTTTTGCTGTACCTCCTTCAATACTTATCCGTTTGACGCGTTCCAATAGTCGAAACTGATCGTCTCGGAAAGCTCTATAACTTTGATTCGGGCTATTCTTCCAAATTCCTACCCAATCTTGAGTTATGATTACTTTTATGTTCATAACTGTTGGAATTCAGATTTATTTGACAAATTTATCTTTTCCTTTTTCATATTTCTTTCCTTTATCTCCAATTTCCATGTTTATCCTCTTTCCCTTATCTCTTAGAATTAACTTGGCATCTAATTATTTACCATATATCTTTAAAGCTTCACAATTAACAAACAATTAAACCCAATATGCTCTAAAAATAATAAATAATTAAATCAAGACACGAAATCGGAAAGTGTACTAAATCATGAGAAAATCGGCCTATAACCTAATAAATACACCTAAAATGATGTCTCCAACTATGATTAAATCATCACAAATCAGGAGACATCAAGTACTAAACATGCAGACAAGACAACTTCCTACCACCATTTTGTTTGCTAAACCCGTACTAATTAATATGGCATTTGTCATTTGTTAAGGGTCTATTTTCTCTTCGGCTATGCCATTTGTTGGGGTGTATACTGGGAACTAAATTCATGTTTTTTACAACAATTTTTTAAAATTATTTAAGGGAATATGAACTATATGCACTGCCCCTATCAGACATAAGCCTCTTGATGTTACTCTAAAGTTTACTTCGAATCTGAGCTTTATATATACTTAATATAATTTTTTACTCTTTATCTATGGATATTAAAATGTAGACTAAAGCGAACCTTGAGTAATCGTTTACAGAGGTAATATTATCTGTCTGGACTATTCTAATAACCGTGTTTAAAGTTAGCTAAGTCAGAATGTACTAGTTCTCCTAGTTTGGTCTTTTGAGTGGTCATGGAACAAAAATTGTAAATATTATGAACATGGATTAGTAAGAGTATTTTTTAACCTTATAACAGAAGACACGTTAATTGTCTTGATCTACCCTGCCAC
The DNA here is from genome assembly GCA_029959085.1 of Nemophila menziesii. Taxonomy (NCBI): domain Eukaryota; kingdom Viridiplantae; phylum Streptophyta; class Magnoliopsida; order Boraginales; family Hydrophyllaceae; genus Nemophila; species Nemophila menziesii. The sequence continues at coordinate 81,766,804 of JARWIR010000002.1, forward strand.
ACATATATAGAAACACCAATATTTACAGAGGTAGATGCATTCACATTCATTATTATGGTGTTTCATATGAATAAAACCTTATTAAGGTACTCTTACCCAATAAAGTCATCAGTTTTGGTTATAACTATTGTCCTACCTTCAAAAACTAGTTTAAGACCACTTTGTTTAGACGGTCTTCAAAGAATAGGTATCTACGGGGAGAGGGACCGAAGAGAACAATAATAAACTCTAAGGTTTTCTGGAAATAAGTATTAGAGGAACCTGTATCTTTTTCCGAGGATGACGACAGTAGTTGAGTTCCCCGTGTAAACACATTCTCCATCAGCCACTTCCTCGAACTTTTGACCAGGTGCTTGTTTGAGCATAATTGACTCGATACTCTGGTGCCTAGAATCCATTTTCTATTGTTTTCTACTAGATCCAACTCAACCATCATAATGGAAGTTACCTTAGTAGTCTCAGTCATGTTAGCGACATATTTTGGAGCTTGATTCTCTAGTCACACAGGTAGGTCTCTTGGCCTTCTTTCCCACAAAATAGCATGAGCCTTTGGACTTGTCTTTATTTGTGTGACAAGAACTTATAACTCGTATTGTATTAGAAGTATCAGAAATAAAAGTTAATACTTATCCTTGAGGTGATTTGCCTCTTCAAATTGCAATCAAATTGCAAATGACTAATCAGTCTTTGAAGAATTATTTACTTCTTCTGAAATGGATCCCAAATTATCTTTGCATACTCCTCCTTAGCAAACAGGTTTGAGAAACGAGTTCTTCATGATGTTCAAGAGTCGTCCTCTACCCACCGAGTTACTATTCTTGAACATGGCCTCAAGGGATAAATCCCTTGCCAATTCTTCTTCGATAGCAGTTGTATTGTCAATAAGAGAAAACTATTTGAACACAACTAAATCAAGATCAAACTAGTAAAGACAGATTATAAGTTTGTGTACCTAACGTTTATAGTTGGAAAAATTCTTGTATTCCAACTTTGACACATGAGAAAGCATTTTTACAGTCAAAGTGAAGACACAATAGAAAAATTGAAAAACCATTTTTACCTATTAGTGATGTTAGTACTTCTTGTTAATATATATTTTTAAACCTTTTGCTTTTGTGGACTATATATATATAAATAGAGTAAATACATCGTTTACCCCTTGAACTTTACACGTTGTGACAGATTGCCCCCCAAAGAATTTTTTGCGACTGGATGGTCCTTAAACTATGTTTTTGTGACTCGATGCCCCTTGTTAACGGAAACCGTTAGTTTTCGTCGTTAGTTGGTCACGTGTGCAAATTGTCGTGACATTTTACCCCCTGTACCAAGTTTTCTTGACATTTTACCCTAGGCACCGAGTCACGTGGCCGGTATACCGGTCAGCGCCGCTGGAGAGAGAAAAAGTTGCGTTTTTAGGTTATAAAGAAGAGGAAGGTTAGTCTATTGCAAATTTTACAATCCTAAAGCCTCTCCTTCTTCTCCAAACCTCTCCCAACTCCATTAAAGCTTCATCAAAGCTTCCCCAAACATCAAAACACTACCTAATCACCATAAAACACATCAAATCATCTCTCCACATCATTACAAAGGAGATTCGACCACCCAAATCATACCAAAACACATTGAATTGAAGAATAAAAATCTTAAATTTTCTAAGTTCATCCTACAATTTCTTAGATCCATACCAACTCATCAATAATTCATCTTACCCACATAGAGATTCATGACAAAAACACCTTTCCTAACCCAAATAAAGCTTGTTCAACCAATAATCAAGAGTTTCAAACTTCAAGAGTGGTTAAAGCTTTGACTTGGAGGTCAATTGAGATGACTAAAAGAACAGAAACATTAGCTACTAAGAGGGAGATAAAGAAAAGCAAGGTATTGGGTTCTATTGAGAAGAAATCAAGTGAGAAAAGTTCTAGTTCCAACACAAAGGGTAAAATAGATATTGTAAAGAGAGGTGAGCTAGATTTGTTTAATTCTTTGGGCAAAAAGGTTCCACTTTTTACCAAGAAGAAAACACAATCTATCGAATTCAAATGTCCTACACCCGAAGATAAAGAGAAAGCTTCAAAGGCCATGATAGCTTCTGCAGAGAATCAATTAAAGGAACTACCTTTTTCTTATGAGAGAGTATTTGATGAAAAAGTTGGTAAAGAAGAGTACAAGAAATTATTGGAGCTTAGTGAAAGATTGGGTTGGTCTACGTTCATGGTAAGACATTCTGAATTATGTCATGAGTTAGTTTCAGATTTCTATTTAGGCCTCTTTAGCCGAGATAGTGAAGGTTGTGTTCCAGTTAGAGGAAAGTTAGTTCCTTTCACAGTTGAAGAGATTAGAAACCACTTCCAGTTTAAGAAATTGGTTGGACCATGTAAGTATAGAGAAGCGGTGGATAGACAAAGAATCTTTGATTGGAATTTACTTTTTGAACATGTTTTAGACAAGGATAAAGTGCAATCACATAAGGGAGAATTGAAGGCACCTTGGCCTTACAAATATCTTCAACCGGATGCTAGAATTTGGCACAATTTCCTTATCCCTAATGTCTTGGAAACACAAGAATTTTGGATGTAAGTAAAAAGAACGCTTTACTTTTGAATTGTATTTTGAGAGGAGAAGAAGTGGATGTGGCACAGTTGATCTTTGAGGAGGTGATGCAATTTTCGGTCTCTCCTAACTCGGTTTATAATGTAAAATATCATACTTTGATCACGTGTCTTGTACGAAAAGCGAATGTAATTTTGGGTGACGAAGAGAAACTTGAATTTAAGAAGAGTAATATTGATAATGCTTGGATCATGAAAGTCTTGAGAGGAGCGGGTTTTACACAAGTCTCAAAAGAAGAAAAGGAGCAAAGTTGGCAAGAGAAGATGGAGGAGCGTTTAAACAAAATCGAAGCAACTTAAACTTCCTTAGCCGAAGATGTGGCACAAATCAAAGCCAATCAAGTGAACATCATGACACTCCTTGAGCAATTAAAGAAAGATCAAGCAAATCCTATCTCGGATGTCGATAATGCGAGGCAATAGCCTCGAGAGTATGTTCTCTTTCTTCCTTACCATTTCTGTAAATGCTTTATCTGCTAATTTTAATTTTTTTTTCGAGTCATTTTCGAGTCGTGGAGACACGACTCATTTTTGAGTTGGGGGTGTGGGGGTTCGTTGTCTCTCATCTCCATTTTTCAGTTTTTAGGTAGAAATTGTAGTATGTTTATGAGCTATTTTATTTTTTATGCTTTGAGTATTTGCAGGAAAACACACATTGATAGTAAAGAAAAGATTAGTTAGCAATGCGATAGAAAGTATGTTCGATCTCAGGGAGCCTTGAGTGGTTTGTAGGCCGTGAGATCCAAGCTAGTTGACAAACCCATTTGATGAACGTGCTAAAGGTAAGAGAATAACAAAATTGCATGGTATAGAAAATGATTAAGGCAGTTCTTTCATATTGAAGCCACTTGAAGCCTTTTAACTTTTTCACCCTGTTATTTGATTTAATATTTTAGATCCTTCTCAGCTCCTTCTAGCCTTTCTAAAGCCTTTTTATTTAACCACATTATAAGCCATATCCCTTTAGATTATAGGACTTTTACATATGACCCGCACTCGAATCGCTATGCATAGACAATTATTTTAGAGCTTGAGTTTGGGGTGGTGGGTCCACCACTATGAGAATTGTTACTGGGTTGAGATTTTTTAGCTTATTAATTTTGCTCTGTTATTATATTGATGATGATTCACAGGTTTATATTGTAACCCTTTGTCGGGGTAATAGTGAATGAAAAAAGCTGAAAAGCATGAAAAGAAAAAAATCTATGAGAAAATAGCGTGATATCTCGAACATCAAAAAGAGAGTCATAGCTATACAAAAGAAGAAAAAATGATTTGAAAAGAATATATATTCGGACCAGCAAAGAGGAATTTTTATGTGAACATCTTTATGCTTTAATTAGGTTATTGGGGATGCTACCTTGTGCATCAAGAAAAATCATTGGGTTGAGTGAGAAACGTTTTATGAGAGTAACTCAAGCCCTAGGGCGATTCGTTGATGGCTAGTGAGGAGAGAGCCAAAAGCTCACTCTAAATTATCCAGAAATACTTATCATACTGTCCCTAAGCCAACATTACAACCTTAAAGACCTTATGATTCTTTGCTATGTGATCTAGAAGTGATTGAGCCAATAGAGAGTAGTTAAGTGAATCTTTGGAAACTAGTAAAGTTCTATGAACAATCTATAGCCTCCTTGGTGAACTGAGTAAAGTTCTTCTCCTTCTTACATTCCGAAGCTAGTCTAATCTTGAATTCAAATCATGTTGACTGTGGATATGAGAAGTGTACAGGTATGTAGTTTTTAAATATTATTACATGAAATTTTCTGAGTAGTTGCTTTATGTCTATTCTATATATTCTGTTATCTCCTTTCCCATTGTGCTTAAATGACCTAGGTGTGTATTTAGAGTCTTCCCTTTGTTTTTATCTTTATTGTATCGGGACAATACAACTTCGAGTTGGGGGTCTTGATGTCTCCTCATTTGTAATAAATTAATATTAGTTAGAGACATTATTTTTAGTGTTTTAGAAGTCTTTCTAGTCGATTTTCCCATGAAATATTACACTTTCCTATTTCTAGTCTTGATTTAATGAATTATTATTTTTAGAGCATATTGGGTTTAATTATTTATTTAGTGTGAAGTTTTAAAGATATATATGGAGATTAATTAGATGCCAAGTCAATTCTAAGAGATAAAGGAAACAAGATATTCATGGAAATTGGAGATAAGGAAACAAAAGCTAAAATATGGAAAGATAAAGCTACCAAATAAATCTGAATTCACCACCCACGACCACAAATGGGCTTATATCTCAAAATCGGTGAGGAATTTGGAAGAATGGTCAAGCGAAAAGTTAAATATCTTTCCGAGACGATGAATTTCGACTATTGATACGCATCAAACGAATAATTATTGAAGCTGTTATGACCAAAACAAAACGGGTCTGATTCCATATTTTAGGGTTACGAATTTGAGTTGGGCTTGGAGTCCATTACTTGTCTTCTACTCCAAGAAAACGAATTAGGGCTTCTCTACACCTATAAATACACCCTTATATCACTTGTAAATCATCCTTGCTCATCCTTGCCTCACATAAATAAGTCCTTAGGTTTATTATCATTAGAGTTATTGAAGAGAGCAAGATAAATTCGTTGTATCAATCTTTTAGTTTATTTCCTTCAGGTATGAACTAATTTTCCCATAGCTCGGGTTTTGCATTATGTATAATCTATGAATTCTATTTTCATTCTATCTAAGTTTCTTTGAGAATTATATGTTTTAATCTGATATTAGCTGCTTACTCATATATTTATTTATGTGTTTTGAATTATTGTTTGTCCTAAACCTGATCACTTTAGGCTTTCTTAATAGTAGTTAGATGGTCACCTTAACTGGGTGTCTAATTATTGAAACACCACATAATGTCTAGTGTCCGATATTGGTCTTGACAACACCGATTCTAACTAGAGAGTCATTAGGGTTTGTTTTAATCACTATCACCATGTTTGGAATTGAATTTCTTAGGAATCTAGTGGCGTAGGATAACCCTAAGTTTAGGTTGCCTCGTGGTGTGTCCGTAGCCCCCCTAGTCGCTTTCAAGGTCTAGGAGAGGGAATTTAAAATCCTGACTAAGTATTTAAGAGCTAATTATCTCCCTTATTAACTAGAATTTGATAGAAAGAATTAGAAGGATTAGTGCATACTAGCAAAACCTAAGCTATATTTCTTATCTCATATTCTCATCTTTTATTTTATTGTCTTTACTTTTAAGTAGTTTAATTAATCATCTCTCAATCAATCTTATTTATTTTCTGTCTTATAATTAATTACTTCCTACTCTTAATTATTACTCATTCGTATAACACACTAAGTCCCTGAGAACAAACTTTCTTATCATTAAAACTTGCATACGTCCTGTAATACTTGCAGTACCGTGCTTGTCTAGGGTGCTTTAGTGCATTGTATTTCAGCGTTTATTTATCATATTTTTATCACACCCTAGGCGACACCAACCATCATAATGGCAGTTACCCTAGTGGTATCAGTCATGTTAGTGACATATTTTGGAGCTTGATTCTCTAGTCACACGTGTAGGTCTCTTGGCCTTCTTTCCCACAATACTAGCATGAGCCTTTGGACTTGTCTTTATTTGTGTGACAAGAACTTATAACTAGTATTGTATTAGAAGTATCAGAAATAAAAGTTAATACTTATGCTTGAGGTGATTTGCCTCTTCAAATTGCAATCAAATTGCAAATGACTAATCAGTCTTTGAAGAATCATTTACTTCTTTTGAAATGGATCCCAACTGATCTTTGCATACTCCTCCTTAGCGAACAGGTTTGAGAAACGAGTTCTTCATGTTGTTCAAGAGTCGTCCTCTACCCACCACTACTACAACGTGGCCCTCTAGCGAATAAACTTCTCGCGACTACGCGATGTAGTCGCTAAAGACAAGCACCACTAGCGACTACATATCTTTAACGACTACATAGTATGTTTCTCGACTACCCAGTAGTCGTTAGTAATTTTTGTTTTTAACGACTACAAGAAGTAGTCGTTAATACTTAGGAAGTAGTTGCTAGTGGTTTTTGTATATTTTAATTAATTTCCCACCACCAACGTGTAGTCGCTAGAGGTTGGATTATAAGTTATTACTAACGACTACTTTTGAGTCTTTGGCGACTACTCTTGTAGTCGCGAATAGTGGTAGCGTATTTATTACAGCAAGTTGCGAATTAGGATACTCAAAACACCATTATTTTATAATTTCTCTTTCTTTCTCTCCAAACTCTCCCAATTTTTTTCCACAATTCATCATCAAAAATTATTTCAAGACTTAGAAAAGCTTGCCCGGGTCAATCATCAACGTGGGACCGCCTCAATTTATCAATTTTTCCTTTCAAATTTGCCCAAAAGTAGGTATTTTTTGTTCCATAAAACTCTTTCAAATTTCTTTTATTTGCATGCAATTGTGTAGTTAATGGTAAATAGTATCACTTATTAGGTATTTCAACACGTGGAAAAACTTTCCTGTGTCAAACAACAACGTGAGACCTCCTCAATTATTAATTTTTCCTTCTAAATTTGCCCAAAAGTAGGTATCTTTTTCATCTTTTTCTTATTTGATTACAATTGTATAGTTAATGCTAAATATATAGTATCACTATGTATATATCTCTAATCATCTTATAATTTTATATGACATATATATATATATATTATTGTATGAGACATAAATGCATAAATAGGATATATATTTATTTAGTGATGTTATATTTTGTATGCTTTTAATTTTATATTTATGTATTTATTTGGTGATGTTATATTTTGTATGCTTTTAATTTTATATTTATGCATTTATTTGGTGATGTAATATTTTGTGTTCTTTTAATTTTATATTTATTTATTTAATTGGTGATGAAATAAATTTTTTTTTTCATTTTATATTTATTTATTTAATTGGTGATGTAATAATTTTTTTCATTTTATATTCATGTATGTAATTGGTGATGTAATAATCTTCCTTTTCATTTTATTTTTATGTATTTATTTGGTGATGTAATAATTTTTTTAACATTTTATTTATGAGACATTTATGTTGTATTCTTTTATATTGGAGTAGTTGATTATGGCTTCGGGTATTGATAAAAGTTGGATTGGTTCCGCTCATAAAGTTTCGCGTGAATTTATTAAGGGGATAGAAGTATTTCTCGGTTTTGCTCAAAAAAATAAAGCTCCTGATGAAGAAACAATTTTTTGTCCGTGTAATGAGTGTTCGAATTATCGTCGGTATAACGTGGTCAAAGTTAGGTCACATCTTTTAAAGTTTGGGTTTTTGTCCACGTATGAGATTTGGACAAAGCATGGTGAGAGCGAGGAAATTCCTTGAGACTCGATATGAAGAAAATGAAATGTTGGATGTCTACGAAGATTTGAGACCTAATTATGAGGGTGGTGGTCATTCCGGTGACACCGAGATGATAGACTCGAACAGTCAGCACGTGGAAAATTCGAAACGATGTTTTCCGAATTAGACACCGAGTTATACCCTGGTTGTGCAGTAGTGAGTTCATTAAATTTCATTGCGAAGCTAATGCACGTGAAGGTGAAGAACAAGTGGACTAAAACGTCTTTCACCGAGTTGCTTGATCTTCTGTGTCGTGTGTTGCCCAAACCTCATACCTTGCCCGAGTCATACGAGGCGTGCAACAAAAAGTTAAAAAGTTTAGGTATGGGTTACAATACCATCGATGTTTGCGTGAACGATTGTGCTTTATTTTACAAGGAGAATGACTCCCTTGAAAAGTGTCCAGTATGTAGTGAATCCAGATGGGACCCGAAGAAGGGTCAGAAAGTAGCGCATAAGAAACTCTGATATTTCCCGATTGCCCACAAGAAGAGAGTTGGACGAGTTGTGGGATAAAGGGATCCTTACGTATGATGCCACAGGAAGGAAGAGTTTACGATGAAGGTTTGTTTGTTGTCTACGACTAATGATTTTCCCGCTAGGTCATACACTTCGGGATGGTCGGGTCAAGGTTACAAAGCTTGTCCAGAATGCATGGATTCTACTCTGTCATTGAGTGTGAAGGAAGGGGTTGCTTACTTCGACCATAGACGTTGGTTACCTATCGGGCATCGATTTAGAAGCAAAAAGGTTTTGTACCCGAAAGCCGATCATAGGGGCCCACCGAAGAAATATAGACCACACAATATTCAGACACAGTTAGATGGGCTTCCCATTGTGTTTCCCGGTAAACACAAGGATTTTGGGGGAAAGATCGTGAGGCAAACTGGTCCACGTCTATTCAATTGGAAGAAAAAGAGTATCTTTTATCGTTTACCTTATTGGTCCGAAAATTTGTTGAAACATAACATTGATGTCATGCATTGCGAGAAAAACGTGTGTGATGCTGATGTCTCCCTAAATGTTCTAATTTTATGCCCTTGGGAGACATCATTTTTGGTGTTTATTTGACTATTTAGATAGACTTTTGGTATTAAAATGCAATAAATCGATTTTCCTCTTTTAATTCTAGTATTTTTCATTTATTAAATTTTTACGCGTAATATGGGTTATTTTGAGTGAAAAGTTGTAGGTTTTGAATACTAGCTAGGAGAGAAAGCCAAGAATAAAGTCAAAGATCGTGTAATGAAGTCAAAGCAAGAAGAAATATCCCGAAAGAATTGATTATTTTAAGCTGCAAATCTGGAAAGTTGTCAAAGATTGCTGATTCTGAGCCATCTAAGAGTGGATTTAGCCTCTGACTTGTGAAGAGACAACGTGCCCCATTGAGTTACGGAACCTTAGCAACTGGAATGAGGTCAATCCGAGTTGAAATGAGTCAGTTAGAGCTGTTTTAGTGGAGGTGGTGCAGCAGTTACGGGATTTGGGCTTAATTAGTGGACTTGGGCTTTTCTAATATTCACTTAAACCTAAGTAAAAACCCTAGTCCGAATTTAGCACTATAAATATGCCTTTAGACCTCATTATTCAGCACCTCTCATTTTATTCTTCAAATTATATCATCTTTAGAAGAGAGTGTCCAGAGAGAAAGTCAGCACCAAGGAAAAGGAGATAGATAAGAGCTGAAGAAAGTCATCTTCTCCAAATCACAGCCAAACCCGGTCCTAATTAGGTTCTATCTTTTATTTCTGTAATTGAAGAACATGAATTCTTTCTGTTTTAATTTAGTTTTTCGCATTAGTATGAGCTAATTTCATTTAGTGCTTGAGAACGCATAATGGGTTAATCCCAGTTTGATTTTATTTCATGTGTTTGGATTTGGGATTTTAATAATTGAAATCAAATTGGGTGAATTGTATTTTTCTTTAATTTGCTTTTATTTACTTTTATTGAATTCGCGACTCAATATTAGGACTTAGTATCTAGGCTATTCCAATTAGTGGCGATTGGATCACCTTGATGGGGGTCTAGGTACAGAACTAATTAACGAATATAGGTTAGAAATTATTTGACTCTGACGAGCTTAATTAAACCTATGGACAATTGGGTATAATAAACTTAATCACTTGAGAGTGGACTATAATCACCCTGACGGGGTTTGTAGCACTTGAGAGTAGCTCCTTAGTCCACCCTGACGGCGGTAAGGAGAATTCTGAATCCCGACCAATGCATATTTATCGATTTGTCCCTTAAACATGACATGAAATTAATTATAATTAGGTGAAACCCTTGAGTCTCTCAAGTATTGTCTTTCCCATCTTGCGTAAACACTTTATTTTCTTGCGTCTAGTTAATTACTTGCATTAATTTAGTATTTTATTTTTTGTCTTAGCATTAGAAAACCAAACAAACAATCAATCTTAAAAATCATTTACTTGTTTTCACGTGCAATTAACTACTATCTGATAAGCATTAGAGTCTACCATTCCGTCCCTGAGAACGAATCTGTTTTATCACTTATATTACTTGGGACAACCGTACACTTGCGGTTGTGGTTCTCTTATCCTTATTTGCATTTTTCTAGAACACACAAAGGACCACCAAGTTTTTGGCGCCGCTGCCGGGGACGGTAGCGTGTGACCCCGGTGTTTATTCTTTAGTGTTTAATTGCATTTTTATTTTCATTTTACGCTTGTGTTTGCTTTGTTATGTTTTTACAGGTGCTTTATTCACGTAATGATCAAGAAATTTATTTAAAGATGCATAGAGGACATTACCCAAATCCCGGTCCATTTGACTATTGGGAAGACTCTTCGGGACAACAACAATGGGGTATTAATTCTTACCAACAACCTTATCAATACCCACAAGAGCAAGGATGGAACAATCAATGGCTTAGGAATAATCAACAGCAGTTATCATATCACTATCAACACAAGCATGAATGGGACAACCAGTGGGTTGAAAACATTTAACAACCTCCACCTTCACCACAAAGTTCCGAATTAGATAGATCATTAAAAGAACTCGTGCGCTTATGTGAACAAAGGCTGGAGTCAATAGAGAAAACTAATTCCAGCTTGAAAATAATGCAAAATATGCTAGATGAAATGCTTACTCAAATTGGAGAAACAGTTGAGGAGGAGGTGTTAAAAAAAGATATTATTGATAGTGATAAGACCATCGTGCTAAGTATAAATAGAGACCACCATGTGGTTGAAGACCGGGTTAGCATGGTGGAAGAAGGAGTAGCAACGGAAATCCTAGAAATTGAAACAGAAATTGCTATTCCTAATGTGTATGCACATGATCAAGATATAGAACACGAAAAGAAAGAAGAGGTGATCGAGATTAGAGAGACTCCACAGAAAAAATATGATGAGGTAATAGTGGAAGATTGGGTTGACAGCGAAGACGAATGTGAAATGGTTGGAGAATCAATTGAAGAATTAAAGGTTAAAGATAAAATAGAAATGGAATATCCGCCACAAAAAGTTCACCAATCACCATCTCCGCCACGAATCATTATTAGAGATGAAAAATCAGAATCACCTCTATTACTACAAATGATCAACATGTGCTATATAAACAAGGTGCAACACCGTGAGAGTAAAGCGGCAAGGAGGAGCACCTACCCACCACATTTTAAAGATGAATACGCGATCGAAACGCGGAGTAAAAATAAGCTTATACCGTTGAGAACGGTTATCTACTCTAATGTGGTGGAAAATGAGTTTCGTCGTGAAAGTAAGAAGGCGAAACGAAGTACTTACCCACCTCCTTTTAGAGATCGATTGAATAATATTCTAACGGGGAAGGTTCTAAAGCTTTTACATCAAGGAAGAGGCGAGTTTAAGCGGAGAAACACCGCAAGGGCCTCACTACCATCTTCATGGAAGGTAACGCGTCGAAATTAAAGACGTAATAAACAAAAGTGCTTCTTGGGAGACAACCCATGCTTTAAATTTCTTTCATGTCTTTAAATTTGTAGTGTATAATAGAGTATTTTGATTTTTATTAGTGTATAATTTTAAGAAATGAGAAGGGTGTAGTGTTTTTTATGATTTGCAGGTGTTAATAATTGAGTTTGAGGTGCTAGGTATAAGAAACGATTGATGTAGCACCTTCCTGTTGCAAATAATAGGTTGTTGGACAGAAGCTAAACAGGTTCACGTTCGACTCTAACCGGGTTCCCGGTTATGGTGCTGTAACCCGGTTATCAGTAACTTCGGAAGATCATAACTTGATGCTCGAAAGTCGGAATTAACTTTTTCTTGAGCCTAAACCGCATAACTTTTCGAGATCTATCCAATGGTGAAGTCAAAAAGTTCGAATGAACAGCTAAAAAGTTCTGATTAGTGCGTAAATTTTTGACGCAAGGTTGGCTGCGTCCAGCCTCCAACACATGAAACACCATTGATAACGAACCAAGGCTCCAAAAACACTCAAATTATACCATCAAAACACCAAAATATCATCAAATAAGCTCTGTAAACATCATCCAAACACACAATCATACCATAAATCTCCCTAAATACCAAAAAGTTACACTTTAATCCGAAATTTCCTTTCACCAAAGCTTAAACTTTATCCATTAAACCTTTCCCAAACCTTGAAATAATTATGACCCAGCTCAGAATACCCCATGATTCATATCCATTCACCTTCAAGAACACCAAATTCGCAAATATCATCCAAAACTTTTGAGAGTTCTTGAAGCTTTGAGTTTGGGGTCATTAGAGATGACCGTGAAGGTTGAAAAAGGTACGAAGAACATGATGAAGAAAGAGAATTTGGTATTGAGGGAAGATTTTAATAGAGGAGATGATGCTTAGAGAGCGAGGAATAGATGAAAACATGGGAAATTTGACGAAAAGTTCGAGGTGATGAAGAACACTTTAAACGCAACCATTGATGAAGAAGAATTCAAAACCTCAACCTAGACGCAACACTGATAACCAGCCTCGCGCTGGTTAAGATACGTTTTCTATCCCTTCTCATTTAGTGTAAATTAGTTTAATTGTGTTGAGTCTTTTCGAGTCGTGGGGACACGACTCATTTTTTAGTTTGGGGTGGGGTTCGTTGCCTCATCCCAGTTTTTATGTTTTATTTGTTTTTAATTGCTTTCAATAAATTAATTAGGAGTTGCGTTTGACTGTAGAAGATTTTAAATGTCCCTTTACTTTTGATGAATCTATGATAGTAGATAGTGGACTTTAGGGAATAACATAAAACGCACTTTAATTGCATGCAAACATAGATAATGAATAGGAAAAATTAATGAACAATGCAAAAGAAGTAAGCTTGTACTTAAGGAAAATGTTTGGTTTGTAGAACGTGAGATCCAAATGAGTAGAGAACCCACTTAGATATAAACTAAAGGAGAACCATGTAACTAGATAAATGATAGGGGCAGTTCTTTGTTAGCCATTTGTAGCCTTTTAGCTTGCTATCCCTTATAATAATTTTATCCGTCTAAGCCCAATTTTGAGCCTTAAGCCTTTTCTTTTGTAACCACGATATAAGCCCATTATCCTTTAGATTATTAGGCATGACCAAATGACCCGCACTTGAATCACGATCCTGAGACCTGTCTCGAGCTTGAGTTTGAGGTGGAGAGTCCACATTTGGGAAATTACATTGGGAAGGGATTATTGGTGTTTGTATTGAGGCACAAAAATAAAAGATGATATTATTATTTGTAACCCTTTGCCGGGATTTGAAAAAAGAAAAAAAAAAGAAAAAGAAAATAATTATAAGAGACATGACCTTTCACATCAAAAGGATGGTCATGGGTATCTTGTACAAAAAAAGAAGAAAAGAAATGAAAAAGAAAATAAAAAAAGAAAGAAAAAGTAAAATAAACCGGCAAAGTGGAATATTTTGAAAAATCATCTTAGTTTATATTGGGTTGACATGGGGACGCAACATTAGCGCGTCAAATGGGTTGAGTGAGAACATTATATGAGTGTAAACTCAAGCTCGTGGACAGTTGTTGATGGTAAGTGAGGAGAGAGCCAAAAGCTCACTTCAAATTTACCAAACATACATACCACACCGTCCCTAAGCCTACGCTAAAACCGTAAAGTCCTCGTGATTCCTAGGTGCATGGTAAGTTAATAGGTTGTATAATAAGTGGAACGTTCAAAGCGAGTAAGGATCGATGAACAAACTATAGCCATCATAATGAGATAAGTACAAGTGTATCCTTCTAGCATTGCAAAGTTAATTTTATGATTGAAGTTATTTGTGTTTGATGTTGCATGATTAGTGTATGTGTATGTTAGATCTTAATGTTTGATATATGAGATTTATTTTAAGAACTGCTTTAGGGTATATTTGCTAGCTTCTATTTTCTCTTGCATCTACTTCATTCCCCTAGTTTTTAGTTTTGCTTTGTCGGGACGACAAAGGTTTGAGTTGGGGGTCTTGATGTCTCCCTAAATGTTCTTATTTTATGCCCTTGGGAGACATCATTTTTTGTGTTTATTCGACTATTTAGATAGACTTTTGGTATTAAAATGCAATAAATCAATTTTCCTCTTTTAATTCTAGTATTTTTCATTTATTAAACTTTTGCGCGTAATATGGGTTGTTTTGAGTGAAAAGTTGTAGGTTTTGAATACTAGCTAGGAGAGGAAGCCAAGAATAAAGTCAAAGATCGTGTAATGAAGTCAAAGCAAGAAGAAATATCCCAAAAGAATTGATTATTTTAAGCTGCAAATCTGGAAAGTTGTCAAAGATTGCTGATTCCGAGCCATCTAAGAGTGGATTTAGCCTCTGACTTGTGAAGCGAAAACGTGCCCCATTGAGTTACGGAACTTTAGCAACTGGAATGAGGTCAATTCGAGTTGAAACGAGTCGATTAGAGCTGTTTTAGTGGAGGTGATGCAGCAGTTACGGGATTTGGGCTTAATTAGTGGACTTGGACTTTTCAAATATTCACTTAAACCTAAGTAAAAACCCTAGTCCGAATTTAGCACTATAAATATGCCTTTAGACCTCATTATTCAACACCTCTCATTTTATTCTTCAAATTAAATCATCTTTAGAAGAGAGTGTCCACAGAGAAAGTCAGAAGTAAGGAAAAGGAGAAAGCTAAGAGCTGGAGAAAGTCATCTTCTCCAAATCAAAGCCAAACCCAGTCCTAATTAGGTTCTATCTTTTATTTCTGTAATGAAGAACATCAATTCTTTCTGTTTTAATTTAGTTTTTCGCATTAGTATGAGCTAATTTCATTAAGTGGTTGAGAACGCATAATGGGTTAATCCCAATTTGATTTTATTTCATGTGTTTGGATTTGGGATTTTAATAATTGAAATCAAATTGGGTAAATTGTATTTTTCTTTAATTTGCTTTTATTTACTTTTATTGAATTCGCGACTCAATATTAGGACTTAGTATATATGCTATTCCAATTAGTGGCGATTGGATCACCTTGACGGGGGGTCTGGGTACAGAACTAATTAAAGAATATAAGTTAGAAATTATTTGACTCTGACGAGCTTAATTAAACCTATGGCCAATTGGGTATAATAAACTTAATCACTTAAGAGTGGACTATAATCACCCTGACGGGGTTCGTAGCACTTGAGAGTAGCTCCTTAGTCCACCCTGACAGGGGTAAGGAGAATTCTGAATCCCGACCAATGCATGTTTACCGATTTGTCCCTTAAACATGACATAAAATGAATGATAATTAGGTGAAACCCTTGCGTCTCTCAAGTACTGTCTTTCCCATCTTGCGTAAACACTTTATTTTCTTGCGTCTAGTTAATTACTTGCATTAATTTAGTATTTTACTTTTTTTGTCTTAGCATTAGAAACCAAACAAACAATCAATCTTAAAAATCATTTACTTGTTTCCACATGCAATTAACTTCTATCTGATAAGCATTAGAGTAAACCATTCAGTCCCTGAGAACGAATCTGTTTTATCACTTATATTACTTGGGACAACCGTACACTTGCGGTTGTGGTTCTCTTATCCTTATTTGCATTTTTCTAGAACACATAAAGGACCACCAGATTCTCTTCTCGGCACAGTTATAGGTCTTGATGGGAAAGTTAACAAAGACAACGTGAAAGCGAGAATGGATCTTGAGAAAATGAACATCATGAAAGATTTGTAGTTGACATCGCGAGGCGGTAAACAAATACTGAATCGAGCAAATTATACGTTATCAACGGAAAAGCGAAAAGTATTTCTTGACTGGTTGAAGGCACAGAAGTTTCCCGATGGCTTCGCATCGAATTTGAGAAATTATGTTCAAAGTGACTTGGGCAAGATTATAGGAATGAAATCTCACGACTGTCACGTGATGATGCAGTATCTATTCGTAGCTAGAATCCCAGGGCTTTTCGAATACAAAGCGATTAGTGATGCGATTATTGGGCTAGCTAACGTGTTTAGAGTTGTGTGTAATAAAAATCTGAGTAGGAAAGAGTTAGAAAAGGGGAAGGTGAAAGTGGTTGAAGTTATGTGTAGATTGGAAATGATATTGCCTCCCGCGTTTTTCGATATAATGATCCACCTGGTTATACACTTATACAAAGAAGATTTGTTAGGGGGGCCGCTTCAGATACGTTGGATGTACCCGTTTGAGCGGTATCTAAAGAAATTAAAGGAGTACATACGAAACCCGGCTAGGCCGGAGGGTTCAATCGCCGAGGGGTACGTTGTAGAGGAGACTTTGAATTTCATTTCGCGTTATCTTCAAGAAGAAAAAACGAAGTTCAATGAACCGGGTAAATATACCGAGATCGAAGCTCAACCTAAAGATTTTCAGTATTTAAGAGCCAATGTATTTCTTTAGGTAAAAAAGAGTATGGTAATTTGCAATACAGCGAGAAGGAGCAAATTGACTGGTATATCCTACTTAATTGCGATGAAATCCAACATTTGATGACGTAAGTTTTCAATTTATTTATTAAATGTTTGTTCATTATGAAAAATGTATTCAATTTGCTCGTCAAATGTGCAGAGAACACAAAGCCACGCTATCGGGTACTGTAGCCGATAAAGTTACAAAACACCGGCAAAATTTTCGAGACTGGTTTCTGCATAAGGTATAGATCCATTCAAATACCAAATTAATATTCCATTTTAGACAACATTGTTATAATTGTTGATGCTTGTAGGTTTATGGCATATAAAAAGAAGGTGATGCATTCGCTACAAGTGAGATGATTTCATTGGCTAGTAAGTCTCATGGTGCGGTTTATAAGTACGATTCATGTGTTGTGAATGGTGTTAAATGGGTTACTCGTGAAAAGGGTGAAACAAGGGTGACACAAGATTACGGGGTATGCACCATGTACGAAGGAAAACCGTATTACGATGAATTAGTCAATATTGTAGAGGTAACATTTGATGATGATTGTCCCGTTGTGCTATTCGAGTGTAATTGGTATAATATGAGTACCGCGAGGACAGAGAATGGGGTAACTATTATTAACACGTCTAAATTTTTTTGGGAAGGAGAGCCGTACATCTTAGCTACTCAAGCAAAAAAAGTATTTTACATCGATGAGATTAACTCAAGGAAATCACAAAAAGGGTGGAAAGTAGTATGGGAACTCAATGATAGACATGGATGGAGTCCCGAGTTATGGGGTGCAGAATCATTGCCTACTGAAGACGCGAGTGTCACGATCCCTTTAGTGAACACCGAGACGATTTCCGATCCGGTGAACTTGGCATCCACCGAGGAGATCGAGATTGACCCTGCTCATTTTTGTATTGATTTGGCTTTTGATATGGTTATTGATGAAAACGAGGAAATTGATGATGACACCTTGGACGAATACGGGAATGAAGAAGAACCTATAGAGGTTGATAGCGATGATGAACCTATAGTTGTTAGAGGATATGATACTGATTAGGAGATTTTTTATTTTGGTTTATTTGTATTAAAACATTTTGTTGGTTATTGGAGTTGAATTTGAATTTATTTTTGATACACTTAAACTTTGACCCAAATAGTTGACTAAATACCCCAAACACTTAAGTTTGACTCAAATAGTTGACTGAATGCCCCAAACACTTAAGTTTGACTCAAATAGTTGACTGAATACCCCCAAACACTCAAGTTTGACTCAAATAGTTAACTGAATACCCCAAACACTCAAGTTTGACTCAAATAGTTGACTAAATACCCCCAAACACTTAAGTTTGACTCAAATAGTTGACTGAATACCCCAAACACTTAAGTTTGACTCAAATAGTTGACTGAATGCCCCAACCACTCAAGTTTGACTCGAATAGTTGACTGAATACCCTAAACACTCAAGTTTGACTCAAATAGTTGACTGAATACCCCAAATGACTCAAATAATTGACTAAATACCCCCAAACACTCAAGTTTGACTCAAATAGTTGACTGAATACCCCCAAACACTCAATTTTGACTCAAATAGTTGACTGAATATCCCCAAACACTCAAGTTTGACTCAAATAGTTGACTAAATACCCCAAACACTCATGTTTGACTCAAATAGTTGACTAAATACCCCCAAACACTAAAGTTACTCAAATAGTTAACTGAATACCCCAAAAACTCAAGTTTGACTCAAATAGTTGACTGAATACCCCCAAACACTCAAGTTTGACTCAAATAGTTGACTGAATACCCCCCAAACACTTAAGTTTGACTCAAATAGTTGACTAAATACCCCAAACACTTATGTTTGACTCAAATAGTTGACTGAATACCCCAAACACTCAAGTTTGACTCAAACAGTTGACTGAATACCCCAAACACTCAAGTTTGACTCAAATAGTTGACTGAATACCCCCAAACACTCAAGTTTGACTCAAATAGTTTACTGAATACCCCAAACACTTAAGTTTGACTCAAATAGTTGACTGAATACCCCAAACACTCAAGTTTGACTCAAATAGTTTACTAAATACCCCCCAAACACTCAAGTTTGACTCAAATAGTTGACTGAATACCCCAAACACTTAAGTTTGACTCAAATAGTTGACTAAATACCCCAAACACTCAAGTTTGACTCTAAATGTTGACTGAATACCCCAGATGATTGATTGTTTGGAGCTGAATAAAATTTATTGATAGTTTGGAATTGAATTTAATTTAAATGATTATTTGGAAGTGAATTGAAATATTGGATTATTCTAAAGGAAATTAAGTTGAATTTTTTTTTAAAAAAAATCTAGCGACTACTTCTCACCTTTCGCGACTAGTTCATGTTTATGAACTAGTCGCTAATGTCCCTCTATCACTAGCGACTACAAAGTAGTCGCGAAAAAGTGAATTAATTTCCCACTACCCGATGGCGGTCTATTTTCCCGCCCACAAAAGGACACGCGTTTTCAATTGAGGTCTAGCGACTACATAGTAGTCGCGAAAGACCTGTTGACGTGGTCAACTTACGGACACGTGTAAGTAACCACATATCTAGCGACTACTTCCTCTATATCTAGCACACTACATGAAGTAGTCGCTAGAAAGAAAGCCGTATATCTTCACCGAGAGCTCACTATTCTCATTCATTCCTTATACAAAAAATAAAAAAAACGAGAGCTCTTATTTCACCACTCCAAGAGGCGATTCAAGCAGCAAAGCATCATCAAATCTTCATCAAAGGTAATGAAATCCAAACCACAATCTTATTTTATTCCATTTTCATCTTATTCTTAAGCTTTTTTTTTTCATTTTCAATTTCTAATCAATTTTTTTTATTTGTGTTTAAATCAAAATGAATATGGCATGGATTCATCACCAAATCAGCTTCAATTTCAGCTTCTAAGGTAATTTTTCCAACTTTTTTTTGTGCTTTAATTTTTCATGTTTCAATTTTTATTTTTTTTACTTTGATTATTACATGTGTAGTTTAATTCCGAGAATAAGTAGTGCTATTAGGGTGTAGTTTTAACATTTTAAACACAAAAATGATGCTAAATGGGTAAAAAAATTAATTTGATTAATTGAAATAATTTTTTTTTCCATTTTTGGTTGCTTGTTTATGAAATCCGAAATTAAGTTGTGTTATTATGGTTAATTGTATGTTAATTTAAACATGTAATTCATCCTTGATTATGAGAAATAATTTTTAGGATTTTTTTGGGAATTTTATATAAAAAATAGTGTTAGAATGAAATTGATATTTGGCCTACAATTGTATTAAAATATATATAGGGACTAACATGCAATTTTGAAAAAAAAAATATAGGAACTAGCATGCAATTTTAGGGTTTAATTTAATTTTAGAAAATTAAAAGGATAAAAAATTAATTAAAAAACCCCATGTAATTTGACATTTTTGGCCTAAAAGTGTTTGTTAGAAAAAATAGAGGGACCAAATAATATATTTAAAAAAATATAGGGACCAAAGTGTAATATAGAAAAACTTATTTTTAAATATTAAAAAAAATATATAATTTATTTTAGTATATGACTAATATAATTATTTTTGTATAATACAGATTGTACGTGTGCTATATTGGATGTTAAAGCTTGCCGATAATTTATTTACTTTATTTAACTTATTTAATTTATGATTGTAATAATTTATTTATTTTAATTTTCATGTTTTTCTTTTTGGTGATGTAATAATTTAGTGTTTTTTATGTTATTTTTACTTCTATATTTTAATTACACTACAAAATGCTAGATGACCGATGTGATGAATATGCAGCACGGAGGGGACGGTGGGGGTGGGGACCCAAACCAGAATCCGAACAGAAATCTTGCCGACTGCCCAAACCAACCCGGTAAATAAACCAATTTAAATCCAAAATTGCTTAAAAAATAATGTAAACATTAATTAATTCAATTTCAAAACAGAACCAGTTCGACGCAAAAAACGGGGTAGCGCGGCCCTAAAAACTGCCATGAGGGCACTCAAAGCGGTCGGGTGGCCTTTGCCGGTCGATTTCTGCATTCTAGACGACACGTGGAGTCCCTCCGGCAAGTACGGGCACCACGTTTCCCAAGTGATCGGGATTACTGTCCGAGAGAGGATTCCCACCGTTTTACCGTGCTTGGGATAAAGTTCCGGATGCTGACAAAATCGCCGTCATTAAGAGATTATCGGTAAAAATAAAACTATTAATATTCTTAAAAATTAATTAATTATTCTAATTTAAATTCAAATAATATTTTTTTTATAGAAATTTTTTGACATACCGGCTTGGAGGAAAAGGAAAGACTGGAATTGGATTGCTGGTAATATGGACGATACGATGAGAAGTAGGTTTAAAGATTACAAACATAACGTGAAGAAAAACTTCTGGAGAAAGGGTTTGAAACCGGATTGGTTGTCCGATGAGATTTGGGCAAAATGTTGTGAGTATTGGGGTTCGAGGAAAGCAAGGGTAAACTCTCAATTTTTTTAGTTTAATTATATTCTTTAAATTATAATTGTTTTTATTAATAATTGGAATTTAATTTTTTCCAGCATCAAGCAAGTGAAAATAGCAAGAATCGACAAAAACAGAAAAATAAGAGTGGAGCGGGGTCGAGAAAGTATTCCCGAACTCAGGATATGCTTTATGAGGTAATTTTTTATTTAAGTAATTTATTTATTATTTATTTTGAATTTTTTTAATGAAACAGGGTGAAGATTTAATCCCGGGGGGGAGGAAATCTGGTGATCAGGGATGAGGCTACACAACAAGACATCCCGATTCCGCGTATGGGCGGTTTTTTCGAAGTGGTGGGTAAAAGCAAGAAGATGAAACAGTGGAGGTCTGAGGGCTACGAAAAAGCTGATGTAAGTTATTTTTATAATTAAATTATTAATTATATTTTTCATCTTAAATCAAATTTAATATTTTTTTTATTGTTTAATATGTAACAGAAATTGCTCAAAGATGCCATGAAGGAGCAGGTGACTCAGAGTCAATCTGAGTCAACCGATGGTCAAGGCATGACTCAAAAGGAGCAAATCGAGTACGTGAGGAACACCTCGAAGAAGGCTATCGGGTCGCCACAGAGGAGCTGGACACCGGGCATTGGTTGACCGAAAAAGGCGAAGAAGAAAGCTTCGACTACTCCAGCCCAGGCCGAGCAGCATGCGGAGATGATGGCAGCGATTAACGAGCTCCCAGTAGCCACCGGTCTTCCACAGTTCCCCCGCCCTGAAGTTTGCTCTACCAGCACCGAGCCTCCTGTTTATTCTCAGGCTGTTGTGAGTGATGTCATCTCGTGGATTAACCAATTGAGGGCAGAGAAAGGAGAGCCCCCCTCCAGCCTATGACTGCGGACCCCACTCCTCCTAGCGGTGATGAAGATGTTGAAGAAGATGGTGATGATCGTAGTGATGAAGATGAAGACGAGTCCGAGAATGAAGACGATGTTTATAGCTGGATAGGACTCTAGATCGAGGTTGTTGGTGTTTATCTTTTTATTTATCGGTTATGTATTAAGACTTTTAATTTATCTTGGTTTGTTTTGGTTTGACTTTGACTTTGACTTAGTTTGACTTGGTTTGATTTTGGTTTAATTTTATATTTTAATTAATTTGAATTATTAATTTTATTTTTATTTTTATTTATTAATTGTGTTTTTAATAACTAATTGTATTTTTAAAAAAATAAAAAAACTATGATTTTTGAATTATTTTTAATTGCAGTATTGTAATTAAAAATAATTCGAAAATCGTATTTTTTTAATTTAAAAAATAAAATAATCATTAACGACTACATGTAGTCGATATTGACTACTAGATGTAGTTGCTAAGTAGAAGGTGAATAACGACTACATTATAGTCGTTAATAATCCTTCATAATAACAACTACAAAGTAGTCGTAGATAGTAAAGTTAATAGCGACTAACGTGTCGTCGCTAAAAGCACCAACAATCTAACGACTACATAGTAGTCGTTAGTAAGACCACAACCTCTAACGACTACTGCTTGGCACGTAGTCGTAAGGTTTGACTTCTAACAACTAGGTATTCGCGACTAAGTTTTAACGACTACTTGTAGTCGTTAGATCCCTGTTTCTCTTTCTCGCGACTACTTACCTACGCATTAGCGACTACTCATGTAGTCGCTAAAAACCTTGTACGGCGTAGTGCACCGAGTTACTATTCTTGAACATGGCCTCGTGGGATAAATCCCTTGCCAATTCTTCTTCGATAGCAATTGTATTGTCAATAAGAGAAAACTCTTTGAACACAACTAAATCAAGATCAAACTAGTAAAGACAGATTATAAGTTTGTGTACCTAACATATATAATTGGATCAATTCTTGTATTCCAACTTTGACACATCAGAAAGTATTTTTACAGTCAAAGTGAAGCAACAATAGAAAAATTGAAAAACCATTTCTACCTATTAGTGATGTTAGTACTTCTTGTTAAAATATATTTTTAAACCTTTTGCTATTGAGGACTATATATATATATATATATATATATATATATATATATATATATATATATATATATATATATATATATATCAATTTTTTCAATAATTAATTATTTAAAAGAAATAAGTTAATAAATGTTCTTATATTTATTGACTATAAGTAAGCATAATTTTGTTTGTGAAAAGAGAAGTTAATAAAAAAAATTGATTTTTATATACTAAAAATATAGATAAATAAATTTTGACTAAAAGATTACAAATCTTGTAAAATATTTATTGGGATGTTTCTCTAATGTTGCATAATCAATGTGATTGCTTTAAATTAACATTTAAACGTAATAAATATGTTTTATCTTTTCTTTTCTTAGGAAACATAAATATAACGAGATGGGTACTATTAGACTTTAGACCATATATTGATTATCAAAGGAATTGCTTGTTTGCCATGGCAAGTTTACACACTTTGCGTGGTGAAATTTCCATGGTTGCTATCATACTCCTGCTTCCAATACTACTTATTGGAACACATGTTTCAGGTTCGTTTTTTTTTTACCGTATAATTTTTTTTAGGCTAACTGTTTACGTTAAAATTACACATGAATTCAAACAAAACATTCCGAACCACAGATAAAATTTAAAGAATTTCCGTAGGCATGGTTGTTAAATACGTTTTTCTATGTCTTAATTAAACACAAGATTGTAACATCTAGATGCTCAGACCATAAAAATTTCTCTTTTAACTTTTACATAATTTTAAATCTTATATAAAATTAATTATTTGTATCTAGTATAGAGTGGATATAGACTAAATCTTACGATTGCTAATGTAGTTATTTCGTAATATATAATCTTAGGAGGTTAAAAATAAAAATTAAACGTCATTGTAGATGGAATTATGAGCGGGTAGTATATGCACAATTTTGATTTCGAATCAGGTAAGTTTTGCTTTCTATCATGAAAACTGTATTTTTATAGCTTAGTCGTATTTTGTTTTTGGACCTTACATTTTGTAAAATTTAATAACGTTTATTAACATAAATATTTTAAATGTTACCTTGCAAATTTCTGACTTTTTTCCCAAGAAAAAGTTATTAACATCAAAACTTTAAGTTCTCGAATTTCCTACAAAATAAAAAATTAGTGAAAACATCTTGCTCATAAATACTAGTAGTAGTAATTGATGGTAACGCGTTTTGGTCTTTGGCATTAGTGCTCAAGAAGACATATATTAACGCACTCCCCATTAATGCATCCTTTTATATTTTCTTTCCTTTCTTAATTTTCATTTTATTGAAGGAATTTAGGTTGAAAAATGTATATTTGTTGTCTTGTAAACAGTTTGGATGAATATCTAATCAATGTTCTGGTGCAGAAGCACAAGTTGGAGTGTGTTACGGATTGGTCGGAAAATTACCACCACCTTGGGAAGTAATTGCTCTTTACCAGAAAAAGAACATTACAAGAATGCGTCTATTTGGTTCAGACAGAGGCCCTCTTCAAGCTCTTCGAGGCACCAATATTGAACTCATTGTCGGAATCTTCAATTCCGATCTTCCAAGCCTTGCAGCTAGTCAATACAACGCTGATAAATGGGTACGTGACGTCATTAAAAGTCACCAAGACGTCAAATTCCGTTACATTGCTGTAGGAAATGAAGTTAGTCCGTTAAAGAAAGCTAACGCTCGATACACACAATTTCTTGTTCCTGCTATGCGACATATATACAAAGCTATTCATGCAGCTGGTTTAGGTAACAAAATCAAAGTCTCTACTGCATTAGATACCGGATTATTGGGAGAAGCATATCCTCCTTCTCGTGGTGTGTTTAAGTCTGGTGTTCGATATTTTGTTGATCCGGTTATCCGTTTCTTGGTGAAAACACACGCGCCTTTGTTGGTTAATTTGTACCCGTATTTTTCATACGCTAGTAACCCTAAACACATGCGATTAGATCACGCGATTTTCAATTCTACGAAAGTATTTGCGTATGATGGACGATATGTTTATATGAATGTGTTTGATGCGCTCCTTGATGCGACATATGCAGCTCTTGAGAAAGCCGGCGGTGGGGCCCTGGAAATTGTTGTTTCCGAGACGGGATGGCCTTCGGGTGGAGGAGCGGGTACAACTATTCAGAGTGCTAGAATGTATAATAACCGTTTAATTCATCATGTAAAATTTGGTACACCAAAAAGGCCCGGGAAGGCGATTGAAACTTATATTTTTGCCATGTTTGATGAGACCAAGAATCCAGAAGTTGAAAAGCATTGGGGACTCTTTCATCCCGATAAACAACCAAAGTATCGTATTTGGTTTCGTTAGATATCCCGAATTTGTAAAGTTAAATGAATAAAACAAAATAATTTATGTATCTATTTTTTGGTTGAAAAGTTACTGCGTTAATAATTTATTCGGTTACTAATCATTAATATAGAGATAAAGTCTTTAGAAAGTAAAGTAGCCAATCCTTTATTTGATTTCATGTTAAAGATGTATATTGAGTTTAATATAATCATAAATATGAATCTGTTTATGTTCTTTTGAAGAATTGGAAAAGGTTTAGATTAATATAGAGTATTAAACAA
This sequence comes from Nemophila menziesii, assembly GCA_029959085.1. Lineage (NCBI taxonomy): Eukaryota > Viridiplantae > Streptophyta > Magnoliopsida > Boraginales > Hydrophyllaceae > Nemophila > Nemophila menziesii. Next base: position 81,792,697 of record JARWIR010000002.1, read on the forward strand.
TACTTTTCCTATTCTTTTTAAAAAGTGAAAAAAACATTTTTTGTGAAGAAAATGTCTCATATAGGAGCGGAGATATAAAAGCTAACAATTTATAATAGCTTACCTATCGATTACTTTCAAAAGAAGTAAAGGCTATAAAAGCCAAAAGGGAAATGGCAAAGCCCCGCGCGCACCACTACCTGCCCGGCCCAGTGACGGCGTGGGCATGGGCTGTGGGCCGTGGCATAATTTTTTTGAAGTGAATCCGGTGGAAGATGACTAGCTCTTATAGTAGTCGGTGGCAAGTCAACAATTCAGCCAGAAGATAAAACGCCCACCAATTTCGCTTCGGAAGACAAGCCTCCACCAATAACGCACCAGTCAACAGTTACAGGACTTGGTCAAACGCGTGTCCAGGTTCATTGCTGAAATTGAAAACGTGGGTCAAATCAAAACCACCAATCAATTAAGGAGTTTATCAAGGGCACTAATTGTGGACGTTTCTGACAAAGACTCACTCCACTTACTCCCATCCTCTATAAATACAACAGCTGCTCACTTGCCTCAAAGCTACGAAACACATCCGAAAAGAAAACCACTCTACCTCTCTTATCTCTGAAATATTATAATAGTCGTAGACACTCTGTTAGAGATAGCCGGTACGCCAGAATATCTTTTTAACAATGCTTTTTTATTTCTGTGTAATTGTTTTCTTTTCCGATCTCCGTGTAAGTGTTTTGTTTGCATTTGTATTTCAATTTTTCTAATATTTAGAGTTACATTTATTGAAATTATTTTTCTTTTCCTAGAAATCCATTTCCCTTGTTTTAAACGTTGATTTATTTATTTTTCCAACAATTTAAAAAGATATTCATTTGTCACCGTTTGTTTTTTCTGAAATGGCTTTTCCTATGTCGGCTGTTGCTACATCATTGAACGCAAAGGCCTTTCCCGACATGAATAAGTTGGAGCCCCTTAATGGTTTCAACTACAAGCGTTGGGAACAAAAGATCTTAATCTTTCTTGAACCGTACGAACTCGACTTCTCTATTTTCGAAAAACCTCCACTTATGGTGGATAATGGAGTTCCTACTGAAGAAGAACATACTAGACATCTTGCTCTCAAAACTAATGTCAAAAGAGCTAATACCATGGCTCGGGGCTTGATATTGAACAACGTCTTGAATCCCGTTTTTTATCTCCTTGCAAAAGAAAAATCGGCAAAGGTCATATGGGAGACTCTCGAAAAGAAATATAGGGCTGATGATTTGGGTAAGAAAAAATATGTCACTTGGAACTAGTATAACTTCAAACTTACCGATCAGAAACCTATTACTGAACAACTTCATGTGTACGAAAACCTATGTGCGGAGGTAATCGCCGAAGGCATGAAGACGTGTAAAATTTTACTAGCTAACATCTTGCTTAAAAAAATTCCCCCATCTTGGAGTGAATTTCGTAACCATCTCAAACACAAAAAGAAAGAAATGAATCTCCAAGAACTCATCAACCATATGCAAGTTGAAGAAGTCAATCGACTAAAAAATAAGTCTCTCTCTTTTCCTCATCCTTCCTCGAAAGCTAACCTTGTCGAAAGTTCTGGTCAAGGTAACAAAGACAGGTTCAAAGGGAAGGGAAAACAACAAGGCTCAAACAAATCCAAATCTAGGGGAAACAAAAACCGCGACAACTCCAACAAACAAGGCGGAGGGTTCAAAACTTCCGGTAAGATTCAGAAATCTAAGGGCGCTTGTTACTGTTGTGGTAAGGAAGGACATAGAGCTTTCGAATGCAAGCTTAGAGCTGACCAAGGTCCCATAGCTGCCGTAAATCTGACTGAGGCCGAAGAAATTATCGTCGCGGTAATGGTTGATGTAAATTTAGTTGAGAACAAAACCGAGTTAATCCTTGACACCGAAGCTTCCCGACATTTCTGCGCAAACAAAGCCTTGTTCAAAAAATTCGAGAAAGCAACTGATGTGAATGCGTGTATTTGGGTGACTCTTCAACCGCTACAGTTCTCGGAAAAGGACAGGTTCCCCTCAAACTCACTTCTGATAATATTTTAGTGCTAAACGATGTTCTCTTCATCCCATCTCTCCGTAGGAACTTAGTTTCCGGAGCTCTTCTTAATAAAGTGGGACTCAAACTTGTTTTCGAGGGGGGGAAATCATTATTACCAAAAATGATGAGTTCGTGGGGAAAGGGTATTTAAATTCTGGTTTGTTTGTTTTAAACACTGTAACCGTTAATGAGAATGCTTTTAATTCTGCATATATCGTTGAGTCTGTGGATACGTGGCATGGTAGATTAGGTCATTTAAATGCCGCTTCTATTAAAAGGCTTAAAAATCTTGGACTAATACCCCTTCACAATGTGGATAATTTTGTAAAATGTCAAATATGTGTAGAGTCCAAACTTGCGAAAAAACCTTTTAAATCCATTACCACGAGAAAGACTAAACTGCTAGAATTAGTACATTTTGATTTAGCAGATTTTAAAAACTCTGCTAGTAGAGGAGGAAAACTATACTATATTACCTTTATAGATGACTACTCTAGGTTCATTAAAGTATACCTTATTAAATTTAAAGATAAGGTGGAAAGTGCATTTTTAAAATATAAAGTCGAGGTTGAAAACCAACTAGATTGTAAAATCAAACGACTTAGGTCCGATAGAGGAGGCGCGTATAGTTCTGGTTCCCATAAAGAGTTTTGTGAAACTAATGGAGTTGTCCATGAACTTAGTGCCCCTTATACGCCCCAACAAAATGGCATAGCCGAAAGAAAGAATAGGTCCCTTAGACTATGAATGTTATATTAATAAGTTCAGATTTACCAACTAATATGTGGGAGGAAGCTGTTTCGTCAGCCTGTTATGTGTTTAATAAGGTACCCCATAAATCCTAGATAAGACCCCATATGAGATGTGGAAAAACTTTCCACCAAACCTAAAATTTTTAAAAGTCGAGGAGTGCCATGCCAAAGTCAAACAACCTGATTTTAGAACAGTCACCGTTGGACCCAAAACCATAGACTCAATATTATAGGGTATGCTCAGAATAGTGCGACATATAGATTCTTGTCTTTAGATGATAACTCGATTTGCGAATCTAGAGATGTTGAGTTCTTTGAATATATTTCTCCTTTGAAAACTTTGAATTCTATTAATGGTTCTTTACTTGTTGATAGCTTACCTTAATATTGATATGCCTATTTGTGATGTATCCCCTGGCCCCTCTACTTCTGTGGAGCCTAGTAGTATTCCCAAGGATGAACCTAGGAGAAGTAAGAGGCGTAGAATCGAGTCCAAGTTTTGGACCCGACAATATCACAGCCTTCATGACAGAAGGCTTTCACATTGACCTTATAAGCGAATAGGTAGTCACGTGCCTCTTCATAGAGGAAGACCCAAAAACTTATGATGATGCTTTAAATTCTATAGATGCTGGTTTTTGGAAAGAGGTCATGATAGTGAACTTGAGTCTATTAAAAGAAACCATACATGGGAATTAACCGACTTACCTAAGGGTTGCAACATATAAATAGCAAATGGGTTTTTAAGAAAAAATTTAGACCTGATGGTTGAATAGAAAAATTCAAAGAGAGACTTGTTATTAAGAGGTTTACCCAAAAGAAAGGTTTAGATTACTTTGACACTTACTCCCCTGTGACCAAAATTGCCACTATAAGAACTCTTATTGCTTTAGCCGTCATTCACAAACTATTTAATACATCAAATGGATGTTGAACCGCTTTTTTAAACAGAGATCTGGATGAAGAGATCTACATGGCGCAGCCTGAAAGGTGTGTGGTTTGTGGTCAACGGGACAAAGTTTGTAAGCTAAAAGAGTCTTTGTACGGTTTGAAACAGGTGCCTAAAAATGGTATGAAAAGCTAGGTAGTACTCTTATTACATAATGCTAAAACGTACTAAGAATCAAATACATATCTAGGAGTCGCACATCCACTCTTGTCCCTTGTTATACAGTTCCACAAGAAGTTTGGAGGATCATCATAAACACACGGTTCACAACTTAATTTCAATAGTAGCAACTATTTATGATTTGAAATTCGGGTAAAAAGCACAGTATAGTGGCAATGGAATGGCTTGTATAAGAACTTAAATTCTATTGCTTCTTGCCCACTGTCACGTCTATTGAGTTGATAATCTAACTTTGTCGATGCTTATTGAAGATGTGTATATAATGTGACAGGTTCCATGTGAATGGTGCAAAAACTCACAACTAAATAGAGATAAGTAGCTGATGTTTAGGGAGTTTAATTCAGTTAGTCTATGAACAACTTTGCCATAAATAGTCGTGGTCAAGCTCATCACAATGTTCAATGTCATGACCTTTAAAAAAATTAAAATTTGAGGCACATTAAATATCTTAGCGACTGCGAGACAGAAAAATGTATAACTAAAGAAGGAAGATATTTAATTTACAACCCTTAAGTTATGTGTTCTAATGTCAAGAGCCTAGGGTAGGGGTTACCGATTTCTTCATTGGACTATATATAAAAGAATTAGATAGGAATACCTAGCTTCTTCTGAAGTGATTCAATCTTTGAGTCTTTTACTTCATTTTCACTCCTCAAAACTTTAATTTGTATTGCATATTGATAGAGGCTAGCTCAGATCGGGATCTCCATACACTGTCTCGAACAAATCTTGCTTTTTGGATTCTTCAAATTTTGCCTACTATTACAAAAAATGATTTCTTATGGCTTAAAAATAAACACAAATTCCATCTTTTCTACCTTAATTGTACTTTGATTTTTGTGTACTGCTAAATCATCATCAAATGCATTATACCATTCGGATTTCCAGTGTTTTCATCAAACACAGAGAAAAACTAAATAATAAACAAACTTCTTTTAGTCTATGATTCTTCTCAAATTCTTCTTCAATCAAATATCAGATACAAAATTGTTTTTACAAATAATCATCTATCACTTATTTGCACATAACCATCTCTCAAACATCACAAAAATCTTACACACTAGTCCATAAAACATCAAATCTCAATATCCCAAACACCAAAAGATTATTGTATCCATATATCATTACACAATAAATAGGGATATAAGAATATACACAAGGTTCATCATGAATATACTGCTCTTATCACTGTTCTATTCAATATCATCTTTAAACAAGTTGAGATCCATAAGTAAGCATCATATCACCTAGTCACTAAAACATGGTAGTTGAATTCTAAATTCCTACAACATCACAACTTTATGGTCCTAGAAAATATCTTAAACCCCTTATTAATCAAGAACAGTTTTACATGAATATATTGTGTTGATCACCCTTAAAGTAAACATAACAAAATAACCTTAAAGCAAGTATCGTTATACAATACCCCAACAAGATTGTAGAATATATTTTCAACAACAGCTAACCCCGGGCTTTCGGTTTCTTACTCAAACCACACACAACATATATATAAAACATTCGGAGATCAGAAAGGGAATATCAATTTTAAAAAAATTAACCTTGTTATTGGTTGTTGCTGCTGCTGCGTGAGACTCTTCTTGTGACATGCCTTGAAACTTGAATTGATGTCTTGCCATCGATTCCACCAATAGTTACCAAATTTAGGATGTCTCTGTGTTCTTCTACTTCAAATCCATTTGAAACACCTCACCAATTATATGATAAATCATATGATTAAAAATTCACAATAGTAAAAAAATGATATCTTCAACATCAAGAACAAGCATAACAACAATGATAAAGTAATCCAATTTACAAGAAGTAAAAAATATCAGTTCCTGGAAGATTTATAAATCAGAAAAATAAGAGTGTCCAGAAATTACTCTGGATTAGAGGGAACAAAATATTTCGTATCCTCCCTTGATCAGAGATGGAAAAGTAATTCAGAAAGAACAATATACCAAATCCAATGAAGAAATCAGTAACCCCTACCCGAGGCTCAAAAGATTTTTAATGTTTTCTCAAGTTATAAGATTCATTTGCACACGTTTAATTACCCTATAAAATACTAAATAGCTTCACCTAGTAGTCATAATTATTTCAGTATCAGCTCATCACTAGATCTCTATAATCAAAACTCATTTCAACTATGTGTAATTTTCGTGCCACTATCAGTATCATTTCCACTTTTCCTTACCCATTGGTCAAATTTCCAAATATGGTTCGTCGGTCATGATTCGATCCGATTAAGTCTAGATTGGACTGGTTAACCAAACCGAAAAAATATTTGGTCAAGTTTGAATTCTAATTCCTATGATCCGATTAAAACAACCCATATAAATATACAATTTGTCTAATCCTATTAAAAAAATAATGCAATGTACAAATTAAGCTAAACTAAATTTGCAAGTGAAGTCAATATATATGTAAAATAAGTTAAATAATCAATGATTTAATACCCAATTCAAAAACAAGTTAATAAACATCAAAATACTTATAATGAAAACTCAGAAAATTCATATAAATCTAATAAATAAAATAAAAGAGTACAATATTTTCACTTACACAATGCATTAAAAACTAAAGCAAACAAGAGTTAACGTAAAAATAAAACTAAAGTCTTGAAACTATAAGACAACTAAGACATCCATCTTTTCTCTTCATTTGTCCAACGGTAATATCAAGGAGTGCAGTACTCCTAAAACTGCTATGAACTCTTCCATCATGTTCCTTGGTGATAGAAGTACTAGCATCATCAGTATTTACATTACTAAATGAACCATCACCAACAGAAACAACTCTTACAAAACCTCTAACATGTCAAGCACTTATTTCAGTCGTAAGATCAGTCTTTCCTCTTCCTATTCCACCACCACTAGTAATAACCATCCCTTGCCATATTTCATTACCCTTTCCTCTACCACCCCAGCATGACTTCTTCCTTTACCACTACCAACTATTGGACCCAAATTAGTTGAGTCTTGTGTTTGATTTCCAGCAGCCCTACCCACTACACCAGCCTTTCCAGAGTCCTACCAATTACACCATCCCCTTTAGTAGTCCCACCAACCCTATCAACTCCTCTAGTAGCCCTTACAACTCCATCTTGGGAATTATTCTACATTTCCAAAAAGAAGTAGTATTAAGAATAACTAAGAAGTAGTATTAAGAATAACTAAATAAATACTTCTTATAGTAAGAAAAAAAATTCTGTTTTACCTTGTTAAGTTTTCTATTAATATGAATATCATTTTTACACCGAGACCTATTATGAACATTTTGTAAGCACCTTATACAAATTATCGTCGAATCTTTCCTTGTAGATGGTATTTGATCATCGGCTCCCTTAGTTTTCTTCTTTTTAGGTCTACTTATCCTTTTATTAGAATGAGGTGGACCAAATTTGTCACCCACACTACTCACATCGTCATGTGCTCCATAAGTAGTATATAAATGTAGGTCTTCATATAGGTCTCGTTATGATAATAAGGGTCGATGTAATCCTCTACCTTTTTGCCATACCTGTAAATTGTAACCGGTGCATGGTGATATGGATACCCTTGTAATTGAAATGTCCCACAAGTACACTCTCTCAAATCGAGATTTACTACGTGTTTATATAATTCGATTGACACTATAAATTCATCTTGAACATCATAATTAGCATTTTACCTGTTTGTTGATTCTTTCAAGTTGGATATTCTCTTCATAATATTAGGACAAATAATACCACGGAACTTTTCAATTCCTTCCCGTTTCACTTGTAATCTAGTCATCAATTATCCCTTTATAACGGCCAAGTGCAGAACTTATTAAAAGTAAAGGATCTCCCATATTGTGATGATTGACTTGTCTCTGGCCTTCAATATTTAAATATCAAGTGATTCACAAATATTATTTTTCAAAGCATCACATTTTGAATATGTGGGGAATTGAGACCTAGCCCATTGTTTTGCTGGAATTTTGTCAGCCACTCCCAAGGGGTTTCCTCTTCAAAAACTTTAGGTTATTCATAATTTATATTTTTCATTACTCTAAATAATTCTCCCTTGCTAGTTGTTGAGCAACCTTCCAAAAGAGTTCTTTCAACTCCTAGTGTTGCAATTTCTTTCTTGAAATTCGGGTACATGTTTCTCAAACAGAACCTTTAGTGCGATAAATAAAAAATATGAAGTGTGAAATATATGGAATATTGTTGAATTAGAAAAAAATATATAATAAATCTGTGATGGACATTTAGGTATTCCTCTCTATATATGTCCATTAAACCTTTTTGTTTGTCACTTACAATACATCAGCCCCTAACGTTTGGATATCCAATGACTTCATGCACTTTACTTAGAAACCAATTCCACGTGTCCCTCTTCTAAGAGTAATGCTGGGTATCACCCAAAAAGTGATCACCCAAATATCACCTTCATAGGTGGTCTAATTAAACTGTTTCATATAAGAGAGAGAGAGAAAAAGTAATCAGGAAAGAGAAACAGTTTAATTGGACCACCTAGGAAGGTGATATTTGGGTGATAACTTTTTGGGTGATATCCAACTTTACTCCTCCTCTAAATTGGAACAACAACTATTGCAATAGGAAATAAATTATTATTTCCATCCCTCCCTTTGGCACAAATCAACTGTCCCCCAAAAGTATGCTTCACGAAAAAACCATCAAGTCATATTAAAGGTCTACAACCATTCATGAACCCTTCACTTATAGCATCCATACAAAATAACATGTTATCAAATGCAAGTTGTCCAATGATCTATTGACTGTTATTAAAAAAGTTAACCCTAGATTGTGTAAAAGGATAGTTTTAGCATAATCTCTCAAGAGGGTGTATTGCTCAGTCTCATCACCCTCAATAATTATTAAATCATACATTCTAGCTCTTTGGGATGTATAATACTTAACAGAAGCATCACAACAACTGTTAATATGTTCTATAATTTTAATCTCTGAATCATCTGGATGCTGCTTTACATATGGAACTATTCTTTCACGTAAATACTTGTAAGTTGCTAACTTATTATCGGATACGTGTCCACATCGACCACCTGGTCTTGTATGTTGCCCTATATAAGTTTTCACTTGAAATGTTTCAAAGTGTTGCATAGAGGCTACATGTCACCTCCATCCACAATACTTCTTGCACTAAACTATCACACGTGTCTTTTTTTTCATATCTAACTCAAACCTATTCCTTACAACATTAATCCCTCAACACACTATGAATAAGGTAATATTCTTTAACTTCAGTCATTTCCTAAACTCAAACAAATGCATGTCCATGTCATCTTTAAACTCCTCAAAGAGTGGAATATCATCATCTCCATCCCTAAGCTCTTGAAATAAATTTTCATATTCATCATCATTGTACCAACCATTGTCGTATTCATCCATAATTTTTCTCCCCCTTTCTCTTTAGTTTTGGCCTTTGTAGTAACAAACATTTCTTTCAACTTCGACTTCAAGTTTACATAAATCTCTCTTTGACGTAAACCATCATTTTGTTGTACAAATATATCGTTAATATCTGGTTGAATATCATCTTACAACCATTCATCAATATCAGACTCAACTTCAACTTCTACTTGTTCTTCTAGCTCAACGGAATAATCTACATCTATATTTTAAACTACATCTTCATCCATACCAACACGTTCTTTTGGCCATATAGTTATACCTTCACATACATTGACACCTTTATTATTACATTCATTATTTTCAAATACCTTATCCATATAAGTATCATACATTGATGCAAAATTTTCAAATTAAACATCAAATTCAACATCTCTAACAAAGGTGTAACATAAATATTATAAGATAATACAAAATAAAAACTTGTTTAACTATAAGTAAATTTTAGAAAGAAAAATTAAGAAAATCAATTAATATTACCTGATATGTTATCATCTTGAACTTTTGATTTTTTTATTTATTTTATGTATCAATGGTACAGTTGTAGACGGACCCATAATGTGTCCTTGATCATCTACAATTAATAATGGTCCATTATACAAGATAAATACTAGTTTAATCAAATTAAAATATAATTAATGTCATTATACATAAGAATTTTACAATTAAAGTAGATAAGAGATACTAAAGTGTAGAAACTAATCAGTTTAACACCTTATTTAGTAGAACAAGTAATATTGAGATATTGATCAAGTACAGGGTTGAGTTAAAATTATTGGCACATACAGAACATGACTATTATGAAAATCAATGGTATCATATTTTGATCCATTAGAGAATTAAAAGACAAAGTATTAATTTCACCATTCCAAAATTAAATACTAGATGTTAAAAATAACCAACATAAAAAATAACAAAGATGATAATTTGAATCTAATAATAAAATAAAATAAACAGAAAACACTAAATTAACCAAATAGTCGTAATTCTGAAAAGACTAATTCTATAGTTCCATTAATTGAAATGACTCTAACTAAATAAACGTCTTTAAATAAAAAACTTAATTAATTAATTAATGTAATTTAGATTCAAGTATAATAAACAAACTAAATCCTCTTGGTAATTCCTAATTAGTTGGATTTATGACAACTAAAACATATAAAATAAAATAAAAATCAAATCAACATATGCATAAAGATTTAAAACGATAATTTAAAAACATAAATAATAATCAACCTTGAATACCTATTGGGTTACACGTTCATATTCATCAGTTTAGAAAGTAGTGGTCACATGAGGGAAGAGAATTGTAAAAATAAAAAAGTAAAAATAAAATTATTGTTATTGATAAAAGGATAAACTATATATTTTACCAATTCTGAGATTTTAATAATTGGGTCAAGTATGTATAATATATTAGACCAAGAGCAATTTTGTTGTTATTTTTAAATAATAGGGCGTATGGTGTTGTTTTAATAGACCATAGGGGGTTATGGTGTATTTAACTCAATGAATAATACCATTCGACAAAGGTCATCCTCAAACATATTTTGAAGATACCTTTTTTGTAACTTTTAGCAACAAAAACTCGGGAATGACACTTCTAAGCATTAGAACATTGGAGGGATTATCTTCTATCATTTTAGTAGAAATATCTACTGGAATGGAGGAAGCACATGAAAGAGTGAAAAAGTATAATTCATTTTTGAGTGTGTAAAATATAACAAGAACAAAAACACCAAATCAAAGATAAATTAGATGACAAATTAAAGCAAACCACTTCATGAAGTTCTCAACAGCATAGGATTTCAGCCGACACACACAAACAGAAACAGAAACATTGAGGAATGGAAAAAGAAAAAAAATAAGCATATACAAATATGTGTATATTTACTTGAAATTAAGTAATATGTTGAATCAAGTATAATATGATGATTCAGTGAATCCCTTTTTGATGTGACATTCCACTTTTTTTTTCAGTTCGTGTTATTTCACTGTTAAAAGAAGTCCATGACGAGAGTCTCAGGTTGTACGGTGAATGATGACCCGAACAAGTATCATGTGACATTAGTCGTTGCTTTGGTGTGCTTAATGATCTCACCTTTGCCTTGGCTGAATGTGTAGCAGCCATGTACGATGGGAATATAGGAGAATCGGGTAAAGAGTTATCATCTTTAATAGATTTCTGCATAAAATCACCAAATGAGCGTCTTGGTAATGAAGATGGTGAATTTAATCCTTCACTTGAATCTTGTTCACTTTCATTTCTCACCCGAATTTGATCGCTTCTTCTTTCCTAGAATTATTCATGATATATAAGATGAAAAAGTCAAATGAAATACTCCCTCCGTCCATCAATGTTTGTCATACTTTTTTTTCACACAAATTATGAAAGTAATTAATCTACTCTATTTTTACTAAACTGCCCTGAACCAACTAAGTAAATGAATTTAATGATGATAAACTTCTGAATATTAAATAAAGATAAGATTGGTAGAAAATGTAAAAAAATCCTTGGTATCTTAAATGGACAATTTTTTGTGGACATTTACTTTTAAAAATTGTGATAAACATTGATGGACTGAGGGAATATGAGTTAATTCTAAAAATGGACCCTGATTTATGATATAAGTTCTCAATTGGATACTTTTTTAAGAGTTGGTATGAAATTGTTTATTTTAAAAATAAAAAAATAATTTTAGAATAAAATTAAATTACTTGAAAAAATTACTAAAAATAATTTAGAAATCTAGGTGCTTTCCTCAAAAATGATTTTCAAGGTCTAAAAGTGTTTTTTTTTTTTTGGAAAAACACTTAAAAGTGCTTTTACCATTTTAAGAGTTTTTTTAATCCTGAAAAACACTTTTATTCTTGAAAAAAAACACTTAAAATAATTTTAGATTTCAAAATTATTTTTAATAATATTTTTAAATTTTAAATTTTATTCTAAAAACGCTCTTTTACTTTAAAATAAGCACTTCCAAACAAGATATTTGAAAAAATTATTAAAAATAGTATCAAAATCTAAAATGACTTTAAGTGTTTTTTTAAGAAACACATATTTGGTATTTCTCCTAAAAGTAATTTTCAGATTATAAAACACTTGTAAAGTTCTAGAAGTAATTTTTAAGTGTTTTTCCAAAAACAAACACATCCAAACGCATACTAAATATGTGCTTCTTAAAAAAGCACTTAATTTGATTTTTGATTTCAAAATATGTTTAATAATTTTTTAAATATTTTAATTTTATTCTAAAACATTTTTTTAATTCTAAAAGCATTTTTTTTATCTAAAATAAGTACTTCCAAACAGATTCTTAAAAATTTAGAATTACTTTTAATTAATTTACAAAAAAGAATATACGGGACTAAAAATTTGGAACGTTACTTTTTTGACCATACCTAATCATTTTCTTTTTTGTAGAGTGTTTCACTAATTTTGTTAAAAAATTATTTTATTTTAAAATTGTTTAAATATTAAAATAAATTATATATTTTTAATTCATATAAGAAAATTTATATAGCATCTCTAATTTATTAAAATCTATTACTTTTCTAGCAAAATTAATAAAATATTTTAAAAAAATTGGGTAACATTAGATACAAATAAAACATTTTAAAATAATGATCAAAAAGTGAATTACCATATAAATAAGGGGGCCTATTTTGTAATTTACTATTAATAGAAATGAACTCACCCGATGGGAAAATGAGTATTTCTTCATACGATCCCTTTTGACAATAGCTTCTTGTTTTTTTAACCACGACATCTCCATGTCTTCTTTAGAAACCAACCTTCTATCCCAGTTTTTATGTTTGCTACATTCAAGCTTCGAATCAAAAAAGAATATAATGAAACACCAATCACGAAGCATATATTATTGTGGATTTTATCATTTAATTACCTCTATTTCTGGAAATATCATTATCTGTCTCTTTTCACTAACGTAACGGTTCTCATCTCTAAGTTGAAAAACTCGTGAATGTTTCATCGTAAGTGACTTAATGAACTTCAATTTAGCGATCATTCTTCTTCTAGCAATTTCACCACGAATAACAGCTTGAAGTTTCACAACTCCTTTTAGTCCATTTAACGCCTTCCTGGCCTGAACATGTCACTGTATTAGTTTATATAATGATGATTAAGAATAGAATGGGAAGAAAATAGAATTCTCACAAGGTGTCCACGATATGCACATTGAATTCTGAGAACAGAGTTTCGAGCAAGCGTTCCAAATTGAGGAGGGGCATGTGTAAGGCGGACAACCTCAACGGCGGCATTTGCAGCAGCTACGGCGGCTTCAGCCGCAACAGCAGTGGCTATGGCGACAGCAAGAACATGCTTTCGTTGCTCTTCTGTTGCCTCACTCAATGTTTTTTCATGTGGTGTTGATGCAATCTCAGGGTATTGTCTGAACTTGAATCTTGTAAACACACATCTCCATCTTTTCAATTTCTGGATTTGTAGCAAATTCTTAGCCTATAAAATCACTGATAATCTAATAGAATTTAAAAGATATAAGTTATAATTAACCAACCTTTTCAGCTTTTGATTTTGGCTCAAAGTTGAAAAGTCTTTTCACAAATCCAAACCAACATCTTTTCTTCCCCATCTATGGTCTCAAATGATTGCTACAAACATCGAACAGTTGAAAAATTATGAACACTTGAAATTATGTTAAGAGTGAGTGACATATATATATCCAATAGACAGTTGTTGGATTTTACTTTGTGAAGCATACCATGTGGCAATTCAAAGTAAAATTGTGAAAGCAGCTTTTCGAGGCTGGCTTTAACACTTCAACTCTAGCTTATTGCATGTATATTTCAAATGCTTTATGTCCCCACTTCACACTGATTACAAGTATAATAAATATTGGTTGAAAGTACTTTTTGTAATTTATAATTTTTAATTCCTTTATGGATATAATTACATATTTCGTCAGAAGAAAATATATTGTAATACTATTATATCGATATTGTCACATCATCAAGAGAAAGGGATGCATACGTAACTTTACGAATTTATCTCTCTTCTATCGTCAATCACTCCGCTCTTCTTTTGTTTCGCTTTTTCCTTCTCTTGTCTTCCGTTCTTTTCTTTAGTGTTACTTTTTTTTTTTTTGTTCAAAGCTTTAGTGTTACAATGACAAGTGCAAATATCATATTGTTTGAATATACTTATTTAAGGTTATCTATAGATTAGAATAATGCATGTGGTTAACATTTTTGGTTCGACACGACATATATATGGTCGATATATTTGTAATTTAGATCTTATAATGTTAAAATTATTGACGTATGAGAGAATCCGTTAACTTTTAAGTTTACCCGGTTAATTAAGGTCGTTTTACCTTTTCTTGTGTAGGAAAGCGACTTTAGGGTGAAGAGATTTATTTTTTGTTTTTTGTTCCATAGCGAGTGTGAAGAGATGGGGTTTTCGATTGTTGATGGTGAAGAATGGTCTTGAGTGGCGATGATGGTGGTCGGAACTTGACTTCTGATGGTGGCGGCAGTTAAAGAGAAGAAGCCTTTTTGTTTTTGATTTATTTTTGTTCTATGTTTTTGGTTGAAGAAGACGGGTTGGTTTTTTCTATTAATAAAATAATAATTCTTTTAAATGATTTAAAATGTTTTTAAAAATAAAAAATAATTAAATAATCGCATATGTGTGGCACATAACCTAGTTAACAGCAAAATGGAGAGTAACCAGTCACGTTTTTTAAAAGATAAGGGGTAAACTTACACGATTTAGGAAACGAAGGGAAAGTATAGGGGACAACAGGGGTATTAGTCATCTCCAAATTTGATGAATATTACGACTTGGATAACTTTGATTTCAAGGTAAGTTTAGTTTTTAAAGCACTGTGTCATGATAATAATATTAAGTGGTTTTTACAATAAGAATGCTAAGATGATTGTTATTTACATAAATAGATGTGATTGGAGAATACATGTTTATACTATTATGAAGACGAATATCTTCCATTCTAAGTGAATAAGTTGAAGGTTTTCATGTATGCGCAATCATGACATTCCGCTTGTTAATTTAGTTTACTTAGCAAAAAGGTTGGAATAAACGTTGCAACATGACTTCAAACATACTTGGTATAAGTAGGAGGCATACATTCTTAGATATTTCAACTTGAATGTGAATCAACACACCATCGCGGAGCAAAAAGGTTAGTTGTGGAGAAGATTCGGGTTTATATTGAATACCAATATACTGGTTTGAAAAATTATTGTCAAACTCTTAAATTGCATCAACGTTCGAGTGAGTGTCATGTTGTTGTTGTTGAAAGAATTGGAAATAACCAAGAATATGAGAAAATGTATTATATTTTATGATAGACCCGATCACGCTATACCAAACGCAAAAATTATCACGGTTCTCGATTGAACAAACATCATGCGATTCCTTAAATATTCGAGGCTAGAAGAGTCTCTGGGACAGCCCAAGGATATCCATCTTACTCCACTATAAGCTCGAGGATACAGTCTCCTAAGCACTCTATTCAAGGGATATGACGAAATCCCAACTATGTATACTGGGTTTTACTTAAATAGAAATACACATGACATGCTATTAATGAGGTTTCACTTATATTCTTGCACTTTTCATCTTATAGTTAGACCTAGTCCAATGTATATTCTCATCGGTCCTACATCGTAATATTGACTTGAACGTTATAGTGTCATCAAGAGGAACATCTCCTTGTGTATGTAACCTTTGTCTGGTTTTAGGTCTCTAAGATCGATTAAAGACAGAGTTCGTGTAAAGTATCACCAATAATATCAACCGAAGATCCAACATCTGTATACTTTTATTAGCTGATCATTCCACACTTTTTCAATTATCGTCTATATGAACAAAATTTCTAAACTCATTGAGAAGCCACCAATGAAAACCAGATCCGGACGAGATTACCAAGACAAAAAGAAGTGTAGGCACAACTGTCAATCATACCAAACACCGAGATGGAATCGCTCTTTGTACCCAAGAATGGAGGTCCTTAGAGAAACGACCACGAACGTCCATCCTATGTCGAGCATCCTCCTGCTCCCTTGGGGAATCAATAGTGTCTACTAATCACTTGGTAGCCGAGGAAAAGATAATGCATACAGGGATAACCCAACACTTTTAACAGTTGTTACGACATTGCTTTGGACCAGTTTTGTCACCAATAGGTTCCTATACCCCGAAATTCTCCCATAATTGATGTACATGACGAATCTACCCAATGCAGCGAAAGTGAGTACACCAGCGCACCACCAAAAGAATGACAACTCTATATACAAAAATAGGGTAAGATACAAATATCGAGAGGAGCACCGCTGAACAAGGAGTTTGAGCAAATTGCGTGCCAACCGAGTATCACACATCAACGTTACCATCCGCTTTTCTTGAGAAATACTTGATGTTGTATGACTCACAAGTTCATGTTGCTAACTATCCCAAACTCTGACGGCTCGACAAATACATATGTGCGTCCACTTTTAGAAGATATATTGAGTTTGTTACGAAATCAGATGCCATTTATTAAATGGTATTCTAAGTTAGAGTCGCACTCCATAAATAATTTCACTAAATTCGCTGATAATTTGCGAGCCTGGGTCCAGTACGACCTCGTCCATGGAAAAGGAGCGAGCTTACAATCTTGTATGGATCGTTTCATCAAAGTTGCTTACGACCAGTGTTCTAAAAATCGGCCTAGGCGGCGCCTAGGCGCTAGAAGGTAGCTAAACTTCCAGAAATGGCCCAGGCGGCCTCCAGGTGGTCCCAGAAGGTCCTAGGCGGGCCTAGGCGGGTTTAGGCGGCGCCTAGGCGGACCCAGGCGGCGCCTAGGCGGTCAGAAGCTAAAAAAATTTAAAAAAAATCTATTTTTAATACAAAAAAATTAAAAAAATTATTTTTTAACACAAAAAATTATATAAATTTATTTTAAAAATTATATAAGTTTAAAAAAATATTTAAATAAATATCAAAACCGCCTAGCAAGAAAACGCGTAGGCTCCGCCTAGGCGCCCGCCTAATACCCTGGGCGCTCGAAGGTGGTCGACCGCCCGCCTAGCGCCTAGAGCCTTTTAGAACACTGCTTACGACGTAAATGAGTTGCATCAGTAAATCACTTACAATAGATTTACTTGAGGAACTAGCTTACTACAAGTTTCAGATCTATTTGGCCTCCAAGCCCCAACATAGCCTATCTGATATAATCAAAGATTAGAGGATATACGCGAAGGACGGAGAAACTTTCCCATTGAATCAAAGAACAACTCGAGATAGGGAAGGTCATTATTGAGAACGCACGACTCAAAGGAAGCATGAAAGGGAAGATCGACCGAGGAGGCGAGATAACCGATTAAGAGACGACAAGCTCGAGAGAAGATGGATCAATATTTCAAGTGTTTTGAGAACGTAATGGGAAACACCATCTATCATGTTCCAAATTGGAGAGAAAGAGGATTGAAGAAGGTCGTCTGAAACACACATCAATATCAAAAAAATGGTCAATCAAACCACACATCTGGAAGATTGAAGAGGGGGACAACGCCTATATCGATCTCTTGATCGTCAAGTGTCGTTGAGAAAGTACATGACAATATAATGGCTATAGAATATCAACAACTCTGATTTTGTGTTGGGACTGGAAGGCTGGAACTGGCTAAAAAATATTCTAGCATTTTTTCCTACCTTAGACAATCACTATCTCATCCAACATAGGAAACTTAATGTTAGGTGATATGTAGAGACACCATCCATAATAGATTCAAGGTGTCTCGTCTAAAGATAATGTCATGCACATTGTTTTTTTTTCACAAGGAAGAGTATACTTATATTCTTATAGGTTTTCCCGAACGCGGTCCTCATTGGAGGGTTTATGCATCTTATCATCTAACATTCAAGTCTTGTGTAAACCTATTTCCATCCCTATGTAGGAGTATAGTATCTTGTAATTGATTTGCAATTACATGAAAGTCGGGGCTAATAAAGATTTATCGATATTCTATTGTCAATTAATATTTTGCCATAAACTATTTTTTACGAGGATTAAGGTAACGAGATGATCCACATGATAAAATGTCATGTCTGGGGAGCCCACTGTATCAAAAATTATATTGTTGTGCTTTTAAGGGAAGAACTCAGGAAGAAGTTTTGTGGTTTTCTTAACATGTTTCTCCATTCAATTTCAACCCCTTAGTTACCTTTTGCTCAATACAATACTTTTGCTCCATGGAATCTCGATGGGTTATAAAAACTAAAAAAAATTCTCACATACAAAGTCACTAATCAAATAATGAACTACCACGTCTATCAGTGCTCATAAACTGTCTTGCGGACTTTAAATTTGACTTCTTGTTTCTTTGTTCTGAATGGGGTTTTTCCTAATCTGAGTGCTTCAGATTTAGGTACGTGTTGCATGAAAAAATAGTTTTCTCATAAGATAGGAAGTTTCTCCTGATGATCAAGTTAGTCCGAAGGCTATTATATTCAACACAATTGTTCAAATTTATAGTGCACAAACCTTTCCTCTTTAGGGATAAGGGGTAATTATAGGAGATTTGTCAAAGCCATAGACGCATAGTAGAATTTTATCTTATAAAGGAGTGCCACCGAGGGGATTTACCCTTGGGACCTTATAAGGGACTTCCATTATTGGTCGAATCCGAGTTTTTCTTGTATATGAAGCTTTCTTCGTCAACCGCAGCAGAAAGCAAACCCGTACTCAAAAGAATGAGACTTTCAAGACCATAATGGACCGATAGTTGTAGTAGTAAGTGTTCTCTTCAGCTTGGCTTGTAAGCTCATTGTCTGGGTACCATTATTGTCCTGGATCATTCTTGTTAAATCACTCAATAAATTATATTCCTCGTAAGAAACTATATGAGTGTGAGTCATCAAGGAAAAATATTTGAAGATTTCCATATTAGAATTGTTATAAGGGTAATGCTATTGATTGTATAGGATTTTGGATATGTTTTTTAGTTATCCTCGGCTCTAGTAAGGATGAGGATGATCTCGTGGATGATGTTTCAATAAAGGATCGGTTGGTCATGTCTATGAGCAAGTTGATTCGGTTAGAAGGTTCTACTAATAAGAAGTTGGGAAGGTTATTGATGTCTCCTCATTTGTGATAGATTTATATTAGGATGAGACATCATTTTTAGTGATTTAGGAAGTCTTTTAGTTGATTTTCTTGAGAAATAGTGCACTTTCCTATTTTGAGTCTTGATTTAGTAAAATAATATTTTTAGAGCATATTGGGTTTAATTATTTATTTAGTGTGAAGCTTTAAAGATAATTATGGAGCTTAATTAGAGTCCAAGTCAAAGACAACAACTTATGGAAAGAGATTATCATGGTAATTGGAGATAAGGAAATAAAAGCTAAAAAGATGGAAAGGAAAAGCTGCCTAAATCTAGGATTCTGCATACACGTCCAAAGATATGCGTTTTTACCTAAGAAATAGGCCGAATCTGGTGATTTCCTTCTACAGGGTCAAGATAATTCTGTTGCGATTCTTTTGGTATCTTATGGAGCTCAAACCGACCAATAACGAAGAAGATATGCTCAAAACGGTCCAGCAGTGTTTATCTTTATTTCCATACGAATTTGAGTTGGGCTTGGAGTCCACTACTTACTTCTCCTTCAAGAAAACGAATTAGGGCTTCCAAGACACCTATAAATACACCCTTATACCATTGTAAACATGTCCTTGCTCAGTTGCAAAGTATAGGCTTAGTCTTTACTTATATTTTCTTAGTTTTAAACAATAGCTTAATCCTTTAGTTAGATATTCATCCTTAGAATCAAGCTATTCATTCAAGAAGCAAGCTGACCCGTAGAGGAAGACAAGAAGAAGAAGATTGGAGAAGTGACAAGCTCCTCTTCTACATCCCACCTTCTCTATATTTAGAGTAATTAGCTATAGATCTATTCTCAACCATATTTCTAAGCTTTTATTCTGTAAGTTTACTTTTAATTGTTGGATTATTATTTTGTCTTTAATTACTATTTGTTATTTTAATTGATTAAGCTTGGCGTATATTGTTATTATGTGTTTTGAGTTATTTCCCTAGATCTGATCAATCTTAGGATTAATCTTAGTTATTGACAACACCACATAATCGTCTAGTTTAACTAGATAGCCATTAAGGTTTGATTTAATCACCAATCATTACTTAGGAATCCCTAGTAGTGGAGAGGTTGCTCCTAAGCCTAGAAAAGGCTAGGTAGAATTTAGAATCCTGATTAATATATAATGCTTAATGTGACAGGTTAGAATAACAATTTAGTAATAGACTTAGTAATCCTAATCTACTAGACTTACATTCATATTTAGTTATTTGTTTTGTTTATTTGTTTTATTTATTTATTTGCATTAGATTGTTATTTCATCTTTTTATATTTTTATTTAAAACATCTAAATTCATCTACGCTTGTTAAATATAAGTAGATCTAACGGATACAATCCCTGCGAACGAACTTGACTTATCATTAAAACTTGCAAACGATCTGTGATACTTGCAGTGAGTTACGTGGTTCTCAAGGGTGTGTGACTCTTTATTATTATCTTTATTTATCTATTATTTTATCACACCTTTGCCCCCACCAGTTACCATAGAGGTTGAAGAAACAAATGAAATTTTGGATATTGTGTCAACCATAAAAAAATGTGACGAAGTACATCAAGCCTAAAAAGAAGATGAGCCATAAGATTTTACAACAAAATAAGTATGAGAAAGATAGAAGAGATCATTGAGATGACCTTGCAAGATGGAGGCATCATTGATGCACCCTCGCTCAATAAAAAAACAGGGAAATTGGTGGAATAATCTAGTCTAACAATGAATCTTACTGAAGTAAAAAGAAAAATACAAGTTAAGAAAATAATGATGTGATAAGTACAAAAGCTGGATCTAGTAGGAACCTAAGGGGGAATTGATGTGTCCAAATAAGATGATATTTTGAGATATTATTTTGAATACGTTAGGATTATTTTACCTTGTTACTTGGTGATATTGCAGGATTTATAGGTAAATTATGATTTCTAGCCTTTGAGAATTATACAGGTTAAGAAAGAAGACATTGTAGACAAATTAGGAAAGTGGTGTCTTTAGCAGCTATCAAATGAAGAATTAGAATATTGAGCCTTGAATAAAAAAATAGAAGACACAATTACACCAACTAACTAAGCCCCTGGGAAAAACTAAACCCTAAACCGTAAACACTAAACCCTAAACCTTCGAAAAATGCTCCTTCTCTCTAATTTCTCTCTCTAGGATTAGTAGACTTTTGCCCTTGAGTTGACCATCTTTGACAGTCGTTGACTTCTGTTACCATGCAGGGCTAATTCTGACTGCTCCGTTGGAGTTTGACCAGAAATTGACTAACGTTGACCGGATAGTTGACCGGTTTGACTTGGGTTTTGGTTTTGATTTTCTTTTTTTCTGGCTTTTGCATTTTAATTGTGGTTATTTTAATCAATAATTTATGAATAATTCAGCTGGGGTGCTTTGATTTTGGAGGAAATCTACTTTTTCAGAACTTGTCGGCCATTAAACGAGGTTGGGCTTTCATGCGCTTAGGCATTGGGTCTGTGGATACGCTGACTAGACCCCGCACTATCTCTACCGTGTGATTAGTTAATCATTCGTCATTTGTCGAGCAAATTACTTTTATTTTCATGGATTATCTTCATTGAATTTTGGATTTTTGCTTTGATTGCTGCTGGTGTATTTTGGCTTTTTCTCGCTCGTTTATTCACGATTTAGGTGTTCCTTTTTGTGTTGTTCTTTTGTTTATTTACGACATCTAATAGGGCCAAAGAAGAAAGCTAGCAATAAAATTGTTAAGGAAAACTCTAAGAGTAGTGTGAAATATGTCCCGGCTACACCAATAATAAAGGTTAGCAACAATTACTCTGCTGGAAAACGGGATTTGAAAGGATAGTGATGACTAACATCATGGAGGAGGTGAGTGATTCGGATAATTGTGTCAAGGATTTTGATGGAGCTTTTGGGAAGAAAGTGTTTGATGGAATGCCCAGGAGTGAGGGTAAGGTTTGTGAAGGATATATGATGGACCAAAAGTTAGCCGACTCTAATAGATGTAGCAATGAGGACCCTGTCATTGAGTGTACAATAGTATAGAACACTAACGGACAAAATGCTGCCTTCAATGAGGGTGCCTTTAAAGAGGGCGAGGCTCTGAATGTTCTTAAGAGGTATAATATTGATATAGTCTATAAAGGGAGCGACTACACTTCTGGAACACAAGAGAATCATCTACCAAGTGTAAGTACTCCTTTGGAGAGGCTAGAGTTTTGAATAAGGGAAATTGTGATAATATTGGGATGAACTGTTTAACAAAATAATCAAAAGAGGACCTTAAGCTTCCTTACTTCCCTCCTGACCTTGTCGATAGGAAATATGTAGTCAAACCACCTAGGTAAATAGTTGATGAGGGTGCTAAGATATGGAGACACAATTTGGTAGGGATTTTTTTTGGAGAAGCACTTGCTTATCACATGGTGAAATATTCAGTGGAAAGACGGTGGAAATGTGTAAAGCAAATCAACTGATATGGATGTTTACCTATTTTAATTCCAATGCGAACAAGTTTGTTAATTTTTTTTTAGCAAGTTTGGCATGTAAGGGGTATAATCATAATCCTCAAGAAATGGGAGCCAAATATGAAGATTGTGATGTAAACATGGCTAAAGGCTACTTCGGGAAAAGTTGAGGAAATTTCCCCTTTAACTTTGGAGTAATGAGGGCCTTGGTTGTATATGTAGTGCAATTTGCAAGCCTATTCAGATAGATCCCATCACCAAGTCAAGAAATAGACTTAGTTTTGCTAAATCTTGTGTTGAAGTGGATATGAATAAGGATTTGGTAATGAAGATTACTATTGATCTTTGGAGGATGGTTTACATGATGTAGAAGTCTGCTATGAGTGGCTTCCTCCTAGATGTCCCATATGCAAAATCTTGGGGCACAATAGTATTCTAAAGCTAAGACATAGAAGCCTAAAGTACCTACTCAAAACCGTACCTATACCTCCACCAAAAACTGAAGAGTGGAGAATATTTCGAAAGAAAAAAGTTACTGAAAACTCAAATTCTAGTCCTAAAGTAAATCAAACAACTAACTGTCAAGTTGAAGTCTGTCATACTCCCAAGAATCATATTGGGACTAGACATACTCCTAACACAAACACGAGTATCAGCTTAGCTGGTAGAAGTAAAACTGTTATGGAAGAAGGAATGAGTACCTTTTTTTGTGCTTTGAATCTATGTAATGAAAATGTAGAGGATGCTTTATATTTGTTGATGGGAAGTACCCATAGGGCCGAGGATCCACCCGATCAATGATAATCATCTCATGGAATATTAGAGGACTAAATCAAGTCCTCAAACAACAAGAAGTTATACATCTTATTCATGATAAAATGGTAGATTCAACTAGATTGTTTGAAACCAAAATGACTATTCAAAACTATAACAAGTTCAGATATGCATATTTACATAATTGAGGGTCTCTTACCAACCATGAGGAGGATGACAGGGGTAGAATTTGCATCAGATGGAACATGAAAATTATATAAATCAAATGCTTGGATAAAATTGATCAAGTTGTCATGATGGAAGTTTATGATATAAATAGCAAAAATTATTCATTTGTATGATGATCTATGGAGAAAATAATGAAGACAAGAGGAGGAACCTATGGAACACTCTTACTAATTGGACCTGCACCTTAGATAATATGTGTTGCATTTGGTGTAGTGACTTTAATGAGATTCTCAAAGCTGAAGAAAGAATTAGTTGTACTAGTCTTCACGGAAGTTCTGAGGAGTTTGATGAGTGTATTCTGGAAAATGGTACGGTGGAACATCAAAGCTTAGGCTGTTTTCATACATGGACTAATAAAAGAGTTGGGGGCTTTGTTTCTAGCAAAATTGACAGGATTTTAATTAATGATGCTTGGGTTGATAACTTCAAATCTCATATGTATATTGAGCCTCCAGGTATCTATGATCAAGATAATCTTGTTTTAACAATACAGAGCAACAATACTCAAATATCTAATACTTTTGAATTCTTTAGTATATGGACCACTCATGAGAAATTTATACATGTGGTTGAGGAGGCATGGAGTATTGATTTTGAAGGTAGTCTAATGTTTTAAGTTGTTAATAAACTGAAGAAAGTTAAAAAAACATCTTTAAATTTTTTAATAGAAAGTATTTTCATCACTCGATTGAGGAAATTAACAAATCCAAGGAAGAGCTGAATAGTATACAACTTAAAATCATGAATGGAGACACAACTAACTTACAATATGAGAAGGACCTCAGAGAAACCTCATAAATCTGCTAAACATTCAAGAAGATTTTTTGAAACAGAAATCTAGTATCAATTGGACACAAAAGTGTGATTATGGTTCTGCACTTCACCATAAGAGCATCAAAGCAAGAATTATGGTGAACCCGTAAGGTATCTTCGTGAAGAGCTTACTATCATCCTCAATGTGAAATGTGGAACCCTTCCCGTAAGGTATCTTGGTGCACTTCTGACTGCCAAGGGTCCTAATAGCTTTATGTGTAACACTCTTATTCAAAATATAGTGGGAAGTGTTGAAACTGGATGCAAAGGTTGCTCACCTTTGCTGGGAGAGTTCACCTTACAAAAAGTGTGCTACAAAGTAAGGCTCCGTTTTGGTGCAATGTACTCTTTCTTCCCATGGGGTGGTGCATAAAATTGAAGCTTTGCTGAGTAGATTCCTATGGAAAGGTAATACTAGTGATTACGATGGTGCCAAAGTCTCCTAGGATGATCTATGTAAGAGTAAAAGAGATGGAGGGTTGCAAATTCCTAGGCCTTTGCATATAAACCAAGCAGCTATTCTCAAGGATTTCTAGAGAATGTATGGCAATAATGAATACATTTGGTCAAGGTGGGTCTACTATAATTGACTTAAAAATAGAAGCATATGGAGCATTGCTTATGATAGTGCATTACCTTGAACTTGGAGAGTTATGCTTAATGTTAGAAGTATTGTTTTTTATTATATTGAGCACATTGTTGGGAACGGTAGAAACACTTATTTTCTAACTGGTAAATGGATTAGTGGTAAGAGTATGAAAGACTTCTGTAACAATGATAGTGCTATCTATATTGGTAATTATAACATAAACAGGAAAGTAGTTGACTATTGTACCAATAATAGATGGAGATTACCTCATAATATCAAAAGTATTTTTTAGATGACCAAAGGCTATGAGTTGGCTGAACAGGATGATGTTATTAAGTGGGATACTAAGGAGGTTTATAACTGCAGATATTATGATTCAACTAAGGGGCTCTGAATCAGAAGCACATTGGTTTGGTATGGTATGGCATTGATGGAGTATTCCTAAACACAGCTTCAGTGGATGGTTGGTGTGTAAGGACAAGTTTAGTATTAAGGACAGGTTGAGTATATGGGGCATCGAGGTGAATGAAAATTGTGTTTTGTGTAGTGCGGATTTGGAGTGTAGAAATCACCTTGTTGTGGAGTGCATCTATACTAGTTCAGTTTAAAATGGGGTTTGTTCTCTCAATAATTGGCATAACACTGGGGGTAATTGGGATGGGAGGCTTGATTTCATGCTTAATTTCACAGGCAACTCCTTAACAAAAACTGTGTCTACTCTATGTTTTCTTTATTGCATTTGGGATGTGAGAAACAAATAGGAATTTAAGCACATTGTCCATAAGCAAGGAGATATCTTACAGGGAGTTACTAATGATGTGTAATTTGCTTTGTGAAACAGGAAGAAATTTAGATAGAAAGATTAAGGATAAATGGAAGCTTCACAATGTGCTTATCTCTGATACAAGTGACTACTGTTTATTTAGTTGATGTTGTGGTTATGAAGGTTAATGTAGATGGCTATATGAAGGAAAAAAGGGAAGCTTTATAGCATGGGTCGGGTTTATTTGCTGTTTTGCTTTGTTTTTGGGCCGTGTTGACAATTTGGACTTGAACTCTGCAACATGTTTCCTTTTCAGTTTTTTCCTTTCTTGGCACTTACTAATTTTTGAAACTTTCCTTTTTTGGAAAGTACCCTTTTTAGTAAGTTCTTAGTTTGTGTTGTTTTAGCAATTATTATATAGGATGCTTATTTTTATTTTCTTTATAGCAATGGTTGTATAGGTTTTGTGTGTTTACTTTCTAGTAAAAGTTGTAAAGGGTGCTATGTTTCCTTTCCATGCTTAATTTTTTAGTCAAATATCAAGTAGGGGTTTTGATTTGTACTAATTGATTTATGGATATAAAATTGCTTGTTGATCAAAAAAAACTTAGCCACGGGACATAGGGAGTCAGGCCCCTTATGGCTCGGTTCAAATTTAGCAGCCAGTTGTGAGATAAGTAAATAGAAGTGTTCCAGAAAAAAAGCGTCCAAGGATATAAGAAGAAGTGAAAATATAATTACAAGAACTAGAAGATAAATTCTAAGTTTAGGAAAAAACTAGACATTTATTCGATAGTCAAATAAATATACTTCTTCTTATTAATATACTAGTTGTTGTAAGAAAAAAGAGAGGCACCGGTAGATTAACCATTATAAAATAGCAATTTAGATCTCGTCATAAGTAATTTAGAACTCGTCATGTTTCCCTTGAAGCCAACTTTTTGGGAAGAATAATCAAGACATAAATAGTGGTCGTCGTGCTGGTAAAGTGCGATGACATACCTCCACATCAACGTGTCATTTCCTATAAACGCCAAGTAAGTGTATTCAGATATGTATGAATGAAAGCATAATTTGAACCTAATGTCCAGAGTACTCTATCTAAACCAATCAATACCCGATTTGATTATCAATAGTTACCGGACATCGTAGTATAAACAATCACGAATATGAAACCCCCAATTTAATAGAATTAAACCTGGTAGCTTACCAAAGTTTCCCCCAGCTTTTAGTGGAGTGATAAAGATGAAATTGATAGAGTTGCTAGTAATTCTATCTTGATTGTCATTTAGTAAGAAAACAACGACCTTGCGAAATATATTGTGGACAAAACTGATAGTATGGAAAATGCTAAGAAATGTAATTCGTGGGTGGCTGGGGGAAGTGGAAAGAAAAGGAGTTGAAGACATTGTTGGTGTGGTTCATACCAACCAAAGGACATGACCACCTGATGTGGAAGGTATAAAGGTGATAGAACACCCTAGTTGACATGGCTTTCCAAGACATTGGGCACTTTCGTGCAAAGTTCCACGGACAAAGACTTGCTTTGTTTATGATATTGATAACATTATTGACCACTGTATCGATGGTTTTGCAGTAGTTTCTACTTGTTCAAATTGTAGTTTTCGATTTAATTTACTCTACATGTCTACAATGATGGATTTTCTAGGTTTTCATCAAAGAATCTATCCTGGTGATTTTTATCATAGTTGTGTTTCTTTAGGTGGGTCTTACTTAGAGTATTATGAGGCTTCTTTATTGCATTCAGAGTACATATTGAAACTCTAACTATGTTGTTTGTTAGTGTATATTGAGTTACGTTTTTACTTTTCTTTTAACACATAAAAAATTGCGAATAGCTATTTAACTTGGATCAGATCCGATCACGAGATCCATTTATCTGTGTAAAGTATTCTAACTATTTGAATAAATATTCATCTTAGGTTAAGTGATTATACAAAATCCATATTTAGAATGGTTTTTATATTTACATCCTCTTTTATTTTATAAAATTTTAATTTGCAAAAAAATAATCTACATAATGTGAACGAACCAAAAAAGTATTTGGCCATGGTCAAAAAGATCTTTACATTGCAAGTGTTTCCCAAATTCAAACCAACTCCCACAAACATGAATATTAAAGTACCGTTCGCCAAAATATTATATTAAAAGAATATTAAACAATACCGTTTTCCTTTCAACTAACCTTTCTTTTTCTATTTGGATTTACAAAAAAACCTTTCCTTTTCTTTCTTTTCTCCGGTCAAAATTAACATATCTTTGAAAACGACTGATTCTTACACCTGTTTTGGTCCCCATAATTCTTAGACTACTCAATAAAATTGACCACAGTCAACCATATGTTAAATGCTTGGATCTCCTTGTACTAATAGTCTTACTAAACAGACGGATATAAAACATTTAAAATATATGTTTTTGAGTACCCCAATTTTAAACTTTAACATCAATCAAAGTGTCCATAGGATTTAGCGCCAACACCATTTGACTAGCTTAATTATGTCTACAGTTGAACTTAAAGTATTTTCAAATAAAATAAAATAAAATAAAACCAAGAATTTCTATAAGCACCCTTTTTTTTTTTTGGCTTTAGACATATCTCCCTGTCAAAAAGAATTGCATAATAAGTACATAGGTACTCAAATTATTGTTTAAGTTGACAAAAAAGGTTCGATCCTCTAATTATTTCAATGAGAAAGGTCACTTCAATGAGATAGGTGCTCCATAAATGAGCGTCTTTCATCAATTAAGAAATATTGGTTGAATGACAATTTTTTGAGAAGTGTTTTTCCATTTATATAAATGGAACAACCCTATTTTAGAAACCATAATTCTCACTACACCTATTTTTTTCGAGTTTTTTTTAAGTTTAGCATTTTTTTTATAAATAATTGGCAATTTGGCATAAAAAGAAAAATAATTTTAGATTTGGCACAAGGGCTGTATCTTAAACACAGCCCTTAGGCAAAATTGTATTTCTATTAAGGGCGGTGGTTGAATGACCGCCCTTACAATTTTGCTTAAGGGCTGTGTTCAAGATACAGCCCTTGTGTCAAATTTGAAATTATTTTCCTTTTTATGCCAAATTGCCAATTATTTATAAAAAAAGTGTTAAGATTAAAAAAAACTCATTTTCTTCGGCCTTTCTTAAAAAATTTACAAAATTTACAACAAAATTCTATAAATCACAATTCATTCACCTTAATAGGTATCCTTCTCTATATTACATTATTTATTTTTGTCTATCACGCTCTTCATACGTTAGTATCCATTAATTTGATAATTTATTTTAGTAAATGTGATATAGCTGGTAGCAATTTTACCTATATTTGTATCATTAATACATGTTGACCTTTGTTATTTGAGTTGATATCGTTTAGTAGAATTATGTTTTTTTAATTATTCTACCTTATTAAGGTTGTTTTTTCTTTACGCATGTTCAATGTTTTTTTACTTTTCAGATCTTTTAGGCTTGATGTATAGTCACGGATTCCGAGACAATACTCTGAGACTATATGAAAAGAAAGAGAGAAAGGCGCAAATTAGAATTTGTGATGGAAAACAACCAGTAAATTCTTGATATTCAAAATCAAGAGGTTCCACTTTCACAATGAGGAAATGCTCAAGTCCAACTGGGACAAGATCCATGGTTCCTGCAGACTCCTAAACATAAACCATTTTGATTACATGCACTAAGTATCGGTCTTCCAGACATTCAAGCTGTTAGATTCTACCTCGAAACTGGTATGTTGAATCAATTCTGAGACTTTGGTAATTTTTCAGGAGCGGCTGGTGAAGATGCAGTTAGAGCCATGCAGAAGTTCATACAGATATGTGATGCATACATCACGCAAGGTGTGACGCAAGAACAGATGTATCTCGCGATGTTTCTGGTTTTCCTCATAGATGCAGCAAGTGAGTGGTTTTATCAACAACCATGAGATCGAATCACTACTTGGGATGAATTGCAAACAGCGTTATTTGATCGTTACTATCTGAGAAACGTGAGGTTAAATGCACAGCTTGAGTTGACATCATTCCGTCAAGAGCAAGATGAGTTAGTGGGAGCACATTAGACAAGATTTCAGTTATATTTATGACGAGTTCCAGGTCATGGCTACTCGAAAGATCAACAATTGTACTTGTTCTATATAGGCCATGATGGAGGTTCAAAGAAGTAATATAGATCTGTTATGCAAAGGTGGATTCTTGATGGTTATGCCAAACCACGCGATACCTATCCTAAATAGAATTGTGAAGAACGAGATGGGGTGGCAAACTATGAGACCGTCAGTTCAAAATTCTGAAAAAGGAAGAGGTACAGTGCATCGAGACTAAATAGATGCAAAGTTATCTGTGATGAAAGCAGAATTGAAGACCACATTTGAGCAATAATTGAAACAACTTACCTTAGCTGTTAAAGAAGGATTTAAAGGTAGGAGAGTTGATGTGAATGTTGCACAAGAGTCGTATGGGTATCCAAACTTTGGAGTAAATGATCATGATTGGGAGAGTTGTCAAAGCGGTCCAAAGTCCATAATGTTTGTTTCTAACCAAGGAAACTATAAGTCAAGTGGTAAAGGCTATGTCAACCAACAGAATCCATCATGTTTTCCAATATTCAAATCTAAATGGGTCCGCAAATCCGACTTACGCGTATCAGCCATGACCCCAAGGGAATAACTACCAGCCGAGACCATAAAATCACTACCAAGGGGGACAATAGTATGGAAATCAAGCACCGAGACAACTTGTACAAGAATCTTATGCTAAAAATCTAAATAAGAAGGCCTTACCTGCTCATCCTCAAGACAACTTGTACAACCGACATTGCAAACACTTGTGTCCATGACACAAAAGAGTCAACAAGAACACCAAGCTTCCAATGCATAGATAAACAAATAATCAGCTGCTTTCAAGATCCTAGAGAATCAAGTTTAGAAAAAACAGCTAAATTAGTGTCCACAATGGCAACTCCCAAGTGACACTGAAATGCCAAGAGATGGAGAAGATTGTAATGTTGTTGTGCTAAGAAGTGGGAAGCAATTACCATCCCCCTTTCTAGTTATGGAAGGAAAAAGAGACAACTGTCAAGACAAAACCTGTAACGGATGTAGTAGAGAAAGAAGGAGAACCGGTTGTAGATGAAGATGATGTAGAGAAGACACCAGAAAAGTAGAAGAAGAAAGATGTTCTGGTGGAAGAGAATCTCCCTCCTCCCCCATTACCTAAGAGTCCAGAAAAAGAGTAATGAAAAAGATTTTAAGAAGTTTATGGACATGGTTCATAAGATCGACATCAATCTACTGTTTGTGTAAGCAATCCAAATAATGCCAAGGTAACTTAAATTCATGAAGAAGGCGGACTCTAACAAACACAAATATTATGAGGGTGAGATGATTGGTTTACTGGAAGAGTGTAGCATGATTTGTCAGAGTAAGTTGCCACCGAATTTGATAGATCCTGGGAGATTCAATATTCCCATATCCATTGGTGAAGAAGGACATGGGAGAGCTCTGTGCGATTTAGGTGTGAGCATCAATCCCATGCCTAAATCAGTGTTTGATAAGTTAACGATTGCGAGAGCAAATCCAACCACCATGGTCTTGCAAATGGCTGATAGATCCCTGCCCCATCCTAAGGGGAAGGTGAAAGATGTACCCGTCAAGGCAAGTAATCTTATTTTCCATGAAATTTCATTATACTTGACTAAGGCGCGGTTAAGAATGTCCCCATAATATTGGGAAGAACTTTCCTAGCCACGGGGCGTACTCTTATTGATGTAGAAAATTGAGAATTAATCATGCGTATTCAAGATGAGAAGGTGAAGTTTAACTTGTTTAGGGCAATGAAGTTTCTTGATTATAAGGACGATTGTTTCCGTATGGATGCCATCGATTATGCCACGCAAAAGGTATTTAATGAGACAAATTTTGATGATGTTGATGTCTCCCTATTTGTTCTAAATATTAGCCATCTTGAGACATCATTTTAGATGAATTATTGACTTATTAGCTAGAATTTTATGCATAATTTGTCATATTACACTTTTCCCCCTTGGAATTTAGCTATTTGCTTTTTCTGAGCTTTTGTGCGTAAATTTGACTATTTTAAGTGCAAAGTTAAATAGGTTCTTGAAGTTCATGAAAGACCAATCCAAGGTGGAAAAGTGGAAATAAAGTCTTAGAGTATTTTAGAGTGTTAGGAAATGTTTTTACTCGAGTTTCTATTTTTAGAGTGCACTTTCCTATTTCTATTTCTTGAATTATGGATTTATTCTTTTTAAGCATATGCGGTTTAATTATTTATTTATTGTGAAACTTTAAAAGATAAATGGTAATTACTTAGAGACCAAGTCGAGATAAAGAAGGAAGGGAAAAAGATTTACATGGAAATAAGAATATTTAGGAAGGACATATGCAAAGAAGGAAAAGATAAAGTCTGGAATTCTAGCCACGTTTCAAAGACGAGTCCATAACTACAGATTGGCTAGGAATCTGAACAAGTGGTCTGCACCAATAGAAAGCTCTTTCCGAGACAAGCAGTTTCATATATTGGAACTCCTCAAACGGATAAGTATTGAATGAGATATGACCAAATCAAATTAGCAGCAGAATCTTACCTTTCCTAGATTTTAGGGTTACGAATTAAAGAGTTCTTGACTTGTCTTCCACTCCAAGTAAATTCGACCTAGAGCTTCCTAACACCTATAAATACACCCCTTAGCCTCCTCTTTTAAACACACTTCATATAATTATCAAAGAGGCTTAAGGATTCAAGTCAGAGCAAGCAGGAAGGAAGAAAGCTAAGAGCTGGAGCAGTCATCTTCTCCAATTCAAAGCCAAACCCAACCTCTTCATTAGGTTTATTTATTTTCTTTCTGTAAAGCATTATGTCTTTTAATTTATTTGTTTTAGTTTTATTTTTCGTTATGATCTCAATTTCTTAAGTGCTTGAGAATCGCTATATGGGTTGAACATTAATTTATTTAATTGATGTTTTCTGATTTGGGATTTTTATACTTTAATTCAAATTGAGTAATTTAGTATTGTTTGTTATCGTAAGTTAATTTCACTATTTTTAATCTGATCAATTAGACATAGGTTTGAGTAATTAGGCTATTCACTTTGGTGGGGAAGTGGTCATCTTGACGGGGGGTTTAATTACTGACATAGATAATAAGCGTAAGATAGAAATTATTGATCCTAACGGACTTAGTTAATCTTATAGCCAATTGGGTAGAGAACCTGACATTCGTAGGTGGATTATGATCGCCCTGGCGGGGTTTGTAATACCTGAGAATAGCTCCTAAGTCCACCCTGACAGGGGTTAGGAGAATCTAGAATCCCGACTATTACTAGTTACTAATTTGTCCCTTAGAAGAAGCATTGGTTAAGTTTATTTTGGTGAAACCTAGCGTGACTCAAGTACTACTCTCTCATCTTTTAGTCTCTTCATATTTACTTTCTTGCATTAGTATTAATTTAGTTAATATTTACTTTATTTGTACTTTAGTCCTTTAAACCAAAACAAAATAAAAATTTATTTCTTTACTTTTAATTTTCATTCAAGCAACTATTTCCATTTATTGCATAACACTCTAATCATACCTAATCCGTCCCTGAGATCGAAATCCCGTTTACCGGATATTACTTGAACGACCCGTACACTTGCGGTACGTGTCTTGCCTTTTTAGTTGTGTTTATTTAAAACACACTAGGAGACACCAGATGTTCTGTAGGCCTACCTAACTCTAGACTTTCAATGAGTTATATGAAGAGCTTGCTGAACTGTGGCAGCTCTAAATTCTGAGAGTGTTAAATTAAAGCGCCTTGGCTATGAACAAGTGAGAGAATCGGGGGAGACTGAACCTTAAAAGAAACGATCTATTGAATCTGCCCCTAAACTCGAAGAGAAACCACTCCTATCACACTTGAGGTATCCTTATTTGGGTACTAATAATACTTTACATGTTATTGTTTCAGCTAACTTGACAGGTCATCAAGTAGACAAGTTGTTGCGTGTGCTTCGAGCTAACAAAGAGGAAATTGGGTGGACTATTATAGATATCAAAGGTATTAGTCCAACCATTTTCCAACATAAGATCATTCTTGGAGATGAGAGTGCACGCTCAGTTGAGGGGCAGAGAAGGTTGATGCCAGTTATGAAGGAAGTGGTTAAAAAATAGGTGATAAAGTTATTAGATGTGGGGATCATATTCCCCATATCTAGTAGTGAATGGGTGAGTCCAGTTCAAAGCGTACCAAAGAAGGTGATATCACTCCCATCCTTAATGATCAGAATGATTCTATACCCTCGAAAACTGTTGTACGGTGGAGAGTGTGTATGGACTATCGAAAGTTAAACAAGGACACCAGAAAAGATTATTTTCCTCTTCTGTTCATAGATTAGATGTTGGATAAGCTAGCAGAGAGAGAGTATTACTGTTTCCTGGATGGCTATTCAAGGTATAATCAAATAAATATGGACCATGGAGATTAACACAAGACTATATTCACTTGTCCTTTTGGCACCTTTGCATTCTGATGGATGCCATTTGGACTATGCAATGCACCTGCCACGTTCTAGCGGTGCATGATGGCGATATTTTGGGACATGATTTATTAGTTGCTTGAGGTATTCATGGATGACTTTTCTAGTTTTTGGAGATAACTTTGATGATTGTTTGCAGAATCTAGAAAAAGTTTTAATTCGTTGTAAGGATATTGACTTGGTATTAAATTGGGAGAAGTGTCATTTCATGGTTTGTGAGAGGCTCGTGTTGAGGCACATGGTTTAGAGTACAAGTCTGGAGGTCAATCATGCAATAATAGAGGTGATCAAGACTCTCCCACCTCCTACTTTTGTTAATGGGGTGAGGAGCTTTCTAGGTCATGCTGGTTTCTATCGTTGCTTTATCAAGGACTTCTCCAAAATTGCCAAACCATCATGCAAATTACTTGAGATTGACACTAAATTCCTGTTTAATGAGCCTTTATGGAGACATTTGTGGAAGAGAAGCTTATCTCCATGCCTATTGCAGTTCCTCCTGATTGGGACAGTTCGTTCGAGGTTATGTGTGATGCAAGTGATCTTGATATGGGTGCGTATTGGGTCAGCGCAAAGATAAGGCATTTCATACCATTTATTATGCTAGTAAGACTTTCACGGGTGTATAAGTGAATTATACCGTGACCGAGAAGGAATTGTTGGTTGTTGTGTACGCCTTTGATTAATTTCATTTCTATCTTCTTGGAGTGAAAGTTATCATATACACAGACCATTATGCAATTAAGTACCTTGTGGAAAATAATGATGTGAAGTCACGTTTGATTAGATGGGTATTGTTGTTGCAAGAGTTTGATGTAGAGATTCGAGATCGAAAGGGAAGTGAGAACAAGTTGCTAATCATTTATCACGTCTCGAGGATTCTAATGTCAATAGTGGACCAGAGTTGGTCAAGGAGGTATTTTCTGATGAGAGCTTATTTATGTTGACAGCAAATACTACTCCTTGGTATCCAACAAATCTCAATGTAAGTGGATCTTTCCCCCAAGGGATCTAACTCGCAAGAGAAGAATAGGTTAAGTCTCCATGCAAAATAGTTTGTTTAAGAAGACCCATTCCTCTTCAAAGTGTGTAGTGACCAGATGATTAGAAGATGCATACCTGACCTTTGGTATTTTTCGTCTATAAAATAGAATGTCAATGCTTGACAGAAAATAAACCTCCTCATAGAACGGATCATAGGTAGCAAAAGTATAGTAAATAGAGTATCGTATCCACAGAGATCAGTGCGATAAATGTATTTTATTATAGCAAAAAGTAAGACGTTTATAATCTAATAAAGCAGTAAATAAAAACAAATAAAGGATGAGTGTTTTTGGGTTTTCGTAATTATCAACTAAGAAAGACAATATTAAAAGAAACACAAATAAGCAAGCAATAAGGATTAAATTAATGATCGAACCAAAAAGAGAATACAAAATGGAAAAGGTGATTAACTTAACTAAAAGGAATGCTTGAGGATATTCGTTAAGTAACTTCTTATGCTGTTAATTAATCGTGCTATTATATAAGGAAGAATTGGTTTTAATATTCACATTAATAGGGAATTTAAGCCACTTTATGCACCTAGAGCATCTACCTTACACCCTCGTCGGTTATCCGATGTATTAAAGTCCACTACCCAAAGACTACCTAGCGTGCAAGGAACCCACTTGTCCAAGGCGCTAGGCGTTCAAATACTTAGTTTGTAACCTCGCTCCCGTACCGGTGTTAGGCTTATAATGCATCTAATAAAAGGCTTTATAAAGGCACAAAGGGGGCTAAGACAAATAATATAACAATTAAGTATGGATAACAAGCTAAAAGGCTCAGAGGTCTAACAAAGATCTGCCTTAATCATCTCTATCCTATACAAATTAGTTACTTCTTCAATTCCATGGTGTTCATTAATGGTTTACATGCTAGCTTAGACCTTACATTCAACACACCACTCATGCTTACCTAAAAGAACTACTTAATTGCATTGCTCACTAATCTCTTCTTTACTTACTATTCATATTTCATATAAATTTTCTCAAGAATATACAAAACAAGTTCATAAAATTACTATCTACTATCATTAACTCACTAAAATCCAGCTTAAAAGATACATTCATTAGCTTCTACTTCAACTTTCATACTTATTGAAAACAAATAAAACACATAAAGTGGGGAAGGAATAACGGATTCCTGAACCACAACTCAAAGGTGAGCCGTGACGTCCATGACTGGAAAACAGACTCATTAATCATAAAAGACAAACAAATAATATACAAATAGAGAAAGGTGGTATAGAAGAGAGACACATACTCTCGAGGCTATTGCCTCTCGGGATAATCGTCTAAAAGAAGGAGCGGCAGATCCTTTGCGGTGTCGCGGCTTAGTTGATCCAGGAGTGTAATGATGTGCTTTTATTGGTTTTGATTAATGCCACATCCTTAGCGAGAAAGGTTTGAGCTGTTTCGAGTTGTTTTACTTGCTCACCTATCTTCTGTTGCCAAGGAGAACCCTTGAAATTCACTCCACTTAAATTATTCTTAACCCACACATCATCTAAAACAGACTTAATCTTATTAATAAGCTTCCCATTCTCCCAAATATTCACACCCGCTTTCATCGCTAGGCTAGTGATAATTGATGGGTATCTCAATTTATAAAAACTAGTAGGCTTGACAATAAAGTTCACTACCTCATTAAAGATCAACTGAGCCATATTAACTTCTTTCTCTCTCATAACATAATTCAACAAGATGGCGGATTTCTGACGTATATCCGCGACCAAGTGTTTCCCAGGGCTGAAGGTGCAAGGAAGTGGTACCAAATTGTCGCGTTTGGTTGAAGAAACTTGTAACGCCAATAATTCTTCAACTCTTCTTTATCATTATACAATTCCAACTCCTCTGTAAACACTATAGTTGCTCCCAATTGAAACCTTCGATATTCATCACAGCCTCTTGATACTTACATGATCCCACCAATTCCCTCATTCGGAAATGGCTTCTAATTTCCTCAACTGTGAATGGGATCAACTCACCCCGAATGGGAATTCTTCCATCTATATCTCGGTGAAAGAGGCCAAGATAGAACTCTATTACTAGCAAAAAATTCAATTTCGAGTGCTCCATCATGAAATACTTCCATCCTAATCGTTCCCTTGTCTCAGGAAATATCTTATATTTTTCTCTTTCTACCTCTTCATGAA
This sequence comes from Nemophila menziesii, assembly GCA_029959085.1. Taxonomy (NCBI): domain Eukaryota; kingdom Viridiplantae; phylum Streptophyta; class Magnoliopsida; order Boraginales; family Hydrophyllaceae; genus Nemophila; species Nemophila menziesii. The sequence goes on from JARWIR010000002.1 coordinate 81,830,551, forward strand.
ATTTACGCTCATATGTGATTACTAAAGAAGGCGAAATATTACTTGCTACATCTCTAAGCGTCCTAGAATGATTGTTCATGTTGGATGAGGGTACCTTGGCTTGAAGAGGTTGTGGAGCTTTCTTCTTCTTATACTCGATCATTCTTGACTCTGCAACTACCGGTTGCTCTTTAGACGAAGAATTTGACTCGCCCTTTTGCTTCTTTGCTTTACTCATACTATTTTCAACTTGTTTCCTCTTGTTCTCACCTGAATCCGTGCTGGATTTCTTCTTCACATCTCTCATAATTGCAAGTGTCTTGGTTCTTTTAGTAATCATTCTCCACCCTCAACTCAACATTTTACCAAATCTTGAGATTTTCCCTTGAATGGACGATTGAGGTAATATTTGGAGGTGAATAGGTGTGGGGAATGTGTTTTTCTATGTGGGTAGGATGGATTTGTGGTGGGGATGAGAAGGAATTAAGGGATTAGGAAAAAGGATTTTGGATTTTTTTTTAATTTTTATTCTTGATTTCTTGTGTTATTAGAATGATTTTGGATGGCTAATGTTGTTAGGAATGATTCAATGATGATATTGGGTATGAAAAGTAGGTTATTTGGATGTAATTCGATGTTTGGGGAAGCTTGGGTCGAAGCTCTAATTGTGGTGAATGGTGTGGGAAGAAGAAGCTTCAAGGTTTAGGGCATGGGATAAGTTCAAACCTTTTTTTTCACTTTTCATCACGTCACGTGCGGTGCACCAAATGTCTGGTGCGGTATACCGTGCTTCGAATTTTCTCACACTAATCCCTGTAATGTCAAGCGTGGAGCTTATTAGTGCGCACCACGAGCATCGTGCGGTACACCGCGGCTGGGTGCGGTGCACCGGATAAATGTTTTGTTCATCATCTCGTGATTTTACCGTGGACTCATCTCGCCACGCTTCTTGCCATGCGATGCACCGCGGGTACCATGCGGTACACCGCATAACACGTATGATCACGCCAAAAAATTCCTGGAAATTCATCCGTGGATCTTAGTGCGCACGGGACTCAATGGTACGGTACACCGCATCAAAGAGCTGATGCACACTAAAATTTTCACAGAAGTCACACCAAACTCAATGGGTTTCTCATATGGAGATCAAAAACAACAAAATACCTTTCTCATAACGCAATATACATCGAATGAATTTAGTAGTACACACTAAAAACATAAAAACAAAACTATTAAAGCATTAAAACATGGGTTGTCTCCCAAGAAGCACTTTTGTTTAACGTCATTGAAGTTCGGCGTATTACCTCGTGGTTAGTTCTTTTTCACGTAGCCTCCCCAGTAATGGTGAGGCGATTAATCTCCATCAAGCGATGCTTAATGCTCTCCTTGATGTTCAACTCAACTAATCTTCCAGAAATAATACGAGTGACCTTGTATGGACCACTCCACGAACTCTTACACTTGCACTTTTAGGGAGAGTTTGGTGTGTTAGGATATTTAATAGCTACAGTATCTCCCAGAAAAAACACACCATCTTTCCACTTTCGCGTAGGTTCCCTCGAAACCTTTCTAGCGCTCTTCTTAGTCTCCTTCAAGTAGGCAATGAATGGTTCACCTTTAAGGTTGGGAGGAGCTTTAGATTTTGGTTTCTTTTGCTTATTCTCCTCCATTCTTAAGGTGTCACCACCATTTATTGGACTTTTTACTTCACGAATTAATGTGTCCATGCGAAAACAGTCTTTCAGTGAATTAGGGATCTTCGTGCCCTTGAACACGCTAAACTTCTCTTCCTTGCCTTGCAGTTTCATGATTAGTTTTCCCTTCTCCACATCAATAAATGTACGCCCTAAAATGATTGGCACATTCCTATCTGCGTCATAGTCAAGAATAAGAAAATCACAAGGAATAAGAGATTGCCTGCCTTGAGGAGAATATATTTTACTCTCCCCTCAGGATGGGTCAGTGTCCTATCTGCCATTTGAAATGTAGTAGTTGGAGGACTCAAATACCCAATCCTTAACTTCTCAAACAATGATTTAGGCATGAGATTGAAATCGCACCTAAATCACACAAAGCTTTCCCAGTCCAATCGAAATCGGGATGTTAAAACTACTAGGATCTTTCAACTTCGGAGGTAACTTACTTTGACATATGGCACTACATTCCTCCCGTAATCCATCATCTCTCCTTTGAAAAACTTGTGCTTATTGGACAACACATCCTTCAAAAATTTCAAATATTTAGGCATACCAAGGATGGTTTCCAAGAAAGGCAAATTAATGTGCAACCTTTTCATCATGTCTATGAAATTCTTGTAATAATAATCATTGTTCTTATCATAGACACATGTAGGAAATGGATATGGAGGATGATTCTCACTAACACTTTCTTTCTTCTTCTTCTTCTTCTTCTTCTTCTTCTTCTTCTTCTTCTTCTTCTTCTTCTTCTTCTTCTCTTGAGACAACGGTATCTTTTCAATATTCTCTTTAACTATCACTGGCTCAACTACCTTTTCTTCAACCTCGTCATGCTTGGAAAAGATGGGGGAAATTGCTTCCCACTTCTCAAAGAAATAGCATTACACTCCTTGTTCTTCTGTGGGTTCTCAGTATTGCTTGGTAATTAACCTTGTGGTATCATGTTCAAATGATTAGCAATATGAGATACCTAATTCTCTAGCATTTTTAATACCGCATGACTTGGTTGGCAGGGTTAGGGCCTTTCTCACTGGGCGAGTGCTCTAAGCTGGAGTTAAATGAGCTTATATTCTTTTTGAAGACTTGAGAAGAGATCTATCCATATACTGCCTACCAGAGGAAGTTGACCTAAGCCGCACCCTGACTGCTGGGGTGGGGCTTGGCCTCCGAGCTGTACGTGGGACGAGTTTCTGCCTCATACAGCTCAGGCCGAAGACCGGGGGATGCGGCTCACGCCATTTGAGGTGGCCCAGCCCAGCATTCATTTGCAAATCCTGTAGTTAAACTGAGACTGCTCAACCTCGGAACGAGATACCGGGGAGAGAAGGGAATGCGTCGAGGCGGCGAACAAGACAACTACATTTTGGCTTTTCCTAGTGTTCATTCATTCGCTCATTGTTGGACTTCCACAACTCTAGTTTGGACTTCAAATTCTCATGAGTCATAGTCATAAATAAGCTTAAAGTTTGGACTATAAAGTTTGAAGCACCCTCTTGCAGATATTCGGGAAGTGCCTTTTGAGCAAAACTCTTAGAATAAGCATCTTGAACGGGCCATTGGCCTCCTTGCTATTGATTCTGAGGTCTTTGATGATAATTTTGTCCTTGGGGGCGTTGTTGATAATCTCTAGGATTTGCCGCCCCGTTACGATTTGACCAACTGAACCCAGGATGGTTGCGGTTAGGTTGGACCTGCACTAAATCACAACCCTAAGACTTCTTGTTTCTAGAGCTTGAGTTTTGGGTGGTGGGTTTCATCATAGGAGATTACATTGGGTGGGAATTTTATGTGTTCTACATTTTGCACGAATTTTGATGATGTATTGATTGTAACCCTTTGTCAGGGTCTTTGAAAAAAAAGAGGAAAAGAAAAAGAAAATAAGAGACATGACGACTCACATCAAAATGGGTGTCATAGGTATCTTACAAATAAAGAGAATGAATAAATAGAAAAAAAAATGAAAATAAAGTAACCGACAAAGTGGAGTGTTTTGGAAATCATCTTGAAAGATAATTGGTTTAAATTGCAGACGCTAAATTAGTGCGTCAAGTGGGTTGAGTTGAGTGTAAACTCAAGATCTAGGACAATATGCTAATGGTTAGTGAGAAGAGAGAGCCAAAAGCTCACTGCAATACATATCACACCGTCCCTAAACCTACACTAAAACCATAAAGACCTCGTGATTCTTTGGTACATAGTGGAATAACAAATTTTCTAATAAGGAGTAAGTAAAGTGGAGTGTTCAAAAGCAAGCAAGGATCGATGAACACCCTATAGCCACTATCTTGAGCTAAGTATTAAGGGTAACCTTCTAGCATAATGATAAGTTTTATTTTTTAGGATAGGTATATGTGTGCATTAGTTCTTAGGTTGAACTATATGAGATTTATTTTAATTTTTGCTTTGGTGTGGTGTGATTCTGCATTTGCTTCTTACCTTAGATCTCTAATTTTGGTCTTACTTTGTCGAGACGACAAAGCTTTGAGTTAGGGGTCTTGATGTCTCCCTGTTTGTGATAGAAAAATTCCCTTGGGAGACATCATTTTAGGTGTAAATTGACTTAGTTAGTAGATTAATCGTCGTATTTTGCGACAATTCACTTTCTTCCTTTGTTTTAGACTTATTGTTACTTGTAGAGTTTTTGTGCGTTAATTTGTTTGTTTAGTGTAAAGTTCTTAGATATATGGATGCTAGGAGGCATAAAGATAAAGAGGAAAAGTGAATATTTAAGTCCAAGATCAAGAAAAAGCGCTAAAGGAGCACAAGAAATCACTTTAGTAAAGGAAAAGGAGTTCTAGATTGAGTCAAGTCGTCACTTGTTTCGTTTCCCAAGCCCAAAATATCAGGATTCAGACTTTGTGGTTCAAATGAAAAAGCTGCCCCTTGGAGTTAGCGACATTTGAAAAGTGGAATCAATGGGTTTGGACTCACGATGCAAAAGTTACAACATTTTTACTAAAGTGGTGTAGTGCAATGCGATTTAATTAAAAACGGATTTGGGTCCCTTAATTACTTACTTAAGCACATGTGGGCCTAATTTGATTTTAATAATTATAAAAGGCTCCTTAGACCTCATTAATCAGTACACTTGATTTTATATCATTACTTGGCGAGGGGGGAAAGCCAGAACGCTTGGAAGCAAATGAGCAAAAGCTTGAGAAGACCATTATTCCCCAACAGCAGCTCAATCCTTCCATACTTTATGTACTTTTTAGTTTATTTTATGTTTTAGTAATTATGTCTTTAATTAATTGGATTTGTTTTTGTTTATTTAATTATGAGCTAAATTCTAAATACTTGAGAATCACATTATTGGGATGAACTCTAGTTTCTAATTTAAAGTCTTTCAACTTTGAGATTGTTTCAATTTATATTAAGTGGAATATTTCATATTGACTATCTTCTTATGCTTGTTTACTATTGATAATTTGTCCAATTAGAGATAAGTTTTAGTATTTAGGCTATTCGTTGTTGGAGAGATCATGTGGAAGGGGGGTTTAGATACAGAACTAGGAAATAGACGTGTGGTTTGTGTTATTGAACCTGGCGGTCTTAACTAGGCATGTAGCAAATTGGGTTAAACTCATATTCATCTTAAAGTACCTTTAGTGTCACTGTGAGGAGGTAATTAATACCGTAGGATAACTTCTTATCTATCCTGAAGGGATTTCGAAAGAATTAGAGCCCCAAATAATATAAATACCAACTTTACCCGTTAAACCATAGCTTTATATTGTTAACTTTGGTGATTCCCTAGAGAGACTCAACTATATCTCTCATATATAAGTAATCTTCTTCAGTTAATTTATTTTTACTTTTACTTTACCTAGTATTCTTGCGTTTAGTCTTATAATAAAAAACAAAACAAATATCTGCTTTTATTATTTATCGCAATTACTTCTACTATTTTTATTAAACACTCAGTCATATACTAGTAAACCCTATGGAGACGAATAACCGTACTTTACTTACTTATTACTTGTAACGGCCCGTACACTTGCGATAAGTTGCTTCTCTTCTTTAGTGTTGATTTATATCACACTCTAGGAGCGACCAGCTACCAACGAACTCAAATCGGGCGACAGAAAAATATCATCTAAGCCTATGTGCGAAGTGTGTGATTATAAAAGTGAGACTATCAAACATATAATGTTTCACTGTCACCACGCAAGAGCATCATTGTTGGCTAGCCCTATCAACCACTTAACCCTTAATAAGGCCACTTGAAGTTTTGAAGAATGACTAATGCGTACTTATGATTACTTAACAAAATTTTGTGGGAAGGAAAAAGGGTTGAAAACTCTTTGTTTTGTGGTTTCATACTTTGGAATATTTGGCTAACACGATATAATGCTATCTAAAGAAACATCTTACCAAATCCTTTGGCATATGTTAATAGTATGTCTCGGTTAGACGAGGAATAGTCAAAGTTTGGGTGTCCCCTACTGAGGAGGATAAAACCTATAATGATAGTAATATATCTATTATACCTAATAAAATCTATTTTTTTAATAGAGATAGAAGAAAATGGCTTGTCCAACATAATAGTAGATTAGTACAAAATCCTTTAAATAGAATTACAAATGGAAATAATTATTGTAACAATGGCATGGATAGACCACCTTCTGGTGGATGAATACTATCCTGCAATAGCTGTATTAAAATTAATTGCAAGTTGTAATAAGACTCATGGTTTGACATACATATGCAGGTTGTGTTGTTAGAAATAAAGAAGGAAAAATTATTGATGATATAATTTGAAGATTTAACGCGCGGTCAACGGTGAAAGCAGAGACTATGAGAATTATTTATGCATGTAGGATGATAGAACATTTCCCGACTGGCACTATCACCGTGGAAAACGACTGCAACGTTATACGAGCCATTATAGTCCCAAGTTTTAACTACGATAAAAGATTATGTAATAGTTTGTTAGAGATTAAATATTTTAAAAAATTGTGTAATATTTTTTTTATTTTTGGTAAAACAAAAAATATACAACTTTTATTAACTATTGAGTGATATCTCCTTCGATTTTTATCTATGATTGTAATAGACTAGTTTGTAATCGGTTTAAGTTCTTCCTTGTGGGAAGAAAAAACAACTCCATAGCAGATTGGCTGCTAAGCAAATGCTAAAAGGCAATTTGCTTGGCAGTTGGGCCTCAAACCCCTCTTTCTAACTTGTTAACCTTGTTCAAGCCAATGCTCCTTCTAAGGGGATTGGTTAGACTTGGCCTTTTGTAACCGAGAGTTATTTTCTTTTAATATATTATGTTTTCGACAAAAAAAAAATGCATTTTCGATATAGAAAAAAAACATTGTTATTGCTAATTGTACATCCTCCAATTTATGCATGTTTTTCTAATGTAATGTTATTGTCAAAATTGGTTCAATGTATGTACGGGTATTTGATCAAAGTCGGTGCCATTCCGACATCACGTATAACAGAAAATAATGAATGTGTTTAGATGAGTGAAATTATTGATGTAACAGAATGAATTTTCTCTTACAAAAAATGTTGAATGGATAAACTTTGTAGAGGAATCTACAAATATACAAAGAAAAGGCTAAACCCAAATTATTTTATAAAGTCTAGTTAAAAAAAGATTAATGTCCAATAAGTACTTGTCACTTTATACCTTTACCTATAAAAGACACTGTTTTTTTTAAAAACAATGAATAATGGAAAACTTCTCATTACTCAAAGTTTGAGTAGTGGGAAGCATCTCATTATTCAACGTTTGAGTAGTGGGAAGCTTCTCATAACTCAAACGACTCTTTTATTGGAAAAGAAAATGAAAAGTCAAAAATATGCGTGCCTTTTATGGACAAAAAAATGATAATTGGGGTGAGATGGAACTAATTCTAATTTGAGGTGTTTCTTGGGCAATAATTAATTTTTTTTTAAAATAAAGTCTAATTTTATTTTTTTAGTTGAATTTATTTCTTTTATATTTTTTTTCAGTTTTTTAGTTTTTTTAGTAATTCGATTTTTTATTTATTTATTTATTTTTATTAATCTGATAGATTCGTACAAATGGGTACAGACCTATGTTGTTTTTAAAGTTTTATAAAATGAATTTTTATATAATTGCACCTAGGGTTTGTCCACGTCCTAACCGGATTTTATCCATGTCGGTTTATAAATTTTAATCTACACAAGACGTTCTCAAGGGTACATAGCTATTCCGTTTTTTAAATGTTACAAAGTGAATAATTTAATTGCATTATTAGTCCTCATACTATTTAGGTTTTATCCATGTCAAAGTATATGAGGGTCCGATTTTTGTCCAATGTCAAACTTCAAGGAAATAAATCATTCGGAAACCATTCGTTGTACCCTAGGGTCTGTACCCTAGAGTTTGTACCATATTACAATTACAAGCCTCACACACGCATAAGAACTAAAACCAAGCAAAACAAAAGAAATATGGACCCAGTGGGCTATACCCCCATCCATTTATCACTATTACAGGAACAAAAAAATCAATCAAATATATTGTGCTGTCCCCTAACCCCAAAATGGAACAGGAAAAAAAAATCTCCCTAATGGTTGGACCTAAAGGGCTGGACCCAAGCCTGGATTTACCTGCAAATAAACGAACATGAAAACACACAAAAAACAAACAGACCGGAGATGATAATTAAAGAAAAAAAAACTAACTTCTCTACTGTCGGTGACAAAAATAACCTCTGAACAGATCTGATATCTGGGTGATGGTGTGATGTTGTAGAATGGTCCACCACAGTGGCGTCGGTTTCCCCAGGCGGCGAAGTGAAGGTGGGATGGTTAGATCTGGGGTCGCGAAGTGAATATGAGGTGGAACAGTGAGATCTAGGGCTTAGGGTTTTCAGATACACCACACTGATGGTGGCAAAAGATGGTGATGGTGGTGAAGGTAGGTGATGGTGGCGAAGGATGGTGATGGTGGTGAAGGTGGAGATGGGCGACAGCGGGATCTGAATCTCCATGAATAGACACTGGTGCGAAGATCCAGCGAACGACTTCGTGTGCAACAGGACTCCGGCGCAACGGCTTCGTGGTGGTAGAGAAGGTCCTGGTTCACGTCAGATCTGGACGGCTTCGATGGTGGAACGACGGTGGAGTGTGGCGGGTTTTGCGCTGGATAATGATGGTGGAGCGCGGCAGCCTGATCTGTAGACAACGAATGGAGCTGGTGAGAATAGGGCGGCCATGGTGGAGAGGTGGGGTGGTGGAGGGGTAATGTCCAACGTGTTAGGATTAGGTGAGAGAGAGAGGTCGAGATTAGAGAGAACAGAGGGTAGGGGGTGGGTTTTTAATTTCCAAAATTTAATAGGTTTTTTTGTTTTGATTTTTTAATTCACTGTAAGTATAAGAAAGAAAGATGGGTGATTTGGTCTTTTTTTTAGTTTTTAGTTAGGTTTGAATGCCTCATTAAGGCTAATAGAGTTTGGATTTTATTTTAGTAACCCAAAGATCACCGACCTTATATTATAATTTCCCCAACTTTGTACCATGTAACAAATATTATGACCGTGTGTTTGATAGTATAAACAATTTTCGAAAATTTCTTTTTGATTTTTTTTATACAAGTGATGTAAAATAAAAATATGTAATTTTTTTGTTACATAGGAGTTCATAAACATAGAACTCAGTCGTTTATAAAAGTTAATTTCTTTTTTCATATATACTTCCTTTATAAAAGTTAATTTCTTTTTTCATATATACTTTTTTACATGTGAAATTTGTGTGTCATTTTCATAAAAGATAATCAAACATCTCATATTTTTTTATTGAAATTTTTTCCAACAAATTACACTCTTTTCACCCATTTTTCATCATAAAATCAAACCCACCCTAGAATTCACCCATTTTTCATCATAAAATCAAACACACCCTAGAAGTATAAAAAACATCTTGTGTGATTATGTAATCTTTGTCTCACAAAACAATTACTCTTTACTCTGGTGTTGCTTATTACTATTTTTTGAAATTACAGATTTTACTAGAATAGTTATCTGTGAGATAAGGATTACAGGCAAATTGGCAATCGAGAATCTGTAATTTAGATTGGCACAAGATTTTTCCGAAGAATCACATGAAATATAAGTCCACAAAAGAATTTCCCGTAATGATGAAAGATATCTAAGCATGAAAGAAGCGCAGAAAGCCTAAGTGCAATCATTACCAACAAGTGTATGTACTTATGATATGACCATCTTTATGGATATTATTCCTCAAAAAACATGGCCAAGTATGCAAAGAAGCTTACTGATTAATTTATTTATTTGTTAATTAATTAAATTATACAACTTCGGGTCTATCACTTCATTTGTTTATTATTAAGGGATTATGATTGAATGAGAAATTTGAAACACTGAATGTTAATAGTTTGATTGGATGGTGATACCACTTTGTTTAAGTATCACAAGTCATAAAAGCACAATATTCATATTTTATCACGAGGCTAAGACAACTTCACTATGTAAACGACCATCTTCCATTTTAATCCATGACTTAAGAGAGAAGGGGTGTTGAACTATCTCAATAATCCTAGCTCCTTTAGGCCAACCTCCATAGCCACCATAACCAGTATGTCGAGCAAAGCACAGCCAAAGCTTCTCATATGGACAGCACCAATCCAGTCCATGGTTATGCCCCACAAACACGGCCTTAACAGAACTCCTTTCTGTAACAACTTTCATCATACCCATTTCACCTTCTTGAGCCGCAACTTTTTCATTGAACATTGTACCTATACAACTCGCATGACTAACATTTGCATAGGCTTGACTAGGTATATGCCAAAATATTATCTCTGGTACCCTAACAATATTTTACAAATTACCCCAAAATTAAATTCAGATAAACAAACAAGAATTTAGAATTATGAGTTAATAGCATCCCACCTATGATCTCTATAACAAAAATAAAAGTATAACAGAATTCTATAAGTTCCTATGGTAAAAGAATTACCACTGGACCCTCTTATGCTCTAAATGTATGTGTACCAAATTCTGAGTTAGTATCATACTTGATCTTAGGGGCTAGTGACATCTTTTTACCACAAATTAAAGCTAATGGATACTTATTATTATGGAAACCAGGATCTGGTGCTATTAACTAGAATTTAAAATTATGAGTTAATAGCACCAGACTTTCCGTATGGTCTCGATAATAAAAGTACATTAGTCCTTGTGGTAAAAAAATGTCACTGGACACTCCTATGCTCTAAATTTATGAGCACCACAGATTCTGACATGGCATTTTTTGGACCACGGAATTAATAAACTTTTATTATAGGGACCGTATAGGATTGATGCTATTAGCCCTAGAGTTAATCATACCTGGCATCAGGGTTAATTTGTTGAGATGTTTTCTGAAACCAATCAACTTGTGCACTTGATATAACCCCTGGATACGAGCCACCACCCGAATCCAGGAAGTACATATACGCAACGATATCTTGGGAGTTGTTTGAAGATGATAATGTAATAAAATAGTTGGAAATACTCGGCCATAATTGATTAGGGCCAATTGCAGAGTTTGATAACACATTTGCCTCAGTCTCATCTTGCATTAGATTTAAACGGGTGGTGCCTTTGAATTCACAACTTATATTACCTAGGCATGAATAATTTGTGGAAGGGTAAACAATTTGAGGAATCCCACTAGCTGAAAACCAGTCAAGTGGCCATTCGAATGGCATATCGTCGTGATTTCCAAACACACTTGCCCATGGGATGTTTCTAGCTCTTGTTGGAGAGATTGCCTTATCCCAATACAAGCTTGCATTATGAATCGCTATATTATTCGCTGTGATTACGTCTCCAAGATAAACAACAAAATCTGCCACAAAAGGGAACACTTAAAGAAATTAAACGTGTAGATATATAACAATACAATTGAACATTTCGAAGAGATCTAGTCCCCTGATAGTAATGTAGATTCGACCACTAAATTGAGTATATTAATTAACTATGTAGTTTCTTTTTTTCATATGAAACGATTTGAACCTATATATCTTAATCATAGTAGAAAAATTTGCTAACACGGGATATGCTAAACAATGTACTAATACGGGATGTTGATGTACAACTTGGCGTGTAATTTGGGTGTGATAAATAAGTACTTTTGTGGAGCTGATTAATGCGCTAAGAGATGGGCTGACAGAAAATTTGAAAGTTATGTTTGACACTGGGCCGACTCATCCCATAGGCAAATTAAGCCATTGTTTAAGGATCCAATATTAATAGGGTCATCAAATTATAAAAAGTTGCCAAGGATATATGAAACCTAAACAAAGAAAATATAATTTTTATATTTCGAGCCTAAAATAATAAGACTAGTTAAAAAATTACGTGACTGAAGATGGAGGAAAAAAAAAAAAAAAGCTAAGATATTTGCTCATGATTTTTTTTTTGAATTTGTAATGTGAATTCCGTTTGTAATTTTGTTAGAAAAACTTTCGTTGATTTCATTAAGTAATTAAAATTAATATCTTTGGACTTTTCATTCAATTTATCTACAAACTTTGATTTTATTGTTAGCCAAGACTGTCTTATACTCAATGTAAGAAAAGTAGGGTGGTAAACGAATCAGTCGAACCAAATACTAAATGTGTAATCTTGTTTAATAAGATATACAATTCAAGTCGAACCGAGCTCAAACTTTAACGAGTCGAACCAAAAAATATAAAGCTTGTTTGTTAACATATCGAACAAGTGTTTTTGAGCCAAGCTTGAATTGTTAACGAATAATTTGTTTTTTATATTTATTGATAACTAAAATATTTATTTACAAAATAATAAACAATAATGAGTTAGCGAACAAGTTCGAACAAACTTGTTTTTAACAAGTCCGAACAAACTTTTTTGTTTTTTAATAAACGAACGAGTTCGAACGAGTTTTTTTTTTTACTGAGCTCGATCTGCTCGTGAATGGCTTGGTTCCTTAAAAACCCAAAAACTCCAAAGAAATGGCATTCGTGTAACTTCTCAACACTAGACTAGAGTGCTATTGTATCTCCTAACACTTACATATGTATTTTAAAGTTTAGTTAAATCTCAAGGGGTTATTTATTTTCTTCAAAAAAGACTTACACTTAAATTTTCAAAAAGATTTCGAAGTCCGTGTAGGTTTGAACCCCAAAACACTTTATAAATCTGTCACTTATATCAAGTGTTTATGCGCAATAGCTAATATATAACACATACATTTATTGATATTTAAAAAACAAAAAAATATTGGTGGAAGGGGTGGAGCCCGTCTTGTGTAAAGGGGTCATGAAAATAAAACTATATTAATAAAATTATAAAATAATTTCTTAAATTTTTGTAAGAATATTTATTAAGCTTCTCTAATTTTACAATTATTTTATTAAATTTTAAATTATTTTGTTTATAGGTTTTTTTATAAAAATATATATTATTTTATATAAAAAAAACTTATAGAATAATTAATTAAAAAAATTAAAACCAAGATTTATATTTCAATTTACAGAATATAGAGACCTAGATCCAATTTTGCATAATATAAAGAGTTATTTTGCAATTTTTACATTATATATAAATTTATAGGGCAAATAAGGTGGAAAAAATTCCAAAGGTAACCCCTTTGGCTCTTTATCAAAATTTCCTACCTCCACTTCATGCTTGTGGAGCAATTGACACGTCATGAATTTGTCGAGGGCTAAAGGAATTAGGATAGTCTTTGTTACTTTGTTGTATCATATATGCAAAATTGAAATACAAATCCTTATATAAAATACATATTTTACTAAAATTTACATTATAGATTTTTATATTAAAAAAATTGAAATAATTGCACTATAAATTCTTATAATGATTTTTTTTTAGTTTGTTGAACTATATAAATTTCTAAATTAACCAATTAAGTAGCTTAATTGACTAGGATATGGTTTTATATTTTCTAAGTGTATGATTTAAATCCTTACATAAATATGAGTAATCTATTTTTAACTTATATAAAAAAGCGTGCATATTTTTTAACTTATATAAAAAAGCGTGCATATTTTTTGTACGATTATTTAAATCTTAAAATTAATTGCACTTATAGTGTATAGGTTTCTCTAAAGTTTATGATATTTATAATTATTTCTATAATTGTAAAAAGTAATAATATATATCATCTAAATTTATTCTTGATTTTAATAAAGATAAATTCTCAATCTATTTATTTGTCATTACTCTTTGCAAAATTGTAGAAACGAGAGTTGATCACAGAAACAATTCACTATAATCAATTTAAATTCAAATTAAGTATCTTAATTTCCCAATTAGCAAGTTTAATTATGAAAAGTACGGTTGGCTCAAGTGAAAATCCGAATATTCAAGGATATTTTACAGTTTTACTAGTATAATACTGTAATTCGCCTCAGATGGTGAAAAAGAAAAAAGCAATTTTTTCAGGATTTTTAGACAAACAAAAGAGATTGCTACACTCGAGGCCTAAAGATTATAATAACCCAGCAATGTTTTTCTTTCTCTTTTTCTTTATATGCAAACAAAAGAGATTGCGACACTCAATGTCTTAAGTCCTTAACCACTAGATATTAACCGTTTCCAACCACGATAAACCGCCTGAGTGCAACCGTAGAATAACAAAGCAATGTTAAAGAAACTTAGAAAGGGTTATGATATATTATCTCACCTGGACGTTCTTGATCAAGTAAAGTAGATATGACGTTGATGGAGTTTACATCTTGACGTGGACCCCACTCAGTCCACGCGTTCTCACCAAAATGCAAGTCAGCAAAGAGTGCAATTTTGAACGATCCACTCGAAGGTAACTGGAGAGTTTGAGCTTCTCCATGGAAGCTAAGGATGATGATCACTTGGAAAATAATAGATAAGCATCTCAAGGAATATGCCATTTTTGTTACGTTCTTCATGTTGTGATGTTAAAATAGTTGCGTAATAAGGTCCAAGAGGTTGCTGGCACCGTTTATTTGCTTTAATTGTGAGTTATATCACATTACATATTTGCCGTTCTTATGGTTATGGGTTTACTATATTCATTCATAAAATCTTTTGATTTAGATTTGGTAAATTAGGAAAAATGTTATTTGTGTAGTATGTACTATGTAGTAAAGTGGTTAAGCAGCCTGGCACTTCATTATTATCCAATTAATTGAGTTTTCGAGTAAATTCTTTTTTTTTCTTTTTATGTTAAAAAAAAGCAAATAATTTTTTCTTTTTTGGTTTTCTATATTCAAATTTTGCTTTGTAATTTTGTTTTCAAACATCAAACTTTCCGTAGTTTCCCTGTTTTAAAAAAATTATCACTTATAGTAAAAATAATTATTTTAAAAAAACTTTATAAAATCAATTTTTTTAATTTATATTACTTTTACTCTTAATTAAATATTATGATATATGTTTCTAATAAATATTTAAAATATCAAAAATCTTTATGAAAGGCATTTTAGTAATCACATGAAAATTAAATGACATTTCTTAATTTGTGTATAAAAACAAATGTGACAACCTTTTTAAAACGGATGTAGTACATATGACATGGATAAGAAAAGTCAAACTAGACCGAATTGGTCCAATAAACTAATCTAATCCATAACTACTTGGGTAAACATCATATGTTGTAGTTGGTGATAATTAATATAAAAGTAACTGAAAAGTACAGTTGTAATAGATTGTTAGGTTGTTAGCTTTGTTAGTGAGTGTGTTATGTGTGAGTCACCATATAGCTACACTACCATTGTACTATATATATACTCGTGTAACTCAACATAACACTTACATCAATATAATATAAAACTTCTTTTCTCTTATTCAATATGGTATCAGAGCACAAAAGGGATTTTTTTTCGAAGCAAAGGTTTAAGCTATTAATGGTGTCTTCTTCAACCTAACTTCACTCCCTGCTCATCGATCCACTTCCGCTTCTTCTATTCTTTCCCTATTTCTCTTTCTTATATACAATTCGTAATGGCAACTTCTTCCTCCATTACTCCTCAAATTACATCTAGTGCCGCTCTTCCAGCGGGGCTATTATTACTTCGTCAAAACTGGTCCAGCCTTGTTCAATTTCGCCTTGATTCTACAAATTATGTGCTATAAAGAGCCCAATTAGAAGCTGTTCTTGAGGCACATGGATATCTTAAACACGTTAATGGTGTATCCTTGCCTCCTGCTCTGATCGATTCTAATTTTCCGGCATGGTTAATCGAAGAACAACAACTACATGTCTCTTTTTTAGCCTCGATGATTCCATCTGTTCTCTCACAAGTCGTTAAGTTACCTCACGATGCCGATGTTTGGTATAAACTTGAAGAGATCTTCATATCGTAGTGTCGAACTCATGTTCATACGTTGAAGATGAAACTTTGCAATATTCGCAAAGGTGAACGCTCTATGACTTCTTATTTGGGTGAAATTCATGAAATCTGTGATGGTTTGGAAACAACTGCTTCTTCTCTACCTCTGGAAGATGTGATTATGTATACATTAAATGGATTACGATCTGATTACAACCAATTCAAATCCAACATTCAAATTTCTAATGCTCAGTCCTCAACTTTGATTTTTCATTCATTAGGAAGCCTTCTTTTTTCTGAAGAACTTCACATGAAAATGACAGAATCTACCACGCAACACTCTTCACTCCAAATCAGTCTTCTACAAATGCGTTTAGTAATCGTGGTCGAGGTTCAACTTATCGAGGATGGGGCTTTTCTACACCTTCATCCTCTGTTTTAGGTATGCCTCAATCTTTTGCTAATCCTTCAAATTCATCGGTGCCTACATGTCAAATTTGTATTAGATATGGTCATTCAGCGCTTGATTGCTAGTACCGTCATGATTTCACTACTTTTCCCTCTCCTCGAGCTCAACGTATTGCAATGGCTGCTCAAGTTTCATTTTCTTCTTCTCCGGCTAGTACTTCACCGTCTTATGATCCGGAAGTCTGGTATTTGGACTCTGGTGCAACAACCATGTTACAAATGATCTCAACCTCATTCAATCTTCTACACGATACAATGGATCAAATGTTGTCTCTGTTGGTAATGGTGCAGCTCTACAGATTTCTAATGTTGGTAATAGTAAGTAGTCTTCTCCTTCCTCAAATTTTTCTCTCAATTAAATTCTTTATATCCCTAACTTCAACTCTAATCTTCTGTCTATCTCCAAATTTACTCATGATAATCATTGTGTGATTGTGTTTAGTTCAACCTCAGTGTCTATTTTTTATTCTCATACTCATAAGATGTTGTTTCAGGGCCCTTGTGAAAGGGGTTTATATTATCTTCCTTTAGGTGGTCAAGTGCAATCCTCCATCTTATCATCTTCAGTCATATTTTATCTCTCTCCCTCAATTCTCTAGCTAGACTTTGGCATTACAGGCTTGGTCATCCTTCTACTTTTGCCTCTTCTCAGTTGTCTTAACTCTTGCAAGTTAAGCTTGATTTTTATGGAGTTAAGTGTGAAGATTGTGCAGTCTCTAAATCTCATAAATTGCCTTTTAATTTCTCTGTAACAGTTAGCTTAAAACCTTTTGATCTTGTCCATTCTGATGTTTGGGGACCTTCCCCTATTAATTCTTCATCTTTGTTTAAATATTATCTAGTGTTTGTTGATGATTTCACACGTTACACTTCGGTTTACCCCCTCAAATTAAAATCTGAAGTTTTGTCTTTGTTCCAAGCATTTACACTTTAATTCTTACTCAATTTAACACTAAAATAAAGATTTTGCGCTCAGATAATGGTGGTGAGTATGTTAACCACTTGTTTAAGTCATTCACTCAAGCTCAAGGCTTAATACACCAAACTAGCTGCCCCATACCCCTGAACAAAATGGAATCTCAGAACGTAAGCATAGGCCTCTTATAGAAACCTTTATGTCTCTTTTAATCCATGCCTCTCTCCCTCCTAAATTTTGTTTTGATGCTTTATATGTGGTTGTGTATCTCATATACCTTCTTCCCACACCAATTCTCTCCAATATCACTCCATATCAAGCTCTCTATAAAGTCCAGCCTACCTATTCACACCTCAAAATAATTGGATGCCTCTGATACCCATGGCTTAAGCCTTATTCACCCCCATAAACTATATCCTAAATCTGAACCTTGTATATTTCTTGGTTACTGTAATACTTTAAAGGGTTATAAATTCTTGTCAACTCAGTCTCACCGTGTCTATATTTCACGCCATGTCCTTTTTTATGAGTCCTCCTTCCCTTATGTCTATTCTAAAATTGATTCATCTCCTACCTTAGATACAAGCCATACTAATTTTTGTGATTTGTTCTCTTCTCCCATTAATCCAAACTCTATCTCTAATACGGTTAGTATTGCTTTATCTCCTTTTTCCTCCTCGGGTCAATCTTCCTCTAGTCAACTGGTGTCGCCTAGGGTGTGATAAAAATAAGGTCAATTTAAGTATGGAAAACTATGCACTCTCACCCTAGACAGGCACAGTACTGCAAGTATTACAGGACGTATGCAAGTTTTAATGATAAGTAGAGTTCGTTCTCAGGGACTTAAGTGTGTTAAACGCGTAGGAACAGATAACGAGTAAAAGTAAATAATTAGAAAGCAGTAAATAAATATTTGGTTTTCGAATTTATGAATTAAAACTAAATTAAAACTAAGAAAATAAAGACAATAAAATAAAAGATTAAGAATATGAGATGAGAAGTATAGCTTAGGTTTTGCTAGTATGCACTAATCCTTCTAATTCTATCTATAGATCTAGTTAATAAGGGAGAATATTAGCTCTTCGTAATACTTAGTCAGGATTCTAAATTCCACTACCTTAGACCTTGAGAGCGACTAAGGGGGCTACGTCACAACCAAGAAGTGATTTAAAATAGGGTTATCAAACGCCACTAAGGCCCTAAGCAAATACTGCAAGTCTTGGTGATACGGTGGTTAAAACAAACCTTAATGACTATCTAGTTAGAAGTATGTTTTGTCAGAACTGCTATCGACACTAGACATTATGTGGTGGTTCAATAGTTAAACACCCTTACAAGGAGACCATCTAACTACTCTTAAAACAATCCTAAAGTGATCAATTCTAGGAAAGACAATAAATCAAAACACATAAGCAAATATAAAGTAAGAAGCTAATATCAGATTAAAACATATAATTCCCAAAGAAACTTAGATAGAAGAATTAGAATTCATAGATTATACATATGCAAAACCCAAGCTATGGGAGGTTTAGTTCATACCTGAAGGAAATAAACTAAAAGAAATAATAAAAGACATCATCTTGCTCTCTACAATAAACTGGAAGAATAAAACCTTAAGAACTAATTACTATGAGGCAAGGATGATTTACAAGTGATATAAGGGTGTATTTATAGGTGTTTAGAAGACCTAATTCGTTTTCTTGAGGAAGAGTTAAGGTAATGGACTTCTAGCCCAACTCAAATTCGTATGGAAATAAAGATAAACACTGCTGCGTTGTTTTGGTCATAACTTCTTTATTATTGGTCCGATTTTGCTCCACAAGATACCAAAAGAATCGCAACAGAATTATCTAGGCCCTTTAAGAGTAATCTACCAAATTCGGCCTCTTTATTAGGTAAAAACGCCTATCTTTGCAGAATCCCAGATTTAGGCAGCTTTTCCTTTTCCATCTTTTTAGCAATTCTTTCCTTATCTCCAATTTCCATGCATATCTCCTTCCATAAGTTGTTGTCTTTGACTTGGACTCTAATTAATCTCCATAATTATCTTTAAAGCTTCACACTAAATAAACAATTAAACCCAATATGCTCTAAAAACAATAATTCTACAAATCAAGACACAAAATAGGAAAGTGCACTAAAACTCAAGAAAATCGACATTATTGACTTCTAAAACACTAAAAATGATGTCTCATCTTAACATAAATCTATCACAAATGAGGAGACATCAAGACCCCCAACTCAAAGTTGTATCGTCCCGATACAATAAAAGATAAAACAAAGGGAAGTCTAGAAATACACTCTTATAAAATTCTCAACACAAGGGAAAAACATAGCAGAATATATAGAATAAACTTAAAGCACATAACTCAGAAAATTTCATGCAATAATATTCATAAACTACATACCTGTACACTTCTCATATCCACAGTCAACACGGCTTGAATTCAAGATCGGATTAGTTTCGCAATGTAAGAAGGATTGGGACTTTACTCAGTTCCCCAAGAGAGCTATAGATTGTTCATCAAACCTCACTAGTATCCAAGAGTCCACTTAACTAATCTCTAATGGCTCAATCACTTCTCAATTACATAACAAAGAATCACAAGGTCTTTAAGGTTGTAATGTAGGCTTAGGGACGGTGTGATAGTATATTTGGATAATTTGGAGTGAGCTTTTGGCTCTCTCCTCACTAGCCATCAACGAATCGCCCTAGAGCTTGAGTTACTCTCATAAAACGTTTCTCACTCAACCCAATGAATTCCTTGATGCACAATTTAGCATCCCCAATAACCCAATTAAAGCTTAAGATGTTCACATAAAAAAATCCACTTTGCCGGTCCGAATATATATATTTTCTTTTCTTTTCAAATCAATTCTCTTTTCTATAGCTATGACTCTCTTTTAATGTTGAGATATCACGCTAATTTTCTCATATATATATTTTTTTCTTTTAATGCCCTTGTTGGCAAAATTAGCTCGAAGCTTCTTTTTCATTCACTATTACCCCGGCAAAGGGTTACAATACAATGCTGTAAAACATCCTCAATATAAAGCACAACGCACAATTAATAAGCTCAAAAAAATCCCAACATAATCACTCCCATAATGGTGGACCCACCACCCCAAACTCAAGCTCTAAAACAACTGTCTAAGCATCGCGATTCGAGTGCGGGTCATATGGAAAAGTCCTATAATCTAAAGGATATGGCTTATAACGTGTTTCAATAAAAAGGCTTTAGAAAGGCTAGAAGGGGCTAAGAAGGATATAACTTTTAAACTCAAAAATCACAAGGTGAGAAGGTATAAAAAGGCTTCAAAGGCTTAAAAATATGAAAGAACCGCCTTGATCACTTTCTACACTATGTAATTTAGAAAATTTCTTACCTTTAGCACTTTCATCAAATGGTTTTTCAACTAGCTTGGATCTCACGGCCTACACACTTTCAAGGTTCCCTGAGATCGAACATACTTTCTATCGCATTGCTTACTAATCTTTTCTTTACTATCAATGTGTGTTTTCCTGCAAATACTCAAAGCATACAAATACATAGCTCATAAACATATCACTTACTATCATTAATCTACTGAGCTCATGCTTTCAAGCTATTAAACACACTCTACATCTAATTCCCATGCATCAAAAATTTTAATTTCACTCGAAAACAGAAAAATGGAGATGAGAGACAACGAATCCCCACACCCCCAACTCAAAAATGAGCCGTGTCCCCACGACTCGAAAAAAAGACTCGAAACAGAAATTAAAATTAGCAGATAGACATATTTACAGAAATGGTAAGGAAGAAAGAGAACATACTCTCGAGGCTATTGCCTCGCATCATTGATATCCACGGTTGGAATTGCTGGACCTTTCGTTAATTGCTCAAGGAGTTTCATGATGTGCACTTGATTAGCGTTGATTTGTGCCACATCATTGACTAAAGAAGTTTGAGCTGCTTCAAATTTCGTTAAACGCTCCTCCATCTTCTCTTGCCAAGATTGCTCCTTTTCTTCCTTCGAGATTTGAGTAGAACCCGCTCTTCGAAGACTTTCTTTGATCCAAGCATTATCAATATAACTCGTCTTAAACTCGAGTTTCTCTTCTTCACCCAATACTATATTCGCTTTTCGCACAAGACACGTGATCATAGTTGGAAATTTAACGTTATAAACCGATTTAGGAGAGACCGAGAATCGTATCACCTCCTCATAGATCAACTGTGCCACATCAACTTCTTCTCCTCTCAAAATACAGTCCAACAGTAGCGCGTTCTTCATGGTCACCTCCAAAGTTCGTGTGTTTCCAAAGACATTAGGGATAAGGAAATTGTGCCAAATTCTAGCATCTGCTTGAAGATATTTGTAAGGCCAAGGTGCCTTCAATTCTCCCTTTTGTAATTGCACTTTCTCCTTGTCTAAAACATGCTCAAAAAGTAATTCCTTATCAAAGATTTTTCGTTTAGCAACTGCTTCCTCAAATTTGCAAAAACCTTTCAGTTTCTTAAACTTGAAGTGGTTCCTAATCTCCTCAACTGTGAAAGGAACTAACTTTCCTCTAATCGGAACACAATCACTATCTCGGCTAAAGAGGCCCAGATAGAACTCCAAAACTAATTTAGGACATAATTCATAACGGCTTACCATGAACGTAGACCAACCCAACTTCTCACCAAGCTCAAAGAATCTCTTGTATTCTCCATCTCTAATTTCCTCCTTGAATACTTTCTCATAGGCAAAAGGTAGTTCTTTTAATTGTTTCTCTGCAGAAATCTTCAAGGCCTTTGAAGTATCCACTTTCTCTATAGGTATAGGATTTTGTTGAGGTAGTGTTCTTTCCTTTGCATAAAAATAAAGCTTTTTACCATTACTATCATACGAAGGTTTCCCACTCTTCAATTTATCTTTACCCTTTGATTTAGAACTAGCTCCTTTGTCAATTGATTTCTTCTTGTTTAAATCCAATCCCTTGTTACTCTTCACCTCCCTCTTGCTAGATAAGATTGATGTTCTATTAGTCATCTTCAATTAACCCCCAACTCAAAGCTTTAGCAACCCTTTAAATTTAACTCTTGAATTAATGGATGAACAAGCTTGATTTGTCCTAGGATGGTTCAAATTGGTGATGAATCTCTATGTGGGTGAGGATGATTTGTAATGGGTAGGCTTGGATTTTAGAGATTGTGTGATGAATTTGTGAAATTTGGCTCTTTGATTCTTCAATTTGAATGAATTTGGTGATGATTGGTAGCTTGATTCTCTCTTGTAATGATGTGGAGAGAAGGTTTGATGTGTTTTCCTTGATGATTGGGTAGTGTTTTGGTGATTGGTGAAGGTTTTGATGAGCTTCAATGGAGTTAGGAGAGTTGTGGAGAAGAAAGAGAGGGTTAAGGTTTAATAAATTCGGAATAATAGGCTCAATACCTCCTTTATAACTCAATCCCGTAACTTTCTCTCTCCTCTGGCGGCGCTGCGGACTACCCCTGCGGACCATGGGGTGCACCGCAGGGTAGTCCGTGACATCTGATGCTCGAAAATTTTTGCTCACTGACCTAAACCCGTGGTAGGACCCCGTGGTACGGGTTTTTGGCTCGCGGACTAGGGTCCGGTGTACCGGAGGGTACACCGCGGCTTGCTGTAGACTCCGTCAAAATACCCGTGGTACTCACCCCGTGGTACGGGTTTTTGGGGCGCGGACCATGGCACGGTGCACCGCGGGGTAGTCCGTGGAATTTTTTCGTGTTTCTGGATGAAACCCGCGGTAGCAACCCGTGGTACGGGTTTTGACCTCGCGGACCCTCCGTGCGGACCATGGGGTAGTCCGTGAGGGTAGTCCGCGGGGTGCTTTCTTGCGCTCCAAAATTTTTCCTCGCGTTCCCTAACTTGATTTCTCCGATTCCTACACACCAAAAACACTAATACCTTTCTCAAATATGCATTATCAACTAAAAACAACTAAAATAAACTTAAACTAAGAATGTAAAAGACATGAAAACATAAAAAAAAACTTCGGGTTGTCTCCCGAACAGCACTTTTGTTTAACGTCTTTCAAAGTTAGACGTGTTACCTCTGTCAAGATTTGCGAATATAGCCTCCCCAACAACGAGTAAGGCTATGAACGTCAACTAATCTGCGCTTGACCCCAGTTTTGGGGCGAATTTCTATCACCTTGGCTGAAACAATCTTCGTGACAATGAATGGTCCCATCCACGAGTCTTTGAAACTTCGTGGCCTGTTCTCGCGTTTGTGGGCTTTCCATAGGACTTCATGGCCAACCCCAAACTCAATGTTTGGCTCAGTGTCCACAGGTTTTAAGTGGATTTCCTCAGGAGGGACTTTGTGATGTGAAAGGCTGTGGATGATAGGCACTGTGGGATCCAACTTCTTCGGCTTCTTACCCAAGACATAGAAGGTCTCGGATACATTCTTTGCATGAAGGGTGATGGTCCCATCTTGGAAGTTGATCACACTTTGACTTGTGGCCATGAAAGGCCGTCCAAGTATGATCGGAACCTGCTTATCTGCATCGAACTCAAGAATAACAAAGTCAGTAGGGATGGCGATATTACCTGCTCGGACTAAGACGTCCTCCACTGTTCCCCATGTCCTCTTAACTGAGTTGTCAGCAAACTGCAACTTCACTGGAGTTTTCTCTGATTTTTGAAGTCCAAGCCTCTCGAACACGGACTTAGGCATAAGATTCACACCAGAACCCACATCGTACATTGCTTTCACCTTGAGCCTACCATGCAATTGAATAGGAAGGTTGAAACTTCCCGGATCTTTAAGCTTAGTAGGTAGCTCTTTCTCACTTCTTCTCGAAACCCTCAGGTTCTCTCTTGGGATCTCTACACTCGCTTCTTTTTCAGGAATAACTTGCGTAAAAACTTGTTGCGGTGTAAGTCCTCTCTTTGCAATCTCAAGCATTTGGGCGTTGATATTTTCAGGTTGGTACGCCTCTACAAATGTCTTGAGAGCAGTGTCATCTTTAGGATTTGTATCAGGAATAGTTGATGACACTGGTTGAACATTAGGTGGCGATTCCACCTTCTCTTCTTCTTTCTCCTCTAGCACAGCAGGTGCCACTTCTTCTTCTTTCGATTCTTCTTTTGAGGCTTCTTCCTCTTTCTCTCTCGCTAACTCCGCTGCATACTCTACCATCGATCGCATCTCCTCTTGCACCTTTTTCAGTAGCTCTATGAACTCGTCTCTTTCTTCATCGCTTTCCAGATGATAAACTTCTAGACAGTCGGACTCCTCGGGGTTAGACTCGGTTGGTTCTTCTTCAATACTGGGAACTTCCACGGCACTAATGGCAGCATGTGGTGCTTCCTCCTTTTCTTTTTCGATTTCAAGGCATATAGCCTTGCAAGCTTCGAACCCAACATTGTTTTCACCTCCTTCGATTGCCTTTACTTCCTTTTGTTCTATTAGATGCTTGTTTATTTGGGCTAATTGAGTACTTAGCATCCGAAGTATGGCATCGTGTCCTCGGACTTTTTCCTCTTGAGCGTTTACAGTTGTGTTCAAACGTTCTAGAGCTTGTACTATCTGTGTATTGTCCATAGATCCTTCTTGCGGATACTGAGGTAAAGCTTTTTGATCTAAGGTATCGGTATAGGCGTCTTGAGCAGGTTGTTGTGGAGGAGTAGGTCGATTCTGATATTGGTTTTGGTACTGACCTCTCTGTTGGTAAGAGTTGTTCTGGGGTCGCGATTGATATTGACCAGGATTAGCGGCCCCTTGTGAATTTGAATACTGCATACCCGGATGGTTGCGGTTGCCCCATCGGTTAGATATAAAGTAAACAGATTGCGGATTTGTTTCGCACTCTTCCCATGAATGATCGTTAACTCCACATTGTTGACAACCTTGTGCCTCTTGAACTACCTTTGTAGCAGCTAAATTCTTCTCCATCGCGATTTTCAGCTCCTTGATTTGATTTTCTAACGAGGATATTTGAGCTGAGTTCGCAGTTTCTGCATCTAAACGAAGCGTTCCTCGGGTCTTTGCTGCAGAAGCTCGCGTTGAAGGCCAACTTCTTTCTTGTTCCATAATATTTTCTAACACCTCGGAAGCTTCATTGTGATTCATGGACACAAAATTACCCTTTCCAATGTTATCCACCTTGTCTCTACCCTTGTCATCAAGACCTTCATAGAATATAGCAAGTTGTAGAGCAGGTGTATAACCATGGAGCGGGCATCTAGCTAATTTTTGTTGAAACCTTGTCCATGCTTCTCCCACTGTTTCTCCATCTTCTTGAGAAAATCTTGCAAGCTCGGTTTGATCTTTAAGTCTCATGCTCTTCGGATAAAATCGGTTAAAGAATGCGGCTTGAAGCTCTCTCCAAGAGTGAATGGTTCCATGTGGTTGTCTTTCTAGCCAATCGCTAGCTCTTCCGGTCAAGAAAAACGAAAACATATGACAATACAGTTGCTCGCGTGTAATGCCAGGAGTAATGTAGGCATCACAAATCTGCATAAACTTCTGAATCGCTTTTACCGGATCTTGAATTGCAGTACCAGTATAGAGTCCGAAACTTTGAAATTGACTAAGCATACCCGGATCGGGTCTAAATTTGATATTCGGAATCTCAGGAGGGCGGTAACCGATGGGTTGAACATGGAATGGTATGTTAAGGCCAGGTAGATCTTGTTCAACTCGGTTCTGTTGATTATTGAGATTATTCTGCCCATTACCTTCTCCTACTGGTAATTGTACACCAGGTGGAATGTATGCTGGAGGTCCTCCTGGTGCAAAGTAAACTAACTCCGGATCGTTATCATGTATGTCTGCCATAGCTCTCCTCAAGGTTCTTTCCTCACGAATTCGTTTGTTATAAGCTCTGAAGCTCCTCTCAGGCTCCGGTAAGGGAGGCCAAGAATTAAACACTGTGAAACCTGAAAAAGACTAAAGCAAACCACAAGCGTAAATCTGGAAAAATAAAAACTAAAACTAAACTAAAAACTGAAAAGTAAAAACTAATTAAAAACTAAAACTCGAAATAGAATACCCACACGCTAACGAGACACAAGTCCCCGGCAGCGGCGCCAAAAACTTGGTGTCGCCTAGGGTGTGATAAAAATAAGGTCAATTTAAGTATGGAAAACTATGCACTCTCACCCTAGACAGGCACAGTACTGCAAGTATTACAGGACGTATGCAAGTTTTAATGATAAGTAGAGTTCGTTCTCAGGGACTTAAGTGTGTTAAACGCGTAGGAACAGATAACGAGTAAAAGTAAATAATTAGAAAGCAGTAAATAAATATTTGGTTTTCGAATTTATGAATTAAAACTAAATTAAAACTAAGAAAATAAAGACAATAAAATAAAAGATTAAGAATATGAGATGAGAAGTATAGCTTAGGTTTTGCTAGTATGCACTAATCCTTCTAATTCTATCTATAGATCTAGTTAATAAGGGAGAATATTAGCTCTTCGTAATACTTAGTCAGGATTCTAAATTCCACTACCTTAGACCTTGAGAGCGACTAAGGGGGCTACGTCACAACCAAGAAGTGATTTAAAATAGGGTTATCAAACGCCACTAAGGCCCTAAGCAAATACTGCAAGTCTTGGTGATACGGTGGTTAAAACAAACCTTAATGACTATCTAGTTAGAAGTATGTTTTGTCAGAACTGCTATCGACACTAGACATTATGTGGTGGTTCAATAGTTAAACACCCTTACAAGGAGACCATCTAACTACTCTTAAAACAATCCTAAAGTGATCAATTCTAGGAAAGACAATAAATCAAAACACATAAGCAAATATAAAGTAAGAAGCTAATATCAGATTAAAACATATAATTCCCAAAGAAACTTAGATAGAAGAATTAGAATTCATAGATTATACATATGCAAAACCCAAGCTATGGGAGGTTTAGTTCATACCTGAAGGAAATAAACTAAAAGAAATAATAAAAGACATCATCTTGCTCTCTACAATAAACTGGAAGAATAAAACCTTAAGAACTAATTACTATGAGGCAAGGATGATTTACAAGTGATATAAGGGTGTATTTATAGGTGTTTAGAAGACCTAATTCGTTTTCTTGAGGAAGAGTTAAGGTAATGGACTTCTAGCCCAACTCAAATTCGTATGGAAATAAAGATAAACACTGCTGCGTTGTTTTGGTCATAACTTCTTTATTATTGGTCCGATTTTGCTCCACAAGATACCAAAAGAATCGCAACAGAATTATCTAGGCCCTTTAAGAGTAATCTACCAAATTCGGCCTCTTTATTAGGTAAAAACGCCTATCTTTGCAGAATCCCAGATTTAGGCAGCTTTTCCTTTTCCATCTTTTTAGCAATTCTTTCCTTATCTCCAATTTCCATGCATATCTCCTTCCATAAGTTGTTGTCTTTGACTTGGACTCTAATTAATCTCCATAATTATCTTTAAAGCTTCACACTAAATAAACAATTAAACCCAATATGCTCTAAAAACAATAATTCTACAAATCAAGACACAAAATAGGAAAGTGCACTAAAACTCAAGAAAATCGACATTATTGACTTCTAAAACACTAAAAATGATGTCTCATCTTAACATAAATCTATCACAAATGAGGAGACATCATCAACCTTCTCCACCTTCTCAATCACCATCACCTCCACTTAAACATCACATGATTACTAGAACACAAACATGTAATCTTAAACCATCTTATAAGTGTCAGTCTATCTCTGTGTCATCTTCTTTGTCTGAACCTTCCTCCTTCAAAGAAGCTTCAAAAATCCAACATTGGAAAGATGCTATGACTGCTTAGTATAATGCCTTAATGAGTCAACATACATGGACCTTGGTTCCTCCTCCTTGTAACAGGTCTCCTATTACGTGCAAATGGATCTATCGTATAAAACAGAATGACAATGGCTTTATTGAGCGTTACAAGACGTGTCTTGTTGCGTGTGGTTATATTCAAGAATACGGTGTAGATTATGTGGAAACGTTTAGTCCTATGGTCAAGTATCAGACTGTAAGGGTTATTCTTTCTTTAACAGCTACTTACAATTGGGATATTCGCCAACTTGACATTTCAGATGCGTTATTTCATAGTTCTCTACATGAAGAAGTTTATATGTCTCAGTGATGTCTCCTTATTTGTGATAGATTTATGTTAAGATGAGACATCATTTTTAGTGATTTAGAAGTCTTTCTAATCGATTTTCTTGAGAAATGTTACACTTTCCTATTTTGAGTCTTGATTTAGTAAATTATTGTTTTTAGAGCATATTGGGTTTAATTATTTATTTAGTGTGAATCTTTAAAGATAATTATGGAGATTAATTAGAATCCAAGTCAAAGACTAAAAGATATGGAAAGAGATAAGCATGGTAATTGGAGATAAGGAAAGAAAAGCTAAAATCATGGAAAGGGAAAAGCTGCCTTAAATCTGAATTTCACCACCAACGACCACAAATCAGCTTATATCTCAAAATCGGTGTGAAATTTGGAGAAACAGTCAAGAGAAAAGTTGGAGATCTTTCCGAGACAATGAATTTTGACTACTCATACGCGTCAAACAGATGAGTATTGAAGCTTCTAGGACCAAAACAAAAACGGGCCCGATTTCATGTTTTAGGGTTACGAATTTGAGTTGGGCTTGGAGTCCACTACTTACCTTCTCCTTCAAGAAAACGAATTAGGTCTTCTAAACACCTATAAATACACCTTTATATCACTTGTAAATCATCCTTGCCTCATAGTAATTAGTCCTTAGGGTTTTATTCATCAGAATTATTGTAGAGAGCAAGATGATGTCTTTTATTATTTCTTTTAGTTTATTTCCTTCAGGTATGAACTAAACTTCCCATAGCTTGGGTTTTGCATCATGTATAATCTATGAATTCTAATTTCTTTCTATCTAAGTTTCTTTGGGAATTATATGTTTTAATCTGGTATTAGCTTCTTACCTATATATTTGTTTATGTGTTTTGATTTAATGACTGTTTTCGTTGCTAGTGCACGAGTATAGGATTACCTTAATAGTAGTTAGATGATCGCCTTAGCTGGGTGTCTAATTATTGAAACACCACATAACGTCTAGTGTAGATATTGGTCCTGACAACACTAATTCTAACTAGATAGTCATTAGGGTATAATTTAATCACTATCACCATGTATGGAAATTGATTGCTTAGGGCCCTAGTAGCGCAGGAAAACCCTATTTGAACCAGCCTCGTGGTGTGTCCGTAGCCCCCTTAGTCGCTCTCAAGGTCTAAGGTATGGGAATTTAGAATCCTGACTAAGTATCTAAGAGCTAATTATCTCCCTTATTAACTAGATTTGATAGAAAGAATTAGAAGGATTAGTGCATACTAGCAAAACCTAAGTTATACTTCTCATCTCATATTTCTTTGTATTTATTTTATTGTCTTTATTTTCCTTAGTTTAATTTAATATCTCGAATTATTCTCTGTTTATTTCCTGTCTTTTAATTAATTACTTCTTACTCGTTATTGCTACCCATTCGATTAACACACTAAGTCCCTGAGAACGAACTCAACTTATCATTAAAACTTGCATTTGTCCTGTAATACTTGCAGTACTGTGCCTGTCTAGGGTGAGAGTGCGTTGTTTTCTGACTTATATTTATCTTATTTTTATCACACCCTAGGCGACACCACTCAGCCTATTGGCTTTGTTTACCCGGATCATCCCTCATATGTTTGTAAACTAAATAGGTCTCTTTATGGCCTCAAACAAGCGGCACGAGCATGGTACAAATTGCTTACCTCTTTCTTATCATCTCATGGTTTTATTGTAAGTTTTGCAGATACATCAATGTTTGTTTGTGGGGGAAATGACTCACTTACTATTATTCTCATCTATGTTGATGATATCTTGATTACGGGTGCTAATCCAGAATTCATAGCATCTATTATTGATGCATTAAAAACACGTTTTGCTATGAAGGTTTTGGGTTCACTGTCCTACTTTCTTTGTTTGGATATTACCCGTTCAAACTCTGGCTTTGTTGTAAATCAATCCACTTATGCCAGCTCCATTGTTCGAAAGGCTGGATTGAGTAACTGTAGATCTACTTCAAATCCAACCTTAAACAAGTATATTGTACCTACATATTCAATTAAAGAAAAGAAATAGATAACCTAATGGTTTGGTTGGTTGTTGTTGAAAGAATAGAATTCCTCCAGCTCTAGCTTCTCCTTTGCCTTCTTGCTCTGACTTGAAAATATGAAGCTTCTAATGTAATTCTCTGAAGTGTGTATAAAAAGGAGGCTAAAGGGTCTATTTATAATTGTAAATTCGGAATAGGCTTTAGGTTAACAGCATTAGGTCAAATTATAATAAGTCCAACCCCATCTTCTTCTTTAATGGGCGTAACTGGTGTACAACCCTTAGTAAAACGGCTGTAACTTTTTCATATCAACTCCAAATGGACTCATTCAATTTGCAAAATCTTCCTAACTCACATAGGCATTTTCCCAAAGGCTGAATCCGCATCTAAGTGACCCAAAAAACAGCAATTAGTAACAACCTTCCAGATCTGCAACTTCTTTAGTTAATTCTTCAGAAATTCATTTCTTGCCTTTAGCTCCTCCGCTTGATCTAAGACTTTAATTCTAACTTTTCCTCCTTGTATTGGTTCTCCATATAATCCATGAACCTAAGAACTATATACTAAAAACAAACAAATTAACGCACAAAAGCTCTAAAAATGCAAATAGTCTAATTCCAAGGGGAGAAAGTGTAATATGATGAAATACGCATAAAAGTCTATCAAATAAGTCAAATATTCACCTAAAATGATGTCTCCTAAGGGCTGATATTTAGAAAAAATAGGGAGACATCACGAATGAAGGAACCACCTTCTTGATACATGTTAATAATCTTACATTAACTTCATCATCCATCTCAATTCTTGGATTACTATAGAAATTTTTTGGGTTCAAGTAATGCCAGACTGCATACAATGGACGATGTAGTTGACAATTCCATCTATGATCAATTATCTTGAATATTGCTTCATATTTCAATGTGTACTCCTTAAAATTAGTTGCCATAGCTTCTTTAGCTCTATCCATGACCTCTAGATATAACCCATGGCTAGCTTTCTTCTTTTTTCCACTAGTCAAAATACTCTTACAATAGGACCCATAATTTTCAAGACATATGCACATTCCTCCGAAAAGATTATATCATCACAATTTCTTGTGCTTTTTTTCCTTTTTATCTTTAGCCCACCTAATTTTGGCCCATTGGTCACACACAAACATGTTTCGAAGTTTATTCTTTTGCTTATGAATGCTGGTCAAAGTTAAAAAAACTCGTAGCAAATCGAGTCACTCCATTTCTCACCAAATTCTTGTTTGTTAGTGTAGTTTCTCATCAAATTGAGAACTACATGGTGATTATAGATATAGCCAACATGATAAATTGCATTCCTTATAGTCCTCTTTATCTTTGTAATCTTACCAATATCTTCCAATATAAGATCAATACAATGAGCTGCACATGGTGTCCAAAATATGTGCCGCTTTTCTTGTTCCAATAGTAACTCTATCATCAAGTACAAATGAAAATAAGATTATTTAAACAATTAAGTAATAAAAATATAATACAGTTAAACTTTATAAAAGGGACGAACCAACCTTTTTATAATTACTTCCATTACCAGTCACCACCTGCACGATATTATTCTCCCCAACCTCATCAACAAACTTATGCAGCAAATCAAATATTGCATATGCATTCTTGGTGATATCTGATGCATCATTATACTCTACAAACATTGTTCCTAAGGAATAGTTCACCATCAGGTTCATTATACTCCTACGATTTCTATTTGTCCAACCATCAGACATGATAGAACAACTATGATTTGCCCATTGTAACTTATGATTAGCCAACAATTCATTAGTAATTTGAACTTTATTTTTCAGGATTGGAACTCTCAACTCATGATAACTTGAGGTTTTAAATTTGGTCCATGACTTCTAATTGCCTCAATCATCTCCTTGAAACTAGTCAACTTTGAAACATTGAATGCGAGCCCAACTTAGTAAAAAACCTACCAACGTATTGAATTGTTTTACCTCTAACTTCTTTGTAACACTATTCACCATACTTTTCTGCCTTTTCTTTGAATCTGTAATGCCATTTTTCATAATAAAAAAGTCTATTGGCCTTTTTTTCACACTCATTGACCCATTTCCTTTCTTGTTTCCACCACCCAACTCCAATCGTCCTCCTAGCACTCTTTTTTCTCCAACCTTGCGCTAGTGCCAATAATTTCAACGTCTTCGTCATCATCAAAATTAGCATAACCATCTACTCCACGATTCATTACTTTTTGTGTTTGTTTTTCCTTCATCTAATTTTTCCACCTCTTGTAAAGATTTTGGGAGAACTTTAGGACACTTACGGATATTTCTAGAGTTTATGGCTAGATATTGTTTGAATCAAAATATCCCTCCAGTACCTTCATAACCAAAAAATGTGTTAGTAGCCTTATTTTTATACGTAGGCACCTCTAAATATCATACTCCCATCCAATATCTTTTCTATTACAATCGTTTTTAATTTTCCTACTAAAACTATATATATATTTAATACTTATACAATAAAATATTTAATACGAATGCAAGTATTGCATGTGCATGTGTGAAAATTTATATATACTACACTACTCCTAATGTTTATATATTTAATACATTAACAATAAGCTAAAATAATATATATTTGATCAGCAAATTAAGATGATTTTGACACATATAACAATAAAAATTGTGATACTGAAACAAAAAAAAAAAAAGAACAAAAATTGCTACAATTGTCTATTTCTTTAGCACATTTCTTTATCACTATTTACAACTCTTTTATTACAATTTACAACAACATGACAAAAACCAACTTCTTTTATGACAAAAATCAATTTGCACATTGGTTACAAGTTACAATTTATTTTATTACAACAACATAACAATAACATATCGTTAGTTTACCTATGAAAAGGTTTGCAATTTGTTGGCCCAACCAAAGATTCGTCGTCGCCGATCTGCAAGGCAGCAACAAAAACAAAAGAATAAAGTATTTCTTTAAGATATTCAAACACTGAACAAAACATATATGAAGCATAAGATTCATATTAGAAAAAACATATTTGAATAAACAAAACAAAAAAGTGGGGACATGAAAGAAAAATAGAAACAAAAATTAACAATCTATGAGCGAACCTTGAAACTTGAAGAATGCCTTGATCGATTGTTAGATCATATGCACACCTTCCATATAATTTATAGTATTTAGATTAATATATGCTTAGGGTTTAGAATTATTTAGGCCATAGAACAATTAGGGTCAAGGCTGATATTTATTTTTCAAATGTAATATTACTGAAGTCCAAAAACGCATGTAACAGACGATTCACCTAGCCTCCCAAAGCATAAAAAAACGAATTAAAGAAGCATGATTTTAACTAATATCGATTTATCCTATGATGAAGCATGAAAGGCTTGATTCATATTTATTGAGTGACTAATCGTGCGCCTCCTGCGATTTTAACAACACAGCTCTCTGGTGTTTCGTC
This sequence comes from Nemophila menziesii, assembly GCA_029959085.1. Lineage (NCBI taxonomy): Eukaryota > Viridiplantae > Streptophyta > Magnoliopsida > Boraginales > Hydrophyllaceae > Nemophila > Nemophila menziesii. The sequence continues at coordinate 81,864,453 of JARWIR010000002.1, forward strand.
GCAAACTCTCTGTTTCCCATTATAGATGGAGCAAAGTTGATAACTGCTTGCGAGTCACAATGAAGATAAACCGAAATGACTTTATCTTCCCATAATGTCACATCTCTATGAGACTCCTCAATCATTCAGCTTCTTAGCATGTCAACTTAGCGCTATAAACTTGGATTCCATAGTGGATGATGTCTCCCTAAATGTTCTAATTTTATACCCTTGGGAGACATCATTTTTTGTGTTTAGATAGACTTTTGGTTTTAATATGCAATAATTCAATTTTCTTCTTTAAATTCTAGTATTTTTCATTTATTAAACTTTTGCGCGTAATATGGTTTGTTTTTATTGAAAATTGTAGGTTTTGAATACTATCTAGGAGAGGAATAGAAGATTAAAGTCAAAGATCGTGTAATGAAGTCAAAGCAAGAAGAAATATCCCGAAGAATTGACAAAATTCAAGCTGCAAATCTGGAAGTCTGATGATAATTGCTGATTTCGAGCTAGTTAAACATGGATTCGGCTTCTGACTTGTGAAGAAGATTGATTCCTTATCGAGTTACGAATATTTAGCAACTAGAACAGAGTCATTCCGAGTTAAAACGAGAAAGTTACAGTTGATTTAGTGGAGGTTGTACAACAGTTACGGGATTTTGACTTAAGTTATGGATGGGCTTTCTAATTTTCATTTAATCCATTAAGAAAGCCCTAGTCCTAATTTCATATTATAAAAGGGCTTTTAGACTTCTATTTTCACACACAATTCATTACATACAAAGTCAGAGCATCAGAGAAAGGAAGCAGAAGCAAGGAAGAGAAGAAGGCAAGAGCTGGAGAAAGTCAACGTCTCCAATTCGCAGCTGAATCAACTCCTCAATTAGGTTTCTTTATCTTTTATTCTGTAAAACAATTATGAATTCCTTTAATTTTAATTTCTTAGTTTTTTCAATTATGAGCTAAATTCATACAGTACTTGAGAACGCATTAATGGGTTAATCCCGATTCTATTTCAATTCATATTTTTGGTTTTGGGATTATTATAATTGAAATCGAATTGGGTAAATAGTATTTTTCATTAATTTGCATTTATCAACTATTATTGACGTCAGGAATCAACAATAGGATTTAGTATCTAGGCTATTTCATAGAGTGGCATATGAATCACCTTGATGGGGGGTTTAGATACTGTAACAATTAATGAATGTAGGATAGAAATTATTGACCTTGACAGGCTTAATTAATCCTATGGCCAATTGAGTAATTAGAACTTAGTCATTCAAAGGAGGACTATAATCACCCTGACGGGGTTTGTAGCACCTAAGAATCGCTCCTTAGTCCACCCTGACAGGGTAAGGAGAATATCGAATCCCGACCACTATTATTTACCAATGTGTTCCTTAGACAATACATGGAATGAATAGATTTAGGTGAAATCCTAGCGTTACTCAAGTACTACCTCTCTTTATTGCGTCTAGCTATTTTACTTTTCTCGCGTCTACTTTAATATTTGCAATTTAAATTAGTTATTTTAATCTTTTAATTAATTGTCTTAGTTATAGAAAAACAAACAAACAATCTTGAAATCATTTATCTACTTTTACGTGCAATTAATCACTACTTGATAAGCATTAAAGTCAACCAATCCGTCCTTGAGAACGAGTCTATTTATCACATATATTACTTGGGACAACTGTACACTTGCAGTTGTGGTTTCTCTTTTCCTTATTTTGCATTTATTTTAGAACACATAAGGGACCACCAGTGGACCATGCTATACAAGTTTGTTTTGATGACTTCCAGGATATATCTCCTCCACATAAGGAAAACAAATAACACTAGTGGATCTCACTTCATCATTATCTGATATCCAATTTACATCACAATATCCTTCCAAGACATCGAGGAACTTGCTACAGTGTATGCGTATGTCTAGGGATGGCAATGGTTATGGTTTAAAACCGAAACTAATAAAAACCTGACCCGATTAAAAACCAATTATGCAACCATGGATAAAACCGTTAGGTTATGGTATTGAAAAATGTAACCGATGGTTAAATCCTTTAGGTCATGGTTTTAGGTAAAAATAAAACCGAATAACCAGAAACCCGTTTATTATCATCTATTTTTTATATTCTATAATAATATAGATAAAAAAAAGTATTTTCATATCTCAAAACTAAAATCTAAATATTAGATTTAACAAAAAAAAGTAACAAAAACGTTATTTAATTAAAGATCAACATAATATTTTCTATATTGGAGATTTTTTGTATTTGTGATCTTGTTAGAATATTTTCAATATATCTAGAGAGAGTTATAGTTTGGTTATGGTTAATATCCGAAAAACCCGTTTAAAAAACCGACTCCGGATTATTCGCATATGGTTTTGAAAACTAAGTCTGCTTGTTAAATCCGTTAGGTTTTAGTTTTTGATAAATTAAATGGATATGGACATGTTTTTGGATTTTTTTGCAATAACCTGATCTTTTGCCATCCCTACCTATGTCCATAGTACCTCTTAATTATTTCAGTTGTCTTCGAAGTGCAACCCAATTTAGTACTAAGGTTATGGGTATATCGACTAAGTCTGCTTACGACATAGGAAATATCAGGTCGAGTGTAGTTCATTAAGAATATCACACTTCCTATAATCTTAGCTATGACGCCGACTAGACGCGCCTAGGCGTCAACTCCCCCCTCAGCCGCTTTCGCCTAGTAAAAGTTCTACGCGTTTTTCCTAGCATCTTAGTTGTCGTGGAAGAGGCGCCTAACCCTCTTAGGCGCCGATTAATGGCAAAAAATGGCCGCATAGGCCTTCTTTTTATTTTTTTTATTTTCGTGAAGTCCTGAATTTATATATAACTCAAATTTAAGTTTATATTTACAATGGTGTGGTTTGATGATTTTTATGACTTAAAATAGTTAAAATTGTTATAATTACTATATGTATATTACTAAATATACAAAATACACAACGAGATTCAAAACCGTCTAATCCCGCCTAGTCCCCGAGTAATCCCGCCTAGGCGTTAGGCCCTAGTCGACCGCCTAGGCCGCGAATTCGAGATCTACAACATAGAATCTTAGCATATTCATTTTGAGATATTACACTTTTGTTTTTCTTATTCAAATGTATAATGGAGTCATAAGGGGTTCTAGCGGGTGTTTCATCAAAGGAGTTTAATCTCCTCAACTAATTCTCTACTTAATGAGACTAACTAAGAGATATATCACTTTTATTTCTTACGATCATGACCCCTAGGATAACTTCAGCTTCTCCCATGTACTTCATCTTGAATTGAGATAATAATAAATTTTTACTCTCATTTGTAACTTTAAGGTTAGTGCCAAAGATTAGCATGTCATCGACGTATGGCAGATGTTCACACATTCGAATCCTAGCACTTTCATTTTAACATATGTGTCAGAAGTGTTGTCTATAAATTCATCTTTAAATAAATTACTATCTAACTTTTTATATGATTATTTATGCTCTTGTTTCAAACCATATAAATATTTCTTAAGCTTGCATACTTTTCTCTCTTGACTAGATACGACAAATGCCTCGGGATGGACCATATATATCTCACTTCATCTAGGTCTTCATTCAAAAATGCGGTCTTAACATCCATCTGATGTATAGTGAGTTTATGAATGGAAGATAGGTATATTATAGTTCTTATGGTGGCTATTTTGGTCACTGGGGAATAGGTTTCAAAGTAGTCTAAGCCTTTCTTTTAAGTAAGCCTCAAATTACAAGACTAGCCTTGAATTTCTCTATCGAACCACCGGGTCTTAGTTTCCACTTAAATATCCATTTGCTATTAATAGTATTACATCCCTTTGGTAAGTCAATTAAGTCCTAAGTGTTGTTTAATATAATGGATTCTATCTAACTGTTACCACCTCTTTCCAGAAATTGGCATCTATTGATCTCATAGCCTCGGTAAAGGTCTTAAGATCTTCCTCAAGAAGAAAATAAGAGAGAATTTATTCACATAACATACCGATGTAAAAATCCTCTGTCAAGAGAGTAGTGATAAAGTCTGGTCCAAAACTAAACTCAATTCTATGTCTTTTACTTCTTTTAATTTTGTCATCAGGTTTTGTTCCTGAACTAGAGGAGTGTAGAGAAGTAGACAATTATCACTAACAAGTGTTTTAGTATTAACTGGTGAGTCATTGTTGGTAGATGAGGAGGCATTAAGATCAATATTCTTTTTCAAAGGAAATATATGCTCAAATAATTCAATGTCTGTAGATTCGTTAATAGTGTTATCAACTAAGTACATAAATATAAGTTGCATTGTTTTGAGCATATCCTAAAAAGATATAGTCTTAAGTTTTGGGTCCAATGTTGACTATCTTGATGTTGGGTAACCCTACCTTATCCAAACACCCCCACGCTTTTAAATATTTTATTTTAGGTGGATATCCTTTCCAGTACTAGTAAGGGGTCTAGTATATATGGTTATGGGGTACTCGGTTTAATACATAACAAGCAGATAAGACAACTTTTCCCACATGTTGGATGGTAAACCTGAACATATTTGGAATTCATCATTTCTTTAAGGGGTCTATTTTTTCTTTCAGCTATGCCATTTTGTTGGGGATAAGGGGCAATAAGGTTGTGAATAATATCATTACGTTCACAAAATTATGTAAGTGTGTTTGAACTAATTTTTCTACCCTTATCAAACCTAGACCTTTTAATTTTCCTATCTAATTGGTTTTCAACCTCAGCCTTACATTTCAAAAAGGTGGATTCTGCTTCATCCTTAAACCTTAGGAAGTATAATTTGGTGAATCTAGAGTAGTTATCTAAAAAGTTCATATAGTATAATTTTTCTCCTCTACTAGCGGTAGTTTTAAAGCCTGCTAAATCAGAATGCACTAGGTGTAAGAATTGAGTTTCTCTAATGGTCACATTTTTAAAAGGCTTCTTAGCATGGTTAGCCTCTACACATATTTGACACTTAATTGATTCATCGTTATGGTTTCTAGGTATTAGTTCATGAGGTTTAAGTCTTTCAATAGAGGATACATTTAATTGTCCTAATCTAGCGTGCCACATATCAAGAGATTCAACAATATAAGCATAAGTAGATACATTCTCATTAAAAGTAGAAACAATGTTAAGTACAAATAGTCCTCCACTAAGTTAACCTTTCCCAAAAAAGTTACAATTCCTAAAGATAATTATCCCCCCCCCCCCCCCCTCAGAAAATAAGTTTAAGTTCTACTTTGTTGAGAAGAGACCCATAAGATAAATTTCTATGAAGAGTGGGGACATACAAAACATCGTTAAAGGCTAAGGTCTTTCCAAAAGTAAGTTTAAGACACACATTTCCCTTCCCAAGGATGCCCACAGTTGTAGAGTTTCCCATGTAGGCGCATTCCCTATTTGCTGCATCCTCAAACCCTTGGAATAACTCTTTGTTGGAGAAAAAATGACTTGATGCTCCAGGGTCCATAATCCATTCAGTCTTGTTTTTTACCAGGTTAATTTCGACCATTACCGCAAAAACGACCTCTTCAGCTTCAGTCAAGTTGGCGAGAGTTGGGTTGTTTGGGTTGAACCTGTTTTTTCATTGGTTGGCCCTATGTACCTTTATCTCCTTTTTTGTTATAAATATATACCCTTAGGAGACATCATTTTGGGTAGAAATTGGACTTAATAGATAGTTTTGAGCATATTTCGCTATATTGTACTTTCTTCCTTCAAAATTATAATATTGTTACTTTTAGAGCTTTAGTGCGTTAATTTGTTAGTTAAGTGTGATTTTTTAAGGTACATGGTTTCAAGGAGACACCAAGATGAAGAGAAGAAGTGAATTTTAAAGGCTAAGATCAAAAGAAAGTGTCAAAAGAGCAAAAGAAACCACTTTAGTGAAGGAGGAGGAGGAGCATGCGAAACTGGAAAGTTGTGACTTCTAGCTCATTTTGAGCCCAAACAGTGCAGATCCAGACCTAGTGGTTCAAATGAAAAAGGTGCGCCTCTGATTCAGAGAGATTTGAGAAATGGAATCGGGTGATTTGGACTTAAGATGCTAAAGTTACACATGTTTTACTAAAGTGTGTATATCAGATGCGGAAATTATAAAATGGACTTGGGCCTTTAATCATTTAATTAAGTCAAATAGGGACCCAATCCGTTTTCAAGCACTATAAAAGGCTTTTTAGACCTCAGAAATTAGCATCCTTTATTTTATTTCCAAATTTCAGAGAGAGAGAGAGAGCAAAGCAGAGGCAAGAGCAGAAGCTGGAGAACTCCTTTCTTCAACCAACAGCTCTAATCATTCCTCTATTTAGGTTCTTATTTTTTTTTATGTTATTAGGAACATGTATAATTTAAATTTTATTTCTGTTTTTAGTTTTAATATGAGCTAAACTTAAACATACTTGAGAATCACGTAATGGATTAAACCCTAGTTTATTAATTTAGTATTTTCGAATTTAGGATTTTGTCAATTTAATTCAAGTTAGTGTTTTCATATTGCTCATTAATTCATGCATGTTTACTATTTCTAATTAGGCCAATTAAAAAATCGGTATTAGTAATTAGGCTATTCACTAGCGGCTGGTGGAGCCTAGGGTGTGATAAAAATAGAATATAAATAAGTGCAATTAATCACCCTAGTATAGCACGGTTCTACAAGTATACAGATCGTATGCAAGTTTTAATAAATAAGTAAGATTCGTTACGCAGAGACTACGAAGGTTAGGGGAATCTTATGCAATAATCAAGAGCAAATATTTAAAGCTAGAACAAATAAAACGCAGAATAGTAAAAGACAAATAGATTTTTATTTGGTTTTTCAATTAACTAAATTAAACTAATAAAGTAAAGACAGAAAATAAATGTAAGAGAAGAAGTTAGTATGAAAGTTTAGCTTGAGTAAATAGCATGTAATCCCCACTAGTTTTGCCGTTCTAAACATGTAAGGGTGAATTATGTAGTATTTCAATAATCGGTTCCAATTGCGCTATGTAGTTTTAAATAGGGTTTACCTGTGTCAATAAGGAGTCCTAAGCAAACTGTTCCTGCAATTGGTAAAATAGCAATACACTAAACCATGGTGATTATCTAGTTAGGTTGATTTGTCAGATCTAAACCGTACACTAGACGTTATGTGCTAAACACGTAATTGAACACCGTTGTCAATGGTGACCTAACTACTAGATGTTAATTCTATATGGTCGCGATCCACAAGAACATAGAATATAAATCCAAACACATAAACAGAGAATAAAAATAATAATTCAATTTAAAACATAGAATTCCCAAATTAGATAGATGTCAACCAAAATTAGGGTTCATACATATATTCTAAAACTCAAGCTAATAGAAATTTAGTTCATACTAATGGAAGAAAAGAAAGAAATTACAAATTCAAAGGTTGAAGATGACATTATTGATGCACAGCTCCTTTCAGACTTCTTTTCTTGTGTTGTAAGCTTCCTCTTGGCTTAAGGTTTCACCAAGGATGATTTTCTAGTGTTAAGAGGCTGTATTTATAGTGTATAGGTTGAGCTAATCGTTTTCTTGAAGGAAAAGGTAAATATTGGGCTCCTAGCCCAACTCAAATTCGTAGCCCAAAAACATGGAATCAGCCCTGTTTTTGTTTTGGTCCTAACAGCTTCAATACTCACCCGTTTGACGCGTATGAGTAGTCGAAATTCATCGTCTCGGAAAGATCTCCAACTTTTCTCTTGACCGTTTCTCCAGATTCCACACCGATTTTGAGATATAAGCTGAATTGTGGTCGTAGGTGCAGAAATTCATATATAAGGCAGCTTTTCATTTTCCATATTTTTAGCTTTTACTTCCTTATCTTCAATTTCCATGTTTATCTTCTTTCCTTTAGCTCTTTGAACCAACTTGGACTCTAATTAATTACCATCTATCTCTAAAGTTTCACACTAAATAAATAATTAAACCCAATTTGCTCTAAAAATAATAAATAATCAATTCAAGACCCAAAATAGGAGAGTGTACTAAATCATGTGAAAATCGACCTATAAACTAATAAATACGCCTAAAATGATGTCTCAGAAAAAGATTTTATTATCACAAATGAGGAGACATCAGCGGCGGTGATCATCCAGAAGGGGTTTAATCTCTAAACTAATAAATAAACGTGTGGTGTTCGTCATTGATCGTGACGGACTTGACTAACCGCGTAGCCAATTGGGAAAATATATGATTCAAAGTAGCTTATAGTCTCCCCGACAGGGTCCGTTATACCGTAGGATTGCCTCCTAAATCTACCCTGACGGGATTTAGGAGGACATTAGAGTCCCGACTAATACTTAATTACCAATTTGTCCCTTAAAAGAAAGTACTAAATGTATGAACTTAGGTTGATCCCTAGCGAGACTCAAGTATACTCTTATATCTGCGTCTACTCATTTAGTATTTATTCAATTTCCATTCAGTTAATTTACTTTCTTTCGTCTAGTAGTTTTATAATTTAAAACCCAACAAACATCTATCTTTTATTTATTTCTTACTACAATCAATTCTACTTATCGTTTGAACACCTCTGTCTTACCTAGCAATCCATGTGGAGGCGATTAACCTGTTCTTACTGATTTATTACTTGGACGACCCGTACACTTGTGGTGGTCCTTTGTGTGTTCTAAATAAATGCAAATAATAATCGAACCACAACCGCAAGTGTACGGTTGTCCCAAGTAGTATAACTGATAAATCAGATTCGTTCCAAGGACGGAATGGTTGATCACAATGTCTAGCAAATAGTGATTGATGCACTTATGAAAACAAATAAAGGTAAAATGTTTGTTTGGTTTTGTTATTAGAACTAATGAATGAAAGACAAGTATTAAAATGCAAATAAAAGCTAAGACGCAAGTAAAATGATGTAAAACGCAATATGAGATGTAGCACTTGAGAACGCAAGGATCCTCCCAATCCTATTTCCTAACTTATGTTGTTTAAGGGCTAAATTAGTCAATTACAATGGTCGGGATTCTAAATTCCTTATACCCCCGTCAGGGTGGACTATAAGGCAATCCTAGGGTGTCACTAGTCCCGTCAGGGTAAATATGATCCACCTTTAGATGTTTAAGTTTTATTACCTCATTGGCCCTAGAATTAGCTAAGTTCGTCAGAATCAATAGCTTCTATCCTAGATTCGAATAAATATTTCCATACCTAAACCCTCCGTCAGGATGATCCAATCGCCACTAATTGGAATAGCCTAGATACTAACACCTGTTCTTAGTTAGCTACTCTAAAAACAGTAAAATAATCTTAATTTATTGAAAAGAGTAAAAGCCCTAATTTAGTTTAATTCAATAAAAACCCAAATTCAACATTCGTTAATTAATAAGATTGGGATTCACCCATTGTTTGTTCTCAAGCACTATGAATTGTTTAGCTCATATTAAAACGAAAAACTAAATTAAAAATAAAGGAATTCATATTTGATTACAAAATTAAAGATAAGAAAAACCTAATTTCCGGAATAGGAATGACTACGAACGGAGATATAGACCCTCTCCAGCTCTTGTAGCTTCTTCTCCTTCCTTCCGTTGACTTCTCTCTGGTGTTTAATCTTGTAGAATGTGAATTGTGTTGACACTCTCTTCTAAGGATGAGATGATTTGAAGAACAAATTGAGAGGTGAGAAATAATGAGGTCAAAATCTCCTTTTATAAGGTTAAAAACGGATTAGGGCTTGGACCAGAAAATAAAACACTAATTAAATGTCCAAGCCCAATTTCTAAGCCCAAAATCCCGTAACTGCTGATACACCTTCACTAAAACGGATTTTCCCGATGCGTTATGACTCCGATTGACCTCATTCCAGTTGCTAAAGTTCCGTAACTCGATAAGGAATGATTTCTCTTCAAAGGTCAGCTGCTAAATCATCGCTTAAGCACCTCGAAATCAGCAATCTATGGCCTGGAAAATGGATTTTCAGCTCTAAAAATAATATCTTCGGGATTTATCTTCGACTTTTGACTCTATCTCTTGATCTTTGACTTTCTCCTCGGATTCCTCTTCTAGCTAACATCTAAAACCTGTAAAATCTTCACTAAAAATACCAATATTACGCGCAAAAGCTTAATAAATCAAAAATGCTAGAAATAAAAGAGGAAAATCATATTATTGCATATTTAGTCCAAAAGTCTATCAAACTGATTAAATAAACACCAAAAATGATGTCTCCTAAGGGTCGAAAATAAGAACATTTAGGGAGACATCAACTTGCGGTAGTCGCTTCTCTTCTCTAGTGTTGATTTTATCATACTCTAGGAGCGACCACCCGCCTTTCCATAAAAGTATCAGGTTGCCTTGGTTTTTCTGAATGTGACTAGTTGATTTGAAGTTACCTCCAAGTTTTTTTAAATCTACCCTTCACTTTGTTGTTCTTATTCTGCCCTTGATATTTTCCTTTACTCTTGAAACCATCTTGTTGCCTTGACCAGAAGTCTCGACCAATTTTTCTTTCGAGGAAAAGTGAGGGACAGATTCAGATTTATCTTTGAGGCGATTTGCCTCTCTGGTTCTCATGTGGCTGATAAGCTCTTGGATTTTCATGTCTCTTTTCTTATGCTTGAGGTGGTTCGGTAGTCACTCCAAGACGGTGTAAATTTCTTAAGTAACACATTGGCTTGTAAGATCTCGCACATTTTCATTCCTTCAGATACGATTTCAGCACAAAGGTTCTCGAATATGTGAACTCGTTCCATGATCAACTTTTGGCCAGTGATTTAGAATTTCAGCCAATGTCAGACCACGTATTTTTTACCAGAACCCTCACCTCTATACTTAGTTTGTAAACGGTCTCAAATAGTTTTTGAAGATTTTTTGTTTATAAATAAATTAGAAAGGGGGTTCGACATGTGGTTTAAAAGATGGCCTTGAGCTAGTTTGTTTACCTTATGAAAATTTGAAATTTTAAGATTTTGAGTGGCGGTTGCAGTAGCATATGTGTTCTGTGTTATTGCTAAAACAGAAGGTTGTCAAGTAAAGCATAGTCGACCTCCAATTGTTCGAAAACGATGTGAAGCTTTTGGGATCATCGTCTAAAATTAGAACCGTCTACAAGTTTGAGATGAAAGTCGTAGTTAAAGCAGAAGACGATGCCATTACATTATAGTTATGTAAATTGTTCTTAAATTGTTGTTCCGGAAAAAACAATATTGTAACGATTTTTTGAAAATAAGTTTAATGGCAAAAAAACTCTTTAACTAATTAATGCATTGTTTAAAATAAAATAAAAATAAACCAAAATAACGTAACAAAAATGAATTGTAGTATCATGCGGAATCCACTGCCATAAGGGAGACGGGGTTTCCTTCTGTATCAGCCAATGTGGGATACTACAAAATCTTTTTCACTAAAAAAAGAATATGAAGTTTGGGAAGAAAAAGAATATTAAAAGGTTTGGTAAAATATTGTAGTGGAGTGTTATAAGTTAGAAAAAATCGTAGTTACCCCATTTTATTTAAGCATTGGTGTCTATGAAATTCTCTCTAAGTCCTCCCTTATCTTCTCTTTCTTCTTCCTTTAACTTTTCCTTGGCTTCCCTACATTTTCTTTACCAAATATGAAGCTTTGTTCCTTTACATTTTTCCTGTATCTTCCCAAATTTCTCTCCCAAATTTCCCAACTCTCCTATTTTCATCCATATCTTTCTCTTACTATGTTTCCCTTTTACTCTTCCAATTAGGAAATTCTATTCGACAAATCTTCCTCGTGCTAAGGAGGGTGCGCTAGTAATCACTCCTAATAATAATACCAAATACAAAAATATTAGTGATCATAAGCTAACATGCAAACTTCTACAACATGAGTTGGTCAATTTCAATTTTATTGAAAACCACATCAACAAATATTGGGCACTTAAATATTCGGTTGAAACGGAAAGATTGAGTGACAATGAGTCCAGGTTTAAAAATAAAGATGATAAACTTCGTCTTTGAAATCAACGACTATGGACTATTCTTGGTAAGCATTTTTCCATCAACCCCTTTAGAAGCTCATGCAGTAATGGCGCCACTTATACTACTTTATGGATACAATTTACGAATGTAGCAATCAATCTTCTTATAATAGATGTATTGAAAATTTGGTTGGGGTTTGTAGTGAGGTACACAAAATTGAGTTACCATAAAGGGGAAGAATTGATGATCAATAAATCACTCGAGTTTAAGTTAATTGGATTATTGAGAGACCAATTATTGTTGAAATTAATTACTGGGAAATGAACTAACTCAAACCTGAGTTAAATTCTAGTACGAAAACATTGGTCAAGTGTGTTACAATTGTGGTTTCTTCGATCATGAGAAATCACGATGTAAGAATGAGCAAGTATCCCCCAAATTGGGAAATTTGGTTAAACTCTCAACTAGAGGCGCTTCTCAATCTTTACTTCTCTATAAATCTAAGAATGATATGAACTCACGAAGGCTCTGCAATGGTAGAAAAATGAACTTCAACCCGATTTGGAATTCCAAACTCGGGTAAACTCCACCCAGGGTTAAACAAGGCGTTAGTTAATGACGAATGATCAAGTACAAGTACTACAACTCTTGGTACTAGAATGATGGTGGATAAGCCAAAAGAATTTTTGAATTTAAAGGTACAAAGGGTAGTGGTGATGATGGAGACAAAAATGGTATTAAAAAAGAGAGAGAAGTAAATGGCTACTAACGGTGCATTTGAGGATAAGAACAAAACAACATAGATGGATGCTTATAATGAAAAAGAAAATTTGTTGGTTGACCTAGTTGATGACCTGTATGAAAAATTGACTACCCCACCTCTACGTGTCGATGAGATTATATTTGGCATGGTACCAAGCCGTCTTCAGTCCACGTTGGTTGAATCTACCTTACTATCAAGTCCTGATCTGATCTTACCTAGTAATTATATTTCACTGTTCACTTCTCTTTCTCCAACCAAAACTGAAATCCCTAATTCTCTCAAACCTTCTTCCCTTAATCCACCTTAACCTAACTCACCCAACCTTGAAGCAACGCAAGGTACAACTAAGGAGTCAACCATATCCGACCAAACTCTATAACACTGAACCACACTACTCAACACTCTAACCCATTAAACCCTTATTTTAATTATTTTGATCCTCAATCTTACCAAACACCCATCCATCGAATCTTAACCACCATTCAGATCGATGATGATGAAATTGTAGATAGAAGACAATCTATTAAGCGAAATGGGAAACCTAAACCACCTTACAAAAAGTCTATGCTGTTAATTCAATCACAATGAAAAGTTTTGGAGCTTCAGAAAAAAATCTAAGATTGGGAATACGATTGCTACTGAATGTTTGGTTGGTATAACGATGAATGAAGATGAGCTACAGATTTGCGAGATTGACCATATTCAATCCCTGGACATCGAATAATACAAACGATCTAGAACTGTTAAGGGATTGGCACCCCTCTGACAGTCCAGACCCTAGTCGATATTGTCTCGAGATATCAACCTTAGGTACTTTTCTTATCGGGAACTAAAAATCCTTCTCCTACTCTTATTAAACTAGCACACACTATTAAAATTTACAAAAAGAATTTGAAATTTTAGAAAGGAATAAATTCAACCAATTAGCTGGTGATTCAAGATGTAATTGTCAGTTAGACTCCCTTAGTTTCACTTATTCGTGAAAAGTAATTCAATTTAGTAAGTAGTCTAGTTTCAATATTGTTGGGATATGTGGCACAATATAAATCTTTAAAGGGTCACATATTTTTGTTCTATTAAAATCTTTATTGTTGTTTAATTTTTAACTTGTGATTTATAATATATCAATATAGATTTAAATTGAGATATATTTGTCCTAATTGTATCTTTAATAATTTTTATGAACATGGTAGAACATAAAGATAAAAAATGTAATAAATAAATCATGAGAGGACTTTTTTTGGTAATAAGGCGTCGTTTGTTTTTATAAGTAATAACTGCTGAATGAACAGCTGAATAGAACTTATTCTGTTAAGAGGTAGTGTCTGAATGATTCAGACTTAGGGGGTGTTTGTTTGCACTTAATGAGATCTTAATCTGGTTCATTAAGACACTGGATCAATAAGACTGTTTGTTTTTACTGACCAATTCAGATCTGAATAGCTCTTAATTAGTCTGTTTCATTAAGATTTAAAACTAAGTCTGATTCATTCAGACCCTGCCTCTTAACAGAATAAGTCATATCCAGCTTTTATTCAGCATTCAGTACTTATCACTTAAAAAAATCAAACGACACCTTAGTTTAAAATCTTAATGAATCAGACCAGTTAAGAGTCATTCAGATCTGAATTGGTCAGAAAAAACAAACAGTCTGATTGATCCAGCGTCTTAATGAACCAGATTCAGATCTCATTAAGTGCAAACAAACACCCCCTTAAAAAGAGTCTAAAAAGTAATAATCTAATATAATTTGGCAAGTTACAGGAATTTATAGTGTACCTTTTTTTTCAAAAATTAGAAACTTATAACGAAATTACCAAATTACGTGACCTAGACATCTTTTTTACAAGAATTAATTATAGGGTCAATGCCCTAAAAAATCAAAATAAGATTACATATTTACCCTTACACCATAAGAACTATTCCCGTCACCGACGATTCCCGTCACCGACGATTCCCGTCACCCGACGAATCCCGTCAACGCGACGAATAATGTATAACATAAGTAGGGATAATATAGTCAAATAATGTATAAAATAATTCAATTGATGAAGTTATTGGACATAAATTTTGTTATTGATGTTATTGGGCTGAAAATAATATTATTTTGATTTTTTGGGTCATTTTCCCTTAATTATATATGGGAGCGAAATTGTTAATTGGGTATTAAATAAAAAGTAATAATATATACCATTTAAATTTAGGGAAAATGACCCAAAAAATCAAAATAATATTATTTTCAGCCCAATAACATCAATGACAAAATTTCTTCCCAATAACATCATTAACTAAATTTTGTCCTTGATGGGAATCGTCTTTGACGGGAATCGTCCTTGACGGGAATCGTCCTTGATGGGAATCGTCCTTGACGGGAATCGTCCTTGATGGGAATCGTCCTTGACGGGAATCGTCCTTGACGGGTAAACATGTAATCTTATAATAGTAAGTTAATGGATGATTCTTTGGGGCAAGTATAATATTATTTTGATTTTTTGGGTCATTGACCCTTAAATTTATATAACTATTAATAGGATATAATTTGGTTAAAAATAAATTATTAATAAAAAATAAATAAATTAAGAATTTACTTTCAATTTAATTACGTTATATTATAAATAATATATTAGATGGTATGAATTTTCATGCTATACATATTACTTTAAAAGATAGGATTGCACCACGGTAATATGATCAGATATGTAGATATTTATTTTGTCAAAGTTAATTTGAGAGATATAATCAGAAAGTTAGAAGAAAAATAATAAAAATAATAAGAAACGAAAACAAGTTAACTAGGAATACCGAAAAATTATTTGACTTAAATTTGAATGGAGTTAATATAGGAGTCAAATTTGTAAAGGATCCGAATCCTATTGAAACTGTAATTTTGTTTCCTTAACACCAAGAAGAAAAACTCTGTGCTGCTTCTATAAATTGGTTAATTTATACATCATACCATATATGATAAATCAATGGCCAAATCATGGTACATCCCTGATTTTCTATTGGAGAAAATTCTTTCTAGGCTTCCAGTAAAATCTTTGTTGCGTTTCAAGTGTGTCGATAAGTCATGGAACGATATCATCTCTAGTCCGTACTTCAATGATAATTACACATCAGCCTTTACCTATTTCCTTGCAAAGAGATTTCTGAGACGTGATTATGTCGCTTTGATCCCATTCCCACCTAATATAGCCATAAATTATATTAAAATTCCCTCAGAACTCCAAACTCTTCAAAGCTATAGGTTGGATGTTGAGGGTTCAATTAATGGTATAGTTTGCTTAACATTTAGTGTGGGAGATAATGATGTGGAAATTGCTTTATGGAACCCAGCAACCCGTGATATCAAGGTACTCCCACAATGTGATTTTGATAAGATGAATCCATGCACATCTGTATCATTTTGTTTTGATGCTACAACTAATGATTACAAGATATTACAAGTTTGGGATGGTTGTCTATATTTTTTATATAGTTTGCGCAACGATTATTGGAAAATATTAGATGTCCCACGCAGGGAAGGTCATACTACATCCATGTTCAATCTTTTGATTAAAAATAAAAACATTATTTGTTGGTTGGATGAAATTGATGATACTCAGTATGATTGTCATGTATGGCAGATACTTTATTGTGATCTTAACGATGAGAAATTCGACATCATACAATTATCTCCAAATGTTGCAATTCTAGCGGAAGATCATACAGGGACTCTCATCTCACTCAGAGAGTCAATAGCTCTTATGACTTGTATATATGTGGGTATTATACGTGTCTTTGACATATGGGTGAGGGACCAAACACTTTCAAACAAAAAGAAAAATTACCAAACACCCAACATCTGCCCTTGGATAAAACTTGTATCTCTAAAATATAGTGATATGTCGACTCCTACAATATTTCGAAACGATTTTCCAAGAGCAATTTTTGAGAATGGAGAGCTTATTTTTGAAGAAGACGATAGGAATCTGATTTCGTACAATATTCTTACGGCTCAAAAAGTTAAGTATCAAGTTGGTCCTGGCATAATCGATCGTTTTCCAACTATCGTACGATTTAAGGAAAGTTTAGTTTCAATCTCAAAGCTTCATAGGTGTGCTAGGGAGCTGTGACTTTGTATTAGTACGGGTTTATTTTTCAGTATGTGATATGTGATAAGGTAGTAGTCAAACTTAGTCGTGTTATTTAATATGAGAGTCGCATTCTTGATCTCTGTTTTTTATTTTAATGAGGAAAAATTTTCCGTGGATACTCAATATTTCGCGATTTTAATAAATACATACCGAAGTTTATAAAAGTGACAAATAAGTACTAACATTCTATTTTTTGTCTTCCACTAATATTCGTCGTGAAGTTTGGCATTAAATACCACATATTATTAAATAACACAAGGACTATATTTGTAAATAAAGAACATTAGAGACATGTTTGTCCACTTTTGTAAATTGAGCACCTCATTTTGAAAACAAGGGATAGCCACGTCATTGACACGTGGCATTTAACTGTAAAATTTACGACTGACGTTGAAAACCTATTTGCCACTTATGTTAACTTGAATATCTATTTGTTACAATGTAAAATAATAGATATTCACGGATGAATTTTCTCTTCTATATAGTATAAATATATGACAAAAATAAAATCTCATTTTTCATATATTTAAGCCACCATTGATTCATGACTTATTTCAAAAATTGTCTATATATTCATAGAGAGGGGTAGATTTGCAAATGTCAAATTTATAATGTATGAGTATATTTGTTACTTTCGAATTTTAAATGACATATGATTTACTCCTATCACGTTATCATTTAATACCATAAATAACGTCAGGTTCTAACGAAAGGTAAAAAATGAAACGTTGAAACCTGTTTGTCCTCTTCTGAAACCTTATGTATGTATTTGTTTAAAACGTCACTTGAACATGGTTGGAAACAAAAAGAAAATCATAGAAAAAGTACACCACTTGAACTCCTTGACAACCTCTTCCTTTGATGTAAGATCGCCTCTTATGGTAAGATGATTTCTCGTCCTCCAAATACAATAAATTGTAGTTCTAAAAGCTATCCTCCAAAGTTTTCTTCTCCAATTATTACGACCTTTTAACTTTTTAAGCCACTTTAAAGTACTCAACAATGTACTCATATCATTAACAATTCCCAACCATTTCCTAATCTCATCCAAAATAAATCTAGCAAAAGCACATTTGAAATTAAGATGCTTATTGGATTCAATATCCTTACTGCATAATTCACAAAGTGGATCCAAATCTGTGTAGGTCATCGTATCCTTTGTCTTGAGTCTCTCATGTATCGTCATCCATACTATAATGACATGTTTAAAAATAACACAAGAACCTCATACAAGATTTACCCAAGGTTTAACAAAATATCCACGATGAAATACATCATATGATTTCTTATATTAGGCATAAAACTCATCACTAGAGGCATCATTAATAATAGGAAGATCGTTGGCCGAGGAGAATCACTGAGTCATAATATTTTCTCTACCCTCACTCTCATATGAAACCTCGATCTCATCCTTCAACTCCCAAATATTCTTCAAAAGAGAAGAATTCAATTTTTTCGTTTTCCACACTCAAATATTGACATTCTTGTATTATTCTTCATGAATCCATTTGATCCAAAGTGAATCATTTTTGTCAACTATCTTCCAAAGAAGTTTCATGACTAATTCTTTATTCCAAGCACCTAAATCCTTTATCCTAAGACCACCTTCAACTTTTTGAGTACATGTTTTACTCCATTTAATTTTTGGGCTTTTCCATCCCAATAGAAATCTCTACAAGCACTTGTAATACGATGTTTCACACAAACTGGACTCAGAAAGATAGAAAACCAAAAGCATATTACCTCTTGAAGAATTGATCTAATTAGTTCTAATATTTCCGCAAAAAAAGAGAATTTGCATTCCAATCTGTTATATACCTTTCTAGTTTACCAATGAGAGGCTTATAATCCCTCGAAAGCAAAACCAAATAACCAAGAGGCACACCCAAATAAAAGAAAGGAATGTCCAATTGCGTTGTTTCGAAGATATTCTCAAGCACTCTATTTTTAACACCCACATAATAAATATTCAATTGTATCACATTCAAATGAAGCCCAGAACACTCCCCAAGATGCTTCAAGATATCCATTAGTATCTTAACAGAGTCATGATCACCTTTAGAAAGTTGCATTAAATCATCAACAAAAGCAAGATACATACTTTTCACTTTCCC
This sequence comes from Nemophila menziesii, assembly GCA_029959085.1. Lineage (NCBI taxonomy): Eukaryota > Viridiplantae > Streptophyta > Magnoliopsida > Boraginales > Hydrophyllaceae > Nemophila > Nemophila menziesii. Next base: position 81,883,373 of record JARWIR010000002.1, read on the forward strand.
ACATTCGGGATGATGCTTGAACCCTTGATTTGAATTTTTTTCAAGATTCAAGAGAAATATTAAAGACACGTAAAAAAAAGGTAAGGTGAGAGTGAATCACCTTGCCTCAAGAATTTTTATCCTTTGAAGAAGCCATGAAATTCACCATTTATTTTCACCGAGTAATAAGTTGTAGAAACACCTAACAAAATCTAATCAATGAAACTCTTCAGAAAGTTGAGTCCATTAAGCAGCTCATGAAGAAAATCCCGTGAAATAGAGTCATATGCCTTACACAAGACTAATTTAATTGTGCATCTAGATGAGCTATTACTATTATTATAATCCCTCAATAACTCTCGCATAAGGTGAATATTCTCGGACATCGATCTTCAGCAGATGAACGCATTTTGAGCTTTATCCACCAATTCATCCAAAACCAGCTTCAAACGGTACGCAATCATCATAGTAATAGACTTTATAAATAACAATTCAACAAAAGATACGCCAATAATCTTCAACCTTGATTGAATCATATTTCTTCGGAATGAGAGTAATAATTGTGTCAGTTAATTTTAAAAATAAGAAACTGGAGTTAAAAAAATTCACGTACCTCTTGTATAGTGTCTCCTCCGATGAGATCCCGATACTTCTTGAAGAAATTAAGGAGTACCCATCGGGTCCAGGAGCTTTATCATTTCCTATATGATAAAATTCCTTTTTATCTCTTCATCGGAAACTTCTTTTCACATGTTAAAACCTTGTTCTTGCAAAAGAAGCTTTCCCAATCGAACACCTCAAGATCAACATTAACCGTAGTACTCTTCATTAACATACTTGGCTACACCACGTCTTCATTAAATGCCACCCCCATACACCTCTTTACCACTTATATGTAACCATTACACTTCCGAAAAAGATGTCCAACACTCTCCTTTGGACTTCCGCACTTTTTGTATAAAGGATCTCCCACAACGCTCCGAGTAACTAAATTCCTTCCCATGGGTAGTCAATCCCATATCACACGCCACACCAACATCTTAACTCGTTGCAGACATTTTAGGGACCACACCAAGTCCCATTCAAATTCCGAGTCAATCCCCACTGGTGAAAGTTTTTTATATGTCGATATGACCGAAAAAAATCCCGAGGCCTCAAGTATCCACTTATAATACTTGTCATTCGCGTTACCTAGTTCTATCACATTCCCTCTAAGCACCTCGTGACCAAAAATTATATTTTTTCAAATTCTCGAATCCGATGGTTTGATACTACGTTTAAAGAATCAATTGCAAAAGTACTTTTGCTTGAGTGCACTTACCCACAAAGAGGAATCATTTCTCAAAATCTTCCAGCCTAATTTCGCTAAAAGCGATTTGTTATAGATCCCTGCACTTCTCAAACCTAAACGTCCATGTTTTTTGGGACAACACAAAACCTCCCACGAAATCCAATGTATCTTACACCCTTCAATAGAAGATCCCCATATAAATTCTCGAATAATCCTATCTATCTCCTCACACACATGAATAGGGAGTTTCATTGTTTGCATTATATACGTGGATATAGCTGAAAGTACTGATTGTGCTAGCGTAACTCGTCCTGCCATTGATAGGTTCTGGCTCTTCCAATTCGGTAATTTACTTTGCATGTTTGAAATTATACGTCGAAAGGATCCCCTAGGTAGTCGTGGTGAACGTATAGGTGTTCCCAAATATACCCCTAGCGAATCAATAAGTGTGAATCTACTTTGACTTGCTAGCTCTTCCATCCTATCGCTAGCAACATACCTTGAGAAATAAATCAAGGATTTTTCTTCGCTCACCGTATGTCCTGCCTCATCACAAAATACCCTATATACCTCATTCACCAGATTCGCTTGTGTTTCATCCTCCTTCGCAAATAGTAGCAAATCATATGCGAAAAAACATTTGTGAGATCGAGGGGCCTTGGTGATGGAGGCGAATGGGATGCCATTCTCCTCCTTCACAAAGCCCTTGAATAAGAATAGACAGACGTTCCATACATAATACAAAAATATAAGAGGAAAGAGGGTCTCCCTGACTGATTCCCCTGTATGGTGTGAATTCCTCGAGTTGTTCTCCATTCCATAATACCCACATAGTATTTGTGGCTAGGGCTGACATGATGAGTCAAACCCACGAATCCGACAACCCAAAGAACAATATCGCGTCCTATATAAACCTCCAACTTAATTATCATATGCATTAGCCAAGTCTATCTTAATTGCCATGTACGCCTTCTTTGTGATCAACTTTTGCATTCGATGATTAATTTCTTGAACCATAACCACATTATCAATAGTTGAGCGTCCCGGAAGAAAGCTACTTTGATTCGGCCCAATCTTTTCCTCTAGTAACGGTCGGATCTAATGACCATAACTTTCATAATGAATTTAATCGGGACAGTTGTGAGACTAATGGGTCTTAATTGACCCACAATATCCGGGTCCGATACCTTAGGGATCAAATGAATTGAAGTCCCATTCAACTGTTGCGATACCTTCCCCATCTGAATCGCCTCCCTTACCATCTTGTAAGTTTCATGTCCCAACATTTCTGATAAAAGCATGCAGATATTCCATCTAACCCTGGAGGCTTGTTCGGATTAGACTGAAATACCTCACTCTTAACCTACTCAACTGTGAAGTCTTCCGATAATAGATTCCTCTCCTATTCCTGAAGACTATTCCCGTGTGGTAATGCAAATGGTCCCACAAACTTAACTAGCTCATAATACAAATCAACAAAGTAATCACAAACTAGCAAACCGATCACTTCTTCTTGATCTATCCAATCATTATTGGAGTTCTTAAGTCGTTGAATCCTCGCCGCCCTCCTTTTCTTTATCGTAGCAATTTGGTAGTATCTCGTATTTCAATCTCCCGAACGGATCCAAATCTCTTTCGAGTGTTGAAACCAAAATATATCCTCCTCTTCTAACACACTTAGATATTGATGTCTTAATCTCTTTCCCAAATTAAAGAAGGATGAATTATATGATCTCTGAAGCAAAATTCGTATACCCTTAAGCCTCGCCTACAAAACACGTTTCTTTTTATTAATATCACCAAATACCTTGTCTTTCCATTCCAAAATCTCCTTCTTAATATCCACCAAATTATCTCCAAGGTTCAAATTATTTGTTTTCCATTTTTCCTGGATGAAAGATTTGAAGTCTTTATGTAAACACCACGCATTATCAAATCGAAATTTCCTAATCAGTCGTGAATGGATTATCGGGGCTAGTTGAATTAGTATAGGCGCATGTTCCGAATGTCTTCGTTCTAAATGAGAGACCCATGCGAAAGGAAAGAGAGTTAGAAATTCCATATTACCATATGCCCTGTCTAGTCTTCTAAGAATTCTCTGTCAAGTATTCCACGAGGCACGCCACGTAAAACTCGGACCTTCGAATCCCAAGTCAATCAGATCACAACTATGTCTCCATTCTTCAAATTTTTCCATTTTACGCGTAATTTCTGATTCTCTCCCCTTTTTATCCACTTCTTTTCCAACTTGATTAAAGTCACTCGCAATTAACCATGGCTTTTAAAAAAACTAAAAACATGATGTAGTTTGTCCCACAGAGGTTCCCTATCTTGTGCTTTAGGGCACGCGTAAACCGTCGAGAAGACCAATAATTCACAGTTGATTCTAGACACCTTAATGTTTATCACTTAACTTCTACTCTAGTTGAGTTCGGTTTACCCAACCCTCTAATTATGTCATTTGCTCTACCACCACTAACTCTCGGTTCTACTATTACCGTTAGCCAAACCTGGTGAAGACGCATCATCTCCCTTACTACTCGTTGGAAGTTATTTGTGGCCAAGCCATTCTGTTGCGTTTCAGGTACAATGGATAGTTCGATGTCACCGGGTTCAGTGCCTCCATAGTTATTGCGTTTAGGTGTGGATTTTCTCCGTTCGTGGTTGTTGCACACAACCCTCCTAATTCGAAACTTATTGGGTTGTCATAACCCGCTCCAGCACAGGCCGGCACATGTGCTCCTCGCGAAGTGGTGGCCCTATATCCCCCTGTTGAATTTTTCCCAGACCAGTAACATTTTTTGAAATTGCACCCTTAGTTCCTGTATTGTTTTCTCCCATTACATGCGCATCTGTAGTCCCCGAATTTCCCTGTCCGTCCTGTTGAAGATCAGAATTTTTTCCATTTATTTCACTTTCTTTATTTTCGCTATTAGTCCTTGCCATAACAAGGCCTTTAGCCCCTGTATTAGTCCGTACTTCAGCTCCCTTCTGTCCTCTGTTACTAACTTGCTCATTGTCATTTAGTAAAACCAAATCATTGCCAATATTACTACCTCCTTCTATGAGAACTTCACCTGCACCTTCACTCACCCCACTCGCACCAGACACATTCTTTATATTTTTTTTGCTTTTATTCCTACCTGTTACACGAGCCACTGATATGTTGTCCATGGCTTTATTAGCCCCGAATTTTTCTACCTCCAGAATAGAGGATAATTTATTTCTTGTTTCGAAATCCGGCGCGACAATTATTTTATAACCCCCCTTGAGCGTGTATCCGAAAAGTTTGTGTTCTTGTTTTTACCTCCATTACTATTTCCTTTCCCACTCTATTCTGTCTATTCTATATTTAATTTCAGAGTAAAATTCTTACCCTTTTCTATGAAAAGAGCGTCGATTCTCGAGCCTAAATCTTTACTTATTACACCTGGGGACCCATTCGAGTTATATTTATTATTACCTTTGTGATTTACAGGTCCACCCTTTGCACTATCACTAAACCGCCATATGCCGCCACCTCCACATTATAACTATTCATTCCATTCGGTTGTCGCGATCCACTAGTATCACCACTCATATCAGGATTTTGCGAAGCTTGCTGAGGATTGTTAACAATACACTTTTCTTTTTGATGTCCGTTGGTGTCGCCTAGGGTGTGATAAAAATAAGATAAATAAAGTCTAGAAAATTACGCACTCTTACCCTAGACAGGCACGGTACTGCAAGTATTACAGGATGTATGCAAGTTTTAGTTAGTAAGTTGAGTTCGTTCTCAGGGACTTAAGTGTGTTATACGAGTAGGTAACAATAACGAGTAAGCAATAAATAATTTAATGACAGAAATAAAAGATATGGATTTCGAAATTAAGAATTAAAACTAAGAAAATAAAGACAATAAAATAAATACGAAGAATATGAGATGAGAAGTATAGCTTAGGTTTTGCTAGTATGCACTAATCCTTCTAATTCTTTCTATTAGATCTAGTTAATAAGGGAGAATATTAGCTCTTGTATACTTAGTCAGGATTCTAAATTCCCATTCCTTAGACCTTGAGAGCGACTAAGGCTACAGACACACCACAAGGCTGGTTCAAATAGGGTTATCCTACGCCACTAGGGCCCTAAGAAATCAATTTCCATACATGGTGATAGTGATTACATTATACCCTAATGACTATCTAGTTAGAATCAGTTTTGTCAGGACTAATATCGACACTAGACGTTAGGTGGTGTTTCAATAATTAGACACCCAGCTAAGGTGACCATCTAATTACTATTAAGAAAATCCTAAAGTGATCAGTTCTAGGACAGGCAATAAATCAAAACACATAAACAAATATAAAGGTAAGAAGCTAATATCAGATTAAAACATGTAATTCCCAAAGAAACTTATATAGAAGAATTAGAATTCATAGTTTATATATGATGCAAAACCCAAGCTATGGGAGGTTTAGTTCATACCTGAAGGAAATAAACTAAAAGAAATAACAAAAGACATCATCTTGCTCTCTACAATAAACTGGAAGAATAAAACTTTAAGAACTAATTACTATGAGGCAAGGATGAGCAAGGATGATTTACAAGTGATATAAGGGTGTATTTATAGGTGTTTAGAAGACCTAATTCGTTTTCTTGAAGGAGAGGTTAAGTAATGGACTCCAAGCCCAACTCAAATTCGTAACCCTAAAAACATGAAACCAGGCCCGATTTTCTTTTGGTCCTAGCAGCTTCAATTTTCATCCGTTTGACGCGTATGAATATACAAAATTGATCGTCTCGGAAAGCTCTTCAACTTTGATCTTGACCGTTTCTCGAAATTCCTCACCGTCTTTGATATATAAGGCGATTTGTGGTCGTAGGTGCAGAAATTCAGGATTAAGGCAGATTTTCCTTTTCCATGTTTTTAGCTTTTCTTTCCTTTATCTCCAATTTCCATGCTTATCTCTTTCCATATCTTGTAGTCTTTGACTTGGACTCTAATTAATCTCCATAATTATCTTGTAGTCTTTGACTTGGACTCTAATTAATCTCCATAATTATCATTAAAGCTTCACACTAAATAAATAATTAAACCCAATATGCTCTAAAAATATTATTTTACTAAATCAAGACTCAAAATAGGAAAGTACTCTATTTCTCAAGAAAATCGATTATTATGACTTCTAAATCACTAAAAATGATGTCTCATCTTAATATAAATCTATCACAAATGAGGAGACATCATCCGTACTTACCACATTCGAAACACACAAGGTGGAGACCCTCGTATTCTACCAAACAGGTCTCTCCCCCGATATGAATCTTATGTATTTAAGGCTTGCCCAAATCCAACTCTACCGCAATCCTAGCATAATTACCTTTCTTTCGAGCCTTTGTTAGAGGATCAATTCTAACCGTTCTTCCGACCAGGTTACCCATCTTCCGGAGAATACGTGCCGCATTCTGTATCATTACATTCGAGATTCGAACCCATGTCGTGGTAGTGGTAAATTAATCAGTAAGCAATTTGAAATTAGGTGTCCACTCCTTTACCACGAGGTAGTGATCGAATATTATCCAAAAACCACCTGCTAATGCAAATTCACAGTCTCCTTTTATAGCAAATTTACCATGAAATACCCATACCCAACATCTACAAGTTCGATATTCATATTTCAGATTTGTTGTAACTTTATATCCCAATAATTTGACTACTACTGTATTACTCAATAACTAAATTCCTTATAAAATTTCATTTCTAGACCTTAAAACTTGCGGAAATTCACAATTAACATCTAATTCATCATCTTTAATAGATTGTCCAAGAATTCGCTATCTAGACCACTAATCCTAGTGGCCTTAACTTCCTCTTTATCGATAATAGAGGAAAAATTAGATTATTACCCATTAAAGCGCTATGCCAGTCTGTGTTTTTCTTTGTCAGAATGCTCGAATTCGCAATTGGTTGGAACTCTGTCGCTGGAGGCGGCGCCGCTGCTGATGCTGATCCTGGTTCGGTAGTAGTGGGTTGGCCCTCTTTGTATTGCGCACGGAAACGGCTTCAAATGGCGGAAATTCTTGTGCCGCGTCTCCTGGGTCGAGGATCATGTTATGCACTCGTCTGCTATCGATTTGTTGCAATGGGTCGGCCGCCGCCACCATATTCGGTAGAGCCACCATCATTAGATTAACAGCAGAGCTTGGTTTGCCATTAACGGCTAGTAAAATCAGTTCCAGAAAGCGAAATATGGGGAGCGTTTTTATTTATTTTTTAATTGCCGCTTTCAATATATCATTACTCTTTGGATATGATGTTTAATTAGTGTGATTAAATATTGTGATATGTTAGAGAAAACGCAGATTGGGCAAATTTATACGGTTTACATATCTGAGTTATCTAATAAGGAAAACTGTGCTCTTTGAGTTAGTATAACCAGAACATTCCTATCATAATTAAATTTAAATATCTGAGTTTAGCAAATTTATCTAAACATATTGATTATGAGATTACTTACCAATTCTATCATAATTCTTTATAGAAATAACACAAAAATACGTCTATTTCTTTTTTCTTACAACAACCCCTTTCTAACCGTAAAAAAACCTAGAAACCTTTACTTTGACAACAAAAAAACTATTTTATTGCCCTATAAATATAACCAGGTTTTGTTGGTGATTACTATACCACTTCTCTCAACCCCCAGAAAAAACAAAATACGATTCTTTCTCAATTCTCTGGCAACAATCTCACTTAACCTTTGTAGGCTTTTACTGATCATCTGATTATTTAAAACAAATTTGTCACATACCTTTTTATTTTATTGTTTAATCTTGCCCTTGAATTTATCAAAACAATATTTTTTTTGTTTTTATTTTGTAACTGAATCTTTTATTTTGTTAAGTTGTGATGGAGTATAGAAGAATATCACAGTCTTCACAGACTAGGAGGCTTTCTCAAGGTAAGAATTGATCTCTTCTAGTTAATTCATTATTGTTTATTAGGAATTCATCGTTTTATTTTATTAAACCTATTATATGTGGTATTAAAAAAATTATAACTGTTTTGCTAATTTTGTTTTTTGTTTTCTTTCTAAGCAGGTAATAGAAAACTCCCTGTTCCAGTATGGGAAAAGAAATTCCTCAAAGAAGTGTGTGGAATAAATTGGGACAGATTTATTAAGAAGAAGAAATATGTGTACTTGTACGATAATATTTTAAACTGGAAGGACTCTGCTTGTGAAAAAGCGTTACATAATGCTAAAAGTCGTTATTGGGCTAAAATTAACGGGCTTCCATGTAAAGAAAAGTTACCCGATCCTGAGCTTTATCTGGATAACATAGATTCTGATTCCGAAATTACCCCTGAGGAGCTTATGTATGACCTGGAATATAACTCGATGGAGTCTGAGGTGGATGTAAATCGAGAGCCTGTTGTAATTTTACCTCCTGAGCTCATGCCAGGTTACGGTTATTCTATTGGGTGGGGTGAGCCTGAAGAGAACTTTCCGAAACCACCCATTGAGTTTCCGTTTCTGTTGGAAGATCAGAAAAATGATGAGGGAGAATATGGTAATTATGCTTATGCTGGGGGACCCACGGGAGGAGAGACTGGTTGGGGCGATGAGGAGAGTTTTCCAAAACCGTCTGAGTGTTCGAATTATGGATTGGAGGAGCTGAAGAATGAGAAAGGACAATATGGTAATTATGATGGAGATGGATGGGATAAAGAATGGGTAGAGGCAGGTCAGAACCACCATGCTAGTGGTGGTGGTTCCGGACAGGAAAATAGTGGCGGCTATGTGACGTGGTCTGGGCAAAAGAAAGTTCATGGTACATCGCGATATAAGATGAAACCTCTAGTGAATGCTAACCGATGGAGATATTAGTGGGAAGGAAACAATGCTATTTAAGATCGATAGTTGGCCTAGTGGTTAGCCTACTCTGCAGAGACCAAAAGGTCCTGGGATCGAATCTTATTGGAGTCTAAATAACTCCGAGTCCAAAGTGGCTCTCTCATGTATTAAAAAAAAAAAAAAAAAACAATGCTATTTACATAATTACATCATAAGATTAGATTTAAAACATTAAGGATAGGATTCGGACAATTGTGTTTAATCGAAAGAGTACTAGTGCTTTTGTTTTCATATCTTTTTGGAGCAATGTAGGTTAAACTTTTCTTTTATAAGTTAAAAATTTAATGAGATAGATAGTTGGCCTAGTGGTTAGGCTACTCCGCAGAGACCAAGAGGTCCTGGGATCGAATCTCATTGGAGTCTAAATGACTCCGAGCCGAAAGTGGCTCTCTCATGTACTCAAAAAAAAAAAACTTAATTATATTAAAAACAAAATATGAGTCCAAATGGAGTTTTTATTTAATTTTAACGTTTTTAATAAATAAAGGAAAGTAATTGGTGTTTTGGCACAAGAGCGGTGTATCGTTTACCGCCCCTCTTGTTGGGTGTAGGTCAAACACACCGTCGAAAAAGTAAAATACAATTTTAAGTAAGGGCAGTCATTCGACCACCGCCTTTAAGAGTAAATAAAGAATTGTAACAGCACATCATAAACTCATTACGGGAAGAGGAAGCAAATACTACACCGACCGAGAACCCACCGTCGTGCCGCCGCAGTTCGCCGTCCCTTGCCTTTTTCCCAGCCGATTCAAGCGTCGTAAACGTGAAGAGGGTGGTGGTCAAACTACCGCTCATATTTAAAAAATGTATTAGGTATTGGGCTGTTAATGAATGACCGTCCTTAGAATTAAATCAGATAATTAAGTAAGGGCGGTGAACGAGACACCCTCTTCTATCAAATTTGTAATTTTTTTCATCCCATGCTAAATCGCCAATTATTTATAAAAAAACTTAAACTTAAAAAAAATCGTCCAAATGATGTCTTTTAGCATAATCAATGGAACAGTACCAATCAGATGCTACCTACTTATGAATGGAATAGGGCCAGATGCTACTTATGAATGAATTATGGAATATTTGTAGACCCATTAAGGGTGTGGTCCAACATATCTCAGGATTCTACTTATGATCAATAGGTGAGAATAACCAGTAGTTTATTATAATTTAATGTGATGCCTTATTTTCAACTGAAATAGATTAGAATACTGTTTTCTTTTAGATACGTAGGTGATTCGAGACAGTTTTCGTGCACCACAATTAATCCTACGGGGATATATACGTCTACCCATGTATATTCCCAATAAAATCAGAACTAGATTACCCATGTTCGGGGAGAGGTTCGAACCTTGTACCCATATAATATTAGAATATTGTTGTTGTGATTTAGAAAAACCAAAAGAAAGATTTAGTCGACAATTTTATTAACAACGTTTGGTGTCTCTTTTTTTCTTATATGAAAGGGATGTCTAAGTCACCATGGAGATTAAACACTACGTCGACCAACCATACTTATCTCTGAGCAAAATTTGTTACGAACCCTCAAACACTTCCTATGATAGTCTACTCTAGTATTGTTGGGAGACTCTCAACTTGGTCAACCAATCCGCACAAGGGTTGTCATCCCCTATAGATTTGTAATAAATTAAACAAAGGGTTCTGCCTCATCAATCTATTCCTCCCCTAGACCTCTATTGATCATTTTCCCCTTAAACAAAATAATCATGTCGCATGAATCTACCTCTATACATAGTATCTTAACCTCCTTTGCTTGGCGCAAGTAGTCCCCCATTGAAGTGAAATTAGCCTCGACACCGTGGGGAACACATAGGTCAAACTTCTCGCAAAGCCACCTACCCAGTCACACTCTCCATCTCTTAACATACCCCGTACTCCCCCGCACCCACTACTTTGGATTACGCTCGCGTCCACTTTTAGCTTTAATTCCTATAACGACTTCTTCTACTTCACATAGTTGACATTTCATACTTAAATCAAGATTCATTTTTACTAACCTATAAATTCCAACTCACGACTACAAAAACAATATGCCAGAGCATTCCGACAAATATTCTCCTATTGCGAATGTTATCACGCCACCAGTTTGTAGAAGGAACAAACATTTTCCCCGTTTTTTCACCTAAGGTGAGTTGCTGCTCCAAAACTTTTGCAGAATCGTGGTCCATGTGGTTGTAATTAAACTTCCATACAACTCAGTTTTGGCCGCCATTTTGCTCAACAAATGCTAGGATAGTACCTTCTCTATCAGATTTGTAACCGCAATAGGTTATATGTTGTTCACAATCTCAGAATTTTGGAATTCAGACTCCAAAAGCCTCCTATTGATGATCTATGTTTTGCAAAAGCTTTTTCTCTCAGTGTTGCATTTTGCACACCAGTATCTCTCTTCCACTCATTAAGTAAGGAATCCAAAACATCATTTGTCACTCCACAATACCGAAATAAGTGATTTGATTTCTCGCTCATCGTCGCACCACATACATGTCTCTAATGAATCTACTCATCTATTCACTAAGTTAAGACTCACATAATTGTTCATTTATGACATGCCAGACAAGCAATTTGACCTTTGGCGGATACCTCATCTTCCATAACTTTTCTCAATCCATATCCTCATCTATTTATGTCTATTTATCACTAGAAATTGCCAACTTTATTGAGTACATTCCATTTGTCTCATATTTCCAAGAAAGATAATTTGGGTCTGGCTAGTCCCTCTCTACCCTGACTCCCTCAATGTAACTTAACGTTGACGATGGCAAACGGACTTGAAATATTCCTTGATCCCATGTGCCATCACTATATGTGTATTCTTTCACCAACAACCTATCTTCTCCCTCCTCAAATAGGGACAAAACACATTCAAAAAGTGGTGATGAACCTACCCACACATCCAACCAAAAAAATATATATCTTCCATTCTATATATGCCACCTATCCCAGTTCAACTAGACAATACCCTCCGCAATGGTCATGCATATTTCAGAGTCAGATGTCTTACTGCTTAGTAAAAACACACCATTTTTGAAATACTTTTCTCTAAACGCAAGAGTCCATAAGACACTCTCATCATGAATCCATTTCCATCCAAGATTACAAGGCAATGTGGCATTTATGACTTCTGACTTTTGAAACTCAAGGATACATTCTTTTTTCGATTTACACAACTATATCCATGACACCTACAGTTTCGTCCTTAGATATGGGGATGAACCCCAAATGAAATCTTTTGGTTGACTTACGTGTAGCTTTTGTCTATTCTTTTTTATGTTTTTTTGTGTAGCTTGTATTTGTATTAAATCATTGGGTTGATTTACGTAAAACATGTTAGTTAATAACTTGACTAATAGAAAATATAGTAGTTTCAAAATATTTAGAAAGATTGTGAATTTATGCTTCGTTCAAGTTGTTGGGGGAGTTTGTGTAATTTCTGAAAATAAATGAGAATTTGTTTCAAAAGATGAAAGTTGTTTGGTTTTTATAATTAAGAACTAAACACAAATATGAAATCAAGCTACTAAATGAAAATAACTAAGATGAAATAGTTAGAGATGAGATGTAGGTTAAGTTTGCTAGTATGCACCTATCTTACTAAGTAACTATTCTAATTATAAGGCCGAACTGAGCATATATAAGTAGTCGGGATATTATAATCCTCCTAACTCTCGTCAAGATAGCTTAGAAGGAAACCTCAACACAACTAGGGGACTTGGGTAAGGAGACCCTAGGAAATGATCGGTGATAAATTCTAACCCTAATAACTATCTAGTAGACAAGCCGTCAAGATCACTACCGCATACTAGACAATTATGTATCGTTATAAGAAATTGAATCCCCCAGTCAAGGTGACCGTCCTAGTTACTAAGGGAATTCCTATAATTGTCCAGAGCTAGGGCTGGAATAACGGTAGATACACAATACAGTTATAAAATATAATTTTCAACTTAATTAAAATCAATCCCAAATAACAATAGTAATCAAGGGTTATACATAGTGCAACCCAAGATATGAGATGATTAGTTTATGATTACAAGAATAAAACTAAAGAGTACAAAGATTTGAACATAGTCAATGTAGGAATCTAATATGATTCTTTCTAATGGTAGCGGTGGAATGATGCAAAACTGTTGTTGTGGTGTTCCAGCTTCCGTTGATTCCTCCTCTCTATTGAATTGCTCTCTCTCTCACGAAATTATGATTAAAATAATGGCAAGGACCCTTCTCTAATGTTAAGAACGGATATTTATAGGTTCAAAAATGTTTTTATGGGCTGCGTCTTATTTTAAAGTAACCTAATCCAACCCAAACATGTTTCCTTAAGAAGTGGACTGGTTTGACCCACAATAGCTGCAACTTTAATAAATTCTTCAATTTAGCTCCAACTCATAAACCGTCAGCGAGCACACATTCCTAACTCAAAATACTATCTGTATATAAAAGGACCCCTCCTGAATATTTGTCAATCTCGTGTGACACCTCGAACAATTTACTTTCTAAATTTGTCCAACAACTACTTTTACTTTCTAAAAGTAACTTCTTGGTCCTTTAACTCTTCTCTTTGTATTTTATCTCCTTTCCTCGACTCCTTACCCATGATTTGCCATCTAATATCATACTTTTACCTAAGAGATTCACACGTAACATAAAAATTATACCAAAATAGCTCTAAAAGTAATAAATCTCCAAAACAAGGCAAGAAACGAGAATATATCAAATAACATAGAAAATCTCTCAACGAAGCACGTAATGAACATAACATGATGTCCCGCGACTAGATTATTCTATCACAAATATGGACATATCAATAGTCTAATTGCTATCCTAACCCACTAATTTGCCAGAATAATATATCCATGCAATAATACAAGTTCATAATCAATGAAAAAACATATATGCGTTCAATCATTAAATCCCAAATTACATGAAAACGATAAGTCATCATCTAGGATACATAACATTTCTTAATCTATACAAGATTGGTTCATACTAATGAATGAAAAAAACAATAATTAAAATGTTTATATTTACAATAAGCAAGTAAAATAGAATAACTTACACAAATAGTCAAAGTTTTGATGAAAAGGAATGATGATATCAGGTGGAATGATGTGGTGTTGACAACTCTCATTCCTTTCGCTGAGTTATAGGCATTTTTTCTTTTAAAATTGGGTGTGTAAATGATTTCAATCTTCTAAATGAGATAAGCAATGCTAAAATTCTGTTTTTGGGTTGTCAGACCACTTAGGTGGGTCCAAAGTGACTCAAAAATGGATTTTGCAAAACTAGACTAGTTCGAGTCACGGTGTAAATGTTAGAATAACTTTGTGGTCTTAACTTCTTTTCACAAACCGCTTTCTCTCACGGGCTCCCGATTCAAAGTGTTGTTTTATACTACAGGGGCTTGATCGTAATCCTCATCATTTGTGTGTTGTGGCACTCTTAAGTTGACTTCAAAGTTTTGTCAAGAATTGCACTTGACCAAACTTAACTTTTTTCTCATTTCACACCTTGAGTTGAGGTTGACCTTGACTTAGGGTCGAACTTGACTTTTTGAGTTCTCCGCATCATCTCGGGGTCTTGTATCATCTATGTACCTAGGGTTTATACACTTAACAAACAAGTAACACACAAAAGCTCCAAAAGTACCAAAATACCCAAGATTATCAAAGAAATTGCAATATGTCACATAACAGGGAAGAAAACCTAAAATATGTCCAGTAAACCCTCTTACCCCAAATTGATATCCCGCGACCCTATAAATGTATCACAAAACACGAGATCTTAGGTTGTTAGACGGACTACGTCCCATGGTTTAACTTTTAAGTGGGTATTTGCACCTTGTACTACTTTGTCTAATATTTTACTATCTGGCCTTTCTCCTTCGGGAGTTGGTAACTCTATTTTAGTTTTTTAAATATATGCCATATTTATTGACTAAAAAAATATGACTTGTTATCTTATGTTCTAGGTGGGATTCTTTGTTTTAGGCAACTCTATGCATAATTTGTTACACCTATCATTTAAGTGTTGATATTCTCAGAAATGATATTTCAAGAACTAATATACTTTGAGTATGTATGGTTATGAGATTGTTAGATTATTACTAGTTTATCTTTGGGAAATGCCCATTCGCCCTTGATCTATAAAATATTTTACAATATCCACTTTACTTAGATGTTTTTTACTTTAAACTTATATAATATTCCATCAGTTCCTTATCACATTTTTTAGGATTTTTGTCATTTTTATTTTGCATATTAAGCAACACATACAAAATTCAAATCATTAACAAAAAACCATTACTTATATATTACTCAAGAGTATTTTGAATAATTATCTATCCATCATCTTCTCTATTTTTCCACAAGCCAACACCATAAACATTGCCATATACCTTCATTGTGCAAACCCATCAACATCAACATTAGTCTGCACCATCACCAAAATTTCACTCCATCACGACACCACTTATCATTGTGACACCATCAAATCACTATATTATTTATCTTCCTCGCATTCATCTATAACACCAGCTACATACCATCATCATCACCACCACCACCATATCTCATTCATCTGCCTCTTATCACATCTCTTTCATATCTCCATCATCAAGTCACCATCAACATATTCGTCTCGTTTCTCCACCAGTTGACACATTTTTAACTTCCTATCACAACCACCACCAAATTCCATATCTTCTATGTACAATTTGACCCCAATTACACACCATTTTCATTTGTATCACACAACACCATCACTATCCTCCAACATTGTTATCTTTATCAGCTCATATTGCCTTCACCACCACATGTATCATGTACTATAGAGTAAATTTCATAATACCCTAATTTAACAAAGTTATCGAATCTGGTTCATATATGTTGGTTGGTTTTTAAATATTATTATTTTTGTTTAATTCTACAAAAAAATAAGTATATTTCTCTTTTATTGAATTATATTTTTAAAAATATAATATTGTAATGTTTATTTATAATTTTTATTTTTTAAATAGAGAGCATGGTGTTGTTTTGTGTTGCTAGAAAGGTTGATAAAAAGGTGTAGTCATAGTATTTGACTATTCAACAGAGCTATAAATGGCGGTATCATGTAGGATGACGATGATAGTAATCTTTGTATGATGTGTGATGATAATGTGTGTAGATGAAGACAGTGATATCGTTGATATGATGCGTGGTGGTGTTCTGTGCTAATGAGGACGACATTGATGATGACAATGTCAGTGTTATAGAGATATTTATGGAAAAGATATGAAAAGATGCATTTAAGAAAAATAAAAAAATGAAAAATGTAAACCAAAATAATGATGTTTTTATGATATTATAAAAGGAGCCTCTGAAAGCAATAAATTGTAAATTATTTAATGAACATGTACTACTCAAGTGATATTTGATATATAAAATAAATGAAAAAGTGTAAAAGTAAATAACACGTCTTAAATTTTTTAAAAACGTAGAGTTTTTTTTAAAAAAAAAACTATTAAATGATTCTTACTTTATGGCAAAATGGACCTTCTCCGTATCTCCGGCGTTGTAGTAAATAGGTTTTTGAACTTTGAGTTCTTTAACAAAAAAACTCGTAACGGTTAATTAAAGAGATAGGTTAAAAGCAGAAAAAGGAAAAAGCTCTCAAAGGAGGCGACAAACGGAGGTCTCAACTTTCAACCGTCATTAGGAATCAGCTTCAAGATAGTTCAACTCTACCATCTTCTAATCCTATTAGTTCCAATACAACCTCGGGTTACAATTTCAGGTACCAATTGTAGTAGATTTATACTTTTTCAACAGCTGGGGTTTTTAGGGTTTGGAGGTATGAATCCATCCTCGGACGGCAAAGATCACGACAGCATATTTAATATGGAAATTAAGAAGGAAGCAATTCATAACAAGAAAAACAGGAGACTAGTAGACCTTAGGAAAAAAAGGTCGGCGTAACGATCAAAATTGAAATATAGCAGTATCAACTATTTGTTAATCAAAAGAAGAAGACCAGTTGCTATCAATACAAGTTAACATAAAATCTCGAGAGACGCTCTCGAAAGAAGAAATCAGATGCCATCAAAACTGTATCAGAGATCAAAGGCGGTTCCACTTCTGAAAAATGAAAGGACGGTTACATGTACAAAGGTTTTTCTATTAAGAAAAGGAAAATTATCGTGATACGAAGGAAACAAAAGAAAATAAATATATCCACTAGAGGAAGATTTCATATTAGAAATGTTATAGGAAAAGGAAGAAGTATTAAGAGGCAGCAACACTTTATTTTGAACCTTATCCTATCTCATAGTTACAAGCTTAGTGGAGCATTAACAGCGGAAGTAAGAATGATTAAAACTCATTCTTGTATTATCGACACTTGGGAAGCCTGCAAAATAAATTTAAAATCGGATAAATCTATTACTAGCCACCTCGTTCACAAGCGTGGAGGTTTACCAACAACAAAAATGAAGCAGTGAAAGGGAAAATAATGGAGGAGCAGAATAGACCAAAACTGACAATCCAAAAACGAAGCGGTCTTCTTATGGCCACCAAGTTTAAATGACTACCGTTTTTTGGAACTGTCAAGGGATACGGGCTCCTTTGACAGTGACACAAGTCAAGTCTGTGCTGGTTAAGTTTAATCCTGGGGTGGCTTGTTTTTGTGAGACCATGATGCGAGAAATAAACTCTAGGGAAACGATTAGGAAGTTTGGGTACGATAACTATTTTGTTGTTGATCCCACAGGTAACGCCTATCATTCGGGGGTTTTTTTGGTTTTATGGCAGTCGCATATGCAGGTAGGTGTTATCTTTTCTAATAGGCAGTATATTACCCTATCAATTAATGAATTATCTTTTTTGTATCAAACTATATTTATACACGCACCTAACAATTACGAAGAAAGACAAGACACTTAGAAACAAATAACAGAATGGAAGAACACAAATGATAAACCATGGATGGTAATGGGAGATTTTAATGATATCCTAAATGTCGACGTAAAGTACAGTATGACTCCACTAAATGCGCAACGAATAATAGATTTCAAAAACTTCACATCTAACAATAACTTGGCGGAAGTTCACTCATATGGATGCAACTGCACATGGACAAATAGACAATTAGGAGACAAACTAGTCAAAACAAAGATGGATCGAGTATTGGCATCATACGAATGGACAACTAAACATCCAAAAGCACAGGTCTTCATCCCTTTGGCATAGGATCAGACCATTCCCCTTTAATTCTACAACACGACTCAACAGTCCAGCAAGGACAATGACAGTTCAAATTTGAATCATTCTGGTTGGACAACGAGGGGTGTAGAGAAACAGTGAATTGAAGTAGGGGGGACCCAGGAACGCAACAATCTTTACCGCAATACATTGAAAAGAAGGACATTACAATACATGTCTTACAAATATGGAGCAAACAAATATTTAAGAACCATGAAGTACACATACAGAAGATACAAAAACGACTAATCGAAATAACAAATTCGGCAGCAACACTGGAATTGCAACAAGAAGAAGAAAAACTCAAACATGAAATCAAATTTGAATATGAATGCGAGGAGAAATATTGGGCAGATAGGTCACGACAACAATGGCTAACATGTGGGGACAAGAACACGAAGTTCTTTCGCATGGCGACAATCCAACGACGAACACAAAATAAAATACATAAAATTTAAAAAAGGAAATCGTGAATGGGAAGAGAAGGAGAGCGAAATAAAAACATGTTTTCAAAACTACTATAATCAACTATTTGAAGAGCAGGAAGCAACAGAAGAACAAATGGACAAAGCGATAAGGTTCCTCAAGCCACGAATCACAGAGGAAATGAACACGGAATTGACAAAACAACCAACAATGAAAGAACTTGAACAAGTCGTCAATGGATTGTCACCAACAAAAGCACCGGGCCCTGACGATTTAAACGGTAAGTTCTATCACGAATTTTGGGATATAATTAAACAAGACCTTTTCTTAATGATACAGGATTTCTTTAACAATAACATCACAATAGAAGCACTAAACGACACACTTATCACTCTCATTCCGAAAGGAGACACGCAGAAAGTACTCGGGGACTATAGACCAATATCATGTGTAAACTTCGGATACAAAATCATTGCCAAAAAATATGTCTAATCGCTTACAAAATCTTATGAACGGAATAGTATCACCAACACATGTTGCATTCATCAAAGGACAGGCAATACAATTTAATTTACTAAAAGCGCGAGAATTATCGTTCTATATGACGAGGAAAATGAAGAATCCCAAACATATGAACGCGGTTAAAATAGACATGGCAAAGGCGTATGACCAAGTCTAATGGGACTTCATTCTCAGTTTATTAAGAAAGTTGGGATTCTGCGATAAGTGGATAAACTGGATAAAAACCTACATCACCACAATGTCTTTTCAAATAAATTTCAATGGAGAAAGACTGAAAAAGTTTAAGCCATGACGTGGATTAAGACAAGGTGACCCCTTATCCCCGTTTTATTCTCTCTTATGACTGAAGATTTAATTAGCCTAATAGAGAACAAAATTGAAACAGGAGAAATCAAAGGAATTTAGATCACAAGAGATATCCGATTTTAAAGAATGTCTGAAAGTATACTGCGAAGGATCAGGAAAACAAGTCAATCTCAACAAATCAGCCATTTATTTTAGCAAAGAAACACCGCAAGACATAAGGGACGACGCTGCGACGAAGATACAAGTCAGAGAAACAGAGGACTTAAGCAAATATTCGGGCATACCTATGCCACAAAATGTCGAAGGTTGAGTCACTACAATGGATAGCAAAAAAAACTTTTCTCTAAAACAGAAGATTGGAAGGCCAACCTACTTTCGGAAGGCGGAAAAGAAGTCTTGATCGAAGCGGTAATACAAGCTGTACCAGTATATACAATGTCAATTTTTTCGTATCATGTATCATTTTGCAGGAAACTTGTATCGGCAATTACCAAATTCTGGTTGAGCTCGGAAGAAAAAGATAGAATTCACTGGATGGCCTAGGAAAAACTGACAATAGGGAAAATGCTCGGCGGTCTAGGATTCATAGATTTCAAACGAATGAACACGGCGCTCCTAGCAGCACAATCCTGGAGAATCATGTCCAATCCGGACACATTAGCAGCTAGACTACTAAAAGGTATCTACTATCCAAAGATAGATTTCATTAACTTTGAATTACGCCAGAGCAGAACGTGGAGTTGGAGCAGTCTAATTGAAGGAAGATATTTCATAAAAAAACACGCGTTCTACCAAATAGGAAATGGGGATAATACAAACATTTGGACCGACAAATGGATACAAACAACATGGAATATAGAGAAACCACAACAATGTCAATTGGAAAGAGTAAATCAGTTATGAAAATTTGAAGATGACGTAGAGTGTGACAGATAATCTCTGGATAACTTGTTTCCCCAACCACTAATACCAGAAATTACGAAGATTCGACTCTTAAACATGGATCAAGAAGACAGATACATATCGCCCTTTTCAAAAGATGGAAATTATGCAACAAAAACGGGATACAAAGTACTGACAGAGGAGGCGATTCTAAACAAACCCCAATCAACAACGACGACGACAAATCTCAAGCGTACGCTATGGAACATGGTGTGGAAAGCAAATGTACCAAATAAAATTAGAATCTTTTGTTGGCACATAGCCTCCCTTAATAGGTTGTTTTAATGTGACAAATCCTCTTGTGTTTAGTGTGCTAATTATTCTTGTTATACATATTCTATCTTGCACTCTAATTCATCATAAAACACATTCTTTATCTTTTAGATCAAAGCTTTATTGTTTTATCTTAAGAAACTAATTCTCATACAAATACTTTTAACCTTATCTTTGTGTACATTGAGAATTAGCTTTAGTGATCAACTACAAAGTTTATTAGAATGATGTTCTCTACAACTCTCGTGAAGAAGGTTTTCTGATCCGAGCATCACAGTAAAAGATATACTCACTAGAAGGTGTTTTAGACCTTTGGTGCGGTAGCCGGACCGGTATACCGCCCGCAGCACGGACTACACCACGGAGCAGAACTAGTCCGTCAGAAAGCAAGTGAATTAAGCAAGCGTTAGTGCGGTACACCGCACGAGACCCGCGGTGCACCGCAGGTTAGGGTTTTCTGCAGCAAAATGAAGACAAAAGGCATATATCCGTTGGAGACAAGTCTTATGACCGTTCGGAGCATTTTGCAGCTATAAATTGAAGGTCTTTCAAGGCTACAACTACACCTTCAACCCATATACACTAAAGGGCTTAATTGTTATCATCCAAGAAGGTGTCAAAAGCTATACATTGTCATATCTACTCAATTAAGGAGTTAATCCAATAAGCCACAAAATTCTATTTACTCAAGAGGAGTCTTTCATGCTTAAGTGTTATATCTACTCATTAGGAGATTGTTAGAAAAGTAGTTTCACCCTTTAAACTCTTTGTATTTATCCTCTTAAATCTAGTTCTTGTAATAGATAGATTAAGAGAGAATTTGAGTATCGGGAGTATACTCGGTGTCCTTGTGTTTTGATTACACAAGAGTTTCCTTCGTGGTATCGAAGAGGTTATCCTTCGTGGTATCGAAGAGGTTGTAAGGGTTATTGTGTTCTCGACCCGGTTAAGAGAGACACGGAAGCTTAGTGAAAAGCTTGAAATCCTAAGGAGGCTTCCTTAGGTAGTGGATGTAGGGAAACCGAACCACTATAAATCGTGTGTATCTTTCTATCCCTACACTCTTTATTTTCCGCACTTTATATGTTTGATAATATGCTAGTATGAATATTGTGATATTGATTATCTAGTTTATCTAACTTATATCATCTAGCATAGTAAGAGAATATAATTTCAATTTACTTGTTTAACTTCTATATCAAACCTCTAACTTATCCATTGCATGATCCCTTAAGAGTTTGATATATTAGTTGACTTAGAAGCTTCTCTTCAAAACATATAATTGTCCAAAAGATTTTTAATTAGGCATTAATCTTATTAGTAATCCTATTCACCCCCCCCCCACCTCTAGGACTTTCATATTTATGTGGAAATCATGCAATAATGCGATACCAGCGACACATAATTTAGCCAATCCGGAATGTGCGGACTCGCATAATTGCGCATGGTGCCAGTCGGAAACGGAATCAGTGGAACATTTACTTTTAAATTGCGCAATCTCAAAAGCCGTATGGGAAGCCACACCATTACAGGTACGAATACAACATGAAGAAACGAATAATATTGGTGACTTGATGATGAACATCATAGAATCCTATACAAAAGGAGTAAACGATATGGAATTTAATCTTTTGGAAAAGTTGTTTTCTACACAACCTCCACTTTTTGTAGGTGATCGTTACTTTGCTTGGAGGAAACAAATGGAAGAATTAATATACGAAAGAACACTCAAATCTTGAAAAAGGAAAATCCGGTGATTCCTTTCTTTATCTCGTATATTTTTTTTTGCATTGCTTATGTTTTTAATTATGATTTGGTTTTGATTGGATTAGTTGTGCTTGTTGTTATCATGTTTTATCTTTGGATATTATCTTGTGTTACTAATCATTGTTTTAATGTTATAAGTGATTTTGCATCTAAATCTCTTGAATTATGTTATTGCACTTAGCTATTAGAATTTTGGTAATTGCATATTAGTCCCCGCAATTTTTAAAATTGCACTTTGACCCCTCATATTTATTAAATTACACCAAAGTGCCAAAGATTGGACTTCACAAACTTACACATGTAAACTTTGCCATTTTAGTTCAAACTTTTAAAAATTGCATTTTTAGTCCCTACTATGTGAAATTGCTTTTTAGTCCCTATACTTTTCTAAAATGCATTTTGGTCCCTAAATTTTTTATTTTCACCTAAGTCCCTCAACTATAAAAAAATTGCACCTTTTATCCTTACAAGTTTCTATAACTTTCAAAAGTGCCCATTGATTCTTTTTGTTGTTGACTAAAGGGGAGATAGATCAAAGATACTAGTTTACACTTTCAAATCTCAATTTAACTTTGAACACAAATTTGCATTTTCATATGTCTTTGAGTAAGAGGGAGTTTTTTAAAGAAATTGTTTTTCAAAATATTTTTCCGATAATATTTTAAAATTCTCATAGCATTTCAAAAATGTTTTTATGCATAGAATTATGGGAAGTTACTCCATTTAATTGGTCGTTAACTCATTTGAATGAAATTGTTTAGTCTTACTATCTATATGTTGTGCTTCATTATGTGCTTATGTGGTTTATTCCCTATTGTGCTAATATCTTGTATGACTTGACCTTTTCATACTTAAAATTGCTTAACTTTGATTTTGGGTCTTTTTTTTATTTTTTAGAAAATATAGGGGTATTTATGAAATAAACTGATTTCTTTTTTTTCGAGATTTCCATGTTGAATCTTTTCAAAACAAAAGCGTTTTTAGTAGTTTTAAAATATTTCTAAACTATTGGGGAGTTTTCGAATTAGTTTCGGGTGTTTATGCAAATTGCCTATTTTCTATTCTCTCTTCTTACACCTTTTTGTCGAGCATTAGTGCGGTGCACCGCAGCAATGGTCCGGTACACCGCGATTCAGGGTTTATTGTTTTATTTTGCATTGTGGCCCCTATTGGTTGAAAATATTGCATTGTGATCCCTATAGGTTAAAAAATAATTATTTGAGGTCCCTATAGTTTGAACAAGTTGCATTTAGCTTTCTTATGCTTGAAAATTACATCTAGGTCCCTATTGTCTTGAGAAAGTTATACTTAAGTCCTTAAAGTTTTTCAAAATTTCATTTAGTCCCTAAACTTTTGAAGAATGCATATTGACCCCTATACTTTTCAAAAATTAAATTTTACCCTTGATTTCTTAAAATCAGTTCAAATATTCTTATTGGTAAAAAGGGGAGAAATTATTGGTCAAACTTTTTCAAAATTGAAACAAACACTCTATGCATTTTGTGAGGGGGAGTTTTTCTAAAATTATCATTAAAAACTCAAATGCTTGGTTAATCGTTTGTACTATTCGTTTATCTCATAATTGCACTAATCGTTTGCGTTTATAGAAAGCTTATAAGATGATAATCTTCCGATCTAGAAGTTGGTAAAACGTTCTTATCCCTTATCTCTTTCCTTCATCTTGTTTCATGCTTTACATTGTTAATCTTTATGTATTTCAAAATTAAAATATTTTAATTGCTCTTAACCCTTGATCTCTTTATGTTGTTTTTCAAAATCTATTCACTTGAGTTTTAGCTCTTCTTTGATTAGTTGTTTGATTTTATTTTATTATCCCGTCTTTTTGATGAAGACAAAGGGGGAGAAATATGTGCGCTAAAACTTTCAAAATTGCACTTTTTAATACTCACAAATGCATTTCATATCTTATATTCATTTTTACTTAAATGCTTATTGTGAGGGGGAGCTAAATTTCATAAGAGCTTAAACTTTCATATCATTCCTAAGGTGTTTTAGTGAAGGATTTGTCATCATCAAAAAGGGGGAGATTGTTGGCATATAGCCTCCCTTAATAGGTTGTTTTAATGTGACAAATCCTCTTGTGTTTAGTGTGCTAATTATTCTTGTTATACATATTCTATCTTGCACTCTAATTCATCATAAAACACATTCTTTATCTTTTAGATCAAAGCTTTATTGTTTTATCTTAAGAAACTAATTCTCATACAAATACTTTTAACCTTATCTTTGTGTACATTGAGAATTAGCTTTAGTGATCAACTACAAAGTTTATTAGAATGATGTTCTCTACAACTCTCGTGAAGAAGGTTTTCTGATCCGAGCATCACATTAAAAGATATACTCACTAGAAGGTGTTTTAGACCTTTGGTGCGGTAGCCGGACCGGTATAAAGGCGGTACGAGTGGTATACCGCCCGCAGCACGGACTACACCACGGAGCAGGACTAGTCCTTCAGAAAGCAAGTGAATTAAGCAAGCGTTAGTGCGGTACACCGCACGAGACCCGCGGTGCACCGCAGGTTAGGGTTTTCCAGCAGCAAAATGAAGACAAAAGGCATATATCCGTTGGGGATATTAATATATCCGTTGGAGACAAGTCTTATGACCGTTGGGAGCATTTTGCAGCTATAAATTGAAGGTCTTTCAAGGCTACAACTACACCTTCAACCCATATACACTAAAGGGCTTAACTGTTATCATCCAAGAAGGTGTCAAAAGCTATACATTGTCATATCTACTCAATTAAGGAGTTAATCCAATAAGCCACAAAGTTCTATCTACTCAAGAGGAGTCTTTCATGCTTAAGTGTTATATCTACTCATTAGGAGATTGTTAGCAAAGTAGTTTCACCCTTTAAACTCTTTGTATTTATCCTCTTAAGTCTAGTTCTTGTAATAGATAGATTAAGAGAGAATTTGAGTATCGGGAGTATACTCGGTGTCCTTGTGTTTTGATTACACAAGAGTTTCCTTCGTGGTATCGAAGAGGTTATCCTTCGTGGTATCGAAGAGGTTGTAAGGGTTATTGTGTTCTCGACCCGGTTAAGAGAGACACGGAAGCTTAGTGAAAAGCTTGAAATCCTAAGGAGGCTTCCTTAGGTAGTGGATGTAGGGAAACCGAACCACTATAAATCGTGTGTATCTTTCTATCCCTACACTCTTTATTTTCCGCACTTTATATGTTTGATAATATGCTAGTATGAATATTGTGATATTGATTATCTAGTTTATCTAACTTAGATCATCTAGCATAGTAAGAGAATATAATTTCAATTTACTTGTTTAACTTCTATATCAAACCTCTAACTTATCCATTGCATGATCCCTTAAGAGTTTGATATATTAATTGACTTAGAAGCTTCTCTTCAAAACATATAATTTTCCAAAAGATTTTTAATTAGGCATTAATCTTATTAGTAATCCTATTCACCCCCCCCCCCCTCTAGGACTTTCATCTTTATGTGGAAATCATGCAATAATGCGATACCAGCGACACATAATTTAGCCAATCCGGAATGTGCGGACTCGCATAATTGCGCATGGTGCCAGTCGGAAACGGAATCAGTGGAACATTTACTTTTAAATTGCACAATCTCAAAAGCCGTATGGGCAGCCACACCATTACAGGTACGAATACAACATGAAGAAACGAATAATATTGGTGACTTGATGATGAACATCATAGAATCATATACAAAAGGAGGCTGTGAAAGAAACACAATTACGAACTACATACTTATCCTTATCTTGAATATATGGAAGGCTAAAATGAAAGCACTACACGAAGGAAGTAGACATAGAAGTGGATCAGATTATCAAAATAACGCATTCCCTCATGAGTGAACTCCACGGAATATAGTGGGCAATACCACACGTAACACATCAATCACATGTGCAAATTGCAAGAGTAGATAACAACAATGACGAAAACACAACATGAATCACTTTCTGGTGCGATGCGTCCTTTGGAAATAAGTATGACAAAACAGGGATCGGGGTCGTACAAAAAAACAATCAAAACGGACAAATCACGGGAACACATAATCTCATTAGATGCGATTCACCCTTGGAAGGTGAAGCTATGGCAGTAATGGAAGCAACAGAACAATGCAGAGATCTCCTGAAAGTATAGAAGACAATATATTCTGATAACCTTGACCTAGGTATAAGGCAGGTGTCAGCAGTAAGATGGACTATTCAACCGATCATCTGACGATTAATTCAGCTGGCAGAAGAATTCGGCCCAATATCTTATAGGCATTTGCCACGTAGGATGAACAGTCGAGCAGAATTTTTGCAAAAATGCTAGGCGTGGAGTCACAACAAGATTGGTGACGTCGCCCTCGCTCACTGAAGGATTCTCCAAACTAGGAATCGGATATAATTTCACGGAGAACGGATTACTTTTACGTCAAAAAAAAAAAGAGCTTTGAGTTCTTTATTTATAAATATTAATTGATCCATATGCTCTATTTTATCAGTTTGTTCTAAAGATAATATTGCATTAAATTAAAGGGAAGACTATTACAAAATACTCTTGAGTAGATCAAAATTATATGCTTTGGATAACAATTTGTTTGACCAAAATATAAACAAAAAAGAATATGTAACTTTTAAACCAAAGTTTTTTTTTGACATTTTGAGGTGCCTAAGCACCAAACCCTATTCTAAAACTATCAACCAATTCCTAATTTGTCAAACTTAGAAGTCAAGTCGAAAAAACTAAGTGAATTTCGACGTAAAAAAGTTGTCCCGTGCCTAGTTTCCTTCGCAAGCTTGTCCGCTTTGCTGTTGAGCTTTCTGTTGATACGACGGAACGTGATCTGCCCGAGCTCCTCAGCATTTTGGATAATCTTACACAGGATGGGTTGTATATTCCAACGTGCTGCTGACACCTGCTTCGTACCTTGAATAACCAAAGCTGTATCCTTCTTTATGGTAGTCTAGTCCTTATCAGAAAAAATGCCAGTCGTTTTTCTTTTTCTCTTTTCCTTTATCAATATTAAATTAAACCTTTTTCATAGATAAGTGATATTCCATATCTTTTGTGCACAAAAAAGTTAAAAAAATTATATGTATTAAATTCTCTCTTTTATAAGATCGTTTATTGTATGACTTTTTTAACTAATTAATTAAACATAAAATTAAAAGAATGGAGAAAAAATAAATGATATTAAACATTTTTCTAAAAAAATTTAAACAAATAAATGTTGACATAGTTTATTCAAATTTTAAAAAAAAGATGTCAAATTCTGTTTACTTTTGCCAAATTTTTTCAATATCATTAATATAATATAATAAATAACATTATATTTATTGAATAAAAGTAATTTTGAAAAACCGTCCAAAAAAAGTAATTTTTAAAAAGAGAGATTAATAAATATATTTTTATTTTAAAAAAATGGACACATAAAGTTAAATAGAAGAAATAATTAAATTGACGGTGTAGATTACCTGACTAAAGATATAAATCATGTATTAATAATTTTATTAATATATTTTTGGAATAAAAAATATAAGATAGCTGAAATTTTAATTATATACTATTTTTCTCTCAAATTCATCAATGTAATATATTTTTTTACTATATTAGTAAATTATATAAATATTATTAATTAATTTACATTATTGTTCTTATTTTTTTTTTTTTTTTGTGCGCTATTATTGTTCTTATTGAAAAGTCACCTTTCTTATGTTTCTCGTTTTAATATTAAATATAGACTAAATAGAAACATCTCACCTATACAGGCGCATTTTTTTTTTCCGGAGATTATACAGGCGCATTTGGATATGAAATATTACCCATAAATTTTTTTCACAAAAAATTGTTATATGCAATGTAATTAGTTCACACCCTTTTGGCATAAAAAAGAAAAATTAGTTCACATGCACCCTTTTTTCCTCTTTTACCATTCAAACACGTTTACACTATCATAAATAGTATAATATCATTTGATAAATCAACTCTTAATCAAAGAAAAACTAAAAAAGTCTAGTGACTATTATAGTAAAAAATACGTTAAATTAAGTATGTCATTTGCATTTGTGATATGTTTCTTTTATTTGACAAATTACTATTTGTCACATGTTTAAAGTGATATATCGTTCGTTTGGATAATTTTTTAAAATAATTACTTGATCTAATTTTAGATTCGTGATAATATTTTAAACTATTAAAATCACTTTTAAAAAAAACACTAGCTAGGTGATTATTAAAAAAATCACTTAAAGTGATTTTGGATGTCAAAATATTTTTAATATATTTTACAAATATTAAAATTTTAATTAAAAAACACTTTTGACTTTAGAATAATCGATCTCAAACGTGCACATAATATCTACTAACTTTAAAACATATGGATATATAACATACTTGATTCAAAAAATATTTATAAATTTCTAATAATTCTGAAAAAAGTTTGTTGTATTAATATAAATTTGAAAAAACAAAGATATCCTAAATTTTATTTTTTTTAATTAGGGGAGAATGAGAAGAGAAGGAAATGGAGACTATATTTTTTAAAATCTAGAAATAAAAAAAAAATTAAATTTTTTTTAGTAGAAATATATAATAATTTAAACGAAACTTAAATATAACTTTTAAATAGAAAGAAATTTTCAACTTTTATTTAATATATACCTTTGCTTTTCTAATTTGTAGACCTATGGACAAAAAATTAATGGATCTGTACCTATTTACAAGAATTTGTGCAATGTGTATATAATATATACCAACTTAATAATGTTTAATTAATAAGAATATATGAATGAAAAATTATATACATGTACTTCAGGAGTAATGATATATATCATCCAAAACTATACCACCCAAATATCACCCAACGACGTGACATGAATTGGTTGGTAAGAAAATTATAATCTATTTATTTTTTTGATCTATTTAATGTTTTCTTACCAACCAATTCATGCCACGTCATTGGGTGGTATTTGGGCGGTATGATTTTAGGTGGTATGTATCATTACTCATACTTCAGAGTGTATTAAAGTCGAATGACCTAATCGATCAAAGATCTTAAGCGAGCAATCCATGATAATAACGCATGTCGTAAACCTTAAAATCTTCAAGATTCGGTTCAATGGTTGATTTCTCTAAAGGCATGGTATATAATCGACTTTATAATACCTGCATTTACTTATTTGTTTTGATTTTGTCTAACTTATCGAGTTATCGAGCTTAAGCAATGTTTTCATTCATCATCACCCTTTCTTAAATCCTTATAGAGGATTTGTAACTCTATATGTTTTTCTGGTCGGAAGCATTACCATTTTATTGATAACATAAATTCTATTACAACACAAAATTTCCTTGAACCATAACATGATGTTTATACAAACTAAAAATGAAAAATAAAGAGATAGCAAATTAACATCCAAACTCATTTTCTCGTATCAAGTCACTACCTAGATACTAAATCCCAGTCATGTATCCATCGATTAAAATTTTATCAACCATGGGGATTGAAAATCTTAGTATCCAACGGAAGATATCAACCATGATTACTAGTCGACACTATCGCTATTCGAATGATCCTGTAAGTATCGTTACCGCTACCGACGTGTTTCCTTAATTAACTCATGTGGAGCGAATAAGATTGGATATCCCGGTAGTCAATGCCAAAAACGATGAGTATCCGCCTTCAGTTTATGTTGATAAAGGCCCAGCTAACGCGTGAAACAGTCCACCTGGGAGTACAGTCGCAAGACCAAAACTCAAGGAATTGACTGGGGCTTACACAAGCGATGGGTCATGTGGTTTAATTCATCACTCTTCTCTTCAATAAAATTGGAATCTACTATACTAGATTGAACAAATAGAAACTCTCACGTGGAAAGAAATACCTACTTTGTTTCATTTAAGGGGCATACCTTTCTCGTAAATCAGTAAACGAGGGAATGGAGCTCGCTTTTAACTTAGAGGAAAGAGAGAAAATTGACTTCACAAAGCAGACGAACAGAGGCAAGTCAAGGAAAAGTTGTTGGCTAGACTAAAGAGGGACGAGACTATATACATGACCTTAATCAGTGTAAGATACCACAAATCCGCTGATATACCCACCAACTAGAGGTTTAAAACCCATATAACATGAGAGAAAGAGATAATCAGAGTAATTTTTTACTACATAGATATTTTACCACAAAAAGCACACCAGGTTGTAGTTTTGACCTGTCCAACTCTATATAGAACATAAGGCCCATAACTGATTCGGCTATAGATGTAACTATGTTAACAAAATAAAGAAGAATAAAGCTAGAATAAGAAGAAGACAATCAAATCATTTTATGGAACAATATGATGAAAAAGATGAAGATATAAGAAGCCACCGTCTAAGAAAGAATACCCCCCCCCCTGAATGAATACGTGCTATTTTAGTAACTCAAACATTTCTTATCGAAAAATTATGTTAAAGAAAGTCATCGATTGTTGGATTCGATATATCCAAGATGAATTTATTATGTCTCTAAGATTGCTATTTGTTCGCGTTGACAACCCTTTAGTATAACGAACCCCGTATCTACTTGACGTAAGCTCGCGTATAAATAGATATTCGCCAAAAGTCAACTTTATTGGCTGATAGATAACCCTTACTCTATCATGAGAAAAAAAATAAAGCCGCACTATCTCCATGCAGTATTTCCTGTCACCCTCCAAGTGGTTTCCTTTAAGTCAAAAGCAAGTTCCATCCCCTTGTTCATCACTATCCAGTACTTCTGGTCAAAATATTTACTAAATAAATGGATACATGTAATTTACATATAACTGAAACTCAGATGAATATCTGTCTAACTGGTAAATTTTGAACATCCAAAGCATAATTAAACTTAAAATATATGAGTTTAACAAATTTATCTAAATTTTTTTAGAATATATCACAAAAATATATATCACGTGAAGGATAAAAAATCAAGTAATAAAAAAAATTGTTTAAAATTTCATTACAACATTATTTAGAAACCCTTTTTTTGGCAACAAATAAATATTTTATTGTCCATCGGCCCTATAAATACAAAGAGACACCACCCTAAAAACAGCTACCGATTCATACTTCACTCTTTGTTTTGTTCTTTCAAAGTTTACCCCTTTCGGTGATTTTCTCAAACCCCCAGAAAAACAAAAAAAACAATTTTCTCTCAATTTGATCATTCCCTGACAAAAATCTCACCTATCTTTCTCTCTGCTTTCTCTGATCACTGATTATTTAATCAAATATGTCAGGTATTTTTAATTTACTATATGATCTTGCCTTGAATTTGTTAAAAAAAACATTAGTTTTTGTTTTTATCTGGTAACTAAACTTTATATTGTTGTTTTTTAAGCTGTGATGGAGTACCGACGAAGATCACTCTATTCTCAGGCTAGAAGTCCTCACCGTGGTAAGTGTAATTCTCTTCTGGGTTTTCACTTTTGAATTACATGCATATATATAATGAATTTATCGTTTTAAATCATTGATTTGGTATCAGAATAATTTTAACTGTTTAAGCATAATTTTCTAAAAGTGTGGTAAGAATTTTTTTAATTTACGAATTTTTTATGTTTTTTTTCGTCTCCTGTGTTAAATCTTATAGCCGATTTAAAAGTATCTGTATAATGTGTGTAAGTTAAATTAAGTTTTTTTTTTGGTCAAATTTTCTTCCTTTAATTAGGCATATTACTGTTATAAATGTTGTATTTTCTTTGATTTTTTTTTGAGTTTTTATTTTTATTTGTTTTTTGTTTTCTTTCTAAGCAGGTAATAGAGAACTCCCTGTTCCTGTATGGGAAAAGAAATTCCTCAAAGAAGTGTGTGGAATAAATTGGGACAGATTTATTAAGAAGAAGAAATATGTGTACTTGTACGATAATATTTTAAACTGGAAGGACTCTGCTTGTGAAAAAGCGTTACATAATGCTAAAAGTCGTTATTGGGCTAAAATTAATGGGCTTCCATGTAAAGAAAAGTTACCCGATCCTGAGCTTTATCTGGATAATATAGATTCGGCTACCGAGATTACCCCTGAGGAGCTTATGTATGACCTGGAATATAACTCGATGGAGTCTGAGGTGGATGTAAATCGAGAGCCTGTTGTAATTTTACCTCCTGAGCTCATGCCAGGTTACGGTTATTCTACTGGGTGGGGTGAGCCTGAAGAAAACTTTCCGAAACCACCCATTGAATTTCCGTTTCCTTGGGAGGAGCAGAAAAATGGTGAGGGAGAATATGGTAATTATGCTTATGGTGGGGGACCCACAGGAGGAGAGACTGGTTGGGGCGATGAGGAGAGTGTTCCGAAACCCTCAGAGTTTTCGAATTATGGATTGGAGGAGCAGAAGAATGAGAAAGGACAATATGGTAATTATGATGGCGATGAGGAGGCAGGTCAGAACCACCATGCTAGTGGTGGTGGTTCCGGACAGGAAAATAGTGGCGGCTATGTGACGTGGTCTGGGCAAAAGAAAGGTCATGGTACATCGCGATATAAGATAAAACCTCTAGTGAATGCTAACAGATGGAGATATTAATGGGAAGGAAACAATGCTATTTACATAATTACATCATAAGATTAGATTTAAAACATTAAGGATAGGATTCAACAATTGTGTTTAATCGAAAGAGTACTAGTGCTTTTGTTTTCGTATCTTTTTGGAACAATATAGATTAAATTTTTCTTTTATAAGTTGAAAACTGAATTATATTAAAAACAAAATATGAGTTCAAATGGAGTTTTTATTTAATTTTAAAGTTTTCTTATAAATAAAGGAAAGTAATTGTTGTTTTGGCACAAGGGCGGTGTCTCGTATACCGTCCCTCTTGTTGGGTGTTGGTTAAACACACCGCCGAAAGAGTAACATACAATTTCAAGTAAGGGCAGTCATTCGACCACCGCCCTTAACAGAAATAAAGAATTGTAACAGCACATCATAAACCTATTACGGGAAAAGGAAGCAAATACTACACCGACCGAGAACCTACCGCCCCGTCGTCGTGCTGCCGTCGGTCGTTGTCCCTTGCCTTTCTCCCAGCCGATTCAAGCGCCGTAAACGTGAAGAGGGTGGTGGTCAAACTACCGCTCATACTTAAAAAAGTGTATTAGGTATTGGGCAGTCAATGAATGACCGTCCTTAGAATTAAATCAGATAATTAAGTAAGAGCGGTGAACGGGACAACCTCTTGTATCAAATTCGTAATTATTTTTTTTCATCCCATGCTAAATCGCCAATTATTTATAAAAAAAACTTAAACTTAAAAAAAAATCGTCCAAATGATGTCTTTTAGCATGATCGATGGAACGGTACCAATCAGATGCTACCTACTTATGAATGAAATAGGGCCAGATGCTATTTATGAATGAATTGTGGAATATTTGTAGACCCATTAAGGGTAAGGTCTAACATATCTCAGAATGCTACTTAAGATCAATAGGTGAGAATAACCCGTAATTAATTATAATTTAATGTGATGCCTTATTTTCAATTGAAATAGATTAGAATATTGTTTTCTTTTAGATATGAAGGTGATTCGAGCTAGTTTTCATACACCACGATTAATCCTACGAGGATATATACGTCTCCCCATGTATATTCCCAATAAATCAGAACTAGATTACCCATGTTCAGGGAGAGGTTCGAACCTTGTACCTATATTAGAATATTGTTGTTGGTGATTTAGAAAAACCAGAAGAAAGATTTAGTCGACAATTTTATTAACAACGTTTGGTGTCTTTTTTTCTTATATAAAAGGGATGTCTAAGTCACCGTGGAGATTAAACACTAAAACTCTAAAACTCTAAAACCCCCTGGAAAGGAGAATTATAAAGAACTCTAAACGTCGTCCAACCATACATATCTTTGAGCAAAATTTGTTGCGAACCCTCGAACACTTCCTATAATAGTCTACCCTAGTTTTGTTGGGAGACTCAACTTGGTCAACCAATCCGCACAAGGGTTGTCATCCCTTATAGATGTGTAATAAATTAAATTAATGGTTTTGCCTCATCAATCTATTCCTCTCCTAGACCTCTACTGATAATTTTTCCCTTAAACAAAATAACCGTGTCGCATGTATCTACCTCTATACATAGTATCTTAACCCCCTTTGCTTGGCCCAAGTAGTCCCCCATTGAAGTGCAATTAGCCGACACCGTGGGGAACACATAGGTCAAACTTCTCGCAAAGCCACCTACCCAGTCACACTCTCCATCTCTAAACATACCCCCTCTCCCCCGAACCCACTACTTTGGATTACGCTCGCGTCCACTTTCAGCTTTAATTCCTATAACGACTTCTTCTACTTCACATGGTTGACATTTCATCCTTAAATCAAGATTCATTTTTACTGACCTATAAATTCCAACTCACGACTACAAAAACAATATGCCAGGGCATGCCGACAAAGATTCTCCTGTTGTGAATGTTATCACGCCACCAGTTTGTAGAAGGAACAGTCAATTTCCCCGTTGCTTCACCTAAGGTGAATTGCTGCTCCAAAACTTTTGCAGAATCGTGATCCATGTGGTTGTAATTAAACTTCCATACAACTCAGTTCTGGCTGCCATTTTGCTCAACAAATGCTAGGATAGTACCTTCGCTATCAAAATTGTAACCCCAATAGGTTATATGTTGTTCACAATCTCAGAATTTTGGAATTCAGACTCCAAAAGCCTCCTTTTGATGATCTATGTTTTGCAAAAGCTTTTTCCCTTAGTGTTGCATTTTGCACACCAGTATCTCTCTTCCACTCATTAAGTAAGGAATCCAAAACATCATTTGTCACTCCACAATACCAAAATAAGTGATTTGATTTCTCGCTCATCGTCGCACCACATACATGTCTCTAATGAATCTACTCCTCTATTTACTAACTTAAGACTTGCATAATCGTTCATTTATGACATGCCAGACAAGCAATTTGACCTTTGGCGGATACCTCATCTTCCATAACTTTTCTCAATCCATATCCTCATCTTTTACGTCTGTTTATCACTAGAAATTGCCAACTTTATTGAGTACATTCCATTTGTCTCATATTTCCAAGAAAGATAATTCGGGTCTGGCTAGTCATTCTCTACCTTGACTCCCTCAATGTAACTAAACGTTGACGATGGCAAACGGGTTTGAAATCTTCCTTGATCCCATGTGCCATCACTATATGTGTATTATTTCACCAACAACCTATCTTCTCCCTCCTCAAATAGGGACAAAACGCATTCAAATAGTGGTGATGAACCTACCCATACATCCAACCAAAAAAAGATATATCTTCTATTCTATATACGCCACCTATCCCAGTTCAACTAGACAATACCCTCCACATTGGCCATGCATATTTCAGATTCAGATGTCTTACTTCTTAGTAAAAACACACCAATTCTGAAATACTTTTCTCTAAATGCATGAGTCCATAAGACACTCTCATCATGAATCAATTTCCATCCAAGATTACCAAACAATGTGGCATTTATGTCTTCTTACTTTCGAAACTCAAGGATATATTATTTTTTCGATTTACACAACTATATCCATGACACCTATAGTTTCGTCCTTAGATATGGGGATGAACCCCAAATAAAATCTTTTGGTTGACTTATGTGTAGCTTTTGTCTATTCTTTTTGATGTTTTTTTCTGTAGCTTGTATTTGTATGAAATCTTTGGGTTGATTTACGTAAAACATGTTAGTCAATAACTTGAATAATAGAAAATATAGTAGTTTCAAAATATTTAGAAAGATTGTGAATCTATGCTTCGTTCAAGATGTTGAGGAATTTGTGTAATTTCTGAAAATAAATGAGAATTTTTTTCAAAAGATGAAAGTTGTTTGGTTTTTATAATTAAGAACTAAACGCAAATATGAAATCAAACTACTAAATGCAAATAACTAAGATGAAATAGTTAGAGATGAGATGTAGGTTAAGTCTGCTAGTATGCACCTATCTTACTAAGTGACTATTCTAATTATAAGGCCGAACTGAGCATATATAAGTAGTCGGGATTTTATAAGTCTCCTAACCCTCGTCAAGATAGCTTAGAAGGAAATCTCAACACAACTAGGGGACTTGGATAAGGAGACCCTAGGAAATGATCGGTGATAAATTCTAACCATAATAACTATCTAGTCAAACAAGCCGTCGGAATCACTACCGCATACTAGACGATTATGTATCGTTATAAGAAATTGAACCCCCCCTCCCCCCCCCCCCCCCCGTCAAGGTGAACGTCCTAGTTACTAAGGGAATTCCTATAATTGTCCAGCGCTAGGGCTGGAATAACGGTAGATACACAATACAGTTATAAAGAATAGAAAATAGTAATAAAGGGTTATACATAGTGCAACCCAAGATATGAGATGATTAGTTTATGATTACAAGAATAAAACTAAAGTGTACAAAGATTTGAACATAGTTAATGTAGGAATCTAATATGATCAGCCCTATAGCGGTGGAATGATGCAAAACTGTAGTTGTGGTGTTACAGCTTCCGTTGATTCCTTCTCTTTATTGAATTGCTCTTTCTCTAATGAAATTATGATTAAAATAATGGCAAGGACCCTTCTCTAATGTTAAGAACGGATATTTATAGGTTCAAAAACGTTTTTATGGGTTACGGGCTATCTTTAAGTAACCTAATCCAACCCAAACATGTTTTCCTTAAGAAGTAGACTAGTTTGACCCACAATAGCTGCAACTTTAATAAATTCTTCACTTTAGCTCCAAATCATAAACTGTCAGCGGGCACACATTCCTAACTCAAAATACTAATTGTATATAAAAGGGCCCCTCCTGAATATTTGTCAATCTCGTGTGACACCTCGAACAATTTACTTTCTAAATTTGGCCAACAACTGCTTTCACTTTCTAAAAGTAACTTCTTGGTCTTTTAACTCTTCTCGTTGTATTTTATCTCCTTTCCTCGACTCCTTATCCATGATTTTCCATCTAATATCATACTTTTACCTAAGAGATTCACACGTAACATAAAAATTATACCAAAATAGCTCTAAAAGTAACAAATCTCCAAAACAAGTTAAGAAACGAGAATATATCAAATAACATAGAAAATCCATCAACGAAGCACATAATGAACATAACATGATGTCCCGTGACTAGATTATTCTATCACAAATATGGAGATATCAATAGTCTAATTGCTATCCTAACCCACTAATTTGCCCATGATAATAAATCCGTGCAATAATACAAGTTCATACTCAATGGTAAAACATATATTCGTTTCAATAATTAAATCCCAAATTACATGAAAACGATAAATCATCATCTAGTATACATAACATTTCTTAATCTATAAAAGATTAGTTCATACTAATGAAAGAGAAAAATTAAAATAAAATAGAATAACTTACACAAATAGTCAAAGTTTTGATGAAAATTAATGATGATATCAGGTGGAATGGTGTGGTGTTGACAACTCTCATTCCTTACGTTGAGTTATAGGAATTTTTTTCTTTTAAAATTGGGTGTGTAAATGATTTCAATTTTTCAAATGAGATAAGCAATGCTAAAATTCTGTTTTTGGGTTGTC
This sequence comes from Nemophila menziesii, assembly GCA_029959085.1. Taxonomy (NCBI): domain Eukaryota; kingdom Viridiplantae; phylum Streptophyta; class Magnoliopsida; order Boraginales; family Hydrophyllaceae; genus Nemophila; species Nemophila menziesii. Next base: position 81,921,583 of record JARWIR010000002.1, read on the forward strand.
GGACCACTTAGGTGGGTCCAAAGTGACTCAAAAATGGATTTTGCAAAACTAGACTAGTTCGTGTCACGGTGTAAATGTTACAATAACTTTGCGGTCTTAACTTCTTTTCACAAACCGCTTTCTCTCACGGGCTCCCGACTCGAAGGGCTGTTTTATACTACAGGGGCTTGATCGTAATCCTCATCATTCGTGTATGGTGGCACTCTTAAGTTGACTTCAAACTTTTGTAAAAAATTGTACTTGACCAAACTTAACTTTTTTCGCATTTCACACCTTGACTTGGTATTGACCTTGAGTTGGGGTCGAACTTGACTTTTTGAGTTCTCCGCATCATCTCAAAGTCTTGTATCATCTATGTACCTAGGATTTATACACTTAACAAATAAGTAACACACAAAAGCTCCAAAAGTACCAAAATACCCAAGATTAAAGAAATCGCAATATGTCACGTGACAGGGAATAAAACTTAAAATATGTCCAGTAAACCCTCTTACCCCAAACTGATATCCCGCGACCCTATAAATGTATCACAAAACACGAGATCTTAGGTTGTTAGACGGGCTATGTCCCATGGTTTAACTTTTAAGTGGGTATTTGCACCTTGTACTACTCTGTCTAATATTTTAGTGTCTGGCCTTTCTCCTTCGGGAGTTGGTAACTCTATTTTAGTTTTTTTAATTTATGCCATATTTATTGACTAAAAAAAATATGACTTGTTATCTTATGTTCTAGGTGGAATTCTTTGCTTTAGGAAACTCTATGCATAATTTGTTACATCTATCATTTAAGTTTTGATTTTCTCAGGGATGATATTTCAAGAACTAGTATACTTTGAGTATGTATGGTTATGAGATTGTTAGATTATTACTAGTTTATCTTTGGGAAATGCCCATTCGCCCTTGATCTATAAAATATTTTACAATATCCACTTTGCTTATATGTTTTTTACTTTAAACTTATATAACATTCCATCAGTTCCTTATTACCTTTTTTAGGATTTTTGCCATTTTTATTTTGCATATTAAGTAACACATACAAAATTCAAATCATTAAAAAAAACATTACTCATATATTACTCAAGAGTATTTTGAATAAATATCTATCCACCATCTTCTCTATTTCTCCACAAGCCAACACCACAAACATTTCCATTCACCTTCATTGTGCAAACCCATCAACATCAACATTAGACTGCACCGTCAACAAAATTTCACTCCATCACGACACCACTTATCATTCTGACACCATCAAATCACTATCTTACTTATCTTCCTCGCATTCATCTATAACACCAGCTACATACCATCATCATCACCGCCACCACCACCATATCTCATTCATATCTTCATCATCAAGTCATCATCGACGTATTCGTCTCTTTTCTCCATGAGTTGACATGTTTTTTAACTTCCTATCACAACCACCACCAAATTACATATCTTCTATGCACAATTTGACCCCAATTACACACCATTTTCATTTGTATCACACAACACCATCACTATCCTCCAACATTGTTATCTTTATCAGATCATCTTTCCTTCACCACCATATGTATCATGTACTATAGAGTAAATTTCTTAATACCCTAATTTAACAAAGTTATCGTATCTGGTTCATATATGTTGGCTGGTTTTTAAATAATATTATTTTTGTTTAATTCTACAAAAAAATAAGTAGATTTCTCTTTTATTGAATTATATTTTTAAAAATATAATATTGTAATGTTTATTTATAATTTTTATTTTTTAAATTAGAGGGTATGGTGTTGTTTTGTGTTGTTAATGATGTTGATAAAAAGGTGTAGTCATAGTATTTGACTATTCAATAGAGCTATGAATGGCGGTATCATGTAGGATGACGATGATAGTCATATTTGTATGATATGTGATGATAATGTGTGTGGATGAAGACAGTGATACCGTTGATATGATGTGTGGTGGTCAACTGTGCTAATGAGGACGACATTGATGATGACAATGTCAGTGTTATAGAGATATTTATGAAAAAGATATGAAAATATGCATTTAAGAAAAATGAAAAATGAAAAAGGTAAACCAAAATAATAATTCTTTTATGATATTATAAAATGAGCCTCTGAAAGCAATAAACTATATATTATTTAATGAACATGTACTTATCAAGTGATATTTGATATATAAAATAAATGAAAAAGTGTAAAAGTAAATGACACGTCTTAATTTTTTTAGAAGTTTAGAGTTTTTTTTTAAAACCTATTAAATGATTCTTACTTTATGGCAAAATGGACCTTCTCTGTATCTCTGGTGTTGTAGTAAATAGGTTTTTGAACTTTGAGTTCTTTAATAAAAGAAACTCACGGTTAATTAAAGAGATAGGTTAAAAGCGGAAAAAGGAAAAAGCTCTCAAAGGAGGCGACAAACGGAGCTCTCAACTTTCAACCGTCATAACGAATCAGCTTCAAGATAGTTCAACTCTACCATCTTCTAATCCTTTCAGTTCCAGTACAACCTCGGGTTACAATTTCAGGTACCAATTGTAGTATATTTATACTTTTTCAACAGCTGGGGCATTTAGGGTTTGGAGGTATGAATCCATCCTCGGACGGTAAGGATCACGACAGCATATTTAATATGGAAATTAAGAAGGAAGCCATTCATAACAAGCAAAAAAGAAGATTAATAGACCTTAGAGAAAAATATGGTCAGCGTAACGATCGAAATTGAAATATAGTAGTATCAACTATTTTTTAATCAAAAAAAGAAGATCAGTTGCTATCAATACAAGTTAACACAAAATCTGGAGAGATGCTCTCGGAAGAAGAAATCAGATGCCATCAAAACTGTATCAGAGATCAAAGGCGGTTCCACTTCTGAAAAATGAAAGGACGGTTACATGTACAAAGGTTTTTCTATTAAGAAAAGGAAAATTATCGTGATACGAAGGGAAAAAAAGGAAATAAATATATCCACTAGAGGAAGATTTCAGATTAGAAATGTTATAGGAAAAGGAAGAAGTATTAAGAGGCAGCAACACTTTGTTTTGAACCTTATCCTATCTCATAGTTACAAGCTTAGTGGAGCATTAACAGCGGAAGTAAGAATGATTAAAACTCATTCTTGTATTATTGACACATGGGAAGCCTGCAAAATAAATAAAAAATCGGATAAATCTATTACTAGCCACCTTGTTCACAAGCGTGGAAGTTTACCAACAACAAAAATGAAGCAGTGAAAGGGAAAATAATGGAGGAGAAGAATATACCAAAACCGACAATCCAAAAAGGAAACGGTCTTCCTATGGCCGCCAAGTTTAAATGACTACCATTTTTTGGAACTGTCAAGGGATACAGACTCCTTTGACAGGGACACAAGTCAAGTCTGTGCTGGTTAAGTTTAAGCATGGGCTGGCTTGTTTTTGAGAGACCATGATGCGAGAAATAGACTCTAGGGAAACGATAAGGAAGTTTGGGTACGATAACCATTTTGTTGTTGATGCCACATGTAACGCCTTTCATTCGGGGTTTTTTTGGTTCTATGGCAGTCGCATATGCAGGTAGGTGTTATCTTTTCTAATAGGCACTATGTTACCCTATCAGTTAATGAATTATCTTTTTTGTATCATACTATATTTATACACGCACCTAACAATTACGAAGAAAGACAAGACACTTGGAAACAAATAACCGAACGGAAGAACACAAATGATAAACCATGGATGGTAATAGGTGATTTTAATGATATCCTAAATGTCGATGTAAAGTACAGTATGACTCCACCAAATGCGCAATGAATAATAGATTTCAAAAACTTCACATCTAACAATAACTTGGCAGAAGTTCACTCATTTGGATGCAACTACACATGGACAAATAGACAATTAGGAGACAAACTGGTCAAAACAAAGTTGGATCGAGTATTGGCATCATACGGATAGACAACTAAACATCCAAAAGAACATGTCTTCATCCCTCCAGCATAGTATCAGACCATTCCCCTTTAATCTACAACACGACCGGCAAGGACAACGACAGTTCAAATTTGAATCATTCTGGTTGGACAACGAAGGGTGTAGAGAAACAGTGAATTGAAGTTGGGGGAACCCAGGAACGCAACAATCTTTACTGCAATACACTGAAAAGAAGGACGACACGATACATGTCTTACAAATATGGAGCAAACAAACATTTAAGAACTATGAAGTACTGATGTCTCCTCATTTGTGATAGTAAAATATACTCATGAGACATCATTTTAGGCTTATTTATTAGTTTATAGGTTGATTTTAGCTTATTTTAGTGCACTTTCCTATTTTGGGTCTTGATTTGTAGAATTATTATTTTTAGAGCATATTGGGTTTAATTGTTTATTTAGTGTGAAGCTTTAAAGATAATTATGGAGATTAATTAGAGTCCAAGTCAAAGACAACAACTTATGGAAGGAGATATGCATGGAAATTGGAGATAAGGAAATAATTGCTAAAAAGATGGAAAAGGAAAAGCTGCCTAAATCTGGGATTCTGCAAAGATAGGCGTTTTTACCTAATAAAGAGGCCGAATTCGGTAAACTACTCCTAAAGGGTCTAGATAATTCTGTTGCGATTCTTTTGGTATCTTGTGGAGCAAAATCGGACCAATAATAAAGAAGTTATGACCAAAACAACGCAACAGTGTTTATCTTTATTTCCATACGAATTTGAGTTGGGCTAGGAGTCCATTACTTAACTTATCTCTAAAGAAACGAATTAGGTCAACCTCTAACCTATAAATACAGCCTCTTAACACTCTTAAATCATCCTTGGTGAAACCTTAAGCCAAGAGGAAGCTTACAACACAAGAGAGAAGTCTGGAAGGGGCTGTCATCAACAATGTCTTCTTCTACCTTTAGATTTGTAATTTCTTTCTTTTCTTTCATGAACTAAATTTCTTTAGCTTAAGTTTTAGCATATATGTATGAAACCTAGTTTTGATTGACATCTATCTAATTTGGGAATTTAATGTTTTAAATAGAATTATAGTTTTTATTCTCTGTTTATGTGTTTGGATTTATATTCTGTGTTCTTGTGGACGGCCGCCATTAGAATTACCATCTAGTAATTAGGATACCATTGACAACGGTGTTTAATTACATGTTTAGCACATAACGTTTAGTTTTAGGTTTGATCTGACAACCCAACCTAGCTAGATAATCGCTATGGTTGAGTCTTGTGACTCTTTACCAATTACAGGAAAAGTTTGCTTAGGAAGCCTTATTGACACAGGTAAATCCTATTTTAAACTACCGATAGCATATTGGGACCGATTAGGGAAATACTACATGATTCACCCTTACATGTTTAGAACGGCAAAACTAGTGGGGATTACATGCTAATAACTTAAGCTATATTCTCATATTACTTCTCTTTCATATTTATTTTTCTGTCTTTTAAATTCTTAGTTTAATTTAGTTTATTAGAAAATCAACAAAAATCTATTTGTATTTTACTTTTATTTGCGTTTAGTTGTTCTAGCTTTATTTATTTGCACTTGGTGTTTGCATAAGATTCTCCTAACCTCTGTAGTCTCTGCGGAACTAATCTTTATCTAAAACTTGCATACGATCTGTATACTTGCAGAACCGTGTAGTTTAGGGTGTTATTTGCACGTTAATTACATCTTATTTTATCACACCCTAGGCCCCACCAAGTTTTTGGCGCCGCTGCCGGGGACTACATCGTTAGTCCTTGTGCATATATCTTGTGCTTTTATTTTTAGTTAGTTCTATTTTACGCTTTTTGTTTTTAGTTTTTCAGATTTAGTTACAGATGGAGAACCCAAGGAGACTTGAGCTACCCATCGAATTTAGAGTAGAGCCACGAGGAATTCGCGCTCCAGAAATCCAAGCCGCTAAATTTAAACCTGATCCTGGGATGTTAACTCAGTTTGCATCTCATGGATTATTCAGCGGAGATGCACATCAAGATCCGATCCGATATACTCAGAAATTCATGCAGATCTGTGATGCCTATATCGTAAGAGGAGTTACTAGGGAGCAAGTATATTACTTGATGTTCCAGTTCTTCTTGACCGGATGTGCAAGCGATTGGTATGATGCCCAATACCCTCATATTATTCCAGATTGGGACAAGCTTCAAACAAGATTCCTAGACCGTTTTTATCCGGTTAGTAGACGTTTAAAAGACATGTTGGAGCTTGAACAATTTATACAAGAAGAGGAAGAGAGTTTGGGTGAAGCATGGTTACGATTTACAGAGAAGAAAGCGAGGTGTCCATATCATAGATCCTCGCCAGAATATTATTTAACCTTGTTTTATGGAGGCCTTAATGACAAATCAAGAGAGAAAGCAGATTCGGTAGGAAACGCAGGTTTTGTGTTGCTAGATCCTGTAGAAGCTGAGTTGGGGATGGAAAGAATTCTTGAAAACGAGAGAAGTTGGCCAAAGAAATCAGTAAATGAGAACAATTCAGAATCTCTAAAGCTTAAGGAATTGGCTAAACAACTCGAAGAGCTGACAGAACAAGCCCGAACAATTGCTCAGGTAAATATGGTACGCACAATTCCTTCGTGTCTTGGTTGTGGATCAAGAAATCATGTGTGGGCAGGATGTATGAATAATCCAGCAGTAGCTTCCGTTCAATATCCTCAAGATAACTATTACTCGAATAGTTACAATCAAGAAAGCTACACTAATTATCAACAACCTCCACAACAAAAGAGTTGGGACAGAAAACAAGAAACTAGTCAGCAACCCCAACTTCAATCTTATAATCCTCCACAACCTATTCAGAAAAAGGCACCCATTGTTAAGAAAACTTGTCAAGAACCGAAGAAAGATCCACCTAAACAATCAATGCAATTGGCAAAACAAGAACAACTCCAGAGTTTGACTTCAAGTATGACTAAATTGATGCAAAACGTTGAGAAGAAAATAAATTATAGCCAACAGAGAGTTCGAACTCAGGAAAAGGTTATAAAGCAACTAGAGCATACTATATCACAGATGGCGAGTACATTACAAACTAGGCCGAAAGGGCAACTCCCAAGTGATACTATTGCTCCTAGAGACGATTCTTGCCATGCAGTTGAGTTGCGAAGTGGAAAACAACTACCTCCACCGAGACCAGAACAAGAGCCTATCCCTATTCCAAAACAAAGGGGGGAAGAAATAATCGAAGATACAGTCAAGGAGGTAGTTCAACCAAAAAGTGTCCAAGCCGAGACACCTGATAAGACAAGACAACCAATGGAACTCAGTACACGCCCTCCACCACCATACCCTTCACGTGTCAGGAAGAAGGACAATGACCTGGAATTCAAGAAGTTCATTGACATGTTGAAGAAATTAGAAATCAATCTACCCCTTGTTGAAGCTCTCAAGAGAATGCCAAGCTACATGAAATTTATGAAAGACATTCTCTCCAACAAGCGAAGTATAGAGACTGGGGAACCAATTGGATTACCTAGGGAGTGCAGTGCTATATGTCAAAATGAGTTGCCACCAAAACTAGAAGATCCCGGAAGTTTTACAATTCCCATCGGCATTGGAGAAAATTGGACCGGGAAAGCATTATGTGATTTAGGTGCAAGCATCAATCTCATGCCTAAATCCCTGTTCGAGAAGCTTAATATCGGAGAAGTAGTACCTACATCTGTGGTACTACAAATGGCGGATCGCTCCCTCTCACGACCAATAGGTAAAATTGAAGATGTTTTAGTTAACGCGGGCTCTTTTATTTTTCCTTGTGATTTTATTATCCTTGACTACGACGCGGATAAGAATGTCCCCATCATTTTGGGTAGACCATTCTTAGCCACGGGGCGTACACTAATTGATGTTGAGAATGGTGAGTTGATCATGAGAGTACAAGGCGAACAGATACGATTAATGTGTTTCAGGCGATGAAATATCTTAAAGCGAAAGACGAGTGCTTCAAGGTAGATGTCATCGAAAAGATTACGCAAGAAGTCTTCAATGAAGAGAACTTAATTGATGATCTTGACAAAGCCTTAGCACCTGAAACACCAGAACTCGAGATCCCCCCTGAAGATGTTGCTGCATTAGGATTAAACGTACGAGAATTACTTCGAAAGCCAGGTGACATTGAACCAATGAAACAACCATCTATAATATGTCCACCTGTTCTCGAAGAAAAACCACTTCCAGATCACTTACGCTATGCATATCTAGGTACGAACAAAACTTTGCCTGTTATTATTTCTGCTAACCTTTCAGGTCCTCAAGAGGAGAAGCTACTTCAAGTACTTCGTGCAAACAAAGAAGCAATTGGATGGACTATTGCCGACATCAAGGGAATTAGTCCTTCCGTTTGCAAACACAAAATCATTCTTGAGAACGAAGGTGGGCGATCTATAGAGGGACAGAGAAGACTCATGCCAGCTATGAAAGAAGTGGTGAGGAAGGAAGTTATCAAGTTGTTAGACGCAGGAATTATCTATCCGATTGCTAGCAGTGATTGGGTTAGTCCAGTGCAGTGTGTTCCTAAGAAAGGAGGTTTTACCACCACCCTTAATGATCAAGGCGAAGCCATACCATCAAGACCAGTTGTGGGGTGGCGCGTGTGCATGGACTACCGGAGGCTGAACAAAGCAACACAGAAAGATCACTTCCCGTTACCTTTCATTGATCAGATGCTAGACAAGCTTGCAGGGAGAGAATATTACTGTTTCCTAGACGGATATTCAGGTTATAATCAGATTTGTGTGGATCCCCTCGATCAACACAAAACAACTTTTACATGTCCGTTTGGTACTTTTGCTTACAGAAGAATGCCGTTTGGTTTATGCAATGCACCTGCCACGTTCCAGAGGTGCATGATGGCTATATTTTGGGACATGATTGATAAATATTTGGAGGTTTTTATGGATGATTTTTCAGTGTTTGGAGACAGTTTTGATGATTGTTTGAGTAATCTAGAGAAAGTCCTTGTGAGATGTAGAGAAAAAGATCTCGTGCTTAATTGGGAAAAATGCCACTTCATGGTTCAAGAGGGAATTGTGTTGGGACATAAAGTTTCGAAGGCAGGGATGGAGGTTGATCGTGCTAAAATTGAAGTTATCAAAACACTACCACCTCCGGTTTCTGTTAAAGGAGTGAGAAGTTTCTTGGGTCACGCAGGATTTTATCGACGATTTATTAAAGATTTCTCCAAGATCGCCAAACCGCTCTGCTCTTTACTTGAAAAGGATACTCCTTTTAATTTTACTGAAGAATGTCTTCAAGCGTTTTTGACGATTAAGGAAAAACTGATCTCTACACCTGTTGTTATACCTCCTGATTGGAACGCTCCGTTTGAACTTATGTGCGATGCTAGTGATCACGCTATGGGTGTTGTGTTGGGACAGAGGAAAGACAAGATTTTCCACACGATTTATTATGCAAGTAAGACTTTCAACGCTGCCCAGATGAATTATACAGTGACGGAGAAAGAGATGTTGGCCGTGGTTTATGCTTTCGATAAATTTCGTCCCTATCTGGTTGGGAAGAAAACTATTGTATACACGGACCATTCAGCTATTAGGTACCTCATGGAGAAAAAAGACGCTAAGCCGCATCTCATTAGATGGGTACTATTGCTTCAAGAATTCGACATAGATATTCGAGACCGAAAAGGATGCGACAATCAAGTTGCTGATCACTTATCAAGGCTCGAAGGATCTAATACGAACAAGGAACCATTGTTGGTTAAAGAGGTATTCCCTGATGAACAACTTTTTGCTATTAAACGTGCTTTTGTGCCATGGTATGCAGATCTAGTCAACCTCATCGTGAGTGGTGTCTTTCCCAAAGATTTCCACCCACAACAAAGACAAAGATTGAACCACCAGGCCAAACAGTATTATTGGGATGAACCGTACCTCTGGAAGATATGTAGTGACCAAGTGGTTAGAAGATGTGTACATGAAGGTGAGATGGAGAAAATTATTGAAAGTTGTCATAGTTCACCTTATGGAGGTCACTTTAAGGGCGATAGAACCGCAGCTAAAATTCTTCAATCCGGGTTCTATTGGCCAACCATACACAAAGATTGTCACAGTTTCGTCCAGTCATGCCACAGATGCCAAAAAACTGGTAATATATCAAAAAGAGACGCGATGCCGCTTAATAACATTCTTGGAGTTGAGATCTTTGATGTATGGGGAATAGATTTCATGGGACCTTTCATCACTTCCTATGGAAATCTTTATATTTTGCTTGCAGTAGACTATGTATCGAAATGGGTAGAAGCAGTAGCAACACCAAAGAACGATTCTCAAACAGTGATTAAATTCTTAAAATCAAACATCTTTTCAAGACATGGTACGCCACGTGTTCTCATCAGTGATAAAGGTACCCATTTTCTTAATGCTCCCGTGAGACATTTTCTTAAAAAGTTTGGAGTAAAACACCGTACTTCAACCGGTTATCACCCACAAACTAACGGTCAAGCTGAAGTTTCTAATCGGGAAATTAAATCTATTCTGGAGAAGACCGTGAACAACTCAAGGAAAGACTGGTCTTTAAAGCTAGATGATGCTCTCTGGGCATACAGAACAGCATTTAAAACACCAGTTGGGGCATCTCCATATCGCATGGTCTACGGCAAAGCGTGTCATCTACCGATTGAACTAGAAGCTCGAGCCTACTGGGCTATTAAAACTCTGAATCTAGACCCAGATTTGGCCGGGAAACAAAGGATGATGCAATTGAACGAATTGGAGGAGCTTCGTTATCATGCCTATGAAAATTCACGTCTCTATAAGGAGAAAACAAAGCGATGGCATGATAAACGGATCCGTCCAAAACATTTCGAGATTGGACAGAAGGTTTTATTATACAACTCTCGATTTTCAAACTACCCAGGAAAGCTTAAATCCCGTTGGGAAGGACCTTACATTGTTACCAAAGTCACACCGCATGGAGCGATTGAGATTGAAAATCCAGCCGAGCAACGGACATTCATGGTGAATGGCCAGCGTTTGAAGAGATACTATGACAGTGAGGACTTTGAGCAAGGAGAGAAAATCTACCTTGTCGAATGCGATTAGCCTGAGGTACACGTCTAACTCAAAGACGTTAAACAAAAGTGCTCTTGGGAGACACCCCTTGTTTTAATTGCTTTTTAGATTAGTTGTTTTTGCTTTGTAGTGTTTAATTTTAAGTTAGTGTATATTTTTAATTGTGTTTGCAAGCTAATAGGAGAGAAAGGTAGTGTGTTATTGTGCAGGAAACGAGTTTGGGGTCAAAAGGAAATATCTGGAGGAACTTCAAGTCTGGCGCGGACTACCCCGCGGACTACCCCATGGTCCGCAGGGATGCACCGCGCCCCAAAAACCCGTACCACGGGCTGGCTAGCTCGGGTTTTATCCAGAAGGTCGAAAAAAATCGCGGGGCATGGCGCGGTACACCGGACCCTAGTCCGCACGGTCAAAACCTGTACCACGGGTTGGGCACCTCGGGTTTTTTGACGGACATGCTGCGGACTACCCCCTGCACCGCACCCCTGGTCCGCGACCCAAAAACCCGTACCACGGGGTGCTAGCTCGGGTATTATCCAGTAGGTAAAAATTTTGGAGCAACAGAAGCTGCGGTACACCGCGGGATATGTCCAGTGCACCGCAAGAGGCGGTTTAAGAAGAAATTCTTTTCCTAATCAAACTCTTACCTTATGAGATTAACCCTAGCCTTCCACCCACGAATTTTTCAGACCCAAACCCTATATAAACATCTTAAAGCTTGTGCAAACCTTCACAATTAACACAACAACTCATCAAATCCTGTCCATCATCTTCCATAAACACAATCCTTCACCAAATTCATCACACTACACCATCATAACACCATCAAATTCAACAAGCTTTAAAGAGTTCTTCCAAGATCAATCCAATAACCTTTCTCTTTAACCAATTCCAAGCAACAACATCAAGCTACACCAATTTTCCTTAAACTTTTAATCCATCCTTGGTATAACTTGAGTTGTGGGTGAATCAAGTATGACTAATAGATCTGAAGCTATGGAATACAAGAGAAAGTGTTCAATCCTTGGGAAGAATAAGAAATTGCCTGGAGCCACCATTGAAAAACCCATCAACCTTGATGAGGTTTCTGAAGAATCAAAAGAACAGGCACCTGAACAACCACTACCAAAGAAGAGATTAACTGCTAGAATGTCCACACCATCAAGGAGGCCTTTAGACAAGATAAAAATCCAAGACCAAGGTTCTTCTACCTCTTCTTCTAAAATTGCTTATGATCTTCCTCCTTGGGCTATTCAGTTACAGAACGAAGTTGAAAGATTACGTGAAGATAACAAAGACCTTTGGGTAGAAATTATGCAATTGGAAACAAGGGTAGATAATTCGACCTTGTACAAGGATATAGATGATTACACCGATCCCTCAGCTTCAGAAGATGAGGATGACATGATGGATCTCTATGGCCAGCCAGGTAAGTCATTCTAATTTTTCTCAATAGCTTGGATGCATTAGGTAGTTTAGTTAGTTTTATTTTAAATTTTATTTCATTCTTGAGTCTTTTTCGAGTCGTGGGGACACGGCTCATTTTTGAGTTGGGGGTGGGGATTCGTTGTCCTCATCTTCTTTTCGTTTTTGCATAAAATTTAAAATTTTTAGGTTGAATTAAGGCATAGAATATCTTGAATGTACCTATTTGAGTATGATTTTATTAGGTCAATGATAGTAAGTAGTATGCTTTTGAAAGATGCAAACAAAATTGTTTAGCATGCATGCATAAAAACAGGAAATAAAGGATAGAAAAGTTAATGAGCAATGCTAAGAAGTACGTTGGAACTTAGGAATAGTTATTTGGTGTGTAGAACGTGAGGTTTAAAATTAGTTGAAAAACCACTTGTCTATGAACTAATAATGAAAAAGTAATGAAACCCGGTAGTTAGAAAAATGACTAAGGCAGTTCTTTCATGATTAAAACACTTGAAGCCTTTAGACTTTCTCACCCTTGTGTTTGATATTATTGTTATTTATCCGTCTTAGCCCCTCTGAGCCTTTCTAAAGCCTTTTTTATTGAAACACATTATAAACCATACCCTTAGTTTTTAGGACTTATCTATATGACCCGCACTCGAATCGCAAAACCTGAGACAAACTCGTTTTAGATTTTGAGTTTGGGGTGGTGGGTTTCATTATTAGGGAACATTGGGTTTGGTAGTTATCTTTGTGATTTTATTGATGATGAATTGTTATTATTGTAACCCTTTGCCGGGGTAATAGTGAATGAAAAAGAAGCTACGAGCTAAATTTGCCAACAAGGGCATTAAAAAAAAGAGAAAGAATATATATATGAAAAATAGCATGATATCTCAACATCAAAAAGAGAATCATAGCTATACAAAAAAAAATTGAATTGAAAAGAGAATATATATTCGGACCGGCAAAGTGGATTTTAAATCATCACTAAAAGGTTTTAATTGGGATTATTGGGGATGCACATTAAAAAGCATCAATAAACTGGGTTGAGTGAGAACATCTTCGAGTGACAACTCAAGCTCTAGGGCGATTCGTTGATGGCTAGTGAGGAGAGAGCCAAAAGCTCACTTTTCATTATCCAAATATACCACACCCGTCCTTAAGCCAAGTTATAACCCAAGACCTTAGGATTTCTAACTGCTAGGTGGAGAAACAATTGAGCTATTAGGTAGTAGGTAAGTGGACCATTGGATGCTGTATTTGGGACCTATGAACAACCTATAGCCATTAACCTGAACTAAGTTATCATCCTCTCCTTCTGGCATTGCGAAATTAATCTTGAACTTGAATTTATGGATTGTTGATTACATGTATATTAGGCATATTTGTGCATTATTTCTTGAGCATTACTACATGAGATTTTTTGGAATTTATGCTCTAGGATCATTCATTATATTCTGTTCTTGATCTCCTCCGACTTCTTCTTGTTTATATGACTACCCTACTGTTTTTTTACTCTTATTGTATCGGGACGATACAACTTTGAGTTGGGGGTCTTGATGTCTCCTCATTTGTGATAGTAAAATATACTCATGAGACATCATTTTAGGCTTATTTATTAGTTTATAGGTTGATTTTAGCTTATTTTAGTGCACTTTCCTATTTTGGGTCTTGATTTGTAGAATTATTATTTTTAGAGCATATTGGGTTTAATTGTTTATTTAGTGTGAAGCTTTAAAGATAATTATGGAGATTAATTAGAGTCCAAGTCAAAGACAACAACTTATGGAAGGAGATATGCATGGAAATTGGAGATAAGGAAATAATTGCTAAAAAGATGGAAAAGGAAAAGCTGCCTAAATCTGGGATTCTGCAAAGATAGGCGTTTTTACCTAATAAAGAGGCCGAATTCGGTAAACTACTCCTAAAGGGTCTAGATAATTCTGTTGCGATTCTTTTGGTATCTTGTGGAGCAAAATCGGACCAATAATAAAGAAGTTATGACCAAAACAACGCAACAGTGTTTATCTTTATTTCCATACGAATTTGAGTTGGGCTAGGAGTCCATTACTTAACTTATCTCTAAAGAAACGAATTAGGTCAACCTCTAACCTATAAATACAGCCTCTTAACACTCTTAAATCATCCTTGGTGAAACCTTAAGCCAAGAGGAAGCTTACAACACAAGAGAGAAGTCTGGAAGGGGCTGTCATCAACAATGTCTTCTTCTACCTTTAGATTTGTAATTTCTTTCTTTTCTTTCATGAACTAAATTTCTTTAGCTTAAGTTTTAGCATATATGTATGAACCCTAGTTTTGATTGACATCTATCTAATTTGGGAATTTAATGTTTTAAATAGAATTATAGTTTTTATTCTCTGTTTATGTGTTTGGATTTATATTCTGTGTTCTTGTGGACGGCCGCCATTAGAATTACCATCTAGTAATTAGGATACCATTGACAACGGTGTTTAATTACATGTTTAGCACATAACGTTTAGTTTTAGGTTTGATCTGACAACCCAACCTAGCTAGATAATCGCTATGGTTGAGTCTTGTGACTCTTTACCAATTACAGGAAAAGTTTGCTTAGGAAGCCTTATTGACACAGGTAAATCCTATTTTAAACTACCGATAGCATATTGGGACCGATTAGGGAAATACTACATGATTCACCCTTACATGTTTAGAACGGCAAAACTAGTGGGGATTACATGCTAATAACTTAAGCTATATTCTCATATTACTTCTCTTTCATATTTATTTTTCTGTCTTTTAAATTCTTAGTTTAATTTAGTTTATTAGAAAATCAACAAAAATCTATTTGTATTTTACTTTTATTTGCGTTTAGTTGTTCTAGCTTTATTTATTTGCACTTGGTGTTTGCATAAGATTCTCCTAACCTCTGTAGTCTCTGCGGAACGAATCTTTATCTAAAACTTGCATACGATCTGTATACTTGCAGAACCGTGTAGTTTAGGGTGTTATTTGCACGTTAATTACATCTTATTTTATCACACCCTAGGCCCCACCAAGTACAAATACAGAAGATACAAAGACGACTAACCGAAATAACAAATTCGGCAGCAACACCAGAATTGCAATAAGAAGAAGAAAAACTCAAACATGAAATCAAATTTGAATATGAATGCGAGGAGAAATATTGGGCAGATAGGTCACGACAACAATGGCTAACATGTGGGGACAAGAACACGAAATTCTTTCGCATGGCGACAATCCAACGACGAACAAAAAATAAAATACAGAAAATTAAAAAAGAAAATGGAGAATGGGTAGAGAAGGAGAGCGTAATAAAAACATGTTTTTAAAACTACTATAAGTAACTATTTGAAGAGCAGGAAGCAACAGACAAACAATTGGACAAAGCGATAAGGTACATCAAGCCACGAATCACAGAGGAAATGAACACGGAATTGACAAAACAGCCAACAATGGAAGAATTTGTACAAGTCGTCAAGGGATTGTCACCAACAAAAGCACCGGGCCCTGACGGTTTAAACGGTAAGTTCTATCGCGGATTTTGGGATATAATTAAACAAGACGTTTTCTTAATGATACATGATTTCTTTAATAATAACATCTCGATAGAAGCACTAAACGACACACTTATCACTCTCATTCCGAAAGGAGACACGCATGAAGTACTCGGGGACTATAGACCAATATCATGTGTAAACTTCGGATACAAAATCATTGCAAAAATTATGTCTAATCGCTTACAAAATCTTATGAACGGAATAGGATCACCAACACAGGTTGCCTTCATCAAAGGACGGGCAATACAAGATAATTTACTGATAGCGCAAGAATTATCGTTCTATATGACGAGGAAAATGAAGAATCCCAAACATATAAACGCGGTTAAAATAGACATGACAAAGGCATATGACCAAGTCTGATGGGACTTCATTCTCAGTTATTAAAAAAGTTGGGATTCTGTGACAATGGATAAACTGGATAAAAAACTGTGTCACCACGGTGTCTTTTCAAATAAATTTCAGTGGAGAAAGACTGAAAAAGTTTAAGCCAGGACGTGGATTAAGACAAGGAGACCCCTTATCCCCGTTTTTATTCACTTATGACTGGAGCTTTAATCATCATAATAGAGAACAAAATTGAAACAGGAGAAATCAAAGGAATTTAGATCACAAGAAATTGTCTAGTCATCTCACACCTGCTTTTCGCGGACGATTCGTTGTTTTTACTATCACTCAACGACATAGAGATATCCGATTTTAAAGAATGTCTGAAAGTATACAGCGAAGGCTCAGGACAACAAGTCAATCTCAACAAATCAACCATTTATTTTAGCAAAGAAACACCACATGACATAAGAGACGACGCTGCAACGAAGATACAAGTCAGAGAAACAAAGGACTTAGGAAAATATTTGGGCATACCTATGCCATAAAAGGTCGAAGGTTGAGTCACTACAATGGATATCAATTTTTTTCTCTAAAACAGAAGGGTGTAAGGCCATACTACTTTCAGAAGGCGGAAAAGAAGTCCTGATCAAAGTGGTACTGCAAGCTATACCAGTATATACAATGTCAATTTTTTCGTATCATGTATCGTTTTGCAGGAAACTTGTATCGGCAATTACCAAATTCTGATATAGCTCGGGAGAAAAAGATAGAATTCAGTGGATGGCCTGGGAAAAACTGACAATAGGGAAAATGCTCGACGGTCTAGGATTCATAGATTTTAAACGAATGAACACGACGCTCCTAGAAGCACAAGCCTGTAGAATCATGTCCACCCCGGACACATTAGAAACTAAACTACTAAAAGGTATCTACTATCCAAAGACAGATTTCATTAATGTCAAATTACGCCAGAGCAAAACGTAGAGTTGGAGCAGTCTAATTGAAGGAAGAGATTTCATAAAAAAAACACGCGTTCTACCAAATAGGAAATGGGGAAAATACAAATATTTGGACCAACAAATGGATACAAACAACATGGAAAATAGAGAAACCACAACAATGTCAATTGGAAAGAGTAAATCAGTTATGGAAAGTTGAAAATGACGTAGAGTGGGACACATAATCTGGATAACTTGTTTCCCCAACCACTAATACCAGAAATCAAGAAGATTCAACTCTTAAACATGGATTAAGAAGACAGATACATATCGCCCTTTTCAAAAGATGGAAATTATGCAACAAAAACGGGATACAAAGTGCTGACAGATGAGGCGATTCTAAACGAACCCCAATCTATAACGACGACGACAAATCTCAAGCGTACTCTATGGAACACGGTGTGGAAAGCAAAAGTACCAAATAAAATTAGAATCTTTATGTGGAAAGCATGCAATAATGTGATACCAACGACAATAATTTAGCCAATCGGGATTGTGCGGACTCGCATTATTACGCATGGCATCAGTCGGAAACGAAATTAGTGGAACATTTACTTTTAAATTGCGCAGTCTCAAAAGCCGTATGGGCAGCCACAACATGACAGGTACGAACACAACATGAAGAAACGAATAATAGTGGTGACTGGATGATGAACATCATAGAAGCCTATACAGAAGGAGGCTGGGAAAGAAACACAATTACGAACTACATACTTAACCTTATCTGGAATATATGGAAGACTAAAATGAAAGCACTACACGAAGGAAGCATACATAGAAGTGGATCAGATTAGCAAAATAACGCATTCCCTCATGAGTGAACTCCACGGAATGCAGTGGGCAATACCACACGTAACACATCAATCACATGTGCAAATTGCGAGAGCAGATAACAACAATGACGAAAACACAAGAGGAATCACTTTCTGGTGCGATGCGTCCTTTGGAAATAAGTATGACAAAACAGGGATCGGGGTCGTACAAAAAAACAATCAAAACGGATAAATCACGGGAACACATAATCTCATTAGATGTGATTCACCCTTTGAAGGTGAAGTTATGGCAGTAATGGAAGCAACAGAACAATGCAGAGATCTCCCGGAAGTATAAAAGACAATATATTCTGATAACCTTGACCTAATCCAAGGTATAAGGCAGGTGTCAGCAGCAAGATGGACTATTCAACCGATCATTCGACGATTAATTCAGATGGCGGAAGACTTCGGCCCAATATCCTATAGGCATTTGCCACGTAGGATGAACAGTCAAGCAGACTTTTTTGCAAAAATGCTAGGTATGGAGCCACAATAAGATTGGTGACGATGCCCTCGGTCACTGAAGGATTCTCCAAACTAGGAATCAGATAGAATTTTACGGAG
Source organism: Nemophila menziesii (assembly GCA_029959085.1). Classification (NCBI taxonomy): domain Eukaryota; kingdom Viridiplantae; phylum Streptophyta; class Magnoliopsida; order Boraginales; family Hydrophyllaceae; genus Nemophila; species Nemophila menziesii. Next base: position 81,940,266 of record JARWIR010000002.1, read on the forward strand.
AACGGGTTACTTTTACGTTAAAAAATTGCATTAAATTAAAGGGAATTTATAAATATTTATTGATCCATATGCTCTATCTTATTAGTTTGTTGTAAAGATAATATTACATTAAATTAAAGGGAAGACTATTACAAAATACTCTTGAGTAGATCAAAATTATATCTTTTAAATAACAATTTGTTTGACCAAAATATAAACAAAAAAGAATATGTATCTTTTAAACCAAAGTTGTATCTTTCTTTTGGTAGTCTAGTCCTTGTCAGAAAAAATTCTTTTTCTTTTTTCCTTTATCATATTAAATTAAAGATAAATGATATTCCATATCTTCTATGCACAAAAAAGTTAAAAAATTATATGTATTAACTTCTCTCTTTTATAAGATCGTTTATTGTATTACTTTTTTAACTAATTAATTAAACATAAAATTAAAAGAATGGAGAAAAATAAATGATATTAAACATTTTTCTAAAAAAATTTAAACAAATAGAGGTTAACATAGTTTGTTTAAATTTTTAAAAAAAGATGTCAAATTCTATTTACCTTGTCAAATTTTTTCAATATCATTGAAATAATATAATAAAAAACATTATATTTATTGAACAAAAGTAATTTTAAAAAACCGTCCAAAGTAATTTTAAAAAAGAGAGATCAATAAATATATTTTTATTTTAAAAAAGATGGACACATAAAGTTAAATAGAAGAAATGATTAAATTGACGGGGTAAATTACCTGTCTAAAGATATAAATCATGTATTAATAATTTTATTAAGGGAAAATGACCAAAAAAATCAAAATAATATTATTTTCAGCCCAATAACATCAATGACAAAATTTTTGCCCAATAAAATCATCAATTGAATTATTTTATACATTATTTGACTATACAATCCCTACTTATGTTATACATTATTCATCGCGTTGACGAGATTCGTCGAGTGATGGGAATCGTCCGTGACGGGAATCGTCCGTGACGGGAATCGTCCGGTGACGGGAATCGTCCTGTGACGGGAATCGTCCGTGACGGGAATAGTTCTTATGGTGTAAGGGTAAATATGTAATCTTATAATAATAAGTTAATGGATGATTTTTTGGGACAAGTATAATATTATTTTGATTTTTTGGGGCATTGACCCTTTTATTAATATCTTTTTGGAATAAAAAATATAAGATAGCTGAAATTTAAATTATATACTATTTTTTCTATCAAATTTTATCAATATAATTTTTTTTACTATATTAGTAAATCATATTAATTAATTTACATTATTGTTCTTATTGGAAAGTCACCTTTCTTATGTTTCTCGTTTTAATATTAAATATAGACTAAAGAGAACCATCTCACCTATACAGTCGCATTTGGATATGAAATTTTTCCCATAAATTTTTTTCACAAAAAATGTTAGATGCAATGTAATTAGTTCTTACCCTTTTGGCATAAAAAAATATATTAGTTCACATGCACCCTTTTTTCCTCTTTTACCATTCAAACGCGTTTACACTATCATAAATAGTAATATATCATTTGATAAATCAACTCTTAATTAAAGAAAAACTAAAAAAGTGTAGTGACTATTATAGGAAAAAATACGTTAAATTAAGCATGTCATTTGTATTTGTGATATGTTTCTTTTTTTGACAAATTAGTATTTGTCACATGTTTAAAGTAATATTATGTCTACTAATTTTAAAACATATGGATATATATGTTAATTTCTTAGAACATACTTGATTCAAACAATGTTTATAAATTTCTAATAATTCTGAAAAATGTTTGTTGTATTAATATAGATTTGAAAAAATAAAGATATACTAAATTTTATTTTTTTAATTAGGGGAGAATGAGAAGAGAAGAAATTGGAGACTATATTTTTTAAAATCTCAAAATAAAATAAAAATTAAGTAAATTACATTTTTTTAGTAGAAATATACAATAATTTAAACGAAACTCAAATATAACTTTTAAATAAAAAAAAATTCAACTTTTATTTAATATATATATATTAACCCAATCTCCTTTGCTTTTCTAATTTGTAGCCCTATGGACAAAAAATTAATAGATCCGCACCTATTTACAAAAATTTGTGCAATGTATATATAATATATACCAACTTAATAATGTTTAATTAATAAGAATATATGAATCAAAAATTATATACATGTACATCAGGAGTAATAATATATACCATTCAAAATCATACCACTCAAGTACCACCCAATGACGTGGCATGAATTGGTTGGTAAGAAATTTATAATCTATTTATTTTTTTGATCTATTTAATGTTTTCTTACCAACCAATTCATGGCACGTCATTGGGTGGCATTTGGGTGGTATGATTTTGGATAGTATATATTACTCGTAGTTCAGAATGTAATAAAGTCGAGTGACCTAATCGATCAAAGATCTTAAGCGATCAATCCATGATAATAACGCATGTCGTAAACCTCAAAATCTTCAAGATTCGGTTCAATGGTTGATTTCTCTAAAGCCATGGTATATAATCGACTTTATAATACCTGAATTTACTTATTTATTTTGATTTTGTCTAACTTATAGAGTTATCGAGCTTAAGGAATGTTTTCATTCATCATCACCCTTTTCTTAAATCCTTATAGAGGATTTGTAACTCTATATGTTTTTCTGGTCGGAAGCATTAACATTTTATTGATAACATAAATTCTATTACAACACAAAATTTCCCTGAACCATAACATGATGTTTATACAAACTAAAAATGAAAAATAAAGAGATAGCAAATTAACATCCAAACTCATTTTCTCGTATCAAGTCACTACCTAGATACTAAATCCCAGTCATGTATCCATCGATTAAAATTTTTATCAACCATGGAGATTGAAAATCTTAGTACCCAACAGAAGATATCAACCATGAATAGTAGTCGACACTATCACTATTCGAATGATTCTGTAAGCATCGTTACCGCTACCGACGTGTTTCCTTAATTAACTCATGTGGAGCGAATAAGATTGGATATCCTGGTAGTCAATTCCATAAATGATAAGTACCCGCCTTCAGTTTATGTGGATAAAGGCCCAGCTAACGCGTGAAACACTCCACTTGGAGAGTACAGTCGCAAGACCAAAACTCAAGGAATTGACTGGGGCTTACACAAGCGATGGGTCATGTAGTTTAATTCATCACTCTTCTCTTCAATAAAATTGGAATCTACTATACTAGGTTGAATAAATAGAAACTCTCACGTGGAAAGAAATACCTACTTGATTTCATTTAAGGGGCATACCTTTCTTGCAAATCAGTAAACGAGGGAATGGAACTCACTTTTGACTTAGAGGAAAGAGAGAAAACTGACTTCACAAAGCAGGCGAACAAAGGCAAGTCAATGAAAAGTTGTTAGCTAGACTAAAGATGGACGAGACTATATACATGACCTTATATCAGTGTAAGATACCACAAATCCGATGATATACCCACCAACTAGAGGATTAAAACCCATATACCATGAGAGAAAGAGATAATCAGAGTAATTTTTTACTACAGAGATATTTTTACCACAAAAAGCACACCAGGTTGTAGTTTTGACCTGTCCAACTCTATATAGAACATAAGGCCCATAACTGATTCGGCTAAAGATGTAACTGCTTTAAGTTAAGTATGTTAACAAAATAAAGAAGAATAAAGCTAGAATAAGAAGAAGACAATCAAATCCTTTCATGGAACAATATGGTGAAAAAGATGAAGATATAAGGAGCCACCGTCTAAGAAAGAACACCCCCTGAATGAACACACGCTATTTTAGTAACTCAAACATTTCTTATCGAAAAATTATGTTAAAAAAAGTCATTGATTGTTGGATTCGATATATCCAAGAAGAATTTATTATGTCTCTAAGGTTGCTATTTGTTCGCACTGATAACCCTTTAGTATAACGAACCCGTATCTACTTGACGTAACCTCGCGTATAAATAGATCTTCACCAAAAGTCAACTTTATTGTTTGATGGATAACCCCTTACTCCATCACGAGAAAAAATAAAGCCGCACTATCTCCATGCAGTTTTCCTGTGTCACCCTCCAAGTGGTTTCCTTTAAGTCGAAAGCAAGTTTCATCCCCTCGTTCATCACTTTCCAGTACTTCTGATCAAAATATTTACTAAATAACTAGATACATGTAATTTACATATAACTGAAACTCAGATAAATATCTATCCAACTGGTAAATTATGAACATCCAAAGCACAATTAAACTTAAAATATATGAGTTTAACAAATTTATCTAAAAGTTTTTAGAATATATCACAAAAATATATATCACGTGAAGGATAAAAAATCAAGTAATAAAAAAAATTGTTTAAAATTTCATTACAACATTATCTAGAAACCCTTTTTTTGGCAACAAATAAATATTTTATTGTCCATCGGCCCTATAAATACAAAGAGACACCACCCTAAAAACAGCTACCGATTCATACTCCACTCTTTGTTTTGTTCTTTCAAAGTTTACCCCTTTCGGTGATTTTCTCAAACCCCCAGAAAAACAAAAAAACAATTTTCTCTCAATTTTGATCATTCTCTGACAAAAATCCCACCTATCTTTCTCTCTGCTTTCTCTGATCACTGATTATTTAATCAAATTTGTCAGGTATTTTTAATTATTATATGATCTTGCCTTGAATTTGTTAAAAAACGTTAGTTTTTGTTTTTATCTGGTAACTAAACTTTATATTGTTGTTTTTTAAGCTGTGATGGAGTACCGACGAAGATCACACTATTCTCAGGCTAGAAGACCTCACCGTGGTAAGTTTAATTCTCTTCTGGGTTTTTACCTTTAAATTACATGCATATATGTAATGAATTTATCGTTTTAAATCAGTGATTTGGTATCAGAATAATTTTAACTGTTTAAGCATAATTTTCTAAAAGGGTGGTAAGAATTTTTTTAATTTACGATTTTTTTTATGTTTTTTCGTCTCTTGTGTTAAATCTTTTAGCCGATTTTAAAGTATCTATATGTATAATGTGTGTAAGTTAAATTAAGTTCTTTTTTTTGGTTAAATTTTCTTCCTTTAATTAGGCATTTTACTGTTACAAATGTTATTTTTTCTTTGATTTTCTTCGAGTATTTATTTTATTTGTTTTTGGGTTGAAAATCGGCTGATACTAGTTAGCAAGTGTTCTGTGAATCAACCCTAGGATAAATTACCAATTAACCCCCCCCTAGTTTGACGAATTTTCAAATAAACCCCTATAGTTTTAAAATTGACAAATACCCCCTCAACTCGTGACATAAGCCTTGGTGATAAATTTAAACCAAAGGGTCGAGTTTTCACTGAGTTGGAAAACCACGGTGGGGGTATTTGTTAATTTTGAAACTATAGGGGGGGTTAAGACTTTTGTCATACCACAGGGGCTATTTGGTAATTTACCCATAAACCTGTTTAAATCAATATCTGCTTTATGAAAAAAAACATACCAGTTAAGCAAATATAGTAGTAGTTTGAAAATATTTAGAATATAATAAATGTATGCTTTTTTAACTTGTCAAAAAATCTGCGTAATTCCCGAAAATAAATGAGAATTTATTCATTACACGTGTTATACTAGGAAATATACCAAATACCCCTCTGTAATATAACAAAAAGGTCAAAAAAACCCCTGTAGTTTTCAAATAGTGACAACTCGCCCCTTCCATTACATATCACGAGTTGTCACAGAGTTGGAAAACCATAGTGGTATTTTCGACCTTGTGTTAAATCAAGGGGGTATTTCGGTAATTTTTGTTTTAATACATCTGCTTAGCAAATACCTTCTCTGTGATATGACAAAAAGTCGAAAAACACCCCTGTTTGTTTCCAAATAGTGACAACTCGCCCCTTTCATTACATATAAGGTTCATACATGAGTTGTCACAGAGGGGTATTTTCGACCTTTTGTTAAATTACGGGGGTATTTCTGTAATTTTTATTTACATACACCTGCTTAGCGAATACCTTCTCTGTGATATGACAAAAAGTCGAAAACACCCCTGTCTGTTCCCCAAATAGTGACAACTCGCCCCTTTCATTACATATAAGGTTCATACACGAGTTGTCACAGAGGGGTATTTTCGACCTTTTGTTAAATTACGGGGGGTATTTCTGTAATTTTTATTTACATACACCTGCTTAGCGAATACCTTCTCTGTGATATGATAAAAAGTCGAAAACACCCCCATTTGTTTCCAAATAGTGACAACTCGCCCCTTCCATTACATATCACGAGTTGTCACAGAGTTGGAAAACCATAAGGGTATTTTCGTCCTTTTGTTAAATCACGGGGGTATTTCGGTAATTTTGGTTTTCATACACCTGCTTAGCAAGTACCTTCTCTGTGATATGACAAAAAGTCGAAAACACCCTGTTTGTTTTCAAATAGAGACAACTCGCCCCTTCAATTACATATACACGAGTTGTCACAGAGGGGTATTTTTGACCTTTTGTTAAATTACGGGGGTATTTTGGTAATTTTTGTTTTCATACACCTGCTTAGCAAATACCTCCTCTGTGGTATGACAAAAAGTCGAAAACACCCCTGTATGTTTCCAAACTAGAGGAGGTATTTGCATATTAACGTATTTAGTAATTTATTTATAAATAAAATAGTATAATCTTCTACTTTTGCTAATTTTTTTATTTTTTTTTTAAAAGCAGGTAATAATTGGAAACCCAGTGTTCCGAACTGGGAAAAGAATTTCTGTAAGGAAATAGGAAAAATCGCATGGGGAAGATTCTTGAAAATGAAAGAAGATGTGCACTTATACAGTAGCATATTAGAATGGAATGACACAGCATGTGAAGAAGCATTTCAGAATGCTAAAAAGAGGTACTGGGCAATGATTAATGGGTTATCGGTTGAAGAGTATGAGTTACCGGATCCTGATTTGTATCTAGATGTAATTGACTGGGATGCCGAAATTGCCCCTGAGTTAATTCAGGCTTTAGAATATGATGATGAGGAGGAGTATGTGTATGATCCTAATCGTGAACCTGTTGTTGTTTTGCCTCCTGAAATGATGCCTTATTATGAGTATTCTACTGGTTGGGGTGCTCCTGAAGAAGATTTTCCTAAACCTCCTATTGAGTTTCCTTTTCCTTGGGAGGTTAAGGATACTAATAATGATGTGGGACCCACTGATGGAGTTGAAGTTGTTGAGCAGAATAATGGTGTTGATCTCGTGGGACACACGGGTGTAGTTGTTGATGGTTGGGGTGATGTTGTGGAGCAGAAGAATGGCGAAGGAGAAATTGGTAACTATGGGTATGTTGTGGGACCCACCACTCAAGGAGGAGTTGAAGATGGTTGGGGTGGTGATGTTGTTGAGCAGAAGAATGTTGTTGATCCCGTGGGACCCACGGGTGTAGTTGTTGATGGTTGGGGTGACGTTGTGGAACAGAAGAATGTTGTCGATCCCGTGGGACCCACGGGTGTAGTTGTGGATGGTTGGGGTGACGTTGATACATTTCCTAAACCGGTTGTTGAGGTTCCGAGTTATGGTAATTATGTGGGACCCACGGGAGATGGATGGGATAGCGCTTGGGTTGAAGCTGGTCAGAACCACCACGCTGCTGCTACTGGTGGTGGGAATGTGAATGTGAATGTCAACGATTGGAATGTGTGGGACCAAGAGAAGAGTTTTGCAAAAGCGAATGATTGGGGGTGGGGCCCACACAAGAACGTGAATGAAGATTGGGGATGGCAGAAGAAGAACAGAGGAGGAGGAGGACAGATGTCGCGATATAAGATAAAGAGGTTTCCGAAAGAGAATGAGAATGGGTGGAGGAATGTCAAGGGAGGAAAAGGAGAAGGACAAGCTTGGTAATTTAGATTTGATGAAGTAAAACTATGGTTAATAATATAACCATGGTTAAGGAAAAAGAAGTACAATTTTGTTTGTATGTTTGTTTTATTATGTAATGGGATTATTATTCTGTAGTAGTAGTACCGATTTGGGCATAGTTTTGAGGAGCAAGGCATATAGTAAGTTTCGGAAAATTTTGAAGATTGTGGGATTTATTGTTGATTAGTTTTAAATTATGGATTTGTTTACTATGTTTTTGAAATGTTATTTCTCTCAGACTTTGAGCTTAATGTTTATTAGTTTTAGTTTATATTATGTGTGTTTTGTTTTTATTTTATATTCGTAACTATTTCTGTAGCAGATGAATGACCCGAACTCAGAGGGGTTTTTGAAAAATGTGTTTTAACTTTTAACCCCTGAAGTTATATAAAAATGCACTATGGCGCATCGGAGATTTTGAGAATCTTCACTTGGCTCAGCTACAGTGTAATTATTACATAAAATGAGAATTTTTATTGCAATTAATTTTAAAAAAAAAATAATGGGGTGTTGTCTCGAACTACCTTTCCACCAACAATTATTTTTTGGTTACGGATCTGACAGGTATAGCTAAATAAGGTGATGATTTTGACTTTCTTGATTAGTTCTTTGCTTATTTTTTGGTTACGGATGGAATAAAGCTTTACTTCTAAAGATGATTTGGAAAATAGTGGAAAATAAAGAATCACTTTGGATTAGGTGGATTCATGGTGAGTATTTTAATAGTAGTGGTTTTTGGGAATGGATTCCTAAAAAAATTAATTTCCCACTTTTGAAAAATATTTGGGAGTTAAAAGAAATTATACGTGGGTCCCTAGGTGAAGAAGGAGGAAAAGAAATATTAGCTTTATGGTTTGCTTCCGTTAAGGCGCCCCGATCAACATATGAGGTAAATACAATAGAGTTTTATGATGTATATAAATTCCCTTATGATTTATTTCGTCGTAAAGCTTTTATTAAACCTTGGGCAAATATTGTGTGGGATCCGAGTGTATTTCCGAAACATGCAATCATTGTATGGATGGCATTAAAAGAAAGACTCAAAACTAAAAATAGGATTACTTATATGGAACTTGATCCACTTTGTGATTTGTGTAAGGAAGATTTTGAATCGAATAGGCATTTATTTTTTGAATGCTCTTTTGCTAAGGCTATATGGGATGATATTAAAATGTGGCTTGGACTAGACAAGGAAATGAACACTATTCTAAGCGCTTTGAAATGGCTTAAAAAATTAAAAGCTAGAGAGAATTGGAGAAGAAAGGCTTGGAAAGTGGGTTTTGGAGCTACCGTGTATTGTATTTGGACGGCGAGAAATCACCTAGCCATGAGAGGTGCTTCCAAGACTAGAGAAATAGTAACCAAGGAAATTAAATGGTGTGTTTATTCAATCTTATTTTCCTTGTTCCCTCGGCATTCTTTTTTGGATGTGAGTGGAAGGCTAGCTTGTATTAGTATAGTATGAGGTAGTTGTTTTTTTATATTCCTTGTTGCTACCTTATGCTTTCGAGCCTAGGTAGGTAACACCCATGTATAGTGTACAGTTTTGATTTTTTAATACAACCGTTTACCCGACCCAAAAAAAAAAAAAAAAAAAAAAAAAAAAAAAAAAAATCTTTTCAAACAAAAAACGACCTGGTTTTACTAAGATAAATATAGGAATATTATTTGACTTGATTCTGGTCAAATCTTAGGGATAACGTATGTGGAGGGTTTTTAATGTTTGGTGCTTTTAAAGATAGATATCTTTTTACTAGAAAAAGAAAAAAAAGTCAAGCTATAATCACCCTTTGACATAAAAAAGAAGTAACGTATCATCCAGATATGTTTTTTTATTATTTTTTGTCGATAAATATGCTTCTTAGAATCTCAAACGATTCAATCATATAGGATTTTTTTTTTAATTTCTTTTTCTTTTTAGTGATCGGACATTTTAAGATCCGCTCCTTACCTAAGGGGTAGTGTTATTTGAGACAATATCCGCTATTTTATATTATTATATACATTCCTCTACTTTTGTTATTTGTGTCATAGTTAGTCATGGTAGAGAATTTCCCAACAATCTTGGAAATTTGCTGAAGAATAGCAGAAAGGATTAGTAGATATTTAGCATATTCCAAGAAATAAAAATGGACGAGCAGACAGGCTAGCAAATCAAGCTAAGCAACCGGCAATGACAACACTCGTATGGGCGACAGATTACCTTTGTGATAAGTTTCGCAAATTAGGAATAGGATAACGATACTAAGTTTTTGACAGTTTCAAAACGACCAAAAAAAGTCATGATAGAGAAAGCTTCTCAAATCTCACTTGGAGATCTTGATGAGGTTGAATTTTAATCCCGACTTCAAGAAATTTAGTCATATTCACGGTAAAATTTCTTTACTTGTTTTTCTATTCAGATATTCTAGATATTCTGGGAGATGAATTCGGGTTATGGTGTTAGTTCTTTTTTTCTTCTTCATCGCCAATTGACTACCTGATCTTCGCCCGCAAAAAATCTTGTCAAAATTTGATGTGGCTAACGAAAGTCTTGAAGTTCTCCTCTTGGCGCCGCAGTGGACCATCAAGTTGGGAGGTTCATAGAAAAATACAATGTATTTCTATATTTAACTCTATTGAGTGATTCTTTTTAAACGATCCAAAATAAGCAGTTTTTTATATGATCACCAACAATTAGCCCCAGAGGGTCAATTGTCCATCTTTAATGGGAAGCTTGCGACTTTACACATGATAACCGTGAGTATGTGGCTACTGAACATTTTCAACAATTCCTCCAAGATTATATACATATTGAAATATGGGAATTAAATTTTAGCAAGCTCTTTATTGTGGTTGTAGGGGCAAAATGCCAAGGACCCAATATTAGCGTCCTATTAGCATAAAAGGCTCGAAGTAGTGGAAGAATAAAATAGGGTACATAGATAAAATATTATCTTAGGTTTAAATTCGTTCATCAAAATCTTGACCTACGGGTTACTAAAAAGAGACCATACAAGCCGATAAGAACATATCCACGGTCTCCTCGTAATGCATGTTCCTAGCCTATTTAAGTAATCCAATGACACCTAGATGACTATATATACCCCTTACGGTATTAGGAAAAGGCACAAGCTTTTGCAATCCATCTCTCTATTATCTTTATATTTACACGTGTAGATCATATTTACTTGTCGAAACATTATCGAAAGAACACTTTATTAGAAATGTTTTTGTTTTCTATTTGGACCTTGACTAATTAATCGGGTTTCTAAAATAAAAGCTCTAATATATGTTAATAAATTTGTAGTCGTTGCCAGATAACACGGTTTCTTGGTCTTTGATATGTTTATAAAGTGTATTGATAAAATAAATTTGCAAATCTTGACGCATAATTTGGTCATAAGATAATAGGTACTAGACCCATATGCTCACAAACTCTTATAAAAGAAGATTACATTGTCACTATTGTAGTCAAGAAAGACACTTAATCAAAACATATAAAACTTAATATATAGTCCTAGAGGGGGGAAGGGGGGGGAGGAAGAGAATAGGACCAATGAAAAAGTAATTCTTTCTTTCTTTATCACAAATCGACTCCTTCGACACTATCTAAAAATCCATTCTTTAAGGATTTTAGATAGACTGACTAGAGTTACACAAGAGTTGTGATTTTAGAGTGAAACACTGAGTCAAACATTTAGTGTATATCCCTTAATGAAATAATACCAGCCAATAATCTAAGAGGCAATAATACAAGTACTAAGTATGCAAAAATACCTAAAGTAGAAATTAAATATTGAGGCAATAAAATAAATAATTGGTACACACAAAATAAAGAGGTAACGTAATAGAAGATGAACAAACTATTTTAGGGTGGTCAAACTTATGTAGGCTTAGTCAACCACCTAAGGTCTATGAACCCTTATGAGTTCAAGCTCCTCTACTAGAATCTCACGTGTTTCTTGTAGGTGAGAGAACAAATCCTTACAACCTCTTCGAAATTGACTTCGAAGGAAATCCATAGTGTTGTCACCAACACTAGTAAGTTGAGTGTACAACCTACACTCAAGATATATCACTTCACCAGCTCGTGAAGTCTTCCGCTTGTGTATCACACACAAGCATGATTGTATAATCTACACTCACAATCCACCATTTAGACTATAATGCTAGTTAGCTCGACCAAAATACTAGACCAAACAACTCTAAAGCTAGTTGGATCGATCATATTACTCGACCCCTCAGCTTTAATTGCTAGGTGGCTCGATAAATATACTCGACCAATCAATTCTTACCCTAGTCACCTCGATGAAATACTAGAGCAATTAGCTTTTTCGCTAGTCGGCGTGACCAAACTACTCGACCAATTAGCTCTAACACTAGTTTCCTAGATTAAACTACTCGACCACCCATCTATGATGCTAGTCAGGTTGATCAACCTACTCGACCGCTCAACCTTAACACTAGTCATCTTATTTCAAACTAATGGACCACTTAGCTCTTACGCTAGTCAACTCGGTCAAAACTAATAGGCCATTCATCTCTTATTCTACTCGTCTCAATCAAGCTACTTGACCACTCGACTGTAATGCTAATTAAGTCGATCAAATTACTCGAATACCCAGCTTTAATTGCTAGTTGACTCGATTAAACTACTTGACCAATTAGTTCTTACCCTAGTCTACTTTATGAAACTACAAGAATAATTAGCTTTTACGCTATTCAACTCGATCAAACTACTTGACCACTTAGCTCTAACGCTTGTCACCTTGATCAAACTACTTGACCACTCACCTTTAACTCTAGTCGGGACTATCAAACAACTCGACCACTCAGCTCTAACACTAACTGGCTCATTCAAACCACTCGACCATTTAGATCTTATGCTAGTCGTCTCAATCAAACTAATTGGCCAATCATTTCTTATGCTAGTTGACTCGATCAAAATACTCAACCACTCAACTCTTATGTTAATCAACTCGATCAAATTAATAGACCAATAAATTTTTACACTAGTTGCCTCGATCAAACTACTCTACCTCTAAACTTTAAGGCTGGTTAACTTGACCACTCAACTCATACACTGGTTGGCTTGATCAAGCTATCCACCCGTATATCTCTAACGCTAGTCCAAACCGATTGCAGTACTCAAGCACTTCGCTCTTACCCTATTCATCTCTATTAAGCTACTCGGCCATGCAGTGCTTACGCTAGTTGACTCGATCAATCAAATTGACCACTCGAGAAACATAATTTGGGCCTGAGATAATAGGTACTAGGCCCATATGCTCACAAACTCTTATAAAAGATAACATTCTATTATAGTCAATAAAGACTCTTATTCAAATCCTACAAAACCTAATAAATAGTCCCAGAAGACGGGTGAATGGGATCAATGAGAAATTAAAAAATCTAACACGAATTGCCTCTTTCGACTTTATCTAAAAATCCACTCTTTTAGGATTTTAGATATATTGACTAGAGGTACACAAGAGTTGTGATACGAGAGTGAAACAGTCAATCAAACACTTAGTGTATATATTCAATGAAAAAAAATACTAGGCAATAATCGAATAGACAATAATATAAGTACTAAACAAGAAAGAATCCACGCCTAAAGTAGAAATCAAGTATTGAGGCAATAAAACAAACAACTTGCACACACAAAATAAAGATTAAGGGAATATAAGATGACCAAGAATTTTTAGGGTGGTCCAACACCTATAGGATTAGTCCACCTAAGTTCTATGCACCCTTAGGAGTTCAAGCCCCTCCACTAGAATCTCTTATGTTTCTTACAAGTGAGAGAACAAACCCTTACAACTTCTTTGAAATTTCCTTCCACGGAAAGATATAGTGTTAACACCAACATTACTAAACTGAGTGTACAAGATACGCTCAAGATATACCACTTCACAATCTTGTGAAACCTTTCACCTATGTATCACCAGACAAGCACGAGTGTACAATCGAAACTCACGATTGATTACTTTGTCTTTAATGCTAATTAGCTCGACTAAACAACTAGACCACTCACATCTAATTCCAGTTGGATCTATCAAATTACTCGACCTATCAGCTTAATTTGCTAGTTGGCTTGATAAAATACTCGACCAATAATTTCCTACCCTAGTCACCTTGATGGAACTACTAGAACAATCAGCTTTTATGCTAGTTGTCTTGACCAAACTACTCAACCACTCAGCTCTAATACTAGTTTCCACGATCAAACTACTTGACCACCCACCACTAACGTTATCCAGGTTGATTAACCTACTCGACCACTCAACTCTCACACTAGTCGACTCATCTTAAACTACCCGACCACTTAGCTCTTATGCTAGCCGACTCAATCAAACTAATAGGCCAATAAGGTCTTATGATAGTCATCTCGAAGCTACTAGAACACTTGACTCTAGCGCTAGTTCAATCCATCAAATTACTTGACAACTCAACTTTAATTTCTATTTGACTCAATTAAACTACTCATCTAATCAGTTCTTACCCTAGTTGGTTATATTAAACTACTAGAACAATTAGCTTTTGCGCTAGTCAACTTGATCAAACTACTCGACCACTTAGCTCTAAAGTTAGTGATGTATCCATATTTGTGATAGAATAATCTAGTAACGAGACATCATATTAGGTTCATTATTGCTTAATTGAGGGATTTTTCACTATTATTTGATATATTCTCGTTTCTTGTCTAGTTTTGGAGATTTGTTACTTTTAGAGCAATTTAGGTGTAATTTGAGTGTTAAGTGAGAAGCTTTTAAGTATAGGGATAATATTATATGCCAAAGCATAGATAATAAGTCGAGAAAAGGAGATCAGATAAGGAAAGCAAGAGTAAAGGACTAAAGAACCCATTTTTAGAAAGTGTAAGAGTTGCCAGCCAGATTTAGAAAGTTAATGTTTTAGGTGCCACGTGAGATTTCCAAATATTCTAGAGGATCCCTTTAAAATCAATCTAGGATTTTGAATTAAAAATGTGTGACCACTGACGATTTGTGATTTGGAGTTGTAACGAATAAGTTATTTAAGTTACAACTATTGTGGGTCAAATTAGTCCACTTTTTAAGAAAAATGTGTTTGGGTTAGGTTAGGTCACTTAAACCTAGTCAATAACCCAAAAAAATCCAATAGCATATATATATATATATATATATATATATATATATATATATATATATATATATATATATATATATATATATATATATATATATTAGTATCTGACTTTAGAAACATGTCCTTGCCATTATTTGAGCATCCTTTAGAAAAGTTAGAGAGCAAGTCGACCTAGAGAAAGTGCAACGGAGTTGGAACATCACATCACCAATTATACATCTCTCCATCTCTATCATTAGGGTCATTAGCTTTATATTTTTTGGTTTTCACTTTGTATAAACCCTTGATTACTATTTTTCTATTTGATATTTTATTGGAATTCATATTTACTTGAGTTGAGCATCTATTTTATAGTTGTATTATGATGGGTTTAATTAAATTTGTTGGAAACTGTACATATCTAGTTTGACCTAAGTCTCCTATATTGTCACCCTAACAGGGGGGAGGGTTATGGTCAAAATCGGTTCATAATCGTCTAGTGTGCGTTAGTGATCTTGACAGGTTTGCCTAATTAGATAGTCACTAGGGTTAGACTTTACCACCGATCAAGTCCCCTAGTAGTTTTGAGGTTGCCTCTAAGCTACCCTGATGGGAGTTAGGAGGATTATAGAATCCTGACTACTTGTATTAGCTCTATTCACCCATTAGTTAGAATGACGAGTTGTATGATAGGTGCGTACTTGCAACTCTAAGCTATTATCATTTGCATTCTTATTTAATTATTCAAAAAAACTTTATTTATGTTGTTTAATATAAACATGTAAAATCATGTAAACTATTATTGACACAAACTTGAAGCTAACTACCAAAATAACTGAAAATGGACTTTTACTTACTTACTTATTATTACTTGCGAATGATCTGTGCACTTGCGGAGAGTTTCTCGTGGTTATTCAATGGTGTGTGCTTTTATTATCATTCTTTTATCACACATTTGGTCCCACCATCTAGTCACTGATGTCTCCCTAATTGTTATAAATATAAGTCCTTAGGAGACATCATTTTAGGTAGAAAATTGTCTTTTTATATTGACTTTTGTGCTTAATTCGTAATATTCCTATTTCTTGTCTTGATTTAATGAATTATTATTTTTAGAGCATATTTAAATTAATTTGTGTGTTAATGTGAAGCTTTAAAGATAATATGGAAATAAATTATATGCCAAATCAATTCTAATGAGATAAGGAAAGAAGATCTTGAAAAAATCAGGAGATAGAAGGAAACAGAGTTCAATTAGGAAAACAAGCTCCCAAATAAATCTGAATTTCTGCAGTTACGTCTAAAGAAGTGAAGATAACTCCAAATACGAGACGATTCTGGACTAGCCCTTTTATATTTAGATAAACCCTTCTGTGAGGATTCTTTTGATATCTTACGGGCAAAAAACGGCCCAGTAACAAAGAAGATATGGTCAAAACAACTAAGCAGTAATAATCCTTATCTACTTACGAATTTGAGTTGGGCTTGTACTCTTTTACTTGGTCCCTACTCCAAGATTTCAACGTAGCACCTATATATATCAGTTCTAAACCTTAAAAAATCATCCCTTGGCTGCATAAGCTTAATATACATACATAAATCATCATAGAAGCAATCAGGAGGATCTAGAGGAGGAAGAAGCAAGAGTTAGAGCTTAATTACATCAATTCAACACTTCTCCCTCTCTATTCTTTGGGTAAATTAGTATTAGATATATTTTTTCTATGATGTATTTCTAAACTATTTATTCAAGAGTTTTATTATTCATAATTTTTCTTTAGGATTGTAATTATATGAATCATTGAGTATTGTTTTTCTGTTTTAATTTGAATCTGGGATTTTAGTATTTAATTGAATTAGATCTTAATTTCCATTGACTATATTCTTGTGCTTGTTTACTATCATTGACGTCATGAATCAAGGATAGGTTTTAGTAATTGAGTTATTCACTTTAGTGGCGAAGTGATATTTCGACAGGGGGGGGTTTAATTACTGTTAGGATATAGACGTGTGGTGTCTGTTATTGACCGACAGACTTAACTAACCACGTAGCCAAAGAGGTAAAAGAACTTATCAACCGAAGAGGCATATTCGCCCATATAGGGGTTTATAGTACTTTAGGATAGCTCATAGGTCCACCCGACAGGGGGCTAGGAGATTATAGAGTCCCGACTATTGTGAGATTTCCTATTCACCCTTATTCTTAGGAATCATAATTCAATAGGATAGATTCATACTTGCATCTCCTTATCTTATTTGCATAATTATTTATTGTTTATTATTTATTATTTATTTTATTTAGTTAATTAGAAAACAATCTCCTTTGCTACTTATCTTTTTAATTAAAGCAATTAAAATTATCTATTCTAGTATTGATCACGAAGTTAGAATAACCACTTAAATCCTTGTGGAGACGATAATCCTATATTTACTTCTTTATTACTTGGAACGTCATGTACACTTGCGGTCTGTAGATCCTTTATTTCTTTACTTTAATTGCTTTATTTTATAACACACAAGGACCCACCAGTCACCTCAATCAATCTACTTGACCACTCATCTCTAACTCTAGTCGGGTCGATCAAAATACCGATCCACTCATATATAACACTAGTTGTCTATCTCAAACTACTCGACCATTCATCTCTTACGCTAGTGGGCTTGATAAAACTAATAGACCAATCAACTCCTATCCTAGTCTGATCGGTCAAGCTATTTGACCACTCGATTCTAATGCTAGTCAACTCAATCAAACTACCGGTAAACTAGTCTCCTCGATTAAACTACCCAACCTTTAAATCTAAAGCTAGTTGGCTCGACCAAACTACTCCACCACTCAAGTCATACAGTTGTTGGCTTGATCAGAATATCCAACCACTTATCTTTAATTCTAATCGAATCGATCAAACTACTAAACCACTCTACCACTTGTCAAACTAATATACCACTTGTCTCTAACGCCAGTCAGAATGATTAAAGTCCTTGACCACTGTTGTGCCCCTAGGTTTGATATAATAAATTAATAAGAGACAAGGGGCGACACTTCGCAACATACGGATCGGTGATAAGTGAAGTAGATAAGTTACTGGACCGTTCGAAGGATTATTAGTGAGACTAAAGATGTTTAAACTAGTGCAAATGTGTAATGTTTGTGATGTGAACATGGAAATATTAAAGATTATAAATAGAGAAATGTTTGTTGGGGTTTTCAATGTTTAACAACTAATAAAGTTATGATAATAACGATTAAACTAAAGATAAAAATAAACAAGTAAACAAATAAAAGGTATGAACTAATATGAGACAGAGTTGCTTGAGGGACTGCTAGTAGTCGTTTATGCCGCTAGTTAACAGTTCTATCAATAAGGGCGAGTTGGTGGATGGTTCACATTAGCCGGGATTCAAGTGTATCTCTAACTCCCATCAGGGTAGACTTAGAGGGCAACCTTTCACACAAATAAACTATCCGATGAGCTAGATTCCAACCCTTAGTGTCTACCTAGCAAACAAGACTGTCGGGTTCAATGCCTCACACTAGGCGTTTATATGCTATTTCCATAATCAAACCCCCCGACTTAAGGTGCAGCCGAATACTACATCCACATTACTTGGCCAGAGTACAAGTGGTATTAAGTCAAACATATAAAATAATGGAATAATAAATCAAACCAAACGCAATTTAATATAATTATATCTTAAATAAAATAATCTCATTAAAAAGCTAAGCATAAAGTCTTACAATAGCATCCTAAAGCAGGGTTTAGTTCATACAAAAAGAATAAAAACTAATAACATAATCATGTTTAAAAGAAAAAATAAATAAATATTGCATTTAACGACGAAGGGAAATGATGAATGGTCAAGGTAGAATCGGTGGGTTCATAGACAAACCCATCTCTTTTTCTCTTCCTTTCTTCTGCTTTCAGTGTGTTTCCCCCTTCTGAACTGATGGATAATTGATAAAAAGATGAAAAGATAATGATATGGGGCCTGGAAAATGGCTTATATATGAGCTAAAAATGTTTGGTCCCCCTTTAGGCTTGCTAATAGATTTTAAAGGGGCCCAACCCATTTTACTAACCAGAATTCTAGTTCGAATCACGATGGCAACAAATGGAATAATTTCTTCATCTTAACTCCGAATTGACTTCTGTCACTTGACAAACGACCCTGACTTCAAATTTCTCTAAATCAAAAGGAATAAGGTCCAAAACTCTTATCGATATGTCATAATGTCATAGTAACTGAAACACTAAGGTGCAAAGATTTCTCTGGCAAACGCTCCAACTTTCCAAAGTGACTCTAAGCTCAAATTTTGCTTTTACTTGGGATTTATCTTGACTTCTTGAATTATTCTCCTCATATTGTAACCTTGTATAAATCATGTACCTAAAATCTACACACTTAACACATAATTAAGGCACAAAAGATCTATAAACAGTAATATGTCTAAAATTAGAAGTAAAAGTGCAATATAGAAAACAACAGGGAAAAATCTCTCACTTAGGCACAATAAAACTCTCAAAATAATATCTCGTGAATGGATTAATCAATCAAAAAAAAGACATCAACCACCAAGCTATAACATTATTCAAATCCATTAAACTACTTGACCATTCATGTATGACGCTATTTGGATCGATCAAACTACTCGCCCACTCAGCTCTTATACTAGTTGGCTCGAAATCTCGCCCACTCAACTCTAGCTCTAGTTTGCTTGGACAAACTACACGAACATTCAACTAATATACTAGTTTGGTCGATCAAACTACTCAACCACTCAACTCTAATGCTAGTCGTCTCAATCAAACTACTCGACCACTCAAATCTAACATTAGTCTACCACAAACTACTAGATCACTCAACTCAAACGCTAGTTGGCTCGATAAAACTAAACGGCCACTCATATTTAACGTTAGTTGTTAAATCAAACTACTCGATCACTCAATTCTAACATTATTTGGATTGATCAAACTACTTGACGCCTTAGCTTCTACACTAGTCGGCTCGACCGAACTACTCGACCACTCTAATACACTTGTTAGCCCGATTAAACTACTCACACACTCATAATTAACGCTAGTCATGTCAATCAAACTACTCGACCACTCAACTCTAACACTATGATGATCGATCAAACTATTCAATCACTAAGTACTTACGCTATTTGGCTCAATCAATCTACATGACTAGTCAGTTCTAATGCTAGTTGTCTCGATCAAACTAGTCGACTAATCAACTCCTATACTAGTCAGCTCGATCAAAATACTTGACGAATTAGCTCTAACATTAGTTGACTCAACCATACTACTCAACCAGTTGAATTTTACATTAGTTGGCTCTCTCAAACTACTCGACCACTCAGATAATACACTTTTCGTCTTGATCAAACTAACCGACCACTCATCTCTAATGATTTTGACTTGATTAAACTACTCGACCACCCAACTTTGACGCTAATCAGCTTGACCAAACTACTTGACCACTCATCTGTAACATACTCGGCTTGACCAAACTACTTGACAACTCATCTGTAACATACTCGGCTTGATCAAACTACTCAACCACTCAAATATAACTCTAATCGGCTCGACCAAACTATGTGACTACTCATCTATTATTCTAGTCGGCTCAATCAAATTAATCAACTAATCAAATAATCAGGTCTTACGCTAGCTAGCTTTATCAAACTACTCTACCACTCAGATGTAACGCTAGTTGACTGGATCAACTACTCGACTACTAAGCTTTACGCTAGTCGGATCAATCAAAATACTCAACCACTCAACACTAATGCTTCTTACCTTGATCAAAGTACTCGACCATGTAACTCTTACGTTAGTAGGCTCGATAAAACTACTAGACCACGTAGCTCAGACACTAGCTGGGTTAATCAAATTACTCGACCACTCAACTATAACACCATTCGACTCGATCAAACTACTCGATATATCAGTTCTTACCCTAGTCAACTCGATGAAACTACTAGAACAATTAATTTTCATGATAGTCAGCTCGATCAAACTAGTTTACCTCTCAACTCTAACCCTAGTCGCCTCGATCAAACTACTTGACCACTCACCCCTAAAACTAATCGGTGCGATAAAATTACTCGACAACTCAGCTTCAACTCTAGTTGACTCGAAAAAACTCTCAACCACTCACCTCATGCGATTTCAAGATCGATCAAAGTACTCAACCATTTAGGACTCACACTTGTAGGCTCGATAAAACTACACAACAACTAAGATTTTACACTATTTGGCTCAATTAAAATTATCTCCCACTCATTTTTAACACTAGTCGACTTGATCAAACTATTCGACCAATCAGCTCTAGCACTAGTCGGCTCTACCGAACTACTCGACCACTCATCTCTTGCATTAGTCGGCTCGATGAAACTACTAGACTACTCAGATCTAACACTAGTAGACCTGATCAAACTACTTGACCACAAAGTAATAATGCTTGTGGACTAGATCAAATTAGTCGACCAATTAGGTCTTACTTTAGTGGTCTCTTTTAAACCACTCGACCATTAAGCTAATGCTAGTTACCTCAACCCCTCTAGTCTTATGTTAGTCGTCTTGATAAAATTACTCAACCACTCAGCTCTAACGTTAGCTGGCTCGATCAAATTGTTCAACTACTCAGCTTGATATTAGTTAGCTTGATCAAGCTACTCGACAACTTAGTTCTTATGTTAGCCGGCTTGATTAAACTACTTGACCACTCCACTAATATGGTAGTGGGCTCGATCAAACTATTCGACCACTTGAATCCAATGCTAGTTAGATCAAGGAAACTACTAAACCACACAAATTTAATGCTAGTTAGCTCGATCAAATTATTTGACCACCAATCTATAACGCTAGTAGGATCGATCAAACTACTTGACCACTCAGTTCTTACCTTTTTCGAGTCGGTGAAACTAGTAGAACAATTAGATATTATGCTAGTTGGCTCACTCAAAATATTGGACCACTCATATCTAACGCTATTCGCCTCGATTAAACTACTCGACCAATCATATTTAATGCCAGTCGCGATTGAAATACACGACCACTCAACTCTAACGATATTTGACTCAACTAAGCAACTCTACCCATCACCTATTATGTTAGTCAGCTTGATCAAATACTACCCGACCATTCAACCTATATGCTAATCGGCTAAATCAAACTACCCAACCACTCGACTCTAACACTATTTGGATCGATCAAACCACTTTACCACTCAGATCTTACGCTAGCCATCTAAATTAAACCACTCAAACACTCAAATCATACATTGGTAAACTTAATTTGATTACTCTTCTACTCATATCTAACACTAATATGATCGATCAAACTACTCGACCACTCGAATCTTACACTAGTCGGCTCGATCAAATTACTCGACAATGTAGTGATAAGTTAGTTTGCTCGACCAAACTACTCGACTACTCAACTTTAATGCTATTCGGCTTGATCATACTACTCGACCACTCAACTCTAACACTTATCAGATCGGTCAAAGTACTTGACCTATTCACTCTTACGCTAGTCGGCTTGATAAAACTACTCCACACTTAGCCTTAACGCTAGTCGACCCAATAAAAGTTCTTGACCACTCATTTTTTACGCTAGGTGGATCGATCAAACTAATACACCACTTACTTTTACGATGACCGGCTGGATCAAACTACTCGACCATTATGGTCTTACACTAGTAAGCTCGATTAAACTATGCGACCTATAATCTTTTACACTACTTGGATCAGTGATACTACTTGACCACTAATCTCTAACACTTGTTGACTCAATCAAACTACCTGCCTACTCAAATCTAACTCTATTTAGCTCCACCAGACTACTTAACCACTCATCTTTAACACTAGTTGCCTTGATGAAACTACTTGACCACTCAGCGCTAACATTACTCGTGTCGGTCAAACTACTCGACCTCTCAAGTCTAATTTTCATCAGCTCAGACAAAGTAATTGGTAGGGGCAAAAGTGTGATAAATAATTGATGATAATAAAGTACACACACCTAAGACAAATATGATAAACTCTTTGCAAGTGAACGGATCAAATGAAAGTAATAAGTAAGTAAAACAAATATCGATCTTAGGGATTACGAAAGTAAGTTTGTAAACAATGTTCTTAATAAGTGTACTAAAGAAAGATGATAAAATAATATGAAAAGACATCAAATTATTTGTTTGTTTTTAAGACTCTAAAAAATTAACAATTAATAAAATAAGACTCAAATTAAAGACAAGAACTTAAAACACTAACGAGAAAAGATATGAGAGTTTAGCTCGAGAACTAGCAAGTAATCCCCACTATGCTTGTTCTACGTTTGGTTTATTGTCTAAGGGAGAATCATGTAATATATAAGCAATTGTCGGGAATCTAAATTCCTCCTAACTCCCATCATGGTAGCCTAGGTGGCAATTTCAACACTACCAGGGGGCTTGGGTAAGGGGACTATGCGCAATGATCGATGTATATACCTCTTGACCATCTAATTAGGCAAACTCATCAAGATTACTATCGTACACTAGACGATTATGTGTTGTTTTATATAATTGAATACCCTGCCATGTTGACAATCCAACTACTAATGGGGCATATCTATACTTGTGAATATCAAGGAGTACAAACATATATCAAACATAAAATACAGAGATATCATAAACTATTCATTGAAAGATAATTTTTAGATTCAATAAAAGCATAAAACAAATCTAAGATTCATGCCCATATGCTAGACTCAAGCGAAATAAAATTAGTGCATACCGAGGAAATAAAAACTAGAAATTTATAATATAATATTCATGTTTAAAAGACAAAACATAATAAGAATACTATACTATTTGCTAAAAATTGATAAACAAAAGAGTTGGAATGGCATGAACAGCTTCCCAACTTCTTCTTCTCTTCTTCTCTCTTTCTCCAAGCGGTCTCTTGGGACCAAGGATGATTTTCTTAAATCAAAAGATATTATATACATATATATATATATATATATATATATATATATATATATATATATATATATATATATATATATATATATATATGAGTTGGGAAAAAATTAGGATTTTGGACTAGGTTCTAGAGTCCTAGTCAAACTCAAAAACATTTTCCTTAAAAAGTGGGTTGGTTGGCCGATAACAACTGTAACCCTAATAAATTATTTGTTATAACTCCAAACTATGATTTGTTAGCGGCCTAACGTTCATAATTAAAATACCTAGATGGATATGAAAGTGCACCTTCAAATTCACTGTCTATTTTACACGGTATACAAAATACTCCACTTTTTAAATCTGGCTGGCACAAGTTTTTACTTTCTAAATGTGGTTAATTTTTTTTGGGATAATGCCTAGTAGGCACCTGCCACCTTACACCCTTCCCTATAAAAGACACCGTCTTTTTTAAAGAACAACGAGTAATGTGAAGTTTCCCACTACTCAAAGTTTGAGTAATGGGAAACTTTCCACTACTCAAACTTTAAGTAGTGGGAAACTTCTCATAACTCAAACGACTTTTTTTATGGAAAAGAAAATGAAAAAAAGCAAAATATATGTGGTCTTTTATGGGCAAAAAAATGATGGTTGGGGTGAGAGGGAATTAATTCTAACTTGAGGTGTTTCTTGGGCAATAATCCTTTTTTTTTCGCCATGACTAAGGGGTTTACTCTATTTTTTTCACTTCTTATCGTCATCCTAAGGTGTTCTAGCTTCCAAGTAACTAAAAGATACATACATTACGCACAATATCTCTAAAAATAGCAAAACACCGAAACTAGGCAAGGAAGTATAAAATGTTAATACATAGGGAAAATCCCTCAATTAAGCACTAAATATTCCTAAAATGATGTCTCGTGACTAAATTATTCTATCACATAAATGGAGACATCAAGTCCTCCAACTCAAAATGTGCAGATATTATACCAACTAAATAATTTTAACCTTATTAATACAAACTATTTATGTGAACCTGTTCGAGTACGATTAGTTGGTGGTGTGGCCTAAGGTGTGATAAAATAATGATATAAATAAGTGCAAATACACACCCTAAACTAACACTGTACTGCAAGTATTACAGGACGTATGCAAGTTTTAATGATAAGAAGATTCGTTCCTCAGGGACTAACTAAAGTTAGAGGGAACTTATGCAAATTATCAAGTGCAGATATTTTAAAGATAGATAATAATACGCAAGTAGAAAGAAGAGAAAAATAGATATTTATTTGGTTTTTCAATAAATAAAGTAAACTAATAAACTAAAGACAATAAAACAAATAAAAGAAAAGAAAAGAAAAGAAGATAGTATGAAAGTCTAGCTTGAGTTATTAGCATGCAATCCCCACTAGTTTTGCCGTTCTAAACATGTAAGGGTAAATTATGTAGTCTTTCCCTAATCGGTCCCAATATGCTATCGGTAGTTTAAAATAAGATTTACCTGTGTCAATAAGGCTTCCTAAGCAAACTTTTCCTGTAATTGGTAAAGAGTCACAAGACTCAACCATAGTGATTATCTAGCTAGGTTGGGTTGTCAGATCAGACCTAATACTAGACGTTATGTGCTAAACATGCAATTAAACACCGTTGTCAATGGTGACCTAATTACTAGATGGTAATTCTATATGGGCGCGCATCCACAAGAACACAGAATATAAATTCAAACACATAAACAGAGAATAAAAACTATAATTCAATTTAAAACATTAAGTTCCCAAATTAGATAGATGTCAATCAAAACTAGGGTTCATACATATATGCTAAACACTCAAACTATAAAGAATTAATTCATACTAAGAAGAGAAGAGAAAAGAATTACAAAATAAGAGGTTGAAGGAGACATAGTTGTTGCACAGCTCCCTCCAGACTTCTTCTCTTGTGTTGCAGCTTCCTCTTGGCCTTAGGGTCTGGCCAAGGATGATTTAAGAGTGTTAAGAGGCTGTATTTATAGGTTAGAGGTTGACCTAATTCGTTTGGTGGAGATAACTTCAAGTAATGGGCTCCTGGCCCAACCCAAATTCGTAAGATAAACACTGCTGCGTTGTTTTGAGTGTATCTTCTTCGTTATTGGTCGGATTTTGCTCCACAAGATACCAAAAGAATCGCAACAGAATTATCTAGGCCCTTTAGAAGGAAATTACCAAATTCGGCCTATTTCTTAGGTAAAAACGCCTATCTTTGGACGTATACTGCAGAATCCCAGATTTAGGCAGCTTTTCCTTTTCCTATTTAAACTCAGTTTCCTTCTATCTCCAATTACCATGCAAATCTCTTTCCATAAGTTGTAATCTTTGACTTGGACTCTAATTCATCTCCATAATTATCTTTAAAGCTTCACACTAAATAAACAATTAAACCCAATATGCTCTAAAAATAATAATTCTACAAATCAAGACTCATAATAGGAAAGTGCACTAAAGTAAGCTAAAATCAACCTATAGACTAATAAATAAGCCTAAAATGATGTCTCAAGAGTGTATTTTACTATCACAAATGAGCAGACATCAAGACCCCCAACTCAAAGTTGTATCGTCCCGATACAATAAAAGTAAAGAACAGTAGGGTAGTCAAGAAGAAGAAGAAGGAGGAGAATAAGAACAGAACACAATGAATGATCCTAGAGCAAAAAATCTAAAAAGTCTCATGTAGTAATGCTCAAGAAATAATGCACAAATATGCTTAATATACATGTAATCAACAATCCATAAATTCAAGTCCAGATTAATTTCGCAATGCCAGAAGGAGAGGATGATAACTTAGTTCAGGTTAATGGCTATAGGTTGTTCATAGGTCCCAAATACAGCATCCAATGGTCCACTTACCTACTACCTAATAGCTCAATTGTTTCTCCATCTAGTAGTTAGAAATCCTAAGGTCTTGGTTATAACTTGGCTTAAGGACGGGTGTGGTATATTTGGATAATGAAAAGTGAGCTTTTGGCTCTCTCCTCACTAGTCATCAACGAATCGCCCTAGAGCTTGAGTTTTCACTCGAAGATGTTCTCACTCAACCCAATTTATTGATGCTTTTAATGTGCATCCCCAATAAATCCAAATAAAACCTTTGATGATTTAAAATCCACTTTGCCGGTCCGAATATATATTCTTTTCATATCAATTTTTTCTTTTTTGTATAGCTATGACTCTCTTTTTGATGTTCGAGATATCACACTATTTTTTCATATATATATTCTTTCTTTTTAATGCCCTTGTTGGCAAATTTAGCTCGCAGCTTCTTTTTCATTCACTATTACCCCGGCAAAGGGTTACAATAATTACAATTCATCATCAATAAGATCACAAAGATAATTCCCAAAGTTCCCTAATGATGAAACCCACCACCCCAAACTCAAGCTCTAAAACGAGTTTGTCTCAGGTTTTGCGATTCGAGAGCGGGTTATATAGATAAGTCCTAAAAACTAAGGGTATGGATTATAATGTGTTTCAAATGAAAGGCTTTAGAAAGGCTCAGAGGGGCTAAGACGGATAAATAATAACAATAATCAAACAAAAGGGTGAGAAAGTCTAAAGGCTTCAAGTGTTTTATCATGAAAGAACTGCCTTAGTCATTTTTCTAACTACCGGATTTTGTTACTTTTTCATTATTAGTTCATAGACAAGTGGGTTTTCAACTAATTTTAAACCTCACGTTCTACACACCAAATAACTCTCCCTAAGTTTCAACATACTTCTTAGCATTGCTCATTAACTTTTCTATCCTTTTATTTCCTGTTTTCATACATGCAAACTAAACAAATTTGTAACATCTTTCAAAAACCTACTACTTACTATCATTAACTTAATTAAATCATGCTCACATAGGTACATTCAGAGATATTCTATGCCTAATTCAACCCAAAAATTTTAAATTTTATGTAAAAACAAAAAGGAAGATGAGGACAACGAATCCCCACCCCCAACTCAAAAATGAGCCGTGTCCCCACGACTCGAAAAAGACTCAAGAAAGAATAAAATTTAAAATTAGCATACATATTGCACATAAAGAAATGGTAGGGAAGAAAGAAAACATACTCTTCGAGGCTTTTACCTCGCCTAGACGATATTCCGATTAAATCTGATGTATCTTCTTCACCCAACTTCTTATTCGCTTTTCGTTCAGGACACTTGATCATAGTAGGATATTGCATTAAATAACGTCATGGGAGAGATCGAAGATTCGTATCACCTCCTCATAGATCAACTGTGCCACATCTTCTTCTTCTCCTCATAAAATACAATTCAAAAACAACCCAAAGCATTCTAAATCTCTATGAACCTTCATGTATTCACCTTCAACTTCTTCTTCAAATACTTTCTCATAAGAAAAAGGTAGTTCCTTTAATTGTTACTTCGGAGAAGCTATCAGGGCCCTTGAAGCTTTCTCTTTTTCTCTTGGGTATAAGGTCTTTGATCTAGAGAGGTCGTGTTGTCTTCTTCACTAAATTTGGAACCTTTTTGCTCATTGAATCAAACACAGCTAGCTAACCTCTCTTCTCTTGACTTGTTTTACCCATCGAATTGGAACTAGGCCTTGTCTTACTTGATTTCTTCTCAATTAAATCCAACACCTTGATTTCTTCATCTCCCATACAGTAGATAATGTTCATGTTCTCTTAATCATCTCAATTGACCCCCAACTCAAAGCTTTAACCACTCTTGAAATTTGAAACTCTTGCTTATTGGTTGTACAAGCTTAATTTGGGTTAGGAAAAGTGATTTGATGATGATTCTCTATGTGGGTAAGATGGATTCTTCATGGATTGGCTTGGATTTAAGAAATTGTAGGATGAATTTTTGAAAATTTAAGCTTTTGATCTTGGATTCAAGGTGTTTTGGGATGATATAGGTGGTTGAATCTTCCTTGTAATGATGTGGAGAATGAATTGGATGTGTTTTCATGGTGATTGGGTAGTGTTTTGATGATTGGTGAAGGTTTTGATGAGCTTCAATGGAGTTAGGAGAGTTGTGGAGAAGAAAAAGAGGGTTTGGGTTTATAAAATTCGGAACTAAAAGCTTAATACCTCCTTTATAATCAAATCCCGTAGGTTTTTCTCTCCCTTGCGGCGCTGCGGACTACCCCTGCGGACCATGGGGTGTACCGCGGGGTATACCGCGCCTCCTACGTCAAAAAACCCGTGGTAGGACCCCGTGGCACGTGTTTGTGCGGTGCATGGCGCGGTATAGGGTCCGGTATACCGGACCCATCAGCTATTTTTTTTTTTCGTTACTGGATAAAACCCGCGGTAGCAACCCGTAGTACGGGTTTTTGACCGCGCGGTGCACCGCGGCTGAGGTCCGGTGTACCGCACGTGACAAAAACCTCCCCAACAGATAGATCTCGAAAAGTTATGCAGTTTAGGCTCAAAAATCACCTGATTCCGATATCCGAGCGCAAAGATATGACTTGCTGAAGTTTCTCCGTTCCGAAAACTTTGCTCGCTTCCCTAACTCGATTTCTCCAATACCTAATCATCAAAAACACTAATACCTTCCTCAAATATGCAATATCAACTAAAATTAACTAATCTAAACATAAATTAAAAACTAAAAACGTAAAAACATAAAAGAAATTACGGGTTGTCTCCCGTACAGCACTTTTGTTTAACGTCTTTCAAAGTTAGACGTGTTACCTCGATTAAGGATGACGAAATTTCCACCCTTTGCCTTTAATTCCCACGAACTTTTCAGCTCGATTCTTAATAATCATGGATGGTGCCATCCAAGATTTCGTGGGAATAGGTGGTAACTCAATTCCAAGTGTAGCATTACACTCCTCTAGTAATCCATTCATCTCGAATCTTCGTTTGTTAGAAAGATTGTCCTTCATGAATTGACCGTATTTTGACATTCTTGTGAGAGCTTCTACAAACGGGCTGCTGTTCTTTAATTTGTTCATCATGTCAACGAACTTCTTGAATTCCAGGTCATTGTCCTTTCTGACATGTGAAGGGAATGGTGGAGGAGGACATGTATTGGTTACCACTGGGCTCTCTTTCTTTTCTGGTGTCTTCTCTTGGACACGTTCTTGTTCAACTACCTCTTCGACCTTATCTTCTGTTGCTTCTTCCCCCCTCTGATCTGGAATAGGGACTGATTCTGGTTCTGGTCTTGATGGAGATAGTTGTTTTCCACTTTCTACTTCAACTGCATGACAAACTTTATTTTCTGGAGCAGTAGTATCACTTCGGAGTTGCTTTTCTGCAGGGATTTGAGTTTCATTCATCGATTGTGATATTCTCTGCAAATTCTCCATAATCGCATTATGCAAGTTTTGGGATTCTTGCTGGCGACTCTCTATATTATCAAGTGTTTGCATCAGTCGAGCCAAACTTGAACTCAAACTCGAAGGTTGTTTTTGTACGGTTTGCTGCATTGAACAAGGAAGTGGTTCTTGATAAGCTTCATTATAAATCGGCGCTTCTTGATAGATAGGTTGTGGAGGATAATAAGCTTGTGGTCGTGGTTGATAATAATCATCATGATAATGGTTATCATAATGACATGGCTGTTGATCTCCGACCCAATTGTAACTCTGTGGGGGTTGATAGTCAGCGTAATTTCCTTGAGATTGATAATAACCATCATGATAATGGTCTCTTTGATAAGGCATGAAGGAAATTGAGGCTGGATTGTTCATGCAACGTCCCCACGAGTGATCTCTTGCTCCACAACTAGGACATGAAGGTGATGTATGTACTAGATTCCTCCGAGCTAGTTCCCGCGATTGTTCTCGTAATTCCTCAAGTTGTCGGCTCAACTCCTTGAGCCTTAGAGATTCCATCATGAATTAGCGTCTTCAGGATCTAATAACACGAACCTTTATCTCCTAATAAATCCGTTCTCGCCTAAAAAGAATCTGTAAAGACAAAAACTAAAAAGAAAAGCGTAAAATAGAACTAACTAAAATAAAAGCACAAGATAATTGCACAAGGACTAACGATGTAGTCCCCGGCAGCGGCGCCAAAAACTTGGTGTGGCCTAAGGTGTGATAAAATAATGATATAAATAAGTGCAAATACACACCCTAAACTAACACTGTACTGCAAGTATTACAGGACGTATGCAAGTTTTAATGATAAGAAGATTCGTTCCTCAGGGACTAACTAAAGTTAGAGGGAACTTATGCAAATTATCAAGTGCAGATATTTTAAAGATAGATAATAATACGCAAGTAGAAAGAAGAGAAAAATAGATATTTATTTGGTTTTTCAATAAATAAAGTAAACTAATAAACTAAAGACAATAAAACAAATAAAAGAAAAGAAAAGAAAAGAAGATAGTATGAAAGTCTAGCTTGAGTTATTAGCATGCAATCCCCACTAGTTTTGCCGTTCTAAACATGTAAGGGTAAATTATGTAGTCTTTCCCTAATCGGTCCCAATATGCTATCGGTAGTTTAAAATAAGATTTACCTGTGTCAATAAGGCTTCCTAAGCAAACTTTTCCTGTAATTGGTAAAGAGTCACAAGACTCAACCATAGTGATTATCTAGCTAGGTTGGGTTGTCAGATCAGACCTAATACTAGACGTTATGTGCTAAACATGCAATTAAACACCGTTGTCAATGGTGACCTAATTACTAGATGGTAATTCTATATGGGCGCGCATCCACAAGAACACAGAATATAAATTCAAACACATAAACAGAGAATAAAAACTATAATTCAATTTAAAACATTAAGTTCCCAAATTAGATAGATGTCAATCAAAACTAGGGTTCATACATATATGCTAAACACTCAAACTATAAAGAATTAATTCATACTAAGAAGAGAAGAGAAAAGAATTACAAAATAAGAGGTTGAAGGAGACATAGTTGTTGCACAGCTCCCTCCAGACTTCTTCTCTTGTGTTGCAGCTTCCTCTTGGCCTTAGGGTCTGGCCAAGGATGATTTAAGAGTGTTAAGAGGCTGTATTTATAGGTTAGAGGTTGACCTAATTCGTTTGGTGGAGATAACTTCAAGTAATGGGCTCCTGGCCCAACCCAAATTCGTAAGATAAACACTGCTGCGTTGTTTTGAGTGTATCTTCTTCGTTATTGGTCGGATTTTGCTCCACAAGATACCAAAAGAATCGCAACAGAATTATCTAGGCCCTTTAGAAGGAAATTACCAAATTCGGCCTATTTCTTAGGTAAAAACGCCTATCTTTGGACGTATACTGCAGAATCCCAGATTTAGGCAGCTTTTCCTTTTCCTATTTAAACTCAGTTTCCTTCTATCTCCAATTACCATGCAAATCTCTTTCCATAAGTTGTAATCTTTGACTTGGACTCTAATTCATCTCCATAATTATCTTTAAAGCTTCACACTAAATAAACAATTAAACCCAATATGCTCTAAAAATAATAATTCTACAAATCAAGACTCATAATAGGAAAGTGCACTAAAGTAAGCTAAAATCAACCTATAGACTAATAAATAAGCCTAAAATGATGTCTCAAGAGTGTATTTTACTATCACAAATGAGCAGACATCAGTTGGTTACAAACTTAATTAACAATTATCTCTATACAACTTTAACCAATATCTTTCAGTATTAGTTTTCAAAAAATAATTCTCAGTTAATAAGTTAATTGATGAGAATAATATATTTTTAAATGAGAATGGTTATTATTGATGAGAATATGTTGATATTTATTAATAATTTTAATATAATATATATATATATTAAATATATTATATTTTAAATTGAAATCTGATTTGTTCAGATTCTCAAGGCACGCCTAATTTTTTTTGTTCGATTTTTTTTTTTTTCTTTTTTGTCAAATTGTTCGAAAACAACTCACACTCTCCTATTAGCCATATTGCACCTATATAAACACCCTTTCTCTCATCATCTCCCTTCACAATCCATCTTTCTCCTTTAAACCTTTCTCACTCGAACGTTCGTATACTTTGTATTTTTCACTCAACCAACCATGCTTGAGGCACCAAAGAATCTTCAAAAACCAACTGATTACAACATTGCAGATATGAACAAAAAAATTCTTCAATTCATAGAAGATGTTACAGCAAACGCTGATGATGTTCAACGAAGAGTTCTAGCTGAAATTCTCACTCAAAATGCTCAAGTTGAGTATTTAAAACGTCATGGCCTTCATGGCTCTACTGATAGAGAAACTTTCAAGAAAATCATTCCTGTGATCACTTATGAAGACATTGAACCTGACATTAACCGTATCGCTAATGGAGATAAATCTCCCATCATTTGCTCTCATCCCATTTCTGAGTTCCTAACAAGGTATTCCAATATTCCATTTCTTTTTCAAACTCGAACAAGGGTTAGTCTCATCCAGTAAAGGGTGTGCAAATATATGTATATACTTTTGAAAATGGATTATTTATTTAGTATACATAAGCTAAAGGGTGATTTTATATGCATTTACATATACTTTTAGCAAAAATGTGTCCCCATCTTTTTCATCGAAACCCGAGTGACTTAGTGAGGATTAGAGTCTTATCCCGTAAAGGGTGAGAGAATTTGAAGTCCGTTTTAAAAATGGTTTGTCTATTTATTATGATTAAGCTAAAGGTGTCTTTTATATGAAATTCTGGATCATCACACGTATACTTTAAGCATAAACGTGTTTCAATCTTTTTTTCATGGAAACCCGAGTGAGAATTAGTCTTATCGTGTAAAGGTGTGAGAATATATGGATAGTTTAGGAAATAGTTTGTTTATCTTTTGTTTAACCTAAAAGGTGTTTTTTATATGTAGGAACATTGTGTTTGCATTTTAATTTTATAAAGGGTGTCCGAATATATGATTTTAAAATGGTTTATTTATTTTGTATCTTTAAGCTAAAAAGTGTTTTCTATTTACAATTATGTATTTTTTCAAAAAAAAATTCATTTTTTTGAGCTAATAATTTCCGTTTATACGCAGTTCTGGAACATCTGGTGGAGAGAGAAAATTGATGCCCACCATTGAAGATGAGCTTGGAAGAAGGTCACAATTATACAGTCTTTTAATGCCTGTAATGAGTCAATTCATGCCCGGATTAGAGAAAGGAAAAGCTATGTTCTTCTTGTTCATCAAATCCGAAGCTAAAACACCCGGTGGACTCTTAGCCCGACCTGTGTTAACCAGCTACTATAAAAGCCCACATTTCAAAGATCGACCATATGACCCTTACACAAACTACACTAGCCCAAATGAAACAATCCTATGCCCAGATTCCTACCAAAGCATGTACTCCCAAATGCTTTGTGGCCTTTGTCAAAACAAAGAAGTCCTTCGTGTAGGAGCTGTGTTTGCCTCGGGTTTTATCCGTGCTATTAGCTTCCTCGAAAAACATTGGCGCGATTTATCCCACGATATTCGCACCGGTTCGGTTAGTTCCAAGATCACCGACCCTTCGGTCCGCGAAGCCGTGATGAACATTGTGAAACCAGACCCAAAACTAGCGGATTTCATCGAAATGGAGTGTAGTAAAGAGTCATGGCAAGGTATTATCACTCGACTATGGCCAAACACTAAGTACGTTGATGTGATCGTCACCGGAACAATGTCACAATACATACCCAAGCTCGATTGTTACACAAATGGACTCCCACTCGTGTGCACAATGTACGCTTCCTCCGAATGTTACTTCGGCGTTAATCTTAACCCTCTTACTAAACCAAGCGAAGTTCTATACACTATAATCCCCACCATGGCGTACTTTGAGTTCTTGCCTGTCTCTAGAAACCACGATTCGTCGCTTAACGAGAGCGAACCGAAGGAGTTGGTTGATTTAGCCGACGTGAAACTTGGTCAAGAATATGAGCTTGTCGTCACAACTTACGCAGGTAATCTAATTGAGAAACCTTGTATAATCTTCTTTACCCTTACTAGGTTATTTATTTTTCTCAATTTTTTTACAGGTTTGTATCGCTACAGAGTAGGCGATATTCTACGTGTAGCCGGGTTCAAAAACAAGGCCCCACAATTCAAGTTCATTTGCAGAAAAAACGTCGTGTTAAGCATAGACTCCGACAAAACCGACGAGGTTGAACTACACAACGCGGTTACAAACGCGGTTGCGCATTTAATGCCTTTCGGCGTGAATTTAACCGAATACACTAGCTATGCGGATACATCAACAATCCCGGGTCATTACGTTTTATTTTGGGAGCTGAACATGCACGGCTTGAAAACGATTCCGCCTTCTATATTTAAAGATTGTTGTTTAACGATTGAGGAGTCGTTAAACAGTGTGTATCGTCAGGGGCGTGCTTCGGACATAATTGGGCCGCTTGAGATCAAGATTGTTGAAACGGGGACGTTTGATAAGTTAATGGATTACGCGATAAGCTTAGGGGCGAGTATCAATCAGTATAAGGCACCAAGGTGTGTGAAATTTGCGCCTATAATTGAGTTATTGAATGCGAGGGTTGAGGTTAGTTATTTTAGTCCTAAGTGCCCAAAGTTTGTTCCTGGTCATAAGCAATGGAGCAGTGTCACAAGTGATTGAATTTTTATCAAGAAATAATCTGTGTTTTGTGATGAACTTAGTAGTAGAATTTACATTTTAACTCTTCATTTTATGTTTTCTTTTATTTTTAAGTGTTGTTATTAATAAGAAAATGTTGAATTAGCCATGTACAAAAATAGTTCCTCTTCAATGAAAGGCTTTCCTTTCAATCTAGTTAAAATTCAACATGTCAGTGGGAATCGTATTCTTATTTCTAGCCCGAAAATCTGCTCGTTGCAATCTCATGGCTCATTTGATTATTCATTTTTCATCTCAACATTTTTTTTCTGTCTTGAACGACAAGGCACATGACTAGCCCAAAATTAGGGACTCATCTAAAATAATTCTTTAACGAGGGTTATAATGTTAATAATAAGTCTAAGTAATAGCTAGGATGGTAAACGAACCGTGTGAATACTAGATAAGCAAACTTGTTTTTGTTAAGATTTTTGAGTCGAGATGTGTCGAATTTAAATTTTAACAATTCGACCCAAATTTTTTAAACTTATTTGTTTAACTTATCGAACAAGTTTTTCTTATTCACGAATAATTTATTTTTTAAGGTTGAAGCAAAACTTTTACGAACAATTGGTATTAATTAGAAATAGAGTATGTGGTATAAAGTATGAAATGTGTTATTAATAAAAGAATTAAAGATTAAAGAAATAAAAAACCAAGTTAATATATTAAATTTAATAATATATTTATTTTTTAAATAGAATATTAATTTACATATCATAGGTATATATGAGTAGTTTACGGACAAGTTTAAACAACCTATTTTGTTCGTTTGTACGAGTTTGAACAAAAAAATTCGAAGCTACGGCCATAGTAGTGGTTAAATTCCATTTTGGGTATTGACCAATGTATTTTTACAAAAATACAATTTCTTCCAGAAGCTTTTGAAAAATTTCTTACAGAAGTTTTTCTCCAGTGATATCTTTGGAATGATCCGAACTAACACATATCTACAATAATGTATCATAACTCTTGTGTCAAACCACTAAACTAATCTCTTAAAAGTTATGTTTAATAATATGATTTCCTTTTGTGATGAAGTGAAGGGGCAATTATATATTACAGCCCCACGACTTGGGCATTAACAAAGAAAATCCCAGCTATAACTAGACCCATTATCCCATTACATCCCAACTAGAAAAGAAGCAAAACACCAACAAACCCCACCTCCCCTCTCTTATACACTAATACACTGAAGAAACAAAAACAAAAACCCATTATAGGGATTCGATCGAAAATTTTGTGCTCTCTCTGTGCTTTCACTGTGCAAAAGAACTAAACCCTCCCCCTCCCTCCCCCTCCCTCCCCCCACCGTCCCTCCCCCTCTCTCTTCCCACCTTCTCACCTCCCCACCATTACCGCCTCCCTTCCCCCTCACTTATCTTCCCACCATAACACCACCACCACCACCACCACCACCACCACCACCACCACAGATCTTGGCCTCCCTTCTGACTCGCAACCCCATCCCTCTCTCGACACCAACACCAGATCTCGACACCAACATTAGATCTCGACACTATGACGAGGACCAGCTCCACTGACGAGAACCAGCACCACCACTGCTGCTGTGACGCACCACCACCACCACGAAGCTGTCCACTGCTGCGAAATCCACCGTTCGTGGCCAACCAACAGATCCACGAAGCTGGACCAGATTCACAACGTTGTGACGAAGCCACCCACCACCATTGCTGTGACGAAGCCACCCACCACCACTGCTGTGACGAAGCCTCCCCCGTTCCTTCACTTTCGCTCTCCACCCTCCTCCCCCGTTCCTCCACTTCCGCTCTCCACCACCGTGCAAGGCAGATCCACCATCGAAGCCACTAGATCTGCCTCTGTTCCATGGTTCTGGAGAACTCCACCACCGTTGTCCAGATTTTGTTCTCCTCCGTTCGATTTTTTTCTTTAAAACGTGATTTTGCAAACAGGTTGGGGACAGCCTAATTGGGTCTAGTCCGATTGGTCTTTGAGTAAGTACTAGGTCCAGCCCATTATGGGTCTCCCTTCAGCTCTCTCTTTTTTTTAACCGGTTTTTTTTAAAGCCATGTTTTGGGCTTTGAGTAAGTAATAGTTCCGGCCCATTATGGGCTCTAGCTTGAAAACGTTTTTTGGTCCAGGGTCCAGCAGGTTGTTTTTTGGTATTTCCCCTATGTATTTCCCTTTATGTATATTCTCTTAGGTATATCCCTTAGGGTCCAACCCGTAGTGTCCAGCTTTTAGGTATATCCCTTTAGGGCCAATCTATTGGGTCTGGACATTATGGGCCTTTATAATTTTTTGGACTAAACATAATCTAGTTTGTTAATTTGTGAAAATTAAACAGTAATAATTAAACACTACTGTAAAAAAATTAATCACTTAAGTAAATAGATATTAGGTACAACCTTTACAGTAATTTATTGGACACATTGGCATGAATATGGACAAAAACGGACTTGTGTATAGACCATTGGGTACACGGACTTGGTTGGATTTTATTGGACATGCACTTTGACAAAACCGGGACATTGGACTTATACAAAAAAAATCATTTTATCCACCTTAAAAACGTTAAAAAAAACTTAGGTATGTACCGATAAAAAATGTAGGTAAGTACCCTTGTGAATGTACCGAAAAATATATCTGGTAAGTTAAAGTCAAAAAACTCAGAAAAAATTAATAAAAAAATAAGAAAAAAGAGTTAAAAAAAATTGAAAAGGGTAGAAAACTAAAAAAAGCTAACCAAAAATTGGAATTAGGCTTTAAAAAGGAGTATTTTCTAGTTAGGACTTAATGCCTAAGAAAAATGAAAATTAGGCTCTAATTAGTATTTTCCCCTAAAGTGAACCAACTTTATGTCCCTTATAGTTTAACCCATTGCTAAGTAAACTTTATAGTCAATATCTTTCATATAAAGTAGATTCATTATGATAAAGTAACTATATAGAATGTGAGGAACATAAAATTAAAGGATCATCTCAACTAATACATTTTACCAATAATTGGGCAATTGCCTATTAAAACGAGGGTCGCTCGTACAAACCGATTAATCGGTTAACCTGTAAAACCGATTAACCTTTAAAATCGGTTAACTTGTAATACCACAAAATGCAGTTCAACCCAACCTATAAAATCCAGCCCAATACACCTTTAATTGTTAGTAGACCAAAGATTAATTCTTTTGAGTTTTGACCAACTTAAACCGTGATTATTGGAATCTACCCGAATATTTAGTCTATTAAAGTTTTTATATATTTTATATATCACATGAATAATATCTGGACCATATATAGAACTTCTTTTAAGCTTTGCAGCCTCATTATCAAACTTATATAATCTCTCTCTCTCTCTCTCTCTCTCTCTCTCTCTCTCTCTCTCTCTCTCTCTCTCTCTCTCTCTCTCTCTCTCTCTCTCTCTCTCTCTCTCTCTCTCTCTCTCTCTCTCTCACACACACACACACACACACACATATGTTACAAAGAAACCATAACCCGCGACTTTACACCTTACCTCTGTCCATTCAAACTTATCTTCTCGCATCTATATGGTCTCTATTATAGTTCCCATTAAATGGCATTCACCTACCAATATAATATGCATTTATGAGGGATGTTTTAGCTCTCATAGCAGTGTATTCTGGTTAATCCTCTCACCGTAGTTAAGGGTTGATTTGTCATGGTTAATGTGTTCTAAATTGGATACAAGATAGCACGACTAAGGTGTGTGTTTATCAAATCTCTCTTTCTAGTAACTTTTTTT
The DNA here is from genome assembly GCA_029959085.1 of Nemophila menziesii. NCBI lineage: Eukaryota > Viridiplantae > Streptophyta > Magnoliopsida > Boraginales > Hydrophyllaceae > Nemophila > Nemophila menziesii. The sequence continues at coordinate 81,979,445 of JARWIR010000002.1, forward strand.
ATCCAAAACCCTAAGGGTGCGATTGGTACGCAGTTATAAAATTAGGAATGGAATACTAATCCTTAGTTAATTTTTATCCCATGTTTGTTACAAGTTAAAAAGAGTAGGATAAATATTACCAAAGGATATCAAATCCCATAAATATGGTAATATCCATTCCATCCACCTCCCATGGTATTAACTCATTCCAATTGCATTAGGAATGGAAATTTATTTATAATAAATCAATTTAAAACCTTGACAATTTTAATAACATAGCAATTTTATCTCAAATATTTTTGTCTTCTTAGATACAATTTTTCATTAAATAATTTTAATTTTTCAATATAATTTCATGAATATTTTATTCAATCAATTTTCTTTATTAAGGTTATAATAATAATTATAAATTCTTAATGATTCACCTCAAATGCACCTGAAGTTTTTTTTTTAATTATACTAAAATTTATTATTATGAAATTCATCCTTAACATTAAGCTTGAAGCTTTTGTTGGGTTCTCATATAATTAACACAACTTTTTGAAAGTTTTCAATTCTTATTTCCCCGACAAAAAAAAAGTCATTATTATAATTTATGTTCTTATAACATTGAATTTTCAATATGAAAGTATGCAAATGAATTAAAAATTTTAAAATTAATATAAAAAAACATTTTCCATTTAAAAAAAAGATTCAAAGATCTCTATCTACTTATGAAATAAATTAATGATAGAAATTAACAAAATAATTTTAATATATTTGGATGGATTGTTATAACTTATAAGAGTAATGTAATATAATAAAATTTATGCCTAATCCCGAAAAGTTATAATATTTTACCAAGTATGTACTTAGAATGAATTAATGTATTCCCACGGCTATTCACATGACATACCAAGCATAGTATTATGATTAACAAAGTTATTTTTGTCACACGGTAATTATATTCCTTACTACATTCCATTCCTGACTAAATTCATTACCGCGTACCAATCGCACTCTAATTATTTTAACTTTGATACTAATTTTAATTGAATGTCTGTGTAAATGTTAGAATGTGTTTAAATTTTTTTTATCGAAATTAATTTTTTTTTGAAGATCTTTAATGAATTTATTTTAGGTACATAGTTTTTTGCGAGTTGAGTTGGTGACTTTTAGTGTGTATATCTGTGCAAAACAATATGTTAGGGTTAAGTAATTGTAATGATATAGGTGAGTTAGGGTTTTTGTTATACTTAAAACTTGTTTAATATGAGTATATTTAGTTTAATGTTAGGTAATTGTAATGAATGATAGAATAATGTAATTGTGTGATATTTTATTGTTGACTAATTAAATGAAAGCTTAGGTTTTTGTATGTGTATGTGATTGTTAAGCCTTAATCTTGATTGTGTAAGTGTTAATTAGTAGGTCCATAATGTATAAACAATTAACAACTTAGTGTAATCTTCTTAGATTACACTTAAGAGTTAAGTGTAATTTGAGAAGATTACACTAACATATTATGTGTTTAACACATAAACAATCATTGTTTGTTTAAGTGTTATAGACTTAACAACTTAAGTATCATCAGAGGTGATTACACTATGGTTCTTAAGTATATAACACTAGAACAATCAACAATAATTGCTTAAGCAGAGCCGGTTTTGGGGGTAGGCCAAGGAGGCCATGGCCTTGGGCCCCCAAATAAATGAAAATTTTAGGGCCCCCAAATTTATTTTATGTATAAAATATTATAGGTAAAAAATTAAAAAGGCCCAACTTATTATACTAGCCCAATTCAAAAGAAACAAAAAATTAAAATAACTTGTTGATCAAGTCAAAAATTGTATATATATATATATATCAGTACTTAATAATGCTTTGTTCATTTCTCTGATAAAAGAAGAAAAAAAATTTATATTCAATACTACTCACTATACTATTAATAATAAAAAGTTGAAGACTAATACACAATAGTCAACGTGCGGCGGCTGCCTGATTGGAACAAAAAGAATAGCGTGCGTGCCTCCTTTAATAATCAAAGGTACGTATTCTTTTATTCTAATTTATTTTAATTCATTATGATATTATTTTATAAATTTTACAAATTTTATATATATATTGTTTTTTTTGTTAGAATATATATTATCTAGATTATATTTATTTAATTATTTTATCTTTTTTAAATAATGAGGTTTATGATTAAAAAATTATAAAAAACGGTAAGGAGAGGAGTGTTCTTTTTTTTTTTTTTGGTCGAAATGCACTTAAATATATAAGAAAATTACATCACCCTATCCCTAAGGGTTGAAAATCTAACAAGAGTAGTTTGGCTAATTGGGGAGGGGGAACAAGGTTCCAAATACTAAACAAGGAGCCCTTGAGCTTTTGTTTAGTAACCCAATCAGCACACGAGTTTTTAGACCTCTTAGCAAAAGAGATTTTAAGTTTACATGCCAATTTACATCTAGCAATACAGTTTACAAAAATTCTAGCATTACAAGAAAATTTTGCATCCAAAAACAGTTTGATCCACAAGTCCTTTGCAGTCACTCTCAATTTCCACCTTTCCTCGAGGGTAAGTAGCTGCCATCTTACATGCCTCCACCAATCCCCTAGCTTCAGCTTCCATTGGAGAGTTAACTGTAATGAGTAAGGCCTTTCCATCGATCATCTTCCCAAAAGAGTCCCTAACAATACAAGCGCAAGAAGCTTATTTAGTATTATAATTAAATGATGAGTCACAATTAATTTTAATCTTTCCATTACAAGGTGGAGTCCACCCTGTTTTACTTTTAAAAATCCCATTTCTAGTTACAGAATTATTGAAAAATTTCCTCCTGGTAACCATCATTAAGAATAGTGACATTCTCATTCTCAGCTTGTCTTAAGTTGTTAACTTGTTTAGCCTCAGTTTTCTTTCTTGTAGCAAGAAAATAATCATCACTGGCTTTAAGTGCCTCTCGTAATGTAATCATAGGGTCAGGTAGCACACCTTTAAATATATATTCATTCCTTCCTTTCCAAATAGCCCAAGCTACAAAAAAGGCATTTTCACCAAGTCTAGTATCTGAAATATCAGTTCCATTTATACATTGCCTTAAAAAATTAATCCACCTTTTAAAATTACAGGTTGGTTGAGTAAGGGCTCTAAAACAAAGTGGACTTGCCATCCATACTGCTTTAGCCCAAGAACAGTGAAACAAGAGATGTTCAACATTTTCTACTCCTGATTCATATATAGGACAAATTGAAGTTTCACTTGCCTTTCTTTTTTTCCTATTTTCATTAGTAGGTATAGCATTTTCACAACATTTCCAAAGAAATTTTTTAACTTTTGATTGAACTTTCATTTGCCAAATAAAGTCCCAATCCTCAGATTGTAACTTAAAAGAACTTTCAGCCTCTTTTTTTTCTTTCTCATTTCAACTTGATGTTGTGCCTTCCATAGAATCTGATACATATCCTTAACACAAACCTCTCCATTCAAAGAGAAGGGCCAGAATGGAGAATCCTCACAAGAGAAAGGAGGGATATATATACAAGATATAGTTGCAACAACATCTAAGTCAAATAATTGATTGAGAATTTCTATATTCCATTCAAATTTATCAATATACATCAATTCAGACACATATTTCATTTCACACCCCAAAGGCTTAGTAAGATAAGATTTGTTAGGGACCCACATGTCCTCCCAAATTTGAATATTTTTACCATTACCAACATTCCATCTCAGGGACTTTAGAAAACAGTTTCTTCCCTCAATTAAACTTTTAAAGCCCCATGAGCAATTACTAGGTAAAGTAGCTAAAGAGAAATCAGATAGAGGGAAATATTTACCTTTAAGCACTTTAAACAATAAAGAATTTTTTCTATTCATAAACTTCCATGCATTAGAAGATAACAAAGCTAAATTCTGGCAATGAAAATCTTTGAACCCCAAGCCACCATCCTGTTTAGAATTCATCAGAGTATTCCAATTAATCCAGTGGCACTTACCTTGCCCTTGATTACTCCAATAAAAATTAGAAATAAGAGAAGTAAGGTGAGTAGTAACTTTTTTAGGTATCAAGAAAACTGACATTAAGTAATTTGGGATGGCTCTAATAACAGCTTTAATTAAGATCTCTTTACCACTTTTAGAAAATAGTTTAGTGTCCCAACTTTCCATCCTATTGATAATTTGTTCAAGTAGCCATTCTAATGATTTTACCTTAGACTTTCCCCAAGAAGAGGGAATTCCAAGATATTTGCCAAGATGATCCAGTTTACTCATATTCAAAGAGGTAGAGATCTTATTCTTAACATCCAGTGGTGTTGATGTCTCCCTAATTGTTCTTATTTTCGACCCTTGGGAGACATCATTTTTGGTGTTTATTTAATTAATTTGATAGACTTTTGGACTAAATATGCAATATTCCGGAATTCCCTTTTTATTTCTAGCATTTTTATATTATTAAGCTTTTGCGCGTAATATTGGTATTTTTAGTGTAAAGTTTACAGGTTTTAGATGTTAGCTAGAAGAGGAATCCGAGGAGAAAGTCAAAGATCAAAAGATAGAGTCAAGACTTGAAGAGAAATCCTGAAGATATTATTTTGAGAGCTGAAAATCCATTTTCCAGGTCATAGATTGCTGATTTCTAGGTGCTTAAGCGATGATTTAGCCGCTAACCTTTGAAGAGAAAACATTCCTTATCAAGTTACGGAACTTTAGCAACTAAAATGAGGTCAATCGGAGTCATAACGCATCGGGAAAAGCCGTTTTAGTGAAGGTGTATCAGCAGTTACGGGAATTTGGGCTTAGAATTTGGGCTTGGACATTTAATTGATATTTTATTCTTAGGTCCAAGCCCTAGTTCGTTTTTCCACCTATAAAACCAGCCTTTGACTTCTATTTTTCATACAATTCATTCTTTACAATTAAAAACATCAGAGAGAAGCAACAGAAGGAAGGAAGAAGAAGCTGGTAGAGCTGGAGTGGGTCTATAGCTCCGTTCTCAGTCATTCCAATTCCGGAAATTAGGTTTCTTTTATCTTTTATTTGTAATCAATTATGAATTCCATTTATTTTAATTTAGTATTTCGTTTTAATATGAGCTAAACAATTCATAGTGCTTGAGAACAAACAATGGGTGAATCCCAATCTTAAATAATAACGAATGTTGAATTTGGGTTTTTATTGAATTAAACTAAATTAGGGTTTTTACTCTTTTCAATAAATTGAGATTATTTTACTGTTTTTAGCGTCATGAACTAGGAACAGGTGTTAGTATTTAGGCTATTCCAATTAGTGGCAATTGGATCATCCTGACGGAGGGTTTAAATACAGAACCATTTATTCAATCTAGGATAGAAGCTATTGATTCTGACGAACTTAGCTAATTCTAGGGTCAATGAGGTAATAAAACTTAAACATCCAACGGTGGATCATATTTACCCTGACGGGACTAGTGACACCCTAGGATCGCCTTATAGTCCACCCTGACGGGGGTATAAGGAATTTAGAATCCCGACCATTGTAATTGACCGATTTAGCCCTTAAACAACATAAGTTAGGAAATAAGATTGGGAGGATCCTTGCGTTCTCAAGTACTACTTCTCATATTGCGTTTTCATTCATTTTACTTGCGTCTTAGCTTTTACTTGCATTTATAATTTGTCTTTCATTTAGTAGTTTTAATAAACAAAACCAAACAAACATATTATTATCTTTTACCTTCATAAGTGCATCAATCACTATCTGCTAGACATTGTGATCAACCATTCGGTCCTTGGAACGAATCTGATTTATCAGTTATTACTACTTGGGACAACCGTACACTTGCGGTTGTGGTTCGATTAGCATTTGCATTTATTTTTAGAACACACAAAGGACCACCAGGTGTATTTTTACTAAACACAATACCACTTTTATTCAAGTTTACTTTCTGACCAGAGGCAAAAGAGTAACAATTCATAATATTCCTAAAAATATCAATATTATTCTCTTCAGCTTCCATAAAAAATAAACTATCATCTGCAAATAACACATGAGTAATCATAGGAGCCTTTATAGCTATAAAAATACCTTTAAAAAGCTTCATATCCACATAATAATCAATGAGATGAGTTAAAGCTTGAGTAACAAGACAGAATAGGTTAGGGGATAGTGGGTCCCCCTGCCTTAATCCTTTTTGGGGCTTATCAAGTGTATATAACTGACCATTAATCTGAATTTTATAAGTGACTGAGGTAACACAGTTTTGAATCCATCTCACCCACTTTGAATCAAAACCCATCTGAAGTAAAAGATCAATAAGAAAATCCCACTCTATATTTTCATATGCTTTGGACATATCTGCTTTAATAGCCATACTATACTTTTTTGAACCTCTCTTGTTATTCAAGAAGTGAGTAACCTCCTGAGCCAAAAGAATGTTCTCAAAAATTGATCTATCTGGTATAAAAGCTGTTTGAGTCTCAGATATTAAATTACCAATATAAACTTGTAATCTCGAGGTTAAGATTCTAGAAATAACTTTGTATATAAAATTTGCACAACTAATTGGCCTAAAAGAGGCAATTACATCTGGATTAAGGCATTTTGGTATTAAGGCTATTATAGTACAGTTTATAGCCTCAATAGAAACATCTTCATTTATAAATTCATTCACAAGTTCAAGAAGATCATATTTAATTTCTTCCCAAAACTTTTTATAGAAAAAACCCCCATATCCATCAGGGCCTAGAGATTTGTCACTACCTAAAGACCATACTGCATTTTTAACTTCATCAAGAGAAGCTTTTGCAATTAAATCCTCATTAATCTCTTGAGTTACTACTTTCTTGACTTTTGACAGTATAGGGGAGTAATTTCTTACTCCTACTGTCTTGAAAATGTTGTTATAATAACCTGTAATTTCGCCAACAATATCATCTTTATTACATATCCAGTTTCCATTACAATCCTTAAGTTTAAGGATTTTATTCCTGGTTCTTTTCACTTTTGTTATAACATGGAAATATTTTGAATTTCTATCTCTCAATTTCAGCCAATTGTTTTTTGACCTAAGGGACCAGTATAATTCTTCCTTTTTCCAATATTCTTCAAGCTCAATACTCAGAGAATTTAATAAAGAGTCATTCTCATCACTGTATGTAGGGCTGCAAATGAACCGATACTCTCACCAAGGACTTGAGTTTGAGCTCGTTAAGGGTTTGTTTGAGTTCGGCTCGTTAGTTAAACAAGCTAAGCTCAAGCTTTAAATTCAGACTCGTTTACTAAACGAGACAAACTCAAACCTATATAAGTTCGATTCGTTAAGCTCGTGAACAGATTGGTAAGGGTTCTTTAAGAGCTCGTTAATAGGCTTGGTAGATATATTCAATTAAAAATTATATATGTATACATGCAAAAGGTCAAAACTACGTAAAACTTTTGTATTATGTAATTAATCATAACTAAAATATTTTATATCTAATAAGTAATTTTTTTTATATCTAATAAATATACAACTAGTATCTAAGGCTACAAATGAACCGATACTCTCACCAAGGGCTCGAGTTTGAGTTTGCTAAGGGCTTGTTTGAGTTCGGCTCGTTAGTTAACAAACCAAGCTCAAGAAAGCTAAAGCTTGGTTCGGCTCGTTTCGTTTCAAACTCAAACCAAGCTCAAACTCACTAAAATATTAGCAAACAAACTCAAGAAAGCTAAAGCTCGGTTCGGTTCGGTTCGTTTGCAGCCCTAACTGTATGGCTCATTAATAAAAAAAATCATCTTGGATAAGCTATTATTGATGAGTTTCCTATTATTAAGGATTCTCTGTCTAGCCCACTTAGAAATATGCCTTTGTAACTGAGATAATTTGTATTTAAACTTATAAACACCTCTCAATTCCAAAAGGTAACCTGATTTCTATTTCCTTCTTATCATTTGACAAAGATTTTTGTCATAGATCCATCCTTTCTCCAAAACAAACCTCTTATTATATTTGTTTTTGTTAATACCAAACTTTAAAATGATTGGGGAATGGTCAGACCCTGTAGGGGGTAAAGTGTCATTCCATGAATCAGGGTAGCGCTTCATCCACTCATCATTAACCAATATTCTATCTAACCTTTGCTTAATTTGCCGGTTGCCATTTCGCTTGTTAGACCAAGTGAAATTACATCCAAAGGCAGGGATATCAAGCAAAGAGTTAGAGTCAATAAAGGTATTAAAAAGTAACATACTTTTCTTATGATTCGCATTTATTTCTCCTCCCAATTTTTCAGAGGAAAATCTGATCAAATTAAAGTCTCCCATATAACACCACATATTAGAGACATGTTTCAAATCATTAAGCTTTCTTATAAAATTGCCTTTATTCTCATCCACAGGAGGGCCGTAAACAAAGTTAATTTCACAAAGATCCAAATTTGGACCCAAGTAAGTGCACTGTATCAAGTTCTTATCAGAGAAAATAAGATTAAAAAGATTAGGTTCCTTTACAAAACCCGCAATACCACCTGATAAACCTTCCGGGTCAATTTGAGCAACTAAAACTAAACCAATTTTAGTGCTTAAGGGAAGTAAAAAATCAAATTTGTGCTTAGTTTCAGAAAGAAATAATACCTCTATTTTATGAGCCTTGATCATGTCTATCAAGCTCAGCTCTGTCAAGGCTGTGCCAATGCCTTGACAGTTCCAGGCTTGAATCATTGGTGTTTTTGGGGTTGATTAGGGTCAACCCCGCAAACCTCTTCAGCTTCAAGACCTTCCAGCATTCCTTCTTCATACCACTTCTCTATACCACAATCATCTTCACCCTCAATGATTTCCTTATCAATTTCTTCTTGTTCAACCATCTCATCATCCCCTCCTATTACAGAGGTTATGAGAGTTGCTGGAACAAGTGATTCAAATTCATCAACCTGAGATAGACCTAAGTCCTCTCTAACCTTCTTAGTTCTTTCAATAGATCCAAAACTAATATTATCAGAAGAATTTTGAGTTATAGAAGGGTCAATTGTGACTAATTGATCTAAAGCAGCTATTGGGCTCAGTTTAGGATTATCTTCATTTGAACCACAAAGCTTGAAAACCTCATCATTACCCAAAGCCCTTGTTTCAGATTTGAACTTAGGACCTTTAACTATCATTGTTCCCAACTGAACAGTTGGGATTATTAGAGAATTTTGAACTTTGTTATCTTTGTTCTTAGCATATAAATTTCCCGATGCATCAATCTCTCCCTCTTCTAATTCTTTCTCCACCTTCTTATACTTTTTCTTTAAAGGCTTTTTAACCTTATGAGTAACAGCATTGTTCTTAACAGCTTTAAAGATAAATTTCTCCTGGCCTGTATATCTAATCCAATTTCCCAATCTCATAGTTAACTTGTTAGGATTGTCACAATCCTTCTCCTCATGTGATAGAATCCCACATTTAAAACAGAAATCAAATAATTTATCATACTGAAATGAAATCCACACTTTCTGATCTTTAGATATCTTGAAATTCAAGCCAGATTGAAGAGGTTTATTAACTGAGCATTCAATTCTAGCTTTAATTGTAGGATCCTCCTTAAATTTAAGAGGATCTGGTAGTACAACCTGAATTACTTTCCCAATTTTAGATGCTATTTTCTCAACATTAGCCTCTTTAATAAACAAAGGTGGAATGCCTATAATCCTAACCCAAAATGCACTTTCATCAAGCAGAGAAGGAAACTTAATTGTTTCTGAATATTTTTGAACAAGAACATGAAAGCCAAATATATGATATGGTCTGTTATCCCAAACAAGTTCAAAATCCTTCTCACTATCACATTGAACTGTAAATATATTCATTCCAATCTTTTCCACATTAATTCTACCTTTAACACCCCAATATTGGATAATAATCTTTTTCAGATAGTTAAGATTTATAATACCTGTAGCCACCACTCGAACCAAGAGTTTTGGCTCATCATATTTTGAATAAACAACCTCTTTATCAGGAGAAAGACAGAAATCATCTTCCGATTCACCATTATCAGCCATAGCTTCAATAGATTAGAAGATTAAAGTAATAGAGAACTCAACAAAGCACTGGAAAGTGATTTTAATAAAACGTATACTCGCAATAGATACAAAGAACACTTCGAGTTTCATAGATCTGTAAAGATCTTAAGTGAAATCGATAATATGAACTTTATTGATTAGTAGCCGATAACAAACTAGGGTTTTGGTAGGTTGGAAGGTAAGGTAATGGAACCGATGTGATAATAGGGTTGAGTAAGGAGACAGTATAAGGGAGAGAGAGAGGTGTTTGACGGTGGTTAAGGGTAGCAGATCGGGTTTCAGAAGGGGGAGGAGGGTTTATCGAAAAGCGTGCCTGAGAGCATCGTGGTGTTCTATAGGAGAGGAGTGTTCAAGTGATAAATTTGTTTGTGTTTTTTTTAAACTTATTTAGTCGTTTTTCTTATTATATTTTTCCTTTATTTTATTTTATTTATGTAAGTTATAATTTTTTTAGGGGCCCCTTTTCTAGAGTTCGCCTTAGGCCCCCAAAAGGTCAGGACCGGCCCTGTGCTTAAGTGTTATATACTAAACACTTTAGTATAATAACCTTAGATTATACATATAATTATAAAGTGTTTAGCACTTAGATAATTAGTGTTGATAGTTTAAGTGTTAAAAAATCAACACTTAAGTGTACTCTGAGTTGATTACACTAAAGTGTTAATTGTTCAATACTAAAAAATCATTGTTGATAATTTAAGTGTTATACACTTAACAATTTTAAGTGTAATCTGAGGTGATTACACTTAGGTTGTTGATGTATTCTTTATTGTGATAGATTAAACTAGGCACGAGACATATTTTTAGGGTTATATCGTGCTTATTTAGGATCTTATTCCATGTATTTTGACAGTTTATCATTTCTTGTCCAGTTTTGGAGGATTATTACTTTTAGAGTTATTTGTGCGTAATTTGTTTGGTAAGTATGCAACTCTTAGGTACTTGGATGTAATTAGAGCATAAAAAAAGGATATGCAATAGAGAAAGAAAGGTCAAAAACTTAGGAGTTAAAGGACGAAAAAACCACTTTTACAAAGCGAGAGCAGTTTTTAGGCAAATTTAGAAATCAACTTGCTGGTGTCACCACATACAATTAATGAATATTCTGGAGGATCTCTTTGTTTCTAGATAGTAATAGAAGTTAAGAGCGCGTAGGAGCTGATGGTTTGTGATTTGAAGCTGAAGTGAAGAAGTTACTAAAGTTGCAGTTGTCGTGGCTCGAAATAGTCCACTATTCCTTGATAATGTTTTTGGGTTGGATTAGGTGACTTAAAAGAGGACCACAACCCATAAAACATAATTGGACCTTTATATATCAGTATTTATCATTAGAAAAAGGGTTTGTGGTATTATTATTCAGAATTACATCATCAGATGTCATGAAAAATGCCCGGAAAAGATAGAAATGATTTGGAAGAAGTTGGAGTCCTACTGCACCCTTCTGCACCATTCTACCTCTATCATTAAGGTATAATGTTTTATTTCTTATCTTAAACATGATTCTAATTTTTTACTAGTTAGTTTAATTTCTTTAATTATGAAAGAAAATCCTTATAGCTTAATTTGCTTTAAGTATGAACATTGAATGACTACTGATTGACTTTTAAAGTTATTTGAGATACTTTAATTTAATTAAATTTGGGTTTATTAATTGTTACATATAAATCGATTTAATTTATACTTTCTATAACTTTGTCAGATATAGATTGACCTTAATATCTTAAACTGTCACCCTGGTGGGGGGTTTTGGAATAGAACTGGTTCATATTCGCCCGGTGTGCATTAGTGGTCCTAACATGTTTACTTAGCCGGATAATCACATAAGTGGAGTAATTTGTAGCACCGAGTTGGGGAGGCTACATACTCAAAAGTTAGAAGAGGTAACACGTCAAACTTTTAAATACATTAATTAAAACTGTTGTCTGGAGACAACCCGCAATTTTTTTTATGTTTTTATGTTTTAGTTTTGGTTTAGATTAATTGTGTTTAATACATTTTGTAGTATTGAGTACGGTATTAGTGTTTTGATGTGAAGGATATATAAGAATCGAGTTTCGCGTGATTTTTTTGCGAAAAACCCGAGTCTCGCACAGCATACCGACATACCGGTCCCACAACCGGCTTTCTGGCCTCGCTCCAAGGGTCGCGACGGTCCACAACCCGGTCAAGGTTAGAAAGTTTTCACACTCTGACCGGCATGCTGGCCATACGAGCGGCTAGCCGGTCCGTGAATCATGTCGTCATTCGCGTCAGAAGGGTCCTAACGGTGTAGGTCAGAGAGTTGACCGGCATACCGGTCCCACAACCGGCATTACCGGTGCGCCATTCATGTTGTCATTCGCGTCAGAAGGGCCGCGACTGTCGAGGTCAGAAGCATTGCAAAATTTGACCGACATACTGGTGCGAGCCGTGAAATATGATTTGAAGAGGAGGTTTGTTCATATTATATCTGACAAACCTTAAGGCCCATTCTTCCCCAAAGCACCAAAACTCCATTAAACACCATTAAAGCTTTACATAACCTACACCTCACATCAAAACACCACCAAATCACCATAAATTCATATCTAAAACTTCCCTACATTCATACAAACAAGATTGTATCCACCCAAATCAATCCACAACATCTAGAATCTAAGAATCAAAACCAAAAATTTCAAATTTTTTTCCAAAATTTCTTAAAACCATATCATTAAAGCAAGATTTCATCATACACACATAAAGAAGCATTATACTTACACCTTTCCTAACCCAAATAACACCTTAATTACATATCATCAAAAGCTAGGCCAAGAGTGGTTAAACCTTTGAGTTGGGGGTCAAAGGAGATCACGAAAAGAACGGAGACACTATCTAGTGTTAGGTAGATGAAGAAGAATCAAAGCAAGGTATTGGGTGAGATCAAGAAGAAATCGATTGAGATTGGTGAAAGTTCAGGAACAAAGGAAAAAGGTAAGTTGGGTCTCGTAATTAGAGAGAAGGATGCATTGGTGAAATCAAAGAGCAAAGCAATTACATCTTTCAAGGAGAAAACACCACAACCTCTCTAAGTCGATATTCCTATACCCGAGATTAGCGAAACTTCTAAGGCCTTATTAGCTATCACCAAAGGAATTTTGCACAAATTACCAATTTCTCATGAGAAAGTATTCCAAAAAGAAGGTGGAGAAGGAGATTATAAGAGATTTCTAGAGATGGGTGAGAGATTGGGATAGACCACATTCATGAGAAGGCGTTCACGATTATGTATTGAGATTGTTTCCAAGTTTTATTTAGGCCTCGTTAGTCGAGATAGTGAAGGTTGATTTCCAGTTAGAGGAAAGTTAGTTCCTTTTTCTGTTGAAGAGATTCAAAACTACTTCGAGTTTAAGAAATTGGTTGGTCCATGCAAATATCAAGAAGAGGTGAAGAACATCAACAACTTTGACTGGGAACCATTGTACGAACATGTGTTGCATCGTGAGTTAGTGCAATTACACAAGGAAAAGTTGATGGGGCCTTGGCTTTACAAGCACCTTCAACCTGAAGCAAAGATATTCCACAACTTCATGACACCAAATGTTTGGGGAAACACTCATACCTCGGAAGTAAGTAAGAATTTTCCTTGTTTTTGAATTGTGTTATGCGAGAAGAGGAAGTAGATGTAGCGCAAATAATATTTGATGAGGTCATAAGAATAACCATCCAACCTACGAAGGTTTTTAACATTAAATACCCATCAACGATTACTAGCCTACTAAGTAAAGCGAAGGTGGAACTTGGTGAGAAAGAGTCATTTATGTATGACATTAACACCAATACCGATGATGACTGGATCAAGACAATTTTGAGAGAAGCAGTTGCAAATATTCCTAAAAATGTAAAGGTTGCTTGTGAGAGTGAATATAATTTGAAAGAATAAGATCTTGCATGGCGAGAAAATTTATTTTTGAGAGATTAAATAAATTCGAAGCAGCTCATACTTTCTTAGCCAATGATGTGGCACAAATTAGAACAAATCAAAGCAAATCAAGTGAACCTCGTGACACTCCTAGAGCTATAAGCCTCGAGAGTATGTTTTATTTCTTCCTTACCATTTTTGTATGTGCAATATCTGTGTTAGTTTTTAGTTTTTATCGAGTTTGTTCCGATTCTTTAGGACACGACTCATTTTGAAGTTAGGGGTGTGGGGATTCGTTGTCCCTCATATCCATTTTTTGTAATTTACTTTTTTTGGAAGAAATTAAATTTTTTGATAGTTAGAATTTAATGTACACTGTGTTCAATAGCTTAAAATCATAAATTTAAAGAGTTAATGATAGTAGGTAATTTGTTTATAAGTTGGTTATTTAGTGTGCTTAGAGTATGAATGGTGTCGCCTAAGGTGTGATAAAAAGATGTATAAAATAAGTGCAAATAAACACCCTAAGCTGAGCATGGTTCTGCAAGTATACAGATCGTATGCAAGTTTTAATGAATAAGTAGAATTCGTTCCTCGGGGACTACGAAGGTTGAGAAGAGATTATGCAAATATTCAAGTGCAAATATAAGAGCTAGAACAGATAATACGCAAGTAGAAAGAAGAGATATATATTTATTTGGTTTTTAAATAAGAAAACTAAACTAATAAACTAAAGGCAGAAAATAAATAAGAGAAATGAAGATAGTATGAAAGTTTAGCTTGAGTAATTAGCAAGTGATCCCCACTAGTTTTGCCGTTCTAAACATGTAAGGGATGAATCATGTAGTATTTCAATAGTTTGGTTTCAATTGCGCTAGGTAGTTTCAAATAGGGTTTACCTGTGTCAATAAGAACTTAAGCAAACTGTTCCTACAATTGATTAAATAGCAATACACTAAACCATTGACTATCTAGTTAGGCTGAATTGTCCGATCAAACCTTATTCTAGACGTTATGCGCTAATTCTATAGTTAAATATACCGGTTATCTAACTACTATGATGGTAATCCTATATGTTTGCAGCCATAAAGAACACAGAATATAAATACAACACATAAATAGAGAAATCAAAACATAAATTCAATCAAATTAGATAGATGTCAACCAAAACTAGGGTTCATACATATATGCTAAACCTCAAGCTAAATAGAACTTAGTTCATACTAAGAAAGGCATAGAAAAGAATTACAAAATTAAAGGTTGAAGAAGACATGATTGATGCACAGCTCCTTCCAGACTTCTCTTCTTGTTGTAAGCTTCTTCCTGACCTTAAGGTTTGGCCAAGGATGATTTTCTAATGATAAGAGGTTATATTTATAATGTATAGGAAGACCTAATTCGTTTTCTTGAAGGAGAAGGTAATTAGTGGACTCCAAGCCCAACTCAAATTCGTAACCCTAAAATATGAAATCAGCCCCGTTTTTGTTTTGATCCTAACAGCCTCAATTCTTATCCGTTTGACGCGTATGAGTAGTTGAAATTCATCTTCTCGGAAAGTTCTTTAACTTTTCTCTTGACAGTTCTTCCAAATTCCTCACCGATTTTGAGATATAAGCTGATTTGTGGTCATAGGTGCTGGAATTCAGATTTATGGCAGCTTTTCCTTTTCAATAATTTTAGCTTTTACTTCCTTATCTTCAATTTCCATGTTTATCTTCTTTCCTTTAGCTCTTATACTTTATCTTGGACTCTAATTAATTACCATATATCTTTAAAGCTTCACACTAAATAGATAATTAAACCCAATATGCTCTAAAAATAATAAATAATCAATTCAAGACACAAAATAGGAAAGTGTATTAAATCATGTGAAAATCGACCTATAAACTAATAAATACACCTAAAATGATGTCTCTAACTACTAATAAATCATCACAAATGGGGAGACATCAGTGAACTTTAAAAAACACATTGATAGTAAAGAAACGATTAGTAAGCAAGTCGGTAGAAGTGTATTTGATATTAGGGAACCTTGAGGGGTGTGTAGGATGTGAGATCCGAGCTAGTTGATAAACCATTTAATGTACGTGCTAGAGGCGATAAAGTAACAAAATTGCATAGTTTAGAAAGTGATTAAGGCAGATCTTTGATAAGCCCTTTGTTGCCTTTTAGCTTTCTGTCCAAATTTAATTTATTTATATCCTTCTTATCCCCTTATAGTCTTTCTAAAGCCTTTTTATTAAACATAATACCAAAGTCAAATAAGCATTAAACAACTGACAATGGTTCATACATAAGCAATACTCAAGCAATGAGGGTTTAGTTCATATTGTAAAAATGAAAAACAATAATTAATAATGAAAGCCTCATGTAGAATATAACGGAATAATATTAACCTAAGAATCAGAATAAAATGTGTTTGGAATGGTGAAGAATGGTGGACTTGGGTGAAAACCCTTCTCCCCATCTTTTTCTACTCTCTCCAAGCGTGTGAAATGATATGTGATATGTTGTTTATGGATTATGAGCTAACAAAATGAATATATACTAGGATAAAAATGTTTTGGGCATAATGGGCTGACGTAGTTGGGTAAAAGATAGCCCAACCCGTTTTTAGCTAGTGTTAGACAAGTTCGAATCACGATGGAAGCAAATGGCATAAATTTTTCATATCAACTCCGAATTGACTTCCATTACTTCTCACACGTCTGTTTCAAGTTCTATCCAAATCAAAAGGAATTTTTTCCAAATCTTTGACCAATAAATCGTGGTGACTGAATCAAGTGACGTCAAGGATTTGCCGGTATACACTCTAACTTATCCAAAGTGACGTTTAGCTCTTTCTACGCCTTGGATTGGGTTTGGACTTGACTTCTCTTCTTAATCCTGGTGTCTCATGTAAATATGTATCTAACATCTACACTTAAAACACTATTAATGTACAAAAATATCTATAAATAACAATATGTCAAAAATACGATATGAAAGCAAGATATGTCGAATATTAGGGAATAGTCCCTCAATTAGGTCCCACAAAACCCTAAAAATATGATTCATGATAAGATTATCTTATCAAAAAGAGGATACATCACATAGTGATTACCTTTTTTCGTGTAGTATTCTCCATCCTCGTCGCGTGCAAGAAGTTTTTCCACAGCTTTGCCTTTATAGTGCCCATGGTTGGTTCCTTCTTCATTCTTCTCTATAGCCTATAGGGTTTATTGTTGCTTTTAACTTGGGGTTGAAGGTGAAAGTGTTTAGATCTTTAAGTTAGTTGTTTCGAACCCGACTGTTTTTTTAAGATGATATGCCTTTTGTAATGTCCATATTTTATTGAACTAAACGAGTAATTAAAAAATATCTTGTGTGGTGGTTGACTCAGCTTGGTCCCATGTTTAAATTAGAGATAAGATATCCACTCCATTCGTGTTGTCTTTAGCAAAATTACAACCAAATATATTACATGTTGGTTTTGAGTAGTTTTCAAAATCAATCGGGTCTGCCATTACCTTCATCTCGTACATTTTTTCTTGCCCATGAAATCTACCTTGTCATATTCCTTAATGGGTGTTGTAATTTTTTTTTCTTTTTCCTTGAAGCTGGGTTGCCCGAGTTAACTTAGTTATTCCCCTTTTTCAACTCATCTCCATGAATCACCTCGTTTTTGTTATACATGAGTGTAAAGACAAATTAGATATAATATCATCATTTTTATCTAAAATTCTTTCTATTCCATAAATACACTTACCTAACTTCCTTTATAACTTCTTTTTGTTGTTAAATTTGTTCTCCGAGTGAACGGATGAGGCCACAAGTATAACAAAATTTTGAATTTAAAATACTTATTATTTATTTTTAATAGTAAAAAATGAACTTTTGCAACAAATAAAATAGACGACAAGGGTATCATGTCACGAAAATAAAATTCAAAGGTAAGTAGGCATAATTTTCCAAATAATCAATTGGTCCAAAATTCAAGAGCAAGAAATTAACCTTAATGTTAAGAAATATTTTAGTTATTAATTATTTTATTCATGAAAAGTTGATTTTAGTTATGTATTGTTTTGTTATTAATTGATGTGGCAAATAGTATTTTAATCATTTTATTGGGCTACACTTGTTTGACCAAAATTGTTGGGTTATTGATTTCACGAGTAAATCATTCTTTTTTTATTTAGGTTTTAGTAAGGTTTTAACGAATGGTTACTAAAACCTTATAGGGATATTCAGTCCGACTAATAACTAACGGGTGATTGACTAGAAGAGTCCACGAGCCACCACTGATTGCCCATCAGGTCCAGCCCATCACAAATGACAAGCTTACCCTCCGTGACCCATTAATTATAATTTTGTTACCAAAACCAATTTTGCTAATATCACGCAATCAGTCAAAAATTAGAATATCAAAATTTGAAGCGCCAAAAAAAGTCAAAGCCCGTTACCCATCGTCGTCTTCAAGGTTTCAAAGGACAAACCCTACGCCATCAACAGAGAGATATTGCAGGGGGTGTATAACCTCAACACAGAGATGGGTTATATGCTGTTTTTGGTGGTGTGTGTATACAAATTTTAATGTAATATGTTTATTTGTTAATTCAGTGACTGTTATGTTGGTGTGATAGTACAAACATATGGTATATACTAATTAGCTTTAAAACAAGGTGGATCATGTTTGTTGTACTGATGGGTTGTTCATGATAAGTGATGGTATATAACTAAACGTATATTAATAATAAACACGGTGGGTATTGCTTCGTAATATCGATGGTGTGACTGTTGAATTGGGTGGGTTAGACGTTTTTGCCTTAAAGTGGTGGTGGGTTATGTATATTGTGTTGATGGGTTGCATATTATAACTAATGGGTTATGACAGTCACATGTTTAAACTGACTAATTACAAAACAACAACATGTAAGGGACATAACACATTCTTTTATTCATAAATGGAGTAGTTCAAACTAATAACTGAGTGTGCACCAAAATACACTTATTGATAGATAAAACCAAGAAAAATAAAATGTACGAGTAACGATAGATTAACTACGAGGTTTAGGACATGTTGATCGGTTGTAGTACGTATATGTGTGACAGTTGCTACACATTCGTCGATGTGAAGCATCTGCACGCTCTCGTTCTGATGGGAACCTCTTGTTCTTTGGTCTACCAGACTGAGTACACTAGCTCAAACTCCTTATCAACCAACACTGCTCATGTTTCTTTCGCACAATTTTTTATAGACTCGTAAGAATCAAATAATATGAATATCTTCAAAGCCTTCTCTTCGTTGAAACGGATACGACGAGCACGTTGGTAGCCATGTCTAATTAAACACAACAAAGAAGAATGTATATCTTAGCGAAAAACAAAATTGTGCTGCATTTTATAACAGCCCTTAAAGAACCATTGTAACGCTATACATAATATGAATAATTATAGGCTGTTTTATAAGTCTGTAAACATTTAAACCTATCAAAATGATATATATGTTAATCGTATATTGTGATGAATTGTTTTAGTATTCTGTAAACACTTAAATCTATCAAAAGCTAAATAAGAAAATGCTATATTCAAAAGCTTAATGTAATCAAAATGCGATAAAACAAATAAAAGAAATAAAACTAAACATACCTTTGATGTCGACTGTGGATGAATGTTGTGATGTGTAATGCTGAAGCTAATAACGGTGGTTTGTCTGCACGAGTTGTGTTGTTAAAACGCTTAACAATTTACCATAATAAAAGTGCTATAATGACGGAATTTGATAGATATGCTACTTAATGGAATCAATTAATTGCGATAATCATGGATATATATATGATATTATCAGATTACGCAAGAGGGTAATGTTGGAATACTAAAGAATTCAATGGATCTTCTAGGGGAAAAAATAGGGGTTGGACCTGATGGAGGTGTATAGTTGGGTTCTAGAACTTAATAGGGATTTATCTCATAACTAAAACTTAATATTTCTATTGATAACGTGGATGGTACTGGCCAACTTGCACGCGTCACGACTAATTCTACAAAAAATATGTATGCATCCCCATACATACTCCTAAATAAATTAAAATTAGGTTGCCCATACTCAGAGAGGCCAGTTGAGCTAATCCAACTAGTTAAGACTTAAGGTTTTACTTATTATTAACAAAGCATCTCTGATTATGCTATAATTTTTACGCTTTCTAATTATACTCAAGAGAATAATAGATTATATCGGGTTTACTCAAAACCTTAAGAATATATTAGAAGTCTGGTGGAAAGCCAACCTTTTATGCGAAATAAGGATCTTATCTTATTAAGATCTAATATTAGTTTTCAACATGTTTCTAAAAATACGAATGAAGAAGCTTGAAGAGTTGACTTACTAATTAGAAGTTTTAAATGTAACATCTTACCGGTAACCTAGTAATCGGTTTCTATCACCGATCTGATTAGAATATTAGGTGGAATTGATAATAGGTCTGTGATCGGCTGATCCCTTCTATGTAACTACACATTTTCTTAATTTATATTCACTGCTTTTGAAAAAAAAATATATACAAAACATCTCTGATTTCGTTACAATATCTAGCCTCGTTGATTACAGTCAATGGAATCTATTTGAGGAATATACATTTAGAGAATTAAAAGTTAAAAACAATATTTTAAAAGGCCCAATTAGAATTTTGTTTTTGTAAATGTCTAGTTTTTATATTCTGGTTTTGAATATTTTATGATTTTACTCTGTTACCCTTCTCATCATTTTGATGTGTATAAGTCCAATTCTGGTTGGTATAACTCGGTAATGGGTTTATACCCACTTCCGTTTGTAATTGTTATAAAGTTTATTTTTTAGATTTGCATTATAGGTCCTTATAAGTATGTGGGTTTATACCCACTGTCCAATAGATTTTTTGTTCAAGATAATTTTTTCTTATCAAGGTTCATGTGGTGTCCAATAGAACAAGTCATGCATTGATGGGTATATACCCGACAGGTCTGGTTTCCTGCATAAAAGTAAGATCATCAGTTAAAACCAACAAAATGCAATTGATATATACCCATGCAGATCCTACTCGTACCTTTACAAATCCATACTCATACCCATACGAACGGTTGAGTCCATACTTATACAAATCCTTACACATACATATACTAACGGTTGGGTACATACTCATACAAATTCATACACACAAACACATATATATATAGACGGTTGGGTCATACCCATACAGATCCATACAAATGGTAGGGTACACACCCATTCAAATCCATACACATAAAAATCTATACCTACATCTATACATGTACATATCCATACATATCTATATCCATATAAATCCATATCCACTTAAAACATAAAAAACCTTATTAATGAAAAACGAAAATAACATTTTGATGAGTTCTTATTGTAAAAAATGGTTTCTTGTACGGTAACAATAAATTCTTTTTTTTGATAAGTTTTTTTAGTATAATTTTTTTTTGTTTTTTTTATGGAGGGGGATTTTGAAGTATAAGAAATGAAAAAAGAGACAGAGACTATGGAAATGGATTCGTGCGATAGTATTTTTGTCGGGATGTTATTAATAAATAATTTTATTGGGGGATGTTTTTAACAAATAAGTTTTCTAATGAGATGTTTTTGATTAATGGCTCTAAAATTGGGTTTCTATATTATATGCACAAATTGTAATACAAGTCTCTATTTGTGGAAAAATTGTACTATAAATTTATAAAGTTCTATAGTATACGGATTGTAATATACATCCCTATAATTATTTTATTTTAAATTTAATAGCACTATATGTCCTTATATTATACAAAAATTGTATTACAAATTCCTTTAATATAAAAAGTTATTCTCTATAGTATACAAAAGTTGCATTATATAACCCTATAATTATTTTTTATTAAAAATTAATTGCACTATAGATCCTATATCATACAAAACTTGCATTACAAGTCCTCATATTATGAAAAATTGTACTATAATTTTCTATAGTGTTATACATCCCTATAATCATTTATTTAAAATTAAACGCACTATAGGTCCCTATATTATGCAAAAATTGCATTATAAATCTATGTATTATAAAAAATATATACTATAAGTCACTATAGTTTACAAAAATTGCACGATATATCTCGATAGGTAACTAATTTAATTACACTACAAGTCTTTATATTATATCAAATAACCTATATTTTATCAAAGAATAATTTATAATAGTAATACACATAAAATGAATATGAAAACTTTAATAAATTGGTGTGTGTGGCGTGGGAGTGTGACAAGTGAAGATTTAAAAAGTTGAGAGGGCCATAATGCAAATGTTTTTTGGGTTAATGCCCAATAGGCACCTGCCACCTTACACCCTGACCCATAAAAGACACGTCTCTTTTTTAAAAATAGTGAGTTATGAGAAGCTTCCCAAAACTTAAAATATGAGTTTTGGAAAGCTTCCCATAACTCAAAATTTGAGTTCATGTAACATGGGTTTACTCAAACAACTCTTTTTATGGAAAAGAAAAGGAAAAAGCAAAATGTATGTGCCCTTTTATGGATAAAAAAATGATGGTTGGGGTGAGGGAGAATTAATACTAACGTGAGGTGTTTCTTGGGCACTAATCCATGTTTTAATAGGGTCAATTTTATATTCATATTTATATTTTTATATCATTTATAAGTATAGTAATTTAAGAGAATGATATATAATTAAAATATCTTAGAAAAAGTTATAATATTTTATTAAATTCACATAAATTTTTAATAAATTAACTTTTATTTTAAATAATAATTAGATGTCATATGTTAATGAACAATCTACTTTTTTTCGTTTCCATATAAATAAATATCCAAATGCTATAAAAAAAATCTAGAATACTCTCTACAAACCTTTATGAATATCGAACCTCTTAACTCAAAATTTTGAAACCCGATCATTGATAACTTTTCTTAAAATTTATTCCATCAATCACGTTAAAGAGATCTCTTTCACATTTCTAATGACATTCTATTAGTTTTTAGTATTGTTTCTACTAGGCCGAAATTAAAGTTTCACTTAGGGTTTTCAAATTCTCATGATTAGTCAATCGGGCTTGACCTAATTTTTTGGTAGGGTTATAATTAGTGATAAGATCATAACGTTGGCGTGCAGCCAGACAAATATACAGAAAGTTTAACCTAGAATCGTCGGGGAGATGTCTATTATATTCATTTATTCTCATTAGCAAGACTGTCGTATACTGATATTTGCTTTTCAACGAGTTGTTTCACAAAAATTAAATTTGTTGTGTGAATAAAAAGAATCATCTGGGCATTACATGAGTTTGAATATGAATATGAATTTGAACGTTTCTCCAGTTTTAGATGACATTAGAATTATAATCGATATTGATAATTTGAGTTTTTTTAATGTTACTTTTGGTATTTTTTCTTTTGCATTTCTGGATAAACTTATTGTTTGTTTTAGAAATTTGTTGTTATACGAAAGAAAATGTGTTATTAAATTTTCAAATCTGTACTTCTCGAGTGCACATCACTCATTCGATCTTTAAAGCCCTTTGTCAAACTAAAAAAAAAAAAAAACAAAAAAATATGTTCACTATCAGATTTTGATATAAAAATTCTAAATTGACTTCGAAGTTATGAAAAAAATTGTCGAAACTAGTGGACAAAACAAGTGGTTGAATTTGACCTTCAAAGTTATATATATATATATATATATATATATATATATATATATATATATATATATATATATATATATCATCTACATAAAAAAACGGCTAGAATCATCTACAACCCCTTAATATAGATATGGGCATATTAGGTTTTTTATAGTGTGAATTATAACATGTGAATTTTCGTTAGTTATCATGTGATAAATTATTGTTAAAAAATTAATAATAATATTTATTTTAATAGGATTCTACTGGCGGATGAACTACACGATATCAAAAAAAGAGGAATTTATGCACAATGGTGTAAAAAAAAGAGTGATACTTTATTGGAATGTATGGTGGATGCTACTAATCAGGGATGGCGTGATAATAGTGGAAGTCTAAGCAAGCAAACAGTAGAAGAAAGGATACTTCCAACTCTTTATTCAAAAATCAAATGTCAAAAAACGTACATCAATTATCAAAGTCGATTGAAATGGTTTAAACATAGATATAATTCTTTTGCGACCCTTAACACTTTAAATCTGGTTTCGGGTTTGATTCAAATACAAAAATGTTTGCTTCTTCCGATGAAGTATGTGATGCATATATTAAGGTCAGATGTCTAACTACGGCTAATAATATACAAGTACTTTACAAAATATTCAAAATACTTTTTTTAGACTCATGCAAAAGACGTCGAGTTACGGTATGTAACATATAAAGATTATGAATCTTTAGGCATTGATGTTGGGAGCAATGTAGCAGTTGGAAATAAATTAATTGGATTGGGCAGTGTTACTGACGCACGTATGTTAGGTGTTGAGGGAAGCAATGACATACACATTCAAGATCCAGAATATGATTTAGATAGTAATACCTTCATAGGGGCAACTCAAAGTGATCCACCACTCATCACTCATCATCGCTCCAATCTCATGGAATTGTTGAAATTCCTATGCAAAAATCAATCCAAAACAAGAGAAGTAGAACTGAATTCGAGAGAAATTCTTCTCAAAGTAGCATGATGGAGAAATTTGATATAATTTCTACTAGTTTTGAGGGAATATATAACTAACTAGAAAAGAGAAAAATAAGAGACAAACGGAGAAAGAATACACGATATGGGATGCTATCATGGAAATTCCCAACTTGGACAATGATATTCGTTTTAAGGCGGTTGAAATGATTGGTAGGAAAACAAAAAAAGATTTGTTCTTGCAGATGTCTCTTGAAGAACGGTCAAGTTGGATATTTCACAAGAATCAAATTAATTAATTATTAATTTTAGGCCCCAAAAAATTTGGTTTATTGAATTTTTCAGTTGAATAATTTTTGTTATTTTGTTTTGAGAATGTTATTAACTGACTTTTGAATTTTATTTTCATCAGATAATCATTTGATTTGGAAAATTATATTATTGATATCCTTGTGACATTAATCTTTCCTTGGAGAATTTTTTAGCGCATGTCATGATTGATCATTTTATATATAGGTTTCTACTATTTAATTATTAGGGTTAACAATGTTATGCCACGGTTTTTGTTTTTGTTTTGTTTGAATTAGAATTATTTCAAGTCATAATGTTAGTAGAGCATGAAGAAATTAGTAAAAGAAAATCCTGTGTAGAATCTTTTAACATCTATTGAAATTAAGCATAACAATATGTCAAACTCTTAAATAAAATGATTTTTTTTAAAATTTTGATAGAATTAAAACAATAATGAAATTTACAAAGTCAATGACTTTTAAAAACTCTAATAAACTCTTTTAAGATTGATTGTGGGAATAACTAGGGGTGCACACGGGTCGGGTAACCGACCCATTGCCCCTTTGGGAGGACCCAACCCGCATATGCGGTTTGGTTTTGAAAACCAAAAACCAATCCATTGACTTGAATTGGGTGCGGGTTGGTTGAACTCGGGTTCCTTAATGCGGGTTCGGATTTGGTTTTTGCTGGTTAGGGTCGGTTTTGGTTTGGTTTCGGGTTCAATTGTCATATTTCATATTTGATCCTTGTATTAAAATTTAAGTACAAATTATAGTAGCAAAACAGAAAAACATATGAAATCACAAATACAATCCCTCAATTCTTACAAAATCCAAGTTAAACATAGCCAAAGGACCTACTTGAATTAACTATTACATAGCCAAAGCACCAAAACCCACTGAATTATACATTTTACATAGCCAAAGGACCAAAACCAAACTGAGTTAAACATATTACATAGCCAAAGGACCAAAACATAACTGAATTATACATTTTATATAGCCAAATGACCAAAAAGCCATCTGAATTACAGTTTACTCATCCAAAACCAGAATTCAAGGTAAACATTTCCAAAAACAAACTACAGCATTGATAGATTGCAACTCCTAGAGCTGAGTTTGAAGATACAATCATTTAGCTCCTTATTCCTTTCCTACTTCAAGTTTCCATCCCTGTTTGATAAAAGTTGTAGATAAAGAAATGCAGAAATGAGTGAAATCATATCCTCAGATTGTTAAGGACCTGAAAGTAAGTAATTCAACTATCATTATATCATCATTGGCTATGAACTAGTGCCTCAGATTAGAATTTTAATCATCACTGGCACTTTACCTTTAGGGAGAAAGGACATGGTCAGTTTTATTAAACAACCTACAATTTTCAAATACCAAATGCTTGATGTTATCTCAAATGTATTAGTATATTACTTCCTCAGCTGAATTTTACACATAAATCCACCTGTACAAAGTATAATTACCATAATTTACATCATATCTATGAGTTGCAATCTTTATTCTATATGCAATCTTTTTCTTAGCTTTTTTAGGGATAGGGGGTTTACTAATAGAGGGGCGAGTGTTAATTGGATCAGAAGAGTTACCAACAGGTGTTTGATCAACACCTTGAGTGGGTTGTATAGTAAGATCAATGATGGATTCAGATTCATCCTCCATAATCAATAATCTGCAAAACACACACACACACACATATCAAAAAAATCATTAGTAATAATCATAATACATAATAATAACCTAATACTATTTTCGAAAATCAATTACAATAACCTAATAGATTACAAATGAATTGAAGAATATAAGAGTAAAGAGAAGAGAGTGAAGATTCAAACCTGGAAAAGGGGGTTTTGAAGAACACGAACCCTAACTCTGCCTTTTATACAAATCCAGAAAACCCCACATATCATTAACCATACTATAAAGTATTAACCATGGCTTAATCGATTAACCATGGTAAGCTCGTAAATCGGAGGTGATAAACATCATGAGAGAAGTCATGAACATTACATGTGGACCTCAAAGGTTGTTGTAAACCCTTCAAATAATTAATGCAGTTTTGCGGTTTCATGGTTTTCGTGTGCAAGCCCTAGGAATAACTCGTTTTCATACATTTTAGTGCCTGTTTGGGATTGCTTTTCAAAATAATCACTTAAAGTGATTTTAGATCCATAACAATATTTAGAGCCCGTTTGGGATTGATTATTTTGGAGCTAAAAGCGCTTTTTGATTAAAATTTAAATATTTGTAAAAAATATTAAAAATTATTTTGACATCTAAAATCACTTTAAGTGATTATTTTAATAATCACTAATCTAGTGCTTTTCCTAAAAGTGATTTTTAGAGTCTAAAATATTACTATGGATCTAAAATCACTTTAAGTGATTATTCTTAAAAGCAATCCCAAACGGGCACTTAGACTCTTAAAATCACTTTTAGGAAAAGCACTAGATTAGTGATTATTAAAATAATCACTTAAAGTGATTTTAGATGTCAAAATATTTTTTTATAATTTTTACAAATATTTTACTTTTAATCAAAAAGCACTTTTAGTTCCAAAATAATCAATCCCAAACGGGCTCTTAATCTTTGTCCGTGTTCCCTGTGTCTAATACTACTACTTAAATTATCATCTAGAAGGACCCAAGACCCAAAATCTTGTTGGTCCAATTCCAACTTGGGCCTCTCAAGAGGAACACCATCCTCAAAAGAGTTACAACGTAGCAAAATTCTCATGTCTTTCATTTAATATTAAAAACTTAATTTTTCCTACCGTTTTCAAAGCAAGCCCAATAAATGATCACATTAACTGGAACAGAACTATACAACCGATTAACGTTGAAAAAATTTCAGAACAAAAAAAGAAAAAGAAAAAGTTGAAAAACAACGAAACATTTTTGTTGTTCGAAGAAAAAAAAACAATGAAGCATGATAAACCCTAAAACCCATCTCTTCAAACTCGATCCGCATTTGAACTAAAATCAAAAAGAAATCTCTTCATACTCAGGTCCCACCTTCCCGCTCTCCGCCGCCACTCGTGGACCATTCTCCACCATCATCATCAACCCGGCTTGTTGAAAGAACCCAAATTAAGGTAAACTCTAAAAATTGAATTATTTTTAACCTAATTTTTCCAAAATTATCTGATTTAACTATATATATATATTACAGTCGTAAATGTTTATTACATTGTTATACAAATCCTACTATGCCCATTTTATGACCGTTATGAGAAGTGATTGTTGGAATGAGCAATTGGGGTTTTATACTGTACTTTTTAAATTGTTTTGCAGTAAATCTCCATTTGAATTATTTTCTTCACTTTCTTATTTTTTTCATGTTTTCCCTACAAATTTTACATCTGTTAAATTGAAAAAATCCAATTAGTAACTCATTTTTTCTTGTTCAGAAATCATGGAAGAAGAAAAAGAGAATCCAATCTCATCTTCACCTTCAATTACAGAGCCTTCAGCCATGGCAGTAGCTTCTGATAATCCACCATTAATGCCTACTCTAGCTCCATTACCACCTCCTCCCACACTTCCTCGTCGAGAAACAAACCCCAAAGATTCATATTCCGACGAAGAAGAAGATTCAGATTCAATTCCAGGTTACGAAATCTCAGAAGAAAGCAAATTAATCCGAGAGCGTCAAGAAAAAGCTCTACAAGAAGTTCTAATGAAACGACGAGCCGCCGCTTTAGCAGTTCCAACAAACGATAAAGCAGTGCGGGCCCGTTTAAGAAGACTCGGCGAGCCCATGACACTTTTCGGAGATCGAGAAATGGAGAGAAGAGATAGATTAAGGGCATTAATGGCGAAATTAGATGCAGAAGGACAATTAGAGAGGTTAATGAAAGCTCATGAAGATGAAGAAGCATCAGGTACTATAGTAGAAGGAGTTGAAGAACAAAATGTTCAGTATCCGTTTTATACTGAAGGATCAAGAGCATTGTATGAAGCACGAATTGAAATTGCTAAATATTCGATTGTTAAAGCAGCTTTAAGGATTCATAGAGAAAGAAGAAGAAGAGATGATCCAGATGAAGATGAAGATTCAGAAATAGATTATTCAATAAATCAAGCTAAAAGTTTAGAGCTTTATTGTAGTGAAATGGGTGATGATCGTCCACTTTCTGGTTGTAGCTTTTCACCTGATGGAAAAATGCTTGCTACTTGGTATGTTCTCTCTTTACCCCTAATTTTACAAAAGGTCTAAAATACCCCTATGGTTTTCCAACTATTATCACAGGGGTATTTGGTTATACTTGCATTACTTGTTAAGAAGTATTAGATATCTTGCTTTCTGTCTGTATAATGCTTATGCCAGGTCATATTTAACAGTTAAAATACGATACTACCCCTGTGATTTGACAAAAACCCAAAAAAACCTGTATAGTTTTTTTTAGGGGTGAAAAAATTATATTACTTTCTTTTACCCCCAAACTTTTGAAAGCTATTTTATCACGCATTAATTTATTTTATATGGTAATTCTGTTTTCTTTATAGTCAAATATAGATTATTTTGTATGATGTAGGGACGTATAGTGTAATTAAATAAAATAAATTAATATTTAAGCCTGTAGTGTAATTTTTATCATAATATAGGAAGCTATAGTGCTCACAAACTTTTGAAAATCGTGTCATTAAGTTTTAATTTATTTTATATGGTTATTTGTTTTTTCTACAGTAGAATTTAGGTTATTTTTTGTATTATATAGGGACTTATAGTATAATTAATTAAAAAAATTGATATCAAATTCTATAATGTAATTTTATCATTATATACGGACATATAATACAATTTTGCATAATATAGTGACCTATAGGCCAATTTTGCATAATATAGGCACCTATACTGCAAATTAGCATAATATACGGACCTATTGTGCAATGTAGCATAATATAGGGACCTATACTGCAATTTAGTGTAATCCAGGACCTATAGTGCACTTTTGTTTTGCATATTTTGGACTTACAGTGCAATTATTTGTAATATAGGGACCTTACTACAATCTTTGCATATTATAGGGACCTATATGGAAATTCTGCATAAAATAGGGACATATAGGGCAATTTTGCATATTTCAGGGTCCTATAGTGCAACTTAGCATAATATAGGGAGTAGGGACCTATAGTGCAATTTAGCATGATATATGGACCTATTATGCAATTTATATTATAATCCAGGGAACTATAGTGCAATATTGCATACTATAGGGACCTTTGCATATTTGGGATATGCAGTGAAATTTTGCATAATATAGGGACCTATAGTGCAATTTAGCATAATATATGGACCTATTGTGCAATTTATTATAATACAGGGACCTATAGTGCAAGTTTGTATAATATAGGGTCCTACATTGAAATTTTGCATAATATAGGGACCTATAGTGCAATTTTGCATAATATAGGGACATTAGTACAATCTTTTCATATTATAAGGACCTAGAAGTGCAATTAACTAACTAATTGATTTTTTTTCCTTCTGTACTAGTTCATTAACTGGAGTAGCAAAAGTGTGGGCCATGCCAGAACTAAAAAACCTGTGTTCACTAAAAGGCCACACAGAACGAGCAACAGATGTAACATTCTCACCAAAAGGAAACCTAATCGCAACAGCTTCAGCCGATAAAACAGCAAAACTATGGAACACAACAGGGACTAATCTGCAAACATTCTCCGGTCATTTAGACCGTCTCGCTAGAATTGCATTTCACCCCTCGGGTAAATACTTAGGCACAACAAGTTTCGATAAAACATGGAGACTATGGGATATCGAAACAAGTGCAGAACTACTTTTACAAGAAGGTCATAGTAGAAGTGTATACGGTCTAGATTTTCATAAAGATGGATCTTTAGCTGGATCGTGTGGTTTAGATTCGATCGCGAGAGTTTGGGATTTGAGAAGTGGGAGAAGTGTTTTAGCACTTGAAGGACATGTTAAACCGGTTTTGGGTATTAGTTTTAGTCCTAATGGGTTTCATTTAGCGACAGGTGGCGAAGATAATACTTGTAGGGTTTGGGATTTGAGAAGAAGGAAATGTTTGTATACTATTCCTGCTCATTCTAATCTTGTTTCACAAGTTAAGTTTGAACCTAATGATGGATACTTTTTAGTTACTGCTTCTTATGATAAAACTGCCAAGGTAATTTCTTTTTTTCCTTTTTCTTTTTTCCTTTTTTTTTTTTTTTTTTTTTTGGGTTTAATCTACGATGAATATACCAAATTTACCCCATGTGGTATACAAACTGTTAAAAGTCAAAACTCCAACTATAAATTTTGCGTAATATAGGGACCTATAGGGAAATTTTGCATAATATAGGGTCCTGTAGTGCAATTTAGCATAATTTAGGGACTTATAGTGCAATTTAGCATAATATAGGGACCTATAGCGCAATTTTGAATAATATAGGGACCTATAGTGCAATTTATCATAATATAAGGACTTATAGTCCAATATAGCATAATCCAGGGTCCTATAGTGCAGTTTAGCATAATTCAGGGACCTATAGTGCAATTTATCATAATCCAGGAACCTACAGTGCAATTTTGCATAATATATGGAATAATATTGGGACCTTAGTACAACCATTGCATATTATAGGGACCTTAGTACAATTTTTTTTTTGTTTAATCTACGGTGAAAATAAGAAATTTACCCCATGTGGTATGACAAACTGTGAAAAGTCAAAACCCTAAGTATAGGGTTTTTTTAAGAGTTTGGGATAGTACAGGGGGTATTTTGTAATTTATTGTATAATTAATTTTTTATTAATTTGTATTTATGAAATGTATTTCAGGTTTGGTCAGCGAGGGATTTTAAGCCAGTAAAGACACTTTCTGGTCATGAAGCAAAAGTTACGTCTTTAGATGTTGTAGCAGGTGAGTTTTATTCTTTCTAAATTTAGAAAGTTTTTTTACCCCTTAAGTTTGATAAAAGGTAAAAAAAGACCCTAAGGTTTTAAAAGGGACAAATATCTATTCCCATGTGGTTTTCCAACTCCATGAGTTGTTACAAGTAATGGGGAGTTGGGAAATGGAAAGGGGTATTTTTGTCATTTTTTAAAACTATAGGGGTGTTTTTGAACTTTTGTTAAAGTAAGGGGTTTGAATTGATATTGTAGTAATTGAGATGTAAATGTTTTGGTGACAGATGGGGAATATGTAGCGACTGTTTCGCATGATCGGACTATTAAATTGTGGTCGAGAGATAAGGAAGAAATGGGTATGGGTATGGGTATGGATGTTGATTAAAATATAATTATGTGTGGAGAATTTTGTACTAAAACTAAAGAATAGGGATTGTTCTACAAAATATTGTAATTTGATTTGGTAGAGAATTTCTAAACTTCTTGCTATGGTTTTTTTTTTAATGATATATTAGATGTTTCTTTATATTGTTTTGATAATTATAAATGTAATCAAAACCATGAGGTTTGTATTTGCGAAATTACTTGACAAAGAAGTTATTTTATTGACATGGTGCAATTAAAAAATACTCCTGTTTTGATCATGTCAGATTGTGAAAAGTAAAAGGGGTGTATTGATTTAACAAGTGGGGCCCACAACAAGCATGACTAAAAGAATTGAAACAAGCCCTTAAACATGCTCCTTGTATATAATTTTACCAAATTATCATCACTACTAACAAAAATTTAAGCAAAGCGAAAATACCAAATATACCCCTGTAGTATAACAAAAGGTAAAAATCGTTCGTATAGTTTTTTCCAAATTATGATAACTCACCTCTCTGGTTACATATATTTTTAAGGCTCATGTGTCGAACGGTCATGAGATAACTGCACTATAGGTCTCTACATTATGTAAAAATTATATTATAGGTTCTTATACTATGAAAAGCTGTATTATAAATTCTTATAATATATAAAATTTACACTATACATTCCTGTAGCTATTTATTTAAAATTAATTGCATAGTACGTTCTTATATTATGGAAAAATTGTTTCTATAGTTTACAAAGTTGAAATATACATCCTTATAATTATTTATTTAATATTAATTGCACTATGTGTCCTTGTATTATACAAAAATTGTATTACAAGTACCTTTATTATGAAAAATTATTCTCCATAGTATACAACAGTTGCATTATACATCCCTATAATTATTTATTTAAAATTAAATGCACTATAGATATCAACTTACAAAGTTGTTCCTTCAACTCTGATAACTTGAAGTTACCCAAGGTATTTGTTCAAAAAAGGGAATCAACTGGAGAATTCGCCCAATTGCCTCTGAGACCTAGAGGTGGATGGATCGATTCCTTGGTTAAGAGGAAGTTCAGTGGAGTGGTTGATAAATCTGCTAAATGTATTAGACTTAATATTGATGTTTCAGGATGCCTATGTGGGTCGATTATTGATTTTTTTTAGTAGTCTTTCGTTTATTTATAGGGTCATAGGTATCGGGTAATAGGTGGTTGGATTGGTGTTTTTATGTCAAAAAATACAAAATTTGCATTACATGTCCTCATATTATGACAATTTGCACTATAATTTCCTATAGTGCTATACGTTTTTATATTTATTTATTTAAAATTAAATGCACTATAGATCTCTATATTATGCAAAAATTGAATTACAAGTCTATGTATTATAGAAAAATGTGTTATAGTATACATAAATTGCACTACATGTCCCGATATTTATTTAATTTAATACACTATAAGTCCTTATATTATATCAAAGAAAAAATCATAATATTCACACACATAAAATGAATATGTAAACATTAATAAATTGGCATCTGTGGTGTGAGGTGGAGACAAGTGAAGATATAAAAATTGGGTGATTGACACATAGGGTCTTGTAGACTAGATTTCATTTCTAAAGGAACTAGTGGAAATCTTACTTCTTTAAAGAGACCTAAAAAATGACCATATACTAAAATACCCTTACTAACACTAAAGGACAAAATGAGTGATGTCACTATGCATCTATCTCCAGTACACATCTACTTCCAACCACCAACCTCGGACCACCGACCTCCGACCACCGGTCACCGGCTACCGGAACAAACATAGAGTATCGAAAAAAACATAGAGTATCAAAATTAAAATAGTGAGTAACATTCAAAAACTATATAGTATCCATTAAAAAATAGTGATTACTTCGTAAAAATGGTGAGTACTCTATAAAAAAACAATGAGTATCCAGTGAAATTTATGAGTATCCTATAAAAATAATGAGTATTCGATAAATACTAAATGTATTTTATTACATTACAAACTGATTACATTTTAAGGAACAAAACTAACTAAATACTAAAAAAGAAAAACCTAACTAAAAAATATGGTTTGACTAGATCTAGATATGGTTTGACCTGATCTTACAAAACAAAACAAAAAATTCAAATCACAGGGGTGAACTTCTCGCCTAAATGAAGTTCCATGTGGGTGAGCTTCTCTAATCAAGCTTTCAGGTGGTCCAAGCTTCCATGGCTTCTCGGTTCCATCCATCAACGAACAAAGCAGTATCTAGGGAAGCTCGGTGAGCTCCGAAAACCAAGGTCAACCCCGTTCGTCTTCATAAGAAATGTTGGATCGAACCAGCAAATCATCTTCACCTTCTCCGGCGGCTTAGAGGTCAGGAAAGGCAAACTCGCACAGATTCACGAGCTCAAACTTCGGTAGACCTCGAACGGCTTGCTTCCTCGAACGGTTTCTCCCCTGGCAATACTCAAACCATTGTCTGTGGCTTACCTCCGGCCATGGCTTCCCTCTAGAGTTCTCGAAGCTGAATTGGCGAATAGATCTCGAGCTTACTCTGGCGGTTTGAGAAGAAGGTGAGTTGGTGGTGACTTGAACTCACGAGCTTGTGTAAACTGTTGCATCTATCGAACTCAATAGCTTGATTTGGAAGCTATCGTGAGAAGAGGTGAGGCTTCCATGGGTGTGTTAAGGAGATGAGAGGAGAGAAACTAGATCTGGAAAATTAAAATATTATGGTTTATAATTTAGTATATATAGGAATAAAAAAACAGAAAAAGGGTAAAGATGTAAATGAGATTTTAGCCTATAATGTTAACATCTGTTTGAGATTTTTAGTAAGAAGAGAAAAGAAGTAGAGTTGGAAATTGAAATAAAGGGGTGTCTTCAAGACCCCATAGGTAAAAATCTCTTAAAAAATTTAAAAGGATCTCTTAAAAAATTTAAGGGGTCATAATGCAATATTTTTAATAGAATCAACTTATAAGTATATTTATATTTTCATACCGTCTATAAATATAATCATTTAATAGAATAATAAATAATTAAAAGATTTTAGAAAATTTTATAATATTTAATTAATTTCACATAAGTTTTTTTAAATAACTTTTATTTAAAACAATAATTAAATGTCATAGGTTATTGAAAAATCTAATTTTTTTTTTCATTTTTATATAAGTAAAAATCCAAATACTAAAAAAAACATGGGGTAATTGAAGAAAAATGTCTCCTTAAGTAGGCTACTAATTTTTTTAAGCCTCTAACTTTTTTATTTAGAGATAAATGCCTTCTTAATTAAGTAATTAGAGAAAAACTTCCTTTAATTATTTCTTTTCCCTTTTTACCCAATATAAGTACTACTTATTATAAACTAGGTAACTAATTCCCCAATTATTATCACACACTCACACACAGATCCTCTCTATCTATTTCTCTCTCTCTCTCTATCTCTCTCTCTCTCTCTCTCTCTCTCTCTCTCTCTCTCTCTCTCTCTCTCTCTCTCTCTCTCTCTCTCTCTCTCTCTCTCTCTCTCTCTCTCTCTCTCTCTCACAATCTCTCTCTCTCTCTCTCTCTCTCTCTCTATATATATATATATATATATATATCCTCTAACCGTTTTATTCCATCTCCTCCATTGATAAGCTACGCGAAGCTCACCCAGCTCACTCACGAAGCTAATTCACGAATCTAACTCGGTTTTTTCTTCTTCTCTAAAGGTAATCTAACCTCTCTTCTACCTCTCACGCTCTCTACCTCTCTCGGCTCTTCTTTTTTTTGAATTTTATATTTCATTTTGTTGTTTTGCTGATTTGCAGGTTTGATTTTCTATATATATATATATATACGTATACATGTGTATGTATTCTCTATTTTGAAAGCATTTTGATTCACATTTTCATCCTACTTTGCAACTTGAAGCAATTCTACTGTTTTAAAGGTTTTTCTCTTCTAATTGCTTGTTTTGTTACGATTTTGTGTTTATATTCTTAGTTTTGTTCATATTTTGCTTTGATGTTTGCAAATTTTTGTGTTTAAGCTCTTTTTGTTATGATAATGTGTTTACATTCTTCATTTCTTCATATTTTGCCTCTTTTACTGTAAATTTTGTGTTATATTCTTCATTTTGTTCATATTTTGCTTCTACATTGCTAGATTATGTGTTTAAACTGTTTTAATCGCAGTAGATTGTGTGTTTGAGTTGTAATTCTGTGAAGAGATTTGTGCAGGCGCAGAATTGCATGTTTTAAACATGGAATTCCATGTTTTATACAATATGAAACTGTATGAAACATGGAATTCCATGTTTAAAACATGGAATTTTGCTGATTCACATTTTCATCCTACTTTGCAACTTGAAGCAATTCTACTGTTTTGAAGGTTTTTCTCTTCTAATTGCTTGTTTTGTTATGATTTTGTGTTTATATTCTTAGTTTTGTTCATATTTTCCTTTGATATTTGCAAATTTTTGTGTTTAATCTCTTTTTGTTATGATAATGTGTTTACATTCTTCATTTCTTCACATTTTGCCTCATTTTCTGTAAATTATGTGTTATATTCTTCATTTTGTTCATATTTTGCTTCTACATTGCTAAATTCTGTGTTTAAATTGTTTTAATCGGAGTAGAGTGTGTGTTTGAGCTGTAATTCTGTGAAGAGGTTTGTGCAGTCGCAGAATTCCATGATAAACATGGAATTCCATGTTTGAAACTGTATGAAACATGGAATTCCATGTTTAAAACATGGAATTCTGCGACTGCACAGAATTTTTTCCCATTTCTACTTCTTCCTTTGTTTGTGTTATTGTATTCTAGTACTTATGTCATGACTTGTTTTCTGCAGATGGTTATGGTTGTAGTAAAGTTCGGTTCTCAACGTTATATGCGTTCGTATGATCTTTTTCGACTCTCGATTCTGTTTTCGATTACGTGTTTCCACGATCCCAAGTAGCATACATTTGGTAGTCACAAAGATTTGGTTCTGAAAAGAAACCGTTTGAGTCAACTAATCAGTCACGTCGGTCAATGCCAAAAATTGTCAAGTTGCTCTATGATTATTTTTTATGATTATCATATTCTTGTAATAGTTGTTTAATATTCACTGGTGTAACAATTTTTACAGTTTCTATTCTTATGTTTTGGATCATTTTTGTTTTTATATTGTGTTGTGGTTCATTCCATTATAATTATTATCTTTCTGTATAGGTTTCAATTCGAGTAGCTTAACTTGTTAGTGTGCAGGTTAGTAAATTTTCATGTTCCAAACATGGAATTCCATGTTTCAAACATGGAATTTCATGTTTTCAAACATGGAATTCCATGTTCCAAACATGGAATTTCATGTTTTCAAACATGGAATTCCATGTTTCAAACATGGAATTTACATGTCATTTTAATGTGTTGCGGATTTTGCCTGTTTTTTGAATTTTTTTTGGTATCAGAACTGTTCTAATCAAATCCTTCACAATATGAAATACTAATCAATTTCCATTTCTAATCAAATCCTTCATAATACTTAATAAATTAACAAGATATTTTAAACATTACATTCTAAGACATTCCAAAATAAGTACAATTAAATACGAAATACTCTTTTCAATATAATAATAAAAACGTCAACACATTCATCAATATTCTTTTAGATAACTGATTCTTTGATCTTTGTTTTGCTGAACTGCATATACACTCTTCAATGAACATAATCCACTGAGGGGCTGCTCATCTTTTAGAAAAGCTAGTAGTTCTTCCTTTTCACTGCTTGTATCTTATCATCTTCTTGTTCATCAGTAAATCTTCTTCTTGGAGG
The DNA here is from genome assembly GCA_029959085.1 of Nemophila menziesii. Taxonomy (NCBI): domain Eukaryota; kingdom Viridiplantae; phylum Streptophyta; class Magnoliopsida; order Boraginales; family Hydrophyllaceae; genus Nemophila; species Nemophila menziesii. The sequence continues at coordinate 82,017,272 of JARWIR010000002.1, forward strand.
CATTTTTACTTGTATTTACACAAACTCCAACCACAAGAAACAAATTAGTAGTCTTGATTTAATAACTTTTCTTCTTGGTGCCATTTTCACCTGTTTTTACACAAACTCCAAGCACAAGAAAACATATTAGTATCCTGAATTGAGTTAATTCCATGTTTAATACAGTTATCAAAACATAGAATTTCATGTTTAATACAGTTACTAACAACATTCTGCAGAATTCTATATTATGCAGTAATTACACTATAAGGTCCCTAAACTACACATTCTATCTAAAATACAGTTATCAACACATGAAATTTAATGATTTGATAACTGTATTAAACATGAAATTCCATGTTTAATACAGTTACTAAAAGTATTCTGCAGAATTCCATATTATGCAGTAATTACACGATACATGATGTCTATAATACAGTTATCAAAACATGGAATTTCATGATTTGATAACTGTATTAAACATGGAATTCAATGTTTAATACAGTTACGGAAAACATGCTGCAGAATTCCATATTATGCAGTTTTTTACACTATAAGGTCCCTAAACTACACATTCTGTCTATAATATGCATAATATTTACCAAAATATCAGTCTCAGACCCCTACTTATGTATATTTGACAGTTATACCTTAATTTTTTTGAAATAATTGCACTATAGGTCCCTGTTTTACATATTAATCATTTTTTATCACTCTAATCCAATTTTCGTTGATATTAATCACATTATTCTTTCACATTCATCATAAAAGTCCTATTATTAACCCTAGAAACTACCAAAATCGTTACTATTTTATTTAATCAAACAAAAATCAGTAAAAATCAATCGAAATCAACATGAAATCAAGTTTCGTTATGATTTTGTTCATGAATCACACAATAATCATTTCGGAATCATAAATCACTATAAAAAATATCAGAATAACACAAAATTTTGGGTTTAATGCTTACTGTTTTTTGATTTTGTATGACAATTCTTTGTTGTTGTTGATATTCTACACTTGTTATTGGTTTGAGTGCTTGATATTCACCATTTCCATTGCTTGTTTCCTTTGTCGTCGATTTCTTCTACGTGATTTTCATCTTTCGCCGCTTAGAGCTTTGTTGTGTGTGTTTGCGTGTGTGTTGTGTGTGTTTTAAACGCTTTTCAGGTTTTTTTTTAAACAACAGATATATACATGTTTTTTTTTAATTGTTAATTAGGGGTAGTTTTGGGAGACACTGTTTTCTCTAAAATGTTTTATTGGAGGCACCTTTTTTTAAATAACTTCTTTAATAGGCATTTACCTCTAATTGGCTCAAAAAACATCTACAACATTCTCTACAAACCTTTAGGAACATTAAACCTCTTTAATTCAAAATTTTGAAATCCGATTATTCATTATTTTTCTTAATTTTTATTCCATTAATTCCGGTAAAAAAAAACACAATTCTTATGATATTTTATTAATTTTTAGTAAGGCCTGAATCAAAGTTTCATTTAAGATTTTCAAATTCTCATGCCAAATCAGGTAAACATAGAATCATAGGCGTTAAATCTAATTTAATCTTAATTAGAGTAAAGTGTAAAGAGAGACAAATAAAGAAGTCATTGATGAGCTTCAAGAATTGCAGAAAAGGTAAAAGAAGAAGAAGGAGAAGAAAAAGAAAAACAGTAAAGTAGTTTAGATAGAGAGCAAAATAGTTTTCTTATTGATTAAATGGAATACGAATACAATGTATTATATATAACAAAGTATGTACATTACAGTTGTAATGAGCTGTTTTTATTCTAACTAATTCTGTAACAAACTCTATCTATTCAATATTGCTTTTTAGTCCTTCAAGTTGCTTCAAAGTCATTTTATTTACTTGCTACTTTTCTAGTTCAGCATTTGTATTCCACGCTAAAGTTGTATCTATCAATTTAGGGATTTAATACAAGAATTCCTAGCTACTCATTTTTATGATAGGTAATACTTGGTTTATGTTTGTATCCACCTTATTTATAATTAAAAAACTTACTTTTTTTTGGTTCAAATGAAACACTTACGATTATCTCTTTATATTTCTCATATTTCGCAATACTTTAATGGCATGAAATCTAAAGCACAACGTTAACTTATCATTCCTTATGAGATGATCTCTACTGACAAATTATATTTACTCGAACGAGTCTACTTGTGGATCATCGAAAAGTCACCAGGTGTGTAAATTTTCACAAGCACGGGCCCATCTGTATGTTAAATGACTTAAATGACTCTGGCGAGTCACTTCAAAGACAGGTAAAACTTAGAAGAACATGCCAACACTATTGTATTTGGATATTCGGATTTGCAACATGTGAATGGTGATAAGCAAAAGAGAGTAAAGAAGAATATAGAGATGAGAGGAAAAGATCAATTTTATTAACACAATCAATCGTATATATACATTACAAATCATTGTCTATACATACACTTTAGTGTATCTAACTATCTGTAACTAACTTTGATTCTTCTAACTCCAATTCTGTTTTGCTAGCTGTCATGTGGTTGTTATACTTATCATCCCCCCTCAAGCTAAGCTGTAGTTGAAGAGGTAATTTAGATAGAAGCGCAAGAAACGGAGTTGAAGCTAATCCTTTGGTAAACACATCAGCAAGCTGTTGATTACTTGGAACATGAGATAAGACAAGAAGCTTAGCTTGAACTTGCTCACGAACAAAGTGATAATCAACATCAATGTGCCTTGTACGAGTGTGAAACACAGGATTTGAGGCAAGAGCAAGAGCTGAGATGTTATCACACGCAAGAGTTGGAACACCAGCATCAATGCTCAAACTATTAAGTAAAAACGAAAGCCACTTAAGTTCAGCTGATACATGAGCCATTGCTCTGTATTCAGCTTCAGTAGAGGAACGAGAAACAGTAGATTGTTTCTTTGAACCCCAAGAAATCAGATTTGACCCTAAGAAGATACAATAACCAGTTGTTGATCTTCTATCAGAGATAGAGCTTGCCCAATCAGAGTCAGAAAATGCTTTTAAAACTGGAGAAGAGGCAGAAAAAATTAGAGCATATTGATGTGTACCCTTAATATAACTAAGTAGACGTTTTAGGGCTTCAAAGTCCATGTTTGTAGGAGAGTGCATTGCTTGACAAAGCTTGTTGACTGAGAAGGCAATGTCAGGTCTGGTTATGGTTAGGTATTGTAAAGCACTAATCAAGCTTCTAAATAGAGTGGGATTTTCAAACCCCATTTTATCATGATTGGATAAAACTGAGTATTTATTCATAGTAGGTGTTGGAGATGAGTTACAATCCTGTAAACCAGCCTTAGCAATGACAGAGAGAGCATATGTAGATTGATCCACAATAATGGAGGTAGATGAACGTGTTATATTTAATCCAAGAAAATAGGACAAACATCCCAAATCCTTCATTTTAAAACGAGCCTTAAGTGCCTCAAGAATAGAAGTTACACTTGAAGAATTTGCTCCTGTAACTAGAATATCATCAACATAAACAAGAACAACAGTCAAAGAGCTAGCTGAGCCTTTGACAAACATTGAAGTGTCTGCAGCACTTACTTTAAAACCTTGAGATATAAGAAAAGCTGTTAGAAGTTGGTACCAAGCTCTAGGGGCTTGTTTTAGACCATAAAGAGACCTGTTCAATTTACATACATAATCTGGGTGAGTTTTGTCAAGAAAGCCAGTTGGTTGCACCATATAAACCTCTTCTTCAAGTGAACCATGAAGAAAGGCATTGGATACATCCAATTGTTTAATTTCCCAGTTATAAGTAACAGCTAAGGAGAGTATAATTCACACAGTTTGGTGCTTAACCACTGGGCTGAATGTTCAGTATAATCAACACCATATTCTTGCAAAAAACCTCGAGCTACCAAACGAGCTTTATAACGCGCAATAGATCCATCAGCATTGCGTTTTATTCTATAAATCCATTTGCAAGTGATTGGAGAGCGTCCATGTGGTTTTGGAACAAGAGTCCATGTGTTTTGACTCATCAGAGCTGAGTATTCATCAGCCATGGCATCTAACCAACATTGAGATTTAGCAGCTTCTCTATAAGACACAGGTTTAGACTCTAAAGAAGAGACAACTGCAGCTCTACACTTATAGGAAGGTTTCAAAGACCCTGTTTTGAGTCTAGTAACCATTGGATGGGTGGAATTAATTTGTTGAGATGAATTTGTAGAAGAAGAATTTTGTAAAGCGGAAGTAGAAGTTTCTGAATGAGACTCATGAGGAGGTTGATTTGAAGAAATTATAGGTGAGAAAGGTTGTGAAATGGAGTGAGGATTTATATGAGAGTCAAATATGTCAATGAAAGTTGAATATGTAGATTCATCTGAAGAGGAAGAACTTGAGACTTTGGATTCAAAAGGAAAGACTGGCTCATTGAATAAGACATGTCTAGACACAAAAACTCGTTTTGAAACTAATGAATAACATTTATATCCTTTTGAATGAGAGCAATAGTCAAGAAAAACACAACCTTCTGACTTAGGAGAGAGTTTATGAGGAGCATAGGGTTTTAACCAAGGATAGCAAAGGCATCCAAAGGTTTTGAGGTGAGAGTAAGTAGGTGGAGTTTTATATAAGACTTGATATGGTGAAGAATTGGCAAGAACAGGTGTGGGTAGCAAATTTATAAGGTAAACAGCTACTGAGAGAGCTTCAAGCCAAAAAGTGGTGGGTAGTGAGCTATGTGATAAAAGGGATAGAGTTGTTTCAATCAAATGTCTATGTTTTCTTTCAGAGACTCCATTTTGTTCTGGAGTATGTGGGCAAGAAGTTTGGTGTATAATCCCTTTGTTATGCAAGAAGGTCTGAAAATTATTGCTCATATATTCCCCACCATTATCACTTCTGAAGGTTTTAATTGAGACATTGAACTGATTTAAAACAAGATTATAAAATGTGCAAAAAGCATTGTAAGCATCTGATTTAAGTTTGAGAGGGTAAACCCAAGTAAATCTGCTATAGTAATCAATGAATACTATATAATACTTGAATGAAGAGCGAGAATTAACAGGAGAAGGTCCCCAAATATCACTATGGACTAAAGAAAAAACATCAGATGATTTAGATGAAGACAAAGAGAAAGGCAGTTTATGAGCCTTAGATGTTGCACAAGCATTACATAGAACTCCACAATGATCTAATCTAGTATGTAATGTAGCAGATAACAGTGATGACACATGACTTGATGGATGACCTAAGCGCATATGCCACAAAGAAGCTGAAGATGTGGTTGTTTTTGAAGATAAACACACAGGTGTTGATGAAGGAGATGAAGAGAATTTCGAGTTTGAACTAAACACAAGAGGATACAATCCATCTCTACAAGGGCCCTGAAAGAGAAGATTATTTGTAGAAGAATCAAAAATTGACACAGAAGAGGAAGAAAACACTACAACACAGCTATTATCATGAGTAAACTTGGAAATTGAGAGTAGATTAGATGATATAGATGGAACATGTAGTATAGATTTTAAGTAAAACTTAGAAGAAGAGTTAGAAATTGTACTGTTCCCAATGTTGGCTATATCCAAAGCCTGGCCATTACCAACTGAGACTGAGTTAGAACCTTGATAAGCAGCTGAGTTTTGAAGCAAGCTTAAGTCATTTGTGACATGACTGTTTGCTCCAGAGTCTAAATACCACATCTCAGGATCATAACAGTTTTGAGATGAAGCTTGAGGTAGTGAAGGAGCCTGAGAAGTGTGAGCTGCCATAGCCATTCTGGCATTAGCTTTAGGTGATGGAAAATTCACATAATCAATCCTTGACCAGCAATCAATGGCTGAATGACCAAACTTAGTGCAAATTTGACAAGTTGGTGCAGAGGACTGAACAGGTGGTGATCCCAAAATAGATGTGTGCATAGGTGAACCTCTAGACCTTCCACGGCCTCTTCCACGACCACCACGTGTAGAACCACCACGACCACGATTATAAACTGGTGCTGAAGTATTGGTAAACAAAGCATTCTGAAATGACATAGAATTCTCACTTGAATCCGCCATTTTCATGTGTAATTCCTCAGAAATTAATAGACTACCAAGAGAATGGAAGGTTAAAGTAGAGGATTGTGCATTTGTGATGCGAATACTTGATTTGAATTGATTATATTCTGAGGGAAGACCTTTAAGAGTGTACATTATAACATCTTCTAAAGGTAAAGATGCAGCTGCTGTATCTAAGCCATCGCATATGTCTTGAATCTCTGCAAGGTATGCATTCATAGGTTTATCTCCTTTCTTTAAGTTGCAGAGCTTCATTTTGAGCTGATGAACATGAGTTCTACATTGCGAAATGAATATTTCTTCAAGCTTATGCCACACCTCGGATGCATGATGAATCTTAACCACTTGAGAGAGAATAGAAGGAATCATTGAAGAAAGTAACGAAACCTTTAGTTGTTGATCCTCGATAAGCCAAGTCGTGAAGGCCGGATCAGCAGCTGGTGGAGATTGAATGCATCCAGTAACATGTTTGAGATAGCCATGAGCTTCGAGAATTGCCTCAAGTTGAGCTCGCCATAGAACGTAATTTGTTGAATCGAGCTTTACTTGAACAAGACTCGCCCAATTTTGGCGAAGAAGAAGAAGTCCAGCTGGAATTTCTGAGCTGGAGGAGATATTTGGAGAAGGCGATGAAGACGACGATGACGCCATAACAACGATGCGGAAGCAATAGACCTAAGGATCGAAGAAACACGTGACAAAGCTCAATGAATTTTTAGAAGAAAACGAAGTAATAGAAGAGGAAGGAAGCCATTAATGGCGATTTTTGAGCTTGACGTGTTCTTTAGGCTTTTAAACTGATACCATGATAAGCAAGAGAGAGTAAAGAAGAATATAGAGATGAGAGGAAAAGATCAATTTTATTAACACAATGAATCGTATATATACATTACAAATAATTGTCTATACATACACTTTAGTGTATCTAACTATCTGTAACTAACTTTGATTCTTCTAACTCCAATTCTGTTTTGCTAGCTGTCATGTGGTTGTTATACTTATCAAATGGTCCTTGTGAGACACTTTGATGACCAGTGAGAAGAACGTGAAACCACTGTTACAATTTGTTTTATTTTCTGTTAAGATTTGCAACGTGGTGTGTATTAACTGTGGATATTGTAATAACATTACTCTCTGATAAGTTTTATTTTTTCAAATTAATTTGATTTGAAATCCAGCAAACACTTATGACTTATGTGATACTTCAAAATGAAGACCAGAAATCAAATTGTTATGATAAACAATCTGATTTGTTGTTCATGTTGTTCCGATTTTCGATTTTGTTGTTCTGAGTTACAATTTTGCACTTATGTCCATCATATTCTCTATTCTCATTAACAAGACTACCACGATCTGATCTTTGCTTATCAGATCAGATGAGTGAATAAAAAGAATTATGTAGGAATCAGGTGAGTTTGAATATGAATAATATAAATATGAAGATGATTTATGGACCCTGAAAACTACCAGGGACATGCAAGCTATTTACTGTTTATTTTATTATAAAGATTTATATTTATTAAAATGTTTGTCTTTGATTCAATGTTAATAAGGTGGATGCCTTGTAACACGTGTGATGAGTTAATATGGGTCCCTAGGGAGAGCTAGACAATAACAAATGGAATTGTAAAGTACCATAGAAATTTTTTTTAATCTAATATTGGATGAACCTATCTTAATTATATTAGTATACATACACTTTGTTTTAAATTTACAAAAATAACTAATTAATTAATCTAATGACATGTGTTTTGTTATAATAATCAATGGATGTGATATAAATATGAGACCATCCAATATTGAAAGGAAGTCTTACCCAGTTACATATCCCTGGGATGAGTTTATAGGTGAGGTCCTTAACGAAAGACGATTAGTATCGTCCAACCCCTCCCTATGATACTGTTGCAATATTAAGTTAGAAGTTCATGTATGACCTCAACCAGAATTAATACGATACACTGGTGAATTAAACATTTGCTCCACTTTTTCTTCCTCAGTGAGACACTCAGTCCAATACAGATCGTCAGTTATGAGGGGATTTCCCTTTTTCCGAGTCCACACCATTTTTTTAATAAATTCCACGTGTCTTTAGCCTTGACACATTCCCTAAAGAGGTGGTTTGCATTCTCCACACAAGAACTGCACCATGGGAAAAAGATGGGGACATCCATCCCACAGTTGAGAAGATTTACCCTAGTTTCTAGTCTATCTTGAACTACACGTCATAATAGCAGTCTAATCTTATAAGAACAATGCAACTCTCGTTCAATTTTTGAATGGGCACTTCATTTAGAAAGGCCCCAGAGATATAGTTATTACTAATAAAATACCTATAATGTATAAAGACCAAATAACCTTCAATATTATAGTTCTCTTTTCACGTGCACACTACTTTGCACATTAAATATCGTAATCCCAAAAAACATAATAAGTACTTTTTTATACATATTTCGGCCTCTTTTCAACATATCTCCTCTCTTTCCACTTCCTTACCTCTCTTCTTCACTTCTTTTTTCTTAATCCACAAGAAACGAACAAATTTGATTACCCACAAAATACTTATACTTAAAGGTGTGAAAAAATTTATAATTTCAGGTATTCAACTATTTACAAGGTAAAAAATTATCAAATAAAAGGTAACAAAATACAAAACATTTATTTAGCGTTTGATTTTTATTTTTTTCATTTTCAAGCTATCACGATATATGATTTTTTGGGTGTTGGTGGATGCTAATTTTATTATTTTTCATTTCCAAACCAAATAGTGTTTAGGATTTATTGGGTGTTTGTGTATAGAAGTTTTACATGTATAGTTGATACAGGTTAGTGAGTATGTACCCTCTATATTGCAAGGCAATCTGCAGGTTAGTGTGTATGTATCAACTATATTGCTTATACATGGTATCTTATATTTACACAAAGGTCCCTGTATTTTTTAGTGAGTATGTACCCATGATCATCCGCTTTTGTATCACTTGTAACGAATTTGTGTGTGGCAATGCTGGGTATGTACCAATAGCATAATAGGTTGAGATTTGGGTGTAGGTTGTTGGTTGAATCTGGTAGATTTGTACCCATTTATGTGATTTAGTGTATTTTTGTAATGATTTATGAAAATATTGGAATTAATTAGGTTATTCCTTTAGGTGTTTGCGTGTACTATTTATTTACTAAACCACATTTTTATGAGATATAACCTTAGTTGTTCGTACACATAAAATGGACTTGGGTACATACGTATGGTTTCATGTTGTATAGAAGTAGACTTTTAATGTATAGTACAATTAGGCATAAATGGTTGAATATTTGTAATGGGTACAAATTGATTTATTGGGTACGCAATGTTGTGGTAGGTATATACATATTAGTTGGTTATTTATTGGGTTTATAGTTGTTGGGTTTGTATGGGTACGTACCCAACTCGTCTGTATGGCATGAGTACGGATCTGTATTGGTACGTACTCAACTCGTCTCTCTGGGTATGGGTGTGGAATTTTATAGGTATGGTTTTGTATGGGTTTGATCATTTACACTTATGTAGGAAACTGGAACATTTGGGTATATACCCATCACGCACATGGACCTTAACATGGACAAAAGGGTTTGATTGGATAAAAACCTCAAAAACCATTAATATGGATAATTGGGGACACAAGTAGGGGGTACATACCCATGTTTTACATGAAAGGAGAAATAACATGGATACATACCCATGTTAGAACTAAGAAAATACCCATTACATATGCAAACGTGGGTGCACAAAAAATAAAATATTCAATTCTGATTAAACATCACAAGGACCTATATGAAAAAATTATATAGAGACAAAAGCCTAAATGAGGGTACACAACTATAATGACACAAAATGTGGGTACAAATAGTAAAGAAAAGGATAAATATGTTTTAATTTTTATATAAATATTAAATCTGGTTAGACAATATGTTAGGATAGAATAGTTGATCACTTTTTTAAGGAGAGTGTATAATAATAAGTTGATTAGAAAGTAGGATCTATAGATGATTTTTTTTAATTGGGATTTAATAAATAATATGGGTGAGATTTGGCCTCTTAATTGTATTTTTTTCTTTCCTTATATCCTCTTTTTAAAAATTGTGTCGCAAAAACCGATTTAACCAAGTAAATTCCATGATTCTTATTTGCCACGACAAGATATCATGACATTCATTTCCACCCGATACCTTTAACTCCGCAATCTCGAGAAGATTAGAGTGAGGGAGAAATTGTTGGAAGCGATTCAAATCCCATGAGTCATTCCCCCTTACATAATTTTACTATATTAAAGCGAAATCACTACCAACTATTAGATAGCAAGATCAATTAAGGGTGCTTCCTGATGTCTCCCTAATTGTTCTTATTTTCGACCCTTGGGAGACATCATTTTTTATGTTTAATTGGATATTTTGATAGACTTTTGAGTTAAAAATGCAATAATCCGGAATTCCTATTTTATTTCTAGTATTTTTGATTTATTAAACTTTTGCGCGTACTTTTGTGTATTTTAGTGAAAAGTTTGTAGGTTTTGAATATTATCTAGGAAAGGAATCCGAGAAGAGAGTCAAAGATCGTGATATGGAGTCAAAGCTTGAAGATAAATCCCGAAAGAATTATATTTTAGAGTTGCAAATCTGGAAAACAGGACAAAGATTGCTGATTTCGAGGCACTTAAGAGATGATTTAGCCTCTGACCTTTGAAGAGAATATGTTCCTTATCGAGTTACGAAAATTTAGCAAGTGATTTCAGGTCAATCGGAGTTATAACGAATCGGCTAGAGCTGCTTCAGTGGAAGTGGTGCAGCAGTTACGGGATTTTGGGCTTAGAAATTGGGCTTGGACTTTTAATTAGTGATTTAACTTTAGGTCCAAGGCCTAATCCGAATTGGAGCTTATAAAAGGAGCTCTTGAGTTCTATTTTTCACACAATTCACTTTTTACAAAATAAAATATCAGAGAGAAGAAGCAGAAGGAAGAAGAAGAAAGTTGTAGAGCTGGAGAGTGTCTATATCTCCATTCTCATCCAAATCCAATTCCGGAAATTAGGTCTTTCTTATTTTTAATTCTGTAAAACAATATGAATTCAGTTTCTTTTTATTTAGTTTTATTTTTAATTAGTATGAGCTAATTTCTTCATAGTACTTGAGGACGCATATTGGGTGAATCCCTATTCTGTTAAATTTTATATGTCTGAATTTGGGTTTTTATAAATTAAATTAAATTGGGTTTTTTTCATTATTCTGTAATTTAAGATTATTTACTGATTCTGGAGTGATCAACTAAGAACAAGTGTTAGTATCTAGGCTATTCCACATATGTGGCGTGTGGATCATCTGACAGAGGGTTTAGGTATGGACTTAATTACTCAATCTAAAATCGAAACTATTTGACTCTGACGAGCTTAGTTAATTTTAGGGCCAAAGTGGATCATATTTACCCTGACGGGACTAGTGACACTCTAGAATAGCCTTATAGTCCACCCTGACGGGGGTATAAGGAATTTAGAATCCCGACCAATGTTAATTGACCAATTTAATTCTTAAACAACATATGTTATGAAATAGAATTAGGAGAATCCCTTGCGTCTCTCAAGTACTGCCTTCTCATATTTGCGTTTTACCTTCATTTACTTGCGTCTTAATATTTATTTGCATTTTTCCTTTAGTCTTTCATTACTTAGAATTAATACAAACAATCAATCAATCATTATATATCTTATTTGCTTTCATAAGTGCAACCCATCATTACTTGATAAGCATTGTAGTTAACCAACCGTCCCTGCGAACAAATCTGTTATCACTATTATTACTTGGGACAACCGTACACTTGCGGTTGTGGTTCAATTACTTTTTGTATTTATTTTAGAACACACAAAGGACCACCACTTCCCTTACCCAAATGTCTAACCAAAAGTCTACCCTATTACCATTATGAAATACCCATTGAGATACTCATCTAACCACACACATACCTTTTCATATTTGGAAATCGGATGCCTCTGGTATGTATTGGAGGATATTCTTCTTGAAATATTTTTGTCGGAAAGTTATGGTACATAGGGTTGACTCATCATGTACCACTTTCTAATGAGTTTTCTAAGAAGTGCACAACTCATATTCTTTGCTTCGAGAAAGCCTAATACGCCCATCTTCTTCGGGAAAAAATATATTCTACCATCCAACCCAACTAATTTTTTTCTACTCTACCGATGATCCCCACATGAAATATCTCACGATCCCTTCAATCTCTTTACTAACGTAGTCCAGAAATTTATCCACCTGCATTATGTACATGGGCATCGTACTAAGCACCGAATGTGCTAGTGTGATACGGACAACTAGTGTTAGATTTTTCCCTTCTCAGCCCAACTAAAAAAGTGATTTGCTAGGCCTATAATTAGAAGGAAGATCCACAACTACACTTTTGTAGTTGTACAACTACACTAGCGTAGTTACACAAGTACGCTTTTGTAGTTGCAAAACTACATTTTTGTAGTTGCACAACTAAACTTTGTAGTTGTACCTGCAACTACAATATTGTAGTTGCAGTTCTTGTACAGCTATTCGAAAAAATCTGTCAGAGCTGGAAAAATAAAAAAATAAGAATAATTAAAAAAAATAACAGCGATATATTTTAAACCAATAATTGTAAAAGTAAAAAAAATTATCGCCGGAGTTGACCGGTGGGCGCCCCGAAATTTAAAAAAAAAATCTCGCAGGAGTTGACCATTAACTGTCGAAGCTGGACACCGTTGACTGCCGGAGTTGACTGTCCAGCAGTAATGGTGATGATAAAATAAATAAATAATTTATTAATTATAATAAATTCAAATTAAAAAAGGGTATTTTAGAGAAAAAAATTAGTAGTGGCCTAAATTTAGAAGAAAAATGGTAAATAAGACCTATAATACGAATTAAAATATTACATGGCCTGATCTTAGAATAAATATGTGTGTTCCTAAAAACAGAATTGTCCCAAAATTATTCTCTATAGTTTACAAAAGTTGCATTATACATTCATATAATTTTTTATTTAAAATTAATTACACTGTAGACCCTATATTATATAAAAATTGCTTTACAAGTCCTCATATTACGAAAAGTTATACTATAAATTCGTATATCGTTATACATATTTATAATTATTATATCTAAATTAATTGCACTATAGGTTCCTATAATATGTAAAAATTGCATTACAAGTCTTTGTATTATAAAAAATGTACTATAAGTCTGTATATTATACAGATAATTGCACTAGATGTCCTAATATTTATTTAATTTAATTACACTATAAATCCCTATATTATACCAAATAATCTATATTTTTTATTCAAGAAAAAATCATAATATTTATACACATAAAATAAAGAGATTTTTATCTAAGGGGTCTTGAAAATACCTCCCCTATTTTCATTCCCAACCCAACTTCCCTTATTTTATTACTAAAGACCTCAAATTAAATCTTACACTATAATCCAAAAACCCAATTACATTTTTACCCCCTTTTTGTTTTTTGTTCCCTATAAATAATAAATATTCACAAGCTCTCTCTTCATTTTTATTTTTCCCGTAAACCCCAAATGCCTCTTTTCTCCCTCCTCCTATTCTCTAAGGGTTTTCCAAGTTAATGGCTGCTCGAAGCCAATATCCAAAAAGAAGAGGTCGGATGTTGAGATGTCGTTCACCATTTCCCCAGCGCAACAACCACCACCTGCAAATCAGAAGCACAGAAACACATCTCTGAAGCTGTTGCGATGGTGGTGCAGCAATGGAGCAGCGAATCAGATGTAGAGCACCACAGCACCAGATCCGCCATCATTCCCAGTGAGAGCTTCCATTCTGTTTAGCTTCCATTCCCGGTGAGAGCTTTCGCCGGAGATTAGCAGCGAGGGAAGCATTGCTCGAGAAGCACAGAAACCCAGCTCTGAAGCTGTTGCGGTGGTGGTGCAGCAATGGCGGTGAAATCCAGCTCCATTCGTGAAGCACCGCCACCGAAATCACTACGCACAAGATAGCCTCCGTTAAAGCGTATGGATACTCTCGCAGCGGCCTTACTTCTCCAGCGAGCACATGATCTTTGTTAGTTGATGGAGCTTTCTCGTAGCGGCCTTGCATTGTCATGGAGCTTTCTCGCTGTAAACGAATGTCGTCGTGAGACAACATCCTCCACTGCCGCCGTGAGACAGTCGCCTTCACAGCATACGTGAGCCACTCACTGGTTAAACAGCGATGGTGGTGGTTTAACAGGTGGTGCTCTGATCTAGGTTATTCCTTAGCGAAGAAGTGGCAGGGCTGTTATGGCGAGTCTTCTCCAGAGTTCGCGAGCCTCCATTCGAAGGTCGTCCATTAATGTCGTCGAGCAGCCATGGTTGCCCTACCCTCCGTTCGAAGGTCGTCCATTAATACTCACTGTCTTTTATAGAGTACTCACTATGTTTTGATAGAGTACTCACTATTTTTTATGGAGTAGTCATCAAATTTTACAATACTTAATAAATTTTGTTCCGATACTCTATACGTTTTTCCAATACTCTCTATTTTTTCGATACTCTGTACATTTTTCCGATACTCTGTATTCTATCCGATACTCTATACTTTTCCGGCGGTGGTTGGTGGTCGGAGGTCGAAGGTCGGTGGTCGGAGGTCAGTGTGTGGTGGTCGAAAATGAATAGTGTCAACACGCAAAATTCTTTTTTCGTCTTTTAGTGTTTTTTGTATTATATAAGGGTATTTTAGTATTTGGTCATCCTTAAGGTCTCTTGGAAGAATTATGATTTTTCCCATGTCTTATAGAGGAAAAAACCAGTCTCCGAGACCTTATGTCTTATTCACCCTAAAATAAATACGAAAACTTTAATAAATTTGTGTGGGTGGCATGGTGGGAACAAGTGAAGATTTAAAAAGTTCAAGAAGCCAATGCAATTTTTTTTAATAAAGTCAATTTTATATTTATATTTATATTTATATTTCTATACTATCTATATAAGTATAGTAATTAATAAATGATATATAATTAAAATATTTTAGAAAATTCTATAATATTTTATTAACGCACATAAATTTTTAGTAAATTATATATTTAGGATAAACTTTACTTTTTTTTAAATAATAATTAAATGTCATTAACATATAGTGAACAATCTATTTTTTTTATTTCCATATAAGTAAAAATACAAATGCTAAAAAAATTTCTCTTAACTCAAACTTCTAAAACCTGACTATATTTTTCTTAATTTTTATTCTATCAATCATGTTATGTTGATCTCTTTCACAACGCTTATAACATTCTATTAGTTTTTAGTATTATTTCTATTAAGTCAAATTAAAGTTTCGTTTAAGGATTTCAAAATTTCATGGTCAGTCAATTCCATCGTTCCCATCGTTTCTTATTTAATGGTTAGGTAAGTTAAAATGTTGACTTTATAGTTAGGAAAATTTGTCCAAGGAATTCTAATGGAGAGATTTTTAAAACTGGTATTATTGTCCTAGCATATTTAAGCAAAATCCTAAGTTGGGATTCGAGCCTCTTGTATGTATTGTAGTGTTAAATTTGATTCGCCCTTAATTAGAGTAAAATTATATGTATGTTAATTTAAAAATTAATACAAGAAGTCTAAGCTAATCATTTTTATAATACGTAAGCGTTTACTTGGTTTATGTTTATTGCAACTTATTTATAATTAAACAGCTACAATTTATCGTATCTCTTTATATTCCTCATATTTCACAATACATTATTGGCATTTAATCTAGAGCCAATTGTTAAGAAATGCCCATTAGAAAACTTATTTAGAAAAAGGTGCCCCCAATAAGACATTTTATAGAAAACAGCCCCACCCCAAAATACCCTTACACATGATAATTAAAAAAAAAAAAAAAAAAAGATAGAAAACCAAGTATTGGCTGATTTTTAAATCGGTTATTAAAAAGAAAAAAAAAGAAAATCAATATACACACGCAAAACAAAACACACACAACACATAGTAAAAACACATAGTACAGAAACGAACGGTCTTTGAGAGAGAGAGCAAATCGGCGACGACAACAAGAAGCGGCGAACGGCGACGGCGGTGCACACAACCAGGAGAACTACTCCGGCGAGCAAACTACGAAACAAACTCACTCGATCACCGAAGAGATTCGACTCAAAAACACAAAAAAAAAAACATAGGTAAATGAAAACTCAAATAGAATGCTATTTCTATGTTTATTTCGAGGTTTTTGATAGTATTTCACAATTTAGAACCTGTGTTTGTGTGATTCATGAAGAAAAACACAACACAAATATAGTGTATGTGGATTTTGTTTAATTTCTACCGATTTCTTAATGATTTATAATCAATTTTTTACTGATTTCTATATAAAAACCGAAATTAGAAGTTCCTAGGGTTGAAAATATGATTATTTGATGAATGTGTTCAATAAACTTTGATAAACATGAACGAATGTGTGAAACAGGGACCTATAGTGCAATTATTTGAAATTTTTGAGGAATAACTGTCAAATATATATATATAAACAGCGGCCTGACATTGAAATTTTGGTATATATTATGAATATTATATACATAATGCGTAGTTTAGGGACCTTATAGTGTAATTACTGTATAATATAGACACTTAGAAGGTAAAAAAAGTGTGTTCTGCAGAAAAATTTGATAACTGTACAAAACATGGAATTCCATGTTTAATATAGTTATAAAAACATGGAATTACATGTTTTGATAATTGTATTATAGACAAAATGTGTAGTTTAAGGACCTTATAGTGTAATTAATGCATAATATAGAATTCTGCAAAATATTTTTAGTAACTGTATTAAACATGGAATTCCATGTTTAATACAGTTATTAAAACATGAAATTCCATGTTTTGATAACTGTATCAACTGTATTAAACATGAAAATAACTCATTTCAGACTACTAATATGTTTACTTATGCTTGGAGTTTGTGTAAAAACAGGTGAAAATGGCACCAAGAAGAAAAGTGAAAAATCAAGCAAAAGATGAAGAAGAAGCAGAAATGAGGACATTTAAAGAAACGTATAAGTCAACTCTAGCTCCAATTGTAAAGTTAGTGACTGAAAACAAATTTACTGAGCAACACGTAGAATGGTTATGAAGAAGAAAAATGAAGAATTTGTTTATGTTTTTTAATATTCTGTTGAAGTTACTTATTATTTCGTATTTTATTTGACTTATTTCGGAAGTTTTAGTTTGTAATGTTTAAGATGAATTGTTAGACTTGATAAGTATTACCAAGGATTTGATTACTAATGATATTGCTATGGTTTATTATTATTTTTGTTAAAAACTAAGTTTTAAGAAAAAAAATGAAAATGTTATGTATTGTTTAACTTTTCACGATACAAACTACAACATAAAAAACAAACAATAGGCATAGTTGTGTATGTATAAGTATGTCTCACAAATACAAAGTCCAAGGGAAAAGTGAAGATCAGTAAAACACGGCGGAAAAGTCAAAACAGAGAGAAATTCCATGTTAAAAACATGGAATTCCATGTTTCAAACATGCAATTCCATGTTTCAAACATGCAATTCCATGTTTCAAACATGCAATTCCATGTTTATAACATGGAATTCCATGTTTAAAATATGAAAATGAGATAGCGACTTAAGTTACAAGGCTCGAAACCTGTATTAAAAGACAATAATAATAACATAATGAACAACGAGACAAATATAAACACAAAAAAGTTCAAAAACTTAACAATACAAATGTAAACAATGCTATTATGACGGCAGGTAATAATGGATTGGGTAAAAGGGAAAGATATGGCTGCGCAGGTAACCTTCCCACTACCCGAAGTGTTCGTAATTCCAACCTTGCAAAGAACAGAGATTTCAAGAAGGCTAATGAAGAAGCAATCACTAGATGTCTATTTAAACGATTAGTTGGGGTTTGGTTTCTCTCACTTTCTACTCCTTTCAACCCCTTCCTCTTTTCTCTTCTTGCTGCTGTGTTCACTTTCTATTTCTCCTTGTTAGCTTCATCTCACTTTTACTTTTCCTACTTTTCGCTTTCACCTTGGTTTGTGGCTATCTTATCTGTGATTACAGGAGATAAAATGGCTACAAGAGATCATCACGCTTTGCCTATTATTCCACTTAATGATCATAAAGCTCGGAAGCTGGGAGTTATCAACATAGGATCGAAAGCACGACTGTCTGAAAGCATGAAGGAGGAAAAGGCCATCCTCATAAAAGCCATTGGAGATTCCCCAATGTATGATGTTCAAATGAGAAAATTTATCGAAGATAGATAGGGTATTCAGGGCCACTACAGACTATCAGATGTTAAAAATAACATGTTCAAGCTGGAGATATTTAATGAGAGAGAATTCAAGCGAGTTTGGGAGATGAGACCTGGTCTCTATCAAAAACTCCACCTGAGTATGACTATGTGGCCTCTGGTGGTTGACTTCAATGACTTAGTTACAGACTATTCCTCTATTTGGGTTCAAGTCAGAGGGCTCGCGTTTAAACAAAACAACATGGATACTGTAAAGGCACTGGAAGTTTGCTTCATCAGAATTGAGGCAGTTGATTTCCCTTCTGCTCAGAATTGTGATGTTAAAGTTTTGAGGTTTCGAGTTAGATTCAACACTAAATACCCCCTTCCCCCTAGAGCTTATTTGTATCAAGAAGAAGGAGCAGCTTGGGTGATGTTTCAATATGAAAATACAGGGTTGTTGTGCTTTAGATGTGGGAGAATTGGTCACCAGTACGGAGATTGTCCAATCAAGGGTATTAAGCAAGTGGAGGATATCGACGAACGTAGGAAAGTGTCATGGAGCATCGACAACGTGGCAAAATTTCCACCTTTTAATCCTATTTATGGATTACACATTAAAACTAATGGCAAATTTACTAATTATGTTTACAATGATAAGAATATTAAAAATGCAGGTCCAAGTAACAGGAGCAATAATATCATACAAGGCATTCAAATTCGTGAAGAATATGGTGATGTTTTGAGAAAATTCAACTACACAAAGACGGGAAACACGAGTAAAGCTAACAACCAAACTCAGAACGAAGAAGAAAAGGACAAAGATGAACAGGAGTAGGAGAACTGGAACAAACAAATGCATGAATTACGCAACGAGCTGCATGAATCAACATTAAAAATGGAGGCTTTCAAGAAAACTCATGGAATTACAGACGAGGGTGAAGAAGGAAATGAAGGAGATATTCGAGTTGCGCTTATGGCGTTTGAAGAGGAAATGAGAAAGATAAAGGGCAAATATGTAGCAAACTAGAGTAACACTTCTGATCAAAATATGGACACCTCCTCCAATACCCAACAAACAGTAAAAAGTAGAAGAGATGGAAGAGGAATTCGAATTGAAGATGGTAGTGGGGAAGTTAACTCAAAGATGGCTGGGAATTTTAAGAAATTGAGAGTAGTGGACCCTATTGAGAATTTCGTTAACAATAACCAGTTTAGCTTACTAGAAAACGAGAAAGAGGAAGAAGAGAGAAGCAAAAAACCGAAAGGAAAAGGTAAAGAAGTTGGAAAGGTATCTAAAATCACTGATGAATATGATTCCCAATTTGAGCCTGAGGAGGAAGACGAAGGCAACTTTGAGAGCAGCGAAAACTATTTCGAGAAGGACTACGAAGGTGGTGGAGAGGATCGCGATATGAACTTTCAATATGCGGATGCTTTTGAGGAAGAGGAAGAAGGGTATGAGGAGAATAGTGGAGGCGGCAACTCCAAAAAAGCCGCGAAAGTTAAATGACGACCTTGTTTTGGAATGTTCAGGGTTTACGAGCGCCCTTAACGTTATCCAAAGCTAGCTCGTTGGTGGCTCAGTTCCGTCCCGGTGTTGTGGCTTTCTGTGAAACTATGCTGAGAGAAGTGGACTCTCGTGGTGTTTTGGCGCGGTTTGGATATGATAATTCCTTTTTTGTTGAACCCCTTGGAAACGCGTTCCATTCCGGGGGGTTCTTGATTTTGTGGCACTCTTATGTGCCTTTGCGTATTGTCTTTAGTTGTAATTCCTATATTATCGCTTTTATTAATGAACTTTCATTTGCTTATTATATTGTCTTTATTCACGCTCCTAATGACTTTAAACTAAGGATTGAAACGTGGAATGAAATTACAAAATGGAGCGAGTGGGTTAAGGAACCTTGGACGATTATAGGGGATTTTAATGAGATACTGAATATTACGGAAAAATAAAGCAAGAATCAGGCCAATATTGATCATATTAATGCTTTTTTTGATAATACTAATAGTAATTCCTTGGCAGAAATTCATTCTAATTGTTGCTTTTTCACTTGGTCTAACAGGATGGAAGGTGACAAGAATGTCAAAACAAGAATTGATCGGGGATTAGCAACGTACGAATGGATGGAAAGATTCCCAAGATCACAAATTCATATCCCTCCGGCTATTGGGTCGGATCACTCACCCTTACTCCTTCATTATGATATTAATATGAAAATCGGGGAAAACATTTCAAATTCGAATCTAGGTGGCTTGACAATGATAATTACAAAAAGGTTATTGAAGACAGTTGGATAATCCCCCATAATAGAATACCTATACCTAACTTTATAAAAAAAGGGAATATACTAAAAAAGAACTAAGTAAATGGAGTTCGAAAATTTTTAGGAACCACGAGAAAGCAATAAAAAAATTACAAGATAAACTGATAGAACTAAACAGAATAAATAATAATAAGGATACTACCAAAGAGGAACAAGAAATTAAAGAGAAAATTAAAAAAGAATATGAAAAAGAAGAGAAATACTGGAGTGATAGAGCTAGACAAAATTGGCTTATTTATGGGGACAAAAATACAAAGTTTTTTCACTTAGCTACTATAAAAAGGAGGAAACTTAACAGAATAACTAGAATTAAAAATAAAGATGGTAATTGGACGGATAACTTAGATAATATCAAAAGCTGTTTTCAAGATTATTATACAAATCTCTTTGAAGGAAATTTAAGGAACGAGGAAGATATGCAAAGAGCCATAGATTTCATCAAACCACGAGTCACTAATAACATGAATGAGGAATTAACAAAGATACCAGATACCGAAGAGATTGAGAGAGCAGTTACCGAATTATCAGCATCTAAAGCCCCCGGACCTGACGGACTAAACGGTAAGTTTTATAAAGAATTTTGGGACATTATTAAGATTGATGTGGTACAGGTGGTTATGGTTTTCTTTGAGAATAACTGTTCGGTTGAAACACTAAATGATACTTTAATAACACTTATTCCGAAAGGCACAACACAAGAAAATCTAGGAGACTTCAGACCAATCTCATGTGTCAACTTCATTTACAAAATCATTACAAAAATCCTATCGAATCGGTTAAGAGAGATTATGAATAATATAATCTCGCCAACACAATCTGCTTTCATCAAAGGAAGAGCAATACAGGATAACATTATTATTGCACAAGAGATATCCTTTTTTATGAGTAGGAAACGGAAGAATAAAAAACACTTGGCTGCTATCAAAGTGGACATGGCTAAAGCTTATGATCAGGTTAGTTGGACTTTCCTTTTAAAGGTTCTTGAGAAATTTGGGTTTTGTGAAACTTGGATAAGTTGGATAAGGAATTGTATTAGGTCTGTCTCCTTCTATATTAATATTAACGGGGAGAGACTTGAGAATTTCAAACCAGGGAGGGGTCTTAGACAAGGTGACCCTCTCTCCCCTTTTTTTCTCAATCATGACTGAATCTCTCATCTGCATAGTGGATCATTTTGTTGAGGAAAAAAAGATTAGTGGAATAAAAATTAACAGGAATTGCCCGACGATTTCTCACTTTTTGTTTGTGGATGATTCGCTTTTCTTTATCGATTTGGAAGGAACAGGCATTGACCTTTTTAAGGAATGTTTGGATATATATAGTAAGGGCTCAGGACAGAGAATTAATTTTCACAAATCGGCCATTATTTTTAGTAAAGAAACACCAATAGATATCAAAGAAAATATATCAAAAAAGTTAGATATCAAAGAAACGGAAGATCTGGGATACTACCTAGGAATACCTCTATGCCATAAAAGATCAAAAATAGAATCACTTGAATGGATTGCGAAGAAAGTATTTAAAAACACTTAAGGATGGAAAGCAAAACTTTTATCGGAAGGGGGCAAGGAAGTACTCATCAAAGCTATCCTTCAGGCTATTCCTAATTACTATATGTCAATCTTTTCTTTTCCAACTAAATTTTGTAATAAATTTATATCTGCCATCTCTAATTTTTGGTGGAATTCAGGTGAAAGAAATAAAATACACTGGATAGCGTGGGAAAAAGTCACAGTTAGCAAATTAATTGGCGGACTCGGATTTAAGGATTTCAAGAAGATGAATACTGTTCTGTTAGCTGCTCGGGCATGGAGACTAATGAAGAACCCGGAAAATCTTGCAGCAAGACTCCTGAAAGGTATCTATTTTAATAAATCGAACATTTTATCTTGTAAACTGAGGCAGAGTAGGACATGGAGTTGGGCAAGCATCATTGAAGGTAGAAACTTTATTACGAAACATGGAATTAAAATAATTGGGGATGGTAAGGATACGAACATATGGAACGGGAGATGGATAGACACTAATTGGAAACTAGAGAAACCGGAAGGTACTTGTTTTACGAGAGTCAATGAACTAATGAAAAAAGAGAAGGATGAATGGGATTATGAAATACTTGATAACCTCTTTCCAGAACCCATCATCCATCTTATTAGAAGAAAAAAAATTAAATAATTCGGCACAAACGATAAATTCACATGGCCTTTCTCTAAAGATGGGAATTATGACACAAAAACAGGTTACAAAGTGATGATAGAAGAACAAAATAAGAATAAAGCCACAACAACAGGGGTCACTCTTCTCTCCTACGGTATATTATATACCTTTCCTTTTATATCTTATAATTAAAAATCAAAATAAATAATATATACACTATACTAAATTATCCTTTTATATATATTTTATTTATTTTTAAATAATATTTATCTATAGACTGAAATACCCATTATATTAATATATTTTTTTGAATACAGATAAGAACCACTTTGGATTCAGAATCATTTTGACTCCAAAATGGTTTGATCCCAAGACCTCTTGGTCTTTGCGAAATAACCTAACCACTAGACCAACTATTGATCTTTTACTTAATTATATTGTAAACATATAAAATAAATATTAATAACTAAATAAAAATAAAAATAGATAAATTAACAAAGTAAGAATAGAATATAATTCTCACCAACCCACACTTAGCCAGCAGAAGCATTCGAACAAAAAATAAGAAAAAAGCATGTACCGTAGATAAGAACATTCGGGAAAAAAACCTGCAGAGAGCTTAAGGTTTTGTTTTTTAATCCAAAAAATTGAAAATTCTTCATAGAAGAAGCATCCTCTTTACTGCAAATCTAGAATTTAGTTTAAAACACCTAAAAGAAGAAGCGCGCGACTATCATCTTCCCGATTCTATTCCGCAAGGCCAATTAATAGTTTACATCTCATTCAATTGATCGGAGTTCCAAAATTTAAACTCATACAATTAACCATTCCTTGTTTTACAGTTAGTAATTCCTTCTTTACGGGTAGTAATTTTTTCTTTTACGCTTCGTAATTCCTTTTTTTTTACAGTTTGCTTCTTTTACGAATCGTAATTGCTTCTTTTACACTTCGTGATTCCTTCTTTAACAGTTCATAATTATCGTATTAACACTTCCTAATCCATTCTTCTACAGTTTGTAATTCCTTCTTTTACAGTTCGTAATTCCTTTTTACACAGTTCATGATTCCTTTTTTCACGGTTCGTCATTCCTTCATTAACGGTTCATTGACGGTTCGTCAATGAAGGAATAAAGAACCGTCAAAGAAGGAATAACGAACCGTCAAAGAGGAATAACGAACCTTCAAAGAAGGAATAACGAACCATTAATGAAGGAATAACAAACCGTTAAAGAAGGAATAACAAACCGTTAATGAATGAATAACGAACCATTAATGAATGAATAACGAAACATTATTGAAGGAATAACAAACCGTTAATGAAAGAATAACGAACCATTAATGAAGGAATAACGAAACGTTAATGAAAGAATAATGAACCATTAATGAAGGAATAACGAACCATTAGAGAAGGAACAACGAGCCGTTAAAGAAGGAATAACGAGCAGTTAATGAAGGAATAACGAACCGTTAATGAAGGAATAACGAACCGTTAATGAAGGAATAACGAACCATTAAAGAAGGAATAACGAACCGTTACAGAAGGAATAACGAACCGTTAATGAAGGAATAACGAACCGTTAAAGGGGAAAAAAACGAACCGTTAAAAAAGGAATACCGAACCGTTAATGAAGGAATACCGAACCGTTAAAGAAGGAATAACGAAACTTTAATGAAGGAATAACGAACCATTAAAGAAGGAATAACGAACCGTTAGAGAAGGAATAACGAACCGTTAATGAAGGAATAACGAAGCGTTAGAGAAAAAATAACACACCGTTTATGAAGGAATAACGAACCGCCAAAGAAGGAATAACGAACCGTCAAAGAAGGAATAACGAACCGTCAAAGAAGGAATAACGAACCGCTAAAGAAGGAATAACGAACCGTTAATGAAGGAATAACGAACCGTTAGAGAAGGAATAACGAACCGTTAGAGGAGGAATAACGAACCGTTAAAAAAGGAATACCGAACTGTTACAGAAGGAATAACGAATCGTTACAGAAGGAATAATGGTTCTTTATTCCTTCTTTGACGGTTCGTTATTCCTTCTTTGACGGTTCGTTATTCCTTCATTGCAGTTCGTTATTCCTTCTCTAACGGTTCGTTATTCCTTCTCTAACGGTTTGTTATTCCTTTCTAACGGTTCGTTATTCCTTTATTAACGGTTCGTTATTCCTTCAATAACGGTTCGTTATTCCTTCATTAGCGGTTCGTTATTCCTTCTCTAACGGTTCGTTATTCCTTCTCTAACGGTTCGTTATTTCTTCTCTAACGGTTCGTTGTTCCTTCTCTAACGGTTCGTTGTTCCTTCTGTAACGGTTCGTTATTCCTTCATTAACGGTTCGTTATTTCTTCAATAACGGTTCGTTATTCCTTCAATAACGGTTCGTTATTCCTTCATTAAAGGTTTGTTCTTCCTTCAATAATGGTTCGTTATTCATTCATTAAAGGTTCGTTATTCCTTCATTAACGGTTCGTTATTCCTTCTCTAAAGGTTCGTTATTTCTTCTTTAACAGTTCGTTATTTCTTCTGTAATGGTTCCTTATTCCTTCAGTAACGGTTCGTTATTCCTTCTTTAACGGTTCGTTATTCCTTCTTTAATGGTTCGTTATTCCTTCTTTAACGGTTCCTAATTCCTTCATTAACGGTTCGTTATTCCTTCATTAACGGTTCGTTATTCTTTCATTAACGGTTCGTTATTCCTTCTCTAAAGGTTCGTTATTCCTTCTTTAACGGTTCGTTATTTCTTCTGTAACGGTTCGTTATTCCTTCTTTAACGGTTCGTTATTCCTTCTTTAACGGTTCGTTATTCCTTCTTTAACGGTTCGTAATTCCTTCATTAACGGTTCGTTATTCCTTCTTTAATGGTTCGTTATTCCTTCATACACGGTTCGTTATTCCTTCATTAACGGTTCGTTATTTTGTCATGAACGGTTCGTTATTCCTTCACTAACGATTCGTTATTCCTTCTTTAACGGTTCGTTATTCCTTCTTTAACGGTTCGTTATTCCTTCATTAACGGTTCGTTATCCCTTCTCTAACGGTTCGTTATTCCTTTATTAACAGTTCGTTATTCCTTCAATAACGGTTCGTTATTCCTTCATTAGCGGTTCGTTATTCCTTCTCTAACGGTTCGTTATTCCTTCTCTAATGGTTTGTTATTTCTTCTCTAACGGTTCGTTATTCCTTCTCTAACGGTTCGTTGTTCCTTCTGTAACGGTTCGTTATTCCTTCATTAACGGTTCGTTATTCCTTCATTAACGGTTCTTTATTTCTTCAATAACGGTTTGTTATTC
The DNA here is from genome assembly GCA_029959085.1 of Nemophila menziesii. Taxonomy (NCBI): domain Eukaryota; kingdom Viridiplantae; phylum Streptophyta; class Magnoliopsida; order Boraginales; family Hydrophyllaceae; genus Nemophila; species Nemophila menziesii. The sequence continues at coordinate 82,043,337 of JARWIR010000002.1, forward strand.
CTTTAATAACGGTTTGTTATTCCTTCATTAAAGGTTTGTTCTTCCTTTAATAACGGTTCGTTATTCCTTCATTAAAGGTTCGTTATTCCTTCATTAACGGTTCGTTATTCCTTCTCTAAAGGTTCGTTATTTCTTCTTTAACAGTTCGTTATTTCTTCTGTAATGGTTCGTTATTCCTTCTTTAACGGTTCGTTATTCCTTCATTAACGGTTCGTTATCCCTTCTCTAACGGTTCGTTATTCCTTTATTAACGGTTCGTTATTCCTTCAATAACGGTTCGTTATTCCTTCATTAGCGGTTCGTTATTCCTTCTCTAACGGTTCGTTATTCCTTCTCTAACGGTTCGTTATTTCTTCTCTAACGGTTCGTTATTCCTTCTCTAACGGTTCGTTGTTCCTTCTGTAACGGTTCGTTATTCCTTCATTAACGGTTCGTTATTCCTTCATTAACGGTTCTTTATTTCTTCAATAACGGTTTGTTATTCCATTAATAACGGTTTGTTATTCCTTCATTAAAGGTTTGTTCTTCCTTCAATAACGGTTCGTTATTCCTTCATTAAAGGTTCGTTATTCCTTCATTAACGGTTCGTTATTCCTTCTCTAAAGGTTCGTTATTTCTTCTTTAACAGTTCGTTATTTCTTCTGTAATGGTTCCTTATTCCTTCAGTAACGGTTCGTTATTCCTTCTTTAACGGTTCGTTATTCCTTCTTTAATGGTTCGTTATTCCTTCTTTAACGGTTCGTTATTCCTTTTTTAACGGTTCCTAATTCCTTCATTAACGGCTCGTTATTCCTTCATTAACGATTCGTTATTCTTTCATTAACGGTTCGTTATTCCTTCTCTAAAGGTTCGTTATTCCTTCTTTAACGGTTCATTATTCCTTCTGTAACGGTTCATTATTTCTTCTGTAATGGTTCGTTATTCCTACTTTAACGGTTCGTTATTCCTTCTTTAACGGTTCATTATTCCTTCTTTAACGGTTCGTTATTCCTTCATTAACGGTTCGTTATTCCTTCTTTAATGGTTCGTTATTCCTTCATACACGGTTCGTTATTCCTTCATTAACGGTTCGTTATTTTGTCATAAACGGTTCGTTATTCCTTCACTAACGATTCGTTATTCCTTCTTTAACGGTTCGGTATTCCTTCTTTAACGGCTCGTTATTCCTTCATTAACGGTTCGTTATTCCTTTTTTAACGGTTTGTTATTCCTTCATTAACGTTTATTTATTCCTCCTTTAACGGTTCGTTATTCCTCTTTTAACGGTTCGTTATTCCTTCATTAACGGTTCGTTACTCCTTCTCTAACGTTCGTTATTCCTTCTCTAACGGTTCGTTATTCTTTCATTAACGGTTCGTTATTCCTTCTTTAGCGGTTCGTTGTTCTTTCTTTGACGGTTCTTTATTCCTTCTTTAACGGTTCGTTATTCCTTCTGTAACGGTTCGTTATTCCTTCTTTAGCGGTTCGTTATTCATTCATTAACGGTTTGTTATTCCTCTTCTAACGATTCGTTATTCCTTCATTTACGGTTCGTCATCCCTTCATTAACGGTTTGTTATTCCTTCATTAACGGTTCGTTGTTCCTTCAGTAACGCTTCGTTATTCCTTCATTAACAGTTCGTTATTCTTTCAGTAACGGTTCGTTATTCCTTCTTTAACGGTTAGTTATTCAATCATTAACGGTTCATTATTCCTTCTTTAACGGTTCGTGATTCCTTCATTAACAGTTCGTTATTCCTTCTTTAACGGTTCGTTATTCATTCTTTAGCGGTTCGTTATTCCTTCTGTAACGGTTCGTTATTCCTTTTCTAACGGTTCATAATTCCTTCATTAACGGTTCGTTATTCCTTCATTAACGGTTCGTTATTCCTTCTTTAACGGTTCGTTATTCCTTCTGTAACGGTTCGTTATTCCTTCATTAACGGTTCGTTATTCATTCTTTAACGGTTCGTTATTCCTTCATTAACGGTTCGTTATTCCTTCATTAACGTCTCGTTATTCCTTCTCTTGCAGTTCGTTATTCCTTCTCTTACGGTTCGTTATTCCTTCATTAACGGTTCGTTATTCCTTCTCTAACGGTTCGTTATTCCTTCATTAATGTTTCGTTATTCCTTCTTTAACGGTTCGTTATTCCTTTATACACGGTTCGTTATTCCTTCATTAACGGTTCGTTATTTCTTCATTAACGGTTCGTTACTCCTTCACCAACGGTTCGTTATTCCTTCTTTAACGGTTCCTTATTCCTTCATTAACGGTTCGTTATTCCTCCTTTAATGGTTCGTTATTCCTCTTTTAACGGTTCGTTATTCCTTCATTAACGGTTCGTTACTCCTTCTCCAACGTTCGTTATTCCTTCTCTAACATTTCGTTATTCCTTCATTAACGGTTTGTTATTCCTTTTTTAGTGGTTTGTTGTTCCTTCTTTGACTGTTCTTTATTCCTTCTTTAACGGTTCGTTACTCCATAAACGGTTCGTTATTCCTTCTCTGACGGTTCGTTATTCCTTCATTAACGATTCGTTATTCCTTCTGTAACGGTTCGTTATTCCTTCTTTAGCGGTTCGTTATTACTTCATTAACGGTTCGTTATTCCTTCTCTAACGTTTCGTTATTCCTTCATTAACGGTTCGTTATCCTTCATTAACGGTTCGTTCTTCCTTCATTAACGGTTCGTTGTTCCTTCAGTAACGGTTCGTTATTCCTTCATTAACAGTTCTTTATTCTCTCTTTAACGGTTCGTTATTCCTTCTTTAACGGTTCGTTATTCTTTCATTAACGGTTCGTTATTCCTTCTTTAACGGTTCGTTATTCCTTCATTAACGGTTCATTATTCCTTCTTTAACGGTTCGTTATTCTTCTTTAACGGTTCGTTATTCCTTCATTAACGGTTCGTTATTCCTTCATTAACGGTTCGTTATTCCTTCTCTAACGGTTCGTTATTCCTTCTCTAACGGTTCGTTATTCCTCTCTAACGGTTTGTTATTCCTTCATTAACGGTTCGTTATTCCTTCTCTAAAGGTTCGTTATTTCTTCTTTAACAGTTCGTTATTTCTTCTGTAATGGTTCCTTATTCCTTCAGTAACGGTTCGTTATTCCTTCTTTAACGGTTCGTTATTCTTTCTTTAACGGTTCGTTATTCCTTCTTTAACGGTTCCTAATTCCCTCATTAACGGTTCGTTATTCCTTCATTAACGGTTCGTTATTCTTTCAGTAACGGTTCGTTATTCCTTCTCTAAAGGTTCGTTATTCCTTCTTTAACGTTTCGTTATTCCTTCTGTAACGGTTCGTTATTCCTTCTTTAACGGTTCGTTATACCTTCTTTAACGGTTCGTTATTCCTTCTTTAACGCTTCGTAATTCCTTCATTAACGGTTCGTTATTCCTTCTTTAATGGTTCGTTATTCCTTCATACACGGTTCGTTATTCCTTCATTAACGGTTCGTTATTTTGTCATGAACGGTTCGTTATTCCTTCACTAACGATTCGTTATTCCTTCTTTAACGGTTCGTTATTCCTTCTTTAACGATTCGTTCTTCCTTCATTAACGGTTCGTTATTCCTTCTCTAACGGTTCGTTATTCCTTTATTAACGGTTCGTTATTCCTTCAATAACGGTTCGTTATTCCTTCATTAGCGGTTCGTTATTCCTTCTCTAACGGTTCGTTATTCCTTCTCTAACGGTTCGTTATTTCTTCTCTAACGGTTCGTTATTCCTTCTCTAACGGTTCGTTGTTCCTTCTGTAACGGTTCGTTATTCCTTCATTAACGATTCGTTATTCCTTCATTAACGGTTCTTTATTTCTTCAATAACGGTTTGTTATTCCTTCAATAACGGTTTGTTATTCCTTCATTAAAGGTTTGTTCTTCCTTCAATAACGGTTCGTTATTCCTTCATTAAAGGTTCGTTATTCCTTCATTAACGGTTCGTTATTCCTTCTCTAAAGCTTCGTTATTTCTTCTTTAACAGTTCGTTATTTCTTCTGTAATGCTTTCTTTTTCCTTCAGTAACGGTTCGTTATTCCTTCTTTAACGGTTCGTTATTTCTTCTATAACGGTTCGTTATTCCTTCTTTAACGGTTCGTTATTCCTTCATTAACGGTTCGTTATTCCTTCATTAACGGTTCGTTATTCTTTCATTAACGGTTCGTTATTCCTTCTCTAAAGGTTCGTTATTCCTTCTTTAACGGTTCATTATTTCTTCTGTAACGGTTCGTTATTCCTTCTTTAACGGTTCGTTCGTTATTCCTTCTTTAACAGTTCATTATTCCTTCTGTAACGGTTCGTTATTCCTTCTTCAACGGTTCGTTATTCTTTCATTAACGGTTCGTTATTCTTTCTTTAACGGTTCGTTATTCCTTCATTAACGGTTCGTTATTCCTTCTTTAACGGTTCGTTATTCTTCTTTAACGCTTCGTTATTCCTTCATTAACGGTTCGTTATTCCTTCTCTAACGGTTCGTTATTCCTCTCTAACGGTTTGTTATTCCTTCATTAACGGTTTGTTATTCCTTCATTAACTGTTCGTTATTCCTTCATTAACGGTTCGTTATTCCTTCATTAACGTTTCGTTATTCCTTCATTAACGTTTCGTTATTCCTTCATTAACGGTTCGTTATTCCTTCAGTAACTGTTCGTTATTCCTTCAATAACGGTTTGTTATTCCTTCATCAACGATTCGTTATTCCTTATTTAACGGTTCATTATTCCTTCATTAACGGTTCTTTATTTTTTCATTAACGGTTCGTTATTCTTCCATTAACGGTTCGTTATTCCTTCATTAACGGTACGTTATTTCTCCATTAACGGTTCGTTATTCCTCCTTTAACGGTTCCTTATTCTTCCATTAACGGTTCGTTATTCCTTCATTAACGGTTCGTTATTCCTTCATTGACGGTTCGTTATTCCTTCATTGACGGTTCGTTATTCATTCATTAACGGTTCGTTATTCCTTTATTAACGGTCCGTTATTCCTTCTTTAACGATTCGTTATTCCTTCATTAACGGTTCGTTATTCCTTCTCTAACGGTTCGTTATTCCTTCATTAACGGTTCGTTATTCCTTTATTAACGGTTCATAATCCTTTTTCTACGGTTCGTAATTTTTTCTTTAATATTATTTAGTTTTTTTAATTTATAATTTATTATTAAGCGTATTTTTTAAAATATATGTTACAAGTTGAATTAATATATAAATATATGACTAAATATGGTTAGGAGTGTAATTTCATAAATTTAAATTTATTGGATAAAGTAAAATTAAATTTAGAAATTAAATACCCATAAATTAAGCAAGGTTATTCAAGACAAATCACTATTTCTTAATTTAAGAAATTACATTAATCTAGTAATCAATGATACACATGGCAGCATATTATTGGATATCATCCGTATATATTATACGCGTATGATAGAAGAGAATTCCCAACAACAGATACTAGATTTATGCAAGAATCCGAAATTCGGAAGACTATATGGAAATCTAACATACCTAAGAAAATAAAATTATTTATGTGGCGACTGGTAAATAATGCAATTCCAACGAGAACTAACTTGTTTAAAAGAAAATGTGCAGATGCTACAAATTGCTTATGGTGTAACAATGATAATGAAGACGTTGAGCACTTGCTTTTACATTGTAATATGTGTAAAGACATTTGGGCTGGATCATTTCTACAAATTAAGATACAAGAGATTAAGGAAGATAAAATAGAAGAGTGGTTTCTTAAAACCATAAAATCTTTCAAAAAAGGGGGATGGGAAGAGAATGTGGAACGAGAATTTTTGATGATTAACTTGTGGAACATTTGGAAAGCAAAGATGAAGGCTATTCATGAGGGTATAACAGCCGATGGAACGGGGATTAATATAGCATCAAAGGAACTAATGCAAGAAATCCACGGAATCGACTGGCTCAAAGAGAGTTACAAAGGATTTAATAACAAAGAAGTAAATGAAGAGGCATCTAATAATAACGAGCAGGATCAGGATGTAACAAATTTCTACGATGCGTCTTTTTCGAATAAGTGGGAACCTACTGGAATAGCGGTCATCTGTAAAAATCAACTTAATAATTCAACCGTCAAACGAAGCATCAGTACGGAGTGTGACTCGGCCCTGGAAGGTGAAGTTAGAGCAGTCCTTGAAGCAACACAATTAGGAGCTAACTTTCCGGGAAGAAAAATCATCATACACTCGGATAACCTTGATATTATTCAAGGTATAAAGCAGGTGTCAGCGGTTCGTTGGAATATCCAACCCATCCTACAAAGAATTATCCACAACACTAAAGAGCTTGGGCAGATTTCTTTCAAACACATCAGTAGGAAGCTCAACAGGACAGCAGATAAATTGGCGAAAGAGGCTAGACACGAGGCAACTTTTGTGAATCGAAATACACTTAGTATTTTCGATTTATCGGTGGCTTTTTGTAAACTAGGAATAGGATGATTTGGTTGTTTTATGGGGTGCTTAGGCACCCTTCCAAAGTCCAAAAAAAACTAAACGTGTAATCCTTTCAGTCATTATGCTTATTTTATAAATATAGAATCAACCAACCATTAAAAAATATCAAATTTTCAAACAAATAATTTCATGTAACGCATTAAATTACAATGGATTATCACTTAAAACATTGCGTCATTATCCAATTAAAAAAGACAAAAAGAAAAGGCAGTAAAAGAAAGCATCTACTTCAAATAATATATTAACACAAATTAACACAAATTACACACCATGAAATAGAAGAATAAACTAAAACTATCCACAAGTTGAAAAAACATCAAAATTTATTTCCTGTCTTGACAAAAACAAGTGGACCCCACAACTAGCATGGTCGTAATAATTCAAACCAGACCTTATACACGCTCTCTCTCCCTGTATATAACATTACCAAACTATCATCAATACTCATAACAAAAAATCAAACACAGCTAAAATACCAAATACCCCTGTAATATAACAAAAGGTTAAAAACCCCTTCTGTTTCATATATTATTAAGGCTCCTGTCATGAGGTTATTGCACCATAGGTCCCTATATTAAGCATAAATTGTATTATAGGTCCCTATATTATGAAAAATTGTACTATAACTCCCTATAGCATACATAAAGTTGCACTATACATCCCTATAATTATTTATTTAAAATTTAATTGCACTATAGGTCCCTATATTATGCAAAAATTGCATTACAATTCCCTATAATATGAAAAATTGTACTATAACTCCCTATAGTATACATAAGTTGCACTATACATCCCTATAATTATTTATTTAAAATTTAATTGCACTATAGGTCCCTATATTATGCAAAAATTGCATTACAAGGCCCTATATTATGAAAAATTGTACGATAAATTCCTGTAGTGCTATACATCTCTATAATTAATTATTTAAAATTAACTGCACTATACAACCCTATGTTATACAAAAATTGCATTACTAAGTCCCTATATTATGAAAAAATTGCATTACAAGTCCCTATATTACAAAAAATTGTAGTATAAATTTCTATAGTGCTATACATCTCCATAATTATTTATTTAAAATTAACTGCACTATACAACCCTATATTAAAAAAAAATTGCATTAGAAATCCCTATATTATGAAAAATTGTACCATAAATCCCTTTAGTATACAAAAGTCGCACTATACATCTCAATATCTATAAATATTAATCACACTATAAGTCCCTATATTATACCAAATAACCTATATTTCATTAAAGAAAAAAACATAATATTTACACAAATAAAATAAATTGGTGTTTGTGTGTGTGTGGTGGGGGGCAAGTAAAGATTTAAGAAGTTGAGGGGGGACATAATGCAAATTTTTAATTCAGTGAGGGGTATTAAAACCTTTTGTGAAACAAGAGAGGGGTATAATTGGTATTTTAGAAATAAAAAGAAAGTTACTTACGAAATAATCAATTTTGTTGAACTTGTCTATGTATTTGCACAATCCAATCACTATAACCATTGGTCCCACCAATTTGATCCTCAACTAAATTCGATAACAAAAAAAACCCTTCTCTAGGTTGTTCACCTTGTCTTACTAAATGACATAATTGATAATACGAAGGGTCATTTTCTCTATATTTCTTCAATATTTTCATTAATTTTCTCGACATTTCATTATCACGCTCACTTAGTATCACCTGTTCATATACAAATTAAAGTTTAACAATTACAAAATATACCCCGAATTTTTAAAAAAAGGTTGAAAAGACCTGTATACCTTGGAATAATCAGCTGCGAAATCTTCACCGATTAAATTTTTAGCTATATCAGGTGAAAGCATTTTACCGAACCATAAAACAAATCGAAATCCATCATCGTATATATGGATTCCTCGTGAATCTAAGCTTATTGATGTAAGTGGAAGCCTTGTTTCGTTTACTTTAGATGACTGATAAAAGATGGTTAATTATTAGTAAAAGGAAAATAAATTGTTTAAATAGTCCCTCAACTATACCCCATTTACCAGGTTGGTCCCCAAAAAATTACACAAAAATTGCACTGTAGGTCCCTAGATTACAAAATTACACTATAGGTTTTGAAATTGATGTATTTTAGTTAACTACACTATAAGTCCCCTATAAGTCAAGGACCATTTGGGGAATTATTCAAAATAAAGAAATGTAGAATAAAATACCAAAATACCCCCTGTGATATGACAAAAGGTCAAAAAAAAAAACCTATGGTTTAAAAAGTGACATTACATACATTTATAACATCTTAAATAGGTTAAAATACCAAATACCCTCTATTGTATAACGATAGGTCAAAAAAACCCTATAATTTTAAAATAGGTCAAAAAAAGCCTATAGGTGGAAAACCACAGAAGGTATATTTGCCCCTTTAAAACCATAGGACCATTTTCAACCTTTTATCAAACTACAAGAGGAAATTTGGTTTTTTACCCTTTAAAATATCACATAAATTTAGAAGATTTGAAATAGGGTATAAAACACCAAATACCCCCTATAGTTTAACAAAACACCAAATACCCCCTATAGTTTTAAAAAAAGACAAATAACCCCCTCCCCCCCTGTGGTTTTCGTCTTCCAACTCGTGACAAGTTAGGATAGAGAAGTTGACAAACCACAGACAGGGGGTCGTTCACAACTTCATATTTCTCCCTTTCAAAAACTATAGGGACTTTTTCAACCTTTTCTCAAACTACAGGGGGTAATATAGTAAAGTTACGTACATTTAATAACTGTTCATCGATCCGAATTAAGTTAGGATAAAGTAATTTGAGCAATTTTTTAACAGGTAAAGCCATAATAGTAAAACCAGCAGCACATCTTTCATCAAGTTGTACATCAGCATATCCACCACGTAAAACACTTGATTTCCATAAACCTAATCCATATAACCCTAAATATTTTAATGATTCTGGATATATCATTCTTCCTCCTAATCTATGTTTTGCTCCATATATATTTCTATATTCTTTCAAACTTTTTACTATCTTTTGTTGTATAAATGTTCTTGCTTCCTCTAGTTTCGATGTCAATGTTTTCTCTATCGCTGTATTGTAACAACAATTACAACAAACTTTAGGGACTATATTGCAATAAAAAAACTACATTTATAAATATTGATATTACCGAGTCGAGAAAGTAATGATACGACTGCTCCTATATCTGCGTATCGATACATTTCTCCTAAATCTGATACTACTGGAAATGCTGCTGTGTGTACTCTTATTCTTCGTTCTCCCATTGATGATGTGTATCTTTTTATCATCGTTAAGTAAAATACCAATTATACCCCTGTAGTTTGACAAAAGGTCGAAACCCCCCCTCCCCTACGAGAGGGGGGTATTTGTTGCTTTTCAAATTATAGGGTTTTTTTGACTTTTTGTTAGACTACAGGGGTGATTATTTATACTTGAAAAAATAAACTATAAAATTGAGTATTTAGTAATGTACCAAATATACCCCTGTGGTATGACAAAAGGTCGAAATCCCCCTTATGGTTTTCCAACTTGCTCATTCAAAGTTGTGACGAGTTGGAAAACTACAGGGGGGGTTTTTGACTTTTTGTGAAACTAGAGGGGTGATTATTTATTTATTTATTTATAGTTGAAAAATGAAGTAAAAAATTAAGGATACAAAAGGGCAATTTGGAAAAAAGCAGTTTGTGTTGATAAAACTGTTTCTTCAAGAGATAATTGCATTCCGTAAGCTTTATCACAATCAACAGCTGGTAATGCGATTAAATCAGTTGATCTAAGCATGAAATTTCCATGATATGATGTAAATCGTAGACCTAAAAGGACATAAACGTAAATATTAGTTTTCAATATTATAATTAAACCCACAAATTTGACTTAACTAGTTAAATACAAGAGCAAAATACCAAAAACACCCCTGTGGTTTGACAAAAGGTTTAAAAATCTTATGGTAATAGAATAGGTGAGTTGTCATGAGTTGGAAACCACAGGGGGTACATTTGTCACTTTTAAAACCATAGGGTTTTTTTTTTACCTTTTATTTTATCTCAAGGGTATATTTGGTATTGATAAATGCAATTTGAGTTTCAAAAATTTGACTCAACAAGTTCAGAAAAAAACGTGTGGGATTGACAAAAGGTAAAAAAAAGACCCTATAGTTTTAAAATGGACAAAATTACCCCTGTGAATTTCCAACTCATGGTTTGATCCTTAGTTATATATGTAATAGATGGGTGAGTTGTGATGAGTTGGAAAACACAGGGGGTATTTGTCTTGTTTTGAAACCTTAGGGGTGTTTTTTGACATTTGGTCAAACTACAGGGGTACATTTGTCACTTTTAAAACCATAGGGGAGTTTTTGACCTTTTATTTTACCTCGGGGTATTTGGTATTGATAAATGCAATATAAGTTTCTAATATTATAATTAAATCCACAAATTATAAAAAAAGGTAAAATACCCCAAAAACCTGTGGGTTACAAAAGGTGAAAAGTACCCCTATAGTTTTAAAATGTAGTAGATGGGTGAGTTGTGATAAGTTGGAAAACACATGCTGGGGGGGGGGGGGGGGGGGGGGGGGGGGGGGGGGGGGGGTATTTGTCTGTTTTGAAACGATAGGGGTGTTTTTGATATTTTGTTAAACCATAGGGGGTATGTTTGGTAATTTTTTCTGAAAAGAAAGGTACCTTTTCCACATCTTATGCGCATAACAGATTCCCAAGCAGTTTCTCTAGTTAAATCTCTGTTTAGTTCATATTTTAATCTGTCTTTATGAATTGAAGCTTGAAAACTTGGATAATAATATACTTGACCACCTGTATATTTAGCTAAAGTTCCTGTACAAAACAAAATAAAAAATCTTTTTAGTTAATTAACTTAATTCTACATTTTTAATAGACTTATCAACAATTTAGGGGTCTATGGTCTTATTTACCATTTTACCCCTTATTTGTCAAGGTATAAGAGAAAGAGAAGAGAGGGAAAAGAACAGATCGTGAAGAAGATGAGAAATAAGGGGGTTTTTTAGCTTCTGAAACTATCAGGGGTATTTTAGTAATCTAACGTTCAATTTACACACCAAAACCCACCCCCCTCATCTCATTCACGCCCAGTTTTCACGGAAAAATTGACAAAATCCCCTAAATTGTCAATAAATTGACCACAAACCCTACAGAGAAAAATTCTGAAACTATTATCAAGGGTATTTTAGTAACTTAGTGACCAATTTAAAACACTCAAACCCACCCAAAATCTCATTCACGCCCAATTAACACCAAAATATCGACAAAGACCCCTAAATTATCCAGGGGAAAAAACCACAAGCCCCTAAATTGTCAATAAATCGACCACAGACCCTACAGAGAAAAAATCTAAATTTTTTATTATTAGGGGTATTTTAGTAATTTAACATCCAACTTAAAACACCAAAACCCACCCCCATCTCATTCTCGAAAAAATTGACAGACAAATTTACAAGCCCCTAAACTGTCAATAAAATTGACCACAGACCCTACAGAGGAAAATTCTGAAATAATTATTAGGGGTATTTTAGTAAACTTAACATCCAACTTAAAACACCATAAAACCCACCCCTCATCTCATTCACACCCAAATTTCATGGAAAAAATTGACAGAGACCCCTATATTATCTAAAAAGCACCCACAGGTCCCTAAATTATCAATATATCAACTACAGGCCCCTAAATTGCAAATATCGAAAATCATTTCAAAAGTTTTACTTACCTAAAGTGGCTATATCTGTATATTTATCACTGAATGCATAAACATTAACAGCAATTTGATGCTTAGTAAAATCAGCAGCCATTTGTTTATAAAAGGGATCTTCAGGTAATCTTAAAGTCTGTTCTTTATCTGTTCCGTAAATTCGCACATCATCTCCACGTAGTCTTAATCTTCCGGGTCCCAATGAAGGCATTGTATTTTGAAAAATTAATAATTTACCCCCAAGTAAACTCTGCAAAAAAAAAAAATGATGGAAAAAGTATGTTTATGAGGATAAATGAAATTAATGAAGAAGATAATTTGGTGAATTTGAAGATTCTTGATGTACTTTGGTCAAGTATTAGTAATGCAGGGACTAAAGTGCAATTTGTGTCTTTCTGGGCCTGAATGATAAAATTTATACTTGATTTGGGATGTAATATGAAGTCTTATTGTGTGAAGTTAAGTTTAGATGGTATTGAGTAATTTTCGACTAAAGAAAAGCAGGGACTAAACTGCAAAGTGTTAAAAGTTATGGGGAGGAAGGGATATTAAGGGGCAAAAGTGGTATTTGTAATAGTATAGTGCTTTTTTAGGGCTAAATATTCAGTTTGGTGGTTTTTTGCTTTAAAATGAGACACTTACTTTGCAAAAAACACAAATTGAAGCAGTAAAATTTAAATATTTACCATGATCATAAAGGCAGATTTAAGAGCAGGACCAAAAGCTGATTCCACATTTGTATTATCTTGAAACATTGAGGGTAAACTATCAAGAAAAGTTTCAACTACAGATCTTGATTCTGATAAATTTACTAAAAGATCATCTGGTAATGGAATAAATATATCTTCTAGATCCGAAACTACCATCATTCTAGGCTGTGATAAAGATGACTGTAAAAAAATAAAAAATAAAAGATAAAAAGTCAAAAAAAATCGATTTTGAGAAAAGAAAATATATTATAAATATTATAATATTAAATACCCCCTATGGTTTTGAAAGGGACAAATATGTTATAGTACAAATACCCCCTTGTGGTTTTTCCAACTCATGACAACTTATAGTATACATTTGAATGATATAGGGACCTGTGATGCAACTTTTGTATAATATATAGACTTATAGTTCAATTATTTGTATACTACATGGACTTATAGTGCAATTGTTAATAATATGGAGACCTGTAATATTTGCATAATATAAGGCCTATAGTGCAGCTTTTGTATACTATAGGGACTTATACTGTAAATTTTAATAATATGACGACCTGTTATACAATTTTTCCATAATAGTGACATATAGTGCAATTTTTTATACTATAGGGTCTTATCGTGCAAATTTTGATAATATAGGGATCTGTAATGCAATTTTTGCACAATATAGAGACATATAGTGCATTTTATTATATAATATAGGGACTAATAGTGCAAATTTTAATATTATGGGGAGCTGTAATACAGTTTTTGCACAGTATAGAGACATATATAGTGTAAGTTTTTTATACTACAGGGACTCATAGTGCAAATTTTCAATAATGTGGGGAACTGTAATGCAATTTTTGTGTAATATAGGGACATATAGTGCAATTTGTGTATACTAAATGGACTTATAGTGCAATTGTTAATAATATGGGGACCTGTAATGCTATTTTTGCATAATATAGGGAGGTATACTGCATTTTTGTATACTATAGAACTTAAAGAGAAAATTTTAATAATATGGGGACCTGTAAATTGCAAAAAAAATGCATAATATACGGACGTATAGTGTAGTTTTTGTATACTATAGAACTTAAAGTGCAAATTTTAATAACATGGAGCCTGTAATACAACTGTTAAATTATATAGAGACATAGTGCAATTTTTTATACTATACGGACTTATAGTGGAAATTTTAAAAATGTGGGAACCTGTAATGCAATTTTGTATACTATAGGGTTTTATATTACAACTTATATTCTTGTGCTTATTAAAATTACAACTCAAAAAATCATGAGGAGCATTTCATATTTGTCCCTTTTAAAACCATAGGGGTGTATTTGGTAATTTACCCAAGAAAATAATGTAAATGGGAAAAGAAAAGAGGGTAAAATACCAAATACCCCCTATAGTATGACAAAAGGTCAAAAAAAAAACCTATAGTTTTAAAAGAGACAAATATGAAATACCCCTTGTAACAACTCACCCTTATTTGTCCCTTTTAACACCATAGGGGGGGTTTTTAACCTTTTGTCAAACCATGGGGGTATATTTAATAATTTACCCAAGAAAAGAATGTAAAAAAAAAAAAAAAAAATCAAAACTTACCTTCATATCATAAAAGTGTATAGTACTATCATAAGTAATGAACCCAATTTGTGTTCTGGGAAATCCAGGTAAATCATCTAAAGAAGCTTTAATAGTTTGAGCTACTACCTGAACAAAAAACCAACTAATTTATTCAACAACTTTACATAATTGCAAAATAAGTCCCTATATTTTAAATAAACTTACCTCAAGCATACCACTTTTTACAGAAGAAATTGAAACATCAATGAGGAAAAAGTATAAAGGTGGCATTGGAGGGCGAACCATATATTCAGCAGGTGCTATATATTCTACACTACCTGATCTTAATTCAGGCCTTTGATCCAAATCTATTCTTTTTCCAGAAGCATCTAAATGTGCGAAATATTCACTCGGAACTGGAAATTTATTTACAGTTTAGTCCTCGAAATTGTTTTATTTAGATTCAGACACTTATTTGAAAAACATTATTGAGAAAAAAATTGCACTACAGGTCCTTATATTATGCAAAAATTGCATTATAGGTCCCTATAATTATATTACACAAAATTGCACTATAGGATGTTATGATTACACTAGACACTTATTAGAAAACATTGTTAAGAAAAAATTGCACTATAGGTCCCTATATTATGCGAAAATTGCATTATAGGTCCCTATAATTATATTACACAAAATTGCACTACAGTTCCCTTTATTATACAAATATTGCAATATAGGTCCCTATATTTTGCAAAAATTGCAGTATAGGTCTCTGTATGCAAAAGTTGCAGTATAGGTCTCTGTATAATGCAAAAATTGCAATATAGGTCTCTGTTTTATGCGAAAATTGTAATATAGGTCTCTGTATTACGGAAAAATTGCAGTATAGGTCCCTACGTTATGGAATTTTTGCATTATAGGTCCAATAATTATATTATGCAAAAATTGCACTATGGGCTTTGATATTAATTTTTTTTTAAATTATGTACACCATAAGTCTGTGACAATTGGACTATAAGCTTTGATATTACTTTTTAAAAAATTAATTACACCATATGTCCCTACATTAGACAAAATAACCGATATTTTATCAGAGTAAAAAATTAAAATATTCATTCAAATGAAAATAAAAAATCAAAACCTAACAAGATAATGGACAAAAAATGCATTTTGCAAAGTCAGGGGGTAAATGGCTCAAAATAACACTGTCAAGGGTATTTTAGTCTTTTAAACACATCAATGATATAGTGACACGTAGATTTAACGCCTATAACATGATGGACATCTAGAAAATCGCATTTACAAAATAAGTGACTAAATTGTCAAAAAAGTCGAAAAATAAAGGACCAAAATGCAAATAGTCAAGAAAAATACCATCATTAAGCAAGGCACATATGTTACACTTCCATTTTCTTCCACTATCCATAAATGTTACAAAAGGATTCACATATGTACGACACCTTCTACATCGAATAATACTATTTGTCCCAAAATTAACTATCGGAACTTCTTCCTGTATAAAATAATAATTAATTATTTAATAAAAATAAAATGATAATTACGAAAAAATTACGATACTAACCCCAATAGGAGTTTCAGCTAGAGGACACACAACAGCTCCTAGAGGTAAATGCCACCTGGAAGCTAATGATTGGGAGTTAGGTATAGCACTTGTAGTGACTCGTAAATATCTTGAACTACAATTTACTGAATATGCGGGCCCGAGATATTTTGGTTCTGTATCTCCTTCTATTGGTCTAGGTAATGTTTTTGAATCTAGTCCTGAATCGAATGAACCTGGTACTGATGTTAATGAAAGTGAATTGAAATCTTCGATTATTCCTTGAACTGGTGTGATTGGTGGTGCACCACCTTGTGGTGGTGGTGGTGCTGGTTGAGTTGGGAAATAGCCTGTTCCGGTTAGTGGTGGAGTTGGTGGTGGTGGAAAATAACCTCCTCCTTGAGGTGGTGGTGGTGCGAAATTAGGTTGATTATACGCCGGAAAAGGACCTCTTGGTGGTGGTGGTGGTTGAGTAGAGTATGTGGGACCCATAGATGGTTGTGGAGTCATTCTTTGTGGTGGAGAACCCATGGGTAGTGAAGGTGAAAAAGGTCTTGTTTGTGGTGGTGGACCTGGTGGTGGACCTGGTGGAGGACCTGGTGGTGGTGGTGTGGGACCCATTGAAGGTATTTGTGGGGTAGGGAAACGATTAAAGGGTCCTCCTACAGATGGTGGGCCATAGGGACCTGGTGGAGCAGATGAGAAACCAGGTCTTGGTAACTGTGAGTTTTGAGGTGGGCCCGGGGTAAAAGTGGGACCAGATGATGAAAATGGTGTTGAAACAGGTCTTGAAGGGTAATTTGGGCGTGTAGGATTCTCAGGACCCATTGTTTTTTAGATTTTGATTTTGAGTCTCTTAACTTTACACAATGCTTCTGCAAATTGAAAAAGGTCTGGTTTAAAATCATTGAGACAATTATACAGTTAATTAACAAGCACTATTTTGATCTTTTGATTCTATCATTACACAATGTGAAACACTTTTAAAAAAAAAAACAAATTATCTTCTACTGATAAGAAATCGTGTTTTGTCTTTTTGCTCACCAAATAAACTGTTCCCATTACAATTCAAAGTTTTAAACATGCATTAGCGGATATTAAAGGTGTAAGAAAATAGTTTGATTAATCAAAATAATTGTTGGGAGTACTTCACAGTAACTCTGAATCAAATACATGAAAATGGAAGAAAAAAAAACTTATTCAAGTAAGTAGTGAAGAAAAGCTGTAACAGACAGGCTAATACACGAAGGAGATATCTGATCTAAACTATAAGTATGTATTCGATTAAATTACGAAAAGTAAAAGGGATATAAATTATTAATTTTGAAGATCTCATCTTTATCGAAAGAAATTGAAAACTACAAAGAAATTTGTGAGAAAATTGAATCGGATAACGAGGTGGAGGAGATTGAATTTTGCTAACCTTATTGGAGATCTCGCCGGAGGTAAAGTGGTGGTGGATTTGGGTTCCGAGCCGACGAGACAGCGATCGGCGGCGACGGAAAAGTTGGAGTGACGATTATGTCTGGTGTTGTTTATGTAAGAAGTAGACTGTGAATGACGTACTTACATAGTTTACATCTGATTTTGCTTCTGCTTTTTTTAATTAATTAGATAAATTATTGTTTTTTCATAAATCAAACTGGAAAAGGAGACATTGATAGCCCATTGTTATGGGTTGGGATACTTTCCCTAAAATAGATCCTAATTATTTTTTGAAATTATTATAAAAGAAATAGTTAAAACCTTAAATTAATGAATAATATATAAAGGGAATAGAAAAGTTTGGGGAATAGCGGCTCAATTGTTGGTTGATTAATTTGGAGTTACAAGAATTACGCATTTTTGTAATGCAAGATAACGTATTATGAAACGATTAGATAAGGTTTATGGAAATTCTGATTGGCATACGATTTCCCCCACATGTGAGTGTTATCCACTTGTCCCGTACTCACGCTAGTTAATTCAGACTTGTCCTTATTTAAGTTGTTGTGTCAGACCTCGTTGTTTTCTTTTTGAAGCTAGGTAGTCTCTACATAAGGATTTTCAGGGGTTTGTTCCGGATAAATGGGATGAGACACAACCAAATATGGGGGGTTGACATCTTTGTTATTCATGAACTTCCCACGAAATGGAAAGAGGATGCCTTTGGGATCTCAATCAAAAAAAGTGATTACTAGCATCCAGAATGCATGGGATTGTCTCTTCACCGGTCGTATAATTCTTTTCTTTGTCGACCTGGGATACTTTAATGAACGAGTATGAAAGTGTCTTGGAGAGATACCATGGTTTCAGAAATCGGGATCTGAGTGGGTTGTGTCTTTGGGAATGGAATGCCCGGTTATAACACATTTCTACTATAAATATGAGAATATAATTTTGATGCTCGAGGCTTATGGATAGGATAGATCCATTGGATGAGTATGGGGTTAACATCTTTTATGTTCAAAGACATCCCATGAATGGGATGAAGATACCTTTGATAAGTAATATGAGAGACCTCCGGATGTGTTATCACATCCCCAAGTTGCATACATTGGGGAGCAAGGTGCCCATGTATTGGTAGTTGTGTTGATAAACAAGAAAATCATATTTTTAGTCCTCTAGTCTAGTTCGACTAAGTGGGATTGATTGCATTTCAGTTGTATTCGTTCATGAATATTGGACAATTGTGGAAGCCTCAGGGGGGTCAAGTATCTTAGAACTAAGGACATGCAGTTTGTGAGGAGTCTCGGCAAAAAATTTACTCAGCAAAATAGTGGCTCTGTCAGGCACACGAAGATAAAGGAAAATTATATGATTGTGTAAGCAATTGTAAACCAATGACATTTGTTTGGGAAAAGATAAACACTGGGAAGGATAATTTTATACTCAAAAAATTCGTAGAAGTTGAAATTGACTATTACGTATTGGAAGATGGGCACATGCAGGGGACTGGTGGTTAACTGAAGAATTTGGTAAGTTTTGTTACTACAAACAACACCTTTTTACTTCTTTTGGTCGATTTTCTGTTTGCATGTCATGTTTCCCAAGGAATGTGAGTTCTCTATTCACGCTTTACGCTGCTTACTTCTTAAAAAACGACACTTGGAATATATGCATTTTATGCATGTAACGCGAAAGTTTATGTATCATTATAGATACAAAAAGATTTCAACCTGGACTATATATACGCCGCACGGTGAGACGTTACTCACAATAATCAATTGATGGTTTTATGATTGGATCAATTGATGTTCCTATGAATGTGCAAAACAATAATCAAGCGGGAGAGAAGAACGGAAAAACTGAGGGTGAAACAACAAAACAAAAATGCGAGAACATTGGATTGTTAGGTAATGTGGTGGTAATTTTACAAAAGGGCAATGATCATGTGGAAATTAATGAAAACAATTTCCCATTATTCAAAATCTTCCAAGAAGAAGTCCAAGATGTTGGCAAAAGCATTATTGTTGACAATGAAGTAATTTGAGATGTTTTATGTGCACGTTATATTGATATTGAGGCTATGTATAATAAAATCGCAAATGAGGAGAATTATATCACTATACTGTTGCGCTGGAAGAAGTTGTGAAAGGAGCAAGGGCTAATGAGGATGGCACTAGAAATTCGAAAATCTATAGACATCCAAGAAGTAAGACTGTGGTTCCTATTAAGAAGGAGAAAAACAGAATCTTATGAACCTGAGGAGGACTCCGAAGATTCACAATTCGTTCGTATAGGTCGAAATACGAGGCAAGACATGAAAGTTGATCATCGTTAGTATAAAATCCCGAGAAGGAGATTTTTCAACCCAATACAACACTTCTCTTGGCCAAGAAACCTTAAAAGTAAAGCGTGTCCGAGTTACCTTGAAGGGCGGTCTAAATATGGAAAGTATCAACATGAATAATTTAATATCATGGGGAGAATGATTAATGAGATACAAATGTTCATGCAGGATTTGTATTCAAGTATATGCGAAGTAAAATATCAAAGTTCAGAAAAGGAAACCAGACCAACAACAAGAACTACAATACTGATGAGGGGGGGCCGGACCAAAGAAAATTATATAAGTGTAATGGCGTGGATTGTGATAGAAACCTACAAGGAGGGGAAATTAACGATAATAGTACTGAAGATGATGTGAGTACTCGGGAGATTCTTGTGAAGGAAAGTGTTATCTCAAGCAAATTGAATAAAGGCGGGTGATCCTAAAAAATGGACAGGTTTTTATGGATAATCTAATTGTCTAGATTAACCAAGGAGCGAGGGTACCAACGTCTAAAAAAAATTTAAGGAACTTCACGTCTAAGTATAAAGTATTTATTGCTTGTCTGCTTGAATATATGATTAGAAAATAAGATCTTTAATCGTGTAGTCAGTTTAAAGCTTTTAATAATTTCCATGTTGTTGACCCCGGAGGAAGAACATTTAGTTCTAAAGGTATTCTACTAGCCTGTAAATATAGTGTTAAGCTTAGAGTATTCAACTCGAATGCTTCTTTTGTAATCGGGAAAATTGATGATACTAGTTGTGTATCATGGTATATTATATTTGTACATGCTCCAACAAAAGAAAATGAGGGACAAAAGGTTTGGGATAATCTTACCTCATAGAAACATTCAATTGAAGAACTGGTCCCATTAATCAGGGACTTTAACGGTATCGCCAAAACATTGGAAAAGTAAGGTAAGTTGGCTTTTAATCTGGAAAAAATCGTACAATTTAATGAATTCATAAATAATAATGAAGTCATCAGTATTCCCGCAAAATTAGCGAACAACTTCACTAGGGAACTTGAATATTTGTGGAGTAAAGATGAAGATTTTTGGGCGGATAGGGCAAGGAATATATGGATAAAAAAAGGTGATAAAAACAAAACTTTCTTCTATGCATCGACAATAACGAGGAGAAACATTAATTGGATATATAGTCTCAAGTATGATAATGACAACTAGATTGAAGAATCCGGACATATCAAGGAGATGATAGATAATTATTGACAACCTACTTTCAGAAAATCAAGTTTCAATATTGAGGAGGTCAAATCAAACACCTATCAAGATCTCATACAATATGAACTTTCCAAACCCCCAGATATGAGGTTAGTAGTTAACCTCAATCATCAGAGTAGCTCTTTCTACTCTTACAACCTTAAATTTGTTCAAGGTAATAAAATTCGACGACAATTAATTGGAGAGTCTAATCAATTTTTGATATAATTTTGAAGTGGATGAAAAAAATTCACGGAGTGGAAATTTTTGCACATCAAAAGGAATCTGAACAGTATCGTCGATGCATTAGCTAATGTGCGAGACACAATATCGGCACAACTAGGTGGAATTGCACTTTGTTGTTGGAAAGTTCCAAGTACCTCAATAATTTGTGTAAACATAGAGGAATTGGTTGATTCGTAATGCTTATTCGTTATTTGTATATGTTTTTACATACACACTATATACATACACGTTATTAACACAAAAGTAAATCCACATACAACACAGTGTCGCCAAACATCTCTTCACATATCATAGAAGTCTTTCCAAATGATTTGTAAATCGTCAACAAGTCCCTCAAACTGTCTAGATCCCTCGTGGATGGAAAAAAAAACATCAACGAACTAATAACTTCCCAAGACCAGATCCAATGGAAAATACCTAATTATAGTTAACTCCACACTCGTGACCTATAGCAGCAGTGTACAACACTGCAATTCCTTTATAATATCCCACAACTGGGTTTTGACCATAAAGGATTGGAGAAGCGTAGGGTATATTTTCAACTTTCATACAAAGACGAAATTCTCATTGTGAAACTCCTCATGAGTTGTACAATAATCCACTCTAAAACTAGTCTAACAAGATCACATTCCTGTATATACCTTTTCTCCAAAAAGTTTTGTCTCCTTCCCTTTGAACCAAAACTAATCAACCCTAGTCAATAGAAATCTCACTGTTTCAAGAGGTATTTTTAAGAAAATCCAACAATGTTCATATCGATTATTGTTAACATGCGAAATCCAAACAATCTGTCTGGGTCCAACTCAACCCAACCCTCTTATTTTTAATCCATATATCAAATAAAATCTACAACCTTCAAATTGGCCCAAACTAATATATTGAGCCTTGAACCAAAGTAAACACCATGGGCTAGCCCAAATCCGCCTCTATAGTGTTATGTATCGTCTTCCCCAACAAATTCCTATAATCTCTGGACCAAGAATCCAACAAACTAATTATCGAAATCTGATTATAAACTCCAACGTCCGATGCACCTAGTCCTCCCCCTCCCCTGTACAAACTCGATGACCTCACCAAAAGATTACCCCCATTTCCAGTGAACCTTCTTCCCCATCTCACCCGCCTCTCTCCTTCTCCCAATCAAACCCTTGCAAGAACCATTCCCCTTAACCAGTTCGCACTTCATGTCCTATCTCAACACTATCATTACCACTCTTTGGTTTCCACAAATTATACTAATTGAATTCTTCGTATGACACATAATAAAATTCCAGTAATCATCCAAACTTAACTGTGAGCTTACAGTCTTATTAATGGAACAAAGTAAAAATACGTGCTTTAATCCCTTGTACTAACTTGGCCTCTGATTTTTCCACCCATAAAGCAACCTTGGTAGTCTTATAGGTATCCATATTCAAGCGATTTATCCATAACACCCCATATTTCTCACGTGAAATCCAAAATGCATAAAAAATTATCTAAAAGTTCACATCATCGATCTACCATACAAAACTATCGTTGAAACAAGGATGAAGAAAAAAGTAGAGCACGATTATGGCTTCGCAAACCCTAAAAACCCTAGGTGGGTTCTAGAGAAATAATCTAGTTAGTATTCCAATTCACAAATCACATTAAACTCATATCATTACCGCTCATCACTCTTATCTATTTAAGTTAATATAATTAACCTTAGCTTGCTTTAATGTAATCTAGTGTACAACCCCGTCCTTTTTAATTACACTTTTAGATAATCTAACAATCACAACCATAACCCCATCCCTATCCCCACACATTACTTTATCCCCATACATTACTTTATGCAATAATTCACTCTTGAGAACTCTAATTCTAATGGATCAATCTTTTTACTTTATCCCCATACATTACTTTATGCAATAATTCATTCTTGATAATCCTAAATCATTTTTTTTACTTTATCCCATACATTACTTTATGCAATAATTCATTCTTGATAATCCTAAATCATTTTTTTAACATTATCCCCATACATTACTTTATTCAATCTTAACAATCCTAATTTCTAATGGATCAATTTATTGCATCACATAATAATGTTATTTTAAATCTAAAACAAAAGAATAATTTTGGAAAAAACTTATGATAAAAAATAATAATAAAACTAATCTATAGGTTCCCAAGGAGCACCTTTACTTAAACATTATATGTAAAATGCGATCCAATTTTATTTGATCGAAAAAAGAAACATAATTTTATAATTTGATTTTTACTTTTAGTATATTGCTCTTTATCATATTTGTTAGAGATAGTCTTAGATTTTTACTTTTGGGTTAGATTAGTAAAAGCACTACTCACCTATAAGTTTTGCCTATAAATTTTTTCTAAAACTATTTATATGTTAAGTTAAAGAAAGACTCTAATAATTATGAAATATTTAAATTGAGCATAAATGACCACTATACCTCTAGAGACGATTTTAGGCTAAATGATACCTTAAATAGAATTAATTGTACATCTAGTCACAATGATATAGAACCAATTGCTAATATAACCTATAGCATACATACAAGAAATGCAGAGAAAGGAATATCTTTGCAGTTGAAAAATATCATCCATAAAAAACTCTAACAAGTAAACGATTTTACTATTCATTTCGACAGTGGAATTCTACATATTTTTTTACATTTTTCTAGAGAGTTGACAAGTCAAACTACATGAAACGAAATTAGGCTATAAACCTCATGAACAAGGTTAGTACAAGAGTTTTAAACCTTGTTCTATACAGAAAATTACATAAGAAAACCGACACATTCTAAACACCAGATCTCAACCGTTGATTTATTCAACGTGGCTGCTGGATCGGACGTGGACTGCATTTTCCACTAACAAACTTCGCTGGTTTCTCATAGTGTCTTGCTGGTTCAATCACAGATCTCACACCTCTCTCCCTATTAAAACTCAAACTCTTCACAATTGCCCCTGCATCTTTTCCCCAACCTGTTACAAGGACTAATTATGTAAAAAAAACAAGGACTAATAAGTAAATAAGAATTATTATATAGTCAACGTACTGTTGACTTGATTTGTCTTAACAGGTTGAGCAGACATGAGAAACTCCTCGTATTGTGCTTCCATGTTCAAAGTCTCTTCATCAACACCAATATCAAAATCGATACTATCAGGAAGTAAATCAATGATATCATCACCATCGAAGAATGAATTATCATCTTCAACTTGATTTTCACTGAGCCAATGTTCACGGAACCAAGTTGAGCTGGTGACTAAATTCCACCATTCTGGGGAAAAATCCTCTACTTGACGCATGTAACATGGGATGAACAGAGGTGCGTTTGGATTCAGTGTTGAAGATCTTGTTCCAGAAACTAAAGCCATTTTTGTAGATCACCTGAAAAAGAGACGAAAATTAAACCCTAATTACTACAAAAACGAGTCAAAAAGTCATATTTAGCCTTTTTTTCTGAGAATTTTATCATAATTTAGCCGATCATTTTCTAACAATTTTTTTTTAGAAATATATTATAAGGATTCATAAGCTATATTTTTGGAAAAATTGCTAATTTTTGTCTAAAAATACTATTATTATTATTTATAAGTCATATTATAACCGATTTAGCTGATCGTTTACTAATTTATATTTATTATAATTAAAAAGCTATCGGTTAATTATTTAGCTGATCCTTTTCTGTTTAGTACAAATACACAACGAAGTAACGGATCAATCCAAAATAAAGCATTTGTATACACAAAAACTGAGAACAGGAAGAGTTGACCAGCGTTGACTGACATGAAAGTCACTGTAAACATTTAATAATCAACGGATCTACAAACTAACACAAACAAAACTACAAAACTACAAATCTTGTAATTATTTTGATTTTTAATTAATAATAAAATTTATTAAAATTGAATAAAGAGAGATGAGTAGGAGTACCTTTAAAGAAATATCTTTTCTACTGATTGAATTTGAAGCTAAGAATACGTGTGGAGAATGGATTGGAATAAATGGTGAGTATTTATAGGCGGAGTTATACGAGCCTAGAAGGTTCGTGAACCGAACCTGAGGTTAAAAGATACCGAACCAGCACACTGATTGACCTTTAAACAACCGGTTGTACTATCTTCTATAGTAAAGTCTATATTGGTGAGCTTTCTGTATATAATTGCCGACCAAAAAAAGGGATAATGCAATATAATACGATTAAGAGTGTATAAAATATAAGAGAAGTCTATAAATTATATTTTATTTAATATATACAAATAAATTTTTTTATTCGCTCAAGCACTTTCACTTGGTGCTTTTTTTTTTTTTTTTGGTCGAACGAAGATAAAAGTGAAAAGATTTCACTTGGTGCTTAATGTTGTCATTTTAAAGTCTGATGTATTATTTTTGGTTTATTATTGTGCTAGGTGCGTATGACGGGCCTTTGAAAATGACTTTTATATTTAATTAATGTTTTTAAATTTGGAGTAACTCATTTGACAAGACTAATTAAAAGATAATTTTGATCATGGTGGATTGTGACATGTTTTAATGAAGGGGAATATTTATTTAAAGCCCCCACAATCTTATATTACCAAATTAAAGTCCAACCCCAAACTAGTAGTTACAATCCAACTAGTATATAGGAAAATACCCAAAAAAACCCCTTCTATATACTACTCTAATCTATTTGTTGGCATATAGCCTCCCTTAATAGGTTGTTTTAATGTGACAAATCCTCTTATGATTAGTGTGCTAATTACTCTTGTTATATTCATCCTAACTTGCACTATTATTCATTAAAAAACACTTTTCATACCATTCTTATTATATCTCATTACATTCACTTTTATTCATATCTTTATGTACTTTGAGATATAGCTTTAATGATCAACTACAATGTTGTTTATAAGAATGATGTTATCTACAACTTTCGTGAAGAAGATTTATTGATCCGAGCATCATAGCATAAGTCAAATTCTTTCAAAGATACTTGGCGCGGTACACCGGACCAAGAATGCGGACCAGGGCGCGGTGCATAGGCTAGCCCGTCAGAGAGTTAAAAAATCTAACCGTTGAGGTGCGGTACACCGCACGATACTTGCGGTACACCGCAAGGAAGGTTTTCCTGCACAAAAGTTAAGTCATAAGAAATATATCCGTTGGGAAATTAATAGATCCGTTGGACCCAAGCCTTATGACCGTTGGAAGCTATTTTCTGCTATAAATTGAAGCTCTTTGAAGGCTACAATTACACCAACTAATTACAAACATTAAGGAGCTTAATTGTTATCATTCAAGAAGGTGTCAAGAGCTATACATAGTCAAAATCAATCTTAGTGAGCTTATAAGTCCTTCCAAGGAGTTAATCAAATAAGCCACAAGGTTCTATCTACTCAAGAGGAGTTTACAAGCTATATAGTTCATATCCACTCTTTTAGGAGTTTAGTTACAAGCTTTTATAAGCAACTCTTTAAACACTTTGTTTCTATCCTCTTAAGTCTAGGTCTTGTAATAGATAGATTAAGAGAGAATTCAAGTATAGGGAGTATACTTGGTATCCTTGTGTTGTGATTACACAAGTGTTTGTCCTTCGTGTTATCGAAGAGGTTGTAAGGGTTATTGTGTTCTCGACCCGGTTAAGAGAGACACGGGAGCTTAGTGAAAAGCTTGAAATCCTAAGGAGGCTTCCTTAGGTAGTGGATGTAGGGAAACCGAACCACTATAAATCGTGTGTATCTTTCTATCCCTACTCTATTTACTTTCCGCACTTTATATGTTTGATAACATGCTAGAATGATTATTGTGATATTGATTATCTAGTTTATCTAACATATTGTCTTCTAGAGTAGTAAGATATTAGATTGTCGATTTACTTGTTAAACTTATATATCAAACCTTTAACTTATCCTTTGCATGATCTTATAAGTGTTTGATATATTTAGTTGACTTAGAAGTTTTCTCTTAAACTTATAATTGTCCAAAAGATTTTTAATTAGGCATTAATCTTATTAGTAATCCTATTCACCCCCCCCCCCCCCCCCTCTAGGACTTTCACTATTCCATACAGTGAGAAACCAAAATCATAAACAAAAGACCTATATAGGGATTCGTTTTCTGAAAACCCTCCCCTCTATACTCACTCTCTATCATCACCGCCGACACCCTCCATCCAGCCACCTTCCACCGAGCCACCTTCCAGATCTGAGCTTCCACCACCACTGCGCTGCAGGGCTCTTACTGGCCCTCCACCACGCCGTGAATCTGAGCCACCGAGCCACCATCCAACCTTCTTTCTCTCTCGCTGCCCCTGCAGAACCGCTGCTGCTGATACCACGAAGATCTGCATCACTGCTTCGCGCCGCCACCACTGTTGCTGCTGCAGATCTGACGAAGCCACACCACGGTTGCTGCATCGCTGGTTCGCGCCGCCACCCAACGCCGCTGTACTCATCCTCCACCGCGAGGCCACCGGAGATCTGCATCACTGCTTCCAGCCTCCATCCAGCCCAGATCCTTTCTTCTCGCGCCTCCAGCCCACCCTTCCACCGAGCCACCTTCCAGATCTGAGCTTCAACCACCACCACTGTGTTGCAGATCTGACGAAGCCACCCAGCGCTGCACTACCATGGCGAATCCACCACCACTAACCACTGCACTGCACAATACGGCGAATCCACCACCGATCTTTATCTGAGCTTCCAACGATGCACTACCACGGCGAATCCACCACGACGCCATAACAGCACCACCACCACACCTTGGCCTGTAACAGCATCCCCGTAACAGCAGTTCTGTTTGTTTCGGCGTTTTTTTTTTTTTAAACACGGCTAGGTCCAGCCAGTAATTTTTGGGTCATTTTAAAAATGTTTTTAAAAAAATTGTTTTTTTAATTATTTGGGTTCAGTCAATTTTGGGTCCAGCCAGTAATGGTCTAGACATTGTTTGTCCAGCCTACTTTTAATGGGCTTAAGCCCCCCCTTTTTTTTCTTTTTAAACGTGATTTTAAAAAAATGTTGGATCCAGATTTTTTCTTTACTGATCATCTAATCTAACATCTTAGTTTGTCTAATTTTTCTTTCCTTTTTCCACTGTTTTTTAGGTAAAAGACCAATGGATTAATTCGTATAGACACTTGGGTCTATACCCAAACCAATTTCCACTTGTTTTACAAGTGTTTTGAAGTATTTTTTTGAATAGCCAGCCCCTGATGTACAGTCAATACATACATGTACAGCCCTAATGGTACATACATGGATAATCCTTGACTTTATTGTATATGAATTTTAGAGAGAACGGGCCTGGGTACTACAGCCCTATGGACACATACTTGGACAGCCTTTGACAAAAATCGATTTATGTACAGCCCTAGTGTACAACATTTGACATGATGGACATGGATATATACAAAAAACAAAAAAATGTACAGCCCTAAGTGTATTTACACTATATAAAAAAGATTTAAAAAGCTTTAAAAACACAAAAAACCAACAAAATGTCTGTACCTATGTGTACGGATCTATCCGCTAAGTATAAATAATATAAAACAAAGTGCTGGAAAAAAAAAAGGGTAGAATTGACAAAAATCCAACCAAATTTTGAAACTAGGCTTTATTTAGAACAAAATTCTAACTAGGCTTTAAAATGGGGTTGGGGATGAATTTGGGCTCTATTTTGAAGTTTCCTCTTTAATGAATTGGTTACAACTATAATTAAAATGTTGGTAAGATTAAAATTATTTTCCCAATTTTAGAGATAGTTAACCTAATACTCCTATATTTTAACCAGTTCGGATTAAGTCATTGGCTAAGGTATTGGTTATCCAATCTAGTGATACATGTTCGAACCGAGTCAATGACTCCGAATCCAAAGTGACTCTTTTATCTAACAAAAAAAACATAATATATTTTCAAATTAATAATTATATTTTTATCTTTAAAGGTCCTAAATACTATTAATGACATAAACTACTTATAATATTTTTAGTTAATGAATTAATAAAAAATTATTACGATAAACATATGTGATTCATTTTAGGATGGTTTTTCAAAATTATAGTAACAAATCTCTTTTTTTTCGCATATTTAGGTACGACTCCCATCCATTTCCATTTCTTTTTATAATACTACCATCATATCCATTTACACCACCCCAAGAAGTTTCAGATTACCAACTTTTTGTAGAAAATTAGGCATTAACGCCACCACTCCGTTAACCAAAATCATCAACACCACTACCATAACGATTGACTTTACCACTATATTCAATATCGCCACTACTATCACAGTACAAATTTCAAATATGTCCAATCAAGCTTCCTACGAAATTTGAGATTAAATTCCAAATCTTGGTGGTTCATTAACGTTATCCTTTACAAATTTAAATCTGTCATTTTTTAAGCATAATCAAGGTTCGTTTGGATATTTTACAATGATGACATTTATTAGTGCACACAACCTCTTCATTTTCACTTGCAACAAATGCAATCGTATACACAACCCATGCATTTTCACTAGCAGCCAATCGAACATGCATACACCAAGTCATTTTTCATTGGCAACCTATTCAAACGTGCACACAACTCAAATATTTTTCATTGACAACCCATCTAAATAGTTAGTAGAATTCAGTCATTTTTCAAACATATGGCATGCACAATATTAAAGAGTTCAAAGAAGAGAAGACAAATAACGATTTTAGAGTGGTATGACTCTCCTAACTTACATACTATGGATAAAGAATCGCAAGAGCGTATTAAAAAATAAAAAAATACAAGACTGAAAACATGTAATGCTTAGAATTAATGTTGTTGTTGTTAAAAAATTCTTTTCGTGGTTCACATGATAAAATTTACGAAGATAGAAATGGTAATTTTTTAGGCTTTCTTGAGATGGTTGAAATTTTTGATTGAATAATGCAAGAACATTTTTGCCTAATTAATGATAATAAAATTCACTATCATTATCTTAGTCATAAGATACAAGATGAATTGATTTCTCTTATGAGCAAAAAAGTTAAAGACGTAATAGCTAATAATATTAAAATAGCAAAAAAAAAAAATTATAATACTTGATTATACACCTATCCATAAGGAACAAATGACTCTAATAATAAGATGTGTCGATGGTTAGAGAGTCCAGTCAATATAGAATAAATGATTTATTGAATTTATAAATGTAGAAGATACATTTGGTCTAGGTCTTCTTAATAAATTGCAAACTGTTTTACGATCGTTAGAACTTGATATTGATAATGTAAGGAGTCAAGGTTATGATAATGGGTTAAATATGAAAGGTAAACATCAAGGTGTACAAAAAGGTTACTTGACATTAATCGTAGAGCGTTTTATATGACATGGGTCAAACTATCTTAATTCGATTGTTTGTGAAATAACAATTCTTGTGTTAAAGGGAAATCATTATTTGGGATGTGTTAGTGTATATATAACATTTTTTTAAATTCAACTAAGAGATGAAATATTTTGATGGAATATATTGATGGATTAACAGTGAAATTATTATCTACAACGAGATGAAAAAGACACTTTGAGTGTGTTAAATCAATATTGTCTCAACTTTCTCAAATAAGAGAAGCTTTGTTTGATTTGGCCAAAATTAGTGAGGATGCTAAATTGAGTAGAGATGCTGAAAAACTGTCTCGGTGATCTTTCTAGTTTTGAGTTTATATTAAATTTAGTTATTTGCTGTGCAATTTGCATAAGATTAACTTAGTTAGCAAAAAAGTCCTTAAACTTTAGCCTCAGTGATCTTTCAAATTTTGAGTTTATATCAAATTTAGTTATTTGGCGTGCAATTTTGCGTAAGATTAACTTAGTTAGCAAAAAAGTACAGCCTAAGGATATGAGACTTGTTGTTAATCTACTTGAATGACTTGTGCCTTTTTCCAAAAAATTATAGCGATAACAGTTTTGCTTGTGTTGTTGGAAATTCTAAAAAAAATTGCATGTGATACAGAAATTTAACCAGTGTTAAAACATAAACGTATAATTAGTGAAAAAAGATATTTTGATGTTCTAAAAGAGAAATTCAATGACCTGAAGAATGTTTTGAAATCGACTATTTTATTGTCATACTTGATATTTTGTTGTTATTCAATTGAATAATAGGTTTGAACAAAGATAATATTTTGAATCGATATTTAAGTTTTTGCTTGATGTAGAAAGTTGATATTATTGGATGATATTGAACTTATGAAATACTGTGTGAATCTTGAGAATGCTTCAAAAAGTAATAATGTTTCTGATATTGATACTTACTATTTATGTTCAAAATTAAAAGTCTTACAAGTGATGGTATCGAGTGAATAATATAAGAAAAACAAATCATGGACATCCATCCAAATATATTAATGTGTTAAGAAAATAGATATGTTTCCAAATGACATGATTGCTTAAAGGATTTTACTAACAATACTTGTAACATTGGTTTCGTAGAAAAATATTTTTCAAAACTAAAATTATTAAAATCTTACTTACAAATGACCATGACTCAAGTTAGATTAAATGGTTTGGTAATATTATTGAGAGAAAATATGTTGAAAACTATTAAATTTGATGATTTTGTTTAAAAAAATGCTATAAAAAGATATTTTATTTAACTTTATCATTTGATGTTTTACAAGTGTATGATGATGGTATAAGACTATGGAGAAGATAGAAGAATCAACTCTTTTTTGAAGAAGTAGAATTTTTTGCTAATGAATGAAAATTTAGAATATCTACTTATTTTTGTAATATTTTATAGGTCAATTACCCATGGGGTCTTAGAGATTATTGTAGTGCCACATAGGAGCTAGTCAATTCCTCTATCCTTCTTAGATGCCAATAAGATGTCCAATGTCATAACTATCCTTCTAGTACATATAAGACAACAAAAAAGATTATTCTCTCTCCTCCACTACCGTCACTCTCTCTACTCCATTACCATTAATCTCTCTCCTCCTTTATTATTTTTTCTCTCTCCTCCTTCATTAACAATCAATAATTTCAGCTCCGATCACCGCCGAAAAAGATCTGAGCATGGAAAAATATTCTGAGCGTGAAAAAAAGTTCTGAGTCTAGGGTACTGAGCATGAAAAAAGTTGCTGAGTATCGGAAAAAGTTATGAGTGTCGAAAAAAATTGTTGAGTATTCAAATTTTTTTGTTGAGTGACTTTACTAAGCATGCTCAGTAACGTGTTTTAAGTTTCACTATATTCAACGTTTTTTGGTTATATACTTCTAATTTATTCTAGAATTTTTTTGTGTTCTTGGTTTTCACCAAGAACACACTAATTTCTTAGAAAAAGATAAAAGCATATAACCAAAATCATTGAAAAGTAATGGAACTTAAAGCCTGAAATTCATCTCCTTTCCAATCAACACTGCTTTTTACTCCAATCAATAAGAATAGATCATCCAACAACTAAATTAAGGTAAACCAAAATTACCATTAAACTTTAATTTTTCAATTCCTTAAACATTTTGTTCATAAGTAGGGGTGCTTGTTTGCACTTAATGTGATCTTAACATGTTTCATTAAGACACTAAATTAATAAGAACGTTTGTTTTCCTGACCAATTCAGATCTAAATAGCTCTTAATTAGTTTGTTTCATTAATATTTAAAATCGAGTCTGATTCATTCAAACCCTGCCTATTAACATAATAAGTTTTATTCAGATGTAATTCACCATTCAGTACTTATCTTTTAAAAAATCAAACTACACCTAAGTAATGCTTGGAGCGTAGATTATTTAAAAAATTTGGGAGAGATTTTTGATAAATTTTAAAAGATTGGGGTTAAATCAATAATTTAATCTTTTTTTTATTATAAATTATTATTATTTGTGAAATATCTTTTCTTATCTCTAGTATTTCATTATTTAACATCAAAATTATTGTTAAGTAATAACGGAAACAAAAAGTAAAATTTAGATATTTGTTTGTCTTCTTTTTAAAATTTTAGATATATATTTTAAAATGTAAAACATATAACTTTAGTTATTTTTATAAGACATGAATCCAAAATAACTCTCCATAAAGAAAAAAACGTGAAACATAACGATCCTTAGAAATTTTAACATGATAAAAAAAAGAGCAAAGTCGAGAGTCCTATGGCTATCCGACAAAAAAAGAAAGAAGAGAGCGTGTGGGTCCGGCATGCCATTAATTGAAATTATTTCACCACCAAAAAATATCTTTATTGAATAAGTTGGGGAAATTGTTTAAGATTCATTGCATATAGGCTTTAGAAAAGTACACTTGCTCATAGGGTCCACGAGTTACCGACACGAGTAGGTTAGCAGCCGGTAAAAAAAGGATAAGTGATAAGCTGTTGTATACGTGTACAGGTACCCGTAGATCTTTAGTAGACAGTGCGGTGTGGGTCCCACAAGTTTATTTTACTGGTTAGAAAAAATATGTTAGGAAATGATCTAATGGCTAAGAATGCGGAAGGTTAGGTATGATGACGTGTACAATGAGTGGGGTGTAGGTCCAAATGGCGAGTCAATACACAATAATCCGCGTGAGCCACATGGGGCAGGTTGGGTCGGTGAACGACCTATATGGTGCTTAATTGAATCATTGTGTCTCCCTAATATTATTATTTGATTAAAGTAATTAATTAATCAATCAAACAAACACTTTCTTTTTCTTTTTTCTTATATGGAAAATTTTAGTCATCATATACAACGAAACATACGCACTAGTAATTAGTTTAGTGGTTAGACTATTCTATAGAGACCTAAAAATATTGAGATTGAATCTTATTAGAGTTAAAATTTATTCTAAGTCTACAATTGATTACTTTAAAACTCGTGCAATATTTTTTCGTTTTTATTTCCAAAAGAACTATTAAATAGCTAAATAGATGACAAAATAAACGTTATACGACTTTTTGTTTAGCCAATATGTCTCTTAATTGTTGTCATTGATGTTGAGTCCATTGGGGAGGGGGGGGGGGGTTGGGGGGGAGGAAGCTTCAATTATTCAGGACTCTCTCACGTCGTACCCGCAATAATGCCACTCCAGAGCAACGCCAAGCTATCAACAAAAATATTTAAACAAATATTGACTTCTAATCTTAAAATGCTCCGGATGAAATCCATGATGGATGGGGATTCGAATAATGGTGGTGCGGGTGTGGTTAGGGGTGTGAAACATGATCTATATTTCAAAGATAGAGATCAACTATCACATGTTGAAACCAATTCATCACTTACAATTTAAAAAATTATTATGTCAATGATGTCTCCCCATTTGTCATGAATTAATCGTAGTTGGAGACATTATTTTAGGTGTATTTATTAGGTTATAGGTCGATTTCTCATGATTTAGTACACTTTCCTATTTTGTGAAAATGCCACTTATTGTCTTGAACACGCCCCCATCTTCAAGATAGCACCCCCTCCTAGAGCCTCTTCTTATTAAAGACCTCTAAAAGTTTTTAACACATGAAACCCAAAACCCCTATTACCTTACTACCCTTTTTTTCCTATATATAATAATATCTCTCCCCACTTTCTGAATTATAAAACAAAACACAAACTAAACCCTAGAAAATAGAAACCTCTCTCCTCTCTCCCCCCCAACACCACCGAAATGCCCACCACCACCACCAACAAGATCTCTCATCTTCTTCTTCGTCGGAGGTCACCTCTCTCCTTCCATGGTGGTTGAAGATCCGATGAGATGCAACATGAAAACACGATGGAGGTTTTTAGCTACTTCTCTGGAGGTTTGCAGTGAAGAATCTGCTCCAGTTCTGCTCCATTTCAAGCATCTCCGGTGATAACTGCAGCACCACGAAGAACAGCAGCCATGGTGAAGGTTTTTAGTTGCTTCGCCGAAGGTTTGCAGTGAAGAATCTGCTCCAGTTCTGCTCCATTTCAAGCATCTCGCCGCTGGTTCGAAGCTCAACTGGAGGACTTCATTTGTGCAGCAGATCGTGTTTTTGTGCTGCTTCGCCGGAGGTTTGCTGCAGGTTTCGTGCTTCGCCGGAGGTTTGCTGAGGTTTGCTGTAGGTTTTTAGCTGCTTCGCCGGAGGTTTGCAGTGAAGAATCTGCTCCACATCTGCTCCATTTCAAGCATCTCGCGCAGTGGAGTCGAGTTGCAATGGTGGTGATATTTTCGAGTTGCAGTGGTGGTGTTATTTCGAGCGCAGTGGTTTTTTTTTCGATTTTCAATTGTGGTGGTGGTGTTATGTCGACTTTCAGTGGTGGTGGTGGTGTTATGTCAAATTGCAGTGGGAATATTAACCACTGTTGCTGCTGGGAAAGAGAGCTCTGTGTGGTGGTGCTCGGTGGTAGTGCCGAGATCCGTGATAGTTTAGGCAGTTTGAGTTTTTTTTTCTTTCAGATCTGGTCAAACTAGGTTTTTTTTTATTATTTTTGAATTTGTTAAAGATGTGTAATAAAGTTTTAAATTGTTTATAGTTTGAATTAAATGAATAAAATGGTTTTATATACACTTTTGATTTTATAGAGTATTCCTTTAATTTCAAAGAGTACTCCTACTATTCATAGAGTACTCCGACTATTTCATAGAGTACTCCGACTATTTCATAGAGTACTTGATGTCTCATCATTTGTGATAGATTTATGTTAGGATGAGACATCATTTTTAGTGTTTTAGAAGTCAATAATGTCGATTTTCTTGAGTTTTAGTGCACTTTCCTATTTTGTGTCTTGATTTGTAGAAATAATATTTTTAGAGCATATTGGGTTTAATTGTTTATTTAGTGTGTAGCTTTAAAGATAATTATGGAGATTAAGTAGAGTCCAAGTCAAAGACAACAACTTATGGAAAGAGATTTACATGGTAATTGGAGAAAAGGAAATAAAAGCTAAAAAGATGGAAAAGGAAAAGCTGCCTAAATCTGGGATTCTGCACACTCGTCTAACGATTGGCGTTTTTACCTAAGAAATAGGCCGTATTTGGAGATTTCCTTCTAAAGGGCCTAGATAATTCTGTTGCGATTCTTTTGGTATCTTGTGGAGCAAAATCGGACCAATAACGAAGAAGATACGCTCAAAACGATGCAGCAGTGTTTATCTTTATTTTCATACGAATTTGAGTTGGGCTAGAAGTCCATTACCTTAACTATTCCTCAAGAAAACGAATTAGGTCTTCTAAACACCTATAAATACACCCTTATATCACTTGTAAATCATCCTTGCCTCATAGTAATTAGTTCTTAAGGTTTTATTCTTCCAGTTTATTGTAGAGAGCAAGATGATGTCTTTTGTAATTTCTTTTAGTTTATTTCCTTCAGGTATGAACTAAACCTCCCATAGCTTGGGTTTTGCATATGTCTAATCTATGAATTCTAATTCTTCTATCTAAGTTTCTTTGGGAATTATATGTTTTAATCTGATATTAGCTACTTACTTTATATTTACTTATGTGTTTTGATTTAATGTCTTTCCTAGAATTGATCACTTTAGGATTGTTTTAAGAGTAGTTAGATGGTCTCCTTGACAGGGTGTTTAACTATTGAACCACCACATAATGTCTAGTGTCGATAGCAGTTCTGACAAAACATACTTCTAACTAGATAGTCATTAGGGTTTGTTTTAACCACCATATCACCAATTGATTGTAGTGTGCTGGATAGGGCCTTAGTGGCGTTTGATAACCCTATTTGAGTCCTCGTCTTGGTTGTGCCGTAGCCCCCTTAGTCGCTCTCAAGGTCTAAGATTGGGGAATTTAGAATCCTGACTAAGTATTACCAAGAGCTAATATTCTCCCTTATGAACTAGATTTATAGATAGAATTAGAAGGATTAGTGCATACTAGCAAAACCTAAGCTATACTTCTCATCTCATATTCTTAATCTTTTACTTTATTGTCTTTATTTTCCTAGTTTTAATTAGTTTTAATACATATTCTCGAATTTCTATTTGCTTTATTTTCTGTCTTCTAGTTATTTACTTTTACTCGTTATCTGTTCCTACGCGATTAACACACTTAAGTCCCTGAGAACGAACTCTATTTATCATTAAAACTTGCATACGTCCTGTAATACTTGCAGTACTGTTCCTGTCTAGGGTGAGAGTGCGTAGTTTCTTGGCTTAATTTTATCTTATTTTTATCACACCCTAGGCGACACCAAGTTTTTGGCGCCGCTGCCGGGGACTTGTGTCTCGTTAGCGTGTGGGTTATCTATTTCGAGTTTTAGTTTTTAATTAGTTTTTACTTTTCAGTTTTAGTTTAGTTTTAGTTTTTATTTTTCCAGATTTACGCTTGGGTTTGCTTTAGTCTTTTTCAGGTTTCACAGTGTTTAATTCTTGGCCTCCTTTATCGGAGCCTGAGAAGAGCTTCAGACCTTACAACAAACGAGTTCGTGAGGAAAGAGCCTTGAGAAGAGTTATGGCATCCCAACGAGATCCACCAGTTGGAGGAGGACAACAATTACCAGGAGGAGGATTGCAACAAGATCCAATACTTGGACCACCACTCGGTGGAGTGCAGAATAACCAAGGTGGACAACAACAAGAGCTACCACTTGGTGGACAAGAAGGAGTACAACTACCAGCAGGAGGAGGTAATGGGAATAACCTTAATAATCAACAGAACCGAGTTGAACAAGATCTACCTGGCCTTAACGTACCATTCCATGTTCAACCCATCGGTTACCGCCCTCCTGAGATTCCGAATATCTAATTTAGACCCGATCCGGGTATGCTTAGTCAATTTCAAAGTTTCGGACTCTATACTGGTACAGCTATTCAAGATCCGGTAAAAGCGATTCAGAAGTTTATGCAGATTTGTGATGCCTACATTACTCCTGGCATTACACGCGAGCAACTGTATTGTCATATGTTTTCGTTTTTCTTGACCGGAAGAGCTAGCGATTGGCTAGAAAGACAACCACATGGAACCATTCACTCTTGGAGAGAACTTCAAGCCGCATTCTTTAACCGATTTTATCCGAAGAGCATGAGACTTAAAGATCAAGCCGAGCTTGCAAGATTTTGCCAAGAAGATGGAGAAACAGTGGGAGAAGCATGGACAAGGTTTCAACAAAAATTAATTAGATGTCCACTCCATGGTTATACACCTGCTCTACAACTTGCTATGTTCTATGAAGGTCTTAATGATAAAGGTAGAGAAAAGGTGGATAACATTGGAAAGGGTAATTTTGTGTCCATGAATCACAATGAAGCTTCCGAGGTGTTAGAAAACATTATGGAACAAGAAAGAAGTTGGCCTTCAACGCGAGCTTCTGCAGCAAAAACCCGAGGAACGCTTCGTTTAGATGCAGAAACTGCGAATTCAGCTTAAATATCCTCGTTAGAAAATCAAATCAAGGAGCTGAGAATCACGATGGAGAAGAATTTAGCCGCTACAAAGGTAGTACAAGAAGCACAAGGTTGTCAACAATGTGGAGTTAACGATCATTCATGGGAAGAGTGCGAATCAAATCCGCAATCTGTTTACTTTATATCCAACCGATGGGGCAACCGCAACCATCCGGGTATGCAGTATTCAAATCCACAAGGGGCCGCTAATCCTGGTCAATATCAACCACGACCCCAGAACAACTCTTACCAACAGAGAGGTCAGTACCAAAATCAATATCTGAATAGACCCGCTCCTCCACAACAACCTGCTCAAGACGCCTATACCGATTCGTTAGAACAAAAAGCTTTACCACAGTATCCGCAAGAAGGGTCTATGGACAATACACAGATAGTACAAGCTCTAGACCGTTTGAACACGACTATAAACGCTCAAGAAGAAAAGGTTAGAGGACATGATGCCATACTTCAGACGCTAACTACTCAAGTGACACAGTTAAACAAAGTGTTAACAAGTGTTGTAGAACAAAAGGAAGTAAAGGCAATCGAAGGAGGTGAAGATAAGGATGAGTTCGAAGCTTGCAAGGCTATATGTCTTGAGATTAAGGAAAAGGAAGAGGAAGCACCACATGCTGCCATTAGTGCCGTGGAAGTTCCCAGTATTGAAGAAGAACCAACCGAGTCTAACCCCGAGGAATCTGACTGTCTAGAAGTTTGTCTGGAGGACGATCAAGAGAAAGACGAGTTCATAGAATTACTGAGGAAGGTGCAAGAGGAGATTAGATCAATAGTGGAATATGCAGCCGAGTTGGCTAAAGAGAAAGAGGAAGAAGCCTCAAGAGAGGAATCGAAAGATGAAGTGGCACCTGCTGTGCTAGAAAAGAAAGAAGAAGAGAAGGTGGAATCGCCACCTAATGTTCAACCAGTGTCATCAACTATTCCTGATACAAATCCTAAAGATGACACTGTTCTCAAGACATTTGTAGAGGCGTACCAACCTGAAAATATCAACGCCCAAATGCTTGAGATAGCGAAGAGAGGACTTACACCGCAACAAGTGTTTACGCAAGTTATTCCTGAGAAAGAAGCGAGTGTAGAGATCCCAAGAGAGAACCTGAGGGTTTCGAGAAGAAGTGAGAAAGAGCTACCTACAAAGCTTAAAGATCCGGGAAGTTTTAACCTCCCTATTAAATTACATGGTAGGCTCAAGGTGAAAGCAATGTACGATGTGGATTCTGGTGTGAATCTTATGCCTAAGTCCGTGTTCGAAAGACTTGGACTTCAGAAATCAGAGAAAACTCCAGTGAAGTTGCAGTTTGCTGAGAACTCAGTGAAGAGGACATGGGGAACAGTGGAGGACGTCTTAGTCCGAGCAGGTAATATCGCCATCCCTACCGACTTTGTTATTCTTGAGTTTGATGCAGATAAGCAAGTTCCGATCATACTTGGCCAGCCTTTCATGGCCACAAGCCAAAGTGTGATCAACTTCCAAGATGGGACCATCACCCTTCATGCTAAGAATATATCCGAGACCTTCTATGTCTTGGGTAAGAAACCAAGGAAGTTGGGTCCCACCGTGCCTATCATCCACAGCCTTTCACATCACAAAGTCCCTCCTGAGAAGATCCACTTAAAGCCTGTGGATACTGAGCCAAACATTGAGTTTGGGGTTGGCCATGAAGTCCTATGGAAAGCCCACAAACCGAGAATAGGCCATAAGTTTCAAAGATTCGTGGATGGGACCATTCATTGTCACTAAGGTTGTTTCAGCCAAGGTGATAGAAATTCGCCCCAAAACTGGGGTCAAGCGCAGATTAGTTGACGTTCATAGCCTTACTCGTTGTTGGGGAGGCTATATTCGCAAATCTTGACAGAGGTAACACGTCTAACTTTGAAAGACGTTAAACAAAAGTGCTGTTCGGGAGACAACCCGAAGTTTTTTATGTTTTCATGTCTTTTACGTTTTTAGTTTTTAGTTTATTTTAATTGTTTTTAGTTAATAATGCATATTTGAGGAAGGTATTAGTGTTTTTGGTGTGTAGGAATTGGAGAAATCGAGTTAGGGAACGCGAGGAAAATTTTTGGAGCAAAGGAATGCACCCCGCGGACTACCCCACGGACTACCCCATGGTCCGCATGGATGGTCCGCGAGATCTAAAACCCGTACCACGGGTTGCTACCACGGGTCTGATCCAGAAACCAGAAAAATTGCCGCGGACTACCCTGCGGTACACCGCACCATGGTTCGCGCCTCAAAAACACGTGCCACGGGGTAGGTACCACGGGTATTTTGACGGAGTCAACAACAGAAGCCGCGGGGTACCCTCCGGTACACCGGACCCTGGTCCGCAGGCCAAAAACCCGTGCCACGGGGTCCTACCACGGGTCAAGACCAGAGAGCAAAAATTTTCGAGCATCAGATGTCGCGGACTACCCTGCGGTGCACCCCATGGTCTGCAGGGGTAGTCCGCAGCGCCGCCAGAGAGAGAAAAAGTTACGGGATTTGTGTATAAAGGAGGTACTAAGCTTATTATTCCGAATTTATTAAACATGAACCCTCTCTTTCTTCTCCACAACTCTCCTAACTCCATTAAAGCTCATCAAAACCTTCACCAATCACCAAAACACTACCCAATCATCAAGAAAAACACACCAAATCTTCTCTCCACATCATTACAAGAGAGATTCAAGCTACCAATCACCACCAAATTCATTCAAATTGAAGAATCAAAGAGCCAAATTTCAAAAATTCATCACACAATTTCTAAAATCCAAGCCTACCCATTACAAATCATCCTCACCCACATAGAGATTCATCACCAATTCACCCATCCTAGGCCAAATCAAGCTTGTTCATCCATTAATTCAAGAGTTTAAATTTCAAGGGTTGCTAAATCTTTGAGTTGGGGGTTAATTGAAGATGACTAATAGAACAACAATCTTAGCTAACAAGAGGGAGGTGAAGAGTAACAAGGGATTGGATTTAAACAAGAAAAAATCAATTGACAAAGGTTCTAGTTCTAAATCAAAGGGTAAATAGAAAGTAGAGAAGAGTGGGAAACCTTCGTATGATCGTAATGGTAAAAAGCTTTATTATTATGCAAAGAAGAAACCTCAACCTCAACAAGATCTTATACCTATAGAGAAAGTGGATACTTCAAGAGCTCTGAAGATTTCTGCAGAGAAACAATTAAAAAAACTACCTTTTGCTTATGAGAAAGTATTCAAGGAAGAAATTAGAGATGGAGAATACAAGAGATTCTTCGAGCTTGGTGAGAAATTGGGTTGGTCTGCGTTCATGGTAAGCCGTTCTGAATTATGTCCTGAATTAGTTTTGGAATTCTATTTAGGCCTCTTTAGCCGAGATAGTAATTGTGTTCCGATTAGAGGAAAGTTAGTTCCTTTCACAGTTGAGAAGATTAGGAACCACTTCAAGTTTAAGAAATTGAAAGGTTTTTGCAAATTTGAAGAAACAGTTGCTAAACGAAAAATCTTTGATGAGGAATTACTTTTTGAGCATGTTTTAGACAAGGAGAAAGTGCAATCACATAAGGGAGAATTGAAGGCACCTTGGCCTTACAAATATCTTCAAGCAGATGCTAGAATTTGGCACAATTTCCTTATTCCTAATGTCTTTGGAAACACACGAACTCTAGATGTGACTATGAAGAACGCGTTACTGTTGGACTGTATTTTGAGAGGAGAAGAAGTTGATGTGGCACAGTTGATCTATGAGGAGGTGATACGATTCTCGGTCTCTCCTAAATCAGTTTATAATGTTAAATTTCCTACTATGATCACGTGTCTTGTGCGAAAAGCGAATGTTACATTGGGTGAAGAAGAGAAACTCGAGTTTAAGACGAGTTATATTGATAATGCATGGATCAAAGAAAGTCTTCGAAGAGCGGGTTCTACTCAAATCTCGAAGGAAGAAAAGGAGGAAAATTGGCAAGAGAAGATGGAGGAGCGTTTAACGAAATTTGAAGCAGCTCAAACTTCCTTAGTCAATGAGGTGGCACAAATCAACGCTAATCAAGTGCACATCATGAAACTCCTTGAGCAATTAACGAAAGGTCCAGCAATTCCAACCTTGGTTATCAATGATGCGAGGCAATAGCCTCGAGAGTATGTTCTCTTTCTTCCTTACCATTTCTGTAAATATGCCTATCTGCTAATTTTAATTTCTGTTTTTTGAGTCTTTTTTCGAGTCGTGGGGACACGGCTCATTTTTGAGTTGGGGGGTGTGGGGATTCATTGTCTCTCATCTCCATTTTTCTGTTTTTAGGGTGAAATTAAAATTTTTGATACATGAGATTTAGATGTAGAGTGTGTTTAATAGCTTGAAAGCATAAGCTCAGAAGATTAATGATAGTAAGTGATATGTTTATGAGCTATGTATTGTATGCTTTGAGTATTTGCAGGAAAACACACGTTAATAGTAAAGAAAAGATTAGTGAGCAATGCGATAGAAAGTATGTTCGATCTCAGGGAACCTTGAGA
This sequence comes from Nemophila menziesii, assembly GCA_029959085.1. Lineage (NCBI taxonomy): Eukaryota > Viridiplantae > Streptophyta > Magnoliopsida > Boraginales > Hydrophyllaceae > Nemophila > Nemophila menziesii. The sequence goes on from JARWIR010000002.1 coordinate 82,086,345, forward strand.
AGTGTGTAGGCCGTGAGATCCAATCTAGTTGAAAAACCATTTGATGAAAGTGCTAAAGGTAAGAAATTTTCGAAATTACATAGTGTAGAAAGTGATCAAGGCGGTTCTTTCATATTTTTAAGCCTTTGAAGCCTTTTTATACCTTCTCACCTTGTGATTTTTGATTATATGCTATATCCTTCTTAGCCCCTTCTAACCTTTCTAAAGCCTTTTTATTGAACCACGTTATAAGCCATATCCTTTAGATTTTAGGACTTTTCCATATGACCCGCACTCGAATCGCGATGCATAGACAGTTGTTTTAGAGCTTGAGTTTGGGGTGGTGGGTCCACCATTATGGGAATTGTTATGTTGGGATTTTTGAGCTTATTATTGTGCTTTGTGCTTTATTATTGATGATGTTTCACAAGATTATATTGTAACCCTTTGCCGGGGTAATAGTGAATGAAAAAGAAGCTTCGAGCTAATTTTGCCAACAAGGGCATTAAAGGAAAAAATATATATATGAGAAATTAGCATGATATCTAACATAAAAGAGAGTCATAGCTATAAAAGAAAATTGATTTAAAAAGAAAGGAAAATATATATATTCGGACCGGCAAAGTGGATTTTTATGTGAACATCTTAAGCTTTAAATTGGGTTATTGGGGATGCTAAATTATGCATCAAGGAATTCATTGGGTTGAGTGAGAAAAGTTTTATGAGAGTAACTCAAGCTCTAGGGCGATTCGTTGATGGCTAGTGAGGAGAGAGCCAAAAGCTCACTCCAAATTATCCAAATATACTATCACACCGTCCCTAAGCCTACATTACAACCTTAAAGACCTTGTGATTCTTTGTTATGTAATTGAGAAGTAAATGGACCATTAGAGATTAGTTAAGTGGACCTTTGAAACTAGTGAAAATCGATGAACAATCTATAGCTCTCTTGGGGAACTGAGTAAAGTCCCAATCCTTCTTACATTGCGAAACTAATCTGATCTTGAATTCAAGCCGTGTTGACTGTAGATATGAGAAGTGCACAGGTATGTAGTTTATGAATATTATTGCATGAAGTTTTCTGAGTTATGTGCTTTAGATTTATTCTATATATTCTGCTATGCTTTTTCCCTTGTGTTGAGAATTTTATAAGTGTGTATTTCTAGACTTCCCTATGTTTTTATCTTTATTGTATCGGGACGATACAACTTTGAGTTGGGGGTCTTGATGTCTCCTCATTTATGATAGATTTATGTTAGGATGCGACATCATTTTTAGTGTTTTAGAAGTCAATAATGTCGATTTTCTTGAGTTTTAGTGCACTTTCCTATTTTGTGTCTTGATTTGTAGAAATAATATTTTTAGAGCATATTGGGTTTAATTGTTTATTTAGTGTGTAGCTTTAAAGATAATTATGGAGATTAATTAGAGTCCAAGTCAAAGACAACAACTTATGGAAAGAGATTTACATGGTAATTGGAGAAAAGGAAATAAAAGCTAAAAAGATGGAAAAGGAAAAACTGCCTAAATCTGGGATTCTGCACACTCGTCTAAAGATTGGTGTTTTTACCTAAGAAATAGGCCGAATTTGGAGATTTCCTTCTAAAAGGCCTAGATAATTCTGTTGCGATTCTTTTGGTATCTTGTGGAGCAAAATCGGACCAATAACGAAGAAGATAAGCTCAAAACGGTGCAGCAGTGTTTATCTTTATTTCCATACGAATTTGAGTTGGGCTAGAAGTCCATTACCTTAACTATTCCTCAAGAAAACGAATTAGGTCTTCTAAACACCTATAAATACACCCTTATATCACTTGTAAATCATCCTTGCCTCATAGTAATTAGTTCTTAAGGTTTTATTCTTCCAGTTTATTGTAGAGAGCAAGATGATGTCTTTTGTAATTTCTTTTAGTTTATTTCCTTCAGGTATGAACTAAACCTCCCATAGCTTGGGTTTTGCATATGTCTAATCTATGAATTCTAATTCTTCTATCTAAGTTTCTTTGGGAATTATATGTTATAATCTGATATTAGCTACTTACTTTATATTTACTTATGTGTTTTGATTTAATGTATTTCCTAGAATTGATCACTTTAGGATTGTTTTAAGAGTAGTTAGATGGTCTCCTTGACAGGGTGTTTAACTATTGAACCACCACATAATGTCTAGTGTCGATAGCAGTTCTGACAAAACATACTTCTAACTAGATAGTCATTAGGGTTTGTTTTAACCACCATATCACCAATTGATTGTAGTGTGCTGGATAGGGCCTTAGTGGCGTTTGATAACCCTATTTGAGTCCTCGTCTTGGTTGTGCCGTAGCCCCCTTAGTCGCTCTCAAGGTCTAAGATTGGGGAATTTAGAATCCTGACTAAGTATTACCAAGAGCTAATATTCTCCCTTATGAACTAGATTTATAGATAGAATTAGAAGGATTAGTGCATACTAGCAAAACCTAAGCTATACTTCTCATCTCATATTCTTAATCTTTTACTTTATTGTCTTTATTTTCCTAGTTTTAATTAGTTTTAATTCATATTCTCGAATTTCTATTTGCTTTATTTTCTGTCTTCTAGTTATTTACTTTTACTCGTTATCTGTTCCTACGCGATTAACACACTTAAGTCCCTGAGAACGAACTCTATTTATCATTAAAACTTGCATACGTCCTGTAATACTTGCAGTACTATGCCTGTCTAGGGTGAGAGTGCGTAGTTTCTTGGCTTAATTTTATCTTATTTTTATCACACCCTAGGCGACACCAAGTTTTTGGCGCCGCTGCCGAGGACTTGTGTCTCGTTAGTGTGTGGGTTATCTATTTCGAGTTTTAGTTTTTAATTAGTTTTTACTTTTCAGTTTTAGTTTAGTTTTAGTTTTTATTTTTCCAGATTTACGCTTGGGTTTGCTTTAGTCTTTTTCAGGTTTCACAGTGTTTAATTCTTGGCCTCCTTTATCGGAGCCTGAGAAGAGCTTCAGACCTTACAACAAACGAGTTCGTGAGGAAAGAGCCTTGAGAAGAGTTATGGCATCCCAACGAGATCCACCAGTTGGAGGAGGACAACAATTACCAGGAGGAGGATTGCAACAAGATCCAATACTTGGACCACCACTCGGTGGAGTGCAGAATAACCAAGGTGGACAACAACAAGAGCTACCACTTGGTGGACAAGAAAAAGAAAACAAATTAAGTAAAACTAATAGAAAACACATGACATAACTGTATTTGAAAAAGAGAAAATAGAAATACTTATTAGATATATAATTTTTTAGTTATGATTAATTACATATACAAAAGTTTTATGTAATTTTGAGTTTATATATGTATATGTGTCTATATATATATATATATATATATATATATATATATATATATATATATATATATATATCACATTTAATTGATTATATATATATATATGTCAACTTAAAAAAAAATTCTCTCCCTAGATATTTAAAGCCTACAATTTATTCCATTTAATTTCTGAACCCTTAAACCACTTTACACCTACTTTTTACACTTTTTTGCTTTTTTTTTTTCCATTAGATTCGTTGTTATTTCCCTTCATCTGGGATCTAACAACATTCTGAAATTTTCAGCCCTCACTTCCATATTCATCCACTCACCTAAATCACTTCAACCTTTCCTTTTTCACTCTCACCGACTCATTTATTTTCCTTTTTCTCTTTTTCTCTTTCTAGTTATCCCTCTTTGAACCGGAAAATGACTAAAATGATGAATGCTGCTCGAGTTAACGCCTCCGGCAAGTCGAGAAGTAAGACAAAGTATACAAATATAACACAAATAATGTTCTCACCTGAGCCTCAAAATACTGAAATCACTCCACCTACTAGAGTGATTATCAATGAATAGAGTAGTGAAGAAGAGCCAGCTATGGTAATTGAAACTACGTCGACTAGAGAGTCAACAAAAGAAATACGCGTTGAATCGGCAAAGACAAAAGGTAATCCTCCATTGTGGTCCAAATTATTCGGTACGAGTGAAAATTCAGATCTGAAATTGGACTTTCATGAGCCAATTCGACATCAAGGTAGGAAGATTATCACACCGACTAAAGAAGTATTAGAAGAAGGGTCAGCACAATGGGAAAATTGTGTAATAGGGCAATTTTTAGATTATTCGCCTTCTTTCTACAGTATTGTTAATTTCGTGAAGTTTCAGTGGTCGAAGTTTGGGAAAATCACTGTTAAATCAGGTAATAAGGGTACGTTCATCTTTAAGTTTGAAAATGAGCAGATGCGTAATAAAGTAGAGCAGATGTGGCATATAAATAGTGCACCACTTTTGTTGAGACAATGGTCGATAGGTATGCAGTTTGAAAAGATTGACTTATCAAGAATTCCAATATGGGTCAGACTCATAAATACTCCAATGGCACTATGGACTAGAAGTGGTTTGAGTTATATAGCAAGTGGTATTGGAAAGCCGTTACAAATGGACACAATTACTGAATCGAGATCAAGGCTTGGTTACGCTAGAGTGTGTGTTGAAATAGACATTAAAGAAGAGTTGCCTGATGAAGTGTTTGTTGATATGGGGATGGAAGAATTGCAAGTAGTAAAGGTGGAATATGTTTGGAAACCAAGAATATGTGTTAAGTGTCAGAAAATAGGGCATTTGGAAGATAAATGTCCTAATACAGTTAAAATTTGGAAGCCAAAAGATACTATCAAGAATGGTGGTAATAAAGGTAAAGAGAATGTAGAAGAGAAATAGTGTAAAGTGGTCAAAAATAAATCACAGAGCAATAAACATTCTAACTCTGCTTCTACTAGCTTAATTGTGCTAATTCATTTGAAAACATTCAAGATGAAGAAGGAAGTGAGCTAGATAATGATATGATGAGATTCATCAATCAAGGAGAAGAGAAAGAAGGTACTAGACCCCCAAACATATGAACATTGTAGCTTGGAATGTGAGGGGGTTTAATAGCCTTCTCAGGCAGTTAGATGTTAGGAATTATATCTTTAACAATAAAATCAAGCTGATTGCTCTTCTTGAAACTAAAGTCAGAGAGCAAAGAAGTTTGAAAATAATAAGTGAGCACTTTTTTCACTTGGAAGTGCTACACAATTATAATAAATGTGATGATGGAAGAGTATGGGTAATGTGGGATAAAGAATACATTGAAGTTAAGCTAGTTTGTGAAAGTTCTCAATTGATGTTCATCAATGCTACTATAGTGGATAATGGTTTTTCTTTCTATGTGGGTTATGTTTATGCAAGTAATGATGTGGATGAGAGGAAAACTCTTTGGGTAGACATAGTGAAGCTTAGTAATGATCATAATGATAATTGTATATCCTTTTTGGGTGACTACAATGAAATACTTAGCATTGAAGATAGGCTTAATTGTGATGTCTTACCTAATGGTGCTTTGAATTTTGCAGAATGTTTAGAGGATGCTTCATTATTTGAACACCAATATGGTGGACAATATTATACTTGGACAAACAAAAATGATAAAGGAGATTTAAGAGCTACTAAACTGGACAGAGTCTTCATAAATAGTAAATGGCTTGACAGTTATCAATAAAATGTAGTCAGTATTCCTCCTTCAACCTTGGATCACTATGCATTGAAGCTCACAATTGGTCCTCCAAAGAAAGTAAATCCATTTTCCTTTCGATTTTTCAATGTTTGGACCACTCATGAAGATTATCTGAATATTATAAGTCAAGCTTGTAAAATTAAAGTCAATGGGAATTATATGTTCATCTTATGTATGAAACTCAAAGAAGTCAAGAATGCTTTAAAGAAACTTAATAACAAATGCTTCAAAAAGACACCTGAGGATATTAATAACATCAAAGTTCAACTTGATCTGGTGCAAAACAGAATAATGGAGGGTAAGCAACTAAGCACTGATATAGCTAAGGCGAAAATATTAGTTAAGAAATTAGAATCAGCTACTATTACACATCATGAGGCAATGAAGCAAAAATCAAGAGCTATTTTTATCAGTGACTCAGATATAAGATCAGAATACTACTATATGATGATAAAAGGAAGGATTGCTAAAAATCAGATTAATACAATAATCAGAGATGATGGCACTGTATTGACAAAAGATGAAGATATTCAAGAAGAATTTGTCAATTATTATAAAGTTTTGCTTGGAACTGAGGAAGATAAATAAGAGATATGTTCTATCAGTAAAATTAAGGAAGTATTAAAAAATAAAGTACCTGATGAATTTCATAATATACTTACAGCTCCTATACAAGATGAGGAAATTAAAGAAGCTTTATTTTCTACTGGAGATAGTAAAAGTCCTGGACCTGATGGGTACACAACTCATTTCTTTAAGTCAGTCTGGAGTATTATTTCAGAAGATTTTTGTGCAGCTATTAAACAATGTTTTAATACAAGTAAAATGCTCAATCAGGTTAATTCAACCAACATTGTTCTAATTCCTAAGGAGAAAAAGCCTGCAAGTGTTAAGAAGTTTAGACCCATTGCGTGTGTTAATGTTATTTACAAAACTATATCTCGAATATTAATGAACAGACTTAAGAAGATTATGAATTCTATCATTTCTTTGAATCAGGCTGTGTATGTAAAAGATAGAAGTATTGCTGATAACATACTAGTTGCGCAAGAGGTGGTATTAGGCTATGAGAAATCAAATACTAAGCCTTCTTGCACTATAAACCTAGATATGCAAAAAGCATATGATAGTGTAAATTGGCAGTTTCTCATAGCCACTCTTTATGCTTTGGAGTTTCCTAAAATATTTATCAACTGGATTAGAATGTGCATTGAAACTCCTTCTTACTCAATATGTGTAAATGGAAAATTATGTGGCTATTTTAAGGGGAAGAGGGGCCTTATACAAGGCGACCCTATTTCCCCATATCTATTTTTTATTACTATGGAGGGGTTTTCCAATCTATTTCATATAATTGCGAGGAAGAAAGAGTTCAAACATCACCCAAAGTGCTATGAAGTTAGACTCAATCATCTGATTTTTGCAGATTACCTTTTGATTTTCATGAGTGGAGACATATTATCAGCTAAGGTTATTAGACAAGGCTTGGACCTCTTTACAAGATGTTCAGGACTACATATTAACTTTCACAAAAGTGAACTCTATTTTGGTGGTGTTAATGAGGAGATAAAGAATGAAATTTCCAGGATTCTTGACATTAAATTAGGCAATTTGCCAGTTAGATATCTTGGACTACCTTTAAACTTTAAAAAATTGAGTGTAAAGGATGGAAATGTTCTAGTTGAAAGAATTTGCGCTAGTATTGTTCAATGGAGTTCTAAACACTTATCTTATGCAGGTAGAGTTGAGCTGATAAGAGTAGTGTTAATTAGCAAAATAATGTTTTGGTGTCGTATGTTTTTACTACCTAAACAGGTGATATATAAACTAAATCAAAAAATGACTGGGTTTTTGTGGAAAGGCACATTAAGCGATGCAATGGGAGCTAGAGTTTCTTGGAATAACTTATGTTGCAGTAAAGATCAAGGAGGTCTGAACATTATCAATATTGAGAAGATGAACAAAACATGTCTCTTAGCCACCTTCTGGAGGTTTTATTCTCAAGGAAACAACCTTTGGAGCAAGTGGGTTAATATTAATATCCTCAAACAAAGAAGTATTTGGAGCTTAGATGTGAAACATTACCATTATTGGACTTGGAAACAATTGCTCAAGATTAGGAATATTGCATATGAGTTCATCTATCATGAAGTTGGAAATGGACAAAAAACATATATGATGTGGGATAGGTGGATTAACAGGAAAAGTGTTCAAGAAATTCTTAATATAACTCTTGATGACCAAAATATAAGCTGCAATAAAAAAGTTAGCGAGTGTTTTGGAAGAAATAGATGGAGAATACCACCGTGTATTGGTAAGATCTACTCTCAGATACAGGGTGTTAAACTTGATAATAGAAATGATATAATCAAATGGGAAGAATGTGTAAAGAATGTATTTTCATATGGAAAACATTGAATAGAATTTCTGAGGTAAAAGAGAATATGTCTTGAAGCAAAGTTGTGTGGAACAAGATGTGTATACCAAGGTGCTCTTTTATAGCATGGTTAGCAATTTTAAACAGGCTTCCAACAAATAATAAAATGAAGGAATGGGGATTAAGTATCTCCACTGTTTGTCCTCTATGTAAAACTGAAGATGAAGATGAAGATGTGGAGCATATCTAAATTCATTGTAAATATTCTAAAGTGGTGTTGTAGAAGATTCTTGTTAAATTCAGTATTAGCTACAACTCTAACAATTTATTGGAGCTTATTGACAATTTACATAATCAACTTGCAAATTTTGAAGAGTTGTCAATCTTAAGCGTAAGTTTTACAACTTATATATACTTTGTTTGGTATGAAAGGAATAGAAGGGATCATGGTGAATTAGAATTAAATGAGGACAGGCTGCACAACAGAATTATCTCTATATTAGCTGCTAAATTGAGAAGTAGAAAGATAAAATGTAATAGAACTAGTGCTTTGATTGATAATATATGTAATAGCTAGTTGGTTTTAAATGTTAGAGCTTTGTAATAGCTAGGTTATTTCAATGTAAAGGCATGTAATAGCTAGCTAAAGTAGTTAAAGTGCGAGTCCATGATATTGGACCAAAGTGTAAAAACAGTTTTTTGCTCTTCATATATACAAGTTTGATTTACCGATAATATATATATATATAGCAAGTCTATTAACGAACTCTTAAATAACCCTTACCAAACTATTCATGGGGTTAATGAGTCGAGCTTATACAGGTTTGAGTTTGTCTCATTTAGTAAACAACCCTGAACCTGAATTTAAAGTATGAGATTGACTTGTTTAACTAACAAACCAAAATCAAACAAACCCTTAGCTAACTCAAACTCTAACCCTTTGTAAGAGTATCATTTCATTTGTATCCCTAGATAGGGGTGTTAATATTGATACTATTTTAAAAAATAAAAATAATAGGTAAATATAATAGGGGTAATTTATATATATATATATAAATATATATAAAGGTTTAGTATTTGAGGGGTGTGTACCCATTACAAGGAAAATACATAAAAAAACTAAATTTCATGTTATGTTCACGAGAGTGTTGTACTCAAGTAAACCACATAAGACTTATATGCATTTAACTCTTTACAAGAATGAAGAATCTAAAACACAATATCTTTTGGAAACACAATATCTTTTTATGCGAGTTTTCTAACCACGCGGACATCAAAGATTAGTTAAAGTAACAACATAATATACCTTGACACTTTGAGAGTCAATTAACATAACAAAAATAAAATAATACCGTAACAATTATCAATCCTAAAAAATCAACCATCAATTAATATCCTAAATAAATAAAGGTAATATATATGTCCACAACTCACAACTATTCTCTCTTTGCTAAAATTTATATTTATACAAAAATTTTGATATAGTGTAAAAAGAAATTACTACAACATCCCATGTTATTGAAAGTAAATGACATTTGGATTCTTTCTTGCATGCGATAAGTGTAATCATGAAAAAGCCACCAATATTCTCTCCAAGGGATCGATACCTATTCCAACTTTCTTGGAAAACTAAACTTTAAAGGTAATGGGACCCTACAATTAAAGAAATATACAATCAAACCACATAACTTTACAAAATACCAAATAACCCCCTTGATTTGACAATTAGGTAAAAAAACCTATGGATTTAAAATAGAAAAATACCCATATACCCTCCTATTCTCATGTCACGAGTTATCTTAACTTTTAATTTACACTAAATTTTTTTTATATAAATAACTTTTGCCCCCTTTCAATTTTTTAGTATCTTAACTTGGTCCCCGCATAATTGTTTAAATTGTTTCTTTAGGCTTTTGTTTTCTTATTAGTATGGAAGTTCTAAGATAAAATATGTCATTTTGTATAATATTGGGACTAATAGTGTAATTAACTCAAGAATTAACTTAGGGGCCTATAGTGTAATATTTGTATAATATAGGGACGTGTAGTGCAATTAACTCGACAAAGTAACATAGGCACATATAGTGTAATTTTTCGATAATATATAAACCTATATACTGTAATTTAAATTCTAATATAGGGACATAGTGTAATTTTTCTATAATATAGTGATCTAGTGTATTTTTGTATAATATAGGGACTTGTAGTGCAATTAGCTCAAAAAGATTAGCATAGGGACCTATATTGTAATTCGTGTATAAAATAAGGACCTATAATGCAATTAAAGGAGTTTCCAATTGTCACCTTTTTCCAGGATGAACTCCATAAGCTGAAGAAGCCATAGACGCCCTTGAAAAGCCTGCAAAATTACCTCGATAGTGTGGCCACACAACCGCACCTGAAACAACAATTAAATTTTCCATAAATGTTAGTAACTTTTTTTTACCATTTTTTGTAAAATGAATTAAATATTTTCACCTAAACCCAAGAAGAACTGTGAAGAAATGATACAAGAGACGAGGATTCATTTGAGGAAGAGATAATCTCAAACCATATCTCGAAAATAAATCTTCTTGTTTTCGTTAACCAAAGGAAAATAGAGACGAAAGGAGTTGGATAAATAACAAATATAAGGACCTCAATTGCAATATTTAGGGTATTTTTGGTTGAAATCATAATTACGAAGAAAATATAGAATCCAGATGTAGTTGGTAATAGTAATAATAATGGGGTAAAAAGAAGGAACCCCACAATGTGTTGTTGCACAGTTTATTCATAGTTATCTAGTCTCTCATGAAGTGGATTTCAATTTCTTTCCCCGCCATAGTAAAAAAAGTCAGAAATTAGTTATAAATTACTGTTCAATTACCAAATTACCCCATGGTTTGACAAATTGTCATAAAAACCCCCGTGGTTTTCCAACTCGTGAATACCAGGGGCAGAGCCACGATTTTTTGTTTGGGAGCCAAGGAGGTTCTGATTTTTTATCGATTTAATTGCACGGTAAGTCCCTATACTATACCAATATTGCCATATAGTTCCCTATATTATGCAAAATTGTACTATAGGTCCTTTATTATGCAAAAATTGTACTATAGGTCCCTATATTATGCAAAAATTATACAATAGATCCTTATGTTAATTTTTGAGCTAATTGCACTATAATCCCTAAATTATATAGAACTGCGTCACAAGTCCCTATATTGCAAAAAAAATTACACTAAATGTTCCTATATTATAGAAAAATTAATTATAAATCTCTATGTTAATTGCACTAGAATTCCCTATATCATACAAAGGTTACACCATAGGACCCTATAGAGAAGGTTTAATAGGTTGTAGACCTTATTGATAAAAACTATTAGTTTTTTAATATGTAATTATTTGAATAATTATTGGCAATATATTTTTTTACGTATTTTCTGTTAAAAAATTAACATAACTTCATTTTTATAACGGGAAATCAAGGACAAAAGTTCAGGGAGGTTTAAACTTTTCGTTCAAAAAGATCAAAAATTGAAAATGTAAAGTAATAATTAACCATACAAGAGCAAAATTGAAACTGATTGATAACAAGGATGAAATCCCATATTACAAAATACATCTAAACTTAAAAACACACTACATTAACAACGTCTATATCTGGACTATGGACTACATTGATACAAACTAAGAAAAATTCTAAGTTTTTCTCACTTAATGAAGCCACAACTTGAGAAACTAAATCTTCTAGTCCAATATCTGGGTTTCCACCAACAGATTTTGAGAGCTTCCTAAACATTTCGACGCATGCACAAGCCTTATCATAAAAGTAAGTATGAAACTTCTTGTATGAAGAAACAGGTTGTAAGCATTCGTAGTCAGCAAGTTCTGTCATGGTTGATCAACAAAGTGTATTTTCATCTTTATTTCAACTCCCTTTCTTTCTTCTGAAACAATTAAGCGATAATCATATTAAACTGAGAATGAGCTCACTTTCAGGAAAGTAATTGTACCGTAAGACTTGCACATATAGAAGAAGGGTAGATCCAATATTTTTCTTCGGGGGGATATAAGTTAGAAGATTAAGTTACATTATCTAGAGACCATAGGTTGTATTTGTTTTATAACCCATCTATTTCCCTCCTTAGACAGAATTTTAATTGCTTCTCTGTCTGAAAGATATTTACTTATATCTCTATCCTGATTAATCGTATAAATAGATATATTCATCAGTTAACATATTTACGCATTTTCTTAACTTTTCTATCTACTTTCCCTCATGAAATGCATACCCACGTGTGTTTCTCTCTCCCACTATCTAAATTCTAAGTAATCATATAAATTACCCAATTGAAATCTAATTCTGATTTTCCAACTAGCTAGCCTCCTATTCGTCCAAGAATAATATGTCTAGCAGGAATTTGGAAAAAAAAGAAGTGAAAAGAGCAACAGCCCTGATAAAATTGAATTCTGGAACTACTATCCACAAACATCAACATAAAAAAAGTTAAGATAAAGATGGTTTATGAAATATATATAGATGATCGAGGATTCCTAAAATTTTCAAACTCCAGAGGTCCGAAGCGATCGCCTTCCCGACAATGCATATTATATACATATTTTACCTAATTTAAATTATTTTTTGCCAATTTTTTTAAGATTTATAAGTAAAGAAAGAATAGTTAAGTTGTTTTTCAATTTTGAGTTTTAATACATGATTTGTTGAATGAATTTGTTTTTAATATATACTAGCCATAACCCTTAAACTACAATATGTATATGATATAATTTAGTATATATCAATAATAAGATTTCTTACCCCATATTTAATTGAAATGACATGTTCATCGATCACGATCTTGACAAGATAATGAATCTGTATAGATTAAATAAAAAATTGAGTACTATTATCCATTATATATATACACATAAATTCAATTTACGATGCATATTACGGGTGAGCACACTTGTTAACCGATCCAAAGGTAAAAAGAAAAATTGAACCAAACGAGGTCAGTAAAAATAATAAAAATAATACCAACCTTAAAAATAAAACTAATTATTTATTTTATCAAACGAGCTTTCGTAGGAGTCTGGTTAATCATTATAAAAAAATTAAAATTTATATTTTTGTACATCTTGTGTATATGTAGTATAGATCTTAAATTTATTCATTTCATATATGCAATGAAATCTGAACAATATGATTAGATTTTAGATCTGATAATTTCATCTCTATATATATAAATAGTTCTACAATAACGTCTATAACAAAGCTATGAAATTGTATAAAAATTATAAAAATCACAGATCAAAATACAAAATCTATAATTTTTTTGAAGAACAAAATCATAGATCGAACAAAAAAAATTATATCTACAATATCTAACACTAGACAAAATATATTTCATATAAAAATCATAAATAATACATAATATAGTAAAAAAACCTCAATAGTTCATACTAACCAAATGAGTGCATAGTTTTTTCTTCTTCTTCAAATTTTTCTTCATCTTCGAAATCGAAAAATAATCCTTGTATAATTAATTGGATTTAGGTTTCAAAGAGGGGAAAGAAGGTGAAAAGAAAAGGTTTCAGACAAAAGGCGGATACGGAAGAAACAGGGTAGAGATATTATAAGAGAGAAATATATAATGAAATACGGTATCAAATATACTTATATAATATGTTACTAGTTGAAGCAGGTTAGGCGGCTGAGTACCGAGTAAAATTTTGGGTCAGCCAAACTAAAATGAAAAGAAATAACCTATAAGCCAAATCATGGGCCTTACACGACAAAAAATAAAAAATTGGGCAAGATCCGTTCGGTTGGGTAGACCCTTTCGGTTTTCTACCTGGGCTTCCCATCCTTAATTCATACACAAACACTTTATCTTATCACAAACACTTTATCTTATATTTTCAAGAAACATATTGTATATCACACAAATTTTACTAATCATCTCAAAAATCACATTTTTGAGTTGGGTTAAGTCCCAGTTAAATTAAATAAAAGCAAAAAATTCTATTTAAATCAAACATTACTAGTAACCTTTCAAACTATTAAATAATAACTGAATTCATCAATTAGAAAAAATTAATAACTAAATTGATAAATAAAAAAATAAAAAATTATATAATCTTTTCCCTGCAATGGGGGGGGGGGGGGGGGGGGAGAGGGGTTGCCTCAATTAGTTAGGCCTCTCTCACAATGATAGATGTGAAATGTACCCGCATAATTACACTCCAGAGTGACGCGAAGCTATCAACAAATTTATTCAAACAAACATTGACTTCTAATCTTAAAACTCTCTGGATGAAATCAACGATGAATGAGGATTCTAATAATGGTGGTGAGGATGTGCTTAGGGGGTACAAAAAAAAATCTACATTTGAAAGATAGAGATCAACTATCACATGTTGAAACCAATGCACCACTTATAATCAAAGCAAATTATTATGTCTACAACAAAAGGATAATAGCGAGCCAAGAAGTTGAAATACCAGATACTTGAACAATATGGAACTGGTGATCATCTCGAATACAGTGCTTAAGCAAGGTATATTGGATTCTTACACGGTTGATTTGTTTGTAAATCAGAACAAGGCTCAATAGGTTGAAGTCTATGTTAATGATGAGCAAGCAAAAACACTATCATTTAAAAAATCGGTCTGGTATCTCTTCTTTTATGATAGATTAATTTATTCACGAGACATCTTTTTAGAGGATTATTGGACCTAAGCGAGGAATTATTTCCTAATATTCGACATATCTTACCTATCTATTTTACTTTGAACATATTATTTTATAGAGTTTTTGTGCTTTAATTGTGTGTTAAATGTGTATCTTTTAGGTACATGGTTAACACAAGATGCCAATATGATGAGGAGAAGTCAAGTAGTCATGTTCAAGCCAGGGAATAGAAAGAGTTAAAAGTCACTTTGGAGAAGTTAGATCATTTCCTGGCAAGTCCAAAAGAACGTTCCAGAATATTCTTTTTACCTGTAGATCGGAGAATGAGGTTTGGTCGAGTATTCTATCGGCCACTTCATTTGCACTACCTCCCCTTATATTATCAGTTATCGTAATTTTTCCACTAGCCCTTAAATGAGCTTCTAACATCTCAAACATTTCGTGTGTGTTATCGAGTACACCTTTTCTCTGGGGTTAATGACTTTCTAATTGCAACAGGTACAACCTATGCAAACAAGTATTATCTAAACAGTAAATGTTAAATATATAACTATAGTTAAGTATAAGCACGATTATTACCTAACTCTCCAAGACAATTCCGCCTAGTGTTTCTTTTAGAGTATTCTCTCGCAATATGGCCCCCCTACTCATTAGATCCACAATCGCATCAACTATCCACTTCATTATCATTAGAAAAATATAGAAATTAATTTAATAAGAAAAATATACTTAAAATAGTTCGAGACTTCTTACAACTAGAGTTGTCTCGAGGGCCCATCAGCAGCTGAGAATGTGACGTGGTTCAATCCATTCCAGACTTCTTATAGTGCCCTCTAAGAACTCTATGAACACCTCCAACTATGCTAAAATTTTTTGGTTTGAGTTTGAATACCACACATAATTATCTATCTTAGCGGGTTTGAGTTTGGTTTGAATTTGAAATGAACCTGACCCAAACTTTACCTATCTTTGGCTTGGCTCGTTAATTTTCTCCAAGTTTAAGTTTGACTCGATTTGGTTCGTTTAACGCTCCTTTAAGTCTCCTTAATTTTTTAATGATATATATGATATTATTTTTTTGGAAATTTTCGATGATTCTAAATGAAATTAAGTAAAACTAATATAAAATACATTACATAAATTGTTTGAAAAAAACAAAAAAAAAACTTTATGGATATAGTATATCTTAGTTATGATTAATCACATATATAAAAGTTTTACGTAATTTTGAGTTTATATATATTTATATATATGTAAATATAATTTTAATTGAATGTATCTACCAAACTTATTAACAAACTCTTAAAATTCTTTACCAAACTGTTCACGAAGTTAATGAGTCAAGCTTATACAAAGTTTAAGTTCGTCTCATTCAGTAAATAAACCTGAATTTAAATTTTTGACTTGTTTAACTAACGAAGCGAACTCAAACTCAAATCTTTAATGAAAGCATCCGATCATTTGTTGCCTTAAATAAGGATGTTAATATTGATACTATTTAACAAATTAAAATAATAAATAAATAAATTATTAAAAAAAGAATAATTATATTATTTATTATTATATATATTTAAGGTTTAATGTTAGAGGTAATTGTACCCATTACTCAGGAAACTACATTAAAAAAAAAGAACTAACTTTCATTGTTATTAGTACTCAAGTAAACGACATCTGAAGAATCTATAACAAAGCCTCCAAACACAATCAAAAATGGTTTTCGAACAAAAAAGAAATCAAAAATGGTCAGAGGAGCCATTTCGAAAACTGACATTACCTTTTATGCTAGTTTTCTAACCACATGGACACCAAAGGTTCACTTTATGAGTCAATTAAAATAACAAAAACAAAATAATATCATAACAATTATCAATCCCAAAAAAATCAACCATCAATAAATATCCTAAATAAATAAAGGTAATACCACAACACAACTACTCTTCTCTCCTTGCTAAAATAAATATTTATACAAAACTTTTAATATAAATAAAAAGAATTACTAAACAACAACAACATTAAAATCCTATGTTATTGTAGTAAATGACATTTGCATTCTTTTTTGCATGCGATAAGTGAATCATGACAAAGCCACCAATATTCTCTCCAAGGGATTGATACCCACTCCAATTTTCTTGGGAAACCAAACTTTAAAGGCAATGGGACCCTACAATTAAACAAATATACAATTAAACCACATAACTTTACAAAATATACCAAATAACCCTCGTGTGGTTTTCCAACTCGTAATCTACACTATAAAAAATTATCTAAATAACTTTTGTCCCCCCACCCTCTATTTTTTAATATACTAACTTGGTACCCTCTTACTTTTTAAAGTCTTTCTTTAGAATGAAATTTTTATTAGTAAGAAATTCCTAAGATAAAATATGTTATTTTATATATAATATAGGGACTAATATAGTGCAATTAACTCAAAAAATATTAACATAGGGATCTATTGTGTAATATTTGTATAATCTAGGAACTTCTAATGCTATTAACTCGAGAAATTAACATAGGGACCTATAGTGTACTTTTTCTATAGTATAGGGACCTATATAGTGTAATTGTTTTTGTAATATAGGGACTTATGGTGCAATTTTGTATAATATAGGATCTTGTAGTGCAATTAACTCAAAAGATTAACTTAGGGACCTATAATGTAATATTTGTATAAATATAGGGACATGTAGTGCAATTAACTCAAAAGATTAACTTAGGGACCTACGGTGCAATTTTTCTATGGTATAGGGACCTATAGTGTAACGATTCTATAACATAAGGACATAGTGTGATGTTTCTATAATACAAGGACATAGTGTAGTTTTTCTATAATATAGGGATCTACTGTAATTTTTCTATAATATAGGGACCTATAGTGAAATTTTGTATAATATAAGGACTTGTACTGCAATTGGCTCAAAAAAATTAACATAACGACCTATATTGTAATTTGTGTTTAATATAGGGACCTATAATGCTAATTTTGCATAATATAGGGACCTATAAAGCAATTAAAGGAGTTATCAGTTAATCACCTTTTTCCAGTAAGAACTCCATAAGCTGAAGAAGCCATAGACGACCTTGAAAACCCTTCAAAAATACATCGATAATGTGGCCACACTACCGCACCTAAAACACCAATTAAAAAAAAATTAAAAAACAATTTAATTTTTCACCATTTTTGTTAAAAAAAAATTAAATATTTACCTAAACTCAAGAAGTTACTATGAAGAAACGATACAAGACATGGTGATTCATTTGATGAAGAGATAATTTCAAACCAAATACCGAAAGGGAATCTTGTTTTTTTCATCAACCAAAGGAAAATAGAATTGAAAGGGGTTGAATGAATAAGAAATATAAGGACTTCAATTGCAATATTTAAGGTATTTATGGTTGATATCATGATTGTGAAGAAAATATAGAATCCAGAAGTAGTGGGTAATAATAGTAATAATGGGGTAAATATAAGGGACCCCACTATGTGTTGTTGTACTGTGTATTCATAGCTATCTAATCTTTCACGTAGTGGATTCCATTTTCTTCCCCTGCAATATAATAAAAATAAAAAGTCAGAAATTAGTTATAAATTACGGTTAATTACCAGATTGCCCCCATGGTTTGACAAAATGTCAGAAACACCCCGTGGTTTTTCAACTCGTGACAACCACGTTTTTTTGTTGAGTTAATTGCACTACAGGTCCCTATATTATGCTAATATTGCCCTGTGGGCTGTAGCTCCCTATATTATACAAAAATTGCACTATAGCTCCCTATATTATGCAAAAATTGCACTATAGCTCCATATATTATGCAAAAATTGCACTACAGGTCCATATATTATGCAAAAATTGCACTACAGGTCCATATATTATGCAAAATTGCACTACAGGTCCCTATATTCTGCAATAATTGCACTATAGGTCCCTATGTTAATTCGCGAGCCGATCTCACTACAGCTCCCTATATTCCCTACATTGTGCAGAAATTGCACTATAAATCCCTATGTTAAATTTTTTGAGCCAATTGCACTACAGGTCCCTATATTTATATTATGCAAAAATTACATCACAAGTCCCTATGTTAATGTTTTGTGCCAATTGCACTACAGGTCCCTATATTATGAAAAATAAGTCCCTAATTTTTACAAAAATTTACACTAAATGTCCCTATATTATAGAAAAATTACACTATAGGTCTCTATGTTAATTTTTTCTCAAGTTAATTGCTCTACAAGTCCCTATATCATAGATTACACTATAGGTCCCATTTTTTGGATTTTATTGCACTATAGGTCCTTATATTATGCAAAAACTACACTTAAGGTCCCTGTATTATGTAAATATTGCTTTATATGTCCTTTTTTGAATTAATTACACTATAAACCCCGATATTATACAAAACAACCTATACTTTACTATACAAAAAACAAAACATTTACGCAAATAAAATAAATCAAATCAAATCATATAAGATAAATTTTCAAAAGTTCAGGGTATATATTTGGTACATTCCGCTAATTCAAAAACAAAAAAAACGTAATTAATTACCTGAAAAGACGCCATAAAGCAGCGATAGCCAAAATCTGCCATGAATATAAAACCGATATCAACCAATGAAGAGCCGACAAGTGTCTCGTCACAACCACAACACTATCAATTATCAACGCACTAGGTGTAGTAACCCCAAATAATATACTTAATATCGCCACTATTTTAATCACATAAATAAATAAAAAACTCATTAAAAACCATAAAGTTGACCATATTTGAACCACGGTCAAACTTATCATCCCAAGTACACCTGCTAACTCAGTGTTGAGTTTAAACCCAGCTGGGTTACCCATTAACCATACACATCCGGTACGTAATACATAGTTATTTATATCATCTGTGAAACTTGATAATATTAAACATACTTTTTCCGCTTCGAAATATAATAAGAAACCTAATATATTTCCTAATATTATATCCACTGTTAGATTTGACCAGATTGAATGTTTATATATTCCGTTTTTCTCCGCGTATTCAACGTTTGTTTGTGAATTTCCGCTACAATAAATATAAAATAAGAATACGTAAGTATTTTTATTCGTCACATATTCGAAAAATATCTTATGTTTACCTGAGATGAGAATCTTGAAGATAAATAGGCCAATAAAGAAATTGAGAGCATCTAATTCGCATATTTTGAAATGTATTACGAAATATTTTCGTAAATGTAACATATATTATATAGCTTGAGAAAAACCCGAGTATTTTATAAATTGTTTGAAGAATAATGTAAATTAATGTCCCATATGATGCGAAAAGTACCGCAAGAAATTTCCATGTATAAGATGAAACCCTGAGATTTTATATAAAGTTAGTTACACTTTTAATATGTTTAAAATAAAAAAATAAAAGTGAAAAATAAAGGTTAAGAAAACTTACATGCAGAATATATGGTATAGAGAAGATTTTCGGTTATTTCTGAATAAGATATCTGTAGCGTTTACGGAATTAATCGCGAGAATTACTGTATGCTGTAACAAAAATGGGGTTAAAGGTAAATTTTTATGAAGATTTAGATATGAAATAGTTACCAAGTCGAGATGTGAAGGTTTTTTGTGAAGATTTTCGACCCATTTTGGTAATTTGAAGGGTATTTCGGAAATTTCGGAGTGTTGAGAAATAGAGTCCAACGAATAATGATGAAAACCGAGTTTAGGAACTTCGTAAATGATGACCTGATGTGATTTAAACTATAATTAAAAGACACGATTATCGAGAATAATATAGTAAGATTGGTAATAAAGACTTACATACGTGGAGATCTAGTTGAGTAATTATGTCTTTGTTCCAATGTATGTGATGTAATCTAGGAAAAACTGATACTTTATTTGAATAATCGCATGTAATTTCGACCCATTTGTTGCTTTTTAAAGCTTTTAAAGCTGTCTCATTATCGAATCTGCGTAATAAACAGTTTGATTTTCCATGTTTTTCATTTAATTTACGAGCCTCGAGTGATTTTAAATCTGATACACAATAACCTAGTATTGAGAATGTGGATTTTTCTTGTAGAGATAATGACATGTTTTGATTTGTTTCGTTAAGAATTTCCTGATACAGACAATAAAACATTGTTAATTAACCACGTACTAAGATATACATAGCTAATAGCTTCACAACCAAAGAGTAACTTTTTCAAGTTTAACTATGAATTTGCAATTCATAAAGTTTGAATCGTGTTTGTGTTCATAACTTAAGAAAATATAAGCATAACCCAAATCAAATTACCCAATTATAAATCCGTAGAGCAAAACCCAATTGAAGTAAGAACAAATTATGGTACATTACACACATAATTACATGGACAAAATACAAAATCGGAAAAGGGTAAAAATACCTGGAGATTAGAATTGGAGGTAAGAACAGATTCATCGCGAGCAAAAGCTACGATGATGTCACAATTATCATCAGTAGAAGAGATACACCAACCGAACAATAAGCTAACAGTGTTTGTGTTTGAGTTAATTGGATTTGATGAAGAAGATAAATTGGTCGGCCACCAAAACCTACACTTTTTTCTTCTCATTTTCAACTCAGTTTACTGTCTCCTCTTCATTTACTGACACTTTTAACACACTAGAGATCTTAATCCCTTGTTCTTTTTTTAAT
The DNA here is from genome assembly GCA_029959085.1 of Nemophila menziesii. Classification (NCBI taxonomy): domain Eukaryota; kingdom Viridiplantae; phylum Streptophyta; class Magnoliopsida; order Boraginales; family Hydrophyllaceae; genus Nemophila; species Nemophila menziesii. Next base: position 82,107,610 of record JARWIR010000002.1, read on the forward strand.
TTAGAGATGATAAAAGTAATTATGTTGATAAAACTTTATATGGAAAAGTTTATATATATTTTACATATTTTTTCAAATTGTTTCTTTGACAAAAAAAAAATTAAAAAGTTTTTTTCATTTCTTAGGTTTTAGTTTTTTTTTAAATGATTATTTATAGTATATTACACACAATTATACACGTCGTCATAGTTTTACCATCTTTATCCTATATTGTTCAATTTATCGAAATATATACACAATCCATTGTACGGATTCTTTTTATAATCGTAAACATCCTCTACTTCCAATATATTGAAATACATACAACCGAACATATCTGTATAGTATACATTTATCCATTTTTGTTAGAAAATTGAAATTCATTTATTAGACAAAAATGTTTGAGTCATCGTTCACCTTAAAATCGATAATTTTGAATAACTTTCTAAAACTAAATTATTAGACAAAAGGTGTTTTTAAAAAATACCTTTTAAAAACACCATACTATTCTTTTCTAAAAAAAATTTGATTATATATTCTCTCGTGTTGTCCGCACTCTAATCACCTTTGTCTCATAAAATATATAGTTTGTTTTATATACTTTCATATACAATAATATATAAAATATATAGTTTATTATTTAAATTTACCCTAAAATGATAATTACTCTAGTAATTGAAGTACTTTATAATGATTAAAAGGAAAGCGGAATAATAAACTTGCAAGATTATGAAATCAATTGTAATGAGACGTGATCAATAACTTTATAAGAAAATAAGTTTATACGGTTAGAAAAAGAGTCTATGCTATTAAAAAAATATGTATTGTAGAAAATGAGCTAAATATTGTTGACATAAATCTCTATATAACTAGAATATTATTTATACAATGAAAAATATATGTATATAAATGACAAAAATAATAAATATGTGTATATTATTAGGATACGATTTTATACTATTGGTGAATAATTTCATACTATTGGGATAGAATTTTGGTATATTCTACTAAGTTAGGGTATTGTTATAGAAATAGTGTATTTAACTCATAAATAATCCTATAATATCAAAAAATTAAATATTATATTTACCTGGATAAATATCTTTAGTGATCCCTTATCTTTGAAGTTTGTGACACTTTCCCTTATTATCTTTTAAAGCAATCATTTTTTCCCGGGTCTACGAGTTTGGACATAACTTACCAATTTTTTTTTAACTTTTTGCTAATTCAGCAATAAGTCAATGTCATGTCAGCAGAACAATTACCACATATACCATTTATATGGAGGTTATTATAAACAATATAGAAGTTACCCTACAAAGCAAAATGATTTTGCAAATTTAGTTGCAAAAAACCCCGTTGAAGGATACAAGGACCGTAACAACGAAATCAGAATGATACCACACATAGATCAAGTGACACACATGGCTTTCAGTATTGCTATATGATGTGTTCCATGCATTGATACTGCTTATGAGTTGAGGTCTTCTAAGTTAAGGTTCTTATTCGATATCTTAAATTGCGTAGATCTTTTAGCTTGCCTTATACATTATTATTGTTTGGTACAAACAGGACTTTCCTATTTGGTATAAGCGGAGAATTTTTGGTGGTCCTTTGTGTGTTCTAAAATAAATGCAATAAATAATCGAACCACAACCGCAAGTGTACGGTTGTCCCAAGTAGTATAACTGATAAAACAGATTCGTTCCAAGGACGGGATGGTTGACTACAATGCCTATCTATTAATGATTGATTGCACTTATGAAAACAAATAACGATAATATGTTTGTTTGGTTTTGTATTAATGCTAAGTAAATGAAAGACAATTATTAAAATGCAAATAAAAGCTGAGACGCAAGTAAAATGATGTAAAACGCAATATGAGATGTAGTACTTGAGAACGCAAGGATCCTCCCAATCCTATTTCCTAACTTATGTTGTTTAAGGGCTAAATTGGTCAATTACAATGGTCGGGATTCTAAATTCCTTATACCCCCGTCAGGGTGGACTATAAGGCGATCCTAGAGTGTCACTAGTCCCGTCAGGGTAAATATGATCCACTTTTGGATGTTTAAGTTTTATTACCTCATTGGCCCTAGAATTAGCTAAGTTCGTCAGAATCAATAGCTTCTATCCTAGATTGAATAAATGGTTCCGTACCTAAACCTCCGTCAGGATGATCCAATCGCCACTAATTGGAATAGCCTAGATACTAACACCTGTTCCTAGTTCATGACGCTAAAAACAGTAAATATTCTCAATTTATAGAAAAGAGTAAAAGACACAATCTAGTTTAATTTAACAGAAACCCAAATTCAACATTCGTAATTCAATAAGATTGGGATTCACCCATTAATTGTTCTCAAGCACTATGAATTGTTTAGCTCATATTAAAAAAGAAAAACTAAATTAAATGTAAAGGAATTCATATTTGATTACACAATTAAAGATAAGAAAAACCTAATTTCCGGAATAGGAATGACTACGAACGGAGATATAGACCCTCTCCAGCTCTTGTAGCTTCTTCTTTCTTCCTTCTGTTGCTTCTCTCTGGTGTTTAATCTTCTTCTTTCCCGATTCGTTATGACTCCGATTGACCTCATTCCAGTTGCTAAAGTTCCGTAACTCGATAGGGAGCGTTTTCTCTTCAAAGGTCAGCGGCTTAATCATCGCTTAAGCACCTCGAAATCAGCAATCTATGGCCTGGAAAATGGATTTTCAGCTCTAAAAATAATATCTTCGGGATTTGTCTTCAAGTCTTGACTCTATCTCTTGATCTTTGACTTTCTCCTCGGATTCCTCTTCTAGCTAACATCTAAAACCTGTAAACTTTACACTAAACATACCAATATTACGCGCAAAAGCTTAATAAATCAAAAATGCTAGAAATAAAAGAGGAAAATCATATTATTGCATATTTTGTCCAAAAGTCTATCAAATTGATTAAATAAACACCAAAAATGATGTCTCTTAAGGGTCGAAAATAAGAACAATTAAGGAGACATCAATTTTTTTTACCATATATTAGTTAGATGAAGTTTTTTCCACAGTATTATAGATATATTAAAAGATTCAACTAAAAACAAAAAAAGGCATGTTCTTTTTTAATATATTATTTGAGGATAATTCCCAAACTACCCATGAATTCATTATCGTAAGCTAGTGCGCCCCTATGACATCTCTGACATTATCCATAACCCTTAATAAAAATTTATAACAGTCAGGAAAAATAGGAATAACAAGAGCTAACAAGTAAAGTCGTAAAGAATAGTTATGTTTTAGTAGGTGCGATTTGGGTAGAGGGTTCCAAGAAAAACTTCTTTTTCCCCTATTTTTGCTCTCAATCACGGTTTTCTTTGTTAAAATTTCTTGTCAATATCCCTTTACATGTGTGATGGGTGCAATGAGTTTCAACCACTAGCGGGGTTTCTTGAAATAAATGGAGGATTCTTAGATTAGTAATCATAAATTGGTTTACATCAAAAGTCAAAAAATGGTGTTTGGAGATTTTATTGTCACAATTGAAAACTATAAGGTCACAATTAAGAAGATTGGAGCCATGGAATGCTAACACCAATGGAATTTTTATATGTGTGAGGATCAACAAGGATTAAAATTATTGATTTATGCATGACCATGAGAGAAAAAACGGTAATCCAAACATTAACCAGGTGAGCTAGCTCATCTGGCCAGGGCACTGTCTCTCAACTAAGAGGTACAGGGTTCGAACCTCGAAGGTGGAAGAAAGTTAAAGAAGGTTGTTGGCCAAGGCTCTAAGAAAAGGTTGTTGGCTAGGGCTCTATTGTCTCATCGATGGGGTCCGAGGTTCGAAACCCTCCCAGAACATGGTTAACCCTGTTGGCACTTGAATAAATGCTATAGATAAATCCCCGACACCGATCATATAGAAATATCTTCCTAATTCCGGAAGAAAGTTAAAGAAGGTTGTTGGCCAAGGCTCTAAGAAAAGGTTGTTGGCTAGGGCTCTATTGTCTCATCAATGGGGTCCGAGGTTCAAAACCCTCACAGAACATGGTTAACCCTGTTGGCACTTGAATAAATGCTATAGATAAATCCCCGACACCGATCATATAGAAATATCTTCCTAATTCCAGTCCGTTTTTCTGTAGGTAAATTAATTAGTGGACGTATGTTCAGTTTTGGCAGCTTCTTTACTTTCCAAATATATGCAAACTTATCTTTAGTGGACGTATGTTCAGTTTTGGCAGCTTCTTTACTTTCCAAATATATGCAAACTTATCTTTTTTGACTTTGACTCAGGTTTTTACTTTACTTTTCCATTTCAAATAAGTCTACCTAGGTGTAATAGCTTCCATATACCTAAGTGCTACACAAATAACAAACAAATTACACACAAAAGCTCATAAAATAGCAAAACACCTAAAACTAGACAAAAATTGTAAAGTATAAATAAATGGGGAAAATCCTGAAATAAATTACTAAATAACCCTAAAATGGTGTCTCAAGTATATATTAATATATCACAAATAGAGAGACATCAATAAGCATGATTATTACCTGACTCTCCAAGACAATTCTGCCTTGTATTTCTTTTAAATTATTCTCGCGCAATGTGGTCCCACTACTCCTAGATCCACAATCACATCAGATATCCCCATCTTAATCATTAGAAAAATATAGGAATTGATATAAGAAGAAAAGAAAGTAATTAAAATAGTTCGAGACTTCTTACAGCTGGAGCTGCCTCGAGGGCCCTATCAGCAGTTGAGAAAATGACGTGGTTCAATCCATTCCAGACTTCTTATAGTGCACTCTAGGAACTCCATGAATACCTCCACGTGTGCTGTGATTTTTTAGTTTGAGTTTGGATATACAAATAATTATATATTTTAGTGAACTTGAGTTTGATTTGAGCTTGAAAGGTAGCTGAGCCAAACTTTAGCTTTTTTTTCGCTTGGTTCTTTAATTTTTTTCCACGCTTAAGTTCAACTCAGTTTGGTTAGTTTAAGGCTCATTTAAGTCTCGTTTATTTTTCTATGATATATATTTTATATTTTTTGGGAATTTTTGATAATTCTAAACAAAATTAAGCAAAACTAATATAAAACACATGATATAACTGTACTTGAAAAAGACAAAATAAAAATACTTATTATATATAGAATTATTTAGTTATGATTGATTACATATACAAAAGTTTTACGTAATTTTGAGTTTATATATGTATATAAATAATTCTTAATTGAATATATATAACAAGTCTATTGGTGAACTCTTAAATAACCCTTACCAAATTTTTTACGAGGTTAATGAGTCGAGCTTAAACAAGTTTGAGTTTGTCTTGTTTAGTAAACAAGCCTGAACCTGAATTTAAAGTTTGAGATTGACTTGTTTAACTAACAAACCGAACTCAAATAAACCCTTAGCGAAATTAAACTCCAACCCTTGGTGAAGTATCAATACATTTAGATCCTTAGATAGGGGTGTTAATATTGATACTATTTAAAGAATAAATAAAATAGGTAAATATAATAAGGGTAATTTTAATATATATATATATATATATATATATATATATATATATATATATATATATATATATATATATATATATATATATATATATATATATAAAGGTTTAATGTTTGAGGTGCATGTACCCATTACAAGGAAACTACATTAAAAAAAACCTAACTTTCATTTTATCAGTTCACGAGAGTGTTGTACTCAAGTAAACCACGTCAGATTTATATGCATTTAACTCTTTACAAGAAAGAAGAATCTAAAACACAATATCTTTTAGAAATACAATATCTTTTTATGCGAGTTTTCTAACCACGCGAACACCAAAGATTAGTTAAAGCAACAACATAATATGCCTTGACACTTTGAGAGTCAATTAACATAACAAAAGTAAAATAATACTGTAACAATTATCAATCCCAAAAATCAACCATCAATTAATATCCTAAATAAATAAAGGTAATATATATGTCCACAACTCACAACTACTCTCTCTTTGCTAAAATATATATTTATACAATTTTTTGGATATAATGTAAAAAAAAAAATTACTTTAACATCCCATGTTATTGAAGTAAATGACATTTGGATTCTTTCTTGCTTGTGATAAGTGCATCATGACAAAGCCACCAATATTCTCTCCAAGGGATCGATACCCATTCCAACTTTCTTGGGAAACTAAACTTTAAAGTCAAAGGGACCCATCAATTAAAGAAATATACAATCAAGCCACATAAGTTTACAAAATACCAAATAACCTCCTTTTTTTTATAGATGTATAGGTGTCCGGGCCAGCTTACGCGCACCACGACTATTCCCATAGGAAATATACACGCCTCCTCATGCATACTCCCATTTAATCAGAACTAGGTTACCCATGTTCAGGGAGGGGACTCGAACCTTGCACCTCTTGCTTACCCCCTTTAAGGGCTCAAGAAATAACAAGGCTGAGGGGGTTCGAATCCTGTACCTCCTAGATGAGAGACAGGGTCCTGGCCATTGAGCTAGTCCCAATGGTTACCAAATAACCTCCTTGGCTTGACAATTAGGTAAAAAAAACCTATGGATTTAAAAAGGACAAATACCCAAATACCCTCTTATGCTCATGTCACGAGTTATCTTAACTTTTAATTTACACTAAAAAAAGTTAATATAAATAACTTTTGTCCCCCTCTCAAATTTTTAAAATCTTAACTTGGTCCCCACATAATTTTTTAAATTGTATCTTTAAGCTTTGGTTTGCTTATTAGTATGAAATTCCTAAAATAAAATATGTCATTTTGTATAATATAGGGACTAATAGTGCAATTAACTCAAAAAAAATAACTTAGGGACCTACAGTGTAATATTTGTATAATATAGGGACGTGTAGTGCAATAAACTTGGCAAAGTAACATATGATCATATAGTGGACTTTTTCGATGATATACAGACCTATATACTGTAATTTAATTTGTAATATAGGACATAGTGTAATTTTTCTATAATATAGTGATCTAGTGTAATTTTTGTATAATCTAGGGACTTGTAGCGCAATTAGCTCAAAAAGATTAACATAAGGACCTATATTGTAGTTTGTGTATAATATAAGGACCTATAATGCCAATTTGGCGTTATATAGGGACCTATAATGAGTTGCCAATTGTCACCTTTTTCCAGGAAGAACTCCATAAGCTGAAGAAGCCATAGACGACCTTGAAAAGCCTGAAAAAAATACATCGATAGTGTGGCCACACAACCACACCTGAAACAACAATTAAATTTTCCATAAATATTATTAACTTTTTGACATTTTTGGTAAAAGAATTAAATATTTTTACCTAAACCCAAGAATAACTTTGAAGAAACGATACAAGACACGAGGATTCATTTAAGGAATAGATAATCTCAAACCATATCCAGAAAAGAAATCTTCTCGTTTTCATTAATTAAAGGAAAATAAAGTTGAAAGGAGTTGGATGAATAACAAATATAAGGACCTCAATTGCAATATTTAGGGTATTTATGGTTGAAATCATAATTGTGAAGAAAATATAGAATCCAGATGTAGTTGGTAATAGTAATAATAATGGGGTAAAAAGAAAAGACCCCACAATGTGTTGTTGCACAGTGTATTTATAGCTATCTAGTCTCTCACGAAGTGGATTTCACTTTCTTCCCCTTCCATAGTAAAAAAAAATTCAGAAATGAGTTATGAATTGCTATTAAATTACCAAATTACCCCCATGGTTTGACAAATTGTCAGAATCACCCCGTGGTTTTCCAACTCGTGAAAACTAGGGGTAGAGCCATGATTTTTTGTTTGGGAGCCAAGCAGGTTCTGGTTTTTTGTCGATTTAATTGCACGGTAGGTCCCTATATTATGCAAAATTATACAATAGGTCCCTATGTTATTTTTTTGAGCTAATGCACTATAATCCCTAAATTATACAAAACTGCATCACAAGTCCCTATATTACAAAAAAACTACACTAAATGTCCCTATATTATGGAAAATTTAACTATAAGGCTCTATGTTAATTGTACTAGAAGTCCCTATATCATACAAAGGTTACACTATAGGACCCTATAAAGAAGGTTTAATAGGTTGTAGACCTTATTAATAAAAAAATTATTAGTTATTTAATATGTACTTATTTGGATAATTATTGGTAATATATTACGTATTTTCTGTTAAAAATTAACAAAATTTCATTTTTATAACAGAAAATCAAGGACAAAAGTTCAGGGAGGTTTAAACTTTTCGTTCAAAAAAATTAAAAATTGAAGATGTAAAGTAATAATAAACCATACGAGAACAGAAATTGAAACTGATTGGTAACAAGGATGAAACATTATTTATACATCTAAACTTAATCACACTGCATTTACAACGTCCATATCTGGACTATAGACTACACTGATACAAACTAAGTAAAACCTAATTGTTTTCTCACAACTTTCTCACCTGAACATGCTTCATGTTGATGGGAAACTTGGCCTTTTTTCATACCATTGAGAACCGTCATCTCAATGGTGGCCGGGTCACGGAAAACAATTCAAGCAATAATTTCCTGCTCATTCCCACTCACCGGCAGCATGTAGCAAGCCTCGATGCAGTCCCCAAACACCCGAGAGAAAAGTACCTTAGCTCATCCTCCGTTACTATGAGTGTGCAGAAATTTCTTATATTGTAGACGATTCACCATAATGATGCTACGTGCAAATTTTACTAATTTCATCACATGTTCAGACACTTTTTGAAATGGCTGGTGAATGTTAATCTCACGCATCAAACTTGCAAATTTTGTTTATGCGCTTTCCTCATTTGAGATATTTTTGCGTTCTTCCTAGAGGGAGAGAAGAACGGGAACGTTACCAAAAACTATGTCATTTTCACCATATGAAATGTCCAGTCCAATTAGTTAGTTATAGATAAATTTACCCGGCGAATAGAAGAAGGGCGGATCCAGTATTTTTCTTCGGGGGATATAAGTTAGAAGATTAAGTTACAAGATTTAGAGACCATAGGCTGTGTTTGTTTTATAACCCATCTATTTCCCTCCTTAGATAGCATTTTAATCGCTTCTCTGTCGTGAAAACATTTACTTCAATTTCTTCATGATTAATTGTATAAATAGATATTTTCTGTTATAAACTAGGATAATATAAACTAAAAGAAATAGAAAATATGGAAAGAATTGCTATACTAGAAGGAGAGAATTATATCATTTCTTCATTCAAACATATGTGTACAAGATAATGGAATAAAGTTCATATTTATAGGAGAAATATGACTCTTCATATTATACAATAAGTGTCTCTATAATGATGGGAATATGAGAGGTCTAAGAATCTAAAAGAACATCCACTTTACTATTATTTACAATACTCCCCCATTGGATATCCGTTCCTTATAAAATATGCCTCATTAAAAACCTTGCCAAGAAAAACCCTATGAGAACAAAAAAAACTTGGTCGAAGGAAAAGAGTACATATACAAGGACTAATTATCTTCAAATACTGCCTCGTTAAAACCTTGTCAAGAAAAACCCAGTGGGATAAAAATTTGGATGAAGGAAAAAGAATACAGTGTCTTGTTCACGCTCCCCCGATACTGGCAAGAGATATACGAGTTGTCGCATTCCAATATTGTGGATCAACTTCTTGAATGTTGTGTTGACAATACTTTGGAAAGATTGTTACATAATTGTATTTGATGAATGACAATATTTCCATTCTTCTGTAACTTGTGTGTGTAGAAAATATAGGTGATATATGTCCCATTTTGTCGCCTAGGCATTTTGAATTTGTATGATAAGAAACGATATCCTCATACAATACCATCAGTATATTCCATATTAAAGATAAACCATACTTCTCTCGAATATGTTGAAATATCCACTTTAATAAATAGTTTATACCACTCCCCCTTGGATATTTACGAAAGGATATGCCTCATTAAAACCTTATCAAGAAAACCCCATTGGGACAAAACTTGATGAAGGGAAAAGTAAATTTCTTGGAGGTATGACACATATTTAGTCTGCCTCGTTAAAACATTTCAGGAAAACCCCTTGGAAAAAACCATGGTGAAGGAAAAAGAGTACAGAGTGTCGATATATTCTCCCCCTCACTGCGACATCAAGTATTTTCTAATAATTCTTTCATTAAGTGGGCTTGCAGCTCGAATAATGTGGTTGGTAAAGACTTAGTGAAGAAATCTGCTGGATTCTCATTTGATCATTTTCATTCCATGTCAATAAACAACGTATTAGTTTAGGAAAGAGTATATTGTTTTCTTTATGATAGTAGTGGCACGCCTCGTTAAAACCTTACTAGGAAAAACCCTTTGTGGGAAAAAACCTTAGTGAAGGAAAAACAGTACAACGCACAAACATTGTCTCCCCATCATTGTACCACACAATATTACAAAGAATTATATTTGAATCACATAATATACATTCGAGCCTACCATTTAACATAAGTACACACTATAACTTTAACTGATGAATCTGCTGGATTCTTGTCTGAACAAATTCGTTAAATACATTCTCAATTTACTGTAGAAGTCCTTTGGTGAATTATATTTCAATATCTCACAAACTGATCTTCAATTTTTGTTTGATGATAATAATATATACATGATTTGTGAGGTGGTCATAATCATTCTCTATTTCTTGAATCTCCAGGATGAGAGAATATTATCATAATATAATATCATACTTGTGAGGAAGTAATCCATGTAACTGCTTCCTTGTTATATAAACAAAAATCTTTTCTTTTGTGCTTCATGCACTTTATGTTCTTTAGGAACCTTTTATGCTCCAGACACTTCTTGTTCTTCGAGAATCTAATATTTTATACGCTCTAAGTGCTTCAGGCACCTATCATGCTTCAGGCATATGTGTTCTTCAAGAACATTAATATCAATTCAGTAATCATGTCCTTTATCTTGGATGTTTCCTTATCATTGTAAATTCTTTTAATAGTTTCCAAAAAGGTAGAACCTTAACGTTATTGTATCCACTACATGAGGACGTCTCCCCATAATTATTTATATATTTTTGCATGAACCTTTGTGATACAATTCGGGTCATAGAATTAAAATTGTGTATGGCCATTTATTTATTTGTCGACAATTTTCACCACTTTATGATTTAGGATCCTCTTTATTCATTTTCAGCCATAGTGAAAAAATATATATCAATCCCATAAACCTTCTCACGATTTTATATATTTTCACTAAATAATTTTTATGGCTTTTCTATATTCAGGTACAGTACCTTGGTCTCTTCGGGGACTATTACTTCCTTTTAAGAGTAATGCATGTGCCAACATTTAGCTGGCTTAGTAAATTTCAACGTATTACGTTGATGTGCACATTCCATTGTTCTTACAATTTCATCATATACTCATGAGATTTTCTTCTTCGGGGGATGGTATATTTAAATCGATAGGTCAACCGTGCTTCATACATTGATTATATGCATTACGGGATTACCACGCTTCATATGCGTTGGTTATATACGTTACACATTTACCACGCTTCATGCGTTGGTTAGAGATATTGTATATTCACCACACTTCATGTGTTTGTTAGTATTATTCTAAGCTCACCACGCTTCCAGCGTTGGTTGAATGCACTTGTTGACATATTTGTTTTTATATGTCCTTCTAGGACAATCATCTATACTGGAGCGTTAACAATATATTTATGGTAATTTTCAATATTCTATGTGTTCTGGGAATGTATTTGGTATATTATTTGTAACATTTCGCAAATGACTCCTCTCTTGAACTTCAAGTTTCGATTTTTTTTAGTTCGTAGATTGAGATGAGACAATAAATTGTATTCTACGATATGTCACGCAATACTTCAGGTTGCGGTGTTTCTCCGACTATTATGGGATACATTATATCATCAAAATAACACTCTACAAAACACGTTTTAAATATATTACCTATTAAGCGGTTAAGATATTGAATAATAAAAAAGAGAATTGAACTCAACAAACTCCAAGCTTCCGGTTGAGATAGTCTCACAATGCTACTACTAGAGAACGTGCAACATAAGGGCAGTTACTTAATACATGAATATCCTGCTTCTTTTAAGTAGATACCAAGTCAGTTCTCTATTATTCGAGATATCATTATTGTCACTAGGGGACCAAGTCGATCATGTCATAAATACAAAATTTTTGGATCTTGATATCATTGATTTTTGTATAATGTACTAGGGGTGTGCATTGGGTTAGAAAACCCGCATAACCCGACCAACCCGATTACACTAACCCGAAATAATACGGGTTAGTTTTCTATTGGGTGGGTTGCGGTTTACATTTTAGAAAAAATATACACTTTTTGCGGGTTGCGGATTTTAAACTTGAAACCCGCAGACCCGCATACCTGATTACCATGTAGTATAAATTATAGAAAAAATTGTATTGCTCATTTTATTCAAATAAATTTGTATGATCATGTGATTCTTACTTTATATTTATTTTTTATTCCTTCCCTTTTAAATTTTTTAAATCCCTTAGTATTTCTAATATATTTTTTTCAAATGAATCTGTTTTCACTTCAGTTATGATATCATCTCAATCTTTTGTTTAATTCATATTTTTATTTTTCTAAAATCTCATTTTATATTTTTTAAAATTAGAGATGACTTAAAATGTATATGAGTATCATAAATTATATTTTTTGTTGCAACATACATTTGTAATATAATCCTGCCGAATGATTATGGATACAATTTCGGTTCATTTATTAAAATAAATCACCCGCAATGCACTCGCAACCCGCTCAACCTGAAACTCAATGGTTTATATAATGGAGTGGGCGGGTGCGGATCTCATTTTTCAAAACCCGCACAACAACGGGCGGTTTGTGGGTTGAGTATTTTTCATCCAAAACCGACCCGCGCACACCCCTATAATGTACGTCTCAACTGCTCGAATATGTATATAATACAACCCCGAAGAAATAGCCTGAAACTTTTTTAATACACACTTCTGGTGTGACTTTCAAGAAATAATGCAAAGATATACATTGTTACTGATACATATGGTTTATAAAAACATTCATTTCGGCGAATATCCTTAACTTTAGTAAATTTATCCGAGATTTACTTAAAAAAACATAATATGCCGGTTTATTTCATTTTTGTACCACAAGGTAACATAACTTCTAGACATCCAAAACTTTTAATTAGATCAACCAAATGGTATAACATATGACATGTATGCGACAAATATATAGTTCCACTATACAGATAGTATCTATCGTTTAATTTTGTGATGATCCTTTTTTTCGTGTTTTTTTTTCTTTGTGAAATTTATTATTATTTCACTTCTGGTGGTAAGAAATTTATTCTTTATAGTATTCATATTACTAATGAATTAAGGGTTGAATCTTTAATAACCTCAATGTTGACTAAAGTTTGGATCATCACGACATAAATTCTAGACAAATTGGAAGATGTTTTATTTTCTCTAGGAAACACAATTTCATTCACTTCAGGGAATAGTTTTAGTAAAAAATCATTATATTCAATTCATTCGATTTTTGTGACCATCAAATCTAATTTCATAGATATTAAAAAGTTGTTATATTCACTTCGGGAAATATAACTCCATTCACTCCGAGAAATAAAACTTAGCTAGTGGAACGCGAATCGTGATTTTAAATCAATTATCTATTATTTTTCTCGTTTACAAGAGAATATAATTCGAATCCATGATATTAGTAAAACCCTCTACTCACGATATTATTACTGCAAGAATATAATCGTGACTTAGAAAGTATGAGACGGAATTCTCCTATACGTATTCACCCCTAATACTTTATCCATTTTTATATCTATACCATAAAGTTTTAATGGATAAGCACATACAAAAAACGTATTTTATGGAAAATATTGCACGTGGACTACTAGTTATACATGCCATCTAGAAAAAAATACACGACTCTAGTACATATACATAATTGAATAGTACAAATTTGTCTCATAGTTAAACTTCAGAAATTATAATTATTAAATTATTTCCGCTCCCATTTTTGATCGGGTATTCAAGATTTTGACTTCGGCATCAAAGAAGTCATTGATATATTTTTCTTTGATTCCATTTCTACTCAATAGAGATAAACCATATATTTTTTTTTCATACGGGTATCATCCTTTTGTGACGATTTTGTTTTTAGTGCCTTTACCATTTTTTTTTCACTTCTAGTGGTTATGGTTATTTTTTTTAGTAGTATTGAGACTACTTAGAGACCACAAAATATTCTTTCCATAACCTTAGCCTCTTCTGAAGTCCAGGTCACCACAATTTCAATTCTAAACATATGAAAATATTTCATTTTCTTCAAGGAATATAGTTTCATTTCAGGAAATGAATTTTATATAAATTAAAAACCGTTTATTCACTTTAGGGAATATAATCTAGTTAAAATGATATAAATTATGAGATTACAATATAAAATCGAGTTATAAAAGATTATCAATATATAATCTTATAATTACAAATGAATTAAATAAAACTTGATCGCGTAGCTACTGTTTTTTTTTTCATGGAAAAATTAAATTTCGCTCCCTTCTCTTGTATATTGGAAAAGTTGCATTTTCTTCCAATAATGGATTTTCTTCGCGAAATACATATTCATTTACTTACGGAAATGGTTATAGATAGGCAATACAATGTTTAAGCCACTCGTTTATTGCCAACACCCAGTCAATTTCCATATATATAAAACAAGTTGCATTCACTTCAGGTTATGCAATTTCATTCGCTTCAGGGAAAGAAAATAATATAGTAGAACGTCAATCTTAATTTTAAATTAAGAATTCATCCCTTTTTTTGGTAAAATATGTTGTTCTATTTCGACTCAAGACATGTTCGAATCTCACAAGTATCGAAAATAATTAATTTATAATTCAGGCATAAATATATGTACATATAAATATTTTTGATATTAAAATTACATCATAATTCAATTGGTAAAGTATGTTGTTCTCTTTAGATTTGGGACTGGTTCAAATCTCGCAAGTGTCAAATATAATGAATCTTTATGCTTCCGGCCTTATAGCGTTAGATTTTGAAGAAAAAAATTATGATTCAGGCATATATTTTATTTTCTAGGCTTCAGGCTTATAACATTAGATTTTGAACTAAAAATTATTTTATTTATGCTTCAGGCATAATATGTATTCATATATATTACTTGTTTCATATATTACCGAATCGAAAAATTATTCAATAATAAAATTTCTAAACTATTCAAGCAAATAAAATTATAAACTCACGGATCAGTTTACCTGTTATTCTAATTAACTATGTGTTGACATTTGAAGAAATATTCTTTTGAGTCATTTGATCACAAACCTTGTGAGCTAAATAAAACTTCTTGGCTGCGAAATTGTTTTTTTCTCTCTTATTGCCGTTTAAGCTTAAGGAATCAAATTAAGGAGATGTAATGAGCATCTCATGAATTCATTTTTAATAATTTTAAAAAAGGAAATTGGATTACAGCCTTTTATTAGTAATTTAAAACTCAAAGCCCATTTACTATTCCCAATAACTATCTTCCTTTGTTTCTAAGATTCCATGAGAAACTATTATGCAAAGCCGGTCCTGAGGGGAGGTCGCCTTGGGCCCTCCTCAATTCTTAATACTCTTAGGCCCCAAATGTTTTTTTGTATTAGTATAATTTTTTTCTTATTTAAAAAGGCCTAATTTTAGCCCAATTCAAAACAAAAATGCTAATATGTTATTTTTTTTAAATTGTTTAATTAAATTAGGTAAAAAAAAATTGTTATGCACTTAGATTTTTTTAGGGGCCCATATTTTAAAGTTTGCTTTGGACCCCCAAAACGTCAGGACCGACTCTGCTATTATGGATCAATATAATTTATGTAATTCGTGTAATAGTTTTAAAGTATCGATGACATGATGTTCTGACAAATTATCACATGCTTATCAGTTATCACACAAGAAAAAGGTAAGTCGGCTAGATACAAACTTAAAAGTGATAAACTAATGTGCTATATAAACAAATAAAAAAAATCTATGGTAAATTTACTCAAACATGGAGATAGTTTTACGAGAGATCTCAATCCATAAAAACTAAGATAAAAATGCTCTGTCAACTATTCAGATAAAACAAAAATAAACATCTAACAACCAAGTTATATGTTTTAAGAACATGTAAATATTTGATAATTATTTTAATTTAACAATCAGAGACTTCTACTGATAACGTGTTATAAACTAGTATAATATAAATTAAAAGAAATAGAAAATATAGAAAAAATTGCTAGACTAGAGGAAGAAAATAATATCATTTCTTCATTCAAACATATGTGTACAAGATAATAGAATGAAGGTCATATTTATAGGAGAAATATGACTCTTCATATTATACAATAAGTGTCTCCATAATAATGGAAATATCAGAGGTCTAAAAATCTAAAAGGACACCTACTTTACTATTATTTACAATATTCTCATCAATTAACACATTTAAGCATTTGCTTAACTTTTCTATCTACTTTCCCTCATCATATGCATACTCACATGTGTTTCTCCCTCCCTTTCTCTAAATTCTAAGTAATCATATAAATTGCCCAATTGACTTCTAATTTTGAGTTTCCAACTAGCTAGCCTCCCTATTCGATCCAAGAAAAATATGTCTAGCAGGAATCTGAAAATAAAAGTGAAAAGAAAAACAGTTCTGATTAAATTGAATTCTGGAACTATTGGCCACAAACATTAACATAAAAAAAGTTAAGGTAATTATGGTTTAAGAAAAATATATATATGATCGGGGATTTCTAAAATTTTCAAACTCTAGAGGTCCGAAGAGACCACCTTCCCGTCAATGCATATTATATACATATTTACCCGATTTCAATTGTTTTTTTGCCATTTTTTTAATATTTATAACTAAAGAAAGAACAGTTAAGTTCTTTTTCAATTTCGAGTTTTAATACATGATTTGTTGAATGAATCTTTTTAATTATATACTAGCCGTAATCCCTAAACTACGTGCCCGTTTGGGATTGATTATTTTAGAGCTAAAAGCGCTTTTTGATTAAAATTAAAATATTTGTACAAAATATTAAAAAATATTTTGACATCTAAAATCACTTTAAGTGATTATTTTAATAATCACTAATCTAGTGCTTTTTCTAAAAGTGATTTTTAGAGTCTAAAATATTGGTATGGATCTAAAATCACTTTAAGTGATTATTTTAAAAAGAAATCCCAAACAGGCACTACAATATGTATATGATTAATTTTGTATATATCAATAATAAGATTTCTTACCATATTTAATTGAAATGACATGTTCATCGATCACGATCCTGACAAAATAATGACTCTGTATAGAATTAAATAAAAAATTGAGTACTATTATCCATTATATATATACACACACACATAAATTCAATTTACTATGCATATTACGGGTGAGCACACTTGTTAACCGATCCAAAGGTAAAAAGAAAAATTGAACCAAACAAGGTTAGTCAAAAAAATAAAAATAATACAACCTTAAAAATAAAATTAATTATTTATTTTTCAAACGAGCTTTCCTGGGAGTCAAGTTAAATCATTATAAAAAAAAATTAAAATTTAGATTTTTTTACATCTTGTGTTTATGTAGTATAGATCTTAAATTTATTCATTTCATATATGTAATTAAATCAGAAAAATATGATTAAATTTTAGATCTGATCATTGCATCTTTATATATATATATATAAATAGATCTATAATATCGTCTACAACAAAGCTATGAAATTGTATAAAAATTATAAAAATCACAGATCAAAATATCAAATCTATAATTTTTTGAAGAACGGAATCATAGATCGAATAAAAAATTCATATCTACAATATCTAACTCTAGACAAAATATTTCATATGAAAATCATAAAATAATACATATATAGTCAAAAAACCTCAATAGTTCATACTTACCAAATGAGTGCATAGTTTTTTCTTCTTCTTCAAAATTTTCTTCATCTTTAGAATCGCAAAATAATCCCTGTATAATTAATTGTCTGTTAGGTTTCAAAGACGGGAAAGAAGGTGAAAAGAAAAGGTTTCAGACAAGAGGCGGATACAGAAAAAACAGGGTAGATAAAAAATTATAAGAGAGAAATATATAATGAAATAAGGTATCAAATATACTTATATAATAAGTTACTAGTTGGAGCAGGTTAGGCGGCTAAGTATCGAGTAAAATTTTGGGTCAGCCAAACTAAAATAAAAAGAAATAACCTATAAGCCAAATCACGGGCCGACAAAAAATGAAAAATTGGGCAAGATCAGTTCGGTTGGGTAGACCCTTTCGGTTTCCCACTGGGCTTCCCATCCTTAATTCATACACAAACAATTTATCTTATCACAAACACTCTATGTTATATTTTAAAGAAACATATTGTATATCATACAAATTTTACTAATCATCTCAAAAATCACATTTTTGAGTTGGGTTAATTCCCATTTAAATTAAATAAAAGCAAAAATATTTCATTTAAATAAAAAATTACTAGTATACCTTTCAAAGTATTAAATAATAACTAAATTAATTAATTAATAAAATTATTAACTAAATTCATAAATCAGAAAAAAATGATAATTAAATTATATAATCTTTCCCCCAGCAAGGGGGGGGGGGGGTACCTCAATTATTTAGGCCTCTCTCACGATGATACCTGCGAAACATACCCGCATAATTCCACTCCAGAGTGATGCGAAGCTATCAACAAATTTATCAAACAAACATTGATTTCTAATCTTAAAACTCACCGTATGAAATCCACGATGAATGTGGATTCTAATAATGGTGGTGTGGATGTGGTTAGGGGTATGAAAAAAGATCTACTCTTGAAAGATAGAGATCAACTATCACATATTGAAACCAATGCACCACTTACAATCAATGAAAATTATAATGTCAACAACAAAAGGATGGTCGCGAGCCAAGAAGTTGATATACCTAATACTTTGAACAATATGGAACTGGTGATCATCTCGAATATGGTGCTTAAGCAAGGTATATTGGATTCCTACGCGGTTGATCTGTTTGTAAACTAGAACAGGACTCAATAGGTTGAAGTCAATGTTAATGATGAGCAAGCAAAAACACTATCATTTAAAAAATTAGCCTGATATCTCTTCCTTTATGATATATTAGTCTATTTACGAGACATCTTTTTAGAGGATTATTGGACCTAAGTGAGGAATTATTTCCTAATATTTGACGTATCTTGCCTTTCTATCTTACTTTGGACATGTTGTTTTTATAGAGATTTTGTGCTTTAATTGTGTGTTAAGTGTGTATTTTTCAGGTACATGGTTAACACACAAGATGATGAGGAGAAGTCAAGTAGTCATGTTCAAACCCAATCAAAGGAATAGAAAGAGATAAAAGTCAGTTTGGAGAAGTTAGAGCATTCTCTGGCAAGCGCGAACGAATGTTCCAAAACATTCTTTTAACCTATAGATCGGATAATGAAGTTTGGTCGAGTATTCTATTGGCCACTTCATTTGCACTACCACCCCTAATATTAGCAGTTATCGTAATTTTCCCACTATCCCTTAATTGAGCTTCTAACCTCTCAAACATTTCATGTGGTGTTCACCTTTTCTCTGGGCTAATGACTTTCTACTTGCAACAGATACAACCTATGCAAACAAGTATTAACTGAACAGTAAATGCTAAATATATATATTATAGTTAAGTATAAGCATGATTATTACATGACTCTCAGAGACAATTCCGCCTAGTATATCTTTTAAATTATTCTCTCGCGATGTGGTCCCACTACTCATTAGATCCACAATCACATCAACTATCCCCATCTTTATCATTACGAAAATATAGGTATTTATTTAATAAGAAAAGTAAGTAATTAAAATAGTTCGAGACTTCTTACAGTTAAATCTGTCTCGAGGGTCCCACCAGCAGCTAAGAAAGTGACGTGGTTCAATCCATTCCGGACTTCTTATAGTGCACTCTAGGAACTCCATGAATACCTCCAAAAGTGCTGCAATTTTTTGGTTTGAGTTTGATTACCACACATAATTATCTATTTTAGTGAACTTGAGTTTGGTTTGAGTTTGAAATGAACCTGAGCCGAACTTTAGCTTTCTTGAGCTTGGTTCGTTAATCTTTTATCAAGCTTAAGTATAACTCGGGTTGGTTTGTTTAAGGCTCATTTAAGTCTCCTTTATTTTTCTATGATAAATATTATATATTTTTTTGGGAATTTTTGATGATTCAAAATGGAATTAAGTAAAACCAATATAATACACATTACATAATTTGACTTGAAAAAAACAAAACAGAAAAACTTATTAGATATATAATATTTTAGTTATGATTAATCATATATACAAAAGTTTTACGTAATTTTGGGTTTTTATATATATATATATATATATATATATATATATATATATGTGTGTGTGTGTGTGTGTGTGTGTGTGTGTGTGTGTGTGTGTGTGTGTGTGTAAGTATAATTTTAATTGAGTATATATACCAAGCCTATTACAAAGTCTTAAAAGACTCTTACCAAACTGTTCACGAGGTTAATGAGTCAAGATTATACAAGATTGAGTTCGTCTCATTCAGTAAACAAACATGAATTTAAAGTTTAAGATGACTTGTTTAACCTATGAAGCGAACTCAAACAAACTCTTAGCGAACTGAAAACTCGAAACCCTTGTCGAGAGTATCAGTTCATTTGTAGCTCTAGACAGGGATGTTAATATTGTTACTATTCAAAAAATTAAAATAATAGATAAGTAAGTCATTAATAAAAGAGTAATATATATATATATATATATATATATATATATATATATATATATTAAAGGTTTAACGTTTCAGGCGCATTTACCCCTTACAAGGAAACTACATTAAAAAAAATAACTAACTTTCATGTTATTAAGCATTTAACAAAGAATGAAGAATCTAAAAAAAAACCTCAAACCACAATAAAAAATAGTCCAAAGGGCCGTTTTAGAAACGACAATATCTTTTTATACGAGTTTTCTAACCACAGGGACACCAAAGATTAGTTATAGCAGCTACATAATATGTCTTAACATTTCGAGTCAATTAACATAACAAAAACAAAATAATACCATAACAATTATCAATCCCAAAAAATCAACCATCAATTAATATTCTAAATAAATAAAGGTAATATATATGTCCCCAACTCATAACTACTTTCTCCTTGCTAAAATGAATATTTTATACAAAACTTTTGATATAATTTAAAAGAATTAATAAACAACAACATTAAAATCTCATGTTATTGAAATCCTATGTTATTGAAGTAAATGACATTTTCATTCTTTTTTGCATGCGATAAGTGCATCATGACAAAGCCACCAATATTCTCTTTGAGGGATCGATACCCATTCCAATTTCCTTGGAAAACCAAACTTTAAAGAAACGGGACCCTACAATTAAATAATCATACAATCAAACCACATAACTGTTCAAATTCCAAATAACCCATTGGTTTGACAATTAGGTTCAAAGGGACAAATACCCAAATACCTTTTGTGCTCATTTTACGATTTATATTAACTTTTAATTTACAGCCCCCTTTCAATTTTTTAATATAATAACTTGGTCCCCTCTTACTTTTTTAATTGTTTTTAAGGCTTTGATATTTTTTATTAGTATGAGATTCCTAAGAACAATATGTTATTTTTCATAATATAGGGAACTATAAGGCAATTAACTCAAAAAAATCAACTTACGGACCTATAGTGCAATATTTGTATAATATAGGGACTTTTAGTACAATTAACTAGAAAATTTAACATAGGGATCTATAGTGTAATATTTGTATAATATAGGGACCTCTAGTGCAATTAACTCAAAAAATTAACTTAGGGACTTATATGTAATATTTGTATAATATAGGGACTTCTTGTACAATTAACTTGAAAATTAACATAGGGACCTATAGTGCAATTTTTCTATAATATAAGGACCTATAGTGTAATTTTTCTATAATATAAGGACATATAGTGTAATTTTTCTATAATACAGGGATCTAGTGTAATTTTTGTAAAACAGAGAATAAAACACTAATTTCATTTAAATGCTAACATCCCAAATTACACTAGATATAAAACAAGTATAGGGTTCATACCCCTATGCTAATCTCAAGATAAACAGAATTAGTTCATACTAGAGAAAGAAAAGAAATCAATTACAAAATTGAAGGCTTGTGAAGGCAAAATTTGATGTCTAACTCCTTCTAGACTTCTCTTCTCTTGATGTAAGCTTCTTCTTGGCTTAAGGTTTGACCAAGGATGTGCTTCTACTGATAACAGGGTGTATTTATAGGGTACTCCAAACCCTAATTCGGATTCTTGGAGTAGAGGGCAAGTAATATGACTCTTTTCCATATCAAATTCGTTTTCTAAAATATAGGAGAAGGGAAAAACTGCCGCTGTCTTGCTTTGGTCGTAACTCCTTCAATATTGCTTCAATTTTCACTTGCTTTACATAGAAACGACCGCATCGAAAATATCTACACTTTCACTTCTGACCGCTCCTCCAAATTCTCAGCCGATTTTAAGTTATATACATTTTAGTGGACGTGGCTGCAGAATTTCAGATTTAGCAACTTTTCCTTTCCTATTTTATCTCTAATTTCAATCCATATCTTCTTTCCTTATCTCTTTAGAATTGTTTTGGAATCTAATTAATTTTCATATATCTTTAAAGTTTCACACTTAACAAACAAATTAAATCAAATATGCTCTAAAAATAATAAATCATCAAATCAAGATAAGAAATAGAAAAATAGGAAAATATGAATAAAAATTTATTAATTAAATAACTAAATACACCTAAAATAATGTCTCCAACCTAGATTAATTCATCACAAATAGAGATACATCAAAGTCATTCAAGAGAAGCAAGTTGACAATATGTATCTTTATTTTAGTTTATTTCTTTCTAGTACTAATTCCCATAGCTTGAGTTTTGCATATGTATAATCTTTGAATTTTATTTTCTTCTATCTAAGTTTGTTTAGGAAAACTATTTTAAATTGATTATAGCTTCTTAACCATATATTTTTTTATGTGCTTTGATTTAATTCCAGTCTTAATCTTGATCACGTTAGGATTGTCTTAATAGTAGTTAGATGGTCACCCGGAAGGGGTGTCTAATTATTGAAACATCACATAAGCGTCTATTGTGCGGTAGTGATCCGGAAGGGCTTGCATAACTATATAGTCATTAGGGTTTGAGATTTAATCACCGATCATTGCGCAGGGTCCCCTTACCCAAGTCCCCTGGTAATTGTTAGGTTCCACCTAAGTCCACCCGGAAGGGGGTTAGGAGGAATATAGAATCATGGATACTTATCTAAGAGCTTTAATCATCCTTATTAACTAGTAGAAGAAATAGAAGGATTAGTGCATACTAGAAAAACCTGAGCTATACGTTCTCATTTCATTCTTACATCTTTTAATTCATTGTCTTTAGTTTAATCATATCTCCTCAAATCAATCATTCATATTTATTTTTCTGTTTTTAACTATTTATTACTACGTTTTCTTGTTAAATCCATTCAATATAACACACTAAGTCCCTGAAAATGAATCTTTACTTATCATTAAGACTTGCGTATGACTTGTAACACTTGTAGTGAGTACCGTGCTCGGTTAGGGTGTTAGTTGCAATCTTTTATTATCATATTTTTACCGCGCCCTAGCTGACACCAGTATATTAAACATATGTGCGCATTATTTCTTTAGCATTACTACATGAGACTTTTTAGATATTTTGCTCTAGTATCATTTATTGTTTTCTATTCTTTTTCTTGTTCGTCTTCTTCTATATTTATTTTTGACTACCCTACTGTTTTTATCTTTATTGTATCGGGACGATACGACTTTGAGTTGGGTGTCTTGATGTCTCCCTATTTGTGATATAATAATGTAAGACATCATTTTAGGTGTATTTGATTAATTAATTATATATTTTTATTTGTATTTTGATAATTTCTTATTTCTTGTCTTAAGTTGATGATTTATTACTTTTAGAGCATATTTGGTTTAATTTGTGTGTTAATGTGAAACTTTAAAGATATATGGATTATAATTAGATGCCAAATCAATTCTAAAGTGATAAGGAATGAAGATATGGAAGGAATTAAGAGATAAAAGGAAGTAGAGATAAAATAGGAAAAGAAAAACTGCCAAATAAAGCTAAAATTCTACAACTATGTCCATTAAAGTGAAGATAACTTCAAATCGGATGGGAATCTGGATGAGCATTCAAAAGAGTAAATGTATATCTTTTTGCTTCGCTCATTTCGATATAAAGTAGGCGAAAATCAGACCAATAACGAAGAAAATACGATCAAAACAAGACAACAGTGTTTCTCCTCTCTCCTATATATTAGGAAACGAATTTGAGTTGGATTTGGACTCAAATTGCTTACCTTTTACTCACCAATTTCGACCTAGGGTCTTCTTAGAACCTATAAATACACCTTCTTCTCATTTTAAGCTTATCCTTGGTCAGTCCCTAATCTTATAAAGACCAAAAGGAAGCCTTGATCAAGAGAGAAGAAGAGAAGAAGGAGCTTGGAAGCTGTTCATGCCATTCCAACACTTCCCGTTTGTAATTTTGTATTCTTATTTCTTACTTATGAAATAATTTATTTAGCTTGATATTTGCATATGGGTATGAACCCTAGACTTGTTTTATATGTTATTTAATTTGGGATGTCCTTTTACATTTAACTGAATTTAGTAGTGATAGCTCTGTATTATGTGCTTTGAATTAGTGTCTATAGTTCTTGCGGTGTGCACGTATAGGATTACCTTAGTAATCGAGGTAACATTTTGAAGGGGTATTCAATTATAGAAAACACCACATAGTCGTCTAGTGTGTGGTAGTGATCCCAAAGGGTTTGGCTAACTGGATAGTCATTAGGGTTCAATTTAACCACCAATTTTTTAGCCTCCTAAGTCCACCCAGAAGGGGGTTGGGAGGAATTTAGAATCCCAGCTATAGTATCACACGATTCTCCCTTAGGTAATAAACATAGAAAAAGGCTAGTGGAGATTACTTGCTAGTTCTCAAGCTAAAATATCATAAGCTTTCATCTATCGTATTTTACTTTCTTGTTTTTAATTTAAGTCTGTTTCGAGTCATAAAATCCAAATAAATATTTCAGAGTCTTTACTTTTCAGCGTATTATTCTTCTAGCTTCTTTTATTTACACTTTATATTTGCATGAGTACTCCCAACTTTCGTAGTCTCTGAGGAACGAATTCTACCTATCATTAAAACCTGCATACAGTCTGTGATACTTGCAGTAAGTAACGTGTTCTGGTTACGGTGTTAGTTGCATCTTTATATATCATTATTTTATCACGCTCTAACCGAAACCAATGTTGTAGAGGCATGGACGAGATTTCAAAAGAAGTTGGAAAGATGACCACAACATGGATACACGCCAGAATAACAGTTAGTCATATTCTATAAAGGACTCAATTCAGAGTTAAGATTGACCTAGATGGTCTGGTCATGGTGGTTTTGTCTCCATGGATCTGAATGAAACAAAGAGTGGTATGGAGATAATTATCGAAACCGACATGAGGTGGCCACAATCACAAGCTCTTACAACTAATCCTGATATAGAGGCGAAGTTTTCTAGCTTGCAAGATCAAATACAACAACTCGCTATGGTAGTTAAGAAAAGCATCAAAGGAAAAAATTATGAGGCGAAGGTCGTGAACACAACCCATGGATATTCCATGGGAAATCAGGAAAAATTTCAGAATTATCACCAAGGTAATCAGATCCAAGTATCAATTCCAAGTAGGGTCGCTATTCACAACTATTCGTATCAGGCTCGACCTCAAGAAACTATTTAACAAGCACCACATCAACAACTATATTTGCGTGAACAAGCATATGCAAATCAAGCTAATCAATCACCAGGTGATGTCTCCCTATTTGTTCTAATTATTAGCCCCTTGGAGACATCCTTTTAGGTGAATAAATGATTTATTTGATAGACTTTTAGGCTTATTTGATCATATTGCACTTTCTCCCCTTGGAAATTAACTATTTGCAGAATCTGAGCTTTTGTGCGTAAATTTGACTATTTTTAATGCAAAGTTAATTGGTTCTTGAATTTCATGAAAGACCAATCCAAGGAGAAGAAGTGAGAATAAAGTCTTAGTGTATTTTAGATTGTTAGGAAAGGATTTTTAGTCTAGTTTCTATTTTTAGAGTACACTTTCCTATTTCGATTTCTTGATTTCTTGATTTATTCTTTTTAAGCATATGCGGTTTAATTATTTATTTAATGTGAAGCTTTAAAAGATAAATGGTAATTACTTAGAGACCAAGTCAAGATAAAGATGAAAGGAAAGAAGTTTTACATGGAAATAAGAAGATTTAGGAAAGATTTATTCAAAGGAGGAAAAGATAAAGCTACCTTTTGAAATCTGAAAATCCAGCCACGTTTTAGAGATTAAATCATAATAAAAGGTTGGCATGGATTCTGGACGAATGGTCTGCACCAATAGAAAGAGCTTTCCAAGACAAGTGGTTTCATATATTGGAACTTCTCAAACAGATAAGTATTGAAAAAGATATGACCAAATCAAATCAGCAGCAAAATCTTACCTTTCCTAGAATTTAGAGCTACGAATTTAAGAGTCTTTAACTTGTCTTCCACTCCAAGTAATTCGACCTAGGGCTTGATAACACCTATAAATACACCCCTTAGACCTCATTATTCAGTACCTCTCAATTATTCTTCAATATATACATCTTTAGAGA
The DNA here is from genome assembly GCA_029959085.1 of Nemophila menziesii. Taxonomy (NCBI): domain Eukaryota; kingdom Viridiplantae; phylum Streptophyta; class Magnoliopsida; order Boraginales; family Hydrophyllaceae; genus Nemophila; species Nemophila menziesii. Next base: position 82,134,436 of record JARWIR010000002.1, read on the forward strand.
GAGAGAGAGTCAGAACCACCTCTCATATTTTACACAATTCATAACATCCTTAGAGAGAGAGTCAACCACTTCAGAGCAAGAAGGCAAAGGAGAAGCTAGTGCTGGAGGAATTCTCTTCTTCCATCAACAGTCATCTAATCCTTAGGTTATATATTTATTTTCTGTAATTAAATATGGAGTAAATAACACTTTTGTCCCTTGCGTTTGTACCCGATTGACAGGTTGCCCCCTAACCTTTAAAATGCGACTCGTTGCCCCCTAATTTTTAATTTCGTGACCCGTTACCCCCTGACTGCGTGTTCCGTCTATTTTGGCCGTTAAAAGTGACGTGGCATTTCCATGTCACATTTTTTTTTAATCCAGGTATTAATTAAGTGTTTAATTAACTTAACCTAAGGGTAAAAAAGGTTTTTTATAAATAGTTTTTATATAAAATATAAATAATAAAATAAACCCCCCCCACCCCCACCGCACCCCTACCCCCCCTACCCCCCCTCTTCTTCTTCTTCCCCTTCTTCTTCCCCGATCTGACCTGCAACTTTAAAAAAAAATTACAATTGAATATTGAATATTGAATATTGCACACAAATGCTATACTATCTCGGATCATCAAATCAAGAGATACGAAGAAACCTTAAATGCACAAGATCTACCAATACAATCACTATAGATCAAAATTCATAATTACACAAAATCTTGTATACAAAAAAAAATTAACTCGGGCTACTTGCCTAAGAAGCCCAACACTTGCAACAACCTTAATTGTCAAAAATCGATAAAATTGTTCACCTTCATATACTTTTATTTGTATGACTAGAGCTTTGAATGGTTACTTTTAACAAACATGTTAAATACGTAACAAACTATTTTCATTATATAATTTTTCTGTTCTTTCTTGTTTTTCTTCAATGGTGAGAGACCCCATTTTTGGCTTTTTTGGAGGTGACATATTGCTCATTTTGTGTTTTGTTCTTGTTTAGTATCCCTCAGTTTCTTGTTTTGCTATATTTGTAATGGAGGCTTTTTGATATGATTTAGATTCAATGAGTTGAGTGATTTATACTTTTGTAATGTTTTTGGATAACTGGGTTGGGTCATGGGTGTACAATGTATCTTATCTATTGGTTGTGTGTCAAGTTTTATGTGCTTTCGTTCTATCATAAGTCTGACAATTATAATTTTTTTTTTTAAGTTGCAGGTCAGATCGGGGAAGAAGAAGGGGAAGAAGAAGAAGGGGGGGGGGGGGTAGGGGTGGGGGGGTAGGGGTGGGGGGGGTTTTATTTTATTATTTATATTTTATATAAAAACTATTTATAAAAAACCTTTTTTACCCTTAGGTTAAGTTAATTAAACACTTAATTAACACCCGGATTAAAAAAATAAATAATGTGACATGGAAATGCCACGTCACTTTTAACGGCCAAAATAGACGGAACACGCAGTCAGGGGGTAACGGGTCACGAGATTAAAAATTAGGGGGCAACGAGTCGCATTTTAAAGGTTAGGGGGCAACCTGTCAATCGGGTACAAACGCAGGGGGCAAAAGTGTTATTTACTCTTAAATATGATGTCTTTCTATTTAGTTTCAGTCTTTAATATTGCCATGAGCTAAACTTTTATATACTTGAGAATCGCAATAAAAGGATGAACCCTAATTAATTTAATCTTTGTTTTGAATTTGGGATTGTTATGATTTAAATTGAATTAGGTCTTAGGTATTGGATATTACTTTGTTCTTAATCACTATTTCTTTTCCGTACAACTAGAAATAGATTTTAGTATTTGGGCTATTCACTTTAGTGGCGAAGTGATCATCCGACAGGGGGGTTTGAATACAGATCTAGGTAATACCCGTGTAATGTCCGTTATTGACCGACAGGCTTAACTAGTTACATAGCCAAAGAGGTAAAATCATATCATCCAAAGAGGCATATTCGACCATACAGGTGTTTATGATACTTTAGGATAGCTTCTAGGTCCACCCGACAGGGGGCTAGGAGATATTAGATTCCTGACTAGTATACTAATACCAATTCTACCCTTAAACATAGCATAGATTATATTAGTTAGGAGGATTCTTTGCGAGACTCAAGTATCTCTCTTACTAGAAGTCAGTCTTTTATTTGCTTCAATTTAGTTTTTATTTATTTGCATCTTTAGTTATTAGAAAACCAAACAAAAATCTATTATTTACTTTTCTGTTAAACAATTATTTCTACTATCTGATTAATATTGGAGTTGAACCTAATCCGTCCCTGAGAACGAACTCGATTTATCGAATATTACTTGGACAACCGTACACTTGTGGTAATTGTGGTTCCTTTATTTTTGCACTTAATTTTATAACACCCTAGGACCCATCAAGTTTTTGGCGCCGCTGCCGGGGACGGTAGCGTGAGACCCCGGTGTTAATCTTTAGTAGTTGTAATTGTTTATTTATTTTTTCAGATTTACGCTTGGTTTTTGTTTTTGTTGTATAGATTTTTATTCAGGTAATGATCAAGAGGTTTTATTGAAGATGTATAGAGGACATTACCCGGATCCCGATCCATACGAATATTGGGAAGACTCTTCGGGACAACAACAATGGGGTAGTAACTTCTACCAACAATCCTATCAATACCCGCAAGAGCATTATTGGAACAACCAATGGATCGGGAATGATCAACAACAATCATCATATCACTATCCCCAGGAGCAAGGATGGAACAACCAATGGGTTGGAAACATTCAACAACCTCCACCTCATCACTATCAGCAAGAATTTGACAATGAGATACGTTCTAAACTCCAGCGCTTAGTAGAAGAAACAAACGCCACCGTTGCACGCATGCAACAGATGGTAGAAGAATGGGGTAGTATGTCTTGTGAAGATTCCACTCCCCCGAGGGATGGAAGAGATCAACTGGAAGAAGTAGTTGAGGAGGAGGTGTTGAAGGAAGATACTATTGATAGTGATATGACCATCATGCCGGTTATAAAAGAAGACCACCATGTGGTTGACAATCTTATTAGCATGGTGGAAGAAGGAGTAGCAAAGAAAATCCTAGAAACTGAGATTGCTATTCCTATGGTGCGTGCACAGGATCATGATACAGAACACAAACAAGAAGAAGAGGTGATCGAGATTATTGAGATTCCACATCAAGAATATGATGAAGTAATAGTGGAAGATTGGGTTGAAAGCAAAGACGAATGTGAAGTGGTTGAGGAATCCATCGAAGAATTCAAAGAAATCGAATCCCCACCACAAAAAGTTCACCAATCACTATCTCCACCACAAATCATCATTAGAGATAAAATACTGGAATCACCTCTATTACTACAAATGATCAATAGGTGCTACGCAAGAAAGGTGCTACACCGCGAGAGTAAAGCGGCACGGAGAAGCACCTACCCACCACACTTTAAAGAGGAACACGAGATTAAAGAGAATAAAAATGAGCTTATACTGTTGAGGACGGTTATCTACTATCGTGTGGTGAAGAATACGTTTCGTCATGAAAGTAAGAAGGCGAAACGGAGATACTACCCTCCCCCTTTCAGAGATCAATTGAATAAAATTTTAAGGGGGAAGGTTCTGAAGCTTACATGCCAAGGATGAGGCGAATTCAAGCGGAGGAGAACCGCAAGGGCCTCAATACAATCTTCAGGGAAGGTAACGCGTCGAACTTAAAGACGTAATAAACAAAAGTGCTTCTTGGGAGACAACCCATGTGTTAATTTGCTTTCTGTTTTCAATTCCTAGTGTATAATTCTAAATTAGTGTTGAGTTTTGGTGTCTACTTTTAAAAGAAATGAGAAAGGTAGTGTGTTATTGGTGCAGGAATTGAGTTTGGGGTGCTAGGAAACGAAAAAAGGAACACATGGAAAAAATTCGGCGCAGGTCCGGTATACCGCCCCAGAACTCCGGTATACCGCAGGAAGAAAACCCGTACCACGGGTATGGAGCTCGGGTTTATTGCCGAGAGGAGAAAAATTTGTCGATGCGCGGTCCGGTATACCGGGCCATACCTCCGGTATACCGCAGGAGGAGACGAGAAATTGAACAGTGGCAAAAACCCGTGCCACGGGGTATATACCACGGGGTCTTTGCCGAGATGAAAATTTGGAGCAGCAGAAGCTGCGGTATACCGCGGGTTATGCCCGGTATACCGCTCAAAGGCGGTTTGAAGAGTTTGTGCCTTATAAACTTCTTACTTCATCAAGAAGTAACCCTAGCCTCTTCAAAAACGAATTTTCCAGACCTTAACCCTTATATACCTGCAAAAAGACCACTACAACACCAAAGAACATCAAATCCTTCCTCCTATTTCAATCTAAACACACATCTAACACCACAATCATTCAAGAAAATCAAGAAATCTTCTCCCTCAACCTTAAGCCTCTTCATCAAAGCTTCAATCCTATTTATTAAACTTTCCCCAAGCTGTTACATATTCATTACCCATCTCATATAACACCTTAATCATTCATTACAAATCCTCAAAACATCAAATTTCAAAACTCTTCTCTTGTTTTTGATTATTTGAAGTTTTGAGTTTGGGGTTCATTGAGATGACGAAGATTGGAAGGTCAAGAATACCGTGGAGAGGAAGAAGAAGTTGGAGAACATCTTATTAAACTTTTGGGTGTTGAAAGATGTAGTTGAAAGAATTTTGGGAGAATAATCATGAAGAGGTGTTGAAACCCATAGGAAAAATCACAAAAGAGTTGGAGCTTATGCAAATCATATTACGTGGTGTGAGCAATGTTCAACATGCCACCTACGCAACACAAGGAGCTCAACCTACACGAAACCATGGAAACCAGCTTCGTGCTGGTTCAGATACGTTTTCCTATCACTTTCTTATTTGTTTTATTTGTTTTATTGAGTCTTTTTCGAGTCGTGGGGACACAACTCACTTTTGAGTTTGGGGTGGGGTTCGTTGCCTCATCCCAATTTTTTGTGTTTTACATGCTTTCAATAAAATTAATCTTAGGGTTGCGTGACTGTAGAGTATTTTAAATGCCCCCATCAAGCATGCTTTTTATGAATTAATGATAGAAAATAGTTGACTTTAGGAGTTAGTATGAAGCTGAACTTTAATTGCATGCGAATATGAGATAATTGATAGGAAAAATTAATGAACAATGCAAAAGAAGTAAACTTGTGCTTAAGGATAATGGGTGGTTTGTAGAACGTGAGATCTAAATGAGTAGAAAACCCACTTAGGTATGAACTAGAGACAAGTTGTGTAAATAGGAAGATGATAGAGGCAGTTCTTTGTTAGCCCTTTGAATCCTTTTTGGATGTCTATCCCTGAATTAATTTTATCCTTCTTAGACAAATTTTTAGCCTTTAAGCCTTTCTTTTGTCGCCACATTATAAGCCAATTTCCCTTTAGATTGTTAGGCATGACCATATGACCCGCACTTGAATCACGATCCCGAGACTTCCTGTCTTGAGCTTGAGTTTGGGGTGGTGGGTCCACTATATGGGAATTTACATTGGGTTGGGATTTTTGAGCTTATCAATTGTGCTTTGTGCTATATATGATGATGATTCACATGTTTATTATATTGTAACCCTTTGTCGGGGTAATAGTGAATGGAAAAGAAGTTTCGAGCTCAAGTTATGAATAGGCATAACTATGAAAAAATAGCATGATATCTCAACATTAAAAAGAGAGTCATAGCTATACAAGAGAAAAGAAAAAATGAATGATTTGAAAAGAAAATATATTCGAACCGGCAAAGTGGAAATTTTTAGGTGAATCATCCTTAGTGCTTATTGGGTTAATTTGGGGACGCTAATTAAAGTGCGTCAATGGGGTTGAGTGAGAACGTAAATCGAGTGTAAACTCAAGCTCTTGGACAATTTTGTTGATGGTAAGTGAGGAGAGAGCCAAAAGCTCACTTCAAATTTACCAAATATACATACCATACCGTCCTTCAGCCTATGCTAAAACAGTAAAGACCTCGTGATTCCTAGATACACAGTGATTTAATAGGGATTATTCTAAGTGGAACATTCAATGCAAGTGAAGATCGAGGAACACCCTATAGCCACCATCTTGAGATAAGTATTAAGCGTAACCTTCTAGCATTGTGAAATTAATTTTGAATTTATATTGTTTTGTATTTGATTTTGCATGAGAAGTGTAGGTGTATATTAATTCCTAGATTATACTATATGAAATTTGTTTTAAGCTTTGCTTTGGGATAATTTACTAGATTCTACCTTCTGTGTTCACCTAAAAGATCCTTTGTTTTTATTTTACTTTGTCGGGACGACAAAGGTTTGAGTTTGGGGTCTTGATGTCTCCCTATTTGTTCTAATTATTAGCCCCTTGGAGACATCCTTTTAGGTGAATAAATGATTTATTTGATAGACTTTTAGGCTTATTTGATCATATTGCACTTTCTCCCCTTGGAAATTAACTATTTGCAGAATCTGAGCTTTTGTGCGTAAATTTGACTATTTTTAATGCAAAGTTAATTGGTTCTTGAATTTCATGAAAGACCAATCCAAGGAGAAGAAGTGAGAATAAAGTCTTAGTGTATTTTAGAGTTTTAGGAAAGGATTTTTAGTCGAGTTTCTATTTTTAGAGTACACTTTCCTATTTCGATTTCTTGATTTCTTGATTTATTCTTTTTAAGCATATGCGGTTTAATTATTTATTTAATGTGAAGCTTTAAAAGATAAATGGTAATTACTTAGAGACCAATTCAAGATAAAGATGAAAGGAAAGAATATTTACATGGAAATAAGAAGATTTAGGAAAGATTTATTCAAAGGAGAAAAAGATAAAGCTGCCTTTTGAAATCTGAAAATCCAGCCACGTTTTAGAGATTAAATCATAATAAAAGATTGGCATGGATTCTGGACGAATGGTCTGCACCAATAGAAAGAGCTTTCCAAGACAAGTGGTTTCATATATTGGAACTTCTCAAACGGATAAGTATTGAAAAATATATGACCAAATCAAATCAGCAGCAAAATCTTACCTTTCCTAGAATTTAGAGCTACGAATTTAAGAGTCTTTAACTTGTCTTCCACTCCAAGTAATTCGACCTAGGGGTTGCTAACACCTATAAATACACCCCTTAGACCTCATTATTCAGTACCTCTCAATTATTCTTCAATATATACATCTTTAGAGAGAAAGTCAGAACCACCTCTCATATTTTACACAATTCATAACATCCTTAGAGAGAGAGAGAGAGTCAACCACTTCAGAGCAAGAAGGCAAAGGAGAAGCTAGTGCTGGAGGAATTCTCTTCTTCCATCAACAGTCATCTAATCCTTAGGTTATATATTTATTTTTAGTAATTAAATATGATGTCTTTCTTTTTAGTTTCAGTCTTTAATACTGCCATGAGCTAAACTTTTATATACTTGAGAATCGCAATAAAAGGATGAACCCTAATTAATTTAATCTTTGTTTTGAATTTGGGATTGTTATGATTTAAATTGAATTAGGTCTTAGGTATTGGATATTAATTTGTTCTTAATCACTATTTCTTTTCCGTACAACTAGAAATAGATTTTAGTATTTGGGCTATTCACTTTAGTGGCGAAGTGATCATCCGACAGGGGGGTTTGAATACAGATCTAGGTAATACCCGTGTAATGTCCGTTATTGACCGACAGGCTTAACTAGTTACATAGCCAAAGAGGTAAAATCATATCATCTGAAGAGGCATATTCGACCATACAGGTGTTTATGATAGTTTAGGATAGCTTCTAGGTCCACCCGACAGGGGGCTAGGAGATATTAGATTCCCGACTAGTATACGAATACCAATTCTACCCTTAAACATAGTATCTCTGCGAGACTCAAGTATCTCTCTTATCTGAAGTCAGTGTTTTATTTGCTTCAATTTAGTTTTTATTTATTTGCATCTTTAGTTATTAGAAAACCAAACAAAAATCTATTATTTACTTTTCTGTTAAACAATTATTTCTACTATCTGATTAATATTGGAGTTGAACCTAATCCGTCCCTGAGAACGAACTCGATTTATCGAATATTACTTGGACAACCGTACACTTGCGGTAATTGTGGTTCGTTTATTTTTGCACTTAATTTTATAACACCCTAGGACCCATCACCAGGCTACAATGCTTATAACGAGAGTCAAGCTCCAATGGAAATTCCATCACGCCTAGAAGAAGGTAATAATGAATTGAGAGATACTCTTAATCAATTCATCGAATTTTCACAGAATAATATGGCCAAAAGTGAGGCGTCACTGCATCATCGGTGCAGGATTTGCAACAACATCATCAACTTTTATAGCAAAGATTGATGCATCTCACTACAGTCATGGAACAAATGCAACAAAGTCAACTCTTTCAATTGACCCAAAGTACAAATGCTAACATGAAGAAGATCCAGAATGTTGACGACAAGGTTGGTCACAAATCATGTAAGACTATTAGTTTTCAAGCTGAAAAGATAAATGAATCACCACAATCTACATCCAGTGAATTGGAGGTTCCGAAAGAGATTAAACCAACCAAGTTAAACGTACATGAGTTGAACTTAGATGATTAATTGTTAAATATTGAGTTGAAGAGGTTGAACAAGCAACGATTGAGAAGCCAATAGAGGTAATTGATGCACCAAGGGTGCAAGAGAAGAGCATGGCAAGACCGCCGCCCCTACTCCACTATATCCACATCCATATCCATTACAAATCGCTTATCCGAAGGATGATCATGCATATAAGAAGTGTATAGAGACGTTAAATCAAGTGAAAATCAACGTCCCTTTACTCGAAGCTATTAAAGGGAAGCAAAACTATCAACGATTCTTCATGGAAAAACTCTCCAATAAGAATAAGTTCATAGAATCCAAGACTGTGGCACTCAACAAAGAGATATCGGCGCAAGTTCAGTGAAAGTTAACATCAAAGCTTAATGATCCTGGAAGTTTTAACCTCCTAATCAAAATAGGTGGTATATTTGAAGTAAAGGCGATGTGTGAATTGGATGCAAATGTGAATCTCATGCCCAAAAGTGTGTTCGAGAAGACAGATATTGGCAAAACCGACATTCGTAATCTTACAATTTACGGATCAATCAACAACAAATTCGTGGGGAGTAATCAAGGATGTGCTCGTTCAAGTAGGTAATCTTGTTATTCCCACATATTTTATTATTTTTTACTATGACACAGATAAGAACGCCCCATTCACTTGGGCGTCCATACCTAGCCACAACCGACACCGTAGTCAATGTGAACGAGGGAATCATGACCCTCCGTATTGAAGACAAAACTGAAACATTCTATGTTTCAGGAAAGAAGAAAAAAAAGGAGTCACGATAATTCCCGGCAATCAGAGTTGTGACCAAGAAACATAAGTTGTAAGCCCCAAAGACACCATGATAAAGAAAGAAAAAGATGAGTTTGGGGTAGGAGACGAGGTAGCATGGAATTCTCCCAACCCCAAGCGCAAAAGTTCTTGGATGGGGCCATACTTCATAACTCAAGTTGTTTCGGAACAAGCAATCGAGGAAAAATCTAAAGAGAGTTGTGGTCGCACCTAGAGTGTGATAAAAAACAACATTAAATAGGAGGAGTAACTAACCGCAAGTGTACGGGTCGTTCCAAAAGATAAATATTAAGGGATTTTGTCTCAGGGACTGCGAGGTATGACAAATGTGTTTAAAGATAAATAGAATTAATTGCAAATATTAAAGCTTCTCAAGAAATGATTGTAGGATACAAAATCCCATGTTTATACATCCCATGAGTTTTCAAAGAACCACTAAGTGACACCACGTATTTTTTCCTTTGTCTATACTGAACATATTACATTTGATCTTAGAATATGTTATTAGGTAGATTAATGCTTCAACAACGAAATATTTAACACACAAGCTTTGAACTATATTTATAAAATAGTTCTCTTGGTTGGCCTCATTTATTCATGTGCAGTATTCAATATAGGCTCCAAGTTTGTTTTTTCTTCTTTAATAAATAATCTTATATATTAAATAGATGGAGATTGAGGCATTTGCACTTTGCCCTGACTTCTTCTGCAACCATTAGGGTGTGATTGGTATGCTGTAATGAGATCAATAATGTAATAGCATTACTGATTTAGACATGATTACTGTGATTGGTACGTCGTAATCAACTCCGTAATACCATTCCTTCCGTAATCACATTACAACGAAAATTGAGTTTTTCATTACATAGCTACTACCCATGAATGACCCATTACAATCGTAATCGTAATGGATATTTTCTTTTAACAAACTAAAATAATTTTATCAAACTTAATACATAACACATTTTTATCATATCTTTTTTTATTAAATCAAATATGTAAAAATTCATATTATTATTTTTAGAAACTCAAAAAAAATTATATTATATTTACTATGTACATACATAAATCGTATATAATTACATAAAATCTTTATATATCGGTGATATATTTCACTGTAATATACTAAAAATTATAACAATTTTTTTTTATTATTTCTCACATACCCATAAATCATGAATCAACATTTATATCAAAATATTAACATGAAATTAAAGTTTTAATTAAATTATTAAAATTTTATTTCTTTATAACAATTAAACAAGTTACCTAACCAATAACTAACCAATTGAATTCTAAATTACATCAGTTATACTACTATCATACATTTTCAATAAAAGTTAAAACCGAAATGTATAAAAATAAGATTTATCGAACTATATATACAAATTTTTTAAAATATTAAAATAATTTATTTTTTATATTCTATTTTATTGAAATTATTTATATTTTATAATAATAAAGTTATTACCTTATATCTTAAATAATTTATTTATAATCTTATTTAATTAAACTAGTTATTAGCACAAGGTTGAAATCAAGCAGGCCATTACATCCCATCCAGATAGCATACCAAGCACTGTATAACGATTACAAAGTTCATTACATTCCCAATCTCATTACATTACTGATCTCATTACATTCCTGTCTAAATCCATTACAGCATACCAATCACTACCTTAGAGTTTACATTTATACCTTGAATTCAAGATTCAGGTGTTCCAAATCTCTTAGATACTTAATAACTCCTATTAACGTATTGGTGATACCGGTTAAAAAGGAATGTCAAATAGTTTAAGTTTCTCAAATCATTTTGGTCTTATGAACTCTGATAGCCCGTGGTAGAGAGAGATTTTGTACCCTTAATACATTTGAATCAATAGAAATTAGGAAAAGGTAGAAGCAGATTCTTTGCTAATGATTATCTATCTATCAACTAACTTTTTTGTTAGGCAAAAGAACATAAACATGTTCTAGATGCTCGTCTTATACTTTTGAAGAATAAAGAACAAGATCCTTAGGTGTTGCTACTTGCTAGTGTAATTAAAAGGTATTTATCAATTGAACTCATAAATCCAAAGATAACTCTCAAAATCACTAATGATCTTTATTAGTTTTCCAGGTACGATAAATGGGATCTTGAACTATGAGACAATGTATATTTACCACCCATGAGGCACTAAACACTTGATACATAATTTGAATATGACATGTAATTGAAGAAAATGGTTTATTAAAATTAAGTTAAGAGATTTCTTGTTACTACTTCCAATTTTATCTATACGTAGACCATGGTTATAACATTATTAGGTGTCCAAATATTAACTTTTCTTTAATTGAAACAGTTATTCTTAAACTTGTGATACTAGTCTCATTTATGGGTATTGAGGCTTGGGTTTTATGTTTGACTTGCTAGGAAAAATGTTAAACTAGAGAACACATTGTGAATCCATTTTCTGCCTAATTATATATCTCTAGGGCCTTGCATTGGTTAATTGGTTTTATATAATTGAGATTCATGATGAAAAAGTTAAGTTCTCAATGGAAATGAGTTTTATATCCACTATTACTAAAGAAGTTATAAGTAGTTTGATTAGTAAGTATATAATATTTTTACTAGGCTTTTGTATTTTAGCATGAACTAGGTCATTAAACCTTACTTTGATAGATTAGAAGATTATAATCAATAAAACCAATTAAAATCTTACATAAGAGTCCAATAAAATCTACATAGAATTAAAAAGAGTCTATCAAATCAAAGTTTATATAGAATAATAAAATATTTTAATATATATTTAGAATTTAAAGTAGAATCTACCTGTGGATCATACAAACTCCATAAGATTTTTATTTTTAATGCATGGGTGTCTAGGCCATTACCCATGTTCAGGGAGGGGATTTGAACCCTATACCTCTTGCTTTATCATTTTTAAAGGCTGAAGAAATAGAAAGGCTCTGGCCAGTTGAGCTAACCCAAGTGGTTAACTCCATAAGATGTTATTACTATAGAAGGGTCTTTGGTAAATACATCTACTGAGTTACCATGTATACCTTGGGCATATTACAAGCCTGGGGCTTGGACCCAACAGTAGATACCTAGATTTTCCAATAAAAGAGGTAATGAGAAGGTAAAGAGCATAATTTTGAACTTTTTTGTGCAGCTTATCAACATGGAAAAGAGTTGAAAACTGGGGAAACAAATGGCCATGACATCATCATGGACAACGAGTTTAGCGGAGGATGTGATACCCGTCAAATCATTGCTACGTTTCAAGTGCGTTTGTAACTCTTGGTAAAATATAAACATCACTCCAACTCCAATAATGATGAGTGTATCTTAATTGTTCGTAACGGAGAGTATAGGACTAAGGTATGTTTATAGTTACATTCCCCTAAAACCCTCGACATAATCCCCTTTTCACGACCATTATTAGAGATACCTATTCTCAAATCCAGTAGTCCCGATGTTTGTGGGAATTGTAATGGATTAATATGTGCTTCAAATGATACTAATATAATATTATGTAACCCAGCAACAAGACAGTTAAAATTACTTACTCCTAGCCCTACATATACTAATAATTTGTGTTAAGAGGTTTCAAAATTTAATAGGTATTCAATGGGATTTGGATTCAATTCCCACAAAAATAATTTTTTTAGGTTGTTACTTTTATTCGGGATGACCAGGATGTATATAATATACATGATTTTATTGAAAGAGTAAATAACACTTTTGCCCCCTGGGTTTATACGCGATTGACAGGTTGCCCCCTAACTCTTAAAATGCGCCTCGATGCCCCCTAAGATTTAGTTTTGTGACCCGTTACCCCCTACTGCGTGTTCCGTCCATTTTTACCGTTAAAAGTGACGTGGCATTTCCATGTCACAATTTTTTTTTTTTAATCCAGATGTCAATTAATTATTTAATTAATTTAAACCAAGGGCAAAAATAAAATTTCATTAATAGGTTTTATAATATTAAATATAATTAATAAAATAACACCCCCCACCCCCACCCCACCGCACCCCCTACCCCCCCCTCCCCTTCTTCTTCTTCCCCTTCTTCTTCCCCGATGACCTGCAACTCCTTTTCTTTAAAAAAAAAAAAAAATCAAGCAATCGGAAGGAGCATATAACCAAACAAATTGATCACTTAAAAATGCTTTGAATTGAAGGAGCAACTCTGAACTGACGAAAAATCAAACGAAAAATCGGATGTATAGAAAACGTAACACAAATGGGTAGAAAAAACAAACTTGAAGAAGATTATATCAAAGGTGAAACTATAGGAAGAGGAAAATTCGGATCAGTTTGGTTATGTAAAAGTAAAAAAACCGGATCTGAATTTGCTTGTAAGACATCACAAAAAGGTGAAGAAACAGTTCATCGTGAAGTTGAAATAATGCAACATTTATCAGGAAATTCTGGTGTAGTAATGCTTGAAGCTGTTTATGAAGATAATGAAAGCTTTCATTTAGTTATGGAGTTATGTTCAGGTGGTAGATTAATCGATGAAATGGCTAAAGAAGGAATATATTCTGAACATAAAGCTGCTAATTTGTTTAAAGAATTAATGTTAGTTATTAAATATTGTCATGAAATGGGAGTTGTACATAGAGATATTAAACCCGAGAATATTTTACTTACTAGTTCTGGAAATATTAAACTTGCTGATTTTGGATTAGCTATGAGAATAACTAATGGTAATTTCTTTGTAATTCTTCTTCTTAGTTTTTCTTTATCTTCAAATGTTTAACTAAGGGTGATATATTTTTAACCTCAGGTCAGAAATTAACTGGTGTGGCGGGAAGTCCAGCTTATGTGGCACCAGAAGTTTTATTAGGAAATTATTCAGAAAAAGTTGATATATGGAGTGCAGGTGTACTTTTACATGCTTTATTAGTAGGTTTTTTACCTTTTCCAGGTGAATCTTTAGAAGCCGTTTTTGATTCACCTGCTTTGAATTGGAGGAGCAACTCCTTTTCAAGTGATCAATTTGTTTGGTTATATGCTCCTTCCGATTGCTTGTTTTTTTTTTTTTTTTTTAAAGAAAAGGAGTTGCAGGTCATCGGGGAAGAAGAAGGGGAAGAAGAAGAAGGGGAGGGGGGGGGGGGGGGGTAGGGGGTGCGGTGGGGTGGGGGTGGGGGGTTTTATTTTATTAATTATATTTAATATTATAAAACCTATTAATGAAATTTCATTTTTGCCCTTGGTTTAAATTAATTAAATAATTAATTGACATCTGGATTAAAAAAAAAAAAATTGTGACATGGAAATGCCACGTCACTTTTAACGGTAAAAATGGACGGAACACGCAGTAGGGGGTAACGGGTCACAAAACTAAATCTTAGGGGGTATCGAGGCGCATTTTAAGAGTTAGGGGACAACCTATCAATCGCGTATAAACCCAGGGGACAAAAGTGTTATTTACTCTTATTGAAATTTACAATCTTAGAACTAATTCTTGGAAACAAGACCTTGTTTATTATAACTTACCTACATACATTTGACCTGGTAGTAGTGGAATTCTATACGAGGGTACGTTAAATTATTTTGCCTTAGATAATTACGTAGGCGACTACTGCATCCTCTTTTACAATATGAGCAATGATGAGTATGATTACATGCTACTTCCCGATAAAATATGTGGAATAACTTATATGCATGACATTGTGGAAGATTTGGTATTTTGGGGGAAGTATATTAGGGTCATAAATGATTGTCTGGCTCTTTTGGTACACAATGAGCCATTCATATGTAAAGATAATATATTTGTTGAGGTTGATATATGGGTGATGCATGAACTTGGTAATGTAGAATCATTCACAAAATATTACAAGATTGGACCTATAGATGGAATGCGGGTCCCACTTTCGATTTTTTGGAAGAATGAAGCTTTAGTGATCCATAGTCACAAGGACGACTTGTCTCATGTGATCTCAACGCCAATGAATTAACTGAATTTGATATCCATGGTTGTATATCATAAACCATGGTTTACAAGGAGACCTTAGTTTCACTCACTAATTGAATCTCCTCTGTATTTTTCTCTTTTTTTTAGTTCACAGGTACTTTGTTTTCTACTATTAAAGCTAGTGTTATGCTTGTAATTTAAACAAACGATAAACTGATTCGTAAGCACATTCTTATTAGCATATATTTATTATTTCTGTTGAAAATTTGAATTATTTTAGTTGGTACAAATTGTTAGAATCTTGTAAGTCTGCTCTTGAATTTCTTCTTTGTTCAATTTCCAAACCTATTGTCTATTAGGTTAGTTAGTATTTATTTAAATTATTTATTAATTGATGATAGGATACTGAGTTGAATAAAATAGTGAAGATCCACAGGTTAGTTGTCTTATTAGCATAAAACCAGCTTCTTAACCGAATTCTACTCGTAATGTAAAAGTGTATGTGTCAGCTTTGCGTTGATAGTCCTTAATCCTTATATAGAATAATCTATTAAAAAAAGTTAAAAGAGATTCTTCTTATGGATGATGTGTAGTTTTTCCGTCTAATTTTCCCCTAACTCTCTAATGTCAATATACCTTAAGATATTTGGGCATTCTTTTGAGAGCTTCTACATACAGTATGTTGAAATCTAGCTTACTCACCAAGTAAAGGAACTTCTTGAATTCTTTTTCATTGTTCTTATTTTTTACTCAGGATCGGAATGGAGGTGGATGACGTGCATTTTTCACCACTAAGTCTTTCTTATTTTCTGGTGTCTTCTTTGTAGGGACACTCTTTGGTTCAATTATCTCTCAACTGTTACTTCAACCACCTCTTGAGGAGTAGGGGTTGGTTCTTTTGGTTGATCTGTTTCTATCACTATGGGTGGCGGTAATTGTTTTCCACTTTGCAATCTAATCGCATGACAAGCATCATCTTGCGGATTTATAATATCGCTTGGCAGTTGACCATCTGGCCTGGTTTGTATTGTATTTGCAATATGTGATAGATGATACTCTAGTTGTTTTATGACCTTGTCTTGTTCCCTAAATCTTTGTTGACTCACCTTCATGTTTTCAACCATAATATCAATGAATGTAGCCAAGCTTTGTTCAAGACTGTTAACTGAAGGTTGCTCTGTAGGATGATCATATGTTGCTTATTGCGTTGAATATAGATTGTAGAATGGAGTTTGAACTCCATAATATGGCATTTGTTGATAGATTGGTTGTGGTTGAGGTTGATGATAATAATAATTCTGAGGTCGAGTTTGATTATAGTTACCTTGATTTTTGACCGAATTCTGATTAATGTGTTGAGTGATAATTGGCGTCATCTCCTTGAGTGTGATAAGGGCCATTCGAGTAATGGACCTTTTGATGAGATACGAAGAAAATCGAGGCTGGATTGTTAATGCAATTCTCTCACGAATGTATACTCTTTCCACAACCAAGACATGGGGGTATTGTGTTTATCTGGCTCACATGGGCTATAAAATTGTTCTCCACGTGTGCTTGTGCTTCTTTGAGCTGTTGGTTGCACTGCTCGAACCTTGTTGTTGTTAAGTAATCTTCTTCATCTATCTCTGATGGACAACTTCTTTCTGTTTCAATAACTTTTTCCATGGTGATACGAGCATCTTTTGGATTTGATAACACAAAATTTCCATCTCCTAAGTTATCTACCTTTGCTTTGGACTTGTTGTTGAGCCCTCCATTGAACAAGGTCAATTGATATTCGGGCAAGGAGACGTGGAAAGGACACCTTGCTTTCTTTTTGTTGAAACGTAACCATGCTTCACCAACGCTTTCCCCTTCTTCTTGTATGAATTTCTCAATCTCCAACATGTCTTATAAGCACCTACTTATTAGATAGAATCGAACTAGAAAATTTGCTTGGAGTTTATCCTAATCGGGGATTGAATTGGGGTGTTAGTAATCATACCAATCGCTTGCCCTTCCGTTAAAAAAGAATTGGAACATAACGTAGCACATTTGTTTCTATGTGACACCTTTGATGATGTAGGCATCACAGATCAGCATGATCTCTGAAGATAACAAACCAGAATTTGTTGTGCAGCACCAATAAATTTCTCGAAAATTGCTCTATCATGTCTGGATCAGGTCTGAATTTAGTGGCTTTGATTTATGGAGTGCGGATTCCTCTAGGTTGCACTTGGAATGAGATGGGAAGCTCTAGATTTCTCGGACTTGCCATCTGAATAACCTGAAATAGAAAACTAAAAACAAAAATCGTAAAATAGAACTAACTAAAGTTAAAACACTAAATAAAAACACTTAAACTAAAAATGGAGTCCCCGACAGCGGCTACAATAACTTAGTGATAGTTAGGGTGTGATAAAATATCGATATAAATATTAAAAGAACTAATCACCCTAGCCCATTACGTTACTCACTGCAAGTATCACAAATCGTATGCAAGTTTAATTAATAAGTACAATTCATTCGCAGTGACTACGAAAGTTAGATGTAGATAATGAATTCATAAAGTGCAATAAAAGAAGTTGATAAAATAATATGCGAAAGACTCTGAAATATTTATTTGGCTCTTAAGACTCTAAACAATTAACTAATAAAATAAAGAGAAGTAGTATGAGAGTTTAGCTCGAGATATAACAAGTAATCCCCACTAGCCTTGTTCTACGATTATTTATCTAATAGAGAATTGTGTTATATGCAATAGTCAGGATTCTATATTCCTCCTAACCCCTTACAGGTGGACTTAAGAGGCAACCTAACAATTACCAGGGGACTTGGGTAAGGCCATAAGGGTACCCTGCGCAATGGTCGGTGTTTAGACTCAAACCCTAATGACTATCTAGTTTAGCATACCCGTCAAGACCACTACCACACACTAAACGTTATGTGCTGTTTCAATAATTAGACACCCCTTCCGGATGATGATCCAACTACTATGGTAATCATATACGTTTGCAACTGCAAGAGCTACATATAGTATATCAAAGCACATAAGAACAAAGATAACACTACCGATTTCAATTAAATGTATAAGGACATCCCAAATTAAAATAGATATAAAGCAAGTTTAGGGTCCATACTCTTATGCTAATCTCAAGCTAAACAGAATTAGTTCATACTAGAGAAAGAAAGAAAATAGATTACAAAGGGGAAGGGTTAGAATGACATGAACAACTTTCAACTCCTTCTTGTCTTCTTGTCACTTGCTTCTGTGTTAATTAAATATTGATTAGGAACAGTAATGATGATTTCTCTAAGGTAAAAGTGGATATATATAGGCCCTTGGTCGAAATCTAGAGTGGTTCTCAATTTTAGAAGTTCAAATCGTACTAAAATTCGTTTTCCTAAATTGTAAGAGAAGATAAACACAACAAATTGGTTTGGTCATATCTCATTTGTTATCGGAATTTAATGATCATTATATGAAAACGACTGCAGTCAAAAGATCTATCAACTGGTTGAAGGGCACTTATAAATGCGTGACCGACTTTTTGCATCAATTTATTAGTGAATGTAACTGCTGTTTTGGCATATTCTTTACATTTCAAATATATCCAAACTTTTCCTTTTTAATTGTGACTAAGGGATTTTCTTTAATTTCCACTTCAAATCAGTTTCCATAGACGTAATAGCTTCCATATACCTAAGTGATACACAAATAACACACAAATTACGCCAAAAAACTCACAAAATATCAAAACACCTAAAATTAGACAAAAAATTATAAAGTATGAATAAATAGAAAAGAATCCAAAATAAAGTACTAAATTCTCATATATTGATGCCCCAAGTATTGAATAATATAGAACAAATATAAAGACATCACATGTATACCATAGTTTTTTACTGTAGTTTTTTATCATTCTACTCTCTATGTTTTTTTTTTCTTTTTCGGATTAGGCTTTTCTTCAAAAGTATTTAGATTTTAGTGTAAATTGTGTGTTCTTGTAGTTTATGTAATTAAATTAATTGTATATAAAGTTTTAGGTTAAAATTCTTGTATAGATTCGTCTAATGAGTACGGTTAAAGAATTAGTATAAGGGGAGAAATATAAATCAGTATTGAGGATGTAATTTGAAATAGTACGGTACAATATAGTATATTATTGTCGGAATTCAATGAGAGCGTAAATAACCATTGAATTGTTACTTTTCTATAGATATTTTTCTGTTCATATATTTTTCTTTAATCTTTTCTGAAATAGTTTTTTTTTTTAGTACTAATTAAAAGTTTACAAATTCACGTTCTTCGGTACATTGCTCAACCGTCCATTGAGTACGATGAAGAGTCATGAGTCAAAGAACTTCCATTACCAATTAAGTAACTCATCTGGTCATAGAATTTTCGGTGCTAGTTTTTTCGTGACTTTTCAAAAAAGAACGTGACAGTAATACTACGAACTTAAGCATCTCTAAACAAAGTTAAAATTAAATCACGTACATATGTAGTTATTTAGTTCATTAGTAGCCAAAAAATAAAAAAACAAATCCTATTAGTCAACGTAAGCAACAATAACAGTAATATCATCCTCTTTTCCACCAGAAGACCTGCGCCCATGGCCTGCCTTTTCTGCTTCCCTTGAGAAAGGCGTATCAGCAGAGATATCAAGAGATGTACGCCACGCAAGATCTGCTATCTTACACGCCTTACTTCTAGCTAAGTCTTGTATATTGTTAATATCACTTGTAACTATGTTTTCAGACATTATTTGTTCAAGAATTTGATCAGCAGTCAAGTTATCAAATAACCCATCAGTTCCAGCAACTATTATGTCTCCTTTTTCTACATCTAATGCAATATCTTGTGCTTCACTCGGATTATCGTTGTCATTTCCCAGTTGATAAGGACAATTGAATCTCCGTATCTGTATTTCTGATTTGTAAATAACTTTTCCATCTCTTATCACCATAAATCCACTATCACCCACATTTGCAGCACGTAAAACCTGCATATCGAGTACTTATAAATCATGCATAACACAAGGACGGATCCGCGAAATTTATTAATTTTCTAAAAATTCTTTTGTGGTTTTACACCCAACCCTATGTTAAAGTATTAATAATTAAATTAAGGAAATAGGGAATTTATCTCACAAACCCTAAAATCCAAGACAACCAAAAAAATCCATTAATTTTCAGGGGAAATATTCATGTAAGGGGTTGCTATTGGCTACATTAACCCTAGATCCGCCCATTGTGTGACATAAATATTAAAAAAGAGGAAGAAATAGGATACATACATTGCCATTAAGTGTTATAATGCAAGCTGTGGATGAGCCTTTGCTTCTCGTATTGGAATAAGCTTCACATAAAACCCTAATTGGATTCACAAGTCCTTTAAGTTGGGTACAAATCGAAAGGAAAGAATTTTCCATGAGTTCTCTTGCATATTCACCCGGATCGATACCCTTTTTCCAGTGACCACCAACACCATCAGCTACACCAATACAATTATATTCTTCACACACGAGGTTCGCATCGTCTCCCCTTGGATTTTTTGAATCTGTTTTGGGAATATATTCCGATGCTGCAATTAATTTTAATAATGGGTAGGGACTAGTACTTGGCTGTTGATTTGGATTTTGCCTCTCTATCAATTGGTTGAAACCAATGGAACTATTTAGCTCGTCCAAGAATAGCCTGACTCTTTCCTCCATGCCGTTCAGATTGTAGTTAATATCCATCTTCGTATCTTCTTTAAACAACAAGGAAACAAAAAACTTAGAGTAAGGTTTGACGAAGGATATAAAGGTTTTGGAAGTGTAGTATTGTGATGGAAGTGTAGTATTGTGATGGAAGTGTATAACGTTGTGAAATCCTACATCAATTAAGGTATACCCCTATATTATTGAAGGGTATATTTGCTAGGATTTGCGCTTATCTAAGTATGGGATTTTTCTTCGGGTACGTAATATTTATATATTCAGAAATAGGATATGAGAAATTATATTACAATCATTATTCTTTATAAAAAGTTACCATATAATAAAGTTGTTAGCTTTTATTAAATGATATGTGGCTTATATTAATGGATAACTTTTTACAATAAAATAGGTAACCTTTTAGGTAAAAGAAATAAAAATTAAGAAAAGCTATTATTGTATGTTGGATATTACCTAAATATCATTCATGATGTGGTGGTTAGGTGGTTCAATTATAGATTTTATCTTTCCAGTTTATTTTTCTCTCTCTCTCTCTCCTCTATGATTGGACCACATAACCGACACATCATAGGTGATGTTTAGGTGATACTTTTTTAAGTGATACCCAATATTACTCTTATAGAGGAATCTTTCCTAACTTTGGTAATATAGTTATATTCTTTTCTTTTTACTTTCTCCGTCTAAAAAAACAATGTCTAATTAGTTTTTCACATAAATTAAAAAATACCTCTATTACCTTCATTATTACTTAAATACCCCTAATAAATTTCTTGATATTTTAAATTTTTATTGGAAAAATAAATTTAAATTTTTTAATAAAGATAATAGTGGAAAAAAGTAAGATAAAGTGTCTTAAAATTCTAAGTGGACTATTTCTGGGACACTATTTTTAGGAAGTGGGACATCATTTTTGGGACGGATATAAGGCATTATGGCCTATTAAAAAAATGTCTACTAACCTCCTAGAAGGGTGCACAAATTCGTTTTAGGTGTAGCCCAATCATTACAATCCCTGTTTATGAGCCTCCATAGTCCATCTTTGGGGCCTGTATACAAAATCGGGTCCTGCATCTTTGTCGCGCCCACCTTAGCCATCCAATCTACATACGAGTTCGTCTCTCAAAAAATATTTGTGATCTTATAGTGCTCCATCCTTGACATGATATCCCTACACATTTCGAGAATTACAATAGGAATGACCCCCAAAGTTTCTATTGTTCTTCACTAGCATGTGTAACTCTAGCGACTTCGTCTCGACATAAACCATTTCATATCCTAGACTTATCGCCATATGTAGAACGAAGTGTAACGCGTACCACTCTAGTTGGAAGGACGATCTAGCCCCACAACACCTGCCAAGCCACCCAAGTAACTCGCATTCACATCACGAAATATACTGCCAACTCCCGCCTTGGATTGGTTACCATTAAAACATCCATCTATGTTCAGTTTGACCCCAGCGCCCAGTTTCACCTATATGACAAGTTTACTCTTAGCTAAGACGACTAGTCCACCATTCCGTTCATTACCCTAAACTCGGATATAATCGTGAGCCGCATTGTGCATGATGATCGTAACTCGGCACACGATTTTTTCTGAGCATTGTGCTCGAAAGAGTGTGTATTACGGTTCACCCATATGTGCCAACAAAACACCACCGCAATTATGCGTACATCAATTCCATTAAACACTTTACTAGACGTAAGTATCTGGCACCAACACTCTCTGTCTTCTATCTTCTAGTGTATTCAGACCCAAAATTGCAGGCCCCTGCAAGTTTTTATTTGCCTCAGTCTGCTGTATATAATAGGCTACATATACCTCTTGGCCTCTACTATCTCCCAATTTGTGCTAAATAATGATGCAACACACACACACCTCGAGAGAACTAGATAACTTCCCACACGTGTACAAATTGTTCAAATAATAAGTAAGTAAAATAGAGTATCGTTCCTTAGGGATTGAACTAGTTAGCTTTGAAATTGTGTCTTATGAGAGTGTAGATGGTTTTAAATGTTTAAACTAAAGCACATAAATAATGAATAGATATTTGTTTTGTTTTTAAGTGAATAAGAATGCAAATAATAAATATTAAACTACCAATGCAAATTATGAAGTACGAAAAATAGGGAAAGAATAGTTCAGGTTCACAAGTACGTGTCTATCCTAATGAATCAATATTCTAATTATAAGGGCGAATTGAGCTAATACAACTAATCGGGATTCTGTAATCCTTCTAACTCCTATCAGGGTAGTTTAGAAGGAAAACTCACTACTACTAGGGGACTTGGGTAAGAGGACCCTACGCAATGATGAGTAGTGATATCTAACCCTATTGACGATCAAGTTAAGCAAGCCTAACAGAATCACTACATCACGATAGACGATTACGAATTGGTTCAATTCCTAAACCGCCAACCAGGGTGATAGTATAAGGACTTAGGTCAATTTAGAGGTGTACATCCTCTAGAAAGCATTAATTAATATAATTCATACTCATCTATAATTTAAATTCTCAATTCAATCGAAGCGAATTCCCAAATAACATTAAATAGAAAAATGTAACTATGGTTTATACATAACACAAACCCAAGCTATAGGGATTTAGTGTGTAGCAAAACAAATAAAGGCAAATGATAAAAAGTTAATAAATATTGTTAAGACAAAAATCTTAGACAATTTACCCTATGGTAGCGGTGGAATGATGTAAAAGTGATGTTGTGATGCTCCAACTTATGTTGCTTCCTCATCTTCTATCGACTTGCTCCTCTCTTTGGCCAAAATTCTGAATAAAAAGTAAGCATGACCCTTCTCTAATGTTATCCTGAAACATTTTATGGGTTATGGGCTTCTTTTAAGTGACCTAAGCCAACCCAAAAATGTTTTCATCTAAGAGTGGACTCGTACAAGCCAAAACATCTGCAGTTTCAATAACTTTTTGTTTTAGTTTCAAATAACGAACCATAAAATCTTACGCGTTCCTAACTTAAAATACTAGCATGATATCAAAGGGATCCTCCAGAACAATTCACTTTCGAAATCTGGCCGACAATCCACTACTACACGCGACACCTTTCGCGAGGACACAAGTCATCGCAAAAGATGCGGGAAATCCTCGCAAAATCTTTTGCGCGGACAGGTCTTCGCGAAAAGGTTCTTGCTAAAGGTTCGTCGCGAGAAACACCCTGTCGCGACGATTTTTGTTGTTGTTGCGTGAGGTCGTACCCTTTAACGACGACAACTTGTCGTCGATAAAAGGGTTGTCTTTTGCGACAAATTGTTTCTCACAAAAGACCTTCACTCGCGACGAAAATTCCATCGCTAATCAGTGCTTATGTTTTAACGAGGAACTCTTTCTTGACGAAAAGTTCCTCGTTAAAACCTCTTTTTTAAGAATTTTTTTTTTTAAATTTTTAATTTGTTTAGGTTTTTTTTATTTGTTTGTAGTATAGAATAGAAACTAATTAAATAAAACACTAAATTTAAAACCAACACATAAAATAAACCCGAAACTTAATATACACAGTAAAATAAAGTCTTAAACTGTCAAAATATAAAAGTAAAATAAAAGTCTTAAACAGTCAAAATATAGATAAAAAAGTCAAAATATATATAAAAACAGTCAAAATAAACCCAGGTCTTCTTATTCATCTTTGGCTCGGGGAGACGTGTCTCGAGGGGGAGATGGGGGATCAAGCTCGTCCATTCTGTTTTCCCTTAGGCATCGATTAAGTGTGAGAATGGTCGTAGTACTCTGCTCGTGGATCACATCTCTAGTGGGTCGGGTACTAGATGTAGAAGCTCCAGTGGCATTATCTTGCATTGGTTCCTTGCCGATAGAGACAAGGAAATCATTTAGCGATCGGACTATCCACTGGTAGTCCTTAAACATTTTCGCGGTTACTGGCTCGGATGAATGTGCAATCAAGCTCCTCTGCGACAGTGGGTGTCCTACTCCTGGGAGCCAGTTGCGAGTCCCGCCGCCTAATCCGATACCTGCCGCCTCCAAAACAGCTTCAATCTTCTCTTGCTCCGATAAGGTGGGGGTAGAAGAAGAATCTCCACACCGAGACTGGGATTCACGCACTCGGGATTCGATATTTTCCTTCAACGCCGCCTGTAAATTAAAAAACTAGTTTGGCATAAAAAAAGTTTTAGTTTCATACAACTTACATGCGCTCGCTCGTAGTTGGTGCTCCACCACCTGTTCTTCTTCTGATTAAACCCTACTTGGAAAAAGAATCTTTGAATCCGCGGAAGTGATATAGGCTCATTCGCCTGTGGCTCGGATCCCTCCCCCATTACCAAACTACAGGTCCCACTACTACTCCCCTCTTCCCGTTTAAGTCGATTAGTCAAATATTAGTCAAACAAACAAATAACATGATATTAATTATCAATGCAATCATAGTACCTCGTCATTTAACAACGAGAATCTTAACCTCGAATATGTCTTTGAACCAACCCCACTCTGGTTCTTCAATAGCCCCCTATTCAATTTATTCTTCTTAGCTTGGTTCTGGTTTTTAAATACATAGAAACAAAAAAAAGTTAGTTAACACAAATAACATTTTATATATATTTTTAAAATAAACTAAGTAACTGAGCGGCTATTGAGTCCCACATCTTCAAGGTAAGCTCCCAATTCTCGGGGGTCTGGTCATCAGGAATCTGCCGATTCGGATAATACTGTTTCTTTGTACGGTTTTTGTGGTCGGAATATACTATTCCGCACTTGTTGATGACCATTTTCTGTATACTAGGAAAATCAGGACGAGCCTCCCAATCCTCCACTAAAAAGAAGTCTTGTAAGCAATTGAAAAAAAATATGTTAGTGTATGTTATTATTACTAAGTAAAAAAAAATTAACTACCCTTAGGCGCTGCCAAACCATATTAAGGTAATCATCTGGGACTTTACTCCTGTGGTCATAGTGAAGGGGAACCGTCTCTCGGATGGTCAGGTTTATCACTTGAGTCACGTGGTGGGAATAGGGACCAACCGGGTTCCAGGTACGGTCCGATGCGCAGAAATCCATGGGGAGTCGTCCTCCGTGTCTTTCCCTAGCCTTAGTCACTGAGGCCAGAGTAGTCTTGCCCCTTTTATTTTTGTTACCTGTTTTAAAATACAATTAAAGTTGCAATTTTTCTATTTGATGATTTTAAAAATAAATACCTGGAGCATTACATCCCGCGATAGGATTATTCGGATTCATATTGGGGTCTTGACCATTACCATCTTCACCGTGTCTGCGCGCAACCTCAGCCATCTGTATAAAATTACAGTTATACCCCTAAACTAATTAAAAAGTCAAAAACGCCCCTTATTTAATTTTTTTATTTAAATTACTAATCAACTGTCTAAAATTACTAAAAGGCATCTATATAACCAGATGGGATTAGCTCACTGGCCAGGGCCTTGGTCTACCAATCTAGTGGTGCAGGTTCGAACCGAGTCAAGGACTCCGAGTCCAAAGTGGCTCTCCTATGTAACAAAAAAAAAGGCACCTATATTTTTATAAATGTCCAATTTAACCCCTAAACTAATTAAAAAGTAAAAAATGCCCCTTATTTAATTTTTTATTAAATTACTAATGAACTATCTAAAATTACTAAAAGGCGCCTATATTTTTATAAATGTCCAAGTTAACCTCTAAACTAATTAAAAAGTCAAACTAAAAGTACAAAAATGCCCCTAAAATTAAATTTTTTATTATTTACTTTAAACAAAATTTATCTATAATAATTGAAAGGCCCCTAAACTTTTATAAAATTACAATCATATCCCTAAACTAGCAATAATTACAATTTTGCCCTATGTTAAAATTCATTAAAATTAGACAAAAAATTACTTCAATAATCATCTAAACACAAACATAATAACACTTCCAAGATAATATATTCATGTTCCATTAAATTTCAAAAATTAATTCTATCAAATTTTTTTAACCTTTTTTTTGGTCAATTTTTTTTAACCTAAACTAGATGGTTTTACATGTTTATTGCACTCAATAATCACCTAAACACAACCATAAAATTCGGAATTCACCATTACCAACTAAGGAATTGTTTAAATTTTAAGAAAAAAAAAAGTTGAGTTACATACCTTTAAATCCGAAGTTTGGAGTGTTTTAGTGGTTGAATAATCCCTACAGAGTATTTAAAATAGCACAATCAACTCATTAGAGTCGAAATTTGAAACAAAAAAATGATTTTGGAAGAAATATTTTAAAAAATTGATGATTCTTACCTATTTGGTGATGTTGGAGATGTTTGTGAAGCTTGGTTCCGAGTGGTTGTAATCGGCGGTGGATTGGAGGTGTCTTTTTCTCCGGATTTTTGGAGTAAAAATGGAGGTTTTTTAATGGAGGAGGAGGAGTGAATGAGTGGGGAAGAAGAAGGGGGTCGCGGTTTTAACTTATCCAGAAAACCTTTCGCGAGGACTATGTCCTCGCAAAAGGCCTAAGTCATCGCGAAAGGATTTCGCAATTACCTAGGCGGGAATATTGACCGCCTTATTTTTACAGGAAAAAATTTGAAAAACCCTTTTGCGAGGACTTATTCCTCGCTAAAGAGTTAATAGGATGAACCTGTCGCAAAAGGTATTAACCCTTTAGCGAGGAATAAATCCTCGCAAAAGGTTTTTTTTTTTAAAAAAACAAAAAAAAACCTATTTACCGAAACTAATTACTAACTTTTACATAAGATATTCATTAAGTATAATAGCTAAAAATTGCTAGTTCAAAAAAAAAGTCCTTGATAATCATAATCGTTATAAACGTGGCGTCTAAAAGGAAAGAGTGATGACAATTTTTTTCTTTTTGTGAGAAGTGATGAAAATATATATACACATAGTACTACGCAGTCTAACCCCTCAAATGGAAACTAGAAGTCTAAACCCTCAAGCACTTCCATTCCTAGTGACTTCATCTCCATATTCAACTACGCAGGAAGTTACAATGGATTCTGCTCATTATCCCTATCTTCTTCCAAGTATTCATCCTTTCCCAAGACAGTACTATCAACCACATCCTTAAACCCTCTTTCCACCGCACCTGACCAACTATTAGAGTCAAACTTAAGTGTTTGGTGTATTAAGTCAACTATACGAGTCAAACTTAAGTGTTTGGTGTATTAAGTCAACTATACGAGTCAAACTTAAGTGTTTGGTGTATTAAGTCAACTATACGAGTCAAACTTAAGTGTTTGGTGTATTAAGTCAACTATATGAGTCAAACTTAGGTGTTTAGTGTATTTGGTCAACTATATGAGTCAAACTTAGGTGTTTAGTGTATTAAGTCAACTATATGAGTCAAACTTAAGTGTTTGGTGTATTTTGGTAAACTGTTAGAGTCAAACTTAAGTGTTTGGTGTATTAAGTCAACTATACATGTCAAACTTAAGTGTTTGGTGTATTAAGTCAACTATACGACGCAAACTTAAGTGTTTGGTGTATTAAGTCAACTATTAGAGTCAAACTTAAGTGTTTAGTGTATTTGGTCAACTATATAAGTCAAACTTAGGTGTTTAGTGTATTTTGGTCAACTATTTGAGTCAAACTTAAGTGTTTGGTGTATTAAGTCAACTATTAGAGTCAAACTTAAGTGTTTGGTGTATTTTGGTCAACTATATGAGTCAAACTTAGGTGTTTAGTGTATTAAGTCAACTATACGAGTCAAACTTAAGTGTTTAGTGTATTTGGTCAACTATATGAGTCAAACTTAGGTGTTTGGTGTATTTTGGTCAACTATTTGAGTCAAACTTAAGTGTTTGGTGTATTTTGGTCACTTATCAGAAAGCCTGCGAATTCCAAACTTTCACTTTATAATAAACACCTCAACCAAAGTTCAATCACATACTCTACCACCCAAAATAATATTTTATACAAAACAACTAATCAGACTCATCACCATCAACAACTATTACAGTTTCATCGTCACTATCAACATAAATAGTATCATCGTTAGTATCGTACTCGCCTAGCGTGTCATCAAATTCATCATCATCGTCATCATCGACGGGAATTATTGGTTCTGGCACAATATCGAACATCGAAAACCAATCTCTATCCCCTGTCCAGTACTCAACTTAATCAACGGGTATTCCGAATCCAATGCCGTATCCGCCAACAGAATCTCTATAGGTTCTTGACCAGTGGAAATCGACTCAGCACCAAATAATTCGGGAGTCCATCTGTGACGGTCGTTCACTTCCCAAACCACTTTCCAACCCTTTGCGTAAATCTGATCAATATAGAAGACCTTTTTCGATTGACTTGCTAAAATGAATGGTTCCTCAGTCCACCAATAAGAGTTTGTGTTGATCATTGTCGCCCCGTGTTCTGTTCTACATAATTTCTTCTTTTTATCCGTGTTATACCACTTGCACTCAAACAACACTACCAAATTACCACCAGTGAATTCAACCTCAATAATCTTAACCAATTCACCATAAAAAGTATCTACACCTGTGATGATACAAATTATTGATGGAAAACACAAACAATAAAACAGAATAGAAATTATGCAACGACAAGATGAGGGACCAACATGTGATAGTACAAACACCGTAATCTTGAGTAACTCTCTTCTCACCCTTCTCACGCGTTACCCACTTGACCTCGTCCACAATGCAAGAATCATACGTATACACGACACTGTTCGACATGCAGGACAACAAAATCAACTCTTCGATAGCCAGGGGACTACTTTCTCTTCTCATTGTGCTGACCTACACAGAAATCCAAAGTGTTAGTATAATGGAATTATTTTTACTTATTATACTATTTTACCTGTTTCATAAACCATAGACGAAAATACTCCTGGTGTTTTTTATCTCTGCCAACGGACGGAAGTGAAGCCTTATGTTCCCTATAGTAAAATAATAGTTATTAAAAAAGAACTACATATTTAAGTAAATAATTTTAAATGAAATACTTACATCATGTAGTGCTGGATCTCGTCGTAGTTATTAAGGATGTACCAATCATGTGCTCCTTCACCTTGAAATCTAAACGACCAAATATCTTTTTCCCAATCGGCTTGCACTGACTATTAAACACAGATATTTCCTTGCTTTCGTGAATCGTATCACCATATCTGTCGGGATTGTTGAACTTTGTACTTTCCTCTCGAAGGTAACGAGATATGAAAGTCAAAGTTTCCTCTGAAGCGTGTCCCTCTGTGATCGAACCCTCTGGTCTAGCTGGATTTCGAATATCTCTCGAAGGGGTACATCCAACGCATCTGGACTGGGCCTCCTAAACGAGCTTCCTCATACAAGTGCACGACCAGGTGGATCATAATGTCAATAAAAAGCTGGAGGAAAGATCATCTCCAACTTGCACATAAGCTCGATTACCTTAGACTTTCCCGATACCAATTCCTTCTTACTCAAGTTCTTCTTACAAACATTTCTAAATACGTTACACAACCCAATATTCGGATCACTAATAGATTTGTTGCTGATCAACCTGGAATACTAGCCACAAGTAAATACTGCATAAGAACATGACAATCATGGGATTTCATACTGATAATCTTCCCTATGTCACTCTGAACGTTGTTTCGCAAGCTAGAAGCAAAACCATCCAGAAACTTTTGCACCTTCAACCATTCTAAAAAATCTCGTCGAGAATCGGTTGTCAGCGCATACTTTGCCTGGGGTAAAATGGTCTTACCACGTAAATTAACTGATAACCACAAATCTGATCTAATTTTCATCGCTTGCAAATCTTTCCTCGACTTCACGTTATCTTTGTTTATTTTACCATCCAAACCAACAACTATACCGAGTATAGAATCACACACATTCTTCTCACAATGCATCACATTTATGTTATGTTTCAACAAGTATTCTGACCAATAAGGTAATAGATAGAATATACTCTTTTTCTTCCAGTTTGACACACGAGGGTCCGTTTTCTTCACTATCTTGCCGCCGAAGTCCTTGTGTATTCTAGGAAACACAATCGGCAACCCATCTAACTGCGTCTGAATAGCTGCGGGTCTAAGTTTCCGAGGAATGAGCCTATTCTCAACATTACGTACGAAGTATCATCTTTCCGAAAGCGGTGGTTCATGGGCAACCAACGCCTATGATCAAAATACACAACTCCTTTATTAACCCGCATGGAAGGAGTATATTTCATGCATTCGGGACAGGCTAAATAGCCTTGACCCGACCATCCTGAAGTGTACGATCTAGCCGGGAAATCATTCGTCGTAGACAAAACACACACCTTCATGACAAATTCCTTCTTCATATGTGCATCCCATGTAACTATCCCGGTACCCCACAACATTTCCAACTCATCTATAGCAGGACGGAGAAATACATCCATATCCGTTCTAGGTGAACAAGGACCAGGTATCAAAAGTGTGAGCATAAACGTAGATTCTTTCATGCATAACCAAGGCGGCAAGTTGTAGATCGTCAATATAACACGCCACATACTATATGAGTTGTTTTGCATAGAGAAGGGACAAAATTCATCGATCCCCAACCCAAGTCGTACATTACGCGGTTCGCTAGCAAACTCGGGATTCCTCTCGTCAAATGTTTTCGAACTAACACAGTCAACTGGATGACGCAACACATCTTCGTCGGTTCTCTTTCCGGTATTGGTGCAAAATCATATCTTTCGCTGTGTGACTTGAAGCATACATTCTTTGTAACTTAGGCGCAATTGGAAAATAACGCAGCTTCTTATGCGACACTCTCTTCCCCTTCTTCGGGTCCCACCGTGACTCTCCACAAACTGGTCAATTCTCAAGATTCTTGGTGTCGCTTAAGGTGTGATAAAATAATGATATACATAAGTGCAAATAGACACCCTAAGCTGAGCACGATTCTGCAAGTATACAAATCGTATGCAAGTTTTAATGAATAAGTAGAATTCGTTCCTCAGGGACTACAAAGGTTAAGAAGAACTTATGCAAATATTCAAGTGCAATTATGAAAGTTAGAACAGATAATACGCAAGTAGAAAGAAGAGATAGATAGATATTTATTTGGTTTTTAAATAAGAAAAATTAAACTAATAAACTAAAGACAGAAAATTAAATAAGCGAAGAACAAGTAGTATGAAAGTTTAGCTTGAGTAAATAACGTTGTAATCCCCAGTAGTTTTGCCGTTCTAAACATGTAAGGGTGAATTATGTAGTATTTTAATAATCGGTTCCAATTGCGCTAGTTAGTTTTAAATAGAGTTTACCTATGTCAATAAGAAGTCCTAAGCAAACTGTTCCTGCAATTGGTAAAATAGCAATACACTAAACCATGGTGATTATCTAGTTAGGTTGATTTGTCAGATCTAAACCGTACACTAGACGTTATGTGCTAAACATGTAATTGAACACCGTTGTCAATGGTGACCTAACTACTAGATGGTAATTTTATATGGCTGCAGTCCACAAGAACACATAATATAAATCCAAACACATAAACAGAGAATAAAAACAATAATTCAATTTAAAACATAGAATTCCCAAATTAGATAGATGTCAATCAAACCTAGGGTTCATACATATATGCTAAAACTCAAGCTAAATAGAATTTAGTTCATACTAAGAGAAGAAAATAAAAGAATTACAGAATTAAAGGTTGAAGGAGACATAATTGATGCACAGCTCCTTCCAAACTTCTCTTCTTGTTGCATAGCTTCTTCCTGACCTTAATGTTTGGTCAAGGATGATTTTTCTAATGATAATAGGTTGTATTTATAGTGTATAGGAAGAACTAATCGTTTTTTTGAAGGAGAATGTAAGTAGTGGACTCCTAGCCCAACTCAAATTCGTAGGCCAAAAATATGCAATCAACCCCGTTTTTGTTTTGGTCCTAACAGCTTCAATATTTATCTGATTGACGCGTATGAGTAGTCGAAATTCATCGTCTAGGAAAGATCTCCAACTTTGCTCTTGACTGTTCTCCATATTCTTCACCGATTTTAAGATATAAGCCGATTTGTGGTCGTAGGTGCTGAAATTCAGATTTAAGACAACTTTTCCTTTTCCATATTTTTAGCTTTTACTTCCTTATCTTCAACTTCCATGTTTATCCTCTTTCCTTAGCTCTTAGACTTTGACTTGGACTCTAATTAATTACCATATATCTCTAAAGCTTCACACTAAATAAATAATTAAACCCAATATGCTCTAAAAATAATAAATAATTAATTCAAGACACAAAATAGGAAAGTGTACTAAATAATGCGAAAATCGACCTATAATCTAATAAATAGGCCTAAAATGATGTATCCCACTAATAATAAATCATCACAAATGGGAAGACATCAAGACCCCCAACTCAAAGTTGTATCGTCCCGATACAATAAGAATAAAGAACAGTAGGGAAGTTAAGAAGAAGAAGTAGGAGGAGAATAAGAACAGAACATAATGAATAATCCTAGAGCAAAATATCTAAAAAGTCTCATGTAGTAATGCTCAAGAAATAATGCACAAGTATGCTTAATATACACATAATCAACAATCCATGAATTCAAGTCCAGATTAATTTCGCAATGCCAGAAGGAGAGGTTGATAACTTAGTTCATGTTAATGGCTATAGGTTGTTCATAGATCCTAATATAGCATTCAATGGTCCACTTACCTACTACCTAATAACTCAATTGCTTCTCCACCAAGCAGTTAGAAATCCTAAGGTCTTTGGTTATAACGCGGCTTAGGGACAGTGTGGTATATTTGGATAAATGAAAAGTGAGCTTTTGGCTCCCTCCTCACTAGCCATCAACGAATCTCCCTAGAGCTTGAGTTTTCACTCGAAGATGTTCTCACTCAACCCAATTTATTGATGCTTTTGATTTGCATCCCCAATAATCCCAATTAAAACCTTTTTTTATGATGATATACAAATTCCACTTTGCCGATCTGAATATATATATATATATATTCTTTTCATATCAATTTTTTCTTTTGTATAGCTATGACTCTCTTTTTATTGTTGAGATATCACGCTAATTTTTCATATATATATATATATATATATATATATATATATATATATATATATATATATATATATTTCTCTTTTTATGCCCTTGTTGGCAATTTTAGCTCGTAGCTTCTTTTTCATTCACTATTACCCCAACAAAGGGTTGCAATAATAACTTTTTCATCATCAATAAAATCACAATTATAATTCCCAAACCCAATGTTCCTTCATGATGAAACCCACCACCCCAAACTCAAGCTCTAAAAACGACTTGTTTCGCGATTCGAGTGCGGGTCATATAGATAAGTCCTATAAACTAAGGGTAAGGATTATAATGTGGTTAAATAAAAGGCTTTAGAAAGGCTCAGAGGGGCTAAGAAGGATAAATAATAACAAATATCAACTAAAAGGGTGAGAAGGTATAAAAGGCTTCAAGTGGCTTCAATATGAAAGAACTGCCTTATTAATCTTTCTAACTACCGGATTTTGTTACTTTTTCACTAATAGTTCATAGATAAGTTGGTTGTCAACTAATTTCAAACCTCACGTTCTACACACCAAATAACTCTCCCTAAGTTTCAACTTAACTTCTTAGCATTGCTCATTAACTTTTCTATCTTTTATTTCCTGTTTTCATACATGCATGCTAAATATATTTGTAACATCTTTCACAAACATACTACTTACTATCATTAACTTAATTAAATCATGCTCAAATAGGTGCATTCAACATATTCTATGCCTAATTCAACCCTAAATTTTTTTAAAGTTTATAAAAAACAAAAAGGAAGATGAGGACAACGAATCCCCACCCCTAACTCAAAAGTGAGTCGTGCCCTCACGACTCGAAAAAGACTCAAGAAAAATAAAATTTAAAATTAGCACACATATTGCACATAAAGAAATGGTAAGGAAGAAAGAAAACATACTCTTCGAGGCTATTACCTCACCTGATCGACATCCAAGATAGGATTTTGCTGGATTTTTCTTTAATTGCTCATGGAGTGTTATGATGTACTCCTTTTCTTCTTTTGAAAGTTGCGTAATTACTCTCAAAACTTTAATGATCCAAGCATTGTCAATATTGTTACTCATTCTAAACTCACGTGTTTCTTTTTCACCCAACTTCTTATTCGATTTCCAATCAAGACACGTGATCATAGTAGGATATTGCATTAAATAACGACATGGTAGAGACCGAAAATCGTATCACCTCCTCATAGATCAACTGTGCCACATCCTCTATTCTCCTCACAAAATTATAATTCAACAAAAAGAACGTCTTTAGAACGTCTTACCATTAACGTAGACCAACCCAATCTTTCCAAATCTCCATGAATCTTCTTGTAAACTCCTTTATCAACTTCTTCTTTTTCAAATACTTTCTCATAAGCAAAAGGTAGTTCCTTGAATTGTTTCTTTGGAAAAGCTATCCTGGCCATTGAAGCTTTTTCTTTTTCTTCGGGTGTAGGGTCTTTGATCTGTAGAGGTTGTGTTGTTTCCTTCACTAAAGTTGGAACCTTAGTCAACTTCTTCTTCAAATACTTTTAGTAATTTTTTTTAATAAAAGTTTGGTTTAATGATTGGTTCATCAAGATAATTACACTTTTAAATAGGAATCACACCCTACACAACAATCTAAGAAGTTTGAATAATTTTGCAGAGAAAACCATACTCCAAAGAGAGAAAAAAGAATATCAGAAGAATATTAGAGGAGTAGTAATGATTTGGTAACAGCGTGATTACACTTTTTATACGACAACTATATATTAAGTAGGGGTGAGCATTGTTGCAACGACCCGTTTGAAAGAAACAAACCTTAGTCAATCCGCTCCGAATTAAACTAATTCGGGTAATAAGGCTAAGCTTACGTCGGATTAAAAACTAAAAATGTTAAAACCAATAATTGCGAATCAGATTAATATTTTCTTAATATATGTCGGGTTGGACCCGTCCAATTACCCGACTTCTTATAATTATTTTATTTTTCATATATAAACTGACGGTTTGTATTGAGCTGGGAAATCAGCACAAAACTTAAGGTACCCGCTGAACAAAAGAAGACATCATTTTGTTGTAGAGATCAATGAAGAACATGTACTCAGACCAACTATATATCTATATGATAGGATATATGCATATAAATCTATACTGAGAAAAAGACTCTGTGGATACCTATGGAGTTCGAAAAGAGACTTTTGAGTACCTATACTATAAAATATACTACGCCGCACAAGGCTTCTCGCGACTACACGAGTAGTCGCTAATGTATCAGTAAGTAGTCGCTAGATCCAGGAACAGGGATCTAACGACTACAAGTAGTCGTTAATACTTGTTCTGCATAGAGAAATGAAAAAATCCATCGATACCCAAACCCAAGAACACATTCTGAGGTAACTAGCAAACTCAGGATGTAACTGAACAAACCCCTTCCAACTATCGACATAAACTGGATGACGCAACAAATCTGGATCTGTACTCTTCCCTATGCGGTGCCAGATCATATTTTCGGCAGTGTGTCTCGAAGCATAAAGTTGCTGCAGCCTAGGGGCAATTGGGAAATATCGGAGTTTCTTATGCACTAATTTCTGACCCTTCTTCAGGTCCAATCTGGATTCACTACATACTGGATACTTATCGAGGGAGTCATTCTCCTTGTACAACCAGGGTATAACTCGGTCTCTAATTCGGAAAACATCGCTTCGAATTTGCCATGTGCTGAACTGTTCGAGTCTATCATCTCGGTGTCACTCGAATGACCACCACCCTCATAATTAGGTCTCAAATCTTCGTAGACATCCAACATTTTATTTTCTTCATATCGAGTCTCGGGAATTTCCTCGTTCTCACCATGCTTTGTCCAAATCTCATACGTGGACAAAAACCCAAATTGTAAAAGATGTGACCTAACTTTGGCCACTGTAAACCGACGATAATTCGAACACCCATTACACGGACAAAACGTATTTTCTTTAGGATCTTTATTTTTTTTTGAGCAAAAGCGAGAAATTATTCTATCCCCTTAATAAATTCACGCAAAACTTTATGAGCGGAAGCAATCCAACTTTTATCAATACCCAAAGCCATAATCAACTACTCCAATATAAAAGAATACAACATAAATGTCTCATAAATATAATGAAAAAAGATTATTACATCACCAATTAAATACATAAAAATAAAATGAAAAGGAAGATTATTACATCACCAATTAAATACATAAATATAAAAAAAATTATTACATCACCAATTAAATACATGAACATAAAATGAAAAAAATTTATTACATCACCAATTAAATAAATAAATATAAAATTAAAAGCACACAAATTATTACATCACCAAATAAATGCATAAATATAAAAGTAAAACATACAAAATATAATATCACCAAATAAATACATAAATATAAAATGAAAAGCATACAAAATATTACATCACTAAATAAATATATATCCCATTTATACATTTATTTCTCATACAATAATATATCATATATATATATATATATATATATATATATATATATATATATATTTATATGTCATATAAAATTATAAGATGATTAGAGATATATAGTGATACTATATATTTAGCATTAACTACATAATTGTATGCAAATAAAAGAAATTTAAAATAGTTTTATAGAACAAAAGAAACCTACTTTTGGGCAAATTTAGAAAGAAAAATTGATAATTGAGGAGGTCCCACATTGTTGATTGACCCGGGAAAGTTTTTTCACGTGTTGAAATACCTAATAATTAATACTATTTACCATTAACTACACAATTGTATGCAAATAAAAAAAATTAAAATAGTTTTATGGAACAAAAGATACCTACTTTTGGGCAAATTTAGAAGGAAAAATTGATAATTGAGGAGGTCCCACGTTGTTGATTGACCTGGTAAAGCTTTTCGACGTGTTAAAATACCTAATAAGTAATACTATTTACCATTAACTACACAATTGTATGCAAATAAAAGAAATTTGAAAGAGTTTTATGGAACAAAAGATACCTATTTTTGGGTAAATTTAGAAAAAAAAAAATTGATAATTGAGGAGGTCCCACGTTATTGATTGACCCGGGAAAGCTTTTCCACGTCTTGAAATAATATTTGATAATGAATTGTGGAAAAAAATTGGATGAGTTTTGAGAGAAAGAAAGAAAAATTATAAAATAATGGTGTTTTGAGGATCCCAATTCGCAACTTGCTGTAATAAATACGCCACCACTAATCGCGACTAGACGAGTAGTCGCCAAAGACTAAAAAGTAGTCGTTAGTAATAACTT
Organism: Nemophila menziesii; assembly: GCA_029959085.1. Taxonomy (NCBI): domain Eukaryota; kingdom Viridiplantae; phylum Streptophyta; class Magnoliopsida; order Boraginales; family Hydrophyllaceae; genus Nemophila; species Nemophila menziesii. The sequence goes on from JARWIR010000002.1 coordinate 82,172,618, forward strand.
CTAACAACTACATGAAGTAGTCGTTACCCAAACACTAGCGACTACTCATTGGCGGTGGGAAAATAATTAAAAAATAAAAAACACTAGCGACTACGTACTACGTTTTAACGACTAGTCGCTAATGGTTCAGGTCTTTAGCGACTACATCACGTAGTCGCGAGAAATTTCGTCGCTAGATTTCCGCGCTGTAGTAGTGATAGGACTTTTAGGTACCCAACGTTTTCTTTTTGTTCAACCGTTAGTGTTTTCCGTTATCTCACACACATTAAGTATGATGTGGATGTGGACTTGGTTTCCTTTTATTTTGAAAGATATATATCTTTAAGATAACGGAAAACACTAACGGTTAGATAATAGGAAAAGGTTGGATACCTAAAAATCCAATTTTATAGTATAGAGACTTATAAGTCTCTTTTTGAATTCCATAGATATGTATTTTTCTCAATCTATACTTAGGGTCCGTTTGGAAGTGCTTATTTTAGAGTAAAAAAGCGCTTTTGGAATAAAATTTAAAATTTTAAAAAATTATTAAAAATAATTTTGAAATCTAAAATTATTGAAAGTGCTTTTTTCAAGAAGCACATATTTGGTGCTTCTCAAAAAAGTGCTTTTCAAGGTAAAAAAAACTTTTAAAATGCTAAAAGCACTTTTAAGTGCTTTTCCAAAAAAACACTTCCAAACAGGCACTTATTTATGCATTTTAACTTTATTACATTCAAATGTGTTTCTTGTTGAGGTTTAGTATAGTGTTACGAACAATTTCTTCTCTTATTATCGCTAATTTCTTGATACCCAAAAGAAAATAAAAAGCCAATTTTATTATTAATTTATTGAGACTTAAATTTTATATGTATTTCTTGTTGAGCTTATCAATAACGTTGATGATTTCAACACGTTGTGTAACTAGTCTAACCCAATGATTTGAATCTAAGTGGGTTAACTGAAAAAATTAAGGTTGGATTTTTCAAACTCCAACCTAAGAAGTTACAATTCTGAGTTAGCAAAAACTTAAATACTTAAATGTAAGCCATTTATGTGTCACTAAAACAACACCATTTAGATAAAGTGTGAGACAAATTATTGAGTAAAAAATTAATTAGTATATGTCCAAAACTCAATTAAACAATAATCTCATATAATCTGAGATGAGGCGACATAAGCAACAATAACAGTAATATCATCGACTTTTCCACCACAAGGCCAGCTTGTAAGGCCTGCCTTTATTGCTTCCCTTGTGAATGGCGTATAAGCAGAGCTATCAACTGATGTACGCCACGCAAAATTGGCTATCTTACGAGCCTTTTTTGTAGCAAAGTATTGTATCTCATGTTTACTAATATTGTTACTAGCACTTGTAGTAACGGTGTTTCCAGACATTATTTCTTGAAGAATTTGACCAACACTCAAGTTATCGAATAATCCATCAGTTCCAGCAACTATTATGTCTCCTTTTTCAACACATAATTTAATCTCATGAGCTACACTCGGATTATCTCTTTCGTTTCCCAATTGATAAGGATAATTGAACCCCCTGGTCTGTATTTTTGATTTGTAAACAACTTTTCCATCTCGTATTACAATAAATCCACTATCACCAACATTTGCAGCGTGTAAAACCTGAATTTTGAGAACTTTTGTAAAAAATCATGCGTAAGACAAAAAGGTAAAAGATAAAGAAAATAGGTTATACATACATTGCCATTAAGTGCTATAATGCAAGCAGTGGACGAGCCTTTATTTTTAGTTTTCAGATAAGCGTTCCACAAAACCCTAATTGGGTTAACAAGTCCTTTTAGTTGGGTACGTAATGAAACTACAGAATTGGCCATGAGTTGCCTTGCGTATTCCCCTGGATCGATACCGTACTTCCAGTGACCACCAACACCATCAGCAACACCAATACAATTATATTCATCATATACAAAGTTTGCATCGTCTCCTCTAGGCTTTTCTGGATCTTGCTTTGGAATATATTTCGATACTGCAATTAATTTTAACAATGGCTCGGGACTAATACTTGGCTGTTGATAATGATATGGAATATGCTTCTCTATGGATTGTAAGAGTTGCCAGACTTTTTCCTCCATGTCAATCGGAACTCTGTGGGTTGTATCTTTCATCACTACGGATGCACCAGTACCGTTTTCCATCTTAGTATTTTATGTAAACAATTAAAGGAAAAAGTTAGAGAAAAATATTTTCTGGCGAAGGTTTTTTTTTTTTTCTGGACTGGTTTCTGGTAAGGTTTGAAGAAGATCAATTTAAAGGTTTCCGAATTGACGTAATTGAATATTAATGGGAGTTTGTACGTGAACAACAAGACAAAAGAGTTTGACTCCTATTAGGAGCGTATCTTTGCTCTAGAATTATCAGCTGGATTTGCACTTCTATTTATCAAACTAATCAGGTATTATAAAACTTCTCCAAATTTCCTCTTCTTAATAAATCGCACTTCTCCAATGTATTAAAAAAAACCGAGGTAAATCGGTTGAGATTAGTTGGTGAGTCAATAACTTTAACTCTAAAATTAATTTGAAGTTATTAGTAAAAGTATTCTCATAGAGTAATTTAATTTTTTTTTTAAATTTTTAAATTATTTATTTAATAAAAAAATGTTTAACTTCTTTATATTTTTTATACTTTTATTACTCTTATTATTAAATATATTATATTATTTTTAATATAATATTTATTTTTAAATATTAAACAAATAATAATGTACTTCTACCACCGCCACCACCATGTATTTAACCACCACTGCAACCACCACAACCACCACCACTACCATTTACTACTAATTTCATCACACGCGCGCGTCCGTAATTTTTTTTTTTAAATCGTCACAACTAATTCTAGAAAAATCAGAAAAGTAAAAAATATACATTTTTGGATAAAACAAAATAATATTTACGTCAATGATTGTTTTTATTTTTTTTTATTTTTTTTGTTTTTTTAAATTTTTTTTCGCAGGTACGGATTCTATGTTTAAAACATGAAATTCGATGTTTGAAATAGTGATTTTTTTTTTGCAGACACAGATTTTCATGTTTAAAACATGAAATTTCATGTTCAAAACATGAATTTCCGTGTTCAAAACATGAAATTCTGTCTGCGAAAAAATTCAAAAAAATTTTAAAAATTCTAAACATTCAAAAAATTCCAAAAATTCCAAAAAAGAACATATACGTAAATATTAATTTGATTTATTCAAATATATTAATTTTTTTAGAATTAGTTATGACGATTTTAAAGAAATTTTAAGGACGCGCGAGTGTTTTTATTAGTTTTTGTTTTCTTTTTTAATTTTTTTTGTAATTATTAATTATAAAGATAGTTTAGGGTGGGGTTGTTTTCTATAAAGTGTCTTATTCTAGGTATTTTTTTAAATAATTTTTTTAATAAGCATTAATATATAACTGATTCAATTAATTTTTATCATTTAAATATTTTATTCAATAAAACATTTAATTTATTACTCCTATATTGATAAGAGATCAAACAAACTTATTTAATTAAAGATTTAATTTGAAAAGAAATACTTAGGTAAACCATGGAATCGTGATTTCGTATTAAAAAAGTGATATATGTACAAAGAATAGTATGCAATGGTATTTTTTTTTTGGATAAACGTAAAGTGAAACAAGTGTTGAAAGCTTAGTTAATCCGAAATCTGATAAAAAAAAGAATAAGCTCGAGCGGTTAAATCATTTTTTTTGGTCGAAATAAAATAGTAAAGAGACCGTAAAAACCCTTAGATCCTCAGCCGATTCCCATCCTTTCTAATCGTTCCGTCAATCGTATCGTATCATCGTGAAATTGTTTGGCTCCGTGTCTAGCTTGTTTCGCAAGATGGTCTGCCTGACCGTTGATCCTCCTGGGGATGAAACTGAAGGATATCGGTCCTGCTTCTTCCGCTTTCCGCCGAATCAGACGGATAATCGGCTGAATTGTCCATCGTGCCACTGACACCTGCCGAATACCTTGTATTAAATCAAGGTTGTCTGAACACACAAGATTCAAGTCCTCTGTATTATCTTTACACATCTTCACTGCTTCCAAAACAGCCAGCGCTTCGCCTTCCAGAACTATATTGCTTCTGACAGCCCAACTTTTATTGGAATCGATTCCTGTCTTTCGATTTGTTATTTGTACTCCTAATCCTGTCGGTTCGTATCTTGTAGTAAACGAGGCATCACAAAAGTAGATAATATTGTGTATTGGCGTGTCCATTTCGCTAGTTGACTGAGTTGATGGTCTTGCAGCTGACTCTTGATTTGCCCATTCATTACCATGTAGTTCGCCCATCAGCTTGTTTGTGGTTCTAATGATTTGATCCACTTGAATATTCGTATTTTCGTGAACGACCTTCATTTTGGCCTTCCATATGTTCCAGAGGTTGATAACAATGTACTCGGTGACTATTTTCCTACCCCACCCGCCTTTGTTGTATGTGTCAATGACTCCCAGCATCCAGTCTCCAATACTTTTGATTTCTTCTTGTTGGATGTTAATTTGTAAGGATGATGCTGCCCATATTGATTTGTTGATATTACACTGCAGGAGCAAATGTTCAGTTGTTTCGTTGTGAGTCTGGCACCAAGGGCATTGTGGTGAGTCTGAGCAGTTTCTTTCATAAAGGTTTCTTGCAGTTGGGATCGCGTTGTTACATGCTTTCCAGCTGAATAATCGGATTTTTTTAGGTGTATTTCCGTTCCAAAATGTTTTCCAAAGTATTGGTTTAATATTCTCCGATTTGGTTGTTGATTGTGGTTCTTCAAAGGTTTCTTTGTCCGTTAAAACTTTATATCCTGTCTTCGTCGTGTAATTGCCATCTTTCTAGTGTGGCCAGATAATATTGTCATGTTGATCCATATTTGTAAGTCTGATTCTGGTTGTTTCCGGTATCACTGGTCCTGGGAATATTTCATCTAGTATCTCTTCATTCCATTCCTCAATTTCCTGTTTCCATGGGTCGCATACTCTTTGATATGGGCAATTTTTTGGTTCTTCAAGTTTCAGGTTTGAGTCAATCCATTTGTCCAACTAGATATTTGTCGTTTGCCCATCCCCTATTTGGTGAATTAGATGTTGCTTTATAAAGTCTCTGCCTTCCATGATGCTCGCCCAACTCCAAGTTCTGTTCTGTCTAAGTTTGATATGCATAAAATCAGAGTTGGGGTAGTAGATACCTTTTAGAAGCCGAGCCGCTAAAGAATTTGGGTTATTTAGTATCCTCCATTCTTGCGCTCCTAGCAAGGCCGTATTCCTTCTCTTGAGGTCTTTGAATCCTATCCCGCCTAAGAGCTTTTAGATAGTGAGTTTTTCCCATGCCAACCAATGTGTACGGTTCCTCTCTCCTGAGCTCCACCAAAAGTTTGCAATTGCTGAAATGAGGCGTTTACAGAAAGTAATAGGGTATGAGAAGATTGACATTGTATAAACTGGTAAAGCTTGTAACACCGCTTTGATTAGGACTTCTTTTCCTCCTTCTGATAATAATTTTGCTTTCCATCCTTCCATTTTTTAGCATAACTTCTTAGCTATCCATTCCAGCGCTTCGATTTTTGATCTTTTATGGCATAACGGTATACCTAGATACTTTCCTAAGTCCTCCGTTTCTACCATTTGAAGTTCTCCTATGACGAATGCTCGTACTTCCGCAAGTGTCTCATTGCTAAAAAGAATTGCTGACTTATTGTAATTGATTTGTTGTCCGGATCCTTCACAATAATCTGTAAGGCATTTCTTAAAAGATCCTAAGTTTTTTTTTTGATCATTAAATCAAATTTTATTAAAAAAGATAATCAACTTCTAATATCTTTACACAAACTTTTGATAGCCCATTTCTAAACAAACTATAGCTAAGGCCAATTTCTACCCCTTCAACTATTACAAGAAAAGCATTGAGACTATTACACTTAAAAGATTACATATGAAAACTTAAAAAACTAAGGCCTTTTAACTTCAGCCCAAATTTTCTCTAATTTTCTGCGCTAATTTCTCTCCTTTCTTCGTTTTAAATGTCTTGCAATACAATTTTTCATTAATCATAGCTTTAATCTTCTTTATAATCTGCTGTTCATTGAGGCAATTACCCCCATGATTTCTTTCGTTTCTCTCGATCCAAATGCAATATATATATGAGGTGATGATTAGACTCATCATATTTATCATTTCAGTCCCTGAGAAACCAATCACTTCTTCCACTAATTCGTCTAAGCTAGAATAATTGCAGCTAAGATGACACATTTTTAGAATATCGTATAGTATTCTACTAGTAAAGGAACAATTTACCAAGAGGTGCTGCACATCTTCAGTTTTTGCATAACAAAATATGCAAAGTGGATCAACAGCTAATCCCCAGCTAATCATCCTCTGTTTTGTTGGGAGTCTATCTTGTATAGCAAGCCAAGATATGAAAGAACATCTCGGGATATTAAGCTTAGACCATATTACTTTGTGCCATTTCACTTCTTTAAGATTAGCTCTTATTCTGCACAAAGTCCTATTGAACGAGAAGCCTTTTTTATTGCTTTCAGCCCAAAAGATCATATCATCTCCTTGTTTAGTATAAAATTCTTCACATAAGGTAACAATTTACCTGCACAAGGGGGTAATCTCCATCTATTGCCTCCAAAACAGCTATGAACTGTCCTGTCTTTGTTGATATTATCTTTATCAAATTCCACTCTAATAAGCTCTCCCACACTCTTACCTTCAATCCAGTTATCCCACAATAGATATGTGCTTTTGCCATCTTTCACTTTATGTGATATACACTCATGAGCAATACTCTTCATCTTCATAAGTTTCTTCCAAGTCCAAGAGTGAGCTTGCCTTATGTCTAAGCTCCATATACACTTGTCTTTAATGATGTTTTTGTGGACCCAGAGACTCCATAAATTAGTCTTCTGAGAGTACACTCTCCAGAAGGTATATAGAAGGCACACTTTGTTTAAGTCCCATACTTCTTACTTGTGCAAATTTTATCCCAAGATATTTTTGCTCCACTTGCACCATCTGAGTTTCCCCTCCACAAGAAACTGCTAATCTTTTGATTTAATTTGTAAATGACTTATTTTGGTAGCAAAAATACCCTGCACCAAAAGAGAATTTTGCTGACAAGAACACATTTTATTAACTCTGCTCTTCCCGCATATGATAATAATTTTGAAGACCAGACATTAATACTACTGCAAATCTTTTCAACTAGTTTATTCCCATCTCGAACAGATAATTTCTTGGAATTAAGAGGTACACCAAGGTACCTAACTAGTAATGATCCAATTTTTATTTCAAGAATTGCTGATATATCACTCATTATAGTTGGAGTTGTTCCTCCAAAATATAACTCGCTTTTGTTGAAATTTATATTAAGTCCTGAGAGTCTAGAGAATATAGTTAGAGCTTGTTTCACTACTCTAGCAGACTTACTATCAGCTTTTAAGAAGATTAGAACATCATCTGCAAAGATCAGATGATTCAGTTTCAACACTCTGCATTTTTTATGATAGCTGAAGCTGTTTTTATTAGCCATATGATTGAACAGCCCAGAGAAAATTTCCATGCATATAGCAAACAAATATGGAGAGAAAGCTCCTAAGTTAGTCTGGTTAATAGTGATGAAAAAAAGAGAATCGTCAGCAAATAAAAGATTAGAGATTTCCGGATAGTTCCTCGTAATTTGTATGCCTTGTATCTTTCCTTCGTTGCAAGCAGCGTCTATTAAACTAATAAGTGCTTCAGTCATTATAGAAAAAATAAAAGGGGAGAGCGGATCACCTTGTCTAAGACCTCTTCCTGATTTGAACTTAGGCATTCTCTGGCCGTTTAAGTTGATTTGAAACGTTACGTCTGTTATACACGTCTTTATCCATTGTGTCCATTTATTATGGAAACCAAGTTTTTCCAACAGGGTAAGAATAAAGTCCGATCTTACTTGGTCGTAAGCCTTTGCCATATCATTTTTTATGCTCGCCATCGGTTTCGGGGTTTTCCTTTTTCGTGTCATGTAATATGACATTTCTTGTGCGATAATAATATTGCCTTGAATGACTCTTCCTTTTATGAAGGCCGCTTGCGTTGGTGAGACTATATCATTCATAATTTTTTGAAGTCGATTCGCTAGCATCTTTGCTATTAGTTTATATCCAAAATTAATGCACGAGATTGGTTTGTAGTCGCCTAAAATTTCCTGTATATCTTCTTTTGGAATTAGAGTTATAAGGGTATCATTCATGTCTTTCAAAGGAATGTTATTCTTAAAGAAATCTTCGACTACTCTGAAAACATCATATGTAATAATAGCCCATAATTTCAATAAAATTTACCACTCAGACCATCGGGTCCTGGAGCTTTTGTTGGAGACATATGGTTTTGGGCCGATTCTAGTTCCTCCATAGTTGGGTTTATTATCAGTTTTTGATTTATTTCTTCAGTAATTTTTGGTTTGATGAATCGTAAGGCGTTGTTGATTTGTCCTCTATCTCCTTGTTTTTCTTCAAAGAGTTGGTTATAGAAGCGTTGGAAATTCGTTTTGACTTCTGAGATCTCTTCTATCCAATCTCCTTGTGGATTCTTTATTCTCGTGATTTTGTTTATTGACCTTCTTTGCATTGTTTCCATATGAAAGAATTTTGTATTTTTATCGCCACATATGAGCCACTGTTGACGTGCTCTATCTGCCCAATATTTTTCCTCACACTTATATTCAAAAGAGAGTTCTTGTCTGAGTTCTTCTTCTTCTATTTGGTTTTCTATAAGTTGGGCTCATATTAGTTATTTGTATCAGTCTTTTTTGAAATCGTTTTATTTGTTCCTGATGATTTTTAAACGTAGTTTTGCTCCATGTTTTGAGCGCTTGAGTAGTTGAATCTTTCTTACCCTGGTAGTTCAGTAGAGTCTCTTGAGTTGAGGGGCCTTCCCAACTTTGTTGAACAACGACTCTGCATTCACTATTATCGAGCCAATGAGATTCAAATTTAAAGTATTTTTTACCCCTTGGCGCTTTCGAGCTATATTGTAATATGAGTGGTGAATGGTCTGAGCCTATAGCTGGTGGAATAAAGACATGAGCATTACTATATTTGGTAATCCATTCATACGATCCAAAAACTCTGTCTATCTTGCTCTTAACAGTTTTGTTTCCTTGTTTTCTATTGTTCCACGTGAAATTACAACCCGTTGAGTTGATTTCTGCAAGTCCATTGTGATTGATAAAAATTTTAAAGTCAATAATTTGTTGTGCATTTGGAGGAGAAGAGCTACATTTGTCTTCCATGTTAAGTATATTGTTGAAATCTCCCACGAGTAGCCATGTTTTCTTATTTTTGTCATTCCAGGTTGTAATTTGATTCCAAACTGTTAATCTATCTTCATAATTGTTAGGCGCATGCACACAAATAATATAATACGGAAATATAATATCATTAATATAAAGAACAGCAAAATAACGATTACAAAATATAACTTCGAGTTTCATGCAATCATTCCATACCACCAAAAAAAACACCGAGTGGAAGGCATTACCTAAGGGGTAAAAAATAAAGTAGTTTTTAAAACCTAGCTTACGTAAAGTCTCCGTCGCGTCCACTTCGCGAAGTATAGTTTCACAAAAGCATACTAATTCGGGCTTAAAACTATTCAAAAGAGATGTAACATGTGTCTCTGACAAGGGAGCCCTGATCCCTTGGCAGTTCCAAAATATTGTGTTCATTTACCTTTGGCGGCCACAGGATGACCACTTCCTCCTTGGATGATGACGGGATTACCTCTTTTCTTAACTTTAAAGCCCTTTTGAAAAGTAAAGGTGCTGCCTTCCTCTATACCTTTTCCTCGAGTCTTGTACAAACGAGATAAATGGATTTTGTCAATCCTGAAACATGTTGTATCTTTGATAGTCATGAGAAAATTTTCTATTTTTTGTGTTCTAATAATACTAATATCGATCTGTTTAGATTGAAAGCTGATTCCTTTTTCGTTCTTATTAAAAAAATTCCACCCTATCAGAGACTTGATATTACAGATGCTTACTATGTTTCTGAAATACGCTAATTCTACAAAACTTATTTTCTGACTGTTGCGATAGTCTTTGTTATAAAAATCCATGAAAGAGAAGTTACTATGATGGTTCCCGTCCAATAAAAAGTCCATACCTTGAACCCCTGTGAAGTGCTTCTTAAGTTTTCTGTTGCTAATGAAAATTTCGATGCTTTGACAACGATCTGGTAAGGAGATAGAGTCGCTCTTCCTTTTTTGTGTGTATCCTATTATCCTTTGTATTTGAAAGTTTGATTGGTAGCAAGGATTTTCGTTTCTCTGATCTGCCTTTCCTATTTTCCGATTACTTTTTTGAGACCCAAATTGAGTGTAACCTGAATTGTTTTTCTTGGTGATTTCATGGTTTCTGTGATGTTTCTTGTGAAGATCCATGTTGTATCGAGAAATTAGAGTGTCGCCGTCTGAAAACGAATCCATATGATGAAAGCTTGAAACCCTAACTTAATAAAAAATTCACAGAAAGCTAATAGAAAATTGAATTAGAATTGATAAAAACAATAACAGGTAATTGTTTATCTGATATAAGATGAAGGATTGATTTGATGAAGCTGTTGATGGTGATACGTAACTCCTTTAATCGCCTCTGAATAGAAGAGCGTTTTTACATAATACCCAATTGATTAGCCGTGTACAATTTGGTTGAATCATTGATCTCCATTATCCAGTGCTTCGCGCAGTTTTTTTCCAATCTTCGCGCAGTTTGAATAAATGGTTTAAACTATTTTTTTGCATGATATGTCGAAAAAAGAAAAAAAAACGTTGACAACAAAAAAAAGATAAATTTATTTTCTATAATTTTGTTTTTTCCTTTTCAAAGAATTTTTTTTGTTATTAAAAATAATAAAGTACAATAAATTTCATATCCATCTACTGTATTATAACATTGATGATGGTAATTTTTTTCATTGCCTCAGCGTCAATATTGCGAATGGCTCGATAGTGACATAGATTGTATTCAATGCTATGTTGTAGATTTGCCGTCTAGGCATCAACCATTCCTATCAGCTGCCTATGTTTAGTAAAAGTTTCCGTATAGCGACTTAGTCGCCGTGGAAGATACCCCTAACCTTCGTAGGCGTCGATTAGTGGAAAAAATGACTGCCTAGGCACTCCTTTTGTTTTTCTTACTCTCGAGAATTCTTGAACTGATATTAAAACTTAAATTTTAGTATTTTTATATTTACAATAATGTTGTTAGATGATCTTGTATGACTTAAATAGTTAAAATTATTGTGTGTCCGTTTGGGATTGCTTTTCAAAATAATCACTTGAAGTGATTTTAGATCCATAGCAATATTTTAGACTTTTAAAATCACTTTTAGGAAAAGTACTATAATCACTTGAAATGATTTTAGATGTCAAAATATTTTTTAATAATTATTACAAATATTTTAATTTTTATCAAAAAGCACTTTTAGCTCCAAAATAATCAATCCCAAACGGGCTCTATAATTACTACGTATATATTACTAAATATAGAAAATTATATAGCGAGATTTAAAACCGCATAATCCCGCCTAGGCCACGTACAATCCCGCGTAGGCGTCATATGATTCCGCCTAGGTGCTAGACCCCTGATTTTTTATTTATCAAGATACTGTTTTTAGCCTCTCCTAAATTTTTCTTTTGTTAAAGAAAAAATAATTATACTAAAAATAGAATTTCAGGAGAGGTAAAAAATTGAGGGAAGGGGGAGGTTTAAGTCCCTAGAGGGTACAATGATGATCCACCCTTAGGTGAGGGGCGAATTTTTTCGCTCATAAGAAAACGAAAGGATTATAACTATTTTTTGAGGTTAACCGTTACACAAACATCTTCTTCTTTAACTAAAAAAGAATTTCTAGAAAAGCTACAAAACTATCTTGATAAACAAAAAATCAGGGGCCTAGCGCTTAGGTGTAATTATATGGCGCCTAGGGGGATTATACGGGCCTAGACGGGAATATACAGTTTTAACTCCAGATATATAATTTTATATATTTAGTAACATATACGTAGTAATTATAATAATTTTAACTATTAAGTCAAAAAATTTATCTAACAGCACTATAGTAAATATATAAATACTAGATTTTGAGTTATAATATCAGTTCAAAAATTCTCGAGAGTAAGAAAAATAAAATAGGGGCCTAGACAGACATTTTTTGCCACTAATCGGTGCCTATGTGGGTTAGACGCCTCTTACACGACGACTAAGCCGCTATAAAAACACCTAACATTTTTACAAGACGTAGGCGACTGATGCGGGAGTTGATGCCTAGGCGGCGAATTTTACAACATAACACATAATATGATATATATATCGCTCACGAGCCATTCGCAGTGTTGACGCTGAGACAGTAAAAAAATTACAACAATCATTAGTGTAATAATATATACTATAGATATGGAGCTGACTGTACATTATTACTTGATGAAGAAAAAACAAAATTATAATAAAAAGTTTTTTTTTTATTACATAGGAAAGCCACTTTAGACTCGAAATCATTGACTTGATTCGGACCTACACCACTAGATTAGATGACCAAAACCCTACCTAGTGAACTAATCTCAACTGATTATATATATATTTTCGTATCAACGTCTTTTTTTTTGCCATATCATGCAAACAAAAGAAGAAAAAGAAAAAGTTATAGTTTTTTTTTTTTGACATTAAAAGTTATAGTTTAAACCATTGCATTATCTCCTTCGTACATATATCTCTTTCTTTAATATTAAACCACAATCCCACGTATAGGTGTAGTTTACCCCAATATTTCACATTTATTTTTCTCTTCCTTCTTTTGTTTGCATGAAATGTAAAGAAAAAAAGAGTTAACACAAAAAAAAAAATAAGTGACTTTATTTTTTATAATTTTCATTTTTCTTTTTAAAGAAATTTATTTTGTTATTAAAAATAATAAAGTACAATCAACTCCACATTTATTGGCTGTATTGTAACATCGATGATTTGTTGCAACTTTTTCATTATCTAAGCGTCAATATTGCAAGTGACTAGATAGCGATATATATCGTATTTTATGCTATGTTGTAAAAGTCTTTGTTCAGGCGCGTCTAGACGCCCTTTAGGCGTCTAACTCGGGGAAATTATTATAAACAGCCCCACAACCTATATCTTAACATAGTAAGGCCCAACCTAAAAGCTCCATCAAAACCTAACTAGAAACAAGCCAAAAACCCAAAATACCCCTTCTTTAGTTAGTTGACACAGTGAATAATACCAAACCAAAAACAAAAACCCCATATAACACCGACCCATCCCATTCCCTCTTCTCTCTATACCCCTTCCCACTGCTGCCTCTATACTCTCTCTCTCTCTCATCAACGATGCCCTCCTTCATCACCACCCACTGTCGCCGATGCCCTCCTTCATCACCACCACTGCTGCAGATCTACAGCACCACCAACGCCGCCATCACTCGCCGAACTGCAACGCCACCCTGCAGATCCCGACCACCACGATGCCAGCGAAGCAAGCCCTCTTTCCAGCGAATCCTGCAACCAGATCTGTTCGCCTCTACAGATCTGCAATAACGCCGCAGCCATTCGCCTCTCCAGAACTGCAAGAAAGCCACCGCCATTCGCTGGATCCTCACCACCAGTCCCTGCTGCTGTAACACCACCACCCACATTAACCACTACGAAGCAACGCCGCCACGAAGCCACCACACCACGACAAAGCTTCGCTGCAGCACCACCACCATAAACCACGCCGTGAATATAGACCCGAGCAACGCCGTGAATCTGGAGCAACGGCGTGAATCTGAACCTTAAGCAACACCGTGAATCTGGAGCAACGACGTGACCTTCTCCACCATTGCTGGTTCGCTGGACCTTCTCCACCATTTCGTCCTGCTGCTGCTTCAGATCCACCACCAAGCTGTCGCTTGAGCATCACCACCAACCACTGCTGCTTCACCCCGTACTCCTCCTCCACCACTGCTGCAACGCGCAACCCCTCGCCTCCCACCAACCACCATACCAGATCTGACCACAACACTTGAAAAGTGCCGCCCCAATACCAGATCTCATTGGTTTTTTTTTTTAATTTTTTAACCTGTTTGTTGGTCCAGCCCACTTGGGCCAGCATCTCAGTTCATTCTATTTGTTTTTTTAAAATGTCTAGACCGTATTGTCCAGCCCCATTTGGGCTTTGTCTGTATTTTTTTATTTTAAAAAATATGTTTTGACCAGCTTGGTTGATACTCACTATCCCCCCATTATTTTATTTTGTCTTGTTTAAAAAATTGGGTTGTTTATTTTTATTTCTTGAATCTAAAAACTAACCCTTCATTTTTTTTCTTGTTTTTTTGTTTTGTTCATTCTATTATCCAGCTATATTGGTCCAGCCACCTTGGTCTAGACATTCGGGTTTATACGTTATGGGCTAAACACTTGGGTTTGTGATACGATTAATGACTAGGAAAAAAATCAAAAACAAGGACAAAACGGCTTGTGTACACCCCCTTGGACAAAAACTTGGAGAATATCGACTAATCGGACATATAAAGAACTGCAAATTAGAACTAAAAGCCCTAAAAAAAAGTTTAATAAGAACAGGTCTATACGAAATGGTCTGTACAATATTGGTACGTACATAACGAAAAAAGAAATAAAAAAAATTGAAAAGGGTAAGAAAGTAACAAAAGCTAACTAGAAAATAGATTTAGGCCTTAAAAAGAAGTAATTCTTAGTTGGGCCTTGAAAATTCTCTTTGCTTAGAATTAGGCTCCAATTTGTATATTCCTCGTCTAACTCCTAGAAATACTTGTATAGACAACACCTATATATAGGACCTGGTTTAATATTAATAAAATTGATATATGTATGAAGGAGATAATGCAATGGTTCAAACTATTACTTTTTCTTCATTTGTTTGCATGCTACTTTAGATTTTCCTTCATTTGTTTGCATGATATGAAAAAAAAATAGTTGACACTAAAAAAATAAAATAAGATAACTTATTTTTTATAATTTGGTTTTTTGTTTTTCAAAGAACTTACTTTTGTTACTAAAAATAATAAAAGGACAATCAAGTCCATATTTATCGTCCGTATTATAACATTGATGATTGTTGTACTTTTATTTCACTGTATCACCGTTAGTATTGCGAATGGCTTGGTAGCATCATATATTGTATTCTATGCTACGTTGTACAAATCGCTGAATAGATGCGTCTAGGAATTGCCTATATGTCAACTTCTCCGTCAGCCGCATACGTCTAGTGAAAATGTTAGGCCTTTTTGCATATCGGCTTAGTCACCGTAAAAGAGACGCCTATCCCGCCTAGGCGCCAATTAGTGACAAAAAATGACTGCCACCTTTTTTTTTCTTACTCTCGAAAACTCTTGAACTGATATTATAACTCAAAGTTTAGTATTTTTGGATTTACTATAGCGTTGTTAGATAAATTTTATGACTTAAATATATAAAATTATTATTATTACTGCGAATATATATCACTAAATATATACAAATTATATTGCAGGAATTATAACCGCATAATCCCACATAAGCCTCGTTAAATCTCACCTATGCATAGTATAATTCTATCTAGGAGCTAGGCCCCTGATTTTTTGTTTTTCAAGATACTTTCTTAGCCTCTCCTGAAATTCATTTTTAGTTAAAGAAAAATATTTTTTTGTAACGGTTAAGCTCTAAAAATAATTATAAATCTTTTAGTTTTCTTATGAGCGAAAAAACCCGCTCTCTCACCTAAAGGGAGATCGTTACTATACCCTCTAGGGACTTGAGCCCCCTTCCCCCAATTTCTTACCTCTCCTAAAATTCATTTTTTAGTATAATAATTTTTTCTTTAACTAAATTTTTTTTAGGAGAGGCTAAAATTATCTTGATAAACAAAAAAACAGGGCCTAGCGCCAAGGCAGAATTATACGGCGCATAGACGGGATTATACATGTTCTAGGTTGATTATGTGGCTTTAAATCCCGATGTATAATTTTGTATATTTAGTAATATATACATAGTAATTATAATAATTTTAACTATTTAAGTCATAAAAATAATCTAACAACACTATAATAAATATAAAAATACTAAAATTTTAGTTATAATATCAGTTCAAGATTCTCGAGAGTAAAAAACTAAAAGGAGGGCCTAGGCACTCATTAATTGCCACTAATCGGGGTCTAGGAGGGTTAGGCGCCTCTTCCACGTTGACTAAGCCGCTATGCAAAAACGTATAACATTTTTACTAGGCGTAGGCGACTGCTGGGGGATTTGACGCCTAGGCGGCAATATCTACAACATAGCACATAATACGATCTATGTTACTACCGATCCGTTTGCAATACTGACGCTGAGACAGTGAAAAAAATTTACAACAATCATTAATGTTATAATACAGTCGATGGAATCAAGATTCTATTCCTTATATTGTCACTCTCTCTAGAAATGCTCTGTAACAAAGAATTATCTTCTCCCCCTTTCTTTTCTAAATTAATTTCCTCCTGATCATACACATTTTTGCCTTGTTTATTTGTTTTCTTTAGTTTTAGTATTCACTATTTTTAGTTTCCTTTTTTTTAATCATCAAATCAATTTTTTCATTAATTTTAACTTCAAATGTCTTTTACAACTAGGCCGAATCAAGCATTAGGCCCAAGCATGGGATTAATACCTTGAAAGCTCAACTACATTAAAAAACAATAATAAACCTCGGCCCACTATAAATATGGACCAAAATACATTAAAAACAAATTACATTAAAAGAGATAAACGAGATACAAGTATATTAGCCCAATTCTAGTTTCTCCACAAGCTCTTTAACGTCATTCTTCTTAAGTCTTCTATCTTTTAACCCCATACTCACCATAAAATAGACTTTAGTAACTATTTGATCATCATTTAAACCTGTTCCTTCATGTTCTATCTCATTTCTTAACCACCAAATCATATATATATATATATATATATATATATATATATATATATATATATATATATATATATATATATATATATATATATATATATATATATATATATGATATACACATCAAACTTACAACCAACCTCATTTCATCACAAGACAGAGCTATGATAATATTGTTCAAATCATCAAAGTCTCCTGGTATATGTTTCCAGAATTCTGCACAAGATTCTTCTCGAAAATGAACATGTAAAGAAAATATGAATATTATCTTCACTTACAGCTCTGCAGAGATTACAAATTGGATTTATTTGACATCCACCCTCAAACATTCTTTATTTAGTACTTATCCGATTCTGAATGGCAAGCCATGAGATAAAGGAGCATCTTGGAATATTTGCTTTCGCCCAAATAAATTTATTCCAGTAAACATTATCAGAACTGTTAGAAACCTGAATTAAGGTTTTCTTAAAAGAAAAATTTCTTTTGTCACTTTCACTCCATATTTTAATATCATCCCCTATTTAGCTTATAATCAACCAACCCAGGAAGGATTTTCCCAACACCTCTCTCTTCAATAGCAAGAATCTACCATTTTGTTGATGTTCATGTTATCTTTTTCCAGCTCAATCTCTAGGATCTCTTGAATACTCCTTCCATTCAACCAATTATCCCATATCAAGTAAGTACTTTTACCATTATAAACCTTGTGAGAAATGAAATTATACACAATTTTTCTGATTTTCATCAGCTTTTTCAAAATCCAAGTATGATGTTGTTTCTCCTCTATGCTCCAAATACATTTGTCTTTGACTATATTGTGTTTCACCCACATACTCCAGAGATCTTGCTTCTGAGAATACATTCTACAGAATGTAAACGAAAGACATACCACATTCAAATCTTCAATTCTTGGTATGCCTAGTCCTCCGTGTTCTTTGCTCATACACACTTTCTCCCACGATGTTTTCGTACCTTGAGCACCATCCGTGTTGCCTTTCCATAAAAAGCTACTCATCAACTGATTTAGCTTGTATATAACCTGCTTAGGTAAAAGAAATACCCTGCACCAATATAAGATTTTGCTAATAAGTATACTTTTAATAAATTCTACTCTTCCAGCGTATGATAACAATTTTGAACTCCATTGATTAATGGTGCTTAAAATCTTGTCTACTAATTTATTCCCTTCATCCACACTTAAATTTTTAGAGTGAAGTGGGACCCCCAAGTATCTAATTGGTAGGCTACCCAATTTAATGTTTAATAACTTTGAAATCTCCTCTCTTGTGTCTAAATCTGCACCACTAAAGTATAATTCGCTTTGCTGAAAATTTATATTTAATCCAGATAATCTTGTGAACAGGTTTAAACCTTCTATAACTATACTACCAGATTCAGTATTATCCTTGAAGAAAACTAACAAGTCGTCTGCAAATATAATATGTTAAAGCTTCATAATTTCACATTTCTAATGATAGCTAAACTCTTCCTTCTTTGCTAAATGATAGAATAATCTTGTCAAAACCTCCATACACATAGCAAATAAATAAGGAGAGAGAGGGTCTCCTTGCCTCAACCCTCTCTTTCCTTCAAAGAAACCACAAGCTTCACCATTTATACACACATAATATGTAGGAGAACACACACACACATTTTGATCCATTCAATAAATTGTTTTGGAAAATCAAAGGCAAATAAGGTGTTTATTAAAAAATTCTAATTTACACTATCATACGCCTTTTGTAGGTCTAAATTGATAGTGCAATTAGGACTTGAATTCTTTTTCTCATAACCTAGCATGATATCTTGAGCAACCAATATATTATCTCTAATATATCGACCACACACATAAGCGGCTTGGTTTAAGGATATGATTGATCCAATTACCTTTTTTAACCTTTTACATATAATTCTTGATAGTGTCTTATAAGTTGTGTTTATACAAGATACGGGACGAAATTTCTTGACATTTGTTGGATTTTTCTCCTTTGGAATAAGCACTATATTACTAGCATTGACTTTCTTTAGTGTGAGTCTTTGTTTGATTGCTTTAGTGAAATCATCTACAATTATATTCGATGACTCTTTATAGAAAGTAGAGTTAAGTCCATCAGGCCCAAGACTTTTATTCTCATTAATTGAGAAAAAATATCTTTAATCTCCTTGTCATTAATGGGAGCTATTAGTTCATTCTTCTGACCATCAGTTAATTGTTTACCAATAATCTTCTTTATAGTATTACTTGAACATTTTTCTTCATTTTCATATTTTGTACCAAGTAATTGCTTATAGAAGCTAATAAATTCTTCCTTGATAAGATTGGGATCCACAATTTGCTCACCTGCATCATTTATTAAGATAGAAATATTATTTCTCGCAATTTTGCCTTTACTAATTCTGCAATAATAAGCCGAATTACAATCCATCTAATTATTGAACATCACTTTAGCTTTTTGCTTCAAAATCTTATGTTGTATCAACATAGCCTCCTCCAATTCAATGCTTATTACTTTCTCCTCATTTATAATACATGAGTCAATACACCCATTCATAATTTTCGTTTGAACAATACTAAGTTGAGTTTTAATCGATTCAATAGCATCTGAGTTCCTTCTAAAATACGTGTTATTGAATCTCTTGAGAGAAGCTATAGTATTCTTTTTCTTCATACACTGTCCATACATATGATTATCGTCAATGTCAGTATTCCATGCTTGCGTCACAGTATCCACAAATTTCTCGTGCTTAACCCAAGCATTAAAGAATTTAAATTGACTAACACTAACCCTATTTTTACCGCCTAGACTTAACTTAACTACACAATGGTCTGAGGTTGATAGAGGATGAATCATAACAACATGATCCATAATATCAAGCCATTTAGTGTTTATAAAAACTCTGTCTATTTTACTTGCTCTAATTTGATGAACTGCACTTTTGTTTGTCCATGTATAGAATTGACCACCACAACTATGTTCAAGTAGGTTTGCATCTTCTATACACTCATTAAACTCCATAACTCCTCTATCTAACACGGAACAATTCAATCGATCCTGTATTCGCAAAATCTCATTAAAATCACCCATTATACAAAACTTATCTGACTCATACTTATTACTCCAGTCCACCATATCATTCCATAATTGTTTCCTTTCACCCACATCATTACTTGCATAAACCATAGCAATATAAAATACCTCTTGATTCTCATTAACTCATAACTCAATAAGAATGGCTTGTGAAGTTTGATAAACCAGGTTAACATCTGCATATCTCTTATCCCAAAGTAACCATACTCCATAACTATCATCATTATTATAGTTATGTAACATTTCCAAACGAGAGAAATGTTGCTTTATTATAGCAGGATAATTATGAACCTTTACTTTTGTTTCTAAAGGTCAAATCACCCTGACATTATTACTAATTAAAAATTCCTTGACATCTAATTGCCTAAGAATATTATTGAACCCCCTTACATTCCAAGCTGCAATGTTCATATATTGGGTGGTCTAGTGATTTCCTCTCCTCCATTGTGATTGATGAACTCTAACACATCTTGGTCAATAACACTCTCATCCATACTTTAAAGTTTCTCATATTTATTTGTTGTAGTAACTGAGCTTGATTCTCCTCTTAAATTGTTGTTTTTCTTATTACTACGACTTATGCTCCACTCTTCAGTTGCTTTTTTTCCTTTATCTACCTTAGTACTTGTTACAGTACTACCTTTTGGCACCCAAACTTTCTGAACATTATTACACATATTCTTTGTATGACCAAATTTGTTACACTTTGAGCAAATAATTGTTTCCATTCATACTCCACCTTAACAACTTGTAACTCCTCTAAAACAATATCAACATATATATCCTCTGAGAGTTCCTCCTTAGTATCAATCTCGACACAAACTTGCGCATATCCTAATCGTGTTTTTTGATTCAGTGATGGAGTCCATTTGTAAAGGAACTCTAACACCACTTGAAATATACCCCAAGCCTCTTTGAGTCCACAAAGTCATCGGTACGTTAATTAATTTAACCCATAGAGGTATTTTTGAAACATCTATCTTGTCGAATTGCATACCTGGTTTCCATGGTTTGAGTAACAACGGCTTACCATTTATATGCCATATATGCTCCAAAGCCTTGTTATAATACTGTCGATTCTCAAATTTAAACACTGCACTTCCTTTTGTACTCGATTTGATCAACCTTACCCAATTTGTTCCACTAATATCTGACAAAATTTGCTATTGCGAAGAATGGTGGAGGAGAGTCGATGAATTGCCCGATTGCACAGTTAACCCACTGATCAGAACCCTCCTCAAGAACATCCTGAGGTGGTTTTATTATCTTCTTACCTTCCATTCTCACAGGGACATGGTGTTATAGCTTATCGATTTACTTGCACAACAACCAAATAGGTTTGACCATGGGACTCCTTTCGATTCAACTTTTAACTCATCGGCATCTCGATCTGATTTGAGTATCTCTACTAATTGTTCACTCTTCAAATCCTTTTCGTATGATTTGCATCGTCTTCATCACCCTTGAACGAATCTGGAGTGTTCAATAGATCTATGTTTGGCGATAACATTTCCTTTGTAATATCACGATACTTTGTTTTAGCTCTTGAGGTAGGCGGGTTTTTCCCGGATCCATTTATGACATTATTAACGTTCGTTGAATTAATCACTTTAGTCATAACTGAGAGACCAACTAAAGAGAAAAAAGAAGAAAGATAAAAGGAAAAGTTAATGAAAATGGGTCAGTGAGTGTGGATGACGATGGTGGGGTGGGACGAGAGAGTTAGTGGAGGTTCAAAAAGTTATGAAATGTTGTTAGATCCCAGAAAATCTAGGAATAACAACAAATCAAAGAAGAAGAAAAGCTAAAAATTTGAAAAAAGGTAAAAAGTGTATTTAGGCTAAAAAAAGAAAGGTGGAATAAATTTAGTGGATGAATGGGTAGAGAGAATTTTTTTTAGTGAGTTGACTCTCATTGACTTGGCTTATTTTGTGTTTTTTTTTCCAAATGTTTAATTATATAAATACGCATCTAGTTATTTTTAGTTTCCTTTTATATTAACTTTATCTTAATCCTTCTCAGTTTTGTCTTCTTGGTGTTCCATTAATCTCACTAAGGATGCAAACTTATTTCTCCTTCATTCATGGCTTTGATCCAAGGCCATTTGCTAAGATTAATATTCTTAATTTCCTTGATGGAATGGGTTCTATTTGGTTTTACTTCTTCAATTATCACATGCAGAAGCTAAATTTTAAAGAGAGTTGTGTTCCAAGGGCTAAAGGACCCTTTAATGCCTTCTACCTTATGTCTACAAGTTTTAATGAACACGTGTAGAATCGTGTCTGTCTCAATTATTGGGTTGACATTATGATTATTTGTTTTGGTCTTTCTCTCTACTCGTGTGATGTTTTCTACGTTTGCGTGTATCTTTATTGGAGAGATATCCACCTGGATGTTTTGATTATCTGAAAAGAAGACGGTGATAGCCATTATACCTGCTACAAAGGTTTTATCTTCAAATTTTCTATATCTTACACTATAACGTGTTGCTTTCCGGTATGGTGTCAAATTATGTATTTCACGATGTGTCCAAAGCGTACAGTTATTGTAATCTTAGCACAATATAAAAATATCTCAATTTCTTATGAGTCACATTCTCCCCCTTCTTCAGATCCCACATAGTTTCACCACAAACTGGGCACTCTTCGAGATATTCATTCTTTTCATAACACAATACAAAATCATTCAAACATACACAGATCATAACGTATCCCATACCTAAACTTTTCAAGTTTCTGTTGCACTCCTACTACAACAAATCGTGTCTTTGGAGGCGATATCATTAAGGATGATATGAATTCATCCCTAATGATCGACCATTAGGGGCAAACTACATGTTTTGTTGATATTGATAGAATTTATTGTTGATGACCTGGTTTCTTATATAATAAAGTTACTAGAGACAAACTTGATTATCATTAGAGACGACGTGTCGTCTCTATTGATAACATTACCAGCGACAATTTTTTATCATTAGGGATGAATTTTTTTCGTCTCTAATGATCTTTAAAGGAAAAATTTAGGGCGTCGCTAAAGATACCATATTTGGAGACAAAATTTTGGGTACTAGCGACGAGTTCTTCAACACGAACTCGTCGCTAATAATAATATGTCAATTTGTTTAAATTTAATATATGGTTGGACAAGTATTTAAGGGACGAAATCAATTAGTGGCTAATGATACTAGTTGTCATTATCGTCTCTATTGACCATAATCCAATTTTCGATGCAAAAATTAGCCGGTCAAAAGGGCACAAGCTTATTTTAATTTCCTTTAGGGACGACAATTAGGTCTTTATGGACGACATAACGTCTCCCATAATTGGTAGTTTTTTATAAATACGTGTACAAAACCCATTTACTCATTTCATTCCTTCATACACACAAATTCCCTTCACTACTGTGCCGATTCTAGATCATTGTCGCTAAATATTTACACCCACTCCACACATCTTAACCACACTAGTTAGACTGATATGCTACATATAATGTTTATTTTTTTACTTATTGATCAATTATTCATATATATTTTTTTTGTTTGTTAATATTTATTTGGTGTTTCTATGATAGAATAACATTAATTTATCCATATTTGAATTAATATAATGATTAGTTGTGCATTTCGCAAAATTAATCCTTATTCCAAATTTGGGATTAAATTGTGTAATTTCTAATAATATAGTGGTTAAGTGGTTAAGTATGATTTTGAATAATTATCTGCAATTACAAAATATAGTATGTCTATTTTTGGAATTCAGTGACTTTTTATTCAAAATCATACTTAACCACTATAACAATTGCATACTTAAGTTACATCAGGAACCATACTTGAAAAAGATTATTTCTAAATATGGTAACTTAGATTGCAAACATGAACAGATTCTTTTGACTGGACATTTTGTTTTGTCTAAACAACTTTGCCCCAAATCTCTGTTCAATATTCTGAAAATGGAAATTGTGCCTTATTCTAATGTGTTGGGTTCACTAATGTATGCTATGATTAGTCCTAGGCCTGATTTGTCATTTTCTATCTCTTTACTCAGTAGATTCATGTCTATCCCAAGTTATGATTATTGTATAGCTATAAAACATGTATTAGCTTATGTGAACTCTACTTTGAATATTGGACCTCTAAATCTAAGACACAAACCGTAGAAAAGAAAAAAGTGTAGCACCGGTTGGCTTATAGAGAGAATAGTGTCGTTACAAAATAGAAGATTCTTGTCATGTTTTGAAGAAGAGTAATGTTGGGTATCACCCAAAAAACAATCACCTAAAATCACCTATGATTTGGATCCTGGGTGATCAAATTATGCAGTTTCTCTGATTTCTTTCTAATATATGATTGAATCACCTACGATCAGGGTCGGCCCTTGGGTAAGGCCACCAAGGCGGCTGCTTTAGGCCCAATTTTTTCTTTTATAAAAAAAGGGCCCTAATTTTATCAAATTTTTTAATAGTTACAAAAGGCCTCAAAAAATAAATCTTGTTTTAGGTAACTAAGAATATTTTAATTTTTTGAGCCAGTCCTGTCTAGAATCCAACTCATAGGTAATTTTTAAATAATTACTTTTTAGATAATACCTAGCATTATATTTTAAAGTATTAGCTTTTTTATTTTACAAATACGTGAGTTAGGGACTAAATATTAGAGCCTAGTCCGAGTTCATCTTTGGACGTAACCAAAAAAACAAAAAAAAAAAAAAAAGAGAAGAAAAAATCTTGGATGTACTTCAAATAAAATGACAAGAAACGTAGTCCAATAAGGACTCTAGATGTTTAAACAAAAAAAAAAGGACTCTAGATCCTCGTGTCTAGAATATTCGTATAAGAAACCTTGCCCTTCACGAATTAGAAGACTAAAACTCTTCTATATAAATGAGACAATAATTACAGAAAACGTAAGTATCACAAACCTTCATACACATCCGTAATCTTAAACCCTTGCTAGTAAGAAAGTTCTTCAAATTATTTCAGTAATAATTTCAGCGATAAATTCACGTAAGCTTTGTTTAACATATTTATTATTGTCATCGTATCTCTAATGTTTGTATGTCGTTATATATCGAAGACGGAAACTCATAAAATAATTAGCATTCAAATTGTTTTTCTCTCTTTGTGAATTCTCAGATTGTGTCTTGAGAATTCAGAAATTACTTGGTTGTGAACCAAGAAAAGGAAAAACATCCTAGTAACGTGATTTTATCTTGAGAAAAAATTAGATTCATTGGACTTGGACGTAATTTCGGAGAAAAAAAGGTTGTGTAGTTGTAGTACTCAATAATTCTCATCACTAATGGGTAATTACAACACTGATGAGACAATGGATACAATAGAGAATGAATCAAGAAGCTTTTCATCTTCAAGGCGTGATAATTTGCCTTACATGCATAAAGTTGGAGTACCACCAAAGCAAAATCTCATGGATGAAATTCGAGCAACTTTGAAAGAAACATTTTTTTCTGATGATCCTCTTCGACCCTTTAAAAATTAATCCAAGTCTCGAAAAATGGTTCTTGGAATTCAAGCGATTTTCCCTATTCTTGAATGGGGTCGAGGATATAATTTAATGAAATTTCGTGGTGATCTTTTAGCTGGTCTCACTATTGCTAGTCTGTGCATACCTCAGGACATAGGATACTCGAAGCTTGCGAATTTACCACCTCAATATGGACTGTATTCAAGTTTTGTTCCACCGTTAGTGTATGCAATAATGGGAAGTTCAAGAGATATAGCGATAGGTCCTGTAGCTGTGGTGTCGCTTTTACTTGGAACGTTACTTCAGAATGAAATTGATCCTATCACAAATCCAATTGAGTATCGAAATCTTGCATTTACGGCTACTTTTTTTGCTGGCATAACTCAAGCTACCCTTGGTATCTTAAGGTTGGGATTTTTAATCGATTTCCTATCACATGCTGCGGTAGTTGGATTTATGGGTGGGGCCGCTATAACAATCGCACTTCAACAACTTAAAGGGTTTTTAGGAATCAAAAAATTCACAAAGGAATCGGATATTATTTCGGTTATGCACTCTGTATGGGGAAACGTTGGTCATGGGTGGAATTGGCAAACAATTCTGATAGCATCGACTTTTTTAATTTTCCTTCTAGTTGCTAAATACATTGGGAAAAAGAAGAAGAAATTATTCTGGATACCTGCAATTGCCCCGTTAATTTCGGTTGTTCTTTCGACCTTGTTTGTGTATATAACTCATGCGGATAAACACGGAGTTGCAATTGTAAAACACATAGAGAAAGGAATAAATCCCCCTTCTCTAGATCTTATCTATTTCTCGGGTGATTATCTTCTAAAAGGGATCAAAATTGGTATCGTAGCTGGAATGATAGCTTTAACCGAAGCGGCTGCTATTGGAAGAACATTTGCTGCTATGAAAGACTATAACCTCGATGGAAACAAAGAAATGATCGCATTAGGAGCCATGAATGTTGTTGGCTCCATGACATCATGCTATGTTGCAACAGGCTCGTTCTCACGTTCAGCTGTAAACTACATGGCGGGATGCCAAACAGTAGTTTCCAACATTGTTATGTCATTTGTTGTCTTCTTGACATTGCTGTTCATCACACCTTTGTTCGAATACACTCCAAATGCAATCCTAGCTTCCATTATTATATCTGCAGTTGTTGGTTTAATCGATTATGAAGCAGCTATTTTAATTTGGAAAATCGATAAATTTGATTTTGTCGCTTGTATGGGAGCTTTTTTCGGAGTTATATTCGGCTCTGTTGAAATTGGACTCTTAATCGCTGTTTCGATATCATTTGCTAAGATTCTACTACAAGTTACTCGCCCAAGGACAGCTGTTCTAGGTCGTATACCTAGGACTCATGTGTATAGAAATATCCAACAATACCCTGAAGCAACCAAGGTTTCAGGCCTTCTCATAGTCAGAATTGACTCCGCAATTTATTTCTCAAATTCAAATTATACTCGTGAAAGGATCTTAAGATGGTTAACCGATGAGGAAGAGAAACTTAAAGCAGCCGGTCTTCTGAAGATTCAGTATTTAATAGTCGATATGTCACCTGTCACAGACATTGACACTAGTGGTATCCATGCTTTGGAAGAATTGCTCAAGAGTCTCCAAAAAAGACAAGTTCAGCTTGTGTTAGCAAACCCAGGAGGAGTAGTACTAGACAAGCTACATGCAGCTGGATTTCCGAATTTAATTGGTGAAGAGAACATTTTTCTTACAGTAGCTGATGCAGTGCTCACCTATTCACCAAAAATGGCTGATAATGTTTAAAGAGAAAATCAATCTACACAGAATAGTAGGGAAAGGACGAAGCAATAATATAAAAGGCTAATGGAGCTTGCGTACAAAAGATGTAAAGGAGGATTAGGATTGTAAAATTGTGGGTCCTATTTTTATTTGGTGCTTGGTGGGGTCAGGGTTCATTATCCAAAAAAAACACTTAATAAGATAAAGATAACGGTTTTTTTTCCCTTTCTTGTTTTTCTTTTTCATTTACATGTATTTGGTATCGTGCCTAGTAGAAACATAATTTTGATCGTTTATATTTGTTATATTTCCTGCTAATCGGGCATATATGTGTGTAGTTACTGACTTACTATAACATTATTATGTAATGTAATGATACCGAATGAGAAAATCACTGAAAGTTGAAAAAAAAAAACAGTAATAATGCCTGGCCTTCTTCAATACAATTTCTTTCCTACTGATTTCTATTATCCCAAGGAAATGCCAACGAAAACCAGCAACGCTGACAATAAAAGTAACCAGCAATATGTTAATGTGCAATCACAGAAACAACAAGACAATTCTCATATGTCCGAAACTTTTATTCACTATGCTACATCGTCG
The DNA here is from genome assembly GCA_029959085.1 of Nemophila menziesii. NCBI lineage: Eukaryota > Viridiplantae > Streptophyta > Magnoliopsida > Boraginales > Hydrophyllaceae > Nemophila > Nemophila menziesii. The sequence continues at coordinate 82,200,510 of JARWIR010000002.1, forward strand.
CTCATAGCAAACTTAGGTGTACTTTTACTTCCTCATCGTCCACAACTACCATCGAGCCGGTCCAGAGGCAGAAGCAAGTTTATGATGAGGTTTGAAGCAGGGAACTGAAAAAAGGAAACTATTTTGATTCTTGTTATATAGTTATGTTTGTTTGGACAAGTATAGGGATCAATAACTCTTGCGATTTTTTTGCTCATATATTCTTGATTTTGTGTAGAAGTATATATGTTGAGATTGTACGTACTTTTTGAGGCTGAATTTAATTAATTATCTAGGCTTGCTTCCCTATAACTACATAAAACTCTTTCCATTTAAGATTGACATTGATGTAAGGTTTATTCATTTTGGTCTCAACTCATTAATTGAGTGTAGGAGAAAGCCTACCCAAATAAAATCGGGTGAGAATATCATGTAAGATAACTAAATTGTCGGGTAGGAGAGAGATTTCGAAAGGCTCATATACCTTAACTATTATTAATGGTAAATTTATTAAAGCTCCCTGGTTCAAGTAAATTTTATAATAAGTTTAATTTTTGAAAAGAAAACAATTAACTCTCTATAAATATTATATAAATTTGTCTTTAAAATACATATGAAATAGAGATGTTATGAAAATTGTTTAATTTTTATTATATACACCTAAAATATAAATTTATTTTTTCATACATACATATAATATAGAAAATTATTTAAAAATAATTATAAAAAAATGTAATTTGAAAGTAAATTTAATATTTAATATATTTATAACTTGTCTTTATTTTTATTTTTAATTTTTTTTAATTTTTTTTAATTTTTTTATTTCTTTTTAATGTTTTTAATTTTTAAAATTTTTTAACATGCTAAATTTAAGTCATACTTTTGTAAATTATTACAAACTTTTCAAAGAATTGTAATTCATTTATAGTAGTCTTTATTCTAAAATTTTATACATTACTTAATAAAAGCATACTATTTATTTTTTAATTTCTAATTAATTCGAATCTTCAAATTTTATTTTAAAAAAAGGTGATTAATTCAAAAGGTCCACAACCAAAAAAACTTTTTTCAACAGGTCCAGCCTATTTTTATAATATTTATAGTCTGTAATACTCTTAGTGTATTAAATGACAGCCCATTTTTTGATCAACATTGATTAATAAATATGATTTTTTTAATCGACATCTGAAAATCATAACACTCCATCTTTATAATAAAAACACTGCATTACAACAACCTATTACAACAGCCCCTTTGATTCGGCCACTGTCACCAAAGCGCACTCCGGCGAGCGACGACCGTGAAAAGGCTTTATTACAACAACCCATTACATTTTAATCGAAGCAAAAATTATTCGAAACAATACTATGAGAAACAAACATTCAGTTAAATGGAAACAAACATTCTTTGAAGACTATGAGAAATTTAATCGAATAAAATCAAACACAGTGGGCTCGTGGGCTCCATCTCCATAATCACATCAAATTATTAAATTCTCTTTGTTTGGATGGAAATCTACAGACATCTCACCAGCTGAATGTCCTGAGAAGTTACGGATCGAATAACCGGGATGTAAAACAAATTACAACACAGTTAAATGGAAACAAATATTCTTCGAAGACTATGAGAAATTTGAATCGAATAAAATCAAACACAGTGGGCTCTTGGGCTCCATTGACAGATTTGAATCGAAACAAACATTCTTGAAGACTATGAGAAATTTGATGAAATAAAATCATCTACAGAAGACAGCTAAATAGAGACTCATTCAAAAACAATACTTTAGAATTTTCTTCAGCACACTCTCAACTTTTTTCTTCCAAACGAATTAGATACAAACATATTTCACGAGTTACTTAAATCTCCAAAATCAGATATAGATAACGGCTTTTTTTTTTCCTTTCTTGTTTTTCCTTTTCCTTTTCCTTTACATGTATTTGGTATCGTGACTAGTAGAAACATAATTTTGATCGTTTATATTTGTTATATTTCCTGCTAATCGGGCATATATCTGTAGTTACTGTAACATGATTAAAATAGCTTTTTGTTATAATTGGAAGTAAAATAATCCATTTTCCATCTCCAACAGGTTCCACACAATTGAGAAGACAAATTGGAATTTCCTATTTGTTCATATTTCTCGCCAGATGTGGCTATAAATTTTCCTAGCCACATTGGTTATTTCTTTTTCTTTTAATAACATAATACAGTATATGTTATTAACTTTTCTTTTTCTAATTCACTTCAAAATTTCTTTTTTTTTTCTTCAAAACTTTAGAATTTAACTTTAAAAAAAAACTTCATATGTCATAGTTTTTTTTCTATTTTACTTTTAAAAAATATTCTTTTACTCCATTTATTTACTAGCTTAGTTGTAATAATATTTTTTTTAATTCCCTTTAACACAACAAAAAAACAGTGATATGCCAACTCTTTTTTCCCTACCCCCGTTAGCTTAGTTGTTAAAAAAACTTAATTTTGTATTTGCCCACTTTCCCTTAACATGTGTCGTTTATTACTTTTAACATCTTCCAACCCTATTCTAATAAAAGTCGTTAATTGCTTTTAACCATTTCCTAACTCCACCATAATAGTAGTGACTACATTAATTTTTTTTTTTTTTGGACGCGATCATTAATATTTAATAATAGGGTAATACTTCCATCCAATATTGGATGGTCCAATATTCCTATCACAGCCATTAATTATTTTAGCAAAACACATGTCACTAGATTAATATGTTAGTTACTTTTGCAAGTTTAAAACATGGGGTATGTGTAATAATATAATTGGTGTAGGATCATCCAATATAGGATGGAAGAATTTTCCTTAATAATAAAGTCAATTTCTTTTGTTAATTAAAAAATAAATGTAATTTACAAAAATTCAAAAAAATTAAAAAGAATTATAATTAATATTTATAAATTCATAAAATTATATTACTTTTTTTAATAAAATCTATGTCTATCATTTAATCCACTTAAATCAAACTCCATTTGTTAACTAATATCCAATTTACCAGTTTTAGATTAATCTTATTTTATATTTATGGTAAAATCATAATAACATCGAAAAATACATCTATAACTTATAACTTGACTAATTTAGAATACCTGATTATCCCCAAATTACTTTTTCTTTCAATTCAACAACCTAATAATATCTCCCTCCCAATCTTTCTTCCGCCACCGCAACTGCCATCGCGCTTCCTCCGCGCTGCCACCGCCGCCACCACCAGCATCGTCAGGCCACAGTCATTTGAAGTCCTCTCGCAAATCATTTCAAATCCTCTTTCTTACTCTCTCTCGCGGCCGACCAGCACCCGCCGATCGACAACTCTCTCTCTATCGTGGCCGACCACCACCACCATATATCCATCACCGATCGAACGATCCTGGCAAGAATCTGGAAGCTTCAGAGCCTCCAATACCGCTGCTCTACCGTCAAATACGTAAGGACATTAGAGGACACTACTGGTATATGGATAGGCAGTGATGACAATGGAAAGCACGATGGGTCCCACAATAGTGTCAAGTACTTTACACTATTTTGAAGCTAAGGGTGTTTTCAGTTTGTAAGTAACCACTCATCATTTGACTTAGTTATTTCAGTTCAAGTGGTTTTCTGGAAATTTCATTAGATGTACGATGTATTCTTATGTGATCCATCAGATAGCTTCCTCCATGAATTTTAAATTATTAAGTGCCACCGCTTGCATTGTTCTTAATTCATGTACAAATGATGCAATTAATACTTGAATTCAAGAATTAATATGATTAGATTGATACAGTAGCGTGAAATGTAGCTTATCAGTTATGCATTGATACTGTTTGTTTTATGTTCCGAGTAAAGTGATGTTTGCTTTTGTGTGTAGTTGTCAATTTGCATTGCAGATGGAAGGTTAAAATCTCCAAATATATATATCAATAATCTAGTAAATTTCCATCTTTCTTATTTAGATTTGTGAAAATTCCTTATTCTTGTGGCTAATAGTGACACCTGAGAATATTCATTGTTATAACCAAGTTTTTACTGCAGGACGTGAAAACAAGTTTAAAGAGTAAATCATGAATGTGATAAACTAGATGTGAAAAACACACATTCTAACATTCAATCCATGATTGTGTGTTCCAAGGTTACGAAAGTGATGATGTTATTAAACATTTGGATGATGCGAAGCCTTAGGCATTGTTAATACAGTTAATCCAAATTACAAGGCTAAGTTTGATATTTGAAATCTATTTACTAGAAATTCCAAGTATATACATCTTTCCATAGAAATGAACTGACTTTATCATGTTAAAGATTTATTAATCTCTTCTCTGGATGAACTATTTTTGCAGGTAGCTTTGACTCATGAGCCAGAATTGTTAAACCTTAAGTCAAACACACTGATGCTAGCTGACATTTTTGCTTTGAGGTACATTCTTGATGCTCTATTTATCATTTTTATATCCTGTTTATCTTAAGTCACACAAATTTACTTTTTTTTTTTAATTCACAGAAAGAATTAAAGCAGTTACCATATTTTGATGGACGAGCTGTTTGTTAATCATCATCTGAGATTATTTAGCATGGAGACAAGTTGATTGTGAGTTATTGAATTTTCGAAAATAGAAAAATGATTTACAAGAAAATATGCTTATAATTGATTTACCTGCAGGTCACATTAACAATCAATATAATACTTGTTTTTGGAGGCTTGTAAAGTCTGGTATTAGTAAAAGTGAAGCTCAAAACTACTTAAAGGTATCAAATTATAGTAGCGCTAATTTTCCCCATTTCTTTTGGTGGAAAAAAATAATGAGTAAAAAAATTACAGCCCCCTAAGTTTTCCTTTTACTTTTCTGCAGGGTACTCAAGCGTAAGAAATGAATTGCTAAAACAGAAATTTATTATTGATTATGGCAAATTACCTATCATGTTCCGTCAAGGATCTTTTATCTTCTAGGACAAGGTTTGTCTCTCATGTGTGTGTTCATGTAATTTTTAATTTTTATGTATCTTTTTTTTTTCGTAAGATAAGTCATGATTTTGCTGTTAGGTATTCTAATATCTTTGTAACTGCGCCTAGCCATGAGAATTTTCCGTCAAGAAGCTTGTGAAATATTTTGTTTGAACGTGCTTGTAATATAATACAACTGCACAATTAGCTTTGAAAATAATGTCTTCTTTTCAATAAGAAGCTATATCTCAGGTTAGAGCATGATCTAAAAAAAAAAAAAAAAAATTAGCACTCATATGCTCTTTTTTATTGTCAGAGTATTACGAGGTGTGATTGCTTGGACCTTTGATATCTAGGATTTGAAGTCACAGGCTTCGTTGGTATGTATTCTAGTTATTGATTATTTATTAGTTTTTAAAGATTACTGAGGTTAAATTTTTCGTTTTTTAGGTTTAAGATGGGATAAAATACAAGAAATAAAGGAACAAGATGAAAGAATGAATTCTTTTTGCATATTCACACTTGATGGCATTGGACGAACTGAATGCTTTAAATGGTATATTCTTTTTGCATCTATGTTATGAAACATGGGTAGATTTATCTATTTTGCGTAATCCAAGGACCAATAGTGCAATTAACCCTCAGCTTACTCTGTTATTGACTTATTTGATACCTTTTACGGTAAATGAAGTTGTTGATAGCAAGGAAATGTCTGAAGTAGCGTGAGTGTTTTTGTGTTAAGCTTAATATACGTCTTATTAAATATTTGCTTAAACTGTTAAAAACTCACTTTTTATTTATTTTATCACAAGGAACGGAATGTATGTGCTGAGTATATGGACACTTAAAAGAATTTCAGGGTAAAAAGCAATTGATGGTCTTCTCAGAAAGGTATTATTGATTCGAGTTAGTTATTATCTTTTTGCCACAGTAATTTTGTTTTTTCATTGTATGAATCTCTCACAGGCCTGAGTGATCACAATTAAATAGCATATCATTTTACTGATTATATACGTTCATGTATACAACACTGAATCACAGGTATGATATCAATTCTCAACTTATTAATCTGATCTTACTCGTATATATTAGAATTTTTTACTGTTGATTGCAGATGGTGAATGAGTGGTTCATATTCGGCTCAAAATCCAAGTTCGAATACAAATACGAATATGAATACTCCTATAGAGGGGTACCAATTGCCACCTGCAAATCATGTATGTAATTAAGAATTGATATTTTTTGTGGGTTGATTATTGATGATATGATTATAGTTTGTGTTTTTATAGGGTAAAAAATGAATATTAGTAAACAGGGAGGACCGGTCAGGAGCAAAAAAAATTTGAAAAAAATGGGGTGTCAATAGCCGACACTATATTAGAAGGAGCTGGGAAAGGAGGTCTCAAAAGCCGACACTATTTTAGTAGAAGCTGGGAAAGGGGTCACAATAGCCGACACTATTTTAGAAGAAGCTGGGAAAGGGGTCACAATAGCCGACACTATTTTGGAAGGAGTTGGGAAAGGAGGTCTCAAAAGCCGACAATAATTAGAAAAGGAGCTGGGAAATGGGGTGTGAATAGCCGACACTTGAGGAGGGAGCTGGGAAAGGGGGGTCTCATAAGCCGACACTATTTTAGAAGGAGCTGGGAAAGAGGGTGTCAATAGCCGACTACCATATCAAAATGTAGTCATAACATTGGCAACACGAGTATAGGCCACTATGGGATAAAATGCAGGCAAAGATAAGCCAACGCTTTAAAAGGGTCGTCTAAAGATCAAAATGAAGTTGGCAAAACCTGATTTTCTTGTTGTGTAAGATTCAACAAAACTTATTTAATAATTGGTAAAAATAACTATAATTATAAATTAAATGTTAATTTTTTTAAAGATATAAATTATAAATAATGAAATTCTATAAAAATTTAGAAAATCAATTAGTTTAAATTAAAATAGAAAAACTATGAAAATAAAATAAGAATATAAATTTTTAAACTAGGGATGTTGAAATTGGGAAGCTGGAGCAAAGCTGTAATAGGGAGTAGATATTTGAGAAAAACTAGCTATTTGACTCCCAATTCAAACTAAAAAATTGGGAGCTGTTGGACTTAGCAATGTAATGATACCGAATGAGAAAATCATTGAAAGTTTTAAAAAAAAAAAACAGTAATAATGTCTGGCCTTCTTCAATACAATTTCTTCCCTACTGATTTCTATTATCCCAAGGAGCTGCCAACGAAAACCAGCAACGCTGACAATAAAAGTAACCAGCAATATGTTAATGTGCAATCACGGAAACAACAAGACAATTCTCATATGTCCGAAGCTTTTATGTCGTCGCCTCATAGCAAACTTAGGTGTATTTTTACTTCCTCATCGTCCACAACTACCATCGAGCCGGTCCAGAGGCAGAAGCAAGTTTATGATGAGGTTTGAAGCAGGGAACTGAAAAAACTGAAAAAAGGAAACTATTTTGATTCTTGTTATATAGTTATGTTTGTTTGGACAAGTATAGGGATCAATAACTCTTGCGATTTTTTTTCTCATATATTCTTGATTTTGTGTAGAAGTATATATGTTGAGATTGTACTTTTTGAGGCTGAATTTAATTAATTATCTAGGCTTGCTTCCCTATAACTACATAAAACTCTTTCCATTTAAGATTGACATTGATGTAAGGTTTATTCATTTTGGTCTCAACTCATTAATTGAGTGTAGGAGAAAGCCTACCCAAATAAAATCGGGTGAAAATATCATGTAAGATAACTAAATTGTCGGGTAGGAGAGAGATTACGAAAGGCTCATATACCTTAACTATTATTAATGGTAAATTTATTAAAGCTCCCTGGTTCAAGTAAATTTTATAATAAGTTTAATTTTTGAAAAAAAAACAATTAACTCTCCATAAATATTATATAAATTTGTCTTTAAAATACATATGAAATAGAGATGTTATGACAATTGTTTAATTTTTATTATATACACCTAAAATATAAATTTATTTTTTCATACATACATATAATATAGAAAATTATTTAAAAATAATTATAAAAAAAATGTAATTTGAAAGTAATTTTAATATTTAATATATTTATAACTTGTCTTTATTTTTATATTTTAATTTTTTTTAATTTTTTTTAAATTTTTTAATTTCTTTTTAATATTTTTAATTTTTAAAATTTTTTAACATGCTAAATTTAAGTCATACTTTTGTAAATTATTACAAACTTTTCAAAGAATTGTAATTCATTTATAGTAGTCTTTATTCTAAAATTTTATACATTACTTAATAGAAGCATACTATTTATTTTTTAATTTCTAATTAATTCGAATCTTCAAATTTCATCTTAAAAAAAGATGATTAATTCAAAAGGTCCACAACCAAAAAAAACAGCTAATTGGTGACACTCGTTTAGTGACACTTCCAGAATAATGTCACCTATAATACATTTCATGACATTTAATAAACTGTACCCATAATTAGTGACATTTTGTTTATAAATGTCACCTCAAAGTGTCGCCTATGGTTAACGATATAAGTAACGAGGCAAGTGATTACCCCTTCTCGATTGGGCCATCGAGTATAGTGGGACGAGCTATTGCTTTTCGAATCTTATTCAGCAAATCAATCGCACATTTGAGACAGCAAATATTTCATCTACTATTACATTACATAACCAACACCAAAAATTACTTAAAACCAATAGTTTCATGGTTCCATCCACGCAATCCACAAGGGATATTAGTAATGGTTACATTAATATTCTTGTTGAAACGTTACACTAAAGTAAAAGTTCGCGCTGAGATGGCTTATAGACGAAAATTCTGGAGAAATATGATGAGAAACGCGTTAACTTACGAAGAATGGTCCCACGCTACTAAAATGCTCGATAAAGAAACCCCTAAAATGAACGAATCTGATCTTTACGATGTAGAGCTTGTAAGAAACAAGCTTCAAGAGCTTAGACAAAGACGCCAAGAAGGTTGTCTTAGAGATATAATATTTTTCATGCGAGCGGATCTTGTGAGAAACCTCGGTAACATGTGTAACCCTGAGCTTCTTAAAGGAAGACTCGAAGTACCGAAACTCATAAAGGAATATATTAACGAAGTTTCAACTCAATTAAGATTAGTTTGTAACTCTGACTCGGACGATCTTTTATTAGAGGAGAAGCTCGCGTTTATGCATGAGACACGTCATGCATTTGGTAGGACCGCTTTATTATTAAGCGGAGGAGCTTCACTCGGTGCGTTTCATACAGGTGTCGTGAAAACATTGGTCGAACATAAACTTTTACCGAGAATAATCGCTGGTTCAAGCGTCGGATCGATTATGTGTTCCGTTGTGGCCACAAGATCATGGCCGGAGCTACAAAGTTTCTTCGAAGATTCCTCTTGGCATTCGTTACAATTTTCGAACAATTAGGTGGGATTTTCACGGTTTTTAAACGAGTAATGACACGTGGAGCCGTTCATGAAATCCGACAATTTAGGGATGAATTTTTTCGTCTCTAATGATCTTTAGAGGAAAAATTTAGGGCGTCGCTAAAGATACTATATTTGGAGACAAAATTTAGGGTATTAGCGGCGAGTTCTTCACACGAACTCGTCGCTAATAATAATATAATATATGGTTGGACAAGTATTTAAGGGACGAAATCAATCCGTGGCTAATGATACTAGTTGTCATTATCGTCTCTATTGACCATAATCCAATTTCCGATGAAAAAATTAGGCGGTCAAAAGGGCACAAGCTTATTTTAATTTCCTTTAGGGACGACAATTGGGTCTTTATGGACGACATAACGTCTCCCCTAATGGTAGTTTTTTATAAATACGTGTACAAAACCCATTTACTCATTTCATTCCTTCATACACACAAATTCCCTTCACTACTGTGCCGATTCTAGATCATTGTCGCTAATTATTTACACCCACTCCACACATCTTAACCACACTAGTTAGACTGATATGCTACATATAATGTTTTTTTACTTATTGATCAATTATTCATTTATATTTTTTTTGTATGTTAATATTTATTTGGTGTTTCTATGATAGAATAACATTAATTTATCCATATTTGAATTAATATAATGATTAGTTGTGCATTTCTCAAAATTAACCCTTATTCCAAATTTGGGATTAAATTGTGTAATTTCTAATAATATAGTGGTTAAGTGGTTAAGTATGATTTTGAATAATTAACTGCAATTATAAAATATATTATGTCAATTTTTTGAATTCAGGGACTTTTTATTCAAAATCATACTTAACCACTATAACAATTGCATACTTAAGTTACATCAGGAACCATACTTGAAAAAGATTATTTATAAATATGGTAACTTAGATTGCAAACATGAACATATTGTTTTGACTGGACATTTTGTTTTGTCTAAACAACTTTGCCCCAAATCTCAGTTCGATATTCTGAAAATGGAAATTGTGCCTTATTCTAATGTGTTGGGTTCATTAATGTATGCTATGATTAGTCCTAGGCCTGATTTGTCCTTTTCTATCTCTTTACTCAGTAGATTCATGTCTATCCCAGGTTATGATCATTGTCTAGCTATAAAACATGTATTAGCTTATGTGAACTCTACTTTGAATATATTTTTTAGACAATACTTTGAATATTGGATCTCTAAATCTAAGACACAAACCGTAGAAAAGAAAAAAGTGTAGCACCGGTTGGTTTATAGAGAGAATAGTGTCGTTACAAAATAGAAGATTCTTGTCATGTTTTGAAGAAGAGTAATGTTGGGTATCACCTAAAAAACAATCACCTAAAAATCACCTATGATTTGGATCCTGGGTGATCAAATTATGCAGTTTCTCTGATTTCTTTCTAATGTATGATTGGATCACCTAAGAGGCTAGGATCCAAGTCATGGGTAATTTTTAAATAATTACTTTTTAGGTAATACCTAGCATTATAGGGATTATTAAAATAATCACTTAAAATGATTTTGGATGTCAAAATACTTTTTAATATTTTTTACAAATATTTTAATTTTAATCAAAAAGAGCTTTTAGCTCCATAATAATCAATCCCAAACGGGTTTTTAGTTTTTTTATTTTACAAATACGTGATATAAGAGCCTAGTCCGAGTTCATCTTTGAATAGAAAGAAAAAATCTTGGATGTACTCCGAATAAAATGACAAGAAACGTAGTCCAATAAGGACTCTAGATGTTTGAACAAAAAAAAAGGACTCTAGATCCTCGTGTCTAGAATATTCGTATAAGAAACCTTGCCCTTCACGAATTCGAAGACTAAATAAGGAGACCGATCGCCTTAGCCAACAATCATATACCGTAACTTCCACGCAACTCTTCTATATAAATGAAACAATAATTACAGAAAACGTAAGTATCACAAACCTTCATACACATTCGTAATCTTAAACCCTTTCTAGTAAGAAACTTCTTCAAATTATTTCAGTAATAATGTCTGGCCTTCTTCAATACAATTTCTTCCCTACTGATTTCTATTATCCCAAGGAACTGCCAACGAAAACCAGCAACGCTGACAATAAAAGTAACCAGCAATATGTTAATGTGCAATCACAGAAACAACAAGACAATTCTCATATGTCCGAAGCTTTTATTCACTATGCTACATCGTCGCCTCATAGCAAACTTAGGTGTATTTTTACTTCCTCATCGTCCACAACTACCATCGAGCCGGTCCAGAGGCAGAAGCAAGACGAGTTTATGATGTAGTTTGAAGCTGGGAACTAAAAAATGGAAACTCTTTTAGTTATTGTTGTATAGTAATGTTTGGACAAGTATAAGAATCAATAACTCTTTCAATTTTTTTGCTCATATATTCTTGATTTTGTGTAGAAGTATATATGTTGAGATTGTACTTTGTTGAGGTTGAATTTAATTAATTATTTAGCTTGCTTCCCTAAAAGTTATAACTACATAAACTCTTTCAAAATTAAGATAGACATTGATGTAAGTTTTATTCATTTTGGTCTCAAATCATCAATGAAGGGTGAGGAGTGAGGATCCCGTAAGAGTCTCTACTAATAATAGGTGTCAAATTTTATATATTTTTTATTTTATCTCACGCTGATTATTTTACAAAAGCAATTTTTCTTTTTCATTATATTTTTCTTCATTATTTTGTCTTTTGCTTTCCTTCTTTTTTCTTTTTCTGTAGTTCAAACAACAATTACCATAAATTTTAAATTTTGATCATTAGTCGATAAAAAAATTATAAAAAGAAATCAAAATTACCATAACTAAAAAATAAAAAAATTATTTTTTAAAAATAAGAGCCAATTGTTGATTGATGCCTATTAAAAAACTTATTTAGAAAAAGGTACCTAGAATAAGATACTTTATTGAAAACAACCTCATCCCAAATTACCCCTATAATTAACAATTAAAAAATAAGAAAAAAACTAATAAACACACGCGCGCGTCCGTGAATGTTTTTTAAAATCGTTATAACTAATTCAAAAAAATTCAAAAAAAAAAATTATATTTGGATAAATCAAATTAATATTTACGTCTATGATTTTTTTCTGAATTTTCTGAATTTTTTGATTTTTTTTTAAAAAAATTTCATGGAATTTTATGTTTATTTCACGGTTTGAAACATGGAATTCCATGTTCAAAAAAATAAAAAAAATCAAAAAAATTCATAGACGTAAATATTAATTTGCTTTATTCAAAAATACAAATTTTTTAATTTTCTGATTTTTTTTTGAATTAGTTATGACGATTTTAAAAAAAAAAATCACGGACGCGCGCGTGTGATGGAATTAGTAGTAGTAGGTGGTGGTGGTGGTGGTAGAGGTAATGATGGTTGTGGTGGATGTAGTGGTAGTTATATACATACATGGTGGTTGTGGTGGTGATTGTTGTTGTTGTGGTGGTGGTGGTGGAGAAAGAAGTATCCTATTATTTGTTTGATATTTAAAAATTAATATTGTATTAAAATAAAATAATATATTTAATAATAAGGGTAGTAAAGGTATGGAAAATATAAAGGGGATGTTTTCTATAAATAATTACTTCATTAGGCATTTTTTTATAAAATAAATTATTGAAGGCATAAAAAAACAATTAGAGAGCTTAATGAGGATGTTATCAACAATAACCTCTAAAAATAAATTCAAACTTACGAACATTATGACTATATCGTAAAAAGTGTTTTGAGATTTACACAACCGACGAGAACCTAACAAGCGGGCAAAATATAACGATAATTCTTTTTAAATAAAAAGGAATGTAACTAGCAACACAACATCTTTATTTACTTCCCAAACAATTAATCACCAATTCATATCACCAATTTGACTAAGATTCTGGTAGGTCTCGATAACTGTTCAAGTATCAGTTGAGCATTCTTATATCACAGAAAGAAAAAAAGAATTTACACTATCGGGTGAGAACATGTGCTGAGTCAACTAAATAAAAAGAAAAAAAGGTATTGAGCATAAACACGCTGCTTCTCCTTCACGCAACGAATGAAAACATAAATTAAAAACAGATCTGAGCACGAACAGAGAACTCATTTGCCGAAGATTCGACATATCTGCATCTTCACACTCGTCGGAGCTTCCCCGGAAAACTACTTCACGGATACCGAGGCTGCGAGGAGAGCACCGTATTTCTGAACGGAGAAGCCACACCTGCACGACAACACCGCCACCTCGCGTCGAAGAGGTCTTCACGGCGACAAATCTTTGCACCAGCGTTGGTTTCACGAGCAATCTTTGCAGCACCGAAGCTTCAACCACAAGCAGTCTTCACGGAAGCTATCATCACTGGACTGAGCCACAATTTTTTAGCAATTGATTGACTATTCAACGTGAGGGAGAAAGAGTGAGGAGAGAGGAGAAAAGAGAGAGAACGTGATTTAGGGTTTTAAATTTCTTTTTTAATAAATCTAGTATATATAAGGAGAAAAAACAAAAGAGGGTAAGCAAGTAATTGGATTTTTGGCCTATAACGTCAATTCTTGTTTGTGCCCTTTAGTAAGAAAAGGATATTAGTAAGTCTTAGCACCTTTTGGATAATTTTCTCAAAGTTTAAAGAATTATAATGACATCAAGATTTTAAAATAATTTTTAAAATTTAATTGAATATACCTGTATTTTTAAAATCTTTATTGAATACCTTAAAATTCTAAAGTTTAAGAAAATTCAACAAATTTTTAATTAAATACACGCCTTAAAATGTCTAATCTTATTTACTCGATTTTTTGTATGTAACTAAAATTTCAGTCTGCCTAAACTAAAATTTACAGCCTTTAATTTGTGGGATAGTTTTAAAGTTATATTAGGCCACCTTAGATTGAAAATTATGAATCCAAACTAATTTTTTTTTTAATTTTTCTTTTAATTTTTTTGTCATAAATCGAGTTCGAACTAAACATAAATGGGTAATGCGTCCGTGCTAAATTCAAAGTCTGATACCAATTCTAGATGGTACACGCTAGGTTCGGAAAATCGAAATAGTATAGTCGTGTTGGAAATTCCAAATGCAGAAGACCCCATTTTTATTACGCTAATGCATGCATATCCCTTATAATTCCTTATCCATTAATTGTATTTGATCAATTATATATCATACGTCACTTATTTTCCAGATCAGGTTGAATTCCAGTATATCCATTTATCTTATTATATTTATTAATTTTCTACCCATATTATCAAAATCTTTCGATATACCACCAATCTTTTCATTACACCTACGTCGCTAAGCTCATTTCTATACAACCATATTTTCAATCTTAATGTTTCAACAGCTATTCCGTAGATTTGAAGACCCTTTTGCACATCGATTAAATGAGTGCAGAAAATTCCAATTTTGACGTGAAATCTTATGTCGTTTTATCTAACCTTTTCTCACAAGAAAAATGGGTTTGGGGTGTAATTGCAAAATCAAATAATAGGTATCCGAGGACCCTTATGGATATGGATTAATGGGTTATTATCAAATTCAATTTTGAAGTGAATGTTTTCGAGAAAAGTGTGATTTTTGGGTTCCATTGTATTGTATTTTTAATGTTTTATCCAGTGATTCAAAGGCCCTTTTGGCTGTATAATTCAAGTTTGGCTATCGTGAGCTGAAATATATCTCGAAGTTGTTCAATTAAAGGTTGGAAACTCTTTCATTATCTTCAATTTTATATCACGATAAACTGCTCATTGATAATATTCAAATTCTACTAGTTATGTTTCTATTTTCTATGGTTTTCATTGATTCTAAGATCGTGTAAAATCACTTGAGGTCAATCTCATTCAAGTATGGATATAAGTAACGAGGCAAGTGATTACCCCTTCTCGATTGGGCCATCGAGTATAGTGGGACGAGCTATTGCTTTCCGGATCTTATTCAGCAAATCAATCGCACATTTAAGGCAGCAAATATTTCATCTACTATTACATTACATAACCAACACCAAAAATTACTTAAAACCAATAGTTTCATGGTTCCATCCACGCAATCCACAAGGGATATTAGTAATGGTTACATTAATATTCTTGTTGAAACGTTACACTAAAGTAAAAGTTCGCGCTGAGATGGCTTATAGACGAAAATTCTGGAGAAATATGATGAGAAACGCGTTAACTTACGAAGAATGGTCCCACGCTGCTAAAATGCTCGATAAAGAAACCCCTAAAATGAATGAATCAGATCTTTACGATGTAGAACTTGTAAGAAACAAGCTTCAAGAGCTTAGACAAAGGCGTCAAGAAGGTTGTCTTAGAGATATTATATTCTTCATGCGAGCGGATCTTGTGAGAAACCTCGGTAACATGTGTAACCCTGAGCTTCTTAAAGGAAGACTCGAAGTACCGAAACTCATAAAGGAATATATTAACGAAGTTTCAACTCAATTAAGATTAGTTTGTAACTCTGACTCGGACGAGCTTTTATTAGAGGAGAAACTCGCGTTTATGCATGAAACACGCCATGCATTTGGTAGGACCGCTTTATTATTAAGCGGAGGAGCTTCACTCGGTGCGTTTCATACAGGTGTCGTGAAAACATTGGTCGAACATAAACTTTTACCGAGAATAATCGCGGGTTCAAGCGTCGGATCGATTATGTGTTCCGTTGTGGCCACAAGATCATGGCCGGAGCTACAAAGCTTCTTCGAAGATTCCTCTTGGCATTCGTTACAATTTTTCGAACAATTAGGTGGGATTTTCACGGTTTTTAAACGAGTAATGACACGTGGAGCCGTTCATGAAATCCGACAATTACAAATGATGTTACGACATTTGACTAATAATCTTACGTTTCAAGAAGCGTTTGATATGACGGGTCGTATACTAGGAATTACGGTATGTTCGTCGAGAAAACATGAACCTCCGAGATGTCTTAATTATTTGACTTCTCCGCATGTTGTGATATGGAGCGCGGTTACTGCTTCGTGTGCGTTTCCGGGTTTGTTTGAAGCGCAGGAGCTTATGGCAAAGGATAGGAGTGGGAAAATTGTGCCGTACCATCCACCGTTTAATTTGGATCCAGATTCTTCGGGTACTTCTGTTCGTAGATGGAGAGATGGGAGTTTGGAGATTGATTTGCCGATGATACAATTAAAGGAGCTTTTTAATGTTAATCATTTTATTGTTAGTCAAGCGAATCCTCATATTGCACCTCTTTTGAGGTTAAAGGAAGTTGTGAGAGCTTATGGAGGTAACTTTGCTGCCAAGGTATGTTCATGACCGCAAACCTCACAATTGTGATGTTTTATATTCGTGTACAAGAATATAAATGATATAATCAATTATATATATAATAGATATTGTATAGTATATAGTCTAATTGCTGCCAAGGTATGTTCATCTACCATATGTTTTGCAGTACTTGTCCCCATTTCTTAAGTGAAGCAAAGTTATCACTTAATGGATAAAGAACACTCATAGAGACCGCAAACAGTTCAATTTTCATCCATAATTATCAAATTCTACCTTTGAAGGTTACAAAACTACTTATTAATACGACAAACACAAACCCTCTAATCACTCTAGTGTCCTGCATTCTTTTAATAACCTTATTTAATCAAAACTACTCCCCCGTCTCATAATATGTGTCCTCTTTGTTTAGAAAGTTCATTTATTAAATCACTATATCTAAAATAACCTTCATAAAGTGTCTAGATATCTTAAATATTTATTGAAAACATAAATCTTTACATCTAGTTAGAATTATAATGAGTGTAAATTGTAAGAAAATGCCCTGTTTTTTCTAACATGACACATATTATGGGACAACTATTTTTAATAATGTGAACATATCTTATAGGACAAAGGGAGCACTATGTAAACTAACATACTAAATTAAGAACTACAACAATTACTAAGTCGTTTATGATATATCATAATTTTGAGTTTTTTTTTTTTTGTTTGTACATTTCATAATGCATCACTACTATAATTTATTCTTTTGTATACAGCTTGCACATCTATGCGTGATGGAGGTGAAACACAGATGTGATCAGATACTCGAACTAGGATTTCCTCTAGGAGGAATCGCAAAGCTCTTCGCACAAGAATGGGAAGGTGATGTCACTATAGTAATGCCCGCTACTCTCGCACAGTACTCGAAAATCATACAAAATCCTTCTCATTTAGAGACACAAAAGGCAGCTAATCAAGGAAGAAGATGCACATGGGAAAAGCTTTCCGCTATAAAAGCAAATTGTGGAATCGAGCTAGCTCTTGACGAATGTGTAACGATACTCAATCACATGCGTAGACTCAAAAGAAGTTCCGAACGAGCTGCAGCTTCTTCGCATGGAGTTACCACGTCCGTTAGATTTAACGCGTATAAAAGAATCCCATCATGGAATTGTATCGCACGAGAAAACTCGTCAGGGTCACTTGATGAGGATCATTTAAGTGATGTTACTTCACCAAAAAGAAACTGGAGGACGAATCATCGTTACTATGAGGGTAGTGATAGTGAGTCTGAAAGTGCGGATTTGAACTCATGGACTAGATCTGGTGGTCCTTTGATGAGGACTAGTTCAGCTGATACGTTTATTGATTATGTACAGAGTTTAGATGGAGATTCAAGACTTAATAGAAGTAAAGTTGTTAATCTTATACCTCATGGTTCAGGATATAGTGGAAGTACTAGGGTTACAATACCTAGAACAAGCTCTAGTATTATGTTGGAGGAAGGTGATCTTTTACAACCTGAAATGAGTCAGAATGGGATAGTATTTAACGTTGTGAAAAAGGAAGTTATTTCACCGTCAAATAGGAGTCATGTTTCTGAAAATAATGATTTAGTGGTTGAATGTGTACAAATTGATTCTCCTGAAAAAGAAATGGATACTAGCTCAGTTTCAGATGATGGTGATAATGTGGCTAGTCCAAGAAGCGCTATAACTGAAACGGATTTTGGTAATGACCTTACGGTAAATGGTAGTGATAATCAGGTTTTGGATGGCTCGTAAAACATAATTTAATCAGGGTATCTACAACAGTTAATGATGTTGTAAAACTACTTTTTGGCACTGCATTTTTTACATTATACTTTGTTTTGTTGAATACATGACATGGACTTAGATGGAAAATGATATATAATTAAATGTGTTAATTGTGATTTGATTGACATTTGCGATTTTTACTTTCTGCATTACCAATTTACCATAGGTCTTTTGTTTTTTATCAACCCTTTTATAGCTCGAAGTTGTAACTTTTACGTTATATAATGTGTTGAAAACCCTTTTTGTATATTGATTAGATCTAAGTTAAAGGACATAATGGATATTTTATTATCTTTAACTCAACTAACCTTAAGAAAGTCAAATATATAAATGACAATTCAATCAGAATGTATGAAGTGTTACCCAAGATAAAAAAAAATTAACAAAGAAGCTATAATAATTACTTATCAAAGTTCATATGCATAAGGCTTATGATGGATTTGAATGAGATTTTACAATGCTTACAAAATTTGGATGAATATCACTACCACCTAATCGAGCTTTTGCGAGGATTTTCCGTCACGAAAGCTTGAAAAAGTAGTCGCGAAACTTTTTTGATCTTTCGCGAGGACATGTTCTCGCTAAAGCTTCCTCGCAAAAGATTCAGATTTGTGCGTGTCACTGCGGAAAACTGGTGCTTTTTCGTGAGAACAAAAGTCCTCGGTAAAGAGTTTGTCTTTTGCGAGGACAGCGGTATTCGCGGATGGCAAAATCTTTCGTGAGGACATTCGTCCTTGTGGATTAGATAATTTTTTGAGAGAACTTCAACTTTTTCTTTTGTGAGAATAATTGTCCTCGCTAAAGGACTTTTTTATATTTCTATTACTATTTTATTTATTTATGAATGTTTTGTTTTTATTTTATATTTATTAATAATTAAATTTTCTAAATTATAAATTATACTCAATAAAATAAAAACAAACATAAGATTTTATTTACATACCCGGGAAAAGTCAAATATAATAACACAAACTAAAGTCAAACGTCAAAGTCAACAATATTACACAAATGTCAAATATTACATAAAAAATCAAAGTCATATTTCATCTTCATCTTCATCATCTACCTTGTCTCTCAAACGGGTTAATTGCTGGGATGGCTGCTGTCTGGCTGAACGCATAGTAAGTCGAGGATCAGAAGTAGAAGGATCGGACCAAGGAGAATCCGGAGTAGCGGATGGAGGCACGTGAACCGATATACCCTATTCTGCCACTAATTTAGAATGTCAAAGGGCTCCACTCAAGCATGATTCTAGGGTGTGGCTCGTGGGTCGGGTGGAAGCGGTGGAGCTCGTGGACTGAGATACTTATTTATCCGGAATGTATCCTTGCCCATCGAGACTAGGTACTCGTTAATGAACGCCATCATCGCGTTAAAATCCTTGATCATCTTATCAGTTGATGATCAGAAGCACTCGTCGAAGATTTGTCCTTGGGTGGCGGTCCAACTCTTGTTACCCAACTCCGGGTCCCTTCACCCATACCTTGGCGGGCCGCCGCCATTACAGCCTCCACCTTTTTCTTTTGCGAGAGTAACAGTGAAGATGATGATGATGCCACTCCGAGTCTAGAATTCCCTGACTCTATCACGCGAAGTGACCTCCAATAAATCCTGTTACATGAATTAAATTTCAAAATCGAAACATATATTTGAAATCGTATTTAAATACTTCCAATCGCTCACTCATACACCCTTGTCCTCGATGCATCTCTCTCCTTGTCAAAGCGATCTCAAAGAAAAAGTCGGTCGTTCCGGGGAGGGGCAACTCCTGCTCGGATCCCTCCAATGGTGTTGCTCGAATCACTTTGCGCTTCTCCCCTTCTCGTTTCAGTCAATAAGACAAGTAAATAAGTGTTTCAGTCGTTAAATAATAGTAAAATAATATCGAGTTATGTTCCTTACCAAAAACAAGCCATCCCGTTTCCGGGAGCGAGTCTTCGAACCTAACCCACTTGGTCGTTGTTGCTTCTCCCGGTTTTTCTTATTCGCTTCTATCCGATCTTGTTTTTTTGACAAAACAAAACAATATTACAATAAAATATTTATATTTATAAATTATAAATTTAAATAACAGTATTACCTTACTCTTCTCCGACTCCCACATCTTACATGTGGCTGCCTAATCTTCTAGAGTCTGATCTTTCGATCTTTTTACCCTTTAGCTAAAAACCCGTCTTCAGTCGATATTTAAAATCACTGTAGCCTTTAGCACATCTACCGGTTTTATTTGCCTAGATTTTCGGCCAATCCTGTCTACTCTTCCAATCCTTAATCCGGAAGAAATCCTATTCACAAAATTAAATTAAATAGGAATTGAAAAAATTAGATGTTAGGTTTAGACATATTAATTACCCATATCAACGTCAGACTTTGTGTTGCATATCGGAGGGGACCATTGCCCAGCTCTCGTATCGAGGATGCATTGTTTCTCGGCCCGCCAGGTTAATAACCTGATTCACGTGATGCACGTAATCGCTCCCCGTATTCCATGTGTGATCAAATACGCATAAATTAACGGGGAGTCTTCCCCTTCCTTATGCATAGCCCTAACGACTGATACAAGTGTAATCGGACCCCTAGGCTTTCAGGCCATTTTCCCTGTTAAAATTACCGATTAAAGTAAATAACTAATAAAAATTGATTTAATGAAAAGAAACATAAATAAATCATACCCGGTGCATTCCAACCCGATATCATAATATTCGGGTTGCGGAAAGAATCTTCCCCGTTATTATCTCCCTGATGACCAGTAGGCATAATACCAGCCATATGTGATATTAATAAATTACTAAAAGCCCCTATATTTTCTAAAACAATCAACTTAACCCCTAAATTATTTAAAAAATTAATTCTAACTCCTAAAATATTAATAAATTACTAAAAGGCCCTATATTTTCTTAGAAAGTCAATTTAACCCCTAAATTATTTTGACAATTAGTTCTAAGTCTTAATATATTAATAAATTACTAAAAGGTCATATATTTTCCAAAAAGGCAATTCAACCCTTAAATTATTTTAAAAATTAATTATAAGTCATGGAATATTAATAAATTACTCTAAACGACCTTTTATTTTCTAAAAAAAAATTATTTTAACCCCTAAAACAAAAAATTACACATATACCCAAATAAATTTAGAAAATTCAGTATATACCCAAATAATTTAAAAAAATTACATGTTACCCAAATAATTTAAAAAATTACATGTTACCCAAATAATTCACAAAACTTCATTACTACCCAAATAATTCACCAAATTTACATTTGTTCCCACAAAATTCCACAAAATTCCATTTATACCCAAATATTACACAAAATTACATTTATACCCAAAAATTATAAGTTATTTATATAACATATGTTTTGAAAAACTTAAACAACTAATTAACAAGATATAATAACACTTATAATTCTGAATCAATATATACATTACATAGGAATATAATTTTTAATTTCTGGAAAAAAAAACAAATTGGATGGATTACATTCCTTGATTGCCGAATTTTAGTGTTGATATGTTATTGAATCACCACAAATCAAAATGAAACAAAAAAACAAATTAGTTTCAAAAATTAATTTTTTTTAAGGTGTTTCATTGATAAAGTTTGTATAGGTAAGAATTTTACCTTGATAGTTGGTGATATGGTTGTATGTAGCTCGCACTGGGTCGTCGTCTTGTTTGGTGTGATTCGTCGGAGGATTGGAGTGGGCTTTAATAGAGGATTTGGAGCGCAGTGGAGAAGAAGACTCACTCGGCGGGTATTTATATTTTACGGGAGGTCTGTAGCGAGGACATGTGTCCTCACTAAAGACGCGTTTCCTCGCAAAAGACACGCGAAAAGAAGAAGCGGGAAGGCAAACCGCCAAACCCACTATCTCAAAATTTTCAACTTTACTTTCGCGACGACATTGTCCTCGTGAAAGAACTTGAGTCTTTCGCGAGAAGTTAATCGTGATGAACTTCTCGCGAAAGACTCTAGGTCTTACGAGGGACAATGTCGTCGCGAAAGTGAAATTTGATTTCTTTATAGATCAGTATACCATTTTTTCCTATGTAAATACCATAACAACCACACAATATATAATATTCTATCAAAATAACATCCAAAATCAAAATCAAAAATAATATTGAAATAAAAATCAAATTGATAAAAACTCGCGAATCAACTAGTCAATCTCTTACCCATAATCAACTCTTATCTTATCATCAGCACTATTGGAATATATCATCTCCTCATCAGTCTCATACTCATCCAACGTGTCATCATATTCTTCGTCATCGACTTCAATCAAATTCTCGGGTACAAGGACAAACATCGAAAGATCAATCTATATCCCTTGATAAGTAGTCAATTGTAATAACGGGTATTTTTCCGAATCTAAGTTCATAATAAACAAAGGAATCGTGATCGAATATGGACCAGTGAAAAATCGATTATGCACCCAATAAATTAGGACTCCATCTATGTCGGTCATTCACTTCCCATACAACGTTCTACCCCTTTTGCGTCTTACATGGGTTAAATTCATCGATATAAAAGACATTTTATAACTTGAGTTGCTAAAATTGTAGGGTTCTACACTCCATCAAAAAGAATTTGTGTTGATCATTGTTACCCCGTGTTATGTTTTTCTCTTTTTCTTTTTCTCGTCGGCGTCATACCACTTACACTCGTAAACCACAACTGTACACCCACCAGTGAATTCAACCTCCACAATCTTAACTAACTCACCGTAAAAAGTTACTCAACATGTGATTGTATAAAATAACCAGTTTATTATCGAATTAAATACTACCAAAATTTCCACCTACCAAAATATTCTTCTAAAAAATAGGTAAATCACAAAAAATTGAGATGAGGGATAACACAAGTAACCCACCTGTGATGGTAACAACTTAGTTACCTTTATCATGAACTATCGATGAAATTTCTCTTGGTGATTTGTCTCTATATCAAGGAGCGGAAGCGTGGACATGTGTTCCCTAAACATAACAAATATTGTTAACATTCATAAACAAGATGCAAAATTTTTAAATCAAATAACTTACATCATATAGTCTTGTATCTCGTCGCAATTAAGGAGGATGTACCAATCGATAGGTTCTTTCTCATTGAATGGTAAATTACAAAACTCTGATTTACCGATCGGCTTGCACTGGCTCTTAAACACAGAAATTTCTTTTAGTTCAAGAATCTTCTAACCATATTTCATGCTTTATTGAATTTTGTACTTTCTTATTGAAAGTACCGAGATATAAAAGTCAATGTTTCTTCTACAACATATCCCTCAGCGATTGAACCCTCACGCTTGACCGGATTTTGAATATATTCTTTAAGTTTCTTCAAGTACCTCCCAAACAGGTACATCCAGTGCATTTGAACCGGAAATCCTAACTGAGCTTCCTCATACAAGTGTACAATAAGGTGAACCATAATGTTTAAAAAGTATGAGGGAATATCATCTTCAATTTGCACATAAACTCGACCACTTCATTTTTTTCCCGATTCAAGTTCTATCTTACTTAGACTCTTTATGCAAACATTTCTAAATACGTTGCGCAACCCGATACTCAGATCGCTAATCGATTTATTGTCAACTAGCCCTTGGATACTATACACAAAAAGAAACTGCATCAGTATATGACACTCATGGGATTTCATATAGATAATCTTCCCCAAATCATTCTCAATTTTTTTTTTTGCTCGCTAGAAGCGAAACCGTTGGGAAACTTTTGCACCTTCAACCAATCCAGAAACACACGTCGCTTTTCTCGAATCATCGCATACTTTCATGCGGTAGAATAATTTTACCTCGGTCATCGAATAACCATAAGTCTTTCCTGATACCCATGTTTTTCAGATCTTTTCTCGCCTTCACGTTATCTTTGTTAATTTTTCCATCTAAACAAACCACTGTAACGAGTAGACTATCAAACACATTCTTCTCACAATGTATCACATCAATGTTATGTTTCAACAAATTTTTTGACCAATACGGTAAACGATAAAATATAGTCTTTTTCTTCCAATTAAACTCACGAGCACCTGTTTTCTTTGTTACCTTGCCACCAAAATCCTTTTGTTCGCCGATAAACAGATAGGCAACCCATCTATCTGAATATTGGCGGGACTATGTTTCCTAGGGGGAGAATACGATTGACTTTCATGTACAAAGATACGTCTTTTCTAAACTGATGGTTAATAGGTACCACCAGATGTGATCAAAATAAATAACCCCTTTATTCACCTGCACAAAAGGAGTTGAATCCATGCATTCAGGGCGTGCTAAGTATCCTTGACTAGACCATCCTAAGTATAGGATATAGCCGGGTAATCATTAATCGTGAACAACAAACAAATCTTCATTACAAATTCTTCCTTCATATGTGCATCGTATGTAACGATACCCGTTCCCCACAACATTTCCAACTCATCTATAATAGGACGGAAAAAATACATCCATATCTTTTTTAGGTGAACGGGGACCAGGAATCATGAGTGTAAGCATAAAGGTGGATTCTTTCATGCATAACCAAGGCGACAAGTCGTATTTTCAATATAACCGGCCACATGCTATATGAGTTGTTTTGCATAGAGAGAGGACAAAAACCATCAATTCCCAAACTAAGGCGTACATTTCTTGGTTCACTAGCAAACTCGGGATTCCTCTCGTCAAATATGTTCCAACTAGTACCATCAGCTGTACGACGCAACACATCTTTGTTTGTACTCTTTCCGGTATGATGCCTAATCATATCTTTGTCGGTGTTCCTGAAGCATACTGCAACCTTGGCGTAATCGAAACATAACCCAGTTTCTTATGTGGCACTTTCTTCCTCATCTTCGGATCCCACCTTGATTCACCGCATACTAGACATTTCTCCATATTTTCATTCCCTTTATAATACAAAACACAATCATTCAAACACACATCGACCGTGATGTATCACATGCCCAAACTCTCCATCTTTATGTTGCACTCCCATAAGAAGAAGGTAAAGTATGACCTTCTGGTTTGGTAAAGAAGTGATTGTACACTAGTTCTTCACTTTCACATGCATTAACTTGGCTATGATATCCACGGAACTCATCTTAGAAGAACTGGAGTACAAATTTGTCTCCATTTCCTTGAACAAGCATCGAAACAAACATGACCCTATCTAGTAAGATTCTCGTTACCCATATCGATGTCAACAGAACGGTCCCAATTTAAATAGTGGATCTCAAATCACCCAACACCATAAATATTTCATTATCCACAATTGGGTCATTCGCAAGAATTACTACTTTTCCCCCGTGTTTCGTCCAAACCTCATACGATATTAAAAAGGATGCCCTTTACCTCGTCAATATAATATTATTGATTATTAAAACAATGATTACATGGACAAAATAGTTTATCAATAAAATCCATGATATTTTCGCAAAATTAATAAAATCCATTACACCCGACATAAATTCCCTCGTAACAAAATCATTTGATTTAATCCAACTCTTGTACATAACTTGATCCAATATTTAAATTAACTTAAACATTTTATTATAATTATTACCGAATAAATATAATTAAACAAATTTAAAAAATAAAAATTATATCCCAAAAAATACATAATAACACCTAAAATACACTCAATACCACACATTGCATTTATATAATCAAAAGATACTACAACAAGTACATATTTTAAACAAAAAAAACTAAATTTAGAAAATACCTGATTTTGGAGAATTTGATGGATATTTTTGATTGAAAGTGGGTCTCACTCATGTATGATGTAGTGGAGAAGCTGCATTATTATTGGAGCCGATCAATATTTGTGAATTAGAAAAAAATAGGAGAATTTAATTGGGTTTTTCATCTTTTTGGGGAAAAACTGGTGTATTTTGCCGGCTGGAGCCATTTTATTCGTCAATTATTTAGAGACGACATAAGTCCTTGCAAAAGACTTCCTTTTTCCTCGCCAAAGAGTTTAATGGCAACAACAAAAACGTTGTCGCGAAAAATAAAGTCTTTTCGATGATCTGTTTCTATTTTTTATTATTTTTTCTTTCTCGAAAACCGAACAACATATAGGCGGTCCATTTTACCCTTTATTCATTAAAACCTTATCTACATAATAGGTATTTTTAAAAATTCCCACTCAGAATGCTCATAAAATTTACATATATCTGCTTTTACAAATGCATATATCTTTTTAGAATTTTTCCTTCTCTTTTAAAAAGTGACAAGTTCCATGTGCAATAAGAATGTTTTCATCTATAACTTTGACAGGTATGAAGGCGGTGCGATTATCCTCAACCAAGTCAGTCATAAGAGGTTGTAGCCTAATTACTAGGATTTTAGCAGTTAATTTATAAAGGAAATTAAATCAATAGATTGGTCTGTATTGACCTATGTTTTTTATTTCTTCATTTTTTTGAATCAAATTAGTTAGAATACCAATAATGAATGATAGGTCACTATTATTGCTCATAAAGTCATATACTAATATTAAAATATCAAGCTTTATCCCAACGACTTTTAAAAAGAAGCATGTGTAGCGATTAGGTCATGAGGCTTTATCCTCTCTTATGGACCAAACATCTACCCCAACTTCCTCAATATGGTCGCAATAGTTAGTTTATCATTCATTTCTTATAATATACAATTTTTTATCTTACTTATAAGGTTCTCATAGTCTTCGATTCTTTCAATTTTAAAAATATTTTCATAGTAGGTAGTAATTGTATGATCAATTCCCTTGGGATCTTAAGTCCAATTACCATTTTATTATCTTTTCTATGAATTTTATTTCTTCTTCTATAAATAGTGATAAGGTGCGATAGTAATATATGTTCCTATCCCCCATTTTTAACAAATTATTTCTAGACATTAAGGCCTAATAATGTTATTCCTCATTCCATATACTCTCATGTCTTATAAGCTTTCATTAAAAAGATTAAAATAATTCATATTTCCATTTTTGGTTATATCTTCAAGTTCTTTTAAAATATTCTTAGCTTCCTTACGTTTATTTATTTATTCTATTATCATACCATGGGGAAAGTTCGCAAGATAAATCTTTTACTAGAAGTTTCTTAGCGAATTCTACTGCGCCAGTGTGGGAAATTAGACTCTAATTAGGAATCCGGTGAGAGTGGATCATTTCTTTCCACACAAATTCTATCATATTTGGTATCCGTAAGCCAGTCCTTTGATACTAATTTTAATATTTATAATAAATTTTTCATCAAAGTATAATGCTATATGGAAATGATTTGAGCTTATAGGTGGTAAAGTAGCCATCCAATGCATTATTGTA
Source organism: Nemophila menziesii (assembly GCA_029959085.1). Taxonomy (NCBI): domain Eukaryota; kingdom Viridiplantae; phylum Streptophyta; class Magnoliopsida; order Boraginales; family Hydrophyllaceae; genus Nemophila; species Nemophila menziesii. Next base: position 82,228,207 of record JARWIR010000002.1, read on the forward strand.
GATATTTTGCCACAAACTATTAGCTAAGAACCTATCTTATCTTTGTTTTATAAGTTTCTTTTGTTAAACCAAGTATATGCACATCCTTGTGATTTTACTTCTTGAATGGTCATCTTTTCCATTAACATATGTAGTATACTAATTTTTTTTTATTCTTAGGTAAACCCCGTAAACCCCCAAACTTTTATGACTATATAGTGTGAGATTAAAGATTTCTACTATATTCTATGGCATATTAATAATTTAAGCTTCAGAATTAACAATATTTATTAAAGCTTAATGTTATTTTTATCCTCAAGTGGGATATATAATTTTTTTTTTGAAAATTCTAATGTTCTTAACATATGTACTAACATAATCCATAAAATGCTCACTTTCCTTCATGACAATAATATCATTTATTTTAGTCAAGAGGGCTAGTCCTGATTTTCTTACTGGATCAACATACTCAATTAATTTCATATCAATACTTTTTATAATTTGTTTAAGTATATTAATTGAATTCTTTGTTAAAGATAAGAAAAGTACCTAAGGTATGTGCTTTTAAAAAACCTCTTTTTGTGTCAAAATTGTCAAGGGGGTCTCACCCCGTGGCAATTCCAATAGATTTGTGCAATCTTCCTTCTAGGAGTTGATTTGGGTCAACCCTGCAACACCCTTTCTTTTCAATCTCCTCATCTGCTTTATCTATTATCAGCTTACCATCAACATAAAACTAAATTACCCTTTCAATTTCCTTCTAATGCATAGGTATTTATATTTATCTACAAAATTTGTATGGTGTTGCAATGCCTTACGATTTGCCATCTCCTTGAACTCATCGTCTTTCATAGGTGTATCGGTCATTGAGCTTGTATTGGTTTCATCCTTTATCCACCAACTCTCATCGTCTTTCTTTGTCTTTTTATTTTCAATCCTTTTACATGTTCATTCACCCAAAATCTCCTTCTCATCTTTATCACTAACTTTGTTCTTTGAATGAAACAAAGTTTCTAGAAATGGAATGATCGACGCCAATTCATATAGTATAAATCTTTGGATATTAGCTTCATCATCAATTGTGCTACCTTTGGGGGTTAAGGTTTTCAAAAGCCAAATGTCATTTTTTATTTTATTTTAACCCTGTTTGAATTTTCGTAACTATAATGACATTGCTGCCCCACCCTCTAAAATGAAGAGTAGGTTGACTATGGACAATTTTGTCGAATACAATAGTTGGATTAGGGTTTTAAGATATTAAGATTGCCATTACTTTTTATTGAACGGGTATGGATATATATATGTGAAATTACTACTCTACCTTTAGCTTTAACCGCAAATTCCTCTTCCAATGTAACATGTTTCATGTCTATATTTGTACTTTCCATATTTGAACTCTCACCTACTTTCTTTCTGCCAAAATTAAATTAATGTTGGCTCACCAAGACAATGGAGTTGACTTTATTTCTCACCATGTTAACATGAAATTCATGGCTCAAATTTGTATTTTTATCAAGAAACGAAGGGAATTCTCCATGAATTCACATTCCTATCTTAACATTAAGATTTGTCTGATTTTTGAAATCCTGAGCTAGATGATCCAAAATACCAAGTTCGGAACAACATCACCAAGCCTCTCGTATTAGATTACCTCTAATTGCTCTTACTCTTAAATTGATTAAAAGATTTCCCAACAAGGGGTTTTCAAATTAATTCCATTCACTATAGCACGGGGGCAGTTGAACAACTTATAGGTAACCATAAGGAGTAACCACATTTAAACCACCTTACCTATTTTGCTAGCCACTAACCTAGTATTATTTTCCTTGATCATTGTTGGTGGAAAGCCATGAATTTGAATAGAATATTGACATGTTCATGTCATCCTTTATTAGCTTAATTTATGGGGTATACCATTGCATAAGTAAATGTTATCCATAATATTATATGGCTTGTTGCTCCAGACAATCTCGTAATCCTCACTACTATCAAATTCAATAATACGTGTGTGAACCTTTTTTTCTCAACTTCAACCAAACCCTAAAGACCCTAGGTATTGTTTACCGTTCTCTTTAGAAACATAAATCTAATTGTTTCCTTAAAGACAAATTTTTCCATAAGCTTTGGCCCCTCTATTTGTGCATAGAGCCAGGATTATCGTCCAAACGAGTTCTTCAAATTTCCTTCCTTTTTGATTGCTTCACGCAAAAAACTGTATAATAAACACACCATTCCACACATCGCAATAAATCCCGACAAGACAACTAAAAGACAAAAATAGTAAAATACCACCAAGCTTTAATCGAGATAAAGACTCACACAAAGGCATATAATAGGCATATCCTCACTCAAATCAAGGCCTCAAATAAGCAAACCATCAACTTTATCAGATTAAACTAAGATCCAAGATGAAAATATTGAAAGTCATTAAGATAGACTGGTTATTGTGAAGAGTTTCTATGAAAGAGATTAATTGCGAAACAATAAATATCAATCGAGAACGGAATCATCTTATGATAGGTGGTGAGAGAGATGAAGTAAACTTAAAAGCGAGTTCTTTAATTTTGTATAGTGTATTCTGGTTAACTGGATTGGTTTTTAGTATTTGATTTAGGTGTTTAGACTGTGGTTTTGGTGAATATATTGGTGGTTTTTTTCTTTTTTGAAATGTGCATGGGACAAAATCTATTTTTCGTAAAACCGCGAACTAATCATATGATAAAAACGGTTTAATTAATACAATGTTATGCATTTTATGACAACAAACAAGGGAATATATGTCCAATTGAAATAAGTGAAAAAAATGTCATGGATGCAATCAAGATACTAGTATTAATTAAGGCAACTCATAATGATAAAACATATAGTAATTAAGACTTAGAATTTATAATATAAGATGTAAACATGAGAACAAACCTGACCAAGAACAAACAAGAGACTGAGAGAGTTAGAAAAACTGAATTAGATAGAAAAAACTAAACGAAATGGCAACCAGGTTGAAAACTAAACCTTTTTTTTGGTCAACTGTTGAAAACTAAACCCACACGAACAAGCAACACTAGGGTAGAGCATACCCCGGGTTGGCACCGGGTTTATGTTTTTGCTAACCCGAGGTTGTAACATCCCGAGTTGGGATTTGAAAAACAGAACCCTGTCTTTTTATATTGAACCCTCCCCGCTTCAAAACATCGGGTTGCTTCACATTACACACCGGGTTGACCGGGTTTGTTTAAGTTAAAAATATATATTTAGTATAAACAGTTGGTAACTAAAAAGTAAAATTTAAATATAGCAATAGAAAATAAGTTAATCACCATAACAGATCTAACCTAAGTTAATATATAGCCATGGCCTATAAAGGCAATTACCAAATTCCACATAGTTAAACTTAAAACTTAAGGCTTGGTCTACATGGTTCCACTGTAATAGAAAGGCAACTGAGCTAATAAGTCACAAGGCTTGGTTCTTTAATGTTGAAGAATCCCATCTCTGGAAGGAAGAGAAGAAGAAACAGAGAAATGAAGCTCTTCTCCATCTTTCTCAGTTCCAGCACAACAACACCCTATCCATTCAAAAAAAGTGTGAGTTAACATTTTAATTAGAGCAAAAATGTGTAAGATTTAACGCTGTCTAGGGTAATTGATTTTAAATATATCATCACATTTGATCATCACTTAACTTCCAAAGTACACAATAATCACAGCTCTTGATTCCCACAATAGGCCTGATTTTCTCGATCAGATTTTGCATCAAGGTCATCTTTACTATAACAGAAAAAAATTAATTTTTTTTTGTTCAATGAATATGCACAATTCATCAGTAAATCAAAACATAAGCAAATAGAGGATAGACCTCAAAAATTCTGAGTCAGAATTTATTTTTCATCACAGGCCTCAGCTCTGCTTCATTTGCTTCACTAGCCTCAGAATGGAAGGAAATTAATCCCAGGGTTTCGTTGAACCAACTCTACTTTGATTTAGCCAAACATAACAATGCGGTAACAAAACACGACTACCATAACAATGTTTAGCTAATACTAAGGAGTTCTTACTGGGTTTTAACCACTTCTAACTTCATTGCTTGATTAAAATAGCCAGCAGACCCGCCATATTCAAGTAACCAGTACCAACCAAACACGAAAATTATAAATGCAAACTACCGGAATTGCAAACAAATACCCAAATATACATATAATAGCCTAATAATCATCATTAAAATAAGATGATTAGGCTTTATATTTGACATATTATGTGAGTTTCTTTAGATTGCGTACAGTTCGATAAATAACAGAGAAGAGGGATGAGAGATGTTGAGATATGATGATTGAGGCGAAGCGGAAGATAGATTAGGGTAACAGATAAAAGCAATGAATTTTGATGTACCGGGTGTACGGGTTGGGTTGGCTAATTTTTTTCTTTTTTATTAAACCGGCCCAACACATTCGGTTTGTATATATTTTTTAATTAATCCGATAAATGGTTTAGCCTATTACACGGGTTAGCTTAACACGGACTGGGTTGACTCGGGTTCCTTTTCTTTGACCAGGTTGACTCGGTTAATGCTCACCCCTAAGCAACACCGTCTATCTAGCAAAAGATCCAGACAGCCCACGAAACAAATAATCAGTATACAACTTAGAAGACAACAATCAAACCAATAAGGACCAACACCGACTCACAATGACGCAATCACCATTAAAACAAACTTGAATAATAAAATTCAAACAAATAGATTAAAAAATGTAGAAACTAAAGATTATACCGACATACAAACGTCTTCAATATTGGGAAAATGACCCAAAAAATCAAAATAATATTATTTTCAACCCAATAACATCAATGACAAAATTTCTTCCCAATAACATCATTAACTAATTTTGTTTTTGATGGGAATCGTCCTTGACGGGAATCGTCCTTGACGGGAATCGTCCTTGACGGGAATCGTCCTTGATGGGAATCGTCCTTGACGGGAATCGTCCTTGACGGGAATCGTCCTTGACGGGTAAACATGTAATCTTATAATAGTAAGTTAATGGATGATTCTTTGGGGCAAGTATAATATTATTTTGATTTTTTTGGTTATTGACCCATCAATATTTATCTTTATTTTTTTTTTTTTTTGGACAAGAATATTTATCTTTACTGTCTATATATTTTTATGGAAAAGAATTTGAAAGAGAAAACAGAAGCATCCCTCTCAGGCCTCATCCCATTGTAAAATTTATGATATTACTTTTTGATTAAAAAAAGAAAAAAGTATGCTATCACATTCATATTCCACATAAAACAAATCAAACCTAACTTTCATATCTAACTAAATCCCAAACCGCTCTTCCAATAAATACTCCTTAGAGAAACCCCTTTCACTAGCTCACTACGAAGCTTCCTGGAACTTCACCATGGCACCTATTCTCACCCTCCATATAACTCCCTTTCCTCTTTCTCCTTTCATTCATCCCTCCGTTTACCTCTCTTGCTACTTTTCTGTTCTCTTTACTTGCTCTCTTTTACTTCTTTTTAAACCATGAAGAATCTCATCAAAAGCATCCCAAGAAAGCTCTTTAAGCTCAAAAACAAAAAATCACGTTCTGTTTCTCGTTCAAATAACCCTTCATTCGGGTCAGCCACCTCTACCGATTCATCTCAAAAAGAAAAAAGTGGGTTAGCTACACCAACCAGTGTGCTCTCATCACATGGCATCAATATCCACTGGGATACTATTGAATATAACAATACAAACAAAACTCATGATTTTGTTCACGCTTTTAAGCTGATGGATCGTGACGGAGACGGAAAGATAACGAGAGAAGAGCTGGAAACGTTGCTTCGCAGTGGAACCGAGCCGTTAAGTGAGGAAGAAATAAAAGTGATGTTTGGTGAAATTGATAGCGATGGAGATGGTTGTATTAGTTTAGAAGAGTTTAGCTTAATCGGTTCGGCTTTTGAGCCGCCGGCTTGTGATGATGAAGTACGAGATACTTTTGATTTCTTCGATGCTGACCATAATGGTAAAATCTCGGCTGATGAGCTATACAACGTCTTTAGAACAATTGTTGGTGAAGAACGGTGCACGTTAGAGGATTGTAGGCGTATGATAGCTGGTGTTGATAAAAATGGGGATGGATTCGTCTGCTTCGATGAATTTAGTCTTATGATGGACCAGCAATTACAAGGAATATTTTAATTTTTTTTAGGAATTTAATTTAATTTTTTTTTTTCATACACGAGAGGCTTAAAAAGCCGCTAAGAATAGGAAATTACAAAAGAACAAAGTTCTTATTAAAATTCTAGTATTACTCTAGCAGTAGCACAACCATTTCTATCTTTCGTTAAGATTCCAAAAGAACTCTGGAGGATTATTGAAGTCTACCGGTTGAGCATTCATAAGTGCCCCTTCTTTCGCTAGCTTATCCGTACATGATTTGCTTCTCGAAATATATGATTAAATTCTAACTTCGTAAATTTCTTTAATAGCACAGAACAATCTCTTATAATTGAAACACACCGACTACTTAAAGTTCCCACCACCCTTCACTAGCGCGTGGAACTTCCACGAGTCCATCTCATAGTGAGTAGAGCTTCCATCGCCCTTCACTAGCGCGTGGAGCTCCTCCGAATCTGTTTCAGTAAGCATCTCTGTATAAGCTCTACCAACAACCCATTTAAGACCAAAATGTAAAACAAATAATTCTGAAACTAACGGAGAATCAACAACACACGAACCTAAAAAACCCGAGACACAAGCACCATATTTATCTCTAACGACACCACGAATCCCCTCCATACCTCTACTGGCGATGAAACTTCCGTCAATATTCAGTTTGATGCCTTCATTTGGCTTAACCCATTTAATTGTAACATTTCTAGCCATTTTAATTATTCAACCATCCAAGCTTTTGCCCCAAGCTAGTATAAAGTTACTAGCTATCGAATAAATCTCTTCCTTAATCTCTCGCGTATGCGGAACCATGTTCAACTCATTGAATAACAATAAATTTCTTTTAGTCCAAATTACCCAAAGCGCGGCAATAAGGATATACTTCCACTTTATGCCCCATAGTCTGATTTTTGAACAACGATGGTCCCTTAACCAGACTTGAATAGCCCATGGATTAGAAGTTGTAGGTCTGGACTGTCTTGATCCAGCGCACACAGCAGCATGTCCCTCAAGGTTTCTGTCTCGCTGCCACCGTGCATTTAAAGACAGCAGCTCCATCTTTTCGTGCTCCTGAAGGTCTCCAACGGATAGAAGGTCCTGTTCCAGCTCCATAACAGCTACCTGCTGCGTAGTCCCCAGCTCTGCTTCACTTTGCAGCATCACGCTTTCCAGGTCCACAACATCCAGCAAGTCCATTTCTCCTGCTGCAGGTACAGCGTTGTCCCCTGAGTGCCCCACCGAATTGATTTGTCTTCTACCTGAAACAACACCGAATAAATTCCAAACCAAAACAGAAAACTTTACACCGTATAAACACATGATAAAGATCTTCCCTTTCAGCTCCACAAACGCTGCACCTTCTCGACTCGATTACATTCCGCTTATACAAGTTCTCAGTCGTGGCAACACGATTCAAATCTATTCTTCACAAAAAGATTCAGATATTTTGGGAGCATTTCATTTTCCAGATTAAATCCCAATTGAATAGCTCAGCTCATCTACTCTTTCCATGTTCATATAGGCCGATTTCACCGAAAAAGGAGCCTGCATTTCCATGTCTCCAAACTATCTCCAAACTATCCTCATATCTGTTTCCTCACCACACACCACAAAACCATCTCTGGAGGCATTAACACCAGCAAGTATAGCTTTACAAACATTTGACTCATTTCCATTCTGAATTCGGTTAAGCAAGCCATTCCTAAAATATTTATTTCGAAATATCTCAACCCACACAACCGTTTGATCTTCCTGAAGGATTTTCCACCCTAACTTCGCTAACAACGCCAAGTTGTACTTCTCCGCGCTACGCAATCCAAGTCCCCCATGTTTCTTTGGCTTACATAGCTGCTCCCACGCAACCCACTGCAACTTTCTTTCCGAACCAGATGAACCCCAAATTAAGTCCCTAACAACTCTATCAATATCCTTGCATACATACTTAGGCAACTTCATGACTTGCATTTGATGCACCGGTAATGCAGTTAGCACCGACTAGGCTAATGTGACCCGACCCGCAAGTGAAAGTGTCTTGGACTTCCACGTAGCAAGTTTACCTCTCATCTTTTCGACAATACCCTTATAAAATCCCTTTGGTAATCTCCCTGAAAGAATAGGACTCCTAGATATGTACCAAAAGAATCACTATGACAGAATACACTCGCCAATGCTAGCTCCTTCTGAATTTGTTCCGGTACATTCTTCGAGAAATAAATCAAGGACTTTTCCGCGCTAATCATCTGACCAGCCTCCGTACAGAATTTATCCATCGTCTCATGTATAAGCTATACTTGCAAAACAGAAGCTTCTCCAAACAAGATTAGATCATCTGCAAAAAATTGATGGGATAACTTAGGACCTTTACGACCAACCTGAATCTCCTTCCATTGCCCCGAAGCGCAAAGTTCTTGGATTAGCAAGGATAATCTCTCCATACACAAGACAAATATATACGGTGAAAGCGGATTCCCCTGACGAATACCCCGGTGAGGAGTAAACGGAGGTAAGGGCTCCCCATTGCATAGTACTCGCATCTCATTTTCCTTCATACTCGACATAACTAGATTCGTCCAAATGTCCGGAAATCCAAAATGTCTAATTGTTCCTTCAATAAACTCCCATCTAATTTTATCGTAGGCTTTAGCGAGATCAATTTTAACGGCCATGAATCATTTGGTTCCTTGTTGATGACGCATTTTATGATCCACTTCTTGTATAAGAACGACATTATCAACCGTAGAACGACCTGGAAGAAAACTACTTTGGCAAGGGCCAATAATGTTAGACAAAATAGGTCTTAATCTATTGACCATGGCCTTCATTATAAATTTAAAAAGAGAATTTATGAGACTAATAGGACGAAATAAACGTACCCGGTTCGGGTCTGACACTTTCGGAATGAGATGAATAAGTGTACCATTTAGACCCGGAGGTAAATGACCTGTCAGGATGGTTGTACGAACCATCTTACACACCGAAGGGCCCACGATCGTCCAACATTTCTGATAAAACACATTAGACATCCCATCCGGACTAGAGCTTTAGTCGAACACAATTGGAACACCACTATTCGTGTATCTTCATCTGTAAAAGGTTGTTCAAGTCCACTAGTTACCTCTTTTTCGATAGGGGCCACGTGAGGAAAGAGGGACCCTCCCGAGGAATTACTTGGTTTATCATAGAGTAGTTCAAAATATTCACGAACCATGTATTTCAGCTCCTCCTCATCTTCTACCCACACATCTAAATCATTAAGTAATCTCGTGCAATTTGCCTTTTTTCCGTATTGATGCAGTGAGGTGATAAAACTTCGTGTTCCTATTCCCAGATTCAACCCATTTCTCTCTCGACTTTTGAAATTGCATAGCTTCTTCCTGGTCCATTACACTCTCATACTCTTTGGCTAACTTAACACCCATTTGACGAAGTGAAGAGTTATACGAAACTTGTAGCGATCTTTGAATACCCCGGATTCTCGCACACAACTCCTTTAAGTTCTTTATTTTTCTTTTAAGGGGGTTAGATGAATTGGAGGGCTAGTGTTGATCTATGTATCACAAGTTGTTTGAATCTTTGATGTGCATGTAAAGCGATTATGAGAGCAATTATTGTTTTACTTAATCCTTCTCCTTTGACAATATACATCACTCAAATTAGGACAAATCTTTAATATTTTAACAGTCAAATTCTAATTTAGAAGAAATGAATGGTTTATTAATCTAAAAATTATCACATCACAAATTTATAGTTATTTTTAAAATTCATATTTTCCAAAATAAGATAATAAATCATATAAACAGAAGTAAGATAAAAACATTAATTAATATTGAGATCAAAAGTTATTATATTAGTTAAAATATAATTAATAGGTATTGAGATTAAATTTTAATAAAATTAACGGTAATATATATATATATATCAAATTTTAATAAAGTCTTAAATAGTTTCATACTCTTAGATATATTCCAAACAAATAATAATGATATCTGTTATATAATATTTTTATATGGATCATTTGTTAATATTTTTTTTCGGTTTTTTTTGTCGAAGAAAATCAAATATATTAGAACATGTAGATAAGACATCAATATTATAAAGTATACTGCTATGCGATCTAGATTTTTTACATGAAGAGCGGCTAAGATCGTATGGGTCTAAATTTTACTCTTTTGCATTAATTACTTTTTACTAATTAAAAAAAACTTATTCAACCAATTAAATTTTATTTTAAGTTAATACAAAACAAAAAAACAAAACATTATCATCGAAACCTAACTCTTAATTTTCTATTCCTTTTCATTTGCCTCCTTCTTCTACTTTCTATCGCATCTCACCGCAAAAAAGTTGAACCCTTCTCCTTATTGCCCTGCCTTGCTGACTTTGACTTTGACTCGCCGCTAGCCTCTCGACTCCGACCATCATACCTCATCTCCGACCTGACTCGCTGCTAGCCTCTTCTTGACTTTGACAATCGTACATCACCGCAAAGCACTCGAACCCTTCTCACTATATAAGAGCACAATAGTAGTTCATTATCAATTTTTTTTGTAACGTTTGGTGATAGGTTTGATCTTTTAGGGCGGCAAATTAGCTCAGCCTGCTAACACTCCTCCGATGTCTCTTCCACCTACTTAACCTGGTACAATTTTTTGTTTCTGTATATTATGTAATTTTCTTTTTAATTTGTAAAATGTTTCTCAACCCTTCTCCCTGTTATAAGTATGGATTTTGAGTCAATCTTGTGTTTTTTGCAGGGACTATTGGTAAGATTTTTTGACTTGACATCATTTTACCATTGTGGGTGAATATTAGTGTTTTATTTTCTGATTTGAATTGTACAATCTGAAATCTTAAGTGAGCATAGTTTGTTCACAGTTATCAGTAATTTCAGTTCATATTCTTCACATGTAATGGCATTCGAATTTCACGCTATAAATATTTCTCTTCTACCACCTATTGTTAGTATAAGTTACTATACTTTAATTGGTTCTAATTACATAACATTATGGTCCTCAATATTAGGTTTCTACGTCTGTAGCATAATATTCATTATTGTAAATAATTATTTCGTATTACTTCACAAATATACAATATATCATGAGCTATAGAAAATCCTTATTTGTCGACTGATTTTTTATTCCCTTTCAGCAAAATAGGGAAAATCTTTTAGATGTTGGTATCATCTATGGTAATATATATTTTAGTTATTATTTTCGTGTATAAATTAACCTACTTAATTAAATTATCAGTGCATTAAAGTTGTTTATGTCTTTCCAAGTTGGTACAATATATAAAACATCATTGTGTCTTCTCTATTGTCACGTAAATTTGAAATAACACTTTATATACTCTATTGTCACTAAAATGAGAATAAAGTTGTTGACAATACCTCTTCGGAAGAGGTCATATCTTTTTATAGAGACCAACATCACATTGCTTCTTCTCTATTGTCACATCATAAATAATAATTTCATTGAATTATTATGTAAAATAACTAAATATATTAACTTTAAATTAAGTGAATCTGAGCTTGGCTTTCATGTGTTGTAATTTGTTTCTTGATTAGCAATGAGTTAATCAGTACTTTGTTGATTTTTATTTTTACACCAAATATATTTAATAAAATGAGTTAGTTAAATTCAATTATATTTATGTGTTAATTAGTGTTTTGTTGATTTGCAAGCCCATATAAAATATTTCATCAATGAGGCAAGACTAGCAAAACAAATTAGGTCATTTCAATCCTCTTATGTTAATCTAATATCTTTGTTTGCTTTAATGTTAATGAGGTACTTTTACCATAAAATTATTTATCTGTTTCGCTGGATATTTTAATTTCGTTTCTTTTTAGTATTTCTAATAGTGCACCATTTTGCATAATACAGTGACCAAAAGTGAAATCTTTAGGGTACATAGGGGGGATTCGAGATCATGGGAATATGAAATGACCAATCAGTTAATATTCTAAGCACACATAAAGTCCCCTATATTTTACTTGGCCAGTATATTATGTATCTTCCGAAGGCCTTTCATTCTATTGAATACTTTTTTGTAATTTCAAGAATGTTTATCAAACAATTGAAATCTTTAATCTCTTAATTATTTGAATATTCCAACTCTTTGTGAGCATTGCTTATAATTTATCATCTTTGTAATTTCAACTATGTGATAAGAATAAGAATGAAATTGAGAGGGTGGCTAAAGGCAATCAAATTGTTAAAAACCACAATGTCCCTATACATGAGAATGTCTGAGTATAAAAAAGATCGTTTGATATTTTTTCTATAGCTTTTTTACGCAATACAAATCTCCTTTTTAATGTATTAATTCGTACTATATATATAAAGACATATTTTGCAATTAACTCTATTTAAGCATAAGCAAAAAACTGATCAACATATGTATATTGAAACTCGCTCAAACAAAACATGTTGTTGGAATGGTTTATAAATTACATCATGAAATTGTGATGGAATTTAATCATTTTTATGGTTCAAAATAATCTATGCAATGTACAGGTTAATTGTTGGCCAGTGTTTTTCCAAAGCGTCTACACTATAGGTCATTTTTTCATTTTTTAAAACTGTTTTATATATAAAGACCTATTGTGCAATTAACTCAATTTTTTTCTAAAAAAAGAAGATAAACAAAAGATTCCTGGCCATTTTTTATGAGGATCGATTGTGCAACTATATATATATGTCCAGCAGGAAGGAAGCTGATTGTTTAGAAAGACAAGAACTATTTTTTTTTGGATAATATGCATTGTGTAGTAAAAGATTAATTTTTTGGTTCTTTACTTGGGTTTATAGTTAATTTAAGATATTTATTTGTATTTAAAGATATATTGAGTCATGTTTATTATCTCTAAAAGTTATCTATTGATACAAAAATTATACAACTTGAAGAAAATGTTTACTAGAATAAACATAAAAAACAGATGAGGAACAAAATTATAATTATACATCAGAATTTACTGGACATAATGATATGATTATGAACATTTTATTTCACTATCTATTCCAAATTTTTATTCATAGTAATGATATTTTTTCCATTAGAAGCTTGTAACTCTTGATTCTTGCAAAAGATCAACTTTCAGTTCATGGATAGATAAACTTTAATCGAACATCAAGGAAACAATTGTTGGATTTCATGTTAAAAGATATATATTGTTAGTTTAATATAATCTTGAACACGAATCCGTTCATGTTCCTTTGGAGAATTGGAAAAGACTTAGATTAATATAGAGTATTAACTAAAAATTTTCTATTATTTTGAAAAAATGGAAAAGACATTTTTTGTGAAGAAAAAGTCCCACATAGGAGCGGAGATAGAAAAGCTAATAGTTTATAATAGCTTGCCCATCTATTACTTTCAAAAGAACTAAAGGCTATGAAAGCCAAAAGGGAAATGGCAAAGCCCCACAAGCGCGCACCACCACCGGCATGGCGACGACGACGGCGACGGCGTGGGACGTGGGGGAGTTGGGGAGTCAAAAATGAAAAATGAAATAATTTTTCTGAAGTGAATCTGGTGGAAGATGACTAGCTCTTATAGTAGTTGGTGGCAAGTCAACCCATTCAGCCAGAAGACAAAACGCCTACCAATTTCGCTCTGGAAGACAAGCCTCCACCAATTACACACCAGTCAGCAGTTACAGAACTTGGTCAAACGCGTGTCCAGGTTCATTGCCGAAATTAAAATCGCCAATCAATTAAGGAGGAAATCAAGGGCACTAATTGTGGGACATTTCTGACAAAGACTCACTCCACCTACTCCTCTCCTCTATAAATACTGCAGCTCCTCACTTGCCTCAAAGCTACGAAACACATCGGAAAAGAAAAACCACTCTACCTCTCTTATCTCTGAAATATTACAATAGTCGTAGACTCTCTGTTAGAGATAACCGGTACGCGAGAATATCATTTTAACAACATTTTTATTTCCGTGTAATTTTTTTTTCGATTTCCGTGTAAGTGTTTCGTTTGTATTTGTATTTCAATTTTTGTAATAGTTAGAGTTTACATTTATTGAAATTATTTTTATTTTCCTGAAAATCCATTTCTCTTGTTTTAAACGGTGATTTACTTTTTCTACCAACAATTTTAAAAAATATTCATTTATCACCGTTTTTTTTTTCCTGAAATGGCTTTTCCTATGTCGGCTGTTGCTTCGTCATTGAACGCAAAGGCCTTTCCCGACGTGAATAAGTTGGAGCCCCTGAATGGTTCCAACTACAAGCGTTGGGCACAAAAGATCTTAATCTGTCTTGAACAATACGAACTCGACTTCGCTATTTTTGAAAGTCATCCACTTATGGTGGATAATGGAGTTCCTAATGAAGAAGAACAGACTAGACATCTTGCTCTCGAAGCGAAGTTCAAAAGAGATAATACCATGGCTCGGGGTTGGATGTTGAACAACGTTTCGGATCCCATTTTTGATCTCCTTGCCAATGAGAAATCGGCAAAAGTCATATGGGAGACTCTCGAGAAGAAATATGGGGCTGATGATTCGGGTAAGAAAAAATATGTCACTGGGAAATGGTATAACTTCAAACTTACCAATCAGAAGCCTATGGCTGAACAACGTCATATATACTAAAACCTATGCACGGAGGTATTTGCCGAAAGCATGAAGATGTTCAAAGTTTTCCAAGCTAACATCTTTCTTGAAATTCCCCCCATCTTGGAGTGAATATCGTAACCATGTCAAACACAAAAAGAAAGAAATGACTATCCAAGAACTCATCATACATATGCAATTCGAAGAAGCCAATCGACTCAAGGATAAGTCTCTCTCTTTCCCTCATCCTTCCTCGAAAGCTAACTTTTCGAAAGTTCTGGGCAAGGTAACAAAGACAGATTCAAAGGAAAGGTAAAACAACAATGCTCAAGCAAATCCAAATCCGGGGAAAACAAGAACCGCGACAACTCCAACAAATAAGGCGGAGGGTTCAAAACTTCCGGTAAGATTTAGAAACCTAAAGGCGCTTTTTATTGTTGTGGAAAAGAAGGACATAAAGCTTTTGAATGTCCTCTTAGAGCCGGCCGGGGTCCCAAAGCTGCCGCAAATCTGACCGAGACTGAAGAAATAATCGCCGCAGTAATAGTCGAGGTAAACTTAGTTGAGAACAAAACCGAGTGGATCCTTGACACCGAACCTTCCCGGCATTTCTGCACAAACAAAGCCGTGTTCAAAAAATTCGAGAAAGCAACTGATGGTGAATGCGTGTATTTGGGTGACTCTTCTACCGCTACGGTTCTCGGAAAAGGACAGGTTCCCCTCAAATTAATTTCTGGTAAGATTTTAGAGTTAAATGATGTTCTCTTCGTCCCCTCTCCGTGGGAACTTAGTTTCCGGAGCTCTTCTTAATAAAGTGGGACTCAAACTTGTTTTCGAGGGGGGGAAATCGTTATTACCAAAAATGATGAGTTCGTGGGGAAAGGGTATTTCAATTCTGGTTTGTTTTTTTTAAACACTGTAAAACCGTTAATGAGAATGCTTCTAATTCTGCTTATATCGTTGAGTATCTGGATATGTGGCATGGTAGATTAGGCCATTTAAATATCGCTTCTATTAAAAGGCTTAAAAATCTTGGACTAATAACTCTTCACAATGTGGATGATTTTATAAAATGTCAAATATGTGTAGAGTCCAAACTTGCGAAAAAACCTTTTAAATCCATTACCACAAGAGAGACTAAACTGCTAGGATTAGTACATTCTAATTTACCTGATTTTAAAAACTCAGCTAGTAGAGGAGGAAAACTATACTATATAACCTTTGTAGATGACTACTCTAGGTTCACTAAAGTATACCTTTTTAAAACTAAAGATGAGACGGAAAGTGCGTTTTTAAAATATAAAGCCGAGGTTGAAACCCCAACTAGATTGTAAAATCAAACGACTTAGGTCCGATAGAGGAGGCGTGTATAGTTTCGATTCCATTAAAGAGTTTTGTGAAACTAATGGAATTATCCATGAACTTAGTGCCCCTTATACGCTCCAACAAAATGGTATAGCCGAAAGAAAGAATAGGTCCCTCAAAGAGACTATGAATGTCATGTTAATATGTTCAGGTTTACCAACTAATATATGGGGGAAGCTATTTTTTCAGCCTGTTATGTGCTTAATAAGGTACCCCATAAATCCCTAGATAAGACTCCATATGAGATATGGAAAGGATTTCCACCAAACCTGAAAACTGTGGGGGTGCCTTGCCAAAGTCAAACTACCTGATTTTAAAACAGTCACCGTTGGACCGAAAAACATAGACTTAATATTCATAGTGTATGCTCAGAATAGTGTGACATATAGACTCTTGTATTTAGATGATAACTCGATTTGCGAATCTAGAGATGCTGAGTTCTTTGAACATATTTTTCCTTTGAAAACTTTGAATTCTATTAATGCTTCTTTACCTATTGATAGCTCATCTAGTAATGTTGATTTACCTATTTGTGATGTTTGCCCTGGCCCCTCTACTTCTATGGAGCCTAGTAGTATTCCCGAGGAAGAACCTAGGAGAAGTAAGAGGCGTAGGATCGAGTCCAGTTTTGGACCCGACTTTATTACAGCCTTCATGACCGAAGGCTTTCACATTGACCTTATAAGCAAACAGTTAGTCACGTGCCTCCTCATAGAGGAAGAACCAAAAACTTATGATGATGCTTTAAAATTTATAGATGCTAGTTTTCGGAAAGAGCCCATTAATAGTGAAATTGAGTTTATTAAAAGCAACCATACATGGGAATTAGCCAACTTACCTAAGGCTAGCAAACCTAGAAATAGAAAATGGATTTTTAAGAAAAAATTGAGACCTGATGATTCAATAAAAAATTCAAAGCGAGACTAATTATTAAGGGGTTTACCCAAAAGAAAGGTTTAGGTTAATTTGACACTTACTCCCCTGTGACCAAAATTGCCACTATAAGAACTCTTATTGCTTTAGTCGTCATTCACAAACTAGTTATACATCAAACGGATGTTAAACCGCGTTTTTAAACGGAGATCTGGATGAAGAGATCTACATGGCGCAGCCTGAAGGGTGTGTGGTTCCTGGTCAAGGGGACAAAGTTTGTAAGCTAAAAAAGTCTTTGTATAGTTTGAAACAGGCAGCTAAAAAATGGTATGAAAAGGTAGACAATACTCTCATTACATATGGCTTTGGGGCTAACACTTCTGATTCATGTGTTTACTCCAAAATAACAGGCTCAGAGTGTGTTATCATTTGTCTTTATGTAGATTACATGCTCATCTTTGGTACTTCTATTCATATCATAAATGATACTAAACACTTCTTGTCTTCTAGGTTTGATATGTAAGACATGGGAGAAGCTGGTGTGATACTCGGGGTGAAAATCATTAGAAGCAGTAATGGTATTTCCCTGAATCAGTCTCATTACGTGGAAAGGATGCTGAAGAAATTCAACTCCTTTGAGGTAACACCTGTAAAAACTCCTTATGATTCTAGTATTCATTTGTCCAAAAACATTGGGAATGTTGTATCCCAAAATGAATACGCTAAGATCATAGGTAGTATGATGTTCTTAATGAACTACACTCGACCCGATATAGCTTATGTCGTAAGTACACTTAGTCGCTATACTCATAACCCGAGTAGTGAACACTGGGTTTCACTTCATCGTCTATTGAAGTACTTAAGGGGTACCATTGATCTAGGCTTGCATTTTAGCGAAATCCTGCAGTCCTTAAGGGATTTTGTGATGCAAACTGGATCTCTGACAATGACGAAATAAACTCCACCAATGGCTATGTGTTCTCCTTTGGGGGAGGTGCTGTGTCGTGGAAGTCTTTTAAACAGACTTGTATAGCATGCTCCACCATGGAGTTTGAGTTCATAGCACTAGAGTTAGCTAGGCAAGAATCCGAGTGGTCGAGGAGTCTCCTATCAGATGTGCCACTTTGGGAAGGAAGTGCCACACCTGTGTGTATCCACTGTGATTCACAAGCTGTCATTGGAGTCGCTCATAATAGCGCCTAAAATGGGAAGAGGAGACATATTCACATCAGACATGGGCCAGTAAGTCAGTTATTGGAAAATGGTGTGATAGCCTTGGAATATGTACGATCAGAGAACAACCTAGTTGATCCATTTACCAAAGGCCTAATCAGAAGAGTAGTCCTGGAGACGTCGAGGGGGATGAGACTGAAACCCATTAATGGGGAACATGTGACTAATGAGTCAATGTGATTCTCTCCATCCCTATGGCTAAAAAAAATGTCTTAAAAATTCATAGCCACTCGTGGTGGTCCTGTTGAGAAGTACTTGATGAATAAGATGTACTGAGTGATTAAACTCTTAGAGAATTCATAGCCTAAATGGTGGTCCTTTCGAGAAGGACTTGATAATTCACGGGTAATAGCGAGACCCAAACTTCATGATAGAATGTAAAAAGGAGATGTCCTTAAAAAATCTTAAACTGAAGAGATCCACAAAGTTCACAACTCCTAAAGGGTGGTCCTTAGAGAAGGACTTGATGAACTGAAAGGTGATGTTCGAGGGAACTATAACTTTCAGCTGGGTAGAGTATGTGCTGTGAGGGTCTCGATCAAAAACCATTACAGTTCAAGAGTAAGTTCACTTAAACGAAATTCGGTGGTTGCCTCACTTCACTACGTATCAAATCAAATCGAAAGATATTGTCACTTAAGTACAATTAACTCAAATGCTGGTAAATATGGAAACCTGTTCACCTTCTGTCCAAAAGACCCTAAGTGGGGGATTGCTGGATTTCATGTTAAAAGATATATATTGTTAGTTTAATATAATCTTGAACACAAATCTGTTCATTTTCCTTTGAAGAATGGGAAAAGGCTTAGATTAATATAGCGTATTAACTAAAACTTTTCCTATTCTTTTGGAAAGGTGGAAAAGACATTTTTTGTGAAGAAAATGTCCCACATAGGAGCGGAGATAGAAAAGATTATAATAGCTTACCTATCTATTACTTTCAAAAGAACTAAAGGCTATGAAATTAAAAGGGAAATGGCAAAGCCCCAGACGCGCGCACCACCACCACCACCGGCCGCCGGCCGGCCCGGCGACGGCGTGGGCATGTGCGTGGGGGAGTTGGGGGAGTTGGGAGTTTGGGGAGTAGCTCTTATAGTAGTCGGTGGCAAGTCAACCCATTTAGCCAGAAGACAAAACGCCTACCAATTTTACTCCGGAAGACAAGCCTCCACCAATTACGCACCAGTCAACAGTTACAGAACTTGGTCAAACGCATGTCCAGGTTAATTGCTGAAATTGAAAACGTAGGTCAAATCAAAACCGCCAATCAATTAAGGAAGAAATCAAGGATACTAATTGTGGGACGTTTTTGACAAAGACTCACTCCACCTACTCCCCTCCTCTATAAATACTGAAGCTCCTCACTTGCCTCAAAGTTACGAAACACATCCGAAAAGAAAAACCACTCGACCTCTCTTATCTTTGAAATATTATAATAGTCGTAGACTCTCTGTTAGAGATAATTGGTACGCTGAAATATCTTTTTAACAACATTTTTATTTTAGTTTTATAGTTTTATTTTCCGATTTCCGTGTAAGTCTTTCGTTTGCATTTGTATTTCTATTTTTGTAATAGTTAGAGTTTACATTTGTTGAAATTATATTTCTTTTCCTGGAAATCCATTTCTCTTGTTTTAAATGGTGATTTACTTTTCCTACCAACAATTTCAACATAAAACTCATCAAACAAATTTATAGCACAAAAGATTGAGATAATTTAACAATGAGAGAAGATACACAAACAAAGATAAATTTTGATCGATAACCAATTCAATTTTCTTCTTCCAAAGCAAGGCTTCTTAGATGTACAAATTGTTTCATATGAAACAAGATAGATCACTAACGTGAATCAATACAATCTCAAAACTTAAGCAAATACATTTTGGAATTTATAAGAGAGATGACAAATAAGAATGTAACAAATAATATATGTTATTCTATTAAAAGTTTCTCTTTTTTAAACTTATTTGAATATAATAATCATACTAACAGATTCTCAAGTGCACTGCAATTTGTTCCCGAAACTTGATTAAGAAATAACATAGGACGACAAGAGACAAAATACTTTATTGCAATCAGATATATAAGATACAAAACTTGAAAAATAGACACTAATATCACAAAACAAGTCACACACTGTAATGCGGTAATAGGATCTATCTAGTTGTAACTAGATAGAACATAAACAATATGTTATAAATAAAAGATCAGATAAAGAATGGTCTAAAAAACATCTTGCATATTATTCAAGCAATAATAGATTGATAGCTTACATGTCCATGATGAGTCTCTTGCTGATTTGTCTCATGGTACAAGTGTATCAAATGTCGACATCGTGCTGAGGACTTCCAACACACCCATCAATGTTTGAACAACAATTTGAAGGCTACATGAGAAACAAAGTTTATACGTGGTTTCCTTTTGAACGAAATGATTATATACATATAAGTCATGCAAAGGTGGGAAACGTTTAAAGTTTATCTGATAAGTACAACTATTTTAGACTTTATCTTGCTTATCTAATAATTAATTTTTTATGCAATGTTTGTCGACTATGGGCTGGCCAAAGATAGAAATTGATGTTGTGATGTTGATATTTCTGGTCATAATTATTTTAATTTTTAATATAGTCTTTAATAAATATTTCACACATAAAAAAGTTCGTGTATTTACATTTTTTTGATTGTTTTAGGTATGAAGATAAAAGCCAGAAGTTGAGAAGAAAGAATTTATTGACCACATTGAGATAATTGTTAAAAGGATGGATGAGGAGCCTTTAAAGGTAAATATTTTAAACTTCAAACCTTAATAGTTTTGTGTATTGTAAACACCATTCTTATGTTATAACCAAACTCCTAAAGAGATAAAAGAGTATAAAAAATAAACAGTACTTGGAGAGATAGACTAGTTAATTAACCATTAAAAATATTCGGTGAAATGATATAAGGTTTGATTCAAGAAGATAAAGCCGCACTAATAATGAATCAATATATACAGAGAGATAATTTTAATGTGTATGAACTCATCGTGTATAGGATTAAGACAAGTAAATAAAATTAATTTGTTAAACTAACGAGTAATACTCCAAGTCGTTGGTGGGATCTTGGCAGGTTTCATTGTTTCATGCATCATAATTTGTAGCAATAGGGGTTGTGATGTTGAATTTAGAGAAACATAGTGAACAATATTTCTGGCACATTACTAGGAGTGGGTATTTTAAATTTTGATATCATGAATGATTGTGATCGTGTATGTTTTGTTGACATTAATTATATAAAAAGTAAATTTATGACTTTATTTTTTATGGTATGAGATATATTTTGAGGATGAAATTTTGTATTTATGGAATCCTTACAAGGTTTTGATTTTTTAATTTAGTATATGATTCTCGCTTACATTTTGTGCAATTCATTTATTTTTTGGATTTATACTATTTATATTTCCTTTATGTATGAAAAGGAACAAGTAATCAGTGTCAATTTGCTATATCGAAACAATATTTGTAACATGTTTTTTCTAGTAGTGAAAGTTAGATTTTGGTGAAATTGATGTTGCTGAAATTTATTATTTTGTTTAAAGCATAACTCAGCTTTCGAATGGCATGTTCTGTCCCGACAACTAATTTTTGTAGCAATTTTTTAGTTGTAATAAATATTATTCATGCTATAATATTGGAATTTTTTAGATGATTGTTTATCGTTTTCAAACAATTTTCTGAGTGCCACAGCCCTTGATAACACTTTAAAATATTTTTTAAAAACAACGTGATTCGGTGATAAATGCAAAAATAAAATAAAAAACTTTATTTGTCAAACAAAGAGAAATAGGTGTAAATCTCTGGTATGAAATTATGGATGCTTTCACATGAGTATCACCAGTTGGGGTTGGAAAATATTATGCGTCTTTATATCAATTGTTATTGGAGACTTTGCATAAAAAATAATCCAAATACCAAAAATCAAAATTGATAAATCTTAGAGCAACTTTGACCTGGGTAATGTCGATCCCAAAAAATTTTGATTTGTATATTGAGTGGTAAATAGTTCATGTAGATTTATTATATGTGATGTTATCAACAATGGTTTATTTTGAAAATTAAATGTTTCATTTTAAGATTACTTTCTTACAACTCATTAACAATTTGTAGAAGATCAACAAAATAATATATAACAAGATTAGAAAAGTTAATCACTTAGATGTTTGTTGAATGGTTTTAATCTGTGATTAAATGACTATGAAGGGTGTATCAGTTATAAAATATATCGACTAATCTTCCAAAGATCTAACTACTGCTTATGTTGTAATGCTTTCACGGCACAGGTCAACCTAATCTTATTATAAATCTACCTACTCTACAATCTGATTTCTTTACATAAAGAGCGGCCAGAATCGTTTGAGACCCATATTTTACTTATTTTCATTAATTGCATTAATTACTTTTACTAATTTAAAAAAAAAATTATTTAGCGAATTAAATTTCCTTATAAAGAAAAACATAAAAACAAAATAACAAAACACTATCTGTGATACCCAACTCTTAACCTAATTCTTTCGTAGTCTTTTTCCGTTGCCTTCTCATTCCTATTTCCTAGCGTACCTCATCACAAAACAATTGAACCCTTCTCCCTATTTCCTTTCCGACTCTAACCCTCGACACCAGCCTCCTCTCAACTCCAACCATCATACCTCATCTCTGACCCCGACGCCAGCCTCCTCTCGACTCCGACCATCATACCTCATCTCTTACCTTGAATCATCGCGAGCTTCCTCTTGACTCCGACCACTGTAGCTCACTACAAAACACTTGAACCCTTCTCCCTATATAAGAGCATAAGAGTTTTTTATTATCAATCTTTTTCTTTTGTATCTTCTAATGATAGATTTGATCTTTTGGGATGGCCAAATCAGCTCAGCCTGCTAAGACTCATTTGATGGCTCTTCCACCTGCTTAACATGTTACAATCTTTTGCTTTTGTATATTATGTAATTTCCTTTTTAATTTGTAATAATGTTTCTCAACCCTTCTCTTTATTGTAAGTATGGATTTTGGGCCAATCTTTTACTTTTCGTAGGGCTATCGGTAAGATTCTTTCACTTGATAGTATTTCACGGTTGTTGTGGGTGAATATCAGTGTTATTTTTCCTGAATTGAATTGTACAATTCTGAAATCTTAAATGAGTATAGTTTATTCACACTTATCAGTAATTTCATTTCATATTCTGTAATAAAGATTTCATCTAACTATTTTTCTTCGACCACCTATTGCTGGTTCAGGTTACTATACTTTAAATTGGTTCTAATTATATAATATTATCGTCCTCAATATTAGGTTTCATTGTCTAGAACAACATATTCATCATATAAAATATTTTTTGCCTCTTACCTTACAACATCATATTCATTATTGCAATGATTTGGTACCTCTTACTTTACAAATATACGATATATCATGATTTATAGAAAACTCTTATTCCTCGATTGACTTTTTGTTCTGTTTTGAAATGGTAAATATTTTAGATGTTGGTATTACTTCATCTCTGGTAATATATATTTAAGTTATCATTTTTCGTGTTCAAATTAATCTACTTAATTAAATTATCAATGCATACAAATTATTTATGTCTTTCGAGGTTGATACAATATATAAAATACCAGTTTGTCTTCTCAATTTTCATGTAAATTTAAAATAAGACTATGTTTTCAAGAAAGACGTTGACACGAACCTTCAGAAGAAGTCATATCTTTTTAAAGAGACCAACATTACACTATGTCTTCTCTATTGTCACATCATAAATGATAATTTTACTGAATTTATGATTCTGTATTTATTGTGTCATAGTCCCTATATCATGTAAAATAACCAAATATATTGCAACCTTAAATTAATGATACTGGGCTTGATTTTCATGGATTGTGATTTGTTTCTTAGCAATGAGTTAATCAATACTTTGTTGTTTTTTGTTTTTATACCAAATAGATTTAATGAAATGAGTTAATTATATTTAATTATCTTTATGTGTTAATTAGTGCTTTGTTGATTTGTAAAGCCTGTCATATTTCCCTTGGTCATTCTATCATGTATCTACTCGAAAGGCCTTTCATTCTACTGAATACTTTTTGTTTGTGTAAAATCAATTTCAGGAATGTGAAAACTATTGCTGAAAGTGTTGCTGATGATCTTATTAACACGGCTAAGGATTTATCTAACAAAAATCTATAATTGATTATTCAAATATTCTAACTTTTTGTGAGTGATTGCTTATAATTTATCACTTTGTAATTTTAGCTATGCAATAAAAAAAAAGAATGAAATTTAGAATTAGCCAAGGTTAATCAAATTGGTGTTAGAAACTACGTTGTCACAAATAAATGAAAATGTCGTATGAAAAAAGATCGTTTGGCAATTCTTTCCATACCTTCTTCACGCAATACTGGTCCTTTTTTTAATGTTTAAATTTGCTATAGTGTCTATCTACCAAAAGAACCAAGAACCCACGAAACAAATTAATCATTGTTGTTAGAAGACAACAATCAAACCAATAAGGACCAACACCGACTCACAATGACGCAATCACCATTAAAACAAACTTGAATAATAAAATTCAAATGTCGAAACTAAAGATTATACCGTCATACAAACGTCTCAATATTTATCTTTACTGTCTATATATTTTTATGGAAAAGAATTTGAAAGAGAAAACAGAAGCATCCCTCTCAGTCATTGTAATTTATGATATTAGTTTTCGATTAAAGAAAAAAAAATATGCTATCACATTCATATCCCACATAAAACAAATCAAACCTAACTTTCATATCGACTAAATCCTAAACCGCTCTTCCAATAAATACTCCTCAAAGAAACCTCTTTCACTAGCTCACTACGAAGCTTCCTGGAATTTCACCATGGCACCTATTCTCACCCTCCATATAACTCCCTTTCCTCTTTCTCCTTTCATTCATCCCTCCATTTACCTCTCTCACTCCTTTTCTGTTTCTCTTTACTCGCTCCCTTTTTCTTCATTTTAAACCATGAAGAATCTCATCAAAAGCATCCCAAAAAAGCTCTTCAAGCTCAAAAACAAGAAATCACGTTCTGTTTCTCGTTCAAATAATCCTTCATTCGGTTCAGCCACCTCTTCCGATTCATCTCAAAAAGAAAAAAGTGGGTTAGCTACACCAACCAGTGTGCTCTCATCACATGACATCAATATCCACTGGGATACTATTGAAAACAAAAACCATGATTTTGTTCACGCTTTTAAGCTGATGGATCGTGACGGAGACGGAAAGATAACGAGAGAAGAGCTGGAAACGTTGCTTCGAACCGGAGTTGGAGCCGAGCCGTTAAGTGAGGAAGAAATCAAAAAGATGTTGAGTGAAATTGATAGCGATGGAGATGGTTGTATTAGTTTAGAAGAGTTTAGCTTAATCGGTTCGGCTTTTGAGCCGCCGGCTTGTGATGATGAAGTACGAGATACTTTTGATTTCTTCGATGCTGACCATAATGGTAAAATCTCGGCTGATGAGCTATACAACGTCTTTAGAACAATTGTTGCTGAAGAACGGTGCACGTTAGAGGATTGTAGGCGTATGATAGCTGGTGTTGATAAAAATGGGGATGGATTCGTCTGCTTTAACGAATTTAGTCTTATGATGGACCAAGGGATATTTTAATTTTCTTTTTTTAAAATTTAGTTTAAGTTTTTTCTTTTTCTTTTAAGTGGGTTAGATGAATTGAACGGCTAGTATTGATCTATGTATCACAAGTTGTTTGAATCTTTGCTGTGTTTGTAAAGCGATTATGAGAGCAATTATTGTTTTACTTGATCCTTTGACGATATACATCACTCAAATTAGGAAAAATCTTCAATATTTTTAAAGTCAAATTCTAAATTAGAAGAAATGAATGGTTTATCAATCTAAAATTATCACCTCATAATTATCCTTTTTAAGATTCATATTTTCTAAAATAAAATTTAATAATAAATCATATAAAAAAAGTAATTAATTATTATTGAGATCAAAAGTTATTACATTAGTTAAAATATGTCACACACTAAGAAAAAAATTATATATATATATATATATATATATATATATATATATATATATATTTCAAACAAATAAAAATGATTATTGTTATAATATTTTTATATAGATTATTTGTTAATATCTTTTTTTTTGGTCAAAGAAAAACAAATATACTAGAACACATAGATAAGACATCAATATTATAAATTATACTATTTTTACAATCTAGATTTTTTACATGAAGAGCGAATAGGTCGTATGGATCCAAATTTTATTCTTTTGCATTAATTAGTTTTTACTAATTTTTAAAAAAAATTATGTAACCAATTAATTTTCCTTTTAAATAAATACAACAGAAAAACAAAACAATATCATCGAAACCCAACTCTTAATTTTCTATTTATTTTCGTTTGTCTTCTCCTTCTACTTTCCATCGCTCCTTACAGCAAAACAGTTGAACCCTTCTCCCTATTACCTTGCCTTGCCGACTTCGACTTCGACTCGCTGCTAGCCTTTTTTTGTCTCCGACTATCATATCTCATCTCTAACACTTCGTCGTAGCCTCTTCTTGACTCTGACCATCGTACTTCAGCGCAAAGCACTCGAATCCTTCTCCCTATATAAGAGCACAAGAGCAGTACTTATCAATCTTTTTCTTTTGTATCTTTTGATGATAAGTTTAATCTTTTTGGACGGCAAATCAACTCAGCCTGCTAACACTCCATCGAAGTCTGTTCCCCCTGCTTAACCTGGTACAATCTTTTATTTTTGTATCATATGTAATTTTCTTTTTAATTTGTAATATTGTTTCTCAACCCTTTTCCCTATTGTAAGTATGAATTTTGGGTCAGTCTTATGCATTTTGCAGGGACTATTGGTAAGATTTTTTCACTTGACATCATTTCACTTATGTAGGTGAATATCAGTGTTTTATTTCCTGATTTAAATTGTACAATTCTAAAATCTTAAGTGAGCATAGTCTGTTCACACTTAACAGTAATTTCATTTCATATTCCGCACATGTGATGGCTGTAATTGCGGATCTCATGCTATAAATATTTCTATTCGACCACCTATTGTTGGTTCAGGTTACTATACTTTAATTTGTTCTAATTACGTAACATTATGGTCCTAAATATTAGGTTTATATGTCTATAGAATAATATCCATTATTGCAAATATTTATTTCCTCATACTTCAAAAATATACAATATATCATGAGTTATAGAAAAATCTTATTTGTCGATTGACTTTATGTTCCTTTCCAGCGAAATAGGGCAAATCCTTTAGATGTTGGTATCATCTATGGTAATATATATTTTAGTTATTATTTCTGTATAAATTAACCTACTTATTTAAATTATCATTGCATTAAAGTTGTTTATATCTTTCCAAGTTGGTAAAATATATAAAATATCATTGTGTCTTCTCTATCGTCACACAAATTTAAAATAACACTTTGTCTTCTCTTTTGTCACATAAAATGCAAAGAAATTTGTTGGCAATACTGCTTCGAAAAAGGTCATATTTTTTTAAAGAGACCAACATCACACTATGTATTCTTTATTGTCACATCATAAATAATAATTTCATTGAATTATTATGTAAAATAACCAAATATATTAACTTTAAATTAAGCGAAACCGAGCTTAACTTTCATGTGATGTAATTTGTTTCTTGATTAGCAATGAGTTAATCAGTACTTTGTTGATTTTTATTCTTATACCAAATATATTTAATAAAATGAGTTAATTATATTAAGTTACTTTTATGTGTTAATTAGTGCTTTGTTGATTTGTAGGCTGCCATATAAAATTTAATATATGGTTTCAATGAAGCAAGACTAGTTAAACAAATTAGGTATTTCCAATCCTCTTATGTTAATCTAATATATTGGTTTGTTTTAATGTTATTGAGGTACTTTTACCATAAAATTATTTACTTTCTGGGTCAAAACTGGATATTTTAATTTCTTTTCTTTTTAGTATTTCTAATAGCGCACCATTTTGCATAATACAGTGACCAAAAGAGAAGATTCGAGATGGATAGAAATATAAAATGACCCATAAGATAATATCCTAAGAATACATAAGGACTTTCATTCTATTGAATACTTTTTGTTTGTGTAATACCTTTGTCTCCTACTGATAACACTAATTTCAGGAATGTTTAAAACTATTGTTGAAGTGTTTATTAAAACTAAGATTTTATCAAACAGTTGAAATCTTTAATATCTTGTTTATTTGAACATTACAACTCTTTGTGACCGTTGCTTGTAGTTTGTCATTTTTGTAATTTCAACTATGTTGATTAAGAATAAGGATGAAAGTGAGATGGTTGCTAAAGGCAATAAAATTGGCATTAAAAACTACAATGTCCCAATACATGAGAATGTCTGAGTATGAAAAAAATCGTTGGCCATCTTTTTCTTAATTTTTTCCTGCAATATATGTTTTTTTAATGCTTTAATTCGTACTATATATAAAGACATATTGTGCAATTAACTACATTGTTTCTCAAACATAAGCAAAAAATTGATCAACAGATGTATAATGATGGAGTCTTTATTGAAACTTCCTCAAACAAAACATGTTGTTAGAATGGTTGATGAATCACATCATGAAACTGTGATGGAATTTAATTGTTTTTATGGTTCATAATAATCTTTGTAGTATGAAGTAAAAGGTTAATTGTAGGCCATTATGTTTCAAAGCTTCTGAATTGTCTTTTTTTAATTTTCTAAAATTGTAGTATATATATAAGGATCTATTATGTAATTAACTTAATTTTTTTCTGAAGAAGAAGATAAACAAAATATTGTTGGCTATTTTTTATAAGGATCCATTGTGAAACTATATATATAGGGCCAGCATGAAGGAAGCTGATTGTTTAAAAGAAAAGTGCACTTTTTTTTTGTTCAAATAATATGCATTGTGCAGTAAAAGATTGATTTTTTTATCCTTTACTTGGGTTTATAGTTAATTTAGGATATTTATTTGCATTTAAATATATATTGAGTCATGTTTATTATCTTTAAAAGTTATCTACCAGTCTAGAAATTATACAACTTGAAGAAAGGGTTTACTAGAATAAACATTATAAAAGATGATGAACAAAATTAAAATAATACACCAGAACTTACTGGACTACATGATATGATGATGAAAATTTTCTTTCCGTATTTATTCCAAATTTATATTCATAAGAATGATATTTTTTTTCTTAGAAGCTCGTAACTCTTGATTCTGCAAAAGATCAACATTCAGACGATAAATTGGACAAGATAAACTTTAATCGAACATCAAGACAACAATTTTGTAACACAAAGTATTGAGATAATTTAACAATGAGAGAAGATACACAAACAAAGATAAAATTTGATCAATAACTAATTAAATTTTCTTCTTCCAAAGCAAGGCTTCCTAGATATTAAAAGTTTCAATATGAAACAAGATAGATCAGTAATGTGAATCAATACAATCTCAAAACTAAAGCAAATACATGTTGGAATTTATAAAAGAGATAAAAAATAAGAATGTAGAAAATAATATATGTTATTTAATTAAAAGTTTCTTTTTTTTTTGAAATTATTTGAATCTAGTAACCATACTGACAAATCCTCAAGTGCATTGCAAATATTGTCCCCTAAAGTCTATTAAAAAATAATATAGGACGACGAAAAAAAAATACTTTATTCCAATCATATATATAAGATACAAAACTTGAAAAATAGACACTGATATCACAAAGAAACATTTCACACATTGTAATGCGATGATAAGATCTTTCTAGCTGTAACTGAATAGAACATACAAAATATGTAAGAAATAAAAGATCTGATAAAGAATGATCTAAAAACCATCTTGCATATTATTCAAGAAATAGTAGATTGATAGCTCACATATCCATAATGAGTCGTTTGTTGATTTGTCTCATGGTACAATTTTATTAAATGTTGACATCATGCTGGGACTTCCAACACACCCATCAATGTTTGAACAAAAATTTGATGGCTACCGGAGAAAAAAGTTTATACGTGGTTTCCTTTTGAACAAAATAATTATTTACATATAGGTCATGCAAATGTGGGTAATGCTTAAAGTTTTTCTGACAAGTACAATTATTTTAGAGTTTATCTTGCTTATTAAATAATTAATTCTTTATGCAATGTTTGTTGACTATGGATTGACCAAAAATAGAGATCGATATTGATATTTGTTGTCATAATTATTTTAATTTTAATATAGTTTTTAATAAAGATTACACACACCAAAAAAGTCGTGTATTTACATTTTTTATTGTTTTAGGTATGAAGATAGAAGCCAGAAGTTGAGAAAAAAGAAGTTATTGATCACATTGAGGAAATTGTTAAATGGATGGATGAGGAGCCTTTAAAGGTAAGTATTTTAAATATCAAACATTAATAGTTTTCTGTATTGTAAAAATTATTATTATCTTGATAACAAAACCACATAAGAGATAAAAGAGTATAGAAAAAAATGAGCAGTACTTGGAGAGATAGATTAGTTGATGAACCATTAAAAATATTTGGTGAAATGAAATTGGTTTTGATTCAAGAAGACAAAGCCGCACCAAGAACGAATCAATATATAATTTCAATATGTATAACCTTATCGTGTATAGGATTAATATAAGTAAATAAAATTAATTTTTTAAACTAACGAGTATTACTCCAAGCCGTTGGTAGGATCTTGGCAGGTTTCAGTGTATCATGCATCAAAATTTGTAGCAGTAGGGGTTGTGATGTTGAATCAAAAAAATATAGTAAACAATATTTCTGACACATTATCAGGAGTGCGTATTTTAAATTGTGATATCAAGAATGATTATGATCATGCATGTTTTATTGATATTAATTATACGAAAAATAAATTTATGATTCTATTTTTTATGGAATGAGATATATTTTGAGGATGAATTTTTTTTATTTATGGAGTCCATATAAGGTTTTAATATGATTCTCGCTTTAATTTTGTGTGATTTATTTATTTTTTTAATTTGTACTATTTATATTTCTTTAATGTATTAAAAGGAACAAGTAATACGTGTTAACTTGCTATATTGATTCCATATTTATAACATGTTTTTTCTAGTAGTGAAACTCAGGTTTTGGTGAACTTGATGTTGAAGTTTATTTTTTTGTTTAATGCATAACTATTTTCTGTAGCAATTTTTTAGTTATAAGAAATATTATGCATACTGTAATATTTGAGTTTTTAGATGATTTTTTATCGTTTTCAAATAATTTTCTGAGTGTCATAACCTTTTCTAACACTTTAAAATACTTTGAAAAAAAGACGTAATTTGGTGATAAATGCAAAAAAAACTTTGTCAAACAAAGGCAAATAGGTATAAATCTCTGGTATGAAACCATGGATGCTTTTACGTGAGTATCACCAGTAAGGGTTGAAAAATATTAAGCATCTTTACATCAATTTTCGTTGAAGACTTTGCATACAAACTAATCCAAATACCAAAAAAAATTGATAAATCTTAGAGCCACTAAGACCCGGGTAATGTTCGATTCTAAAATTCTCGATTTGTATATTGAGTTGTAAATAGTTCATGTAGATTATTATATGTGATGTTATCATCAATGGTTTATTTTGAGAATTAATTACTTCATTTCAAAACAACTTCTTACAATTCATTAACAATCTATAGAAAATCGACAAAATAACACATAACAAGATTAAAAAAGTTAATCACTTAGAGATTTATTGCACAATTTTAATATGTGATTAAATGACTATGAAGGGTGTGTTACTTATAAAAGATATTGACAAATCTTTCAAAGATCTAACCACGGGCACAGGTCAAACGTAATCTTATTATAAATCTAATTACTCTACGATCAAGTTTCTTTTCATAAAGAGCGATCACAATCGTTTGCAACCCATATTTTACTTATTTTAATTAATTGCAATAATTAATTTTACTATTTTATAAAGAAAAAAACTTATCCAACGAATTAAATTTCCTTGTAAAGAAAAACAGAATAACAAAATAACAAAACACTATTGGTGAAACCCGACTCTAAACCTAATTATTTACATGCGTATTCCTTTGCCTTCTCAATTCTACCCTTCTCCCTATTTTCTTTCCCACTCCGACCCCAATTCCAGCCTTCTCTCAACTCCGAACCATCATATCTCATCTCTGACCCAGACGCCATCTTTCTCTCGACTCCGATCATCATACCTCATCTCCGACCTCCTCTTGACTCTGACCACTATACCTCACTGCAAAACACTCGAACCCTTATTCCTATATAAGAGAATAAGAGTTGTTCATTATAAATCTTTTTCTATTGTATCTTTTGATGATAGGTTTGATCTTTTGTGGCGGCTAAATCAGCTTAGCCCGCTAAGACTCATTTGAAGGCTCTTCCTTCTACTTAACATGTTACAATCTTTTGCTTTTGCATATTATGTATTTTCCTTTTTCATTTGTAATAATATTTCTCAACCCTTCTCCTTATTATAAGTATGGATTTCGGCCCAATATTTTACTTTTTGTATGGCTATTGGTAAAATTCCTTCACTTGATAGTATTTCATTATTGGTGTGGGTGAATTTCAGCTTTTTCCTTATTTTGAATTGTAGAATTCTGAAATCTTAAGTGAGTACAGTTTGTTCACACTTATCAAAAAATTTATTTCATATTCTGTAATTGCGGATTTCATGCTCCAAGTGTCTCTTTTTGACCACCTATTGCTGGTTTAGGTTACTATACTTGTAATTGGTTCTAATTATATAATATTATGGTCCTCAATATTAGGTTCCCCTGTATAGAACATCATATTCATAATTGCAAATATTTTTTATCTCTTACTTTACAACATCATATTCATTATTGCAAATATTTGTTACCTCTTACTTTACATATATATGAACTATAGAAAACTCTTATTTGTCGATTGATTTTTAATTCCGTTTCGGCAAAATAGGGCAAATATTTGGGGCAAATATTTTAGATGTTGGTATTACTTCATCTCTGGTAATATATATTTAAGTTATCATTTCCGTGTACAAATTATTCTACTTAATTGAATTATCCATGCATAAAAGTTGGTTATGTCTTTCCAGATTGGTACAATATATAAAATACTAGTTTGTATTCTCAATTGTCATGTAAAGATACCAACATCACACTATGTCTTCTCTATTGTCACATTATTGCATCATTAGTCCCTATATCATGTAAAATAACCAAATATATTGCAACATTAAGTTAAATGAAATTGGGCTTGACTTTCATGTGTTGTGATTTTTTTCTTAGCAATGATTTCATCAATGTTTTGCTGATTTTTGTTTTTATACCAAATAAATTTAATGAAATGAGTAAATTATATTCGATTATCTTTATGTGTTAATTAGTGCTTTGTTGATTTGTAAAGCCCGCCATATTTCACTTGTTCAGTCTATCATGTATCTATCCGAAAGGTCTTTCATTCTATTGAATACTTATTGTTTGTGTAATATATCTGCCTCCTACTAATAACATCAATTTCAGGAATGTGAAAACCATTGCTGAAAGTGTTGCTGATGATTTTATTAACACTGCTAAGGAATTATCTAATAGATGAAATCTTTAATCTCCTGATTACCCAAATATTCTAACTCTTTGTGAGTGATTGTTTATAGTTTATCACTTTGTAATTTTAGCTATGCTATCAAGAAGAAGAATGAGATTGGGAGGGTTGTCAAGGTCAATTCGTGTTAGGAACCACATTGCCGCAATACATGAGAATGTCTGAGTTTGAAAAAAGATCGTTGGCGATTTCTTTCATAGATTTTTCACGCAATACTGGTCTCTTTTTTAATGTTTAAATTTGAACTATATATAAAGACCTATTCTGCAAGTAACTTCATTTTTTCTTAGAAAAAAAAAAGATTGATCATCTGAATAGTAGATATATAATGAATAGCAGATGTATAATGATGGAGTTTTTATTGAAACTTATTGATGATTGATGTATCACATAATGAAATTGTAATGAACAATAATGGTTCAATCATTTTTATGGTTCAAAATAATTTTCAATGTGCAGTAAAGATTAATTGCTGGTCATATTTTAGAACAAGAAGAAAGCTGAATGTTCAAAAGAAAAGAGTCTGTTTATTTTTTTGATTTTGAATGATATGCACTACATGCAGTAAAAGATTAATTTTTTGATCTTTGCTTGTATTTATATTTAATTTAGGATATTTATTTTCATTTAAAGATATATCGAGTCCTTTTTATTATCTTTGTTCAGGTTAAAGTGTGAAAAGGCTAAATTATATATCTTTAAAAGCTATCTACCGGTAAAAAAATGTTTTACTAGAATAAACATAATAATATATACATGATAATGTATGAGGAGAAAATTAAAATTTTACACCAGAACTTACTGGTTTTCATGATATGATGATAAAAAAATTCTTCCCGTATCCATTCCAAATTTATGTTCATAAGAATGATATTTGTTTCCAATAGTAGTTTGTGACTCTTGATTATGCAAAAAATCAACTCTAGGCGGGTCCAAGAATAAATTGGACATATATACTTTAATCAAATAACAAGACAACAATTTCAAAATAAAATTCATAAAAAAAATATAACACAAAGGAGTGAGAGAATATAATAATGAGAGATGATACAGAAACAAAGATAAAATCATATCGATAACTGAATTAATTTTCGTCTTTCAAAATAAGACTTTTTGGAGGTTAAATGTTTCCATCTGAAACAATATATATCAGTAATATGCATCAATAAATCTCATACTTAATAAAATACATTTTTAAACTTATAAGAGAGATGACAAATAAGAATGTAATAATACTAGATGGTATTCTATTGATAGTTGCTCTTTTCCGAACTTATTTGAACATAAGAATCACACTAACCGTCCTCAAGTGCATTGCAAATATTGTCACCTAAAATCGATTAGAAAATAAAATAGGATGAAGAGAAACCAAATAAATTATTCCAATAAGATAAATAAGATATGAAACCTAAAAAATAGAGACTAATATCACAAAGAAAAAAGTTACACACTGTAGTGTAGTGATAGAATATTTCTTGCTGTAACCAGACTGAATATAAAAAATATGTAATAAATAAAAGATAAGATAAAGTATGATTGAAAAAAACATCTTGAATATTATTCAAGCAATAATATATTGATAGCTCACATGTTCATGATGTGTCTTTTGCTCATTCGTCTCATGGGTACAAGTTTTTCAAAGGTTGACATCTTGCCGCGTGCTACCAATACACCAATGAATGTTTGAATGTCTTATAATTTTGATGATTTATAGGTGCACACAGAAGTATGATTCAGTGATAAACATGTATTGAGATCTTGCAATTCAGAAGAATTACTTGAAAAACATTTGAAAGCTACAGGAGGAAAAATTTATACGTGGTTTCCTTTTAAACAAAATGATTATCCACATATAGGTCATGCAAAGGTGGTTCATGCTTAAAGTTTATATGATAAATACAACTATTTTATATTTCATCTTGCTTATCTAATAGTTAATTCTTTAGGTAATGTTTGTCAACTTTGGGTTGGCCAAAGATAAAGATGGATTCTGTTATCTATGCTCATAATTATTTTATTCTAATTTAGTTTTTTATAAATATTACACACACCAAAAAATATATCATTTGTATATATTTTATTGTTTTAAGTATGAAGATACGAAGCCAGAAGTTGGAAAGAAAGAATATATATTGATCAGATTGAGAAATTATTAAATGGGGGGTCAGGAGCCTTTCAATGTAAGTATTTTAAACGTCTGATGTCTCTATATTTGTGATATAATAATCTAGCTTAGAGACATAATTTTAGGTGTAATATGTGCTTAGCTGAGGGGTTTTCCCTACTATTTGTT
The DNA here is from genome assembly GCA_029959085.1 of Nemophila menziesii. NCBI lineage: Eukaryota > Viridiplantae > Streptophyta > Magnoliopsida > Boraginales > Hydrophyllaceae > Nemophila > Nemophila menziesii. Next base: position 82,264,320 of record JARWIR010000002.1, read on the forward strand.
AGTTTCTCAATTCTTGCCTTGTTTTGGAGGTTTGTTACTTTTAGAATATTTTTGGTGTAAATTATGTGTTAAATGTAAAATCTATTAGGTACAATGATAATATTAGATACCAAGTCAATGTTAAAGAGTTAAGAAAAGAAGATCCAAGACGAAATTAAGATTTAAAATACCTAAGTTGTTTTAGGAAAGTGCAACAGTTACCTAAAGTTGATGTTTGGATTTAGATACGTGTAGTATTTTCAATGCTGCATAAAATCGACAAATAATTTGAAGGATCCCTTTATATCAATGAAATTCTTTAAACTGTGATCACGTGGCCATTGGAATTTAGTGATTTGGAGGTGTACCGAACAAGTTATGATGTTCACAAGCTCAATGGGCCAACTAGTCCACTTTCTAAGGAAAACGAGTTTGAGTTGGAATCGAAGACTTGGCCTAAGACCTATATTTCATCCCTACATATCTATATATGGTTAATTACCTTTAGAAACACGTTCTTGCTCAGTCTGTAATCGTAATTACACTTAGAGATCATCCAAAGAAGAAAGTTGACTTGTAGAGAAAGACAAGAAGCTGGAGAGTCACAAACTTCTCTTCTCCATCCTTCCACTCTAGCATTAGGATAATTTGTATTAGATTATTAGCTTAACTATGTTTCTAAACTCTTTACTATTTAGTTTTATTTCTTTAGCTATGAACTAAATTTCCCATAGTTTGGGTTTGCACTTTGTATAATCCTTGAATTCTATTTTACCGATCTATGTTATTTGGGATTTACATTTAATTGATGTGAGCTTTTATTTTATATTTGTATTTTGTCTTTTCCTTATTCCAGCCTTAAATCTGACCAAGTTTAGAGCTGTTATTAGTAGTTGGATTGTCACCCTATCGGGGAATTAAATTAAAGAAAACAACACTTAATCGTCTAGTGTGTGATAGTGATCCTGACGGGCTTGCCTAACTAGATATTTAGTTTTTCACCACTGGTCTCTGCGTAAGGTCCCCTTACCCAAGTCTCTTGTTAGTGTTGAGTTTTCCTTCTAAGCTATCCTGACAAAAGTTAGAGGGATTATAGAATCTCGGTTACTTATATATTCTTGATTTACCCTTATAATTAGAATAGTGATTTAGGAAGATAAGTGCATACTAGAAAACATAAGCTATATTCTCATCTCGATACTTATTAGTTTTTGCTATAATAATTTAATTCTTATTTGCATTTTTATTTCAAAAACCAAACAAATATTATCTTTTTATTTTGTCTTTTACTTTTGACAATTAGTCTCTACTACGGTTTCTTTTCTAAACACGTGTTTGAGCTAACCAATAAATCACTGACAATGAATCTTATTTATCAACTATAACTTGCAAACGATCTATGTACTTGTAATGAGTTTCTCGTAGTGTTTGTGTTGTGTGTCTTTATTAACTTTATTTGCTTGTTATTTTATCACACCTTTGCCACCACCAAGTTTTTGGCGTCGCTACGAGGGATTTTTCTAGTTAGTTATTATGTTTAGTTTTAGTGTAGTAGTTTTTAGTTGTTTCAGTTTTACGCTTGATCCTGTTTTTGTCTCTTTAGGATCTTTAGGTATTGGTGTATGCTCTCAAATCCCGTTAAACTATTCCTAGCTTAGAAGAAGCGACAAAGGAAGGAAAGGAGGAAATAAGTGATGGCTGAAATCGTAAATCCATTAGTAATAGAGAACAAAGTACCACTTGGGGTAAACAATCAACAAATTCTAATCCCCCAGGTAGTGCCACCACAAATAGTACCACAAGAAGAGAATCCACCTATTATTCAATGCCGCGAACAAGGCCTTCCTGGTAACGGAGAACCTTTTCGAGTACAGCCATCAGGGATTCGCCTTTAGTGATCCAAGTTGCGAGATTCAAGACCGATCAAGGTATGCTTAGTCAGTTTATAACTTTGGACAGTACAACGGTGCAACACACCAAGATTTGGTGAGGCCGATTCAGAAGTTTATGCAGATTTTTAATGCCTACATTACTCAAGGCATTGCACGCAAGAAGTTGTATTACTTCATGTTTCCGTTTTCTTAACTAGAGGTGCTAGTGAATCGTTGGATAGTCAACCATCAGATTAGATTACGTCATGGGATGAGTTGAAAGTGAATTTATTTGATCGCCACTATCTGCAAAGCATTAGAACGAAGGATCAAATGACACTTGCAAATTTTATCCAAAAGAATGACGAGAGTGTAGGAAAGGCATGGACAAGATTTCAACAAAAATTGTCCAGATGTCCACTTCATGGTTATACCCCAGCACTTCAAATACAACAATGCCCAGGCGAGATGGATAGTAGATGATCTTGGAGGAGGTTTTGTGTCTATGGATCCTACAGAAATCGTAGTTGGTATGGCAAGAATAGTAGAAAGAGAAATAAGTTGACCAAAGTCGCGAGCTCCTACTACAAATACTAAAGCCACACTGCGATTAGATAGTGGAAGTGCTCTAGAAGCTAAAATCTCCGCGATAGAGAATCAAATGAAGTAGATGACACTTACAATGGAGAAGGGTTTCCAAGGGAAACAAGTCGAGATAAAAGTAGTGCAAGAAGCACAAGGTTGTCCGTGTTGTGAGGTTAATGATCATGTAAGGAAAGAGTGTGAAGGCAACCAGAAATCAGTATATTTTATATCAAAATGAGGAAATTGCAAGTCAGGTAATCGTAATCATTTGGGAAAGCAATGTTCTAATATGAACGGGCCAGTGAATCAAGGTAATTATTTTCAACCACGACCTCACAACAACAATTTGCAGGAGAGATCTCAAGGTTCTTATCAAGGGGGCCAAGGTTACAACAAGCTAGCACCACCACCACAACCAACCTATGATGCTTATGTCGATAGTTTAGCACATAAATCATTGCCGCAACATCCATAAGAAGGATCCGAATTCTTGATCCAGAAAACAATGCAAGAATTATGTTCTCTAACTCAAGACAGCATGTGGATCTATAATGAAAGATCCAACGAGCAATCCGCTGCATTGAAGATATTGAGGACGTAAGTCACCCAAGTAACTAGCCTTTCGAGAGATTTCGAAAATATCTTCCACAAATGGTCCAAGGTATAAAGAATGATGTGAGGAAGTAGAGAATAGTGATGGTAGTGATGGTTTTGAATCATGTAAGGCTATTTACCTTCAAACTGAAGAAGTTATGTAATCGCCACCTGCTGCAGAAATTGTCGTGGAGGTTAACCAAGCCAAGCTCTGAAAAATCAAATGTTGAACTTCTACTCAAATAATTCTAGAATGGGATCAAGGCAGTTCTTGAGTTAGAAGTTATCAAGGTAAAGAAAAAGGTAGAAGTCTTAGCTGAGAAGAAGGAAGATATAGTTGCACCTGAAGTGCAAGAAGAAGAAGAGAGAAACGTGGACTCGCCACCCAGTATTCCAGTGAAGCCACCACCCACTCTTATTCAGATGACATATCAGAAGGGTGACATCGAGCTCAAGGCATTTGTAGAAGCGTATAGCCAGGAAAATATCAACACCCAAGTGCTTGAGATTGTTGAGAAAGGGCTTACACCGCAACAAGTGTTCACACAAGCTACTACTGAAGAGAGTAAGATTGCGAGTGTAGAAGTCGAGATTGACATTAATATTGTGGATCATTATGAGAGAGTCTCAAAGAAAGTTAAAAAGAGCTACCACCTAAGGTTTAAGATCCTAGAGGTTTAACTTCTCTATTCAAATTGGTTGTAAGCTCGATGTCAAAGCTATGTGTAATTTAGGTTCAAGTGTGAACCTTATGCCCAAGTCAATGTTTGAGAATCTTGGAAACAAGAAGGAGAAGAAGACATCCGTAAATCTACATTTTGCAGATAGTTCAATAGCAAAGACATGTGGAATCATTGAGGACGTTCTTGTCCAAACTGGTAAGTTGGCTATCCCTCCTGAATTTGTTATTCTTAAATATGATGCAGATAAGTAGGTTCTTATCATACTCGAAGGCTGATCTTGGATACAAGTGGAAGCATCACATATATCCATGAGGGAACAGTGACCTTCCGCACAAAAAAACATCTGAGACATTCTTTGTCTTGATAAGAAACAAACTAATGTGTCACTAACAATTCCAGTCATTCATATCGAGACCAATGAGGTTAAAGAGAAGGTCTAGACCAACCCAGTGAAGAGCATAGCTCAAGGTGAGTTTGGGCTCGGCACTAAAATCGCATGGAAGGCCCTCAAACCAAAAAACATGTCACTAGGTTTCAAGAACGCGTGGATGAGATCGTTTGTCGTTACTCGTGTAGTCTCGTAAAAAGAGATTGAAATACGACCCAAGAGAGGTTGTAAGCTTCCAATAGTTTATGTCCATAACCTCACCCGCAACTAGGGAGGCTACATAATCAAAAAGTAGAGGAGGCAACGCGCTGAACTTTAAACGAAGTTAAACAGAAGTTCTTTCTAGGAGACAACCTGCAATTTTTTTTAGTTTTAATGTCTTAGTTTTGATTAGTTGTTTATAATACATATTGTAGTAATGGGGAAGGTAGAATATTTTTTGATGTGTAGGTTATGTAGAAGATGAGTTTTGGGTGAAAAGATGAATAATCGTGTGCTCAGCAGATAGCCGCGGTACACCGCGCCATCATGCGGAGCACCACATATCAAAACCCGTCACCACTATATAGAAAATCAGGTTCGAGTGCGATAGCAAGAGAAATATTGTGGTACACCGCCGCTATCTTGCGGTAATACCGCACCTCGAAGAACCCTCGTGATGGTAAGAAAAATCAGGTCATAGTGCGAGAGGACACTACTTAATGCGGTACACCGGTCCATCCTACGGTACACTGCGACTCAAGACTATGTCATCATTCGCGACATATCGTGATATAGGTCTTGAACAATAGTACTATGCGGTACACCGCACCATCCTATGGTGCACCACAACGCGATGCAACTAGCTCAATATAAACTGGGTTTGTTCATTATAACTCATAATCCTTAAGCCTCATCTTCTCCAAAGCTACCAAACTCCATTAAAGTCTCACCAAACCTTCACCTCATATCAAAACAACACCAAATCATCATAATTTCATATCAAAATCTTCCCTACATTCCTACAAACATTATTTACCCACATAAATCATTCCAAATAACCTAGAAGTCAAGAATCAAAATTTCTAAAATCTTTTTCCAAAATTTCTTAAACCATTATTATCCAAGCAAGATTCTATCATACCCACATAAATAATCTTCCTCCTTACACCTTTATTAACCCAAATAAAACCTTATATACCTATAAACAAGGGTATTTTCAAGAGTGGTGAAACTTTGAGTTGTAGGTCAAAAGAGATGACGAAAAGAACGGAAACACTATCTAGTGTTAGGGAGATGAAGAATAATAAAAGTAAGGTAATGGGTGATATAAAGAATAAAACAAGTGAAAACTGTTCAAGTTCGGGAACAAAGAAAAAGGGTAAATTGGTTCAAGCAATTAAAGAGAAATTGGTAGTGGTGAATTCAAAGAGCCAGGCAATTACAATTTTCAAAGAGAAGATACCACAACCTCTCCAAGTCGAGATTCTTATACCCGAGATAAGTGAAACTTCTAAGTCCTTATTAGCTACCACCAAATTAAACATACCCGCCTTGGTACCTTCTTACTAAATATTATTTGAGAAAAAAGTTGGAGAAGAAGATTAGATAAGATTTCTATAGATGGGATAGATAATTGGATGGACCACATTCATGACGAGGCATTCAATTTTATGTATTGAGTTAGTTTTCGAGTTCTATCTAGGTTTCTTTAGTCGAGATAGTGAAGGTTGGTTCCATTTACAGAAAAGTTAGATCCTTTCACAATTGAAGAGATTCTAAATCACTTTGAGTTCAAAAAATAGGCTGGACCATGAAAGTATCGAGTAGAGAAGGAGAATGTTAAGACTTTTAATTGGAACCAACTATATGAGCATGTGTTGTGTAAAGAGCTAGTGCGAGGACACATAGGATAGTTGAGGGCACCTTGGCCTTACAAGTACCTTCAACCAGATACGAGAGTATGGCCAACTTCCTCACACAAAACTCCTTTGGGAATACTCGAACCTCGGAATTAAGTAAGAAATATGTAAAAAAATTTAAAATTGTGTTATACGTGGGGATGAAGTAGATATAGCGCAAGTAATCTTTGATGGAGTAATGCAATTCGCAACTGCTCCACAATCATTATTCAATGTGAAATATTCAACAATGATCACTTTCCTATTGAGGAAAGCAAATGTGGATCGTGGTGAGAATTAGAAATTGCTTTATAAATTAAGCCACAACATCAACAATGTGTGGATCAATACAATGCATAGAGGAGCAGGTGTAAAGAATCCTCCCAAGGTTGAGATTTCTCGTGAGAGAGAGTCAAGTTCAAGAGAGTCAAGTTCGAGAGAAGAAGATCTTCCAGGCGAGAAGGGGTAAGTGAGCGATTAGATCGAGTGGAAGAAGTTCAAACTTTCTTGGCCGATGATTTGGAACAAATCAAAGCAAATCAAGTGCACATAATGTCATCCTAGAGAAAATTAGACGCGATGTTACGGAGGATCCATCGCACCATACTTTGGATGTTTATAACGCAAGGCAATAACCTTGAGAGTATGTTTCCTTTATTCCTTACCATTTCTTTACTTGCAATATATGTGTTATTTTTTATTTTTCATCGATTCTATTTCAATTTGTGGGAGCACGACTCATATTTTTAGGTAGGTGTGTGGGGATTCGTTGTCCCTCGTCTCCATTTCATGGGATCTATTGCTTTCTAGGAAGACATTAAAAAATTGGTAGATTGAATTTGATGTAGATTGTGTTAAATGGCCATAAAAAACATAAAATTAGTGAGCTAATGATAATATGTAATATGTTTATGAACTAGTTATTTTGTATGCTTAAAGTATGAACATGAAAACACACATTAATAGTAAAGAAAATATTAGTAAACAATGCAGTAGAAGTAAGTTTGATCTTAATAATGAGAGATGATACACAAACAAAGATAAAATCTGATCAATAACTATAACAATTTTCTCCGCCCAACGCAGGGCTTCTTGGATCTTAAATTTTTCCATCTGAAACAAGATATATCAGTAATATAAATCAATACAATCTCATTATGTATTATTTTGTGGATCTTCTACAAATTATGTATTATTTTGTGGATCTTCTACAAATTGTTGATGAGTTGCAAGAAGTAATCTTGAAATGAAATAATTAATTTGTAAAAATAAACCATTGCTAATAAAATCACTTATAATAACTCTATATGAACTTTTTTACAACTCAACAAATCGAGAACTTTTAAAATCGAACATTACCCGACTCAAAGTGGCTCTAAGATTTATCAATTTTTTTATTATTTGGATTAGTTTTATCCAGATCCTCCAACGACCATTAACATAAAGAAACTTTATATTTTCCAACCCCACTGGTGGTACTCATGTGAAAGCATCCATGGTTACCGGAGATTTACACCTATTTTTCTTTGTTTGACAAACAAAACTTCTTTGCATTTATCACCACATCATGTCTTTTTTACAAAAATGTTTTAAAATATTATCATTGGTTGTGGCACTTGAAAAGTTGTTTGAAAATGATAAACAATCATCTACAAAACCCAAATTTTACAGTATGAAAACTACGTATTACAACTATAAAATTTCTACATAAATAGTTAGCTGAAATGGAACAGGCCATCTAAAAGCTACGCTTAAATAAAGTCATAAACTTCAAAAATATTTTTAATGATTCATCAACTGGTCTATCTCTCCAAAGTATTGTTCATTTTCTTTTCTCTATACTTTTATCTCTTCTGAATTTTGGTTATCAACATAAGCATGACCCCATGTTATAAGTTCCACAACTAGTTCGTTAAACTCTTGAAAGTAATCACTACCGTATGTGATCTCGATAATTCCAATATTAATAAGGGTTAATTTTTTAATAGACAAAACTATTAAGGTTTTATGTTTAAAATACTTACCTTGAAAGACTCGTCACCTATCCATTTAACAATTTCCTTAATGCGATCAATATTTTTTTTCTCAACTTCTGGATTCATATCTTCATACCTAAAACAGTGAAAAATGTATATACACATATTTTTTGGTGCGTGTAACAATTATTAAGAACTATATAAAAATAAAATAATTATGACCACTGATATCAACATCCATCTATATATTTGGCCAGCCCAAAGTCAAAAAATATTTTTTAAAGAATTAATTATTAGATAAGCAAGATAAACTCTAAAATAGTTGTATTTATCAGATAACTTTAAGAATTACACACCTTTTCATGGCCTATATGTAGATAATAATTTTGTTTTAAAAAAAAACACGTATAATATTTTTCTCCTGTAGCCTTCAAATATTTTTCAAGTAATTCTTTTTGAATTGTAAGGTCTCAAAAGATATCTATCACTGAAACATACTTTTGTGTGCACCTAAAAATTATCACGGTTAATTCAAACATTGGTGGTTGTGTTGGGAGTCCGCAACAAGATGTCAACCTTTGATAAACTTGTACCCATGAGACAAATCAGCAAGAGACTCATCATGGACATGTGAACTATCAATATATTATTGCTCGAATAATATGCAAGATATTTTTTAGATCATTTCTTTATCTAATATTTTATTTCTTACATATTATTTATGTTCTATCTGGTTACAGCAAGAAAGTGTCTACAATGTGTGTGACCTGTCTTTTGTGATATTAGTCTTTATTTTTCAGGTTCTGTATCTTATATATTTGATTAGAATAAATTATTTTGTTTCTTGTCATCCTATGTTATTTCCTAATCGACTTTAGGGAACAATATTTGTAATGCACTTGAGATTCTGTTAGTATGATAATTAGATTCAAATAACTTCTGAAAATAATAATTATTAGTAGAATACCATCTAGTATCTTTTACATTCTTATTTGTAATCTCTTTTATAAGTTTCATAATTTATTTTCTTACATTTTGAGATTATATTGATTCAGATTACTAACATATCTTGTTTCAGGTAGAAACTTTTAACATCCAAGAAACCTTTGGAAGGAAAAAATTTAAATCAATTTAGACCAGATTTTATCTTTGTATGTGTAACATCTCTCATTATTAACTGCTATAAAAAGTTTAGATGAGTTTTATGTTGAAATTGTTTTCTTGTTGTTCGATTAAATTTTACATGTCCAATTTATCGATTAAATGTTATTGTTTTGCAAAATCAAGAGTCACAAGCTGCTAATTACAACAAATATAATTCTTATGAATATTAATTTAGAATAGATACGGGAAGAAAGTGTTCATCATAATATCATGAAGTCCAGTAGGTTTTGATGTACAATTTTAATTTTGTTCCTCATTTGTTATCATGTTTATTCTAGTAAATTTAGCCTTCTTCACTCCTTAACCTGAACAAATATAATAAATAGAACTTAATATATCTATAAATGCAAATAAATATCCTAAATTAACTATAAATCCTAGCAAATAATCAAAAATATCAATATTTTACTGAGCAGTGCATATTATTTAGAACAAAAAAAATGAACTGTTCTTTTCTTTTGATTAATCAGCTTCCTTTCTGCTTGCCATGTATATATAATAAAAAAATGGCTAACTAATTTTTATTTTGTTTCTGATTGAGAAATATATAGTTAATTGCACAATAGGTTCTTAAATAATACATATTTAAACATTAGGAAGGAGACATGTAGTGCAGAAACTCTAGAAAAAAATGGTCAACAATTAACTTTTTACTGCACGTATTATTTAGAACTAGAAAAATGATTGAGTTATTATAGTTCATCACAAATTTATTATATGATTCATCAACCATTCCGACAACCTAATCTATATCAGGAAGCTACAATAAAGACTCCATCATTATATATCTTCTTTTCATTTCAGATGATCAATTTTTGCTTCTGCTTGAGAAAAAATAGAATTATTGCACAATAGGTCTTTATATATAGTACAAATTTAAATATAAAAAAAGAGACATGTATTGCATGAAGAAGCTCTAAAAAATGGCCAACGAATCTTTTTTCATACTCAGACATGTTCATGTATTGAAACATTAGGGCTCCTAATTTTAATATGATTGGTTTTGCAACCCTCTAAAATTCATTCTTCTTCTTGATCACATATATTAAATTACAAATATTTGGAAGATTAAAGATTTCAATTGTTAGATAATTTCATAGCATCATTAATAAGCTCATCAAAAAGATTTTTAGCAATGATTTTCACATTTCTAAAATTAATGTAGGAGACAAAGGTATTACATCAATAAAAAATATTCAATAGAATGAAAAGACTTTTGAGAATATATATACATGATCTACTAGCCAAGTGAAAAATTACGAGATTTACACTCTATGTACCCAAAAGATTTCACTTTTGGTCCATGTATTATGTAAAAGGCACTATTAGAAATACTAAAAAGAAAAGAAATCAAAATATCCAATTTTGACCAAGAACGTTAATAATTTTCTGATATAATTACCTGAATAATATAAAAGTAAGCCAAGATATTAGTCAACAAACACTGATTAATTCATTGCTAATCAAGAAACAAATTACAACACATGAAAGTCAAGCTCAATTTCACGTAATTTAAGGTATGAAATATATTTGGTTATTTTTCATAATACATGGAGTAATGATGAAATAAACCTATAATCATGAATTCAGTAAAATTATTATTTATGATTTGGTAATAGAGAAAAAACCGTGTGATGTTGGTCTCTTTAAAAAGATATGGCTTCTTCTGAAGCAAACTTGTCAAAAGCTTTCTTTGCATTTTATGTGACAATAGAGAAGACAAAGTGTTATTTTAAATGTACGTGATAATAAATAAGTCACCGTAATTTTTTATATTGTAATAACTTTGAAAGACATAAACAACTTTCATGTGAAAAGACATAAACAACTTTTATGCAATGATAATTTAATTAAGTATATTAATTGATACACGAAATGAAAACTAAAATATATATTACCAAAGATGAAGTAATACCAACATCTAAAATATTCTCCACATTTCGCTGAAAAGGAACAAAAAGTCAATTGACAAATAAAGGTTTTCTATAGCTCATGATATATTTTATATTTGTAAATTAAGCGGAAACAAATATTTTCAATAATGAATATTATGTTCTAGATAGAGAAACCTACTATTGAAGACCATAATGTTACGTGATTAGAATAAATTAAAAGTATAGTAACCTTAACAAGCAATAGGTGATCGAAGAAATACAGTTGGAGTATGAAATCCGTAATTACAGCCACCACATCACATGTTTAGAATATAAAATGAAATTACTCACTTAAGATTTCAGAATCATACAATTCAATTCAAACATAAAACACTGATATTCACCCACAATAGTGAAATGCTTCAAGTAGAAAAATCTTACGAATAGTCCCTCCAAAAAGCAAAATATTGACCCAAAATCCATACTTACAATAAGGATAAGGGTTGAGAAACATTATTACAAATTAAAAATAAAATTACATATGATACAAAAAAAAATATTGTACTAGGTTAACCATGTGGAAAAGACTTTGATGGAGTCTTAGCGGGATAAGCTAATTTGGCCGCTCAAAAAGATCAAATCTACCATCAAAAGACACAAAAGAAAAAGATTGATAATGAACTACTCTTGTGCTCTTATCTAGGGAGAAAGGTTTAGTGTTTTGCGGTGATGTACCATGGTCGGAGTCAAAAGAAGGCTAATGGCGAGTCGAGGTAGGGGATAAGGTATGATGGTGAGACTCGAGAGGAAGCTAGTGGAGAGTTGGGGTCGGAGTAGAAATAGGGAGAAAGATTCAATTGTTTTGTGGTAAGGTAAGATGGGAAGTAGAAAGAAAAAGTAACGGAAAGTATTAACTTAATAGTTGGGTTTTGGTGATAGTATTTTTTTTGTTTTTCTTTAAAAGGCAATTTAATTGTTTGGATAAGTTTTTTCAAAATTTGTAAAAAGTAATTAATACAATTAATAGAAATGAGTAAAATTTGGGTCCAAACAATCTTGGCTGCTCAATTATTCCTTTAATATTGTGCAATTCATTTATTTTTTATAATTTGTACTATTTATTTTTCTTTATGTATGAAAAGAAACAGGTTATCGGGTTCATAGATGATTGTTTATAGTTTTTAAACAATTTTCAAAGTGGCACAACCCTTGATAACACTTTAAACATTTTTGAAAAAAAATACGTGATTTGGTGATAAATTCGAAGAAGTTTTCTTTGTCAAGCAAAAAGAAATAGATGTAAATATCTGGTATGAACTCGTGGATGCTTTGACATAAGTACCACTAGTGGGGTTGTAAATTATTAAGAGTCTTTATGTCAATGGTCGTTGGAGGCTTTGTATAAAAACTAATCCAATTAACAAACAAAATTGATAAATCTTAGAGCCACTTTGACCTGGTAATGTTCAACCCAAAAAATTCTTGATTTGTGTATTGAGTTGTAAATAGTTCATATAGGTTTATTATATGTGATGTTATCAATAATGGTTTATTTTATAAACTAATTGTTTCATTTCAACATTACTTCTTACAACTCATTATTAATTTGTACAAGATAGACAAAACAATACATAACAAGATTAGAAAAGTTAATCGCTTGAAGATATGTTGCATAATTTTAATTTGTGATTAAATGACTATGAAAGGTGTGTTAGTTATGACAGATATCGGTTAATCTTCCAAAGATCTAACTACCGTTTGATTTTTGTAGTGTCTTCAGGGCACGGGTCAAACCTAGTATAATATACAACAATGAGACAATCAATCGTTAGCCATACCGCTTCTCTTATAGAGTTTTCCAAGAAAAGTAAAACTATTAACAAGATATTTATCACACTGAGGGGAAAGATCAATTTTCCGTCTTACACATTTAGTGAGGATGTAGGTAATTTTATTTCTATATCTTTCTGTGTGGTTGACTTTATAGGAACGAAATTTAACCATCTTCAGATCTCTTGGATAATATGTCGAATACTCTAATTAGTAGAACAAATTCGATTTTTTTTGAATGATTTCAAGGTTGTCTGAGTAAAAAAAAAACTACTCGGGTGGTTTCTTTCAGCAACAACTTTTAATGCACCAAGTAGGGACCAAGCCTCCCCTTATGTAGCTAATTACCGCATATTTGACTTGTTTCCTTATGCACAATGCTACCATCTATTTTGTTTCTGACTGTTGCGATACCTGTTGGTTCTCATGTAATAGTGAAAGACACATCACTAGACCATCTTGTTTGATCTATTTAGATCAAGATGTGTATTATTTCCCAAGCAGTCTTTTACCATCTAGACTTCATTTAAGTGGGGGTTTGTTGTTATCCTCCCCAAAGAGATTGCTGATTATTGAGTTCATTTTTAGGTTAATTTATCTCGGGTTCGAGTCTTGCTTTTCAAAAGTTCCTTGCATATTAGCTTTCCAGATATTCTGAAGCGTATAGAGGATATAAGCGGTGATCCATTTCTGGCCACATTCATTTCCAGCATAACCCTTGACATCATGGATAATCTAATCATCGATTTTGTCATGACGTATTTTGTTGGTCTTGATCTGCATAGAAGATGTAGCCCAGACCTTAGTACTAAAAGAAAATAGATCAAAAGATGATAAATCATCTCTCTCTCTCTTGTTCACATCATTCAAATTTCATGTTTGTTACACATTTCCAAGTTTTTCGATTATTCTTTGTTGGGATCAATCCTCCGTGTCAGTTCCATCTGAATAATTTCACCTTTGTTGGAATATTAGATTTCCACACAATATTCCAGATATCTGAATCTATATTTGTCACTTCGCTTGATGTTTTCCTTTCTGTTTGAGTATTGTAATGACCAAAGCATGGTATCCGGATTTAGTATTACATATGTCATCTTTTGTATGTTTTTAGATAATTTCATCATCTCGGTCACCGTGGAAAAAGAAGGATATTAAGGATCTCATTATCTACAAAAGGTGGAAACGTTCTTTATATCAGGTCTTGATTCCACCCAGAAAGGTCCTCATTAAAGAGACGTGTCACCACCGAGAGTAAGGGTGAGCATGGTTCGGTTCGTCTCGGTTTTTGGTCAAAACCGGAACCAAACCGAATGATTCGGTTTTTTATAATTTAAAAACCAAACCAGATGGTTCGCATTTGGTTACCCATTCGGTTTTTGGTTCCGGATTGGTTCGAATCGATTCGGAATATGGTTTGCTTTGAATTTGATCGCTTAGCCAATAATATTTGTCAACCTATTTCTTGAAATACATTTTACAATATCGAATAATATTTCAATACATTTATAATAGTATTACATAATTGAGGTAATAATATATTAATTAAATAAAAACTTATAATCTAACAACTATTATTTTGATTTAGAATACTGAATATATTTATATAATTAAAATTAGTACTTCCAAATTCATATAATCGTGATTAATAAAATCAATCAAGTACCTGATACTTACTAATATAATCTTAAGTAATATATAAAAAATTCTCACTAATAATACCACCGAATAGTATAACAAAAAATTTACGTAGATAATAAATTCTCACAAAAAGTTTCTCCCACAAAATTGTTATAAAAAAGTTCCCACATTCCTTATTTTTTTCCTTCCTCAATTCGGTTTTTGTTTGGTTTTTTTGGTTCGGTTTTTTCGTTGTAAACCGAACCGAACAAAGAAATTCGGTTTTTGAAAAATTGAAAATCGAACCATTTGGTTTTCCGGTTTTTGGTTTTTCTGGTTCGGTTTTTTCCGGTTTTTTGGTTCTTTTTTATATTTGGTTCGTATTTGCTCAGCCCTAACCGAGAGAGAAGATCCTCTGGGTCTTTCAATAGTAAAGTTCCATTTAAGACATTAATGCACCCAAATATTTGTGTTGAAACCGATACCAATTTGACAAATGCATTCTTTCCTCAGAATTTGAAGTCTTTGCTAGACGTTGGGCCAAGATCATAATCTTTTGGATGTAAATTTTTTGTCCTAGAAGAAAATGTTTGGAAAGTATAAATCTTTAAAAATATTGGCAACCATAAAATCATGGTTATTAATAATTATCCAAACTTTATTAGTCTGGAGAGCAATGTTCATTTTCTAAAAATTTATGAAGCCAATTCTACCAATGATTTTTTCCACCGCTAATTTTTCTTAATCGATACAATGGTTTATCTTCTTATGTTGGACATTCCACAAAAAATAGCGATTAAGCTAGCGAGTTTTTTGCACAAAGATTTTGGGAATTTGAAGATGGACATCGCATAGTTCGGATGGCTTGGAGCACATCCTTTTTCAACACTTCCTTACTCCCATCCAAAAGAACATTTGAAATTTAGCTTGATATTTTTATAAGAGTTTTTTTTTATATAATTAAGATTTTTTATCTACGATCTCTTCAAATTAAATGGAATTCCCAAATATTTTCCGAGCGAGTAGATTCTTATAATATTAAGATCATTCTTGACTTAAGAGATAATATCCTCTGATGTACCTTTGCGGAAGCACATTGATGATTTGTAAAAGTTGATTCTTTGCCTAGAAGCTTCCCAATAGGTTTTAATTGCTTCTTTATAAGCGAATATTTCTTTGGAGTTAAGCAAAATAAAGAAGACAACATCATCCACAAATAAAATGTTTGTAAAATTAGAGCAAACCTTAGAAAGAGAGATTCCCTTAATATTACCTTTCTTATAGTGATAGTTAATAATGTTGATAAGTTCTTCTATCGCCAGAGAGAAAAGAAGGGGTAAGAGCAGGGTTCCTTCTCTGCTTCCTTGTTGAGGGGAGAATTTTATTGAGTCGTTCTCCATTGAATTTTATTTGGAAATAAAAATATGAGATACAATTCTCAATCCACTTCACCAACGTTAAAAAAAATGATCTTGGGAGACATCCCATATTTAAAATGTTTTATTAGTCATAAATTTAAATTTTGTAGTGTATTTTCTTAATTTTATGTGTATTAGTGTATACTAATGCTAATAGGAGAGGAAGTACATTGTTTTATTTTTTGGTAGGTCAATCCATGAGTTTAGGATGAAATTAAAGGTGTAATGAGCTGAACAATAGTTAGTTTTAGTTTACAGTGCCCAGTAGCAGGGTACCGTACGCTAGAGTGTCATTACAATATGCCAGACGATTGATTTTAATTAGAGCAAGTCGAGAGGATTTGCAGTATGTTGTGCTATCCATGCGGTATAACACACAAGCATAACGTCAAGACGGTGTGTAATTAATTGGAGAATATTGTCTAAATGTCGAGAGCATGGTTTGGGTGCGGTACACCGCGCCATCCACGAGAAGCACCACACCAAGGAGTCCGCAACAACCGTATCGACAAAGAGCCCGTACCCTAATACAATGTGGCTTACAAGGAAGAGTGCATTATACCACTCGAGGTTGCATTGTAGAGGCAAAAAAAGTCCTTATGGACTTCAATTACCCCAAATCATATTCCTAGCCTACTCCTACTTCACTTAAATGTAAATACACCTCCAAAACTCTACTAATACACAATTGAAACTTTATTAAACCTTTACCAAAACACCAAAACAAAACCAAATAACCACCTTTATCTTCCACAAACTCATAAAACTTCATCAAATCCATTCCATAACACAACAAAACACCTTAGATTGTCAAATTTTCAAGAATTTATTCCACCACAAGTTAACATATATCCTTCCTATATAATTCATATATTATCATCCAAACACCAATAAATATCCTTCTACACATAACAACTCAATGATGCACCACCCAAACAAAAATATAATAAAAATTCTTACTTGGTGCATTTTTGAGTTGTGGGCTAGTTGAGATGACGAAGAGAACATATGCATTGTCTCTTAATAGTGACAAGACATGGGGAAGAAGAGAGATTTACCTGGGTAACAAAATAACGAGAAATACTCATTGGCGAGACGCATGCGAAGAAACAGAAGCCTGAGGTACGTACTCCACAGAAGGAAATAGTTTGAGAAAGAGAGTACCGGCTGAACCGAAGAAGAAAGCATCAATAGACAACCATTGTGGTTCATCCTTGACTTTGCAAGAAGGACTAATTAGCGATCAGTTTGAGATACCTATTTGGAAGATGATGATGTTCACGAAGTTGGGCAACATTGAGGTGAAGAAATTCAACATCACCGATCGTCAAGTAAGGTTAGACGCAAAAGTAAATAATATCTATTCCATGATTGGGAAAGGATCAAAGCGACATGTTGATAGCAATTTGGATGTCTCCGTTTCCTACCGAGTAATATTCCTCTCTCCTTCATTGCTTATTTATTAGTGTGTAGTAATTTAAATTTTATTTCCTTTTTTGAGTCTTTTTTAGACATGGGGACACGACTCACTTTTGAGTTTGGGGTGGGGATCCGTTGTTCTCATCTCCATTTTCTGTAAGATTTAGTGTATAATATAGGGATTTGTCATATAATATTTTATATGTACTTATTAACCATGATTTTAGTGACTAAATTATAGTAGGTAGTGTGTTCTAGAACAGTCTCACAACACATATAATGTATTTTGCGTGAAAACATTGATTAAATGATAAAATATTAGTAAGAAATACGTAAAAGCAAGTTCAATCTTAGGGCCTTGACTGGTGCGTAGAATGTGAAATCTGATCTAGTGAAAACTCTCTTAGCCTATGAACTAAAAGTGAAAACGTGACGAGGTCTAGTAGTTATGTAAATGATTAAGGCAGATCTTTATTAAGATATTTGAAGAATTTAGCTTGCTAACCCAGATAAATTGAATATATATTTGTCTTAGTCATTTCTAGCCTGTAGCCTTTTCTTTGTCGCCACATTATAAGCCATACTCATTAGATTTTAGGACTTTCCCATATGACACGCACTCGAATCATAACGCTAAAACAATTGTCTTTAGATCTTGAGTTTGGGGTGGTGGGAATTCATCATGGGAAAAACTTTGGGTGGGATGTTTGATCTTTTATTGTATGTGCTATGTTGATGATGCATTCTTATTGTAACCCTTTTACGAGGTCTACTGAAAAAAAGATTGAGAAAAGAAAAATAAAGAAAAATGAAAATATTAAGTAGCATAACATCTCACATAGAAAAGAGTGACATGACTATATTACAAAAAAATATTAATTGAAAAAGAATTAAAAAAAAAAGAACCGGCAGAGGGGAATGTTATGAAATCATTGTGAATGATATTAGGGTTATTGGGGATTCTAATCAAATTCATAAAATTGGGTCACTTGAGAACATATTTGAGTGTAAAATCAAGCTCTGGGGAGATTCGTTGATGGCTAGAGAGGAGAGAGCCAAAATCTCACTTCACATATCCAAATATACGTATCATACCATCCCTAACCCTACACTTTAACTGAAAATACCTTAGGACTTATACTACGTGGTTAAGTACCAATTAAAAGTTAGTCCATTCACAGTTTAAGAGATTCAGAACCACTTCGAGTTCAAAAAATTGGGTGGACTATGCAAATACCAAGAAGCGGTGAAGAATATCAACAATTTTGATTGGGGTCTACTTTATGAGCATGTTCTGAGTCATGAGTTAGTACAAGATTACAAAGGAAAGTTGAAAGGACCTTGGTTTTACAAGCATTTTCAACATGATGCGAAGATATGGTCCAACTTCCTCACACCAAATGTTTTGGGAAACACTCGTACCTCGGAATTAAGTAAAACGTTCACCCTCTTTTTAAATTGTATTTTACAAGAGGAAGAAGTAGATGTAGCAAAAGTAATCTTTGATGAGGCTATGTGAATACCGATCATACCAACAAAAGTGTTCAACCTTAAATACCCATCAACGGTTACATGCCTACTAAGGAATGCGGGGGTAGAAATTGGTGAAAAGGAGAGATTCATGTATAACATAAGCACGGTCGGCCCTGGGCAGGTGCAACCAGGGCGACCGCACAGGGCCCCAAACTATTTGGGGCCCAGAAATTTACAAGATCTCAAAAAATTTATGTTATATTGATTTTCGATAATAATCTGACGTTGCACTGAAACTACTTTGAGTAGTGTTAGCACTAATTGTAAGCTCACTAACTTTATTAGTTGAGGTCTATAGTTCGAGTCTATTGCTACACAAGATTTTAACTCATTTTTTTCCTTTTTCTTTGTTTTCTTCAATTGGGATTAAAAAAGCTTCAACAAGAATCCTTTTTTTTTTCTCTTTTTATTATTGGTTTTCTTTAATTAGGATGATTTTTTTTTTCTTGAATTGGGATTAAAACAATTTTAGATTTTTTTTTCTTTTTATATATTTTTCTTGAGCTCAGTTTATTATAATTTTTTTATTTTTATGTTATATGACAAATATTATATATCTAAAATTATACTAATAAATCAAACTTATCAATAATTCTTCAAAAGTTTCAAAGCAATTTATGTTTAATTATTATTATTTATAAAATATTAATCTAAATTTTTTAATATCTTTATTCTTTTTCATATTTTAATTACAACAACATATAAGAAACTTAATTTATTTTATTTTATTTTAAATTTTTATACACAAAAATAAGTAATAAACTATTTTTATGTTTTTAATTGCTTTCATTTAAATATATGTGTATCAAAAGATTATAATTTATAAATCATCATTAAAAAAGAGTTCAAATTTTTGATTGAATTTTTTAATTATTTATCGTGCATTATCTTTCAGTATTTATTAATAAATAGGAATTAATTTCTAATATTGTGTCTTTTTTTATTTTATGTATAGAATTGATTGACCGAATTTAGAGGGATCGTTGTGTTGCAACCTCGATTGGCTCGGAGATGCAATTCAAATGTTTCATATATTAAGAATATTTTTATTTAGTTCTTAAATATTAAAACATGCGGTATATACAATACGATAAGAAAACGACAAGTAAATATAATGTATGTTCGGCTATTTCTCATATAATAAAAAATCATATTGAAATTTACGAATTAAAGATTATTTAGAATGTATCATTTTCACGTAAATATTCAATCTCCTTAAAAAATTAGATTCGTTTATGGGTCCAATTTAAAATTTTGCACTAGGCCCCAAAATTGGTAGAATCGGCACTAAACATAAGCAGCAATATCAATAATGGATGGATCCAGACAAGTTTGAGAGGATCAGTTGCGAAGATTCCTCCAAAGGTAGAGACTTCTCATATACGAGAGTCAAGTTCGAGAGAAGAGGACCTTGCATGGCAAGAAAGGGTAGATGAGCGATTAAATCAAGAAAAAACATCTCAAGCTTTCTTGGTCGATGATGTGGCATAAATCAAAGCAAATCAAGTGCACTCATGTCACTCCTAGAGCAAATAAGGCATGATATCGCAAAAGATCCACTGCATCCAATCTTGGGTTTCGATTATGCAACGCAATAGCCTCGAGAGTATGTTTCTTTTCTTCCTTACCATTTATTTATTTGCAATATATGTGTTAGTTGTTAATTTTTATCGAGTCTGTTTTGATTCGTGGGGACACATCTCATTTTTTACTGGGGGTGTAGGGATTCGGTATCCCTCATCTCCATTATTTGTGATTTATTTCTTTTTAGGGTAGAAATAAAAAATTTGGTAGATGGAATTTGATGGAATTTGATGGAATTTGATGTAGATTGTGTTCAATGGCCAGAAGCATGAATTTTTAGTGAGTTAATGATGTTAAGTAATTTGTTTATGAACTAGTTGTTTGTATGCTTAAAGTATGAACTTGAAAATACATATTAATAGTAAAGAAAGGATTAGTAAGGAATGAAGAAGAAGTAAGTTTGATCTTAAGAAGCCTTGATGGGTGTGTAGGCCGTGAGATCCGAGCTAGTTGATAAACCCATTTCATGAACGTGCTAGATGTGCAAAAGTAAGAAAATTGCATAGTTTAGAAAGTGATTAAGGCAGTTCTTTGAAAAGCTCTTTGTGGCCTTTTAGCTTGTTGTCCAAATTTAATTTATATATCTGTCTCATCCCTTTCTAGCGTTTCTAAAAGACTTTTTATTAGCCACATTATAATCCATACCCTTTAGATTATAGGACTTTTCCATATGACTAGCACTTGAATTGCGATACTTAAACAGTTGTTTTAGAGCTTGAGTTTTGGGTGATGGGTTCAATTATGGGAATCATTACTTGGTTGGGTATTTTTTGAGCTTTTTTATTATGCTCTTGATAATGATTCCCTGGTTTATATTGTAACCCTTTGCCAGGGTAAAAGAAATAGTATTGAAAAAAATATGTTGAAAGAAGTAGTATGATGTCTCACATTGAAAAGAGAGTCATAGATATCTTACAAAAGAAATAAAATTTAATTTAAAAGGTTATATGATTTGGACCGGCAAAGTGGAATTTCTTATGTGATCATCTGGATGTTTTATATTGGGTTATTGGGAATGCTAATTAGTGCATCAAATCATCGGGTTGAGTGAGAACATCATATGAGAGTAACTCAAGCTCTAAGACGTTTTGTTGATGGCTAGTGAAGAGAGATCCAAAAGTTCACTCTACATTATCCATATATACGATCATACCGTCCCTAAGCCTAACATTACAACCTTAAAGATCTTATGATTCTTGACTATGTGATTTAAGAGCAATCGAATCAATAGAGAGTAGTTAGATGGATCATTGGTTACTAGGTAGGATAAATGAACAATCTATAGCCTCCACATCGACCTAAGTGAAGAACCTATCCTTAATGCATTGCAAAGCTAGTATAATCTTGAATTTAAAGTGTATTGATTGTTTGTATGATAAGTGTATATATATGATTTAGTTTGTAAATATTATTCATGAAACTGGCTAAGTAGTTGCTTTAGGATTATTACTCATATTCTTCTATCTTCTTCCCTTTATGCTTAACTTGACTTAGCCAATATTATAGAGACTTCCCTATGTCCTTAATTCTTATTGTGTCAGGACGAAACAACTTTGAGTTGGAGTCTTGATGTCTCCATATTTTTGATATAACAATCTAGTTTAGAGACATCATTTTAGGTGTAATATGTACTTAGATGAGGTGTTTTTTCCATATTTATTTTTAGTTTCTTAATTCTTACCTTGTTTTTAAGGTTTTTTAACGTTTAGAGCATTTTTGGTATAAATATTGTATTAAATGTGAATATCTTATGTAAAATGGTGATATTAGATGCCAAATAAATTTTAATGAATTGAGGAAAGAAGATCCAAGACGAAATCAAGAGTGTAAAGGAAAGAAATTTGTTTTAGGAAAGTGCAAAAACTACCAAAAGTTGTTGTCCAGCTGTGAAGACGTGAAGTATTTTCAATGATGCATAACATCCACAAGGAATTTGAAGGAGTCCTTTTATATAAATAAAGTTGTTTCAGTTATAGTCGTGTGGCAACTAGAATAAAGTGATTTGGAGTTGTAACGAAGGAGTTATGATTTTTACAAACTCTATGGGTCAATCATCCAAGTATTAAGGAAAATGAGTTTGAGTTGGATTAGGACTCTAAGACTTGGCCATAACCTAGATTTCGTCCCTATACCTATATATGTGTTTATTTAACTTTAGAAATATGTCCTTTCTTATTCCCTAATCAATATTACACTTTGAGATCATCCAGAAGCAAGTTGACTTGTAGAGGAAGACAAGAAGTTGGAGAGTCGCAAACTCTTCTTCTCCATCCTTCCACTCTACCATTAGGCTAATTTGTATTAGATTTGTTAGTTTAACTATGTTTCTAATCTCTTTATTCATTAGATTTATTTCTTTAGCTATGAACTAAATTTCCCATAATCTTTGAATTCTATTTTACCGTTCTATCTTATTTGGAAAAGTAAAACTTAATTGATTTGAGTTTTTAATTATATAACTGTATTTTGTGTTTGCCTTATTCCAGCCCTAATCTTGATCACATTAGGACTGTTTAGTAGTTGGATTGTCACCCTGGAGGGAAAATCAATTATAGAAAATAACACATAACTGTCTAACGTGTGGTAGTGATCCTGGTGGGTTTGCCTAACTAGGTAGTCGATAATGTTTAATTTTACCACTGATTTCTACGCAATTTCTCCTTACCCAAGTCCCTTGGTAGTATTGAGATTGTCTTCTAAGCTACCCTGGTAGGAGTTAGAAGGATTATAGTATCTTGGCTACTTATATGTACTCAATTCATCCTTATAATTAGAACAACGATTTAGGAAAATGGGTGCATACTAGCAGACCTAAGCTATAATTTCATCTTCATTCTCTTATTTTATTTATTTACATTATTTTAATTATTTCTTCCAATTCTTGTCCTGAAAACTAAATGAATATTCATCTTTTTATTTGTCTTTTAGTTACAAAAATTAATTTCTTCTACGTTTCTTATCTAAACACGAGTTTGAGCTAACCGATAAATTTCTAAGAACGAATCTTATTTATCAACTATAACTTGCAAACGATATGTGCACTTGCAGTGAGTTTCTTGTAATCGTATTAGGTGTATGTTTATTTATTATCATTATTTTATCACACCTTTTCCACCACCAGGTACTAATGATGGTGCTTGATTTGTGCCTAATACGTTACACTCTGTTTGAAATGTTAGGGTATAAATTGGATTTAGTGGTCTGTCATCATCATATGGGTAAATCCGTATTAATCAATTAGATTTTTCCAAACAAACTTCCAGGTTGTTTAAGCAGATATCGGAGATATAACCTCGACATTGATCCGTCTAGTGAAATAATTTACGAAAATGTAGATGTATCTTTTTTGTGTCGTAGTGATAGGTAGGGGTCTGATGATATATAAATTCCATTTTCATAATGGATACGGGATCGAGATTGGGGTCGTGTTGCTTGTCGGTTGTCGTTGTATCATTTTATTTTTCTGGCATATACTGCATGATCTTACCAGCTCGGTCACGAATTTCAGCATGGTTGGGTTGAAGTATCCTTGTCGGATCATTCTTTTTACTAATAAATTATAACTGATATGGTTACCACATATTCCGTCAAGAATTTTACAAAATGTTTTATCCCTCTTCGACTCCTACACATTTTAATAATAGCCCCTCATAAGATGTTTTATATAAATAATCACCTCGTAGAAGAAACCTCCTTACCCTTGAGATTAATTCCCTTTCTTTCTTTTTTTCATCATGCACCATTCCTTCGTCAAGATAAATTCTTCTCTCACTCATCCAGACGGGTTTGGCTTCTAGTGTGAGAATTTCCATCTCCTCAATTGAGGAAACACTAAGTTGATCGATATATTGCAATGTCACCCATATGGAAACTTGGTTACTTACTACCACTTGTGGCAGAGTATCTTCTCTTGTATTATTTTCCCTCTAGACATGCATAATTTTGAAAGCTTCAAACATTACTCATAAATATTTACCTTAGCTTGGTATTCGACCATCATTGGGTTTCGTGTCATGTAGGTTCGACTCATATGTTTGACCACTAGTTAAGAATTTGTGTATATTCTTACCTTTTTTTTTCTAATTATATTGCAACTTTTACTCCAACCAGTAATGCTTCGTGACCTACCTTGTTGTGTGTTGCTTTGAATCGGTAGGCATATTAAGAAACTATATCGCTTTTCTTCAGGATCAATTATAATCAAGCCCACTCCATTTTCGTCTTTTCTCGAGCCTCCGTCTACCTCAATTTACCAAATTCTTCTATCATTAGTTATTTTCTCTTCGGACTCGTCGAATAATGTAGTCTCAACTACAAAATGAACTAGCTATTTTTCTTTAATATCATCTCTTGATTAAAATGTGATATCGTACTCAATTATATTGATAGGCCATTTTACAAGTCGCCCAACACTTCTAACCTAGATAGGGTTTGTTTTAGGGGTAGGTCAATCAAGACCTTTACTCGAGTTGCCTCAAAATATGACTTCAGCTTTCTAGCTGAATGTACAAGGGAAACTGCAACTTTTGAATCAGATGATAACGTTGTCCCCCTTGTTGTATTTTGATGGAATAGTATATAGGTTGTTGGTTTTCATCAACTTTGCAAACCAGAAATGAGGCCATTGATTCTTTGTTGGCTGGAAATTAGCAATGTTTCCCCTACCTTGGTATATGTGAGCATCAGAGGAAATCTTACTCTTTTAGATTATAAAATGCTTGTTGGAACTGTTTGTGTCATTCAAAATCTTCGGCCTTCACAAAGTTTTAAATCAGAGCGCACACCGTTCGACCAATTTTGACATGAAACGGCTGAGTGCGGCAAATTTTCTTGTTAGCGCTTGCATTTATTAATAAATCAGGGGGTCATATTGAGAATAAATTGTATCTTGTCGGGGTTTTCCTCCATACCTCGATGACTTCCCATGAATCCCAAGAATCTTCCTAATGTTACTCTAAAAGCACATTTTTTGTGCTCAGTCCTATGCTGATTGTATGAATTATACTGAAAGCTTTGTAAGACCATCTGGGTGTTTCTTAACTTAAATTATCTTTACTAGTATATTGTCCACATAAATTTCCATTTTTCTTCCAACCTGATGCCCGAATACCCAACTTACCATTCATTGGTATGTGGACCCATCATTTTTAAAACAGAAGGGTCTAACCTTGTGCCTGTATAAGCCTTGCTCGGAGGCAAAATATTGTTTATACTCGTCTTCTTTTGCCATCAATGTTTGATTGTAGCCTTAAAAGCATCCATGAAATATAGGTAGCTTTTGTTGGTAGTGGCATCGAGTAGTTTATCCCTCTTTGGGAAGAGGAAGCTATCTTTTAGGCATATGCCTTGAGATTTGTATAATCAACGCACACCCTCTAAGATCTATATGGTTTTCTAATGATTATTGGATTTGCAATCAATTAAGGATAATGAGCTTCTCGGATATGTCTAGCTTCCAATAAACATCTAATTTTCTCTCGAATCACTCTATTCTTCTCATCAGATAAGTTTCCCTTCTTTTAAGCTATTGGTATAATATTTGGGTCAACATTGAAAGAATGTTCAGATATATTATCTTAGATTCCTACCATATCCTCGGTTTAACATCCAAAAAAGTCTTTGTATTCATCTAGTTTGTTCCTAAGTCAGACTCTTTAGGGTCATATCAATGGTTTTGAGATTTTAATCTTATGATTTATGCTTTCCATCTAGATCTATACTACTTTCTCAACTGGTACAGGCTTCACAAAAAGTCCCTTCTCGCTTTAAATATCCCTTTGCCCTTTTGAAGTGTTGTCTCTTAATGGATTTCAAACTCTTATTCCCACAAACGACGCCAACTAATAAAGAATAAAAACTCCACCAATAGAACTTATTTGCGTAGGAATTGAAGTAGCCCACTGGGGAGCTTTTTGGGATAGTTTTTTAATAGGTTGAGGCAAAGATGGATTTGCCAAGGTGTTTTTTCATTTCTCAGAGGAGACTTCTTTGTACATCGTCAATAACACCTAATACATACACTAAGTAAGGACCAAAGAAAGATGTTCCTCCCAATGGCATTGTGACACTCAAATTAGTTTTATGACTTAAGGTATTTTATGACTAGATAGAGGTCTTGGAGTTTTCAAACTGTAATTTGTGAGTAGTAATAAAGGAGTATTTGTTGGTCAAATTTGGGATTATTACCCAAGTGTTGACCATGTTTACGATAATTGTCGGTGACTGGATTTAAAAAAATGATTCAGATATTGAGAGGTTTATTCCAGTTGTAAAGATTAACGTAATATATTCACATGGTTAATATCATTTGAAATTGAATGAGAAACTGATTCATGTAATTTGGAGAAACTAAAAGAAAAATAAAAAATATATGTTATTTATTTTATTTTTATTTCTTTTGGTTATAAAGTAAAGCAAAGCAAAAAAGAAAAAAAAGAAAAACGCAGGATGGGGGGTTTAAATCTGGACTCGATGCCCTGTTGTTGGGCCTTATGCTGATACCATCTAGACCATCCCAAGATTTTGTATTTGTTAAGTAAACAGTGTATCTTATATTTAATACAACGTGTCTTTAAATTAAACATCAAAACTCTTTTCCAGACCACCTTTTCATTTTCTATAAATAGTTGACCAACTCAAACATTTTTTCATTTAGTTTTTTAAAACATTAAGCATTAAAAAATTATAAGAGAGTGATAGAAAGAAACAACTTATTGAGTTCATTGAAATTCTTAAGAATTCGTGTATCAGTTTCTTTTGAATAGATTTGTCGTCGTATCCTGGAGGTTAAAGCCAACGAACGTAAGACACCGGTACATGGCCTAAATATCTTAAAGACATCGGATCCAATCTGAGCCACGACAAGTAAAGTTATTTATTTATTTATGTTTTATTTTATTTATGGATTAGTTATTATATTGTTTTACTGGTTTATACAAATAAAACCGAACATTCTAAGGTATTTATGATTCACTTTGTATAAACCAGAAAATGTTTTCTTTTTGTTTTAAAAACTTTACTTTTGCAAAATTTCTGGGTATGTGTATACATAACAGGATTATTACATTCTATTTCTTTTCTCTGATTCTGATTTTTAGGCTTGTGTATATATACTAGAAAATTACTTGCTTACTATCATCAGATTTCTGCTTCATATAGAATATGGGAAAAAATACTAAACAAAGTGAAAAGCAACCTAAGACGGGTAACAACTCAAGAATAGAAGTTCGTGTACCCGCACTAACTCCCATGGACCAGCCAATAGACCAGAAAAGTCAAATGGTTCTGACTTTAAGAGGTGACAGCAAAAGACGTTGTTCTACCTGACCACTCTAAGCTTGGCAAAATTTCTGAAGTAAGATACACCGGAAATGGAATCCAAGCCTAATAGTGAGACATACAACGAATAGATTCTTGGAAGCATGTTGATTTCCTATGTAAGAATTATATTCTAAATTGTTTGGAGAATTCTGTATATAATGTGTACTGCACCATGACAATTATCAAGCAATTGTGGGATTCGTTTGAGAAGAAAAACAAGACTAAAGATGTCAGGACAAAGAAATTTGTGATCGGTAGGTTCCTTAATTTCAAGATGGTGAATTCAAGACCATTAATGTATCAAGTACAACAATACTAGTTGATTCTTCATGAGTTGAGCGCAGAGGGTATGAATTTGGTAGAGACTTTACAAGTTGGGGCTCTTTTGGAAAATCTACCCCCGTTATATAAAGATTTCAAGAACTACCTCAAGCACAAACGCAATAGATAAGTCTTGAAGATCTAATTGTAAGGTTAATAGTCGAGGAAGACAATCGAATGGATGAAAAGGAAACTAACCCTCGATCATATGAAGCCAAGGAAAGTGTCATGGAACAAAGGAGGACCAACCAAAACAACAAGCGCAAGAGGCAGGGACAGTCAAATAATGAAAACAATAAGAAGGTGAAATTGAACGGGGATTGTCACAACTGTGAAAAGCATTGATATCATGCAAAATACTCTCGAAACAAAAAGCACAAGGATACCAAAAGAAAGGTAAAGACGGTCAGTCGAGGGTATTGACGATTTGGACTTGGCAGCAACAGTCTCAGAAGTCAACCTCGTCAGGAACCCAAGAACATGGTTGATAGACACTGGAGCAACTCGACATGTGTGCTCAGACAAATCTATGTTAAAAACCTACAAGAAAGCTACAAATTTAGAAATCTTGTAAATTGGAAATTCCGCCACCTCAAAGGTTTAAGGTACTGGAAATATTGTGCTGAAGATGACTTCCGGGAAAGAGCTCACCTTGAACAATGTCATCCATGTTCCACACATTAGAAAGAACTTAGTTTCTAGTCATCTGCTTAGCAAGGCTGGGTTTAAACTTGTATTTGTAGCTGATAAGTTTGTATTAACTAAGAACGATATGTATGTAGGAAAGGGTACCTCTGCGGTGGTCTGTTTCAGATGAATGTAATGACTGTAGTACCTACTAAAAATGTAACCGAGAAAGGGGCATGTTAATTTCGATTCATTAAATAAGTTAGTAAACATCAGGTTATTACCTAATGTGAACTTCAATTCTAAAAAGTAATATGAAGAATGTGCTGAGTCAAAATTAACAAAACCTCATTTAAATTTATAGAAAGTACCTTGGTACATGTAGAGTTAATTCACAGTGACATCTGTGACTTAAAATTTATGCAAACTAGAAGTGTGAAAAAGTATTTTATAACTTTCATTGACGATTGCACATGGTATTGTCAAATTACTTGCTTCTAAGTAAGGATAAGTCCTTAGAAAAATTTAAGCAATACAAAACTTAAGTTGAGAGTCAACTAAATAAAAAGATCAAGAATCTTAGAACATATAGGGGAGGAGAATATGTGTCTCCTTTTGAGGAGTTTTATACTGAACATGTAATCATCCATCAAACCACGTCCCCTATTCACCTCAACAAAATGGGATTGTTGAACGCAAGAACCGTACGTTGAAGAAAATGATGAATGCCTTACTGATTAACTCGGGGTTACTACAAAACTTGTGGGGAGGGGATTTGCTCACCGAAAACCACATCCTTAACAAGCTACCACACAAGAAGGTAGGAAAACCATCTTTCTTAAAATACTTAAAAGTGTGGGGATGCTTAGAAAAGTTAGCAATCCCTGCTCCCAACATGGTCAAAATAGGACCAAAGACCATCGATTGCATCTTTATTGGATATGCTTACTATAGTGTTGCATATAGATTCTTGGTACGCAAATCTTGTCATGTTGACATCCACGTCAATACGATGATGGAATCAAGAAATGCACATTTATTTGAAACAACTTTTCCGTACAAGACCGCACCAGAATCTGGTTCCTTTAAAAGAACACATGTTGCAATTCAAGAAGAGAAAGGATTAAGAATAATTGACAACCGAAAAACAAGATCAAGAATCATTACCAAATAAATAAGAACCAAGAAGAACCAAGAAGAAGTAAGAGGATGAGAACCTCTACTTCTTTCAATCCTGAATTTTTATCTTACATGCTAGACGATAAACCACGAACGTTCAAGGAGGCTATGTCAAACCCTGACGCCCCTTACTGAAAAGAAGAGGGAAATAGCGAGATAGAAGCCATTATGCAAAACCATACATGGGAAAAAGTGAATCTCCCTCCTGAGAATAAACCATTCGAATGCAAATGGATATTCAAGAAGAAACTAAAGACGGATGGGTCTATTGAAAAATACAAGGCTCGCCTTGTTGTAAAAGGTTATAGTCAAAAGGAAGGACTTGACTATTGATACTTATTCTCCAGCCACGACAATATTATCAATTCGAATGTTAATTGCTATAGATTTGATATACAAGCTCGAAATTCAAATTGATGTAAAAACAGCATTCCTAAATGGAGAGCTGATGTCTCCCTAAATGGTCTAATTTTATGCCCTTGGGAGACATCATTTTTTGTGTTTATTTGACTATTTAGATAGACTTTTGGTATCAAAATGCAATAAATCGATTTTCCTCTTTTAATTCTAGTATTTTTCATTTATTAAACTTTTGCGCGTAATATGGTTTGTTTTGAGTGAAAAGTTGTAGGTTTTGAATACTAGCTAGGAGAGGAACTAAAGAATAAAGTCAAAGATCGTGTAATGAAGTCAAAACAAGAAGAAATATCCCGAAAGAATTGATAATTTGAAGCTGCAAATCTGGAAAGTTGTCAAATATTGCTGATTTCGAGCCATCTAAGATTGGATTTAGCCTCTAACTTGTGAAGAGAAATTGTTGCCCATTGAGTTACGAAAATTTAGCAACTGGAATGAGGTCAATCCGAGTTGAAATGAGCCGGTTAGAGCTGTTTTAGTGGAGGTAGTGCAGCAGTTACGGGATTTGGGCTTAATTATGGATTTGGGCTTTTCTAATATTCACTTAATCCTTAAGAAAAGCCCTAATCCGTTTTTAACATTATAAATAGGCTTTAGACTCCTATTTTTACACACCTTTTTCATAATTTAACATACGCTTAAGAGTCAGACACCAGAGAAGAAGCTAGAGGCAGGAAGAGAAGAAGCAAGAGCTGGAGACTGTCTATATCTCCAATTCTCAGCCAATTCAATTCCGTAATTAGGTTTTTTTATTTTCTTCTGTAAAACATTATGAACTCAATTATGTCTTTAGTTTTTGTCTTTTCAATAATTATGAGCTAAACTTAATTAGTGCTTGAGAACGCATAATTAGGTAATCCCAATTTGATCTTATTTCATGTGTTTGGATTTGGGATTTTAATAATTGAAATCAAATTGGGTAAATTTTATTTTTCATTAATTTTCTTTTATTGACTGTAATTTGAGTCATGAACCAATCATGGGACTTAGTATCTAGGCTATTCCATTTAGTGGCGATTGGATCACCTTGACGGGGGGTCTGGGTACAGAACTAATTAATGAATGGAGGTTAGAAATTAGAGACTCTGACGAGCTTAATTAAACCTATGGCCTATTGGGTAAATTAGACTTAATCACTTGAGAGTGGACTATAATCACCCTGACGGGGTTTGTAGCACTTGAAAGTAGCTCCTTAGTCCAACCTGACGGGGGTAAGGAGGATTCCGAATCCCGACCAATGCATATTTACAAATTTGTCCCTTAAACAATACATGAAATGAATGATAATTAGGCGAAACCCTGTGTCTCTCAAGTACTGCTTTCCGTCTTGCGTAAACACTTTATTCTCTTGCGTCTAGTCTTTTATTTGCATTACTTTAGTCTTTTAATTAATTGTCTTAGTTATTAGAAAAACAAACAATCAATCTTAAAACCATTTACTTGTTTTACGTGCAATTAATCACTATTCGATAAGCATTAGAGTCAACCAATCCGTCCCTGAGAACGAATCTGTATTACCACATATATTACTTGGACAACTGTACACTTGCAGTTGTGGTTCTCTTTTCCTTATTGCATTTATTTTAGAACACACAAAGGACCACCAAGTTTTTGGCGCCGCTGCCGGGGACGGTAGCGTGTGACCCCGGTGTTTATCATTTAGTGTTAGTTGCATTTTTATTTTTCAGTTTTACGCTTTGTATGTTCATCTTTTTCAGGTTTTTAGGTTTGTTGTATGCGAAGGAGACTCTTTAAGGATCTTGAGACATTACCTCCGATCCTTGACAATCCTGAATCATTCGTCAGACTTGCTAACAAGAGAAGGAAAGAACAAGAAGCATAAGAATTAGAAAGACTAGCGAACGAAATGGCACATATTAATCTTCATAACAATGAACTAGGAGTTCAGCTAGACGCGAATGGCCAGCCAATAGTGCCATCAATTATTCCTAATCCTCCGGTTCAAATCCAAGTAGCTGATCCATGGTTCCTTACCGGTCCAGCACAAGAACCATTCCTTACTCCTCCTCTTGGGATTGGCCCAGCTAATATCGATGTTCTGAGATTCCGTCCAGATTCGGGTATGTTAGCTCAATTTCAGAATTTCGGAAATTTTCGTGGCAAGCCCGGAGAAGATCCAATTCGCGCAGTACAAAAATTTATGCAAATCTGCGATTCGTACATCACTCAAGGAGTAACAAAAGAGCAAATGTATTTTGCTACATTTAGATTTTTCGTGATAGATGGAGCGAGTGATTGGCATGATTCACAAGAGCCGGGGAAGATTACGAATTGGGAACAGTTACAGGCTGCGTTTTTCGATAGGTATTATCCGTCCAACATGAGGTTAGATGCTCAACTCGAGTTAACACATTTCCGACAAGAATATTATGAAGCGTTGGGTAGAAGTTGGTCGAGATTTCATAATTGCTTACGAAGAGTCCCCAATCATGACCTTTCAGATCAACAACAACTGAAAATTTTCTATAACGGTCTTGATGGTGGATCACGAAAAGATTTGGATTTATTATGTGGTGGTGCGTTCTTACGAGTTCAACCCGTTCACGCAAGAATTATTTTGGAGAAAACGGTCGAAAATGAAGTTGGTTGGAATACTGTAAGAACACCAGTTAAAGGGGGAGTTAATAATGTCAACATTGAAAAGAAGTTCACCTCCTTAGAGAACAAAATACAAGCCACTTTAGAACAACAACTGAGACAACTCACGTTAGCCGTGAAAGAAGGTTTTTCGAGTAAAAGGTTGAAGTGAACGCTGCACAAGAAGTGTATGGATGTGAGTATTGTGGTGTGAATGATCATTCATGGGAGAATTGTCAGAATAATCAAGAGTCTGTGATGTTTGTTACCAACAGAGGAAATTTTAATTCGAATGGTAATGGATATCAATCTAACAGAAACCATCTGGGGTTTCAGTATTCAAATCCTAATGGGGCTGCAAATCCGACATACGCATACCAGCCGCGTCCCCAAGGTAACAACTATAATCCTAGACCTCAAAATAATTATCAAGGGGGACAGAATCAAGGAAACTATGCTCAGAGACAACCTCCTCAAGACAATTATGATGACACCATGAACCAGAAATCCTTACCTGCGCAACCACAAGAAGATATAAATAACCTTCAGAAAACTGTAGAGAAATTAATCACGCTTCAGATCCAAAGTCAGCAAACTTCTAAGGCCGCAATTAAAATATTAGAAAATCAGATAACTTAGATGGAAAAACAATTGCAACAGCGGCCACAAGGACCACTACCTAGTAATACAGAGGCTCCTGTCCAATACGAAGATTGTAATGCTATCTCACTCAGAAGTGGTAAGAAGCTTCCCCCACCTCCTTTTCCTGTTATGAAAGAGAAGGAAGTTGTTAGAAAAGAAAAAGATGTGGTGGATAAGGATAAAGAAGTTGAGGTAGAAGAAGTGGAGAGACCTATTGAAGTTTCACAAAAGAAAGATGATATTATAATAAACCGTCCTCCTCCACCATTTCCATCGAGAGTTCAAAAGAGCCCTCACCTACAAACGACCATATTGCAATAATGAGATGATTGTTTTACCTGAAGAATATAGTGTAATATGTCAAAATAAGTTACCTCCCAAACTACTTGATCCTGGGAGCTTTACAATTCCGATATCTATTGGTAATGAGTGGAAAGGAAAAACGCTATGTGATTTGGGTGCAAGTATTAATCTTATGCCCAAATCAATCTTTGAGAAATTAAAGATAGGTGATGCGAAACCGACATCGATGGTCTTACAGATGGCTGACAGATCCCTCGTACATCCAGAGGGACGAATAGAAGATGTCCTCGTCAAGGCGGGTACGTTAATTTTTCCCGTTGATTTTGTTATACTTGATTACGACGCGGATAGGAATGTCCCCATTATCTTGGGAAGACCATTCCTAGCCACGGGGCGTACTTTAATTGATGTAGAAAACTGAGAAATGATTATGAGAATCCAAGACGAAGAGGTGAAGTTCAACGTGTTCAGACCATTGAAATTTCCAGATTCCCAGGATGATTGCTTTCATGTAGATATAGTTGAACAGGTACCGAAAGAGCCAACTAAGGTTGTGTTAGCCTCACCTTGTTTTTATTCCCGTTTTAATATTCGACAAATCATCATTTAAACTAAAATTCATTTGGTATCACTTTTAAAGGTTTTCCAAAACCCCTCATTCGATTAGTTGTCTTTAAATCCTTTATCTTAAGCTTGAGATTCAAAAGAGCAGCGTCGCGGTACACCGGACGAAAGCTGCGGTACACCGCAGTACCACGGACCAAAGGCGCGGTGCACAGGCTAGTCCGACCACTAAGCTAAGAAAACGTGCGGTACACCGGACAAAGGCGCGGTACACCGGACTGAGGCACGGACCAGGGACACGGTGCATAGTATAGCCCGTAAGTCAGCAATGAATTTAAGACGAGGAGATTTGCGGTGCACCGGACAATACCCGCGGTACACCGCGAGATAGGGTTTCTGCGTTATTACTAGAGGACAAAGCTTATATCCGTTGGAGTTAAAATAGATCCATTAGATAGAATCCTTTTGACCGTTGGAAGATATTTTCAGCTATATATTGAAGCTCATTCAAGACACAACTCAAGCCTTCCATCTACCAATCTTAAGAGCAATTAATATTATCATTCAAGAAGGTTTCAAAGGAGCATTCAAGTCATATTCATTCTCAAGCTACATAGTTTATATCCACTCATTTAGGAGTTTAGTTACAAAGCTTTTATAAGCACCCCTAAACACTTTTCCTTTCCTCTTAGTTCTTGTAATAGATTAAGAGAGTAGTGTGAGCATAGGTTCTATGCTTGGTTCCTTGTGTTGGTGATAACACAAGTGTATTTCCTTCAAGGTTTTGAAGTGGTTGTAAAGGGTTTGTAATCTCACCCGGTTTAAGAGTTACGAAGATTAGTTGAGAATCTTGCAAATCCTAAGGAGGCTTCCTTAGGTAGTGGATGTAGGGAAACCGAACCACTATACATCGTTGTGTATCGTTTTCTATCCCTTCACTCTTTACATTTCCGCACTCTGTATGCTTGATAAAATGCTTACATGAATAGTTTGATAATATTGTCTTTTAGGATTATCTAGTTCTTAACTATTTAGTTTGCTAAAACAATAGGATTCAAATTAGCTTTTAATTTTATTTACTTGAAATAAAATTAGCCGATTAATTTCCATTGTCCTATTCAACCCCCCCTTCTAGGACGCATATAGAATATCAATTGGTATCAGAGCCTAGCTCTATTGTACTTAATCGTTTCTAGAGTTAATACGATATGGATTCTAATCAACCGGAAGGTTCATGTTCTACTAGACCTCCGCTTTTTGTAGGAAAAGACTACTTTGGATGGAAAAATAAAATGGAGATTCATGTCAAAGGAATTGATTACTTTTTGTGGCTTGCTATCAAGAAGGGTCCTTACATTCCTTATGTTAATGGTAGTAAAACGAAGGTGAAAGATGAAGATGATTACAATGATCAAGACATAGCTAAACTCACCAAAAACAACAAAGCTATGA
Organism: Nemophila menziesii; assembly: GCA_029959085.1. Taxonomy (NCBI): domain Eukaryota; kingdom Viridiplantae; phylum Streptophyta; class Magnoliopsida; order Boraginales; family Hydrophyllaceae; genus Nemophila; species Nemophila menziesii. The sequence goes on from JARWIR010000002.1 coordinate 82,300,141, forward strand.
ACATACTCATAAATGGGTTAAGTGTCACGGAATATGCTATAGTTAGTGAATGCAATTCGGCTCATGAAATGTGGAAACTCTTGGAGCTATCATATCAAGGAACGGAAGATATCAAAGAAACTAAGATTGGTCTTTTTATCACCAAGTATGAGCTATTTCGTATGGAGCCCGATGAAGCCTTAAATGCTATGCATCAAAGATTTTCTAACATTGTCAACACCTTGAAGACTCTTGGTCAAGAGTACACCAACAAAGAACAATGCCGAAAAATCTTATTTGCTCTTCCAAAGAAATACAAATCAAAGATCAACTCTATAAGAGACACTAAAGATCTTTCAAAAATGACGGTTCATGAACTCATTTGCAACCTCATGACGGAAGAGCTTGTGCTTGAAGAAGAAAAGATAAGAGATGATGAGGAGAAGAAGATTAAGAAATCCATTGCCTTCCATGCCTTGAGTACCAAGTTGAAAGAACGAAAAGAAAGGAAGGAAAGTGAAGAAGAAGAGAACTCACATGAAGAAGAAACTAGTGAAGATGAAGGAGTAGCTATGTTGGCAAGAGATATGAAAAAATTCATGAGATACAAACGATTTGCCAAGAAAGGAAGTTCTTCCTCACCCTATAAGAAGAATGTTAGAGCTATCAAACAATATGAACCCACTTGCTATCATTGCAAGAAAGTTGGTCACATCAAAACTTATTGCCCTCTTCTTCAAAAGGAGAAACCTAAGAGAGCAATGCATGCTAATATCACTTGGGATACTCAAAATTCGGATGAAGAAGAAAGTGATAATGAAAATGTTAATCTTGTTGCTTTTATGGGAGAAATTGAAAATGATGAAGATGCTTCGTCGGATGATGATACCGGTTCAACTCACTTTGCCTTTATGGCAAATAATGATGAGGTAACTCCTAAATCTAAACTCTCTTTATCTAATGATGATGCTAGTGAACAAGATATTCATGAGGCATTTGATTCTCTCTACAATGATTTTTTAAACTCTATTGAAACAAACAAAGTTTTAACAAAAGATTTAGAATTTGAGAAAAATAGAACTAAAGAGGTTTTGAAAGCTTTGGAAGATTGTCAAAATCTTTGTGATGAATGTATAGATGAAAATGAGAAACTTCATCTTATTGAGAAAAATCTTTTGGAAGAAAAATCTTTGTTGGAGAAAAAGATTGTTGATCAAAATGCTATTATTTTAAAATTTACAAGTGGGCAAGAAAACTTGGATTTGATTTTAGGTTCTCAAAAAATGGCTTTTGAAAAAAGTGGTATTGGATATGATCCATTCACTAAACAAAAACCTTTGAAAAATGTTTTTGTAAAATCAAAAATTTCAAATGCAATTCCATCTTCTTCAAAATCTTCTATCACTTGCACCTATTGTGAAAAACTTGGTCATGATGCATCTCATTGTTATTATCGTAAATTATTGGATTTGGGATCTCTTGTGCCACTTTGGAAAAGGCCTATATGGGCTATAAAAAGAAAATCCACTAACTCTCATGGACCCAAACCAAATTGGGTACCTAAAGCCTAAATTATTTTTGTGTGTAGGGATTGAGCATCAAGAAGCAAAATATATGGCTCCTTGATAGTGGATGCTCAAGACATATGACCGGGAACCCATCATTATTTACTCGTTTATATAAAACAAAAGGTGATAGAGTTACTTTTGCCGACAATACTAAAAAACGCGTTTTGGGTAAAGGTAACATCGGTAATATGAATTCCTTACTTATCTCTAATGTTTTACTTGTTGAGGTTCTATCTTTTAACTTGCTTAGTATAAGTCAACTTTGTGATGTTGGTTATAGTGTTAAATTTGAAGCATCTAGATGCATTGTTTTCAAAAATGATGAGTTAGATACTATGTTTATTGCAAAAAGATCGGATAATGTTTTTGTAGTTGATCTCGAGAGTATTATGTGTCAACGTATTAAATGCTTATCCGTGGTAAATGATAGTTGGCTTTGGCATAGACGTTTAGGACATGCTAGTATGGATTTGATTTCAAAATTGTCTAGAAAAAATCTTGTCGTTGGTTTGCCTATTTATAAGTTTGATAAAGATAAATTATGTGATGCATGTCAACTTGGTAAACAACATCGTTCATCTTTTAAATCCATAAATAAGGTCATCACCGTTAGGCCACTTCAATTATTGCATATGGATCTTTTTGGTCCCGTTGATGTCACTAGTCTAGGAGGGTCTAGATATGTCTTTGTTGTTGTTGATGATTACACTAGATATACATGGGTGATGTTCCTTGCTTTAAAAAGTCATGCCTTCAATGAATTTGCAAAACTTTGTAGAAAGGTGCAAAATGAGAAAGGCTACTCTATTACATGCATTCGTAGTGATAATGGTAGTGAATATGTGAACTCTCCTTTTGTGCATTTTTGTGATGAATTTGGGATTGAGCATAATTTTTCGGCTCCTAGAACTCCCCAACAAAATGGGGTAGTGGAAAGGAAAAACCGAACTCTACAAGAAATGGCTAGAACAATGCTAAAAGAACATAGCTTGCCTACATACTTTTGGGGTGAAGCCGTTCATACGGCTTGTTATGTGTTAAATAGAGTTCTAATTAGACCCCTTATTAAGAAAATCCCTTATGAGCTTTGGAATGGTAGACCACCAACTATTGCTTATTTTCGTGTTTTTGGGTGCAAATGTTTTATCTTAAACACTAGGGACTATTTGGGATAATTTGATGCTAAATCGGATGAAGAAAGTAGTAGATGTTGATTTACATGAAGATACTCCACAAGATCAACCCTTAGAATCTCCTACTCAAGAATTAAACTCTCATGATGAATCTCTTAAGGAAAATGGTCAACTCTCAAATGAAGCTAGTACGGATTTACCAAAGTGTTGGAAAAATATCAAAGATCACCCAAGTGAATTAATTCTAGGTGATCCAAAAGAAGGTGTTACCACTCGTTCTCGTATTATTGCTCTCTGTGCTCATCAAGCATTCTTATCTCAAATTGAGCCCAAGAATATTAAAGAAGCCTTGCTAGATGATCATTGGATAAACGCTATGCATGAGGAATTAAATCAATTTGAGCGTAGTAAAGTTTGGACATTAATTGAGAAACCAATTGGCCCTACTATTATTGGCACTAAGTGGGTATTTCGCAACAAGCTAGATGACACCGGTATTATCACTAGAAATAAAGCAAGGTTAGTTGCTCAAGGATACAATCAAGAAGAAGGTATTGATTTCGATGAAACTTTTGCTCCGGTAGCTAGACTTGAATCTATTCGTATGCTACTTGCTTTTGCTTGTTATATGAATTTTAAACTTTACCAAATGGATGTCAAAAGTGCTTTTTTAAATGGTTTTATAGATGAGGAAGTCTTTGTTAAACAACCACCGGGTTTTGAGGATCCAAAATTTCCAAATCATGTTTTTAAACTTTCAAAGGCTTTATATGGTTTAAAACAAGCACCTCGTGCTTGGTATGAACGTTTAAGCAAATTTTTGTTAGATGATGGTTTTAAAAGAGGAAATATTGACTCCAATTTATTTATAAAAAGGTCTTCAAAAGATATCCTTCTTGTTCAAATTTATGTGGATGATATAATATTTGGTGCTACTAATGAAAATCTTTGTGAGAATTTTTCTAAAAGCATGCATAGGGAATTTGAGATGAGCATGATGGGAGAATTGAATTACTTTCTTGGACTTCAAATCAAGCAAATGAAGGATGGCATCTTTGTAAATCAAGCCAAATACACAAAAGAATTGATCAAGAAATTTGGACTTGAAGATGCAAAGGAAATTGGAACTCCAATGAGCACATCCACAAAATTAGACAAAGATGAAGATGGTAAGGATGTTGATTCGAAAGCATATCGAGGTATGATTGGTAGCTTACTTTATTTAACCGCTTCTAGACCCGATATTATGTTCCCCGTGTGTCTTTGTGCTAGATTTCAATCCTCTCCTAAAGAATCCCATCTTAGTGCCGTTAAGCGTATTTTTAGGTATTTGAAAGGAACCCTAAGTCTAGGACTTTGGTACCCAAGATTTACCTCTTTTGAACTAATAGGTTATTCGGATGCCGATTATGCCGGTTGTAGACTTGATAGGAAGAGTACTAGTGGAAGTTGCCAATTCTTAGGTCAATCCCTTGTTTCTTGGTCTAGTAGAAAACAAAATAGTGTTGCTTTATCCACGGCCGAAGCCGAATATGTTGCGGCCGGAAATTGTGTGACTCAAATTATTTGGATGAAACAAACCTTACTAGATTTTGGCCTAGAGTATGATTGTGTTCCCATTCGTTGTGATAACACTAGTGCTATCAACCTTACCAAAAATCCTATCCAACACTCTAGAACGAAACACATAGAAATCCGTCATCACTTTATCCGTGATCACACTCAAAAAGGGGATATTGTACTTGAATTTGTCACTTCGGAAAATCAACTTGCCGATATCTTTACTAAACCTCTACCCCAAGATCTTTTTGAGAAAATTCGTTGTGAGATTGGCATGCAAATTCTCTAACCATCCTTTCATGCCTTTATTGTTTAGTGCTTTTTGTGTATATTATCTTGTTGCTAATATTTTCTTGATGTTATAGGGTCCTTGAAGCTTCTAATTGTTATCCATTTATGTCTTTAGCCTTTGTTTTTACTCAAAATGTATTTTGACCCCTTAAAATTTTCAAAAATCGTATCATTGGTTCTTTTTGTTGTTGACAAAAGGGGAGAAATTTTAGTTAAACTTTTTCAAATGCATTTTGTGAGGGGGAGTTTTTATAAAAACTCTAGTGATTAGGTTGAGGGGGAGTTTTTAATCAAATCTTTATCTTAGGCATCTTCAAAAGTTTATGATTTGTCAAACATCAAAAAGGGGGAGATTGTTAGCCTCACCTTGTTTTTATTCCCGTTTTAATATTCGACAAATCATCATTTAAACTAAAATTCATTTGGTATCACTTTTAAAGGTTTTCCAAAACCCCTCGTTAGATTAGTTGTCTTTAAATCCTTTATCTTAAGCTTGAGATTCAAAAGAGCAGCGTCGCGGTACACTGGACGAAAGCTGCGGTACACCGCGGTACCACGGACCAAAGGCACGGTGCACAGGCTAGTCCGACCAGTAAGCTAAGAAAACGTGCGGTACACCGGACAAAGGCGCGGTACACCGGATTGAGGCACGGACCAGGGACACGGTGCATAGTATAGCCCGTAAGTCAGCAATGAATTTAAGACGAGGAGATTTGCGGTGTACCGGACAATACCCGCGGTACACCGCGAGATAGGGTTTCTGCGTTATTACTAGAGGACAAAGCTTATATCCGTTGGAGTTAAAATAGATCCGTTAGATAGAAGCATTTTGACCGTTGGAAGATATTTTCAGCTATATATTGAAGCTCATTCAAGACACAACTCAAGCCTTCCATCTACCAATCTTAAGAGCAATTAATATTATCATTCAAGAAGGTTTCAAAGGAGCATTCAAGTCATATTCATTCTCAAGCTACATAGTTTATATCCACTCATTTAGGAGTTTAGTTACAAATCTTTTATAAGCACCCCTAAACACTTTTCCTTTCCTCTTAGTTCTTGTAATAGATTAAGAGAGTAGTGTGAGCATGGGTTCTATGCTTGGTTCCTTGTGTTGGTGATAACACAAGTGTATTTCCTTCAAGGTTTTGAAGTGGTTGTAAAGGGTTTGTAATCTCACCCGGTTTAAGAGTTACGAAGATTAGTTGAGAATCTTGCAAATCCTAAGGAGGCTTCCTTAGGTAGTGGATGTAGGGAAACCGAACCACTATACATCGTTGTGTATCGTTTTCTATCCCTTCACTCTTTACATTTCCGCACTCTATATGCTTGATAAAATGCTTACATGAATAGTTTGATAATATTGTCTTTTAGGATTATTTAGTTCTTAACTATTTAGTTTGCTAAAACAATAGGATTCAAATTAGCTTTTAATTTTATTTACTTGAAATAAAATTAGCCGATTAATTTCCATTGTCCTATTCAACCCCCCCTTCTAGGACGCATATAGAATATCAGGTTGTGGAAACCTTAGGAGTGGAGGAAAAAGAGCTAAGAAAGAAACCACCAATTAAAGTTCCTCCAAATCCTAAGGGAAGTTCACACCTCGATCATGCAAAGAAGAAAGCTCAAGCACGTGTCACGAAGGTTCCAAAAGAACCTAAGAAAAAAAGAAAAAGGAGTTCAAAGTGGGTGAAGAAGTTGCTATGAAAAAGCCTAAACCTCCTCCAAAGACACGTGAATCGAAGAACTCTTGGCTAGGACCATTCATGGTTGCAAAGGTTATCTCCGATAAATTAGTTGGAATAAAAGCCAAAGGATGCAAATTTCGAGTAGCAAATGTTGACAACCTCACTCACTGCTGGGGAGGTTATGTTAAAGAATGAAACACGAGGTAACCCGTCGAGCTTAACGACGTTAAACAAAAGCCAATTCTTTGTATATTAGTTTAATTCTTTTGATTTTAGTAGTGTGCATTAGATAAAAGTCGTTAATTTAGTATATTACTAAGAAATGAGGAAGGGTAGTTGTTTTTGATGATTACAGGAGTGAAGTTCATGAGTTTGGGGTATCTAGAACGAAAAAGAATGAAAAATTTGGGTTACAATACAGGAGAAACTGGGAACCCGGTTTCTAAAAACCGGGAATCCGTTTTTGGTGCTGTACACAGGTATCAAAACTTCGGAAGATCATAACTTGACGCTCGGAGGTCGGAATTAACTTTTTCTTGAGCCTAAACCACTTATTTTTTTCGAGATCTATCCAATGGTGAAGTCCAAAAGTTCTGATAACCAGTCCAAACTTTCTGACCTGTGCGTAAAGAGACGCAATTCATGGTGCGAAATGACGAAAACCGAATTCTGAGAAAAAATGGTAACTCCAATGGAAAATCTGAGTAGTCCAATGGAACGGGAGCGCAATTTCCAATAAAAATGAGTATAAGGTTCGCAAAAATCCGAGGTGTAGGCAAGGAGAAATCGAAAAAATAAGATGGAAATTTTCTGCGCAAATACGCAACCCTTTGCGTCCAGCGAGTTGGCAAATCCGCGCGCGAATAGCCAACCCGTTTTTCACAAGTCGGGAACCCGGTTTCAAAAGCCAACTCTCTAGTTATTGCGTCAGCTTTGACGCAAGGTGGCTTGCGTCCAGGGCAAAAAAAAACCGGGTACCCGGTTTCAAAAATGTGGGGCCCCGGTTTTCGGCAAAAATTGACCTAAAGCTTAAGAAAACCTTATTTTAGATTCATAAAAATACCTTAGACCCTTAAAATCACTTTTAGGAAAAACACTAGATAAGTGATTATCACTTAAAGTGATTTTAGATGTCAAAATATTTTTTAATATTTTTTTTTACAATTTTAATCAAAAAACGCTTTTAGCTCCAAAATAGTCAATCCAAAACGGGTACATATTCATTTGGTCAAAATCATTTGAAATTGAATGAGAAATTGAGTAATGTAATTTGGAGAAATTAAAAGCAAAATTAAAAAAATATGTTATTTATTTTATTTTTATTTCTTTTGGTTATAAAGCAAAGCAAAGCAAGAAAAAAAACGCAGGCCTGTCCATTTGAACAGCTCATGGTTTGGTATTTTTTAAGTAAATGTTGTATCTTATATTTACTACAACGTGCTTTCAAATTAAATATCACAACTCTTTGCCATGCCACCTTTTTATTTTCTATAAATAGTTGGTCAACTTAAACATTTTTTCATTCAATTTTTTAAAGCATTAAGCATTAAAAAAAATTATAAGAGAGAGAGAGATAGAAAGAAACATATGTATTAAGTTCGTTGAAATTCTTAATAATTCGTATGACAAGTTTTTTTTAATATTTTTGTCGTTGTATCCTGGAGGTTGAAGCTAACAAAAGTAAGACACTAGTACGTGACCTAAATACCTTAAAGACATTGCATCCAATCTGATTCTCGACAAGTGAAGCTATATATTTATTTACGTTTTATTTTATTTTTGTATTAATTTTTATATCATTTTACTAGTTTATAAAATACATAATAGTATTAAATGAATACCTTTTTGGGATGTGCGCATGAATATTTATTGACATGACCCATGATGATGATGTTGACTTTTGTCGTTTTTCTTTTTTTGAATTTACAATAACAATATGCTTAGTCAATGTCGTGAGTGTATTTGGTCCGTTGCTCGAATCACGAGAATATTTATTTACCCTCGGTGCTGGTAGTCTAGTATATTACTTTGAGCTGGGGTTTTATTTTGGCCGGTTATTCTCGACTCTTCATTATAGTTATCAAAGATATAGTAAAATTTGTTGCGTGGGAAAGAAAGGTGGAGTTGTTTAGAGCTTTCATATTTTTATCAAGTTAATTACAATATAAGTTTCTAAACTATGCAAAAATTACACTATAAATTTCTATAATACGTAAAAATTGCACTATATCTTCTTAGATAGTTTTCTTAAGTAAAATAATTTATAATCTCGATACTATAAAAAATTATCTATATTTATTGTAAGAAAAACAAATATTTATGATTAACATACATCAAAAGCTAATAAAATAAAATTTGAGAAGGTGGGGGTGGGTTGGGTGGCTTGGGTGGCTGACAGGGGTGTTTTGTTCGTACTCTTTCATCGGAACTTGAGTTGACTACCCAGACTTGTTTGTCTCCATTACAACATGGGGATTCTGACAATTCGAGTAACATAAAATTAAATATAATCTTTTTTTTACAAATTCAATTCTTTTCTTTTTTTAAGAAAAACCAGGGTGCCCATTGGATCCTCCCCAGGTTACATGTGGCTCAGCCACTTAGAGAGAACTAAATTAAGATGGTCTATGGCGGTTCATTTAAAGTACTCACAAGGTAATTATAGTGTAAGTTCTAATGATTTTCTACTGAATGATATTTAAATGTTTATTAATTTTCCTAAAGCAAATTTGCGAATGCAACTATGTGAAACTACTTATGAGCTTGTGTTTCTCAAGTCCTTTCCTCGATGATGTTCTCAAATCTTGGTTGGCTTGTTTAAAGTCGTGAAAAATGGGCGGTTTGGCATGATATGATCCGTCAACGTGTTTTTCTTCTCTAATCAAAAAGATGTATACCATTACCTAACAAATCTTCGTCTCCTAGCGAGCAATTTTAGATTTTTTCTTTTTTAACAAGTAAACTAAAATCCTAACCAAACGGACCTAGCTAATACCCAATCGCGAGAAAGTGACTCCAACCTCCATCTAATTAAACACGTTGTGGTATCAACCAACCAACCAACCTATTAAGATATCAAAGAATATGTTTGAAAATTAAAATGCACGTTACCGTGCATCTCACCTAATTTTTTGATGTGTACAATAAAAGATCTAACATGCCACCACACAGCTGACAATAACTTGATTCCCTGAATAATATCAAGATTAACAGAACAAATAATTGTTTTAATCCCCCGTGTGTCTTGGCATATCTGAAATGCTTCCAGTTGTGCCCGTGCTTCCCCCTCAGTAGTCGGATGTTTTGGGGTAGAAACAGCGCCTACCAGTGATCTTGTCGAGTTTCACGATCCCAATACCCGTTGGTTCCGCCATGGACGTAAATGATGCATCACACGTTAGGATTGTACGTACTTCTTTGAGCTCATTTTCCTTCTACAAAGTATCATTATTTTGTTGATTGGTGTGTTTTGTACTTCCAATGTTACTGTTCCAATATCTTCCAAACAAATATGTCATTCCTGTCGCGGTAGCTTTAATAATGTCGTCTTGATCCAAGAGTGTCTTTATTTTATATTTTAAGATATTACATAGAAGCAAGAGGATATACAATTTTTCGATCCTAACCCGTGGTTGAGTGTTCTATTGACATTTAAACCATCCATTCTCCCAGATTGAGTTTATCCTGCACCGGGAACTAGATTTGAAGTGTCGATCCCACCTAGACTTGTTTGCAGAAGTCACGTGATAACAAAAGATAATTAATGTTTTTAGTTTTTTGGTAACACCAGTTGACATTTGCATAGTGTCTTAGTTTTAGTTTGTTCCGAGTGGGAAGGATATCTCGGTATATGCTTTCCACGTAAATATATCACACTTTCTTAGGGACGTTCGACTTCCAAATTGTATCACAAACGGATGGACTATCAGATTTACTCAGTGAAGAGGATTGAATCATTTCCGACATTGCTCTATTACTAATAATAGAAAATCCTAATTTCGTTGTATATTCGCCTGCTCTGGTGTGTGTCCATGTAAACGTGTCTTGTGTGGTTCTCCGCGGGATTGGCAGTCTTCCAATTTCCTTCCGGAGGAGTTCTGGGAAGTTCGCATCCAAGATTTCCTCATTCCATTCATCATCTTCACTTCTCATTAATTAATCAACAGTACTCACTGTTGTGTTAATTGGTTTATCCAGTATTGTTCCAGATTTCAGCCATCTGTGTTCCCAAAACCCCGTATTTTTGCTGTGAGACGAGAAGAAAAATCACCATCTGCTCAGACAACCTTGAAGTTATTCAAGATATAAAGTCGACCGTGGTGGAAAGTCAAACGATTCATTAAGTGAATCAAACTCATGGCGGAAGAGCATGGAAACATGCACTTCAAACATTTATTGTGTCGATTCAATGGGATGACATACCGTATTACGAGTAACGCTAGACAGAAGGCAATGTTGGATAAGGGGCACCACTACTGAGCCCCCAATTCTCAAGACAGGAAATCGGTTGACTTTGTCCCAAAAAAACCATTGAAACATGGACTTTCTTGAATATGAAGAGGATACGGGAGGAGAGGTGACACCTCACTTTTAAAAGTAAGATAATGCTATTAAGTATATAAAAGAAAAAGATTACTTTTAAAATATAAACATATCCACTTCTAAAGCCCAAAATCCATATTCATCGCCTCGCCCCAAACTTCATATCCATCGGCGATCGATCAGTCCATATCAACAACGAACAATCAATCTTATAGCATCATCAACCCACTTGGAGAAGGTAAAAGAATTGCTCTAATCTTATAGCATGTTACATTACATGGAACTCTCTCATTTCATTCTTCTCCTTCAGCGACTTCTCCACCGGCGCCACTTACTCCGACCCTCTTATAGTTCACGAAAAATTCTCCAAACATGGCTCTAAATGTATGTATGAATATTAGCTAACTTCTATTTTCTTATTTTATTAGCTTCCTTTAGCATTCTTCTTGATCATCATTGTATCTAATTAATAACTTGGTTTAATTGTAATTTGGATAAATAATTGAGTAAATTGAACAAAAAACGTGTCACGAGAGGATTAGGGGCAACCCCTTGATTTATTTTGAAGTTAATTGAGTAATTTTGTTAATACAAGGGCACACCCTAAGGATGCCAAATTGTTCAACAGAAAAGGTTAAAAGATTCTTTTGAATTTGTAGAAAAGGACTTGTAATTATCAATAATTTATTTTTTGAATATGCAGGATTCCCCTGTATTTAATTATCTTAACAGTCTTTCCCAAATGAAGCCTGTTAAATCCGTCCACATCACACAGACGTTTAATTCTCTCAGTTTTGCATCCATTCCTTCTGTTTTCACTTCACTTCATGTTACCTCCTTAAAAGAATCAAGGTTCCTCAGAAGGTACATTTTCTATATTTATTACAATTCTTTATTAACAGTCCCTGACACATCATTTATCAATTTCAGACATCAACTTGGTGATCCATCAAAACCTTAGTTTGCTTCTAATAGTGTAACCAGAGATGATACTAATGAAAGGAATTGTAGAGTCTACTAAGCATCACGAAACTTCTATTAATGAAGCATCACAAAACTTGTCTGCATTAAGGAAGATCGATACAGATGGGAATGTAACTAATGAGCGCATCTGTTTTTGTTGTAATTTGAACCATGAACACAATGTAGATGGGAATGTAATTAATGATTATTGATACCCACTTGCTTTTACTACTTCTATAGTCTTCAGTGTTTAGAATATCTACTTCCACTTTAATCCTATTATTATTTTGATTGACTAAATATAAAGGTTAATTGCATTCTTGGTCCCTGTTTTATTCATAGTTGTTATTGAAGGCTTCTGTTTTAGAGTAATTTTATGGTTAATTGAAACAGTAAGCCCCTGTGCTTTACCTTCTGATTTGTTATGTAGTTTTTGTTTTCTTCTTATTCACATCTTTGATATCACTTGGACTCAATACAATTCAACATAATTAAACTTGAACTACTTGCTTCAGTTATTGGAAGCGTATACAAGAGAAAGATGAAATCAATTAGCTTATATAACCATGCATAAATAATAACCTACAAAACATTTATTTAATTTCACAATGTCACATTTGTTTTCAAGAAACCTGCTAAAAAACAAAGAATTATATATAAGATATTGAGGGGTGAAAGAAATAAAAATAAGTTTTTATTTTCATGTCACCCATGATGGAAAAAGAATGAACGTACATGGAAGTTATCAAAGATAACTTCCCACTTTGATGGTGGAGGAAGTGGAACAAGTGGAGAAAGTGAGAGAGTGGTTTATTTACATGCAATAAACCAACTCTCCAGCTCTATAAATAGAGCCTTTCTTTCTTACAAAAAGAACAACACAGACAACACATATCATAAGCGTACAATTCTTTTTCTCTCCAAATCAATAACACACCATTGATAATTCTGAGACATTTAGGTGGTGAAAACAAAAAGTTTAGTTCTAGTAATTAAACTTACGACCAGATAGTAGAAGCGATTCATTCATTCCAATTTAATCAAAAAGCAAGAAGGCTAAATTCAAGATTCTTCATTCCAATCCGCTGCGTATAAGGTTTGTCTAATAAACCTTCTTGTTTATATTCTAGAGTAACAAGGGGCATATATTGCAAAGTATACAAAAGAATTTACCTTTCAAGTATATTGGTTTTGCAAGCTCTTGCTGAATTTTCTGTGTTCTGGCTAAATTTAAAGATATTGAGAGACATTTAACCGCACAAGACTGATCCATTAAAAGCTTACCTTTGCACTCCTGTAGTAAATGAGAATATGATATGTGCGTCTCAAAAAAGACCTAAGTGTATATAATGATCACAAACTTTCTACTCACTGAAATTGAAAAGTTATTGTAGAAAAAATATTACAAAGTGAAAATATTAAAACTGCATTTTATAATTTATACATTATACAATTAGTAACTGAACATTACAAATTAACACATTACAACAATCATCCAACTGAAAATCAAAAAGTAAAACACATATTTACCTTCTTTGGATGGAGAACACCAATTACTTTCTGGAGATAAGATGATTGATCATCAACTTTTGTGTACGTACGACATTTTTTTTATATCACAAAATGCAATGATGACTGATGAGGCAGGGAGAGACGCACTCAAAACCCTCCAATTTCTTTTTGTTAACTTCTATTTAGGGCTGTAAACGAGCCGAGCCGAATAGTAGATGTACAGGCTTGTTTATTTATTTATAAATTTAAACGAGCCGAGCTTTGAAGTTAGTGTTCGAGCTCGGCTCGTGAGAATATAACAGAGCTCGAGCTCGAGCTCGAAAGCTCGTTTAAAAGTGTTTCGAGCTCGAGCTCGAGCTCAAAAGCTTGTTTAAATCTATTTCGAGCTCGAGCTCGAGCTTAAAAGCTTGTTTAAATCTATTTCGAGTTAGAAACCCCTTCTTTTATCTTAGGCTTTTATGGATTAATTATAAGATAGATTGTTGCAAATCTTTTAATTATATAAATTATTAATTAGAACGTAATTGACTATTGTAAACTATCACTAAATACAATCACGTATTTTTTCTTTGGATTGTTAAATTTTGAATAATTTTTTATATTTAAGTAGGTAGAGGAGGGGAGAGTGACATGTAAGTGTTGGGATAAGATAAGTTTTTTTAATATAGTAATTGGTTTTAAATTTTTGAATTGTCAAATATCAATATGTAATAGATATTTATAATTTATTTATATTTTTCACGAGCTTTTCAGAAAAGCTCGCGAACAGGCTCGGCTCGGCTCGTTTAATAAACGAGCTCGGTTTTAGGCTCGAGCTCGGCTCGTTTAGTTTAACGAACGATCTCAAGTCGAGCTTTTTCCGAGCCGAGTTCGAGCTGCTCGCGAGCGGCTTGGTTCATTTACCGCCATAACTTCTATAATGTACGTTCGTGATAATCCTAAACATATATCCTGACCCGTTTCTAACCTTTCATCTTTTATCGACCCGTTTCTAACCTTTCATTTTTTTACCGACCCGTTTCTAACCTTTCTTTCTTTTACTCGAGCTGAAACCCAATTCAGTAATATATCTTCTACATTTCAATGCTCTTACACCTTCGGAAAGCCAAAGCCGCCATTGCTGCCACCAGTTCCGCCACCCCCATATTACATCTATCTACTAGGCATCCCAGTCTTCTCTTCTCCACTCGTTCAGAAAACTCCATAAAAGCAAACCTCAAAACCACAGTCCTTTTACACTACCAACAAGGCAAGTTTCATAACCTCCTCCAAAACGTCGTCGCTTCACCCTCTATCCTCCTCACCGCCTGCCAAAACCTCCACAAATCACCACACAATGAACTCACTCATGACTCAGTCTCAACTCACTTCTTCTCCCTTCACGACCTCTCCTCTCAGCTCATCCAAAACCGTTTCGACTTGGAATCGTGTTGCTCTACCATCAATTCATCATCCGTACATGAAGGTAAATCACTCGTTGTTCCCAATTTAAAGCTTAAAGTTGTAATCGAAGCAATTAGAATGGTTCTTGAAGTTGTATATGATGATAGATTCCTAACATTTTCATACGGTGGCCGTGTTAATATGGGCCGACACACTGCACTTCGATATTTAAAAAACTTAGTAGACAATGCCTCTTGGTGGTTCACTACTTCACTAAATCCTCAAAATTTCGATACTAAACATATACACAAATTATGTATGTTCATCGAATCAAAAATCAACGATAATAATCTAATCGTTATAATAAAAAAGTTGTTCGAAACCGGGGTATTAAGAATTGAATTAGGTGGGTCTTATCTAGGAAGAGGCTTTATTCAAGAATGTGGGTTAACCTCCATTCTGATTAATCTCTACTTTCATAAATTCGATCAAGAAATTCAAGAGCTAAGACTTAAAACAAATAGCTCGAATCCAAAATTCGAGCGCGAAGATACAAATAGAGAGAATGTAATTTCAAAGCCGTTAAAGATTTACGCAGTTCGATATTTAGACGAGCTACTAATCATTACATCAGGAACTAAAATATTAACATTGGATTTAAAGAGTAGATTCGTTAAGTACTTAGAAAATGATCTGGAACTAAGCGTTGATAAATCAAAGACTGTTATACATAGTGCAGTATCCGAAAAGATTGAATTTCTAGGAATGGAGCTTCGTGCTGTTACACCCTCGGTTTTGAATCCTCCGATGTCTGAAAAAGCAATCCGTGCACGGAAAAAGTATCTCCGACAAAAAGAAGTGAGAAAAATAGAGTTGAGAAACGCAAAAGAAACGAATAGGAAGAAATTAGGTATGAAGATAATGAGTAATGTTTTCAAGAAATTAAAATGTAGTGATACTAATTCCAAAGATTTTGAAAATAATATACCGATCGAAGAAATTGTTAGAGAATGGGGAGATGAAGTAGTACATGAGTATCTTAATTCGTTAGACGAGAGATCGGAATGGTACCGAAAATTATCAGCGGGAGATTTTTTAAAATTGGATAGAATAAGATCTCAATTTCCGATCGAGCTTGTAAAAGCTTACGACGATTTTCAATACCAAGTCGAAAAGTATTTAAACCCCATGCATGCGAAAATAGCTTTAGCAAAAAAAGAGATGATACTAAAAAAGGAAGAAGAAGCGAAATACGCTAAACAAACGGTTAGCGATTTAACTAAGCTATGTGTAAAAGTGGATGCACCGATAGAACTTATAAAAAAAGCTGTTAAAACGGTTGGATTTACTAATCATATGGGTCGTCCAAGGCCGATTAGTTTACTCACCGTTTTAAAAGATGACGATATTATAAAATGGTACGCTGGTGTGGGTAAACGATGGCTAGACTATTTTTCATGTTGTCATAATTTCAAAAATGTGAAAACGATTGTTACTTATCATTTAAGATTTTCCTGTATATTGACCTTAGCGGAAAAGCATGAATCGACGAAGATTGAAACGATACGACATTATACTAAGGATTTGAAAACGTGTGAAAATGTTTACTTTCCTACGGAAAGAGAAGTGAAGATGATGGGAGATTGTGAGTTAGTGGATCCGAAGCCTGTGGATGGTACGATAATGATGAGTTTGATTCCGTTAGCTTGTGATGAAACGGTGAATCAAAGGTGTGTTGCGCATTTTTGTGAGGGAATTGATACTACAGTGTATAGGATTAGGTTGCTACAAAATTGTATGCAAGGAATGGGATTGATTCATGGAAGTTTGAACAAGAAATGCGTAGCTTTATGTTCTAATCATATAAGTGAATTATACATGGGGAGACTCACTTTCCAAGACATAGATTGTACTTTGTTTGTAGACTGATATTTTTCATAGTTAGATAAAATTCTTGTAGTATCAAGTGACGTGTATTTCGACTCTGTTTGCGAAATATTTATCAAAAACACATAGTATTTTCCTAAAAATTCTTTTGAGAATTAAATCACTTTTAAACTTTTTAATTATTTTTTTTAACCAACAAGTATGGTGTCTATCGCAGTTAACAAAGAGGGCGAAGTTAGAAATATTAATACAAAGAGAGCAAGAGTAAACAGTAGCTTGGAAGGTGAGATGTGGGCGATCTTGTTGGCGATGAGATCGGCCGCAAATCTTGGAATTAAGAGTAGCTCTTTCTACTCAGACAACCTTGAAATGATTCAAGGTATTAATAGACGTGGAGGAATCGACTGGAGGATCCGCCCCATGATATCCAAGGCATGGAGGTGGATAGGGAGATCCCCAGAATGGAAGGTTAACCATATTAGAAGGAAGTTTAACGGAGTGGCGGACATCCTTGCTAAAAGTGTCTTAATTTAGACGTATATAATTGTCTTACTAGGTCGTTAGTTGAGTTCTATGCTTGTATCAATAATGTTTATTTAGGCTATATCAGACATTAATGTTTGACTAGTTTATTGAAAAAAAAAAAAAATTATTTTTTTGAAAAGAAGTAATGCCAAAGAGACTATTGAACTCATACAGCTTCTGTATTAGAAATTTAGAATATTGCTGTGTGAATTTGTTTTTTTTTTGTCTTTTCTCTTTCTATCTCTTAAACTTACTGTTTCTTCAAGAATGGTGAACAATTGAACTCTTTTTAACATCATGATCATAAAGTGGTAATTTATCCTTTCTATTCTAATTAAAATCATTCCTTTTCTCTTTCAATTACACTTTGACTCCGGACCCATTACAAAAGATAGTAAAAAATTAAAAGAGTTTAGACAATTACTCGGCCTATTCATCACAAATTCAACATGCATTGGTTCTACTGTTCTCTTTTAACATTTTTAATGGTTAAAGACTCCTGTCTTCTATTAAAATTTATCCACTCAAACATGCATTTTGTTTTCTGGCTTTTAAATAATTTGGTGGACATCGTGACTTATTCTGATAACATGTATATTATAACCTTCTTTTATAGCAATGAGTTGGATATCGGTATGGTTTATGACTTAAGGGCTGGGTTTGCTATCAAATTTTATTGGGTTTCTTGTTTAATTTCATATATGCATGAAAAGATCTGTGTTTTATTTAAACAAATTTTGTCGGATGTTTGTAAAGTTTTTAATGATCTGATCAATTGGTATTTGTCTTGTGTTGGAATGAAGAAATTAACAGTAAAAAACTGAAGCCTAAGATAAGTTGCTACTATCATTATTATGTTCTTGTTACTCACCATTATTGTAATGGTATATATATGTGGCTCATATAGTGATACTTCTCTGCATCCTCTCAATGGGGAAGTTAAGATCAATGACCTTAAGATAGTAGATGCAAAAATTTTTGGCCGAATGATAGATGATAAAGATCGATGGATGGCGCAGAAATTGTGGACGGGTTATTACTTTTCTTTTCTTATATTATAATAATCAAGGTTAAAGACTCCTATAATGTCTTTAATTTACAGGATACTGACTCCTTTAATCACATGCAAGTAGGGGAGAGCATGGGTCGGTTTTACCCGGTTTTGAGGTTAGGGTAAACCGAGGGTAATATATTTCGGTTTAAGAGAACTCTTGGGTAACCCAAGGGTAAGGTAAAAAAAACATTACCCTCGGATTAATTCGGGTTACCCTTCGGTTACCTTCGGTTTACCCTCGTTAGTCAATATTAGTCAAATTTTCTTAACACATAAAAAGGTAAAAAAAAATGACAAATTTGAAAAAGATGAGATTTTAAACTTCTAAAGATAAAAGTTACAATTCCAGCATTACAAACCAAGAAACAGTGAATCAAATAGTTCAAAATAAGTTACAATCCAAAATATCAAATAGTTCAAAATAAGTTACAATCCAAAAGACCATCTTAATACATCACATAACTTTAACGTAGCTTGAACTTCAAAAGCCTAGATTGATCGGGGACTTGATAGTCGTTTCAGATGCTTCTTTTTCTTTACCTGTTCAACCCTATATGTTCCCATTAGCAAACAAAATATGTTAAATACACAAGTTAGAAGGTATTTAAAAAGGTTTAGGACTCAGAATACTCAAATTCATCATAGTCCTAATTTTTTACTGTTACATGGACTAAGTTGCAATGTTTTGATTTGAAAAGTTTGAGTTTCAAAGTCTGACTTGCAATTTATTTTTCTAGCCTTTATGTTATAGTAATTAAAACTTGACCTATTTATTACCAATTACTTCAATAATATTAATATTTTGATTCAAGAAATGATTTCACAATTTGCAATTACTCAATGTACCAGGAAATCTGGATACTAGGGAAATTCCCATTTGAGAAATCATATAATATTTGAATTACAATCTTAAGAAACACATAGGGTAATAATTTGCAATTTTCTAAATTAACTGCCTTATACAGAATTCATTTACTACATTGATAAAACACCTATTCTTAATTTCGTTTACTGTTATTCATAAAAAAAATACACTAAAGTTTGTCAAAAAGCAGCCAAATACATATGCAGCAAGTTTGGTCCTTAAATTAATTTCTTTCACTTATAGAAAACTAAAGAATTTGTTTTATTAATCAATCAATGAATAAAGACAAAATTTAAAACTCTTACTGTAAGAAGAAAACATATATACATTTTTTAACAAAGTTAAGTTACTAATTTATTTAAGCGTTCTAAAATTTAGAATATTAAAAATAAAAAAATTATGAGTTCAGAAAAGAACACGGATTATCAAAAGATAATCAAAATACAACACTAATTTAATGATTTAATACAGATAATCTTAGAAAAACTTACCAAACAGTAAATAGTGATAATTAAATCTGCAAAAATAAAACCAGAACCAGATTCAATCAAATATTGAAAAAATTAAAGTAAAATAAAATAGAGAAGAACAAAGGTAGAGGAATACCTTGATAAAAAGGATGGATATCCTCATCTCGTAATATTCCCAATTTATAGCAGCGCCCTCAGACAAACAACAAACAAATCAGTTAGGTTTTCATCAGAAAAGGTAGAATACAGTAAAAATTTGATGTTTTTGAGCATAGATTGGTACATGTATTTAATGTTTGGCATCGGAACTATCTACCAAACCCAAACAAGATTAATACTTTACCACAGTTAAGGACCAAACCATCAAAAAGAATGATAAACTTTATCAAAGAAACCAGGAAATGATTGACTGATTACTCTTTGGGTTAGATTTGTAGCAGAAAGTCAGAACATAGATCGGCCATAGCCCATAGGATACGATAGTGAGAGAAAAGATAATGGCTTTGGAATATCCGGAGAAGGCATTTGTCTTTTGGATATTACAATATTTTACTTTATTTTAAAGTGTCGGTTTCGGTTTAGAATTACCCAAACCAAAGCCCATGGTAAACCATTGTTAATATTATTGGGCCCGATAATAAGAAGGGTAATTTAAAAGGTATTATGGGTTGGGTAATTTTACCCATTTTAATGGGTCGGTTTATGTTGTTTTCGGCCCAAATTTCGGTTTGGGTTTTTTTCTGCTCAGCCCTACATGCAAGGACCTAAACTTATATATGATTTGGGAAATCATGATATTTTCTATTGTTTGGCTTTCTTTCACCTTATTTATTGTTTCTACATGATAAGTCATGCTTTTATGAAGATGCTTTTGATTTCTTTTTTATGTCAGCTATCAATTTCTCTTTTTGGGATCGGGGTATATGCATGTGTACTATAATTAGAACAACCGTTATTTAAGAAGATCTCTGTGTTTATGTGATTACATATGACTGGACTTATATATAATCAAGATCCTCATCTCTCTTCCTTTTAAATATGGGTGTCTTCTTCTCTTGGAGATATATAATAAGGATTTTGGCATTTATTACTCTTTCTCTAGCAAATGCCCAAGTATGTTTTTTTTTTTTTTTTTTGGACGAATGCCCAAGTATGTTCTTTATTCTATTTTCTTATTACTACCTTTTTTTGTATATATTGTGGTTCGCTTGGATTACTGCTGTCCATATGGCTAATTCTCTTTTTATAAATAGCTATTCTGCTATCTATGGAGCTAATAGTTTGTTTCATATCTTCAATTTCCTAACTCCTATTTTTTTTGTTGATTACAATTTGCTTCCAAAAGATACTAATCTTGTGTGTATCATATTTATCATAGGCTTTGGAGACTCTATGTGTGAAAATTTTAGACGCTGCAGCAAGTTTATATGTTTTTATTGCTTATCTCTCCTTAATCCTCTCAATAAGTTAGCTCATATCTTCTTAAAGTTTCTCTATATAGACTCTATTCAATCCTATTGGCCATTATAGTATGTTCTACAGTTTTTTTGTCCTGCTAGACTAAGCGTGCTCTTGGACCGCGTTGAAATTTGGAAAGCTTTTCTTATGGTTTATCTATAATCTTCTCATTTTTCTTATGGGACAATTACATAGTAGCACCGAGGGGGTGGTGAGTAACCGGAGCTTTCTCGTGAAGAAAACCCTACCACATTTCATTTCTAAGGATGGCGGGCAGTCTGGTAAAGTGGCCGGGAATAATGGATAACGGGACGGTGTGGAACTGTCAAGGGGTTAGGGCGTTCTTGACGAGAGAGATGGTCAAGTCCCTTTGTTCGAAATTTGATGTTTCTATTGCATGTTTTTAGAATATAGGTTAAGGAAGAAAGACTTTAAATCTTTTAAGCATCTTAGATCCTTTAAAAGTTCTTACATAGTCGATCTCGGAGGAAGATCGTATATGTCTGGTGGAATACTATGTTGGACATCCTATGTCAATTGATACATTTGATAGTTAACAATCAGCTTTTGGACTTTTCCCACATCGGTGGGTTATAAGGAGTTTTAGCTTCTTTTATACTTTGTGATATCAACTAAGTCCAAATACCCAATAATCATGCACAAGTCAAGGCAATGATTTATCCCACACGCGCGCACCACCACCACCCACCCGCCCGGCCCGGCACCGGCACCGGCGTAAGGCGTGGGTCGTGGGTCGTGGGGAGTTTGGGGAGTCAAAAAATGAAAAATGGAGTAGATTTTGTACCAGCTCTTATAGTAGTCCCAAAAAGGTCAATATAGCTGTTACAGAATATTATAAACGTGGGGGTTCCATAGCAATCAAAACGTCAACCCATCAAGACAAATCCGGGAGAGAATCATGGGATTTAATAGGGGCGTTTCTGAAGGCTTGTGTATTCCACTCCTCACCCCTATATATAGAGCTCCCATTCCCCTCTCTACAGCTACGAATTAAAAAGGAAAAAACTCTGCCTCTTCTCTCACTCTCTAAAAAACACTAAACTAGTTGTTAGTAGTTTTCCGTTCTGTTAGAGATAACCGGGTACCGCCGGAATATCTTTTTAACGACCGAGGATTAGGCTCGTTTATCTTTTCCGTGTAAGTTTGTTTTCGTAACGATTTCCGTGTAATTTTAATTCGATTTTGTAATCGCATTTCCGTGTATTGTTATTTGATTCTTGTAATCGTTTTTCAGTTTTATTGTAATAGTTAGTTTACGTTAAACTGGTTTTATTTCTTTTTGGTTTTATGGAATCCATTTCTATTTTGTAAAACCGGTGATTACTTTTAATCACAATTTAAAAAGATATTCATTTTCTTTTTTCACCGGTTATTTTTTGAAAATGGCTCTTCCGATTTCGGCTGTTGGTTCCTCTTTGAACACAAAGCCAATTCTCGACGCAAACAAGTTGGAACCCCTTAATGGTTCTAACTATAAGCGTTGGGCGCAAAAAATCATGATTTGCCTTGAACAGTATGAACTCGACCTTGCTATAGTCGAGGCTCCTCCTCTTTTGGAAATTGGAGCACATACTGAACAAGAGCTAGCTAGGCATGTTGCCCTCGAATCTAGGTTCAAAAGAGCTAATACCATGGCTCGGGGTTGGATGTTGAACCACGTTACTAATCCCATTTTTTACCTCCTTGCCAAAGAGAAATCGGCAAAGGTCATATGGGAAACTCTCGAGAAAAAATATGGGGCTGATGATTCGGGAAAGAAAAAGTACGTGACTGGGAATTGGTATAATTTTAGACTTACGGATCAGAAACCCATGATTGAACAACTCCATGTGTACGAGAACCTATGCGCGGAGGTTATCGCCGAAGGCATGAAGATGTGTGAAATTCTTCAAGCCAACATTTTGCTTGAGAAATTTCCCCCATCTTGGAGTGAATACCGCAACCACCTCAAGCACAAAAAGAAAGAAATGACCCTCCAAGAGCTCATCAGCCACATCCAAGTCGAAGAAGCGAATCGACTAAAGGATAAGTCAATCTCTTTCCCTTCTCATTCCTCCAAAGCTAATCTAGTCGAAGGTTCTGGCCAAGGTAACAAAGACAGGTTCAAAGGGAAGGGAAAGCAACAAGGGTCAAACAAATCTAAGTCTGGGGGAAACAAGAATCGCGGCAACTCCAACAAACAAGGTGGAGGATTCAAGAT
Organism: Nemophila menziesii; assembly: GCA_029959085.1. Lineage (NCBI taxonomy): Eukaryota > Viridiplantae > Streptophyta > Magnoliopsida > Boraginales > Hydrophyllaceae > Nemophila > Nemophila menziesii. The sequence continues at coordinate 82,323,243 of JARWIR010000002.1, forward strand.
CTCTGGTAAGATTCAAAAAACTAAAGGGGCCTGTTACTGTTGTGGCAAAGAAGGGCACAAAGCTTTTGAATGTCCCCAGAGAGCTGGCCAGGGTCCCAAAGCTGCCGCAAATCTGACTGAGACCGAAGAAATCATCGCTGCGGTAATGGTTGAGGTAAATTTGGTAGAGAATAAGAGCGAGTGGATCCTTGACACTGGAGCTTCTCGCCATTTCTGCGCTAACAAAGCCTTGTTCAAGAAATTCGAAAAGGCAACTGATGGTGAGTGTGTGTACTTGGGTGACTCTTCCACCGCTACTGTTCTTGGGAAAGGTCAGGTTCCCCTCAAACTCATCTCTGGTAAGACTCTTGAACAAAATGATGTTCTCTTCGTCCCCTCTCTCCGTAGGAACTTAGTTTCCGGGGCTCTCCTTAATAAAGTTAGTCTCAAACTTGTCTTCGAGGGGGGTAAAGTCATTATCACCAAAAATGACGAATTCGTGGGGAAAGGGTACCTTAATAATGGCTTGTTTGTTTTAAACACTGTAACCCTTAATGAGAATGCATCTAATTCCGCTTATATTGTTGAGTCCGTTCAAACGTGGCACGGTAGACTAGGCCATTTGAATGTTGCGTCTATTAAAAGGCTTAAAAATCTTGGACTAATACCCATTAACAACGTGGATGACTTTGAAAAATGTCAAATATGTGTAGAGTCCAAACTTGCGAAAAAACCTTTTAAACCCGTTACCACGAGACAAACTAAACTACTTGAATTAGTTCATTCGGACTTAGCTGATTTTAAAAACTCCGCTAGTAGAGGTGGAAAACTTTATTACATAACCTTCGTAGATGACTACTCTAGGTTTACTAAAGTGTATCTCCTTAAAACTAAAGATGAGGCGGAAAATGCGTTTTTAAAATATAAAGCCGAAGTTGAAAACCAACTAGACTGTAAAATCAAACGACTTAGGTCCGATAGAGGAGGCGAGTATAGTTCTAATTCCCTTAAAGAGTTTTGTGAAACAAATGGGATTATCCACGAACTTAGTGCCCCTTATACACCCCAACAAAACGGCATAGCAGAAAGGAAGAATAGGTCCCTTAAAGAGACTATGAATGCCATGCTAATAAGTTCAGGTTTACCAAACAACATGTGGGGGGAAGCTGTCCTATCAGCCTGTTATGTTCTTAATTGGGTACCTCATAAATCCCTAGAAAAGACCCCGTATGAAATGTGGAAGGGTTTTCCACCAAACCTGAAATTTTTAAAAGTGTGGGGGTGTCTAGCCAAAGTCAAACTACCTGATTTTAAAACTGTCACCGTTGGTCCCAAAACCGTTGACTCAATTTTCATAGGGTACGCTCAGAATAGTGCGGCTTACAGATTCTTGTCATTAGAATATAACTCTATTTGTGAATCTAGAGACGCTGAGTTCTTTGAACATGTTTTCCCTTTGAAAGATTTAAATACTGTCAATGCTTCTTTACCTGTTGATAACTTATCTACTAATGATCTTGTACCTCTTTGTGATGTTTTTTCTGACCCCTCCACTTCCATGGAGCCTAGTAGTATTCCCGAGGAAGAACCTAGGAGAAGTAAGAGGCGCGGAATCGAGTCTAGCTTCGGCCCAGACTTTATAACAGTCTTTATCACAGAAGGTTCTCACATTGATCTATTAGACGAACAGGTAGTCAATTGCTTCCTCATGGAGGATGACCCAAAAACTTATGATGATGCTTTAAAATCTATAGATGCTAGTTTTTGGAAAGAGGCTATTAATAGTGAACTTGAGTCAATCAAAAGTAACCATACATGGGAATTAACCGACTTACCTAGGGGTAGCAAAGCGATTAGTAGCAAATGGATTTTTAAGAAAAAATTGAGACCCGATGGCTCAATAGAAAAATTCAAAGCCAGACTTGTTATTAAGGGCTTCACCCAAAAGAAAGGTCAAGATTACTTTGACACCTATTCCCCAGTGACCAAAATTGCCACGATAAGAACCCTTATTGCTTTAGCCGTCATTCACGAACTTGTAACACATCAAATGGATGTCAAAACCGCGTTCTTGAACGGAGATCTAGATGAAGAGATCTACATGGCTCAACCTGAAGGGTGTGTGGTCCCTGGTCAAGGGGACAAAGTGTGTAAGTTGAAAAAAATCTTTGTATGGTTTGAAACAGGCACCGAAAAAATGGTATGAAAAACTAGATAGTACTCTCATTTCATATGGGTTTATAGCTAACACTTATGACTCATGTGTTTACTCCAAGGTAACAAATTCAGAGTGTGTTATCATCTGCCTTTATGTAGATGACATGCTTATCTTTGGTACTACTATTCATATCATAAATGAGACTAAACGCTTCTTGTCTTCCAGATTTGACATGAAAGATATGGGAGAAGCTGATGTAATACTTGGGGTAAAAATCATTAGGAGCAGTAATGGTATTACCCTGAATCAGTCTCATTACGTAGAAAGGATGCTGAAGAAGTTCAATTCCTTTGAGGTAACGCCTGTAAATACTCCTTATGATTCTAGCATTAACTTATCCAAACATGTTGGGGATGCTGTATCCCAAAATGAATATGCTAAAATCATAGGAAGTGTAATGTTCTTAATGAACTATACTCGACCCGATATTGCCTATGCCGTGAGCAGACTTAGTCGCTATACTCATAACCCAAGTAGTGACCACTGGGTTGCACTTCGCCGTCTATTGAAATACTTGAGGGGTACCATCGATCTAGGCTTTCACTATAACAAATTCCCTGCAGTCCTTGAGGGTTTTTGTGATGCAAACTAGATCTCTGACAATGACGAAGTAAACTCCACCAGTGGTTATGTGTTCTCCTTAAGGGGAGGTGCTGTATCGTGGAAGTCTTCCAAACAGACTTGTATAGCACACTCCACCATGGAGTCTGAGTTCATAGCACTAGAGTTAGCTGGGCAAGAAGCTGAGTGGTTGAGAAGTCTCTTATCAGATGTGCCACTTTGGGAAGGAAGTGCCACACCTGTATGTATCCACTGTGATTCACAAGCAGCCATTGGAGTCGCTCACAATAGCGCCTATAATGGGAAGAAGAGACATATTCGCATCAGACATGGGTCAGTAAGACAATTACTGAAGAATGGTGTGATAGCCTTGGAATTTGTACGATCAGAGGAGAATCTAGCTGATCCGTTCACCAAAGGCTTGACCAGGAGACTAGTCCTGGAGACGTCGAGGGGGATGGGACTAAAACCCACTAAGTGGGAACATGTGACTAATGAGTCAATGTAATTTCCCCATCCCTAAGGCTCAAACCTAAATCGTCTTGTTCATAGCCACTTGTGGTGGTCCTTTTGAGAAGGACTTGATGAAAAAGACGTACCGAGTGTTGAACTCACATCGAATTCATAGCCTTTATGGTGGTTCTTTTGAGAAGGACTTGATGAATTCAAGGGTAACATTGAAACCCAAATATTCATGGTAGAGTGCTGAGGAGACGTCCTTACACCACTCTCAAATGAATAAACCCACCAAGTTCATAGCCCGTAAAGGGTGGTCCTTAGAGAAGGGCTTGATGAACCGAAAGGTGAGGTTAGAGGGAACCATAACCTTGAATCGGGTAGAGTATGTGCTGTGAGGGTCTCGATCGATAAACGTTAAAGTTCAAGAGTAAGTTCACTTAAACGGAATTCGGTGGTTGCCTCACTTCACTACGTGTCAATTCAAATCGCAAGATATTGACACTTAAGTACAATTCACCCATTCTTCTTTATGGAACCTTCTCGCCAAACCTTTTGTTGACATTCAAATGTGTGGGGGATTGTTGGACATCCTATGTCAATTGATACATTTGATAGTTAACAATCAGCTTTTGGACTTTTCCCACATCGGTGGGTTATAAGGAGTTTTAGCTTCTTTTATACTTTGTGATATCAACTAAGTCCAAATACCCAATAATCATGCACAAGGCAAGGCAATGGTTTATCCCACACGCGCGCACCACCACCACCACCACCCACCCGCCCGGCCCGGCACCGGCACCGGCACCGGCGACGGCGACGGCGTAAGGCGTGGGGCGTGGGGCGTGGGTTGTGGGTCGTGGGACGTGGGTCGTGGGGAGTTTGGGGAGTCAAAAAATGAAAAATGGAGTAGATTTTGTACCAGCTCTTATAGTAGTGGTTGACTACTCCAACTCAAACGTAGAGACAAACCTCCACTAATCTCGCACTCGTTAAAGGGAAAGGATATTCAGCTCAAGTCAAACACGTGGGAAATCAAAAAGGTCAATATAGCTGTTACAGAATATTATAAACGTGGGGGTTACATAGCAATCAAAACGTCAACCCATCAAGACAAATTCGGGAGAGAATCATGGGATTTAATAGGGGCGTTTCTGAAGGCTTGTGTATTCCACTCCTCACCCCTATATATAGAGCTCCCATTCCCCTCTCTACAGATACGAATTAAAAAGGAAAAAAACTCTGCCTCTTCTCTCACTCTCTAAAAAACACTAAACTAGTTGTTAGTAGTTTTCCGTTCTGTTAGAGATAACCGGGTACCGCCGGAATATCTTTTTAACGACCGAGGATTAGGCTCGTTTATCTTTTCCGTGTAAGTTTGTTTTCGTAACGATTTCTGTGTAATTTTAATTCGATTTTGTAATCGCATTTCCGTGTATTGTTATTCGATTCTTGTAATCGTTTTTCAGTTTTATTGTAATAGTTAGTTTACGTTAAACTGGTTTTATTTCTTTTTGGTTTTTCGGAATCCATTTCTATTTTGTAAAACCGGTGATTACTTTTAATCACATACTACTCGTGTGGAAAGATGGGATCAAGCTGAGTGTTGTTCACTCCTCAACTTCTTTTGTTATTTCAAATATTACGGAATCTAATGGTCTTTCGTGGTATCTCGTTTGTGTTTATGCCCATAATAATGATGATGAAAGACAACAAGTTTGGAATTCACTTACATCTTGGTATTCGCAAATCAAGGAACCAACCCGATTTATCGGTGATTTTAACGATATAAAAAAATCATCGGAAAAAAAAGGCAAGTTGTCTCATAATCTTGATAGAATGATTCGGTTAAACAATTTAATTAATAAGAATTACCTCATTGATTTTCCGAGTTAAGGGTGTTTTTTCACATGGTCAAATAAAAAGAAGGGTGAAGATAATATTAAGGAGAAATTGGACTGTGCTCTTCCGTCTAGTTCGTGGTGCGATGTTTTCCCGAATGCTATTCTTAAAGTTATGCCTCCGATTAGTTCAGACCATTTACCCCTTATTATGCAAAAAAATTTAAAAAACCGAAATTCAAAATATATTTTGTTTTTATCAAGATGGTTAGAAAATATCAAATGTAAAGATGTGGTATCCAAAGCTTGGGATTGTGGGAGAAACGCTAAAGATATTGATGAATTATGTACTAAAAAGGACGCTACCTCTTGCCTTAACTGGATGGAGTAGGAAAACTTTCATTAATAATCGTCGGCGTATCGAAGAGTTACAAGCCGAACTTATTATGATTCAAAATGATGTATATTCAGATTCAACTATGAAAAGGAAAAAGCTATAAATGAAGAGCTGGAATTTTTATGGTCACAAGAGAAAGCTTTTTGGTGTGATCGAGCTAGGGATTTGTGGATTAAAAAAGGTGATAAAAATACGAAATATTTCTATGCAGCGACTCAAAAAAGAAGGAAAATCAATCGATTAGTTGCGCGTAAGAACGATGATGGAATTTGGACTGATGACCCTAAAGAGATCAACAGAATTACCCTTGAATATTACACAAATTTATTCGAAGAGAAACCGGTTTTCAACATTGAGAATATTACTGAGCATGTCACGTGTAAAATTACAATGCAAATGAATGACTTGCTCACTAAAATACCCGGTCTTGAGGAGATTAAAACAGTTGTCTTTTCTATGTCGGGGTCCAACACACAGGGGTCGGATGGCCTCCCGGGTTATTTCTTTCAGGAATTCTGGGATGTTCTTAAAAATGATAGTTTTAATCTTGTCGCCAATTTATTTAATCACGATACTCCTATGAACAATATTAATGACTCTATTATTACCCTAATCCCAAAGGGTAACAATAAAAAAACTATTAAAGATTGTCGGCCAACCGCTTGCATTAATTTCTGCTACAAAATTATTGTGAAGATCCTGGCTCCGTCTTCAACATAATATGAATGACATAGTGTCCACGACCCAATCTGCATTTATCAGGCAGAAGTATCCAAGACAACATTATTATCGCCTAGGAAGCTTCTTTCTATCTCAAAAACAAAAGAAAATCAAATAAACATTGCGCGACAGTTAAAATCGATATAAAGTAGGCATATGACCAGGTCAACTAGAATTTTCTTATGGAAACTATTAAAAGTTTGGGATTTTGTGAAACTTGGAGAAATTGGATATCTTCTCGGTGTCTCTCCAAGTTAAAGTTAATGGTCAACGACTGAAAAAATTCTTTCCGAAGCAGGGCATAAGACAAGAGGATCCGTTATCTCCACTTCGTTTTTCTCTCCTAATAGAAAGTCTTATTGTCCTTATTAATAATAAATGTAGAGATGGATAAATTAAGGGCATTTCTATCACTAGGAATTTCCCTAAGCTCACACATCTTGTCTTTGCGGACGATACTCTTTTTTTATTAACATCAATAAAGTGGAGGTTGAATCTTTTAAAAACACTCTTGAAGATTATTGCAAAGCGTCGGGTCAAAGGATTAAAAATTAATAAATTATCAATCCTAACCAGTAAATGAACACCTGAGGATATTTGACAAGGTATCTCTCAAGATCTCAATATTAATCTCTCTAATTCTCTCGGAAAATATTTAGGTATCCCTCTCTCACTTAAGAGAGCAAAATCAGAAAACCCTAATTATATCAAGGATATGCTTTTTTATCTAAATCAGTTAGTTGGATCTCTAACCTTTTATCTGATAGGGGAAAAGAAGTTCTTATTGAAACCATTCTTCAGTCTATACCAAATTATGATATGTCCATATTTGAATTTCCGAAAGATTTATGCAAAAAAAATGTCAAGTATGGTGACGAATTTCTGGTGGGATTCTAGATCTAAGAAAAGGATTAATTGGTTATCTTGGAAAAAATTAGAAAAAGGTAAATCTCTTGGAGAAATTGATTTTATAGATTTTCACAAAATGAACATTGCGCTTTTGGAAAGCCAAGCTTGGAGGATATTAAAGAAACCAGATTCTTTAGCTCACAAATTTCTTAAAGGTATTTACTCTCTGAATAATAATCTTTGGGATAACACAGGTATACGCCAAGCTCAAATCAATTAAAATAACAAAATAGTGTTCTAGGATTTAAACCAAATAATAACCCAAACAATTAATAATTGAAAGTTACAAAATGAAAGTTTGGAAATATGGTTAAGCCACACATCTATAGCTAATTACCTTAATTATAGAGGGATAGGATGTAGAAGAGGAGCTTGTCGTTCTCCGGCTTTTTCTTGTCTTCCTCTACAGGTCAACTTGTTTCTCTGGATGATAAAACTTGATAGTAAGGACTAATATTCAAGAAAGGACATGTTTACAATGGTATGCAGGTATATATATAGGTGCTAGGTATAAATCTTTAAGTAGCGGCCAAGTAATTGAGTCCAAATCCCACTCTAATTTGTTTTTCTAAATTATAGGACAGGATAAACACGGGATATTGATTTAACCATATATCCTTTGTTACTTATAAAAATTTAATGATCCACCCATCAAAACGGCATGATTCAAAGACTTATCTAACCCTAAAATTACTCCTTCAAATTCGTAACGGATTTTCTGCATTCTTCAAAACACTGGACGACTTCGCAGTTGGACATATTTTTATGGCAGCTTTGTCTTTCCTATTTCAACTTTACTTCCTTTCAACTCTAGATTTCGTCTTAGATCTTCTTTCCTTAACTCATTGATATTGATTTGGCATCTAATTGAATCACTTTAGCTAAGAGCTTCGCATTAACACACAAATTATACAAAAAATGCTTTAAAAGTAATAAATTTCTAAATCTCTAAATCAAGGCAAGAATTAAGAAACTATCAATTAATAGGAAAATCCTTGAACAATTAATATGATGCACCTAAAATAATGTCTAATGGATAGATTAATTCATCACAAATCTGGAGACATCAAGACCTCAACTCAAAGTTGTATCATCCTGATACAATAAGGAATAAGAAGAAGAAGATAGAAGGATGTGAGTAATAATCTTAAACAACTACTTATCAAGTTTCATGTAACAATATTTATAAACTAAATTATCATTATAAACTAATCATACAAACAATTAACATGGTTTAAATTCAATACCATATTAGTTTTGCAATGCATGAAAAGATGAAAGGTTGGGAAAAAAGACTCATCACCGCCTATATTTTAATTAAAGCTTAAAATATTTGGAAGGAAAAGATGAAAGGTTTCTTTGTAAACAAAAAATAGTCAGTCAATGATATCTCACGCTACTACATCTCTTATATCAAGGTTGTTTGGTAATCGGACCACCTCACAACAAACAGGATATCCAAGTTAACATAGGGAGAATCGTGTGGATAATCCAGTTTTAAACAATACTGCTGATATGAATTGGCTTTGTGACGCGTCTTTGGTCAAAGAATGGGAACCCTCAGCGGTGGTCTCGATTGGCGTTAATAGAGAAGGTATTATTTCACATTAAGTTAATAGACGTTGTTTTGTTCGAAATGCTATCGAAGGGGAAGTTTGGGCTCTCCTCCTAGCTATGAGATTAGCTACTGGTCTCAACTTTCAGATTTTTTCTTTCTACTCTGACAACCTTGAACTCATTCAAGACATCACCAAAATGATCTGTCCCATTGGAGTCTCAAACCTATCCTTGTCGAACTTGGACAGTGGTTAGGTCGGTTTTCTCTATGGAAATTGGCTCACATTAACCGAAGTTTTAATGGTACAACAAATGCACTGGCCAAATGTACCCGAAAAAATTTGAATCTCTCCGATTTGAATGATTTCTCACTTATTAGCTCTCTAGATTTTCTTGTAAATTGTTGTACATGCTATAATATGTAATTTTATAATCTTGACAAAAAAAAGACGGTTAGTTTGCTTCATAATATAGATATTCTATGAAAGAAAAGAAAATTAAATTTTTTATTTATTTTCTAGATTTAGCCTTGAAATAATAGGGCTTAGACCTTTATTTTAGGAAAAATAATAAAAAATTATTGATACAACTTCCCATACACGGCTACTGTTACTGTCTTTAGCGAGAACCCGTACTCTCGCTAAATACAGCGAAAGTCCTCGCTAAAGACTAGTCGCTAAAGCTTCGTCGCGAGAGACTGTCACTCGCGACGACTTCTCGTGTCATCGCGTGAGACACCTATCCCTTGCAAGGACACCAAGTCCTCGCTAAAGATATGGTATTTTGCGACGATAGTGTCCTCGCTAAAGACCTGGCCAACTGCAAGGACTAAGTTGTCGCCTTAGATGGTCAACTCTTTCGCGATGAACATTGACTTTATTTCTTGCGAGGACTTTGTCCTCGCAAAAGACTTTTTTTTTTAAATTGTATTTTTTTAATTTAATTTAATTTATATTATTTTATTTTTTTTGTTTTTCTTTTATTTGTTTAATTGTTTTGATTTTTTTGTTTTAGTTTTATTTATTTATTTAATTATTCTTTTATTTATTTAATTTTATATATGAAACGAGAAAAAATCATATAATACAAAAAACTAAATTAAAAAACATACGAAATAGCTAATTACAAACTAAAAATCAAAGTCAAAGTCAAACATAATAAATAGTCAAACATAATAAATAGTCAACCAAATACATAACGAAACACACTAAGGATTAGACATATCTTCATCTTCACCTTGGTGCATAAGCTGGAGCCGTGCGCTTGACGGAGCAGAAGGAATGGTTCGGGATCGAGATCGGGGTGGGGCTCGTGATCGGGAGGGACCAGCAGAAGCACCAGAATGATTGTCGGATGGGGGAACAAGTGTTGTCTCGTGTCCACGTTCTTCTCTGCACCTATTGAGAAACGTGATGGTTGTACTCATCCGTGCATCCATCTCCTTCGTCGGTTGTGTACTAGCTGTGGAAGCTGAGGATCGTGAAATGTCGTCTGGCATCGGGTCCTTGCCTATGGAGACAAGGGTCTCGTTCAGGGATTTCATCAGCCACTCGTAGTCCCTCAGCATACTCTCGCTAACTGAATCTCAGGCATTAGCAGACTTCCTCTTCTCTGGAAGCGGGTGGCCAACTCCCAGGATCCAGTAGCAGGTCCCGTCTCCTAACCCTGATCGCGCCGCCTCCATCACTCCGTCAACCTGTTCCTGTTCCTGTTCTGTCAAGGGGGTGAACACGATAAATCACCGCTTTGACTTTGTGATTCCCAAACTTTATTTTCGAGAATCTCCCTCAACGCGGTTATACAATAAAAAAATATTAAAATATATTAATATATATATATAAAAATATTAAACTTACGTTTGCTCTCTTGTACTCGGGGCTCCTCCACCCGTTCTCCTTATTGCTCCACCGATTTCGAAAAAGAATCTTTTTATTTTCAGTAGAGGCGTCGCTTCCTCGTCACCCCCGTCCACTTAAGGGGGTTGACTGCTCCCCTCTCCCTATTATAGTCAAACAGACAAATAAAGATATTTAAATAAGTATTGTAATAAATTTATTACCTCCATCAAGCTATCCCTCCTCCGTGTGTGGCTCATAGAATCCGCCCCGCTCTGGTTTTGCAGCAGCTTCCTATTATCTTTATTTACTTGAGCTTGGTGCTATTTTTAAACAACAAAGGAAAAAAAAAAATATTAGTCAATTAAGATAATATTTTATTTAATACAAGTTAAAATACTACAATTACCTGAGCTTGCACCGAGTCCCACATTTTCAAAGTGAGCTCCCAGCTCTCGGGTGTCTGATCATCCGGTTTCACCCATGACTCATAATACTCTCTCTTTACTCTATTCTTGTGGTCGTTGTAGCCCTTACCGCGTTTATTGGTTATCATTATATGTATATCGTTCCAACCCAGTGGGCCTGCCACTCCTCTACCAAGAAGAATTCCCGTTTAAAAAAAATATTAAATTAAATATATTTTTTTAGTTAACGACAAACAAATGAAAAAAATAATTAGTCGACCTACTGCTAATCGAATCGAAATATTTCTCTGCTCATCGGCGGGGACATCTGTCCAGAACTTGTAGTGTAGCGGGACATTCTCCCGAATAGTGTGGTTGATTACTTGAGTCACGTGATGGGAGTATGGACCCACCGGGTTCCAGGTGTTGTCGTACGAGAAAAACTCTATCGGAAGTCTCCCCCCGAACTTACGCTTTGATTCTTGTACCGAAGCAAGAGCCGTCTTTCCCCTAGATTTTATCGGGTTATCACTGGTTTAATTTTACGATTAAAATAATAATTTAGTCAAAATTATGTTTAGAAAGAAAGAATACCCGGTGCGTTGCAACCCCTGATGGGATTGCTTGGATTCTGGGTGTGATCATGGCTATCCCCGTCGCCATCGTGTCCTCTGGGCATAACAACTGTACTCTGATAAAAATACTACAATTTTAAATATTCACTTAAGGCCCAACAGCGTATCCCTCGGCGATCGAACCCTCTAGCATGGACGGATTCCGAATATATTCTTTTAGTTTCTTCAAGTACCTCTCAAACGGGTACATCCAATGCATCTGAACCGGGCCTCCTAACCGAGCTTCCTCGTACAAGTGGCCAACAAGGTGGATCATAATATCAAAAAAAGCTTGAGGAAAAATCATCTCCAACTTGCACATAAGCTCAACCACTTTAGACTTTCCGGTGACCAATTCCTTATTACTCAGGTTCTTCTTACAAACATTTCTGAACACATTGCACAACCCAACAATCAGATCGCTAATGGATTTGTTGTCAATTAACCCTGGAATACTAGCCACGAATAGAAACTGCATCAGAATATGATAGTCATGGGATTTCATACCGATAATCTTCCCCGTGTCACTCTGAATGTTGTTCCGCAGGCTAGAAGCAAAACCATCTGGAAACTTTTGAACCTTCAACCACTCTAGAAACTCTCGTCGCTTATCGGGTGTCATTGCATACTTCGCACGTGGTAGAATGGTCTTACCACGTGAATCGACAAATAATCACAAATCTGACTTGATGTCCATGGCTTGCATATCTTTCCTTGACTTCAAGTTATCTTTGTTACTTTTCTCATCTAACCCAACAACTGTGCCCAAAAGAGCGTCACAAACATTCTTCTCACAATGCATCTCATCGATGTTATGTTTCAACAAGTTTTTTGACAAATACGGTAATCGGTACAATATACTCCTTTTCTTACAATTCGACTCACGAGGCCCAGTTCTCTTTGCTACCTTGCCACTAAAGTCCTTGTGTTTTCCAGGAAACACAATCGCCAACCCATCTAACTGCGTCTGAATATCTGCGAGACTATGTTTCCAAGAGGGGGGCCTATTATAAAGTTTAACGTACGAAGTATCGTCTTTCCGAAAAGGATGGTTCAGAGGCAACCATCGTCTGTGATCAAAATAAAAAACTCCTTTATTAACACGCACGTAAGGAGTATATTACATGCATTCGGGACAAACTAAGTGGCCTTGACCCGACCATCCTGAAGTGTACGATCTAGCCGGGTAATCATTTGTCGTGAAAAACAAACCAACCTTCATTAAATATTCCTTCTTCATATGTGCATCCCAATTCCCATGTAACTATCCCCTTACCCCACAACGTTTCCAACCCATCTATAGCCGGACGGAGAAATACATCCATATCCTTTCCAGGTGAACGAGGACCTAGTATCAATAGAGTAAGCATAAACGTGGATTCTTTCATGCATAACCAAGGCGGCAAGTTGTAAATCGTCAATATAACCGGCCACATGTTGTATGAGTTGTTTTTCATGGAGAAAGGACAAAACCCATCGATCCCCAAACCAAGGAGTACGTTACGTGGTTCACTAGCAAACTCGGGATTCCTCTCGTCAAATGTTTTCCAAGTATGACCATCCACGGAATGACGTAACACTTCTTCGTCGGTACTATGGTGCCAAATCATATCTTTTTCGCGGTGTGCCTCAAAGCATACATTCTCTATAACCTAGGCGCAATCGGAAAATAACACATCTTCTTATGCGACACTTTCTTCCCCTTCTTCAGGTCCCACCTTGATTCTCCACAAACTGGACAGTTCTCAAGATGATCATTCTCTTTGTAATACAATGCACAATCATTCAAACACACGTCAATCGTGGTGTATCCTATTCCCAAACTTTTCAACTCTTTATTACAATCCGCATAAGAATCCGGTAAGTTATGAGGTTCAGGCAAAACACGACCCAACAACTGAAGAAGTTTGGAAAACGAGTTGTTCGTCCACTTGTTCTTCACTTTCACATGCATTAGCTTTGCTATGAAATCCAAAGAACTCATCTTAGTACAACGGGGTACAAATCTGTTTCCATTTCCTTGAACAACGCGTCGAAAGACCCACGACCACTTCCATTGACATTCTCGTCATGCATCTCGGTGTCACCGGAGTTCCCACCAGTTTCAAACGTGGGTCCCAAATCATGAATTACATTACCCATTACATTATCTTTGTTTGGTTGATCCATGGGAATTACACTTCTTCCCCGTGTTTCGTCCAAACCTCATACTCTGGCCAAATACCCCACTGAAATAGACGCGCTTGAACATTGTCTAGTGTAAATCTTCGATTATTATAACAATAATTACACAGACAATATATTTTACTAGCGTGATCCAATTTCTTGCACGCAAACTCAAGAAACTATATTATACCCTTGATATATTCCCTCGTAACCTTATTCTTTGATTTAATCCAACTCTTGTCCATTCTCTAAAGTAAATTAAAACACTAATTATTATTTAATTTAAATACTACTTAAATCATACGATTATAAAGATTTACATCAGTCCCCATATTTTATGAAAAACTAACTAAGGCCCCTAAATTTATAAAATTGTCAATTATACCCTAAAGTTTATTAAATGTCACTAAGGCACCTAAGTTTATTAAAATTCTAATTATACCCGTAAAGTTTATTAAATGTCACTAACTAAGACACCTAAAGTTTATTAAATGTCAATTATACCCCTAAAGTTTATTAAATGTCACTAAGGTACCTAAAGTTTAATTAAATGTCAATTATACACCTAACTTTTATTAAATATCACTACAGAACCTAAAGTTTAATAAAATTCCAATTTTACCACTAAAGTTTATTAAATTTCACTAAGACACCTAAAGTTTAATAAAATTCCAACTAAATTTTATTAAATTTCACTAAGACACCTAAGTTTATTACAATTCCAATTTTACCCCAAGAATTTATGTAAAAGTCACTAAGGCAACTAAAGTTTAATAGAATTACACCATAACCCATACACTATATAAAAATCCCTTGAAGGCCTCTAAAATTTTAAAACATTACTCTAAAGCACCTAAATTTTATTCAAAGATCACTTTTACCATTAAAATTTAAATAAAACAATAAGGCACCTAAAGTTTATTAAAAATTACACTTTAACCCCTAAATTTTAAGAAAAATATACTAAGGCACTTAAAGTTTAATAAAATTGCAATTTTATCGCTAAAGTTTTTAAAAATTATAAAAAGGCCACTAAAGTTTATTAAATTGTCATTATAGTACCTACAATCATAATCAATTATAATGATGCCCCTAAAAACATCTAAGTTGTTCACAAAGATCCTTACATTAATTTTCCATTAATAAAACATCACCCAAAATTATTATAAATCAATATCCAAATTAAAATTATAACACAAAATTATGAAATAATTATTATATAACAAAAAATGAATAATATAGGGTGAATGAGAGATAGGGTCTTGGAGACCATCTTTCTTCTCTATAGAGTATGGTCCAGGAACTTCTTCTTATTAGAGACCTCTGTTTTGACAATTGTCTTTCCTACCCTTACTAACACTAAAAGACAAAAAAAGTATGATGTCACTGTTTCTCTTTCCACTACCGACCACTACCCACCTACCTCGGACCACCTGCCACCGATCACCGACCTCCGACCACCGACCTCCGACCACCGACATCCGACCACCATTCACCGGTCACCAAAAAAAACATAGAGTATCGAATAAATTTGACGAGTATCGGAAAAACTGAGAGTACTCTATAAATTTGCTGAGTACTCTATATATTTTAATGAGTACTCTATATAATTTAATGAGTACTCTATATATTTTGATGAGTACTCCAAATAATTTTGATGAGTACTCCGAATAATTTTGATGAGTACTCTGATAAATGTGATGAGTACTCAGTCAATTTGATGAGTACTCAGTCAAATTGATGAGTATTATTAAAAAAACAAAGCATAAATAGTAAAAAAACCTTTATTCATCTTTATTACACATTTTTAAATAAATTACAAATCAATATACAATTAAAAATAATAAATTAACCTAGCTACTATTTTGTTTGACAAGATCTGAAAAGGAAAAAAAACAGAACTCCTTCTTCTCGTCGAGCACCACCACCAGCATGGAAACTGCATCTTCTTCTCTATCGAAGCAATCCACCACCACCACCAACAGCTTCTTCTTTTCCATCGAAACAATCCAGCCATGGAAGCAGCCATGGTCTTCTTCTCGACAAGTAACACCACCACACGGAGACTGCTATACTTCTCCATCGAAGCAATCCAGTGTTGATAATCTCCATGGAAGCAACGAAAACTGCAACTCCGGTGGCGAGAGGCGTGAAGAAGCAGCGAAAATGAGCTGCGCGAGAAGCTTGAAGAAGAAGAAGAGCAGCATCTCGGCGTTGCAACTCCGGTGAAGACTCCGATGGTTCGTTCGAGAACACGATTCTGTAAACTGTGGTGCTCGGAGTTGAGTGGTTCGAGTGGATCTGCAGCGAAGCATTTTCGAGTGGTGGTGCTCGCCGCTGGTTCGAGTGTTGGTGCTCGCCGCTGGTTCTCTTCGCTCGAGTGGTGGTGCTCGCCAGAGTTTCCGTTCAATGGAGGCGCGCGGGTCAAGATGAAGAAGAGCAGCATCTCGGCGCTGCATCTCGACGGAGCTTCAACCTCCATGGAAGGAGAGAGGTGACCTCCGGCAAAGAAGAAGAGGAGATTTCTTGTTGTTGTTGTTGGTGGTGGTGGTGGGCATTTCGGTGGTGTTGAGAGGAGAGAGAAGAGAGGTTTCTATTTTCTAGGGTTTGGTTTTGTGTTTTGTTTTATAATTCAGAAATGATATATTAGTATATATAGGGTAAAAAAAAGGGGGTATAATTGTTATAGGGATATTAGGTCTCATGTGTTAAATCTTATTGGAGGTCTTTAGTAAGAAGAGAAGGAAAGAGAAGTTTGGATTGGAAAAGGGGGTGTGTCTTCAAGACCCTATGGAGAATTTTCTCAACAATATATCATCATAAAACAATAACACTACTACTTGCACTTATATAATGCAATATATAACAACAATTATACAATATAAACAAATAAAAGAAAACAATTTATAAAATACCTTTTTTGTGGAGAATTTGATGAAAAAAAATTTGCTTGAAAATGGGATAAAAAAGAGTTAGATGAATCGTAGAAGTTTCGTTATTGGTTGATCCGGAATTTTTTGAGGATTAGGGAAAAAATTGGAAGGATTTTGGGTTTTTTTTTTGAGTTTTTTGGAGTTTTTGTTCGTATTAATGGCCAACTACCGAGTGACTGTATTTAATACGGCGAACTCTTTAGCGAGGACACGAAGTCCTCGATAAAGACCCAAAGATTCGTCGCAAAAGACCCCCTTTAGCGAGGACTAACACGTCGTTGCAAAAGATGGGATCATTTAACGAGGACACCCAACGACTACTTTCTTTTTTTATTATCTTTACTCGCGTAAATTTTCCGCCACTTATAGGCAACGACTAAGTCGTCGTAAAAGTCCGTCCTTGCTAAACGGGGGTCTTTAGCGAGGACTCGCGGGTCATCACTAAAGGGGTCCTCGCTAATGCCCACGCGTGTAGTAGTGATACTAGTTAAAAGTTTCCAAAATTATAAAAAAACATGTCACAAAAGGATAACAATTAAAACCTCCCTTATTTCATCTTTATTCAATAAAAAAATTTACAATATCAATACAGATGTAATATTGTAAATATCATCCTTAGCTGCCCTTTCGTTATTCAGGTATGGGAAGAATCACCTTTGCAGATAAAAATTGATAGGCAATTTGATGGATCATTTGCTGAGTGGCTAACTAATACAGTTATGAGTTATACGAACAATGGTTGTGAAAGAAGGAAGGTGACGACAATCATTCTTATTACGGCATAGAAAATCTGGAAGAAAAGGATGAAAGGTTTCTTTGATAAGAAAAAATAGACAGTGGAGATCATAACTCAAAATACTAGAGATATGGTTTTAAGACTTTTTGATAATAACGAGAATAAAAATAAACTAAAAAGGGGTAAGGCACTACAAAAAAAAAGAGAAAGGGTGGCGGTTATTTTGGCCTTTAGTGGTGGTTATAACCGCCACGTAAACATTTGTGGCACTTGCCCAACCGCCACAAAGACCGCCACCATGTTTGGCGCCACCTATTGTTCTGGTGGCAGTTGCAAAATACTGCCACAAATACTAAAAGGTGGCGGTTATAGATCAAAAACGCCACAAACAGTTTGTGGCGGTTAAAAATAAACGCCACTTAACAGGAAAATCTGAATAATAAAATAATTATTTGTAAACGCAACTAAAAGGACAATAAAATACAAAAAATATAAATTTAAAAGCTATTACAGATATTCCAATTTGTTACAACAATTCAATACAGAATTTATTACAGCAGATATCACGATTGATTTTTTACTAAATTAGACGCCACATTTCCAAAAAGAGCAGATATATGTCAAACCTACAAATATAAGTTAATTGCACTATAAGTTCCTACATTTTACAAAAATTGCATTATAGATCCCTTTATTCAACATATATCAGTATTGATGCATATTAATACATATAAAGCAAATGACCTATAGGAAAAAGGGAAATGGTGCTTACCTTGTAATCATGCTGTAAATTTGCAAGAGTACTTCTACAAGGGCCCTCTGCAAAACAATACGCGAACAAGATAAATTAGCCTTTCACTTACAAGCTCTTCAAATTTAAGGATATGACTGCTATTTCAGAGGACCGCAGGGACTAAAAGTGCAATTAATCCAACATTATGTTAGAAGAAGAATTCTCACCTCCAAAAGCAGTATGAAGATGCTGAAAATCATCATCTAAGCAAGCATCGATTGGTGCGTAAAAACTGGGTCTGAACGCTTCATCAATCTCTTTATAATTACATTAAACATATTTTAATTTTATGCAGCAAAAATGTAAAATCACCTTCTTATGTCGAGTTTAAGAGGACCAAATCCGCAATAGACCCAAATATAACTGGAAGCAATTGTTTCCAAACACATCCTTATGCTGTCGTATCTGAAAAAAAATCCAAGAAATTTATTAATCATTTAAATAAATTTATGACAAACATGCACAACAGGTCCTTGTATAATGCAAAAATTACACTACAGGTCCCTATATTTCTTTAAAGGTAATTGCACTATAATTCTATACTACACATAATAAATCAAGGCCTAATAAATAATCTAAAAAAGCTAGGGAGTCCAAAAAAATGCACTATAAAACTAGTTGAGTAAATCCTGTAAATGTGTTTAATGTGTTTATTAACTGACTTTATACACTTCTTCCCTGTAAATCCCGTAAAAATGTAATTAGCAATCCCGTAAATAATCTTAGAGAATTTAGAAATAATCATATTTTACCTGTAGCATGTTTGAGAATCAAATCTAAACAGTCAATTCCTAAAGAAACTCTTATCGAAACTTTACCACCATCAAAACTAGAGCTTTTCTCTTAATCTAGAGCTTTTTTGGTTCCATACAAATGTTCTTCTGTACTCTGTAAAACCAGAAATTTATATTAATTTTAGTTTCGAATGATCAAAATTTCAACATACCTTGAGTATAAAGAAAGTGCTAGATTATATAGTAATTGAAAATGTAATACCATTGGAGGGGCATTTATGGAAGCTCTTCGAATTGCAGCTTTTTTTGCAACTTATTAACCATTCAGGTGTAGCGATATTTGAAGCCTTTCCAATGTTAAAACCTGGAGTTTTGATATAATGTTAATATATTTATTGATTACTTTATGTTAAGTTATTATATCTTCATGTGATCGAGGATTAAGAAGTAATTTAGACTCGATAAAAGACTTACCGTGACCAAACCCTGTGTGATAAGCTCTTGGAAATGCAACAACAAATTCTCCAGCATTTTGCAATCTGATTGAATCAATATTTCCAACATTAATTTTTACAAATATTAACCTCAAAGATAAATAATAAACCTCTATTTAGTGTTCAACATTTACCCTCAGCAAGGTACACCAGCATTTATAAGTACTTCAAAAGACATAACTGTTGTCTTTTCACCGAGTAAAAAAGACAAAGTACACCAAATTTCTTTCAAAAAAACAACTCAATAAGAGAATCAATATCTTACTCTATCATACATTGAAGTTTATTAATCCTTTTCGCTGTACTAATCTAATCAAAGTAATCAATAAATACTAAAGAGTACCAAAAGCAGAAAAAACAGAGGAAACTAACTTTCTTACAAACACATACCTCACAAAGAGGATTAATCTTTGACCAATTAAGAAAATACTTAGCTAACAATTCATACAAATGAAACAGAGCATACTAAAACTGAAAAAATAGAGTAAATTGTTGCTCATTTTACCTTTGGTTTCTTCCTAATTGCTTTCGAAATAGTCAGATTATACTCCATTTTGCCTTCAGACTGATTAGAGTAAACTAAATTGCTTTATACTTTCTTTCCATTATATCTTCAATGCTTCATCTGGACTTTACCTTAGTTTCACAAGTACTTATAATATGGCTTGCAAGATCTATTATAGATAGTAATGCTTAGCTTATCAAACCAACAAAGTTAAAAAGTTTTAGAGCATATAATTAAGAAAACTTGAGTAATTTATTACTTACAAATCTCACCAAGCTTTAGCTCCAATAGTTTTCTGTGCACAAGTAAAACAATTAACCCTATTTAGTTTGTGTTGCAGATGCTGTAGAAGTAAAACTTAGGACGATTAAATGAATAAAATAACATTTTATTGATTCAAAATGAAGTGAAACGATGAGGATATCCATGAATCATGATAGAGAACTTGCATAATAGAAGTAGAGAAAGTACCATGGAAGAGATTTTGTGTAAGTGTTAAAAGAAGAAGCAGGAGACATCCGATCAACGCCGTGACTCCGTTGACACCTAATCAACAACGACGGTTAAATGATAAAACGGAAAAATTACTCGAAGATGTATAACACCGACGAGATGAAGAAGAAATAGAGGGGGAAAACAGCAATTTCTCGATATTATCATCATAATAAAAAATAAAAAACAACATCTGAATAGAAAATGTGATTTTCGCATCTTCTAATCATCAAAAGGTACAACTGTGAAACATTAACGCAATATTCATACCTTTGGATTGAGACTGAAGTCATATTGTCTCGCGCTATTGATTTTTTATATTAGGGTTCATAAATTAAAATTTAGGGCTTTTATTTGTGATCAGATACACATCAATGAGTTAAGATAAAGATAAACTATTTGATTTCAATACAAGTATGCAATCGAGAGAGAAAGAAATCTGAGAAAATTTACAGGAGAACGAAGGGGGATTCAAAGTTGCAGAAAATGTTATCGGTGAGAGAGAGAGAAAGAAAGAAGAGAGAGAAAGATAAAAGGAGGAAATGAAATTTTTCAATAAATACTCAAATATGTATTTGATAGGAAAGACAATTTAATAGAAAATAAGATATAACCGCCACTTGTAAATTTTGACAATTTATTATTTAATAGCATTTAACTTAACCCCCACTAACTTAATGCCACCTTTACTTGGATTTTTTGTAGTGAGGATATGAGGGATAAAATTGACAACAGTTAAAATACGTCAATAACTGACGGGGCAGAAATTATTTGGTTTAGCGATGCATCCTTTACAAAGGAATGGGAGCCAGCAGCTATTTCGGCTATTGGAGTTAATACTGCAGGAGTTATCTCCCATAGAAAGGCTATTCGATGCAAAATAAAAAAATGTACTTGAAGGAGAAGCATGAGCCTTACTCCTGACTCTAAGATCTGCAGGATCGAAGAGTCTTCGGAGTAATTCTTTCTACTCTGACAACCTTGAACTTATTCAAGGTATTCATAATCAGCTAAAGCTACATTGGAGCCTTAAACCAATCATCGACGAAATAAAAGGATGGATGAACCTTTTTCCACCTTGGAAAATTTCATATATTAGTAGAGACCACAATGTGATAGCGGATGCACTTGCTAAATATTCGAGAAAGAATTTGAACTTATCAGGATGGAAAGACTTCTCAGTTATTAGCTCGTTTAATTTTCTGTTGAAACTATGTAATTTGAGAACTTTGTAATCTTGTTTTTTAATTTGACAAAAAAATATATTTATAATCAACACGAAAGATCCACAAATACGAATCATCTCACTTCAAAACCTGCAGAAGTTAAAACCATCATTTTTCCCATCATATTCATAAGAATAGGTTTGAACTTGGGAGTAATCAAGTTTTGAAGAGACAAATAAATAACAACCACTCCATGAATTTTAGTTATCAAAACTCTATACGAGCTGTAAAAACTCTGTAACTGTAGTTGCAAGTTTGTAATTGTTGGAAAAATCTAACAATATCACTAGAATAGAAAAAAATGGATTTCATATAAATATATTCCAAAAGAAAGTAATATAACCACTATTACAAGAAAATGGAATAACAAGAATATAAATGTATCTAAAGTATGTAATACTACAACTATTACATGAAAAAATAGATAATTAGAACTTACACAGAAATTTAGAGAAAAAGGAAACGAATACAAATACACTAGGAAAAAGTGTAGCGGCGTTAAAAAAGATATTCCAGTAGAACTGGTATCTCTAACAATTGTATCACTCTAATCTCTATGTCAAAAAAATATATGACTAATCATGGAGAGAAGAGTTTCCTATTTTTCTAAATTCTTAGTTCTTTATATTCTATTCTCTATTCTCTCAAGAATAACTTTTCGATTCTCTATAGAATACTTTTCCTATATTTCTCAAAAATAATTTTGCTATTCTCTCAAGAATAGTTTTTTTTTCTTCTCTTGGAATGCAAGTGACAAGGTCACTATTTATAGAATAAATGGCAAGACAATAAACCGTCACTTTAATGCCTCTTCAATGGTCATTAAAGCTACCCGTTTTTTTTTTCACCAAGTCTTGTGGCAAGACAAAAAACCGTCACTTTAATGCCTCTTCAATGGTCATTAAATCTAACCGTTTTCTTTCAACAAGTCTTGTAACTTCCGAAACCTCTACCATTAATTTTTGTCGGTTTTTTCTTTTATTTTCTTCTTCATTTTCTAGGTGAGGCTTTTTAACACAGAAAAAGTTTTCCCACTTTTCCCAAGAGAAATAAAGAATTAATAAAGTAAAGCTCTTGAATGTTAGTAATTCCAACTTTTTTTTTTACAAAAATTAAGGTGAGACTATTAGAACACAAATAGTTTTTCCCACTTCTCCCATGAACATGAAAGAATCAATAAATTAAATAATCATTCATTTAATAATTCCAACAATCCCCCACTCAGGTTCTTTGGGAGAGAAGGTGAACAGGTTTCCGTAAATACCAACATTTGGGTGAATTGTACTTAAGTGGCAATATCTTTCGATTTGAATTGACACGTAGTGAAGTAAGGCAACCACCAAATTCCTGTCAAGTGAACGTACTCTTGAACTTGACGGTTTTCGATCGATACCCTCACAGCACATACTCTACCCGGCTGATAGTTACAAATTCCTCAAACATCACCTTTTTCTTACACATAGGTGATCTCCAAGAGAGTCTAGCCTCATAAGCCGACCCCTCTCAGATTTCAAGATCATTAAGAGCAATAAATCCCAACCTCATTATGTGTCTCGCGAATTCATCAAGTCCTTTCTCTTTAGACCACCCTTATGGACTATGAATTTGTGGTGAGTTTAAAAAATCATCCCTTGGGAACATCAAGGACGTCTCCTTAAAGTCATATTATGATCAATATACAACAACCTCAACGGTGAATTCATCAATTTCATCTCAATAGGACCGCCACATATGGCTATGAATATATTAAGTTTAAGCAATATACAAACACCCTCAACGGTGGATTCATCGAGTCCGTCTCGATAGGACTACCACACATGGCTATGAATTCATTAAGTTTGATAGATGTACAACAACCTCAACGGTGAATTCATCAAGTCCGTCTCAATAGGACCACCACGCATGGCTATGAATTCATTAAGTTGGAGAAATATACAACAACCTCAACGGTGAATTCATCAAGCCCGTCTCAATAGGACCACCACGCATGGCTATGAATTCATTAAGTTTTAATTTTCTCATGTATGCACAATTTACACTATATAGATAGGAAGTTAGTGCATCATATATAATCATTAGTAATAGGTTCCCCATTAATGGGTTCTAAACCTATCACTCAACATTTTTAGGATTATTCTCCCACTTAAGTCTTTTAGTAAATAAATCAACCATTTATTTAATCATCTAGAAGGGACCCAATTTGCATAGAAAAAAAACCTTCAGGAATTACATGAGTCATTTTAAAATGCATATCTAGATCAATAGTACCTCTCTCGTACTTTATCAAAGGACAAAAATTAACCCAGTGGTCATCACTTGATTTCGTTAAAATATAAACAATACCAGGTTGAGAATACTCATTACGAATGTCACACTCCTTATAATAATTGTATATTAATTAAGGGACACACCCCCACAATTCTCTTATGCATGAAAACTAGTATTATAAGGAGTTTTACCAAACATTATATCAAAGGAGTCAAACTTTTCAAACAAAGTGCGACCGACTAAGGTAAATTCCATTATTGACTTTAATAAATTTCATCCTTAGTATTAGCTTCCCTCACACATTTTATTCACAAAAAGAGGATTGGATGCAGTAAGTCCCGTGAAATAGAGTACCAAAAGACGATCATGTCAAACACCTATTGACAAAAGTGTGACACGACCTAATCTATCTTTTATTGAGGTACCATTTCATTAGCAAGATGACCGTTTAAAAAAAAAACACAAATCAATTTCCTTGGTTTTCATACTTTATCCCTTAATCCAAAAACACCAACCCTTTATGTTGCACCATATAAATCTTCATTCACACATATATTTAATATCCAATTGATATATATATATATATATATATATATATATATATATATATATATATATATATATATTCATGTTTGTGAATGAAGTTTAGAGCAACAAGAGTTAAAAAGTGGTAATATAAGGGACGTAAGTAATCCTTAAACTTATATAAGCATGAAAAATAAGGTCTTATCCTTGAGTCGATTCACCACCCTCGTGTCTTTTCTAAACCGTTTCACAGATAGTCTTTATTGACTTCTCAACGGCACACATATAAAAGGTGGGGTTCGTCACATTATCCAAGATCCATCCCCTAACCACTAAATTAGCTTTCTTGAACCCAACTTCGAGAGCCAGAAACCTAGCATGTAGTTCTTTGGTATATTCCTATTAGCCTCAATGGCGGGGAGTAACTCGAGAACGGCAAGGTCTAGTTCACGTTGTTCAAGGCATATCAGTGGCTTTTGTGCCCAACGTTTGTAGTTGGAACCATTGGAAGGCTCCAACTTAGTCACGTAGGGAAATGGATTTTGCGTTCAAGGATGAAGCAACCGTCGATATAGAAAAACCATTTTACTACCACTGATATTAAAAAAATATCTTTTTTAAATTGTTGGAAAAATCTAACAATATCACTAGAATAGAAAAAAAAAAGAAGGATTTCATATAAATATATTCCAAAAGAAAGTAATACAACCACTATTACAAGAAAATAGAATAACAAGAATATAAATGTATCTAAAGTATGTAATACTACAACTATTACATGGAAAAATAGATAATTAGAACTTACACAGAAATTTAGAGAAAAAGGAAACGGATACAAATACACTAGGAAAAAGTGTAGCGGCGTTAAAAAAGATATTCCGGTAGAACCGGTATCTCTAACAATTGTATCACTCTAATCTCTATGTCAAAAAAATATTTGACTAATCATGGAGAAAAGAGTTTCCTATTTTTCTAAATTCTTAGTTCTTTATATTCTATTCTCTATTCTCTCAAGAATAACTTTTCGATTCTCTATAGAATATTTTTCCTATATTTCTCAAAAATAATTTTGCTATTCTCTCAAGAATAGTTTTTTTTTCTTCTCTTGGAATGCAAGTGATAAGGTCACTATTTATAGAATAAATGGCAAGACAATAAACCGTCACTTTAATGCCTCTTCAATGGTCATTAAAGCTACCCGTTTTTTTTTTCACCAAGTCTTGTGGCAAGACAAAAAACCGTCACTTTAATGCCTCTTCAATGGTCATTAAAGCTAACCGTTTTCTTTCACCAAATCTTGTAACTTCCGAAACCGCTACCATTAATTTTTGTCGGTTTTTGCTTTTATTTTCTTCTTCATTTTGTAGGTGAGACTTTTTAACACATAAAAAGTTTTCCCACTTTTCCCAAAAGAAATAAAGAATTAATAAAGTAAAGCTCTTGAATTTTAGTACTTCCAATATTTTTTTCACAAAAATTAAAATGAGACTATTAGAACACAAATAATTTTTCCCACTTTTCCCATGAACATGAAAAAATTAATAAATTAAATAATCATTCATTTAATAACTCCAACAGTAATCAACCATCGTACCCACACCTATTGTAGTTTCATGCTTGACACACAATGATTGGACTTCTCTCTTAAGAAATTTCCACCCGCTATTAGCCTATTACATATATTCTTCTCTTATAGAAATTCTTAACCTGCAACCGCTTATTGATAAGGAAAACAGTAGGAAACAACCTGATATAATTTTCCATATCCGATTAAGCGAATTGAAGCTTGGACAAAGACCCATTATAGCAAGGTTAATAATTTATTGAGCTTGTAGCCAACACTGAAAATAGTAGAACAAGGTCTAGTCATATAAAAAGAAAGCTTGGCAATATGCTGATGTTTACAGTCTGATATAGGTTTCATTAATCCCAACGACATTAAACCACCTTTGACATAGATAACAAGCAAATAGATCTGATTAGAGAAGGCTTGTATCATGACTTTAAAATTATTGGAATTAAGAATATAGGGATAAAAGAGAAGGCTCATACCATACCAAATAAATTTAACTTGGCTAGAGAAAAACGATCCCTCCTTAGATTATTTTTTTATCAAAATGCCCTTTAAATCTACCTCTTTTTAATTCGGCCGGATTTAAAACCTATTTCACAAACCATTAAGCATGTAACAAAAGTTGGTGGTCTTATTAACTAACCAAATCAAACCATTAAGCATGAACAAAAGTTGGTGGTCCTGTTAACTAACCAAATCAGACCATTAAGCATGTAACAAAGTTGGTGGTCCTATTAATTAACCAAATTGTAATATTTAATTTGATAATAATTAAAGAAGAAGAGGTTTTAACAGGAAACCTTTTAAAAAGCAGCGAAATTGAATCGATTGAAAATCGGATAGTCTTGCGGACATGGATTTTCTTACTAAAAGAAAGACCTCTATTTCCACAACCTAAGAACCTTTATTAATTTCTGATGGAAATTTTATTTTGCGTAAACCAGAAGAAAATAAAGAATAAGAAACGTGTGTTCTAATGAATTAGTACTAACACTTTCTTATCTTATTTATATGAATGAGGAGTTTAAGCCAACAAACTCTTTTTCCTTTTGAATTTTAAGCAAAAAAAATTCATTTATTATAACTTACTTTTGGCGCTTATAATATATAATAATAATATTATATTTATTCTTTCATTATCCTACTCGTCCATGATAGAGTTATAATTGTATTCTAGGTATTTACATCCCAATGTTCCATATCTTTTCATATACACAATACATCAAAGATATTATCATACCTAGCAAATAGGTCATGCGACCGGCAAGCATATGAGCATATGTTACTAATAACCTGTTAGGGTACATAGTTGCTCAAATAATTCTCATTCGTTACGTATTCTGTAATACCCCAGACCAATAATTTGTTATATCATATTTTAATAACTCTGACCCCTTATATATATATATATATATCACATTGTTTATGTGATCAAAAGAGTTCACTGACATAACTTCATGTGACTCACTATCATGTTAAAGTCCAAATTGATTTACATGATCGGTATACCTGCAAACACACACTTTAATACACAATTTTAGTCTTCCCTCTACACTTAGATCCTTTTACATTGATTAGGTTGCTTTCCCAAATATACCATATTAGACCGAATCATTCAAGATCACTGGTAACATGTTTAAAGTATCATACACCTAATCATAATATCAAGATATAGTAAAAAATAATACGGACGAATTTAAAGGCATCACACAGTGAAGAGACAGGGATCGACTTTTCACTTCTTTATGGTCAAAAGCACACGTGGTATGACACACGTGCTATGTTATTATTCATATAGATCCAATTGTATGTCACAATTTTATAAAAACCATACATACATATAATTAGACAAGCCTCGTTGCCTAAGACGAGTTCTTCGATCGATCAACCCTTTTATGAAAGCAGTCAAGTAACTCATATCTGGATATTATATACTCTGTAGACAGTGGGATTGTACTTTGATCATAATATAAGCTTAACATGTATCATCCATGTTTATGATCTTATCTTAACATTTAGTTAAGGAGACTATCTAAACTCAAGTTCTCTCATGGGTTTTTAACTATAAGTTAGTTTCGTCTTTGCGCACTTCTTGTGCCAAACCCGTGTGATAAGGCCAGTCTCAGTCTATAGAACATACATCCTTCAAAAAACATGCGCATTATAATATATATCAAACATGATATTATTAAAAGAAAATGTTAAATAAACATACTAGTAAAAATATATACATGAATGCGCATAAACTTGCAATATTTATACATTATATCTTGCTTAATCATATAGATCTAACATATCAACAAATATATTCCTTGGCATATCTTTTATGAATGAATCAACAAGCATATTGCGTGTGTGTATGTATTGCAAACCAACATCCTTTTGTGCAATAATATCTCTAACAAAGTTGTACTTTATATCAATGTGTTTGGTCTTATTGTGATACTTAGGAGCTTTCACACAAGCCTTTTTAGCTTGACTATCACAATGTATAGTAACAGGACTTCCACTATCGCTTGAGAATCCTAAATGTTCAAAGATCTTTTTTTAACCAAACAGACAAAATTACACAGGTTTGTTTCTTGCTACTTCAAGAAATTGCGCAATTATTCAACAAGAATACATGACCTGAGGTAGATTTACGCACATATATATCACCAGCCCAAACAGAGTAATATATCCTTCTAGGTGTAATCTATTTCCTCAAAAGCATAAGGCACAATCCATAATGCCTTTTAGATATCTCAATATCCTTTTCACAGCTTTCAAATTCTCTTGTCACGGGTTCGACTGAAAATGACTAACCAAACCTACCACATGACATATATCTGGCCTAGTTCATAGCATATATAATACTATCTATGGCACTAGAATATGGCACTGTATACATTTTTTATTTCTCTTTTGGATTACTAGGACACATGTCGAGAGTTAAGTTTATTCCCTTTTCTACATGAGTGTCAATGGTTGAAATTAGTCATACTAAATCATTCGAGTATATTCATGATTTAAGGTTCTTGAGATAACTATAATAGTCTTCTAGACTTATCTATGTAGATCTTATTACCAAGAATATAATTTGTTTCTCCCATATCTTTCAGATTAAATTGAGAAGCTAGCCACTCCTTATTAGCTTGAATAATTTTTTTTATCATTCCCAGCTAAGAGGTTGTCATCCACATATAGAGATAAAATTACTAAAAATTTCTTGGAATGTTTAATATAAACACAGTGGTCTTCACTTAGCATCTCAAATCCATTTGATGAAATCACTTCAAAAAATCTCAAATTCCACTGTCTCGAGGCTTGCTTAAGACCATATATTGATTTTAACAATATACATACTTTATTCTCTTGATCTTTTGCAACAAAAAAACTCGAGGGGTGTTCCATAAAAAATAACCTCTTCTAAATCTCCATTTAGAAATGCAGTTTTGACATCCATTTTGGTCTTCCATTTCTTTTCTCCATTAATTCTTAGCAGGACGTGAAAGTGCTTCATTTACGATTCGAGGTTCTTCCTTGTCTTGTGGAGTTATCATAAATACTTCTCTTTCGATTTCAAATCGTTGACGCGGAATTAAACCTCTAGCACTTATCTTAGGTTGAGAATTGATGTCTCCTCATTTGTGATAGATTAATGTTAGGATGAGACATCATTTTAAGTGATTTAGAAGTCAATAATGTCGATTTTCTTGAGTTTTAGTGCACTTTCCTATTTTGTGTCTTGATTTGTAGAATTATTGTTTTTAGAGCATATTGGGTTTAATTGTTTATTTAGTGTGTAGCTTTAAAGATAACTATGGAGCTTAATTAGAGTCCAAGTCAAAGACAACAACTTATGGAAAGATATTTGCATGGAAATTGGAGATAAGGAAAGAATTGCTAAAAAGATGGAAAAGGAAAAGCTGCCTAAAACTGGGATTCTGCATACATGTCCAAAGATAGGCGTTTTTACCTAAGAAATATGCCGAATCTGATGATTATCTTTTAAAGGGTCGAGATAATTCTGTTGCGATTCTTTTGGTATCTTGTGGAGCAAAATCCGACCAATAACGAAGAAGATACACTCAAAACAACGCAGCAGTGTTTATCTTTATTTCCATACGAATTTGAGTTGGGCTAGAAGTCCATTACCTTAACTCTTCCTCAAGAAAACGAATTAGGTCTTCTAAACACCTATAAATACACCCTTATATCACTTGTAAATCATCCTTGCCTCATAGTAATTAGCTCTTAAGGTTTTATTCTTCCAGTTTATTGTAGAGAGCAAGATGATGTCTTTTGTAAATTCTTTTAGTTTATTTCCTTCAGGTATGAACTAAACTCCCCATAGCTTGGGTTTTGCATATGTATAATCTATGAATTCTAATTCTTCGATCTAAGTTTCTTTGGGAATTATATGTTTTAATCTGATATTAGCTTCTTACTTTATATTTGCTTATGTGTTTTGATTTAATGTCTTTCCTAGAACTGATCACTTTAGGATTGTTTTAAGAGTAGTTAGATGGTCTCCTTGACAAGGTGTTTAACTATTGAACCACCACACAATGTCTAGTGTCGATAGCAGTTCTGACAAAACATACTTCTAACTAGATAGTCATTAGGGTTTGTTTTAACCACCGTATCACCAAGATTGCAGTATTTGCTTAGGGCCTTAGTGGCGTTTGATAACCCTATTTGAAATCACTTCTTGGTTGTGACGTAGCCCCCTTAGTCGCTCTCAAGGTCTAAGCTTGTGGAATTTAGAATCCTGACTAAGTATTACGAAGAGCTAATATTCTCCCTTATAAACTAGATTTGTAGATAGAATTAGAAGGATTAGTGCATACTAGCAAAACCTAAGCTATACTTCTCATCTCATATTCTTAATCTTTTACTTTATTGTCTTTATTTTCTTAGTTTTAATTGCTATTCTCGAAAATCTATTTGCTTTATTTTCTGTCATTTAATTATTTACTTTTACTCGTTATCTGTTCCTACGCGATTAACACACTTAAGTCCCTGAGAACGAACTCTACTTATCATTAAAACTTGCATACATCTTGTAATACTTGCACTACTGTGCCTGTCTAGGGTGAGAGTGCATAGTTTTCCATACTTAAATTGATCTTATTTTTATCACACCCTAGGCGACACCAAGTTTTTGGCGCCGCTGCCGGGGACTTGTGTCTCGTTAGCGTGTGGGTTATCTATTTCGAGTTTTAGTTTTTAATTAGTTTTACTTTTCAGTTTTTAGTTTAGTTTTTATTTTTCCAGATTTACGCTTGGGTTTGCTTTAGTCTTTTTCAGGTTTCAAAGTGTTTAATTCTTGGCCTCCTTTATCGGAGCCTGAGAGGAGCTTCAGACCTTACAACAAACGAGTTCGTGAGGAAAGGGCCTTGAGAAGAGTTATGGCAACCCCACCAGTAGGAGGACAGCAATTACCAGGAGGAGATCCACCACTTGGAACACCTCTTGGTCAACAAGATCCACCACTCGGTGGAGTGCAGAATAACCAACAAGGTGGACAACAACATGAGCCACCACTTGGTGGACTAGAAGGAGTACAGCTACAAGCAAGAGGAGGTAATGGGAATAATCATAATAATCAACAAAACTGAGTTGAACAAGATCTTCCTGGCCTTAACATACCATTCCATGTTCAACCAATTGGTTATCGCCCTCCTGAGATTCCGAATATTAAATTTAGACCCGATCCGGGTATGCTCAGTCAATTTCAAAGTTTCGGTCTCTATACTAATACAGCTATTCAAGATCCGGTAAAAGCGATTCAGAAGTTCATGCATATTTGTGATGCCTACATTACTCCTGGTATTACACGCGAGCAACTGTATTGTCATATGTTTTCGTTTTTCTTGACCGGAAGAGCTAGCGATTGGCTAGAGAGACAACCACATGGAACCATTCACTCTTGGAGAGAACTTCAAGCCGCATTCTTTAACCGATTTTATCCGAAGAGCATGAGACTTAAAGATCAAACCGAGCTTGAAAGATTTTGCCAAGAGGATGGAGAAACAGTGGGAGAAGCATGGACAAGGTTTCAACAAAAGTTAACTAGATGTCCGCTCCATGGTTATACACCTGCTCTACAATTTGCTATGTTCTACGAAGGTCTTAATGATAAAGGTAGAGAGAAGGTGGATAACATCGGAAAGGGAAATTTTGTGTCCATGAATCATAATGAAGCTTCCGAGGTTTTGGAAAATATTATGGAACAAGAAAGAAGTTGGCCTTCAACGCGAGCTTCTGCAGCAAAGACCTGAGGAACGCTTCGTTTAGATGCAGAAACTGCGAACTCAGCTCAAATATCCTCATTAGAAAATCAAATCAAGGAGCTATTTTCGGAATCTGCACTTAGTAATTTTTTTTAAATTTATATCTTTTTTGGCAGCCGAGGTCCATGCCCCATTTTTGCTATTTTTTAGCAACTGCGAAAATTTCAATCTCCGGCATGGAGGTGAGATGCATCCATGGTGGTCCTTAGTGTGTTCTAAAATAAATGCAATAAGTAAGAGAACCACAACCGCAAGTGTACGGTTTTCCCAAGATATAATAGTGATAAACAGATTCGTTCTTAGGGACAGATTGGTTGACTCTAATGCTTATCAAGTAGTGTTTAATTGCACGGAAAAATAGGTAAATGATTATAAGATTTGTTGGTTGGTTTTCTAAAAACTAAGACAATAATTGAAAAGACTAAATTAATGTAAATATAAAGCTAGACGCAAGTAAAAATAGTTGGACGCAAGATATGAGAAAGTAATACTCGAGTAACGCTAGGATTTCACCTAAATCAAATCATTCCATGTATTGTTTAAGGGACAAATTCGGTAATTACTAATGGTCGGGATTCAATAATCTCCTTACTCCCGTCAGGGTGGACTAAGAAGCTCTTCTCAGTTGCTACAAACCCCGTCAGGGTGTTTATTGTCCACCTTTGAATGGTTCAAGTCTAACTACCCAATTGGTCGTAACATTAATTAAGTCTGTCAAGGTTAAATAATTTATATCCTACTTTCGTTAATTAGTTCCGTACCTAAACCCCCCGTCAAGGTGATCCAATTGCCACTAATTGGAATAGCCTAAGTACTAAGTCCTAATATTGAGTCGCGAATTCAATAAAAGTAAATAAATGTAAATTAAGGAAAAGTAGTGAATACCCAATTTGAATTAAATTAAAATAATCCCAAATTCAATAACATAGAATGAAATAAATCATGGTTCAATCCATTACGCGTTCTCAAGTACTTAATGAAATTAGCTCATAATTGGAAAAACTAAGAAAATAAATAAAAATAAATTCATAATTGTTTTACATAAAGGAAAATAAGAAACCTAATTAGGAAGATGATTTGGCTGCAAAGTGGAGATGTAGACAGTCTCCAGCTTCAAGCTTCTTCTTTTCCTTGCTTCTGCTTCTTTTCTTCTTGTCTGACTTTTGTAAAATAATGAATTGTCTTGACACTCTCTTCTAAGTATGAATTAAATTGAAGAATAAAATGAGATGTTCTGAATAATGAGGTCTAAAGGCCTATTTATAATGCTAAAATCGGATTAGGGTTTTTCATTAGGTTTAAGTGAATATTAGAAAAGCCCAAGTCCACTAATTAAGTCCAAATCCCGTAACTGTTGTACCACCTCCACTAAAACAGCTCTAACCGGCTCGGTTCAACTCGGATTGACCCCATTCTAGTTGCTAAAGTTCCGTAACTCAATGGGGCACGTTTTCTCTTCACAAGTCAGAGGCTAAATCCACTCTTAGATTGCTCTAAATCAGCAATCTTTGACAACTTTCCAGATTTGCATCTTCAAATTAGCGATTCTTTCGGGATATTTCTTCTTGCTTTGACTTCATTACACGATCTTTGACTTTATTAGTTAGTTCCTCTCCTAGCTAGTATTCAAAACCTACAACTTTTCACTCAAAACAAACCATATTACGCGCAAAAGTTTAATAAATCGAAAATACTAGAATCTAGAGAGGAAAATTGATTTATTGCATATTAGAACCAAAAGTCTATATAAATAGTCAAATAAACACCAAAAATTATGTCTCCCAAGGGCATAAAATTAGAACATTTAGGGAGACATCAATCCACAATTCAAAATCCGGAGCCACTAGCACTTTGTGACCCCCTGAACGAACCCCTCCTTCACCCGCTGACTTCGAACTACCAGCACACTTTGATTTTTCTACCGAGTTAGCTTCCCTTTTACCTATATCCGTATTATCTATGTTAACTTCGTGCGTAAAACCTTTATCATCTTTAATGAATAACGCCCCGAATCTTGACCCTAAATCCTTATTCGATCCACCATGGTTACCATTCGATTGATAAGAGTTTCCACATTTTTTATTCACGCGGTTAGTCCTTTTAACTGTCATCCATTCCCTATAAGTTATTTTCGCTACGGTGTTGTTATTTAACCCATTCACTTGTTCTATCCTACCATTCTCCTAATTCGATTCCGAATTTTAAAGGGTCTGTTGTGAGACATTAATTACACACTTATCTTTTTGGTGCCCAAACTTCCCACACTCAAAACAAACTAAATGAATACCTTCATATTCCACTAAGCATGTTTCCCCTCCAATATGAATTTTCAGAATGAGAGCCTTACCCAAGTACAATTCCATTGCTAACCCTGCATAGTTTCCTTTTTTCCGAGCTTTAGTAAGAGGATCAATTCGAACCATGTTTCTAATTAGATTTCCCATTTTTCGGAGGATACGAGAGGTATAATTTTGCATTCCTACATTCGAGATCCTAACCCAAGTTGTGGTAGTGGTAATTGATTCCATATGAGGTTTGAAATTAGGTGTCCACTCTCTTACCACTAAGTAGTGATCATACATCATCCAATTTCCACATGCTAAAACAAATTCACAATACTCTGTTATGGCAAATTTAACCATGAAATAGCCATAGCCAACATCCACAAGTTCAATCATTCTTTTCGGATTCCAAATTTGTTTCAATTTCAAAGCTAAATATCCGAAGCTAACCTTATAACCCAGTAATCTAACAACTACCGTGTTACTCCACAATTTAATTCCCTCTATAATTTTGTCTCTAGATCTTAAAACTTGAGGGATTACGCAGTTACCCACTAAAGCATCATCTTCTATTGAGTCTAGAAGAGCATTATACAATCCAATACTTATATTTATTCTAATTTCATCCTTATCAATGATTGTTGGGATAATTAGGTTCTTACTCATTAATGCGCTGTGCCAGCCAGTGTTTTTCCTTGGCGAATTGAACGTTGATCTGGCTCTGGGACGAATTACTGTTGCGGGATTGTGCGCCACTGTGTTTGCGCCACTGTTAATGGGCCTGGCCTTCTCAGTGATTTCTAATAGAGGAAAATCTATCATTCCGCCTTCGTCCTCCGCTGCATCAACTACCATACGGCCTGAGTGTTCACCGCTCTCCGGCGGCAATGGGTTAATGGCAATCACCTTATCTGGTGGAGTTTCAGACATTGGATTGGTGGGAGAAGCAACTTTGGCCTGTAACGGCTAGTTTTTTCTATTCAGTTGAGAGCTTCTTAATCTTATGCTAACTATATTTCATATTTAATTATATATTAGATATTTTCAATATTTTAATAAAAATGTAAGGGTTATTGATTTAAAAAAATAAAGTTAATAATATATTTGACCCGAATAATAATTTAAAATAATCAGTTATTCAAAGAATTCATATTAAAATTGATATTGATAAAAAACCATATAAAATAATTCAACTAACTTTCTATAAATTCTTTTTATAATTTTTTTCGTTTCAAAGAGAGTCACAGGGTCAATGCTTTTTACGTTTTATAGAAAAATTTCATCTCAATTTTAGATTTAAGATGAGACAACCTCATTTCAATAATAGAATGAAAATGTGACACTTTATCTTAATTTTGATGATGAAATCTCATCTCAGAGTTAATGGAACAAATCTCATCTCAGAGTTGATGGAGCGAATCCCATCACATATACACAAATCAATTTTTTTATGATTTGAATTCTTTTTTTTTGTTTTAAACGAGATTGCATGGGAGAGTCAAAGTTTTTTGGGTATTGTAGAAAAATCTTATCGTAATCTTAGAAAGGTTTGATCTCAGAGAATGAAGATGTGACTATATATCTCTTTTTTTTTTTATCAATCGACTATATATCTCAATTTTGGTGAAAAACGCCCATCTTAGAGTTAATGGGATAAATCCTATCACATACACACTTCGAAAAAAAATTCTTAGTTATTACATATTAAATCATAAAATATGTGCATCATAATCAAATAAATTATGTATGAAAAATTATCATATTCAATTATCAAGATTTTTTCCAATAATATCTTTTCTGTTAATTTTTAAACTGTCAAAACTTTTCTCCGAATGCCCCATCATCTTTATAATTTACTTAATTATTCTCGATACTATATATATTAAACCTATTAACCAAGGACCTTTGGTTAAATATTAATCCATATCCATGTAAAACAAAAGTGTAAAAATAAGTACCATTAATTGATTTTTAAAAGTTAAGAAAAAATACACAAAAAATTTAAAGAGAAAAATTAAAAAAAAGAACAAAGAATTTAGAAAACAATTTTTTTTGTTAAGTTTAATTTAAATAAATAAAAATATTAGAATAATGCGGATGATATTCAAAATTTATAATTTGTTATAACAATTTTTCGATCATTGTTCCAAAATATAAAGTATTTTGTAGATATATGGATTATTTATGCTAATAAATAAATGGATAATTCCCAATTAATTCCCAATTAATTCACAATCACCACCGACTAGTTATACCACCGTCATCGCCACCAATCACCACCAACAAATTCCACCAAACGCATGCGTCCGTGAATATTATTAGAAAAAATTATAATTAAATATACAAAAATAAAAAAATTACATTTTGGACGAATATAATCAATATCTAGGTCTATGAATTTTTTTGATTTTTTTAAATTTTTTTTTAATTTCATTCGTTAAAATTTTTAAAATTCATAATTAATTCCAAAAAAAAAAACAGAACAATTAAAAAGATTCATTTTTGGACGAAGTAAGTTCATATATATTCATCTGTGAATCTTTTATGATTTTTTTAAATTTTATTTTGATATTTAGTTTTATATGTTTCCACAATACACAAAAATATATTTATGTATTTCTATAATACATAAAAATCATATAATCAATCTAAAACATTCTCTTCTTTAATAATATCATTTTTTCTCTTTATTAATTGCATATGTTCTATTTTTACTTGTATTCAACTATCTTGTTGTTTTCTCTTTTTTTCTAACCATCTTATGTTATTTTGTATGTTGATGTAATACACAAAACAATATTTTATGTATTCAAGCTATTTTCTGTCTGTGATTTTGTGTATCACATGAAAATACAAACCGGCTGTTTTGTGTAATGATGTAATACACAAAAATAAAAAACTAGTTCCAGAGTTGTCCCTTCTGGTTGTGCTACAAAACTTGTTCGCTTTGTTGATATTCATATACATCATTTGCTTTATTCTCACTGGTTTGCCCTACACCTTTTGAATTCGGTCATTTTTCTGAGATTTATATGTTTTCTGTCTTGTGTATTCGTGTAACACACAAAATGACACATTATATTAGTCTTTTCTTATTCACTGTGATTTATTTGTTTCAACAATACACAAAAGTTAGTTTTGTGACTTCGTATGTTACGGTAATACACAAAAATCAGTTTTGTGTATACTTGGAACACACAAAACTCGAATTTATGTGTTCTAGTTTTATGTATTCCTAAAACAACAAAATAATAGACTTTATCATATTAGTAATTTTCTCCTTGTAGTATTTAGGTTTTAGTGTTTCTTAGGGTTTGGGGTTTTAGAGTTTAGGGTTTTTAGGGCTAGTGTTTTAAAGTTTAGGTTTAAGGATTAGGGGTTTTAGGATGGTTTTTTAAGGTTTGGGTTTATGGTTTAGAGTTTTCTACTTTTATACTCTCATAATAATCATTTTAGTTTAATCTAGTTACTTTTTTCCCATGTTTAGGGTTAGAGCTAGGGTTTAGGGTTCTTAGGGTTTTGGTAATACAAAAACGTTAGTTTTGTGTAACATTGGAACACACAAAATGACATATACCATCATACTAGTCCTTTTTATCCTTCTCTGTGATTTTGTATGTTACATGAACACAAAAAACTCGGTTTTGTGTAATCCTGAAACAATAAAAACTCAATTATGTGTTTCAATTTTTTGGATTCCTGGAACACATAAATCTCATAATTGTGTATTATTGTAAGCATAAATTTCAGATTTGTTTATTCTTGGAACACACAAATATTGAATTTATGTACTTCTGGATTACATAAAATTTGATTTTTGTGGTCCAAATTTTTAAATTCGTGTAACACATAAAATCATATAACTTATCGTACTATTTCTTATTCTCCTTCTTTGTGTTTTTATATTTTACGGGCACACAAAAAATCAGTTTTTTGGTATTTCTCAAACACACAAAATCACAGGTCCCGTCATATTAGTCTATTTTCTTCTTTTAGGATTTAGGCTTTAAGATTGTTAGGTTTAGGGTTAGTGTTATTTGGTTTAAGGTTTAGGGTTTTAGTATTAAGGGTTTAGGTTTTTAGATTTATGGTTTTAGATTTACGGTTTGGGGTTAGGGTTCGTGTTTCTAGATTAGGGCCAGTTTTTAGGGGTTATGGTTTAGAGTTTTAGGGTTTTGGGTTTTTTAAGTTTTAGGTTTTGAGATTTGTAGGGTTTATTTTTTAGGGGTTTTAGGCTGCGGTTATAGTTTAGGTTTATTGTTTTAAGTGTCTCCGACGCTAAAGTAACTAGCCTCATCACATCCGTCTTTTTTCTCCTTTCTCTGTTATTTTGTGTGTTCCAGTATTACACAAAACTATGTTTTATGTATTCCTAAAACACACAAAATCACATACCACATATTATTAGTTGTGTATTATAGGAACACACCAAATTACTGGGTTTTTGAATTTATGTATTACATATAGGCATATTATAGCCCCGAACTCGTATTTGTTTTATATCAAACACTTTTTTACCTTTTTATACTCTCATAAACATAATTTTTTTTGTTCATTTTAGTTAAAAAATTACCGTCTTGATGTTTTTCTTTCCATTCGATTCCATCCCAAACATAATATTGTGTGTTGTAGTTATACACAAAACTTTTTTTTTCTGTATTACTGTATCACATAAAATTACATTCTCCCTATCAAATATCTGTTCCTGTTTTTGTGATTTTATGTGTTATAGCAATACACAAAATTATGTTTTTTGCGTTACAATAATACATAAACACTTATTTTGTTAGTTTGTGTGTTACCGTAACCCACAAGATAAAATACTTCAATTTTCTATTTCCATCTTTATCTTCTATTTGATCTTTTTGCATTGTGGTTATACACAGTATCAAGTTTTTATTCATTTGATGTTCATGATAGATTATTGTTCAATCCTACATATCCATTTTAATCTTCAAAGTTCAAGCCTTTCACCCCATTAATCTTTTCTGATGTTCACCGACTAATCTTTTCTGATTTGCGTAGGCTTAAACCTCTACTTATATAGTTATACTTGTCTTATATTTCTATGGTTTGTTTAAATTCTTGAGTTATTTTCAATTTTTATAACAATTGACGAGTATAATCAAGAGATAATAAAGCATATGGGGTGGGTTAAATAAATTTTATTAGGAAAGAGGGCTAATACATCATAAGAGAAAGTAAAATCATGTTCATACAAATTTGAGTGTTCAGAATGAACAAACATAACAGACTTTAAAGATGTAATTCCCCTAGTGTGGTAGAACCAACACCCTCCCATACCTCATTACAACTTACCTTTTCATTATCAACACCTTCCATTCTATTCTCCCACCATCCACCTCTATTTGCATCTATTAAGAAACAATCAATATCATTGAATTGAAGAAATGAACGTCGTTTTCACTATTTCAAAAATCTCATACTTACAATGACAGATAACAAAGCTTTATCTTTCAACCACTTATGAAACTCAAGATCATCACTTAGAAAAAGTGTAGGCTCTATATTAAAACAATAACTATGATACATTGTCCATAATTGTCAGATGGGGTGGTGGCGCAGTTGGCTAGCGTGTAGGTCTCATAGCTAACGAGTGATCCTGAGGTCGAGAGTTCGAGCCTCTCTCACCCCATTAAACTTTTCCGATTTGCAGAAGGTTTAAACCTCTACTTATATAATTATAGTAGTCTTGTAGTTATATGATTCGTTTGAATGAACAAACATAACAGACTTTAAAGACCTAATCCCCTAGTGTTGTAAAACCAACACCCTCCCATATCTCATTACCTACCTTTTTGTTATCAACATCTTCTATGCAATCATCGCACCGTCCACCTCCCTTTGCATCTGTTATCAAACATACAATATCATTGAAATGAAGAAATGAACATCATTTTCACTATTTTAAAAAACTCACACTTATAAATATTACAGAGAGGTCTTTGTTTTGTCTCAATACTAGAAGATCTATTCCTTCTAACTATTTTCCTTGAACTTGAAACATCTTAAAGTATTGCTACAAGCTTGAATATTAATGCCACCTAACAAACAATTTAAACACATAAAGTTTCAATACATAAGGCCATATGCTAATATTGTAATCTAACGTAACTATGGAAATAATGAAAAAGCACGATAATCCCTTTATACTTATCAAATTTATTACTTGTCAACGCACTCGTACACTTGCGGGCAAGCATGCCCTTCCATTGTGTAGATTTATTATCACACTCGGAAGGCTGAACATGGCACAATGGTCTCTTTTAATGTTGGACAGCTTTGGGTCTCTTCAGTAAAGATGGAATATTTTTCATGTCTTAACTCGAAATAGGACGCCCTTTTCACCACGTGTACTAGATTTCAAAAGCTACCTTCTGTGTAGTATTATCATCTTAATCACTACCAATTTTCTTAATGATAATTATAATTCTCCAAAATTATTATGTTGACAATTCTCTTTGAGCTTAAGTTGGACTTCTTGGCTCCTTTTGTGACTTGACCAGTGTTCCTTATTCACCTTTTGACCTCTTGGTTTTCATCTTGGGTTCCAATATCATCCATGTACGTAGTATTTTCACACTTAACGCACAATGTACCTAAAAAATGCTTCAAATATATATAAATCCAAGATTAGACTATATCAAATATAAGGGATAAACCCTCGAATTAAGCACTAAAACCCTATCATATTATGCCTCGATACTATATTAATTCATCACAAAAGGCAAGACAATAACAACGTAAACCATGAATCGAAAACCTTAACATTAGCGTGGATTCTTTCATGCATAACCACAATGTTAAATTAAAAACAGTTTATATATCTAGCCACATGCTATACTGATTTTTTTATCCTAAAAATGGACAAAATTTATCAAGGTCCAAGCCCAAACGAACATTACGAGCCTCTTTAGCAAACTCTGGGCGACACTCATCGAACATCCTCCAACTTTGGCCATTAACTGGATGACATCATCCTCATCTGTATATTTCTTAGTCTTTTGCCGAATCATTTCATTTACAGTGTTCCTCGAAGCATACAATCGATGTAACCTGCAGGTGA
The DNA here is from genome assembly GCA_029959085.1 of Nemophila menziesii. Lineage (NCBI taxonomy): Eukaryota > Viridiplantae > Streptophyta > Magnoliopsida > Boraginales > Hydrophyllaceae > Nemophila > Nemophila menziesii. The sequence continues at coordinate 82,364,829 of JARWIR010000002.1, forward strand.
TGGGAAAATAACTTAATTTTTTATGCATCAATCTTTTCCCCTTCTTTGGGTCTCACATGTATACTTACAAATCATACATGTTTACAATGATTTGTACTCACCTTTGTACAAAACACATTCGTTTAAACAGACATCAATTGTTTCATAACCTAAACCCAAACTCTTTAACTTCTTGCTAAAGTCTTTATATGATGAGGGAAAGGTACGTCCATCGGGGAAAACACGACTCAACAACTGTAGAAGTTATGTGAATGAATTATTCGCCCACTTAATTTTTATCTTGGTGTGCATCAATTTCAAAATAAAATTTAAAAGACCTATTTCCCGGAAATCGGGATGGAACTCATTATTCATTTCCACAACCAGATCATCAAAGGAACCTACGTTACTTTGTGGAACATTCTCATCCATCATTGTCGTGTGCACTTCTTTAACATTTCCCCTCGAATTATTTAACACATTCATTATCTCTTCATCTACAATATATGGTTCGACTCAACACTCAAACAAACAGGTTCAACTTTACCATACAGATTCCAAACTTCATCTAAGGATAAAACCCATTCATCAAAAGATGATCCCTTGCCTCCTTAATATTTTTTTCCATTATTCTTGCACCAATTGTGCAGACATTGAATCGAACTTGAACTATCAATGTGTTTTGAAGTATATATTGCGAAACTCTTCATACCTTTCACAAAAGCTAAGACCCTGTTTGGTTCGTGACAATAATGGGTGATTTCTGTTTTCATTTTCTATATTTTTGAAAAGACTAATAAGAACGTGTTTGGTTACGAAAAATGAAAACAGTTTTTTGGAAAATTTAATGAAAACAATGCTATACTGGAGAACGTGAAATAGACGTTTTCTATATTTTCAGAAAATTTTAAAAAGAAAACGAAAATCATTTTTTGAAAATATATTCTGAAAACAAAAACAGAAAATGTTTTCACAAACCAAACAGGGCCTAAACTAGTCTGACTTTTCGATTTAATCCAATCTTTATCAATAACTACATTAATTTTGACTTTATTCCAATATACAATAAATTATTTATATATTTTTTGAACCAACATATTGTGTTATCACAACTACATGGATGAGCTAAATAAAAAACATTGACATTCACTATAATATAAGCATGGATTATCATAACTCACATAATTTAATCAAATTCATATTTTTCTTTGATACATTTTTTTTTCATAAATCACAATTTTATTTTTTAAAATTTAGCCAAAAATAATCAAATATTACACACACACACACACACACACACACACACACACACACACACACACACACATATATATATATATATATATATATATATATATATATATATATATATATATTGGTGTCGCCTAAGGTGTGATAAAGTAATGTATAAAACAAGTGCAAATAAACACCCTAGGCTGAGCACGGTTCTGCAAGTATTACAGGACGTATGCAAGTTTTAATGATAAATAGAATTCGTTCCTCAGAGACTACGAAAATTAGAGAGAACTTATGCAATTTATCTAGTGCAGATATAAAAGGTAGAACATGTAATACGCAAGAAAAGAAAAGAAAAGATAGATTTTTATTTGATTTTTAAATAAGAAAATTAACTACTAAATTAAAGACAGAAAATTAAATAAGCTAAGAACAAGTAGTATGATAGTTTAGCCTGGGTAATTAGAAAGTAATCTTCACTAGTTTTGTCGTTCTAAACATGTAAGGGTGAATCATGTAGTATTTCAATAATCGGTTTCAATTGCGCTAGGTAGTTTTAAATAGGGTTTACCTGTGTCAATAAGGAGTCCTAAGCAAACTTTTCCTGCAATTGATTAAATAGCAATACACTAAACCATATTGATTATCTATTGAGGCTGATTTGTCAGATCTAAACCTTATTCTAGACGTTATGTGCTAATCCTATAGTTACATATACCGTTGTCAATGGTCATCTAACTACTATGAATGTAATCCTATACGGCTGCAGTCTACGAAGAAAACAGAATATAAATCCAAGACATAAATAGAGAAATTAAAACATAAATTTCAATTTAAAACATATAATTCCCGAATTAGATAGATGTCAACCAAAACTAGGGTTCATACATATATGCTAACACTCAAGCTAAATTTTTTTAATTCATACTAAGAAAAGAATTACAGAATTGAAGGTTGAAGAAGACATGATTGATGCACAGCTCCTTCCAGACTTCACTTCTTGTGTTGTAGCTTCATCCTGGCCTAAATTTTGCCAAGGATGATTTTTTAATGATAAGAGGCTGTATTTATATGGTATAGGAAGACCTAATTCGTTTTCTTGAAGGAGAAGGTAAGTAGTGGACTCCTAGCCCAACTCAAATTCGTAACCCTAAAATATAGAATCAGCCCCGTTTTTGTTTTGGTCCTAACAGCTTTAGTACTTATCCGTTTGACGCGTATGAGTAGTCGAAATTCATCATCTCGGAAAGATCTTTAACTTTTCTCTTGACCGTTCTTCCAAATTCCTCACCTATCTTGAGATATAAGCTAATTTGTGGTCGTGGGTACTGGAATTCAGATTTACTTGGTAACTTTATCTTTTCCATACTTTAGCTTTTGTTTCCTTATCTCCAATTTTCATATTTATCCTCTTTTCTTTAGCTCTTAGAATTTACTTGGACTCTAATTAATTACAATATATCTTTAAATCTTCACACTAAATAAATAATTAAACCCAATATGCTCTAAAAATAACAAATAATTAATTCAAGACACAAAATAGAAAAGTGTGCTAAATCATGATAAAATCGACCTATACTCTAATAAATACACCTAAAATGATGTCTCCAACTACTAATAAATCATCACAAATGGGGAGACATCATATATATAAAACAATTATATATTATCATACAGCTACATAAATCAACAAGTTTAATATCATAATATAAAGCATAAATAATTGAAATTACATGTTTTTTCAAGAAATTGGTAGAGAAATATCTTAAATAAAATGGTAGATTAAATGGTGGAAATGTTCTATTGAGGTGGTCGAATCAGGATGGTGTATGGTGGAGAAAGATGTGGCGGTGATGGCAATTAATGGTCCCGGTGGAATCAAAATCCAAAGGGAAAATTTTGTTTTTTAGTAAGGGTTTCAAAAAGTTGGTGTGTTTTAATGGGCCAGCTTCAGCCTAATCTGCTATATTTATTATGTGACCTTTTAGCATGGTCGCTAAAGTAAAAAATTGGTCCCTAGAAATAGCAATGCCGACCACTATAGTTGTCGTTAATGTTTGAAAGTTTTTAGCGACCACTATGATAGTCAAGAATTTAATTTTTTTTATCGAGGTATCTATATCTACCAATAAGTGGTCGCTAATGATTTAAAAGTCTCTAACGACCGCTTGGTGGTTGGTAATTGATTTACTTTTATTATTTATTTTTTTGCAATATCTATTGCAACCACTGGAGTGGACTACAATGATTTATAAGTTTCTAGTGACCACTCCAACTGTCATTAATTTTTTATACTTTCGGTAACAAATCGCAGTCACCAGATATTTTATATTTAGCAGCCATTCAGGCGATTGCTAAAAATTTAGTCAATGGAGGTGCCACGTGTATTGTTGTATCAACTATAAAAAATAAACATAGTTTAATTCTAGGACTTAATTTAAATAGGTGAGATCGGTTGTGGGGAAGAAAATATAAACAAGTAGGGCCCATGTATTGTTCATGGCTCGACCACAATTTCAAAGACCCGCCACCTGCGGGTGGAGGTAATGTTTGTCGTATTTTTTCATCGTTTGATTTGCAAAAAAGAATAGTCATATTATTATAGCGTGATATGTTGCTTTGCAGGACCCCAAGAGGAAAACCTCGAGTTTCAATTGGAGACATAGGTCGATACCGACGCTCTTACACCTACACCCTCAGCTTAGAGCCCGAAGAAGAAGTCCAAGAACCAAATTTTAAATTAAAATTGGGCTAAAGAAGAAGAGATATTGGACGGATGAACGCTTTTGTCAATGCGATATAAGTTAGAATTTTGTGTGACGGCGTTCAAAATTTGTTAAATAATTATAATTTTTGTGACTTACAATTTTTTTACTTACGTGTAAAAGGTTGACTTGAGAGTGAGGCTTAATCAGGCTTCCGAGTCTGCAGGTGATGTCTCGGGATCTCAGCCACACCGACACAGTCAATGAAATGGGAAGATCAAATCCATGCAGTGCTCAAGGTGGCACATGAGTCTATCGGTCCCACACGAAAGAGGTGTAAGTCAGGAGTTTGACCGGTCGTTATGATCCAGATCCGGAGGCAAACAACGAGTCATGACTCAGATATGTGCATGGATCTGAGATGGATGGTCGAGGTCGTGAATGATTGTGCCCGCACCGCAAACCTAGCCGAGACCCAGGACAACTGGTAATACCGCAACCACCCGATTAATTAGGTCTTTGTCCCCAACAACTATTTGCAGCTGGTTAGACAAATCACTAGCTTATGCTGACGCAGGGTAAGGTCTTGTTGAGTATCACCATAACCGGTCCAACACAATTGAGTAATCCGCAATCCAGTAATCCACACACGGGAGAATCATCTTTGAGTCGTTCGAGACTTAGAGATGAGAATGATATTGACGCAACCTAATCTCCCGATAGAATTCCCTCTCCTGACATCATTATATCCAAAATTTTATTCCGACTTTAATTTCAGTTTGTAATTTATTTTAATTCAATATCATTTACTAGATAGATTATATTTTTACAATTTCAAAAATGCATAATTTATTAGCAATAATTAGAAAAAAAACCTTAATTTTAACTTAGCGAACAAATTTTTCATGAAAGTCATTTAATGCTAGGGTTTGGTGTGAAGTTATCTCTACGACCAGTGACAGGGAGAGAATCCCAATTACGATTAGTCATAGTCAGAAGTGCAATCACACAAAATAACCAATCAATTTGTGGAAATCCAAAATGATGCGCTTAAGAGTACTAATTAAAAAACAGTTGGGAACAAATAAAGATGTAAAATGGAAAAGACAGCTCATTTTTGTGTCACTTAAATAAAGGTCCAACAACCGAACAAAAGTCACAAAGGAAATGATAAGAAACCAAAAAACGTCCATTCTTGAATGATGCTGACCTTTTACATGATTCATGAACATTCTCAAAATAATACACTACTAATTAAATGAATTAACTAGTATTAAAATATCAGGATTGCATATAAATTTAAATAATTAATATTATAATAGACGATAGTGTAATAATACACGTATCATGAAACATGGGGGTGCTTGTTGAGGCGACAAAGTATAATTGGTTGCAGAGAGTAGTCTCATATGACATTCGAGAGATCTTTAATTTAATTTACTAATAAATAAATAAATAAAAGAAAACCAAATTAAAGGAGTTGACAGGAGCCCAAGATTGAAAAGATTGACCTGCGTCCTCTCTCCATCAGCCATCCATGCCAACAAAAACTTGGATTCTCCATGTCCCATCTCATCTCATGCCAAAAATATCCATTTCTCATCTCTCTAATGCGAACTGCACTCAATAAATTTCCATCAACAACCCTAGTAACTTGGACATAAATCCAACAAAACAACAATTTCATAATCTAAAAATAAGTTGTTCATAGTCCAAATAAATTCTAAAAAAAAATAACTTTTACGTGATAAGTAGATCCAGATATTTAAATGAGAGGGAGGAGGAGGGGGAGAGGACTTGAGATATGTAAGATAAAATAAATATTAATTTATAGATATATATCACTTTCAAAATGTAAACATATTCAACATCATTATATTGGACTTATAAGTTAATCTTTATCCAAATTAAACAAATCAATACCATTACATCAATTCTATATATATCATTAATATCATATTAATTAATATATTATATAATATAAATACATACTCTCATAACTAATAAATAATATACAAAAATTAATATTATTAAATTTATTAAGTAATGTAAAAAAAATTGTTAACTTCAAAATTAAATTAAAGACTAGTATAAAAGAATGGTGATTGATACCTAACAAGGTTAATACCAATTATAAACTCGTAATCCATTAAAAATACACGCCCCCCCCCCCCCCTCCCGTTAAAAAATACACACAACCCATTAAAAATACGTATATGGATGTCAATGGTTCAAATATTAATCATAACTGATGGGTAGCCGATCTAATAAAAAATCCGTTAATGGAACCGATGGTGCATCCATGAGGGTTTGGTTCTCACAAAAGGTAACCGGTGGATTATCCGTTAGGATTTGGAATTTTACAATAATCCGATATCCGAATAAAGATATAAAAAATAAAATATTAAAATATTAAATTGTATATATTATATATAAAGATATTTTATATATGGAAATTTTATACATAATATCGACCAAAGATAATTATTACATACATTAACTACCTAATTGATTATTATCTACTTTATTAATATATTGTCAAATATCATTTTATGATCTTTTAATAATTTTGTAGCTAATTTTAAAATTTTAAAAATATTTATTAAATTATTTTATTTAAATCATTTTAAATGATTGCGGACACAAATTGATTGCGAATAAACCGCATCCGTTACGGATGCGGATTTGGTAAATAATTCTAAAATCCGATGGTTAATGGATGCGGATTTGCTTATTTTTTTTCTTAATGGATGTGGATATGGTTATACAATTATTTGAAAATATCCAATTCATTGCCATTCCTAATTAGTACGTAATTTATTGGATAAAATCGTAAGCTATTTTAAAAATAATGATAACCCATTAATGACTTTTGGGGGGGAAAAAAGGAACTTGGTCTCGTTAAGGTGATAAAAGACATGTTTTTTGGACTTTTAATAAATTAACTCTAATATTTTCATAAATCGGTTTTATGATATTTGACAAATATATAATTTAAATATAGTTTATAAATACAAGGATTTTTTGAAAATATTAAAATATAAACATAGAATTAAATAACTTATAAAATCTTATTATATTTTTTTTATTTTTTTATGTTAGATGCTTTCAAAAAGGAACTATGGTTAAGTTTCAACTACACTATCTCTATCTAAATCTTTACACAAAGTTCTAAATCTTAATACCAAAATGCTAAGTTACAATGTCTTTGATAAATTTTGAATTAAAGCACAATTGTTTGTCATTAACATTTTAAAGGGCCTGGCCCTTAGATGAATCCGCCCGGATTAGAAGCCGTTTCCACCTAACAAAACAAAGAAAAATAAAAGGAAAATATTTTTTTATACTTGCCAGAAAAATCGACAGAAGGAATTACTTCTGCTATTAATGTTTTGGTTTATCATAAATGTAATAAATAAAAGAAAATGGAGAGAGATAAAACTATCATGTCCATCTCTATGATGCTCACTGCAATAAGTATCTTCAACACTACAAACAACCCTAATTAAGCAAAACAGAAAACAAAAACGAGAAAAGAAGAAATTTTTAATCATCTAAAAATAAAAATATGCAATAAAACTTTACTAAAGTGATACATAATTTAAAACTTTGACCTTTTATTATTTAGAAATTTAAAGCGTTTATCACTTCAAAAAGATTTTGCTGTATAATACAAGGTTCTTAGTTCAAATGAGTATGTAAAATATATAGAAAAAGAAGATTAAAGTATGGCCATATAATATATAAGTTCAATGGGGCTAGTATTTTTTTTTTTTTGCTTGATCAATATTAATTTCTTTGTTAATCCCATTTCATCAAAATATAGATAGAATTAATTGTAAGAGGAATATGTAAAGAAACGGACCTAATATTCATGAGATTGGTGATGATACATTGATGATGGATCATATCCAGTTTGTCGATTCATTGTGTGATCTCTTTGGCTACTTTCTTGATGATCTCCTTCGTTCATCTTGCTCCCCATTTGATGATGATGATGATGATTTTGCTGTTGATGATGATTATGATGACCAAGATTTAAGTAAACCATTCTTGAATCAAGGTTAAGATTCCCCATATTATTCCCACCACCACCACTACTTGTGCTACTAGCATGATCTTCATTCATTGCTGGATAAATACTCGTAGGTGAATGTGCATTCGCATTACCTTCTTCACGCGAAATCACTAACGCAGCTGATTGAACAAGTTCTAAACAAAGCCGAAGCTTATTTGGTTCAATATGTGTTAACCCAGGTACAGCACCTTTGAATAGAAAATCAGACGTTAGGGTTCGTAAGATATCAAGTGGTGTAATCCCATCAACTGTACGAACGTTCGGATCAGCATGATGATCAAGTAACACAGCCACCATATCCGGTGACACCATTTCAGCTGCGATATGAAGTGAAGTTTTTCCGGCTGGTCCAGCTGGATAATTAACATCAGCTGCACCAAGTTCAAGTAAAGCTTTCACTACTTCTCGGCTACAACTTTCAACAGCATAATGTAAAGCTAATGCTTCATCAAGGTTTAATCCTTCACCCATTACCATAAGCTTTACAAGCTCTACATCAGATGAATCAAGTGCTCGTCTCATACGCCGAATCTTTTGGTCCTCTAGGTCAGCTGCTGCACTCATATCATGGTGATGGTGATGAGGGATTAATGAGCGACGAGCAAATGATGATTTTAAACGAAGCTCTTCGATTTTGTTTACAACATCAATTGGAAGGTGTTTTGCTAATACTTCTGGGGGAAGACCAGATTTTGCTACTAAATGAGAACAAGTAGTCCATAGTTGATGCATGTCTTGCTTTCTTGAAGCTATTAAAACCTTCATTACATCTTCAATTGATGCCTTCTCAACCATGCTTGCTAATTGTTTCTGAAAAAAAATTATTAATACTTTATTTAATAGCATTAAATTACTTTATTGTTCATTACTACTATTTGTGAAACATTTTGTGTGGTTCTTGTAAAAGTGAAGACCAAATTTAGTAAGTTATCTATTGTTTGAACATAAAGCTAAGGAAGAATAGTTCAAGAATAAAACTAATAATTGAAATTATTCTACATGCAATAAAGATAATAAATCGTCATTTTTTAAGTTTTCTTAAGAAAAGAAAAGGACAAGAAAATTACATAATTCAGAAGATGAAAATCTAAGTCATAGAAATGAGAAAAAGTAGTAAGATTTATGTAAGTTTAATTCTGCTGTGACCACCTAGGATAAGTGTAAATCCGGAAACATAAAATATTTTTCAATCCCACTCATTTGATGACCTCATAATAAAAATAATTTATTACCAAAGAATTAAAAAAATCTGAAAAATCTAACTCCACTTTCCAAAATTGTATAAACTATGACTTTTTTTAAAGTAAGTATTTGTAAAATTTATACACCACCTCGGATTCTGTAAAATTATATGTAAGAAGATAGTTTTAGTGGATCTAGTAAGAATTTTCCAGTTAGAGAGGAATTAATATGATTAGACCTGTGTAAGGAGTGCAAGTTGTTCAACACCAAAAGATCTAGCGGCTGCAAGAGTATCAAGAGCAAGATCAACGGCTGATGAGCAATGTGTATGCCAACAGCCTCTTTCACCACAATTAGGCCTTGGTTCATGTTTTTGAGGTACAATAGAAACTTGTCCACTATAGAGAAACTGAAGCATCAACAAGAACACTTCATACCCTACTGAGTTCACTGGTATAACTTGTTGACTCGCTAGGTTCGCACCACCTCCTCGAGGAGATGATGCTAAACCACCACCACCACCTGTAGACCCACCACCACCACCAATCCTTGCTCCTGATGGGTCCAAACCTGCTTGTGTATCTGGTCCACAAAAGAATTTTCTGAAAAACAAGCTTCTAGCTGCTAAGATACACCTATGAGCATGAACTAAACGACCCTCTACGCTGAAGGTTACGTCACTGAAAGCTTGACCATTGATGAGAAGATTTAGGTAGTCAAGAGAAAGAGATCTTAAAGAATCCTCCAGGCTCATTTTTTTTTTCTTTTTTTCTTTTTGCTGTAGATGAGTAAAAAGCACTAATCTATATTGAAACGGAGAGAAGCATCGACATAGTATGTGATATCATTAAAAAGAGAGAAACCATAGATCAGCAACAGCAGTTTAAGGATTCATTATCATATTCATATATGTATTGAATTGATGAATAGGATTGACTATTACTGTTAATCCCGTGAAACACTCTCCATGGAATTGAGTTGTTTGCTTAGATATTTTTTCTTTTTAGTGAGAGAGAAAGAAAGAGAGTGAGTGTAGGGGCAGGCAATATGGGTGGCTATTCTGGGCGGCTGGGGTATTTAAAAAGGAACAAATATTGAAATAAAATATAGAATAAAATTTAGAGGAAATGATTAGGGAGGGATTTAAATTTGGAATATTATAATAATCCTAATTAACATGTTCAATATTATGTTATGGTTCAAATACATATTGATAATGTAAGGTTGATTATTTTTCTCAATAGAGGAATATCATTAATTATTAAATTAGAAGGAATGTGATTAAATAGATAATTCCTGAGTTCAATATGTATTCACTAACATGCACGGGCAAACTCGACTACTTGAATTCGTTAACTAGTTTAAACAAATCTCAGTACTATAAAAATTATAACGTGCATATGAAATTTCATGATTACCTAGAAAGATTTCAATTATGTAGAGATAGAAAATCGATTGATCGAGGTCTACAACTTAATTAGACCAGTAAAAATTGTCGTAATACCTTATAAACATCCTCCATTATCAAGGTTCGTAGATTCAAATCGTCGGCTAGTCATTACAATTGGTTGTTCCATATAAATATACATATAAGTTACCATGTTGTAGGCAAAACCAAAATAAGGGGTTAAAGTTGGGTATTTCTATCAAAATCAACACAAGTTGTTGTCCATGGAAGAGTTAACCATGTGATTTTTTGGTAATCTGTCAATCTTAGAAAATGAAACGTCTAGTGAATGCACATTTCTAGAAAATTGTCAGTACGAGGTATTATTATGTGGAAAAACCCCACGATACTATTATTTTTCTCAAACCACTTTAGTATCTTTGTCAACTATCTAGTTTATCCTCGCCTAAATAATATAATACCATCAATAAAGAATATGAGAGATACCCTATTTTGTTTTCAATGGACAAATCCTAACTTGTGGTAGGAACATCCTTAAAAACACTCTATTATCTTGAGTTATTTCAACCTTATATCTCTAGTCCTTAACAAACCTAAATAGATTACCACATAAGTATTCACATCCAGATCTAAGCCAGAAATAACCCCTCAATTTTTGTTTGCCAATTGATTTTTGAGCTTCCAAATACTCTTTAATGTAAACTCATTTATGGGTGTAATTAAGTTGTGAAACCCTAGATTTGAAATGTAGCCAAATCAAAATTAATTTTTAATGTAATAAAACATAAATTAAATATAGATTTTTTAGATGGTTGTAGTAGAATATAAAGTATTATGACAAATAAGCATATTTGTGTAATTTGGTAAGAGGGTGGAGATTAGATTATCTTTGAAAAGGGTAAAGTCTTGTTGTTGTATCAAATTTTTATTATATTTTCCAAAAAAAAGCCAATATTTCAAGCATGATCATTTTGGGCACTATCATTGATCCATGTCCTCCTTTTATGTCGAAACCCAAAAATATGTTATAATTAGATGAGAAGTATACGTGTTGTTCGTGTGACATGTAAATACTTCAAACGAAATGGAAAATGGTCACTTGAGGTGTTATTTATTAATTTAAACTTTTAGGTTATTAATTTACTTGAATTGGATGGTTTTTTACTTTGTATGTTATTCCAAGATTCTCCTCAAACCCAAAACCCATCAATACCCCCATTTATTCATCTCTATCACATATCTGATTTAAGCTCTTTCATTCAAGATTTGATTTGATCTCCATTCCAAATACTCTTCTGACTTTGAAAAGCCTTAAAAGAGCTAAAATAAATTTTAAGATGAATAGCTTCCATAACAACTACATTTATACAATTTGAGTGAGAATGGTTCTGTGGTGGGTGCTAAGGGTGTAAACTAAAACTAAGATGGTATTAATGGTGTCAGATATGGTTATTAACGTGATGATTGTCTACCAAGGTCAGTCAAAAGGTTAGGATGTGATGGTAGGGCTACATTGAAGAAATCTAGGTGTGTGCTTTAACGATGAATGTAATTATAGTATGGTTATGTGATATTGTTGATATAGTGGCATTGTGGCATTTTGTCCATGAAGGTGTTGTAAGGGAGATATTGGTCGAGATGTAATGAAATGATTTTGTATGAAAGTGTAGACGGGATGTGATAATGAGGTTGATAGAGATGTTGTGTTGAAGGTGGGTAATGGTATATGTGATGATGATAGTGGTCATAGGATGGAGATGGTATATGTGATGTTCTTAGATAGTGGATTGATGTTGATAGAGAAAATGATTATGTAATTGGTTGGTGATGTTGTTGCGATGTGATTGTCTGATGATAATGGTGATAGGTGATGGTAAAATGGTACTTTAAAGGGAGAAGGTGGTGATGTTGTGTGATAGTGATAAAGATGGTAACAAGGTATAAGTGATGATGTGGGGCAGGGTGGTATGGCAATGAGCCTTGTGAGTACACTAAAATTAAGGAATATGGGATGAACGCCAAGCCACACAAATAAGGAAACTTTATTAACACACAGAAGTATACAGGGACAGAAGTACTAAAATCGACAAGTAAGAGTGTTATTACCCAAGGAAACGAGATCTAAATCTGATGTATGTTCAAGGTAAGTTGGTTTAGTCTAGTGGAGGAAATGTAATACTAGAAAGTAAAGATGGATATCAGGATGATTGATTATTAACTATGATTAGAGATAGTGAAAATGTAAAGACCAAATGAAATCTAAGTTAACTCTGGTGATTAAAGGTTCGCTAGCTTAAAATCAACACACACACATGTGCACACACACATACACACACAAAGATATATCAAAAATCATGCAAAATACATATATTGATATTAGCATAATAATCAAATTACCTAGTAGAAATTACTATTTGGTAATTTATTCAGCGTCTGATTGTAAGATTAAATTAATGAAGAAATTATCCTTGAACCTCAAGGTTCCCTTTGGCTCCCAATAGTCTTTGTTTGATTATAATATTTTTCTATAATTTGTGATAATGTTGAGAATGTTTGATCTGACGAGAGTGAACTCGCGATAATCTAGTATGTAAAAAAAATTCTAGCTTTTCTACCTTAAGAGCTAAGCTGGGAAAAATACTTTTCCAGCTCATATAGATCTCTCGGTCGTGGGATACTAGAGCGGTGAGAGGGGATAAATTTTAGCTGATTTAATATGACTAATGTTAATGTTAATTGTATTACCTCCTTCACCAAAGAATGGGAACCAACAGATATGGTGTCTATTGCTATTAATCAACAAGGTGAGATTACACATAAATTGATGAAAAGATGCACCATCAGCTCAACAAGGGAGGGTGAAATTTGGGTCATTTTTATGGATATGAGATCTGCAATGGATCTCAACCTTTATAGTTGTGCTACTCTTACAACCTTGAATTTTATCAAGGTATAAATAGAATTAAGGAAGTAAATTGAAAGATCCAAGCAATGGTTAAAGAAACTTGGATTGGATGAAAAGGTTCTTGAGTTGAAAGGTTTGCTTTTCAAAAGGGGTTTTAATGGAACAGTTGACACTTTAGCCAAATGTGTGGATCAAGCTTTTTATTTGGTCACAAGTATCCCTTGGTAGTTAAAACACAGACATTATATATATATGGATTGTATGACAACTTTTATCATAACTTCCTTACCCCCTCCAGATATGTATTTTGTGCTCCATTAGTTTATATTTTGTATTATTCTGTCAACTAGAAATTTAGGGATTTCATTTTAGACCTTACCTAATTAGAGGGAAGTCCGATGTGATTCCGTAGATCTTTTAGTTGACTCTTTCTTATTAAATCTGCTAGTTTAGTAGCTTCTTCAGGAGGTATGTTTGAGCTAAACATCACCCGTCTTTTATTTAAGTTTATAATTTTACTGTTTGTATTCAATTTTAATTTAGTATGCTACCGAAAGTTTAGAATTAAAGTTTAAGAAAGAATAGGTTGTCATTAGCAAAAAGTATATGAGACAAAGTAGGAAAGTTTCTACTTATTTTCATTCCTTATATCATTTTCAAATTTATTTTGTCATTTATGAGAATGGTTAGACTTTGGGTGACCATAGAGAAAAGGAAGGGGGACAAGGATTCACTTTGTCTTAAACCTCTAGTTGGCTTGGAAATTTGTGATATTTTCCATTATAGGTGATAACATAATTTACTGTATTTAGACACATCATGATCATTTTCACCCATCATGATGGAATCCTATTTTTATCATAAGATCAGTTAATCCCAGTCAATGTAATCAAATGTCTTTGTTATTTCAGCTTTTACAGCAACATAGCATTTTTCAGAGTTTTTCCTCTTTTTATTTAAAAAATGGCATGTCTCATGGGAAACTAATATATTTTCTTGCATCACCCTGCCAAGGATGAAGGCGATTTGTGTATCATTGATGTCTCGATATTTGTGATATATTAATCTAGGTTTGAGACATCATTTTAGGTGTATTTAGTTAATTGTTAAGGGGTTTTTACTTGGTATTAGATAATTTCTTAATTCATGCTTTGATTTGGAGATTTATTACTTTTGTAGCATTTTTGGTATATTTCATGTGTTATTATGAAGCTCTTAAGTAAAAGGACATATTTAGAGACCAAATCAATGCCAAGGAGTTAAGGAAAGAAGACCCAAGGTGAAATATAGAAATAAAAGGAAACAAAGTTGAATTAGGAAAGGAAAATCTGCCAAGTAAATCTACCATGCTGAAAAGTCGTCAAGTGTTTGAAGACTTCAGAAAATCTATTACGAATTTGGATGAGATATTGTACTAGCAGGTAGATCTTTGAATTGCGGTCGTTTTGATAGGTCGTGCACTAAATTTGCAAAGTCAAGAAGGAGATATGACAGTGTTTATCATTACCTGTATTTTAGGAAACGAATTTGAATTGAAAAAGGACTCCAATAACTTGTCTTGCACTCCAAGATTTAGCCTAGGGTTAGCTAACACCTATAAATACATCTACTGATGTCTTCCCATTTGTGATGATTTAATATTAGTTGGAGACATCATTTAGTATTTTAGGAAAGTCTTTAGTCAATTTTTACATGATTTATTATATTTTCTTATTTTTTATCTTGATTTGATGATTTATTATTTTTAGAGCATATTTAAAGATAATGGTAATTAATTAGATGCCAAATCAATTCCAAGAGATAAAGGAAAGAAGATAATCATGGAAATTGTAGATAAAGGAAAGAAAAGATAAGTATAGAAAGATAAAGTAGCCAATTATAAAAAAATGTTTATTACAAAAACTATTAATAAGAAGTTACCTAGAATAAGACTCTTTATTAAGAAGCGGCTCAACCCAAATACCCTTACAAATAGTAATAAAAAAATTAGAAAAAAAAACTAATAAACGGAAACACACGCGCGCGTCCGTGAATTTTTTTTAAAATCATTATAACTAATTCTAAAAAAATCAAAAAAATCAAAAAAATCAAAAATTTATATATTTAGATAAATCAAATTAATATTTACGTTTATGA
The DNA here is from genome assembly GCA_029959085.1 of Nemophila menziesii. Taxonomy (NCBI): domain Eukaryota; kingdom Viridiplantae; phylum Streptophyta; class Magnoliopsida; order Boraginales; family Hydrophyllaceae; genus Nemophila; species Nemophila menziesii. The sequence continues at coordinate 82,380,458 of JARWIR010000002.1, forward strand.
TTTTTTTTGGATTTTTTTGGGTTTTATGAATTTTTTGAATTTTTTCTTCGCAGACACGGAATTTCATGTTTTGAACATGAAATTTCATGTTTTAAACATGAAATTCCCTGTCTATGAATTTTTTTTTAAAAAAATCAAAAAAAAATCATAGACGTAAATATTGATTTGCTTTATCCAAAAATGCAAATTTTTGATTTTTTTGATTTTTTTTATTTTTATAGAATTAGTTATAACGATTTAAAAAAAAATTCACGGACGCGCATGTGTGACGAAATTAGTAGTAGGTGGTGGTGGTAGTGGTTGTGGTGGTGGAGGTGGTGATGGTTGTGGTGGCTGTAGTGGTGGGGTTAAATACATGGTGGTGGTGGTACCCTATTATTGTTTAATATTTAAAAATAAATATTGTATTAAAATAAAATAATATATTTAGGTGGCGTTTGTTTTTTTAAATAATAAGTGCTGAATGCTGAATGAACAGCTGAATAGGACTTATTCTGTTAAGAGGCAGTGTCTGAATGATTCAGACTTAGTTTGAAATCTTAAATGAAACAGACCCGCTAAGAGCCATTTAGATCTGACTTGGATAGTAAAAACAAACAGTCTTATTGATCCAGTGTCTTAATGAACCAGATTAAGATCTCATTAAGTGCAAACAAACACCCCCTTAATAATAAGGATAGTAAAGGTATAAAAAATATAAAGAAGATGTTTTCTATAAATAATTGTTCCATTAGGTATTTTTTTGTTAAATAAATAATTAAAGGCTTAATGTAAGAATTATGTACTTTTATTAGGCATCTTTTAGCAAATATCCCAAGATAAAGTTGCCAAATAAATCCGAATTTCAGCAGCTACGACCCCAAAAGTACTCATAAATCAAGATTGGTTGGGAATTTGGAAGATTGGTCTGAAGCAAAGTTGTAGAGCTTTCTGAGGCGATCAGTTTCGACATAAGGAATGCGTCAATCGGAGCTATGTCGAACAAAACAGAGGCAGATTATTAGGTCCTGTTTGGTTTATGAAAATATTTTCTGTTTTCGTTTTCAAAATACATTTTCAGAAAATGATTTTTGTTTTCAGTTCCAATATTTTTAGAAAATATGGAAAATGTCAATTTCACGTTCTCTAATATAGCACTATTTTCATTTTATTTTCCAGAAAACCGTTTTCATTTTCTTTAGCCAAACACATTTTCATAGCATTTTGGAAAATATAGAAAATGAAAACAGAAAACACCTATTATTTTCACGAACCAAACGGGACCTTACCTTTTCTATACTTTAGGTTATGAATTAGAGTTGGACTAAAAATCCAATTACTTGTCTTCCACTCCAAGAAAACGTTTTAGGGCTTCCTAAACCCCTATAAATACACCCTTAAACTATTGTAAACATGTCCTTTCTCATTGCCAAGTATAGGCTTAGTCCTTGCTTGTATTTTCTCAGTTTTAAATATTAGCTTAGTTTTTAATTAATATTCATCCTTAATATCTAGCTATTCATCCAAGAAGCAATCTGACCCGTAGAGGAAGACAAGAAGCACGAAGTTGGAGAGTGACAAACTCATCTTCTACATCTATCTTTCTCTATATTTAGGGTAATTAGCTATAGATTTGTGGCTTCACCATAGTTCTAAGCTTTTATTTTATAAGTTTTACTTTTAATGGTTGGGTTATTATTTTGTCTTAAATCCATAATACTTTTTGTTATTTTAATTTATTTGAGCTTGGCGTATATTGGTATTGTATGCTTTGACTTATTGTGTCCAGGCCTAGAATTGGCCAATCTTAGGACTATCCTTAGTAATTGAGTTAACATCCGGAAGGATTCAATTATTAACAACACCACATAATCGTCTAGTGTGCGGTAGTGATCCTAACGGGCATGCCTAACTAGATAGCCATAAAGGTTTGATTAACCACCGATCATTACTCAAGGTCCCCTTACCCAAGTACCCTGGTAGTGGAGAGGTAGCTCCTAAGTCCATCCTGACGGGGGTTAGGTAGAATTTAGAATCCCGATTAATATATAATGCTCAATTCACCCTTAAGGTTAGAATAACAATTTAGTAAGATAGGCTTATATTAGTAACCATAATTTATCTGATTTACATTCATATTTATTTATCTGCATTCTAATTTATTATTTCACATCAGATAATTATTCATCTTATTATATTTTATTCTAAACATCTAAATTCATGTACGCTTATTGTATACAAGTAGATCTAATGGATTAAATTCCTGAGGACGAACTTTTCTTATCAACTAAACTTGCAAACGATCTGTAATACTTGCAGTGAGTTTCTCGTGGTAGTCAAGGGTATGTCCTTTATTATTATCTTATTTATCTGTTTATTTATCACACCTTTGCCCCCACCATCTACTAATCATTGTAAACATGTCATTGCTTAATTATTAGTTCATAGTATCAAGTGACAACATCAGGAGAAGCAAGTTGACAATATGTATTTATCTTTTAGTTACACATGTATAATATTTGAATTCTCTATCTTTATTATATGTTATTTGGGATTAACCTTTAAATTGATTAAGCTTCTTATCTTCTCATATTTGTTTTATGTGCTTTGATGTATTGACCGCAGTTCTTGCTAGTGCAAGAGTATAGGATTACCCCATTAATAGTAGTTAGATGGTCGCCCGGAATGGGTGTTCAACTATTAAAACACCACATAAACATCTAGTGTGCGGTAATGATCCTAACATGCTTGTCTAACTAGATAGTCACTAGGGTTTGAGATTAACCACAGATCAATGCGCAGGGTCCCCTTACCCAAGTCCCCTGGTAATTGTTAGGTTGCCACCTAATTCCACCCGGAAGGGGTTTAGAAGGAATATAGAACCTGACTACTTTATCTAAGAGCTTTAATTACCCTTATAACTGAAATATAGATTTAGAAGGATAAGTGCATACTAACAAACCTAAATTATATCTTTCATCTCCATTCTATTTAGTTTTATTATTTCCTTTATTAGTCTATTAATTATTCTTTCAATTATCTATATCTTTAATTATATGTCTTTTACTTTTAGCCATTAATCTCTACTACGATTTCTTTTCAAACCACGATTCTAAGCTAACAGGCTCGATCCATGCGAATGAATGTTATTTATCAACTAAACTTGCAAACGATATGTGATACTTGTAGTGAGTTTCCGTGGTTGTTAAGGGTGTGAATCTTTTTCTTTATTTATCCTTATTTTATCACACTATAGCCACCACCAATCATCCATCATAAATGGAATCAATTGTTGTAGTCTAAGCACCAGTATTTTAGCTATTACCTTATAGAAGAAGTTAGAGAAACTTATAGGTGTATAGCATTTGATGTGTTTTAGTTTAGGCACCTTTGGAATAAAACAAATGAGAGTTTGTTTTATACACGCAAGATCAATCTTATTTTCTAAAAATTCAGAAACACCTCTTAGAATCTCCATTTTTATCACATCATAGTGGTTTCTAAAGAATGACCCTGAGTAGCCATTAGGTCCAAGTGCTTTATCAGCACCTAAGGACCGTACAACTTCCTCCAGTTCATCCATTGTTGTAGGTTTTATTAGATTGATATTCATCTTATTATTAATACAAGGCTCTATCTTGTCAATTATGTTTAGATAATCTCTCATTCCAACTGTTTGGAATGTATTATTAAAGTAGCTTGTGATTATTTTATCAATATCAGTTAGAACCCACTTATCTCCATTAGGTTCCATAGTATTAATTAACTTTTCTTTCTTAGGGATGGTTATGCAAGAATGTTTCCTATTCACCACCAAAATATCCGGCATCTTTTCATAAATCCTTAAATGGAACATAATTTTAAAATCTAAAGTGTTTCCCAAGCTCTTAAAGAAGATACAACCTGCTAATGTAATATGTTAATATTAAAAAGATGATGTTCAATGTACTGATATACTTCATGTTGTTGCACTTAAACCCTTTTGAGCTAACGCTAACATATTTGGAGCTACAATATGTTCAATAAGTCCAACCAGATTTGGTGGTTAATGGGGTAGGCATGCATGAGAAAGATACTGAGCTAGATGATGACTTGGGCAAAACACATCAAGGTGAAGATGATATTACTAGTAACATATCGAACAAACAACTATAAGATATTAGCAGGAGCGTCTGTATAACTCGGGAAACAGTTAAACGTGAGAAGCCTAATGCTGAACCTGCAGTGACACCTAAAATACAAGATTTTCTCGAGAAAAGAAAAAGGTGAGAGTTTTTAGTGTTTCACATTTGAGTACAAGAACAATAGTCTTTGTTTACTTAGTTAAGTTACTTTAAATGCAGATGTGGTTCCAAAAGCGGGGCACCACAAAAAAAAGTGAGCATCAACATTTATTCAGTATGCCAAAAACTATGAAACCTGTACAAGACGATAGTGTGGTGGATCTCGGCCAGGTTCTTGTCTGGAAGTAGTGTTGGTGCAAAAATAGATTATATTTGTTGGTTTTTTAAGTCGAACTAAAATATATAGATGAAGCAACCTATGTATGTGGCAGTTAGGCCATTAAAAAGTAACTTATCTAAATGGGTGAACGTTATTATTCTAAGCCAAACAAAAGCACTTGTTTTGCTACCAAATCAGCTACTAAGTTTCCCCCTATGAACTTGAGAAAACTTAATATTATGAGAGAAACAAAACTCTCTAATATCCCTAATCTAATATGAAATACAATGCAGAGTTTTAACCTTGTTACAGATCAAAGGCTTAATGACTAAAGAACTATCACTCTCAATAGTCACTAACCCAGTGGGAAATTGGGTAACAACTCAAAAAGCTTGATAGAATCCTAAGGCTTCTACCTCGACCACTAATAAGGCTCCTCTGCATCTGGAAATACCATCCAAAAATTTGCCTTTATGATCCCTTGACAATACAAGAAACCACAGAGTTATCTTCAAAATATCGCAGGCTGCATCTGTGTTAATCTTAATTTCTCCAGTTGGAGGAGGGGACCATCCTGTTTTAGATAAGTTCAAAGTTGAACTACTGATGTCTCCCTATTTTTGATGAAATAATCTAGGCTGGAGACATCATTTTAGGTGTATTTAGTTATTTAATTATATATTTTTATTCATATTTTTATATTTTCTTATTTCTTGTCTTGATTTGATGAATTATTATTTTTAGAGCATATTTGGTTTAATTTGTGTGTTAATGTGAATCCTTAAAGATATATGGTAATTAATTAGATGTCAAATCAATTATTAAGAGATAAGGAAAGAAGATATGGATGAAAATTGAAGATAAAAGGAAGTAAAGATAAAATAGGAAAGGAAAAGTTCTGAAATTCTGCAGCCACGTCCACTAAAGTGAAGATAACTTAAAATAGGCTGGGAGTTTGGAGGAACGGTCTGAAGCAGAAGTGTAGATCTTTACGATGCAGTAATTACGATATAAAGTAGGCGAAAATCGAAGCAATAACGAAGAAGTTACAACCAAAACAAGACAACATCAGTTTTTCACTTTTCCTATATTTTAGGAAATGAATTTGATTTGGAAAATGAGTCCGCTTGCCTTCTACTCCAAGAAATCCGAACTAGGGCTTCCTAAAAACCTATAAAGACCCTTTAAGTATTGTAAACATGTCCTTTCTTGTCCTTGCTCAGTTCTAAACCTTAAGTATCATAGAAGTCATTCAGAAGAGGCAATAAAACTTGTAGATAAGAAGACAAGAAGCTGGAAAATAGCAACCTCCTCTTCTCCATCATCTCCCTCTATCATTAGGGTAATTTGTATTAGATTCTTCAACTTATCTTTGTTTCTAATTTCTTTTATCCGTAGTTTATTTCTATGTCTTTTGATATGAACTAATTTTCCCATAGCTTGGGTTTGCATATATATAATCTTTGATTTCCAATTCTTATTTGTTTTTACGTTATTTGGGAAACCCTTTCAAATTGATTCTAACTTCTTAACCATATATTTGTTTTATGTGTTTTGATTTATTGAACGTAGGTCTTGCGAATGCATGCGTATAGACTACCCCATTAACAGTAGTTAGATGGTCACCCGAAAGGGGTGTCTAATTATTGAAACATCTCATAAGCGTCTAGTGTGCGGTAGTGATCCGGAAGGGCTTGCCTAACTAGATAGTCATTAGGGTTTGTTATTTAATCACCGAACATTGTGTAGGACCGTCTCATCTAAGAACCTAGTGCCGTAGGACCACCTTATTTAAGTCCCCTGGTAATTGTTAGGTCGCCTCTTAAGTCCACCCGGAAGGGGGATAGGAGGAATTTAGAATCCTTGTTATTTATCTAAGAGTTTTAATCACCCTTATAACTAGAATATTGATTTATAAGGATAAGTGCATACTAGCAAACCTAAGCTATATTTTTACATCTCCATTCTTTTAGTATTTATTTATTTGCATTATTATCTTCTAAATCTGAAAACTAAATATATATTATTACCTTTCTTATCTTTTTATTCAACAACTAAATTCTCCTACGATTCTCATATACATAAGTATATCTAACAGATCAAATCCATGCGAACGAACTTTTACTTACTAAACTAAACTTGCAAACGATCTGTAATACTTCCAGTGAGTCTCTCGTGGTAGTCAAGGGTGTGTCCTTTATTATTATATTTATTTATCTGTTTATTTATCACACCTTTGTCTCCACCAACTACTAAGAGCATTGTTCATTATATTGCATGTATCATCAAATGAAGTAGAGTTTTTTGCATTTAGGGCCTCAAATATCTTGCTATTAGCAATAATATACTCATCCCCGTGTTTCATTTTTCATTGTCTAAATAGGGTCAGGTATCTTACCTTTAGAAACAAATCAATTTCTATCTTTCCATAGAAACCATGCCATATTTTCAGCCAATTTAGTTGTATGATAGCTCTCATGATCTATGAGTTTGATATACTCCATAAAAAAGATTACCCATTGAAATATATTACTTGTTGGACCATTTTGTGATAATAAATTCAGAGGCTAGCCACACTGCGCTTGTCCAGTCACAATGGAATAGAGTATATTCAATAGTTTTCACATAACCTTACATATGCCACAACTAGGATCTTTCGGTATTTTTCTTTTTACTTTATTCTCATTAGTTGAAGCCCATTTATACAAGCTCTCAATAAAAAAATTCTCACTTTAGGACCTATTTTAAGCTTCCAGTTAAAACCCCATAGGGCCTTTGGTTTAATTTGAGAGAATTGACCTTTAGTTTTACATTTTTGTTCCTCCTTGTCCTGGTTAGCCATCCTAATTTTGTGGTATACCTCCTTTACAGTTACACTTCCAGAAATGGACTTAGTACAAATTGGAACTTCCTCCTGTAAAAGATGAAATGTGTATGCCCAAGGTGGTTGCCACCGGTTTTGGAGTGAATAAAGCATTTAATAAAAATACAATCCCATCCTAAACCTAGCTCATTCGGTTATTCACTTAAACAAGTAACATTTGTATCAACTGGACTTGATAAGTTAACATCGCTTGGAATCCTGTTAGAGTTCCATATGTTATCTCTGTTTAGTGTCTTATTTACGTGTATTAGTGTGTATTTTAAAGCTAACATGAGAGGAAAGTATAGCATTTTGTTGTGTAGGTAGCTAAAAATTGAGTTTGGGGTGAAAGAAGCTAAAGGAAGAAGAGTGTACATCGCAATATCGCGGTACACCGTGCATCATGCGGTATACCGCACTCAACCAGACCATGCACACGGTGCCCCACGCAAGCAATAGCCAGAAAAAATGGGAGTTGTAATGTGAAATTAACGGTACACCGTACCACCTACAGTATATCACACCTATATGCGAAACGTGTCCACGATGCTCCATGGTGGAATAAGTCACAAATTTTATGAGTTGTAGCTTATGAAAATCGTACACCGCAATCCGTGCGGTAATTCCGCACCCCAGAGAAAGTTGTGTCCACGGTAGTCACGCTCGAGGAGTCAAAAGAAATATGTTTTAGGATATCCGAGCGGTGGTACACCGCATCTTTGTGCGCCAACAATTTTTTGATCCCACCCATTGTTTATGTAATATCCGATTGTTTTTATAATCCGGTCTTTAATGTTTCCATCATAGTCCCAATCAATCTTAATTTTCATCAAAGAAGATGCAAAGAAAACGTAGCTAAACGGTCATTTAAGGAACAATTTCTCAATTGTCTCTTTCTCCATTTTACACCCCTCGTATCTTCCATCTTTGGCACATTTCCTTTTTCGAAGGTTGACTTTTGTTGGGATTTCTCTATTGCATATTTTCTAGGCAGATGTGTAGAGCTCCTGACAATCTTCCAAATTTCACTTTTATTTTCTTCTCCCAAATTAGAAAATTGTCATTCATTATCCATCTCTTCTTGAATGAGACAATGATATACAGATTTAGGGGTGTAGCTTTTGCTTTTTGTAATTGGTCATATAATCTTATCGTCTTTATCCAACTACATGATTGGTATTTTGGTTATCTCACTAGCAATATCTGTAGGACAGATTTGGTTGATTGATGTCATGTTCTATCTAGATATATCCTCGCTAAACAATTGTGCTACCACAAAAAAACTACAGTTAGGTATTTCAATCTTTATACTCTTACTGACCCATGTGTGATCCCATATATTAGTTGGCATACCAATTCTGATCTGCCAGAAACATTCCTATTTTAGCCATTGCAAGCCTTTGATAATACTATCCCAACTCTAGGATCATCTTTTTGCAAGTTTTGCATCCCACTATGAAGAGTTAGGGAAGTAAATACCTTTATGAACCCTGGTTGCTAGTGAATTCGGGTTATTGACAAGTCTCTATGCTTGATTAGCCAATAAGGCGATATTCATTTTTTGAAAGTATCTGAAACCTATTCCACTAATAGTTTTAGATTTAGCAATTTTCTTGCATGCAACCAAATATATTATTTTCTTATGATTAGCATCCCACTAAAAGTTCGCGACAAGGCTTGCCATCTTTTTACATAGCTTATTTTGGGAATTTAAAAATCGACATTGCGTAATTAGGTATTGCTTGAAACATTGTTTTGATAAAAACTTCTTTTCCGCCATCTGAGATCAAATTATTTTCTATTTAGCCAACTTACCCAATAATATATCCTTAATGTACCTATTTATGGTTTTAGATCTCTTCAAAGTAAGAAGGATTCCCAAATACTTACCCAGAGACTTGGTGGTCCCAACATTGAGTGACTTAGATACCCCGTTACAGATTTTTTATTTATCGTTCCTTTAAGTATTGCCAATTTATTAAAATTAATCATTTGACCAGATGCCCATCAACATTTCATGATTGTTTGTTTAAATTTTCCAATTTCATTATTGTTTACGTCCACGAAGAAAAGGCATCATTCGCAGAATATAGATTAATAAGTCTCATACATTTCTTTGAGATACCTTTAATTTCCCCTTCTCTGGACTGAAATTTACTTTCGTTATAAGAGAAAAGTTAATGGTGATAATGGATCTCTTTGTCTTTTTCTTTTATTTGGGATTTTTTTTAAGTCTCTCCCCGTTCACTTTTATTTGGAAAGACACATTAGAGATATTGTTAAGAATCCAGTCTCTCCATTTCATACAAAAGCCAAGTTTGTTGAATATTTGCAATAGGAGCTCCCATTTGAATTGATCATATGCTTTAACCATGTCCAATTTGACAGTCACATAATTTTTTTGGATCTTCTTTTTTAGTTCAGAAAGAATGATATTTCTTAAGAAATAAGGATGTTGTCTTGTATACTCATTCCTTTAATAAAAGTCAATTATGTTGGTGATACAGTTTGATCCATAAATGGTTGTAGTCTGAGCGCAAGAATTTTATCGATAATTTTATTAATGAAGTTAATCCATAATATTGGCCTAAAATCTTTTACATATTCTTGAGTTTCTTCTTGTGGTACAAGTGTGATAAAGATGTCACTGATTTTGTTCAGTGGCGTGTTATTTATAAATGAAACCATAACCAGCGCGAAGATGTCATCCTGTTGAATGTCCCAAAATTCCTGATGAAAATTCTCCAATAGGCCATTTGGTCCTGGAACCCTTGAACCTGACATGCTAAATACTGCATTTTTAACTTCTTCCAGACCTGGCGGGTTAAATCATTCATACTGTTCATAATTTTTTTCGGTGTGTGATTAGCGACTTCCTCTAATTCTGAGACTTGGTTATCTTCGAGCAATTTTTCCTAATAGGATGAGATCATTTCCCTAAGGCTCTTGGGGTCGTCAAACCAGTTATCCTTATCATCGTTGAGATTATAGACTCAAATGATATTCCTTCTCATGATCGTTGATTCGTTAAAGAATATCGTATGGATCCACTTTGAATCCACATATTGCTTTGCCTATCCGCCCAAAACACATCTTCTTTGTTTAAAAGATCTTTAAGCTTTTTATTGATTTTGTTCTCAAGTTCTTGATTATCATCTGTAATTTGTTGATTTCAGATGTTGAGGAGCATTTGTTAGTATCTATTTATAAGCTTCTTACTATTAATGAAATTTTTTCTACTCCAACCTGTGAAAGCTAAACATGTCACGTCTTTTTTATGGCAAACATCTTGTATACTCTCGATATTGTATGCCTTACCCCCAGACTTTTTCAATAATTTCCTTATAATGTTGGTTCTCAAGCCATCTAGATTTAAACATGAAATATTTCTTGTATTTAATAACTGTAACATCTTTTTAAAGAATGAGCGGTGAGTGATCCAAACCAATAGGTGAATCCTCCTCAAACCGGGTTTAGAAAGAGATTTAACCATTTATCTGAAGCTAGAGCTCTACCTAGTCTTTCCTTCATAGTTTTATCCTTTTATTTTACTAGTACATGTAAAAAAAATAACCTTTCACGGGTAAGAGAAATAAATCATTATCGTTGATGAATCCCTTAAATCAAAGAATACTCTCCGGGTGGAAAGGCAACTTACCTTGTTTTTCCAAAAAAAATTGAGATAACACTAAAGTCACCAATGAAAAAATTCGGCTCACTGATAGATGATTTCAATGAAGTAAGCTTATCCCAAATCTTTTGTCTTTCATTTTTATTTGTTTGAGCATGAACACAAACAATATACCACGATGGTGTCGCCTAAGGTGTTATAAAATAATAGATAAATAAACGCAAACAAACACTCTAGGCTAGCACAGTTGTGCAAGTATACAGGACGTATGCAAGTTTTAATGAATAAGTAGAATTCATTCTCAGAGACTACGAAGGTTAAGAAGAACTTATGCAAATATTCAAGTGCAGATATTCAAAAGCTAGAACAGATAATACACAGAGAAATAAAAGAAAAGAGATTGTTGTTTTGAAGAACTCAAAAATTAAACTAAGAATTAAAAGACAGAAAATTGAATAAAATAAAAGAACAGATAGTATGATAGTTTAGCTCGAGATATTAGCAAGTAATCCCCACTAGTTTTGTTTATTCTATCGTTTAAGGGTGAATCATGTAATATGAAATAATCAGGATTCTAAATTCCCATACCTTAGACCTTGAGAGCGACTAAGGGGGCTACGGACACACCATGAGGCAGCCTAAATTTAGGGTTATCATACGCCATAGGTTCCTAAGCAATTCAATTCCAAACATGATGATAGTGGTAAAAGCATACCCTAATGATTATCTAGTTAGGTTGATTTGTCAGGTCTAAACCTTATTCTAGACGTTGTGTGGTGTTTCAATAATTAGACACCCAGTTAAGGTGATCATCTACTATTAAGGTAATCCTATACGTTTGCAACCGCAAGAAAAACAGACAATAAATCAAAAACACATAAACAAAACATAAAACATGAATTCCAATTAAATACCGTAGTATCCCAAATTAAATAGAAAAACTAGGGTTCATACATATATGCTAAATATCAAGCTAAAATTATTTAATTCATACTATAGAAAGAAAAGAATTACAGATTTGAAGGTTGAAGATGACATAATATGGTGTTTCACTCCCTCTAGACTTCTCTTCTTGTTGTAAGCTTCTTCCTGGCTTAAGGTTTAGCCAATGATGATTTTCTTATGATAAGAGGTTGTATTTATAGTGTATAGGAACCCTAATTCGTTTTCTTGAAGGAGAAGGTAAGTAATGGACTCCTAGCCCAACTCAAATTCGTAACCCTAAAATATGGAATTAGCCTCGTTTTTGTTTTGGTCCTAACAGCTTCAATACTTATCCGTTTGACGCGTATGAGTAGTCGAAATTCATCGTCTAGGAAAGATATTTAAATTTTCTCTTGACCGTTCTTCCGAATTCCTAACCGATTTTGAGTTATAAGCCAATTTGTGGTCGTGGGTGGTGAAATTCAGATTTATTTGGCCGCTTTATCTTTCCATACTTTAGCTTTTGTTTCCTTATCTCCAATTTCCATTTCTATCCTCTTTCCTTTAGCTCTTAGAATTAACTTGGACCCTAATTAATTACCATATATCTTTAAAGTTTCAAACTAAATAAACAATTAAACCCAATATGCTCTAAAAATAATAAATAATTAATTCAAGACACAAAATAGGAAAGTGTACTAAATCATGATAAAATTGACCTATACTCTAATAAATACACCTAAAATGATGTCTCCAACTAGGATTAATTCATGACAAACAGGGAGACATCAAGACCCCCAACTCAAAGTTGTATCGTCCCGATATAATAAAACTAAAGAATGGTAGGGAAGTCAAGAAGAAGAAGTAGGAGGAGAATAAGAACAGAACATAATGAATGATCCTAGAGCATAGTATCTAAAAAGTCTCATGTAGTAATGATCAAGAAATAATGCACACGTATGCTTAATATTCACATAATCAACAATCCATATATTCAAGTCAAGATTAATTTCGCAATGCCAGAAGGAGAGGTCTTAACTTAGTTCGGGCTAATGGATATAGGTTGTTCATAGGTCCTCATATAGCATCCAATGGTCCACTTACCTACTACCTAATAGCTCAGTTGCTCCTCCACCAAGCAGTTAGAAATCCTAAGGTCTTTGATTATAACGGGGTTTAAGGATGGTATGGTATATTTGGATAATGAAAAGTGAGATTTTGGCTCTCTCCTCGCATTCCATCAACGAATCTCCCTAGAGCTTGAGTTTTCACTCGAAGATGTTCTCACTCAACCGAATTTTTGATGCTTTTGATGTGCATCCCCAATAATCCAAAATAAAACCTTTCATGATGATATACAAATTCCACTTTGCCGGTCCGAATATATATTCTTTTCATATCAATTTTTTTCTTTTGTATAGTTATGACTCTCTTTTTGATGTTCGAGATATCACGCTATTTTTTTTCATATATATATTTTTCTTTTCAATTCTAGCTCGTAGCTTCTTTTTCATTCACTATTACCCCGGCAAAGGGTTACAATAATAACTTTTTCATCATCCATAAAATCACAATTACAATTCCCAAAACCCAATGTTCCCTAATGATGAAACCCACCACCCCAAATTCAAGCTCTAAAAACGACTTGTCTTAGGTTTTGCGATTCGGGTGCGGGTCATATAGATAAATCCTACAACCTAAGGGTATGGATTATAATGTGGTTAATAAAAGGCTTTAGAAAGGCTCTGAGGGGCTAATACGAATAAATAATAACAATAATCAACAAAAAGGGTGAGAAGGTAAAAAAGCCTTCAAGTGGCTTCAATATGAAAGAACTGGCTTATTCATTTTTCTAACTACCGGATTTTGTTACTTTTTCACTACTAGTTCATAGATAAGCGGGTTTTCAACTAATTTCAAACCTCACGTTCTACACACCAAATAACTCTCACTAAGTTTCAACATAACTTCTTAGCATTGCTCATTAACTTTTCTATCTTTTATTTCCTGTTTTCATACATGCATGCTAAACATATTTGTGACATCTCTCAAAAACATACTACTTACTATCATTAACTTAATAAAATAATGCTCAAATAGGTACATTCAACATATTCTATGCCTATTCAATCCTAAAAATTTTAAATTTTATACAAAAAGAAAAAGGGAAGATGAGGACAACGAATCCCCACCCCCAACTCAAAAGTGAGTCGTGTCTCCACGACTCGAAAAAGACTAAAGAAAGAAATAAAAATTAAATTAGCACACATATTGCATATAAAGAAATGGTAAGGAAGAAAGAAAACATACTCTTCGAGGCTCTTACCTCGCCTTATCGACATCCAAGATAGGATTTTGCTGGATTTTTCTTTAATTGCTCACAGAGTGTTATGATGTACTCCTTTTCTTCTTTTGAAAGTTGCGTAATTACTCTAAAAACTTCCATGATCCAAGCATTGTCAATATTGTTACTCATCTTAAAATCAAGTTTTTCTCCTTCACCCAAAATTATATTCATTTTTCGAACAAGACACATGATCATTGAAGGATATTGCATATTAAATAACGACATGGGAGAGACCGAAAATCGTATCACCTCCTCATAGATCAATTGTGCCACATCCTCTTCTTCTCCTCAAAAAATACAATTCAACCAAAAAGAGCGTTTTTAGAACGTCTTACCATGAATGTAGACCAACCCAATCTTTCACCAAGCTCCAAGAATCTCTTGTATTCTCCTGTACCAACTTCTTTATCGAATACTTTCTCATAAGCAAAAGGTAGTTCCTTTAGTAGTTTCTCTGCAGAAGCTATCATGGCCTTTGAAGCTTTCTCTTTATCTTCGGGTGTAGGACCTTTGCATTGGAGAGGTTGTGTTGTTTTCTTCACGAAAGCTGGAACCTTTTTGCCCATTGAATCAAATACAGCTAGCTGACCTCTCTCCTCTTGTCCAGTTTTACCCTTTGTGTGGAACTAGAACTTTTCTTACTTGATTTCTTCTCAATAGAGCCAAATACCTTGTTTTTCTTCATCTCCCTTATAGTAGATATTGTTTATGTTCTCTTAATCACCTCAATTGACCCCCAACTCAAAGCTTTAACCACTCTTGAAATTTGAAACTCTTGATTATTGGTTGTACAAGCTTTATTTGGGTTAGGAAATGTGTTTTTATGATGATTCTCTATATGGGTAAGATGGATTCTTGATGTATTGGTATGGATCTAAGAAATTGTTGGAATTTCTGAAATTTAAGCTTTTGATTCTTGGATTTAATGTGTTTTGGTATGATTTGGGTGGTTGAATCTTCTTTGTAATAATGTGGAGAGAAGATTTGATATGTTTTTCTGGTGATTGGGTAGTGTTTTAATGTTTAGGGAAGGTTTGATGAAGCTTTAATGGAGTTGGGAGAGGTCTGGAGAAGAAAGAGAGGCTTAAGGATTGTAAAATTCGCAATAGACTAACCTCCTCTTCTTTATAACCTGAAAAACACAACTTTTTCCTCTCTCCAGCGGCGCTGGCCGGTATACCGCCCATATGGGCCGGCATGCCGGTGGTGGAGTTCTTGAAAAGCAATCCTCGGCAAAAAACACGAATTGCATACACGTGGGCTCGGGTTTTGTCTTGACCGGCATACCGGTGGAATGGCCCGGCATACCGGTGCGGTCATCTTTTGAAATTTAACTCTTGGCAAAGAACCCGAGGCTTGAACCCGTGGGCACCCCTTTTTGACCTGCCGGCTTACCGGTTGTGTGACCGGTAATACCGGTGGGCAAATCAGAATATGCCTAAAAATTTCATTTTTTATTTTACCTCCAAGTCCATTTTTCTCCACTCCATTGGATAGATCTCGAAAAAATATGCGATTTAGACTCGAGAAAAAGTGAATTCCGATACCCGAGCGCAAAGTTAGGCCCTTTCGAAGTTTTTGTAAAATTTCTCGCGCTGATAGGTGCGGTGCACCGCAAATACCTGCGGTGTACCGCGTAAAAGTTCTGTCCAACCATTTTTAACTCAGAAAATTTTCCACTTTTTCACCCCAAACTCGAACCCTTGCATACCTACACACCAAAAACACTTATACCTTTCTTATTACTGCAATATGCAGTAAAGAACACATAAACTCACTAAAACGAATAAAAACATAAATACCTAAAAACATAAAAAAACATGGGATGTCTCCCAAGAGCACTTTTGTTTAACGTCATTAAGTTTGACGTGTTATCTCGATTAAGATTTGCGAAATTTAAATCCCTTACCTCTAACTCCCACGAACTTCTTAACTCTATTCTTCGTAATCATGGATGGTGTCATCCAAGAGTTCGTGGGTAAAGGTGTGTCTGGTAACTTGATAGCGTTACACTCCTCTGGTGATCCACTCATATCCTCAGTTTCTAGGCTTCGTTTGTCAGAAAGAATGTCCTTCATGAATTTAAGATATTTTGGCATTCTGTTGAGAGCTTCTACAAACAGGATGTTAATCTCTAACTTGTTCACAATGTCAAGGAACTTCTGGAAGTCTTTTTCGTTGTTATTCTTCTTGACACGTGATGGGAATGGTGGAGGAGGACGTGTATTGGTTACCACTGGGCTCTCTTTCTTTTCTAGTGTCTTCTCTGGGACACTCTTTTGTTTAATTACCTGTTCCACCTTATCTTCAATTGTTTCTTCAACATCTTTCTCAGGAATCGAGGTTGGTTCTGGTTCTACTCTAGGTGGAGGTAATTGTTTTCCACTACTTAATTCAATTGCATGACAAACACCAGCTATAGGAGCAATAGTACCACTTGTTAGTTGCCCTGTTGGCATTTTTTGAAGTTTACTCGCCATTTGTGATATGGTATGCTCAAGATTCTTAATCACCTTGGACTGGGTTTGGATTCTTTGCTGGCTCATCTTCATATTTTCTTCAACTAGTTTCATCATCTTAGCCATGCTTGAATTCAAACTCGAAGGTTTCTCTTGTATAGTTTGTTGCATTGAATATTGAGGTGGTTCTTGATAAGTTTCGTTATAAATAGGCACTTCTTGATAGATAGGTTGTGGAGGATAATAAGATTGTGGTCGAGGTTGATAATATATCTGTTGATTTCTGACCCAATTATGATTCTGTGGGGGATGATAATTAGCGTAATTTCCTTGAGATTGATAATAACCATTATAATAATGGTTTCTTTGATGATATATGAAGGAAATCGAAGCTGGATTATTCATGCAAGTTTCCCACGAGTGATTTCTTGCTCCACAACTAGGTCATGAAGGTAAAGTATGTACTAGATTTACCTGAGCTAGTTTTCGCGCTTGTTCTCGTAATCCCTCAAGTTGTTGGTTTAACTCTTTGAACTTTAGAGATTCTAAAGTCTCTTTTTTGTTTTTCTGATTTAATTGGCCAACTTCTCTTGGTTTCGAGAACGTTCTCCATAATTATATTAGCTTCTGTAGGATATTATAATATGAAACTTTCCTTTCCTAATAAATCTGCTCTCACCTGGGACTATAGATTTGTAAAACAAAAACTAAAAGAAAAAGCGTAAAATAGAACTAACTGAAATATAAGCACTAAATAAATGCACAAGGACTAACGATGTAGTCCCCGGCAGCGGCGTCAAAAACTTGGTGTCGCCTAAGGTGTTATAAAATAATAGATAAATAAACGCAAATAAACACCCTAGGCTAGCACGGTTCTGCAAGTATACAGGACGTATGCAAGTATTAATGAATAAGTAGAATTCGTTCTCAGAGACTACGAAGGTTAAGAAGAACTTATGCAAATATTCAAGTGCAAATATTCAAAAGCTAAAACAGATAATACGCAGAGAAATAAAAGAAAATAGATTGTTGTTTTGAAGAACTCGAAAATTAAACTAAGAATTAAAAGACAGAAAATTAAATAAAAGAGAAGAACAGATAGTATGATAGTTTAGCTCGAGATATTAGCAAGTAATCCCCACTAGTTTTGTTTATTCTATCGTTTAAGGGTGAATCATGTAATATGAAATAATCAGGATTCTAAATTCCCATACCTTAGACCTTGAGAGCGACTAAGGGGGCTACAGACACACCATGAGGCAGCCTAAACTTAGGGTTATTCTACGGCACTAGGTTCCTAAGCAATTCAATTCCAAACATGGTTATAGTGGTGAAAGCATACCCTAATGATTTATCTAGTTAGGTTGATTTGTCAGGTCTAAACCTTATTCAAGACGTTATGTGGTGTTTCAATAATTAGACACCCAGTTAAGGTGATCATCTAACTACTATTAAGGTAATCCTATACGTTTGCAACCGCACGAAGAAAAGACAATAAATCAAAACACATAAACAAAACATAAAACATGAATTCCAATTAAATACCGTAGTATCCCAAATTAAATAGAAAAACTAGGGTTCATACATATATGCTAAATCTCAAGCTAAAATTATTTAATTCATACTATAGAAGGAAAAGAATTACAGATTTGAAGGTTGAAGATGACATAATATGGTGTTCTACTCCCTCCAGACTTCTGTTCTTGTTGTAAGCTTCTTCCTGGCTTAAGGTTTAGCCAAGGATGATTTTCTTATGATAAGAGGTTGTATTTATAGTGTATAGGAATCCCTAATTCGTTTTCTTGAAGGAGAAGGTAAGTAATGGACTCCTAGCCCAACTCAAATTCGTAACCCTAAAATATGGAATCAGCCCCGTTTTTGTTTTGAACCTAACAGCTTCAATACTTATCCGTTTGACGCGTATGAGTAGTCGAAATTAATCTTCTCGGAAAGATATTTAACTTTGATCTTGACCGTTCTTCCGAATTTCTCACCGATTTTGAGATATAAGACAATTTGTGGTCGTGGGTGGTGAAATTCAGATTTATTTGGCCGCTTTATCTTTCCATACTTTAGCTTTTGTTTCCTTATCTCCAATTTCCATGTTTATCCTCTTTCCTTTAGCTCTTAGAATTAACTTGGACTCTAATTAATTACCATATATCTTTAAAGCTTCACACTAAATAAACAATTAAACCCAATATGCTCTAAATGATAATAAATAATTAATTCAAGAAATCATGATAAAATTTACCTATACTCTAATAAATAAACCTAAAATGATGTCTCCAACTAGGATTAATTCATGACAAATATGGAGACATCACACGACACACAACAAAATTCTTCGATTTTTCTATTACAAAAGAAGCATTTGAGTTAACAACTCTAAGCTTGCCCTAA
Source organism: Nemophila menziesii (assembly GCA_029959085.1). Taxonomy (NCBI): domain Eukaryota; kingdom Viridiplantae; phylum Streptophyta; class Magnoliopsida; order Boraginales; family Hydrophyllaceae; genus Nemophila; species Nemophila menziesii. The sequence continues at coordinate 82,399,507 of JARWIR010000002.1, forward strand.
TCTTTCTACGCCTGTAGGATTCTTCCAAACCTGTAAGCTCTTTCTTCGGGGTCGACTACATGGAAACTATTATCTTTTATTTTCCTAATCATCGGTTCCCTTGCACTTTGACTATTCCAAACCAGTAAGCTATCTACAAAATCCACTTTGTAGGACTGCCGTAGCCCTTCAGATGAATGGGGACAACACTTTTCTTGGCGAAAATCTCCCAAGTACTCGCATCGCCTACAGTACTTTTTTCACTAATTTTGTTACCACGTAAGTGTTCATCACAATCTATACCACTACAATAATAGAATCCCCTATGATCCAGTTCACCCTCCTCAGTTGCACGTTTCTTCAAAGGGATATCACGGATACTAGCGCCGTCTTTGATACTGATAGAGCTACAAATGTCACCAATCTCGTACAAAGAAAGTAATATATAATAACAAATATTTAGGCACAGAAAAATGTCCAATTTTTCGCAGAATCACAATAAAGAAAAATTACCACCAACGATCTCTACGCCAATTATATGAAGGAACAGATTAATAGGTAATACATCTCCAACATGCTTAACTTTCACATAATTATCACTAAAAAATGATTAAAGAGCGCCAAACATGCACCCCATCAGAAAATCAAAAAACTCAAAAGCCAAATCCCTAACCATGAGACATGGCTCAACACACTTTTCTAATGAGACAGTAAAATAACACCATATTTAAAAGAAACAAAGAGGATCAACCACCAAAAATTTCTGCACCAATGATCTTTGCGTCAACAATCTCAGGGCAAACGATCTTGTATGAACGATCTTTGTGCCATCAATCTCTATGCTGATAATTCCTGCACCAGTCATTTCTACCCCAACTCCACCAATAATTTTTGTGACAATGATCTCTTTGATGGAACCCTATAGATAGCCTAAAAAGTATTTAAGAAATTCTTAGTCAGTAAGCAAATAGAATATGAACCGATTGTGTATACTACATGGCTTATAGCCAAAATATCATTCTGACTTCGCATAGACAAAGCCCCACATATGACGGATGAAGTTCTTCGTCTTTGAAAATATGGCATGCACACCCCGAATTGTCAAATTTAAGGACTAATTTGGAGAAATAACGAAACCATAATAACATGCACTTGATTCAAAAGGTAATTTCATACATTTTGCATAATAAATCAAGAATTTTGGACATCCTTTTTTTTCTTTTTTTCTTTTTGGTCAGGACATCCTTTTTAATCTAATAGTACATATAATATTTTTCTCAATTTAAAAATTTTAAAACTCATTAATAAAGAGTAACAAAATTCATTTTCTCAATTTGATTTGCCATCTCTTAAATTTTCTTAATTCTTTCTACCATCTTATTTATAAAATCTAATGATGACATTGAAAATGGTGTGATACCTACACTCTTAGAAAGAGGTGTCATGCCATTTCGTTATCTTGGGTCCCACTTGGCTCCTCCGTTTTGCTTTCAAGAGATTATAAACCTCTTTTTGACAAGTTGGAAGGTTATGTGAGGTCTTGGAGAGCTTCTTCTCTTTCTTTTGTGGGGAGATTGGAACTAATTAGATTGGTTCTCCAATGAGTTATTTGTTTTTGGTTTTGTATTTTTCTGATTCTGATTGGTGTTCGAGATCATGTGATTAGCGTATGCCAGAATTTTTATTGGGAGATAAATATTTTCAAGTTAGCTGGAGCAAGATTTGTATACCAAAAGATGAATCTGGACTTGGGTTAAAAAATTTAGAAGCATGGAACAAAGCATTACTATTAAAAATGCTTTGGAAATTGTGGAAAAAAATACACTTTGGATTAAATGGATATATGGAGAGTATTTTAAAGCTTGTGGATTTTGGGAATGGAAATCGAAAAAGGGTGATTCTCCCTTATTGAAAAATGTTTGAGAGCTTAAGGATATTATTTGTGGGTCTGCGGGAGTAGAAGGCCCGGAGAGTATTTTGGCTTTATGGGTTTTCTCGAGAACTGCGAGTCACATTACACATGGGATATTAAGTAAGTAATTTTATTCTTTACATAAAAAACCTTATGATTTATTTCGGCGTAAATATTTTATTAAACCTTGGACGAATATTATTTGGGACTCGTGTGTATTTCCTAAACATGTAATTATTGTGTGGACGACTTTGAGAGAGAGACTTAAGACTAAGGATCGCATTACTTATTTGGAGTTGGATCGTCTTTGTAATTTATGTGGGGAAGATTTTGAGTCAAACAAGTACCTCCTTTTTTATTGAGCTTATTCGAGGGCTAGTTGGGTTGAGATAAAGTTTTGGCTAGGATTGGATAAGGAGATGAAGACGCTCCTAAGTGCTTTGAAATGGTTTAAAAAGCTTAAAGCTAGAGAAAATTGAAGGAGAAAAGCATGGAGGACTGGATTTGGAGCTACCGTGTATTGTATTTGGAAAGCGAGAAATCACCTAGCTATGAGAGGTGAATCTTCATCTAGATAAACGGTTACCAAGGAAATTAAGTGGTGTATTTTTTCTATTTTATTTTCCTCGTTCCCTCATCATTCGTTTATGGATGATTGTGGTCAATTAGCTTGTTTAATATTAGTATGAGGTAGTCATATTTAGTTTCTTAGTTGCTATCATTAGGCTTTTGGCTCAGGTAGGTAACTCTCTTGTATAGTGTACAATTATTTTTTATTAATACAACTGTTTACCTAACCCCAAAAAAATCTAACCTGCCCATAATATTTCACTCATATTAGATTGCTCTCATAATACACTAAAAGTAGGGATGGAAATGGTTACAATTAAAAACCGAAAACGATAATAATCAAACCGATTAAAAACCAAATTATATAACAGTGGTTAAAACCATTAGATTATGGTTGTGAAAAGTATAACCGATGGTTAAGCCGTTAGGTTATGATTTTAGATAAATATAAAACCGAATAACCATAAACCGTTTATTATCATATAAATTTTTAAATTCTATAATAATTTAGGTTAAATTAGATATATTAAAATTTTAAAACCAAAATTCAAATACTAAATTTAACAAATTAAACAATAAATATGTAATAATCAAATACCAACATAATATTTTATTTACTTTAATTTTTTTTCATATATGTGTAATTTTATTTTATGAAAATTAATATATATATATATATATATATATATATATATATATATTAAATTATCATTTGATTATGATTAAAACGGCAAAATTGTTTAAAAACTCAAAATCAAATAATGCAGTTATAGTTTTTGATATTTAAAAAAAAAAAAAAAAAAACAAACAGATTTGTTATCATCCCTAACTATAAGGTATAATTCGAACAAAAAAAAAAAAAACTATAAGGTACAAATCTAATCCTTCCCATAATATTTCAATCGTATTAAATTGCTCTCATGATACATTATATATTAAATTCTGCAATATGCATTATACATATGAATGCTTATCTTTCGGGTGCGTAGAATGAATCATTTTTGTTTCAAAGGTGCGTAGAATGCACATAAGGTCTTTCATGATCGATATAAGCATTCGAATTATTCTTATTGAATGTTAAATCTGATAAGTCTGATAAGTGGATATTTTAGTTGGTTGCTAATCCAATTTCTATTCATTCGGGAGATATTGGTTGTATATATTTTTGATTTCTAGGAATTTTGTTTAGCTATCTTACAAATCAAAATTATGTAAATGCTCATCTTATACAAAATAACATTTTTTATTTTAGTACTGCTCGTATAATACAAATATCTGACAATTTGTATTGCTTCTTTAATCATTTGTAGCAAAGTATCCAGTTTTAGATAGATAGTGGTTGAAGTTAAAGAAAAGTTTGGTAAATTGCTAGATTCGTAGATAAGATATTTACACTGCATTAATTCCTTTATTTTGGGATGCATTAATAAATTTAATTATATTGCAGACCTCAATTAAAATCTTATACATACCACTTGACGAAAAAAATCCTTTATATTGTATTCCGCTTTTTTCTTTTTATTTTTCTGGAGGAAGTATATTATCCTCTTCCGGACAGACAACAGTTGAACTTAAGAAAGAGTTTGGCAATTTGACAAATTCAAATATTTTCTCAATACCCTTAAGGAGGGTAGACTTCAGCCCACCTAAAACTTTTGCCGGATATTTTAAATAAAGGAATAAAAAATGACTAAACATTTGGTAATAAAAGGATAGTTTTTGTTTAAAAAAAGAGTCTGTTATAAATTAATGTCAATTAAAAAAGGATTAATGCCTAAGAAACACCTCAAATTAAATTTAATGCCCCCTCACCCCTGCCGTTCTCCTTTTGCCCATAAAAGGCACCTCTTTTAATTTTTATCCTATTCTACCCTTTTCTACCGCCGCCGCTCTCTCTCTCTCTACACGAGTTCATAAACAAATAACTATGATAGCCGCTCTCTCTCTTTCGTTTAAATTATCAGCATATACACAAACACTGTGAATTATGAGAGCACCCATTAATGACGAATTTAGCAAGAAAAGTAAAGAAACAAAGAGAAGAATAAGAAGAATAATGAATAAGAGAGGAAGAAGAGATGTTTTATTTCTTGTTACAGTTACAATGTACAAAACTAGTTTATATACAATCATGTCTAACTAGATATAGCTGTAATCTAACTAATTTTTATGTAGAAGAAACAATTTGCATTTTGGTCCCTGCATTATTTCTTTTTATCCAATTCATTTGCTGTATTCAAAGATAGATTGACATCTCCACTGAAACATGATATTTGAGTATTGGGAAAGTAAGAAATTATGATTGAATTGTGCGAAAGTTTGTATAGAATAAGTTGATTGATTAACGTTGAAAAACTAGAAGAAAAAAACAATTCAAATGAGTAATGGGAATCTCTCCCAGAACTCAATATTTAGTCCGCAAGTACAAAAATGTACTTGCTTAGCGTTTTCTGAGTTCTGGGAATATATCCCAGTACTCAACATTTGCCACAAGTCCAAAAGTGCACTTGCACAAGTACAAAAGTGGGCTTGCACAAGTACAATCCGAGTTCTGAGTAATGGGAATCTATCCCAGAACTCAACATTTAGTCCACAACTACAAAAGTGAACTTGCTTAGCCTTTTCCGAGTTCTGGGAATCTATCCCAGAACTCAACATTTAGTCCACAAGTACAAAAATGTACTTGCACGAGTTGTGGGAAACACTCCCATTACTCAACATTAGTCCATACAGTACAAAAGTGTACTTGCACGAGTTGTGGGAAACACTCCCATTACTCAACATTAGCCCATACAGTACAAAAGTGTATTTGCACGAGTTATGGGAAACACTCCCATTACTCGCCCTTGACAAAAATTGTACTTGCACAAGTCCACTACTCGCCCTTGGCAGCAGCAGTCGACAGCAGTAAGCATTAAGGTATATTTACCTTAAGTGCCTTTTATGGGCAAGTGGCTAAGGTGGCAGGTGGTTATTGGGCTAAGGGCATTAAGGTATATTTACCTTAAGTGCCTTTTATGGGCAAGTGACTAAGGTGGCAGGTGGTTAATGGGCATTCACCCATTAAAAAACTTATTTAAAACAAAGGTGCCTAGAATAAGATATTTTATAAAAAACAGGCTCATTCCAAACTACCCTTATTATTAACAATTAAAAAAAGGAAATTAGAAAAAAAAATAAAACAAAATTTAATAAACACACGCGCGTGTCTGTGAATTTTTTTTTTAAAATCGATACAACTAATTCTAAAAAAATCAAAAAAAAATAAAAAATTTATATATTTAGATAAAGCAAATTAATATTTACGTCTATGATTTTTTTTTCGCAATTTTTTGATTTTTTTTTAATTCGTAGACACGGAATTCTATGTTTTAAACATGAAATTCCATGTTTTGAAATAAGGAATTTGTTTTTCGTAGACACGAAATTCACTGTTTAAAACATGGAATTTTGTGTTTGCGAAAAAAAATTCAAAAAATTTAAAAAAAAATCATAGACGTAAATATTAATTTGCTTTATCCAAAAATGCAATTTTTTTAATTTTCTGATTTTTTTAAATTAGTTATGACGATTTTAAAAAAAATTCACGGAAACGCGCGTATGATGAAATTAGTAGTAGGTGATGGTGGAGGTGGTGAGGGTTGTGGTGGCTGTAGTGGTGGTGGTTGTGATAGAGGAGGTGGTGATGGTTGTGGTGGTGGTGGTGGTAGAGGTACCTTATTACTTGGTTAATATTTAAAAATAAATATTGTATTAAAAATAAAATAATATATTAATAATAAGGATAGTATAGGTATAAAAAATATAAAGAGGATGTTTTCTATAAATAATTGTTCTATTAGGCATTTATCTCTAAATAAAAAAATTAGAGGCTTAAAAAAATTAGAAGCTTGATTAAGAAGGCATTTATCTCTATTATATGATCAAAATATTTAAGTACAAGACTTAATTATATGATCAAGTAAAATTATTTCTAATCAATTATAATTATAAATAAATTTGTAATTAAAAACAAAAAATTTAAAAATTATAAAAATAAGCATAAACTTATTAATTATTACTTTAATATATATATATATATATATATATATATATATATATATATATATATATATATATATATATATATATATATATATATATATATATATATATCGTTTAATTTATATTAAATTCACATTTTATTGTATAATTTTTTAAAAGTCCACCAACCGTCACCGACCACATCCTTCACCACCACTACCTTTATCACCACCACCTCCACCTCCACCATCCACCACCACCACTACCTCCACCACCACCACCACCTCCACCACCACCACCACCACCTCCACCCCCGCCACCCCACCACCACCTTCGCACATAACCACCACCGACTAGTTTCGTCACCATCAACTAATATCATCATACGCGCGCGTAATTGAAATATTTTTTAAAAAATTCGTAAATAATTCTAAAAAAATCATAAAAATAAAAAAAATTCATTTTTGGACGGGGTTAATTAATATCTTGTCAAAATGTAAATTTTTATTTTTCTGTCTTTTTTAGAATTAGTTATGAGTTTTTAACAAATAATAATTCACGGACGTGCGTGTTTGATAAAATTAGTTAGTGGTGATTGGTGGTGACGGCGGTAGAAGAACTAGTTGGTGGTGGTTATGGGCGAATGTGGATGTGGTCGGCAGAGACTAATGGAGATGGTGGTTGTGGTGGATGCATGTGGTTGTGGTGTTGGTATTGGTGGTGGCTGCATGTGGTTGTGATGATAGTGGATGCATGAGGTGGTTGTGGTGGAGGTGGATGCATGTGGTTGTGGTGATTATGGTGGTGGATGCATGAGGTGGTGGTGGTGGATGCATAAGGTGGTGGTGATTATGGGTGAAGGTGGTGGTGATAGTCAGTGGTAAATGCATGAGGCAATGGTGGTGGTCGGTGGCGATGGCCGAATTTTAGAATAAAATAAATAATTAATATATTATGAATGTTATATAATAAAAAAAAAAAAAAAAAAATTAAAGGTAATAGTGGAAGGTAAATATGATAAAGTGTTTAATTGTGAATTAATCTTTCTAATGAGTAGTCAGAAGGATTTTTTCCTTTCTTTCTTTTTAGGAATGGAATTTGAAAATTTGTAATTAATTGAGAATTATTCTAAATATTTAATTAAGTATTACAAAATAAACTTTAGGAGACAAGAAATTTTATATTTCTCAAAGTTAATTTAATTACTGTATTTTATAAGTAGTTTATCGATTTTCAGTTTCAGTAGTAGAGAGTTGGAACAATACATATCACATTGGGTTGAAATATATATATATATATATATATATATATATATATATATATATATATATATATATATATATATATATATATATATATATATATATATATATATATATATTAGGTAAAACCTGTGTCTAAAGACACTTAAAGAAAAAATTTGTTTCGTTAACGGAAATCGAACATAGGTTTAAAGGGTGAAAGTCAAGGTTAAAGTTAGGATTAAGTTTCTTCTTTTTTTAATCATCAAGAAGAAGGTTAAGGTTAAGGATAAGGATGGTTAAGGTTAAGTTTAAGGTTAAGGTTAAGGTCAAGGTCAAGGTAAAGGTCAAGGCTAAGGTCATGGTCAAGGTCAAGTTCAAGTTCAAGTCCAAGTTCAAGGTTAAATTTAATTTTAAGGTTAAGGTTAGGGTTAAAGTTAAAGGTTAAGTTTAACGTTTAAGGTTTAAGTTCAAGGTTTAATAAGATTCCATGTTTAAGGTTGAATATCAGCGCGATGAATCTCCATCTAGTTAAGGTTAATATGAAAGTTAAGGTCAAGGTTTAAAGTCAAGGTTAATGTTTAAGATTAAATGTTAAGGTTAGGGTTATGGTTTAAGTTAAGCTTAAGGTTAAGGTTTAACAATTAAGGTTCAAGGTTAAGGTTATGGTTAAGGTTAAAGTTAAGATGAATGTGAAGGTAAGGGTTATGGTTTAAGGTTTAAGGGTTAAGGCTAAAATTTTAAGAATTAAGTTTAAAGTTAAGGTTAAGGTAAAGATGAATATTAGGGTTTAAGGTTTAAGGTTCAAGGTTTAAGGTTTAAGGCGTAAGTTTTAATGTTGAAGGTTTAAGGGTTAAGATTAAGGTTAAGGTTAAGGTGAATATGAAGATTAGGGTTTAACGCTCAAGGTTTAAGGTTTAAGGTTTAAGGTGTAAGGTGTAAGGTTAAGTTTAAGGTTATGGTTAAGTTGAAATTTAAGATTAAGGTTGAGGTTAAGTTTAAGGTCAATGTTAGTTTAAGGTTAAGGATAAGGTTTATAGTTAAGGGCTTAAGGTTATGGTTAACGGGTTGATGGTTAAGGTTAAGGTTTAGTTTAAGGTTAAGGTTAAGATTAAGGTGAAGATGAATATTAGGGCTTAAGGTTTGAGGTGTAAGGTTTAAGGTTAAGGTTAAGGTTAAGTTTAATATTAAGGCTATGGTTAAGGTTAAATTTAAGGTCAAGGCTAGGTTAAGGTTGAGGTTAAAGATATGGTTAATAGTTAAGGGTTTAGGTTATGGTTAATGGGTTGAGCGTCAACGTTAAGGTTTATTTTAAGGTTAAGGTAAAGGTTAGGTTAAGGTTAAAGTTGAGATTAAGGTTGATGTTACGTATAAGGGTTAAGGTTAAGGGTTAAGGTTTAGGTCAAGGTTAAGGGTATTTTTAGGGTTAAAGGTATTTTTAAGGTTAAGGTTTAAGATTTAATATTTTAGGCTTAAAGTTCTAGGGTTAAAAAGTAAACGTGACAATGTAACATAAAAGAAAAAGTAAACGTGAAAAACAATGAAATGTAAAATCTACCCCTCATCATAAAAAAATATCTATCTCTTCATACTCATAACCGCTCATCAATAAAAAAAATCTTATCTTCTTCACACTAATAGCTGCTCACCAGTAAAACAAAACTGCCCGCCACTCAGGACCATATCCCATCATCATCAACCCAGCTTGGCTACGTCATCAACAGTCGAAGAACCCAAATAAGGTAAAAAACTAATTTGTTTGAAGAATGGTGTTTTAGACATTTATATAGATTGGACCTTTTAAACTAGAATTGGTGGGTTATGGTCCTCTTAAGTAACTAACCCTTTATTTTATTTAAAAAATCTTCTCACTAAATTAAATATTTGTAGAAAATATCATGTATCATTATACCTAAACTAATATTATTTTAACTATTATATTTTATTTTTAATATAATATTTGTTTATTTTTTAATATTAAAAAAATAATGGACCACCACCACCTCTAACCACCACCACCCTCCAATTTTTTATAATTTTCTAGGTGAAATTTTGACCACCACCACCACGATGAATTCCTTGTTTAGAACAATGAATTATTTGTTCTGAACAATGAATTTTATTTTCTAATTGAAAAAAAATTAGATAGGTTGTTGATGGCGGCAGAAATGACCAATGGTGATGTAAGTTAAAAAAATTGGTCAGAGGTGGTGGTTATTGCAGCGGTGATCGGTGGTGGTGTCCGATTTTTTGATATTTTTTTTTAAAAAAAAAGAACAACCCAGAGGTGGTGGTTTTGGTGGTAGTGATTACATAGGTGGTTGGTGCTGGTGGCCGATTTTCTTAAAAAAAAAAGACCGGTGATGGTGGTGGTGGTGGCGGCGACGGTGGTCGGTCAGAAAAAATTGGCCGAGGGTGGTAGTTGTGGTGGCGGTATCGGTGGTCGGTGGTGGTGTTCTAATTTTTTTTTTAAAAAAATATAAAAAATAAACTGGCAGAGATGGTGATTGTGGTGGCGAGAGTGGTGGTCGGTAGTGGTGCTCGAATTAAAAAAAAATTGGTTGGAGGTTGTGGTGGTGGCAGTAGCAACGGTTAAAATTTTAAAAAGAAAAATTACCGGGCGACGGTCGCAGTGGTGATGGCGGTTACGGTGGCGACGGTGAAAGTGGTGGTGGTAGTCGGAGGTTGTAATAGAGTTGGTTAAATTTAAATTTAAATGATAAATAATAAAGTAATTAAATAAATTGAAAATATTTTTAATAAATAATTTCAATAGAGATTATGTTTAACAAATAAGTTTTAAATATTTAATAAATAATGATCATTATCCTCTTTTTTGTTATATTTTAATTTTTTTAATATTATGATATAGAAAATTATTTATAAAAAATTAAATCACCAAATCTCGTAGATATATATTTATGAGATAATAAAACAGTGATAGAAAAATAATATTTATAATTATTTTTATTTGATGCTCTCTTTTATCTGAAATTAGTGGAAGAAAGGTTGAGAATTCCATTTAAGTGAAATGAGATTATTATGATTATTATTATTATTACTATTACTATTATTATTATTATTAATTTATTATAAAATCTGTTTTGGTGGAGAATAAAAAGGTCAAATGCCACAATTGTTTTCCATTTGTGGTGGTGGGAATATTGAAAGTAGGCTAGGTCAAAACCACCTTCCCTTTCCGGTTCATAAGGTTGTCATCATAATAATGCACATTTTCTACCAATGAAAAATCTTCCATTCTCAACCTTTAAACTTTATTAGTGTTCAAGGAGATGCTTAAATGGAAGGTTGGCCTTTGTTGACTTAGGAAAATCATGAACCATTAAAGCCAATCGACAACAAAAATAGGGTTCGACAAATTTTGTTGTGCACTTTGTAATGCTCTATGTCTATTCTTGGTCTTCCAAACAATTATGATCTCATGGCTCACCATAGGATCCCAATCTAATGGTGGGCGATTAACATGTTAGCATGTGACTATGTTTTAAATTTATTTATTATTTTTGTGATAGAAAAACATGAAACTTATATATACAATTATGAAACATTTTTCCCAAGCAATCTAAATTCGAATTTATATCTTGATCTTAATATTCATGAGTAATTCAGCAATTATGAGTTACGATCTTCTTGATGAAAGTTGTCTGTATTTTTTTTAAACAATTTTAGATAGATTTTTTTACTTTTTTTGTGACTTTTATTAGATTTTTTTGTGACTTTTTAACTTATTAATTTCATCTTGAGATCTAATATCATCCATGTATCTAATATGTACACATTTATCACAAATTATCACATATTTCTCCAAAAATACATATATCATCCGAGGTTAGCTAAAACTCAAATAACGTCTAATAAAAAAATAAATCCTACAATTAAACCTCAAAAACCAACCAAAATAATGTATATTAACTCTCCAAATCTATAACAAAAGAAAGACATTTGGGATCCCTCTACTTTTCCTGATCTTTGAGTACTTTTTTCTCATCTTTTTCATATAATATATAGTACTCGGTCATTTTATGCCCCTGATGATTTTTTCTTGAGATTTTTAATAGGTGATGGGTTCAAGCTCTTAGGAATGGATGCTTGGAAGCTCTCAAATAAAATTAGAATCAGGTTGTTTATTGGGACCATCCGAGATATGCAACTAACCTTTCAACATAGCTTTGGCGATTCTTTGTTTTCTTAGTTTGAATTTCTTTTTCCTTTGTAATGATGGGGAACTTTCTTGACCATGTTGCAAAGTCAAAATTTCTAACAGAGACGAGAAGTTTATTGCTTTAGCCTTTTTTTCCTTGCTTTTTCCATGTAATTGTCTTCAACTTGTGTTCTACTTATACTTCACGAAGTATTGTTATTTATTTGTCTTCCTATATATACCCCTATACTTTAGGGAGAATAAATTATTTCGATTTTTGTTATTATAACATCAAATATGCCAAGGACAACCCTTTTCTTCTCACATAGTGCCGATATATTGATGATGTCTCCTCATTTGTGATAGATTTATATTAGGACGAGACATCATTTTTAGTGATTTAGAAGTTATAATAGTCGATTCTCTTGAGAAAGTGCACTTTCCTATTTTGAGTCTTGATTTAGTAAAATAATATTTTTAGAGCATATTGGGTTTAATTATTTATTTAGTGTGAAGCTTTAAAGATAATTATGGAGATTAATTAGAGTCCAAGTCAAAGACTACAAGATATGGAAAGAGATAAGCATGGAAATTGGAGATAAGGAAACAAAAGCTAAAAACATGGAAAAGGAAAAGCTGCCTTAATCCTGAATTTCTGCACCTACGACCACAAATCAGATTATATCTCAAAAAGGGTGTGGAATTTGGAGAAACGGTCAAGAGAAAAGTTGAAGATCTTTCCGAGACGATGAATTTGGTGTACTCATACGCATCAAACGGATGAAAATTGAAACTGCTAGGACCAAACGAAAAACGGGCCTGATTTCATGTTTTTAGGGTTACGAATTTGAGTTGGGCTTGGAGTCCATTACTTACCTTTTCCTTCAAAAAAACGAATTAGGTCTTCTAAACACCTATAAATACACCCTTATATCACTTGTAAATCATCCTTGCCTCATAGTAATTAGTTCTTAAGGTTTTATTCTTCCAAGTTATTGTAGAGAGCAAGATGATGTCTTTAGTTATTTCTTTTAGTTTATTTCCTCCAGGTATGAACTAAACTTCCCATAGCTTGGGTTTTGCATCATGTATAAAATATGAATTCTAATTTCTTTCTATCTAAGTTTCTTTGGGAATTACATGTTTTAATCCGATATTAGATGCTTACCCTTATATTTGTTTATGTGTTTTGATTTAATGACTGTTTTCCTTGCTAGTGCACGAGTATAGGATTACCTTAATAGTAGTTAGATGATCGCCTTAACTGGGTGTCTAATTATTGAAACACCACATAACGTCTAGTGTCGATATTGGTCCTGACAACACTAATTCTAACTAGATAGTCATTAGGGTATGATTTAATCACTATCACCATGTATGAAAATTGATTGCTTAGGGCCTTAGTAGCGTTTGATAACCCTATTTGAACCAGCCTCGTGGTGTGTCTGTAGCCCCCTTAGTCGCTCTCAAGGTCTAAGGTATGGGAATTTAGAATCCTGATTAAGTATACAAGAGCTAATTATCTCCCTTATTAACTAGATCTAATAGAAAGAATTAGAAGGATTAGTGCATACTAGCAAAATCTAAGCTATACTTCTCATCTCATATTCTTCGTATTTATATTATTGTCTTTTATTTTCTTTAGTTTAATTTAAGAATTTCAAAATTTATTTTAATTTTCTGTCTTATAATTAATTACTCCTTACTCGTTATTGCTACCCATTCGACTAGCACACTAAGTCCCTGAGAACGAACTCAACTTATCAAACTAAAACTTGCATACATCCTGTAATACTTGCAGTACTGTGCCTGTCTAGGGTGAGAGTGCGTAGTTTTCTTGACTGAATTTTATCTTATTTTTATCACACCCTAGGCGACACTAATTGATCATATTTTTCGAATGGTTTCGAAATACGTCAGTGTAATAGTTCATTTTGGTGTAATCTAAAACGTTATGATCTTTTGAATTTTTCAGGTCAGGGATCTGTTGACTGATCCCACAGTTTACAAATTGAAAAGGTAGGTTACCAATTTGAAGTTGGTCTTTTAAAAAGTTTCGATCTTCCGATATTTTTATGTCGGGGATTCATTGACTGAACCCCTAGTAGGAAGTAAGTTGTCAAAGAGAAGTTAGTCTTTTATAACAAAAATTGGTTTTTCAACTTTTTCATGTCGGGAATTCATTGACCAACCCTTACAAAGAAGTCAAATGCCAAAGTGAAGTTGGTTATTTGAAAAGTTTTGTTCTTTCAACTTTTCTCGCTCAGGAATTTTGTAATCTACCCTTTAGTAGGAAGTCGGATACCAACACGAAGTTGGTCTTTTGAAACATTTTGGTCTCTTGACTTTTTTAGGTCAGAAATTTGTTGGCCAACCCCCTTAAAGGATGTCAGATGCCAATGCACAATTGGTACATTATAATTTCTGTCTTTCAACTTTTACAGGTTGGGAATGAGCCCCTAGCAGGAAGTAGGATGCCTACACGAAGTTGGTCTTTTGAAAGGTTTTGGTCTTTCACCCTTTTTCAGGTCGGGAATTTGTTGATCGATTACCTAGTAGGAAGTTGGATGCCAACGCCAAGTTGGTCTTTGAAAATTTTTGGTCTTTCGACATTTTCAAGTTGGAAATTTATTGACCGGCCCGCTAGTAGGAAGTCGAATGCCAGTGCAAAGTTGGTCTTGTAAAAAAATTTGGTCTATCGACTTTTTAAGGTCAGTAAGTCGTTGACTTGCTTGAGTACTTTATTGATTTCATTAAAGGTTTATTGTAATAATTTTCTTACCCTCAATATTGATGCCTTATTAAAATTTGAGATGTGGTATAGACCATCGAGGAGCACCTCTGATTTTCATGGTTCTCTTCCTCGCCTCCGTCCCCGATCATCATATTTGGTTCTCCAAGGAAATTCTAATAACATTCTCGTGAACGTTGTTGGTTTTCTCTAATCATTGCCACTACTATTGGTTTGGAAATTTCCATGTAAGTTGACACAACATCTTGGAGATTATTAAGAGCCATTTACTTGATGATAGAATGATATGCCGACTCGGAATTAGCCTACAAAACGTACAACCACTTTTTTTAGTTACCCGAGCCAATATTCGTCGGGGGTTTAATATAGCTTGATGGGTGAATGATGTGTCCAGTGAATCCTCAGATTGGATCTGTGTACGACTTAACGACTCTTTGGTCTTCTTTTAGTTGATTAAATTTTCTTAGGTTTATGATATTGTCTGAGATGTATGTATCTACAAGCACTGAGTGTATTAAACCATTCCAGATGATCGTGGGATCACCAGAAGATCGTTATAAGGGAATTGCATGCTAGCATATTTATCCGTAAACTGTATGTTATCCCCATTTGATGAGATCTCATACGAGCGTGTACAAATATATCGCACACATAGTTTCTGTTAATTGTGTTCAATATGAATTCATATCCTTTCCCGACTAGATAAAGTCAAGAGTTTGGTGCCTGCTTCTTTAGATCATTTTCCTGATGTCCGGGAATCGATTTCTCCATTAATATAGCTCATTGGGGATGCTTAGGGTTTTCATCCTCCTCAGTGGGTTTATTGTCGGATTATGCATAGATCAGAAGCTTTCTTAACCCTCGTAATCATACAATTTCCTTCTTCAATCATTTACACCGGTTTGTTTCAAATATGTGATCTTTAAGAAAATTAAAGTACTTAGTTACGTCACTTGCTCCTAGTTTATCAATCATCTTCGGCGACCATCAGTCATTAGTCCTTTTGGTCTTTTCCGAATTGGCACATGATTTGCTGAGGATTTTTATCTTATACTCTGGGATCTTCTCCTGCACCATGCTTGTCAGAGCCTTTATATCATGATCTTTCTTCTTATTATTGAGACCGATCTTTTTTTCCTCGGCCTTTCAACTTGTTCGTTGTATTTTCTTTTCCTTTCTGCCTTTTTTGGACCATTCTTCCTCATTTATTCGACCTAATGAAGTTTATTGAGTCTGCAATTATATTACATGACGTAGAATGAATGCGTGATAAACAATGATTTTTTCTTAATCATCAGTGTCATATGCAAACTCGGTTAGTCCCTCCATAATATTTGGAGGCTTTATTCCTCTTTATGACCAAAATCTAATTGAGACGAGCTTGTATGTCTGTTTTTCATGTTGGGAAACCTGCGACACATACCATAAACTAACTGCCCAAAGTTATTAATATTTTATGGTTCTAACCTGAAAACCCGATTTTGTACAATACTAGCTAGCGTTGCAGGGAAATCGGTAGTAATATTCATTGGTCACTTCAGTAAACAACATATGCCTTTGATACGCATATACGTGCACGTCAGGGTCAATAGTACCAACAAAGGTAGCCATGGTTGGTAGACGAATTTTCTTCATCATGGGAGCATCTAGTATTTCCCAAGACAAAGAATTCTTTTGGTTAGCTAAAAATGGACTATCCACATGATATATTTTATCAATCCATTTGGAATCCCTTTCCTTAGTAAACGTTACTTCATATATTATTTTTCTCTTCCTCTTTCTTCATTAAATAAAGTTCTACACATCCTCAAATCTAGCAGAGACATACTCTTGAAATCCCCTTTTGAGTCACCTTGTACATGTATCATTGACGGTTCCCTTTGCGGATGTGCCAGCGTGGGTCGTTATTGGCCCATGACTTTTGTAATAACTTCTCAAAATATGGTGTCAACCTCGGCGAGAGTAAATCTTCCTTGGTTGGTGCTTTTCTGGTGGAGGTAGGGGTGTGATAAAATAAAAGATAGATAAAGATAAAGGACACACACCCTATACTACCACGAGAAACTCACTGCAAGTGCACAAATTGTTTTTCAAGTTGTAGTTAATAAGTAAAGTTCTTTCGCATGGATTTAGTCTGTTAGATCAATCGTATTTAAGATAAAAGCGCAGAAGAGATTAATTGTTAAAACTAAAAGGCAACTAAAATGATAAATATTTGTTGGGTTTTCAGGATAAGAATTAAAGCAAATAATACTTAAACTAATAATGCTAATAAACTAAGAATGGAGATGAGAAATATAGCTTAGGTTTGCTAGTATGCACCTATCCTTATAAATCTTATTCTAGTTATAAGGGTGATTTAAGCTTTAAAGAACCATAAATAGGCAGAATTCGATAATTCTCCTAACTCCCGTTAGGGTAGACTTAGGTGGCAACCTCAACACTACCAAGGGACTCTGATAAGGGGACCCTACGCAATGATCGGTGGTCAAATAAAACCTTAGCGACTATCTAGTTAGGCAAGCCCGTCAGGATCATTACCACACACTAGATAATTATGTGGTGTTTTTAACAATTGAATCCTCTGTCAGGGAAACAATCCAATTACAAATGGGGTAACCATATAGTCGTGCACTAGTAAGGACTACAAGCATTAATTCAAAGCACATTACACAAATATGTAAATAAGAAGGTCAATCAATTAACTGTCACTTTCCCAAAAAAGATAGAATAAAGAATTAGAATTCAAAGATTATACAAATGCAAACCCAAGCTATGAATAAATTAGTTCATACTAGAATAAATAAAACTACAGATAAAACACATATTGGTCAACTTGCTTCAATGAATGATCTCTAACTTTAATATTGATTAATGGTGTCGCCTAGGGTGTGATAAAAATATGATAAATAAAGATTCTAAATGATGCACTAACACCCTAGACTAAATACAATACTCACTACAAGTATCACACGTCGTACATTAGTTTTAATGATAAATAAAGATTCGTTTTCAGGGACTTAGTTTGTTATACGAATGGATAAACAGAATAGAGTGGTAATTAATAGAAAATAAAATTAAATGACAAACAAACGTAAAGATGGATTATTGTTGAGGAGATAAGATTAAACTAAAGTAAATAAAATACAATAAATATGAGAGAATAAGATGAGAGAGATAAAGCTCAGGTTTTGCTAGTATGCACTAATCATTCTATTTCTTCTACTAGTTAATAAGGGAGATTAAAGCTCTTAGATAAGTAGCTAGGATTCTAAATTCCTCCTAACCCCCTTCCAGGTGGACTTAGGTGGCAACCTAACAATTACCAGGGGACTTAACTAAGGTGGTCCTACGCCACTAGGTTCTCAGGTGAGACGGTCCTGGATAATGATCGGTGATTAATAACAAACCCTAATGACTATCTAGTTAGGCACGCCCTTCCGGATCACTACCGCACATTAGACGCTTATGTGATGTTTCAAAATTAGACACCCCTTCGGGGTGACCATCTAACTACTATTAGCACAACCCTAGTTGATCAGGATTAAGACAGACAATAAATCAAAGCACATAAAACAATATATATAGTTAAGAAGCCAGAATCAATTTAAAATAGTTTTCCCAAACAAAATTAGATAGAAGAAAATAGAATTCAAAAATTATACATATGAAAACCCAAGCTATGGGGAAATTAGTTCATGCTAGAAAGAAATAAACTAAAATAAAGATACACACTGTCAACTTGCTTCTCTTGAATGACGAATAAACTTAAGGTTTGATTGTGGGAGGCTAAGGACTAAGCAAGGACATGTTTAAAATGAATGAATGGTGTATTTATAGGTGTTTAGGAAGCCCTAGGTCGAAATCTTGGAGTAGAAGGAAAGTAATTTGACTCTTTTCTAAATCAAATTCGTTTCCTAAAATATAGGATATAGGATAAACAGCTGCTGTCTTGTTCTGGTCGTAACTTCTTTGTAATTGGTCCGATTTTCGGCTACTTTATATCGAAACAACTGCGTATAAAAGATATACAATTTTACTTTAGATTTCTCCTTCAAATTACCAGCCTATTTTTAGTTATATTCACTTTAGTGGACGTGTCTGCGGAATTTCATATTTACTTTACAACTTTTTCTTTCCTATTTTATCTCTACTTCCTTTTATCTCCAATTTACATCCATATCTTCTTTCCTTATCTCTTTAGAATTGATTTGGCATCTAATTAATTTCCATATATCTTTAAAGCTTCATACTAAATAAATAAATTAAACCCAATATGGTCTAAAAGTAATAAATCATTAAATCAAGACAAGAAATAGGAATTTATCAAAATATGAATACAACTAAAATGATGTCTCCAACCTAGATTATTATATCACAAATAGGAAGACATCAATTAATAACTGAGCAATGACATGTTTAAAAAGGTATGTAGTCATAGTTATAGGTGTATAGACAAAACCTAGAGTGTTTCCTAAGTTATAGAGTCCAAATTTAACTCTAACTCGTATTCCTAAATAATAGGGACTAGTTGACCTTACGAGTTTGTAAAATTCATAACTCCTTAGTTACTTATCCAAATATAGTGATATTTATATCGGAATGAACGCAATTCAAAGAAAATTTTGAATATCAAAGGGATCCTTAAAATTCCTTGTCTATTTTCTGCAGCATTATAAATACTAGAAGTCTTCACAGCTAGACAACAACTTTTAGCAGCTTTTCCACATTCCTAAATCAACTTTCTTTACTTCTTACTATTGGTTTTGCCTTGGACATTCTTTCATTTACTCCTTAAAACTGATTTTTCATCTAATAGATTCATTGTACCTAAGAGATTCACATTTAACACACAAATTACGCTAAAAACGCTATAAAAGTAATAAACCTCCAAATCAAGACATGAATTTAGAAACTATCAATTAATAGGGAAAAATCCTTTATTTAAGAATATAATACACCTAAAATGATGTCTCATGAATGGAATAATTTATCACAAATATGGAGACATCAGTGTCCATCATGAACTTTTGGCTATTCTATTGGAGGTTGATTATTTGGAATGTTATGCCGTAGAATAACTTTATTTTCCCGTAGTTGATAATTTCTCGATACAAAGTGATATTTTCTCCCAGTAACCGAAGTAGTATTCGTTATTGGCTCGTCTTCCTTTGGTCTTGATAAATCTTTTGTAGATCATTTCAACACCATGTGGTATCCCAATGGGAATCAAAGCTCATTCCCACAAACTGCGCTAATTAATAAAGCAAGAAAATTCGACCAATAAAATCACTTATAGAAATATCAGCTCTGAAATGCTAGAGAAGGTCATTTGAAGAAGTGTTGACTCTGTTAAAGATAGAAGAAAGGCTTATCTGAAGTGCCTTTTATATAGTCGATGTTTATCTCTTCATATGGTTGATGATACTTGAAACTAGACACTAAGTCAGGACCACGATGAGTTTTGTTTCTGATGGCACTCAGATTCTCAAGTCAATATTATGACTGGGGTATTCAGAGAGATATGGAGGTTTCAGACTATATTTATGAACATATATTTTAGAGTAATGAATAGAATGTACCTGCTTTGAAAGATTGAATGGGGTATTTATTGACGTTCCGTGCATGTAAGTATGGCTCACGTTGCTGAGTGTGCGTATAGTCATTTCATCGGTAGGGTTATTCCAGCTATAGTGTAACGTTTAATGGACCTTTGTTATTTATAATATTCCTTGGGTTTCAACCTTATCTTCGGTGATAGCCTCAACTTTCATAATTATCATTAGCTCTTCATTATAGCTTATCACTAACCAACCTTCTTTTTATCTAGAGTTTGAACCCTTTCACATCCAAACCGTGGACACCTTTCCTCAGACTTAATATTATGATTATTCCCAACTGGTAGTGGTCGTCCTTGGCTCCTTTGTACGGTCATCAAACTCTCAATATATTGTCGTTTTTGTTTCTGAGGTAGGTAAAGGCGCCTCATTTGTCTTGTTTTGACCTTCTTTAACAACCTTCATAGCCTGATCAATTTCTCCTGATTTTGTCAGGTATTCTTCCATCAAGTGACCAAATTTACCACACTCAAGATAGATTAGGTGAATCCTTTTGTATTTTACCATTATTAAATGGTCTTGGTTGCACATAATTACGACAAGCGGCTTACTAAGGTCTACTTAGACTGGGATTCTCGCAAAGCATACCCTAGCCCGTGACTTGGTAATTGAGTCAGTATGAACCATATTACATATAATTTTACCAAGCGATGTGAGAACCTCTTTCTTGTATTTTATAGTAGGAAGCAACTAAGACGGGACCAAACGAGGTTTTAAGCATAAAGGATGCATGATTAGTGAATTTTGTTCCTTATGCCCTTACAATCAAATACCTATCTAGGATCATCCACTATCCCCCGTTTATCACTTTATCATAATCATCCTTATTTAGAAATTTCACTATACAATGTCCAAACCCCACCTCAACAAGTTCTATTTACACTTAGGGTATCTATAATTGATCCAATTTACTCAACAAATACTTATAAACCAATATTATATCCAAATAATGATAAGGGTACGATTCCGTACCTTACACTCCTCTCGCTTTTGATTAGTCATGTGTATAAGTTGAGAATATATGGTATCTTGAAAGTCAACATCATCCTTCAAATAAAACAAGTCAGTGTCTCGTATCGAAACTCCTTAATTTGAGTCAGTATATCATAATTTGATTGCCATCAGTCCCATCTATATTCCATAAATTATGCCCATCGTGTTGGTCATTAACCACGCCACAAACAACCTCCACAGAGACCTTGAGGTTTGCTTTCTCCATAATTATGGGTGTAGCGTCTGAATTCATACACCATTCCTTAGCCTGCATGAGTAATAACAGACACAACTTTGAAAGTCTCCTTTGGTAGCCTTAAAGAAGAATCTGAATCAAGAAGTAGCATACAATCTTTATTAATTTCCTTACGTACTTTCTCTTTCCCCTTCCTTGACATTGTTATCGCCCGGAGAGAGATCGACAAAGTCTTCCAGAAATAGGTCTCTCTTTGTTCGCTAATTGTACCTAGTTTGGTTTGATCAAATTGCAGTTTCGCCTCCTTCCTTGAAGAATTAGGGTTTGAAGGTAACGTGATTTTCATGTTTTTTGCGTTAATATACATACACGTTTCATCAAAGTGAGTTTGTTACGATCAACTAGAATAGAGGATAGAGATAATTACATAACTTTGGTCGCGTCATCTCAAGTGACGAGCGGTATTCAGTCCAATTAGAACGCTTAATTTTTATTTTATTTTTTAAAGGAACTCGGGAGAAACCAGGACATTCAAGTTGATAAACAAGTATACTAGTATATGATTTTATAGAGTTAATGCCCAAGAAACATCTCAAGTTAGAATTAGTTCTCTCTCATCTCGCCCATCATTTTTTGTCTATAAAAGACACCATACATTTTTCTTTTTTTTTTTTTTGCCTATACAAAGAGACGTTTGAGTTATGAGAAATTTCCTAAAACTCAAATTATAAATTATGGAAAGTTTTTTAGAACTCAAATTATAAGTTATAAAAAGATTTTCATAATTCAAATGTTGAGTTGTGAAAAGTTTTTTAAAATTTATTGTCTTTATAAAAGACAATATATTTTATAGTATAATGAATAAGACTGCAAGGGTTATTGATCATTAACCTGATCTTATATTACCTTTCCAATGTTTTAGAAGGCATAATGATTAGTATGAAACGATAAATAAATTATAGTAGTGAAATTATTAAATGAAGCTATTTAATTGAAATGAATGTTGACAAGTTGAACCCCAAATTGCAGCAGGTAGGGACATCGAATCATCAATCCAATGTGATCATATGTTGATGCTTCCATTAAAATATTAATTTTTTCAGTATGGCTCACTAGCCCCCATCAAGGTTTCCCTTTAAGGGAAAAAGTCATAGCATTACTTAGAATATTTTATGTTAGTAAAATTTATAGAATAATTTGCTCTATTATACAAAAAACTTACTAATGTAATATAACTGTTTCAGTGAACAACTTAACTACTGAACTGTAGTTTTTTTCCAATAGAACGTGCATTAGAAAGACGAATTATAATAGTAGAATTGCAATCAACCAATGTTTGTTTTGTCAAACAGGCTAATAAAAAAATGCGTAAAGATGATAGATATTTATAGAGTTTTAAGGATAGAGATAAAAGTCTAAATTTCAAGTTTTTTCTTTCTTTTCTCCATGGTCTAAATTTCAAGTTAATATATTTGCTTATTCATTTATTGAGCTATATACATGCATGATAGCTACAATCTTAAAAAATTAAAGTGTTAAAACAGTTTTCTATTATAACAGATTTGATATTCTATTATAAGTTGACTGTAATTTTCAAAATATAGAAAATTTTCTATCAATTGTTATGAATAGTCACAATGTGAAGGTTTTGCTCTTCGATATGCTTGCATGCTTCCAATATAGCTAGAAATTTTCCTACCAATGGTGGGTTGCACCAAAATAGTTTTTGTTGGAATTCCCAGATACCATCTGGCGAAATATAAACAACAACAAGACCTATTTGTCCAAATTACCATTGAAACAAGTGCTACAAGAGATACGGTTATTAGCTGGATTAAGGATTTTGATACTCTATTGTTTCTACTATTATTTGTTGATTGAGAATTAAAGTTCACCCAATTGCAACCAAAGATATACTCCATGAGACCGTTAGCATTGACTAATATTTTTGTGACATTTCATGATTTATCCACTGACTGAGTGATGAGTTTCTGTGTAATCTTTGTATGGATCTAGATGAAGGTTCGAAGATCTGCAAACTTCACACAACCATCCTGAAACCAAACACTAAGTTAGGACCAAAGGGAAGCGTGCTCCCGATGGCACTTTGATGCTTAACTTAAATTTTTTGCTATCGTGAATTACTTAACTCATTATGGAGACCTAAGCTAATTGTATATCATTCACAACCATTCTAAAAAGTGAAAAAGAGAGTCTTTAAAGAGAGAGAGTACTAGAGATCTCCTTTCTGCTGGAGATGGGGTATTTATAGATATTGAGAGATAAGCGAAAGGATGGATGGGTGTAGTTTAAGTATATGGTGGGTGTGTAGCATAAGGCGGAGCAGAGTTACCATGTTTCTGCGTCATATAGCCTTATGATGTCGGCGCACGTAACTTATACTCGAAAGATTGGCTTAGGGATGAGGTATGTCCATTTTATTGCTCGAGCATATGTTCATTGACCCCTAATTCTAATATAACTCCTTGGCTTTTAAGTGCATCGAGATTACTTTCTATGATGTCGAGTATTAGCGTTGTATTTTGTCTTAATAATACCCCTTTCAATTGGTGAGATCAATTTCTTTATAAGATGCGGTCGAAAGTAATCCAGCATCGTTGTTCTTTTTAGCTTTATATGAGGCTCAACTCTTCAGATGTGTTTGAGCCAATAGTTGTGTTGGTCTTTATTGATGAGGTTGATAGCCAAGTTTATATAGGTCTTACAAGATTTTCTCTCAAAATTGCTGACACTATATTTAGTAGAGGAGAAGGGTTACCAACACTATATCAAGCTTTTGTTTTATCTATCTTTCTTAGTGTTCGAGGCTACATCAAACTTTTTTGATAAAGTTCTCTGTGGAGGCTATTTCGGTCTTTTTGATCTCTGTTTATTGAGGCTACATCAGTATTTCATATTACGATGTTTTCTGAGGCTACATTGGTCTTTTAGATATTTTTGTTGTTCAAAAGGCGAGAAGTTTTCCTTCATTAATTGTCTTGGGAAGATAAACATTCACTTTGTACGCTATAAGTATGGTGTTAATTTCGTCCATTTTCAATCGTCCCTTTCTTACTTTTCCTTAGTAGTTTGATTGTTGACGCATTTTCTATGGATACCAACCTTCAATCCATAATTTTTTGCCTCACAAGATTATAAAAATAAAATTAAGGATCTATGGGCCCCTTCCCATGTCCCCAAAATAAATATCTATTACCCTATTCTTTGGTTTCTTTGTCTTCCAAAGTATAACCTCCTTGGGTTTGTCATGCCCCCTATTTGGCTGACATGAATCAGCCTTCAAGTAGTGATCAAGATTCTTTTATGCTAGTCCTAGTTATGACCTCGGTACATGATGTCTCCTCATTTGTGATAGGTTAATGTTAGGATGAGACATCAGTTTTAGTGATTTAGAAGTCTTTCTAATCGATTTTCTTGAAAAATGTTACACTTTCCTATTTTGAGTCTTGATTTAGTAAATTATTGTTTTTAGAGCATATTGGGTTTAATTAATTATTTAGTGTGAAGATTTTAAGATAATTATGGAGATTAATTAGAGTCCAAGTCAAAGATTAAGAGATATGGAAATAGATTAGCATGGAAATTGGAGATAAGGAAACAAAAGCTAAAAACATGGAAAAGGAAAAGCTGTCATAATCCTGAATTTCACCACCCACGACCACAAATCAGCTTATATCTCAAAATAGGTGGGAAATTTGGAGAAACGGTCAAGAGAAAAGTTGGAGATCTTTCCGAGACGATGAATTTCGACTATCCATATGTGTCAAAAGGATAAGAATCGAAGCTGTTAGGACCAAAACAAAAACGGGCCTAATTTCATGTTTTAGGGTTACGAATTTGAGTTGGGCTTGGAGTCCACTACTTACCTTCTCCTTCAAGTAAATGAATTAGGTCATCTAAACACCTAGAAATACACCCATATATCACTTGTAAATCATCCTTGCCTCATAGTAATTAGTCCTTAGGGTTTTTATCATCAGAATTATTGTAGAGAGCAAGATGAAGTCTTTTATAATTTCCTTTAGTTTATTTCCTTCAGGTATGAACTAATTTTCCCATAGCTTGGGTTTTGCATCATGTATAAACTATGAATTCTAATTTCTTTCTATCTAAGTTTCTTTGGGAATTATATGTTTTAATCTGATATTAGCTTCTTACCTATATATTTGTTTATGTGTTTTGATTTAATGACTGTTTTCCTTGCTAGTGCACGAGTATAGGATTACCTTAATAGTAGTTAGATGATCACCTTAGTTGGGTGTCTAATTATTGAACCACATAACTTCTAGTGTCAATATTGGTCTTGACAACACTAATTCTAACTAAATAGTCATTAGGGTATAATTTAACCACTATCACCATGTTTGGAAATTGATTGCTTAGGGCCCTAGTAGCGCGGGAAAACCCTATTTAAACCAGCCTCGTGGTGTGTCTGTAGCCCCCTTAGTCGCTCTCAATGTCTAAGGTATGGGAATTTAGAATCTTGACTAAGTATCTAAGAGCTAATTATCTCCCGTATTAACTAGATTTGATAGAAAGAATTAGAAGGATTAGTGCATACTAGCAAAACCTAAGCTATACTTCTCATCTCATATTTCTTCGTATTTATTTTATTGTCTTTTATTTTCCTTAGTTTAATTTAATATCTCGAAATTATTCTCTCTTTATTTTCTGTCTTTTAATTAATTACTTCTTACTCGTTATTGCTGCTCATTCGTATAACACACTAAGTCCCTGAGAACGAATTCAACTTATCATTAGAACTTGCATACGTACTGTAATACTTGCATTACTGTGCCTGTCTAGGGTGAAAGTGCATTGTTTTCTGGCTTATTATTATCCTATTTTTATCACACCCTAGGCGACACCAGTACAATATCGCCAGTCCTTACATTATTATGAGTCCTTTGTATGTATTTACTTGAACTTCTCTTCTTTCATACAAGTAGCATTAGTTCGAGACTTTTTGCAATCCCATCAGCCTTTTCTGAATTCTCAGAGAGATTTGTCTATGATTCATCGGTTTAGGATTGAGAGGAACAGTGCCTGAAGTTTAATAACGGGTCTTCAGACCCACATTAAGAGATTGGCGGCCAAAATTTCTGAAGGTGATGCGTCTACGACCCAAGTGTAGAAAGTGGTTGAAGAAGCCGATAGGCGCTTGACCCAACTTCCTGCCGAGGTTCAAGAGTTGTAAGTGAGAATTCCACTCATGAGAGTATACATAAAATCACCGGTGACAGTAAATCCGCTTGTCGAAATCCATTTTCTGGGCTTAAATTTAGGGAGTCTCTCTCGATTAATGATGATTTAGTAGTGTTAGTCGTAGAGGTGGCGAATAGGACGCTAATTGTGTTACTACAATATTTTGGAAGATAATATTAGTTTGAAAAAATATTTGAGTAATTTTATCAAACAATTGAAGGCTAGTAAGCAAGAAGGTATTAGTTTATTAAAACTTATGCGATTCTATATCACAATAAAGTAAAGAGGGTAGGGATGGAGATTGAGCAATCGGTTAGAATGGTTCGGTTACCTTACATCCACTGCCTATGGACTCATCTTAGCATTTTCAAAGTTCCTTTTCGATTAAGATTTAGATATTTCATGAAGGTGAGATACAATCCAGTTACAAAGTGATTTTTCCTGAATAATCACAACCCAAACTCGCATGCCTCGAGTTAACTTCCTTGTGTAATCACATACACAAGTTATCACTTCCAAAGGGAAACTCTCTTTTCTTCAAACAGATTAAAATATCTCTAGTCTTGATGAAATGAAACTAAGTTAGAACTAGAGAAAAAGTGTCGTAAATGTATCATTAAGTGATTACAAGATTGAATAAAAACCTACAATTGGAATATATGACAATAAGAGTAACAAACCTTCAATGTTGATATGAAAGTGATTAATTGAATGCTTGAATATGATTCAGAGAGCTTGAAAGAAATGTTCGGGAGTAGTAGTAGTTGTGGAAGATTATTAAATTATTGAGTGGAAGGGGTATTTATATCCCTTGCTGATTCTTTTTGAAAGATATAAGAAATTTCTGAACCCAGTTTCTCCAAAGCGGGGTGTCATTTTGAGCGAGTGTACCATTTGCATGTTGTGCAATTAATGATCCAACGGCTAAGAATACAACTTCTCTATTTTGAAAGCAACGAGACGGTTTTAGCTTGAATTCTGTTTTAAAGCGGGTGGACATTTCTGATGAAATGGGAACCCGATTTAAACTTTGTATTTTTCAAGATATATTGAGCGCCGTTCTTCGAGCTAAAGCAGGGACTCATTGCAAACCAGGAACCCGATTTGTGTTTTGAGCATTTCTTGACCTAATGAGTTAGAACTATCATTTTTAGCGTATATGTAGTTCACCTCAAAAGTTGATTCATAACACCCAATACGATATAACACAAATCATTTAAAGAAGATGTGAAGTTTAAGAATGTATAATTTTGCAAGAATAAAAGCTCTTAAGTGAACATGATATGTATTTTATTTTAAGATGGTTTGAAGTTCATATAAAAGTGGGATATTGATTTCAAGATAGTTTGTCACATTAAAACATATTTAGGATAATTTGAAAAGGTCTTTTGCCAATATTTTCTACCCCATCTCCCTCTTCTTTTAGTGACGAAAATTATGCATTATAAAATCATGGTAAAGGTATAAAATGAAACACGAATGGAGTCTTTAATAGGCATGAATACCCCTCACATTGTGCATGAATTAAAAGATATGAAAATCATATTTTTGAAAACTTTTTTGCATCCAGCAAAAATATAGGGGTTTCATTAGGAATGACTCCCCCTCACATAATGCATAAAATAATATTACCTTCTTACCATACGTGAGCAAGACATAAGTTCCTTCACCCCATTTGTCTTTATCAGAAAGAGTTAGACATAACAAGTGTAAGGAATCTATAGAACCTATAAGATCATTATACTAATCTCACATCTTTTAATTTCAATCTGGTCTTGTGGGTGAGGTTTTGTAAAGATTTCATCTAGTTGGTTGGAGGCATTTAAAAAGTCGAAGATAATCTATACTTTTTGGGTATGATATTTAATGAAGTGGTGCCTAATCTCTATGTTTCTGGTTCTAGAGTATTGGATATGATTTTTCTTAAGGTTGAAAACACTAGTGTTATCACACCTAATGGAGATGGAGTCATATATGAGACCAAATCCTCCAAGGTTTGTTCCATCCAAAGTATTTGTGCAAAACAAATTCTGGTGGCAACATATTCGAATTCTATCGTGGATAGGGCAACATTATTTTGTTTACTACTAGACTAAGAGATGAAGTAATGACCTATGAATTAACAACTACAACTAGTAATCTTCCTATCTAGCCTACACCCAACATAATTAGAATAGATATAACTTATAAGCTCAAAAGATGAGTGTTTGGGATACCAAAGTCCTAGTTTAGTGGTTCCTTTCAGATATCTAAAGATTCCTTTAAGGACACTATGATGTGACTCCATAGAACAAGATTGAAATCTAGTGCAAAGACATGCAGGGAACTTAATATCAGGTCAAGAGGCGGTAAGATAAGGTAATCTACCAATTATATCTCAATACAGCTTCTCATCAACACCCTTACCATGTTTATCTTTATTAATCTTTGTGGATGTACTCATATAGGATATCCAAATTTCTTTTTCATTCATGAATCCAAACTCCTTTATGAGCTCCTTGACGTACTTAAGTTGGTTAACAAATAATCCTTCTTTCTTTTGTTTAACTTGACATCCAAGGAATAATCTCAACTCCCCCGTCATGCTCATCTCAAATTCCTTATGCATGCTATTATAAAAATCCTCATAAAGAGATTCATTAGTAGCACAAAAATGATGCCATCAACACATATTTGAACAGTAAGAACATCGTCAAGTTTCTTTTGATAAATAAAGTAGAATAAACTTTTTCTCTTTTTAAACCATATTAGATTAGGAGAGAACTTAACCTATCTGACATCAACACATATTCATTAGGTGCTTGTTTCAAACCATACAATGATTTTTCAAGTTTAAAGGCATGATTCAGAAAATTAGGATCTTAAAATCCCGGGGGTTGTTTGACATTAACCTTTACATCAATAAAATCATTTATAAAGGAAATTTTGGCATCCATTTGAAATATTTTGAAACCCATATATCAAGCAAAAGCAAGGAGCATATGAATAGATTCTAATTTAGCTATGTGAGCAAAAGTTTCATTTAAATAAACACCTTTCACTTGGTTATACCTCTGTGCAACAAGAAGAGATTTGTTCCTTCCCGAATCATCATGTTTGTTGCAAAATACCCATCGTGTTCCAATGATAGTGCGATCATCGAATGTCTAAACAAGAATATACGCTTTGCTCCTTTTAAATCGATATAGATCTTCATGCATAGAATTTATCCAATGATCATCAAGTAAATCATATTTAATATTATTGGGTTCTATTTGAGATAATAAAGCATGGTGAACACATAAAGCATTAGGATTTGAACGTGTCATTACACCTTTAATCGGATCTCCGGAGTTGAGTATTTTGAGAGCCCTCTAACATTCTTCCAACTTCTAGGAAAATCTTTGGGAACTTCAATACTTTCATCATTCTTTTCTTCCTCAATCTCAGTTTGAGTATAAACTTGATGTTTTGATGTGGTAGGTTGCACTTTTTCTTCTAGTTGATGAATATGGGATATTCAAATATATCTTATCCTTTCCTTTCAATGGTATTTATCTCATCAAATTCAATGTGCATGGATTATTCTATGACACTTGTACGTTTGTTGAATACACGATACAATTTGATTTTAATTGAGTAACTAAGAAATATTCCTTCATCAGATTGAGCGTCATATATTGACAAGTGATATTTAGTGTTAAGAATAAATTTTTACACCCATAAACAAAAAATTAGGAGATACAAGGAGGTCTCGTACTCCAAATTTCAAATGGGTTTTTTAAGATGATAAGTCTCATCAAAACTTGGTTTAAAACATGGAAATCCATATTGACGACTTCACCCAAAAAATATGTAAGCAAGCTTTACTTTTCCAACATTTTCCTTACCATTTCTGGTAAGATATTGGTTTTTGATGTCTCCTTATTTGTCATGAATTAATCCTAGTTGGAGACATCATTTTTAGTGATTTAGAAGTCTTTCTAGTCGATTTTCTTGTGAATTATTACACTTTCCTATTTCTAGTCTTGATTTAGTAAATTATTATTTTTAGAGCATATTGGGTTTAATTATTTATTTGGTGTGAATCTTTAAAGATAATTATGGAGATTAATTAGAGTCCAAGTCAAATACTAAGAGATATGGAAAGAAGATAATCATGGAAATTGGAGATAAGGAAAGAAAAGCTAAAAACATGGAAAAGGAAAAGCTGCTATAAATCTGAATTTCACCACCCACGACCACAAATCAGCTAATATCTCAAAATCGGTGAGGAATTTGGAGAAACGGTCAAGATTAGAGTTGGAGATCTTTCCGAGACGATGAATTTAGACTACTCATACGCATCAAACGGATAAGAATTGAAGCTGTTAGAACCAAAACAAAAACGGGCCAGATTCATATTTTAGGGTTACGAATTTGAGTTGGGCTAGGAGTCCACTACTTACCTTCTCCTTCAAGAAAACGAATTAGGTCTTCTAAACACCTATAAATACACCCTTATATCACTTGTAAATCATCCTTGCCTCATAGTAATTAGTCCTTAGGTTTATTATCATCAGAATTATTGTAGAGAGGAAGATGAAGTCTTTCATTATTTCTTTTAGTTTATTTCCTTCAGGTATGAACTAATTTTCCCATAGCTTGGGTTTTGCATCATGTATAAACTATGAATTCTATTTTCTTTCTATCTAAGTTTCTTTGGGAATTATATGTTTTAATCTGATATTAACTTCTTACATATATATTTGTTTATGTGTTTTAAATTATTGTCTGTCCTAGTACTGATCACTTTAGGCTTTCTTAATAGTAGTTAGATGTTCACCTTAACTGGGTGTAATTATTGAAACACCACATAGTGTCGATATTGGTCTTGACAACACTAATTATAGCTAGATAGTCATTAGGGTATAATTTAATCACTATCATCATGTTTGGAATGAATTGCTTAGGGCCTTGGTGGCGCTTGATTACCCTAGGTTTAGGCTGCCTCATGATGTGTCTGTAGCCCCCTTAGTCGCTCGCAAGGTCTAAGGTATGAGAATTTAGAATCCTGACTAAGTATCTTAGATCTAATTATCTCTCTTATTAACTAGAATTTGATAGAAAGAATTAGAAGAATTAGTGCATACTAGCAAAACCTAAGCTATACTTCTCATCGCATATTCTCATCTTTTATTTTATTGTCTTTTACTTTTCCTTAGTTTAATTTATTTATCTCGAATTTATTCCTATTTATTTTCTTTCTTTTGATTAATTAATGTCTACTCGCTATTTCTGCTCATTCGTATAACACACTAAGTCCCTGAGAACGAATTCAACTTATCATTAGAAATTGCATACGTCCTGTAATACTTGCAGTAACGTGCTTGTCTAGGGTGAAAGTGCATTGTTTTCTGGCTTATATTTATCTTATTTTTATCACACCCTAGGCGACACCAGTTTTCCTTTCTAAAACCCAAATTTTTGGGGATTTATAGGAGATATAAATTTATGTTCAATCCCCATTTCATCACAAAATCTCATTAAAAGAGAGTTCATTATCTTGGTACCATTATCACTGTGGATGCAAGTGATCGAATAACCTTTTTCATTCGGAGTACGCCTACAAAGTTTTGAAAAATCATTTAAGGCATGATTTTTTGAAGCTAATAAAAAAAACATATGTGCGTAGTATAGTAATAACAATTACAAACACATATTTGGATCCTCCGACCCTAGTTAAATCGATTGGATCAAAGAGATACAAATGTAGTATTTTAAGAGATCTAGAGGTCACAACTCGGTTAAAATATTTAAAATATTTTTTATGTTGTTTACCAAGTTGTCACACATCACATAATTTATCCTTATCAAACTTGAGCTTAGGCAAGCCTACAAGAAGGTATTTTCTAGAATAATTTGCTAGTAAATCTTTACTAGCCTGACCAATGCGCCAATGCCACAACTAAGGATTATCTTTAAAGACCGATTCACAAGTAACACTTTCAAACATATGGCTTTTGAAATATACTTTGTAGGCAGCCTCTACTCTATTAGTACTAAAAAGGACCTCATTTTCGTTATTTTTTTAAAACAAAACTGTTAGAGGATCCAAATTAACTATATAACCATCATCACAAAATTGACTAACTCTAAGAACATTATAAGATAGAACATCAACAAGAAGCAAATTTTTTATAAGAATATAATCCTTATTACAAACAATTGCTTTTCCCAAGACGTCTCCTCTTGTGCTATCGGCAAAGGTGAATTTTCCACCACCTCTTTCTTTCTTTGTAGCTTGTGAAAGAATTATTAATTTCCCTTCATGTGTCTAGAGGATCCACTATCAAGTACCTAATATTTCTTATTGATTCTCCACTCCTACAAAAGAAAAATTAGATTTTAGTACCCAAGTTGGATCCATGGTGGTTAGTGGTACTATTCCTCTTTAAAAGCCACTTTGGAATTTTCCTTAAAGTAATTAGAGATCCATACTCAAGTTGCTTATGATATTCTCAATTGAACACATCATGACCATCTCATTCACAATAGGTGCAAGTGACAATGCTAGTTTTCTAGAAGGGAGAGGTATAAGAGAAAGCTTTGTTGGATGCTTTTATAAAAGAAGTTTTTAAGGATTTTCATTTAACAAATTGATCAAAACTCAGACCACCCTTCCTAAGGCTAGTAAATTTACTTTCCAACATTAAATCAATGTTTTGTTGACCCTTGGGAAATTTCGAAACAACTTTTATAAATTTTACTTTGCCAAAAGCAAAAAGTTTCTTTATCAATGATGGTGTTTTCATCCTCAAGCTCATCATTGATTTTCAAGGAGGGTTGTAAAAGTTTTCAAATTCTTGTTTTTGTTTTTGAAGTTTTTTCAAGTATTTGGTTAAAATTTTGTTGGTTTTGAGATATGTCTTATAATTAAACAAGAGTAAGACATAAGAAATTTCAATATCATCATCTAAATCATCTTGCGAAAAATACAAGCTAGAGTTAGAGTTTACCTCATAATTGTCTTCTTTGTCAGTGGTTATGAAAGCAACATAGTCCATCAAATGATTATTATCATCACTTTGATTTGATCTTTCATAATCCAAAGTTGCATTAAGTGCCTTATTTGATTTGTCTTTGAGGAGTTTGGGGAAATTGGGTTTGATATGACAATTCTTATGACAACAATAGCAAGTTGGTTTATGGTTCTTAAGATCTTAACCATAGTTTTTGAAGTGTTTGCTTAAAATTCCATGATATTTGTATCTCTTATGTCTCATAAGCTTGTTGGAAGACATGGCAACGACTTCATTATTACTTGATCCTTCACTCTCTAATTCAACCATAACATACTTCTTGTTCTTGAAAGTTTGAGCATGGAGGGCAAGATTATTCTTGAAAGTTTGTTTTTATTCTTCTTCTCTTATCTTATCTTGATCAAGGCTGATTTCTTCCATCATGAGGTTGCAAAAGAGCTCACGAGTGTCCATTTTAGATAAGTCTTTTGCTTCTATGATAGTAGTAACCTTTGGCTTGTATTCTTTTGGAAGAGAAGTCAAGAGTTTTATACAAAGTTCTTGGTTTGGATATATTTTTCTAAGAGAACTAAGATTATTGACAACGGTTGTGAACCTTTGATGCATGTTGTTCAAATTATCTCCAACATTCATCTTAAACATTACATATTTGATAATGTATAACCCAACCTTTGTTTCTTTGACAAAAATGGATCCTTCGTAAGATAAATTGAGACACTCCCACATATTGAATTTCGATTCACATTTTCCAACACGACTATACTCTGAATTGGATAATCCACAAATCAAGGTGTTCAAAGCTCTATCATTTTTTGCGAGCTTGAGCTTTTCTTCTTTAGTGAGTTCTATCTATAGACTTCACTTGAGTGGTGCTCACGGTTTGTCCAATGTCATTCTTGGTTTCATTGCAAGGAACATAAGGTACTTCACATATGATTTCTCGTGACTCATTATCAAAACATTGAAGATGTAACTCCCTTTTCTTATTCTAATATTTATAAGTTGTACCTACAAAGAGAGGTGGTCTAGTAGTAAATAAAACTTCCCAATGATTAGCTTCCATGTTGTTAACTCAATTATCGTTGGGAAATATACTAGAGTGGGCTTTGATGCCACTTGTTATTCCTAGAGGGGGGGGGGTAAATATTACACTAATCAAGATTACTACCAAATAAAAATATTTTGGAAGATAATATAAGTTTGAACAACTCTTTGAGTGATATTATCAAACACTTGAAGGATATAAAGCAAGAAGGTATTAGTTGATAAAAACGTATGCTATTCGATATCACAATATAAATTGATGAGTTTAGGGATAGAGATTTCACAACCAGTTAAAGTAGTTTTGTTACCCTATATCTACTACATATGGTCACCTCTTAGGATTTTCAAATCTCCTTTCAACTAATATTTAGATATCTCTTATAGGTGAGATATAAAACAATCACAAAGTGATTTTTTAGGCTCAATAACAGCCGAACTAGAATATCTCAATCTAACTCCCTTTTGTAATCCCTTTTGTAATCCAAAAGAAAACTTATTTTCAAAGAGATTAAAATCCCTTTTCTCTTGATGCAATGAAACTAAGATCTAATATAGATAAGGAGTGTTGTAAATGTAGCTTTAAGTGATTACATGAATGTATAAAAAAATCCTAATGAGAAGATATGCCAATAAGAGTATCAAACATTCATGGATATATGAGATTGATTAATTTCATGATTGATTTGATTTAGAGAGATTTAAATAAATGATTGAGAGTAGCAGTAGCAGTAGCACTAGTAGTAATATTTCCACCTATAAAAAACTCCCATATTGAAAGACCCTCGTGATTGCTCCCGTCCCCAGCGGTAACTCCAACACTTATGTCTTACAATTTACAAATTATGACATGAATGCTCCCAACGGTATCTCCCTCACTTATAACTGAAAAATTATAAAGGCTGGCCAAAATTGTTCTTCCCATTGTCAAAGAATACATCAAAGGTCATGCCAGCTTCCAAGAAAAGAGAAATAGATTTTGGCTTTATGATTGACACTTTATGACAACCATTTATTGTGAATGTTTTGAAACTCACGAGACTACTATATAAATAGGTTGAAGTTATATCGTTCAACACACCAAAGTTCATCTTCAACCTCTAGAATAGAAAAGCTCTCTCCTCTTCTACAAAATGTTTCTAAGCCTAGAATAGAGTAGTAATAGTAATAACTTTGATGATACCAGTCTAGTGGGGATAGAGGTATGATAAAATAATGATAATAAAATATAAGAACTATCACCCTTACCAATCACGGTACTCATTGCGAGTATCATAACTCGTATGCAAGTTTAATAGTAAGTAAGCTTCGTTCTAAGGGACTTAGTGTGTTATACGTATGAATCAAAAGAAAGCATCGTAGAATAAAAAGATAGTAAAATAAATATGAATAATTTTTGATAGAATGATTAAACTAGAACTAATGCAAATAAAATTAAATATGTAAGAATAAGATGAGAGATATAGCTCAGGTTTGCTTGTATGCACTTATCCTTCTATTTCTTCTACTAGTTATAAGGGTGAGTAAAGCTCTTAAAGGAAGTAGCCAGGATTCTATATTCCTCCTAACCCCCTTCTAGGAAGGGGGACTTAGGTGGCAACCTAACAATTACCAGGGGACTTGGGTATGGGGACCCTGTGCAATGATCGGTGGTTAATCTCAAACCCTAGTGACTATCTGGTTAGGCAAGCCCGTCGGGATCACTACCGCATACTAGACATTTATGTGGTGCTTCAAAAATTAGACACCCCTTCCGAGTGACCATCCAACTGCTATTAATGGGGTAGTCTATACTCGTGCACTAGCAAGAACTACAGTCAATACATCAAAGCACATAAAACAAATATAAAGGTTAAGAAGCTCAACTGATTTAAAAAGGTTTTTCCCAAACAAACTTAGATAGAAGAAAATATTAATCAAAGATTATACATATGCAAAACCAAAGCTATGGGAAAATTAGTTCATGCTAATAAGAAATAAACTAAAATAAAAATACATATTGTCAACTTGCTTCTCTTGATGATGCTACTTGATACAAAGGACTAATAATTAAGCAAGAACATGTTTAACATGATAAGAGGGTGTATTTATAGGTGTTTTATAACCCTAGGTTTAAATATTGGAGAGTAAGGCAAGTAATTGGAGTCCAAGTCCAATTCAAATTCGTTTTCTAAAATATAGGACTAGATAAACACTACTCACTGATTTGGTCATATCTCCTTCGTTAATGGGATAAAATTTGCCCTATTTATATCAAAACGACCATAGCAAAAAGATCAATATAACCCTTTAAAGGATCGTCCATAATTGCAACCAATTTGGATTTATCTTCACTTTAGTGGACGAAGCTGCAAAATTGATAGATTTATTTGTCAGCTTTTTCCTTTCCTATTTTAACTTTGCTAACTTTTATCTCCTGATTTCTCCTGTATCTTATTTCCTTACCTCCTTGGAATTGATTTGGCATATAATTTTATTCCATAAACCTTAATAGTTTCACATTAACACACAAATTAAACCAAATATGCTCGAAAAGTAATAAATCATTAAATCAAGACATGAATTAAGAAAATTTATAATAACGGGGAAAAAATCCCTTAACAATTAATAAAATACACCTAAAATGATGTCTCAAACCTATATTAATATATCACAAATATGGAGACCTAACGGTAATACCCGAAAAATCCTTTTTAAGGAAGTGATGTAAGAAGTCACGCTATTACTCAGTTGTTCTGGAATATGTTGTAAGTTTTTGGTTGTAATATTTATTAATCTATTTATAACTTGTTGTAAGTTTATTCCATAAATAAATATATAATTTTTTAAATTATCAATTTTCGATCAGTGTTCATTAGTTTTACCAACAGTAGTTTGAGAAAGATGAAGGTGTATTTAATGCTTAAGTGGAAGGGTTATTTATCACTTATTGTATCCAATGTCTCGAAACCTAGGAGTCGTTTTGAGTGAGTGTAATATTTTCCCATTGTTCCTTTAATGATACAACGGTAAGAATCAAATGTCTCTTTTCTATGATTGGGAAGGTGTTCTTTGGCTCGAATCAGAAACCTATTTTAAAGGGGTTGGCGATTCTTACGAAACGGGAACTCAATTTACACTTAGTATTATTCGTGATACTTTTAGCATCGTTGTTTTAGATAAAGTGGGAATTCTCATTTTTCTTTTGAGCATTGCTGACTTTCCGCACAAGAGTTGTTAATATTTTAAGCATATTTTTTGTTCACCTGAAAAACCAATTTTCATCACACAATAAGATATAACACAAATCATTTGAAGAAGATGTGAAGTTTAAGAATATATCATTTTGCAAGAATAAAAGTGCTTAAATAAACATGATTGATGTTCACGTATTTATCACATTAAAACACATTTAGGCTAATTTGAAAAGGTCATTTTCCAACAGATAGCTAACATTCGTAATACACATCATAATACACATGCTCAATTTCACATGAAAAACCATTATCCTCATAACAATTTTGAAAATCCCATCTAACTCTATCATAAGCTTTCTTCAAGAAAAGTTCTACTGTTGTATAGTGTTTAGACGATTTCCTATTTTTAGTAGAAAAGAAATAAACTTCATGTGTCGTATTGATATTATTCTGACTGGCTCTGCATTTGATAAAAGAAGACTTAGTGCGGGAAATAATATCATTCATATAAGTTTGAAGTCTGGTGGTCAGTTTTTGAGGGATAAATTTGTACCCAAAGTTAGCACAAAATATCAGTCTATAGTCTTTATATTTTTAGGATTTATCCTCTTTAAATTAGTGATATTAGCATCTTATTGAAGGTCTCCAACGCCATTAAATTAGTCATAAAATTCTTGTCCATCATAAAGACATAATTCTTAATGATATCCTAATTTTTGGAAACAAATACTCAGGGATCCCATCAAGTCTCGGTACTTCCGACCCACTCATGCTAATCACTATACTCTTAACCTCCTAAAAGGTTAAATAACTGATAACTTTATCATTCATATCATCAGTAATATTACAAGGAATAAATTTCACGACTGGAAGAGGGTTGTTGGTTGAAACTTCCTTATAAAGATCCTTAATGGTATTTTGAGTCACATCTTGAATATTACCATGACCATATTGCTAACATCCTTTAGCATCCTGAAGTATAATTTTTCTGTTAATGTATCTTCTATGGCCCGTAGTTGCATGAAAAAATGTAGTATTTCTCTATCCAACACCAATCCATTTTAATCTAGCCCTTCTAGCCCACTACATTCTTCTCTTTCCCAAAGTTGGTCAAGTTGTTTATCTAAATATTAGGTGATATCTAGATTTTTATTATAGGGGGAATATATTGAAGAGTGATGAAATTCTTCTAGATGTTTTTAATCTATGTATGGTTATTTTTAAATGTACGTTTGCTCCAGTTCTTGAAAATAATCATACAGATAATATTATGTATAACAAATTCCTCCATATTTTCAGCTTGGATATAAGGATCCCAAGTAAATTGAGGGCCCGTTTGGAAGTGTTTATTTTAAAGTAAAAAAGTGCTTTTGTAATATAATTCAAAATTTAAAAAAATTATTAAAAATAATTTTGAAATCTAAAATTATTGAAAGTGCTTTTTTTAAGAAGCACATATTTGGTGCTTCTCAGAAAAGTGCTTTTCACGGTAAAAAAAACTCTTAAAATGCTAAAAGCACTTTTAAGTGCTTCTCCAAAAAAGCACTTCCAAACGGGCACTGAGTCAAGTCTTTACAAGTGATATCATCGATCCAAATCATCATTTTTCTATTTTTTTAATGTTAAGCTTGAAATAAAAGATTTATTATTACATCCTATATGTGGATTTAAACATGCATGACTTCAATATGCATTCTCAACAAATCATTTGTTGTATGATTTATGTGGTAGATCTTGATAAGTCTGGTTTTAGCATATTTTATTGCACATATGTTATTAATGGGGTGACTGTCATTGGTTGTGATATAGGATTTCAATTACTGAAACTAGCAACATTTGAGCTTGACTATGGAACTATTTATCAATCTCTAGATATTTATAAAGGGTACTTTGAAGGGGCCAGTTCCTTTCCTTTACTTATTAAAGATCCCGGAACCCCCATCAATGGGTCGATGGCATACTATGGGTTACATGAGGTAGAGTGGATGGAATCTTATTATAAAATTAGGGATATGAGGACTGGATTTAGGTTATTAAAGATGGCTAAAAGAATGCTTGGCCCATTCTTCCTAAATGTGGTTTTATTGAGATGAAAGGGCAAAAAAATTGGGATTTTATCTAGGTTGTGGGTGTTTTCTTTGGTTGGTTTGGTTGGTGTCATCTTTTTATTTTTTATGTGAGGGGTTGTGACCAATACTTTAAAGTAGTTGGGACTAAAAAATGAGTTTCATGTGCTGGAACTCTCAAGGGGAAAGGGTACCCTTGACCCATAAAATGTTTAAGTCCCTCATTTTAAAGTATAATGTCGATATCACTTGTATTTTTTAGTCTAAGATTTTTTTTAAATGTTAAATATTTTATTATGTAAAAAAGCTTTAATAACCTTCACAGTTGAACCCGAGGGGAGAGCTTTCAAATCCGGAGGGATCTTACTCATGTGGAAGAATCATGTCAATTCTATAGTTGTTAAGACGTGCCAGTCTTTTTTTAATTGGTAGTGAATCAAGTTATATTTTACAGTATGTTCTATTTGTTTAAGCTCCTACACCAATTGGTCTGGGCTAAATTTTGCGATAAGCTTGCGCAATGGAGAGTTAGTAACTCGGAAACAACTATTTTTTTCAGTGATTTCAATGACATTACCATGAATTTGGGAAAATTTGGAAAGAAAGATGTGTTGGCATATAGCCTCCATTAATAGGTTGTTTTAATATGACAAATCCTCTTATGATTAGTGTGCTAATTACTCTTTTTATATTCATCCTAACTTACACTATTATTCATCTAAAACACTTTTCATTCCATTCTTATTATATCTCACTACATATGCTTTTATTCATATCTTTATATACTTTGAGATATAGCCTTAATGATCAACTGCAATGTTTATAAGAATGATGTTACCTACAACTTTCGTGAAGAAGATTTATTGATCCGAGCATCAAAGCATAGGTCAATTCTATCAAAGATGTTTGGTGCGGTACACCGGACCTATGGCGCGGTACACCGGACCAAGAATGCGGACCAGGGCACGGTGCATGGCTAGTCTGGTCAGAAAGATAGAAAATCTAACCGTTGAGGTGCGGTACACCGCAAGGAAGGTTTTTCTGCACAAAGTTTATGTCATAAGAAATATATCCGTTGGGAGATTAATAGATCCGTTGGACTCAAGCCTTATGACCGTTGGAAGCTATTTTCAGCTATAAATTGAAGCTCTTTGAAGGCTACAACTACACCAACTAATTACAAACATTAAGGGGCTTAATTGTTATCATTCAAGAAGGTGTCAAGAGCTATACATTGTCAAAATCAATCTTAGTGAGCTTATTAGTCATATCCAACTCATCCAAGGAGTTAATCAAATAAGCCACAAAGTTTTATCTACTCAAGAGGAGTTTACATGCTTATAGTTATATCCACTCTTTAGGAGATTATCTAGCAAAGTAGTTTCACCCCTTAAACACTTTGTATTTATCCTCTTAAGTATAGGTCTTGTAATAGATAGATTAAGAGAGAATTCAAGTATAGGGAGTATACTTGGTATCCTTGTGTTGTGATTACACAAGTGTTTGTCCTTCGTGTTATCGAAGAGGTTGTAAGGGTTATTGTGTTCTCGACCCGGTTAAGAGAGACACGTGAGCTTAGTGAAAAGCTTGAAATCCTAAGGAGACTTCCTTAGGTAGTGGATGTAGGGAAACCGAACCACTATAAATCTCGTGTATCTTTCTATCCCTACTCTATTTACTTTCCGCACTTTATATGTTTGATAATATGCTAGTATGAATATTGTGATATTGATTATCTAGTTTATCTAACATATTGTCATCTAGAGTAGTAAGAGATTAGAAACTCGTTTTACTTGTATCACTTATATATCGAACCTCTTAGCTTATCCATTGTATGATCCCTTAGGAGTTTGATATATTAGTTGACTTAGAAGTTTCTTTCTTAAACTTATAATTGTCCAAAAGATTTTTAATTAGGCATTAATCTTATTAGTTTTCCTATTCACCCCCCTCTAGGACTTTCAATTGGTATCAGAGCCTAACTCTACGTGAATAGCTTAATCGTTAGTAGAGTAAACGATATGGAATTTAATCTTTTGGAAAAGTCGTCTTCTACCCGACCTCCACTTTTTGTAGGAACTTACTATTTTGCTTGGAGAACAAAAATAGAGGAATTTATTAAAGCCGAAGATCCCGATCAATGGAGAATCGTTATGGAAGGTCCATTCGTTCTATATAAAGAGGAGTTAAATGAAGCGGGAGTTCTTAAGCTAAATCAAGAAGAAAAATATTATGATGAACTCACCGTTGAGGATAAGGCTAATCTCACTCAAAATGCAAAGCCGATTTACACTCTAATTTGTGGAATTTCCGAAGAAATTTTCTCACAAATGTTAGATTGTAAATCCGCAAAAGAGTTTTGGGATCGTTTGGAGTTCTTATATGGAATTGTCGAGAATGGCGAAGAAAAAGAAATCTTAATCCATGATGAATCTCATGACAATTATAAACCAAACCATGAGGTAGCAATCTATCCTAACTCTTTATCTCTTCCTTATAATTATGATGATATTAGGCAAATTTCATCCCTTCTCAAAATTCTTGATTCTCAAATCCATTTGAATAACCTTATGTTAAAAAAGGCTAAAGTTGAGCAAAAGAATTGTTTTAAATGTTGTATCACTTTGGATGATATTCTAGGTAATACTAGAAACCCTTGTTTTGAAAACATTTTTTCTTCAAATAAAAGTCAACATCCTATGAAGAAAAATATAGAAGGTTTTAAAAAATTGGATGAAGCTTTTTCCCTCGCTCTTAAAACTTTAGAAAATCATCCCTTTTCAAATGTCACTCCTTTTGATCCAAATGGTCTTTTTAAAGAAAAATTGTATTTGAGTGATAATTTGGATATTGAAAAGAATGAGGAAAATTCGTGTTCAAAACCCTCACATAATAGTTCTATTCGAAAAAGAAGTTTTTGCAATTATTGTGGTAAACCCGGTCATCATGCTTCTACGTGCCATTACCGCGAACAACTTGAAAGCGGATCTTTGATACCCTCGTGGGAAAAGCCAATATGGATCGTGACAAATGCTAACAACATTTCCGGATCCATTCCACCTCGGATACCATAGTAATATTCATTGAAGGTGTTGAGCGTCAAGAAAATGGAATTATATGCAAAAAGATGCTCAAACCTCGTAAAAGGAAAATACGGTGAATTCTTTCCTTTTTTTTTTGTTTTATTATGTGTTTATGTGATTTATCCTCTATGTGCTAATATCTTGTGTTTCTTGACCTTTTCTTGCTTAATATTGCTTTGTTTTTACATTGGGTCTTTTTGTACTTTTAGAAAATATAGGGGTATTTGCGAAATAATCTGTTTTATGTGTTTTCGGGATTTCCTTGTTGTTTCTTTTCAAAACAAAAATTTTCTTATAAGTTTTATACCATTCCGAATCTTTTGGGGAAGTTTCGAATGTGTTTCGGGTGTTTTTAAAAGAACCAAAAAATTCCTTCTTAGTGTCTAAGTCGAACGTTTTTGCGGTGCACCGGACCACTCTGCGGTACACCGCGATCCAGGGTTTCAGCTTTTTCATTTTTCCTTTATTTTTCGCCCAGTTTATTTCTGCAGTGCGGTACACCGCACGGTTTCCGCGGTACACCGCGAGTTAGGTTTTTGACCGCGT
This sequence comes from Nemophila menziesii, assembly GCA_029959085.1. Classification (NCBI taxonomy): domain Eukaryota; kingdom Viridiplantae; phylum Streptophyta; class Magnoliopsida; order Boraginales; family Hydrophyllaceae; genus Nemophila; species Nemophila menziesii. Next base: position 82,443,092 of record JARWIR010000002.1, read on the forward strand.
TTTAAACCCGTCAGTCTCTTTTTCTTCTTCATTCCACCATTAAAACAAAAACCCCTCCCCACTGCTGCGATTTCCGGCGACTTCTACACCCTATTTCCGCCGCCTAGTGCTCCATCTTCTCCACCAAATCAATCCTCTCTCTCTCTCTCCTTTATTTCCCACTCCTTTTCACCATGAGAGAAAAGAAATCTGCTCCAAGGAAGAAAGCCACCACCGGAGCCTCCTCCAGCCGCCGCCGTGCACCATCTCCGGCGAGGTCACCAACACCACCTCCACTCCGGCCATTCGATCCTCTCCCGGGCAGAACCATAAGTGCTTCAGCTTTTCCCTCGGGTGATAATTCTCTTTTTGAACTCCTTTCCTTCCAAGGTTGTGAAAATATCTTTCAATTTTCGGGTAGTCAATTAGCTAGTGGGTTGATTGAAGAATTTTACTCTAATTTTGAATATGATTGTGCTAATAATTCGATAAAATCAATAGTTTCGCGTACTCCTTTACGATTAAAGTTAAATGTTTTGTGTGCTCGATATAATATTCCTTCGGATGGGTTTAGTGGATTTTGGTCAAGTGGTTGCGATGGTTCTAGCCTTGATGTGGTTGCTCAAAACGAGGTTATTGAATTCGTTAATAGTAGAATGCTTATTCGTGATGGAAATTGGAATTTACGTAACTTTGATCCGGAGTTCATAGTGGCTCACAAATTTCTTATTTCGGCCGTGATTCCAAAGGATAAACATGATGCTAAATTAATTCCTTACGAAGCTTATCTCCTATTTTTGATCTTTGCTAAACAACCGATTAACATTATTGCGATAATGTTCAAATGGATGAACCATGCTAGAGCATCGAGGGATAAAGTCCCATACGGTATTTTTCTAACTAAAACCTTTGAGGCAAGTGGAATTTCTTTAGGAGGAACTAATGTGAAACCAATAGATAGAGCTTGGTGTTTTGATTATAGCACAATTAAGAGAATGAAATTTGCTATCTATAATAACACCTATCTTTCGCATTCACATATTAATCGTATTTCGGATGCTTCAATTCGTAATCGTATCTTACAATCTAAAGAAGGAACTTTCGGTCCGGAGCTTAACTCACTTGAACTATTGGATAACCCGGCCCAACAAAATCCTATCCCTAATGAGCCTACTCAAAGCCAACCCATTCATGAGGATCCTCCTAATCCATCTCGTTTTGAAAGCACAATAACTCGTTTTATGGATTTTATGGGTAGAAAATTCGAGGCTTTGGAAGAGAAATTAGAAAGGAAATTTGGGGTGTTAGAAGAGAAATTGGGTCTTGCTAGTGAGTTGACTTGCGCGAAAAATGATGTCTCGTGCATTAAAGATGATGTGTCTCATTCTCGCCACCGTTCTAGAAGCCGCTCTCCCCGTGAAAATCGTTAATTGGTCGTGGTTGGGTGTTTTTAAATCTTCATTTTATCCTTCTTGGTGTTTATGTGTTTTTATTGTGGTTGTTTTGGACTAAGTATGTGGTGTTTATGCTTTAATTGTTTTTGGGTCCGTGTTTTGGACATTTAGGATATTATTGCTACTTGGTTTTATTTGGATAATGGTTTAGAATGCTTTGTGTTTAACTTGGATAATTGGATAAGTATGTTTTGTTTTTATCTTAAATGTTAGATGCTAAATTTTTATGCTTGGGATATTATTTAAATGTGTTGCTAACCTTTTCTTTGATGATATAGGTACTATTGCATCTATAATCCTTGATCTTATTCTATATTGCTCTTTAGTCCCTATAGTTTGTTCTATTTTTCTTAGTTCTTAAAATGGTTGAAAATTGCATTTAGGTCCCTAAAAGATTTTTCAAATTGCTTTTGAGTCCCTAAAACTTTTTGAAAAATAATTTTTGTTCACCTATATCTTTTCAAAAAATTACATTTTACCCCTAAATTTCTTAAAAAATAAAATTTCAAATATTCTTATTAGGGAGAAATTGTAGATCAAACTTTTACAAAATTGAAACAAACTCTATGCATTGTGTAAGGGGGAGTTTTTGTTAAATCATATTTAAAAACTCAAATGCTTAGACTAATCATTTATCTCATATATTTCAACTAATCGTTTGTGTCATTAGAAAGCATATGAAATGAAAATCTATCGATCAAGGAGTTGGTAAAAATTCTCTATCTCTTAGCTCTTACAAATATCTATCTTTGTGCATCTCTTTCTAAAATTGTTTTAATCCCTAAACTCTTGCACACTTTTAGAATCGTTGTTTAAAATCTATTCACTTGAGTTTTAGCTCTTCTATCTTTAGTTGTTTTTATTACCCCATCTTTTTGATGAAGACAAAGGGGGAGAAATATGTGCACTAAAAACTTTCAAAAATTGCACTTTTTATATCTCACAAATGCATCTCAAATCTTATATGCTTATTGTGAGGGGGAGCTTAATGTCATTAGTGCTTAAACTTTCATATCATTCCTAAGGTGTTTTAGTGAAGGATTTGTCATCATCAAAAAGGGGGAGATTGTTGGCATATAGCCTCCCTTAATAGGTTGTTTTAATATGACAAATCCTCTTATGATTAGTGTGCTAATTACTCTTGTTATATTCATCCTAACTTACACTATTATTCATCTAAAACACTTTTCATTCCATTCTTATTATATCTCACTACACATGCTTTTATTCATATCTTTATATACTTTGAGATATAGCCTTAATGATCAACTGCAATGTTTATAAGAATGATGTTACCTACAACTTTCGTGAAGAAGATTTATTTATCAGAGCATCAAAGCATAGGTCAATTCTATCAAAGATGTTTGTGCGGTACACCGGACCTATGGCAAGGTACACCGGACCAAGAATGCGGACCAGGGCACGGTGCATGGCTAGTCCGGTCAGAAAGATAGAAAATCTGACCGTTGAGGTGCGGTACACCGCACGATACTTGCGGTACACCGCAAGGAAGGTTTTTCTGCACAAAGTTTATGTCATAAGAAATATATCCGTTGGGAGATTAATAGATCCGTTGGACTCAAGCCTTATGACCGTTGGAAGCTATTTTCAGCTATAAATTGAAGCTCTTTGAAGGCTACAACTACACCAACTAATTACAAACATTAAGGGGCTTAATTGTTATCATTCAAGGGAGGTGTCAAGAGCTATACATTGTCAAAATCAATCTTAGTGAGGTTATTAGTCATATCCAACTCATCCAAGGAGTTAATCAAATAAGCCACAAAGTTTTATCTACTCAAGAGGAGCTTACATGCTTATAGTTATATCCACTCTTTAGGAGATTATCTAGCAAAGTAGTTTCACCCCCTAAACACTTTGTATCTATCCTCTTAAGTCTAGGTCTTGTAATAGATAGATTAAGAGAGAATTCAAGTATAGGGAGTATACTTGGTGTCCTTGTGTTGTGATTACACAAGTGTTTGTCCTTCGTGTTATCGAAGAGGTTGTAAGGGTTATTGTGTTCTCGACCCGGTTAAGAGAGACACGGGAGCTTAGTGAAAAGCTTGAAATCCTAAGGAGGCTTCCTTAGGTAGTGGATGTAGGGAAACCGAACCACTATAAATCGCGTGTATCTTTCTATCCCTACTCTATTTACTTTCCGCACTTTATATGTTTGATAATATGCTAGTATGAATATTGTGATATTGATTATCTAGTTTATCTAACATATTGTCATCTAGAGTAGTAAGAGATTAGAAACTCGTTTTACTTGTATCACTTATATATCGAACCTCTTAGCTTATCCATTGTATGATCCCTTAGGAGTTTGATATATTAGTTGACTTAGAAGTTTCTTTCTTAAACTTATAATTGTCCAAAAGATTTTTAATTAGGCATTAATCTTATTAGTAATCCTATTCACCCCCCCCCCCCTCTAGGACTTTCAAGATGTTAGCTTCGACATATACCTCTGTTTAAATGAATCCATCAATGACAATGAACTCGTTTACATCCCTCCAAATGGATTATATTAACATATACTAAAAGAAAGAAGGAAGATCAACTGGTTAAGAAAGTCTCGGTCGAGCTTTGGCTAGCAATGAATGGTTGAACCTCGATCTGAATACTATCATCAAGGTTCCGCCTGCTATTGAATTTGACCATTAACCGCTTATCATACAATGGAGTGTCAACAGAAATAAAGATAACTGTTGTTTTATGTTCGAATATAAGTGGCTCGAGAATCAACAACGTAGGGATATTTTCAGATAATCCTAGGGCAATCGATATTCCATCAATTCAAGCCAATAGTTTCGTCGTAAGAAGGATGTCACGTTCTTAGTGCTCTCGCGGTGGAGCAAAAAAACTTTTGTGAACAATAGGAAACTTATTATTAAGTACCAGAATCTTCTTATGGACATTCAAAATAGTGTTTAGTTTAAACAAAATCAGTTGTTAGCTTGTAACATCATTCAAGAACTGAAATGTTTGTGGAACAAAGAAGAAGCTTATTGGGACTGATAGACCAAGGAATTTGTGGATAAAAAAAAGGAGATAGTAACACAAGATTCTTCTACGCCATGACCCCTATTAGAATGAGTGTAAATAGTATATGTAGACTTATAGATGCAAATGGATCCTAGACGAAATATCCGTAGAGCCTTCAAAATATGTTTATCAATTACTTTGAGGAATTGTTTTCGAGCAAACCTCCTGAATCATTGGAGGAGGTAACCAATCTTAATCCTTGAAAAAAAAATGTGACGAATGAAATGATCACAGGTTCCCCTAATGAGGATGAGGTTAGAAAAGTTGTCTTCATCATGTTTGGAACTATAGCCCCTGGACCAAATGGTCTCCCATGCAATTTTTATCATGAAATCTGGGATATTCTTAAAGATAATATTTTCACCTTGGTACTTCACTTTTCAATAGCAACAATTTTCTCCAAAAGATCAAAGATACTCTCATCACTTCTGTTCAAGGGTAAACTAGAAGAATCAGTCAAAAATTTCAAGACGATATCATGCGTTAATTTTTGTTACAAAATTATCGCCAAAATTCTTGTGCTCAGATTATAACAGATTATGGAAGAGATTATCTCTCCGACTTAGCTGGTTTTCATTAAAATTAGGAGTCTTCAATATAATATTCGCATTGCTCAAGAAGTGGCTCATTTACAAGAAACATTAGAGAAAATTAAAGAAGTACCATGCTTCGGTCAAATTGGATATGGAAAAATCCTACAACCAAGTCAATTGGGAGATTCTCATTGTGATCATGTTAAAACTAGGTTTTTTAATAAGTAGAAGGATTGGATTAATTTTATCTGTTTCTTTTCAGATCAAATTTAATGGCGAAGACTTAAAAATTTCCATTTAAATCAAGAAATTAGACAAGGAGGTCGAGTTTCTCCTCTCTTGTTCTCACTCATGACAAAGTGCCTTAAAGGAATTTCAAACCCACAAGGTAAAGAAGGAAACATTAATCTCTTGTGAGAGTCTGTCCTAAACTCACCCACATGTTATTTGCAGATGATGCTTTTTTTCATCGAGATTAGTGATAAGGAAATTAACGCCTTCAATTTTTTAGGAATTATTGTAATGTATCTGATCAAATAATCAATTTTGGTAACTTTATAAATGGTTCAACAATAGTACACCAGAATAAATTATGAATTAAATTTCAAGCTCTCTAACCTTCATAAAAACATATTTATTGGGAAAGTAGGAATTCCACTTAATCTTAAAAGATCCAAGACAGAGAATTTAAATTATATCAAAGTAGTTTCTTGTCAAAAGCTTTTAGTTGGGTCTCTTCTCTCTTATCTAAATAAGGTAAGGAATATTTAATTAAAGCAATCGTTTTATCTATTCCAAACTATGCGATGTTAATTTTCGAATTCCCAAAGAGTCAATTTAAAAAACTTGTGAGTATTATTACAAAACTCTGGTGGGATGCTCAACACAAGAAAATGATTCACTGGATTGCATGGGAAAAATTATCGTCTCAAAAGAAATAAGATGTATTGGTTTTCAGGATATTCAAAAGATGGATATAAAACTGCTTGCAAATCAAGCATGTAGGATCCTCCATAACTCGGGTTATCTAGTAGTAAAAGTATTCAAATTACTTTAACTTCCCAATTCATCTTTTGTAAATGCAAGATTAAAAAAAAGAAGAGGTATTGGAGTCGGACCAATATTTTCAAATATATGTAGTTCTTGATAAAAGAATGTGTCTTCCGAGTTGGAAATGGGATGAGTACTAACATTTGGGAACACATATAGTAGTAGGAGTTTTGTCCAGGAGAAACCAGAAGGAAATAATTTTAATTGGGTTGCTCAACTTTCTAAGGATGGCTTCTCTAGATGGAATTTCAGTCTCATCTACCAAATTTTTCCATCTCTAGTAAGAAAAGAAATCCTTATAGTTCTACTTCTGTAATTGGATATAGATGATAAGATTATAAGGTTTTACACAAAGAATGAGTTTTATCAAACAAAATGAGGATACCACGCTATAGTTTATAATGAAATCTCTATGTCATGCCAAACGTTTGTGCAGTCAAATCAACGTGATCCAAATATCTAGATACTGGCTGGCATGCTAATATTCACATTGAAGTTAGGATCTTCGGATAGAAATTCTGCAAAGGCGCTCTACCAAAGAAGAATACTCTATTAAAGAATAAATTTGAAGTTGATTAAATTTGAAAATGGTGCGAGCATGAGGCGGAATGAATCGAACGCCTTCTGATTTATTGTCTATTCAGTGTCACTATCTAGGAAGCTTCAGCTACGAAATCAAATTTATCTTGATTAACATAGTAAAATTGACAAATGGATCACAAAGGTCATTCAAGGACACACTAGAAAATGGAATGGATCGTACAATCATCACATCATTTATTTTATGTACTTTGAACAACATTTCGAAGGCAAAGATGCAGAGTATGTTTGACAAGAAAAAAAATGAAATTTGAGAGAGATAAACTTAAAACAAATATTCTAATTAAAGACATGTTCGGAGATATTGACCTTACGGTTGGAAGAACAACTAGGCTTGTCCAAAATTCTACAAATAGTAATTCTCTCCAAGACATTATCCAACAAGAAGAAGATGAAAACCTTTGACTCGGTGATGCATCTCTCACAAACATATAGGAAAATACGGGTATTCCAGCCATCACTATTAACAAGGAAAAATGTGTTATTCATAACGAAACTAGATGTATCAAAGAAAAATTATCCGCTTAGGGGGTGGGATGTGCCCTTCAAAAAATATTGAAAATGGAAATAGAGAAAAATATATCGAATAATTCTTTCTCTAATAACCTTGAGGTCATTCATGGAAAGCACAAGACATCTTGTACTATCTGGGTTATTCATCCCATCATGCACGAGATCTTTAGATGGTTGAAGAACTTTTGTCATGGAGAGTCTCACATATCAACAAATATTTAAATGGAATAGTTGATATCCTTTGTAAGAGCGCCAGATAAAAGATTGATTTATCCTCTTGGAATAATAAATTTATTTCTAGTATTTTCTACACCTAATTAAACTTGTATAAACATAGGAGTGGGGTCCCCGAGGCGTGATATAAAAACCACACTTATGGGAACACTCCTCGCAAGTGTACGAGTCGTCCCAAGTAATAAAAGTAAGTATTTATAATTGTCCTCAACATGGACTATGAGGTTAATTCTTTGTGTTTTTAAAGTGCTTGGGGTGCTAGTTGAAAAAAATGAAGATTGGGTTTAGTTTTTGTACAATGTATATACTACGAAAGGACTAAATTGCAATTAACTAAATTTGGGTCCAATATTATGAATTCCAGATTGGACTAATATGCAAATTAATTAATAATTTTGAGAAGATACTCGAGTATCGCTAGGAATCCCCCACTAGAATCGACTTAGAGGTTTCTTGACTTAAGGGTGAAATTGACAATTTAATATTAATCTATATTTGACGAGAGATATAGAGACCTCTCCCAAGTGATCATACAAACGAATTCAAACGAATAGTTCACTAACAAACGTTGACCAAATATAAACTAGTTCCACAACTTGACCCCCCCCCCCCCCTTCTCCGATGGTAGTCTGATTTCTATTCTAACTCACTAGTTGGCCAAGACAATAAGTTCACATATTCATTCAAGCTCATGCTCAATAAAAATATATCAATTTCATGTAAACAATAACATCCCAAAATTAATAAAACGTCAATAACATCAATATCTAGGATACATACGCATTGTTGGTTCATAATAGAACAATTAAATACAAATATTAAAAGAGTTATATTCAATACTAGAATTAAAAAAATGCTAAAAATTGATGACTTAAAAGGTGTAAATAGGTGGAATGATGAAAAACCCTTGCTTTTCCTCTTCTGTTCTTGATCTCTAGGCGTGTAAAAGTATTCCCATATAATGTAACTCCTAGTTTGATTAAAAACTATGATATATTAACTATGTAAAATGTTTTTGGGAAGTGTGAGACCAATTTCGGTGGTCAAAGTTGACCCAAAAATGTTTTAATGAATCTGGACTGGTTCGAACCACCGCAAAATCAATATCATAACTTTGTCATCTTAACTCCAAATCGTGAACCGTCACTTATAAAGCACTCCCGACTCAAAAAACTATCTTGACCTCCACGGCTTTCCTCAGAATCTTCACCGAATGTGTGTGGTGAATCTCTCAGTTGACTCTAAAGTTTTCTCGGTAAATCCACTTGACCTTCTAAAGTGACTTTTTTATTTTTCAAGCCTTAAATTGGGGTTGACGTTGACTTTTTGACTTCTCCTCATCATCTAGGGTCTTTTATCATCCAAGTACCTAGGATCTACACACTTAACACACAATTAACTCAGAAATCTCCAAAAGTAACAAAATATTCGAGATAGACAAGAAATCTCAATATGTCAAATAATTGGGAATAATCACTCAATAAAGTCCAATAACCCCATAAAAGAATATCCCGTGACCCTATAAATATATCACAAAACAAGAGACGTCAAAGGATATTAGCTACGTGGTAATTTTACTATTGTATGCCCTGCTTCAGTTTTAATATAATTTCCTTTGACAAAATATACATATCAATTACTCAAAATTATAGTATCCGTCACGGTTGGATATATTATTGGTTCTTTTTATGATGAGTGGAGTGTGATCTGAACCAATCACAAGGAGGAATATTATATTAGTATCCACGTCTTGAATGAACCAGTCTTTATACCAAAGATGTATATTAAACTTTTCTTTCATATGTTGATCAGCAGTTCGCTGATTTAACCAAGAAATGAGATATCTTTTCAGAGGAAGATAAATAAGAGAGTTTATATCAATAAAGTTTCTACATTCATGTACTCTATTATAATGAACTCTTTGTCAAATTAATTTTTTCATAAGATTTTGCAACATCATTAAATTTCCCACATGCGAAAATATATTTGAATGTTATATATTTTTGAGATTAATTTGTATGAATTATTTTAGAAAACCTTCATATTGTTGTAAGTCAATTTACAATAAATTGAATCTTTATGTGTTTAAGAAGTTATATGCAAATACGTTAATGTCTTTCAACCATTGTTATTAAATTATGTAGACTCTAAAATGTAATGTTTTTCAAATTATTAATAGTAAAAAATTATTTTAATTCAAGTGGGATTCAACCTTAATCCAGAGGAAGAGGACACGGAAACCGTGTATAGTAAAAAAGACAACGCGTATGAAAGGACTATCAGAGATATAGAAAGTAAGAATTAATTCAAGTCGGGATATCATAGAATTAAGGAGAAAATAGGAATCAGACAGAGTGTAGGTGTGAAAATGGGACCCGTCCACCCCTCGGTTGTGGTTGCAAAAGGATAATTTGTGTTTGGAACTGCCAAGGGAAAAGGGATCCCTTGACGGTCCAAGTTATAAAGGTATCGCTTGATAACCATAATTCTATTAGTGCATGTTTTTCATGATACTATGTTAAGTACGCCTGATTCCCCATGGTCGTTAGGCACCTCAATTATGGAAACCGTTTTGTGAAATACCATACCGGAGGGGCTCAACACTCTGGGGCATTTCGTTACTCAGGAAAAAAATTGTGAACCTTAGCACCGTTAAAATTAGCTTGTATTTAATTTACCATATTATTGATAAAACATTTCCGTAATATTTGGTGTTTGTTCATGCCCTATATGTTTATAAGGATCACCTAAGATTTTATAACATAATATCAAAGTTGATATTGAAGCACATAATTATCCTTGGGGTGTGTTAAGTGATTTCAATGATGTTCTAGATTCGAATAAAAGTATAGTCGTATACCAAGTAACCCTCAACATCTACTTTTTCAATAATTTTGTTCTCTGACTCTTTATTTGAGATTAAATTATATGGTTGTTTTTATACTTGTTCAGATCGTACAGTTGAAACTAATACCATCAAGGTAAATCTTGACCATGAGTGGTTTTGTACAAAGTGGATTGATAGGTATCCAAATGCTATTGTGTATGTTCAACCAACAGTCGGATCGCACCATACTCCCGTCATCCTACAGTTTGATAGAAGAACTAGACATGCTAAGAATTTTTTTAGATTTGAATAATTTTGAATAGACCATTGTAAAGAAGTGGTACATGATTCATAGGGATGCCGAGGGCACGAGGAATTTATAAAGAACTTTATTGATAAATGGGAATCTAGAGTAAGAATACATTTCCAAATAATAAGGCTAAGATTAAAGAGTTAGAAGAGGAACTTACTAGAATCACAAATGAGCCTCATTCGCAAAAATCTCAAGATGAGGAACAACTTATTAGGGCCCGCCTAATTTAGGTATGGGAAAACAACGTGAAATAGTGGGAGGATATAGGCCAATCAATTGTGGATCAAATGTGGTGATAAGTATACAAAAATTTATCAGCTTCAACAACACAAGACAAAACTATCAATAGAATCTGATAGATGAAGGACACAGACGATTCGATAGAGACACCCCAATCTATAAAGAATGTCTTTTCTAAATTTTGTAATGACTTGTTCAAAGAAACAGGTGCATCTGACATGAAATATGCAGTATAATGTATTAAATCAAAGGTAACTAAGAATATGGATAACATGTTGACAAGAGAGCTGCCCATGGAAGAAGTACAAAATGAGGTGTTTGACATGGAACCACCTAAAGCTCCTGATCCTGATGGACTAAACGGTAAATTTTATCAACACTATTAGGATATTATCACATCTGACATTTTATTATGGTTCAAGACGTATTTATTAATAACATTTTCCTGGATAAACTTAATGTGACTTATCACATTAATTCCTTAAGGAAATTTCCATGAAGGAGTGGTTATTATAGACCTAATTTGTGAACCTTGGATGATGTTGTCGCTCCGCCTCATCAAAGTACGAGCAATTTAGGATAATATTATCATAGCGCATGAGGTGTCTTTTTCTATGAAGATAAAGGAGAAAGGAAATAACCATATGGACACCATCAAGTTGGATATAGAAAAAAAGTATGATCAGGTAAAGTAGGAATTTATTATTGAGGTTTTTCATAATTTGGTTTTCATAATAGATGGATTCAGTGGGTACGGAATTGTATCTCGATTATCTCATTTCAAATTAATTTGATTGGGGAAATATTACCAAATTTTATTCCCCTAAAAGTCCTACGACAAGGTGATTCATTATCCCCCATGTTTTTCTCTAATGATCGAGTCCCTGATCAGCTTGATAAAGGACAAGGTGGAACGAAGTGCATTAAGGGTATTCAAATCACCCGTAATTTCCCAAAAATCTATCACACTTATTTTTTATGGATGAATCTCTGCTCTTTCTTACTCTGGAAGGGTGAGAGATTCACGAGTTCTAGGAATATATTAAGACTTATTGTCTAGGTTCCATCTAACGAGTAAACTTTAGAAAGTCCTCAATTTGCTCTAGTAAAGGCACATCGAATGACGTAAGAACATATAATGTTGGTTACATATAAGGGAGACGTAAGATCTAAGAAAATACTTAGAATTTTTATTATGTCACAAAAAATCTAAGATCAAGACATTAACATAGATTGCCGACAAAGTTTTATTGAAAGATCAGTAAAGGAAGGCTAAACTCCTTTCAGAGTGAGTCAAGGAAAATCTTATTAAAGTTGTGCTTCAAGCTATTCCGATATATGCTATGTTTATATTCTCCTTTCCTACGATATTTTGTAACAAATTAGCTTCTATATTTGCAAGATTTTGGTGGAACTCGCTGGGAAAGAGAAAGATTCATAGGGTAGCATGGGAAAAAATGTTTGTGGAAGAAGTCTAGGGTGGTATGGAGTTTAGGGACTTTAAATGAATGAACACGAAACTCTTGATGGCTCAGTCCTAGATAATTCTGCGTAATTCAGAGTCCTTGACGGCGCGTGTTTTGAAAGGTATCTATTTCCCAAAAGAAGACTTTTTAGACGTGGAATTATTCTAGAGAAGATCATGGTCATGTGCGAGTATCCGGGAAGGCAGAGACCTCAACATGAAGGAATAATGAAAAGTAAGAATAAAGAGTCAACAAATATATGGTGTCACAAATGGCGTAGAACATACTAGAGCCTAGAGAAACCTGAGGGTACAAGCGTCGAGATGGTATCGCAACTTATGCTGGGAAACATGGACGAATGGGATACAGAGATCCTTGATAATTTCTCTCAACGTCAGTCAACACAGAGGTATCCCGAATGCCAATTTTTCAGCGCTAGGTACGAGATAGGTTCATCTGGACTTACTTTAGGTTTGGATAATATATGACAAAAATCAGATTTGTGGAACTTACTAACAGGGAGATCAACGGGGACCCACAATCTTCAAGGGCAATTAAGGAAATCAGTCTTAGGGATTTGGACAAGATTTGGAAGTAAAACATTTTGGTGAACGTATTCATATTTTCTTGGAAAGAATGTAGGAATAGTTTACCTACAAGGAAACATATGAAACAATGAAAATACGCAAATAACGATGGATGATATTCGTATGAAGAAGAATCGTAGTCATTTAATCACTTATCGATTACCTACCAGTGTGCCGAAAAATTTGGGTAGGCTCATCTCTATGGATTCAGGTCGTGTCAGAGGTACCAGAAAACTTAGGACGCTTGGATAGTAAACATATCACAAGCATAAGCAAAAAAGGGTTGGCCATCATGAATAATAACAATTTACGTTCTTTTGATGTTATGGAATATTTAGAAAGACAAGATGAAAGCGGTAGATGAAAATGACAATATTGACATAAACCAAGTTATAAGTGTGATTAAAAGTAATCACCGGTTTTACAAAATAGAAATGGATTCCAAAAAGACCAAAATAAGTAAAAACAGTTTTAACGTAAACTAACTATTACAAGGAAAAACTGAATTACGATTACAGGAAAAATTTCGAATAACTATTACACGGAAAATAACAATTACACGAAAAAATCAAGCGGAAATACACTTACACGGAAAAACAAGACAACAGCCCTCGGTCGTTAAAAAGATATTCCGGCGGAACCGGTATCTCTAACGGAAAAACTAACCACTAGTTTGTTTAGTATATAGAGACTGAGAGAAGAGGCAGAGTTTTCTTTTTTTTCCTTTGTATTTCGTAGCTGTAGAGAGTGGGATGATAGATCTATATATAGTGGTGAGGAGAGGAATACCCAAGCCTTCAGAAATGTCCCCATTAAGTCCCACGATTCTCTCCCGGAATTGACTTGATTAGGTTGACGTTTTTGATTGCCTTGTAACCCCCACGTTTTGATTTTCTGTAACCGCTATGTTGACCTTTGATATTCCCACGTGTTTGACTTGACTAAGTAACAGCTGCAGAATATTCTTTCCCTTTAACGCGTGCGAGATTGGTGAAGATTTGTCTCTACGTTTAAGTTGGGTAGTCAACCACCACTATAAGAGCTGGTACAAAATCCATTTCATTTTTCATTTTTTGACTCCCCAAACTACCCGCGACCTACGCCGTCGCCGTCGCCGGTGCCGGTGCCGGTGCCGGGCCTGGCGGGTGGGTGGTGGTGGTGGTGGTGCGCGCGTGTGGGCTAAATCATTGCCTTTCCATGCGCATGGGTATTGGCTCTTTGGACTAAGTTGATATCACAAAGTATAAAAGTAGCTAAAAGGACTTATAACCCACCGATGTGGGACTTTTTTGACTATCAAATGTTCCAACAGATACTAGCAGATATCCAACAATCCCCAACACATTTGAATGTCAACAAAAGGTTTGGCGAGAAGGTTCCAGAAAGAAGAATGGGTGAATTGTACTTAAGTGTCAATATCTTGCGATTTGAATTGACACGTAGTGAAGTGAGGCAACCACCGAATTCCGTTTAAGTGAACTTACTCTTGAACTTTAACGGTTATCGATCGAGACCCTCACAGCACATACTCTACCCGATTCAAGGTTATGGTTCCCTCTAACCTCACCTTGCGGTTCATCAAGTCCTTCTCTAAGGACCACCCTTTACGGGCTATGAACTTGGTGGATTTATTCATTTGAGAGTGGTGCAAGGACGTCTCCTCAATACTCTACCATGAATATTTGGGTTTCAATGTTACCCTTGAATTCATCAAGTCCTTCTCAAAAGAACCACCATAAAGGCTATGAATTCAAAATGTGAGTTTCAACACTCGGTACGCCTTTTTCATCAAGTCCTTCTCAAAATGACCACCACAAGTGGCTATGAAAAAGACGATTTAGGTTTGAGCCTTAGGGATGGGGAAGTCACATTGACTCATTAGCCACATGTTCCCACTTAATGGGTTTTAGTCCCATCCCCCTCGACATCTCCAGGACTAGTCTCCTGGTCAAGCCTTTGGTGAACGAATCAGCTAGATTCTCTTCTGATCGTACAAATTCCAAGGCTATCACACCATTCTTCAGTAATTGTCTTACTGACCCATGTCTGATGCGAATATGTCTGTTCTTCCCATTATAGGCGCTATTATGAGCGACTCCAATGGCTGCTTGTGAATCACTGTGGATACATACAAGTGTGGCACTTCCTTCCCAAAGTGGCACATCCGATAAGAGACTTCTCAACCACTCAGCTTCTTGCCCAGCTAACTCTAGTGCTATGAACTCAGACTCCATGGTAGAGTGTGCTATACAAGTCTGTTTGGAAGACTTCCACGATACAGCACCTCCCTCTAAGGAGAACACATAACCACTGGTGGAGTTAACTTCGTCATTGTCTGAGATCCAGTTTGCATCACGGAAACCCTCAAGGACTGCAGGGAATTTGTTATAGTGCAGGCCTAGATCGATGGTACCCCTCAAGTATTTCAATAGATGGCGAAGTGCAACCCAGTGGTCACTACTCGGGTTATGAGTATAGCGACTAAGTCTACTCACGGAATAGGCAATATCGGGTCGAGTATAGTTCATCAAGAACATTACACTTCCTATGATTTTAGCATATTCATTTTGGGATACAGCATCCCCAACATATTTGGATAAGTTAATGCTAGAATCATAAGGAGTATTTACAGGCGTTACCTCAAAGGAATTGAACTTCTTCAGCATCCTTTCTACGTAATGAGACTGATTCAGGGTAATACCATTACTGCTCCTAATGATTTTTACCCCAAGTATTACATCAGCTTCTCCCATATCTTTCATGTCAAATCTGGAAGATAAGAAGCGTTTAGTCTCATTTATAATATGAATAGTAGTACCAAAGATAAGCATATCATCTATATAAAGGCAGATGATAACACACTCTGTATTTGTTACCTTGGAGTAAACACATGAGTCAGAAGTGTTAGCTATAAACCCATATGAAATGAGAGTACTATCTAGTTTTTCATACCATTTTTTCGGTGCCTGTTTCAAACCATACAAGGATTTTTTTCAACTTACACGCTTTGTCCCCTTGACCAGGGACCACACACCCTTCAGGTTGAGCCATGTAGATCTCTTCATCTAGATCTCCGTTCAAGAACGCGGTTTTGACATCCATTTGATGTATTACAAGTTCGTGAATGACGGCTAAAGCAATAAGGGTTCTTATCGTGGCAATTTTGGTCACTGGGGAATAAGTGTCAAAGTAATCTAGACCTTTCTTTTGGGTGAAGCCCTTAATAACAAGTCTGGCTTTGAATTTTTCTATTGAGCCATCGGGTCTCAACTTTTTCTTAAAAATCCATTTGCTACTAATAGGTTTGCTACCCCTAGGTAAGTCGGTTAATTCCCATGTATGGTTACTTTTAATTGACTCAAGTTCACTATTAATAGACTCTTTCAAATAACTAGCATCTATAGATTTTAAAGCATCATCATAAGTTTTTGGGTCTTCCTCCATGAGGAGGCAATTGACTACCTGTTCGTCTAATAGATCAATGTGAGCACCTTCTATTATAAAGTCAGGGCCGAAGCTAGACTCGATCTTGCGCCTCTTACTTCTCCTAGGTTCTTCCTCGGGAATACTACTAGGCTCCATGGAAGTGGAGGGGTTAGGAAAAACATCACAAAGAGGTACAACATCATTAGTAGATAAGTTATCAACAGGTAAAGAAGCATTGACAGTATTTAAATCTTTCAAAGGGAAAACATGTTCAAAGAACTCAGCATCTCGAGATTCACAAATAGAGTTATCTTCTAATGACAAGAATCTGTATGCCGCACTATTCTGAGCATACCCTATGAAAATTGAGTCAACGGTTTTGGGTCCAACGGTGACAGTTTTAAAATCAGGTACTTTGACTTTGGCTAGGCACCCCCACACTTCTAAAAATTTCAGGTTTGGTGGAAAACCCTTCCACATCTCATAAGGGGTCTTTTCTAGGGATTTATGTGGTACCCTATTAAGTACATAACAGGCTGATAAGACAGCTCCCCCCCACATGTTGTTTGGTAAACCTGAACTTATTAACATGGCATTCATAGTCTCTTTAAGGGACCTATTCTTTCCTTTTGTTATGCTGTTTTGTTGGGGTGTATAAGGGGCACTAAGTTCGTGGATAATCCCATTTGTTTCACAAAAATCTTTAAGGGAATTAGAACTATACTCGCCTCCTCTATCGGACCAAAGTCGTTTGATTTTACAGTCTAGTTGGTTTTCAACTTCGGCTTTATATTTTAAAAACGCATTTTCCGCCTCATCTTTGGTTTTAAAAAGATACACTTTAGTAAACCTAGAGTAGTCATCTACGAAGGTTATGTAATAAAGTTTTCCTCCTCTACTAGCGGAGTTTTTAAAATCAGCTAAGTCCGAATGAACTAATTCAAGCAATTTAGTTTGTCTCGTGGTAACGGGTTTAAAAGGTTTTTTCGCAAGTTCGGACTCTACACATATTTGACATTTTTCAAAGTCATCCACGTTGTTAACGGGTATTAGTCTAAGATTTTTAAGCCTTTTAATAGACGCAACATTTAAATGGCCTAGTCTACCGTGCCACGTTTGAACGGACTCAACAATATAAGCGGAATTAGATGCATTCTCATTAAGGGTTACAGTGTTTAAAACATACAAGCCATTATTTTGAAGGAACGAAAGGACCCATAAAGTCTATACCCCAAACATCGAATATTTCAACTTCTAACACATTATTACGTGGCATCTCATCCCTCTTGGATATGTTTCCGGTAAACTGGCATCTAGTACATCTTTTAACATATTCATGACAATCTTTAACAAGAGAAGGCCAGTAAAAACCTGATTGGAATACCTTAGCAGCAGCTTATCTCCCTTGAAATGTCCTCCATAGAGTGAATCATGGCATCCAGCTATAATGGCTTCAGTCTCTTCCCTTGCTACACATCTTCGTATCATTTGGTCAGCACAAACTTTGTAGAGGAAAGGATCCTCCCAAAAGAACTGTCTAGCACGATGAGCTAACCTCTTTCTTTCTTGATAAGTAGACCCTTCAGGAAATACACCATTCACCACTAAATTCGCAATATCTGCATACCACGGAGCTTCATAATCTCGAACAACGAATAAACTCTCATCAGGAAATTCTTCTCTAACTGCTTCAGTACCACTATTCATCTCTGAACCTTCTAACTGCGATAGATGATCTGCAACCTGATTCTCACAAACCTTTCTATATTTGATCTCTAAATCGAACTCTTGAAGTAATTAAACCCATCAGATTAACCTTGGTTTCGCATCCTTCTTTTCCATAATATATCGAATCGCGGAATGATCTGTATAAACAATAACTTTCGCTCCAAGAAGATAAGAGCGAAATTTATCAAATGAATAAACAACTGCTAGCAACTCCTTTTCTGTAACTGTGTAATTAATTTGAGCACCATTAAAAGTTTTACTATCGAATGAAAGTCTTTCTCTTTTCTCTGTCCCAACACAGCTCCCATACACAAATCACTCGCATCGCACATAACCTCAAACGGTAAATTCCAATCTGGAGGTAACATTATAGGAGCAGAAATAAGATTTTCTTTGATTGCTTGGAAAGCCGCTAAACAAGCTTCATCAAAAAGGAATTTGGAGTCCTTTTCGAGTAAGTTGCATAACGGTTTAGCAATCTTAGAAAAATCTTTAACAAAACGCCTATAAAAGCCAGCATGGCCAAGAAAACTCCTTACCCCTTTAACAGAAATAGGAGGAGGGAGAGTTTTAATTACCTCTATCTTCGCTCTATCAACATCTAGCCCAGCAATCAAAACTTTGTGACCCAGAACAATACCTTCGCGAACCATGAAATGACACTTCTCCCAGTTTAGAACCAAGTTTGTTTCCTTACATCTTATTAGCACTTTCTCCAAGTTATCTAAACATCTATCAAAATCATCACCAAACACGGAGAAATCGTCCATAAACACTTCAAGGAAATTATCGATCATATCCCAGAAGATGGCCATCAGACATCTTTGAAAGGTAGCAGGGGCGTTACATAACCCAAATGGCATTCTACGATATGCAAAAGTACCAAAGGGGCATGTAAAGGTAGTCTTATGTTGATCTTCTGGAGCCACGTAGATCTGATTATACCCGGAGTAACCATCCAAGAAGCAATAGTACTCTCTTCCGGCCAATTTGTCTAGCATTTGATCAATGAAGGGAAGAGGGAAATGATCTTTTCTGGTGGCCTTGTTCAGTTTCCTGTAATCCATGCAAACTCTCCAACCAACTACCGTTCTTGAAGGAATCGCCTCATTTTTATCATTAAGAATTGTTGTCATTCCTCCTTTCTTCGGTACACACTGAACTGGACTCACCCATTCACTACTCGAGATGGGATAAATGATCCCCGCATCTAAAAGCTTGATCACCTATTTCTTCACTACATCTTTCATCACGGGCATTAATCTCCTTTGACCTTCAACTGAGCGTGCATTGTCATCTTCAAGTATGATTTTGTGTTGACAATAGGATGGACTAATGCCTTTGATGTCAGCAATTGTCCAACCTATTGCCTCTTTGTTAGCTCTCAACACACGCAACAGTTTATCTTCTTGAAGACCTGTTAAATTTGCTGAAACAATAACAGGTAGAGTTTCATTAGTACCTAAATACGCATACCTTAAGTGTGTAGGTAACGGCTTTTCTTCCAATTCCGGAGGAGATCCGATTGAAGGCTTCTTTTTAGGAATAATCTCCCCCGGTTCCCTCACAGGTTCATAGGCAAGACGCCTATACTTCGGATTTTCAGAATTGAGAGCTGCCACTGTTTCGGCAAGCTCTTCCATCATCTCAGGCATATCTAATGTTAAAGCGGCCTGCAAAATATCATCATAATTAAAACAATCAAATACCTCTTGCGATGCCTGCTCAACTACATCCATTCGGAAGTAATCCTCTTGAGAATCCGGAAATTTCATTGCTCGGAACACATTGAATTTGACTTCCTCGTCTTGTATCCTCAGCGTTAATTCGCCATTTTCTACATCAATCAAAGTACGCCCCGTGGCTAGGAATGGTCTTCCCAAAATAATGGGGACATTCCTATCCGCGTCGTATTCAAGAATAACGGAATCAACAAGAAATATAAGTGTACCTGCCTTAACGAGGACATCTTCAATTCGGCCTTCTGGATGTGCAAGAGACCTGTCCGCCATTTGCAAGACCATAAAAGTAGGTCTTGCTTCTCCAATTTTTAGCTTATCAAAGATCGATTTGGGCATCAAATTGATGCTTGCACCCAAATCGCATAGCGCTTTTCCTTTCCATTCTTCCCCAATCGATATTGGAATAGTGAAACTTCCCGGATCAACTAACTTTGGAGGTAGTTTACTCTGACAAATCGCACTACACTCTTCAGGGAGACCAATCATCTCATTATCACAGTAAGGCCTTTTATTAGTGAGGGATCTCTTCAGAAACTTCGTATACTTAGGAATATCTCGAATTGCTTCTAACAACGGAATATTAATACGCAGGCCTTTTACTCTATTAAAGAATTTCTGAAAATCACCCAAATCACCCTTTTTCTGGACTCGAGATGGGAACGGTGGTGGAGGGCGATTACTCACAATATCATCTTTCTTTTTCGGAATCTCACTTGGCCTCTCTATTTCTTCAACCTCACTATCTTTTTCTTTCTCTTTCTCACCCACTTCCTTTTCTTTTCTTGGAACTTCTTTTTCTTTCATAACAGGAAAAGGAGGTGGAGGGAGGTTCTTAACACTTCTTAACGTAACGGATTTACAATATTCATGTTGTCTCGGATTTTCTGTGTCACTAGGGAGCTGTCCTTGTGGGCGCTGATTAAGCTGTTTTGCAATTTGGCTCATTTGATTTTGTAATAGCTTCATATTTGCGTCAGATGCTTGTTGAAGAGTAATTAAGCTTTCTACGGTTTTCTGAAGGGTAACTACATCATTTTGTGGTTGGGCAGGTAAGGCTTTCTGGTTCATGGTTTCATCGTAAGTGTTTTGAGGAGCTTGTTTTTGCACATAATTACCCTGATTTTGTCCTCCTTGATAATTGTTGTGTGGTCTTAGATTGTAACTGTTACCTTGGGGACGCGGCTGATATGCATATGTAGGATTGGCTGCCCCATTAGGATTTGAGTATTGAAACCCAGGATGGTTTCCGATAGGCTGATATCCATTTCCACTTGAATTAAAGTTACCTCTATTGGACACAAACATCACAGGTTCTTGGTTATTCGGACAATTTTCCTCATCATGATCATCTACCTTGCAAATCGAACACATATAAACCTCTTGTGCAGCCTGCACAGCTACCTTCTTACCCGAAAATCCCTCTTTTACAGCTAGTGTAAGCTACTTCAATTGCTGCTCTAGTGTAGTTTGGATCTTATTCTCAAGCGTAGCAAGCTTTTCATCGATATTAACATTATTCACTCCTTTAACTGGGGTCCTCATCGAAGTCCACCCAACTTCATTCTTTACTGTTCTTTCCAAAATGATTTTTGCATGAACGGGTTGAACTTGAAGAAACCCCGCACCACATAGCAAATCCCATTTCTCTCTTGAGGTCCCATCAAGGCCTTTGTAAAATATTTTTAGTTGTTGTTGTTCAGTGAAGCCATGATCGGGAACCCTTCGTAAACACATCTTGAATCTTGTCCAACTCTTACCCAAAGTTTCATCATATTCTTGATGAAAATGTGTTAATTCGAGCTGATCATCTAACCTCATGTTACTTGGGTAATATCTATCAAAGAAAGAAGTCTCTAATTGGTCCCAGTTTGTTATCTTCGTAGGTTCTTGCGTATCGTGCCATTCACTCGCTCCATCAATAACAAAAAATCGAAACGCAACATAATACATATGTTCTCTTGAAACCCCTTGTGTGATGTAAGAATCACATATATGTTTAAATTTCTGTACCGCTCGGATAGGATCTTCTCCAACTCTACCGCGAAAATTTCCAAAATTTTGGAATTGAGCTAACATACCCGAATCAGGACGAAACCTTGGTATATCTATATCTGGAGCACCTATTCCTAG
This sequence comes from Nemophila menziesii, assembly GCA_029959085.1. Taxonomy (NCBI): domain Eukaryota; kingdom Viridiplantae; phylum Streptophyta; class Magnoliopsida; order Boraginales; family Hydrophyllaceae; genus Nemophila; species Nemophila menziesii. Next base: position 82,464,965 of record JARWIR010000002.1, read on the forward strand.
AGCAAAAGCACGGAAAGGAACTTCTTCTGTACCATTAACAAACCATGTATCTTGATTAATTACTATCTGAGCTTGGACTTGAGGATTAGGATTGAGTGGCTGAACTTGAGGAATAATGCCTGGTGGCGCTAAAGGTTGGCTATTTGCGTCTAGCTGGCCTTGTCCGTTATTTTGTTGGTTCTGAATGTTGAGATTCTCCATTCTGTTAATTAATTCTTCTACTTCTAAGGCTTCTTGTTCTCTTCTTCTCTTGTTAGCAAGTCTGATTAACGATTCTGGATTATTAAGGATCGGAGGTGTTGGCTCTAGATCCTTGAATAGTCTTCTTCACATACATGGTGGGTCCTGGTGTGTTATAAAATTAAGTGCAAAAATAAAGGAACCACTTAACCGCAAGTGTACGGTTGTCCCAAGTAATATATGATAATCAAGTTCGTTCTCAGGGACGGATTAGGTTCAACTCCAGTATTAATCAGATAGTAAGAATAATTGTTTAACAGAAAAGTAAAGAAGAGATTTTCGTTTGGTTTTCTAAGATGAAAATAAATAAATACTAAAATAAAATAAATAAAAGCAAATAAAAGACTGACTTCAGATAAGAGAGATACTTGAGTCTCGCAAAGAATCCTCCTAACTAATATAATCTATGTTATGTTTAAGGGTAGAATTGGTATTAGTATATTAGTCGGGAATCTATAATCTCCTAGCCCCCGTCAGGGTGGACCTAGAAGCTATCCTACAGTATTACAAACCCCGTCAGGGTGAATATAAGCTACTTTCAGATGAATACTATTTTACCCAATTGGCTATAAGGTTAACTAAGTCCGTCAGGATCAATAATTTTTACCTTACGTTTATTATCTAGTTCAGTAATTAAACCCCCCGTCAAGGCGATCACTTCCCCACCAAAGTGAATAGCTTAATTACTATGGCCTATCTCCGATTAGCTAATTCATTGATAGTGAAATTAATATAAAATAAGAAACAATATGAAATACCTAATTCAAATTAAACTAGAAACTAATCCCAAATTTAAAACAAAGATTAAATTAATTAGGGTTCATCCCCTTTACGATTCTCAAGTATATAAAAGTTTAGCTCATGGAAATATAAAATACTGAAACTAAATAGAAAGACATCATATTTAATTACAGAAAAGAAATATATAACCTAAGGATTAGATGACTGTTGATGGAAGAACAGAATCCTCCAGCACTAGCTTCTCCTTTGCCTTCTTGCTCTTGAAGTCTCTGACTCTCTCTCTCTAAGGATGTATATAATGAATGAATTGTGAGAGGTTATTGTGACTCTCTCTCTAAGGATGTTAAGAATTGAAAGATTAATGAGAGGTACTGAATAATGAGGTCTAAGGGGTGTATTTATAGGTGTTGGAAGACCCTAGGTCGAATTACTTGGAGTGGAAGACAAGGCAAAGACTCTTAAATTCGTAGCTCTAAAAGATAAGATTCTGCTGATTTGATTTGGTCATATCTTTTTCAATACTTATCCGTTTGAGAAGTTCCAATATATGAAACTGCTTGTCTTGGAAAGCTCTTTCTATTGGTGCAGACCATTCGTCCAGAATCCTAGCCAATCTTTTATTATGATTTAATTCCTAAAACGTGGCTGGATTTCAGATTTCAAAAGGCAGCTTTATCTTTTCCTCCTTTGAATAAATCTTTCCTAAATCTTCTTATTTCCATGTAAATCTTCTTTCCTTTCATCTTTATCTTGACTTGGTCTCTAAGTAATTACCATTTATCTCTTTAAAGCTTCACATTAAATAAATAATTAAACCGCATATGCTTAAAAAGAATAAATCAATAAATCAAGAAATCGAAATAGGAAAGTGTACTCTAAAAATAGAAACTCGACTAGAAATCATTTCCTAACACTCTAAAATACACTAAGACTTTATTCTCACTTTCTCTCCTTGGATTGGTCTTTCATGAGATTTCAAGAACCAATTAACTTTGCATTAAAAATAGTCGAATTTAGGCACAAAAGCTCAGATTCTGCAAATAGTTAATTTCCAAGGGGAGGAAGTGCAATATGATCAAATAAGCCTAAAAGTCTATCAAATAAGTCATTTATTCACCTAAAAGGATGTCTCCAATGGGCTAAGAATTAGAACAAATAGGGAGACATCAAGACCCCAAACTCAAACCTTTGTCGTCCCGACAAAGTAAAATAAAAACAAAGGATCTTTTAGGTGAATGCAGAAGGTAGAATCTAGAAAATAATCCCAAAGCAAAACTTAAAACAAATCTCATATAGTCTAATCTAGGAATTAATATACATCTACACTTATCATGCAAAATCAAATACAAAATAATATCAAATCAAAATTAATTTCACAATGCTAGAAGGTTACGCTTAATACTTATCTCAAAATGGTGGCTATAGGGTGTTCCTCGATCCTTACTTGCGTTGAATGTTCCACTTATAGTAATCCCTATTAACTCACTGTGCATCTAGGAATCACGAGGTCTTTACGGTTTTTAGCGTAGGCTGAAGGACGGTATGGTATGTATATTTGGTAAATTTGAAGTGAGCTTTTGGCTCTCTCCTCACTTACCATCAACAAAACTGTCCAAGAGCTTGAGTTTACACTCGAATTTCGTTCTCACTCAACCCAATTGACGCGCTAATGTAGCGTCCCCAAATTAACCCAATAAGCACTAAAGATGATTCACCTAAACTTTTCCACTTTGCCGGTCCAAATATATATTCTTTTCATATAACTTTTTGTTTCTATATATATATATATATTTTTTTTTTTTGTATAGCTATGACTCTCTCTTTAATGTTGAGATATCATGCTATTTTCTTCATGCCTATTCATGATTTTAGCTTTATAGCTTCTTTTCCATTCACTATTACCCCGGCAAAGGGTTACAATATAATTAACCTGTGAATCATCATCATATATAGCACAAAGCATCATTGATAAGCTCAAAAATCCCAATCCCAATGTAAATTCCCATATAGTGGACCCACCACCCCAAACTCAAGCTCAAGACAGGAAGTCTCAGGATCGTGATTCAAGTGCGGGTCATATGGTCATGCCTAATAATCTAAAGGGAAATTGGCTTATAATGTGGCGACAAAAGAAAGGCTTAAAGGCTAAAAATTTGTCTAAGAAGGATAAAATTAATTCAGGGATAGACAGCCAAAAAGGATTCAAAGGGCTAACAAAGAACTGCCTCTATCATCTTCCTATTTACACAACTTGTCTCTAGTTCATACCTAAGTGGGTTCTCTACTCATTTAGATCTCACGTTCTACAAACCACCGATTATCCTTAAGCACAAGTTTACTTCTTTTGCATTGTTCATTAATTTTTCCTATCAATTATCTCATACTTGCATGCAATCAAAGTTCAGTTTCATACTAACTCCTAAAGTCAACTATTTTCTATCATTAATTCACAAAAAGCATGCTTGATGGGGGCATTTAAAATACTCTACAGTCAACGCAACCCTTAGATTAATTTAAAAAAAAAACAGTAAAACACATAAAATTGGGATGAGGCAACGAACCCCACCCCAAACTAAAAAATGAGTCGTGTCCCCACGACTCGAAAAAGACTCAATAAAGCAAATAAACAAATAAAACAAATAAGAAAGGGATAGGAAAACGTATCTGAACCAGCATGAAGCTGGTTTCCATGGTTGCGTGTAGGTTGAGCTCCTTGTGTTGCGTAGGTGGCATGTTGAACATTGCTCACTCCACGTAATATGATTTGCATAAGCTCCAACTCTTTTGTGATTTTCCTATGGGTTTCAACACCTCTTCATGATTATCCTCCCAAAATTCTTTCAACTACATCTTTCAACACCCAAAAGTAATACAAGCTTCTCCAACTTCTCTTTTCCTCTCCACAGTATTCTTGACCTTCCAATCTTCGTCATCTCAATGAACCCCAAACTCAAAACTTCAAATAATCAAAAACTAGAGAAGAGTTTTGAAATTTGACGTTTTGAGGATTTATAATGAAGGATTTTGGTGTTATATGAGATGGGTAATGAATATGTAATGGCTTGGGGAAGGTTTAATAAATAGGATTGAAGCTTTGATGAAGAGGCTAAAGGTTGAAGGAGAAGATTTCTTGATGTTCTTGAAGGATTGTGGTGTTATATGTGCGTTTGGAATGAAATAGGAGGAAGGATTTGATGTTCTTTGGTGTTGTAGTGGTCTTTGTGCAGGTACATAAGGATTAGAATCTGGAAAATTCGTTTTTGAAGAGGCTAGGGTTTATCTCCTTTTGTTAGAAGTTGACTGGGCTTTGTTCTCTTCACAAACCGCCTGGCGCGGTGCATCCCTACGGTGCATGGGTAGTCCGCGGGGATGTACCGTGCGCAACAGCTGTTGATTTTTTTCGCTCCTGTCTTGACCCCGAGCTAGCACCCCGTGGTACGGGTTTTTGCCCTGCGGTGCAGGGGTGCGGTGCATGGGGTAGTCCGCACATACTCCGTCAAAAAACCCGCGGTACACACCCCGTGGTACGGGTTTTTGGGGCGCGGTATAGGGCGCGGTGCACCGCGGCTATCAGCTTCATTTTTTTCTTGCTTCTGGATAAAACCCGTGGTGCGCAACCCGTGGTACGGGTTTTTTGGGCGCGGTACATCCCTGCGGTATAGGGTGTACACCGCGGGGGTAGTCCGCGCCAGCCTCCAAAATTTTCTTTTTGCACTTCCTAGCACCCCAAACTCGATTCCTGCACCAATAACACACTACCTTTCTCATTTCTTTTAAAATTAGACACTAAAACTTGACACTTACTTAGAATTATACACTAGGAATTTAAAACATAAAGCAAATTAAACATGGGTTGTCTCCCAAGAAGCACTTTTGTTTATTACGTCTTTAAGTTCGACGCGTTACCTTCCATGAAGATGGTATTGAGGCCCTTGCGGTTCTCCTCCGCTTGAATTCGCCTCGTCCTTGGCATGTAAGCTTCAGAACCTTCCCCCTTAAAATTTTATTCAATCGATCTCTGAAAGGGGGAGGGTAGTATCTTCGTTTCGCCTTCTTACTTTCATGACGAAACGTATTCTTCACCACACGATAGTAGATAACCGTCCTCAACGGTATAAGCTCATTTTCATTCTCTTTAATCTCGCATTCCTCTTTAAAGTGTGGTGGGTAGGTGCTTCTCCGTGCCGCTTTACTCTCGCGGTGTAGCACCTTTCTTGCGTAGCACCTATTGATAATTTTTAATAATAGAGGTGATTCCAGTATTTTATCTCTAATGATGATTTGTGGTGGAGATAGTGACTGGTGAACTTTTTGTGGTGGAGATTCAACTTCTATTGTATTGTGATCTTTGAATTCTTCGGTGGATTCCTCAACCACTTCACATTCGTCTTTGCTTTCAATCCAATCTTCCACTATTACTTCATCATATTCTTGATATGGAATCTGAATCTCGATCACCTCTTCTTCTTGTTTGCGTTCTGTATCATGATCCTGTGCACGCACCATAGGAATAGCAATCTTAGTTTCAATTTCTAGGATTTTCGTTGCTACTCCTTCTTCCACCATGCTAATAAGATTTTCAACCACATGGTGGTCTTCTTTTATAACCGGCATGATGGTCATATCACTATCACTAATATCTTCATTCAACACCTCCTCCTCAACTACTTCTTCCAGTTGATCTCTTCCATCCCTCGGGGGAGTGGAATCTTCACAAGACATACTACCCCATTCTTCTACCATCTGTTGCAAGCGTGCAACGGTGGCGTTTGTTTCTTCTACTATGCGCTGGAGTTTAGAACGTATCTCATTGTCAATTTCTTGCTGATGGTGATGAGGCGGAGGTTGTTGAATGTTTCCAACCCATTGGTTGTTCCATCCTTGCTCCTGGGGATAGTGATATGATGATTGTTGCTGATTATTCCCGATCCATCGGTTGTTCCAATTCTGCTCTTGCGGGTGTTGATAAGATTGTTGGTAGAAGTTTCTACCCCATTGTTGTTGTCCCGAAGAGTCTTCGCAATAGTCATATGGATCGGGATCCGGGTAATGTCCTCTATACATCTTCAATAAAACTCTTGAGCATTACCTGAATAAAAATCTGTACAACAAAAACAAAAAAAAACCAAGCGTAAATCTGGAAAATAAATAAACAATTAAAACTACTACAGATTAACACCGGGGTCTCACGCTACCGTCCCCGGCAGCGGCGCCAAAAACTTGGTGGGTCCTGGTGTGTTATAAAATTAAGTGCAAAAATAAAGGAACCACTTAACCGCAAGTGTACGGTTGTCCCAAGTAATATATGATAATCAAGTTCGTTCTCAGGGACGGATTAGGTTCAACTCCAGTATTAATCAGATAGTAAGAATAATTGTTTAACAGAAAAGTAAAGAAGAGATTTTCGTTTGGTTTTCTAAGATGAAAATAAATAAATACTAAAATAAAATAAATAAAAGCAAATAAAAGACTGACTTCAGATAAGAGAGATACTTGAGTCTCGCAAAGAATCCTCCTAACTAATATAATCTATGTTATGTTTAAGGGTAGAATTGGTATTAGTATATTAGTCGGGAATCTATAATCTCCTAGCCCCCGTCAGGGTGGACCTAGAAGCTATCCTACAGTATTACAAACCCCGTCAGGGTGAATATAAGCTACTTTCAGATGAATACTATTTTACCCAATTGGCTATAAGGTTAACTAAGTCCGTCAGGATCAATAATTTTTACCTTACGTTTATTATCTAGTTCAGTAATTAAACCCCCCGTCAAGGCGATCACTTCCCCACCAAAGTGAATAGCTTAATTACTATGGCCTATCTCCGATTAGCTAATTCATTGATAGTGAAATTAATATAAAATAAGAAACAATATGAAATACCTAATTCAAATTAAACTAGAAACTAATCCCAAATTTAAAACAAAGATTAAATTAATTAGGGTTCATCCCCTTTACGATTCTCAAGTATATAAAAGTTTAGCTCATGGAAATATAAAATACTGAAACTAAATAGAAAGACATCATATTTAATTACAGAAAAGAAATATATAACCTAAGGATTAGATGACTGTTGATGGAAGAACAGAATCCTCCAGCACTAGCTTCTCCTTTGCCTTCTTGCTCTTGAAGTCTCTGACTCTCTCTCTCTAAGGATGTATATAATGAATGAATTGTGAGAGGTTATTGTGACTCTCTCTCTAAGGATGTTAAGAATTGAAAGATTAATGAGAGGTACTGAATAATGAGGTCTAAGGGGTGTATTTATAGGTGTTGGAAGACCCTAGGTCGAATTACTTGGAGTGGAAGACAAGGCAAAGACTCTTAAATTCGTAGCTCTAAAAGATAAGATTCTGCTGATTTGATTTGGTCATATCTTTTTCAATACTTATCCGTTTGAGAAGTTCCAATATATGAAACTGCTTGTCTTGGAAAGCTCTTTCTATTGGTGCAGACCATTCGTCCAGAATCCTAGCCAATCTTTTATTATGATTTAATTCCTAAAACGTGGCTGGATTTCAGATTTCAAAAGGCAGCTTTATCTTTTCCTCCTTTGAATAAATCTTTCCTAAATCTTCTTATTTCCATGTAAATCTTCTTTCCTTTCATCTTTATCTTGACTTGGTCTCTAAGTAATTACCATTTATCTCTTTAAAGCTTCACATTAAATAAATAATTAAACCGCATATGCTTAAAAAGAATAAATCAATAAATCAAGAAATCGAAATAGGAAAGTGTACTCTAAAAATAGAAACTCGACTAGAAATCATTTCCTAACACTCTAAAATACACTAAGACTTTATTCTCACTTTCTCTCCTTGGATTGGTCTTTCATGAGATTTCAAGAACCAATTAACTTTGCATTAAAAATAGTCGAATTTAGGCACAAAAGCTCAGATTCTGCAAATAGTTAATTTCCAAGGGGAGGAAGTGCAATATGATCAAATAAGCCTAAAAGTCTATCAAATAAGTCATTTATTCACCTAAAAGGATGTCTCCAATGGGCTAAGAATTAGAACAAATAGGGAGACATCAATACACCAAACCTAAAAAAACCTAAAAAAGTTGAACAAACAAAAAGTGTAAAACTGATAAAATAAAATAAATGCAACTATCACTAAAGGGTAAACACCGTGGTCACACGCTACCGTCCCCGGCAGCGGCGCCAAAAACTTGGTGGTCCTTTGTGTGTTCTAAAATAAATGCAAATGTAATCGAACCACAACCGCAAGTGTACGGTTGTCCCAAGTAGTAATAATGATTCTAGGATCGTTCGCAGGGACGGTTTGGTTAACTACAATGTTTATCAAGTAATGAATGGTTGCACTTATGAAAGCAGGTAAATAAATAATGATTGATTTGGTTTTTGTATTAATTCTAATTAGTGAAAGACTAATTATAAAATTCAATTAAATAGTAAAACGCAAGTAAATAAGTGTAAAACGCAGTATGAGAAGATAGCACTTGAGAACGCAAGGGGTCTTCCTAATCCTATTTCACAACCTATGCTGTTTAAGGGGTAAATTGGTCAATTACAATGGTCGGGATTCTAAATTCCTTATACCCCCGTCAGGGTGGACTATAAGGCTATCCTAGAGTGTCACTAGTCCCGTCAGGGTAAATATGATCCACTTTTAGATGTTTAAGAATTTTACCTCATTGGCCCTAAAATTAGCTAAGTTCGTCAGAATCACTAGCTTCTATTTTAGATTGAATAATTGGTTCCGTACCTAAACCCTCCGTCAGGATGATCCACACGCCACATATGTGGAATAGCCTAGATACTAACACTTGTTCTTAGTTCATGACTCTAAAAACGGTAAATAATCCCAAATTATAGAAAAGAGTAAAAGACACAATCTAATTTAATTTAACAGAAACCCAAATTCAACATATGAAATTCAATAGAATTGGGATTTACCCATAAAGCATTCTCAAGCACTAAAATGTGTTTAGCTCATACTAATTAAAAAGAAAACTAAATTAAATAAAATGGAATTCATATTGTCTTACAAACTTAAAGATAAAAGAAACCTAATTTCCGGAATTGGAATGACTGAGAACGGAGATATAGACCATCTCCAGCTCTTGCAGCTTCTTCTTTCTTCCTTCTGTTACTTCTCTCTGATGTTTTAATTTGTAAAAGATGAATTGTGTGAAAAATAGAAGTCAAGAGCTCCTTTTATAAGTGTAAAAACGGATTAGGGCTTGGACCTAAGAATAAAACACTAATTAAATGTCCAAGCCCAAATTTCTAAGCCCAAAATCCCGTAACTGCTGATACACCTTCACTAAAACGGCTTTTCCTGCTTCGTTATGACTCCGATTGACTTGATTCCAGTTGCTAAAGTTCCGTAACTCGATAAGGAATGTTTTCTCTTCTAAGGTCAGCGGCTAAATCATCTCTTAAGCGCCTTGAAATCAGCAATCTTTGGCCTGGAAAACAGATTTGCAGCTCTAAAAACAATTCTTTCAGGATTTCTCTTCAAGTCTTGACTCCATATCACAATCTTTGACTCTCTTCTCGTATTCCATTCCTAGCTAATAATTAAAACCTACAAACTTTTCACTAAAACACACAAGATTACGCGCAAAAGTTTAATAAATCAAAATTACTAGAAATAAAATGGAAATTCCGGATTATTGCATTTTTAACTCAAAAGTCTATTAAAATATTCAAATAAACATAAAAAATGATGTCTCCCAAGGGTCGAAAATAAGAACAATTAGGGAGACATCACATGCCTAGCTAGCTCTTGTTCAGTATGTGCTCCAATTTCCAAAAGAGGAGGAGCCTCGACTATAGCAAAGTCGAGTTCATACTGTTCAAGGCAAATCATAATTTTTTGCGCCCAACGCTTATAGTTAGAACCATTAAGGGGTTCCAACTTGTTTGCGTTGAGAAGTGGCTTTGTGTTCAAAGAAGAACCAACAGCCGAAATCGGAAGAGCCATTTTCAAAAATAACCGGTGAAAAAAAAGAAAATGAATATCTTTTTAAATTGTGATTAAAATTAATCACCGGTTTTACAAAATAGAAATGGATTCCAAAAGGACCAAAATAAATAAAAACAGTTTTAACGTAAACTAACTATTACAAGGAAAAACTGAATTACGATTACAGGAAAAATTTCGAATAACTATTACACGGAAAATAACAATTACACGAAAAAATCAAGCGGAAATACACTTACATGGAAAAACAAGACAAAAGTCCTCGGTCGTTAAAAAGATATTCCGGCGGAACCGGTATCTCTAACGGAAAAACTAACCACTAGTTTGTTTAGTATATAGAGAGTGAGAGAAGAGACAGAGTTTTCTTTTTTTTCCTTTGTATTTCGTAGCTGTAGAGAGTGGAATGATAGATCTATATATAGGGGTGAGGAGAGGAATACCCAAGCCTTCAGAAACGTCCCCATTAAGTCCCACGATTCTCTCCCGGAATTGACTTGATTGGGTTGACGTTTTTGATTGCCTTGTAACCCCCACGTTTTGATTTTCTGTAACCGCTATGTTGACCTTTGATATTCCCACGTGTTTGACTTGACTAAGTAACAGCTGCAGAATATCCTTTCCCTTTAACGCGTGCGAGATTGGTGGAGATTTGTCTCTACGTTTAAGTTGGGTAGCCAACCACCACTATAAGAGCTGGTACAAAATCCATTTCATTTTTCATTTTTTTGACTCCCCAAACTCCCCACGACCCACGACCCACGCCCTACGCCGTCGCCATCGCCGGTGCCGGTGCCGGGCCGGGCCGGGCGGGTGGTGGTGGTGGTGGTGCGCGCGTGTGGGCTAAATCATTGCCTTGCCATGCACATGGGTATTGGCTCTTTGGACTAAGTTGATATCACAAAGTATAAAAGTAGCTAAAAAGCCTTATAACCCACCGATGTGGGAAGAGTTTAAAAACCACTTTTTTTACTATCAATTGTTCCAACAGATACTAGCAGATATCCAACAATAAGGGCCATGGGGAATAGAATGAAAGATAGGTTCGGAACAAACTGGAATGAGAATATGGTAGAAATAGGTAGCAACCTGGTGAAACAATTGCACATGGGCAGAATATAATGGATGTGCAGGAGTCTGGTATAACACATGACGCACCCTTCACTTATAAGGCTGGTCCAGTATGGCAAGAGGGTAGGGTCCAAAACCGGACAAGCACGAACTTGATTTGGAGCTTCTGCCATGGAGGGAGAAGCACACACAGTTTGAAAAGCTGTAAAATCCTATGAGGAATCGTATGAGTGTAGGACGACGATTTTTTCCGACAACTTTGAGATTATCCAAGGTATTAGGTAACTGTTATCGGTAAGTTGGTCAGTTCAACCTGTTGTGGAAAGGATAGCGAAGGTAGAGCAAAAAATGATTGACGTCTCATTTCATTACCTGCTTAGATGATTCAATGATCAGACTGGCCGTGTTGCTAGAGATGTTATGCGGAAGATAATAGGGTGGTTAGACCACCTACAGGTCTGTGTTCATTTCTCAAATTAAGAATATAATGTTTTATTTATGTATTTAAGAGATTTTTTTATCAGTAAAATGAAAAAGAAACTAATTTATTTTATGATTACACTAGATTGTTCTAATTGACAAAAAAGAAAATACACTAGATTGTTCTTGTTACTATAACAACCTTCCATTTTTCAAAAATAAATTTTGTAAATTTTGTGGGGGGAAAAGTAATGGCTTTGAAGTAAAACATGAACTGTTAGCGGAAGTTGATAGATAAAGATTGGAACTGTTTGAAGAGATGAAATAAATTAATTAAGGAAATCATAATCACTAGGCAATAATTGGATCAAGATCCAAATAAGGCAAGGAGCTTTAGCGATAAATTATTTAATTTTCCCATCATCAAACGCACTTTTTAGTATTAAAAAATTTGACAAAAGGAGCCTCAAAAGAAGTAAGAAGTTGGCAAGTAAAGTATTGAAAATAATTGGATAAAAAAGAAAGTAGAGTAATAAGTAAAGTTATATGGTGACTAGGACAGGTCTCGTAGGAGAGAACTTTTGTAGCCGATTTAGTAATTAAATTATGGAAGTAGATTCATATGAATACTATTCGAATTTTATATACAGGCTGAAGAGAAGAGGGTATGCAGATTTTTGGAAGAGAAGATCAAGAAGATATTAAGACACAATAAATATTTTATGATTAAATGTATTTATAGAGAAACTAATATCTATGCTGATTGGTTAATGTGTTTGTATTTGAGGCTAACTAATAAACACGCCTCCTTCATTAATTTTTTGGATGGAGTTTGGAGAACACTTACACGTAAAAGATGCGAGTGGAAGACGTACAAAAAGGTTTCACCTTAGATTATGAAAAATTAATTGATTTGTAATAGAGTTTTAATTCATGATTTTTGTAAAGAAAAAAAAAAGGAAAAAAAAATTGACCAAAAAAAAAAGAATAAGAAAAAATACATTTTAATAAGCCAATTTAAACAATCCACAAGTTATATTTCCATATGAGTTTTTTGTAGAACCACAATACATGTGATAGATAATTATTAGTAGGGGTGTTTACGGGTCGGGTACCCGACCTTAGGGGGTGAACTTACACCCAACCTCAATCTATCGGTTTTTAATTTAGTAAACCCAATACCCAAATTTTTTAATTGAAACTGCACAGGTGGGATCGGTTTTGGATCAGGTTCAGTTTTGGTCAACATAAAGTCAAACTTTCTATAAATAATAACTTACTAAACATAGAAAGTTAGTAAAGATAGTAACTTTCCAAAAATATGAAGTTGTCGAAACTACATTACAAAACCCACTATTTTATATTACAAGTAGGACTAACTGCATTACTAACAATATAATCCCAAATTAGAAGTTTCAAGTCTGAAATTATAAGAGACAAATATAGATGAAGTAACTTCACAAAAATAAAATCTGAAATTACAGTATATGGATTAAAATACAAGTCCAATTGTCCAAATACAAGTCCAGGTTACACCATACATATACTTCAAGGGCCTGTCCTGCAATTACACACTAAAAAGGAGAACTCATTTAGTATTAATGCCTATTATTTTATTTTCATCATTGGCATGAAAATAGGTCTCAGGTTTAATATCTTCATTGACAAGGGACTATATTCAAAACTTACAAGCATTCTACCACCAATAGGTGCCAACTCAACAAAAACTTCCTCATACAATAAACTTGATTAATCATGGGAAAAGGATATGCAAACATAGGTTGAATGAATTTAACTTGTAAGTAATAAATTACATATTTGGTCCTTCACCAACTAATACTTACATAGAGGTGCATTAACATTGTCAATTGAAGCAATCCAGGCCCATCAATATTATGAATAACAATTAACAACATAAATAAAGGTTTCATTGTCCTTCACGGGTGGGTCAGTCTCATCAATAAATGAGAGATCAAGAAATATGAGAGGATCATCTATGGACCTTGTATTAAATGGCTGCTAACTTATACTCTTCTTTTTTTTGTTTTCAATTGATCCCATAATAGTTCCGCAAAAGCTATCATAACCTAGAAATTCATCATTAAAGAAGAGAGATTATTAAATTGAAAAACTTACAAAAAGAATTAAAAAATTAATTAAGAAAATTTCTCACCTGTTTAAGATTAATAGATTGAAGATACCCGTTGATGACAATATCAGAATAAACTGAATTTGCCTCGCAATGCAACCAAATGGTGATATATTTTTTTGAAACACCAACTTCCATACCAGATGATATGGTATTACAATCAAAACCCAATTACATTACCAAATTTCATCTGTCATGAAACAGAGAGTGGCATTGTGGGAGTTGTGATAAAGCCATATACCCTTAATCTTACAAAATTACTCATGGGTTTTAAACACAGTATTACCCAAAACTTAACAATTTATCCTTTTTAATTTCTCAAGAACAAACAAACCCACACAATTTATAAAGGAAGTAATGAACCCATGTCATTTAAAAAAATGCAAATAAACAAAATCAAAGATTGAATCACTTAAGAATCCATCAGAGTCACACATACAATATCCAAGCACTTAAGAAACCATCATATTGACAAAGATTAGGGTTTCGCGTAACAAATATACATGTAAAGGGGATTTTGATCAATAATAAGCTTAGTCGTGTCAATCTTACCCAGTAACTAAGCTATTAAACACCCAGTTATTTTCTGAAAAACAAGAGAGACAGAGGGACGAAGAGATAGAGAGACGGTGTGAGATTTGAGGTGTGGAGAGGCCAGACAAAACTCAAAGGCAAGTAAGTCGATGGGGTCAAATGACCTTTCATATATCGAAGGAGTAAGAGTACTTTGTACTCTTCATTTTTAATATATATGATATATATATATATATATATATATATATATATATATATATATATAATAAAAAGTAAAATGCGGATCGGGTTAGGGTACCCGCGGTTTGGGCTGGACCAAACCCATGGTCCAACCAAAACCCAAAAAAACCCATTTTTAGACCCTATAGAATTTACGGGTGGGCGGGTGTGGGTTATGGGTTTTGGGTTTTATTTGAGCCGCCCTAATTATTAGTATCTTATATTAGATAATAACGTATCCAAATATGTTTTATTTTTATTTTTATTTTTATTTTCTTCTATCCTAATCTCCTCCATCAATCCTATTCCACGTCTCTTTCTTAAAAATACACTTCTACCATGAAAAGGAGTTTGATGGATTTAATTTATATATATGACCGACCCTAAGTAGGGACACTCAGGGACCAAAATATTTCAAAGTTCAAAAATTGTATGTATCCAGAGACACCTATAATATTAATAATTTTACTATAATCTAACAATAATAAATTTAGTTAGAATTTTGTGTATATCAGTTTTGTAATATTTATTATTATAGCTAAGCAATATTCTTCAAATTAAGAAATATTTTGTTTATTAAGGGGTACTAAAATATAACAATTTTTTTAAATATTAATATATATTTTTAATATCAAAATCTATTAAAGTATGGTTATTGAGGTGGACAACACAACTATCAAAAGATCAACCATTAACAAAGAGTTTGACATCGAGGAGGCAGTAGAACCTAAATATGACATAGAATTAATTTTAATGATGAGCCTTTGTAGGATTGTCCCTGAACAATCCAACAGTTATGAATGATTACACTGAGCTGGAATTATTAGGAACTTGGCACACCCTTGACACAAGGAAACTTCGTAGAATGTCGTTACCCGTTTTAATCTAGAGGTAAACTTTTTTTTCCTGAAACTAAACAACTTTCATCGACTTTAGTGTCTTACCTAAAAAATTAAATATGAAATTTGCTTTTGATAATATTTGTGAAAAATCGAGGGGACTAACACTTTTTATTAGTATTTATATCATATTAATGTTTTGTCCACCTCGAAAAATATTATTAAATGTACTAGCTTAATTATTATTGTAGGTATGGTTCAATGGAATTTTGTTTATGAACCTCCAAAAGATGGAGAAAAGGGAGATTTTAGTAAAAATTTAACATATAGTAAACCTATAACATCTATTCCGTGGTGCATCATAGATGATTTTAATCTTTTTTAATCTTTATAGGATTATAATGTCTCCATATTTGTGATAAAATAAAATATTCTAGAGACATATTATGTTCTTATGTGAGGAGTTTTTGCCTATTAATTGTTAGTTTCTCAATTCTTGCCTTGTTTTGGAGGTGTGTTACTTTTAGAGTTTTTTTGGTGTAATTTTTGGGTTAAATGTGAATCTCTTAGGTACAATGATGATATTAGATTCCAAAGCAATGTTACGGGGTTGAGAAAAGAAGATTCAAGACAAAATCAAGAGTTAAAAGCCAAAAGAAATGGTTTTTGAAAAGTGAAAGCTACCAAAAGCTGTCGGACAGATTTAGAACGTCTAGTATTTACAATGTTGCATAAATTCGACAGAGAATTTTTAAGTGCCATTTTATATCAAGAAAGGACTTTAAATTGCAGTCGTGTGGCCACCGATTTTGAGCGATTTGGAACTGTAACGAAGGAGTTATGAATTTACAAGCTCTATAGTCCAGGCCACTTATTAAGGAAAACGAGTTTAAGTTAGATTAGGACTCCCATGACAAAGATTTCGTCCACACACACACACACACACACACACACACACACACACATATATATATATATATATATATATATATATATATATATATATATATATATATATATATATATATATATATATATATATATATATATTGGTATTTACCTTTAGAAACATGTCATTGCTTGTCCTCACATCCATAGCCTCCATAGTATTCAAGTAAACAAGTTGACTTGTAGAGGAAGAAAAGAAGTTGGAGAGTCACAAACTCCTCTTCTCCATCCTTTTTCTCTAATATTAAGGCAATTTATCTTAGATTCTTGGCTTAAACGTGTAAGGTATTTACTCTTTAATTTTATGTCTTTTTAGTATGAACTAATTTTTCCATAGCTTGGGTTTGCAATATGTATAATCCTTGAATTCCGTTTTATTGTTCTATGTTATTTGGGATTTGAGCTCTTATTTTATAATTGTATTTTGTGTTTGTCTTATTTTTAACCCTATCTCTGGCCAAATTTAGGACTGCATTTAGTCATTGGATTGTCACCTGACGGGAGATTTAATTATAGAAAACAACACATAATCGTCTAGTGTGCTGTAGTGATCATGACAAGCTTGCCTAACTTGATAGTCAATAGGATTATGATTTTACTACCGATCTCTGCGCAAGGTCCCCTTACACAAGTCCTTTGTTAGTGTTGAGGTTGACTTCTAAGCTACTATGACGAGAGTTAGAAGGATTATAAAATATTGACTACTAATATATGTTCAAATTACCTCTATAATTAGAATAGTGATTTAGGAAGATAGGTGCATACTAGCAGACTAAGCTATATTCTCATCTCCATTCTTTAGCTCTATTTATTTATTATTTACATTAGTAGTTTGATATTATTTGTTTTAAATCTGAAATTTTGCCGCTACGTCCACTAAAGTGAAGATAAATTCAAATCGGTTGCGAATTTGGATGAGCCTTTAAACAAGATAGATTTTTCTTCTTCGGTCGCTTTGATTTAAAGTGGGCGAAAATTGGCCCAATAACGAAGAAGATATGACCAAAACAGTGAGCAGTGTTTATCCGGTCCTATATTTTAGGAAACGAATCTGAGTTGAACTTGGACTCAAATTACTTGCCTTCTACTCCAAGAGTTCGACCTAGGGTTAGAAAAAACCTATAGATACACTCTCTTATCATTGTAACCATGTAATTGCTTAATTATTAGTCCTTTGTCTCAAGTAACATCAAGAGAAGCAAGTTGACAGTATGTATCTTTATTTTAGTTTATTTCTTTCTAGCATTAACTAGTTTTCCCATAGCTTGGGTTTCGCATATATATAATATTTGAATTCTATTTTCTTCTATCTAAGTTTGTTTGGGAAAAACCTACTTTAAATCGATTGAGCTTCTTAACCTTTATATTTTTTATGTGCTTTGATGTATTTAACGTAGTTCTTGCTAGTGCACGAGTATAGACTACCCCATTAATAGCACTCGAATGGTCACCCAGAAGGGGTGTCTAATTGTTTAAACACAACATAAACGTCTAGTGTGCGGTAGTGATCCGGAATGGCTTGCGTAACTAGATAGTCGTTAGCATTTGAGATTAACCACCGATCATTGTGTAGGGTCCCCTTACCCAAGTCCCCTAGTAATTGTTAGGTAGACACCTAAGTCCACCCGGAAGGGGGTATGGAGGAATATAGAACCCTGGCTACTTACTTTAAGAGCTTTAATCACCCTTATAACTAGTAGAAGAAATAGAAGGATAAGTGCATACAAGGTAAACCTGGGCTATATTTCTCATCTTATTCTTACATATTTATTTTATTTCATTAGTCTTTATTTCAATCATTAAACTATTCATATTTACTTTTAATTCCACAAGCTAATTCTTATTACACTTTCCTCTAATCCATTTGTATAACACACTAAGTCCCTGAGAACGAATCTAACTTATCATTAAAACTTGCATACGATATGTGATACTTGCAGTGAGTAACGTGAATGGTTAGGGCGATACTTGTATCTTTATTTATCATTATTTTATCACACCTACCAGCCACCAGATGCCATGAACTTGGTTATTCTGATTATTTGGTGGATTTTCTCCATTCAGATTCACGGTGTCTATCTCTCTTCTTTTTATTTGGTCGTGACACTAAACCTGCTAAACTGTTGAGAGACAAAAAAAATCAGAGTACCACTAAAAACAACTAAAGACTACTATACTAACTAAAAACACAAAAATATAATGATATAGTCTCTAGCAGCGGTGCCATAAACTTGTTTGTCCCCCAAGTGTGATAATAAACCGACACAAGGGAGACTTGCTTACCTGAAAGTGTACAGGGACGTTGACAAGTAATAAAAAATAAGTATAAGGGTTTATCGTCTCCTATGGACTATCAAATTTAAGATTACTGTGTTTTCGAGTATAATGGTGAAGTTGTAAAGAAATGACAATAAAGTTAATATAATATTTTTGATTAAAAACTTATAATACAATAAATTTAATGATTTACTACATGAAATACAAATAAAAATGTTAAAAGAGAAGAGAAATGGATGAGATATATGTTCGGGTCTTTCTGGTAATTCCCAAAGTCAACAATTTAAATGTTAATTGATATGTGCGAATTGGTCTTTTCACACTAGTCGGGATATAATGATCTTCTCAAATCCCTCCTGGGTAGATAGGAATCTATCCTACGACACTAGAGACCCTTCCCGGGTGACCCTTCAAATAATTTTGAATGCTAAAGGTTCAAACCCTAGCGACTACTTGGCTAGTCAAGACGTCTCGGTTAATTAACGCATACCAAACGCTTAGATACTAATCTCGTAATCCAACCCCCCATCGGGCGATAGCTGAAACTACTAACACTAATTAATACTTTATCAGGACACAATTAGAAATAAGCATAAATATATAATTAATGGAAAATTAAACCCGTTCATTTAAACAATAAGTGTCCCAAAATCAAATAACAACATCCAAATAGTCATCTAAGGTTCATACCCATTGCAATCCTCAAGAAAAAGAGGTTTAGTTCATAATGTAAAACTAGAAATTAAAGATAGATAAAGCCAAAATCATGTTTAGAATGTAAAACAGAATAAAATTACTCTAAGGGTTAATAAGAAATGGATGTGGGATCGCGAAGAATGATGAACTTGGATGGAAACCTTCCTTCTCTTCTCTTCCAGGCGTGTAGCTCCTCTCTATGCTGCAAAATTTCTTATGTGTTATATAATGATCTTTTAAAATGCTTAAATAGCTAGCTAAAAACGTTTTGGGGCCTCATGGGATTACTTAGATGGGTTGATGATAGCCCAACCTGTTTTTAGCTAGTGTTGGACAAGTTCAAGTAACAGTGGAAGCAAATAACATAACTTATTCATCTCAACTCCGAATTAACTTCTGTCACTTCTCGCGCGTCACTGGATTCAAGATCTATCCTGAAAAAAGTAAATTTTTTCAAATCTCAGACCAATAATTTATGGTGATTAATTCAATTTATGTCAAGGATTTTGTCAGTAAACACTTCAACTGCTCCAAAGTGACTATTTGCTCTTTCCACGCCTTGACTTGGGTTGGACTTGCCTTCTTGACTTCTCTTTCTTCTTTTGGTGCCTCGTGACAAACATGTACCTAAAATTTATACAGTTAACACACATTTAATACACAAAATCTCTATAAATAGCAATATGTCTAAAAAAAGATGGAAAAGTAAGATATAGAAAATATTAGGGTAAAATCCCTCACTTAGGTCCAATAAACTTTAAAAAAAGATGTCTCATTAATTGATTAATCTATCACAAAAGAGGAGACATCATATTTTATAGCCCAAACAATTGTATTTATCAACTCATATAGAAGTTAGAAGGCTAAGCTAGGTAGATTAGGTTTAATCATAAATCCTAGGGTTTTGCTCTTGGTCAAGTGAAGAGTGTATTCTTTTATAGGCTAGTAAAGGGTGAGTTTTAGAGCTTGTGTTGTGTAGACACATAGCTTAAATATTTTCACTATGTTTAAAGTGGTAAACCATTAGTAGATATTTTCTACTTGTTCTTGTATGGTGATACATAAGACAAAGTCAACACAAGCTTGTGGAATAGGATATCATTAGTGGAGATTGACCATTTGGTTTGCTAGTATTGGTGAAAACTAATAGTTTCCTTCAAAGGTAATTTTGAAGAGGTTGTAAAGGTTTGTGCTCTCACATTCATGAGACACGAGGAGTTTAAATGGAGGAGGTTAAAATCCTAACAGTGCATAGACCTTAGGTGGTGGATTACGCATTTAGAAGTCGTATACTCAAAATCTTTGTTTGTCTTCACTCCCTTAACTGTTTGTATTTGTGCATGCCATATATTTGATCGATTTTTATATATTTAGGCATATGCATATTAGTACATATTAAATTATTCATTGATCCTTGGCTAGTATTCCTCATTAAATATACACACTTAAGGTTTCGTGTTTTCATATCTTATCTCTAGTATTCATCTAGTCATTCTATTTAAAATCCTTATAATCAAAGTACTAATTTATGTTGGATTTTAATTTTGGTATTGTCCTATTCAACCTCTCCCTCACCCTCTCTAAGACTATATCTTGCGTTTCACCTTAACCAAATTCTCTATCTAGTTCTACTATATTAAATTAGGGGTTTTCGATAATTGCTTGAGATTTGTAGTTTCAGTAATAAGAAATATTATCTTATGGGCGAGTGCAAAACGAATAAATCTTAATATATATGTATCTCTTAGGTATAGCTAATCTTGCGATATAAACTTAATTTACTTAAATGCGTAAATATGAAAAGATTCATGAGAGTTATTAACAGAGAATACACATGGAAACTCTTGCAATGGTTGTCAGTCATTCTCCCTCTCAAGATCATCCAAACAAATTTTTCTTTATACGTTGAGTGATATTCGTAGCATTGTAGATTCTAAACCTTCATACTTGACTTAGGATATCACGGTTGATGCTTGAATTATCTCCCCATACGAGACACACTTGTAATTGCTTAACACTAGTTCTACTTTGGTGATATTCTTTGAATTACACTCCAACTAAAGATTTTTGTGGAAAAAGCAGTAAGGAATTGTAGATAATAAAATTAATGAAAACATAAAGTTTAATTTTTTCATTACAAAAATTTTAACATAATCCTATATTTTCACCATAAACGATAAATTCTAATTATTCAATCTAGTGATGGATAGCAAAAAAATCTAGTTAATCATTATGACTAACAAATAACTTATAAGAGACAATCTCGAGACAATCTCATTTATTTCGAATCCTTAAATTTCATTCCAAAAAAAAGTAAGGAGGAAAATTCTTCCGTCTTACTCATAGTTTAAGAGATTAATTTCAATTAAACACTTTGACATATTTACCTCCCACTATTATCTTTAATGTCATTTTAATTAATTCTTTTTTATTTTTTTTATATAATATTCATAGTATATTTTTGATTTTTTTTTATTATAAAATCCGGCCACCACATCTAACCACCACCACCACCTCATGCATTTACCACCGACTATAACCACCACCGCATACATTCTCCACCGACCACCACCCCCACTACTACCCTACCACCGCCACCCCCAACACCCCTACCACTCCCACCACCATCCACCCCAACACCCCTACCAATCCCAACACCACCCACCCCAACCACCACCACCCATCACCACAACCACCCCAACCACCACCACCCACCACCACAACCACCCCCACCTACCACCATTATACTCTTCCGACCACCACCTTCGCCTATAACCACCATCGACTAGTTCCGTAACCACAATCTACCACCAACTAATTCCATCACACGCGTGCGTCCGTGAATTTTATTTTTGAAAATTCATAACTAATTCTAAAAAAATCTTAAAAATATAAAATTTGCATTTTTGGACGAAAAAAAATTAATATTTACCTCTATGATTTTTTTTTTTTTTTGATTTTTTTGTTTTCGATAATCTGTTTTAAAAAATATTTTCCAAATTTCACAACATGCACGCGTCCATAATTTAAACATCATAATTAAATCCAAAAAAATCAGGAAAATTAATCAGCGAATTTTTTTATTTGTAACTTTCGATATTCAGTTTATGTGTTCCTACAATACACATAAATATATTTATGTATTGTTGTAACACACAAAATCATAGAAGCAGTCTAAAACATTCCCTTCTTTAACAAAATTATTTTTTCTCTTTATTAATTGCATATACCATATTTTTACTTGTTTTTTACTATCTTGATGTATTATCTTTTTGTCCAATCTCATTTTGTTATGTTGTGTGTTGATTTAATACACAAAACAGTCATTTGTGCATTACAGCAACGCACAAAATCATGTATTCCCTTTTAGTCATGCCCTTTTTAGTCTGGATTTTGTGTATCACATGAACACACATCCAAATCGGTTTGACTAGAAGATAAAAAATAAATTTGTGTGCTACTATAATACACAAATGACTGTTTTGTGTATTACAGCAACACACAAAATAACAAAAAAGGGTTGAACAAAAAGTTAATCATCTAGATAGTTGAAAACGAGTAAAAATAGTGCATATGTGATTAATAAAGAGAAACAACGATTTTGTTAAAAAAGACACTACTTTAGATTGATTTTATAATTTTTTTTACACGAATATATAAATATATTTTTATGTATTATAGTAAAACGAAAACTGAATATCGAAATTTAAAAATAAAATAAATCAAAAAAATCAAAAAATTCGCTGATGTAGATATGAACTTGTCACGTCAAGAAATATAATTTTTTTAAATTTCTTTGATTTTTTTTTTGCTTTAATTATGATGTTTTATAAAAAAAATCACGGACGCGCGCGTGTTGTGGAATTTGGAAAATCTTTCTTTGTAACACACATAAAACGGATTATCGAAATTATAAAAAAAATCAAAAAATCAAATAAAATTTAGACGTAAATATTAATTTATCTCATCCAAAAATGCATTTTTTTTATTTCTATGAGTTTTTTAGGATTAGTTATGAATTTAAAAAAAATAAGAACGCGCACGCGTGATGGAATTAGTTGGTGGTGATTGGGGGTTACAGAACTAGTCAGTGGTGGTTATGGACGAAAGTGGTGGACGTCAGAAAATAATAGTGGCGATGGTGGTAGGTAGGGTTGGTGGTGGCGGTGGGGGTGGATGCACTACACGCGTCCTTTTTTCTGCGACTGCATTTGTAGTCTCGAAAGAAGGAAAAAGTAGTCGCGGATGCCAAATTTTGTCTTTGTTGACTACATGTAGTCGTGATAACTTAGTCGTTAAAAACTCGTCGTTACAAATTTTGTCTTTGTTCCATGAATACACAAATCTGAGATTTGTGTGTTCCAGTAATACACAATTTTACAATTTGTGTGTTCAGGAATACACAAAATTGGAACAAACAAAATCAAGTTTTGTGTATTATATTAATACACAAATTTGATTTATATGTATTCCATGAATAGACAAATCTGAGATTTGTGTGTTCCAGAAATGCACAAACTTGAGACTTGTGTGTTCCAGGAATGCACAAATCAGAGACTTGTGTGTTCCAGGAACACACAAATTATACACAGAATTGGAACAAACAAAATCAAGTTCTGTGTATTCTAGGAATACACAAATTCGATTTTATGTGTTCTATGAATACACAAATTTAAGATTTGTGTGTTCCATAAATACACAAATCTTATATTTGTGCGTTCTAAGAATATACAATTCTGAGATTTGTGTGTACCAGGAATACATAGAATTGGAATAAACAAAATCAAGTTTTGTGTGAACTGGCACAAAACCCTAAAACATAAACACGCCAAAATAACAAAAAAGTGTTGGACAAAAAGATAATATATCAAGATAGTTAAAGACGAATAAAAATAGGGTATATGCGATTAATAAATAGAAAAAACAATTTTGTTAAAGAAGAGAATTCTTTAGATCGATTTTATGACTTTGTGTGTTACAGCAACACATAAATCTATATTTGTATGTTACAGCAACACATAACCCGAAATTTCCATTTATAAACAAAAAAAATTCGGGAAAAAAATTTGAATAAAAATCTAAAAAAAAATTTGAAAAAAAATTTAGACAAATTTTTTTTTTAAAAAAAAATATCAAAACATAACAATTAAAAAATTAAAAATAAAAAAACAATAAAAAAAATAAAAAAATCTTATAAGGGTAACATTGGAAGGTAAATATGATAATGTATTTAATTGAGAATTAAGTTGAAAATTTGGGAGTAAGTTGAAAATAATTTCCTCCTTTATTTTGGAAGGAAAAGTG
This sequence comes from Nemophila menziesii, assembly GCA_029959085.1. Classification (NCBI taxonomy): domain Eukaryota; kingdom Viridiplantae; phylum Streptophyta; class Magnoliopsida; order Boraginales; family Hydrophyllaceae; genus Nemophila; species Nemophila menziesii. The sequence goes on from JARWIR010000002.1 coordinate 82,489,354, forward strand.
AGAAATTATAATTAATTGGGAATTATCTATTTTTTTATTAATTATTGCAATTTAATATAATTCTAAAAACATATTTTTATTTTATTTTTAAAAATAATAAAATTAATAATTAAAAATAACAATTAAAAATAATTAATTAATTAAAATACCAATGATATATTAATGCGTCATTTCAAACCAAAGTCAACCAAAAAGTCAAAATAAAAGTCAACCCAAAGTCAAACATAGTAACCCACGATCACATAATAAAATTAATAACAAAAATAAATAACAAAATAACCAACATAGCTCAACCTAACAGCTACATAAACGGGTTTCATGTTCTCCATCGGACTCATCATCATCTTCATCATTATCTTCATCATCCTCTTCATCACCTCGACTCTCAGGTGCACTACCTGCTGGAGGAGTAGGGTTTTCTGGCATAGGCTGGTAAGGGGGCAAACCCTGTTGTACCCTCATATGATTAATCCATCCCATCACATCGGTCACAGCAGCCTGAGAGTAAACCGGAGGAGTCGTGCTAGTAGAGGTCGTAGTAGGGGTATATAAGGTGTCAGTCCTTGGGCTACCCGAAATTCGTTTATGGCTGCCATCATATACACGTTCTGCTCGTCCTGGGCCTGAGTAGTTGAAGGACCCGAGACACGCTTCCTCTTTCTCGGTTGGCCCACACCCGGTGTCCAACTCCTCTTTGGCGAGCCCATAACCTCCTTGGCAGTTTCCTTCACCGCATCCACTTGCACCTTCATCGTCAAGTCACAAGCTTCGGTTGACTCAGATTGACTCTGGGTCACCTTCTCTTTCATCTTCTCCTTTAACACTTTCTGTTTAATTAAATACATGAAAAAAAATTAATATTAAAGTCAAATAATTAATAAAATAACAATTAAAAATTCATATTTTAAATAAACTAACATACGATTTCTTAAAACCATCCGACCTCCACTGCTTAGTCTTCTTGTTTTTTCCTACAATCTCGAAAAACCCACCCATTTGTGGAATAGGGACTTGTTCTTGAGTAGTCTCATCAATAACTGCCATCGTCCCATCCGGGGTCGCCTTTAGAACACTCTGTTTCATTCAAAAAATTCAATTAATATTCTAAATAATCTAAACACCTATATAAAAAATTAACTACCCAAACCCCCCGTTAAGGTGATCTATACGCCACTATATGGAATAGTCTAGGTACTAAAACTTATTCTTAGTTCATGACTCTAAGAATAATAAACAAGCGTAAAGTAAAAGCCAACGTAAAATAAAAACTCAATTTAAATTAATTCAATCCCAAATTGGAAAACACTAATTATTCAAGAATGGGTTCAAGCCATGTTGCGATTCTCAAGTACAATAAAAACTTAGCTCATAATGGAAATTAAAACGAAAGAAGAAATTAAAATAATGGAATTCATGTTCAACAGAAAGAGAATAAAATTAAAGACCTAATTAGGAGGTTGGATTTGGCTGTTGAATTGGAGATGTTGAAGTCTCCAGCTCTTGGCTTCTTCCTTCGTCCTTGCTTCTGCCTTTTTCTCTGACGCTCTGACTTTGTGGAAAGTGAATTGTGTGTAAAAATAAAGTCAAAAAGCCTATTTATACTATGATTTTCGGACTTGGGATAAATTAAAAGAATAATTAAATATTAAATGGGCCAAGTCCACTCTTCAAGCCCAAAATCCCGTAACTATTGTACACCCTTCACGAAAACGGCTATAATTTTCTCAATATAACTTCGAATTGACACATTCAACTTGATAATTCTTCGTAACTCAATAAGTCACGAATCTTCGTCATAACTCAGAGGCTGAATCCATCTTTGAGTGACTCGAAATCAGAAATTACCATCAGCCTTCCAGATTTTCAGCTCAAATTTGTCAACTCCTCGGGATATTTCTTCTAGCTTTTGACTTCTTTACACGATCTAAGACTTCTATTCTTGATTACTCTCCTTGATAGCATTAGAAACCTACAAACTTTTCACTAAAAACAAACCATTTACGCGCAAAAGCTTAATAAATTAAAAATACTAAAATCTAAGGGGAGAAAATAAAATATGTCATATTATTGCTAAAAGTCTATCGAATTAGTCAAATAATCACCAACTTCGATGTCTCTTAAAGGCATATAAATAGAACAAAAGAGGAGACATCATCTGTCCTCGCAGTGCTCGTATTATACCAATTACATTCGAATAACACAACAGAACAACCACCGTCAAATATTACCTCTACAATCTTGACTAATTCACCATAATACGATTTCTCTTCATAGGTGGTGCATACCCCGTAATCCGCAGTCACTCTTTTTTCACCCTTTTCATGAGTAACCCATTTGACACCGTTCACAACATATAAATCGTATTTATAAACTGCACCATGAGACTTACTAGCCAATGAAATCATCTCACTGGTAGCAAATGCATCACCGACTTTTTCCATTTCATAAACCTACAAACAAGAACAATTATAACAATATTGTCTAACATTGAATCTTAATTTGGTATTTGAATGGATCTATACCTTAGGCATAAACCAATCTCGAAAATTTTTGTCGGTGTTTCCTCGCTCTATCGGCTACAAAGCCCGATAGCGTGGCTTTGTGTTCTCTGCACATCTGAAGACTAAAGTCAATAGTTTTTCCATAATGAATGCAAAATTTAATAAATAAATGATAAACTTACGTCATTTAATGCTGGATTTTGTCGCAATTAAGTAGGATGCACCAGTTGATTTGCTCCTTCTCTACGTATTGCAAAGCACCAAACTCTTTTTTACCTAGAGGAGTACATTGGCTCTTAAATACGGATAAATATTTTGGTTGAGCTACATCCTCGGTATATCTACCCGGTTTGTTAGACTTTCTTTTTTCTTTTTGAGATAACGCAATATGAAATTCAAAGTCTCCTCTACGGGCGTATCCCTCGGCGATTGAACCCTCTAGCCTATTCGGGTTTCGTATGTATTCCTTTAACTTCTTTAAATTCCGCTCAAACGGGTACATCCAACGCATCTGAACCGGTCCCCCTAACAAATCTTCGTCATATAAGTGTATAACCAGGTGGATCATTATATCAAAAAACGCGAGAGGCAAAATCATTTCCAGTCTACACATAACTTCAATCACTTCCGCCTTACCCTATTCTAACTCTTTCCTACTGAGATTTTTCTTAGAAACGACTCTAAACACGTTAGCTAACCCAATAATCGCATCACTAATCGATTTATCTTCAATAAGCCCTGGGATACTAGCCACGAAAAGATACTGCATCATCATGTGACAGTCGTGAGATTTCAAACCGATAATCGTGCCCGTATCACTTTGAACATTATTTCTCAAACTAGATGCGAACCCATCGGGAAACTTCTGTGCCTTCGACCAGTAAAGAAATATTTTCCGTTTTTCAGTTGACAAAGTATACTTTGCTCGCTTCAATATCGCCTTACCTCCTCTCGATGTCAACCACAAATATTTCCTGGTGTTCATATCCTTAAGATCCCTTTTCGCTTTCACGTTATCTTTGTTTATTTTCCCATCAAGACCTATAAATGTACATAGTAAACTATCACACACATTCTTTTCACAATGCATAACGTCAATGTTATGTTTCAACAGATTTTCGGACCAATAAGGTAAACGATAAAAAATACTCTTTTTCTTCCAATTGAATTGACGAGGAACAGCTTGCTTCACGATCTTTCCCCCAAAATCCTTGTGTTTACCGGGAAACACAATGGGCAACCCATCTAACTGTGTCTGAATATCCCCAGGAGTATGTTTCCTCGGTGGGCCTCTATGATCGGTAGTCGGGTACACAACATTGTCTTTTCTAAATCGATGTCTGGGCAACGTCTATGGTCAAAGTAAACCACCCCTTTGTTCAACCTCTTCGACGGAGTAGAATCCATGCATTCTGGGTAAACTAAGTAACCTTGAACCGACCATCCTGAAGTGTATGACCTAGCGGGGTAATCATTAGTCATGGACAACAAACAGACCTTCATTGTAATCTCTTGCTTCGTGTGGGCATTATACGTAAGGATCCCTTTCTCCCACAACTCGTCCAACTCATCTATAACAGGTCGAAGAAAGACATCCATGTCCTTACCGGGTGAACGGGGTCCCGAAATCAACAAACAAAGCTGAAATGTGGTCTCCTTCATGCATTCCCACGGTGATAAGTTGTAGACGGTCAATATAACCGGACACATGCTACACGAGTTGTTCTGCATAGAGAACGGACAAAAACCATTGATACACAGACCCAAGAACACATTGCGAGGTTCACTAGCAAACTCAGGATGTAACTGTACAAATCTCTTCCAGGCTCCAGCTATCACCATCAACCGGATGACGCAACATATCTGGGTCGGTACTCTTCCCTGTACGGTGCCAAATCATATTTTCGGCAGTGTTTCTCGAATCATAAAGTCGCTGCAATCTCAGAGAAATCGCAGAATATTTGAGTTTCTTATGCGCTACTTTCCGACCCTTCTTTGGGTCCCATCTGGATTTTCTACATACTAGACACTTGTCGAGGAATTCATTCTCCTTGTAAAATAAAGCACAATCGTTCACGCAAACATCGATAGTGATGTACCCCTGATGTCTCCTCATTTGTGATAGATTTATGTTAGGATGAGACATCATTTTTAGTGATTTAGAAGTCATAAATGTCGATTTTCTTGAGTAATAGTGCACTTTCCTATTTTGAGTCTTGATTTAGTAAAATAATATTTTTAGAGCATATTGGGTTTAATTGTTTATTTAGTGTGTAGCTTTAAAGATAATTATGGAGCTTAATTAGAGTCCAAGTCAAAGACTACAACTTATGGAAAGAGATTTGCATGGTAATTGGAGATAAGGAAACAAAAGCTAAAAAGATGGAAAAGGAAAAGCTGCCTAATCTAGGATTCTGCAGTACACGCCTAAAGAAGTGCTATTTTACCCAAGAAATAGGCCGATTTTGGTAATTTCCTTTCATAGAGACAAAGATAATTCTGTTACGATTCTTTTGGTATCTTATGGAGCTCAAACCGACCAATAACGAAGAAGATATGCTCAAAACGGTCCAGCAGTGTTTATCTTTATTTCCATACGAATTTGAGTTGGGCTAGAAGTCCAATACCTTACCTCTTCCTCAAGAAAACGAATTAGGTCTTCTAAACACCTATAAATACACCCTTATATCACTTGTAAAATCATCCTTGCTTAGAAAAACCCTTATAATTATTCCTTAGTCATTGTAGAGAGCAAGATGATGTCTTTTATAATTTCTTTTAGTTTATTTCCTTCAGGTATGAACTAAACTCCCCATAGCTTGGGTTTTGCATAATGTATAATCTATGAATTCTAATTCTTCTATCTAAGTTTCTTTGGGAATTATATGTTTTAATCTGATATTAGCTACTTACTTATATTTGTTTATGTGTTTTGATTTAATGTCTTTCCTAGAATTGATCACTTTAGAATTGTTTTAATAGTAGTTAGATGGTCTCCTTGACAGGGTGTTTCACTATTGAACCACCACATAATGTCTAGTGTCGATATTATTTCTGACAAAACATGATTCTAACTAGATAGTCATTAGGGTTTGTTTTAATCACCATATCACCAATGATTGCAGTATTTGCTTAGGGCCTTAGTAGCGTTTGATAACCCTATTTGAAATCACTTCTTGGTTGTATTGTAGCCCCCTTAGTCGCTCTCAAGGTCTAAGGTATGGGAATTTAGAATCCTGACTAAGTATACCAAGAGCTAATATTCTCCCTTATGAACTAGATTTATAGATAGAATTAGAAGGATTAGTGCATACTAGCAAAACCTGAGCTATACTTCTCATCTCATATTTCTTATCTTTTATTTTATTGTCTTTATTTTCCTAGTTTTAATTAGTTTTAATTCTTAAATTCGAAAATCTATTTGCCTTTAATTTACTGTCTTCTAATTATTTACTTTTACTCGATATTCCTACTCACGCGTATAACACACTTAAGTCCCTGAGAACGAACTTAACTTACTAACTAAAACTTGCATACGTCATGTAATACTTGCAGTATTGTGCCTGTCTAGGGTGAGAGTGCGTAGTTTCTTGGCTTAATTTTATCTTATTTTTATCACACCCTAGGCGACACCAACCCCATACCTAAATTTTTTAACTTTTTGTTGCACTCCTCGTAAGGCTCGGGCAAGGTATGAGGTTTAGGCAACACGAGACACAACAGTTCAAGAAGTTCGGTGAAAGATGTGTTAGTCCACTTGTTCTTCACCTTCACGTGCATTAGCTTCGCGATGAAATTTAATGAACTCATTACTGTACAACCAGGGTATAATTCAGTCTCCAATTCCTCGAACATAGTTTTGAAACTACCACGTGTTTAATTATTCGAGTCTATCATCTCGGTGTTACCTGAATGACCACCACCCTCGTAATTAGGTCTCACATTCATAGACATTCAACATTTCATTTTCTACATATCGATTTTGGGAATTTTATTGTTCTCACCATGCTTTGTCCAATTCTATTACGTGGACACAAACCCAAATTGTAAAAGATGTCGTAACTTTGTCCACGTTAAATCGAAGACTATTTGAACACTCATTACACGGACAAAACAATGTTTCATTAAAATCATCTTTTATTGAGCAAATATGAGAAGTTCTTCTATCCCCTTAACAAATTCACGCGAAACACGATGAGCGAAATTAATCCAACTTTTATCAATACCCGAAGCCATCCTCTATTACCAATATAATCAACTACACCAAAATAAAAGAATACAAAATAAATATTTAATTTGTGCATTTAATTCTCATACAATAGTATAACATGTAGATTAGAATAATAAAACATGTTTCTAACAACCTAAACATGTTTGATACACAAATGAAATCAAAGAAAAGAAATTCTAAAAAGTTTTAATGAAGAAAAAATACCTACTTTTGGGCAAATTTGGTCATAGAAAGTGAGAATTGAGTAGGTCCCACTTTGTTGATTGGCCCCAGAAAGCTTTTACACATGTAAAAATAATATTTGATGATGATTAGTGGAAAAAAATTAGAAGAGTTTTGAGAGAATATTGGGAAAGATATAAAATAGTGGGTATTAATGATTCCAATTCGCAACTCTCTGTAATAAATACGCTACGAGCATTTGCGACTACACAAGTAGTCAATAAGATGTTCGAGTAGTCGCTATTAAACACTACTAGCGACTACACAAGTCGTCGTAAAATGATAAAGGTCAATTGCGACTACTTATGTCTGTGAACAAAATAATTAAATATAAAAAAATACTAGCGACTACGTATAAATCATTAACGACTACATAGTGTAGTCGATAATAAGAAAATGTATTTACAACGACTTTTGTAGTCCATAAAGATGGGAAGTAGTCGTAATTAAATGTAGTCGTTAGTGATATATCTTTAGCGACTACAAATAAGTAGTCGGGAATGATTTAGTCGCTAAAGATCACGTGTGTAGTAGTGTGGTGGGAATGGTGGGGTGGGGTGGTTGTGGTGGGGGTGGTGGGGGTGGGGATGGTGGTGGTAGGGTGGTGGTGGATGTGTTGGTGAAGGAAATAAATAATAAATATTATATAATAAATGGTGAAGATAATAAGAATTAAATGATATATATAATTAAAGTAATAATTTTTAGGCTTACGGGTATTTTTTTTAATCTTCCAATTTTTTGTTATTAATCGGGAATTAATTTGAGATTGTAGTTAATTAGGAATAATTTCACTTTTCGTGTAATTAATTGGGTATTGCCTTTAGTTATAATTATTTAAAATATTAAATAAACAACTAATTATTTAATTTTACCAATTATTTCATATTTAGAGTTGAGAGCCCGTTTACGATTGTTTTTTAAAATAATCACTTAAAGTGTTTTTAGCTTCCTAATCATAATCTAGACCTTTAAAATTATTTTTAGGAATAGTATTAGCCAATTGATTATTATAAAAATCACTTAGGGCATGTTTGGATTATATGTATTGAAAAGAAAAAAAAATTGATATATTCTATTGTTTGGATTGTGAATTTTTTTAAAGGAAAGTAATTTAAGTGATTATGAAAATCACCTATCAACCTTATTATATAATTATTCCAAATCAAAATCAAACAGAAGAAAAAAAATTAATAAATAAGTAAGAGAAAAAACATAACGTTGACATATTAAAAACATAAATATGTTTATATTTTTTTTCTAATTTAAACAAAAGAAATACTCAAATTCATTATAAATGTTTTTTATTAAAATTATTTATTTCAAACGATATTTTTCTCTTTTTTTATTATTTTTTAATAATTTTTCTCTTTTCTTTTTTATTATTTATTTTCCTCTTAAATATAAACTCAAAATATTTTTTACAAATACTAAAAATTTTACTGAAAAATATTTCCCCTCTAAAATAATCAATCCTAAACATGCCCTTGATGATTTATTTCATTTAAATATCATTTCTATATTTACTTTTAAGGTAAAACTTTTATTCAGTATTGGATGGTCTAATATTCATATCATGGCTATTGATAATTATAACAAAATACATGTTATTAGATTAATAAATGAATTATTTTTATAAATTTAAAACATGAGTTATATGTAATAATATTATTGGTATAAAATCATTGAATATTGGATGAAATTTTTTTTTTTACTTTTACTATTTTTTATTGCCAATAAACAAAACGAGATTAAATATTGATTGTGAAATCCATTATTTCCTTTCTTTATCGTTTTTAACGTTTGCTATCTAGAAGAGACCCCCACTTCATCTGAAAAAAAAAACCCCACTTCCAAGAATATTCTCTTTGTACTTGTTTCACTAACTTTTTTTTCTCTCACAAACTCTTATTTTCTCTTTATAATGACGGTATTATTATATGCAATAGATTGATTAATCGGTACAAAATGAGAATCAAGTTAAAATATTAATCACGATCTTAGAACTTTTATTTTATAAAAACAAAACAAAAATAGCTACAAAAACAAATAAATTTTTATTATAAGATCAAATCTTTATAATATTGATAATATTAACCTGAAAGTAATCGATTTTATTAATCTATTTATATACCGTAGTTATGTAAGTAATAAATATAGGATTAATGTTCAATAAATTCCTGTAACTTTGTCTAATATCCCGTAAATGACATTGTCCTTTTTACTCTCCTAAAATATCTCGAGTTCGCTCCCAAACTAAAAAACATGAGTTCTAAAAAAATTTACATAGCTCAAAATTTAGGTTCTAGGAATCTTTCTAATACTTATACTATTCATTTTATGCGTAAAAAATGAAAGAATAAAATATATGGTGTTTTTTATGAAAAAATTAATAGTTGTTGTAAAAAAAAATTAATTCTAATTTAAATGGTTTCTTAAGTTTTAATCCATACATAAATATACATTATTTGATAATTTTTCTAATGAATATCTCCTAAATCGTAAGATCATATCATCATATTTCTACTCAATTTTAGATAATTATTCTAATGATTAAGTAAAATTTCAAATTTAAAAATCATATCATATTTTATATAAGTAAAATTAAATTTCCATTTCATTAAATAATACAATTGAAATAAGAGGAAATATCAAAATGCGGCCCAACTAAGTGTTAACATTATAATCAAAGTCCTGCTTACAAATCAAATGGGTTTAAGGCCTAGTACTTCTTTTAAAAGCCTGATATAGTAAACTAAGTAACGGAGTATAAGTAGTGCTACAGTGTACAGTTCTGCATCCCATTTAATGCTAGGGCTCGCCATTATGTCCCGTCAATGAATATTCTAATAATAATTCTGACACACCAAAACCTATTCACACGTTACAACAACACTACACCTTTAATCGGCCACAAGAGATCTTTTTTTATATTATATCTCAGCAATTCAAATTTCAAATTCTAGAGCTCCTTCCACCGTAAAAGCAACTGTTCATCAATCAAAAAATCTAGTTGATCATCTTGTGCAACCTGTGATTTGAGCACCGTCCCGTAAGATAGTTGATTAGATCCTTTGAAAAGAGGTTGGTTATTTTATTATATGTGGTTCTTAATGGTTTGTATCGACGATTGTGTAGAGTATTAGTTTGAATCTGATTGAGTTATTGGGTGTTCATATATGGTTGTGATGTGTTTTTCGAACAACGGGTATATTCCCGATCACAGATAATATCTTTTGTTTGTAGTATATGGCATATTAGGGCTACGTGTAAATGTCTTAGTGTAGTATATATCGACTCTCTGTTATGATATTGGAAATACATATAGATGTCTTGTTGAAATATTGATCTGTCCATGTTATTGTTTTTCCAATGACGATGAAAGTTAAAACATATTGTAACCCATTTGTTTATTTTTCTTGTTTTGTTTCATGTAGCTTAACAATGGACAAGTGTATGTACATCTTCAAACATGGCAATGACAAATACATAGCCCCTGCTAGCTCATTCGATTCTTTTGCATCTTTGGTGAAATATGTTTCAACTAAATGGAAAGAATTAGATGGATCCACAGTAGTTTATCATTACTCAGTAGGCCGTCATGTTGGATGTAAATTTGATTGCCAGTTAGACTACGATGCGTTGTTATGGCTTATAACACGTGATACGGCGGTGGAGGTTGATATAGTTGTTCAAGGAAAGCTAAGCTTTACTTCTAGTACCATATATGAACAACAACCCATTGAACATCAGAAGTATGTTTCTGTGGAAAAAGACATACTAGACACAGAACCATCGTTTTTCGTACATCGTGAGAATAACCTGCTTAGCCGTGATTGGCCTTTTATCCTTGGTGATGTTGGTAGTTGTTTCCCAGGTGGGTTCCCTCAGCTTCGTAATGCTATTGCCAAGTATCAGTGTGAGACAGGGTACATGACAAAGGCGTCACACAATAACCACTCGAAATATGGGGCTCACTGTCTGTATCGTAAAACTAAAGGATGTCTATGGTGGATATATGCATCTATTTCATCTAAAGATGGACTTCTTTATGTAAAGAGTTTTAAAAATGTTCATACCTGCTACACACCCGAGCGTCGAATGGTGTCTTCGAGAATGACGTCAGGGCTTGTAAAGGATTTAATAATAGACGAAGCTAGATCTCGAATAGACATGAGGCCTAAAGAAGTAATACATAGGTTACGTGAGAGTTATGGCTTCACAATACATTACAAGAGGGCTTACGATGCACTTACAAGTGCCAAGCTTGAAATAAACGGTGATCCAGGCGAATCCTACCAGATCATACGGGAGTATTTCGAAAAGCTCAAAGTTGCTGATCCATCAGGTTCCTTTTCGTTGGAAACTGACCCGGTTAATGGTACATTTGAGCGTGCCCACTTTGTATTCGGAGCTTCACTAGATGCATTTCGGTCATGCCGACCGATGTTGTTTATGGATGGGACTTTTCTGAAGAACAAATTTAAGGGTACGCTACTAATCGCGGTGGCAAAGGATGGCAATAACGGTGCGTGTCCTTTTCTCTCCCACTTTTTTACACCGTACATGCTAATCCTTTTTTTCCAGGCCTTGTACCAATTGCATTCTCAATTGTTAGAGCTGAAGATACTGAGAACTGGGCAGCCTTCATGGTATTTTTACGTCCTCTCGTTACTAGGACGGATCTGGTATTCATATCTGACAGGCACACAGGTCTTATTAACGGGGTAAAGAATATATTCCCGCAAGCACACCATTCCTTTTGTTTCCGTCACATAAAAGGTAATCTTATTATGAAACTATCTGGTAAAGACCGAAAGGAAGCGCTATGGTGTTTTGAACAATGCGCAAAGGCTCCAAACGTTGAGCTATTTGAGACATACGTAGCCGAGTTTCTGCGGCTAGGGACGGATAAAGCAGTTGATTTCCTAGATAATTTACCCGTGCAGAACTTTGCGAATGCATTTTTCCCTGGGAAGCGGTATGGTGAGCATACTTCCAATGCGGTCGAATCTTTTAATAGCTGGATTTTGCAAATCCGGGAACTTCCAGTAGCTCAGGTTGTGGATAAGCTTAGACTTCTGGTAATGACAAATACATATGACAGATCAGTTGGGTTAGACAGTTGTAAGACCTTCTTAGCCCCATTAAGACAGATTGATTACAATGAAAAGTATCAGCAGTCACGTACATGGGAAGTTGCGCAGTCTAGTGAAACTGTTTTCGAGATTCTTTGTGATCCAAGGATGATGGTTGACATTAATGGGCGAACGTGCTCGTGTGGTAAGTGGCAAATAGATGGTTTCCCGTGCGTTCATGCAGTGCGTGCGTTGTCTTTCTCAAAACCGGATAATAAATACGATTACGTGGAGAAGTACTTTTATACGTCAACACTTCAAGCCGTTTACGACAGCAAAATTCCGGCACTAACCACATTCTGCATCAGGAATGGATCAGGAAAGGAAGATCATGTGTTACCCCCTATTTGCAAAATACCTCCCGGGAGGCCTTCAACAAAGCGTAAGCTATCCGAGGTAGAAATGCTTAGAGCTAAGATAAGATGTGGACGGTGTAATCAGATGGGCTACCACAACAAAAGGTCATGTACGGTTAACTTATGATTTTTTGGTGTATCTATGAATTGGATTGTAACTTTTTGCTTGAATGCTATATCCCTATGTGGGTGAATATCCGTAGACTTTAATTGTTGCTAAATTTTGCGCGTTTAGTAATTGTTAAATGTTGTAACTTTGATAATCTTATTTTGGCAATAGCGCATCTACTTTTCGAATTGACACTCAACGTTATTTATAACTCTAAGCCACCATTATGGCTCAAAATGTACACATGCCTATTTCACACATGAAGCGGTTTTGATAAACCGAAGTTAAAAACCTCACATCACGCTACCACATGTAATATGCAACTCGTTAATTTGGTGTGTGGGGTACACGCCCATTAAGGGATGTTCGGGCACTAACCCGTTTAAGCCATATGGGCATACGCCCGTCTTAATTTTTCCCTCCGCTAGGGCCCTCCGATAATGTTGGTTCCACCCTTGTCAACTGCGGTAATTTTTTTTAGACACCAATTAGTGGTGGGTAGAATACCAGTGAAGCCTTTTTGTTGAGTATTAAACCCGTGAAAGTGTTGGTTGATCATTTCACCCACGAATGCCCTCATGCATGCTTGGGCATAAACCCATGGACAGCATTGTCGCTCAAAACCGGGAACTATGTTTTCGTGCACAACCGCTATATCATGTCTGCGTCTTTATGATGCGGGCCATCACCCAATTTGCATAAGTTTGGGCATACGCCCGTCTTGATTTTGCTCCCCGTAAATGACCTTATGTGTTGTTGGACAGACAACCGTACCATGTTTTTTTAACATATGCCCACACAGACTGGCTTTGTTTTTCGTATATGTAGCATTGGGTATACGCACACTGATATACCCATTTGGTATATGTTTTTTTAGTATATGTTTTTCGTCCATCAACTTCCGTTTGGGTATACACCCATTGGAAATGGTTGGGCATACGGCCATCAAGATCATTTCACCGAGTACAATAGCTTTGTATTGTGGGTATATCTTATAACCACATCTTATAAGGCATATACCTAAATGGGAAAACACCAAGTACCACATCTAGTAGTTACCCATTAGTAGTGTATCTCAACCATATATTTCACAACTGATATATACGAACATAGTTGGTATATACCCACTATTACAGCTTGTATTAATATATTATACTGTACGTACCCCCAAAGGGTATACATCCAAATAGGTATATCTTATAACAACCTATTGTAAAATAAGCACATCTTATAACCACATTTGGTATATATCAAATGAATAAATACCAAGTATCACATCTAGCAGGTACCCATTAGTAGTGCATCTCAATCATGTGTTTCACAATAAGTATATACAGATATAATAGGAATATACCTATTACTACTGGTCGTACTGTTATAGTATATTGTACGTACCCAAACAGGTGTATCTTATAACCACCTCTTTTAACCACCTTTGGTATATACCCAAATGGGTAAACACCAATTACCGCATCTAGTAGTTTGGGTATCCTTGTTTGTAATCATTTTAATACCAAAGGGTATCTTATAGCTGAGTCTTGGTTTTGGGTATACACCCATACTGACAGATAATGGTAAATATGATGGTAATCTTAGAGCGTAATGGACTCGTAAGTACAGCTGGTTAAATGCCAATATATTTGTGTTTGGGTAGAGGCCCAATGGGTACACACAATATTTTAGGGTAAAAAATGTATACGATCGCGTAATGGCCCAGACATAGCATTGGGTTAGGTATATGCCCAATTGTACACACGTTATGGTATGGATAAGAATGGTGTACATACGCGCGTTATAAGTTGTAAGTAGGGTTGAACACAATGGGTATATGCGTGATGGATTTTGGTATACACCCATACTAATATATATATATATGGAGAAAAATATATATACGCTTTTATTTGGGTAGTGGACAATGAGTATATGGTCTTGATTTTGGGTATACACTCATACTGATAAATAAGGGTAACTTCGATGGTGATCTTAGACCGCAATGGACCCGTAAGTACAACTTGGTAAATGCCCATATATTTGTGCTTGGGTAGATTCACATTGTGTGCACACGTTTTGTTACGAATAGTAATGTATATATGCGTCTAGTTATTTGTCGTTCTTGTGTTTGGTATATACGCGTGATGTTTTTGTGTATACGCCCATACTAACATGTAAGGGTAAGATGATGATTATCTTAGAGCGCAATGGAACCGTAATAACATTTGGGTAGATACCCATATAGTTGGGTTTGGGTAGATATATCGTATTTGTGAAAAGAAATTTATGTATATCCAGTAAGATTTTTGGGTATATACCTGGTTAGTGTTGTGGTTGGTATACTCCCAGTTGGTATACACACGTTGCGATATGGATATGAATTGGTGTATACCCCGTGAGTCAATTAAATATGGATATACGTGCATAGTTATTAGGTTAGTGGACGATGGGTATACGCGTCTTGGTTTTGGGTATACACCCATATTGACAAATCAGGGTAACTATGATGGTGATCTTAAAGCGTAAAGGACTTGTAAGTACAACTAGGTAAATGCCAATATATATTTGTGTTCGGGTAGATGCCCATTGGGTGCACATGTTCTGTTAGGAATAGTAATGTATATACGCGCCTACTAGTTATTTGTCGTTCTTGTGTTTGGGTAGAGGCCCAATGGGTACACACCATATTTTACGGACAAAAAATGTATACGATCGCTTAATGGCCCAGGCATAGCATTGGGTTGGGTATATGCCCAATTGTACACACATTATGGTTTGGATAAGAATGGTGTACAGACGCGCGTTGTAAGTTGTAAGTAGGGTTGAAGACAATGGGTATATGCGTGATGGATTTTGGTATACACCCATACTAATATATATGGATAAAAATTTATATACGCTACTATTTGTGTAGGGGACAATTAGTATATGGTATTGGTCTTGGTATTGGGTATACACTCATACTGATAGGTAAGGGCAACTATGATGGTGATCTTAGTGCGCAATGGACCCGTAAGTACAACTGGGTAAATGCCCATATATTCGTGGTTTGGGTAGATGCACATTGTGTGAACACGTTTTGAGACGAATAGAAGTGTATATACGCGCCTAGTTATTTGTCGTTCTTGTGTTTTGGTATATACGCGTGATGTTTTTGCGTATACGCCCATACTAACTTATAAGGGTAAAATGATGATTATATTATAGAGCAATGGAACCGTAATAACATTTGGGTAGATGCCTATATAGTTGGGTTTGGGTAGATATATCGTATTTGTGAAAAGAAATTTATGTATATCCAGTAATATTTTTGGGTATATACCTGGTTAGTGTTGTGGTTGGTATATTCACAGTTGTTATACACACGTTGTGATATGGATATGAATTGGTGTATACCCCGTGAGTCACTTAAATATGGATATACGTGCCTAGTTATTAGGGTAGTGGACGATGGGTATACGCATCTTGGTTTTGGGTATACACCCATACTGACAGATAAGGTTGTATACACCCGAACACTGGGTGTATACACAAATTTAATAGTACGACCTGTATTAGTAGGTATATTCCTATTACATCTGTATATGCTTATTGGTGACAAAACGGGAGGGCACCCACTCACAATGCTTGACTAGTAATTTCGAATGGTTGTATACCAAAACGTAGTTGATGGCTGTATGCCCAACCATACATAAAGTCACTTTGCGGGTAAGATGATTTCGATGGGCGGACGTCCAACCATTCCTAATGTGAGTTTAACCATACATAAGGTCACTTGCGGTAAAGATGATCTTGATGGGCGTATGTTCGACCATTTCCAAATGGCTGTATACCCAAAAGGAAGTTAATGTGCGTATACCCAACCATACACAATGTCAAAGACAGAAAGATGATGTTAATGGACTAGAAATAACTCAGTCATTATTGGTGATAAAACGGGTGTGCACCCAATCACAATTATTGAGTATTAATTTCGACGGGGGGGTATACCAAAACGTAGTTGATGGTCGTATTCCCAACCATACATAACGTCACTTACGGGGAAGATGATCTTGATGGGCGCATGCCCAACCCTTACCAATGAGTGTATACCCAAAGGGAAGTTGTTGAGCGTATACCCAACACCACATAATATCAACTTCGGAAAAGATGATCGTGATTGGCGCACTAACAATAACTCGGTCATTAGTGGTGACCAAACGGGTGTGCACCCACTCATAATGCTTAACTAGTAATTTCGAATGGGTGTATACCAAAACGTAGTTGACGGACGTATGCCCAACTTTACTTTCATATGTGTGAAGGATAATCTTGATGGGCGTATGTCCAACCATTACGAATGGGTGTATACCCAAATGTAGTTGATGGACGTATGCCCAACCATACATAAGGTCACTTGGTGGAAAGAAAAAATTGATGGACGCATGCCCAATCATTTACTTGGTGTGGATGGTAAAAAGTTTGTATTTATTCATTGCAAGGAGTGAAGTTAAATTACATTATACTAGAAACTAGAAAGTTGTATTTCGTAAGATTCCTCTATAATTGACATAAAGATCATTACAAACACGATATGAGCAACAACAAGTGCTCTAAGGTTGATTAACTGTTTCTATCTCCTACTTGAGAGGCTTCAAACCCTGCAAAATTCATTTCAGAAATCTTAATGTATTTCTTCTACTACTTTCCCCAAGCAAACTGTAGTAGTTTATATTGAAGTTAATAATCAAGTTAGTATTAGAGTTTTTTACCTTAGATACCCGGAACTTATTTACTGTCATTCGAAGAGAATCATTAGATAATATCAACCGTGATAAAGCCCCAATGCTTAACCTGTTAAAGTTACACCAAACAATATATATATAATTATCATTGACACTGAAACTATCATGTACCCCAATTTCTTTGCTGCCACTGAAACCGAGCCCTCAACTGCAAAAATAAGATCCAGTAAAGCTTGCATTCCCTGTTCATTACATTCAATTTTACCTTTCACTAAAGAAAAAGAAAAAAAAGACAAACCAGAGCGAACTTGGGGTTATTATGTCTGATTTGAGACCCACACTTTGATCCCCTGATGGTAGATTTTGCAAGAAGAATTTGAAGAAGCTCCACTGAAGGTGCATACGTATCAAGATCTACAGGGTTCCTAACTATCTTAAACGAATTGCACAACAAATAGAGATGAAAAGCAGTTAAACCACCAACAAACCACACAGATATAAAGGTGTAAACTATTAAAACAATCGAAGGAGGAGTTTAATCATTGCTTTCCAAATTGTTGTCTCTTCAGATACCATAATCATTTTAATATGCACCCAACAAAAACAAAAAACGTAGATACAAAGAAGAGTGGTCGAGAACACAAACATAAAGAAGAATTTAGAGTTTCGCTGCAAATAAACATATATAAATTAGAAAAAAAATAGCAAAAAAGAAAAGATTACCAATCCAATACATTGGCCAACCCAAGGGCAATGATGGTCAAAACGTTCCACACAGTTATTGCAAATAGAACAATGAGAGCATTGTGGAGGTCTGTAAAGCAAACATATGTCACAGTACTTTATTTTAACGCGAATGCCATTAACTTCAACTTCTTTAATACGAGGTAAACGTAACTGTGGAGTTTGTCCACCTTCTGTGTTATTTTCGTAACCTTCTGGTTCAGGTGCGTTTCGCGGAATTATACCCGGATCTCTTCCAGATGTTAATAGAAGAAGACCTAAAACCTTTAGATTAACAAGAATGACCTTAATTAGTGTAGTAATTAAATTAGTGTAAAATAATATTTAATCGAATAGAGAGAGCTTACGAAGAATAAGCTTTCTACCAACAAAGACACAGAAAACTGATACATGAGCTACAGTGAGTAACATAGTAAGCGCCAAAGATCTAACATCAGCTCCAGATACAAATCTTCCCTATAGAAAAAACTTCTGCAAAAAGGGAAAAAAACGTATAATCAATGAATTGATAAACAGATCATTCTTTCTTCCACTAATTGATTTACCCTAGAAGCCAAACAAACAAAACCAAAAGCTTTTCAGTTGAATAACTAGAAGAATAATAACAACCCTAGAATTAATTTACCCAATTCTAACAAGCTTTCGAAGGGTCTAACCAGAGAAAAAGAATGAACAGATTGGTGAGGGGATCAAACCGATTGGTGAGTGGTGCGGAAGAGATGGAGAGGTGGTGCGGTGGTTGATTGGTGGTGAGATGAGTAGATAAGGCGGTGGACGGTGTGAGATTATTGATACGAGGAGTAAAGAGGAGCGTATGAACGTGGAGGTGAAAAACATACCTCTTCAGGGTCGTATTGGGTTCTTTGAAAAAGCCAATGATTGTGTAGGAGAGCGGTGGAGACAGAATGTGTACCGGCGGTGGATTCCTTGTCGAGTAGAGCGGCTTGGTTCATTGGTGGGAGAAGCAGATTTGTAATTTGATTTCTGTTTCTCATCAGCGGAGATATTGGTTCTCCATAAATGAGAGAAGCGTATATGTTTACTGTTGGTTTACTGGTTTGAATAGAGAAGAATTATGGCTTATGAGAGAGGGAAAGCAAAAACATCGATGCCTATATGAGAAAGAAATAAAGTTTTTCAGCTTTTCTGACAAATGGAGAGAGAAAGACTATTGATTAGAGACTCGTTCAACAACTAACTAAATGAGCTAACTAGTAATTACTCTTGGGCCTTATATCAGAATGTCATGTGTGTACTAGGCCTTTATAATTAATTGCCCCTTGAAATAATCCAACAAACAATTAAATAATTTAACTAACCAACTTTTTTGTTCTTGAGCAAGATTAGATTTTATTAATGAAAACATAAATACTATTACAAATTATGTTTTGTATCAAAACTACATTAAATACCGAGGAAAATAAATTTTGAGGCAAAAAACTTAACAACTTTATAATATAAGTCCTAACTAAAAAACATACTTTATAAGATCAAATTCTAATTTTCTAGTTTCACTTTTGACTTTTTTACCCTTTTGTTGTTCTGAAAAACATATCATTTCATTTTTCGATGGGTACAACCCCACGAGGAACCTTATCACCATGTCTGTAAATAACACTGTGATGGGTATAGACCCATATCAACCATTAGCCCAATAACAATCTGACATCTCTTCTAAATCACAACTACGGGTTGTACCCATGGCCCAAACCAAGAAACTAGTCACAATTCTATTGTGCTTGGGGTACCCACCATGAACAAAATCAAAAAACAAAACTACATCCCATTTCATAAACAAAAAAGAATATATTCACAGCCTATTTCATAAACAAAACGTAATCTCTTCACACTGGCATTACTGGAACAAAGAACACGAAACAAAACTAAGAAATGGAACAAAAACAAAATTGGAACATGAACAAAAACCAAAAAGAAATCTTTTGACAACCCAAAAGCAAAATAAAAACAAATATCTTCACTCGAACAATAAACAAAACTTATCTATTCACAATCGCATTATTGGATCAAACAAAAAAAAAACAATCGGAATTGGAACAAAAAAATCAACAAGAAATATCTTCACACTCATGATTGGAACAAATAAGAAAAACTAATCTCTTCACTCTCGCTGATGTGGGCTGTTTCAATCCAATTTATTGGTTGTACCCATGATCAACCAACACCGGGTTTATCGAGGACGGGTGGTACACATGGCCATCTACGGCTCCGACTGGATTCCAGGTTGTACCCATGGTGGAGGAGATGCAGGTCTTCAATGGTGCCGCTGGACCTATGCTTCGACAGTTTGAAGATGGATGAAGAATGGGACCACGATCGGTGCAGCGGCTTGGGGTTTGGGTGGGCTTGGTTTAAAGGTGAGTAGAATGGACCACGATCGGTACCTATGGCCCATTAATTCTTGGGTCGTACCCATTGCAGTGGGTTCTTGGTTTGGGATTGATGATGGTCCGTTAATAGCGGCAGCAGGGGAGCAAATCTGGTGCAACTCTGTAGCGAGTGGTGAGGACGGTGGATGATGGAGATGATGGGGGGTCGAGATAGTGATGAAGAGCGTGGTGATAGCGGTGGCGTAGGGTTTCATATGGCGGTGGGTTTGAATCTGACAACGGCTGCGGTTTTCTTCTATACGAGACCAGCGATTTTCTTCTACATGAGAGAATATGGCCATGGCAGTTTGCTTGTGCGGGAGAGACTGTGGCCAGGGTGGTGAAGAGGTTTCTTTTTGTTGTGGGCTCCATTATGAGAGAGTTCGTTTTCTTCTGTAGGAGAGCTTTTTGGTGGGAAGGTGAGATCTGAACGTGAAGAGTTTGTTGTTGGGAAAGTGAGATCTGGGTGTGAAGAGAGGCTTGGTGATGGTGGAAAGGTTTTCTTGTGCGGTGGCGTTTGTTTTATTTTTCCTACGAAAAAATAGAAATAGGTAGAGAGAGAAGAGGGAGGGGAGGTGAGAGGCCAAATCTATTTTCTATATAGATTTTGTATTTTTCTTTTTGACATTTTTCTATGGTTAATATAGACAAGAGTTTTTTTGTTACTATTTAGTTGGAATGATAATTATCTAATTAACTTTTTATTTTATCAACTAATATTATAAACTCACTATAGTGGTAGGCCTCTAAAAATTAATACCCCTCTAATACCATAATCCGATTATATGAGCAGAATTTTCAGTGAAAATAATAGGACCCAAAACCCTAAGTTGCAAAAAAAGATGGAAAAAAACGAAATAGAGGTCTGTCATTAATTTTTAGTCTCAACAAAGTTGTGATGTGATACCAAGTGATGTGACAAGACAGTAAATGCATGTGAAGGACATGATTAGACTTATGACCATGACTTCTCCTTGTCAGAATCATCATCTTCTACCTCACCTCACAAACGGCCATCACTGTAAGAAACGGTCCGATGACTACAAGACGACCTAATCTGTTTGACACGTGTTACCAACCCATGATCTTTCTTTCATTTCAGTCTGCTCTGATCATCTGCATGGTGCTGCTAGCTTTGCTTTTTAACAGTTACTACTACATGACATTTACTGAGGTTTGGTTTAGTCTTTAGTAATATAGTAATGTAATGGTGGAGTTTCTCGAAAGGTAGCTGCAGTTAAGGTAAATGAGAGTGTGAACAAGGCACTGATTTCCACGTTACCATTTATGTATGACCAAGGCCTGCTGACAACATCTACAGAGAAACAAACAGGAGACAATTACCTAGCTCTCTCTCTCCTCTCTACATGATGATGATGATCATCTAAAGTAAAGTCCATTCCATCAGTCTTTGCCCTCATGCTTTTTGCCTCCCTTTTTCCTCATTGATCAAATCTTTCTTTGTAAGTTCTGCCAAATCAAATCAGAGTTAACTGCAGTCTACTACTGTTTATTTGATGGGTCCAATTTAATGTAACTTTTGTCTGTTTTTAACCGGTGGTTTATCTCTAAATCTTGCAGTCGATGTGTTTTGCAATTAAAGGGGAGTAGAGGACGAACATAAATCAAAATTTAATTGTACTTATTCTATAGAGTAAATATGAGATTCTTTTTTCAAATAAAAAGGAGTAATAATATATACTACTCAATAATCATCAATAACGTGGCGTGAATTAGTTGATAATAAATCGTAAATCAAATAAAAAAAAATTATTTATAACCAACTAATTCACGACACGTCTTGGATGATATGATTTTGGGTGGTATATATTATTATTAAAAAAGAGTAATGATATATACCACTCAATTACCACCCATGATGTAGCGTGAATTGGTTGGCAATGAATCGTTAATCAAATAAAAAAAATAGATTAACAATTTACAGCCAACTAATTCATGCCACATCATAGGTGGTATACTTGGATGGTATAATTTTGGGTGGTAATATATCATTACTCAAAAAGAGTAATGAAATACCCCACCCCCCAATTACCACCCATGATGTGGCGTGAATTGGTTGGCAATAAATCAATAATCATCAAAAAATAAATAGATTAACGATTTATAGCCAATTAATTCACGCTACGTCACTACTAGAAACAACGGCTTTAGCGGCGAAAAAATACCGACGACCCGTACTTCGTCGGTAAGTTTTCAAAATTACCGACGAGATTTTGATACCGACAACAAATTACATCGTCGTAATACAGCGACAAAATTCGTCGATAACTGGATGTATTTCGTCGGTAGTTCTATTTTTTTTACCTCCGAAATATCGTCGCTATATTTGCGACATCGTAAGTCGTGGGTATATTGTGTAGGTTACCGACGACATCAGTATAATTACGGACGACTTACGGGTCGTCAGTAATTAAAAAACCTATTTAATGAAGACAGCAGGTTTTTTAACTCACAAAACACCCAAAAACCCCAAAAAAATTCTCCGATTTTCTCCCAAAAACACAACTAAATTTCCTTTTTTTTATTTCTAATTGATTCTCCACTTCATCTTGCACCATTCCCGGGTTAATAATCAAGGTGGGGTATAATCAATATCCAAATTCGTCACACAATTTAAGGTAATTGCATGAAAATTCATTTTTTTTTTTTTTTGGTTTCCGATTTTGTTATATTCTTGCTATATGGTTTGAATAGGTGAATTAATACATTTTCAAGGTGGGGCTTTATCATCAATCTTCATCTTATCCATCCAATTCAAGGTATTTTCAATAAATTTCATGGCTTTTTAAATTTTTTATTTATTGGATTTTACTAGTTGATATAACATATGATTAGGTTCATGAATTACATGTTTTTTGGTTGACTTGTTTACTATTATGTTATAAATTATGCATGTGTTGTGTTATTTATATTTTGTGCTCATATATTTATATGGGTGATTTACTCATGAAGTCCACAGACCATTGTCAGTTGCCCATCAGGTCCAACCCACCCCAAAAGTCGAAATTGCCCTTCTGTTCCATTAATATCTTTTGACTTACCAAAACTAATTTTCCTAACTATATGCAATCAATCAATTAATATAAAAAAAAGAAATAATTGCCAAATATATTAAATTAAAGCACAAAAATAAAACAATAAACTAACAGAAAATCACTTATATATATCTTTAATAAATTAAAGCCAAATACATTAAATCAAAGCACAAAATAACACCAGTATTTACAACCCATCGATATTACCTAGCACACCATCGATATTACACACATAACCCGTCTGTTTTTCATACAGTCCAAAACAACAGTATTTACAACCCATCGATATTAACTAGCACACCAATGGTATGACAGTTAAAAGTTGATGGTTTGACAGTTAAACTTGATGGTGTACAATGTAAAACAGTGATGTGCATAACACAACGATGGTATGACAGTTAAAATTCGATGGTTTGACAATTAACCTTGATGGTGTACAAATGTAAAACAGTGATGTGCACCACCACCTTGCACAATGACCTAGAACCACCACTTTGCAACACCAAGTCGAACCACCACCACGCAGCTAGGTTCGTTGAGAAGCTTGTTCGCTGCTGGATCTTCGCCGCCGTTAGCCACCATGCCATGGACGCTCTTCGGCGGATATTCGACGGGATCTTCAACACAGATCATCATAACAGTGATGTGATTGATGTGGCCAGATTTGGGTGTGTTGATCGGGGTCACGGACTAACGGAGAGGGCGCTGAGCGCGGCATTGGGATGGTGGCCTTCGTTGTTGTTCGTGGTTCGAAGAGGAGGAGTGCGATGAGTGGGGTCTGCTGCTCGGAGGTCGCTGGAGATGGCCGGAAATGGCGGTGGTGGATCGGAGTTTCGATCGGAAGAAGACTGTGGGGGTGCTGTGATGGTCGCTGCTGTTATAGAGAAGAACGGCGATGGCTGGCTTGGGTTCCTTCGTTTATTGTGGTCGAGCATTGAGCAATACAGGATTTGTGGAAGAGGAGGATGATTTTCATTTGGATGGATATTAAAAAGCTAAAAATAAGGGATTTATTAGATATGCTGAAAATAGAGAATTGGTTATAAACTAAAAATAAGGAAAGTCAATATCTGATTTGATCTTGTGTAGGGGTATTGAGGGGATAGTAAAATGGAAGGTGGACCTGATGGAGGAAAAAAATGGGGTTGGACCTAATGGGGGTGGAAAGTTGGGTTCTAGGACTATATAAGTTAATATCTCATATTTATATTTGTTTAATTGATTATATGAATTTTTTTATATATTTATTGTGTTTTTTGAATTTTATTTATTTAATGGTTTGTAATATTTATTCATTTAATGGTTTGTAATATTTATTCATTCAATGGTTTGTAATATTTATTCATTCAATGAGTTTGTAATTTTTATTCATTCATTGGGTTGTAATTTTTATTATGTTATTTATTGTGTTGTAATTTTTATTTATTTTATTAATTGGTTGTAATAATTATATATTTTATTTTTATATGAATGTAGTTGCATAGTTTTATAAAATTGTTGCTAGAAGATGGCTTCGGGTATGGATAAGAGTTGGATCGATACGACAGATTATTACACGCCAGAATATATTTTTGGGGTTTTGAGGTTTATCGAATTTGCTAAGAAAAGTAAAGGTTATACTGGTTACTTGTCTTGCCTGTGTAAGAAGTGTAAAATTACTGTCGATTACCCACCGAACAGGTTAGGGCCCACCTTCTAAAATCCGGGTTTAAGCAAATATATCAGGTTTGGACAAAACACGGTGAAGATGGGATACAAACACATACACCCCATGCAAGTCAAGATCCAATTATAGTAAATGAAATGCAACATGTTTATGACGATGTGAGACAAAGTTACGATGTTGGTGTACATCCGGGAGATACCGAGATGAGAGATGCACGTCTTCCAAGTCAAAGCAGTTTCGAAACATTGTTCGAAGAATTGGAGAAAGAATTATATCCTGGTTGTACATCGATGAGTTCCTTGAATTTCATTGCCAAGCTTATGCACGTAAAAGTAAAGAAAAAATGGACTAACACATCATTCACCGAGCTATTGAACTTGGTTGGTCGTATTTTGCCCAAACCTCACAATTTGCCCGATTCTTATGAAGCATGCAACAAGAAGTTGAAAAGTTTGGGTATGGGGTATATTACTAGCGATGTCCGTTTGAACGATTGTGCCATTTTTTACAAAGAGAATAAAGACCTCGACAAGTGTCCAGTATGTAGCGAGTCTAGATGGGACCCAAAGAAGGGTAACAAAGTACCGCATAAGAAGCTTCGTTACTTTCCGATTGCTCCGAGATTGCAGCGACTATACGCTTCGAAGCACACCGCTGAAGACATGATATGGCACCATACCGGAAAGAGTGTCGATCCAGATGTGTTACGTCATCCAGTTGACGGTGATATTTGGAAACGATTTGCAGAGTTACATCCAGAGTTTGCCAGTGAACCTCGGAATGTGTATTTGGGACTGGGTATCGATGGTTTTTGTCCGCTTTCTATGCTGAACAACTCGTATAGCATGTGGCCTGTCATATTGACCGTCTATAACTTGCCACCGTGGGTATGCATGAAGGAGACCACATTACAACTTTGTTTGTTGATTCCTGGACCCCGTTCACCCGGTAAGGACATGGATGTCTTTCTTCGACCTGTTATAGATGAGTTGGACGAGTTATGGGATAAAGGGATCCTTACATATGATGCCCACAAGAAGGAAGAGTTTACGATGAAGTTTTGTTTGTTATCGACGACTAATGATTACCCCGCTAGGTCATACACTTCAGGATGGTCGGGTCAAGGTTACTTAGCTTGTCCAGAATGCATGGATTCTACACTGTCATTGAGGGTGAAGAAAGGGGTAGTTTACTTTGACCATAGACGTTGGTTACCTCCCGAACATCGATTTAGAAAAGACAAGGTTTCGTACCGCGCTTCAGATTATAGGGGCCCATCGAAGAAATATACACCTGCCGATATTTAGAGACAGCTAGATGGGCTTCCCATTGTGTTTCCCGGTAAACACAAGGATTTTGGGGGCAGGATCGTGAAGCAAACTGTTCCACGGCGATTCAATTGAAAGAAAAAAACTATTTTTTATCGTTTACCTTATTGGTTCGAAAATTTGTTGAAACATAACATTAACGTTATGCATTGCGAGAAACATGTGTGTGATACTTTTTGCTCGGTACAGTTATATGTATTGATGGGAAAGTTAACAAAGATAACGTGAAAGCGATAATGGATCTTAAGGATATGAACATCAGGAAAGATTTGTGGTTGACATCGAGAGAAGGTAAACCAATACCGAAACGATCAAAGTATACTTTATCAACGGAAAAGCGGAAAATATTTCTTGACTGGTTGAAGGCATAGACGTTTCCCGGTGGTTTTGCATCTAGTTTGAGAAATAATGTTCAAAGTGATACGGGAAAGATTATCGGAATGAAATCTCACGACTGTCACGTGATGATGCAGTATCTTTTCGTGGCTAGTATCACAGGGCTCATTGAAGACAAAGCCATTAGTGATTCGATTATTGGGTTAGATAACGTGTTTAGAGTCGTTTGTAATAAAAATCTCAGCAGGAAAGAGTTCAAATCGGGTAAGGCGAAAGTGGTTGAAGTTATATGTAGACTGGAAATGATTTTGCCTCCCGCGTTTTTTGATATAATGATCCACTTAGTGATACACTTGTACGATGAAGCATTGCTAGGGAGCCCGGTCTAAATGCGGTGGATGTACCCATTTGAAAGGTATTTGAAAAAGTTGAAAGAGTATATTCGAAATCCGGCTAGACCAGAGGGTTCAATAGCTGAGGGTTACATGGCGAAAGAGACGTTGAATTTCATATCAAGGTATCTTAATGAAGAAAAAACAAATTTCATCGATCCAGGTAGATACAACGAACCACCGCCAGTGCCAAAAGAGCTATCCTTTTTCAAGTCCCAATGTACTCTAGTTGGCAAGAAAGAATATGGTTCTTTACCACCTAAGGAGAAGGAGCACATCCGTTGGTATATTTTGCATAATTGCGACGAACTCGAAGCATACATGATGTAAGTAACGAATATTTATATTTATATTTATATTTATATTTATATTTATATTTATAGTTATATAAATATATCTATGTTTATATTTATATATTTATATTAATATTAAAATATTTATATAAATATTTATATATTTATATATTTATATATTTATATGAATATATTAATTTATATATTTATATATTTATATTTTTATTTATATTTATATTTATATTTATATTTACATTTATATTTATATTCATATTTATATTTATATTTTGTAGTTATATAAATATATTAATAGTAATATTTATATATTTATATTAATTTATTTATACTCATTTACGATTTTAGTGAACACAAATCCACACTTTCGGGAACGAGTAGGTAAATAGATAATATGCACCGTCAAATGTTTAAGGACTGGTTTCTGAAAAAGGTATGTAACTTTAGGCATTGGTTTAAATATTATCTAATTATTTTCAAAGTATTAAGTATTATTTTTGAATAACAGATTCATGGAATGAAATCTCGTGGCGATGCATTAGCTACCCCTGAGATGGTGTCCTTGGCAAACATGTCTTATAGTGCGGTGCATAAATACAATTCATGTGTTGTGAACGGTGTCAAGTGGGTAACTAAGTCTAAAGGAGAAAAAAGAGTGACGCAGGATTACGAAGTTTGTACCATGTACAATGAAAGACCTTATTACGGTGAATTAATGAAAATCTTGGAGGTTATGTACACTGAGGGTGCTCGGTTGTGATATTTGTTTGTAAGTGGTACAAAATGGGTGATGCGAGGACAGAAAACGGGGTAACATTGATCAACACATCAAACTTTGAGTAGGCCAACGAACCATACATTTTATCATCGTAGGCCAAGAAAGTGGTTTATATCGATGAGATTAATGCAAAGAAATCAATGAAAGGTTGGAAAGCCGTTTGGGAAATAAATGATCGACACAGATAGAGTCCTGAGTTATGGGGTTTGGAATCACTACCTACTGGGAATAAGAGCATCAACATACCTTTGGTTAACATTGGGAGGGTTTCTGATCCGGTGAACTTGGTATCCACCGAGGAGATCGAGATTGACCCATCTCACTTTCGTATTGATTTGGCTTTTGATATGGTTATTGATGAAAATGAGGAAATTGATGATGACACGTGGGAAGAATATGGGGATGAAGAAGAACCTATCCAGGTTGACAGCGATGATGAACCTATAGATAATAGTGGATATGAAACTGATCAGGAGTTTTTTTGTATATTTGTCTTAAAACATTTTGTTGGTTTTTGGAGTTGAATTTGAATTTGAAATTATTTTGACTGAATACCCCAAACACTCAAGTTTGACTCAAATAGTTGACTGAATACACCAAACACTCAAGTTTGACTCTAATAGTTGACCAAATACACCAAACACTCAAGTTTGACTCTAAATAGTTCACTGAATACACCAAACACTCAAGTTTGACTCAAATAGTTGACTGAATACACCAAACACTCAAGTTTGACTCTAAATATTGACTGAATACCCAAAACACTCAAATTTGACTCTAAATAGTTGACTGAACACTCAAGTTTGACTCAAACAGTTGATTGAATACACCAAACACTCAAGTTTGACTCTAAATAGTTGACTGAATATACCAAATACTCAAGTTTGACTCTAAATAGTTGACTGAATACCCCAAACTAGGGGTGAGCACGGGTCGGGTTTACCCCGGGTTGGGGTCTAGGGTAAGGGTAGGGTAATATTTGAAAGTGGTAAAAGTTGGGGGATAAACCCGTGGTAA
Source organism: Nemophila menziesii (assembly GCA_029959085.1). Classification (NCBI taxonomy): domain Eukaryota; kingdom Viridiplantae; phylum Streptophyta; class Magnoliopsida; order Boraginales; family Hydrophyllaceae; genus Nemophila; species Nemophila menziesii. Next base: position 82,518,638 of record JARWIR010000002.1, read on the forward strand.
TGGTAAAAAAAATCTTACCACCGGTTATGTCGGGTTAACCAACGGGTTACCCCGGGTTAACCTTTGGTAAAAGATGTCATAATAATTATCTAAATATTCAAAAATTTATTATAAACCATGAATTCAAAAAAAAAGAAGATGATATACCATAAATACAATACCAAACTTACAACTAAATTATCAAAAACAAATTTAGTATCCAAGTGAACGTGTAATCCCTCAAAAACAATCGAGTTAATATCATCTGCATACCAATCAAAAACCTTGATCTTATACGAATCAAGCCCAACAAGCTGCAATGACACCTTATCTTGAAAATGATGAGGTTGATCATTGCTCCTACCTGTTTCAAATTGTTTTTTTTTTATTTGAGTTTTTGCTCATCAGAGACAAAAATCACTAATCACTTGCTTACTTGGTAAAGGAGTTGACAAGAAACTTTCAAAGTAGTACAGCACCAGAAAGTGGATATGAAGACATGCTAATGAGCCCACCACTCCCATTCCTGGGAAACAAAGAAAATAAAAAAAATATCCAAGAGTTAAAGGATATTTGCACGTGATTGGAAAACGTTGAATTAATTCTAAATCTATACTAAAATAGTAATTGTCTAAAAGCTTTACAGTGGTATCATGTGCAAGGGATAAGATTATACCTGTGGACTGAAGTTATTTAATGTACTCGTGTAGTATGAAATAGTGAAGATGAACTAACAAGCAGTAATACAAAGAGTAACTTGTATTACATACCTTATTACCTGATATAATAGTTCCAATGTAATCAAATGTATCACACATTGGCAAAATCGAAACAGATTAAAGCAACAAAAGACTAACCTCTGATAAGTGAGTATGTCCATAGTCTTGTGCATACTCGATAGTCATGGTCAAAACCACCTAACATATCATTAAGTCAAAAAACCTGCACTTGTCAAAACTAGAAAATAAGACACAAATAAGGGTTTAACAAGAACTCAGGAGAGAATTAAGCAAATTCTACAAAACCTTAAATAGACTATTGAGGATTGCTTCCACTTCAATAAATATGATTTCTCTATCATCCCTATTGTTGGAAAAAATTGAAAAGTTACTGACAGCCAACTCTAACAAGAAGGTGAATATATTTTATTTTTATTTTGAAACCAGGAAGATAATTAAGTTAATTTCACATAATCAATAGCACATCCTTATCACATCCTAATTTATAAAGCAAATATCTTTAAGATATGAATGAAATAAAATTCCCAAAAACTTATGAAACATAAAAATATGATTCGAAAGTAGATTACCTATAATGTATGAAAAGAAGACTACAAATGGCAAAATTAGGATATAACATCAAAGCTTGCCTATAGCTTGCAACCGTTGCTTCAATATGACCACTACAAAGTAATACATCGCAAAATTAAAAGAAATACATTTTGAGTAAAATAGAAAAGGTGGGTTAATGATGAAAGAAAGCGGATTTGGAACAAAAAAAAAAGATCTAATAGAAAGCGGAGAGAAAGTGAAGCAAAAAGAGGAGAAGAATAGGGTTTGGATGAAAGAAAGGAATGGCCTTCGGCCAATTTTGGACTACATATTTATGTTTTTTTTTTTAATAAATAGTACACGGGTTGTACGGGTCCAACCCGTGTGGTATTTAGTATAGGCCTAAACCGAGGTATAAAATTACCAGGTCCAAAATTGAAGGGGATGGGTATGTTATAAAATGGGCTAGGGTAATTTTACCCTATTTTACCCCGGGTTGGATTACCCAACGGGTTCGGGTTACCATTTACCCTTTTTTTGCTCAGTCCTACCCCAAACACTCAAGTTTGACTCAAATAGTTGACTGAATACATCAAACACTCAAGTTTGACTCAAATAGTTGACCGAATACACCAAACACTCAAGTTTGACTTTAAATAGTTGACTAAATACACCAAACACTCAAGTTTGACTCAAATAGTTGACTGAATACAGCAAACACTCAAGTTTGCCTCTAATAGTTGACCGAATACACCAAACACTTAAGTTTGACTCTAAATAGTTGACTGAATACACCAAACACTCAAGTTTAACTCAGACAGCTGATTGAATACATTAACACTCAAGTTTGACTCTAAATAGTTGACTGAATACACCAAACACTCAAGTTTGACTCTAATAGTAGACCGAATACACCAAACACTCAAGTTTGACTCTAATAGTTGACTGAATACACCAAACACTCAAGTTTGACTCTAAATAGTTGACTGAATACACCAAACACTCAAGTTTGACTCAAACAGTTGACTGAATACCCCAATCACTCAAGTTAGACTCAAATAGTTGTCTGAATACACCAAACACTCAAGTTTGACTCTAATGATTGTCTGAATACACCAAACACTCAAGTTTGACTCTAATAGTTGACTGTATACACCAAACACTCAAGTTTGACTCTAATAGTTGACCGAATACATCAAACACTCAAGTTTGACTCTAAATGTTGACTGAATACCCCAAACACTCAAGTTTGACTTAAATAGTTGACCGAATACACAAACACTCAAGTTTGACTCAAATAGTTGACAGAATACACCAAACACTCAATTTTGACTCTAAATAGTTGACTGAATACACCAAACACTCAAGTTTGACTCAAATAGTTGACTGAATAGACCAGACACACAAGTTTGACTCTAAATGTTGACTGAATACCCCCAAACACTCAAGTTTGACTCAAATAGTTGACTGAATACCCCCAAACACTCAAGTTTGACTCAAGTAATTGACTGAATACACCAAACACTCAAGTTTGACTCAAACAGTTGATTGAATACACCAAACACTCAAGTTTGACTCTAAATAGTTGACTGAATATACCAAACACTCAAGTTTGACTCTAAATAGTTGACTGAATACCCCAAACACTCAATTTTGACTCAAATAGTTGACTGAATACATCAAACACTCAAGTTTGACTCAAATAGTTGACCGAATACACCAAACACTCAAGTTTGACTTTAAATAGTTGACTAAATACACCAAACACTCAAGTTTGACTCAAATAGTTGACTGAATACACCAAACACTCAAGTTTGACTCTAATAGTTGACCGAATACACCAAAAACATAAGTTTGACTCTAAATAGTTGACTGAATACACCAAACACTCAAGTTTAACTCAGACAGCTGATCGAATACCTTAACACTCAAGTTTGACTCTAAATAGTTGACTGAATACACCAAACACTCAAGTTTGACTCTAATAGTAGACCGAATACACCAAACACTCAAGTTTGACTCTAATAGTTGACTGAATACACCAAACACTCAAGTTTGACTCTAAATAGTTGACTGAATACACCAAACACTCAAGTTTGACTCAAACAGTTGACTGAATACCCCAATCACTCAAGTTAGACTCAAATAGTTGTCTGAATACACCAAACACTCAAGTTTGACTCTAATGGTTGACTGAATACACCAAACACTCAAGTTTGACTCTAATAGTTGACTGTATACACCAAACACTCAAGTTTGACTCTAATAGTTGACCGAATACACCAGACACTCAAGTTTGACTCAAAATGTTGACTGAATACCCCAAACACTCAAGTTTGACTTAAATAGTTGACCGAATACACCAAACACTCAAGTTTGACTCAAATAGTTGACTGAATACACCAAACACTCAATTTTGACTCTAAATAGTTGACTGAATACACCAAACACTCAAGTTTGACTCAAATAGTTGACTGAATAGACCAAACACACAAGTTTGACTCTAAATGTTGACTGAATACCCCCAAACACTCAAGTTTGACTCAAATAGTTGACTTAATACCCCCAAACACTCAAGTTTGACTCTAATAGTTGACTGAATACACCAAACACTCAAGTTTGACTCTAATAGTTGACTGAATACACCAAACACTCAAGTTTGACTCTAAATAGTTGATTAAATATATCAAACACTCAAGTTTGACTCAAATAGTTGACTGAATACACCAAACACTCAAGTTTGACTCAAATAGTTGACTGAATACACCAAACACTCAAGTTTGACTCTAAATAGTTGACTGAATACACAAAACACTCAAGTTTGACTCAAATAGTTGAGTGAATACACCAAACACTCAAGTTTGACTCTAAATGTTGACTGAATACCCCCAAACACTCAAGTTTGACTCTAAATAGTTGACTGAATACACCAAACACTCAAGTTTGACTCAAATAGTTGACTTAATACACCAAACACTCAATTTTGACTCTAATAGTTGACCAAATACACCAAACACTCAAGTTTGACTTTAAATGTTGACTGAATGCACCAAACAGATGACCGAATACACCAAATACTCACAAAAATAAAATAAAGAAAAAAATGCAACAAAAAAGAAAGAAAGAAATAATAAGAAAGAAAAATGAAAGAAAAAAAAGAAAAAAAAAAGAAAGAAAAAAAAAAGAAAAAAGAAAGAAAGAAAAAAACAAAAAAAACCAATTCCCGACGACATTCTTCAGTTGAATCTCGTCGCTAATACATTACCGACGACATTCTTAATTATTTTCGTCGGTAATTTTCACAAAAAATCCGATTGGTCAACTTGGGCGGTCAAGTTTCCCGCTCTTGAAAATTAGCGACGAAATTTGGGATTACCGACGACACGCAAGGGTCGTGGGTACGGAGTGGGACGCGTGTCCCATATTACCGACGAAATGGGCAGATTACATCTTCATTTCAGCCATAGCTACACCAAAAATCTCACCAAAAATCTGCAAGTTCTTCATTCCCAAGCAATTCAGAGGCTATCCATGTCCAAATCCAACAACTCTGCTTAATCAATCCAAAAACACCTTTTAATTACAACTTTTTACTTTTTACTTTTTAATTTTTATATTCTAATATCTTTTTCTTTTTCTTTCTTTTTCTTTTTGTTTTATGATTCCTTCTTCTTGGCGTGGATTCATGGACGATATCTACACCATTTCCACATAACAGGTTCCAATTTTTGGATTGAAATTGTCATTTTTTTTGTATTAAAAAATTCATGAATGTATATATATTTAAATGAATTCCGAATTTGTTATAGGTTATTCTAGGTTGTTTAAAAAATTTATTGTGTTAAAAAATAACATGTAATTTGAATTGGGTGAAAATTATAGCAAATTAGGGTTTTGTTAGAATTTTTTGATATTTGGAGATATATAGGGACCTTTTGTATAATTTGTAAAATTAAAGATATTGTAAGTTTATTGATTTTTGAAGATATAGGGACCTATTTGCAATTTACGTAGGATTATATGGAATTCTTAAGAATGTAAAAATTTAAGGACCTATTTGCAATTTAGAAATTCATAAGGACTAACTAGCAATATTTAGAAAATTAAAAAAATTATAAGGAAAAGAAAGTTTAAGGACTTAAATGCAAATGTAAAAAATTTAAGGACCTATTTGCAATTTAATGAAAATTTATGAATATAAATAGTAAAGGACTAAATAGAAAATTTGGAAAATTATAAGGACTAAATAGCAATATTTAAAAAAATTGAAAAACCTATAAGGAAAAGAAAGTTTAAGGACTTAAATGCAAATTAAAAAAATTTAAGGACCTATTTGCAGTTTAATAAAATTTTATGAATATAAATAGTAAAGGGCTAATTAGTCAATTTAGAAAATTATAAGGACTAAATAGCAAAATTTAGAAAATTAAAAAAATTATAAGAAAAAGAAAGTTTAAGGATTTAAATGCAAATGTAAAAAATTTGAGGACCTATTTGCAATTTAATGAAATTTTAGAATATTAAAAAAATTAGAATATTAAAAATTAGATAGATTAAATTATAATATTTAATAATAATTAAAGGAATAAAAAATTAGAATATTTAAAATTAATAATATTTCCTTTAAATTATAGATGACTGCTGTAATGGGTCGTGGACATGACGGAGATGGGATGGGTAACGATCCCCCGAGGGATCCTAATCGTCCCTCAAACGATTGTAACCAACCCTCAGGTAATGAAAAATAACCGAACAATTTAAATTAATATATTTATAGAGGTATAATTACAATTAATATAAATAAATAATTAATAAACATTATTCAATGCAACAGGGACTTGGAAAAGACAAAGACGCCCCCGAGTTGCCACGTCTATAAGAACAGCTCAGGAGACCGGAGAAGATGAAAAAAGAAAGTTGTGGAGGCCGGAGCCGAGGGAGCTGATGTTTCTGTCTAGGAGCAGATGGATGCCATGCTGGAGACTATCATGGATGTCGTAGCCCCACCCAAGACAAAATATTGGGTGCCAAGCATTGACCCGGTCTGAAAAAGAGCCTGGACTCCTACACAGCCGGATAGGCAGAACGAGGAGTTTCTCAAGGCGATACTGGCAGGAATGAACGAGCTTCGCGTGGCTCAAGGACTTGACCCTATACCGGATCCAGCCTCCGCATCAACCGGGCCCACAGCTTCTTCGAGTCAGCCGAGTCAGCAGCCAAGCATGGTGGACACGCTCCTCGAAGCGTTAAACGGCATGAGACTCGCCCAAGGACTTCCCGCGATCACCGTACCCGAGCCCTAACCCACTGGTCAAGAGAGAGAAGATGAAGACGAGGATTTGGGTGATCCTTGATTATGTTTGTTTTTTTAAGGTTGTGTGTAATTTTACTTTACGTTTTTTGATACGTTTGACTTTGACTTTACGTTTGACTTTGACTTTGACTTTACGTTTGACTTTGACTTTACGTTTGACTTTGACTATTATTTCGCTATGTTTGACTTTTATTATCGAACGTAAGACTATTATTCTTGATTTTAATTTTGTAATGGTTATTTTTTATAAATTTTTGGATTTTTATTTATTATGAATTTTATTTGAATTATATTTAAAATAAAAACAAAAATTAAATCAAAACAAATTTTAAAAATAAAAACAAAAAAACAACTAAAAATATATTTTAAAAAACAAAATATTATTAATTCGCGACGACAATGATGTCGTCGCTAATATATAAAATAAATAAATAAATAATCATTTACGTTGGAATTAAAAAAAAAAAAACTTAGCGACGAAATGTCCGTTGCTAAGTTCCGTCGGTAGAATAATAAAAAAAGGAAAATGTAAATCAATAATCACCGAATAAAGAAAAAGAAAAACTAATTACTTAATTACCGACGAACCTAGTCGTCGGTAACTTGTTAACCTAGCGACGACACGCGTTGTCGGTAAGCTTCTGAGTAATTAGGGACGAAATCACCACAGTTCGTCGGTAATAGACCAATCACCGACAAAGCCATATGGACGATGTCGTCAATTCTCTTGAATACCGACGAATTACGGGTTATTACCGATGACGCGTGTCGTCGGTAAACGCCCAGAATGTTGTAGTGCGTCATGGTTTTGAGTAATGATATATACCACCCAAAATCATACCACTCAATTACCACTCATGACGTGGCGTGAATTAGTTGGCAATAAATCGTTAATCAGATCAAAAACTATATAGATTAACGATTTATAGCCAACTAATTCACACCACGTCATGGTGGTATACTTGGATGGTATGATTTTGGGTGGTATATATTATTACTCTGAAAAAGTAATGATACATTGGTGGGGGCAAATGTGTGATAAATGAACAGATAAATAAATATAATAATAAAGGACACACTTGACTACCATGAGAAACTCACTGCAAGTATTACAGCTCGTTTGCAAGTTTAGTTAGTAAGTAAAAGTTCGTTCCCAGAGTTTTTGATCCGTTAGATCTACTTATGTATATCAAGAAGTGTGGGAGAAATTACTTGTTAAATAAAAAGACAATAAAAGTAACAATATTTATTTGGTTTTCAGATCGGGAAGATAATAATGCAAATAAATAAACACTAAAAGAATAGAGATGAGAAATATAGCTTAGGGTTACTAGTATGCACTTATCCTTCGGAATTAATATTCTAGCTATAAGGATGATTAAAGTTCTTAGATAAATAGCCAGAATTCTATATTCCTCCTAACCCCCTTCCGGGTGGATTTAGTTGGCGACCCAACAATTACCAAAGAACTTGGTAAGGGGACCCTGCGCAATGACCGGTGGTTAAATCTCAAACCCTAAATGACTATCTAGTTAGGCAAGCCCATCTGGATCACTACCGCACACTAGATGCTTATGTGATGTTTCAATAATTAGACACCCCTTCTGGGTGACCATCGAACTACTGTTAATGGGGTAGTCTATACGCATGCATTCGCAAGAACTACAGTCAATAAATCAAAACACATAATACAAATATATGGTTAAAAATCTAGAATCAATTTGAAAAGGTTTTCCCAAATAACATAAAGCAAATAAAGTATTAGAAATCAAAGATTATACATATACAAACCCAAGCTATGGGAAAATTAGTTCACATCTAAAGACATAGAAATAAACTATAAATAAAAGTAATTTGAAACAAAGGTAAGCTACAAAATCTAATACAAACTACCCTAATGATAAAGGGAGATGATGGAGACTAGGATCTTATTTGGCGAGAAATGATAGAAGATTGATTGAATAAAGTTGAAGCAGCTCAAACCTTTCGGCCGATGATGTGGTACAAATCAAAGCAAATCAAGTGCACGTCATGACACTCCTTGAGCAATTAAAGTGCGATATAGCGACAGATCCAGTAAATCCTATCTTGGATGTTGATAAAGGGAGGAAATAGCCTCGGGAGTTTGTTCTCTTTCTTCCTTACCATTTCTGTATATGCTGTATTTGCTTGTTTTTAGTTTCTTTATTGAGTCTTTTTCGAGTCGTAGAGACATGCCTCATTTTTTAGTTGTGGGTGTGGGGATTCGTTGTCCCTCACCTCCATTTTATGTGATTTTACTGTTTTTAGGAAGAAATTAATTTTTTTGATACATGGTATTAAATGTAGAGTATGTTTAATAGCTTTCATAAGCTTAGTAAGTTAATGATAGAAAGTATTATGTTTATGAGCTATGTTATTTTGTATGCTTTGAGTATTTACAGGAAACACACATTGATAGTAAAGAAAATAATAGTGAGCAATGCGTTAGAAGTATGTTTGATCTTAGGGCGCCTTGAGGGGTGTGTAGGCCGTGAGATCCAAGCTAGTTGATAAACACATTTGATGAACCTGCTAAAGGTAAGAGAATGACAAAATTACATTGTTTAGAAAGTGATTAAGGTGGTTCATTGATAAGCCCCTTGTTGCCTTTTAGCTTTTTGTCCATTTATTATATATATATATATATATTCGTCTCAGCCCCTTCTATCCCTTCTAAAGTTTTTTTTCAGCCATATCCCTTTAGATTTTAGGACTTTTCCATATGACCCGCACTCGAATCGTGATGCATAGACAATTGTTTTAGAGCTTGAGTTTGGGGCGGAGGGTCCACAATTATGGGAAATATTATTGAGTTGGGTATTTTAGAGCTTATGTATTTTTGCTCTATATTTTGATGATGATTCGCTATTTATTTTTATTGTAACCCTTAAATGAAAAAAAGTTATGAAAAGAAAATAAAAATATGTGAAAAAGAATTAGCATGATATCTCACATCAAAAAGAGAGTCGTAGCTATATTACAAAGGAGAAAAAATTGATATGAAAAGATTGAATATATTTGGAACGACAAAGTTGAATTTTTATGTGATCATCTTTATGCTTTAGTATTGGGTTATTTGGGATGCTAAATAGTGCATAAATTCATTCGGTTGAGTGAGAACGTTTTATGAGAGTAACTCAAGCTCTAGGGCGATTCGTTGATGGCTAGTGAGGAGAGAGCCAAAACCTCACTCTAAATTATCCAAATATACTATCATACCGTTCCTAGGCCAACATTACAACCTTATAGACTTTTTGATTATTTGGATACTAGTGAAGTTCGATGAACAATCTATAGCCTCCTTGGTAAGCAAAGTGAAGAACCTCTCTTTCGTGCATTGCAAAGCTAATCCGATCTTGAATTTGAACTGTGTTGATTGTGAGTATGACAAGTGTACAGGTAATCTAGTTTGTGAATATTATTACATGAATTTTTGAGTATTTTCTATGATTTTATTTTATATACTCAGCTATCTTCTTCCCACTGTGCTTAATTGACTTAGGTGTGTATTTAAAGACTTTTTTTGTTTTTATCTTTATTGTATCGAGACAATACTACTTTGAGTTGGGGGTCTTGATGTCTCCGTGTTTATGATATAACAATCTAGGTTGGAGACATCATTTTATGTTTATTTGATTAATTAGTAAGGGATTCTTCCATTATTTGATATTTTCTTATTTCTTGTCTTGATTTGATGATTTATTACTTTTAGAGCATATTTGGTTTAATTTGTATGTGAATGTGAAGCTATTGAGGTTTAAGTAAATAATTAGATGCCAAATATAATCTAATAAGATAAGGAAAGAATATATGGAGGAATCAAGAGATAAAAGGAGGTAGTGATAAAATAGGAAAAGAAAAGCTGCCATGTAAATCTGAAATTCTGCAGCTACGTCCATCAAAGTGAATATAACTTTAAATCGGCTGCGAATTTGGATGAGTCTTTTAAAAATTAGATAGATATTTTTTCCACGGTTGTTTTGATATCTCGTGGGGGAAAGTCGACCCAATAACGAAGGCGATATGATCAAAACAGTGAAATGTGTTTATCCTATCCGATATTTTAGGAGACGAATTTGAGTTGGACCTTGGACTCAAATTACTTGCCTTCAACTCAAGATTTCGATCTATGGTCTTCTTATCACCTATAATACACCCTCTAATTATTGTAAACATGTCCTTTCCCGTCCTTGCTCAGTTCTAAACCTTAGATCAATCCTTATTCATTCAAGAGAAGCAAGTTGACAGTATGTATCTTTATTTTAGTTTATTTATAACCAGCATAAACTATATTTCCCATAGCTTGGGTTTTGCATATGTATAATCTTTGAATTCTATCTTCTTCTATCTAAGTTTTTTTGGGAAAAATCTTTTTAAATTGATTATAGCTTCTTAACCTTTGTATTTGTGATTTGATTTATTGGCCGTATTTCTTGCTAGTGCACGAGTATAGACTACCCCATTAATAGTAGTTAGATAGTAACCCGGAAGGGGTGTCTAATTATTGAAACACCCCATAAATTTCTAGTGTGCGCTAGTGATCCGGAAGGGCTTTCCTAACTAGATATACATAAGGTTTGAGATTTAACAACCGATCATTGCGCAGGGTCCCCTTACCCAAGTTCCTTGGTAATTGTTAGGTCGCCACCTAAGTCCACCAGGAAGGGGGTTAGGAGGAATGTAGAATATTGGGTACTTACTTTAAGATCTTTAATTACCCTTATTAACTAGTAGAAGAAATAGAAGGATAAGTGCATACCAGCAAACCTAAGCTATATTTCTCATCTTATTCTTACATCTTTTATTTTATTGTCTTGTATTTAGTTTAATCATTATTCTCCTTAATTATTCATATTAAATTTTCTTTCCTTTTAATTTATTGAGCTAAATTCTTACTACGCTTTCTTGTAATCCATTCGTATAACACACTAAGTCCCTAAGAATGAATCTAACTTATCATTAAAACTTGCATACGACCTATGATAATTGCAGTGAGTAACGTGATTGGTTAGGCTGATCAGTTGTCCTATTTTTATCTATTATTTTATCACACCCTACCAGCCACCAATGTCTAAAAAACTAAATTATATTAACTAGGTGTGTGCTTTAGAAACTCATATACTTACTTTATTTTGTTGTATGGAACATGTTTTTGTAGATTTGATTGATTAGTTAGAAATTTTCATAAACGGCTAGTTTGAACTAAGCAAATTATTAGTAGGTGTCTATCATGTGATATCTGACCTAGTCGAAATCCAACTTCACCTACAACCTTGAAGTAAAATATATAATGAGACCAAATAACTAAGGGAATGATTAAAGGGGGGGGGGGGGGGGTTCTTTGATAAGACACCAGTGCCCTTTTACTTGTCCAAATAAATATTAATTATTGGTGGTGGCAAAGGTGTGATAAAATAATGATGATAAAAGATAAATAAGAAACACACGCCCACTACTACTACGAGAAACTCACTGCAAGTAAGTGCAGAGATCGTTTGCAAGTTATAGTAATAAGTAAGATTTGTTCTCAGGGATTTATTGGTTAGCTCAATCTCATGTTTAATTTTTTAAAACTAAACAACAGAAATAAAAAACAAATTATTTGGTTTTCAGATAAGGAATTAAACTACTAATGAAAATAAATAGACAAAGAGAATTGAGATAAGAATATAGCTTAGGTTTCTAGTATGCACCTATCCTTCTAAATCAGTATTCTTATCATAAGGGTGATTTAAACTTTAAATAGCCAGTATTCTGTAATCCTCCTAACTCTCCGGTCAGGGTAGACTTGAGAGGCAACCTTAACACTACCATAGGACTTGGGTAAGGGGATCTTGCACAATGATCGGTGGTTAAATTAAATCTTAATGACTATCTTGTTAGGAAATATCTTTGGTATCACTACCCCACACTAGAAGATTATGTGGTGTTGTCAATAATTAAATCCTCCGTCAGGGCAACAATCCAACTACTAAGGGCAGTCCTAAGATTGGCTAGATATAGGGATGGAATATGTTGAAGCACGTAATACATATATGTAAATAAGAAGCTCAATCAATTAACTATCACTTTCCCAAATAACATAGAATTAGATAGAAATAGAATTCAAATATTATACATAGTGCAAACACAAGCTATGGGAAAATTTAGTTCATACTAGAAGAAATAAAACTAAAGATAAAATACCCACTGTCAACTTGTTTCTCTGGGTGATCACTAAGTGTAATATTGATTAATAATTGAGCAAATACATGTTTAAAAATGTAACTAGTCATATTTATATATGTATGGTCGAAATCTAGAGTGTTCCGCAAGTTATTGAGTCCAAATTCAACTCTAACTCATTTTCCTTAATACATGGTGAGTAGCCGAGAGTTGAAGAATAATTTAATGACACTTACGGTTATGATCAACAACCAAGTGAGAAGGAATACAAAGATGTTTATTGTGATGAATGTAACATTCATGTAAACGGAACCAACAGAGATCTGGAGAAAGAGTCTGGTGATGACAATGACATTGATGTGGAGAGTATAGATCCGAGGATGAGGATGTGTACGTGCAAAGTACAATAAGATCAGAGGTAATTTGGGCATAGAAAGATGAAAAACTATAAGGATGTGGTCATCCTACCAATCTAACCGTAAGAGGAAGATGAAAGTGTTAGTTTGGAGTTGTTTGGGAATTAGGCTCCCTGACACGAAATGTTTTTAAATCGCTTTTTATCAAATATCTCCCCTTTTTTGGTATGGTTGCTTGAAACAATGTTAATCACTTCCAACTCGAATGGGTGATTAGGAAGCTCCCCAATGACTATGATTTTGTTCAAGACCCCAAGGGCTTTACTAAAAAGTTTGCGGGCATTTTACATTTGTGGAATAGTTGTCAATATATCTATAATTAAATCTTGTAAAAATTATATTATTTGTATGATCAATTTGAATAGTTTTATATGGTATTTCATGTGTCTGCATGCCTTTAATGATTCTAAGGATTGGTTAACTATATGGTTTGACCAGTCTAGGCAGAAAGATTGTCATAGGGAACACTGGGTAGTTATATGCATTTTTAATGTTGTGGTTAACACAAACAGAAGGTTAAGTAAAAGTATGATTAGCTATAATCACTCTCTCTGTTTAAAAAAATTTATCCTTTGCAATCGACTTATTGATCACAACACTAAAGGGTGTTATCATCGACAAGTTGATGAGCTTGTCGAGGAATTGCTTAAATGGTACTAGTATCTCTTGATTGGCATGATAGGTTTTTGGAGACGACAGTGATTGTTCCACCAACTATTGGACCAGACCATTTACTGTTAATTCTACAACTTAACAAACAATCTAAATCGGATAATCTACTATTTAAACTAGAGTCATTTTGGTTGGAAGAACCGAGAAGCTTTAGAAACTAATTATAGGAGTAGAAGATTTCCAGTTTCCGAAAACATAAATTTGAAATCTAATTTGAAAAAACAAGTACATGGAAAATATGAGAAACAAAATGAAATAAGTCATGGAAAAGTTTATTTTTTCAAGGACAACTTTCTTTAAAGTATGGCAAACATTAACGTAAAATATACTGTTTGTGGAGAGAACTAAATGAAAGAAAAAGATAAGGGAGAGATATTATCAATATTTGACAATCCCCTAATTGAGTTTTTATTTTTTTCAGACCCGTATTAAGTTAGACAACTTAATACAAACATTAAAACTATCATTAGAAGAACGAATAACATAATTATAAATTGGATAATAAGAAAAATTGTGTACTATGTTTTGTTTAATGTTCATACTCATGTTATAATTTTGCTTTATTATTTAAGCATCTAACCTCTTTTTCATGAGAATCAACTAAAATTATTTATCTTATTACAACCGCGAGTCATGTGATCATTATAGATTAGTTTAAAATTAAAAAAAAATATTGATAAATAAAAATTAACTTGATAAACATATATGTCATGTTACCATACCTATATAAAAATCACAAAACGTGAATCGACAAGATGAAATAACTCGTTTTATTTTAACAAAATAGAATGATTTTCTTTGGTCCGAGTGATCCTTCTAGTTAATTGATCACCTCTCTCTGTTTTTATTAGTGCTTAGAAGGTGGAGCAAACAGACATTTAAAAGAACATACACAAATCTTAGGACTAAGACATAACCCTGTCGCTTCCACTCCTTTGTTATCAAGAATACAAGCTTGATTACAAATTACATCTAAACAAGGCTCTATTTGCAGTTTTGAGGTGCATGTCAACAACCTAGCTTGGGCCACCATTATTGTACCTGCCAAAACTAATCATAATCATGCAATTGATCTTAACAAGAATACAATTTCGAAGTAATTTTAAATTTCTACCTTAGCTATATCTTGAAAAAAAGTAATGTAAGTAAACAAAAATTTTGAATTATTATATGTGGAAGTGATGTGTATAAATAAATTACCTGATAAAATGAAAATAAGACATAAGCAAATAAAGCAATGTAGGTAAGTCATTTTAGCCATTTCCCAGTAATATAAAGAATTAAAGCTTTGTATGAATTTTTTATGTCGATAACACAACTAGAATTTTGATGAAATATATAGACTAAAAACTTGTATTATTCTCTCTTAAATAGGTAAAAATCAAGTCAATTCAAATCAAATCAATTCAAATCAAATCAAATATTCTCTCTTAAATGGGAAAAAATTAAAGCAAATAATGTAACATAAAATTTACAAGGAAACCAAACAAAAGTGTATCTTCGGATTTTCTGATAACCCAAAATATTATATAACATTTTTAGAATAATCTTTTCAATATCTACCATTCCTTTATTGTTTTTTTTACTCAATTACTTCCACAATAAGGGAAGTTTTTCACTATATACAATATTTCAAAATTTTAAATATATATCCATCGTCTCAATTTTACAATGTGGTAATTTAATTTTCAATTTTATTTAATAGTTAATACATGTCGTGACTTTTGATGTTAAGTGTTATGTGCAAGCGACGTGGCTTTATTTTTCCTCCAAACTAGAGGGTATTTGCATTAATTCATTAAAAACAATAAAAACGAATGACTCTTTATTAAACATGTATTTACACACCCATTAAACCACAATAAAAAAACGAGTCTTCTTAATCAAAAAGAGTCTAAAATCTTAAATAAATCTTACGTTTACAAAAAAACATGGCTAATCATGTTTAATTGTTGAATCTTCCATTATTTTCATATTTGGTTTTGAGTTTTTTCATATTATTCCGTAATGTAATGGGTGATAAAGGTGTGTGTTAGGTCCTAGAGGGTGGGGGTGGGGTGAATAGGACGCTTAAGAATTATTTTCTAATTAATAAATTTACTAAGACAAATTATTTATTGATATCTAATCAAGTATTTCAAACAAACTCTAGAGGATTAAGCACTAGGAATCAAGATAAATTAGTTAGAAGAAAGATGAAAGTAATTTGAACACAAAGATCGTTAAATCAACAGAGATATTAGGTCAAAAACTTATACTAGGAAAATTATCAAACACCTAAGAGATCATGCAAGGTAAAATTAATACACTTTGATAATTAATGTAAGCATGCATATAAAATGACATGTAAATAGACAGGGATAAAATATACACATTCTTTTTAAAGTGGTTTGGTTTTCCTACATCTACTACCTAAGGTAGCCAGCTTAGGATTTTAAATTTCTCCACTAAGTTTCACGTTTTATTAACAATGAAAAATTAAAACGGTAGAAGGTGGTTTTCCGTGCTCAACCACAACCTAACCGAGCGTTTTACCAGACTCAATCTCAGCCCGAAGGGTGTTTATACCGATTTCAATCACGAAACCTAAGCGTAAATTTTTACGGGTTCAATTAAGAAATATTAATATGATTTTTTACGGGCTCAATCACAAAACCTAGGCAAGACTTTTACGTGACCAGACTTAACCCTCAATCCACTTCGATCACACAAAGTATTTTCTTCTTCAAAGAGCTAAAAAATGTGTACTCTAATCTTGGAAACACCATTCCTAACATGACTAAAGTTTAATGTTTATGAATGGTTTTTACAAGAATGTAAAATAAAATCCTAAATAGAATATAATACAATGATAATGTTTGATTCCTTCTTAAGTAGATAAATCAATGATGGTTGATTGTTGACTTCCTCTTGAGTAGATGGTACAATGTATATTGTTGACTCCTTGAGTGGATTGAACAATGATGATCTTTTAACTACTTCTTGAGTGGACATGACCATGAATTGTATCAAGTTATTCTTTTAATATAATGTGAAGAACATAACTTGTGATCTCTTGGGGATGACCCCTTTAATGGTGTGAAATAGTAGACTTCAAAAGATGTTTTGAATACTCCTATTCTGTGGATTTTATAGCCTTCAAAGGCTACAATGGATCTTTATAAGAAATATGTCATGACTGAAAACAGGGTCCCGGTTTCAACATAACGGCTATCCTATTTTGGAAAAATGTACTTTCTTCCGGATGAGTTCCAACATGTTAATTTCAACGTTATAAATCTGGATTATGTTTTTGACAAAAATGGGAACTCGAGATCTCTTTGTATTCTGAAAAGGATATTTTGATGCGATGCTCAAATAACTATCATTTCTTCATGAAAGTTTCTAAATATGACAGTATTATCATTTGGTTAGTTCAACTTAAAAGCTAATTCTAAACACATAAAGATATGACAAGATTAGTGTGCAAGATATATTATGTTAAAAGCACAAATACGTGTATGATGTGGTGTTTAAATGAACATGGTCTCAATATAAAAAGTTTTCTAACATAATATACGAGAAAGTTTTAAGTTTAACACATTTGTCAGTTTATTACTTAAAAAGAGTTAAGCCTACGGATCATTTAAATCATATATTTGTGTCTACAAACGATTCAAAGTGTATTAATCCTAGGAGATAGGTGTTATGTATGTTGTTAAAGTAATTGTACAAGTTTATGCAATTAGAACTTACACACCTAAGTATTTATCTCATTAAAACAACTAATGAAATGGGGTATTTCCCAACATTCTCTTTTTTTCGATGATGACAAATCATACACAAATACACTACTAGAATGATATAAAATGCAATCTCACAATAGAAAATGGTCAAATCACAAGTCAATGTAACCATAATTGGAAACTATATCTAGATAGCTACATGTACCTCTTTCACAGAAATTAAAGGAAGAGTCGACGCCTAAACATCACCTCATAGATTGTATGTTCTTATGTTTTATTTACTAATTAATTTTACCTAACATTAAATCTTGAGATCGAATCACATCTTGACCAAATTAAATGGTTATATAACGTATTAAAAGAAAATTTCTACATCTAACCATGGTTAGACCCATTAATACTCGACTATAAAAACCCTCTATAATTTTATTCTCTTTTATCTTTCTAACTCAAAAATGCGTATGAGGGTACAAATCATTGTGTGAAATTACAATTCCTAGTCTCTTAAGATTAAACCACTTGATAACATTTTCTTTCAAGTATATATTCATGCTATTGTATATACACTACCCAATGAGTAAGTAAAATAATATCAAACTATCTCAGATGAAGGAAAAAGCTTCTCCAACATAATATTAGAAAGTATACGATTTAGATCAAACTCTACGTGCTTTATTATACTCATCCATAGGGAATCGTATCCTTAGCCTTTCTTGTAAAGATACAAGCTCTTCTTTATCTTTCGGCACCTATAATCCAAACAATTGAATATTTTTCAACTCAATAAAATAAAATAAAAATACTAAAACCATACCCCAATTTTCGCCAATGTTCGTCAGCACCATAATTATCCCATAAACGTTTACAAGTCAAGCATCTATAATGAAAAAACGCATATGATATTTGCTTTCTTTCACGAGGATCACTAGTGGAAATATGCATATTAATACCAACGTGCACCCAGAAGTGTAAAAGGAAATCAAAAAATTGCATTATAGGTCCCTAAATTATGCAATATTTGCTCCTTTTACCAATTTATAGATCTAGTTTTCCTGTGCGTTTTTAACAATATCTGTTCTAAATGTTTTATTTCAATAAATTAGAAAGACAATTCAAATAAGAGATTAAAATACTAAAATACCTTAGGCCCTATGTTACTATGTATGACAAATGGTAAAAAAAATCCATATGGTTTTAAAAAGGTCAAATACCTCATGTGGTTTTTCAACTTGTGACAATTAACATTCAAGTCTCATATACTATGAAATTGATTTCCCTTTTTTGAGTTAATTGCAGTATATGTCCTATACTATGAAAAAATTATGCTATAGGTACCTATATACATTTTTTATTTATTACACTATGAGTCCTTCTATTATACAAAATTATCATGCATTTTGTGTTTATTGCACCACCCCAAGTTATAGAGTCCAAATTCAACTCTAACTCATTTTCCTTAATTGTAGGATATGATAACCTTTGTAGTTTATAAAAACTCATAACTCCTTCGTTACAGCTCGAAATCCAGTGATCTTTATATCAAAACGACCTAAATTCAAAGACCTTTCCAAATATAAAAGGTCTCTTTCAAACTCCTTCTCAATTTTGCGCAACATGAAAAAACACTACACGTCTTTACATCAGAATATCAACTTTTAGCAGTTTTTTCACTTTCCTAAATCATCTTTCTTTCCTCTTAACTCTTTATTTCTCCTTGGATCTTCTTTACTTAACTCCCTTAATATTTTTTTGGCATCTAATATAATAATTGTACCTAAGAGTTTCACATTTAACACATGAATTACACAAAAAACGCTCTAAAAGTAATAAACTTCCATATCAAGGCAAGAATTAAGAAAGTAACGATTAATAGGGAAAAACATCAACTAAGAACATAATACACCTAAAATGATGTATCTAAACTAGTTTAATTAATCATAAATATGGATACATCAATTATCACTCACAACCCCTCTAAACCTGAGACTTTTTTTATTTACTATATTACAAGCTTGTACCCTTTAGATGATAGGAATTGAGCATATGACCGACACTTGAATCACAATTCTTTATGCTTAATTGTCTTCATACTTGAGTTGGGGTGGTAGGTGTTCATGGTCAAGGGATATAACTAGTGGATATTATGCTTGTAGGGTGCTACGTTCCTATGCACATTATCACACTCCTTACCAGATTCATGAACAGAAAAGATAATTCAAAAAACAAAAAACAAGAGAGAGGGGGTGGTTATAAACATGAAACTACATATACATAATATGGTTCAATTTTATCTTTCTTAAACAATAATAAATGAAAAGAAAGAATATGTCAAGTGAAAAAAAAAATTAAAATATCGTAAGAATTTTTTTTTGGGAATTGAGGATGCGTGTCTAATGCATCAAAATGGGATGAGTGAGTACATATTTGAGAGTACACTTATTCTCTTAGTCGATTTTGTGTTTGTATATTAGTGAGAAGAGAGCCCAAAACTCACCCTAAATTAACCATATATGTAACTTACCTTACACAAGCCTTACAATATAACCAAAAATCCCTTGACATATTTAGCTATAAGGTTAAGTGACAAATGAGAGGAAAGGAAGGAAGTTATTTGGTAATTAAACAACATGGAAGAATTGATAATCACCTATAACTGCCACTTTGAGCCAAATTATAACGACCATTTTTGCATTGCAAAACTGTTTTTTTTAGAAATCATATCATTGTTGAATATTTTCATTAAAAGTATCTATGTGGGCTATCTATTAGAGTTTGTGTTTACATTGTTTAGTTTTCAGTACATGCTTCTATTTGAAACTTTTTGATTCTGGATTCCAAGTTTATGCTTACATTCGAGACGACAATGCTTTGAGTTGGGGGTCATGATGTCGTCTTTTGTAATACGTTTTGATATGCACGAGACATAATTTTTGGGGTGTTTTGAGATTAAAATTTGGGATATATTCCTTTATCAGGCGCACTTTGAGTTTTTTATCTAACCTTAGGATTTCATGTCTATGGAGAGATTCGAGGTATTTTATTGTTAGTTGTGTAGAACATAGGGACACAGAGAATTTGAGACCCAAAGGTAAAGATAAAAAGTCAAGAAGCTAATAAAAACTCAATTTATGTCGTAAATAGACCAAGAGGAGTAAAGAAGCCAAAAGATTCAATATAAGGTCAAACATAAGCACTGGTAAAACGCGATCGTCAACTTCTAAAAATCATGACAAATAATTGGAAAGGAATTTGAGCATTTCCTTTGGAAACAAGTGATGTTATGGAGTCTTGTTCATAGGGATGGCAACGGTTCAATTTTTTGCAAAAATATTAAAAACCATAACCGTTTATATTATTAAAAACCATATCCTAATGGTTTTAACCATCGGTTACACATTTTAAAACCATAACCGCATTATTCGGTTTCGGGTTTTTGAATGGTTTTGCGGTTTTTAACCATATCCAAATAATAATTTAATAAATATATTAATTTTTATAAAATCAAACCACACATATAAGAAAAAAATCGAGGTATATAATATATTTTGTTGGTCTTTGATTAAATTGCATTTTTATTAATTAATTGGTTAAATCTAGTGTTTGGATTTTAATTTTAGTTTTTTTAATATATTTAATTTAACCTAAATTATTTTAGAATATAAAAATATACATGATAATTAACGGTTTTCGGTTATTCGGTTTTATTTTTATATAAAACCATAACCTAACGGTTTTAACCATCGGTTTCACTTTTCAAAACCATAACCTAATGGTTTTAACCACGGTCATATAATTTGGTTTTTAATCGGTTCGGTTATTATCGGTTTCGGTTTTTAACCGTAACCATTGCCATCCCTACTTGTTCACGTGGGACTAAATTGTCAATTACGAGTTAAAATAAAGAAAATATGGTTTTGTATTATAACATATACCCGAGATGAGTGAAGCTTCTAGGTCCCTATTCCCTTAGCAAAGTAAATCATGACCAGATTAGAACTTACACACAAAAGAAAATTCGTGAAGGAAGTTAGAGAAGGTGAATACAAGAGATTTCTAGAGAGGGGTGAAAGATTAGGATGGACCATGTTCATGATGAAGCATGTGAGATTGAGTATTGAGCTAGTTTCGGAATTCTATCTTAGAATATTTAGCCGAGATAGTGACAGTAGAGTTCCCAAGCGAGACAAGTTAGTTCCTTTCACAATGCGGTGGAGAAGATCTAGACTTTTGATTGGAAGCAACTATATGACAACGTGTTGAGTAGATAGTTAGTGCTAGAATATGAAGGAGAGGTGATGACGTCTTCGCCTTACAAGTACCTCCAACCCAATACGAGAGTATGGATCCACTTCCTCACACCGTCAGCTTTTGGGAGCACTCAAACCGCTGATGCAAGTGAAAAATCCACCGTCTTTTTCAATTGTCTCTTAAGAGAAGAGGAACTAGATATTGAGAAAGTAATATTTGATGGGTGTAATGAGATTAACAACCGAGCCACAAAAGATATTTAATTCTAAATTCCCCTCAACAATTACGAGCCTATAGATGAACGAAAATGTGAAACTAGATTAGAAGGAGAAAACTGTGTCCAAACGGGGTACCAACATCGATAGTTGTGGATCAAGACAAGTTTTAGAGGAGCCAAGTCAAAAGGAGGGGATCTCTCTTGGCAAGAAAGGGTAAGTGGTGGGTCCTTGGGTGTTATAAAATTACGCAATAAAAATAGAGCACCGCAGACCGCAAGTGTACGATTGTCCAAGTAATAATCTTCGTTCTCAGGGACAGATAGTTATAACTCTGGTATTAATCAACTAAGTAGATGTAATTGTTTAAACATAAAAGTAAAATATAAGGATGTTTGTTTGGTTTTGTATTAGGACTAAAGATTCAATAATATAAAGTAGTAAAATGCTTAACAAAAATAAAATACTGAAAGTAAATAAGAGTAGACGCAAGGTGAGAGATGTGCTTGAGTCTCGCAAGGGGTCCACCTAAATTCATATAATTAATACTTCCGTTTAAAGGTAAAGTTGGTACTTATGTATTAGTTGGGACTCTACTATCTCCTAAACCCCGTCAGGGTGGACTTAGGATGTTGTATTCTTTTACCCAATTGGTTGTGTGGTTAGTCAAGCCTGACAGGATCATTGACGAATACCATGCGTCTATTACCTAGGATCATAATTGAACCCCCCGTCAAAGTGATCACCGCCACTAATGAATAGCCTAATTACTCAACCCTATTTCTAATTGTCCAGAATAAAAATGGTAAATAAACATGCGATAATAGTCAATACAAAATACCCAACTTAAATTGAATTAAATAATCCCAACTTCGAAAAAAATAATTAAATAAATTAAGGCTTAACCCATAATTGTGATTCTCAAGTACTATGAAATTTAGCTCATGTTCGAATAAAAAACTGAAAATAAATTAAAATCATTCATAATTCCTAAAACAGAAATAGGATAAAAACCTAATTAATGGAATGAGTTGAGATGTTGTTGAAGAAGAATGACTTCTCCAGCTCTTCCTCTGCCTTTCTGTCTTGTTTCTCTGCTCTGAGTTTTAGAAAATAATGAAGTGTATGTAAAAAGGAGGTCTAAAAGTCTATTTATACTAAACAAATCAGATTGGGCTTTTATTTATTACATTAGGTCAAATGATAAAAAGCCCAAGTCTAATTTGTAAATCTCATAACTGTTGTACACCCTCTAGTAAAACAGTTGCAATTTTTGCGTCTCACGTCCAAATCACCTGATTCCAGTCCTCAACTCTTGCTAACTCTAAGGTGTGATGTCTCCTTAATTGTTCGTATTTTCGACCCTTAGGAGACATCATTTTTGGTGTTTATTTAATTAATTCGATAGACTTTTGGACTAAATATGCAATAATATGATTTTCCTCTTTTATTTCTAGCATTTTTGATTTATTAAGCTTTTGCGCGTAATATTGGTATTTTTAGTGAAGATTTTACAGGTTTTAGATGTTAGCTAGAAGAGGAATCCGATGAGAAAGTCAAAGATCAAAAGATAGAGTCAAGATTTGAAAAGAAATCCCGAAGATATTATTTTTAGAGCTGAAAATCCATTTTCCAGGCCATAGATTGCTGATTTCCAGGTGCTTAAGCGATGATCTAGCTGTTGACCTTTGAAGAGAAATCATTCCTTATCGAGTTACGGAACTTTAGCAACTGGAATGAGGTCAATCGGAGTTATAACGCATCGGGAAAAGCCGTTTTAGTGAGGGTGTATCAGCAGTTACGGGATTTTGGGCTTAGAAATTGGGCTTGGACATTTAATTAGTCTTTTATTTTCTGGTCCAAGCCCTAGTCCGAATTTATGCTTATAAAAGGAGGTCTGGACTTCTATTTTAAAAACAATTCACATTCTACAAGATTAAACACCAGAGAGAAGCAACAGAAGGAAGAAAGAAGAAGCTACAAGAGCTGGAGTGGGTCTATAGCTCCGTTCGTAGTCATTCCAATTCCGGAAATTAGGTTCTTTCAATTTTAATTTTGTAATCAAATATGAATTCCTTTATTTTTAATTTAGTATTTCTTTTTAATATGAGCTAAACAATTCATAGTGCTTGAGAACAAATAATGGGTGAATCCCAATCTTATTAATTAACGAATGTTGAATTTGGGTTTTTATTGAATTAAACTAAATTAGGGCTTTTACTCTTTTCAATAAATTGAGATTATTTTACTGTTTTTGGAGTAGCTAACTAAGAACAGGTGTTAGTATCTAGGCTATTCCAATTAGTGGCGATTGGATCATCCTGACGGAGGGTTTAGGTACGGAAATATTTATTGAAACTAAAATAGAAGCTATTGATTCTGACGAACTTAGCTAATTCTAGGGCCAATGAGGTAATAAAACTTAAACATCCGAAGGTGGATCATATTTACCCTGACGGGACTAGTGACACCCTAGGATCGCCTTATAGTCCACCCTGACGGGGGTATAAGGAATTTAGAATCCCGACCATTGTAATTGACCGATTTAGCCCTTAAACAACATAAGTTAGGAAATAAGATTAGGAGGATCCTTGCGTTCTCAAGTACTACATCTCATATTGCGTTTTCACTCATTTTACTTGCGTCTTAGCTTTTACTTGCATTTAATATTTATCTTTCATTTAGTAGTTTTAAATAACAAAACCAAACAAACATTTTATTATCTTTTACTTTCATAAGTGCATCAATCACTACTTGCTAAACATTGTGATCAACCATCCCGTCCTTGGAACGAATCTGATTTATCAGTTATACTACTTGGGACAACCGTACACTTGCGGTTGTGGTTCGGTTTACATTTGCATTTATTTTAGAACACACAAAGGACCATCAAGTTTTTGGCGCCGCTGCCGGGGACGGTAGCGTGTGACCACGGTGTTTATCCTTTAGTGATAGTTGCATTTATCTTTATTTTTGTTTTTATCAGTTTTACGCTTTTTGCTTGTTTAGTTTTCTCAGGTTTTTAGGTTTGGTGTATGCGAAGGAGACTCTTTAAGGATCTAGAGCCAACACCTCCGATCCTTAATAATCCAGAATCATTAATCAGACTTGCTAACAAGAGAAGAAAAGAACAAGAATCCTTAGAAGTAGAAGAATTAATTCACCAAATGGAGAATGTTAATATTCAGAACAATAACGGACAAGCTCAAATCGTGGTGAATCAAGATCCTTGGTTTACTAATGGCCCACCAGAAGTCCCATTCCGTGCCCCTGCTATAGGAGTAGGTGCTCCAAATATAGATGTTCCGAAGTTTCGTCTAGATTCGGGTATGTTAGCTCAATTCCAACACTTTGGAAATTTTCGTGGTAGAGTTGGAGAAGATCCTCTTAGAGCAGTACAGAAATTTAAGCAGATATGTGATTCTTACATCACACAAGGGGTTTCAAGAGAACAGATGTACTTTGCTGCTTTTAAATTCTTTGTTATTGATGGAGCAAGTGAATGGCACGATACGCAAGATCCAACGAAGATTACTAATTGGGACCAATTAGAGATTGCTTTCTTTGATAGGTATTACCCAAGTAACATGAGGTTAGATGCTGAATTAGAATTGACGCATTTCCGTCAAGAATATGATGAAACTTTGGGTAGGAGTTGGACAAGATTTCAGATGTGCTTACGTAGAGTCCCCAATCATGGCTTTTCAGAACAACAACAATTAAAAATCTTTTATAGAGGCCTTGATGGGACTTCGAGAGAGAAATTGGATATGTTATGTGGTGCAGGTTTTCTTCAAGTTCAACCCGCTCATGCAAAGATCATCTTAGAGAGAACAGTCAAGAATGAAGTTGGGTGGAATTCAGTAAGAACACCAGTTAGAGGAGTAGTCAATAATGTCGATATGGAAGAGAAATTTGCTACGCTTGAGAATAAAATTCAGAATACGATAGAGCAACAGTTGAAACAGCTTACTCTAGCTGTTAAAGAAGGATTTTCGGGTAAGAAGGTAGCTGTGCATGCTGCACAAGAGGTTTATATGTGTTCGATTTGTAGGGTAGATGATCATGATGAGGAAAGTTGTCCGAATAACCAGGAATCAGTGATGTTTATGTCCAATAGAGGTAACTTCAATTCAAGTGGTAATGGATATCAGCCTAACAGAAACCATCCTGGGTTTCAATACTCAAATCCTAATGGGGCAGCCAATCCTACATATGCATATCAGCCGCGTCCCCAAGGTAACAACTACAATCCAAGACCACAAAATAATTATCAAGGAGGGCAGAATCAGGGAAATTATGTTCAGAGACAAGCTCCTCAAGACAATTATGATGACACAATGAATCAGAAAGCCTTACCTGCCCATCCACAAGAAGGAGTTACCCTTCAGAAAACAGTTGAAAGTTTAATAGCTCTTCAGACACAAGCTATGGAGCGTCAAAATGCAATCGAAGCAAATATGAATTTATTCCAGAATCAGCTAAGTCAAATTAATAAACAACTAAATCAACGTCCGCAAGGGCAACTTCCTAGCGATACTGAGAATCCAATCCAAATCGAAGATTGTAAAGCTATTACTCTCAGAAGTGGTAAGAACCTTCCTCCACCTCCTTTTCCGGTTATGAAAGAAAAAGAAGTTAGAAAAGAAAAAGAGGTGGTGAACAAAGATAAAGAAGTTGAAGTAGAAGAAGTGGAAAGGTCTAGTGAAGTTCCGAAAAAGAAAGATGATACTATAATAAACCGTCCTCCTCCACCATTTCCATCAAGAGTGCAAAAGAAGGGTGATATGGCTGAATATCAAAAATTCTTTAACAAGGTAAGGGGTCTTAGCATAAATATTCCGTTGCTAGAAGCTATTAGAGATGTACCCAAGTATGCTAAGTTTCTGAAAAGAGCCCTCACCAACAAAAGGCCGTATTGCGATAATGAGATGATAGGTCTTCCTGAAGAATGTAGTGCTATTTGTCAAGGTAAATTACCTCCAAAGTTAGTTGATCCTGGGAGCTTTACAATTCCGATATCTATTGGTAATGAATGGAGAGGTAAAGCACTATGTGATTTGGGTGCAAGCATCAATCTTATGCCCAAATCGATCTTTGATAAGCTTAATATCGAAGCAAGACCCACTTCTATGGTCTTGCAAATGGCGGATCGATCTCTTGCACATCCGGAAGGCCGAATCGAAGATGTCCTCGTTAAGGCAGGTACGTTAATTTTTCCCGCTGATTTCATTATACTTGATTACGACGCGGATAAGAATGTCCCCATTATTTTGGGAAGACCATTCCTAGCCACGGGGCGTACCTTGATTGATGTAGAAAATGGCGAAATGATTATGAGAATCCAAGACGAGGAGATGAAGTTTAATGTATTTAGACCTATGAAGTTTCCGGATTCCAAGGAAGAATGTTTTCGTATAGATGTAATGGAACCGGTAAGAAAAGAGCCAATCAATGTTGTGGACACTTTAGGGGTGGAGGAGAAAGAGCTACGAAAGAAACCACCAATTAAAGCTCCTCCATATCCTAAAAATCCACAACTCAATCATGCAAAGAAGAAAGAGAAAGCACGTGCCACGAAGGTTCCAAAAGAACCTAAGAAAGAAAGAAAGAAAAAGGAGTTCAAAGTAGGGGAAGAAGTAGCTATGAAAAATCCTAAACCCCCTCCAAAGGTACGTGAATCAAAAAGTTCTTGGATAGGACCATTCATGGTCGCGAAGGTTATCTCAGACAAACTAGTGGGCATAAAAGCTAAGGGATGCAAATTTCGAGTTGCGAATATTGACAACCTCACTCACTGTTGGGGAGGTTATGTCAATGACTAATGAATGAGGTAACACGTCGAGCTTAACGACGTTAAACAAAAGCCAATTCTTTGTATATTAGCTGAGTTTTTAAATTTTTGCAATGTAGATTAGTTTGATTTTCGTAATTTTAGTGTTTATTATTAAGAAATGAGGAAGGGTAGTTGTTTTTGATGATTTCAGGGATAAAAAGGTCATGAGTTTGGGGTCGAAAGGGCGAAAATAGGAGAAAAATTTGTGGTGTTCCAGGGGCCAAACCGGGTCCCCGCATTTGCAAATGCGGGTACCCGGTTTCGAAAGCTAAAAATTCCAACATTCTGACCCTGCGTCTTGGGTCCCGCGTTTTGCTGCGTTTTGCTGCGTTTTGATTCGCGCCATCGACGCAAAACCGGGTACCCGCATTTGCAAATGCGGGCACCCGGTTTCGGAGCTGTAACTTGTGAAATTTTCTGACCCGGCGTTTTGAGTAGCTGCGTTTTGGTGCGTCTTAGCTCGCGCCATCGACGAAAATGCGGGTACCCGCATTTGCAAATGCGGGAACCCGGTTTCGAAGGGCAATTCTCTGACCCCGCGTTTTGGGTCCCGCGTTTTGGCTGCGTTTTGAGGTAAAAAAAAAAAAAAAAAAAATTAAAAAAAAAAAAAAAGAGAAGAAAAATCTTTTTCGCGTCGACACAGCGACGCGAAACTGGGGCCCCGCATTTGCAAATGCGGGTACCCGGTTTCATCTGTGACAGGGCCGTTTTGAAGCTTTTTAGCCCTAGATTTTTACCTCTTTCTTCAACCCAGCCTCCAAAAACACTCCCAAAACCCAGAATTTTCCTGAACATCATCATCTACAACTACACAATCCTCAAATCTTACCCTCTTTCACCACAAAAACATGCAATCAACTCATCTCCCATCCAAAATACGATAAATTTCCCACTTTCCTCCGATTGTTCTTCATCCAATCTTCAACTTATATCCAATTCCCTCTTCCCACACATCAATTAGCCTTTACCCATCTCATATTCCACCATAATCTTCAAGTCTTAAGCCTCAAAACATCAAAGTTCTAAGCCTTAGCTTCTCACTATTTGAAGTTTTGAGTTTGGGGTGGAAAGAGATGCCTATCAAAACCGTTTTCATGTGTGCTTATCGAAGGAATTCTCCAAGAAACAGAAACGCTTTTGGTGCTATTCAAGAACAAGCTATTGAGATTCCTATTTCACAAGACTGAAGAGGTTCAAATTAAGGCTAATCCGAGGAAGAGGAAAGTGATTGAGGAACCTGAAAGTGAGGAAGCAAATGATCCGATGATGGGTTGGAATCGAAAATCAAGGTGTTGGAAGAGAATCAGGATACGAGGTGCGCTATTTTGGGAAACGTTACAAACAAGTTGAACTTTATTTGTTCAAAGCACAACTTACGATGTCTAAACGCGAGATAAAGTTCAGGGACGCAACACCGACAACCAGCCTCGCGCTGGTTAAGATACGTTTTCTATCCCTTCTCATTTAGTGTAGATTATTTTATTGCTTTGAGTCTTTTCGAGTCGTGGGGACACGACTCATTTTTGAGTTTGGGGTGGGGTTCGTTGCCTCATCCCAGTTTTTTATGTGTTATATGTTTTATTTGCTTTCAATAAAATAATTTTCGGAGTTGCGTTTGACTATAGAAGATTTTAAATGTCCCTCTAAGCATACTCTTGATAAATCAATGATAGTAAATAGTGGACTTTAGGGATTGATATAAAACGCACTTACAATTGCATGCGAACATAGGTAATTGATAGGAAAAATTAATGAACAATGCAAATGAAGTAAGCTTGAACTTAAGGAATATGTTTGGTGTGTAGAACGTGAAATCTTAATTAGTAGAGAACCCACCTAGATATGAACTAAAGACAAGCTATGTACTTAGGAAAATGATAGGGGCAGTTCTTTGTTAGCCATTTGAAGCCTTTTTATCCTTTATATATTAATTTTATCCGTCTTAGCCCAAGTTTGAGCCTTAAGCCTTTTCTTTTGTAGCCACGATATAAGCCCATTATCCTTTAGATTATTAGGCATGACCAAATGACCCGCACTTGAATCACTACCCTGAGACTTGTCTCGAGCTTGAGTTTGGGGTGGTGGGACCACATTTGGGGAATTAATATTGGGAAGGGATTATATGTGTTTGTATTGAGGCACAAAAATGAAAGATGATATTATTATTTGTAACCCTTTGCCGAAATTTGAAAAGAAAAAAAAAATATAAGAGACATGACCTTTCACATTAAAATGATAGTCATGGGTATCTTGTCCAAAAAAGAGAGAAAAGAAATGAAAAAAAAAATGAAAAAAATAAATAAATCGGCAAAGTGGAATATTTTTGGAAATCATCTTAGTTGTATTTGGGTTGACATTGGGGACGCAACATTAGCGCGTCAAATGGGTGAGTGAGAACATTTTTGAGCGTAACTCAAGCTCGAGGACATTGTTGATGGTAAGTGAGGAGAGAGCCAAAAGCTCACTTCAAATTTACCAAATATACATCCATACCGTCCTTAAGCCATTATTAAAACCATAAAGACCTCGTGATTCTTAAGTACATAGTGAATTTATAATTCTGTTGATAGGGAATATATTAGGTGGAGCGTTCAAAGCGAGTTAGGATTAATGACCACCTTATAGCCATCATACAGATATGAGTACAAGTGTAACCTTCAAGCATTGCGACTTTAATTTTATGATTGAGATTACTTATGTTTGATGTTGCATGATTAGTGTATGTATATGTTAGTTCTTAAAGTTTTGCTATATGAGATTCATCTTTAGAATTGCTTTAGGTTTATTGGCTAAGCTTCTATTTGTTCTTGCGTTTACTTCTACCCCTTGTTTTGTTTTGTTTTGCTTTGTCGGGACGACAAAGGTTTGAGTTGGGGGTCTTGATGTCTCCTTAATTGTTCGTATTTTCGACCCTTAGGAGACATCATTTTTGGTGTTTATTTAATTAATTCGATAGACTTTTGGACTAAATATGCAATAATATGATTTTCCTCTTTTATTTCTAGCATTTTTGATTTATTAAGCTTTTGCGCGTAATATTGGTATTTTTAGTGAAGATTTTACATGTTTTAGATGTTAGCTAGAAGAGGAATCCGATGAGAAAGTCAAAGATCAAAAGATAGAGTCAAGATTTGAAAAGAAATCCCGAAGATATTATTTTTAGAGCTGAAAATCCATTTTCCAGGCCATAGATTGCTGATTTCCAGGTGCTTAAGCGATGATCTAGCTGTTGACCTTTGAAGAGAAATTATTCCTTATCGAGTTACGAAACTTTAGCAACTGGAATGAGGTCAATCGGAGTTATAACGCATCGGGAAAAGCCGTTTTAGTGAGGGTGTATCAGCAGTTACGGGATTTTGGGCTTAGAAATTGGGCTTGGACATTTAATTAGTCTTTTATTTTCTGGTCCAAGCCCTAGTCCGAATTTATGCTTATAAAAGGAGGTCTGGACTTCTATTTTAAAAACAATTCACATTCTACAAGATTAAACACCAGAGAGAAGCAACAGAAGGAAGAAAGAAGAAGCTACAAGAGCTGGAGTGGGTCTATAGCTCCGTTCGTAGTCATTCCAATTCCGGAAATTAGGTTCTTTCAATTTTAATTTTGTAATCAAATATGAATTCCTTTATTTTTAATTTAGTATTTCTTTTTAATATGAGCTAAACAATTCATAGTGCTTGAGAACAAACAATGGGTGAATCCCAATCTTATTAATTAACGAATGTTGAATTTGGGTTTTTATTGAATTAAACTAAATTAGGGCTTTTACTCTTTTCAATAAATTGAGATTATTTTACTGTTTTTGGAGTAGCTAACTAAGAACAGGTGTTAGTATCTAGGCTATTCCAATTAGTGGCGATTGGATAATCCTGACGGAGGGTTTAGGTACGAAAATATTTATTGAAACTAAAATAGAAGCTATTGATTCTGACGAACTTAGCTAATTCTAGGGCCAATGAGGTAATAAAACTTAAACATCCGAAGGTGGATCATATTTACCCTGACGGGACTAGTGACACCCTAGGATCGCCTTATAGTCCACCCTGACGGGGGTATAAGGAATTTAGAATCCCGACCATTGTAATTGACCGATTTAGCCCTTAAACAACATAAGTTAGGAAATAAGATTAGGAGGATCCTTGCGTTCTCAAGTACTACATCTCATATTGCGTTTTCACTCATTTTACTTGCGTCTTAGCTTTTACTTGCATTTAATATTTATCTTTCATTTAGTAGTTTTAAATAACAAAACCAAACAAACATTTTATTATCTTTTACTTTCATAAGTGCATCGATCACTACTTGCTAAACATTGTGATCAACCATCCCGTCCTTGGAACGAATCTGATTTATCAGTTATACTACTTGGGACAACCGTACACTTGCGGTTGTGGTTCGGTTTACATTTGCATTTATTTTAGAACACACAAAGGACCATCAAGGTGCAACTTTTTATTTCAAATCTCTAGGCCTAAATCAGTACCAATGTGACTCGAAATCAGCAATTAGTGACATTTTTCCAGATTTCCATCTCTTTTAGTCAACTCTTCGGGTGATAATTTCTTGCTTTTAACCTCTTCGCTTGATCTAAGACTTTAAACCTCACTCTCCTCCTTGTCTTGGTGCTCCATAGAATCCATGGACCTAATAACTTTATACTAAAAACAAACAAATCATGATCTTAAGGATTGGTTAACGATTTGGTCTGACCTGTCTAGGCGGAAAGATGGTCATAGGGAACACTGTGTAGTTATATGCAATTTTAGTGTTGTGATTGACACAAAAGGAAGGTTAAGTAAAAGCCAGGTTAGCTATAATTACTCTCTTTGTTTAAATTTTTTTATCCTTTGTAATCGACTTATTGATTACAACGCTAAAGGGTGTTATCGTCGGCAAGTTGATGAGCTTATCGAGGAATTCCTTAATTTCTTAATAGTATCTCTTGATTGGTATGATAGGTTTCTGTAGACGACAATGATTGTTCCACCAACTATTGGACCAGACCACTTACTATTAATTCTACAACTTGACCAACAATCGAAATAGGATAATCGGCTATTTAAATTAGAGTCATTTTGGTTGGAAGAACCGATATGACCTTTGAAACTTTAAGAAAGTAATTATAGGAGTAGAAGATTTCCAGTTTCTGAAAACATAAATCTAAAATCTACTTTGAAAAAACAAGTACGTGGAAAATATGAGAAACAAAATGAAAGAAGTCATGGAAAAGTTTTTTTCAAAGACAACTTTCTTTAAAGTATGATCAACTGTCTATGTAGAGAACTAAATGAAAGAAAAAGATAAGGGAGAGATATTGTCTCTTTTCGACAATCCCCTAATTGATTTTTTATTTCTCCGGACCCTTATTATGTTAGACAACTTAATAAAATCGTTAAAACTATAATTAGAAGATCGAGTAATATAATTATAAATTGGATAATAAGAAAAATTGTGTCCTATTATTTTGTTTAATTTTCATACTCATGGTATTATTTCTCTTTATTATTTAAGCATCTAACCTATTTTTCATTATAATCAAATATCATTATTTATTTCGTTACAACCGCGAGTCATGTGATCATTATAGATTAGTTTAAAATTAAATAATAGTTTTATAAATAAAAATAAAATTGATAAACATATATATCATGTTACCATAGCTGTATGAAAATCACAAGTGAATCGACAAAATGAAATAACTCATTTTATTTCCACAAAATAGAATGTTGTTCTTTGATCTGAGTGATCCTTCTAGGTTTTAGATCTCATCTATCATTTTTTATTAGTGCATAGAAGGTGGAACATACAGGCATTTAAAGACACATACACAAATCTCATTACCACGACATGACCCTGTCGCTTCCACTCCTTTGTTATCAAGAATACAAGCTTCATTACATTTTTCATCTATACAAGGCTCTATTTGCAATTTTGAGGTGCATGTCAATAACCTAGCTTGGGCCACCATTGTTGTACCTGCCAAATCTAATCATAATCATGCAATGATCTTAACAAGAAGAACAATTGCGAACTAATTTTTAATTTCTACCTTAGCTATGTTTTTTTTTTGGCGTTTACCTTAGCTATGTCTTGAGAACAAGTAATGTAAGTAAACAAAAATTATGAATTATTATATGTGGAAGTAATGTATATAAATAGATTACCTGATAAAATGAAAATAAGACATAAGCTAATAAAGCAATGTAGGTAAGTAGTTTTAGCCATTTCTCGGTAATATAAATAATTAAAGCTTTGTATGAATTTTTTATGTTGATAACACCACTAGAATTTTGATGAAATATATATACTGAAAATTTGTACTATCTCTCTTAAATGGGTAAAAATCAAGGCAATTCAACTCAAATCAATTTTTCTCTCTTAAATGGAAAAAAATTAGAGCAAATAATATAACATAAAATTTACAGGAAAACCAAACACAAGTGTATATTCGGATCTCCTAATAACCCAAAATATTGTTAAACATTATTAGAATAATCTTTTCAATATCTATCATTCATTTATTGTTTATTTTTTTGTACTTAATAACTTCCACAATAAGGGAATTTTTTCACCATATTCAGTATTTCAAAATTTTAATAAATATATATCCATCGTTTCAATTTTGACAACGCGGTAATTAAATTTTAAATTTAATTTAATAGTTAATAGATGTTGTAGCTTTTGCTCTTTATTACACATGCATTTCTAAACTCATTAAACAAAAACCAAAACAACAGTGTTCTTAAGCAAAAAAAAGTCTAAAATTTTAAAGAAATCTTACGTTTTCAAACAGAAAAAACCATGGCTAATCATGTTTAATTGTTGAATCTTTCATTATTTTCATATTTTGTTTTGAGTTTTTCCATATTATTCCCTAATGTAATGGGTGATAAAGGTGTGTGTTAGGTTGTGGAGGGTGTGGGGTGAATAGGAAGCTTAAGAACTATTACCTAACTAAAACTTTTACTAAGACTAATTTTTAACGGAAATCTAATCAAGTCTTTCGAAAAAAAACCTAGAGGATTAAACACTAGGAATTAGGATAAATTAGTAATAAGGAATAATGCAAGTAATTTGAACACAAAGATCGTTAAATCAATTGAGTTATTAGGTCAAAAACTTATACTAGGAAAATTATCAAACACCCAAGGGATCATGCAAGGTAAAAGTATTACGCTTTGATAATTAAACTAAGCATGCATATAATGTAAATAGATAAGGATAAAATATACAAATTTGTTTTAATGTGGTCCGGTATTCCTACATCTACTTCCTAAGGTAGTCATCTTAGGATTTTAAGTTTCTCCACTAAGTTTCACATTTTCTTAACAATGAAAAATGAAAACGATAGATAGTGCTCAACCACAACCTAACCGAGAGTTTACCAGGCTCAGTCTCAACCCCTAACAGTGTTTTTACCGAGTTCAATCACGAAATCTAAGCGTTAATTTTTACGGGCCCAAAGGCTACAATGGATCTTTATAAGAAATATGTCACGACTGAAAAATGGGTCCCATTTTCAACAAAACAGCTATCCTATTTTGGAAAAATGTACTTTCTTCCCAATGAGTTCCAACCTATTAAGTTCAACATCTACTTTCTAAAAAAGTATTGAAGTCCTTTGTTTAGGAACCCGTTTTAAAGTTGGATTATGTTTTTAACAAAAACGAGATCTCTCTTTGTATTCTGAGAAGGATATTCTACTGCGATGCTCAAATAACTATCATTTTTTCACGAAAGTTTCTAAATCATTTTGTTAACTTGAAAGATAATTTCAAACACATAAAATAATATGACAAGATTAGTATGCAAGATATACTATGTTAAAAGCACAAATACATGTCTGACGTGGTGTTTAAATGAACATGATCTTATAAAAAGTTTTCTAACACAATATACGAGCAAATTTTAAGTTTGTGCAATTAGAACTAACACACCTAAGGATTGATCTAAAAACAGTTTTTTCCAACATTCTCTTTCTTTTCGATGATGACACATGACTCCTAAAATGATATAAAATGCAACCTCCCAATAGCAAGTGGGCAAATCCCGAATAAATCATACCATAATTGGAAACCATTTCTAGATGGCTACATGTACCTCTTTCACGGCAATTAAAGGAAGAGTTTGTGTATGTTCCTATTTTTTATTTACTAATTAATTTACTAATTTTATCAAACAAGAAATCTTGAGATCAAATCACATCTTAACCAAGTCAAATAGTTATACGACATATTGAAAGAAGATTTCTACATCTAACCACGGTTAGACCCACCAATACTCAACTATCAAACACGCTCCATAATTTTATTATCTTTCTAACTCAAAAACGCGTATAAGTATACAAATCATTGTATGAAATTACAATTCCTAGTCTCTTAAGATTAAACCAATCTTCCAAGGATACATTCATACAAATTGTATATAAAACTACCCAATGAGTAAGTTAACATAATATCAAACTATCTCAGACAAAGGAAAAAGCTTCTCCAACATAGCATTAGAAAGTATACGATTCGGATCAAACTCTTTACGCGCTTTATTATACGCATCTACAGGGAATCGTTTCCTTAGCCTTTCTTGTAAAGCTACAAGCTCTTCTTTATCTTTCGGCACCTATAAATCCAAACAATTAAATAATTTTTAACTCAATACAATTAAAAAAAGAATAGTAAATTCATACCTCAATTTTAGCCCAATGTTCATAAGCACCATAATTATCCCATAAACGTTTATAAGTTAAGCGTCTATAATGAAAAAACTCATCTGTTATTTGCTTTCTTTCACGTGGATCACTAGTTGGAAGATACATAATTATACCAACCTGCACCCAGAATTGTAAAAGGAAATCAATAAATTGCAATATAGGTCCCTGTATTATGCAAAATTTGTTCCTTTTATCCAATGTATAGATCTAGTTTTTCATGTGCTAATATTTTAACAATATCTATTCTAGAGTTTTATTCCAATAAATTAGAAGACAATTTAAATAAGAAATTAAAATGCCAAAATACAAAAATACCACCTATGTATGACAAAAGGTCAAAAACCCCCCTATGGTTTTAAAAAGGTCAAATACCCCTATGTGGTTTTTTCAAACTTGTGAAAACTAACCTACAAGTCTCCTATACTATGAAAGTGGTTTCCTTTTTTGAGTTAATTGCAGTATAGGTCCTATACTATGAAAAAATTATGCTATAGGTCCCTATATACATTTTTTATCTTCTTACACTAGAAGACCCTATAGTATACAAAATAACCCTGCATTTTGAGTTCATTGCATTACAGGTCCCTATATACATTTTTTATTTTTAATACACTATAAGTCCCTATATTATACAAAATAATCCTGCATTTTGAGTTCATTGCACTACAGGTTCTTATATACATTAATAATTTTATTACACTATAAGTCCCTATACTATACAAAATAACCCTGCATTTTGAGTTCATTACACTACACCTCCCTGCAGTTAATTGCACTACAGGTTTTATATCAACCAAAAACTGCGCTAGAGGTCCCTATATACATTTTTTATTTCATTACATTATAAATCCCTATATTATACAAAATATCCTACATTTTGAGTTAATTGCACTACAGGTCCCTATACTATGCCAAAAGTGGGTTCCTTTTTTTTAGTCAACTGCACTATAAGTTCTTCTATCAAGCAAAAATTGCACTATAGGTCCCTTTATTACCATCAAAATGTTTTTCAAAATCTCGATAATTGTACTATATGTCCCTATATCATCATGCACAAAAATGAATTATAGGTCCTTTTACTATACAAAAAGTGGGTTTCATTCTTTTTCTTTTTAGTCAATTGCACTATAAGTTCTTATATAAAGAAAAAATTGCGCTATAGGTCCCTATATTACCATCAAAATGTTTTAAAAGAACCTCGATAATTGTACTATATGTCCCTATATCATGAAACAAAAATGAACTATAAGTCCCTATATTATGCAAAAAATAAACAATAGGTCCCTACATTATGCAAAAAATATGAACTTACCCAAGAAAAAATATCATCTTCATTCTGACTATAAGCAGGACTCATAAGACTCTTAGTAGAAGCAGTCCATCTTTGTTCAATAGGTGAAGGAGCAGGAATCTCTTCTTTTTCAATAAGTTGCAATAATTCTTCAATATATTTCAAATCATTCATATTTAATTTTGATGTGGACCCCACAGGAAAACAAGTTTCCGAAACCCATTGTTGACCTCCACAATCGAATCCCAATATTTCATCGCTCCATCCTACTCTATACCCCTCTGACTTTTTCCAAAACTCAGCTTCGGCTTTGTTGACTTTTGCAATATGGTCCTTGTTTAATGGATCAAGGACTAAAAGTTTGTCCCTTAGTTCTGTGAATGAAAGTTCATTTATATTTGTTTCTTTATCTTCAGAAGATTTATTATCTCTGCAAGAAAATGTGGTAAAAAGTTTCACTAACAGAACAAATAAAAATATTAAATAGGGGACCTATAGCGCAATTTTTGCTTGTTATAAGAACCTGTAGTGCAATTAACTAATAAAAAGAAAAACGGAATCCACTTTTTGCATAGTACAGGGACCTGTAGTGCAATTGACTAAAAGAAAGAAAAAGGAACTTGTATGGTATAGGGATCTGTAGTTCATTTAAACCAAAATATAGGCTATTTTTTATAATATAGGGACTTATAAAGTATTAAAATAAAAAATATATACAGGGAATCTATAGCGCAAACCTATAGTGCAATTAACTAAAAAAAAAGAAAAACGGAACCCACTTTTTGCATTGTATAGGGACCTGTAGTGGAATTAACTAAAAAAAAAACGGAACCCACTTTTTGCATAGTATAGGGATCTGTAGTGCAATTAACAAAAAATGCAGGGATATTTTGTATAAAATAGGGACTTAAGGTGTAATAAAATAAAAAATGTATATAGGGACCTGTAGTACAATTATCGAAATACTAAAAAACATTTTGGTGGTAATATAGTGACCTATAGCGCAATTTTTGCTTGATATAAGAACCTATAGTGCAATTAACTAAAAAAAAAGAAAAACGAATCCCACTTTTTGCATAGTATAGGGACCTTGAGTATTCATTTTAGGAGCCACTAAACTATTCACCTGGTCCTGTTTTGATCACTTAACTAAAAAGATATCCATTTTTTACTTATAATAGTTTCAAAATTTACTCTTCGGTTAAATCTAACTAATTGAAAGGGCACATACGTCAAATTGATTAAAAAATATTTAATTTGTATGAAAAAGTAGGTTTCAACTTTCAAGTTTTCATGTGTTAATTTTTATTATTTAAATTAAATTGTATACCTTCGTTAATTCGTTAAATTTAACATAAATATTAAAGGGTAGTTTCGTATATTTTTAAAACATTCAATGATTTATTTGGAACTTTTTTTAGTTTACTGGCCTTTTTCGAGATACTTTATAGTTTAATTAAGTGCAAGAATATTACATCAAAATGCTTCAAGGTCTGAAAGACTAAAACTAATGATAATCTTGTGCAATTTGAAAATATCATTATTATTTCATTTTAATAAATTCAAAAAACACATTTTTTACCTGTATAATTTCAAAGATTCAGTATAAAGTTCACGAACTTGCTTCATAGCTTCATCTTGAGTAAACTTAGGTTTAAATTTAGGAACACCTCTCCATTTCGAAACAGGATTACACGTCACCACTACAATAGTATCCGTATATGGAATATACAAGTATTTCACATGTTTATTCTCCGATAAATTTTTTCTGCAAAACAATACGTATATATAATTTTATAAAATTAAATATCAAAACCCAATATAAAAAAGACATAATAGACAATAATACCCTTAAATTGGGTCAATCTCATTAAATTTTCCCGCCAAAACTTTCTGGCCAAATTTTCCCACCAAAAAATTTTATATCAAAATTTTTTCACACCAAACAATATAATAAACCCTAATGTATAAACCCAAAAATAATTTAATGGAAAATAACAAAATAAACCAAAAATATAGTTTGGTGAGATTTTTGTCTACCAAACAACATAAAACCCGAAATATAATTTGGCGGGAAAAATTTTGACGGAAAATTTAGAAAAGAAAATGGTTAGTTATATTAAATTTTAAAAAATGGGTAGATTTGGTATAACAATTTTTTATGAATTTTTTATGACTTTTATAGACTGAATATATAAGGATGGTCAAAGAATTAATTACTTACTTATGATTTTTTTTAATTTCATTCATGTTAGAGATAAAAGTATGTTCGACAAGCTCTTGTCTTTCAACACATTGAAGTGTAACTTCAGTTACAACTCCAAGTCCACCTAGACCACATCTAGCTAAGTAGAATAGTTCCGGATCTTTCTCTTTTGATAGTTCGATTATGCCTTTTGATGGTGTCATTAGTTTCATGCTTAATACTTGCTCATCAATTGGTGGTAATTTTGCTCCAGTACCGTGTGCACCTACCTAGAAAATTCAAGGGTAAATGTTTGTTAAATTGCACTATACGTCCTTATATTATACAAAATAGCCTACATTTTGAGTTAATTGCACTACAAGTCCCTGTACTATGTAAAAAGTAAAAAGTGGGTTTCGCTTTCTTTATTTTTAGTTAATTGCACCAGAAGTTCTTTATATAAGCAAAAATTGCGCTATAGGTCCCTATATACAGTTCTTATTTTATGACACTATAAGTCCCTATTAACCTACATTTTGAGTTAATTGCACTTACAGGTACCTATACTATGCAAAAAGTGGGTTCCATTTTTTTTTAGTCAATTGCACTACAAGTTCTTAAATCAAGCAAAAATTGCGCTAAATAGTACAATTATCGAGATTCGGATAATATAGGGACCTATAGCGCATAATATCAAGCAAAAATTGCACTACTGGTCCCTATATTTCTTTACAATTGTGTTACACTATAAATCCCTATATTATACAAACCTACATTTTTGAGTTAATTGAACTACAGGTCCCTATACTATGCATAAAGTGGGTACCGTTTTCTTTATTTTTAGTTAATTGCACTACAGGTTCTTATATCAAGCAAAAACTACTCTATAAGTCCTTATATATATTTTAATACATTACAAGTCCCTATATTATACCAAATAGCCTATATTTTAAGTTAATTGCACTACAGGTCCCTGTACTATGCATAAAGTGAGTTCCGTTTCTTTTTCAGTCAATTGCACTACAAGTTCTTAAATCAAGCAACAATTGCGATATAGGTCCCTATATTCATAATATAGGGACAAATAGTATAATTATCGAGATTCGGATAATATAGGGACCTATAGCACATAATATTTAGCAAAAATTGCACAAAATTGCACTATAGGCCCCAATATTTTTTTAATACATTACAAGTCCCTACATTATACAAAATAGCCCACATTTTGAGTTAATTGCACTACAGATCCCTATCATATGCAAAAAGTGGGTTCCATTTTTCTTTTAGTCAATTGCACTATAAGTTCTTATATCAAGAAATCATTGAGATACATGTCCCTACATTACCATCAAAATGTTTTCCACAATCTTGATAATCGTACTATATGTCCCTATATTATGAACAAAAATGAACTATAGGTCCCTATATTATGCAAAAAATGAACAATAGGTCCCTATATTATGCAAAAATTGCGCTAAGATCCCTATATTACCATCAAAATGCTTTTCAAAATCTCGATAATTGACTTAAAATTCGCACTAAAAAATCTCGATAATGTACACTAAAATCACGAACCTGAATGATTCCACCAATTTGTTGTTCTCTAATGGAAGCGAAGTTTTGAAGTGTAAGACCATGTTCTTTGATACCATCTACAAGTTGTTGAACACGAATTCCAGCTTGAACTGTGACTCTTTTCTTCTCTTTATCGACTTCCAAAACCTTATCCATTAAACCTAAATTAACCATTCCACCTCTAGTTAACCCGATCCCATTTGGGGATAAGCCCGATCCAACGGGTCGGATTTTCTGCTTCTTTTCATTAGCATCGTTAACAATTTTCTGAAGCTGTTGAATGTTTTCGGGCTGGAGATAGGCCCGAGTTTGGACTTCGTGTGTACCACTCCAATTTGTAACAGTGTGGAGGTCTTCAGGTAAAGGAGCGTAACGGAAGAGTTGGGCTTTTTTATGTTTAGCATTTTCGGGGAATGGGAAGGAGTAATAGGTGGCGACACCACAACCGACGAGGAGGATTGTGTAGCCTAGGTAACGACGGAGCTCGGCGTCGGAGGAAGGAGTGGGGGAGGGAGGAGGAAGAGTGGAGAAATGGCGGCGAGGGGTGGGGTGTGGTGGTTTGGGTGTAGGGTGGTGGAGGAAAGGTTGTAGAGAGCAGCGTCTCAGCTTCAGTGATCGGAGCATTTTCAGGGGTTTTTTACTGTCAGTGAAAATGGAAGGAAAATAAGTTGATAAATGAATAATTATATATATTTGGAAAAAAAAAGAGAGTAATTATAAAAATTCTTTTGATGATGGACAAATACTTAAAGAGATCAACTCGGCAAATATTTCATTAATTCCTAAAGTGAAAAATCCCAATATTACAAAAGAATACAGGCCTATAGCATGCTGTAATGTCATATACAAGATTATTTCAAAAATCATAGCTAATAGACTTAAAGCTACACTTCAAGGGATCATCTCTCAAAATCAGTCAGCATTTGTATCTGGAAGATTAATTGGGGAAAACATACTAATTGCCCAAGATATTGTAAGAGGGTACTCAAGATACAACATTACTAAAAGGTGTACTGTCAAACTGGATTTAATGAAAGCATATGATTCAGTTGATTGGGAATTTATTCTCAAAACATTAAAAGCTTTTGATTACCCTGATAAATTCATCAAGTGGATAAGTATGTGTCTTACAAGCACATCCTACTCTATTATGATCAATGGAAGCCCTCAAGGTTTCTTTAAGGGAGAAAGGGGACTCAGGCAGGGGGACCCACTATCCCCATACCTGTTTGTCATAGGTATGGAAGTATTATCACAGATATTCAGACATATAGGGGGAAAAAAAGAGTTTCAGTGGCACCCTAATTGTGGTAAAATCAAGTTAAACAACTTAATGTTTGCTGATGATTTACTTGTATTCTTCAAACCATCAAAAGATTCAGCTACCTTAGTAAAAAAGGGGCTCACACTGTTCAGTAAAATATCAGGACTACATATCAGTGAGAGCAAAAGTAATATCTTCTATGGAGGATGTAATGATCAAGATAAGAATGATATGGAAAACATACTTA
Source organism: Nemophila menziesii (assembly GCA_029959085.1). Lineage (NCBI taxonomy): Eukaryota > Viridiplantae > Streptophyta > Magnoliopsida > Boraginales > Hydrophyllaceae > Nemophila > Nemophila menziesii. The sequence goes on from JARWIR010000002.1 coordinate 82,561,769, forward strand.
AAATACCTGAGGGCTTCCTCCCTATGAAATATCTGGGGGTTCCCCTCATTACAGGTAGATTAAGCCTTAATGACTGTTATCCTCTTATTGAGAAAATGGGTACCAGAATTGATCATTGGGCATCAAAGCACCTCACTTATGCTGGTAGAATACAACTTATAAAATCAGTTTTAACAAGTGTAGCAAATCACTGGTGTAATGTTTATACACTCCCTAAGAGAGTGGTAAAGCAGCTTCAGAGTAAAATCATGGCTTTTCTATGGTGTGGTAAGAGTAATTATGAGGGAGGTGCAAAAGTTTCATGGGAACAAGTGTGTAAGCCTCTGGAAGAAGGGGGTTGGGTATAAAAGATCTTTATGTTCAAAATCAGGTGGCTACTCTAAAATTACTATGGGGATGCTGTATTCCTAGAGACAGTATATGGTCTAAATGGATTAACATAAATCATCTTAAAGGCAAATCATTTTGGCAAGTGAAAATTCCTACTGACTGTTCATGGGGATGGAGAAAAATCCTAAAGTGCAGAGACATAGCAAAAAACTTGGTAAAATATGTGGTTGGGAATGGAAAGAACATATCTTTATGGTGGGACTACTGGTTACCAAATAATACAAACCTCTTTGAAGTTAAGAACAGTAAGTTTGCATCAGGCTACTATGATAACAGTAAACTAGCTCAATTCTACTGTAATGGTAGATGGAAATGGCCACCGATGCTCAGCTTTATGAAAGAGTGGGTGAAGGAAATCACAATTTCAGACACTGAGGATAAAATAAAATGTACCTGTACAAAAAAAGGTAATTTCGTTACATCCGAGGTGTATAATCATATTCGAAAGAAGGGGGTAATTAACAACTGGTCTCATACTATTTGGAGGAACAAGGGATTACCAAAATATAAAGTAATCTACTGGCTTGCTCATTTAGACAAACTACCCACTAAACAAAGATTATTGAACTGGGGACTTATCTCAAGTACGATCTGCGAGTTTTGTGGGCTGATGAGTGAAGATAGGAACCATCTTTTCTGGAACTGTTCCTTCACGGCTCGTATATGGGCCATATGTCGATCAAAAGCTGGATTTAACTGTATATCATATGATTGGAACACTATAATTGAGGGACTCTCTGTTAAAGGGAGTAAAACCCTTAGAAGAGAAATTGCCAGGTTGATTCTGCCGATTGCTACGCACACTATATGGTTGGAAAGAAACAATAGACTATTTAATAAAGTCTATCAAAGTGAAGAGGAAATCACAGAGAAGATAGAAAGTTACCTGATTGAAAACCTTGTGAAGCTGAAAGCGTATGGAGTAGAGAAGATCGAAGAGGAGATGATTCGGTGGAGAAGAAAACCTAACACGTAGAGAGAGAAAATAGGATGAGATACTAGATTCACTTTGTACTTGTATGTAATAATCTAAAGTACGATTCGTTGTCTTATTATGTTAGTGGTCTTTGGACCGAGTAGTAATGTGTAATGTATTGGGCCTATTAGAATGGGCTTTGTATTGGATGGTTTGTGCTTAATGATATAAAATTGGCTGGGCTTGCTGACCAAAAAAAAAAAAAAAAAAAAGAGAGTAATTATATATATCATGAACATAAATACGTGCCCACCATAGACGAAGCTGAATTTTTTATATTAATTTTGCAAGTCGTTTTCGATATTAAGGACATTTAAAGTACAATTTTACAAACAGTATTTAGCAAGAGAATAACAAACCCAATAATTATTGACAGTGAATAAGTGTCTCAAATTTTAAAAAGCAAATTATAAAAAGGGTCAATGCCCTCTTAAATCAAAATAACAAACTAGCTTCCTATTTAGATTACACAATATTTTAGGTTCAAACATTACAAAAATACCCTTATTGTAGTTGTTATTCCTATTTAAATCAAACATTATCTAAACATGAAAGTTTATCTATATTTTTAAATAATAAGAAACATTAATTAAAAACCATCACAACCACCACCACCATCCTCACCACCCCACCCCCACCCACCACCACCACCCCACCCCCACCCACCACCCCCCACCACCCCCACCCCCACCCCACCCCCACCCATCACCCCCCACCACCACCCACCCCACCCACCACCCCCTACCACCCACCACACCACCACCACCCCACCCCCACCCACCACCACCACCCCACCCCCACCCCTATCCACCACCCCCACCACCACCCCACCCCACCCCACCCCACCCCCCACCACCCCCACCCCTACCACCCCGCCTATACCACCACCATCTACTACTACTAATTCCATCACACGCGCGCGTCCGTGAATTTTTTTTAAAATCGTCATAACTTATTCTAAAAAAATAAAAAAAATAAAATAATTGCATTTTTGGACGAGACAGATTAATATTTACGACTATGATTTTTTTCGGTTTTTTTTAATTTTTTGTTTTTTTGGTTTTTTTTTTTGGTTTTTTTTAACTTTTTTTTTCAAATGGGATTTGCCCCATCTCTAATTTTAAGATTGGGATGAATTTGTTTCATCTCCATTCTAATATTGAGATGGGATTTGTCCCATCTCTATTGCATAACTAAGATGGGATTTGTCCCATCTCTATTGTAAAACTAATTAAAGATAGAATGTGTTAGAGATGGTGATGTGCTGTTTCGCGACGTAAAAAATTAAGATGGGATTTGTCCCATATCTGGTTTGTCCCATCTCTGTTTTCAATCAGTATGAATAGTTTCTGCACAACAACAAATTGATCGTTTGAAGAGTGTTAATTTTTTTAAAATCATCATAACACTAATCTCAATAAGAAGGTTACTCAATGGAGTTGACAAATTATGATGAAATAACCATACAATAGTAGCAAAATCAGCTTCACCAAGCATTAAACAAGACTTTTGATTGCCAAAAGTGTATCTGTATTCTAACAAGCAACTCTCAAATCTATCCACCGACCAATAACATAATCCTTGATCTACTGGAATGAATCGAAAAAGTCAAAGAGATACAGAGCAAGTTGATCACCATATTTAAATTCAACAATAGGATTTGATGCCATAATACAAAGCCTGAAAACAAAAAACACAGAACATGAATAATCCCACCTATGAATAAACCACACCAAAAACCACAAAAACCAAACCCCAGTTCGTCCCATCAATAAACTGAAGAAACATTGAAGGATTGAAGCTAAGTAACACTAAAACTAGAGAAGGAACTCGCAACTAACTCTAGAAACTCAGGTAAGAATAAAAAAAAAAAATTGCGGCGCAGACCTTGAATAAACAATTAAAAGCAAAAAACACATAAATGTCTAATCAAACACCGAAACATATTAAAATATGCAAAAACTATCAACAACTAACACAGGACCCTACCAATTCGTCAAATTTATGAATTGAAGAAACATTGAAGAAACAAAAAAACGCGAAAAACTAAAAACTTAAGAACTGTAGATAGAGAAGAACAAACCTGGAAAATTGAAGATATCGAAAGAAATTGAAGAATAAAGATATATGAAAAATTTGCAGGAATAGATGATGCATAAATAGATGATGAAAAATTTGCGAAAAATTGAACAAACTCTCATCTGCGACGTAATTGACAAAGACGATGTATTAATGGAGTGAATTTGCTTCAATTGGAGATAATATCTTCTCAATTGAAAATTAATGGACTCATTAATGAAGAAAATCAATTTCACCTGTAAAGAAATCATTGAAACTGGGTTTAGATTAATGAACAAAATGAATTTAAAGGCCTTTATATACGGCGGCGGTGAGAAATTAAAAAAAAAAACAAAATGTTGACTTTGACTAGAAGGGTACCAATGTAATTGTACAATATGAATTTGATTTAAATGGGAAACAACCTAATTTATTTGGGAAAAAATATTCACCTGTCAACATTTGGGCATAGACAAAGTGATTCATGATTTAAATGGGCATTATTTTTTATAAAAAAATGCATATTAAAAAGACTATTAATAAAAAAATATCTAGAATAAAAGAATTTATAAAAAAATATTTTAACCTAAAATATCTCTATAAATAATAAAAAAAAAACTAATAAACACGCGCGTCAGTGAATTTTTTTTTAACTCGTCATAACTAATTCTAAAAAAATAAAAAATAAAAAATTATATATTTGGATAAATCAAATTAAAATTTACGTCTACGATTTTTTGGAACTTTTTGAATTCTTTGAATTTTTTTTTATTTTTTTTCGCAGACACGGAATTTCATGTTCAGCGAAAAAAATCACTTCAAACGGTGAATTTCATGTTTTAAACATGTAAATCCGTGTCTGTGAAAAAAAATTAAAAAACAAAAAATATATTAAAAAAATCAAAAACAAATCATAGACTTAAATATTAATTTGAAAATGCAAATTTTTTATTTTTCTGATTTTTTTAGAATTAGTTATGACGATTTTAAAAAAATTTCACGGACGCGCGTGTGTGTGATGGAATTAGTAGTAGTAAGTGGTGGTGTTGGTGGTTGTGGTTGTTGTTGTGATGGTGGTGCTTGTTGTGGTGGTGGTTGTGGTGGCTGTGGTGGTGGTGGTGATGATGGTGGAAGTACTATATTATTTGTTTAATATTTAAAAATTAATATTGTATTAAAATAAGATAATATATTTAATAATAAGGGTAGTAAAGATATAGAAAAATATAAGGGTGAATTATACATAGGGTCTTGAAGACCATATTTTTTCTCTATAGAGTATGGTCTAGGAATTCCTTCTTATTAGAGACCTCTGTTTTGACAATTGTCTTTTCCTACCCTTACTAACACTAAAAGACAAAGAAAGTATGATGTCGCTGTTTCTTTCTCCACTACCTACCATTATCCACCTACCTCCAACCTCTGACCACCTACCACAGGCCTCCGACCACCGACCTCCGGCCACTGACCTTCGACTACCAGTCACCGGAAAAACATAGAGTATCGGCACAATTTGCTGAGTACTAGGGGTGAGCACGGTACGGTTCGGCTCGGTTTTTTACCGTAACCGAAACCAAAACCGAATGATTCGGTTTTTAAAGGTGTCGGTACCGAACCGAACGGTTTTTATCGGTTCGGTTTTTTCGGTTTTCGGTTCGCTATATGTTCGTTTCGGTTTTTTTCCGGTTTTGGTATGTGTTTAATTCGAAGTTGGATATATTTTAAGGGCATTCACTTGAGACGTTTTATTTTCTAACAAATTCATGAAGTTTTTGATTTTCATGTTATTGACCCGTGTAGGAAATTGCATTTTTGGAACTCAAATATTATATATTAGTTGTAAACAAATAATTTCAAAAGAATATTTATAAAATTTAATATGTATGTTTTACCTTCAACAAATATTAATAAATGAAAGATTTTTTAAAATATATCAACTAATGACTTATGTAAAAATATGTTGCACACTATGACATTTTTAGGGGCGATGCATGTTATATATGAACATTTTTGTTTTAAAAAATCATTCCATTTTATATCCCATTGTCATAATCTCTTCAATAATATAAATTGAATTCAAGATTGTCTTAATTTTTGTATTTTTTTCGGTTCGGTTTTTCGGTTCGGTTTAGCATAGAAAAACCGTACCGAACCGAACTTTTTCGGTTTTTCAAAAAGCTTATACCGAACCGAACGGTTATGTCGGTTTTCGGTTTTTTCGGTTCGGTTTTTTCGGTTTTTTGGATCTGTTCGGTTTTTCGGTTTCATTTTGCTCACCCCTACTGAGTACTCTGACAATTTGCTGAGTACTCCGACAATTTTGTTGAGCACTCCGATAATTTTGCTGAGTACTCCGATAATTTTACCGAGTACTCAGACAATTTTGATGAGTACTCCGACGATTTTGATGAGTATAATTCAAAACAAAGAGTAAAAAGCCAAAATAAATATTTTATTCACATTTCTTTCAATATTTTAATGAATTACAAAAAATAAACAATTCAAATCTAACTTTTACATTGACCAGATCTAGTTAAACCAGATCTTAAAAAAAATTAAAAAAATCCAAAAAAACAAGCGTACTAAGTACGCTGATAAAAAAAAAAGGAAAGCAGCATCTTCACGCGTTTGAAAATGAACGGGAAGAGGAGAAGCTCCGGCAACACTATTACCTGCTCAGGAAACACCATTGTTGCAACACCCCCTCGGAGCTCTTGAACGGTGCATCATGAACGGAGAACAACCGCAGGGTTTCGTTGCTTCGCCGGAGGTTTGCTGCAGGTTTCTTTGCTTCCATGGCTGTCCGAGGAAATCTGCTCGTCGGAGGTGTGGTGTAGCGACGGAGTGCAGCGCTGAGGCTTCTCCGGTTCTGCCTCAGTTTCTGCAACTCAGATCGAGGCTTCTTCTGCAACTCAGATTACAGTGAGCCCAATTGCTCCATAAGTTATCATCCCTATTATACATTCTCCAGAAGGTAAACAGTAAGCACAACTTATTTAAATCTGCAATATTTGGAAATCCCAAACCACCTTGATGTTTTTTGTGCAGATAGTGGACCAAGACACCTTAGCCCCTTCAGATCCTTCTAAATAACCCTTCCATAAGAAGCTACTTAGTTTTTGATTAAGTTTATATATAACTTGTTTGGGTAGGATAAAAACTCTACACCAAAACAAGACTTTACTAATGAGCACCACTTTAATCAACTCTAGTCTTCCTGCATAAGATATGAGCTTAGAATTCCAAGAATTTATACTTTGACAAATATTTTCTACTAATATGTTCCCATCGGAAACACTTAGTTTCCTTGAGTTGAGAGGAACACCTAGGTATCTAACTGCATTTTACCAACTTTAATGTCAAGAATAGAGGATATAGATCTTTGAATATGAGTAGGAGTATCACCATAATATATCTCACTCTTAGAGTAATTAATTCTGAGACCAGATAGTCTAGAAAAGAGATCCAGCGCCTCCTTAACCAATTGAGCAGAATTGTTATCAGCATTAAGAAAAATAAGAAGATCATCAGCAAATATTATGTTATTAAGGCTTAAATATTGAGACTTATGATGAAATTTAAAGCTTTTCTTCTTATCAAAGTGCTAAAAAATCTCTGAGAAAACTTGCATACATATAGTAGAGAGATTGGGAGATAGGGGGTTACCTTGCCTGAGACCCCTTATCCCCTTGAAAAATCCATTTACCTTGCCATTTAAACAGATTGAGTAGCTTGGTGAGCAACTACACATTCTTATCCATTTAATGAAAATTGTTTGGAAATTCATAGCTTTGAGAGTGTTGAGAAGAAAGTCCCAGTTCACACTATCATAGGCCTTTTGCAGATCAAGGATTTTAAATCGACCCTCTATAAATACACAATATTTTCACGTAGTGGAGAGTCGGGCTTCCTTTTTGGAAGTAACACGACTTTTAGTTGGATAATAAATTTATCCTAGTACGCTGTTAAGACAAGGTTAAATATATATTTTGGTCCCTCTTATGTAATACTAAGAAAATTTTAATAATAAGATAGTGAATCAAATACAACTTTCATTGTAGGCAAGTCTATTGTTTAGAATATATTAGTTGCGTATGAAGTAGGTCATTACCTTAAAAACAAAAGTAATACTAAGACATATCATATGGTGGTTAAAGTTATATAAGTAAGGAATATGCAAATATTATATGGGATTTTTTAATAAATCTACTTGGCACTTTGGGATTTAATAAGAAAAGGGTAGATTGGATAAGAAAAGGTCTCACTTTAGTAACTTATGAGATTCAAATCAGCAGAGCCTTGTTTCCACATAAAGAAACTCGGAAAGGATTAACGCAAGGGGACACACTGTCGTCTTACACGTGTTGCTTAGTAACTCAAGTGCTTTTTAGCTTAATTTAGGATAATATGTGTATACTTATTCTAAAGGCATTATAGTTTTAAGAAACTCACCACAAATCACTCATATTTAATTTTCTGATGAATGTTAGTTCTTTTTTAGGTAAACAAAAATAATTTATATGTGTTTTTGATATATTAAATTTGTATTGATTATCCTTTGTCCAGAAACAAAATCTCAATAAAAGTTGGGCGCTTTTTAGAATAATACCCCTTAAGATATTAAGTCAAAACTAAATAAATATATAAGGATGAATAAGCTATATGATCTAGGAAAATATATTGGGATCTCGTCAAATTGATTGATAAAAATACGAAAAATTGTGACACATAGACACAAAAATGTTCTCTAAAAATGACACGGAGGTATTCATATGCTATATTATGAATGTTATCTCTAATCAAATCATGTCAATGTATCTTATCTCAAAAAAATCACTAATAAGATATCATCCCTAATTTCAAACTTTTACTAGAATGAAAGAGGGGATAAAAAAGTGCATTGGATTGGATGGAAAAAACTTTTTAAACCTATACAAGAAGAGGAGTTGGGTTTTAACTTGCTTCGTGACCGAAACCTAAACATGTTAGCTTCAAATGCTTAGAAATTCTGAATAAACATAAATCTCTTCAGTTTAAAATATTTAAATGTAAATATTTTCCCAATCACAACTTCTTGAAAGGTTAGGTGGGTGTCAATTTCTCATGGGGGTGGAAAATATTATTGAGTGGACGAATCTTGGTTACCTGACAAACAAAGGTCATAAAAACCTAGAAAAGGGATTCTGAGTTGATAAACAATAATGGGACATCTTGAAATCTAGATGTCAAACCACGAATATGTAGAATGAGGAGGGCTTTAAAATCAAAAATTAAAAGGTATAAATCAGCCTTATCAAGATTATATCAAGAAACCAAGTTGTACTATATAAAGTTCTTCATAATCGACCAAAAAAAGATGTTTATAAGTTTAAAAAACTAAAGACAGAAAGTTAAATCTCTAGCAGCTTTAATGATCCTCTTCAGCTGATTTGGAGTGTACTTGTTCATCAATTCACATAGTTCAACATCCTTTTCTTTCTCTAAGGCAATCTCTGTTTCCCAATTGTGTCGCTTTAGTTGAAGCATCCTCTTTTCATAAGATATAATTAACCACTCCCTTTTCGCAACAAAATTATTCATTTCATGATCTTGAGTTTGAATGAACTGCCAGACTCACTCAAACCTAAATTAAAAAACCTATAAGAATGATGATACGATTTGTAATCATAATAAAGTAGAAATAGTTGAGAACATATTATTTTTAAGAATGGTTGCCATGAGCTTGCTTCATCATCTCTCGCACTTTCCGTTGTAACTACTCAAACTTATCTTCCTTGGCCAGCCTAGCTTCATGAATAACTTTAAGTTGCTCCTTGACGAATTTTTCTTAGGCATTCATCTAATTATAATTCAAAAGAAAAAAGAAAGAAAAACCAGTCATGAAAGAGAAGAATAAAGCAGAAGATGATGAATGAGAACTATTTGTACCTTCTCCCTACTGCGCTCATGATGTTCCTTGGTTTTTATGCGGACAATTCGATTATCTTCCACGGTTTGACGAAATCTCTCACTAACTAATACTGTACATATCTTGTACGATGAGGCAATAAAATATAATCCCATATTTAGAGTACAAAGCAAATTAATGGACTTACCAGGTTTTTTTATAATAGACGTTCTATTATTTTGAAATAACATGACCAACTATCTTTATCATGTAAATCAAATAGCCCTCTGTGATATGTATGAACAAAATATATATTCTTTGTGTAAATTATATAGCATGTCTTTCTATTTGAAAAAATAGGAAAAGCAAATCCCATGTTTTGTAAGTATCTTAAAATAGATTATAAAAAATCAATAACTCATTCAGATAACCATACATAATAAAATATATTCATTTTCGACACAAATATTTTCTAATTCATCATCTTCTATATTGATGGTTTTAATTAATTAAGTCGTGCATCTTAATATAAAATGTTCATATATTGCTCAAAATATTTAGGCCATATTAAAGTAAGACTTTTTTAAAATAAAAATCAATAATCCACTTCTCAACTTCTCAACTTTTTAATTTTTATCCTGATTAATATAAATCTAATTTAGATGCATATTTTATAATAAAATAGAGGTTATTTTATATATTGTAGGAAATTTCAGTGAAATTCAATAAAAAAAACTAATATTTGAACCTATAATGAAATTACAACATTATATATGGACATATAAAAGAAATTTAGTGAGAAAATTTGTACAAAATAATAGTGAGAACAATCTCTTGCAAAGTATAGAAGCTATATACCTCGATTAAGAGAACTTCACAGGGGTTTCACTTTAAAATATCTTAAAAATAACACACTTAACAATAAACTAAAAAAAATAAAAAAGAAATTAAAATTAGTTAATCAGTTTTGACATATACACCAAATAATTTTGAGTAAGAAATATGATGTTATAAAATATCACCTTGATGTACGGATATTCTTTTTCTGATAAGCGTAGTGTAATAATCACTTTTACTACATGTGAAGAGTTGTACACATGCGAGTTATCCTTCTCAGAGAGTTGATTATCACAACTCGGGAGACACCAACAAGGATCGTTTAAATTGCCCCTCTATAAAACACAATATTTTCACGTAGTGGAGAGTCGGGCATTCCATATTGGAAGTTACACGACTTTTAGCTGGATAATAAATATATCCTAGTGAATAACATACAAATTTCATTCTAGGCAAGTCTATTATTTAGAATTTATTAGTTGCTCAAGAAGCAAGTCATTACCTTAAAAAGAAAAGTAATACTAAGACATATCATATTGTGGTTAAAGTTATATGAGTAAGGAATATGCAAATATTAAATGGGATTCTTTTAATTAATCTACTTGGTCATTTGGAATTTAATAACAAAAGGGTAGATTGGATAAGAAAAGGTGTCACTTTAGTAACTTATGAGATTTAAATTAACAGAGACTTGTTTCCACTTGAAGAAACTCAAAAAGGATTAAGGCAAGGGGACACAATGTCCTCTTACCTATGTTGCTTAGTGACCTAAGTACTTTTTAGCTTAATTGAGGATAATATGGGTATAGTTATTCTGAAAGGCATTATAGTTTTAAGAGACTCACCACAAATCACTTATATCTTATTTGCTGATACTGTTTTTTTAGGTATGTGTTTTTAATATATTAAATTGGGATTGATTATCTTCTGTCTAGAAACTAAATATCAATAAAAGTTGGGTGTTTTTTAGCAATACTAACCCTCAAGATATTAAGTCAAAACTAGATAAATATCTAGGGATGAATAAGCTATATAATCTAAGAAAATATATTGGGATCCCATCGAATTATGGAAAGTCTAAAATAAAAGCATTTGTCTGGTTAATTGATAAAAAATACAAAAAATTGAGACATAGGCACAAGGAAATGCTATTTGAAAAGGGCAAAGAGGTATTCATATACTATATTATGAATGCTATCTCCTACTTAAATCATGTCAGTGTTTCTTATCTCAAAAAATCACTAATAAAATATCAACCCTGATTTCAAACTTTTACTAGAATGAAAGAGGGGATAACAAAGTTCATTGGATTGGATGGGAAAAACTTGTTAAATCTAAACAAGAAGAGGGGTTGGGATTTAACGAGTTTCGTAGCCAACCCTAAACCTATTAGCTTCAAATGCTTGGAAATTCTAAATAAACATAAATATATTCTGTTTAAAATACTTAAATGTAAATATTTTCTTGAAAGGTAAGGTGGTTGTCAATTGCGTATGGGGGTGGAAAATCTTACTGAGTGAGCGAGTCTTGGTTACCTGACAAACAAAGGTCATAAAAAACTAAAAACCTATGTCACTTGAGGGATTCTAAGTTTAAAAATAATAATGGCACATCTTGAAATCTAGATGTCAAACCACGAATATGTAGAATGATGAGGGATTGAAAATCCACATTCAATTTAAAAGGTATAAACCAGCCTTATCAAGATTATATCAAGCAACCAAGTTGTACTGCATAAATTTCTTCATAATCGACTAAAAAAATAAGATGTTCATAAGTTTCAAAAACTAAAAATAGAAAGTTAAATCTCTAGCAGCTAAATGATCCTTGTTCATCAATTCACATAGTTCAACATCCATTCTTTCCCTAAGGCAATCTCCGTTTTCCAATTCTGTCGCTTTAGTTGAAGCATCCTCTTAACATGAGATGTAACTAACCTCTCCCTCTCTGCAACAAAATCATTCAAATCATGAATTCTGAGTTTGAATAAACTACGAGACTCTCTCAACCCGAAATTAAAAAAACCTATAAGAACGATGATACAATTTATAAACATAATAAAGTATAACTAGTCGTGATTGCCATGAGTTTGCTTCATCAACACTCGCACTTTCTGTTGTAACTTCTCAAACTTATCTTCCTTGGCCAGCCTAGCTTCATGAATAATTTTATATTACCCCTTGATGAATTTTTCTTGGGCATTCATCTAATTATAATGCAAAAGAAAAAAGAAAGAAAAACCAGTCATGAAAGAGAAGAATAAAGCAGAAGATGATGAATGAGAACTATTAGTACCTCCTCCCTAGCGCTCATGATGTTCTTTGGTTTTTATGCCGATAATTTGATTATCTTCCATGGTCTGACGGACTCTCTCACTAACTAATATTGTACACATCTTGTACAATGAGGTAAAAAAATCTAATCACATACAAAGCAAATCAATAGACTTAACAGGTTTTTATAATAGATGTTCCATTATTTTAAAATAATATGATCGACGATATTTTTACTGTAAATCAAATAGCCCTGTAGCCCTCTATGATATGTATGCACAAAATATATATTCTTTGTGTGAATTATATAACACGTCTTTCTATTTGAAAAAATAGGAAAAGAAAAACCCATATTATGTAAGTATCTTAAAATAGAGTAGAAAAAAATCAATAACTCATTCAGATAGCCATACATAATAAAATATATTCATTTTTGTCACAAATATTGTCTACTTCATCATCTTCTATACTGATAGTTCTAATTAATTAAGTCATTATTCTTATATAAAATGTTCATATATTGCTCAAAATATTTAGGCTATACTAAAGTAAGTATTTTTTAAAATAAAAATAAATAATCCACCCCTCAACTTTTAAAATTTATCTGGCTTAATATATATTTAATTTAGATGCATATATTTTTTTATAATAAAATAGAGGCTATTTTATATACTATAGGAACTTTTATTGAAAACCAATTAAAAAAATTAATATGGGAACCTATAATTCAATTTCACATTATATATGGACTTATAAAGTACATTAGTGAGAAAATTTGTACAAAGTAATAGTGAGAACAATCTCTTGCAAAATATAGAAGCTATATACCTAGATTAAGAGAACTTTCTAGGTATTTCACTTTTAAGATTCACTGTAATTATGCAAAACTCTACTTTACTGCCAATTCTTAAAAAAAAAACCCAAAAAATCTTAAAAATAACACACTTAACAATAAATTGAAAAAAATAAAAGAAATTAAATTTAGTTAATCAGTCTAGACATATATACCAAATATTTTGAATAAGAAATATAATGTTATAAAATATCACCTTAATGTATGGAAATTCTTTTTTTGACTAGAGTAATGGAATGTTTGTTTAGTTGTTTTAAACTTTTTTACAGATTTTTAATTTTATGGAAAAATAATTTTAAGCTTATGCAATGGTGGCGGGCGTGGCTAGGGTTTTTGTGTTTTCTAGATGATGATAAAGGTGTTTGTGGAAAACTAATTAGTTTTTTCGGGTAAGACTTCCATCCAACATTGGATGGTCCAATATTCGTATCATAGCCATTGATGCGTATAGCAAAACACATGTCACTAGATTAACAAGTTAGTTACTTTTGTAAGTTTAAAACATGGGGTATTTGTATTAATATAATTGGTGTAGGATCATCCAATATTGGATGGAAGAATTTTCCAGTTTTTTTTCTCTTTTTCTTCCTTTTCATATATATATTTTTGAAGTAATTTAAATATTTTATTTTTTTCAATTATTATTTTGTTAAGATTCCAATACAAAAAATACTTTAGGACAAAACAAAATCATGCTTATGTTTATATATTTTTTGACACTCTTAGAGATTTTACGACCATTATGAGATGTTTTTTTATAAAAAGATTTTTAAAAAAACTTGCTCAAGATTTTTTACCATAGAGACTTTTGCTCAAAACTTTTTTAATGTAAAGTCTGACATGACACTTGATTTTCAATAGTGTTGCAATCGTCTTTTCACAAGTGCTTTTATTATATCTTCGCCCCAAATTTCTTTTAAGTATTAGGTTACATCTACGCGACATTGTTTCATCTTGGGTAAAATTATCATTTTATGAAATACATATTTCCTCTTTTTTTTTAGTCGAGAATGAAAATTCATTAATTAAAATATCCTTACATCTTAGCCAATCCCTAATGGACGGCAATCTCTAGAGAAACGTTTTGCTAATAGGAGAAGGAGAGTACATCTCCAAAGACTAAACAAAGAGGCTCTTGACTTTTGTTTAGAAACTCCATTAGCATTCAACATTTTGGATCTCTTACTAAGAGAGATTTTAAAGAAAACCAGAACCTTACACTTTCTAAAAGACTTGACCAACACTTTGACAGTACTAAACAAATTACAACAATCACTAGAATAGAAACTAAAAACGTTGCAATCTTTATCATTAACTCCACTGCTAATCCGAAAGCTTGAAGCCATAGCTGTCTTTGCTTCAAATTCAGGGTAAGCCGTCATAATCCTTGCACATCCTTCTACTCTTCTTCCTGCCGAGATCCTATCAGATTTGACCCAACAAGCCAAAGCCAGGTGAGTGCAATTAATCCCAAAAAAACTCAGGTTTTGAAATGGTTTAACACCATTAATTAACAATTTGGTAGTCTTATCCGGGACAAACCATAAATCAGAATACAAACTGTTAACACACATACATCGAGCATTAATCAGTACATATATTTTAGAACCTATATAAACACCAATCCTTTGATTAGCTGAAATAAGCGAATCAATAACACAAGCACAAAAAAGCATAAGAGCAAACTCGCATACCTTTATGTAAGCTTTAAGAGGAGACTGAAAAACAGCCTTTAATTCATTATCATTAATATTCCAATCACTAATGCCATTAGTTAAAAGAAACTCAATTTCAGCATTGCTAATATTAGTTTCTCCTATAAAATTCACAGCATTACCAATTCCAATCCATATTTATTAATATAAGAAGCCCAAAAATGATTGATTTATCAATTTTAAGCCAATATTAATCTTCTCTATATTTATATCCGCCATTAATGCTAAAAAGACCCTAATATATCCAAAATACTCTTGATAACCAACTATTAAATATTTTTACGGATATAAATATATGGTATAATAGTTTCATGTTGATATGATATATATTGGTTTTGAAGGTTTGAGAGCCATTTCTCTTTTATCCCCTCACATAGTAGAAAATGACAAAATCTTAGTTGAATTTAATAGGACTTAACTTTCTATGAAAAGCCTTTGCTTAGTAGGGGAAGAGATATAATATTTTACTATTTGCATCCACTATCCAAAAACATTCTAGAATTCTCATACACTATCTTGACCATAAGTAAAAGGGAGGCCACCTCATTTGATCCTAACCATATTTAATTTTAGATAGTAGGTTTCGAGATATAAGGTTATATTTAGGTTCATCTCAACTGATTGCATTATAGGTCTTGTTTGGTTGTAACTAGTTTTAATAGTTTTATGTGATGTCAATTTATGTCATTTATGGAAAAAAATAGATTCTTTACGACACCTATTAAGAAACCACATGGTCGGTCATGGAAGAGGACAAACAAGGAAACCAGAAGAGAAACTCGAGTGTTGGGAAGTTGTAGTAGAGTATCACACTTCTCACCTTACAGTGTTTGGAATTTATGGCGACTGTCCCACTCAAGGATGGACATTAGGTATAGAATAATGGCCCTTTACATGGGGTTAGGAAAACAATAGTGGTAATTCATCCACAAGTAATACAATACTTGTTGAATCTGGTTTAACAAGAATGTGAGCGTATATCAAGAGGAGATTGTGAGTATCCTTAAATCGAATCAAAAGCACTCCGAAAGTCAATTTTATGGTGCATCTAGGTGAGATCTTATTGTAATTATACCCTCTCATCAACTCTTACATTAAATGAATATTATCGGACATGAGACAACCCAGTACAAAATCACTTTAGGCTTTATCAATTAAACCATCAAGTATCAAAGTCATGCGATCGACAATGATCATCATGATAGCTTTGTATGCAACAGTGCAACAAGCAAAAGGTTAGAAAGCATCTATTGTGGTAGGATCATCCGATTTAATTGTTGAAGGAGAGACTTCGTGGTAAAGAACTCCTTTACCACATCAATCACACTTTTCCCAACCACATTTCAAGACTTCTTGAAGAAATGAGAAGAATAGCCATTCAAACCCGGTGATTTATCATTATGAATGTGGAAGATAACATATTTAATCTCTTCATCAGACACATCCACACATAAATCAACCTCTTGTTCTTCGGTTAGGACACTACCCCACTCAATCGACATGTAGAGTAGTCTCTTTAGTACATAAAAGACCAATGTAATACTTCAGAAAAGCATCATAAAGTTCATCTCTTGAGGTAGAATCGGTGCCATCCGCAATCTTGATTGTAGATATATATTCTTCTCTCTCATTACTTCCCATACTACCGTAAAAGAGTATTGTACACCGATCGCTCTTTAGGTTGTAGTTACTTCTTGATTTTTGTTGATAGAAACTACACTCGGCATTCTCATGGTGCGAAGCTAACTTTTGAAGACTTTTAATTTCCTCAAAGAGAATGGTAGAAATTTTTGAATCTTTTTTTGAAATTCTTCAAGGGCAAGATTAGTTCTCTTTATTGGTCCGGAGATGTGTGAATAGTGCTTTTTGTTCAACTCCCTTAGACCAAACTTCAAGTTTCTTATATTTTTCTACAAAACAAATTGTTTAGTGCCCCGGAATGTATCGCTCGCCCACCCGGAGCACACCACATCATTGTAGTGCTCATGCTCGTCCACATTTGAAGAATCCAAAAGGAGTGTGTCTAATCTCATTGTTTGTGTATAAAAATCACCACAACGAATAATGATCTGTCCAAAGAGTAATAGGTCAAAACTCAATGGAATTGAACTGAGGAGAAGAAATAAGTATCTGTTTGCCATAGCTCAATCAATTTTACTCATAATCATACCATTACTCTAAGTATAATATTGACCCGTATGAACCAAATCCTACAAACCAAGAGCGTTACAACATTATTATATCATAAGCGGAGATATTCGCTCCATTAATCCTCTCACTAAACTTGAGAATGTTGTTTAAAATTCCCATGAGTAGGAAAGAGTTATCAAAGGTTCTGGCATATAGGAAAAAGTGGCATCCCATAAGGGACTTCTTTCACTTTTTTTACTCATATACCATAAATAAAGGAAATGCGAAGTGAGTTAGAGGTTACCTTGAATTCCACTACACAATGCATAGTTTGAGTATATTGATAGAGAGGCGATTAACTTCAACTTTGTCGGGGTTCCAAGCAAGAAAGATCCGATCTTTACTATTTTTCGTATTGTAATCGAAATTATCATCACATAACCAACCTTTAAACTTTGTATTGACGATTTTTTCATCCTCGTACGACCGCTTTTAGTTTTGAGTAAAGCGATATAATCAACCTAATTTTTGTGGATGAGGTCACAAACCCCTTTTTGAGTTTGGGCTCGGCAAAAACCGTTTGTATTTAAGGTTGTGATAATCATAAGGGGATTGGGGGGTTCGTACAAAATATATACTCAATGTCCGCTCCGAAAAAAGTATCAAGTGTGCAGCTATATCAAGATGATGGTGATAAGCTGTTATATCTTTTAAAATAGAGTGGCTACCTGAGTCTTTTTTTTTTTTTTTTTTTTGACAAGCTACCTGAGTCCAAGTAAGGACCATCTGTAGATGGATTAATCAAAGTAAATCAATCACTTGTACTAGTTGAACTCATAGCACGTAGACAATATAGATTAGTCACCAAACTTGAGAAACTGGACAGATTAGTCCTTCGAGTAGCAGCACTATTTAAAAGCTGGCAAATATTTCCAGAAATAGAAATTTAGTGAACATCATCCAAGGAATCAATTAAAAGCTGATGAAGATTATTAGTAAAGGAATTTTGTAATTAGCAACAGCCTTGGAAATATTGTGGTGCTGAAGCGATGTTTGGATAATAAATAGGTGATCCGAAAGGTCAATTATAGAAGCACTATATAAATACTATATTAATTAATAGCTGACCATTTGAATCAAAGATACTTTAATGAAGAAATCCATTAAATAATAGCTTAAACCATTTCGATCTCCACTTGCTGCCTTATCAAATTGATAAATGGGTACCACAAGATGATTATTAGATAAGTGACCATGCAGCAGCACAAATGTCATATTATATTTCCCAAAAGTTATTAAATTTTCGGTAAAGCCCCAAGAATTAAAAGATATCAGATTAGTCCTTATGTTGGAGCAAAACTTAGGAGAAAGCTTAACATGAGAGATGCATGCATCTAAGACCATTTGAAAAATAAAACCTTAGGATATAAGGAAAGAATATGAAATCACCTTTAAGATCAACCATTGTAGAGCTAAAGATCAATGTTGTAGCTCCCTTAAACTTTAGTAATTGCATTTTGGTCCTTAATTAATTCGACCCCAAACCAGAAAATTCCAAGCTTAGAAAATAAGATATGCAAAAACCATCTACAGCATTATCAATGAGATAAAACTGTCTAGCCCTCAAACTTTCAAATATATGCAAATTAGGCCCTGAGTTATGAAAAATAATAACAGCATCCGCCCGATGAAAAAGAAATATCAATAGCAGGTCCGAAATTGCATATATAAAACAATTTACCCCTGCACAATCGCGTTCACAAATCTTTGAAAAACGACCACGAATCATCGAAATACGACCTCGAATCTTCAAAACATGACCATGAAACATTGACACACACGAAACCTCCAAACTCGACCCGAAATCTCGAACCTCGACCACGAAGCCACGAAATTTCGACCACGAAAACTTAAATTCCGATAACCTGAAACGCGAGAGTATATAGGATACCCATCCACAGTACATATAATCCGTTGAAACAGTTTGCAGATTGGTCTTAGAATTATTGGACCCCAAGATAGCAGGTCCTAGAGTAAAATTAAAAACATGTGCAAGCCCCAAACTGTACTTATGTGAAAATACAATCTTGATATACTAGTATAGTCTAGGGGTTAGATTATTATTTAATGAAACCTTAGGGACTACTTTGTAATTAGTATAGAATTAGTTGGTTAGTTATAACAACTATTTAAACAATGTATTAGCTGTCTTTCAGCTCAAGTTGAATGAAATGAATCACACATAATACACACTCTTCTCTCTCCCTTTTCTCTGTCGAATTCATCTTCTTCTTCTTCTTCTGTAAAGCTTCAATGGAAGCTTGATCTTATACTCTCATCATGGTATCAGTTGAAAAAATTGTTACTTCCGCAATTTAAACATCAATTCTTGCTTTAGATCAAGAAATTAAAAGCTTCGATTACTTACTTCAATGGCGAACAACTCTGCAACAGAGAATTTTTCTTCTCCATTCTACATCCACCCTAGTGAAAACACAGGTGCATCGCTAGTTTCCGAAGTTCTTACTAATGATAACTTCCTATCTTGGACTCGTGCAATTGAGATTGCATTATCAGTCAAGAACAAACTTGGCTTTATCAATGGCGAAATTGTCCAGCCTCCTCTCACAGATTTAGATTCTTTTTCGGCGTGGACAAGAGCTAACAACTTGGTTCTATCATGGCTCCTTAACTCGATTTCTAAAGAAATCAGAGGTAGCTTATTGTATGTAAACTCAGCTCATGATCTCTACAAAGAGCTTAAAACGCGATTTGGCAAAAGTGATGGTACAAGAGTCTTCGTTCTTGAGAAATCATTGAGCTCGATTTCTCAAAATTCAAGTTCGATTTCTGAGTATTTCGCAAAGATCAAAACACTTTGGGATGAGTATGTTCATTTTAGGCCTATGCCTACATGTTCATGTGGAAACATGAATCAATGCAGCTGCAAGATTCTTGATACGTTAATTGAGCGACAAAATAGTGACTTCGTGATCAAATTCTTAATTGGCTTAAATGACTCTTTTGCTGCAGTAAGAAGCCAAATCTTGCTAATGACTCCTTTACCACAAATTAACTCAGTGTTTGCAATGCTTATTCAAGAAGAAAGTCAAAGGTTACTCTCGAATTCTTCTTTCTCTGCACCAACTCATGCTTTTTACTCAAAGAACAACCAGAAAACAAACAATTACACAGAGAAGAAGAGAGTTATTTGTACACACTGTGGGTACAATGGTCATACAGTAGAAAAGTGTTATCAGCTACATGGATATCCAATTGGATGGGGTGGACCTAAAGGAAGAAGGAGTGCTCAAAATCAACAACATTCTGCACATCTTGTTGATGTTGAAGAAGAACTCAAGACTGAACAAGATCATAAGCCGCTTAGTAGCTATGAATTTACACCTGAGGAGATAAGCAAGCTTATGGCTCTTGCACACACTGAAAAGATGAGCAATCCGGCTGTCCATCAAGTCACAATCAATGAAGGTAATTCTTGCACATCTTCTTGGATTTTAGATACAGGTGCTACAGATCACTTGATATATTCATCATCTATGTATATAAACAAGCCTCAAATTGTGCATATCCCTGTGACATTGCCTAATGGAGAGGTCATATATGCAACACACAAGGGAAACATTAGCCTAAATAATAATATTACATTAGAGAATGTGCTATGTGTTCCAAAATTCAAGTGCAATTTACTTTCAATATCCAAATTAACTCAAGATTCAGCTGTTACAGTTGCTTTCTTTTCTTCTTATTGCACTATACAGGATCATCTATGCAAGAAGACGATTGGGATTGCTTATGAAAGAAATGGATTATACTATATGAACTCTTCATCATCTCATCAAGTTCTAGCTGCTTCAACTAAGAAGAGTGATATATGGCATTCTAGGTTAGGTCATCCATCAAGAGCTAAACTAAATGCTCTAAAGAAAATTGATTCATCTATTGTTTTTTTACAAGATAGTGTATGTGAACTGTGTCACTTTGCTAAACAAAGAAAGTTATCTTTTCCTTTATCTACTTCTACTTCAAGTGCTTGTTTTGATCTAATACACTGTGACATATGGGGTCCATTCAAACAAGTCTCTCATACAGGACATAGGTATTTCTTAACAATAGTAGATGATTTTTCAAGAGGAACATGGATATACCTAATGCATAATAAGTCAGAAGTTCACATTCATCTAAACAACTTTTATAAAATGATACTAACTCAGTTTGATTTAAGAATCAAAATATTAAGGTCAGATAATGGACCTGAGTTTAACCTCCAAACTTTCTATACATCTAATGGTATAATCCATCAATTAAGTTGTGTTGAAACCCCACAACAGAATGGGTTGGTAGAAAGGAAGCATCAACACCTATTAACAACTGCGAGGGCTATTATGTTTCAATCAAATCTTCCACTACAATTTTGGTCTGAGTCTATACTTACAGCTGCCTATATAATCAACAGATTGCCTACCCCTTTATTGGACAATCTTACACCTTATCAAAAGTTATACAATAAACCACCTACACTACATCATTTAAGAGTGTTTGGATCACTTTGCTATGTGTCAACACTTCAACAAAACAGATCAAAGTTTGATAGTAGAGCAATAAAGTGTGTATTCTTAGGTTACCCTCCTGCTACAAAAGGCTACAAAGTTCTTGACATATCAAATAACAAGATTCTAGTCTCAAGAAATGTAGTCTTTCATGAAACAGTCTTTCCATTCTCAGAAACAAAACCTACTGAGAACCTTCATACCTTCCTTTTCCCTCCTTCTAATGTATATGTAGAACCTCTCAACCATAACACTACCATCAATCAACATAACATACAAAATCCAGATAATCAACCTATCACATCTCAACAGACTAGACCAACAAGAAATAGACAACCACCTTCATACTTGAAGGACTATATATACCATTCAACCTCTCATATCACCTCCAAAACTCAACCACTTTATCCAATACAAAACTATGTCAATTCCTCAAGACTAACACCAAAATATGCGAATTATATTGAGAACATATCTTCTCAAATAGAACCAAAAACTTACAAACAAGCTTCAACCTCTAAAGAATGGATTTCTGCAATCCAAAAGGAGCTTAAAGCACTTCAAGAAAACAATACTTGGACAATTGTTCCACAAACACCTTCAATGAAACCTATTGGAAGCAAATGGGTTTTTAAACTAAAATACAAGGCAGATGGCTCACTAGAAAGGCACAAAGCAAGGTTAGTTGCAAAGGGTTACAATCAACAAGAAGGTCTTGACTTCTTTGACACATTCTCTCCTGTGGCAAAGCTTGTTTCAATAAGAATCATCCTTGCTTTAGCTTCAATGAACAAATGGTTCTTACATCAACTTGATGTAAATAATGCATTCCTACATGGGGAGTTAGATGAAGAAGTTTATATGAATATACCACAAGGCCTTCAAGCTCAGAAGGGAACTGTTTGCAAGTTAAATAAAAGCTTGTATGGTTTAAAACAAGCTTCTCGCCAATGGTTTGCAAAACTATCCTCTTCATTAATATCCTATGGTTTTGTCCATTCATCAAGTGATTTCAGTCTCTTCATCAAGAAATCAACCACTACATTCATAGCTCTTTTAGTATATGTTGATGACATTATACTTACAAGCAATAGCATGGATGAAATAAGGAATCTAAAGACTCATCTACACTCCGAGTTCACAATTAAAGATCTAGGAGAATTAAAATATTTTTTAGGCATAGAAGTAGCTCGAAACTCAACGGGTATTACTTTATGTCAACGAAAATTTGCTCTTGACATTTTAAATGAATGTGGAGTCTTGGCGGCAAAACCAACAAATTTTCCAATAGAAACAACTTCAAAGCTAAGACAAGAAGATGATCAAGATTATGAAGATCCTTCTTCATATAGAAGGTTAATCGGACGGTTACTATATCTAACCATCACAAGACCAGACCTATCCTATTGTGTCAACTCTCTAAGTCAATTCTTAGCGAAACCATGCAATAGTCATTGGAAAGCTGCTCAAAGAGTCTTACGCTACATCAAGAAAACGCCTGGACAAGGATTATTTCTTTCATCAACCTCTGAACTAAAAATCAAAGCATATTGTGACAGTGATTGGGCTGGATGCCTCGACACAAGAAGAAGCATCACAGGATTCTGTATCTTTCTTGGAGAATAATTAATTTCATGGAAAAGTAAAAAACAAACAACCATAAGCCGTTCCTCAGCCGAAGCAGAGTATAGAGCATTAGCTGCTTTGACTTGTGAAATTCAATGGCTAGTTTACGCGCTAAAAGACTATGGCATTGATAATTGTACACCAGCACTTGTGTATTCAGACAGCAAATCCGCTATTGCAATGTCCACGAATCCGGTGCATCATGAAAGGACAAAACATGTCGACATCGATTGTAAAATTACACGCGAAAAAATTCAAGAAGGTTTGATCAAATTATTCCATATCCCTTCCAACCTACAACTTGCAGATATGTTTACAAAACCGCTTGGTTCAGTCGAATTTCAAAACAATTTGTCCAAGCTTAACATATCTAATATACATGTTGCGCTTGAGGGGGGCTCTTGATATACTAGTATAGTCTAGGGGTTAGATTATTATTTAATGAAACCTTAGGGACTACTTTGTAATTAGTATAGAATTAGTTGGTTAGTTATAACAACTATTTAAACAATGTATTAGCTGTCTTTCAGCTCAAGTTGAATGAAATGAATCACACATAATACACACTCTTCTCTCTCCCTTTTCTCTGTCGAATTCATCTTCTTCTTCTTCTTCTGTAAAGCTTCAATGGAAGCTTGATCTTATACTCTCATCATACAATGCCAAAGTTTTCAAAAATGTGCACTTTAGTCCCCCCGCTATAAGACCACAGAACAGCAGGTCCTATATCATCAATAAATTCCCTACCGAGCATCTATTATTAACACGAATATCCCAGAACTTTCGATTAAATGCACGAATACCCCGAAAATCTCGCTTAGACTAACCAAAAACGTGAGAGCCCCGAATAATTAAAACGATAAAACGAAAAGAACTACCAGCATAAACTTGATTCCATAAGCCACTAATAACTGAAACAAGACCACATATATCAATCGAACAATCAAAAACTACTGAACCATCAACTCTTTTGCGGTGAGGGAGGATAAACATCGCCTCTAGACTGTGGGTCCCCCAAGAACCCCTTATGATTATTGTTGTATAAATCATTGGCGGGTTGGGGAGTTCCCACCCAAACAATTATTCCAAGCATCACCGTGTATAGCCTTTCTTCTCCAATATCTTTGCCTATGAATCGCCATTACCATATTTGAAAAAGTAACCTTTTTCTTATATTTCGTCTCCAGGTCCTTTGTTTTTCGGCTCTTCATTAAGGTGAAGGGATCTTTTTCTTTCTTTTTTTTTTTTTTTTTTTTTGCCATCGATGTTATTATACTCGAATGGAATGTGATTCAATCTTTAAGTGGGTCATGGGCCTATTTATGGATTCGTCTTTGTCCGGTAATGAATTTCATGTATTAACTTGTGTAAAACAAATAGAAGGTAAATGAGAAAATTGAGTGTTAAATGTGAGGTATATGAAGAGTAAGGAAATAATAGTTACTTAGTATATTGTTCTTAACATTTAAGGATGGGACCCTTGGGGCACCAGCTTTTGGGCTTGGGCTTGGCTGGACTATAATTTTTGTAAAATTAAAACGTTTTCCTCTTTAACACGTTCTAATTTTTTAAAACAACACTCTTTTTCCTCAAACGTCATCTCCCATGTCTAAAACGTTGCATGTCAGACTTAAACAGGTGCTTCTACACCTATAAATACTTGGCCAAAAATTATTTTCATTCATTCAATTTTTTTTTACAAACAAATAACATAAAAAAGAGAGATTAAACACCATTTAAAGTTCGAAGTTCTGCAGATTTTCAAGTGTCTGATATTTGCAGTGTTGATCGTTGTATCCTGGAGGTTGAAGTCATTACAAAACGAAAGACACCAGTGCGTGATTAATAAACCTTAAAGACATAGGATCCAATCATAGTCTCGATCAGTAACAGGTTCTCAGTTAATTTTCATTTCTGTCATTTTGCATTTTTGTTTTTCATTCATTTTTTCTTTCTAAATCAAAATAAATCACTGGAGATAACACAATATAACTACAGTCATTTCTCATCGAATTGATTACAGATTACAATATCACGTTTGAACCATCAATCCACTAAGTTAACCACAATTCTAACTAGTCTATTAACTATGCTGAAAAATTGTTAGTAATGAATCAAGTAGATTCTTACTATTACAATGTGTTTACTCTCTGTATCAGTGAATCAAAATATCTAAGGTGAATAATAAAGATGACCCTGCCCCTTTCTCGCAAACAATTTCCTTGAGCTTCTCCCTATACACCTCCTATTACAAGTCATGAAAAATTAATTAATAAGTATTTAAAAAGACAATTTAAAAGTTTAAATAAGGAAAGTTTCCATTTTAGGAAACTTTTCCAAAATGGAAATTTTCCCGAAATGGAAACTTTCCTTATTTAGAAAGTTTCCTAAAATAGATAAATGTAAGTAATAGTTTAATAAATTTAATAATAAAAGGAAAGGAAAGAAAACTCACATTACACTCTTTATAGTCCAGGTTTCTCCACTCGTCTTTGTCCGAGTCGTAATTCATATACTTGAAAAAACCCCAAGATTAGGGAGTTCTCTCTCATGTTGGGTAGACTCGTCGAAACAGGTTAACGGCTCCTTAGTCTTCTTTTTCAGCTTCCCCAGTGCATTAATATTTTAAACAAATATATTAATAATTGATTAAAATAAGTAATTTAATTTTTGAAAATAAAAAAATATACCATATGAATGACCTCTCGGGTCTGCGAATGATTTCTCGAACCAGCCTTGCCCGATTTTTTCTGTTTCTTCCTATTCTCCTTGTTAGTTTTTGACTGGTACTGTTTCAATAGGTTTGTTTTTTTTAAAATAATAAAATTTTCTACCTGAGCGTCTTTGTGGTCCCACATCTTACAACTCCTCCTCCAAATATCTGGATTAACATCAGGTGGTGTTTTCTTCTTATAATAGTAATTCCTCAAGTCCCCTTCCACGCCCTATACCTAGTCGACTGGGTCTTGTTCAAGTGCTTTTGGATTTCGGGCCAGTCAGACCTGGTACGCCATTGATCGAGGTCGAAAAATTGCTTAAGTCAGTCCATTATAGTAGCTTTCATCCCGTCAGGCACCTCCTTACATGTCCTGTAGCAAGGCGGGACATTCTCTCGGACGGTCGCCCCTATAACTTGTGAGACATGGTGACCATACTCTCCAATTGGGTTCCAAGTCTCGTCTAGCATGCAAAATTTGACTAGCAAGGGGTAACCGTGTTTCTCTAGGGCTTCTAGGGCTGTCTTTAATGCATTTGTTCCACGAGACTTTCTTTTACGTGTTCCTAGGGTTTAAAATAAGTTGAATTAATTTCAAATTGATATATTGATAAATTGATAAATTCTTATATTTTAAATATATTAATACCAGAAGGGACGGCACAGGTGGATAAAGTGCGATCCAGATTCCTATTAGGATCCAGACCGTCTCTATCACCGTCATGTCCTCGTGCCATCATTACATCAGCCATCTAAAATTTAAATAAAATATTACAAACCAATATAATAAATAAAATAAAATATTACAAACCAATAGAATAAATTAAATAAATTATTACAAACAATTCGAATAAATTAAATAAATTATTACAAACAATTCGAATAAATTAAATAAATTATTACAAACCAATCAAATAAATTAAATTAATTATTACAAATAATAGATATATAATAAAATAAAATAAAGATAATATTAATCCAATCTGGATGGAATATGTATCCAAAAACAACAAGATAAAGTTTTCATTTTAGGAAAATTTCTATTTTTACAAACTATAGTTTTTTAAAAATTTTCCTAATTAGGAAGATTTTCTAAAAAACAAAATTTCTAAAAATAGAAACTTTCCTGAAATGGAAAGTCTCCAAATAAGGAAACTTTACTATTTTAGGAAACTTTACTTTTTAGAAAAGTTTCCTTTTTAAGAAACTAGTCTAAAAATTAAAGTTTCCTAAAATGGAAACTTTCCTTATTTGGGATTGTAAACAAATTTTTTTTACAAAGTTTTCTTAAAACCCTAAAAATAATTTATTTACTTTATTTTCCTAAATTGTTTCCAAAAACCTAAAAAAATGTTTTCTGTTTTAAAAAATTACATATCATAATTATAATCATTTTATAATAAAATTTTTATTTTAAAATATCCAAAAATATATAAAAAAATTGGATTTATTTAAGAGGTTATTGTTGATAACATCCTCATTAAGCTCTCTAATTATTTTTAAGGCCTTCAATAATTTATTTTATAAAAAAATGCCTAATGAAGTAATTATTTATAGAAAACATCCCCTTTATATTTTCCATGCCTTTACTACCCTTATTATTAAATATATTATTTTATTTTAATATAATATTAATTTTTAAATATTAAACTAATAATAGGGTACTTCTTTCTCCTCCACCACCACCACCACCATTACCACCACCACCACCACCACAACAACCACAACCACAATAACCACCACCACAACCACCATGTATGTAACCACCTCTACATCCACCACAACCATCACCACCTCCACCACCACAACCACCACCACTACCACCACCTACTACTACTAATTCCATCACACGCGCGCGTCCGTGATTTTTTTTTTAAAATCGTCATAACTAATTCAAAAAAAATCAGAAAATTAAAAAATTTGTATTTTTGAATAAAGCAAATTAATATTTACGTCTATGAAATTTTTTTGATTTTTTTTGAATTTTTTTTCTTTTCGCAAACACGGATTTTCATATTTTAAACATGGAATTCCATGTTTTACCGTGAAATAAACATGTAATTTCATGTTTAAAACATGACATTTCGTGTCTGCGAAAAAAAAAATTAAAAAAAATCAAAAAATTCAGAAAATTCCGAAAAAAATCATAGACGTAAATATTAATTTGATTTATCCAAATATAATTTTTTTTTAATTTTTTTTTTGATTTTTTTAGAATTAATTATGACAAAAAAAATCATAGACGTAAATATATTAGTTTTCTGTTTTGTTTTTTAATTTTTTTTAATTGTTAATTATAGGGGTAATTTGGGATGGAGCTGTTTTCAATAAAATATCTTATTCTAGGTACCTTTTTCTATATAAATTTTTTTAATAAGCATCAATCAACAATTGGCTCTTTATTTAAATATATTTAAACTCATTTTTTTCAATCAAAAAATGTTAAAAAATTATTTCCTATGTAAAAAAATTATTACTAATGTTATATACAAATAACCTACCAAATCATCTAGAAAAATACACATATAATTCGGAATTGATAAAAATCCACATTTAATCACAATTTTTTCCAATCAAAAAATAGAAAAAAATTAATTTCTTCAACTAAAAATCAAAAATCTCTTATTAAACATGTTATACATACAATAAACCTACCAAATCATCCAGAAAACAACATAAACAACTCCGAATTGCTCAAAAATCATATATAACACATTTTTTCAATCAAAAAATAGAAAAAAAAATTAATTTCTATACAACCCTAAAAATTACTTATTAAACATCTTATATATACAATAAAACTACCAAATAGTCCATAAATTTACATAAACAACTTGGAAATGCTCAAAATTTAATTACAATCACTAAAACTTTCGATCAAAAATGAAAAAAAAATTAATTACATAAAATGAAAGAAAAATAATGAATTTCACCTTTTTACGTTGGAATTGATCAATAACGTTGATGAAGCCATGCCAAGCCATGATTGTCATCAACAACAAAGAAATTTGAAGATTAGAATATATAAAGTAATAAAAAAATGAAAAAAACATGAAATTAGAGATATGATTTTACCTTGTTAGCAATGGATTGAGCTTCTTAAAAGCTTGGATTATGCTTCGCGTAGGTTTTTATAGAATTTTTTAGTTAGCGACGACAATCCTCGTCGCTAAGTTATTAAATTTCGTGGCTAATAAAGACACGCGTCACGTAACGTACGCACGACCCTTGCGTGTCTGTACTTAGCGATGACACGTGTCGTCGCTAACTTTACGTGTCGTAGCGAATTTAAATGGGCGGAAATACTGACTTCCCAAACATCGATGTTATGTTTTAACAGATTTTCCGACCAATAAGGTAAGCGATAAAAAATACTCTTCTTCTTCCAATTAAACTCGCGAGGACCCGTTTTTTTCGTCACTTTGCCCCAAAAATACTTGTTTTTACCAGGAAACACAATGGGCAACCCATATAGTTGTGTTTGAATATCTACTTGACTATATTTCCTCGGGGGCCCCTCATTTCTTCACGGGGATACAAAGTTTTGTCTCTTCGGAGCCGATGTCTCGTAGATAACCATCGTCTATGATCAAAATATGCTACACCTTTTTTCACCCTCAACGGCGGAGTAGAATCTATGCATTCTGGACATGCTAAGTAACCTTGGCCCGACCATCTGGTAGTCCTTTGTGTGTTCTAAAATAAATGCAAAAGTAACTGAACCACAACCGCAAGTGTACGGTTGTCCCAAGTAGTAATAAGTGATTCTAGGATCGTTCGCAGGGACGGTTTGGTTAACTAAAATGCTTATCGAATAATGAATGGTTGCACTTATGAAAGCAAGTAAAAGATAATATGATTGATTGGGTTTTGTATTAATTCTAAGTAATGAAAGACTAATAAGAAAATGCAAATAAATAGTAAAACGCAAATAAATGAAGGTAAGACGCAAGTATGAGAAGGTAGCACTTGAGAACGCAAAGGATCCTCCTAATTCTATTTCATAGCCTGTTCTGTTTAAGGGTTAAATCGGTGAATTACAATGGTCGGGATTCTAATTTCCTTATACCCCCGTCAGGGTGGACTATAAGGCTATCCTAGAGTGTCACTAGTCCCGTCAGGGTAAATATGATCCACTTTTAGATGATTAAGCAATTTTACCACATTGGCCCTAATTAGCTAAGTTCGTCAGAATCAATAGCTTCTATTTTAGATTGAATAATTAATTCTATATCTAAACCCTTCGTCAGGATGATCCACATGCCACATATGTGGAATATCCTAGATACTAATACCTGTTCTTAGTTTGCGACTCTAAAAACAGTAAACAATCACAAATTATCGAAAAGAGTAAAAGACCCAATTTAATTTAATTTAACTGAAACCCAAAATCAGGACATGAAATTCAATAGAATTGGGATTTGCCCGTAAAGCATTCTCAAGCACTATAATGGAATTAGCTCATACTAATTGAAAAGAAAACTAAATTAAATGTAATGGAATTCATATTGTCTTACAAAATTAAAGATAAAGAAAACCTAATTTCCGGAATTGGAATGGCTGAGAACGGAGATATAGACCCTCTCCAGCTCTTGACAGCTTCTTCTTTCTTCCTTCGGTTGCTTCTCTCTGATGTTTTAATTTGTAAAAAGTGAATTCTGTGAAAAATAGAAGTCAAGATCTCCTTTTATATGCTAAATTCGGAATAGGCCTTGGATCTAATAATAAAACACTAATTAAATGTCCAAGCCCAATTTCTAAGCCCAAAATCCCGTAACCGCTGCACCACCTCCACTAAAACGGCTCTAGTCGCTTCGTTATAACTCCGATTGACCTGAAATCACTTGCAAAAGTTCCGTAACCCGATAAGGAATAGAGTCTCTTCAACGGTAAGCGGCTAAATAATCTCTTAAGTGCCTCGAAATCAGCAATCTTTGGCCTGTTTTCAAGATTTGCAGCTCTAAAATCAACTTCTTTCGGGATTTATTTTCAAGTCTTGACTCCATATCACGATATTTGACTCTCTTCTCGGATTCCACTCCTAGCTAATATTCAAAACCTACAAACTTTTCACTAAAATACACAAGATTACGCGCAAAAGTTTAATAAATAAAAAATACTAGAAATAAAATGGAAATTCCGGATTATTGTATATTTAACTCAAAAGTCTATCAAAATATTCAATTAAACATAAAAAATGATGTCTCCCAAGGGTCGAAAATAAGAACAATTAGGGAGACATCAAGACCCCAAACTCAAACCTTTGTCGTCCCGACAAAGTAAAAACAAAACAAAGGGGTAGAAGTAAATGTAAGAACAAATAGAAGCTAGCAAATACACCTAAAGCAAGTCTTAAGATAAATCTCATATAGCAAACTCTAGAAACTAATATACACATACATCTATAATGCAAAATCAAACACAAATAATCTCAATCATAAAATTAAAGTCGCAATGCTTGAAGATTACACTTGTACTCATCTCTGTATGATGGCTATAGGGTGGTCATTAATTCTAACTCGCTTTGAACGCTCCACCTAGTGTATTCCCTATTAACAGAATCATAAATTCACTATATACTTAGGAATCACGAGGTCTTTACGGTTTTAATAATGGCTTAAGGACGGTGTGGATGTATATTTGGTAAATTTGAAGTGAGCTTTTGGCTCTCTCCTCACTTACCATCAACAAATGTCCTCGAGCTTGAGTTTACGCTAAAAAATGTTCTCACTCACCCATTTACGCAACAATTTAGCGTCCCATGTCTACCCACTATAAACAAGATGATTTTCAGAAAAATTCCACTTTGCCGGATGTTTTATTCATACATATTTTTCTTTTTCTTTTCTTTTCTCTCTTTTTTTTTTTGTACAGACGCAAACCTAGTTCCCGGTTTTGTGAAATCCGGGTACCCGGTTTCTACTGTATGATTTTTCGAAATTTTTCATTTTTTTCTTTCTTTTTAATTTTTTCCCATTCCGGGCAAAGGGTTACAAGTATATATCATCTGCAATTGTGCTACAATACAAAGCACATCAATCCCAACCCATTAAATCCTCATAAGTGGACCCACCACCCCAAACTCAAGCTCGAGACATGTCTCAGGATTGTGATTCAAGTGCGGGTCATATGGTCATGCCTAATAATCTAAGGGATAATGGCTTATATCGTGGCTACAAAGAAAAGGCTAAAGGCTCAAAGTGGGCTAAGACGGATAATAATTAATACAAGGGAGAGAAGGCTAAAAGGTTACAAATGGCTCACAAAGAACTGCCCCTATCATTTTCCTAAGTGCATAGCTTGTCTTTAGTTCATATCTAGGTGGGTTCTCTACTAATTAGGATTTCACGTTCTACACACCAAACATATTCCTTAAGTACAAACTTACTTCATTAATTTTTCCTATCAATTACCTATGTTTGCATGCAATTCTAAATGTGTTTTATATCAATCCCTAAAGTCCACTATTTACTATCATCGATTCGTCAAAAGTATGCTAAAAGGGATATTTAAAATTTTCTACAGTCAAACGCAACTCTGAAAATTATTTTATTGAAAGCAAATAAAACAAATAACACATAAAAACTGGGATGAGGCAACAAACCCCACCCAAACTCAAAAATGAGCCGTGTCCCCACGACTCGAAAAGACTCAATAAAGCATTAAACTAATCTACACTAAAAGGAAGGATTAGAAAACGTATCTTAACCAGCGCGTGGCTAGTTACCGGTTTTGCGTTCTTGACCTTTATCTCTCGTAACAGCATCATAAATTGCGTTTTGAAGTGTGTTAACGCCTAAGATTAAAGTTTGAAGAAGGTCTAACTCTTTTGTAACGTTTCCCAAGGTAGCAATCATCTTCTCTTGATTCTCCTCCAACACCCTAATCTTCGATTCCAACTCAGGAACAGTCTTCACTTTCTTAAATAGAGGAGCTCGAGGAGTTTTTGTAGCTCGTGTTGCTTCATCATGGATATTTTTAATCATACTCAATTCCATGCTCACACCAACTGAAACACTGTCACTATCTGTGTTCCTACGCGGAATCTTTGCGTCTAAACACAACTTAGTAATAGTACAAGGGAACTTGAGATTTTGTTGTTTCATTGGGGATTTCGCGAACTCCAGGATTGTATCATAAATAAGTTTAGCAACATCTATTGGTTTCTCCTCCAAAACACACTTAATTCAACTCGGATGTGTGTTTAATACCAAAGAAAGTAGGTATTATGAAACGAGAGCAAACCTTCGCATGAGGTGTCAAACTACTGCTGTAAAACTGTCCAGGATACCGTTCTCCTTCAGGAATTGGGCTAGCCCCATTAACAAGCACGGTCCCCCAAAGGGATTCAAAATCGAAAGAAGGGTCATGAAGAGTTTCTTGGAATGGACATACTCCAGAAAAGTTGGGTAATTTCAATGATTTCCGAATAAGTTCAATAGAGAAAGGAACTACCTTTTTGCGAATTTCAATTGCCTCACGGGAAGTAGCTAAACCTTTATAAAATTCTCGCACAAAAGTAGGAATAAACTCAAGCTTCCTTTCTCTCAATTCTTTCCAACCAAACTTGTCACAAGCCACAACATATTCTTTGTGAACACTACTCATAATACCATTAGGAAAAGTTGTCTCCTCACCAAACTTCAAAAATTCAATTCTTTCACGAACCTGAGTATTCCAAGAAGTATAAACCCTCTTAGGCTTGTGGGCCCACATCTTCATACGCGGGGGTTTCTGTTAAACTGGTACTTCCGGAACTTCTTGTTCAATTTCATCCTCAATGTTCTTCTCAATCTCATCTTCATGTTTTTCCTCACTTTCTGGCTCATCAATTAATCTTCTCTTTTGACCTGTGATTTCTTTTCTCTTGGGATCAAGCTTAACTTCATCAAATTTTCGTTTAGGATGCGAATCAGGAATCTCAATAGCTTGTTCTTGGGAACCACCAATGGTGGTTTTCTTTCTAGGAGCAGTTCTTCGGAAATCACCGGTTCTATTAGTCATCTCTTTCCACCCCAAACTCAAAACTTCAAATAATGAGAAACTTAGAGAAAAGTTTAGAAATTTGATGTTTTAAGGCTTAGGAATTGAAGAACTAGGTGGAATATGAGATGGGTTTTTTTCAATTTGAATGGGAGAAGAAAGAATTGGGTTTAATTTAAGGATTGGGGAAAAACTAAGGATTTGATGTTATTTTGGAGAGGAGTTGAGTTGATTTTGTGTTTTTGTGGTGAAAGAGGGTAGGATTTGATGATATATAAAGGTTTTGTTGATGATTATTGGAGGTGGGGAGGCTATTGGTGTGTTTTAGGTAAAAACTTGCAGATTAGGCTAAGAAAAGTAGGTTAAAACACTCAAAACCGACATCACAACATCAAAATCGGGTTCCCGGTTTCGAAAATCCGGGTACCTGGTTCCGCGTCGCTGTGACTGCGCGGAAAATTACTTAATTAATTTTTTTTTTACCTCAAAACGCAACCAAGGGATGGACCCCAAGACGCTGGGTCAGAGCTTTTACTCGTCGAAACCGGGTTCCCGGTTTTGTAGAATGCGGGTTCCCGGTTTTCATCGATGGCGCGAGCCAAGACGCAGCCAGGGTCAAGATCCGAGACGCTGGGTCAAAGAAAATCCAAAAGTTACAGCTCCGAAACCGGGTACCCGGTTTTGCCAAATGCGGGTTCCCGGTTTTTTGTCGATGGCGCGAATCAAAACGCAACAAAACGCAAGCTTCTAAAATGCTGGGTCAGAGATCCTCAAAAACCACAGCACCATAACCGGGTTCTCGGTTTCGAAAATCCGGGTACCCGGTTCCGACGCTGTGTCGTGACCCAAAACGCCAAGTGTTGCGTGTGTAAGGTTGGTACCAGCTCCAAAACCGGGTTCTCGGTTTTTGCGAAATCGGGTACCCGGTTTCTCCGGGACAACCAACCTATTTTTCTCCTATTTTCGCCTTATCGACCCCAAATTCGTGACCTTTTTACCCCTGAAATCATCAAAAACAACTACCCTTCCTCATTTCTTAATAGTAAACACTAAAATTACGAAAATCAAACTATTTTACATTGCGAAAATTTAAAAACTCAACTAATATACAAAGTATTGGCTTTTGTTTAACGTCGTTAAACTCGTCGTGTTACCTCACGCTTCTAAGGGTTCTCGAGGAGATACATGACCTCCCCGGGATGTGGATCTTCCAAGCGGTTGGTATCTTCACCTCCATGGTATATCCATAATCGATGACCGTTAACCATGAAGGTACGGTTCTCTAGCGGATGTTCTATTTCTATTGCCCCATGAGGTGTAACTTTGGTCACAATGTATGGACCTGACCATCTAGACCTTAACTTACCCGGATAATTGCTGAACTTTGAATTATACTTCAATACTCTTTGCCCCACTTCAAAGTTCTTTGTACGAATCCGATTGTCATGCCATTTCTTCGTGTTTTCTTTGTAAAGTTTAGCTTTTTCATAGGCATTCAATCGGAATTCGTCAAGTTCGTTAAGCTTCATCATACAGTTCTTTCCGGCTAAGATAGGATCTAAGTTCAACTCGCAATCGCCCAATAGGCACCCATTTCAAGCTCAAGAGGTAAGTGACAAGCCTTACCATACACCATACGATAGGGAGATGCACCAACTGGAGTCTTAAACGCAGTATGATAGGCCCACAACGCATCATCTAACTTCATTGACCAATCTTTTCTTGTAGGACCAACAGTTTTCTCTAGGATTGATTTCACTTCACGATTCGATACTTCAGCTTGACCATTGGATTGTGGATGGTATGCAGTAGATACACGGTGTCTTACTCCATATTTCTCTAGAACAGTCTTCAAATACTTATTAACGAAATGAGATCCTCCATCGCTAATAATCACTCTAGGTGTACCATGTCTAGTGAAAATATGTGACTTTAAGAACTTAATCACCACTCGTGAATCATTAGTGGGTAAAGCAACCGCTTCTACCCACTTAGACACGTAATCAACAACTAATAAGATGTAGAGGTTACCATTTGAAGGAACAAAAGGACCCATAAAGTCTATACCCCAAACATCGAATATTTCAACTTCTAACACATTATTACGTGGCATCTCATCCCTCTTGGATATGTTTCTGGTAAACTGGCATCTCGTACATCTCTTAACATATTCATGACAATCTCTAATAAGAGAAGGCCAGTAAAAACCTGATTGGAATACCTTAGCAGCAGTTCTATCTCCCTTGAAATGTCCTCCATAGAGTGAATCATGGCATCCAGCTATAATGGCTTCGGTTTCCTCCCTTGCTACACATCTTCGTATCATTTGATCAGCACAAACTTCGTAGAGGAAAGGATCCTCCCAAAAGAACTGTCTAGCACGGTGAGCTAACCTCTTTCTTTCTTGATAAGTAGACCCTTCAGGAAAAACACCACTCACCACTAAATTCGCAATATCTGCATACCAAGGAGCTTCATAATCACGAACAACAAATAAACTCTCATCAGGAAATTCTTCTATAATTGCTTCAGTACCACCATTCATTTCTGAACCTTCTAGACGCGATAGATGATCTGCAACCTGATTCTCACAACCCTTTCTATCTTTGATCTCTAAATCGAACTCTTGAAGCAATAAAAACCATCTGATTAACCTTGGTTTAACATCCTTCTTTTCCATAAGATATCTAATCGCGGAATGATCTGTATAAACAATAACTTTTGCACCAAGAAGATAAGAGCAGAATTTATCAAATGAATACACAACTGCTAGCAACTCTTTTTCCGTAACTAAGTAATTAACCTGAGCACCATTAAAAGTTTTACTAGCATAGTAAATCGAATGAAAAACTTTCTCTTTTCTCTGTCCCAATACAGCTCCCATACACAAATCACTCGCATCACACATAACTTCAAACGGTAAACTCCAATCTAGAGGTAATACTATAGGAGCAAAAAATAAGCTTTTCCTTGATTGCTTGGAAGGCCGCTAAACAAGCTTCATCAAAAAGGAATTTGGACTCCTTTTCGAGTAAGTTGCATAACGGTTTAGCAGTCTTAGAAAAATCTATAATAAAACGCCTATAAAAGCCAGCATGGCCAAGAAAACTTCTTACCCCTTTAACAGAAACAGGAGGGGGAAGAGTTTTAATTACCTCAATCTTTGCTCTATCGACCTCTAATCCAACACTCGAAACCTTGTGACCCAGAACAATACCTTCGCGAACCATGAAATGACACTTCTCCCAGTTCAAGACCAAATCTGTTTCCTTGCATCTGATTAACACTTTCTCCAAGTTATCTAAACATCTATCGAAATCATCACCAAACACGGAGAAATCGTCCATAGAAACTTCAAGAAAATTATCGATCATATCCCAGAAGATGGCCATCATACATATTTGAAAGGTAGCAGGAGCGTTACATAACCCAAATGGCATTCTGCGATATGCAAAAGTACCAAAAGGGCATGCAAATGTTGTTTTATGTTGATCTTCTGGAGCCACGTAAATCTGATTATACCGGAGTAACCATCCAAGAAACAGTAGTATTCTATTCCGGCTAATTTATCTAACATTTGATCAATGAAGGGCAAAGGAAAGTGATATTTTCTGGTGGCTTTGTTCAGCTTTCTGTAATCCATGCAAACTCTCCAACCAACTACCGTTCTTGAAGGAATCGCTTCATTTTTATCATTAAGAACTGTTGTCATTCCTCCTTTCTTCGGTACACACTGAACTGGGCTCACCCATTCACTACTCGAGTTGGGATAAATAATCCCCGTATCTAAAAGCTTGATCACCTCTTTCTTCACTACATCCTTCATAACGTGCATTAATCTCCTTTGACCTTCAACTGAGCGTGCGTTGTCATCTTCAAGTATGATTTTGTGTTGAAGATAGGATGGACTAATGCCTTTGATGTCAGCAATTGTCCAACCTATTGCCTCTTTGTTGGCTCTTAACACACGCAACAGTTTATCTTCTTGAGGACCTGTTAAATTCGCTGAAACAATAACAGGTAGAGTTTCATTAGTACCTAAATACGCATACCTCAAGTGTGCTGGTAACGGCTTTTCTTCCAATTTCGGAGGAGATTCAATTGATGGCTTCTTTTTAGGAACAATCTCCCCCGGTTCTCTCACTGGTTCATAGGCAAGACGCCTATATTTCGGATTTTCAGAATTGAGAGCTGCCACTGTATCGGCAAGCTCTTCCATCATCTCAGGTATGTCTAATGTTAAAGCGGCCTGCAAAATATTATCATAATTCAGACAATCAAATACCTCTTGCGATGCTTGCTCAACTACATCCATTCGGAAGCAATCTTCTTGAGAATCTGGAAATTTGATAGCTCGGAACACATTAAATTTGACCTCCTCGTCTTGTATCCTCATCGTTAATTCGCCATTTTCTACATCAATTAATGTACGCCCTGTGGCTAGAAATGGTCTTCCCAAAATAATGGGGGCATTTCTATCCGCGTCGTATTCAAGTATAGCGAAATCAACGGGAAATACTAACGTACCTGCCTTAACAAGGACATCTTCAATTCGGCCTTCTGGATGTGCAAGAGACCTGTCCGCCATTTGCAAGACCATAGTAGTAGGTCTTGCTTCTCCAATTTTTAGCTTAACAAAGATCGATTTGGGCATCAAATTGATGCTCGCACCCAAATCGCATAGTGCTTTTCCTTTCCATTCTTCTCCAATCGATATCGGAATTGTGAAGCTCCCCGGATCAACTAACTTTGGAGGTAATTTACTTTGACAAATAGCACTACATTCTTCAGGAAGACCAATCATCTCATTATCACAGTATGGCCTTTTATTAGTGAGGGCTCTTTTCAGAAATTTCGTATACTTAGGAATATCTCGAATCGCCTCTAACAACGGAATATTAATACTAAGGCCTTTCACTCTATTAAAGAACTTCTGAAAATCGGCCAAGTCACCCTTTTTCTGAACTCGAGATGGAAACGGTGAGGAGGGCGATTACTCATAACTTCATCTCTTTTCTTTGGAATCTCACTTGGCCTTTCTATTTCTTCAACCTCACTATCTTTCTCTTTCTCGCCCACTTCCTTGTCTTTTCTTGGAACTTCTTTCTCTTTCATAACAGGAAAAGGAGGTGGAGGAAGGTTCTTACCACTTCTTAGTGTAACAGCTTTGCAATCTTCATGTTGTCTCGGATTTTCTGTGTCACTAGGGAGTTGCCCTTGTGGACGCTGATTGAGCTGTTTTGCAAATTGATCCATTTGATTCTGTAATAGCTTCATGTTTGCGTCAGACGCTTGTTGACGTTCCATAGCTTGTGTTTGAAGAGCAATTAAACTTTCTATGGTTTTCTGTAGGGTCACTACACCTTCTTGTGGATGGGCAGGTAAGGCTTTTTGGTTCATGGTTTCATTGTAAG
Source organism: Nemophila menziesii (assembly GCA_029959085.1). Classification (NCBI taxonomy): domain Eukaryota; kingdom Viridiplantae; phylum Streptophyta; class Magnoliopsida; order Boraginales; family Hydrophyllaceae; genus Nemophila; species Nemophila menziesii. The sequence goes on from JARWIR010000002.1 coordinate 82,601,195, forward strand.
TGTCTTGAGGAGCTTGTCTTTGCACATAATTCCCCTGATTCTGTCCTCCTTGATAATTATTGTGTGGTCTTGGAATGAAGTTGTTACCTTGGGGACGCGGCTGATACGCATATGTAGGATTGGCTGCCCCATTAGGATTTGAGTATTGAAACCCAGGATGGTTTCTATTAGGCTGATATCCATTACCACTTGAATTGAAGTTACCTCTATTGGAGACAAACATCATAGGTCTTGATTTTTCGGACAACTTTCCTCATCATGATCATCTACCCTGCAAATCGAACACATATAAACCTCTTGTGCAGCTTGCACAGCTACCTTCTTACCCAAAAATCCCTCTTTTACAGCTAGCGTGAGCTGCTTCAATTGTTGCTCTATGGTGGTTTGAATCTTATTCTCAAGCGTAGCGAACTTTTCTTCTATATTGACATTATTCACTCCCTTAACCGGGGTTCTTACCGAAGTCCACCCAAATTCATTCTTTACTGTTCTTTCCAAGATGATTTTTGCATGAACGGGTTGAACTTGAAGAAATCCCACACCACATAGCAAATCCAATTTTTCTCTTGAAGTCCCATCAAGGCCTTTGTAAAATATTTTTAGTTGTTGTTGTTCTGTAAAGCCATGATCGGGAACTCTTCGTAAGCACATTTGAAATCTTGTCCAGCTCTTACCCAAAGTTTCATCATATTCTTGACGGAAATGTGTTAATTCAAGTTGATCATCTAACCTCATGTTACTTGGGTAATATCTCTCAAAGAAAGCAGTTTCTAATTGGTCCCAGTTTGTTATCTTCGTAGGTTCTTGCGAATCGTGCCATTCATTTGCTCCATCAATAACAAAAAATCGAAACGCAGCAAAATACATTTGTTCTCTTGAGACCCCTTGTGTGATGTAAGAATCACATATCTGCTTGAATTTCTGTACTGCTCGAATAGGATCTTCTCCAGCTCTACCACGAAAATTCCTGAAATTTTGGAATTGAGCTAACATACCCGAATCTGGACGAAATCTTGGAACATCTATATTTGGAGCACCTACTCGTAGAGCAGGAGCACGAAAAGGTACTTCTTCCGGACCATTAACAAACCATGGGTCTTGATTAATCACTATCTGAGCTTGGACTTGAGGATTAGGAATGCCAGGTGGAGCCAAAGGATTAAGAACTTGTGGCGCTATGGGTTGGCCATTCGCATCTAGCTGAGCTTGTCCGTTATTGTTTTGTTGATTCTGAATATTAATGTTCTCCATTCTGTTAATTAATTCTTCTACCTCTCTAGCTTCTTGTTCTCTTATTCTCTTGTTAGCAAGTCTGATTAACGATTCTGGATTATTAAGGATCGGAGGTGTTCGCTCTAGATCCTTAAAGAGTCTTCTTCGCATACACCAAACCTAAAAACCTGAGAAAAATGAACAAATAAAAAGCGTAAAACTGATAAAACAAAAATAAAAATAAAAATAAATGCAACTATCACTAAAGGATAAACACCATGGTCACACGCTACCGTCCCCAGCAGCGGCGCCAAAAACTTGGTAGTCCTTTATGTGTTCTAAAATAAATGCAAAAGTAACTGAACCACAACCGCAAGTGTACGGTTGTCCCAAGTAGTAATAAGTGATTCTAGGATCGTTCGCAGGGACGGTTTGGTTAACTACAATGCTTATCGAATAATGAATGGTTGCACTTATGAAAGCAAGCAAAAGATATTATGATAGATTGGGTTTTGTATTAGTTCTAAGTAATGAAAGACTAATAAGAAAATGCAAATAAATAGTAAAACGCAAATAAATGAAGGTAAGACGCAAGTATGAGAAGGTATCACTTGAGAATGCAAGGGATCCTCCTAATTCTATTTCATAGCCTGTTCTGCTTAAGGGTTAAATCGGTCAATTACAATGGTCGGGATTCTAATTTCCTTATACCCCCGTCAGGGTGGACTATAAGGCTATCCTAGAGTGTCACTAGTCCCGTCAGGGTAAATATGATCCACTTTTAGATGATTAAGCAATTTTACCACATTGGCCCTAAAATTAGCTAAGTTCGTCAGAATCAATAGCTATTATTTTAGATTGAATAATTAATTCTATATCTAAACCCTCCGTCAGGATGATCCACACGCCACATATGTGGAATAGCCTAGATACTAATACCTGTTCTTAGTTCGCGACTCTAAAAACAGTAAACAATCACAAATTATCGAAAAGAGTAAAAGTCTCAATTTAATTTAATTTAATAGAAACCCAAATTCAGGACATGAAATCCAATTGAATTGGGATTTACCCGTAAAGCATTCTCAAGCACTATAATGGAATTAGCTCATACTAATTGAAAAGAAAACTAAATTAAATGTAATGGAATTCATATTGTCTTACAAAATTAAAGATAAAGAAACCCTAATTTCCGGAATTGGAATGGCTGAGAACGGAGATATAGACCCTCTCCAGCTCTTGACAGCTTCTTCTTTCTTCCTTCTGTTGCTTCTCTTTGATGTTTTAATTTGTAAAAAGTGAATTCTGTGAAAAATAGAAGTCAAGAGCTCCTTTTATATACTAAAATTTGGAATAGGCCTTGGACCTAATAAAAAAACACTAATTAAATGTCCAAACCCAATTTCTAAGCCCAAAATCCCGTAACTGCTGCACCACCTCCACTAAAACGACTCTAGCCGCTTCGTTATAACTCCGAGTGACCTGAAATTACTTGCAAAAGTTCCGTAACTCGATAAGGAATAGATTCTCTTCAAAGGTCAGCGGCTAAATCATCTTTCAAGTGCCTCGAAATCAGCAATCTTTGGCCTGTTTTCTAGATTTGCAGCTCTAAAATCAACTTCTTTCGGGATTTATCTTCAAGTCTTGACTCCATATCACGATCTTTGACTCTCTTCTCGGATTCCACTCCTAGCTAATATTCAAAGCCTACAAAATTTTCACTAAAATACACAAGATTACGCGCAAAAGTTTAATAAATCAAAAATACTAGAAATAAAATGGAAATTCTGGATTATTGTATTTTTAACTCAAAAGTCTATCAAAATATTCAATTAAACATAAAAAATGATGTCTCCCAAGGGTCGAAAATAAGAACAATTAGGGAGACATCACTATCCTAAAGTGTATGACCGAGCGGGGTAATCATTAGTCGTGGACAACAAACAAACTTTCATCGTAAACTCTTGCTTCGTATAGGCATCATACGTAAGGATCCATTTATACCAAAACTCATCCAACTCATCTATCATAGGGCGGAGGTAGACATCCATGTCCTTACCGGGTGAACGAGGACTTGGAATCAACAAACAAAGCTGAAATGTGGTTTCCTCCATGCATACCCACAGTGGAAAGTTGTATACAGTCAATATAACTAGCCACATGCTGTACGAGTTGTTCTACATAGAGAAAGGACAAAAAACATCGATACCGAGACCCAAATCTACATTACGAGGTTCGCTAGCAAACTCGAGATGTAGCACTGCAAATATCTTTCAACTATCACCATCAACCGGATGACGCAACACATCTGGATCGGTACTTTTTCCAGTATGGTGCCAAATCATGTCTTCGGTTGTGTGTTTCGATGCGTATAGACGCAACAACCTCGGGTTAATCGAAAAATAACGAAGCTTTTTATGGGGTACTTTCTTACCCTTTTTCAGATCATATCTAGACTTGCTGCATACCAGACACTTGTCGAGAGATTCAGTCTCCTTGTAAAAATGGCATAATCATTCAAGCAAACATCAATAGTAGTGTAACCCATACCCATACTTTTCAACTTCTTGTTGCATTCCTCGTAAGACCCAGACAAATTGTGAGGTTTGGGAAAAACACACCCAACCAGTTCCAATAACTCGGTGAAAGATGTGTTAGACCACTTGTTTTTCACCTTTATGTGCATAAGCTTTGCAATGAAATTCAAGGAACTCATCACTGTAGATCCAGGATATAATTCGGTCTCCATTTCCTCGAACATAGTGTCAAAAATGCTACGACTTGGTTGATTTGCTTCTGTCATCATGGTATCACCCGAATGTCCACCAACATCGTAACTGTTTCTCAAATCGTTCTTCGGGAATGTCTAATGTTTCACCGTGTTTTGTCCAAACCTCATACGTGGACATAACCCCTCTAGTTAAAAGGTGAGCCTGGAACGTATTCGAACAACGATTACATGGGTAAAAAATATAGTCATTATAACTATCTTGTTTGGCGGCAAACTCGATAAAATCTGTTACACCATAAATATATTCTTCCGACAAAAGATCGGTAGCTTTGATCCAATTCTTATCGAGACCCAAAGACATCTTTTAATAACAATATGATATAGCTAAGCAACTACATGCATATGAAAATAAAATAAAATAATTAATACAACCCAAATGATAAATAAATTACAAATTACAACCCAAATGAATAAATAAATTACAAATTACAACCCAAATGAATAAAATAATTAAAATTACAACACATTGAATGAATTAAAATTACAAATTATGAAATAGAAAAAACAATTTCATATATAACTAAATAAACAACAAATAGATATATAAGAAAATAATACACAATTGCATGAAATACAACATATCAATCAAAAATAAAATAATGAAACAAGTAGTTATTAGCCTAATTATATTTTATTCAATGTGATCACCTAATTATGATCAATTATAATCAAAACAATCAAATTATAAAAAATATGAATTTTATTTAAAATACCTTGAATTGGATGGGAAGATTGAAGATTGATCATACCCTACCTTGAATGTGGACCCGTTAATGGTGTAACAATTATTTATTAACCTAATCAAACATCAAATCATGCAATTCACCATCAAATTCAACAAAAAAATAAAATAAAAAAAAGTGGTATTTTATGAAAAATACATTGAATGGGATGAAGAATATGTGGATTAACCTTGCATACACTTGATTATGAAACTAAGAATGGTGTTAGATGATTTAGAGAATCAAGTAGTAAAGATTTGAGAAAATAAGTGTTAGGTTTTTAAGAGAAAGTGGGAGAAAAAATTAACAATGAGGTATTTTATGTGTTGACAAAACTGCTCATGGTTTATTTTAAGTTTTTTATTTGCGGTGACTCGCGTTTTCGTCGCTAACTTTTCAAATTTTCGTCGCTGAGTTTTAAAGTTAGCGACGAACCTACTCGTCCCGAATAACCACAGAAAATTAGCGACGAGTTTCTGAATAAAAAAATAATTGAAAAGAAAAAAAAAATATTAGCGGCGAAATTCTATTCTCTAACGACGAAAACGTGTCGTCGCTAATAAGAAATGTTATTAGCGACGAATTTTTAATTACTTAGCGACGAACGCGGCTGCCGTCGCTAAATGAGCAATATTAGCGACGAACGCGGGTCGTTGCTAATATTGTCTTCCCTAAAAACCCGAACTGTAGTTGTGAGGTGCTAGATTAATTAAAAAAAAAGAGCATTAATTTAAACAAAAATAAATAAAATCACTCAAGTTAGAATTTGAACTCGGACGAACAAAAAAACAAAGCTAAAACAATTCGTCCAAAATTTCTTTCATTGATGATTTTTAGGTAAATAAATTTAAATTATTATTAATTATATTTAATAACTTATTATTTACATAAATGATATATTTTTAAATATATTATTAATATAATATATAAATTGAAGAAATTAATATTCAAATAGCACAGACAATTGATAAAAAAATTCACAAAATAAATGAGTAGTTAAATAGAATTTTATCACAAAGTGTAAAAATAAATACATAAACCACTAAAAAACACAAGCAATGCAACCCATATTTAAAAAGCACATGCCATGCAACCAGTTAAATAGATTTAAAGTTTATTATTCGACAGTTAGAAGATATTATATTGTGGTTATGGACCCTTTGAACAGATATTTCCTACGTAAAAGAAATTGTCTAAAGTTTGATTAATGAGCATTTGTTTCGGCGGTCAAAGATGTTTGACTATCCCATTAGCACATCTATTTTTAGAAAAGGAAAATAGTGCAAGTTTGATCTTAATGAGAGTTATGGGGGTACGACTGTGACTAAGTTGCGTCAATTGACCATTAAGTTTGACACTTACAAGAAGAAGCATAATCAAACCATGCAACTACATCTCCGAGAGATGTCTAACATGATTATGAAACTTAAGACTACAAGTCATAACCTTACTGATGAATAACATTTTCAAGTTGTGATCCGATCTCTTCCAAATAACTAAGAGCATTTGAAGATAAACTTGACTCAGAATGACAACATCAAAACCTTTAATGATGCTGCTCGTCATGTGACTTTGGAAAATGAATGTCTAGATGCAATTAAGCCTCAGGGTCAGGCTTATGTTGCTGAGTCAAGTTCCCACAAAGTTTCTAGAAATAAGCGCAAGAACAATGGGAAGAAGAACATAAATGAGCATGTATCCAAGAAGAACGAGAAGGGTGGTAACAATAAGGGAAAACATTTCCGTAAGAAGAAATACAAGAGTAAGATGAAATGCTATAACTGTGAAAAATTGGGTCATTTCGCTCGCGAGTGCAGTGAGCCTAGAAAGGTATCAATGTCATTCACTTCTTGTAATTTTACTTATGTTACCAGTACTGTATTGCTAGCTGATTCTAATCCTTTGTGGACTGTGGACTCAGGAGCGACAGACCATGTAGCCAAAGATCGAGAGGAATATGTAGAGTACCTTCAGATTCTAGAGGGAACAAGGTGGATATATGTAAGACACAACAATAAAGTTGAAGTCAAAGGAGTTGGCACTTGCGAGTTGAACTTGAGAGGTGGTCAAACCTTGTACCTGCATGATGTACTTTACGCACCTGACATTCGACAGAATTTAGTCTCGGTCACTGTTCTTCGAGGATTAGGTTTTAATATGCATTTTCATAACGAACAAGTAGATATCTATTATGATGCTAGGTATTATGGTTCTGGTTTTATTTCGCATGGTTTAATTGTACTAGATGATGATAACTCGTTTAATAGTTATTATGTAAGTAGTTTCTTTTCCACTCATACTATTTTTAGTAATTCTAACGTAGAAGAAAGTGTGTGGCATGCTAGATTAGGTCATATTGGACAAGACCGTATGAATTTGTTGGCTAAGGCGAACCTTTTAGGTTCATTGACTAAATTCAAGTTGCCAACTTGTGAAAATTGTCTAGCAGGTAAAGCAAAATGGAAACCATTTGAAAAGGCTATACGAGTCGAGTACCCATTACAAGTAATTCATTCAGACATCTGTGGACCAGTGAGTGTTTAAACTAGACGTGGGGAACGTTATTTCATCACTTTTATAGATGATTTTACTAGGTTTGGTTATGTCTACCTGATTTCTCACAAATCTGAAGCATTGAAATGTTTTATGACATTTATCAACGAAGTGGAAAATCAGTTAGAGAGGAAGGTGAAAGCCCTAAGAACCGATCGAGGACGTGAATATCTATCTGGTCAATTTAAAGAATTGTGTGATGAAAAAGGGATAGTAAGGCAACTTACAATTCATAGAACACCACAATAGAATGGTGTGACTGAAAGGAGTAATCGAATACTCCTTGAAATAATTAGGTCTATGAGGGCACAAGCAAATCTTCCAATATCTGATTGGGGAAATGCCTTACTTACCACCTGTTATATACTTAAACGAGTACCCACAAAGACTATTTCATCAACTCCTTATGATCTATGGACATGTATGAAACCTAACCTGTCATACTTGCGACCTTGGGAGTAGCAGGTAACGTTCATGATCTATCTCATAAATATGGGAAGTTAGGTCTAAGAGGCAAAAGTGTATCTTTATTAGATACCCAAATAACTCTAAAGGATATGTATTTATTGGTGAACATAACGATGGGGGTCTTACTGAAATTGAGTCACGAGATGTCACATTCTTAGAGAATGATTTTCCTAGCAAAGGTAAGGTTGATAGAAATTCTATTTTATGTGAATTAAATGAGATTCAGGAAAATGATATGCAAACAAATGTGACACCTGATGAGGTAAAACATACTCAAGAAATAGAGATGTACACTCCTCTACATCTTGAGACGGAAGAAACCATTGCTTCATCTAGTAATCCTATTTCTCAGGATTCTCAACCTAAGAGAAGTGCTAGAGGTTTAGTTCCTCGTCATCGGTTGAAATTGAAGGAGAAGTCTTTATGATAACTCCACAAGACAAAGAAGAATCTCTAATAGTTAATGAAGCACTTTCATGTCCCAGTAAGAATGAATGGAGAAAAGAAACGGAAGAAGAGTTGGAGTCGATGGAGAAAAAACATGTATGGGAACTGTTTGACCTCCTGAAAGGACGTAAGGCAATTGGGAACAAATGGGTTCTTAAAATAAAGAGGAAACCTGACAATTTCATTGATAGGTATAAAACTCGTTTGGTAGCGAAAGTATATATTCAACGGGAAGGAATATATTTTGAGGAAACTTTTTCTCCTGTTGTTAGATTTACCTCAATACATCTTATTTTTGCTATTGTGGCGCATCTCGGTTTGGAGTTGCACAAAATGGATGTTAAAACTGCATTTCTAAATAAAGATTTAGAAGAGGTTATTTTCATGGAACAACCCTCGAGTTTCGTTGCAAAAGATCAAGAGAATAAGTTTGTAGATTGTTAAAATAAATCTATGGTCTTAAGCAAGCCTCTACACAGTGGAATTTGCGATTTCATGAATTCATCTCGAAAATGGATTTTAGATGATAAGTGAAAACCACAGTGTTTATGTTAAACGTTCCAAAATGTTTTCTTAATTTTATATCTATAAGTGTATGACATCCTATTAGCTAGGAATGATAAAGAGTTTATTCAAGCTAGTAAGGAGTGGCTAGCTTCTCAATTTGATATGAAAGACATGAGAGAAGCAAATTATATTCTTGGTGTTAAGATTCAAAGAGATAGGTCTAGAAGACTATTATCTATATATCAAGAACCTTACATCATGAATGTACTTGAGCGCTTTGGTATGACTACGTGCAACGCCATTGGCACTCCTGTAGCAAAGGGAATAAACTTAACTCTCGACATGAGGTCAAGTACTTCAAAAGAGAAACAAAAAATGTCAACATTACCATATTCTAGTGCCATTGGTAGTCTTATGTATGCTATGATGTGTACGAGACCAGACATATGTTATGCAGTAGGTTTAGTTAGTCGTTTTCAATCGAACCCGAGACAAGAGCATTGGAAAGCTGTAAAAAGGATATTGAGATACCTAAAAGGCACTAAAGATCATGCCTTATTCTTTCGAGGAGATAGATTACACCTAGAAGGATATACAGACGCCGATCGGGCTGGTGATATAGATGGGAATAAATCCACTTCAGGTTATGTATTCTTGCTGAATAATTGCGCAATTTAATGGAGTAGCAAGAAACAAACCTGTGTAGCTTTGTCAACGATGGAAGCTGAATTTGTAGTTTGCTCAGCTGCGGTTCAGGAAGTTGTTTGGTTAAAAAGGTTCTTTGAACATTTAGGATTCTCTGGTGGTAGTAGGAGTCCAACTACAATATACTGTGATAGTCAAGTTGCAACGGATTATGTGGAAGATCCAAAATATCACAGCAAGACCAAACACATTGATATAAAGTATAACTTTGTTAGAGATATAATTGCACAAAAGGATGTTACTTTTCAATATATTCCCACACGCAATATGCTTGCCGATCCATTCACAAAATCTATCCCAAGAGATGTATTCATGGATCATGTTAGATCTATAGGATTAAGCAAGATATAATGTATGAACTATTGCCAGTTTATGTGCATTTCATGTATACATTTCCATTAGTATGCTTATTTAACTATTTCTTTTAATAATATCATGTTTGATATGTATTATTACACGTGTGGTTCTGTAAGTAAGTATGTCCTATAGACTGAGATTGGACCTATCAAACGGGCAATCGCCTTTGGCACAAGAAGTGCGCAAAGATGAGACTAACTCGTAGTAGTGAAGAACCCTTAAGATAACTTGAGTTAAGATTGTTGCCTTAACTAAGTGTTAAGATGAGATCATAAACATGGATAAAACATGTTAAGCTTATATTATGATCGAAGTAGAATCCCACTATCTACTTAGTCTATAATAGCCAGATATGAATTGCTTGATTGATTTCATAGAAGGGTTGATCAATCGAAGAATTCATCTTATGAAACGAGGCTTGTCTAATTAAATATTTTTATGGTATTTGTAAAATTGTGACATACAATTTGAGATATATGAATAATACCATAACGTGTGTCATACCACATGTGTTTTCGACCAAAAAGATGTGAAGAATTGATCCCAGTTTCTTCACTATGTGATGCCTTTGAATTGTGCCCTTATTACTTTTGACTATATCTTGATATTTTGATTAAGTGTATGCTATTTTAAACTAATTACCAATGATCATGAATGATTCGGTCTAATGGGGTATGTTCGGAAAAACAACCTAATCAACATAAAAGGATATAAGTATGAAGGGAAGACTAGAATTGTGTATCAAAATGTGTGCTTTCAGGTTAACCAATCATGTAAGTCAATACGAATTATAACATGATAGTGAGACACATAAATGAAATGACAGTAAACTCTTTTTCACATAGAAGTTGTGATATAAATTTAAAGGGGTCAGAGTTACCGTAATATGATACAGCATATAATTAGTCTGGGGTATTATAGGATACGTAACAGATGGGAATTATTTTGAGCAACTATGTACCCTAACAGGTTATTAGTAATGTATGCTCGTATTCTTGACGGTCGCACGACCTATTTGCGAGTATGATGATACTTTGATTGAAGTGTGTATATGAGATGATATGATATAATGTGATGTGGATTCCATGGATATGATATAACTTCATTATGGGCGAGCGAGAGAATGAAATAAATAAATAAATAAATAAATAAATAAATAAATAAATAAATAAATAAATAAATAAATAAATAAATAAATAAATAAATAAATAAATAAATAAATAAATAAATAAATAAGTTTTTATTTTTATATATCTCTTAACTGTATCCGCCGTAATTAAGTTTATTTATTTGAATTTGAATTCAAAATTAATGAGAAGTTATTTTTACGTGGTTTGTATTTATATGACTCTCCAACCATTATCTCATAACTTATGATCATTATCTGATAGAAAAGAATAAAAACAAAACTGCTGCTATTATAAAAGAAAAACCAAAGCTTCTTTCTTTTATATTTTATTCTCTATTCTTAATATCAAATACACAAATACAAAGAATCTGTGGCTCTTAGGTGGTGAACAAGATTCCTCTTCACTGTAAGAGTATTCGTGATCCAAACATTAATTCTTATTTCAATTTCTGCTGCTCAAAAGATAAACGCGAATGAAATCCTCTTGTATTATTTATTTCCAATTTAATTCTTCCAGAGTCCATTCAACTGCTTGCTACGAAATACACGTCCAGGAAGCCCGAGTTTATCTTCATCTTCATTTTCATCTACATTTCCAATCTTGAAACTATACATCAAAGACTACATTCTAAATTGATAAACCCATTCCTATTTGGATCTAAAGCAAAAGGATGCCCTAAAGTTGTCAGTACATTCTGATTTCCTCTTTTGACAGGTCCCCAAACTTGAACTAGCATACGAGTCAGTGTAATCATCATTTTCTTGAAGTAACAAAGTGATGTCTTTGTGTTTTCTAGCAATGAATTAAAATCATTATTGTTTGCAAAAATAATATATAGGTATATAGGGATGTATACATGGAAGGCAATGTGTCTTTACCGAAAAGAAAATCTTGGAATTCTGATATAGGCAATGATGATTATCCTATTTATGTAATGATGGAAAATCTCGAAAACGTAACGAAAACAAAGAGACGTGTTAGCTATTTCGTTAATAGTCTCGTTTCCCATTGAAAAGGACGATCCCTTTTCAATAAAAACTATTTGAAATGTAATATGTATCTGAGATCAGAAGGATGTATCCTGAAAAAAGCACACTTTCGTACACTCTAATCCATTCAAAGGAATATGTTAGAATTTAATGGGGGTATTTAATAAGTCCAAATGTCTCTGAACTGTTATTTTAAAGTATGAGGTGTCCAGACCTGACGAAGTTATGCATAAAAGCAAAAACAATTCCAACGGTTGGAAACTCATACAAAATATCAAAGATACGAGGATAATTGAAAGGAATTAATCATATATTTTGTACACCTGATATCACACGTGGCTATATCAACGACAACCTCAGATTCGTGTCAATCTCAGACAGTTACAAAGACAAGAGTCCAATTGTGGATCTTCATAGATCTAGTTATAACCACCATATGAAACTATAAATACACACATATTGTAAAGTATAATGATCCAGAAATATTGTATAACAAAATTTATACATTATATTTATATAAAAAATCTTTATTTCTTACTATTTTATGTACATGGTAGAATATGCTCTATTAGCTGGCTTAGTTGGCTTTATAACTTGCAGTAATCGCACCATGACTTCTTCTTCTCTCCTTCGTTTCCATTTCCACGTGAGAATAGGGTTGATGACTCGGTCTGGCTCGCAGAATCTTCGCTGGTGTTACTCATGACCTTCCTCCTGTTTTCCTCGAGTCGAATCTAAGAGAAAACTTGTCTCATTGACGACAGCAGACGTCTTCCGAGGATTCTTCCCTTCACTTCGTCAAGATTCTTGTTTACACCAGCCAGAAACATGTAAACGTGATCATTCTCTTCACGTTTTTGTTTTCGAATATACTCCTACCACGCTTTCCCACTTATCATCATCATGATACCGATCTAACTCTTGCCACAACGACACCATTTCGTTGTAGTAGGTCGTCACTTCTCATTCTCCTTGTCTCGATTTCCACAGCTTTGTCTTCAATTCGAAGATCTGCGACGAATTGCCCAGATCCGAATATGTCTCCCGAATTGACACCCGGATTTCATTCACCGTCTTCAAGAATAGGTGAGGCTTTGCAATGGCAGCATCCATCACATTCAGTAGCCATGCAATTACCAGCGAGTTTTCTGATCTCCTGGTGTTGTATCCCTTTTCTCCTTCCTTCACGGTCTTCGCTTCGCCAGTTAGGTATCGTAATTTTTCCCTCCCATCAATCACAAGTTTTACCGATTGGGACCATTTCAGAAAATTCCTTCTATTCAATCTATGCCCTGTGATGAGCATAGAAGAATGAACGGCCGACTGGGATGTTTTCATGGTGTTTGTTTAAGTGATCGAAGGAGGTGAATTTTGGGTAGTCGGTGTGTTTTCCATCGGGTGGGTTGATTTAGAGCCGGGCTTTGATACCATGTAGATTTGAGAGAAAGAGTTTTTCATGCATATCATTCACACGGCTAAAACAGGCTTATTTATACAAGGGGAGTAACAACCAGCTTCTCTTTATTTTAGGATAGAGAATAAAATTAGTTACAGAATTAAATTATAGTAAGACTAATTTCTATTTTAGTTCTACCTAATTATGGCAAATATATATACCATAAATAACCGAATATTTACCTAATAATACTCAGCATAATCTTACGATTTTCTACATAACTAAATTTTTTAATTTCATCAACTCCTTGTTCCTCTAAGATGCTTTACAACAGAAGTAATCGAGTTGACATTGAATCTAGAAATTAAGGTAGGCATGTCCTATACACTTTTCATCCTTTTTATAGAGACTAAATATTGAATATAATAAGGTATTATCTCTCTAAAATAATGCCTGGACTTCTTAAATTTCAATTTATCCCTCGCGGGAATTACTTTAAGAATCAAGAGTATTCTCCTCTTGATAAACATCAGATTGGACTATATTTCTTTCCAAGTTTAAAATCTGAGAGGTAAATATCTATCTATCTCCATCTATATTAATAATATCATGTTTATTTATTTTGTGTTATATATATGATATTTAGATGTGAGAAATACTCATCCTTTTTGGAGTATTTAGTAGCAAAGGGATTTAGTGATGAGTATGTGTGTACATGGATATCAACTGCTTGTATTTCCATCAACTCTTATAGACAAGAATTCTCAGAGTAAGTGTTTGTTTTCGAATAATAACGTTTGAAGAGTAACATGTTTGACTAATTTTAGTATTGTAATATTGTAAAAGCGTGGCATGGAGAAAGACACTTTTGGGGGATATTTGTTCCTCAAGAAAAAAAAAAGAAGGCAAATATTGCATTAGAAGTAGCAGCTCCTACAAATGGAGATGAAGAATCGCACAAGCATGTTTGATTTTGTGAATATAATGCTACTTGTGCGATTCAAACATGTTTGTGCGATTCTTCATTTCCATTTGTAGGAGCTGCTACTTCTAATACAATACTTTCCTTCTTCTTTTCTTTCTTTTCTTGAGGAACAAATATCCCCCAAAAGTATCTTTCTTCATGCCACGATATTACAAATTTACAATACTAAAATTAGTCAAACATGTTAATCTTCAAACCTTATAATTTAAAAATAAACACTTACTATGAGAATTCTTGTTTAAGAGAGTTGATGGAAATACAGATGATATCCATGTACACACATACTCATCACTAAATTCTTTGCTACTAAATACTCCAACAAGGATGAGTATTTCTCACATCTAAATATCATATATATATAATACAAAATAAAAAAAATGATATTATTGATAAGGATGGAGATAGAGAGATATTTACCTCTCAATTTTTAAACTTGGAAAGAAATATAGGAGGAGAATACTCTTGATTCTTAAAGTAATTCCCACGAGGGATAAGTTGAAATTGAAGAGGTCCAGGAATTATTTTAGAGAGATAATACCTTATTATATTCAATATTTAGTCTCTATAAGAAGGATGAAAAGTGTATAGGACATGCATACCTTAATTTCTAGATTCAATGTCAACTCAATTAATTCTGTTGTAAAGCATGTTAGAGGAACAAGAAGTTAAAGAAATTCAAAGATTTAGTTCCGAAGAAAATCGTAAGATTATTCTGAGATTTACACAAATTTGAGGTTTCCGTTGATAAAGCCACATATGATATCAGTTGTACAAACGATAAGATTAATCCCTTTCAATTATCCTCATATCTTTGATATTTTGTATGAGTTTTCAACAGTTGGGATTATTTTTGCTTTTATGCATAACTTTGTCAAATCTTATACCCCATACTTTAAAATAAGACATATCGACTTATCAAATACCCCATTAAATGGTAATATATTCCTTTGAATGGATTAGAATTTATGAAAGTGTGCTTTTTTCAGGATACATCCTTCTGATCTCAGATACATATTACATTTCAAATAGTTATGATAGAACAGGGATAGTCCTTTTCAATGGGAAACGATATTATTAACGAAATAGCTAACACTTGTCTTTTTTAGGTCGTTCCCTAATAAAGGTGGGATACCTCGTATCAAGAAATAGAAGGGCAGGGCATGACACACATCCACATGAACATTAAGCACCACCTCAAGTGATGATCTATACTGGATTTCTGCCACACCTGGATGGCCGACACACAAATCAATACACCGGATCAACATATTACTTATGAATATGTAATCTACATTTTAGAGGGACATCGTAAAGTGCACATGCATTCCCAAAAGTTGGGTTACCCTTAAAAATAATACGGTATTACTCGTGGAGTTATATAAAACTAAACACACATTATACAACATCGTAAAACACATTTATCAAATCATGTTCCTTGCATTAAAAGCTGGTTAAACACTTTTTAACAGTGAGTGTAAAGACTTTTCTGGCAAACACTAAACAACATCGACTCATAATCACAAACCAAAAACAATACACAATTATCACCATACACAAAACATATTAATAACAACATACTAAAAACACCCTGTATTACCCTGAACTACCTTTTTTGTCGATTTTATCAAACATAAATTATCAGAATGTGTGCAGAATTGATTACATAATGAAATTGTTATTCTTTATTAGTGTATTTAATATTTCACCACATAACTATTATTAGTGTATACATAATCTTTAACCTCCCACACCCAGTTACTTACTTCTACTCCCAATAATCCAAATTGAACACATACTCATTACCAAACAAAAATTCACAATCTGTAGAAAATTAAGTACAACATTAATGATTGTCATTTGTTATTAACCATCACAAATGAGAAAGAATATATAAAGCATTATGACGCAACAAAATCTAGTTTCATATTTGAAGATCCAAGCAAATTAATAGACTTACCTGGTTTATTATAGTAAAATTCCAATTTTATTGAAATTTCATAACCAAAAATCATTTTCCTATAAATTAAATAACATTGTAAATTATGCATCAATGAAAATATAATCTTAAAAATAATAACACAAACAACTTTTTTGTGAATTAAATATCATGACTTTCTATTCCAAAAAAAAAAGGAAAAATCTAATCCCATGTATGTTGTATATTTCTATGATGAATTAATAAAGTAATGGTCTTTAAACAGATTACAAAATTTCAATATCTAAATCAAATACCTAAACTTGAGAAAGTACATTTTTCGTCACTAATATTTTTTTATTCATTATCCTCTATGTTAGTGATTTCATTAATCAAGTCAAGAATTTTAATGTAAAAAGTTCATACGTTGGTAAAAAAATTAGGATATGATACTAAGTTCATTTAAACAAATAAACTACACCTTAATTTTTTAAATTTATAATGTATTATGCGTGTATATATATACATATATATATAGATATATTTTGCATAAATATGTTATTTTTTCTCTAATAAAATATAGGTTATTCTTTATATATAACAACTTATAGTGAAATTCATTCAGAAAATAATGATATTTGAGACCAATAGTGCTAATTTTCTTATAGTATAAACACCTATAATTCGTTTTTCACATTTTATAGGAATGTATAGTGAAATTCATGTAGGAGTAATCATGAGAACAATCCCTTGCAAAATGTTGAGGCTAAGATAAATCATATACCTCGATTAAGAGAACCTCTCATGGGATTCACCTTAAAAGCTTTAGTGCTATTATCAATTTTACTGTAAATATTAAAAAAGAAAAATAAACATAAAAATATCCAACAAATTCAAGAATAATACACTTAACACCAGATAGAAAAAATATAGAAGAAATTAAATTTAGTTAATAAAACAAGTTAGACATATACAACAAAGAATTTTGAATAAAAAATATAATGTTACTAGTCTTTGCCTTAATATACTATAAGTAAAGTGTTTTTATTATTTCCCTGACAAGAAAAATGGAGTGTTTTATAGAGAAAAATATTTTATGTTTAGGAGAAAGTGGTAGTGGTGGTGGCTAGGTTTTTTTTTATGTTTAGGAGAAAATGGTTGTGGTGGCTGCTAGGGTTTTTGTGCAGCTTCCATCAGCGTTGGTAAAAGTGTTAGGTTTTTTTAAAATTTTTTACGAATTAATTAGAGTGTTTTTTTGTTTTAAAAAGTGAACATATTTTCTTTAAATATATATATATATATATATATATATATATATATATATATATATATATATATATATATATATATGTTAAGGTTCTAAAAAAAATACTTTGATGCAAAATGTCAAACATTCTCAATTTCTTTTGACATGCTCATAGATTTTTCACCATGCTAAGTGTCTTTAAATGACGAAGTTAAATTTTTTTCAGGTTTAGAGATTTTGCATGCTCAAATACTTTTATGCTCATAAATAGTTATGCTCAAATATATTTAGATTTTATTGATATTTAAGTTGGAAGTTTGAAATCTAAGTGATCATACCAATTAAAATAATCTGAGTAATATAATTATACTTCAACATGATGTAGACTTTAAGTCTACCAATGGGTTACTAGAGGAAAATATTGTCAATTCAAACCTGGTAGGTCATTTTGTGTAGATTTTGAGATATACTAGACATCGTTTTTGATTGTTTATATGTCTGATGTGGAATTTATCTTTTTATTTGTCATGTTTTGAGTTGTTAGTTTATAAATATATTTGTGGAGTAATTTGAGATAATGTGTGCGCTAAGTGTCCAACTTCTAGGAACATGGAGTATACAAGACCCCAAGATGAAACTAAAAGTCAGAAAGTCAAGGAAAAACTCAAGTGAAGTCGTAAATGAGCCAAATGTTTCGTGAAAAGCTCAATAAAGATTAACGACAAAACATATCCATCAACTTTTAAAATTCACAAAAAGTAATTGGTGAGAAGTATGATCATTATACTTACAAACAATATAGATCTTGGAGTTTAAATAACGTGAGTAGAATGATTCGCAAATCGTAGATGAATCAACGAAGCTGTGGGCATTTTGCTATGAATACACACTTACCATATTAGAGAGCTTAGGAACGCTTGGAGCAAGGAAAGAAGTATTGGAACGACCTATTTCAACAAATCTTTTCTAAACCTTAATTTCTTTTTTCCCTTTTATAAACATCTTTTTTATTCTATTTCTTTCTCCATATATGAATATTTTGCTTGAGATAACACATATATTAACCTTTCTACGATTTGGGATATATTTTAGAAATTTTGGATTACATGTAAATTAAATAAGATTTTGGATGTATTGCTGATTATATATCTTATGCTTAATATTTACTCAAATGATTTGGTCAGTTGATTGAATTTTTCTACGTACGCCCATGAGGAGGGGCTTAATTTCTAAGAAATAGAATTTGTATTTTTCGTAAACTTTAAGAACTGAAAGATGTAAACTAGCTAGATACTTTCACATGGTTCGTACGTTAAGCGTTTTATAATTATATATGGTCACTAACGAAAGGTTACTAAGATTTGATTAAGTCTCTCCACTTATTTGGAAGGAACTCAGGGTGTCTTTAGAGTCTGGGTTAGAAAGTGAAATACTCAATTTATCCTTAAATCAATAATAGTCACATGTTATGCTAGTGGTGAATAAGCTATGTTGAGATATATCTCAGCATGTCTCATCTTATTATTATTTTTGTGTCCTTTAGTTTCATCTTCGTAAATACTTATCTATTTATTTCATAGTTAATAGTTTTATATTTCTTAAAACAAACACAAAAGGCTTTTCTTTTTTTTAGTTTTCTTTTAATGACAATATTGATTAAAGCTAAAAGTACACATATAACTCTTAATTGACCGTGAAGAATATATATTATCTTTTTTACTACTTGTGGTGACTCATACAGTAGGAGAATATTAGTTTATATTGGGAGACATCAACATTGGTTGTTTAAAATGATCCTCTGTAATACAAAGTATTTTCCAATATGATTTGAGTCAGGATTCCACAATGGAGCAATTTGAAATTTTTTAATTGAATAATAAATTTATCCTAGTACGTTGATAAATTAAGGGTAAATATTTCTTTTGGACCCTCTTAGTAAGCTTATTTAATGTATTCTACTATAATTATAGTATGATTTCCAAAAATATATTTAGATGGAAACAAATACAGAAAGTAATTTTTTAATTATTATTTTATGTGATTTAAGAAAAAAATAATACTTTATATCATTTCTTATATTAAAATATATTAATTATTCAAATTCAAATGAAAAGAAAATAATATTTTATTACTACCTTGTTTTATGATTAGGTATTAAGGGTGAGTGACATATATGGGTCTTGGAGACAAATTACATGGCATATAAGGACTTATTAATAAATTGTTTTCTTCAAAGAGACAACACAAAAACTTTGATCCGAAATTATGTATCTGTGTGATATTTGCAAACAATAAAGGGTTGATGATAGCAATTAAACGTCATGGTTTCAGGAATTTCATAGATGAACTTGCTTTAGGCGATAGTATGGAATAGAGAAGCGCAAAAACTATAATAGATGATCTTGCTTTAGGCGATAGTATGACCTAGAGAAAATAAATGATAAAGAAGAAAACTAAAAAAATTTCATTATTGTTTGCAAAAATAATATATAAGTATATAGGGATGTATACATGGAAGGCAATGTGTCTTTACCGAAAAGAAAAATCTTGGAATTCTGATATATGCAAGGATGATTATCCTATTTATGTAATGATGGAAAATCCCAAAAATTTAACAAAAACAAAGAGTCGTGTTAGCTATTTCGTTAATAATATCGTTTCCCATTCAAAAGGATCATAACTATTTGAAATGTAATATGTATCTGAGATCAGAAGGATGTATCCTGAAAAAAGCACACTTTCATAAATTCTAATCCATTCAAAGGAATATATTACCATTTAATGGGGTATTTGATAAGTCGAAATGTCTTATTTTAAAGTATGGGGTATACAGATTTGACGAAGTTATGCATAAAAGCAAAAACAATCCTAACTATTGAAAACTCATACAAAATATCAAAGATATGAGGATAATTGAAAGGAATTAATCTTATCGTTTGTACAACTGATATCATATGTGGCTTTATCAACGGAAACCTCAAATTCGTGTCAATCTCAGAATAATCTTACGATTTTCTTCAGAACTAAATCTTTGAATTTCATCAACTTTTTGTTCGTCTAACATGCTTTACAACAGAACTAATCGAGTTGACATTGAATCTAGAAATTAAGGTATGCATGTCCTATACACTTTTCATCCTTCTTATAGAGACTAAATATTGAATATAATAAGGTATTATCTCTCTAAAATAATTCCCGGACCTCTTCAATTTCAACTTATCCCTCGTGGGAATTACTTTAAGAATCAAGAGTATTCTCCTCCTGATAAACATCAGATTGGACTATATTTCTTTCTAAGTTTAAGAACTGAGAGGTAAATATCTATCTATCTCCATCTTTATAAATAATATCATGTTTATTTATTTTGTGTTATATATATATATATATATGATATTTCGATGTGAGAAATACTCGTACTTGTTCGAGTATTTAGTAGCAAACGGATTTAGTGATGAGTATGTGTGTACATGGATATCAGCTGCTTGTATTTACATCAACTCTCTTAGACAAGAATTCTCAGAGTAAGTGTTTGTTTTCAAATTATAATGTTTGAAGAGTAACATGTTTGACTAATTTTAGTATTGTAAATTTGTAATAGCGTGGCATGGAGAAAGATACTTTTGGGGGATATTTGTTCCTCAAGAAAATAAAAAAGAAGAAGAAGGCAAGTATTGCATTACAAGTAGCAGCTCCTACAAATTGAAATGAAGAATCGCACAAGCATGTTTGATTTTATGAATATGATGCTACTTGTGCGATTCAAACATGCTTGTGCGATTCTTCATTTCCATTTGTAGGAGCTGCTACTTCTAATACAATAATTTTCTTCTTCTTTTCTTTCTTTTTTTGAGGAAAAAATATCCCTCAAAAGTATCTTTCTCCATGCCAAGATATTACAAATTTACAATACTCAAATTAGTTAAACATTTTACTCTTCAAACCTTATAATTTAAAAACAAACACTTACTATGAGAATTCTTGTCCAAGACAGTTGATGGAAATACAAGCAGCTGATATCTATGTACACACATTCTCATCACTAAATCCTTTGCTACTAAATACTCCAACAAGGACGAGTATTTCTCACATCTAAATATCATATATATATAACACAAAATAAAAAACATGATATTATTGATAAAGATGGAGATAGATAGATATTTACCTCTCAGTTTTTACACTTGGAAAGAAATATTGTCCAACCTGATGTTTATCAGGAGGAGAATACTATTGATTCTTAATGTAATTCCCATGAGCGATAAGTTGAAATGGAAGAAGTCTAGGCATTATTTTAGAAAGATATCCTGTAAGTATACCTATTTGGGTTGGTCTACTGGTCATTGGAAGACATGCCGTACCTTAATAAAGGTGGGATCATTGAAAATAATGAAACTCTAGTATTAAAATTGTGAATATCTTCACTTAGTTAATTAAATGCTGAATGGTCCTTCATCTTCTTTTCCTGAGACTTATATAATAAAAATATTTATCCATCATTTGGCAACAAACAACACATTTGTTCGACATTCCCTCTCAACTCCGCCCACCATAACATCTCCTTGCCCTTTCCCCAGCCTGGTGTAATAAGGAGTTCTAGGTCATTAACCTGCATTATCCGCAAACGAGTTGTTAATCATGTATATAAAATACAACTTAAGCTACAAACATGCATGGTTTACCTGATGTCCCTTAACCAAGTTGATAGTATCGCTTAAAGGCTTCTTCGTCCATACTTTACCTTCCAATTCAGGAACCTCGGGTACCAGTCACGATACTTGGGTCACGATACTTGGGCTCCATCACCGTGATGTGTTCGAAAAACGAAGACTACAAATATTGATAACTTTTAGCGTGTTTTCCAATTTAATATTTCCACTACTAAAAATACAAAATACGCATCCTAAAATATTTTTGATCGTACCGGCATGCATAGGCTTCATCACAAAATATACTTTGTTTGTGGCCTAACCGTAGTAACCGACACGCTCAACTTTCTGCTTATAGCAAAACCGCCTTGTTCTGCGTTGTAGCAGTTCAAGATTTCGCATATATACTTGTCTCCCTTCTTAAAAGATCTCGCACTTCAAGATCTCTCATATCATTCATTGTCGCATGGATACCCCGTATCAAGAAATAGAAGGGCAGGGTAGGACACACATCCACGTGAACATTAAACACCGCCTCAAGTGATGATCTATACTGCACACCTGGATGGCCTACACACAAATCAATACACCAGATCAACATATTACTTATTAATATGTAATGTACATTTTAGAGGGACATCAAAAAGTGCACATGCATTCCCAAATGATGGGTCACACATAAAATAGCACGGTATTACTCGTGGAATTATATAAAATGAAACACATATTATACAACAGCGTAAAATACAATCATCAAATCACGTTCCTTGCATTAAAAGCGGGTTAAACACTTTTTAACCGTAAGTACAAAGAATTTTCTGGCAAACACTAAACAACATCGACTC
Source organism: Nemophila menziesii (assembly GCA_029959085.1). Taxonomy (NCBI): domain Eukaryota; kingdom Viridiplantae; phylum Streptophyta; class Magnoliopsida; order Boraginales; family Hydrophyllaceae; genus Nemophila; species Nemophila menziesii. The sequence continues at coordinate 82,624,106 of JARWIR010000002.1, forward strand.
ATATGCACAAACCAAAAACAATACACAATTATCACCATACGCAAAACATCTTAATAACAAAAGACTAAAAACACCTTGTATTACCCTCGATTTTATCCAACATTAATGATGTGTGCACAATTGATTATATAATAAAAACTGTTATTCTTTTTTGGTGTATTTAATATTTCACCAGATAACTTTTATTAGTGCATACATAATCTTTAACCTCCCTCACTCAGTTACTTGCTTTTACTCCCAATGATCCATATTAAACACATACTCATTACCAAACTAAAATTCATAATCTTTAGAAAATTAAGTACAACATTAATGGTTGTCATTTGTTATTAACCATCACCAATGAGAAAGCATTATGACGCAACAAAATCTAATTTCATATTTAAAGAACCAAGCAATTTTATACACTTACCAGGTTTATTATAGTAAATGTCCAATTTATTAGAATTTTATAACCAACAATCATTTTCCTATAAATTAAATAATATTGTAAATTATGCATCAATGAAAATATAATCTTAACAATAATATCACAAACAACTTTTTGTGAATTATATAGCATGACTTTCTATTAAAAAAAATGAAAAAAATCTAATCCCATATATGTTGTATATTTTTATAATGAATTAATAAAGTAATGGTCTTTATACAGATTACGAAATTTCAATATCTAAATCAAATACCTAAACTTGAGAAAGTACTTTTTTGCGACACTAATATTTTTAACTTCATTATCCTCTATGTTAGTGGTTTCATTAATCAAGTCAATCATTTTAATGTAAAAAGTTCATATGATGCTAAAAAGAATTAGGATATGCTAATATCACGCTGGCCTAAGTTCATTAAAACAAATAAACTACACCTTAATTTTTTAAATTTATAGTGTATTATGCTTATATATGTTTATTTTGCATAAATATGTTGTTCTTTCTCTAATAAAATATAGGTTATTCTTTATATATAACAACTTATACTGAAATTCATTCCGAAAATAATGATATTTGAGACCTATAGTGCTAATTTTCTTATACTATAAACACCTATAATTAGTTTTTCACATTTTATAGGAATTTATAGTGTAGTTCATGTCGGAGTAATCATGAGAACAATCCATTGCAAAATGTTGAGGCTAAGATAAATCACATACCTCGATTAGAAGAATCTCTCATGGGATTCACCTTAAAAGCTTTAGTGTTATTATCAATTTTACTGCAAATATTAAAAAAGAAAAATAAACATAAAAATATCCAACAAATTCAAGAATAATACAATTAACACCAAACAGAAAAAAGATAGAAGAAATTAAATATAATTAATAAAACAAGTTAGACATATACAACAAAGAATTTTGAATACAAAATATAATGTCACTTGTCTTTACCTTAATATACGAGAAGTAAAGTGTTATTCTTCTTTCCCTGACAAGAAAAATGGAGTATTTTATAGGAAAAAATATTTTATGTTTAGGAGAAAGTGGTAGTGGTGGCGGCTAGGGGTTTTTTATGTTTAGGAGAAAGTGGTTGTGGTGGCGGCTAGGGTTTTTGTGCAGCTTCCATCAGCGTTGGTAAAAGTGTTGGTTTTTTTTAATTTTTTTAAGAATTAATTAGATTGTTTTTTTGTTTTAAAAGGTGAACATATTTTCTTTAAATATTTATATTTTTTTATTTTATTAAGGTTCTAAAAAAAAAATACTTTGATGCAAAATGTCAAACATGCTCAATTTTTTTTTGACATGCTCATAGATTTTTCACCATGCTAAGTGCCTTTATATGACGAGGTTAATTTTTTTGAACTTGCTTAAAGACATTTAGAGGAATAGAGATTTTGCATGCTCAAATACTTTTATGCTCATGAATAATTATGCTCAAATATATTTATATTTTATTGATATTTATGTTGGAAGTTTGAAATCTAAGTGATCATACCAATTAAAATAATCTGAGTAATATAATTATACTTAAACATGATGTAGACTTCAAGTCTACCAATGGGTTACTAGAGGAAAATATGGACAATTCAAACCTGGTAGGTCATTTTGTGTAGATTTTGAGATATACAAGACATCATTTTTTATTGTTATTAAGTCTGATGTGGGTTTTATCTTTTTATTTGACATGTTTTGAGTTGTTAGTTTATAAATGTGTTTGTAGAGTAATTTGAGATAATGTGTGTAAGTGTCCAACTTCTAGGAACATGGAGTATACAAGACCCCAAGATGAAACTAAAAGTCAGAAAGTCATTGAAAAAATCAAGTGAAGTCGTAAATGAGCCAAATGTTTCGTGAAAAGCACAATAAAGATTAACGGTAAAACATCTCCATCAATTTTGAAAATTCACAAAAAGTAATTGGTTAGAAGTATGATCATTATACTTACAAACAAGATACATCTTGGAGTTTAAAAAACGTGAGTCGAACGATTCGCAAATCATAGATGAATCAAAGAAGTTGTGCGCATTTTGCTATGAATACCCACTTACCATATTAGAGAGCTTAGGAACGCTTGGAGCAAGGAAAGAAGTAAGGGAATGACCAATTTCATCAAATCTTTTCTAATCCTTAATCTCTTTTTTCCCTTTTATAAATATCTTTTTTCCCTTTTATAAATATCTTTTTTATTGTTTTTCTTTCTCCATATATGAATATTTTGCTTGAGATTACACATATATTAACCTTTCTACGATTTGGTATATATTTTCAAAATTTTCGATTACATGTAAATTAAATAAGATTTTGGATGTATTGCTGATTATATATCTTATGCTTAATATTTACTCATATGATTTGGTCAATTGATTGAATTTTTCTATGTATTATATTACGCCCATGATGAGGGGCTTAATTTCTAAGAAATCGAATTTAACTTTTTCGTAAAGTTTGAGAACTGAAAGATGTAAACTAGCTAGATACTTTCACAAGGTTCGTACGTTAAGAGTTTTATAATTATATATGGTCACCAACGAAAGGTTACTAAGACTTGATTAAGTCCCTCCACTTATTTGGAAGGAACTCAGGGTGTCTTTAGAATCCGGTTTAGAAAGTGAAATACTCAATTTACCCTTGAATCTATAATAGTCACATGTTATGCTAGTGGTGAATAAGATATGTTGAGATATATCTCAGCATGTCTCATCTTATTATTATTTTTTGTCCTTTAGTTTCATCTTCGTAAATACTTATCTATTTATTTCATAGTTAATAGTTTTATATTTCTTAAAACTAACACAAAAGGCTTTTCTTTATTTTATTTTTCTTTTAATGACAATATTGATTAGAGCTAAAAGTACACATATAACTCTTAATTGACCGTGAAGACTATATATTATCTTTTTTACTACTTGTGGTGACTAATACAGTAGGAGAATATTAGTTTATATTGGGAGACTTCAACATTGGTTGTTTAAAATAATCCTTTGTAATATGATGTCTCCTCATTTGTGATAGTAAAATATACTCATGAGACATCATTTTAGTCTTATTTATTAGTTTATAGGTTGATTTTAGCTTAATTTAGTGCACTTTCCTATTTTGGGTCTTGATTTGTAGAATTATTATTTTTAGAGCATATTGGGTTTAATTGTTTATTTAGTGTGAAGCTTTAAAGATAATTATGGAGATTAATTAGAGTCCAAGTCAAAGACTACAACTTATGGAAATAGATATGCATGGAAATTGGAGATAAGGAAATAAAAGCTAAAAAGATGGAAAAGAAAAAGCTGCCTAAATCTTGGATTCTGCACACACGTCTAAAGATTGGTGTTTTTACCTAAGAAATAGGCTGAATTTGGTAATTTCCTTCTAGGGTCTAGATAATTCTGTTGCGATTCTTTTGGTATCTTATGGAGCTCAATCCGACCAATAACGAAGAAGATACACTCAAAATAGCGCAGCAGTGTTTATCTTTATTTCCTTACGAATTTGAGTTGGGCTAGGAGTCCATTACTTAAGTTATCTCTAAAGAAACGAATTAGGTCAACCTCTACACTATAAATACAGCCTCTTAACACTCTTAAATCATCCTTGGTGAAACCTTAAACCAAGAGGAAGCTTACAACACAATTGAGAAGTCTGGAAGGAGCTGTCATCAACAATGTCTTCTTCTACCTTTAGATTTGTAATTTCTTTCTTTTCTTTCATGAACTAAATTTCTTTAGCTTAAGTTTTAGCATATATGTATGAACCCTAGTTTTGATTGACATCTATCTAATTTGGGAATTCAATGTTTTAAATAGAATTATAGTTTTTATTCTCTGTTTATGCGTTTGGATTTATATTCTGTGTTCTTGTGGACTGCAGCCATTAGAATTACCATCTAGTAATTAGGATACCATTGACAACGGTATTCAATTGCATGTTTAGCACATAACGTTTAGTTTTAGGTTTGATCTGACAACCCAACCTAGCTAGATAATCACTATGGTTTAGTCTTTGTGACTATTTACCAATTACAGGAAAAGTTTGCTTAGGAAGCCTTATTGACACAGGTAAATCCTATTTTAAACTACCGATAGCATATTGGGACCGATTAGGGAAATACTACATAATTCACCCTTACATGTTTAGAACGGCAAAACTAGTGGGGATTACATGCTAAGAACTTAAGCTATCTTCTCATATCACTTCTCTTTCATATTTATTTTCTGTCTTTTAATTCTTAGTTTAATTTAGTTAATTAGAAAATCAAACAAAAATCTATTTGTCTTTACTTTTATTTGCGTTTAGTTGTTCTAGCTCTAATTATTTACACTTGGTATTTGCATAAGATTCTCCTAACCTCTGTAGTCTCTGCGGAACGAATCTTTATCTAAAACTTGCATACGATCTGTATACTTGCAGAACCGTGTAGTTCTAGGGTGTTTTTGCACTTTATTTATATCTTATTTTATCACACCCTAGGCCCCACCAAGTTTTTGGCGCCTCTGCCGGGGACTACATCGTTAGTCCTTGTGCATAAATCTTGTGCTTTTATTTTTAGTTAGTTCTATTTTACGCTTTTGTTTTTCAGATTTAGTTACAGATGGAGAACCCAAGGAGACTTGAGCTACCCATCGAGTTCAGAGTGGAGCCACGAGGAATTCGAGCTCCAGAAATCCAAGCCGCAAAATTTAAACCTGATCCAGGGATGCTAACTCAGTTTGCGTCTCATGGATTATTCAGCGGAGATGCACATCAAGATCTGATCCGATATATTCAGAAATTCATGCAGATCTGTGATGCTTATATCGTAAGAGGAGTTACTAGGGAACAAGTATACTACCTGATGTTCCAGTTCTTCTTGACCGGATGTGCAAGCGATTGGTACGATACCCAATACCCTCATGTTATTCCAGATTGGGACAAACTCCAAGCAAGATTCCTAGACCGTTTCTATCCGGTTAGTAGACGTTTAAAAGACATGTTGGAGCTTGAACAATTTATACAGAAAGAGGAAGAGAGTTTGGGTGAAGCATGGTTACGATTTACAGAGAAGAAAGCGAGGTGTCCATATCATAGATCCTCGCCGGAATATTATTTAACCTTGTTTTATGGAGGCCTTAATGATAAATCAAGAGAGAAAGCAGATTCGTTAGGAAACGCAGGTTTTGTGTTGCTAGATCCTGAAGAAGCTGAGTTGGGGATGGAAAGTATTCTTGAGAACGAGAGAAGTTGGCCAAAGAGAGCAGAAAAAGAAGACAATTCGGAATCTCTGAAGCTTAAAGAATTGGCTAAACAACTCGAAGAACTACAAGAACAAGCCCGAATAATTGCTTAGGTGAATACAGTACGCGCAGTTCCTTCGTGTCTTGGTTGTGGATCAAGAAATCATGTGTGGGAAGGATGTATGAATAATCCAGCAGTAGCTTCCGTTACCTATCCACAAGATAACTATTACTCTAATGGTTATCCTTGTCCTCAAGAGAGCTACACTAATTATCAACAACCCCCGCAACAGAAAAGTTGGGTCAGAAAGCAAGAAACTTATCAACAGCCCCAACTTCAACATTATAATCCACCACAACCGATTCAGAAAAAGGCACCCATTATTGAGAGAATTTGTCAAGAACCAAAGAAAGATCCACCTAAACAATCAATGCAATTGGCAAAACAGGAACAAATCCAAGACTTGAATTCGAGTATGGCTAAATTAATACAAGCAGCTGAGAAAATGAGTCATAGCCAACAGAAAGTTCAAACCCAGGATAGGATTATCAAGCAACTAGAGCATACTATATCACATATGGCGAGTAAATTACAAAATCGGCCAAAAGGGCAACTTCCAAGTGATACTATTGCTCCTAGAGATGATTCTTGCCATGCAGTTGAGTTGCGAAGTGGAAAACAACTACCTCCACCTAGACCAGAAACAGAGCCAATCCCTATTCCAGAACAAAGGGGGGAAGAACCAATCAAAGACACAGTTGAGGAGGTAGTTAAACCAAAGAGTGTCCAAACAAAGACACCTGATAAGACAAGAAAACCAGTGGAACTTAATACACGCCCTCCACCACCATACCCTTCACGTGTCAGAAAGAAGGACAATGACCTGGAATTCAAGAAGTTCGATGACATGGTGAGCAAGGTTGAGATTAAAATGCCGTTTGTTGAAGCTATCAAAAGAATGCCGAAATATCTAAAATTCATGAAGGACATTCTTTCGAACAAACGAAGTATAGAAACCGCAGATATGAGTGGATCACCAGAGGGGTGTTATGCTATCAAGTTACCACCAGAAGAGCCCATTCCCACGAAATCTTGGATGGAACCATCCATACTTATGAAGAATCAAGCTGAAAAGTTCGTGGGAATCAAAGGAAAAGGGTGGAAATTTCGTCATCCTTAATCGAGGTAACACGTCTAACTTTGAAAGACGTTAAACAAATGTGCTATACGGGAGACAACCCGTAATTTCGTTTATGTTTTTACATTTTTAGTTTATTTATTTATTTATTTATGTTTAGCTTAGTTAATTTTAGTTGATATTTCATATTTGAGAAAGGTATTAGTGTTTTTTTTATGATTAGGTATTGGAGAAATCGAGTTAGGGAAGCGAGCAAAAATTTTTCGGACAGAAACTTCGGCAAGTCATATCTTTGCGCTCGGATGTCGAAATCAGGTGATCTTTGAGCCTAAACTGCATAACTTTTCGAGATCTAGCTGATGGGGAGGTTTTTGACAAGTGCGGTACACCGGGCCTCAGCCGCGGTGCACCGCAAGGTAAAAACCCGTGCCACGGGTAGCAGCCACGTGTTGTGTACAGAAAAGAAAAAAAAATAGCTGATGGGTCCGGTATACCGGACCCTATACCGTGCCATGCACCGCACCAACACGTGCCACTGAGTCCTACCACGGGTATTTTGACGTAGGAGGCGCGGTGTACCCCGCGGTACACCCCATGGTCCGCATGGGTAGTCCGCACGAGCCGCCAGAGAGACAAAATAAAGGGTTTTAAGGCTATATGAAGATCTAATGCTCATTATTCCGAATTTTATAAACCTTAAGCCTATTTCTCTTCTCCAAAACTCTCCCAACACCATTAGAGCTCATAAAAACCTTCCCCAATCATCAAAACACCACCCAATCACCATGAAAACACATCTAATTCATTCTCCACACCATTACAAGGAAGATTCAACCACCTATATCATCCCAAAATACCTTCAATCCAAGAATAAAAAGCTTAAATTTCAAAAATTCATCCTACAATTTCTTAAATCCAAGCCAATCCATGAAGAATCCATCTTACCCACATAGAGAATCATCATCCAATCACTTTTCTTAACCCAAATTAAGCTTGTACAACCAATAATCAAGAGTTTCAAATTTCAAGAATGGTTAAAGCTTTGAGTTGGGGGTCAATTGAGATGATTAAGAGAACATGAACATTATCTACTGAAAGGGAGATGAAGAAATCAAGGTATTGGATCTATTTGAGAAGAAATCAAGTGAGAAAAGTCCTAGTTACAATTCAAAGGGTAAAACAAGTCAAGAGAAGAGAGGTTAGCATGCTGTGTTGATTCAATGAGCAAAAAGATTCCAACTTTAGTGAAGAAGACAACACAACCTCTACAAATCAAAGACCTTATACCCAAAGGCAAAGAGAAAGCTTCAATGGCCATGATAGCTTCTCCGAAGTAACAATTAAAGGAACTACCTTTTTCTTATAAGATAGTATTTAAAGAAGAAGTTGAAGGAGAATACATGAAGATTCATGGAGATTTGGAATGATGGGGTTGTTTATGAATTGTATTTTGTGAGGAGAAGAGGAAGATGTGGCACAGTTGATCTATGAGGAGGTGATACGAATTTTCGATCTCTCCCATGACGTTATATAATGCAATATCCTATTATGATCACGTGTCTTGAACGAAAAGCGAATAAGAAGTTGGGTGAAGAAGATACATTAGAATTTAATCCGAGTATCAACAAGGCGAGGTAATAGCCTCGAAGAGTATGTTTTCTTTCTTCCCTACCATTTATTTATGTGCAATATTTCTGCTAATTTTAATTTTTTTTTTGAGTCTTTTTCGGGTCGTGGGGACACGGCTCACTTTTGAGTTGGGGGTGGGGATTCGTTGTCCTCATCTTCTTTCCGTTTTTGCATAAAATTTAAATTTTTTAGGTTGAATTAAGGCATAGAATATCTTGAATGTACCTATTGAGCATGATTTTATTAGGTCAATGATAGTAGGTAGTATGCTTTTGAAAGATGCAAACAAATTTGTTTAGATGCATGTATGAAAACAGGAAATAAAGGATAGAAAAGTTAATGAGCAATGCTAAGAAATCACGTTGAAACTTAGGAATAGTTATTTGGTGTGTAGAACGTGAGGTTTAAAATTAGTTGAAAACCCACTTGTCTATGAACTAATAATGAAAACGTAATGAAATCCGGTAGTTAGAACAATGATTAAGGCAGTTCTTTCATGATAAAACACTTGAAGCCTTTAGACTTCTCACCCTTTTTGTTTGATATTATTGTTTTTATCCGTCTTAGCCCCTCTGAGCCTTTCTAAAGCCTTTATTGAAACACATTATAATCCATACCCTAGTTTATAGGACTTATCTATATGACCCGCACTCGAATCGCAAAACCTGAGACACTCGTTTTAGAGCTTGAGTTTGGGGTGGTGGGTTTCATAATTAGGGAACTTTGGGAATGGGAATTATCTTTGTGATTTTATTGATGATGAATTGTTATTATTGTAACCCTTTTCCGGGGTAATAGTGAATGAAATAGAAGCTACGAGCTAATTTTGCCATCAAGGGCATAAAAAGAAAGAATATATATATATATATATATATATATATATATATATATATATATATATATATATATATATATATATATATATATATATATATATATATGAAAAAATAGTGTGATATCTCAACATCAAAAGAGAATCATAACTATACAAAAGAAAAATTGATGTGAAAAGAAAATATATATTCGGACCGGCAAAGTGGATTTTATATCATCAAAGGTTTAATTGGGATTATTGGGGATGCACATCAAAAGCATCAATAAATTGGGTTGAGTGAGAACATCCTCGAGTGAAAACTCAAGCTCTGGAGCGATTCGTTGATGGCTAGTGAGGAGAGAGCCAAAAGCTCACTTTTCATTATCCAAATATACCACACCCGTCCTTAAGCCAAGTTATAACCAAGACCTTAGGATTTTTAACTACTAGATGGAGAAACAATTGAGATATTAGGCAGTAGGTAAGTGGACCATTGGATGCTAGATTTGGGACCTATGAACAACCTCTAGCCAGTAACCTGAACTGAGTTACCATCCTCTCATTCTGGCATTGCGAAATTAACCTTAACTTGAATTTATGGATTGTTGATTACATGTATATTAGGCACATTTGTGCATTATTTCTTGAGCATTACTACATGAGATTTTTTAATTTTTATGCTCTAGGATCATTCATTATATTTTGTTCTTGTTCTCCTCCGACTTCTTCTTGTCTATTTTGACTACCCTACTGTTCTTTACTTTTATTGTATCGGGAAGATACAACTTTGAGTTGGGGGTCTTGATGTCTCCTCATTTGTGATAGTAAAATATACTCATGAGACATCATTTTATGCTTATTTATTAGTTTATAGGTTGATTTTAGCTTAATTTAGTGCACTTTCCTATTTTGGGTCTTGATTTGTAGAATTATTATTTTTAGAGCATATTGGGTTTAATTGTTTATTTAGTGTGAAGCTTTAAAGATAATTATGGAGATTAATTAGAGTCCAAGTCAAAGACTACAACTTATGGAAAGAGATATGCATGGAAATTGGAGATAAGGAAATAAAAGCTAAAAAGATGGAAAAGGAAAAGCTGCCTAAATCTGGGATTCTGCACACACGTCTAAAGATTGGTGTTTTTACCTAAGAAATATGCCGAATTTGGTAATTTCCTTCCAAAGGGTCTAGATAATTCTGTTGCGATTCTTTTGGTATCTTATGGAGCTTAATCCGACCAATAACGAAGAAGATACACTCAAAATAGCGCAGCGATGTTTATCTTTATTTCCTTACGAATTTGAGTTGGGCTAGGAGTCCATTACTTAAGTTATCTCTAAAGAAACGAATTAGGTCAACCTCTACACTATAAATATAGCCTCTTAACACTCTTAAATCATCCTTGGTGAAACCTTAAACCAAGAGGAAGCTTACAACACAAGAGAGAAGTCTGGAAGGAGCTGTCATCAACAATGTCTTCTTCTACCTTTAGATTTGTAATTTCTTTCTTTCCTTTCATGAACTAAATTTCTTTAGCTTAAGTTTTAGCATATATGAATGAACCCTAGTTTTGATTGACATCTATCTAATTTGGGAATTCAATGTTTTAAATAGAATTATAGTTTTTATTCTCTGTTTATGTGTTTGGATTTATATTCTGTGTTCTTGTGGACTGTAGCCATTAGAATTACCATCTAGTAATTAGGATACCATTGACAACGGTATTCAATTGCATGTTTAGCACATAACGTTTAGTTTTAGGTTTGATCTAACAACCCAACCTAGCTAGATAATCACTATGGTTTAGTCTTTGTGACTATTTACCAATTACAGGAAAAGTTTGCTTAGGAAGCCTTATTGACACAGGTAAATCCTATTTTAAACTACCGATAGCATATTAGGACCGATTAGGGAAATACTACATAATTCACCCTTACATGTTTAGAACGGCAAAACTAGTGGGGATTACATGCTAAGAACTTAAGCTATCTTCTCATATCACTTCTCTTTCATATTTATTTTCTGTCTTTTAATTCTTAGTTTAATTTAGTTAATTAGAAAATCAAACAAAAATCTATTTGTCTTTACTTTTATTTGCGTTTAGTTGTTCTAGCTCTAATTATTTACACTTGGTATTTGCATAAGATTCTCCTAACCTCTGTAGTCTCTGCGGAACGAATCTTTATCTAAAACTTGCATACGATCTGTATACTTGCAGAACCGTGTAGTTCTAGGGTGTTTTTGCACTTTATTTATATCTTATTTTATCACACCTTAGGCCCCACCATAATACAAAGTATTTTCCAATATGATTTGAGTTGGATTCCACAATGGAGCAATTTGACAATTTTTAGTTGAATAATAAATTTATCCTAGTATGTTGATAAACCAACGGTAAATATGTCTTTTGGACCCTCTTAGTAAGCTTATTTAATGCATTCTACTATAATTATAGTATGATTTCCAAAAATATATTTAGATGGAAACATATACAGAAAGTACTTTTTTAATTATTATTTTATGTGATTTAAGAAAAAAATAATTCTTTATATCATTTCTTATACTAAAATAGATTAATTATTCAAATTCAAATAAAAAGCGCATAATATTTTATTACTACCTTGTCTTATGATTAGTTATTAAGGGTGATAGATATATATGGGTCTTGGAGACAAATTACATGGCATATAAGGACTTATTAATAAATTGTTTTCTTCAAAGAGACATCACAAAAACTTTGATCCGAAATTTTGTATATGTGTGATATTTGCAAACAATATAGGGTTGATGATACCAATTAAACGTCATGGTTTCAAGAATTTCATAGATGAACATGCTTTAGGCGATAGTATGGAATAGAGAAGCGCAAAAACTATAATAGACGATCTTGCTTTAGGCGATAGTATGACCTATAGAAAATAAATGATAAAGAAGAAAACTAAAAAAATTTCATTATTGTTTGCAAAAATAATATATAAGTATATAGGGATGTATACATGGAAGGCAATGTGTCTTCACCGAAAAGAAAAATCTTGGAATTCTGATATATGCAATGATGATTATCCTATTTATGTAATGATGGAAAATCCCGAAAATGTAACAAAAACAAAGAGACGTGTTAGCTATTTCATTAATAATATCGTTTCCAATTGAAAAGGACGATCCCTGTTCTATCATAACTATTTGAAATGTAATATGTATATGAGAAAAAAGCACACTTTCGTAAATTCTAATCCATTCAAAGGAATATATTACCATTTAATGGGGTATTTGATAAGTCGAAATGTCTTATTTTAAAGTATGGGGTATACAGATTTGACGAAGTTATGCATAAAAGCAAAAAAAAATCCCAACGGTTGAAAACTCATACAAAATATCAAAGATATGAGGATAATTGAAAGGAATTAATCTTATAGTTTGTACAACTGATATCATATGTGGCTTTATCAACGGCAACCACAAATTCGTGTCAATCTCAGAATAATCTTACGATTTTCTTCGGAACTAAATCTTTGTTTTTCATCAACTTCTTGTTCCTTTAACATGCTTTACAACAGAAGTAATCGAGTTGACATTGAATCTAGAAATTAAGGTATGCATGTCCTATACACTTTTCATCCTTCTTATAGAGACTAAATATTGAATATAATAAGGTATTATCTCTCTAAAATAATTCTTGGACCTTTTCAATTTCAACTTATCCCTCGTGGGAATTACTTTAAGAATCAAGAGTATTCTCCTCCTGATAAACATCAGATTGGACTATATTTCTTTCCAAGTTTAAAAACTGAGAGGTAAATATCTATCAATCTCCATCTTTATAAATAATATCATGTTTATTTATTTTATGTTATATATATGATATTTAGATGTCACAAATACTCGTCCTTGTTGGAGTATTTAGTAGCAAAGGGATTTAGTGATGAGTATGTGTGTACATGGATATCAGCTGCTTGTATTTCCATCAACTCTCTTAGACAAGAATTCTCAGAGTAAGTGTTTGTTTTCAAATTATAAGGTTTGAAGAGTAAAATGTTTGACTAATTTTAGTATTTTAAATTTGTAATAGCGTGGCATGGAGAAAGATATTTTTGGGGGATATTTGTTCCTCAAGAAAATAAAAAAAAGAAGAAGGCAGGTATTGCATTAGAAGTAGCAGCTCCTACAAATTAAAATGAAGAATCGCACAAGCATGTTTGATTATATGAATATGATTCTACTTGTGCGATTCTTCATTTCCCTTTGTAGGAGCTGCTACTTCTAATACAATACTTTCCTTCTTCTTTTCTTTCTTTTTTTGAGGAAAAAATATCCCTCAAAAGTATCTTTCTCCATGCCAAGATATTACTAATTTACAACACTAAAATTAGTCAAACATGTTACTCTTCAAACCTTTTAATTTAAAAACAAATACTTACTCTGAGAATTCTTGTCTAAGAGAGTTGATGGAAATACAATCAGCTGATATCCATGTATACACATGCTCATCACTAAATCCGTTGCTACTAAATACTCCAAGAAGGACGAGTATTTCTCACATCTAAATATCATATATATAACACAAAATAAAAAAAATGATATTATTGATAAAGATGGAGATAGATAGATATTTACCTCTCAGCTTTTAAACTTGGAATGAAATATAGTCAAATCTGATGTTTATCAGGAGGAGGATACTATTGATTCTTAATGTAATTCCCATGAGCGATAAGTTGAAATTGAAGAAGTCCATGCATTATTTCAAAAAGATATCCTGTAAGTATACCTTTTTGGGTTGGTCTACTGGTCGTTGGAAGACATGTCATACCCTAATAAAGGTGGGATCACTGAAAATAATGAAACTCAAGTATTAAAATTGTGAATATCTTCACTTAGTTAATTAAATGCTGAATGGTCTTTCATCTTCTTTTCCTAAGACTTATATGATAAAAATATTTATCCATCATTTGGCAACAAACAACAAATTTGTTCGACCTTCGCTCTCACACCCACCATAGTACTCTACAGGCCAGTTCAACTCCGCCCACCATATCATCTCCTTGCCCTTTCCCATGTAATACAAATTTCTAGGTCATTAACCTGCATTATCCGCAAATGAGCTGTTAATCATTTATATAAAATACCACTTAAGCTACAAACATGCTTGGTTTACCTGATGTTCCTTAACCAAGTTGATAGTATCGCTTAAAGGCTTCTTCGTCCCAATACTTTACCTTCCAATTCAGGAACCTTGGGTACCAGTCACGATACTTGGGATCCATCACCGTGATGTGTTCGAAAAACGAAGACTACAAATATTGATAACTTTTAGCATGTTTTCCAATTTAATATTTTACTACTAAAAATACAAAATACACATCCTAAATTTTTTTTGATCGTACCGGCATGGATAGGCTTCATCACAAAATATACTTTGTCTGTGGTCTAACAGTAGTAACCGACACGCTCAACTTTCTAGTTATAGCAAAACCGCCTTGTTTTGCGTTGTAGCAGTTCAAGATCTCATATATATAATTATCTCCATTCTTAAAATATTACACACTTCAAGATCTCTCATATCTTTCCTTGTCGCATGGATACCCCGTATCAAGAAATAGAAGGGCAGGGCAGGACACACATCCACGTGAACATTAAACACCACCTCAAGCGATGATCTATACTGGATTTCTGCCACACCTGGATGGCATACACACAAATCAATACACCAGATCAACATATTACTTATCAATATGTAATGCACATTTTAGAGGGACATCAAAAAGTGCACATGCATTCCCAAATAATGGGTCACACATAAAATAACACGGTATTACTCATGGAATTATATAAAATGAAACTCATATTATACAACAGCGTAAAATACAATTATCAAATTATGTTCTTTACATTAAAAGCGTTTTAAACACTTTTTTAACAGTGAGTGCAAAGAATTTTCTAGCAAACACTAAATAACATCGACTCATATCAACAAACCAAAAACAATACACAATTATCACCATACGCAAAACATATTAATAACAAAAGACTAAAAACACCTTTTATTACTCTCGATTTTATCCAACATTAATGATGTGCACAATTGATTATATAATAAACATTGTTATTCTTTATTGTTGTATTTAATATTTCACCACATAACTTTTATTAGTGAGTACATAATATTTGACCTTCCCCACTCAGTTACTTGCTTTTACTCTCAATAATCCAAATTAAACACATACTCATTACAAAACTAAAATTCACAATCTTTAGAAAATTAAGTACAACATTAATGGCTGTCATTTGTTATTAACCATCACTAATGAGAAAGCATATATAAAGCATTATGACGCAAAAAAAATCTAATTTCATATTTAACGAACCAAGCAAATAAATAGACTTACCAGGTTTTTTATAGTGAATGTCCAATTTTATTGAAATTTCATAACCAACAATCATTTTCCTATAAATTAAATAATATTGTGATGTCTCCCTAATTGTTCTAAATATAAGCCCTTAGGAGACATCATTTTAGGTTGGAAATGGTCTTTTTACATTGACTTTTGTGTTGAAATTGCAATATTACACTTTCTCCCTTGGAATTAGACTATTTGCATTTATAGAGCTTTTGTGCGTTAATTTACTTATTTTTTGTGCAAAGTTAGTAGGTTTATGAATTTCATGAAAAACCAATCGAAGGAGGAGAAGTGAGAATTAAAGTCTTAGAATAATTCTATTGTGCTTAGTCGAGTTTCCTAAATTTAAATTGCACTTTCTTTTTTCTAGTCTTGATTTAATGATTTATTATTTATAATCTGAGTAATATAATTATACTTAAACATGATGTAGACTTCAATACTAATGGGTTACTAGAGGAAAATATGGTCAATTCAAACCTGGTATGTCATTTTATGTAGATTTTGAGATATACAAGACATTGTTTTTGATTGTTTATAAGTCTAATCTAAGTGATCATACCAATTAAAATAATCTGAGTAATATAATTATACTTAAAAATGATGTAGACTTCAATACTAATGGGTTACTAGAGGAAAATATGGTCAATTCAAACCTGGTATGTCATTTTGTGTAGATTTTGAGATATACAAGACATTGTTTTTTATTGTTTATAAGTCTGATGTGGGATTTATCTTTTTATTTGATATGTTTTGAGTTGTTAGTTTATAAATGTGTTTGTGGAGGAATTTGAGATAATGTGTGCGCTAAGTGTCCAACTTCTATGAACATGGAGTATACAAGACCTCAAGATGAAAAGTCAAGGAAAAACTCAAGTGAAGTCGTAAAGGAGCCAAATGTTTTGTGAAAAGCTCAATAAAGATTAACGGCAAAACATCTCCATCAACTTTGAAAATTCACAAAAAGTAAATGGTGAGAAGTATGATCGTTATACTTACAAAGAAGATAGATCTTGGAGTTAAAATAACGTGAGTCGAACGATTCGCAAATCATAGATGAATCAAAGAAGTTGTGGGGAGTTTGCTATGAATACCCACTTACCATATTAGAGACCTTAGGAACGCCTGGAGCAAGGAAAGAAGTATTGGAACGACCTATTTCATCAAATCTTTTCTAAACCTTAATCTCTTTTTTCCCTTTTTATAAACATCTTTTTTATCGTTTTTCTTTATCCATATATGAATCTTTTGCTTTAGATTACACATATATTAACCTTTCTACGATTTGGGATATATTTTAGAAATTTTGGATTACATGTAAATTAAATATGATTTTGGATGTATTGCTGATTATATATCTTATGCTTAATATTTACTCAAATGATTTGGTCAATTGATTGAATTTTTCTATGTATTATATTACGCCCATGAGGAGGGGCTTAATTTTTTAAGAAATAGAATTTAACTTTTTTGTAAAGTTTGAGAACTGAAAGATGTAAACTAGCTAGATACTTTCACAAGGTTCGTACGTTAAGCGTTTTATAATTATATATGGTCACTAACGAAAGGTTACTAAGATTTGATTAAGTCCCTTCACTTATTTGGAAGGAACCCAGGGTGTCTTTAGAATCCGGTTTAGAAAGTGAAATACTCAATTTACCCTTAAATCAATAATAGTCACATGTTATACTAGTGGTGAATAAGCTATGTTGAGATATATCTCAGCATATCTCATCTTATTATTGTTTTTGTGTCCTTTAGTTACATCTTCCTAAATACTTATCTATTTATTTCATAGTTAATAGTTTTATATTTCTTAAAACTAACACAAAAGGATTTTCTTTATTTTAGTTTTATTTTAATGACAATATTGATTAAAGCTAAAAGTACACATATATTTCTTAATTTACCGTGAAGACTATATATATAGTATCTTTTTACTACTTGTGGTAACTCATACAGTAGGAGAATATTAGTTTATATTGGGAGACATCAACATTAGTTGTTAAAAATGATCCTCTGTAATACACAAATCATGATTCCACAATGGATCAATTTGACAATTTTTAGTTGAATAATAAATTTATCCTAGTACGTTGATAAATCAAGGGTAAATATGTCTTTTGGACTATCTTAGTAGGCTTATTTAATATATGCTACTATAATTATAGTATGATTTCCAAAAATATATTTAAATGGAAACAAATACATAAAGTAATTTTTTAATTATTATTTTATGTGATTTAAGAAAAAATAATACTTTATATCATTTCTTATAATAGAATAGACTAATTATTCAAATTCAAATAAAAAGAAAATAATATTTTATTACTACCTTGCTTTATGATTAGTTATTAAGGGTGATTGATATATATTGGTCTTGGAGACAAATTACATGGCATATAAGGACTTATTAATAAATTGTTTTCTTCAAAGAGACAACACAAACACTTTGATCCGAAATTTTGTATCAGTGTGATATTTGCAAACAATAAAGGGTTGATGATAGCAATTAAACGTCATGGTTTCAAGAATTTCATAGATGAACTTGCTTTAGGCGATAGTATTGAATAGAGAAGCTAAAAAATTATAATAGATGATCTTGCTTTAGGCAATAGTATGACCTAGAGAAAATAAATGATAAAGAAGAAAACTAAAAAAATTTCATTATTGTTTGCAAAAATAATATATAAGTATATAGGGATGTATACATGGAAGGAAATGTGTCTTTACCGAAAAGAAAAATCTTGGAATTCTGATATATGCAATGATGATTATCCTATTTATGTAATGATTGAAAATCCCGAAAATGTAACGAAAACAAAGAGACGTGTTAGCTATTTCGTTAATAATATCGTTTCCCATTGAAAAGGACTATCCCCTGTTCTATCATAACTATTTGAAATGTAATATGTACCTGAGATCAGAAGGATGTATTCTGAAAAAATCACACTTTCATAAATTATAATCCATTTAAAGGAATATATTACAATCTAATGGGGTATTTGATAAGTCAAAATGTCTTATTTTAAAATATGGGGTCTACAGATTTGATGAAGTTATCCATAAAAGCAAAAACAATCCCAACGGTTGAAAACTCATAAGAAATATCAAAGATATGAGGATAATTGAAAGGAATTAATCTTATCGTTTGTACAACTGATATCATATGTGGCTTTATCAACGACAACCTCAAATTCGTGTTAATCTCAGAATAATCTTACGATTTTCTTCGGAACTAAATCTTTGAATTTCATCAACTTCTTGTTCCTCTAACATGCTTTACAACAGAACTAACCGAGTTGACATCGAATCTAGAAATTCAGTTATGCATTTCCTATACACTTTTCATCCTTCTTATAGAGACTAACTATTGAATATAATAAGGTATTATCTCTCTAAAATAATTCCTGGACCTCTTCAATTTCAACTTATCCCTCGTGGGAATTACTTTAAGAATCAAGAGTATTCTTCTCCTGATAAACATCAGATTGGACTATATTTATTTCCAAGTTAAAAAACTGAGAGGTAAATATCTATCTATATCCATCTTTATAAATAATATCATGTTTATTTATTTTGTGTTATATATATATATGATATTTCGATGAGAGAAATACTCGTCCTTGTTGGAGTATTTAGTAGCAAAGGGATTTAGTGATGAGTATGCGTGTACATGGATATCAGCTGCTTGTATTTCCATCAACTCTCTTAGACAAGAATTCTCAGAGTAAGTGTTTGTTTTAAAATTATAAGGTTTGAAGAGTAACATGTTTGACTAATTTTAGTATTGTAAATTTGTAATAGCGTGGCATGGAGAAAGATACTTTTGGGGGATATTTGTTCCTCAAGGAAAAAAAAGGGCAAGTATTGCATTACAAGTAGTAGCTCCTACAAATTGAAATGAAGAACCGCACAAGCATGTTTGATTTTATGAATATGATGCTACTTGTGCGATTCAAACATGCTTGTGCGATTCTTCATTTCCATTTGTAGGAGCTGCTACTTCTAATACAATACTTTCCTTCTTATTTTCTTTCTTTTTTGGAGGAAAATATATCCCCCAAAAGTATCTTTCTCCATGCCAAGATATTACAAATTTCCAATACTAAAATTAGTCAAACATGTTACTCTTCAAACCTTATAATTTAAAAACAAACACTTACTCTGAGAATTCTTGTCTAAGAGAGTTGATGGAAATACAAACAGTTGATATCCATGTACACACATGCTCATCACTAAATCCTTTGCTACTAAATACTCCAACAAGGAAAAGTATTTCTCACATTTAAATATCATATATATAACACAATATAAAAAACATGATATTATTGATAAAGATGGAGATAGATAGATATTTACCTCCCAGTTTTTAAACTTGAAAAGAAATATAGTCCTCATGTTTATCAGAAGGAGATACTAATGTAATTCCTATGAGCGATAAGTTGAAATTGAAGAAGTCCAGGCATTATTTTAGAAATATAGCCTCTAAGTATACCTTTTTGGGTTGGTCTACTGGTCATTGGAAGACATGTCATACCTGGGATCATTATAAATAATGAAACTCAAGTATTAAAATTGTGAATATCTTCACTTAGTTAATTAAATGCTGAATGGTATTTCATCTTCTTTTCCTGAGACTTATATAATAAAAATATTTATCCATCATTTGGCAAAAAACAACACATTTGTTCGACATTCCCTCTCACACCCACAATAGTACTCTGCCGACCAGTTCAACTGCGCCCACCATAACATCTCCATGCCCTTGCCCGGTGTAATACGGAGTTCTAGGTCATTAACCTGCATTATCTGCAAAAGAGCTGTTAATCATGTATATAAAATACAACTTAAGCTACAAACATGCATGGTTTACCTGATGTCCCTTAACCAAGTTGATAGTATCGCTTAAAGGCTTCTTCGTCCCATACTTTACCTTCCAATTCAGGAACCTTGGCCGGGTACCAGTTACGACATGGGCTCCATCACCGTGATGTGTTCGAAAAACGAAGACTACAAAAATTTATAACTTTTAGTGTGTTTTCCAATTTAATATTTTCACTACTAAAAATACAAAATACGCACCCTAAAATATTTTTGATCGTACCGGCATGGATAGGCTTCATCACAAAATATACTTTGTCTGTGGTCTAACCGTAGTAACCGACACGGTCAACTTTCTGCTTATAGCAAAACTGCCTTGTAGCAGTTCAAGATCTCACATATATACTTGTCTCCCTTCTTAAAATATCTCCCACTTCAAGATCTCTCATATCTTTCCTTGTCGCATGGATACCCCTTATCAAGAAATAGAATCCATGTGAACATTAAACACCGCCTCAAGTGATGATCTATATTTGATTTCCGCCAAACATGGATGGCCTACACACAAATCAATACACCAATCAACATATTACTTATCAATATGTAATGAACATTTTAGAGGGACATCAAAAAGTGCACATGCATTCCAAAATAATGGGTCACACATAAAATAACACGGTATTACTCGTGGAATTATATAAAATGAAACATATATTATACAACAGCGTAAAATACAATTATCAAATCATGTTCCTTGCATTTAAAGCGGGTTAAACACTTTTTAACAGTGAGTGCAAAGAATTTTATGGCAAACACTAAATAACATGGACTCATATGCACAAACCAAAAACAATACACAATTATCACTATACGCAAAACATCTTAATAGCAAAAGACTAAAAACACCTTGTATCACCCTCGATTTTATCCAACATTAATGCTTAGAATGTGTGCACAATTGATTATATAATAAAAACTGTTATTCTTTATTGGTGTATTTAATATTTCACCACATAACTTTTATTAGTGCATATATAATCTTTAACCTCCCCCACTCAGTTACTTGCTTTTATTCCCAATAATCCAAATTAAACACATACTCATTACCAAACTAAAATTCATAATCTTTAAAAAATTAAGTACAACATTGATGGTTGTCATTTGTTATTAACCATCACCAATGAGAAAGAATATATAAAACATTATGACGCAACAAAATCTAATTTCTTATTTAAAGAACCAAGCAAATTAATACACTTACCAGGTTTATTATAGTAAATGTCCAATTTTATTGCAATTTCATAACCAACAATCAGTTTCCTATAAATTAAATAATATTGTAAATTATGCATCAATGAAAATATAATCTTTACAATAATATCACAACCAACTTTTTGTGAATTATATAGCATGACTTTCTATTAAAAATCTAATCCCATATATGTTGTATATTTTTATGATGAATTAATAAAGTAATGGTCTTTAAACAGATTACGAAATTTCAATATCTAAATCAGATACCTAAACTTGAGAAAGTACTTTTTTGCGACACTTATATTTTTAACTTCATTATCCTGTATTTTAGTGGTTACATTAATCAAGTCAATCATTTTATGTAAAAAGTTCATATGGTGCTAAAAAGAATTAGGATATGCTAAAATCAGGCTAGCCTAAGTTCATTAAAACAAATAAAGTATACCTTAATTTTTTAAATTTATAGTGTATTATGCTTATATATATATATATATATATATATATATATATATATATATATTTATTTATTTGGCATAAATATGTTTTTTTCTCTCTAATAAAGTATAGGTTATTCTTTATATATAATAACTTATAGTGAAATTCATTCCAAAAATAATGATATTTGAGACCTATAGTGCTAATTTTTTTATACTATAAACACTGATAATTTGTTTTTCAAATTTTATAGGAATTTATCGTGAAATTCATGTCGGAGTAATAATGAGAACAATCCCTTGCAAAATGTTGAGGCTAAGATAAATCACATACCTTGATTACGAGAATCTCTCATGGGATTCACCTTAAAAGCTTTAGTGATATTATCAATTTTACTGCAAATATTAAAAAAGAAAAATAAACATAAAAATACCCAACAAATTCAAGAATAATACACTTAACACAAGATAGAAAAAAGATAGAAGAAATTAAATTTAATTAATAAAACAAGTTAGACATATACAACAAAGAATTTTGAATAAAAAATATAATGTTACTAGTCTTTACCTTAATATACTAGAAGTAAAGTTTTTTTCTTCTTTCTCTGACAAGAAAAATAGAGTGTTTTATAGGGAAAAATATTTTATGTTTAGGAGAAAGTGATAGTGGTGGCGGCTAGGGTTTTTTAATGTTTAGGAGAAAGTGGTTGTGGTGGCGGCTAGGGTTTTTGTGCAGCTTCTATCAGCGATGGTAAAAGTGTTGGTTTCTTTTTAAAAAATTATGAATTAATTAGAGTGTTTTTTTGTTTTAAAAAAGTGAACATACTTTCCTTATATATATATATATTTTATTTTGTTAAGGTTCTAAAAAAATATTTTGATGCAAAATGTCAAACATGCTCAATTCTTTTTGACATGGTCATAGATTTTTCACCATGCTAAGTGTCTTTATATGACGAGGTTAAATTTTTTTTGAACTTGCTGAAAGACTTTTTCAGGTTTAGAGATTTTGCATGCTCAAATACTTTTATGCTCATAAATATTTATGCTCATGTATATTTAGATTTTATTGATATTTAAGTTGGAAGCTTTAAATCTAAGTGATCATACCAATTAAAATAATCTGAGTAATATAATTATACTTAAACATGATGTAAACTTCGATACCAATGGCTTACTAGAGGAAAATATGGTCAATTCAAACCTGGTATGTCATTTTGTGTAGATTTTGAGATATACAAGACATTGTTTATAAGTCTGATGTGGGATTTATCTTTTTATTTGATATGTCTTGAGTTGTTAGTTTATAAATGTGTTTGTGGAGTAATTTGAGATAATGTGTGCGCTAAGTGTCCAACTTCTAGGAACATGGAGTATACAAGACCCCAAGATGAAACTAAAAGTCAGAAAGTCAAGGAAAAACTCAAGTGAAGTCGTCAATGAGCCAAATGTTTCGTGAAAAGCTTAATAAAGATTAACGGCAAAACATCTCCATCAACTTTGAAAATTCACAAAAAGTGATTGGTGAGAAGTATGATCATTATACTTACAAACAAGATAGATCTTGGAGTTTAAATAACGTGAGTCGAACGATTCGCAAATCATAGATGAATCAAAGAAGTTGTGGGCATTTTGCTATGAATACCCACTTACCATATTAGAGAGCTTAGTAACGCTTGGAGCAAGGAAAGAAGTATTGGAACGACCTATTTCATCAAATCTTTTCTAAACCTTAATCTCTTTTTTCCCTTTTTATAAACATCTTTTATATTATTTTTCTTTCTCCATATATGAATCTTTTGCTTGAGATTACACATATATTAACCTTTCTATGATTTGGGATATATTTTAGAAATTTAGGATTACATGTAAATTAAATATGATTTTGGATGTATTGCTGATTATATATCTTATGCTTAATATTTACTCAAATGATTTAGTCAATTGATAGAATTTTTATATGTATTATATTACGCACAAGAGGAGGGGCTTAATTTCTAAGAAATATAACTTAACTATTTTGTAAAGTTTGAGAACTAAAAGATGTAAACTAGCTAAATAATTTCACAAGGTTCATACGTTAAGCGTTTTATAATTATATATGGTCACTAATGAAAGGTTACTAAGATTTGATTAAGTCCCTCCACTTATTTGGAAGGAACTCAGGGTGTCTTTAGAATCCGGTTCATAAAGTGAAATACTCAATTTACCCTTAAATCAATAATAGTCACATGTTATGCTAGTGGTGAATAAGCTATGTTGAAATATATCTCGGCATGTCTCATCTTATTATTATTTTTGTTTCCTTTAGTTTCATCTTCGTAAACACTTATCTATTTATTTCATAGTTAATAGTTTTAAATTTCTTAAAACTAACACAAAGGCTTTTCTTTATTTTAGTTTAATTTTAATGACAATATTGATTGAAGCTAAAAGTACACATATAACTCTTAATTGACCGTGAAGACTATATATTATCTTTTTTACTACTTGTGGTGACTCATACAGTAGGAGAATATTAGTTTATATTGGGAGACATCAACATTGGTTGTTTAAAATGATCCTCTGTAATACAAAGTATTTTCCTATATGATTTGAGTCAGGATTCCACAATGAAGCAATTTGACAATTTTTAGTTGAATAATAAATTTATCCTAGTATGTTGATAAATCAAGGGTAAATATGTCTTTCGGACTCTCTTAGTAAGCTTTTTATATATGCTACTATAATTAAAGTATGATTTGCAAAAATATATTTAGATGGAAACAAATATAGAAAGTAATTTTTTAATTATTCTTTTATGTGATTTAAGAAATTTTTTTTATAGGAAAACGATAGTTAGTCATGACATTTCTAGAAAATTGGACATTTATTATAATAAAATTGGTAAGTCTATTAATTTGCTTGGTTCTTAATATTGGTTTAGATTTTGTTGTGTCATAATGCTTCATATTTGTTTTCTCATTGGTGATGTTAATAACAAATTACAACCATTAATGTTTAACTTGATTTTCTAAAGATGGTGAATTTTAGTTTGGTAATAAGTATGAGTTTAATTTGGATTAAGGGAGTAAAAGAAAGTAACTGAGTATGGGAGACTAAACTATTAAAAGTTATGTGCATAAATATTAAATACACCAATAAGAATAACAGTTTTATTATGTAATCAAGTCTGCACACAGTATGATCATTAATGTTTGATAAAATCGACATAAAAGGTAGTTCAGGATATACAGGGTGTTTTTGCGCCAGTTGTTATTAAGATGTTTTGCGTGTGGTGATAATTGTGTATCGTTTTTAGTTTTTGCATATGAGTCGATGTTGTTTTGTGTCTGCCAGAAAAGTCTTTAAATTTACTGTTAAAAAGTGGTTAATCGGCTTTTAATGCAAGGAAAATGATTTTCTAAATGGTTTTTTAAAACGGGTTTCACTTTAGATTCCGGAATTCCGAGACCTTTCATAGCACGAAAGGCATTCTTTACTTTTGCACTTGGAGCCATAACTTATTCTCTTAGACTTTATTGTACAAGCCCAAATCATGCAAATATCCTGTTTATTTATATATAGAATTATTGATAAGTACGAATTGTGTGATACATAGCTTAAAGATAACATGAATTTGTGCTAGAAAGTTATTGAAATGGTGAGATTAAATCAATTCAAATCCAATCATAGATGCAAGCATACAATTTAAAATGGAAAGATCTAGATACTACAACAGCCAAACAACAAACTGAAGATGTGTGACAGATCTGAACTCATATACTAAATTTATTTGTTTTTGAGGTTTAATTTCTGGAAATAGTAACTACAGCTTCTAACATGTTCCAATGCTGGAAAAATTTAGATTATGTATAAATTATCAATCCACCACATATGGCAAGTGAATTCCTTCATATGTAATATCATCTAGTGATTATTACCCAATCAACGTTATGGAATCACATTAGAGATCCATTACACTAATCAGATAAATACTCCTAAATTCTTAGCGAAATATCAGAAGGTACCTCAGTTGACTCTGATCTTCACAAAAAAGCCCCCTTGCAAAAATTCGATATCAGATACCCAAATAAGTATCTGTAAAATTATACAAATCAGCTACATTGCCCATCACTGTTAACTGAAAATTGATGATCCTATCACTATTTAGAGCATTGACCACTGCCTCAAGTGTTGATCTATACTTGGATTTCTGCCACACCTGGAAGGCCTACAAACAAATCAATACACCGGATCAACATATTACTTATCAATGTGTAGTGTACATTTTAGAGGTCCATCAAAAAGTGCACATGCATTCCAAAATGATGGGTTGCACATAAAATAACATGGTATTACTCAAGGATTTATATGAAAAGAAATACACATTATACAACAACCTAAAACACATTTATCAAATCATGTTCCTTCCATTAAAAGCCGGTTAAACACTTTTTAACATTGAGTTTCAACACTTTTTTGGCAAACACTAAATATCATCGACTCATATGAACAAGCATAAAAAGATACACAATTATCACCACATACAACACATATTAATAACTACAAACTCAAAAACACCTTGCATAACCTAAACTACCTTTTTTGTCGATTTTATCTAACATTGATGATTAGACTGTGTGCAGACTTGATTACATTATAAAACTGTTATTTTTTATTTTTGTATATAATATTTGTCCACATAACTTTTAATAGTGTGTACATAATCTTTAATCTCCCACACTCAGTTACTTGCTTTTACTTCCTTAATCTAAATTAAACACGTACTCATTACCAAAGTAAAATTAAAATATTTAGAAAATTAAGTTAAACATTAGTGGTTGTCATTTGTTATTAACCATCACCAATGAGAAAACAAATATGAAGCATTATGACGCAACAAAATATAATATCATATTTAAAGAACCAAGCAAATTAATAGACATACCAGGTTTATTATAATAAATGTCTAATTTTTTGAAATGTCATGACCAACGATCGTTTTCCTATAAATTAAATAATATTATAAAATATGCACCAATAAAAATATAATCTTAACAATAATATCACAAACAACTTTTTTGTTAATTATATAGCATGACTTCTATTCAAAAAAAATGGAAAAATTTAATCCCATATATTTTGTATATGATGAGTTAATAAAGTAAGGGTCTTTAAACTGATTACAAAAATTCAATATCTAAATCAAATACCTAAACATGAGAAAGTACATTCTTTTTTACACTAATATTTTCCATTTTATTATGCTCTATGTTAGTGGTTTCATTAATCAAGTCATGCATTTTAATGTAAAAAGTTAAAATGTTGACTAAAAAAATTAGGATATGCTAAAATCAGGCTGGTCTAATTTTATTAAAACAAATAAACTGTACCTCAATTTTTCAAATTTATAGTGTATTATGCTTATATATATATTTATTTTTTAAATATGTTGTTTTTTCTATAATAAAATATAGGGTATTTTGTATATATAACAACTTATAGTGAAATTCATTCAGAAAATAATAATATTTGGGACCTATAGTGCTATTTTCTTATAGTATAGATACCTATGATTCGATTTTCACATTTTATAGGAATTTATAATAAAATTCATGTAGAAGTAACTTTGAGAACAATCCCTTGCAAAATGTAGAGACTAAGATAAATCACATACCTCGATTAAGAGAACTTCTCATGGGTTTAACCTTAAATTTTTTAGTGATGTTATCAACTTTACTGCGAATATTGAAAAAGAAAAATAAACATAAAGATATCCAACAAATTCAAGAATAATACACTTAACACCAAATACAGAAAAGATTGAGGAAATTAAATTAAATTAATAAAAAATGTTAGACATATACAATTAAGAATTTAGAATAAGAAATATACCTTATTGTACGGAGAAGAAAGTGTTTTTCTTCTTTCCCTGAAAAGAAAAATGTAGTGTTTTGTAGGGAAAAATATTTTATGTTTATGCGAAAGTGGTTGTTATGGTGGCTAGAGCTTTTGTGCAGCGTCCGTGTCCGCGTTGATAAAAGTGTTGGTGCAAAGCTAACTGACAATTTTGTCCTTTTCCTTTTCATATATGAAGAATGGTATTTTTTTAATATTTTTTGAATTAATTAAAGTGTTTTATTTTTTAAAATATTGAAAATATTTTATTTAAATCTATGTTTTTTTTATTTTGTTAAGGTTTTAATAAAAAATACTCTGATAAAAAATATCAAAGATGCACAATTTTTTTTGACACGCTCATAAATTTTTCACCATGCTAAGAGCCTTTATATGACGATGTCAGAATTTTTTTGAACTTGCTTAGAGGCTTTTGCACGTTAGGGATTTCACATGCTCAAATATATATATATATATATATATATATATTTTAGATAAATATGTTGTTTCTTCTCTAATAAAATATAGGTTATTCTTTATATATAACAACTTATAGTGAAATTCATTCCGAAAATAATGATATTTGAGACCTATAGTGCTAATTTTCTTATACTATAAACACCTATAATTCGTTTTTCGAATTTTATAGGAATTTATAGTGAAATTCATGTCGGAGTAATCATGAGAACAATCCCTTGCAAAATGTTGAGGCTAAGATAAATCACATACCTCTATTAGGAGAATCTCTCATGGGATTCACCTTAAAAGGTTTAGTGCTAATATCAATTTTACTGCAAATATTAAAAAAGAAAAATAAACATAAAAATATCCAACAAATTCAAGAATAGTACACTTAACACCAGATAGAAAAAAGATAGAAGAAATTAAATTTAATTAATAAAACAAGTTAGACATATACAACAAAGAATTTTGAATAAAAAATATAATGTTACTAGTCTTTACCTTAATATACGAGAAGTAAAGTGTTTTTCTTCTTTCCCTGACAAGAAAAATGGTGTGTTTGGGAAAAATATTTTATGTTTAGGAGAAAGTGATAGTGGTGGCGGCTAGGGTTTTTTTTATATTTAGGAGAAAGTGGTTGTGGTGGCGGTTAGGGTTTTTGTGCAGCTTCCATCCGCGTTGGTAAAAGTGTTGGTTTTTTTAATTTTTATGAATTAATTAGAGTATTTTTTAGTTTTAAAAAAGTGAACATGTTTTCTTTACATATATATATATATATTTATTATTTTGTAAAGGTTCTAAAAAAATATTTGATGCAAAATGTCAAACATGCTCAATTTTTTTTGACATGGTCATAGATTTTTCACCATGTTAAGTGCCTTTATATGACGGGGTTAAATTTTATTTGAACTTGCTTAAAGACTTTTTTAGGTTTATAGATTTTGCATGCTGAAATACTTTTATACTCATAAATATTTATGCTCAAATATATTTAGATTTTATTGATATTTAAGTTGGAAGCTTGAAATCTAAGTGATCATACCAATTAAAATAATCTGAGTAATATAATTATACTTAAACATGATGTAGACTTCAATACTAATGGGTTACTAGAGGAAAATATGGTCAATTCAAACCTGGTATGTCATTTTGTGTAGATTTTGAGATATACAAGACATTGTTTTTGATTGTTTATAAGTCTAATCTAAGTGATCATACCAATTAAAATAATCTGAGTAATATAATTATACTTAAACATGATGTAGACTTCAATACTAATTTGTATATAATAACTTTGCACTGTAATCATGCATTTTTTATGTTGGTATTAATACTCTCCAAAAACCCTACATTCCTGAATGTGTTGTACACTTGTTTTTTTGGAAAGGTTGACATTGTATTTATAATTACACTCATGAGCTTTGATATGAGAATAACTTGTGTACTTCAAATTGGAATCCATTGTAAACCATTTGAAATAAGTTGAAGTAATGAGCTTCACCCTCACTCTAATCTTATAAGTTTTCTATGTCTTTAATTTTTTACAATTCTTAAAACCATGATGTTTAATTGCTACCCTCAATTCTTTCTTGTTTGCGAATATCATACCAATACTAAAGTTTGGATCAAAGGTTTCAAGACCAGGCCTAAATCTCTAGTACTTCTAATAAACGTCCATATTTTTCTCATCAAAACCATAAAAAATGTCCAATTCTTCATGAAGATCATATCATAACTCCTCATCACTAGTTGGAAATTCCTTATCCAAACACATAACCTTACGACCATTCTTAATACCCTATATTTCATTTTGGAAATCTTCATCCACGTTATCATAAAATAAGAAGTTATAATCATCACTTAACTCATAAACACCACCCTCATATGACAAATTATTTTCATTATCACAAGACTCAGAAACATAAACTCATCAGATTCGTCTTCATCATCATTGTATTCATCTTCGTTATTAGTATGAACATCATTTTTAACCTCAGAATTATCCCCATTATCATTAATACAAAATCAAGTAAAGGTTTGGTATGACTATAGGTCTAGTAATACTACTCAATTCCAACATATCATAATCTATTTATAAAAAGTTATCCAACTATCGACATTTTTCCAACTTTTACATAGCAACATCCCCGATAACTTGTAAACCCAAGTTTTTTTTGCAAATTCATTAATTTCTAGCAAGGACATATCATCAAAATGACAAGGTATCATTACAAACGTCTTAAAACACCTTGTAATTCTTTTAACAAACTTGCCCCCAATAATGAATATGTATATTGAATTTTACTGGAAAAGAATTACAGTATAAAGTGTTATCAATCATTATTATGTCTTATTACATACTTACCAAAATGAGACTTTAAATTTCCTGCTATTGCTAAAATAAACCAAAACAAAATTCATGAATTATCAATTTAGTAACAAAATCCATGCATATTATTAGATTTCCCAAGTTACACATCTCATTCATTATAGGCATAAAAACAATTCATGTTAGTATATGACATGACTTGATCAACTAAATTGATTACAAGGAAACTCATTCACTAATTAAACATAGTTAATTAAATCATAGTTAGATGTGTTGAGCTCCTCTACTTTAAGTTGCAAAAATATGTCCATGTATCTTTATTCTCCTTCTCAACAACAACATACATCATATGGTATATGATTTTGGTAGCATCAAATCCCACAGTAGTTTGAATTACACTAGGGTGTGGTCATTTCAAGTGGCATCCATCAAGGCCCAAATATTTTATACACCCACCCTTAAAACCTTCCTCAAACCTTAAAAACAACGTTATAATTTTTTAAATCTATCAAATCCTAGTGAATCATCTTCTTCTGTTTCTAGAAAGATAATAGAGGTTGGATTTGTAAATAACAATTCTAATGCATTTTTTGTATTTGTCTTTATACACTGCATTTATTAGAACCCCTACCTTCCTGAATTTGTTGAAAAATTGTTTTTTTTTTGGTAAGATTGACATTGTATTTTTTGTGCACCAACATCATGAAGTTAACCATTTCCATTTCCATATTTAGCCTTAATGTCTCTAAGTAATTTTGGCTAAGGTAAGTGGAGGTAAATTTATCGTGATCCACATACTTGACACAATTATGGTTACTCTCATGATATCATATTTGAAAAGCATTGGTGTCCTTCACCTTGAATGCCATTATAAACCATTTTCAATGAGTTGAAGGAATACACTTCACCCTCACTCTGATCTTATCATCCTTCTATGTCTTAAGTTTCTTACAATTCTTGAAACCAGGATGTTAAATTGCTACCATCGACCCTTTCTTGTTGTGAATATCATACAAATACTAAATTTTGGATCAGAGGTTTTAAGATCAAAGTTTTTGTGTAGTCTATTTGAAGAAAACAATTCATCAATAATCCATTATATGCCATGTAATTTTTCTCCAAGACCCCATATGTTAATCACCATTAACACTACTGGAAATGCGGTGTTTACCCACGACAAATTAGCGACGACACGAAATTCGTCGTTAAACTGACGCAGTTAGCGACGACAGGAAGTTAGCGACAAAATTTTACTGTGTCGCTAATTAACGACAACGAATTTGTCGTTAAATTTTAGTTTTTCGTCGCTAATTGTTTTTTATTTCTTATTGAATTTTTTTTTCTTCACGAACTGTCGTCGCTATTTTAGCGACATTGTCTGTCGTCGTTATTTTGAAGATTAGCGACGAGTAATGTACGTTACCCACGACCCGTATTGTCGTCGCTAAACCCCGATCCTATTTAATGCTGCAGCAGGTTTTTTAACCCACTTAACACACACAACACCCATAATAATCCTCCGATTTTCTCCCAAAAAATCAACAAAATTCCATTTTTTTTTGCAATTCCTTCTCCACTTCATCTTGCATCATTCTTGGTTCAATAATCAAAGTGGGGCTCCATTAATATCATCTTTCATCAAAGAATTTAAGGTATAATTGCATGAAATTCAATTTTTTTTTTTTTTTTGAATGCTAATTGTGATTCATTCTTCCTATATGCTTTGATTAGGTGAATTAATACAACTCTCTTGGTAGGGAATTAACATCATTCTTCAATTTATCCATCCAATTCAAGGTATTTCCATTAAATTTCATGTTTTCTAAGCTTTGTATTTAATTGATTATATTAGCAAGTTGATATACCATATGATTAGGTTAATGAATTAAATATTTGTTGGTTGATTATGCATGTGTTGTGTGAATTTATATTTTGTGCTCATATATTTTTACTTGTTTATTTAATTATTTGTTTTTTTTATATATATTCATTCATTAATTTAATGGTTTGTAATATTTATTCATTTAATGGTTTGTAATTTTTATTCATTCAATGGTTTGTAATATTTATTCTTTCAATGAGTTTGTAATTTTTTTTATTTTGTTTATTGTGTTGTAATTTTTATTCATTTTATTCATTAGGTTGTAATAATTATGTATTTTTATTTTTTTTATTAATGTAGTCGCATAGTTTACTCAAATTGTTGTTAAGTGATGGCATCGAGTTCGGGCATGAGTATCGATAAGAGTTGGATCGAATCGACGAATGTGTTAGATGGTGAATATATTTTTGGGGTTTATAAATTTATCGATTTTGCTAAGAAAAGTAGAGGTTATACCGGTTACTTGTCTTGTCCGTGTAAGAAGTGTAATAATTTTTGCCGATTAAAAACCAATGATGTTATGGCCCACCTTCTAAGAGAGGGGTTTAACCATGATTATAAGGTTTGGACAAAACACGGTGAGGAAGAGATACAAACACATACACCCCCTGCAAGTAAAGATCCAGTTATAGTAAATGAAATCCAGCAGGTTTATGACGATGTGAGACAGAGTTACGATGTTGGTGGACATCCGGGAGACACCGAGATGAGAGATGCACATATTCCAAGTCGAAGCAGTTTTGACACGTTGTTCGAAGAACTGGAGACAGAATTATTTCCTGGTTGTGAATCGATGGGTTCGTTGAATTTTATTGCCAAGCTAATGCACGTAAAAGTAAAGAACAAATGGACTAACACCTCATTCACCGAGCTACTGGAGTTTTTGGGTCGTATTTTGCCTAAACCTCACAATTTGCCCGAATCTTATGAAGCATGCAACAAGAAGTTGAAAAGTTTGGGTATGGGGTATGTTACCATCGACGTTTGTTTGAACGATTGTGTTATTTATTACAAAGAAAACAAAGACCTTGACAAGTGTCCAGTTTGTAACGAGTCTAGATGGGACCCAAAGAAGGGTATCAAAGTACCGCATAAGAAGTTTCGATATTTTCCGATTGCTCCTAGATTACAGCGACTATTCGCTTCAACGCACACCGCTGAAGACATGATTTGGCACCATACCGGTAACAGTGCAGATCCGGATGTGTTGCGTCATCCGGTTGATGGTGATAGTTGGAAGAGATTTGCAGCGCTACACCCTGAGTTTGCTAGTGAACCTCGTAACGTATATCTGGGTCTTGGAATCGATGGGTTTTGTCCTTTCTCTATGCAGAACAACTCGTATAGCATGTGGCCAGTCATATTAACCGTATATAACTTGCCCCCGTGGGTATGCATGAAGGAGACCACTTTCCAGCTTTGTTTGTTGATTCTGGGACCCCGTTCACCCGGTAAGGACATGGATGTCTTTCTTCGTCCTGTTATAGATGAGTTGGAAGAGTTGTGGGATAATGGGATCGTTACGTATGATGCCCACAAGAAAGAAGAGTTTACGATGAAGGTTTGTTTGTTGTCTACCACTAATGATTTCCCCGCTAGGTCATACACTTCGGGATGGTCGGGTCAAGGTTACAAAGCTTGTCCCGAATGCATGGATCATACTCCGTCATTGAGTGTGAACAAAGGGATTGTTTACTTTGACCATAGACGTTGGTTATCTGCCGGACATCCATTTAGAAGCGAACGTGTTTTGTACAAGGAACCCGATGATAGGCTCCCACCGAAGAAATATAGTCCTGCAAGTATTCAGACACAGTTAGATGGGCTTCCAATTGTGTTTCCCGGTAAACACAAGGATTTTGGGGGAAAGATCGTGAAGCAAGATGTTAACCGGCGATTCAATTGGAAGAAAAAGAGTATTTTTTATCGTTTACCTTATTGGTCTGAAAACCTGTTGAAACATAACATTGACGTTATGCATTGCGAGAAAAACGTGTGTGATGCTCTGCTCGGTACAGTTATAGGTCTTGATGGGAAAGTTAACAAAGATAACGTGAAAGCGAGACTGGATCTTGAGAAATTGAAGATTAGAAAAGAATTGTGGTTGACTGAGAGAAATGGTAAAAAAATATTGAAACGGGGAAAGTACACTCTAACACCGGAAAAGCGGACTATTTTTCTTGACTGGCTGAAGGCACAGAAGTTTCCCGACGGTTTTGCATCTAGTATGAGAAACAATGTTCAAAGTGATACGGGTAAGATTATCGGCATGAAATCTCACGACTGTCACGTGATGATGCAATATCTTTTCGTGGCTAGTCTCCCCGGGCTTATTGAAGACAAAGCGATTAGTGATGTGTTTATTGGGTTAGCGAACGTGTTTAGAGTCGTTTGCAATAAAAATCTAAGCAGGAAACAGTTAGTATCGGGAAAGAAGAAGGTGGTTGAACTTATGTGTAGGCTAGAAATGATTTTACCTCCCGCGTTTTTTGATATAATGATCCACTTGGTGATACACTTATACGATGAAGCATTGCTTGGTGGCCCGGTCCAAATGCGGTGGATGTACCCATTTGAAAGGTATTTGAAAAAGTTGAAAGAGTATATCCGAAATCCGGCTAGACCAGAGGGTTCAATAGCCGAGGGGTACATTGCGGAAGAGACGTTGAATTTCATATCAAGATATCTTAGTGAAGAAAAAACAAGGTTCAACGATCCAGGCAGATACAACGAAGCACCGCTGGTCCCAAAAGAGCTATCCGTTTTCAATTCCCAATGCACTCCAGTTGGCAAGATAGAGTATGTTTCTTTACCGTATAAGGAGAAGGAGCACATAAGTTGGTATATTTTGCATAACTGCGACGAACTCGAAACATACATGACGTAAGTAAATATTATTATCTTATATAAATATATATTATATAAATATATTTTTATATATATAATATATATATTTATATATTTATATTTATATATTTATATACATTTATATATATTATATATTTATATTAGTTTATTTATACTCATTTACAATTATAGTGAACACAAATCAACACTTACGGGAACGAGTGGTGAAATAGATATTACGCATCGTCGAACATTTAAGGAATGATTTTTGGAAAAGGTATGTAATTTTAGGCATTGTTTTATAACTTATATATTTATTATCAAAGTACTAACTATTATTGTTGTATATTAGATTCATGGAATGCATTCACGTGGAGATCCATTAGCTACCCCCGAGATGGTGTCCTTGGCAAACATGTCTTATGGTTCGGTGCATAAATATGATTCATGTGTTGTGAACGGTGTAAAGTGGTTAACTAAGTCCAAAGGAGAGAAAAGAGTGACGCAGGATTACGGAGTGTGTACCATTTACAATGAAGAACCCTATTATGGGGAATTAATCAAAATCTTGGAGGTTATGTACACTGGAGGGTGCTCGGTTGTGTTATTTGTCTGTAAGTGGTATAAAAAGTCTGGATCAAGGCAAGAACATGGGGTAACATTTATCAACACAACAAACTTTGAGTGGGCTGACGAACCATACATTTTAGCATCGCAGGCCAAGAAAGTGTTTTACATCGACGAGATTAGTTCAAAGAAATCAATGAAAGGATGGAAAGCCGTTTGGGAAATAAACGATCGTCACGGATGGAGTCCTGAGTTATGGGGTTCGGAATCACTCCCTACTGGAAATGAGAGCATCAGCATACCATTGGATAGCACGGGGAACGAGAACATCAGCATACCACTGGAATCCACCGAGGAGATCGAGATTGATCCTGCTCATTTTTTTATTGATTTGTCTTTTGATACGGTTATTGATGAGAATGAGGAAATTCATGATGACACCTTGGATGAATACGGTGATGAAGAAGAACCTATAGAGGTTGATAGCGATGATGAACCCGTAGTTATTAGTGGATATGATAGTGATTAGGTTTTATTTTGGTTTATTTGTATTAACTTTGACTCTAAACACTTAACTTTGACCATGAACACTTAACTTTGACTCTAAACACTTAACTTTGACCACAAACACTTAACTTTGACTCTAAACACTTAACTTTGACCACAAACACTTAACTTTGACCATAAACACTTAACTTTGACCATGAACACTTAACTTTGACCACAAACACTTAACTTTGACCATAAACACTTAACTTTGACCACAAACACTTAACTTTGACCACAAACACTTAACTTTGACCATAAACACTTAACTTTGACCATAAACACTTAACTTTGACCATGAACACTTAACTTTGACTCTAAACACTTAACTTTGACCACAAACACTTAACTTTGACTCTAAACACTTAACTTTGACTCTAAACACTTAACTTTGACTCTAAACACTTAACTTTGACCATGAACACTTAACTTTGACCACAAACACTTAACTATGACTCTAAACACTTAACTTTGACCATAAACACTTAACTTTGACCACAAACACTTAACTTTGACCATAAACACTTAACTTTGACCATAAACACTTAACTTTGACCATGAACACTTAACTTTGACTCTAAACACTTAACTTTGACCACAAACACTTAACTTTGACTCTAAACACTTAACTTTGACCACAAACACTTAACTTTGACCATAAACACTTAACTTTGACCATGAACACTTAACTTTGACCACAAACACTTAACTTTGACCAGAAACACTTAACTTTGACCACAAACACTTAACTTTGACTCTAAACACTTAACTTTGACCACAAACACTTAACTTTGACCATAAACACTTAACTTTGACCATGAACACTTAACTTTGACCACAAACACTTAACTTTGACCATAAACACTTAACTTTGACCATGAACACTTAACTTTGACCATAAACACTTAACTTTGACCATGAACACTTAACTTTGACCATGAACACTTAACTTTGACCGTGAACACTTAACTTTGACTCTAAACACTTAACTTTGACCACAAACACTTAACTTTGACTCTAAACACTTAACTTTGACCACAAACACTTAACTTTGACCATAAACACTTAACTTTGACCATGAACACTTAACTTTGACCACAAACAGTTAACTTTGACCATAAACACTTAACTTTGACCACAAACACTTAACTTTGACTCTAAACACTTAACTTTGACCACAAACACTTAACTTTGACCATAAACACTTAACTTTGACCATGAACACTTAACTTTGACCACAAACACTTAACTTTGACCATAAACACTTAACTTTGACCACAAACACTTAACTTTGACTCTAAACACTTAACTTTGACCACAAACACTTAACTTTGACCATAAACACTTAACTTTGACCATAAACACCCGAACACCCAATTGAAAATGTGAAAAGGAACCTAAAAAAACACAAAAAAAAAATACAAGAAAGGGTAAGCATCTTAAACCCCCAAAATTAAAAAAAAAAAAAAAAAAAAAAAAAAATTAACGACGACATTCAAATGGATTAGCGACAACATTCAACCTTTGAATGTCGTTGCTAATTATTCGCGACGACATTCAAAGGGATAGTCGTCGCTAAACAATAATAAAAAATTTGATTGGTCTTCGTGGGCGGTCAACTTTCCCGCCCACGAAAATTAGCGGCGACAAACCAAAAATTCGCGACGGATACTCGTCGCTAAACCAAGGCACGCAAGGGGCGTGTGTACGTGGGGCGACACGTGTCCCGTTTCGCGACGAAACTTCAGGATTCGCGACGACTAGCGTGTCGTCGCTAATCTTTTATTCTATAAAGCCCTAACCGAGCTCATTTCTGCCATCACAAACACTCAAAAACTCACACAAAACCTCCATTTCCGCCATAGCCAAGAAGCTCCGAGTAATAACAACACCAAATCCGACATCAAGGTAATGATTCCAATCCAATAACACATTTTAATCACTACTTTTTTAATTTTTTCATTTTCAATTTCTAATATTTTTTCTTGTGTTTATTTTGTATGATTCCTTCTTCTTGGCATGGATTCATGGACGAAATCTACACCATTTCTACGTATCAGGTTCCAATTTCCGGATCAAACTTGCATTTTTTTTATTTTTAATTTTTTTTTGTTTGTAAAAATCTATGAATGTTTGTGTGATTTGAGTAATTCCGAGAATTATGTGTATGTTTATGGGTTGTTTGGTAATTTTTTGGTGTTAAATAACAACATTTAATTGGTATTTGGTAAAAATTAGGGTTTTGGTATGATTTTTGTAATTTTAATGTAATAATTAGAGTGTTATTGATCTTTGATTGTGTTTTAAGATATAGGGACCTATTTGCAATATGTTTGATTTGTATGTTTAAGGACTAAAATGTAGTTTTATACTTTTTTTGGACTAAAATGCAATTTTATACCTTTTGAGGACTAAAATGCAATTTTTAAAAAATTAGGACTAAATAGCATATTTTATAAAAAATTTGGACTAAAATCATTTGTTAGGACTCGATTGCAAATTTTAAAAGAAAAGGGACTTATTTGCAAATTTTACAAAAATAGGACTTGAATGCAAATTTTAAAAGAAAATGGGACTAAAATGCAATTTTTTTAAAAAATAGGACTTATTTGCAAATTTTACAAAAATAGGACTTGATTGCAAATTTTAAAAGAAAATGGGACTAAAATGCAATTTTAAAAAAAAATAGGACTTATTTGCAAATTTTACAAAAATAGGACTTGATTGCAAATTTTAAAAGAAAATGGGACTAAAATGCAATTTTTAAAAAAAATAGGACTTATTTGAAATTTTAAAAAAATAGGACTTGATTGCAAATTTTAAAATAAAATGGGACTAAAATGCAATTTTTAAAAAAATAGGACTTATTTGCAAATTTTAAAAAATTTGGAATTATTTGTAAATTTTAAAAAATTTGGACTTAAATGCAAATTTTAAAAAAAATTGGACTTATTTTCAAATTTTAAAAAAAATTTAGGACTTAAATGTAATTTTATGAAATTTTATAGATGGCTGCTGTCATGGGTAGGAGTCAC
The DNA here is from genome assembly GCA_029959085.1 of Nemophila menziesii. Lineage (NCBI taxonomy): Eukaryota > Viridiplantae > Streptophyta > Magnoliopsida > Boraginales > Hydrophyllaceae > Nemophila > Nemophila menziesii. The sequence goes on from JARWIR010000002.1 coordinate 82,663,781, forward strand.
GATGGAGATGGGAGGGGTAACGATCCCCCGAGGGGTCCACCACGTTCGAATGCTGATTGTAACCAACCATCGGGTAATAAAAAATTCAATTAATGTTTATTTATCACTTAAAAAAATATGTAGTTACTAAATATTCTTTCACTAAAACAGGTGAACGTAAAAGAAGGAGACCGAAAGCTGCCACCTCTATCCGGACAGCTCAGGAGACCCTGAAGAGAGTCGGCTGGCCCATTCCAGTTGACTTTTCTGTCATAGACGGCACCTGGAACTTCTCGGCCCATATAGCAAACACGTGGGTCAGGTGGCTGGTAATGCGGTTCGAGATGCTGTTCCCCCTTGCTACAAAGAATGGAAAGAGGTCCCCGACCATAACAAAGGGGTAGTTTTGCAGCGACTTCATCAGTTTTTTGATTTAGAGGAGTGGAGGAGGCGAGGCGATTGGGAAGAGATCACTAAGAGATTGACTACGATGACATCTGGAGCCTACAGGCGATACAAGTCGGATTTGAAGAACGACTATTACTACACGGGTGAAAATCCACCAGATGTTGACCCGGCGATTTGGGAGGCGACGAAGAAGATGTGGGATGACTTGGCGAAACAGGTAGAAAAAAATAATTTATTAATTATTTTATACATTTTTTTTAATTAATTTTATAACTACTTCTTTTTTATTTGTAACAGAGTCAGGCTGATATAAACAAGAAGAATCGAGAGCAGCAGACAGTTCCGAGCAAGGCGGGGTCAAGGAACTGGTCACAGACCCGGGAGGTGATTATTGAGGTATAAGTTTTAAAAATTAAAATATAATTTAGTATTTAATTTAATTTAATTGTTAACTAATTAAAATTTGTTACTGTATACTGTCCAGGGGAAGCTGAAGACGGTGACGAAAGAGCCGTTGACTTTTACAGATGACGAGACCCAGGAGGAGATGGAGCTTCCTCCTTTAAGCGGCTATTTCGACCACCTCTCCTATGATGCTGCTACAGATAGCTGGCGTGACGAGCGTTTGGAGAAAGCTAGTGTAAGTTTTTTTTTTAAATTGATTTAAATTAATTTATTATTTTAAATTTATTTTTTTATTAATCTAATTTATTTTTAAATTGAAATCTAATTACAGGGTGTTCTCCGGGAGAAGATGAAGAAGAAGGTTGTGCAGGCCGGAGCGGAGGGTACTGAAGTTAGCATCCAGGAGCAGATGGATGCCATGCTCGAGACAATAATGGAGGTCCTACACCCACCCAAGACTAAATACTGGGTGCCTACCATTGGTCCGGTCCGGAAACGATCCAGGACTCCTACACAGCCGGACAGGGAGAACGATGAGCTGCTTAAGGCGGTTCTGGATGGGATGAACGAGCTTCGCGCGGCTCAAAATCTTCCACCTATACCGGATCCATCCTCCGCATCACCCGGGCCCACAGCTTCTTCTAGTCGGCCGAGTCAACCCCCGAGCATGGCAGAGACTCTCTTCGAGGCATTAAACGGGATGAGAATCGCTAATGGAATGCAGCCGATCAGCAAACCCGGGCCCACTAGACGAGATGAAGAGAGTGAAGATGAGGAGAGAAGAGGAGATGGAGAAGATCGTGGTGACGATTGAGATTTTTATTTATTTATTTGGTTGTTTGGTTTGTAATTTTAAGAATTTTACGTTTATTTTGTATGTTTGACTTGCATTTTGACTTTGACTACGTTTGACTTTATTTCACGTTCAGTATTTGAATCGATTTATCGTATTTTATATGTATTTTTGGATTTTAATTTATTTATATTTTTGCATTATATTAAAAATCAAAATAATAATAAAATAGTAAAATTTAAATAATAAAGAAAAATAAAACAAATAAAACAGTAAAAAAAAAAATCAAAAAAAAAAAGAATAGCGACGACCCTTGTCGTCGCTAAACTATTAAATAAAATAAATGAATAATGATTTTCGATAAAATGAAAAAAAAATAAAAAACAATAATAATTATTAGCGACGACATAGCTGTCGCTAAACTTTGTCGCTATTTAATTAAAAAAAAAAGAAATTGAAATCGATAAAAAATTAATTAAAAACTAATTACTCAGTTAGCGACGACATGTCGTCGCTATTATGTCGTGACGAACTCGTTAAATCCGCGACGCCAATCCTCGTGGGTAAATTCCAAAGGAACTAGTCACGAAATCACAATTATTCGTCGCTAAACGCAAATTAGCGACGCCATGATAGAGACGACAGTTTAGCGACGAATTGTCGTCGCTAAACGAAATTAGCGACGATTTTACGCGGATTCGCGACGACGCGTGTCGTCGCGAAATCACGCGAATCCAGTAGTGTAATAAGTAATAATAAAACAAGGGTATTAGTAAAATATTATTTTCTTTTTATTTGAATTTTAATTATTAATCTGTTTTAATATAAGAAATTATATAAAATATTTTTTCTTAAATCACATAAAATAATAATTAAAAAATGACCTTTTGTTTTTGTTTTTGTTTCCATTAACAATGCTAAGAAAGTTTGTAGATTCCATTAATTTTTTCAACACGTCAGATGCCACAAATAATTTGTTTTAATAGAATATTATCCAATCCTCCCAAAATATATGAATCTTCTAATGAGTAAATTGACAAAGCAAATGTGGGTTAGAAGCAAGGTGGTTAATGGGCTTGACCTTCGTATCGGAAATCGATGGAGTGGTGATGGTGAATTAGAATGGTGATGGATTAACAACATTGATTAAAGAGGAATGTTGATTAAGGCACTATAAGTCACCAAACTTAATGAAATCTTACTATCCCCCATTTCTTTTATAAATTCCCGTGCTTCGAATTTAGCACTCGACAATAATGGTTAACTAATCTATTAAATGGACAGGAAATCACAAGTCGATCAATTCTCATATACTCTGCTTCGTTTCTTATCTCACTAAGCAAACGTTGCACTGATAATAATCCTCCTTCTCTTTAGACTTCAACCCCAGTCAAGAAATTGGAAGGAATCCTACTATAACTATAGTAGGATAAATTAAATAAGCTTCCTAAGAGAGTCCAAAAGACATATTTACCCTTCGTTTATCAATGTACTAGGTTAAAGTTATTATTCAACTAAAAATTGTCCAACTGCTCCATTATGGAAACCTGACTCAAATCCTATTGAAAAATACTTTGTATTATAGAGGATCAATTTAAACAATCAATGTTGATGTCTCCAGATGTATGATAATCAACTCCAAGAGAAGGATAACTCACAAGTGTACGACTCACCACAAGTAGTAAAAAAGATAATATATAGTCTTCACAGTGAACAAAGAGTTATATTTGTACTTTTAGCTTTAATCAAAATTGTCTTTAAAAGAAAACTAAAATAAAAGAAAAGCCTTTTGTGTTAGTTTTAAGAAATATAAAAATACTAACTATGAAATAAATAGATAACTAGTAATGAAGATGAAACTAAAGGACTAAAAAATAATAATAAGATGGGATATGCATAGATATATCTCAAGATAGCGTACTTACCACTAGCATGACATGTGACTATTATTGATTTAAGGGTAAATTGAGTATTTCACTTTCTAACTGGGATACTAAAGACACCCTACGTTCCTATGCATATAAGTGGATGGGTTTTATCTAACCTTAGTAACCTTTTGTGAGTGACCATATATAATTATAAAACGCCTAGTTTACTAACCCTATGAAAGTATCTAGCTAGCTTACATCTTTCAGTTCTCAAACTTAACTAAAAAGTTATAATTCTATTTCTTAGAAATCACACCCCTCCTCATGGTTGGAATTTAATACCTAAAAAAATTCAATTAATTGGCCATATCATTTAAGTAAATATTAAACACAAGATATACAATCAACATGAAATCCAAAATCTTATTTATTTTACATGTAATCCCAAATTTCTAAAATATATCCCAAATCATAGAACGGTTTAATATATGTGTAATCTTAAGCTAAAGATTCATATATGGAGAAAGAAAAACAATAATACAGATGTTTATTATTAAATGAGAAAAAAGAAATTAAGGTTTAGGAAAGATTTGATGAAACGACACTGTCCAATACTTCTTTCCTTGCTCCAAGCGCTTCTAAGCTCTCCAATATGATAAGTGGGTATTCATAGCAAAATGCCCACATCTTCTTCAATTTATCTATGATTTGCCAAATGTTCAATTTACTTGATTTAAACTCCAAGATCTATCTTGTTTGTACGTATAATGATCATAATTCTCACGAATTATTTTTTGTGAATTTTAAAAGTTGATGGAGATGTTTTGCCGTCAACTTTATTAAGCTTTTCACGAAATATTTGGCTCATTTACGACTTCACTTGAGTTTTTCCTTGACCTTCTGACTTTTTAGTTTCATCTTGGGGTCTCGTATTATCCATGTTCCTAGGTATTGGACAATTAGCGCACACATTATCTCAAATTGCTCCACAAACACATTTATTAAGTAATAACTTAAAACATTTCACATTTGGACTTAGAAACACACCCAAATGATGTCTTGTATATCTCAAAATCTACTCAAAATGACCTACCGAGTTTTGATTGACCATATTTTCGACTATTAACACACTGGTAGACTTTAAAGTCTACATCATGTTAAACTATCATTATATTACTCAGATTATTTTAATTGGTATGATCTCTTAGATTTCAAGCATCCAACATAAATATCAATAATATCTAAATATACATGAGCATAAATATTTCTGAGAATGAAAGTATTTAAGCATGTGAAATCTCTTAACATGCAAAAGTCTCTAAGAAAGTTCAAAAAATTTTTGACCTCGTCATATAGAAGTGCTTAGCATAATGAAAAATCTATGAGCGTATCAAAAACAATTGAGCATCTTCGATATTTTGTATCAGAGTAGATTTTTATTAGAAATTTAACGAAATTAAAAAAACATAGATTTAAATAAAATATTTTCACTATTTAAAAAAATACAACACTTTGATTAATTCAGAGAAAAACAAAAAATACCATTTTCATATATGAAAAGGAAAAATACAAAATTGTCTGTTAGCTTTGCACCAACACTTTTACCAAAGCAGACAAGGACGTCGCACAAAAACCCAATCCACCACAACAACCACTTTCGCCTAAAAAAAAATTCCCTAAAAAACACTCCATTTTTCTTGTCAGGGAAAGAAGAAAATCTTTACTTCTCGTACATTCAGGTGAAATCCGGCAACATTATATTTCTTATTTTAAAATCTTTGTTGTATATGTCTAACCTGTTTTATTAACTAAATTTATTTTCTTCTATCTTTTCTCTATTTTGTGTTAAAGTGTAATATTGTTAAATTTATTGAATATATATATATATATATATATATATACATTTAATTTTATTTTTCAAATATTTGCAGTAAAATTGATAATAGCACTAAAGCTTTTAAGGTAAAATCAGTGAGAAGTTCTCTTAACCGAGGTATGTGATTCATCTTAGCCTCTATATTTTGCAAGGGTTCGTTCTCTTAATTACTTCTACATGAATTTCACTATAATTTCCCATAAAATGTGAAAAATGAATTATAAGTATCTATACTATAAGAAAATAACACTATAGGTCCCAAATATTATTATTTTCTAAATGAATTTCGCTATAAGTTGTTATATATAAAAAATAACCAATATTTTATTAGAGAAAAAACAACATTTTTTATACAACATAAATATATATAAGCATAATACACTATAAATTTAAAAAACTGAGGTGTACTTTATTTGTTTTAATAAACCTAGGCCAGCCTGATTTTAGAATATCTCTTTTTTTTTGAGCAACATATGAAATTTTTACATTAAAATGCATTACTTGAATAATGAAACCACTAACATAGAGGATAATGAAGTGAAAAATATTAGTGGCGGAAAGAATGTAATTTCTCAAGTTTAGGTATTTTATTTAGATATTGAATTTTGTAATATATTTAAAGACCCTTACTTTATTAACTCATCATAAAAAATATACAACATGCATGAGATTGGATTTTTCCGTTTTTATGAATCGAAAGTCATGCTATATAATTCACAAAAAGTTGTTTGTGTTATTATTGTTAAGATTATATTTTTATTGATGCACATTTTACAATATTTTTATTAAAGTTATAAGAAAACGATAGTTAGTCATGAAATTTCAAGAAAATTAGACATTTATTATAATAAAATTGGTAAGTCTATTAATTTGCTTGGTTCTTAATATTGGTTTAGATTTTGTTGTGTCATAATGCTTCATATTTGATTTCTCATTTCTGATGTTAATAACAAATGACAACCATTAATGTTTAACTTAATTTTCTAAAGATCGTGAATTTTAGTTTGGTAATAAGTATGAGTTTAATTTGCATTAAGGGAGTAAAAGAAAGTAACTGAGTGTGGGAGATTAAACTATTAAAAGTTATGTGCACAAATATTAAATACATTAGTAAAAATAACAGTTTTATTATGTAATCATGTCTGCGCACAGTATGATCATTTATGTTTGATAAAATCGACTGAAAAGGTAGTTCAAGGTATACATGGTGTTTTTGCGCCTAATATCATTAAGATGTTTTGCGTGTGGTGATAATTGTGTATCGTTTTTAGTTTTTGCATATGAGTCGATGTTGTTTTGTGTCTGCCAGAAAAGTCTTTAAATTCACTGTTAAAAAGTGTTTAAATGGCTTTTAATGCAAGGAAAATTATTTTATAATTGTGTTTTACGATGTTGTATAATGTGTGTTTCGTTTCATATAAATCCATGAATAATACCGTGCTATTTTTTCGTGTAACCCATCATTTGGGTATGCATGTGCACTTTTTTATGGAACTCTAAAATGTACATTACACACTGATAGGTAATATGTTGATAGGGTGTATTGATTTATTTGTAGGACATCCAGGCGTGGCAGAAATACAGTATAGATCATCCCTTGAGGCGGTGTTCAATGTTCTAAATAGTGATAGGGTGAAGGAAGAGCATGTGGATGTGTGTCTTGCCCTGCCCTTCTATTTCTTGATACGAGGTATCAATACGACAAGGAAAGATATGAAAGATCTTGAAGTGCGAGATCATTTATGAAAGACGGCGAGTATATATGTGAGATCTTGAAGTTTTACAACGCATAACAAGTCGGTTTTGCTATAAGCAGAAAGCTGAGTATGTCGGTTACTATGATTAGGCCACATACATAGCAGATTTTGTGATGAAGCCTATCCATTCCGGTACGGTCAACAATATTTCAGAATGTATTTTTAGTAGTGAATATATTAGATTGGAAAACCCGCTAAAAGTTATCAATATTTGCGGTCTTCGTTTCTCGAACACATCAAGGTGATGGAGCCCATGTTGTGACTGGTACACGAGGTTCCTGAATTGGAAGGTAAAGTATGTGACAAAGAATCCTTTAAGCGATACCATCAACTTGGTTAAGGGACATCAAGTAAACCATGCATGTTTGTAGCTTAAGTTGTATTTTATATACATGATTAACATCTCGTTCGCGGATAATGCAAGTTAATGACCTGGAACTCCGTATTACAACGGTAGAACTACGGTTAAAGTGTGAGCATGTGCACCAGGCTGGGCAAGGGTAGGGAGATGTTATGGTGGGCAGAGTTGAACTTGCAGGCAGAGTACTATATATTTTTATTATATAAGTTCAGAGGAAAAGAAGATGAAAGACCATTCAGCATTTAGTTAACTGAGTGAAGATATCAAAATACATTTATAAGTATCGCACAAGTTCTCATATATTTTGTATATGATGAGTTAATAAAGTAGGGGTCTTTAAACGGATTACGAAAATTTAGTATCTAAATCGAATACCTAAACTTGAGAAAGTATATTCTTTTCGACACTAATATTTTTTTTATTTCATTATGCTCTATGTTAGTGGTTTCATTAATCAAGTCATGCATTTTAATGTAAAAAGTTCATATGTTGACTAAAACAATTAGGATATGCTAGTTTATTAAAACAAATAACCTACACCTCAGTTTTTTTAATTTATAGTGTATTATGCTTATATATATTTATTTTTTACATATATTGTTTTTTATTTAATAAAATATAGGTTATTTTGTATATATAACAACTTATAGTGAAATTCATTCAGAAAATAATAATATTTGAGACCTATAGTGCTATTTCCTTATAGTTTAAACACCTATGATTCGATTTTCACATTTTATAGGAATTTATAATGAAATTCATGTAGAAGTAACTGTGAGAACAATCCCTTGCAAAACGTAGAGACTAAGATAAATCACATATCTCAATTAAGAGAACTTTTTATGGGTTTAACCTTAAAAGCTTTAGTGATGTTATCAATTTTACTGCAAATATTGAAAAAGAAAAATAAACAGAAAGATATCCAACAAATTCAAGAATAATACACTTAACACCAAATACAGAAAAGATTGAGGAAATTAAATTTAATGAATAAATCATGTTAGACATATACAACAAAGAATTTTGAATAAGAAATATAATGTTACCGGACTCCACCTTATTGTAAGGAGAAGAAAATCTTTTTTCTTCTTTACCTGACAAGAAAAATGGAGTGTTTTATAGGGAAAATTATTTTATGTTTATGCGAAAGTGGTTGTTGTGGTGGCTAGGGTTTTTGTGCAGCGTGTCCGTGTCCGAGCTGATAAAAGTGTTGGTGCAGAGCTAACTGACAATGTTGTCCTTTTCCTTTCATATATGAAAAATGGTATTTTTTTAAATATTTTTTGAATTAATTAAAATGTTGTATTTTTTAAAATAGTGAAAATATTTTATTTAAATCTATGTTTTTTATCTTGTTAAGGTTTTAATAAAAACTACTCTGATACAAAATATCAAAGATGCTCAAATGTTTTTGACACGCTCATAAATTTTTCACCATGCTAAGAGCCTTTATATGACGATGTCATAAATTTTTTGAACTTGCTTAGAGACTTTTGTACGTTTAGAGATTTTACATGCTCAAATATATTAAGATATTATTGATATATAAGTTGGATGCTTGAAATCTAAGAGATCATACCAATTAAAATAATCTGAGTAATATAATGATAGTTTAACATGATGTAGACTTTAAAGTCTACCAGTGTGTTACTAGTCGAAAATATGGTCAATTCAAACTTGGTAGGTCATTATGTGTAGATTTTGAGATATACAAGACATCATTTTGGTGAGTTTATAAGTCTGAATGTGAGATCTATCCTTTTATTTGACATGTTTTGAGTTGTTAGTTAATAAATGTGTTTGTGGAGCAATTTGAGATAATGTGTGCGCTAAGTGTCCAATATCTGGGAACATGGATAATGCGAGACCCAAAGATGAAACTAAAAATTTAGAAGGTCAAGGAAAAACTCAAGTGAAGTCTTAAATGAACCAAATCTTTCGTGAGAAACTCAATAAAAATTGACGGCAAAACATCTCCATCAACTTTTAAAATTCATAAATAATAATTGGTGGAAATTATGATCATTATACATACAAACAAGATAGATCTAGTAGTTTAAATCACGTAAGTCGAACAATTTACAAATCATAGATGAAATGAAGAAGATGTGGGCATTTTGCTATGAATACCCACTTATCATATTAGAGAGCTTAGGAATGCTTGGAGCAAGGAAAAAAGTTTGGAAAAGTACTGTTTCATCAAATCTTTTCTAAACCTTAATTTCTTTCTTCTCCTTTAATTATAAACATCTTTATTATTGTTTTTCTTTCTCCATATATGAATCTTTAGCTTGAGATTACACATAAATTAAACATTTCTACAATTTGGTATATATTTTAAAAATTTGGGATTACATGTAAATTAAATAAGATTTTGGATGTCATGTTGATTATATATCTTGTGTTTAATATTTAATCAAATGATTTGGCCAATTCATTGAATTTTTTTAGTTATTCAATTCCGACCAAGACGAGGGGTGTAATTTCTAAGAAATAGAATTATAACTTTTTAGTAAATTTTGAGAATTGAAAGATGTAAACTGGCTAGATACTTTCATTGGGTTAGTACATAGGCGCTTTATAATTTTATATGGTAACTCACAAAAGGTTACTAAGCTTAGATAAACCCATCCACTTATATGCATAGGAACTTAGGGTGTCTTTAGAATCTCGGTTAGAAAGTGAAATACTCAATTTATCCTTAAATAAATAATAGTCACATGTCATGCGAGTGGTGAGTACGCTATCTTGAGATATCTCTCAGCATATCTCATCTTATTATTATTTTTTAGTCCTTTAGTTTCATCTTCGTTACTACTTATCTATTTATTTCATAATTATTAGTTTTATATTTCTTAAAACTAACACAAAAGGATTTTCTTTTATTTTAGTTTTCTTTTAAAGACAATATTGATTAAAGCTAAAAGTACACATATAACTCTTTGTTTACTGTGAAGACTATATATTATCTTTTTTACTACTTGTGGTGAGGTGCACAATTGTGAGTTATCCTTCTCTAGGAGTTGATTATCATACATCGGGAGACATCAACATTGATTGTTTAAATTGATCCTATGTAGTACAAAGTATTTTCCAATAGGATTTGAGCCAGTTTTCAATAGTGTAGCAGATAGACAAATTTTAGTTGAATAATAACTTTATCCTAGTACGTTGATAAACGAAGTGTAAATATGTCTCTTGGACACTCTTATGAAGCTTATTTAGTTTATGCTACTATATATAGTAGGATTTATTCCAATTACTTGACCCAGGTGTATGGGTCATCCAAGTAATAATACAGGGATTCGATCTCAGGGACGGATGGATATGACTTAGAATTCTTGTTAATATTAACGTCGTATTTTGCAAATAAGTTGATAATCCTAAAATTTTACCTCGATCCCCTAGAACATGCTTCTATATAAAGAAAAATCCCAACCTATGGTTTACAAAAGGTAAAAAAACATGGTGGATTTTTAAGTATTACTAGAATAAAGATTCATCATTAGATATTTTAACTTAAAAAAAGGAAATAGTATAAAAGATAATGAACTTATATTTGATAAAAAAATATTAACTAGGGAAAATCACAAGAATTGTTTAAGTGAAGGATCTATATATAATTAGGGTACTCTTTTCCTTATTTTATTTAAGATTTATTTACTCCATCCATGTAAATAAAGTTAGCTTAAAGTAATATAATAGAAATATAAAACCTGAAGATGAGAAAATACAAACCAACTTTTTAAAGACCTTAAATTTAACTACATCATTAATCAATTTTAAAATATAATGAAAGAATATAATTTATTTTTATGGTCTGAAAGAATAAATAACTTAATAATTAATGACAAGATACAAAAACAACAATTACAAAAGATCTATATACAATTGAATGTGTCTATGATACCTTAATCGGAATGTCATGGGCAACGTTCCAATATGATGCACAACGAAATCTGTATTTTGAAAGGCAAGAAGCAAGGAATGTGTCTGGCAAGTTCGGAAGAGTAACACACAAGAGTTTTGATGATTAAGAGAATATAAAGGAGTAGAAGAAAATGATACATACATTAGGTGTGTTATATAGTATATATTTAGAGGTGGTCATTTAGGGTTTGATGGTTATTTAGGTAAAAATGATGTAATTTATTTCTCTTAAAATGATTATTTATGATATTAAATAATTAGAAAATTCTACCATCCAATATTGGATGATCCCGCACTAATAATATTAATACATATATCTCATGTTTTAAACATGCAAAATAATGAACTTATTAATCTAATTACATGTGCTTTGTTAAAATAATCAATGGATGCTATGTAAACATTGGACCATCCAATATTGGATGGAAGTCTTAAATAATTAGAAGTTATAAAATTGTTATTATACTTTATTTGAATGGAATATAAACTATGCCCAAAGAAGTATGAGTAACAAATAAATTACCTAATTGGAGAAGATTAGGTTCAACAATGATGGAAAGAACGTGTCAACATACTTTTAATAGTGAGCTTAACACTTGAGTGATACTCGATAAATATAATCCGAGACTAATCACGCCACAAAGTATCCCTCCCTTTGATAGTTCATTTGTTTATGATGTTCACATATATAACTTTAAGAAATATATATTGAGTTCATTACAAAATCCAAAACTTCTATTATAACAGTGTCTTTCCACTGATTCTTGTATTCCTGACTAAAAGCATTGATTCTATTATTACTGAGTCTTTCCAATGAGTCTTTCCATGAATGAGCAAACCCTCACCTAGCGGTTCAGATCTAATGAGCGGAGGGAAGTCTTAATTCAAAAAGGCGCCTGCGAAAAATCCATAAAGCTCAGGGAAGATAGGATTTTCACCCCTAGAGAAAGCGCAAGGAAACCTTAAAAACAATCTTACCACAAGTCAAAAAAGGTCATGACATATGATGGCCAATAAAAATATTATCTAACTCCAAGGCATGAATCCCGAACTAGTATTTTCGCAACCATAGAGACTACAAACATGATACTAACAGTTTAAAACACACGAGGATAGAGATAGACAAACTAAGGTTAATACGTAAGCTACCGAATACTGGCACAGGAAGAATCACCCATACTGAAGAGTGACTTAGGTGGAAGAATTCGTTGCCGAGGGTAGGGTCTGTTTCATTAAAAATCTGCCGAAGACTTCCACTGCACGAAACACTGCAAACCCTGTGGTCATCTTAAAACTCCCTTCTGGTGAATACTTTAGCAGGGGGACGTGGAAGGTGGCCAATACAAAAAATAAAATAAGGAATCAGATAAAAATTTTAATAATTAAACACTAGTTATTACCCTACCCATGTTGATGATATCCAATTTAACAATCAAGACGCTCGCATGTTAACATTCTCCCACAATGATTTGTTAGTAATACTAGTTATTATAGGTAATGCTCTGATGTGAAGGGTATTAGTTGACATTAGAAGCTTTGTGAACTTTATGTACATGGCAACCATTGACCAATTGAAGATTAATACCAACACAAAAAAATAATATCAAGATCCAATACATGGGTATTTTTGAACCATCTTGGTATATCGATCTACCCATGACTATTGGATCCATCGATGAATCCAATAACATACATGTATAATTGGTTAACAATCGGTATGAATCCACTTAACACCCTATCATTGAGCAAACCATTCTCAACAAACTACGGGTTGTGTTTTTGACCAACCACCTTACATAAAACTACTAATATCGAGAAGAACAACCATAGTCAGAGGAAATCAAAAACCTAAGGGGAATCTTGGGAATCCTCGACTCAACCTCTAATATTGGTTGTTGTTTGAAGAACAAGGAACAGAAAGGACTATCGAATAAAATAATATGATCCTGATCATCTTCTAAATACCTCGACCAAACCTCTGCAAAGGGGTAGTCAAGTAAAAACCATATGATCCTTATGATCATCTTACACGACCTTACCTTCACAAAGGTTCGTAGAGTAAAACAAGGTGATCACCTTTTGAAAACCTTGATCTAACATCCACAAAAGGGTCGTCGAGTAAAACCAAATGATCCTAATAATCATCGATTATTACATGTACCTTACCTTAATAAAGGGATATTCAAATAAAAATCAATAATCATGCTTTATAAACCTCGAACTAACATTCACAAAGGGTCTTTTTGTAGAATCAAATGGTCATAATCTCCATCTTTTAAAAAACTCGACTTAACCTTCACAAATGACCGTCTAGTAAAATAAGTCGATCTTATCTTTTAAAAATAGAAACATCACCCTAAACTCTTTAAAGGGGTAATCGAGTAAAAACCAAATAATACTAATGACCATCTTTTAAAAAGCTAGAGTTAACCTTCACAAATGGCTGTCGAGTAAATCTAAATGATCCTAATGATCACCTTTTAAAAACCTCGACCTAACCTCCACATAAGGGTCATCGAGTAAAATAAAATGCTCTTAAATATCAAATTATAAAACCTATAACTAACCTTCGCAAAGGGGTAGTCGATTTAAAACAAAATGGTCCTAATGGTCCTATTTTAAACAAACTTGACCTAAACTTCACAAGTTGTCGTCGAGTAAAATCAAATGATCCTAATTATAATCTTTTAAATATAAAACCTCTACCTTACCTTCACAAGGGTCACCAAGTACAATCAAATGATCATAAAAATCATATATAAATTAAAAAAACTCGACATAACCTTCATCAAGAGGCAGTCGAGAAAAGTACAAAGGGTAAGTCGAGGAAGGTCAAGAGGGTAGAGCTTATTAACCCCCTGATGGTTATGCAGCCAAGAGACAAACAAGAGCTAAAGAAACTGAACAAATGGTTCGTAACAATGAAACACAATAATGCACCAAGCAAAATAATTAAACATTTAAAAAAATCTTCTGACTCACACAATATAAGGGAAAAGACAAGTAAAGTCAAGCCCTTCACCGAAAATTAAGAATCTTGGCTCTATAACTTCCGGAGTAATGAACGACAAATATGTCAAAACCCATAAATGCACGGGCAGTCTCATTCAATTTATTTTATTATCATAATATATTTAGAGTTTAAATTTCTCTGGTAAATTTTTGAACATGAGTTTGTAATTTTTAAAGACAGTTTTTGATTATTTATGAAAAAAAAACTGAGTGTTGCTTTCTTTTATTAGTGTTTTTTATTTTGATGAACGTGATAACTTTACATCAATTTTTAATATAAATTCATGAGCTCAAACATCCAAGTATTTTTTTCCATTGTTGCACAAAATTTCTCCAAGTAAAGAGTTTTTGGTGCCTTCCACATCAAACCCTGGAACGTCATTGCACCAAATTTCTTCTTGAAGTTGTTTCGGAATGTCTAACACAATGACTAAGCTATCCTAGGCAATAACTCCTTAATAGTTTTATATAATCCCTTCAAATTAATTGGTTTTGCAATAACTTTTGTATATCAGTGATTAGCATCCAATTTTCTTGGTCAAATATACTAGGTCCTTGACTATAAGTTGCAAAAACCATGACCATGTGTCTTTATATTCCTTCTTAACAACAACATATATGGTGTCGCCTAGGGTGTAATAAAATAAGATAAGTAATAAGTCAGAAAACAACGCACTCTCACCCTAGATAGGCACAGTATTGCAAGTATTACATGACGAATGCAAGTTTTAATGATAAGTTGAGTTCGTTCTCAGGGACTTAGTGTGTTAAACGAATGGGTAGCAATAACGAGTAATAAGAAATTAACTAAAAGACATAAATTAAAAGGAATAAATTCGAGATTAATGAATTAACTAAGGAAAATAAAAGACAATAAAGTAAATAAGAAGAAATATGAGATGAAAAGTATAGCTTAGGTTTTGCTAGTATGCACTAATCCTTCTAATTCTTTCTATCAAATCTAGTTAATAAGGTAGATAATTAGCTCTTAAATACTTAGTCAGGATTCTAAATTCCCATACCTTAGACCTTGAGAGCGACTAAGGGGGCTACGGACACACCACGAGGCTGGTTCAAATAGGGTTTACAAGCGCTACCAAGGCCCTAAGCAATCAATTTCCATACATGGTGATAGTTTATACCCTAATGACTATCTAGTTAGAATTAGTGTTGTCAAGACTAATATCGACACTAGACGTTATGTGGTGTTTCAATAATTAAACACCCAGCTAAGGCGATCATCTAACTACTATTATGGTAATCCTATACTCGTGCACTAGCAAGGAAAACAATCATTAAATCAAAACACATAAACAAATATATAGGTAAGCAGCTAATATCAGATTAAAACATGTAATTTCCAAAGAAACTTAGATAGAAAGAAATTAGAATTCATATTTTATACATGATTCAAAACCCAAGCTATGGGAAAATTAGTTCATACCTGAAGGAAATAAACTAAAAGAAATAATAAAAGACATCATCTTGCTTTCTACAATAACTCTGATGAATAAAACCCTAAGAACTAATTACTATGGGGAAAGGATGATTTACAAGTGATATAAGGGTGTATTTATAGGTTTTTAGAAGACCTAATTCGTTTTCTTGAAGGAGAAGGTAAGTAGTGGACTCCAAGCCCAACTCAAATTTGTAACCCTAAAACATGAAATCAGATTTTTTTTTGTCCTAGCAGCTTCAATACTCATCCGTTTAACGCGTATGAGTAGTCGAAATTCATCGTCTCGGAAAGATCTTCAACTTTGCTCTTGACAGTTTCTCCATATTCCACACCGAGTTTGACATATAAGCTGATATGTGGTCGTAGGTGCTGAAATTTAGATTTAAGACATCTTTTCCTTTTCCATGTTTTTAGCTTTTCTTTCCTTATCTCCAATTACCATTCTTATCTCTTTCCATATCTTGTAGTCTTTGACTTGGACTCTAATTAATCTCCATAATTATATTTAAAGCTTCACACTAAATAAATAATTAAACCCAATATGCTCTAAAATATTAATTTACTAAATCAAGACTCAAAATAGTAAAGTGTACTATTTCTCAAGAAAAAAGATTAGAAAGACTTCTAAATCATTAAAAATGATGTCTCATCTTAACATAAATCTATCACAAATGAGGATACATCAAGACCCCTAACTCAAAGTTGTATCGTCCCGATACAATAAAGATAAAAACAAAGGGAAGTCTATAAATACACACCTAGGTTATTTTCAACACAATGGGAAGAACATAGCAGAATATATAGAATAGACATAAAGCAATTACTCAGAAAATTTCATGCAATAATATTCATAAACTACATACATGTACACTTCTAATATCCATAGTCAACACGGTTTGAATTCAAGATCAGATTAGTTTCGCAATGTAAGAAGGATTGGGACTTTACTCAATTCACCAAGAAAGCTATAGATTGTTCATCGAACTTCACTAGTATTCAAAGATCCACTTAACTACTCTCTAACGGCTTCAATCACTTCTCGATTATATAGAAAAGAATCAAAAGGTCTTTAAGGTTGCAATTTAGGCTTAGGGACGGTATGATAGTATATTTGGATAATTTAGAGTGAGCTTTTGGCTCTCTCCTCAATAGCCATCAACGAATTGCCCTAGAGCTTTAGTTACTCTCATAAAACGTTTTCTCACTCGACCCAATGAATTCTTCGATGCACAATTTAGCATCCCCAATAACCCAATTAAAGCATAAGATGTTCACTTAAAAATTTCACTTTGCCGGTCCGAATATATATATATATGTCCTTTCAAATCAATTTCTTCAGCTATGACTCTCTTTTTAATGTTGAGATATCACGCTATTTTTTTCATATATATATATATTTTCTTTTCTTTTTATGCCCTTGTTGGCAAATTTAGCTCGTAGCTTCTTTTTCATTCACTATTACCCCGACAAAGGGTTTCAATACAAACCTGTGAACCATCATCAATATAAAGAACACATCACAATTAATTAGCTCAAAAATCACATCCCAATAACAATTCCCATAATGGTGGACCCACCACCCTAAACTCAAGCTCTGAAACAATTGTCTATGCATCGCGATTCGAGTGCGGGTCATATGGAAAGGTCCTATAATCTAAAGGGATATGTCTTATAACGTGTTTCAATAAAAAGCTTTACAAAGGCTAGAAGGGGCTGAGAAGGATATAACATACAAAATCAAATCACAAGGTGAGAAGTTATAAAAAGGCTTCAAGTGGCTTCAACATAAAAGAACTGTCTTAATCACTTTCTACACCATGTAATTTCGTTATTTTCTTACCTTTAGCACTTTCATCAAATGGGTTTGTCAACTAGCTTGGATCTCACGGCCTATACACTTCTCAAGATTCCCTGAGATCAAACATACTTTCTATCGCATTGCTTATTAATTTTTTTTTTTACTATCAATGTGTGTTTTCCTACAAATACTCAAAGTATACAAATAACATAGCTCATAAACATACTACTTACTATCATTAATTCACTAAGCTTATGCTTTCAAGCTATTAAACACACTCTACACCTAATTCCCATGCATCAAAAAATTTAATTTCTACCTAAAAAGAGAAAAATGGAGATGAGAGACAACGAATCCCTACACCCCCAACTCAAAAATGAGTCATGTCCCCACGACTCGAAAAAGACTCGAAACAGAAATTAAAATTAGCAGATAAAGCATTTACAGAATTAGTAAGGAAGAAAGAGAACATACTCTCGAGGCTATTGCCTCTCATTATTGACATCCAAGGTAGGATTTTCTTGATCTTTCCTTAATTGCTCAAGGAGTTTCATGATGTGCACTTGATTAGTTTTGATTTGTGCCACATCATTGGCTAAGGAAGTTTGAGCTGCTTCGAAATTGTTTAAACGCTCCTCCATCTTCTTTTGCTAACTTTGCTCCTTTTCTTCTTTCGAGACTTGCGTAAAAATCGCTCCTCTCAAGACTTTCATGATCCAAGCATTATCAATATAACTTTTCTTAAATTCGAGTTTCTCTTCTTCACCCAATACTACATTCGCTTTTTGCACAAGACACATGATCATAATAGGATATTTAACATTATAAACTGATTTAGGAGAGACCGAAAATCGCATCACCTCCTCAAAGATCAACTGTGCCACATCCACTTCTTCTCCTCTCAAAATACAATCCAAAAGTAGAGCGTTCTTCTTAGTCACATCCAAAGTTCGTGTGTTTTCAAAGACATTAGGAATAAGGAAATTGTGCCAAACTCTCGCATCTGGTTGATAATATTTGTAAGGCCAAGGTGCCTTCAATTATCCCTTATGTGATTGCACTTTCTCCTTGTCTAAAACATGCTCAAAAAGTAATTCCTCATCAAAGATTTTTTGTTTAGCCACCACTTCACTAAACTTGCAAGGTCCAATTAATTTCTTAAACTGGAAGTGGTTTCTAATCTCCTCAACTGTGAAAGGAACTAACTTGCCTCTAATCGGAACACAACCTTCACTATCTCGGCTACAAAGGCCTAAATAGAAATCTAAAAATAATTCATGACATAATTCAGAACGTCTTACCATGAACGTAGACCAACCCAATCTTTCACCAAGCTCCAAGAATCTCTTATATTCTCCTGTACCAACTTCTCCAGCGAATACTTTCTCATAAGCAAAAGGTAGTTCCTTTAATTGATTTTCTGCAGAAGCTATCAAGGCCTTTGAAGCTTCCTCTTTATCTATGGGTGTAGGACCTTTGAAAAGAAGAGGGTGTGTTCTCTTTTTGGAATAAAGTAAAACTTTTCTACCCAGTAAATCGAACATAGCCGGCTTACCTCCTTCTTCAACATCGATTTTTCCCTTTGAATTTGAACCAGAACCTTTGTTATTTGATTTCTCCTCAACTGAACCCAATACCTTTCTTTTCTTCATCTCCCCCTTGTTAGATAATGTTTCTGTTCTTTTAGTCATCTCGATTGACCCCTAACTCAAAGCTTTGAAATTTTAACTTTTGAATTATTGGTTGAACAAGCTTGATCTGGTTTAGGAAAGGTGAATTGATGATGAATCTCTATGTGGGTAAGATGAATTTTTGATGGATTGGTATGGGTATATGAAATTGTAGGATGAATTTTGAAAATTTAAGCTCTTGATTCTTCAATCTCAATGTGTTTGGTTGAAATTGGGTGATTGAATCTCCTTTGTAATGATGTGGAGAGAAGATTTGATGTGTTTTTATGATGATCGGGTAGTGTTTTGATGTTTGTGGAAGGTTTGAATGAGCTTTAATGGAGTTGGGAGAGGTTTGGAGAAGAAAGAGAGGCTTAAGGATTAATAATTTCAGAATAGTACCAACCTCTTTCTACTTATACCCTAAAAACGAAGCTTCTTTCTCTCTCCAGCGGCGTTGGGCGGCATACCGGGCGTAGGGCCCGAGTTACGTCAAAATACCCGAGTCCTCTACACGTGGGCACGCAATTCTTCTGGCCGGCATACCAGCGCTAGGGCCCGTCATACTGGTGCTTCTGTTGTTCGACTTGGGACCTCTCGGTAATGAACACGTGGTGATACCCGTGGCCACGGGTTTTGCTCTGGCCAGTATACAGAGATTTCTCCCGGCATGCCGGTGGTGAAATTTCTCGATACTGGACCTCTAGGAATAAAACACTTGGCTTACCCCGTGGGCTCGGGTTTCCTGCTCGTTGATATACCGGAAGAATCGCCCGGTATGCCAGTGAGGCAGTCTGAATATTCCATAAACTTGCGTTTTTCCTCCCGAACTCGATTTTTCTAACACCTAAACATCAAAAACACTAATACATTTCTCAAATATGCAATATCAACTAAAAACAACTACATTAAACTCAAACTAAAAACATAAAAACATAAAAAAAATTACGGTTTGTCTCCCATACATCACTTTTATTTAACGTCTTTCAAAGTTAGACACGTTACCTCTATCAAGGTTTGTGAATATAGCCTCCCCAACAACGAGTTAGGCTATGAGCGCCAACTAATCTGAGCTTGATCCCCTTCTTGGGTCGAATTTCTATCACTTTGGCTGAAACAACCTTAGTGACAATGAATGGTCCCATCCACGCGTCTTTGAAACTTTGTGGCCTATTTTCGCGTTTGTGAGTTTTCCATAGAACTTCATGGCAAACCCCAAACTCAATGTTTGGCTAGGTATCCACAGGTTTTAAGTGAATCTTCTCAGTAGGGGACTTTGTGATGTGAAAGGCTGTGGATGACAGGAACGCTGGGATCTAACTTCCTTGGTTTCTTGCCCAAGACATAGAAGGTCTTGGATACGTTCTTTGCATGAAGGGTAATGGTCCCTTCTTGGAAATTGATGATACTTTGGCTTGTGACCATGAAAGGCCGTCCAAGTATGATTGGAACCTTCTTATCTGCATCAAACTCAAGTATAACAAAGTCAGTAGGGATGGCGATACTACCTGCTCGGACTAAGAAGTCTTCCACTGTTCCCCATGTCTGTAACTGAGTTGTCAGCGAACTGCAACTTCAATGGAGCTTTCTCTGATTTCTGAAGTCCAAGTCTCTCGAACACGGACTTAGGCATAAGATTCACACCAGAACCCACATCGTACATAGCTTTCACCTTGAGCATACCATTTATTTGAATAGGAAGGTTAAAACTTCCCGGATCTTTTAGCTTCGTTGGTAACTCTCTTTCACTTCTTCTTGAGACTCTCAGGTTCTCTCTTGGGATCTCTACACTCGCCTCTTTCTCAGGAATAACTTGCGTAAAAACTTGTTACGGTGTAAGTCCTTTCTTTGCAATCTCAAGCATTTGGGCGTTGATCTTTTCAAGTGTATACGCCTCTACAAATGTCTTGAGTTCAGTGTCATCCTTAGGATCTGTATCAGGAATAGTTGATGACACTGTTTGAACAACAGGTGGTGGTTACACCTTCTCTTCTTCTTTCTCTACTTGCACAGCTGGTGCTACTTCAACTTCAACTCTTGGTTCCTCCGTTGAGGCTTCTTCCTCATTCTCTTTAGCCAATTCAGCTTGAAAATCCATAATCGATCTAATCTCTTCATGCATATCGTTCAGAAGCTGTATAAATTCGGATTTTTCTGAATCGTCCTCCACATTAACCTCAGAACAGTTAGATTCCACGGCGCTAGACTTGGTTGGTTCTTCTTCGGTACTCGGAACCTCCACGGCACTAATGGCAGCATGTGGTACTTCCTTCTTTTCCTCAATTTCAAGGCAAATATCCTTACAAGCTTCGAACCCATCATTGTTATCACCTCCTTCGATAGCCTTCAATTCTTTTTGTTCCACCATATTTGTTAGAACTTTGTTCATTTGTTCTACTTCAGTACCTAAAATCTGAATTGCGGCTTCTTGTCCTCGTAACATTTCGCCCTGAGCGTTCATATTCGTGGTCAAACGATCCAAGACTTTTGCTAATTGTTTATTATCCGTAGTTCCCTCTTGAGGATACTGTGGAAAGGCTTTCTGATCTAATGAATCGGCATAGGAATCTTGAACAGGTTGTTGTGGGGGAGCTGGTCTATTCTGATATTGATTTTGATACTGACCTCTTAGTTGGAAAAAGTTGTTTTGGGGACGTGGTTGATAATGACCAGGATTAGCAGCCCCCTGAGGATTTGAGTATTGCATACCCGGATGGTTTCAGTTACCAAATTGATAACCTCCTCGATTAGATATGAAATAAACAGATTGTGGATTTCCTTCGTACTCTTCCCAAGTATGATTATTAACCCCACATTGTTGAAAACCTTGTGCATCTTGCACTATATTTGCTGCGGTTAATTTCTCTACATCTCAAGCTTAATTTCTTTAATTTGGTTCACTAATGCGGCTATTTGAGCTGAGTTTGTAGTTTCTGCGTCTAATCGAAGCTTACCTCGGGTTTTTGCAACGTGAGCTCGCGAAGAGGGCCAAATCCTTTCTTGTTCAATAATATTTTCCAAAACCTCGGTAGCTTCAGTAGGGTCCATGGACACGAAATTTCCTTTCCCAATGTTATCCACTTTCAGTCTACCTTCTCTGTTGAGACCTTCATAGAATATATCTAACTATAGAGAGGGTGTATAACCATGGAGCGGACATCTAGCTAACTTCTGTTGAAACCTTGTCCATGCTTCTCCTACTTCTTCTCCATCTTCTTGACAAAACCTTGTAAGCTCGCTTTAGTCTTTGAGTCTCATACTCTTCGGATAAAAACAGTTAAAGAAAGCGGCTTGAAGTTTTGTCCATGTATTAATTGTCCCTGGTGGTTGCCTATCTAGACACTCACCAGAACGAAAACATATGACAATACAGTTGCTCGCGTGTAATGCCTGGAGTAACATAACCATCACAAATCTGCATAAACTTCTGAATCGCTCTTACCAGATCTTGAATTGATGTACCACTGTAGAGTCCAAAACTTTGAACCTGATTGAGCATACCCGGATCGGGTCGAAATTTAATATTTTGGATCTCCGGAGGACGGTAACCTATCCGCTAAACATGAAACGGCACTCTGAGCCCAGGAAGGTCTTGTTTAACTCGGTTCTGATTAACATTATTTTGCCTGTTACCTCTTCCTATGGTTGTTGTCCCTGTTGTTGTCCTAATGGTGGGACAAGTGGTGGTGGTCCCCCTGGTGGAACTAATGGTTGTCCTCCAGGTGGGATCACAAGTGGTGGATCTAACAGTTCTTGTACGCCTTCCATAGCTCTTCTTAAGGTTCTTTCCTCACGAACACGTTTATTATAAGATCTAAAGCTCCTCTCTGGCTCTGGTAACGGAGGCCAGGAATTAAACACTGAGAAACCTGAAAAAGACTAAAGCAAACCACAAGCGTAAATCCAGAAAAACAAAAACTAAATACTGAAAATAAAGATTAACGAAAAACTACTACCCGAAATAGATAACCCACATGCTAACGAGACACAAGTCCCCGGCAGCGGCGCCAAAAACTTGGTGTCGCCTAGGGTGTGATAAAATAAGATAAACAATAAGTCAGAAAACAACGCACTCTCACCCTAGACAAGCACACTACTGCAAGTATTACATGATGAATGCAAGTTTTAATGATAAGTTGAGTTCGTTCTCAGGGACTTAGTTTGTTAATCGAATGGGTAGCAAAACGAGTAATAAGCAATTAATTAAAAGACAGAAATTAAAAGGAATAAATTTGAGATTAATGAATTAACTAAGGAAAATAAAAGACAATAAAGTAAATACGAAGAAATATGAGATGAGAAGTATAGCTTAGGTTTTGCTAGTATGCACTAATCCTTCTAATTCTTTCTATCAAATCTAGTTAATAAGGGAGATAATTAGCTCTTAAATACTTGGTCATGATTCTAAATTCTCATACCTTAGACCTTGAGAGCGACTAAGGGGGCTACGGACACACCACGAGGCTGGTTCAAACAGGTTTTGCAAGCGCTACCAAGGCCTTAAGCAATCAATTTCCATACATGGTAATAGTGATTAAATTATACCCTAATGACTATCTAGTTAGAATTAGTGTTGTCAAGACCAATATCGACACTAGACGTTATGTGGTGTTTCAATAGTTAGACACCCAGCTAAGGCGATCATCTAACTACTATTATGGAAATCCTATACACGTGCACTAGCAAGGAAAACAGTCATTAAATCAAAACACATAAACAAATATATAGGTAAGCAGCTAATATCAGATTAAAACATGTAATTCCCAAAGAAACTTAGATAGAAAGAAATTAGAATTCATAGTTTATACATGATGCAAAACTCAAGCTATGGGAAAATTAGTTCATACATGAAGGAAATAAACTAAAAGAAATAATAAAAGACATCATCTTGCTCTCTACAATAACTCCGATGAATAAAACCCTAAGAACTAATTACTATGAGTCAAGGATGATTTACAAGTGATATAAGGGTGTATTTATAGGTGTTTAGAAGACCTAATTCGTTTTTTGAAGGAGAAGGTAAGTAGTGGACTCCAAGCCCAACTCAAATTCGTAACCCTAAAACATGAAATCAGGCCCGTCTTTGTTTTGGTCCTAGAAACTTCAATACTCATCCGTTTGACGCGTATGAGTAGTCGATATTCATAGTCTCGGAAAGATCTTCAACTTGCTCTTGACTTTTTCTCCAAATTCCACACTGATTTTGAGATATAAGCTGATTTGTGGTCGTAGGTGCTGAAATTCAGATTTAAGGTAGCTTTTCATTTTCCATGTTTTTAGCTTTTCTTTCCTTATCTCCAATTACCATTCTTATCTCTTTCCATATCTTGTAGTATTTGACATGGTCTATAATTAATCTCCATAATTATCTTTAAAGCTTCACACTAAATAAATAATTCAACCCAATATGCTCTAAAAATATTAATTTACTAAATCAAGACTCATAATAGGAAAGTGTACTATTTCTCAAGAAAAACGATTATAAAGACTTCTAAGTCACTAAAAATGATGTCCCATCTTAACATAAATCTATCACAAATGAGGAGACATCAATATATAACACGGTATATGCTATTGTTAGCATCAATTATCACAATAGTTTGAATTACACTGGGGTGTGGTCCTTTCAAGTGGCAACCATCAAGTCCAAAAAATTTCTAAACCCACCCTTAAACCCTGCATCAAACTTTAAAAATAACATTAGAATCTCTTGAATCTTTAGTCCCTAGTGCATCAATTTCTTTAGTTTCTAGAAATATATTGGAGCCTAATTTGTATATAATAACTTTGCACTGTAATCATGCGTTTTTTATATTGGTATTAATACTCTCCATTTGTTGAAAACCCTACATTCCTGAATGTGTTGTACACTTGTTTTTTGGAAAGGTTGACATTGTATTTTTTTTCACCAACATCTTGAAGTTAACCATTGTCATCTCCATGTTTAGCCTTAAGGTCTCTAAGAAAATTTGGCTAAGGTAAGTGGAGGCTGGTTATTTGTGATCCACAACCTTACCGCATTTATAATTACACTCATGAGCTTTGATATGAAAATAACTTGTGTACTTCAAATTGGAACCCATTGTAAACCATTTGAAATAAGTTGAAGTAATGAGCTTCACCCTCAATCTAATCGTATATGTTTTATATGTCTTTCATTTTTTACAATTCTTAAAACCATGATGTTTAATTGCTACCCTCAATTCTTTCTTGTTTGCGAATATCATACCAATACTAAAGTTTGGATCAAAGGTTTCAAGATCAGGCCTAAATCTCTAGTATTTCTAATAAACGTCCATATTTTTCTCATCAAATCCATAAAAAATGTCCAAGTCTTCATGAAGATCATATCATAACTCCTCATCACTAGTTGGAAATTCCTTATCCAAACACATAACCTTACGACCATTCTTAATACCCTATATTTCATTTTGGAAATCTTCATCCACGTTTGGTGTCGCCTAGGGTGTGATAAAAATAAGATAAAATTAAGTCAAGAAACTACGCACTCTCACTCTAGACAGGCACAGTACTGCAAGTATTAAAGGACGTATGCAAGTTTTAGTTAGTAAGTTGAGTTCGTTCTCAGGGACTTAAGTGTGTTATACGAATGGGTAGCAATAACGAGTAAAAGTATATAATTAAAAGACAGAAAATAAAATATATGAATTTCGAGATTAAGAATTAAAACTAGAAAAATAAAGACAATAAAAATAAATATGAAGAATATGAGATGAGAAATATAGCTTAGGTTTTTGCTAGTATGCACTAATCCTTCTAATTCTTTTAGATCTAGTTTATAAGGGAGAATATTAGCTCTTGGATACTTAGTCAGGATTCTAAATTCTCATACCTTAGACCTTGAGAGCGACTAAAAGGCTACGGCACAACCAAGACGAGGTCTCAAATAGGGTTATCAAGCGCTACCAAGGCCCTAAACAGACACTACAATCAATTGGTGATATGGTGATTAAAACAAACCCTAATGACTATCTAGTTAGAATCATGTTTTGTCAGAACTAATATCGACACTAGACATTATGTGGTGGTTCAATAGTTAAACACCCAGTTAAGGAGAACATCTAACTACTATTAAAACAATCCTATAGTGATCAGTTCTAGGAAAGACAATAAATCAAAACACATAAACAAATATTAAGTAAGAAGCTAATATCAAATTAAAACATGTAATTCCCAAAGAAACTTAGATAGAAGAATTAGAATTCATAGTTTATACATAATGCAAAACCCAAGCTATGGGAGGTTTAGTTCATACCTGAAGGAAATAAAGTAAAAGAAATTACAAAAGACATCATCTTGCTCTTTACAATAAACTAGAAGAATAAAACCTTAAGAACTAATTACTATGAGGCAAGGATGATTTTACAAGTGATATAAGGGTGTATTTATAGGTGTTTAGAAGACCTAATTCGTTTTCTTGAGGAAGAGATAAAGTATTGGACTCCCAGCCCAACTCAAATTCGTATTGAAATAAAGATAAACACTGCTGGACAGTTTTGAGCATATCTTCTTCGTTATTGGTGGGTTTTTGCTCCATAAGATATCAAAAGAATTCTCACAGAATTATCTATGTCCCTATGAGAGGAAATTACCAAAATCGGCTTCCTTGTAGGAGTAATCTCCACTTCTTTAGGCGTGTACTGCAGAATCCCAGATTTAGGCAGCTTTTCCTTTTCCATCTTTTTAGCTTTTGTTTTCTTATCTCCAATTTCCATGCTAATCTCTTTCCATAAGTTGTAGTCTTTGACTTGGACTCTAATTAATCTCCATAATTATCTTTAAAGCTTCACACTAAATAAACAATTAAACCCAATATGCTTTAAAAATATTATTTTACTAAATCAAGATTCAGTAGGAAAGTGCACTATTTCTCAAGAAAATCGACTATTATGACTTCTAAATCACCTAAAATGATGTCTCATCCTAATATTAATCTATCACAAATGAGGAGACATCAAGACCCCCAACTAAAAGTTGTATCGTCCCGATACAATAAAGATAAAAACAAAGGGAAGTCTATAAATACACACTTATAAAATTCTCAACACAATGGGAAGACACATAGCAGAATATATAGAATAAACCTAAAGCACATAACTCAGAAAATTTCATGCAATAATATTCATAAGCTACATACCTGTATACTTCTCATATCCACAGTCAACACGGCTTGAATTCAAGATCAGATTAGTTTCGCAATGTAAGAAGGATTGGGACTTTACTCAGTTCCCCAAGAAAGCTATAGATTGTTCATCGATTTTCACTAGTATTCAAAGATCCACTCAGTTACTCTCTAATGGCTTAATCACTTCTCAATTACATAGCAAAGAATTCAAGAAAATTCTTGAATATCATATCCTAGCATTTTGAATTCCAATAAAAGAATATGCTCTAAACATTAATTTTTTCATAAACTGTTATATTTAATTAATAACCTTTCTTGTGTGTTTGCTAGTAGATATAGATTTTGCAATATTATCGATTTGAAGTCATAACCATAATATTAATGAAATGGTTTCCATTCTGATGGTTTCAAATAAGGTTTTATTGAGATAAAATTAAGTAAAAATGAATTTAGGGAACCTAGTAGCACCACCAATCACACCATCAAAGTTTGTGCCATTTCCATAATATGCAACTCAATGTAAGACTTCATATACCACTCCTACTTTGGTATTCCAAGCTTACCAACATTGTTTGAACTACTGACTAAGAATCCAATTTTTTAATCGAATGTCATCTTATCTACGATACACTCCACCTAAAATTTAAGTATGAAGACGAATCATAGAAGGGTAAATGTACTATTTATGGTTTACTTACGTCACAACCAGGCGAGAATATGGAAAAGAGAAATTAGGGTATCATATTTTCTTCACAACAATACATACTATTTTTCTCTCTCACTCTCTACATATCTCCATCCTTAAACATATCATGCATGCTTTATGGGACTAATACCATCAACTCCCAGTTAACATCATACAACAAATGATCACATAATATATCTCTACTACATCAAATATTAATAACCATAAAAACTCAATAAACATTAGCTAATGTATTTATCCAATTAGTGTGACAAGCTTCCATTTTAATTCCAAATTGAAGACATGTTAATATAATACATTATATGCTAACAACATATGAACATTATCATATGAGATTCCATAATCAAATTAGTAACAGAAATTCTTAAATCATGCATGTAAACGAAAAACCTAATTATAAATGCTAAGTATTAATTAAATCAATAGAAATTAATAATGTAGTATCGATTTAGTTTAATAAATACAAAATAATTTTATATCCACAATTTTTACCTTTGATTACAAAAAATTCATACATTGACAAAACTTCTTGAACTCTGTATTGATAAGTTTACTTTAGATTCCGGAATTCTGAGACCTTTCATAGCACGAAAGGCATTCTTTACTTTTGCACTTGGAGCCATAACTTATTCTCTTAGACTTTATTGTACAAGCCCAAATCATGCAAATATCCTGTTTATTTATATATAGAATTATTGATAAGTACGAATTGTGTGATACATAGCTCAAAGATAACATGAATTTGTGCTAGAAAGTTATTGAAATGGTGAGATTAAATCAATTCAAATCCAATCTTAGATGCAAGCATACAATTTAAAATGGAAAGATCTAGATACTACAACAGCCAAACAACAAACTGAAGATGTGTGACAGATCTGAACTCATACACTAAATTTTTTTGTTTTTGGGGTTTAATTTCTAGAAATAGTAACTACGGCTTCTAACATGTTCCAATGCTGGAAAAATTTAGATTATGTATAAATTATCAATCCACTAAATATGGCAAGTGAATTCCTTCATATGTATTATCATCTAGTAATTATTACCCAATCAACGTTATGGAATCACATTAGAGATCCATTACACTAATCAGATAAATACTCCTAAATTCTTAGCGAAATATCAGAAGGTACCTCAGTTGACTCTGATCTTCACAAAAAAGCCCCCTTGCAAAAATTCGATATCAGATACCCAAATAAGTATCTGTAAAATTATACAAATCAGCTACATTGCCCATCACTGTTAACTGAAAATTGATGATCCTATCACTATTTAGAGAATTGACCACTACCTCAAGTGATGATCTATACTTGGATTTCTGCCACACCTGGAAGGCCTACAAACAAATCAATACACCAGATCAACATATTACTTATCAATGTGTAGTGTACATTTTAGAGGTCCATCGAAAAGTGCACATGAATTCCCAAATGATGGGTTGCACATAAAATAACATGGTATTACTCAAGGATTTATATGAAAAGAAACGCGCATTATACAACAGCGTAAATTAAAACACATTTATCAAATCATGTTCCTTGCATTAAAAGCCGGTTAAACACTTTTTAACCGTGAGTTTCAACACTTTTCTGGCAAACACTAAATATCATCGACTCATATGAACAAGCATAAAAAGATACACAATTATCACCACACACAACACATATTAATAACTACAAACTCAAAAAAACCTTGTATAACCTAAACTACCTTTTTTGTCGATTTTATCCAACATTGATGATTAGACGGTGTGCAGACTTGATTACATAATAAAACTGTTATTCTTTATTTTTGTATATAATATTTGTCCACATAACTTTTAATAGTGTGTACATAATCTTTAATCTCCCACACTCAGTTACTTGATTTTACTTCCTTAATCTAAATTAAACACTTACTCATTACCAAAGTAAAATTAAAATATTTAGAAAATTAAGTTAAACATTAATGGTTGTCATTTGTTATTAACCATCACCAATGAGAAAACAAATATGAAGCATTATGACGCAAGAAAATCTAATCTCATATTTAAAGAACCAAGCAAATTAATAGACTTACCAGGTTTATTATAATAAATGTCTAATTTTTTGAAATGTCATGACCAACGATCGTTTTCCTATAAATTAAATAATATTATAAAATATGCATCAATAAAAATATAATCTTAACAATAATAACACAAACAACTTTTTTGTTAATTATATAGCATGACTTCTATTAAAAAAATGGAAAAATTTAATCCCATATATTTTGTATATGATGAGTTAATAAAGTAAGGGTCTTTAATCTGATTACAAAAATTCAAAATCTAAATCAAATACCTAAACATGAGAAAGTACATTCTTTTTTACACTAATAATTTTCATTTCATTATGCTCTATATTAGTGGTTTTATTAATCAAGTCATGCATTTTAATGTAAAAAGTTAAAATGTTTGACTAAAAAAATTAGGATATGCTAAAATCAGGGTGGTCTAAGTTTATTAAAACAAATAAATTGTACCTCAATTTTTCAAATTTATAGTGTATTATGCTTATATATATTTATTTTTTAAATATGTTGTTTTTTCTTTAATAAAATATAGGTTATTTTGTATATATAACAACTTATAGTGAAATTCATTCAGAAAAAAATTATATTTGGGACCTATAGTGCTATTTTCTTATAGTATAGACACCTATGATTCGATTTTCACATTTTATAGGAATTTATAATAAAATTCATGTAGAAGTAACTTTGAGAACAATCCCTTGCAAAATGTAGAGACTAAGATAAATCACATACCTCGATTAAGAGAACTTCTCATGGGTTTAACCTTAAAAGCTTTAGTGATGTTATCAACTTTACTGCAAATATTGAAAAAGAAAAATAAACATAAAGATATCCAACAAATTCAAGAATAATACACTTAACACCAAATACAGAAAAGATTAAGGAAATTAAATTAAATTAATAAAATATGTTAGACATATACAACAAAGAATTTAGAATAAGAAATGTACCTTATTGTATGGAGAAGAAAGTGTTTTTCTTCTTTCCCTAAAAAGAAAAATGGAGTGTTTTGTAGGGAAAAATATTTTATGTTTATGTGAAAGTGGTTGTTGTGGTGGCTAGGGCTTTTGTGCAGCTCCGTGTCCGCGTTGATAAAAGTGTTGGTGCAATGCTAACTGACAATTTTGTCCTTTTCCTTTTCATATATGAAAAATGGTATTTTTTTAATATTTTTTGAATTAATTAAAGTGTTTTATTTTTTAAAATAGTGAAAATATTTTATTTAAATCTATGTTTTTTTTATTTTGTTAAGGTTTTAATAAAAAATACTCTGATAAAAAATATCAAAGATGCTCAATTGTTTTTGACATGCTCATAAATTTTTCACCATGCTAAGAGCCTTTATATGACGATGTCAGAAATTTTTTGATCTTTCTTAAAGGCTTTTGCACGTTTAGAGATTTCACATGCTCAAATATATATATATATATATATATATATATATATATATTTTAGATAAATATGTTGTTTTTTCTCTAATAAAATATAAGTTATTTTTTAATATATAACAACTTATAGTGAAATTCATTCCGAAAATAATGATATTTGAGACCTATAGTGCTAATTTTCTTATACTATAAACACCTATAATTCGTTTTTCGAATTTTATAGGAATTTATAGTGAAATTCATGTCGGAGTAATCATGAGAACAATCCCTTGCAAAATGTTGAGGCTAAGATAAATCACATACCTCTATTAGGAGAATCTCTCATGGGATTCACCTTAAAAGCTTTAGTGCTATTATCAATTTTACTGCAAATACTAAAAAAGAAAATAAACATAAAAATATCCAACAAATTCAAGAATAGTACACTTAACACCAGATAGAAAAAAGATAGAAGAAATTAAATTTAATTACTAAAACAAGTTAGACATATACAACAAAGAATTTTGAATAAAAAATATAATGTTACTAGTCTTTACCTTAATATACGAGAAGTAAAGTGTTTTTCTTCTTTCCCTGACAAGAAAAATGGAGTGTTTGGGAAAAATATTTTATGTTTAGGAGAAAGTGATAGTGGTGGCGGCTAGGGTTTTTTTTTTTATATTTAGGAGAAAGTGGTTGTGGTGGCGGCTAGGGTTTTTGTGCAGCTTCCATCCGCGTTGGTAACAGTGTTGGTTTTTTTTAATGAATTAATTAGAGTTTTTTTTTTGTTTTAAAAAAGTGAACATATTTTATTTATTTATATATATATATATATATATATATATATATATATATATATATATATATATATATATATATATATATATATATATATATTTATTATTTTGTTAAGGTTTTAAAAAAATATTTTGATGCAAAATGTCAAAGATGCTCAATTTTTTTGACATGGTCATAGATTTTTCACCATGTAAAGTGCCTTTATATGACGAGGTTAAATTTGATTTGAACTTGCTTAAAGACTTTTTTAGGTTTATAGATTTTGCATGCTGAAATACTTTTATACTCATAAATATTTATGCTCAAATATATTTAGATTTTATTGATATTTAAGTTGGAAGCTTGAAATCTAAGTGATCATACCAATTAAAATAATCTGATTAATATAATTATACTTAAACATGATGTAGACTTCAATACTAATGGGTTACTAGAGGAAAATATGGTCAATTCAAACCTGGTATGTCATTTTGTGTAGATTTTGAGACATACAAGACATTGTTTTTGAATGTTTATAAGTCTAATCTAAGTGATCATACCAATTAAAATAATCTGAGTAATATAATTATACTTAAACATGATGTAGACTTCAATACTAATTTGTATATAATAACTTTGCACTGTAATCATGCATTTTTCATGTTGGTATTAATACTCTCCATTTGTTGAAAACCCTATATTCCTGAATGTGTTGTACACTTGTTTTTTTGGAAAGGTTGACATTGTATTTATAATTACACTCATGAGCTTTGAAATGAAAATAACTTGTGTACTTCAAATTGGAATCCATTGTAAACCATTTGAAATAAGTTGAAGTAATGAGCTTCACCCTCACTCTAATCTTATAAGTTTTCTATGTCTTTAATTTTTTACAATTCTTAAAACCATGATGTTTAATTGCTACCCTCAATTCTTTCTTGTTTGCGAATATCATACCAATACTAAAGTTTGGATCAAAGGTTTCAAGAGCAGGCCTAAATCTCTAGTACTTCTAATAAACGTCCATATTTTTCTCATCAAAACCATAAAAAATGTCCAATCTTCATGAAGATCATATCATAACTCCTCATCACTAGTTGGAAATTACTTATCCAAACACATAACCTTACGACCATTCTTAATACCCTATATTTTATTTTGGAAATCTTCATCCACGTTATCATAAAATAAGAAGTTATAATCATCACTTAACCCATAAACACCACCCTCATATGACAAATTATTTTCATTATCACAAGACTCAGAAACATAAACTCATTAGATTCATCTTCATCATCATTGTATTCATCTTCGTTATTAGTATGAACATCATTTTTAACCTCAGAATTATCCCCATTATCATTAATACAAAATCAAGTAAAGGTTTGGTATGACTATAGGTTTAGTAATACTACTCAATTCCAACATATCATAATCTATTTATAAAAAGTTATCCAACTATCGACATTTTTTCCAACGTTTACATAGCAACATCCCCGATAACTTGTAAACCAAAGTTTTGTTTTTGCAAATTCATTAATTTATAGCAAGGACATATCATCAAAATGACAAGGTATCATTACAAACGTCTTAAAACACCTTGTAATATTTTTAACAAACTTGCCCCCAATAATGAATATGTATATTGAATTTTACTGGAAAAGAATTACAGTATAAAGTGTTATCAATCATTATTATGTCTTATTACATACTTACAAAAATGAGACTTTAAATTTCCTGCTATTTCTAAAATAAACCAAAACAAAATTCATAAATTATCAATTTAGTAACAAATTCCATGCATATTATTAGATTTCCCAAGTTACACATCTCATTCTTTATAGGCATAAAAACAATTCCTGTTAGTATATGACATGACTTGATCAACTAAATTGATTACAAGAAAACTCATTCACTAATTAAACATAGTTAATTAAATCATAGTTAGATGTGTTGAGCTCCTCGACTATAAGTTCCAAAAATATGTCCATGTATCTTTATTCTCCTTCTCAACAACAACATACATCATATGGTATATGATTTTGTTAGCATCAAATCCCACAGTAGTTTGAATTACACTAGGGTGTGGTCATTTCAAGTGGCATCCATCAAGGCCCAAATATTTTATACACCCACCCTTAAACCCTGCCTCAAACCTTAAAAACAACATTATAATTTCTTAAATCTATCAAATCCTAGTGAATCATCTTCTTCTATTTCTAGAAAGATAATAGAGGTTGGATTTGTAAATAACAATTCTAATGCATTTTTTGTATTTGTCTTTATACACTGCATTTATTAGAATCCCTACCTTCCTGAATTTGTTGAAAAATTGTTTTTTTTTTGGTAAGATTGACATTGTATTTTTTATGCACCAACATCATGAAGTTAACCGTTTCTATTTCCATATTTAGCCTTAATGTCTCTAAGTAATTTTGGCTAAGGTAAGTGGAGGTAAATTTATTGTGATCCACATACTTGACACAATTATGGTTACTCTCATGATATCATATTTGAAAAGCATTGGTGTCCTTCACCTTGAATGCCATTATATATAAATTATTTTCAATGAGTTGAAGGAATACACTTCACCCTCACTCTGATCTTATCATTCTTCTATGTCTTAAGTTTCTTACAATTCTTGAAACCAGGATGTTAAATTGCTACCATCGACCCTTTCTTGTTGTGAATATCATACAAATACTAAATTTTGGATCAGAGGTTTTAAGATCAAAGTTTTTGTGTAGTCTCTTTGAAGAAAACAATTCATCAATAATCCATTATATGCCATGTAATTTTTCTCCAAGACCCCATATGTCAATCACCCTTAATAAGTAA
Source organism: Nemophila menziesii (assembly GCA_029959085.1). Classification (NCBI taxonomy): domain Eukaryota; kingdom Viridiplantae; phylum Streptophyta; class Magnoliopsida; order Boraginales; family Hydrophyllaceae; genus Nemophila; species Nemophila menziesii. The sequence goes on from JARWIR010000002.1 coordinate 82,698,983, forward strand.
TAATAAAACAAGGGTATTAGTAAAATATTATTTTCTTTTTATTTGAATTTTAATTATTAATCTGTTTTAATATAAGAAATTATATAAAATATTTTTCTTAAATCACATAAAATAATAATTAAAAATTGACCTTTTGTTTTTGTTTTTGTTTCCATTAACAATGCTAAGAAAGTTTGTTGATTCCATTAATTTTTTCAACACGTCAGATGCCACAAATAATTTGTTTTAATAGAATATTATCCAATCCTCCCAAAATATATGAATCTTCTAATGAGTAAATTGACAAAGCAAATGTGGGTCAGAAGCAAGGTGGTTTATGGGCTTGACCTTCGTATCGGAAATCGATGGAGTGGTGATGGTGAATTAGAATGGTGATGGATTAACAACATTGATTAAAGAGGAATGTTGATTAAGGCACTATAAGTCACCAAACTTAATGAAATCTTACTATCCCCCATTTCTTTTATAAATTCCCGTGCTTCGAATTTAACACTCGACAATAATGGTTAACTAATCTATTAAATGGACAGGAAATCACAAGTCGATCAATTCTCATATACTCTGCTTCGTTTCTTATCTCACTAAGCAAACGTTGCACTGATAATAATCCTCCTTCTCTTTGGACTTCAACCTCGGTCAAGAAATTAGAAGGAATCCTACTATAACTATAGTAGGATAAATTAAATAAGCTTCCTAAGAGAGTCCAAAAGACATATTTACCCTTGGTTTATCAATGTACTAGGTTAAAGTTATTATTCAACTAAAAATTGTCCAACTGCTCCATTATGGAAACCTGACTCAAATCCTATTGGAAAATACTTTGTATTATAGAGGATCAATTTAAACAATCAATGTTGATGTCTCCAGATGTATGATAATCAACTCCAAGAGAAGGATAACTCACAAGTGTACGACTCACCACAAGTAGTAAAAAAGATAATATATAGTCTTCACAGTGAACAAAGAGTTATATTTGTACTTTTAGCTTTAATCAAATTTGTCTTTAAAAGAAAACTAAAATAAAAGAAAAGCCTTTTGTGTTAGTTTTAAGAAATATAAAAATACTAACTATGAAATAAATAGATAACTAGTAATGAAGATGAAACTAAAGGACTAAAAAATAATAATAAGATGGGATATGCATAGATATAGCTCAAGATAGCGTACTTACCACTAGCATGACATGTGACTATTATTTATTTAAGGGTAAATTGAGTATTTCACTTTCTAACCGGGATTCTAAAGACGCCTTACGTTCCTATGCATATAAGTGGATGGGTTTTATCTAACCTTAGTAACCTTTTGTGAGTGACCATATATAATTATAAAACGCCTAATTTACTAACCCTATGAAAGTATCTAGCTAGTTTACATCTTCCAGTTCTCAAACTTAACTAAAAAGTTATAATTCTATTTCTTAGAAATCACACCCCTCCTCATGGTTGAATTTAATACCTAAAAAAATTCAATTAATTGGCCATATCATTTAAATAAATATTAAACACAAGATATACAATCATCATGAAATCCAAAATCTTATTTATTTTACATGTAATTCCAAATTTCTAAAATATATCCCAAATCATAGAACGGTTTAATATATGTGTAATCTTAAGCTAAAGATTCATATATGGAGAAAGAAAAACAATAATACAGATGTTTATTATCAAATGAGAAAAAAAATTAAGGTTTAGGAAAGATTTGATGAAACGGTACTTTCCAATAATTCTTTCCTTGCTCCAAGCGCTCCTAAGCTCTCCAATATGATAAGTGGGTATTCATAACAAAATGCCCACATCTTCTTCAATTTATCTATGATTTGCCAAATGTTCAATTTACTTGATTTAAACTCCAAGATCTATCTTGTTTGTACGTATAATGATCATAATTCTCACGAATTATTTTTTGTGAATTTTAAAAGTTGATGGAGATGTTTTGCCGTCAACTTTATTAAGCTTTTCACGAAACATTTGGCTCATTTACGACTTCACTTGAGTTTTTCCTTGACCTTCTGACTTTTTAGTTTTATCTTGGGGTCTCGTATTATCCATGTTCCTAGGTATTGGACAATTAACGCACACATTATCTCAAATTGCTCCACAAACACATTTATTAAGTAATAACTCAAAACATTTCACATTCTGACTTAGAAACACACCCAAATGATGTCTTGTATATCTCAAAATCTACACAAAATGACCTACCGAGTTTGGATTGACCATATTTTCGACTATTAACACACTGGTAGACTTTAAAGTCTACATCATGTTAAACAATCATTATATTACTCAGATTATTTTAATTGGTATGATCTCTTAGATTTCAAGCATCCAACATAAATATCAATAATATCTAAATATATATGAGCATAAATATTTCTGAGAATGAAAGTAATTGAGCATGTGAAATCTCTTAACGTGCAAAAGTCTCTAAGAAAGTTCAAAAAATTTATGACCTCGTCATATAGAAGCTCTTAGCATAATGAAAAATCTATGAGCGTGTCAAAAACAATTGAGCATCTTTGATATTTTGTATCAGAGTAGATTATTATTAGAAAATTAACGAAATTAAAAAAACATAGATTTAAATAAAATATTTTTACTATTTAAAAAAATACAACACTTTGATTAATTCAGAGAAAAATAAAAAATACCATTTTCATATATGAAAAGGAAAAATACAAAATTGTCTGTTAGCTTTGCACCAACACTTTTACCAAAGCAGACAAGGACGTTGCACAAAAACCCAATCCACCACAACAACCACTTTCGCCTAAAAAAAAATTCTCTAAAAAACACTCCATTTTTCTTGTCAGGGAAAGAAGAAAATCTTTACTTCTCGTACATTCAGGTGAAATCCGGCAACATTATATTTCTTATTTTAAAATCTTTGTTGTATATGTCTAACCTGTTTTATTAACTAAATCTAATTTCTTATATCTTTTCTCTATTTTGTGTTAAAGTGTATTATTGTTAAATTTATTGAATATATATATATATACATTTATTTTTATTTTTCAAATATTTGCAGTAAAATTGATAATAGCACTAAAGCTTTTAAGGTAAAATCAGTGAGAAGTTCTCTTAACCGAGGTATGTGATTCATCTTAGCCTCTATATTTTGCAAGGGTTCGTTCTCTTAATTACTTCTACATGAATTTCACTATAATTTCACATAAAATGTGAAAAATGAATTATAAGTATCTATACTATAAGAAAATAGCACTATAGGTCCCAAATATTATTATTTTCTAAATGAATTTCGCTATAAGTTGTTATATATAAAAAATAACCAATATTTTATTAGAGAAAAAACAACATTTTTTATACAACATAAATATATATAAGCATAATACACTATAAATTTAAAAAACTGAGGTGTACTTTATTTGTTTTAATAAACCTAGGCCAGCCTGATTTTAGAATATCTTTTTTTATTTTGAGCAACATATGAAATTTTTACATTAAAATGCATTACTTGAATAATGAAACCACTAACATAGAGGATAATGAAGTGAAAAATATTAGTGGCGGAAAGAATGTAATTTCTGAAGTTTAGGTATTTTATTTAGATATTGAATTTTGTAATCTATTTAAAGACCCTTACTTTATTAACTCATCATAAAAAATATACAAAATGCATGAGATTGGATTTTTCCGTTTTTATGAATCGAAAGTCATGCTATATAATTCACAAAAAGTTGTTTGTGTTATTATTGTTAAGATTATATTTTTATTGATGCACATTTTACAATATTTTTATTAAAGTTATAGGAAAACGATAGTTAGTCATGAAATTTCAAGAAAATTAGACATTTATTATAATAAAATTGGTAAGTCTATTAATTTGCTTGGTTCTTAATATTGGTTTAGATTTTGTTGTGTCATAATGCTTCATATTTGATTTCTCATTTGTGATGTTAATAACAAATGACAACCATTAATGTTTAACTTAATTTTCTAAAGATCGTGAATTTTAGTTTGGTAATAAGTATGAGTTTAATTTGCATTAAGGGAGTAAAAGAAAGTAACTGAGTGTGGGAGATTAAACTATTAAAAGTTATGTGCACAAATATTAAATACATTAGTAAGAATAACAGTTTTATTATGTAATCAAGTCTGCGCACAGTATGATCATTTATGTTTGATAAAATCGACAGAAAAGGTAGTTCAAGGTATACATGGTGTTTTTGAGCCTAATATCATTAAGATGTTTTGCGTGTGGTGATAATTGTGTATCGTTTTTAGTTTTTGCATATGAGTCGATGTTGTTTTGTGTCTGCCAGAAAAGTCTTTAAATTCACTGTTAAAAAGTGTTTAACCAGCTTTTAATGCAAGGAAAATTATTTTATAATTGTGTTTTACGATGTTGTATAATGTGTGTTTCGTTTCATATAAATCCATGAATAATACCGTGCTATTTTTTGTGTAACCCATCATTTGGGTATGCATGTGCACTTTTTTATGGAACTCTAAAATGTACATTACACACTGATAGGTAATATGTTGATAGGGTGTATTGATTTATTTGTAGGACATCCAGGTGTGGCAGAAATCCAGTATAGATCATCCCTTGAGGCGGTGTTCAATGTTCTAAATAGTGGTAGGGTGAAAGAAGAGCATGTGGATGTGTGTCTTGCCCTGCCCTTCTATTTCTTGATACGAGGTATCAATACGACAAGGAAAGATATGAAAGATCTTAAAGTGCGAGATCATTTATGAAAGACGGCGAGTATATATGTGAGATCTTGAAGTTTTACAACGCATAACAAGTCGGTTTTGCTATAAGCAGAAAGCTGAGTATGTCGGTTACTATGATTAGGCCACATACATAGCAGATTTTGTGATGAAGCCTATCCATTCCGGTACGGTCAACAATATTTCAGAATGTATTTTTAGTAGTGAATATATTAGATTGGAAAACCCGCTAAAAGTTATCAATATTTGCGGTCTTCGTTTCTCGAACACATCAAGGTGATGGAGCCCATGTACTGTGACTGGTACACGAGGTTCCTGAATTAGAAGGTAAAGTATGAGACAAAGAATCCTTTAAGCGATACCATCAACTTGGTTAAGGGATATCAAGTAAACCATGCATGTTTGTAGCTTAAGTTGTATTTTATATACATGATTAACATCTCGTTCGCGGATAATGCAAGTTAATGACCTGGAACTCCGTATTACAGCGGTAGAACTACAGTTAAAGTGTGAGCATGTGCACCAGGCTGGCCAAGGGTAGGGAGATGTTATGGTGGTCAGAGTTGAACTTGCAGGCAGAGTACTATATATTTTTATTATATAAGTTCAGAGGAAAAGAAGATGAAAGACCATTCACCATTTAGTTAACTGAGTGAAGATATCAAAATACATTTATAAGTATCGCACAAGTTCTCATATATTTTGTATATGTTGAGTTAATAAAGTAGGGGTCTTTAAACGGATTACGAAAATTTAGTATCTAAATCGAATACCTAAACTTGAGAAAGTATATTCTTTTCGACACTAATATTTTTTTTATTTCATTATGCTCTATGTTAGTGGTTTCATTAATCAAGTCATGCATTTTAATGTAAAAATTTCATATGTTGACTAAAACAATTAGGATATGCTAGTTTATTAAAACAAATAACCTACACCTCAGTTTTTTTAATTTATAGTGTATTATGCTTATATATATTTATTTTTTAAATATATTGTTTTTTATTTAATAAAATATAGGTTATTTTGTATATATAACAACTTATAGTGAAATTCATTCAGAAAATAATAATATTTGAGACCTATAGTGCTATTTCCTTATAGTTTAAACACCTATGATTCGATTTTCACATTTTATAGGAATTTATAATGAAATTAATGTAGAAGTACCTGTGAGAACAATCCCTTGCAAAACGTAGAGACTAAGATAAATCACATATCTCAATTAAGAGAACTTTTCATGGGTTTAACCTTAAAAGCTTTAGTGATGTTATCAATTTTACTGCAAATATTGAAAAAAAAAAAAAAACAGAAAGATATCCAACAAATTCAAGAATAATACACTTAACACCAAATACAGAAAAGATTGAAGAAATTAAATTTAATGAATAAATCATGTTAGACATATACAACAAAGAATTTTGAATAAGAAATATAATGTTACCGGACTCCACCTTATTGTAAGGAAAAGAAAATCTTTTTTCTTCTTTACCTGACAAGAAAAATGGAGTGTTTTATAGGGAAAAATATTTTATGTTTATGCGAAAGTGGTTGTTGTGGTGGCTAGGGTTTTTCTGCAGCGTGTCCGTGTCCGAGTTGATAAAAGTGTTGGTGCAGAGCTAACTGACAATGTTGTCCTTTTCCTTTCATATATGAAAAATGGTATTTTTTTAAATATTTTTAAAATTAATTAAAATATTGTATTTTTTAAAATAGTGAAAATATTTTATTTAAATCTATGTTTTTTATCTTGTTAAGGTTTTAATAAAAACTACTCTGATACAAAATATCAAAGATGCTCAATTGTTTTTGACACGCTCATAAATTTTTTACCATGCTAAGAGCCTTTATATGACGATGTCAGAAATTTTTAGAACTTGCTTAGAGACTTTTGTACGTTTAGAGATTTCACATGCTCAAATATATTAAGATATTATTGATATATAAGTTGGATGCTTGAAATCTAATAGATCATACCAATTAAAATAATCTGAGTAATATAATGATAGTTTAACATGATGTAGACTTTAAAGTCTACCAGTGTGTTACTAGTCGAAAATATGGTCAATTCAAACTTGGTAGGTCATAATGTGTAGATTTTGAGATATACAAGACATCATTTTGGTGAGTTTATAAGTCTGAATGTGAGATCTATCCTTTTATTTGACATGTTTTGAGTTGTTAGTTAATAAATGTGTTTGTGGAGCAATTTGAGATAATGTGTGCTCTAAGTGTCCAATATCTGGGAACATGGATAATGCGAGACCCAAAGATGAAACTAAAAATTTAGAAGGTCAAGGAAAAAATCAAGTGAAGTCTTAAATGAGCCAAATCTTTCGTGAGAAGCTCAATAAAAATTGACGGCAAAACATCTCCATCAACTTTTAAAATTCATAAATAATAATTGGTGGAAATTATGATCATTATACATACAAACAAGATAGATCTAGTAGTTTAAATCACGTAAGTCGAACAATTTACAAATCATAGATGAAATGAAGAAGATGTGGGCATTTTGCTATGAATACCCACTTATCATATTATAGAGCTTAGGAATGCTTGGAGCAAGGAAAAAAGTTTGGAAAAGTACTGTTTCATCAAATCTTTTCTAAACCTTAATTTCTTTCTTCTCCTTTAATTATAAACATCTTTATTATTGTTTTTCTTTCTCCATATATGAATCTTTAGCTTGAGATTACACATAAATTAAACATTTCTACAATTTGGTATATATTTTAAAAATTTGGGATTACATGTAAATTAAATAAGATTTTGGATGTCATGTTGATTATATATCTTGTGTTTAATATTTACTCAAATGATTTGGCCAATTCATTGAATTTTTTTAGTTATTAAATTCCGACCAGGACGAGGGGTGTAATTTCTAAGAAATAGAATTATAACTTTTTAGTAAATTTTGAGAATTGAAAGATGTAAACTAGCTAGATACTTTCATAGGGTTAGTACATAGGCGCTTTATAATTTTATATGGTAACTCACAAAAGGTTACTAAGATTAGATAAACCCATCCACTTATATGCATAGGAACTTAGGGTGTCTTTAGAATCTCGGTTAGAAAGTGAAATACTCAATTTATCCTTAAATAAATAATAGTCACATGTCATGCGAGTGGTGAGTACGCTATCTTGAGATATCTCTCAGCATATCTCATCTTATTATTATTTTTTAGTCCTTTAGTTTCATCTTCGTTACTACTTATCTATTTATTTCATAATTATTAGTTTTATATTTCTTAAAACTAACACAAAAGGCTTTTCTTTTATTTTAGTTTTCTTTTAAAGACAATATTGATTAAAGCTAAAAGTACACATATAACTCTTTGTTCACTGTGAAGACTATATATTATCTTTTTTACTACTTGTGGTGAGGTGCACAGTTGTGAGTTATCCTTCTCTAGGAGTTGATTATCATACATCGGGAGACATCAACATTGATTGTTTAAATTGATCCTATGTAATACAAAGTATTTTCCATTAGGATTTGAGCCAGGTTTCAATAGTGTAGCAGATAGACAAATTTTAGTTGAATAATAACTTTATCCTAGTACGTTGATAAACGAAGTGTAAATATGTCTCTTGGACACTCTTATGAAGCTTATTTAGTTTATGCTACTATATATAGTAGGATTTATTCCAATTACTTGACCCAGGTGTATGGGTCGTCCAAGTAATAATACAGGGATTCGATCTCAGGGACGGATGGATATGACTTAGAATTCTTGTTAATATTAACGTCGTATTTTGCAAATAAGTTGATAATCCTAAAATTTTACCTCAATCCCCTAGAACATGCTTCTATATAAAGAAAAATCCCAACATATGGTTTACAAAAGGTAAAAAACATGGTGGATTTTTAAGTATTACTAGAATAAAGATTCATCATTAGATATTTTAACTTAAAAAAAAGGAAATAGTATAGAAGAGAATGAACTTATATTTGATAAAAAAATATTAACTAGGGAAAATCACAAGAATTGTTTAAGTGAAGGATCTATATATAATTAGGGTACTCTTTTCCTTATTTTATTTAAGATTTATTTACTCCATCCATGTAAATAAAGTTAGCTTAAAGTAATATAATAGATATATAAAACCTGAAGATGAGAAAATACAAACCAACTTATTAAAGACCTAAAATTTAACTACATCATTAATCAATTTTAAAATATAATGAAAGAATATAATTTATTTTTATGGTCTGAAAGAATAAATAACTTAATAATTAATGACAAGATACAAAAACAACTGCAACAATTACAAAAGATCTATATACAATTGAATGTGTCTATGATACCTTAATCGGAATGTCATGGGCAACGTTCCAATATGATGCACAACGAAATCTGTATTTTGAAAGGCAAGAAGCAAGGAATGTGTCTGCCAAGTTCGGAAGAGTAACACACAAGAGTAATTTTGATGATTAAGAGAATATAAAGGAGTAGAAGAAAATGATACATACATTAGGTGTGTTATATAGTATATATTTAGAGGTGGTCATTTAGGGTTTGATGGTTATTTAGGTAAAAATGATGTAATTTATTTCTCTTAAAATGATTATTTATGATATTAAATAATTGGAAAATTCTACCATCCAATATTGGATGATCCCGCACTAATAATATTAATACATATATCTCATGTTTTAAACTTGCAAAATAATGAACTTATTAATCTAATTACATGTGCTTTGTTAAAATAATCAATGGATGCTATGTAAACATTGGACCATCCAATATTGGATGGAAGTCTTAAATAATTAGAAGTTATAAAATTGTTATTATACTTTATTTGAATGGAATATAAACTATGCCCAAAGAAGTATGAGTAACAAATAAATTACCTAATTGGAGAAGATTAGGTTCAACAATGATGGAAAGAACGTGTCAACATACTTTTAATAGTGAGCTTAACACTTGAGTGATACTCGATAAATATAATCCGAAACTAATCACGCCACAAAGTATCCCTCCCTTTGATAGTTCATTTGTTTATGATGTTCACATATATAACTTTAAGAAATATATATTGAGTTCATTACAAAATCCAAAACTTCTATTATAACAGTGTCTTTCCACTGATTCTTGTATTCCTGACTAAAAGCATTGATTCTATTATTACTGAGTCTTTCCAATGAGTCTTTCCATGTTTGAGCAAACCCTCACCTAGCGGTTCAGATCTAATGAGCGGAGGGAAGTCTTAATTCAAAAAGGCGCCTGCGAAAAATCCATAAAGCTCAGGGAAGATAGGATTTTCACCCCTAGAGAAAGCGCAAGGAAACTGAAAGTCCTAGAGGGGGGGGGTGAATAGGATTACTAATAAGATTAATGCCTAATTAAAAATCTTTTTGGCAATTATAAGTTTATGAAAGAAACTTCTAAGACAACTAATATATCAAACACTTATGGGATCATGCAAAGGATAAGCTAGAGGTTCGATATATAAGTTTAACAAGTAAAACGAGTTTCTATTTTCTTACTACTCTAGATGGCAATAGGTTGATTAACTAGATAAACATTATTACGATATTTATACTAGCAAGTAATCAAACATATAAAGTGCGGAAAGTAAATAGAGTAGGGATAGAAAGATACACATGATTTATAGTGGTTCGGTTTCCCTACATCCACTACCTAAGGAAGCCTCATTAGGATTTCAAGCTTTTCACTAAGCTCCCGTGTCTCTCTTAACCGGGTCGAGAACACAATAACCCTTACAACCTCTTCGATAACACGAAGGACAAACACTTGTGCTATCGCAACACAAGGACAACCTCTTCGAAACCACGAAGGACAAACACTTGTGTAATCACAACACAAGGATACCAAGTATACTCCCTATACTTGAATTCTCTCTTTATCTATCTATTACAAGACCTAGACTTAAGAGGATAGATACAAAGTGTTTAAAGGGGTGCAAACAACTTTGCTAGATAATCTCCTAAAGAGTAGATATGACTATAAGCATGTAAACTCCTCTTGAGTAGATAATAACTTTGAAGCTTATTGGTTTAAGCTCTTGATCAAGCTTGGATAATTAACTTTGATAGCTTGAGACCTCTAACTTTGTATGAGATTGATGTGTATAATAGTTGAAGTGTTAGAGGTAAGTTTCTTCTTCAAAGAGGTCATATTTATAGCACAAGAAAGTCCCCAACGGATATAAAGTTGGTGGTAAGCTTTGTTCCAAACCGGGTTCCCGGTTTCCCAAATGCTGGTACCCGGTTTCAATTGCAACGGCTATAAAACGGCTATAAAGAGTTGATGTTGACTTGAGCTTCACCAAACCGGGTTCCCGGTTTTCCCAAATGCGGGTACCCGGTTCTTACTGACTTGGAGATTATGATATTTTGATTCGTTGCTCGGATGGAAAAGTTTTCTTCACGAGAGTTGTAGTAAACATCATTTTAAGAAACTTTGTTGTTGATCATGAAAGCTAATTCTCAATGTACACATAAGATAAGGTTAAAAGTAATGGTATGAAAATTAGCTACTAAGGATATGATAATAAAGCTATGATAAAATTGATGTCAATTGTGCTTTTTGATGAATTAGAGTGGAAGATAATAAAGTGAAATTAGCACACTAAACAATAGAGGATTTGTCACATTAAAACACCTAATCGATGGGGGCAATATGCCAACAATCTCCCCCTTTTTGATGATGACAAATCAATCACTAAAACACATATGGAGTCTAACTCCCCCTCACAAAAAGCATTAAGTCAAAGTGTATTTTTATGAAAAAGATATGCATTTGTGAGTTTTTGAAAAGTGCAAATTTTGAAGGTTTTAGTGCACATATTTCTCCCCCTTTGTCTTCATCAAAAAGACGAAATAAATGTATAATCCATAACTACGGATAAAAGCTAAAACTCAAGTGAATAGATTTTAAACAATGATTCTAAGAGTGTGCAAGAGTTTAGAGATTAAAACAATTTTTAGAAAGAGATGCACAAAGATAGATAATTGTAAGGGCTAAGAGATAGAGACTTTTTACCAACTCCTTGATCGATAGATTTTCATTTCATATGCTTTCTAATGACACAAACAATTAGTTGCAATGTATTGAGATAAATGATTAGCCTAAGCATTTGAGTTTTTAAATATGAAGCAAAAACTCCCCCTTACACAATGCATAGAGTTTGTTTCAATTTTGTAAAAATTTGATCTACAATTTCTCCCTAAAAATTTGATCTACAATTTCTCCCAATTGAAATCATTTTTAAGAAATTTAGGGGTAAAGAGTAATTTTTGAAAAGCATAGGTGATAAAAATTATTTTTCAAAAGGTTTTAGGGACTCAAAAGCAATTTGAAAAAAATCTTTTAGGGACCTAAGTGCAATTTTCAATAAAGACAAATTTGAACAAACTATAGGGACTAAAAGGCAATAAAGAAAAAGATCAAGGATAAGAGTGCAATAGTACCTATATCATCAAAGAAAATGTTAGCAATATCAATACAATTATATAACATCCAAAGCATAAAATAGAAGCAACTAATCAATTAATATCCAAAATGAAACCAAAGCATACTAAACCAAATATCCAAATTAAACACATAGCATCCTAAACCATTATCCAAATTAAACATAAAGCAATAACATCCTAAGTGTCCAAAACACGGACCCAAAAGCAATTAAAGCATAAGCATAGTAAATAGTCTAAAACAACTTCAATAAGACACATAAGAGCCATGTAAAATGAAGATTAAACTAAAACACCCAAACAAGAACGATTTAACGATTATTTCGAGAAAAGCGGCTCCTAGATCTTCCTCCACCTCCAACATCATCACGATGACATGAAACTTCATTCTTCAACCCCTCAATACGATTATTCATGTTTTCAAACCAACCTTTAATTTCCGCAAATCCCTCTTTAATACCATTTAACAAAGTAGATTCCACTCTATCAAGATCATCTTTAGTAGCAACATTTGAAGAAGAACCAATGGAAGATTTAGAACGGGAAGTGTTATAAGACGGAGGAGGATTAATAGGCATAACCTCACGGGAAGGAATGTTAAGAGACTCAATAGTGGGACCCGAGGAAGTGATGTTTTGCCCAACATTTTTCAAGATAGTTTTTCGAAGATTTTCGGGAAGATGATCAAAAACATGCTTATCAATGTATTCTCCATTGTAAACGAAGATTTTCATAGTTTTCAAAAAAGGAATATCAAACCTCCAAATTGGTTCAAAATCACGAGGGTCAAGAGAGGGAGATATTTTCTTAACATTGATTAAGAGATAACTAAGAGCAATACCATATGGTAGAGTAGAATTCGAATGAGCACGATAATCCAAGTTACGAATGAAAATTTTGCAAAAATTGATAGGTCTTTTCGAATAAAGATGAAATAGAAGGATTGCTTCATAAGGAGCAATTGTACCATCTTTCCTATCTTTTCCTAAAAGACAAAACAAGATAATTTTGTGTGCCAAACGAATATCCGGAGTAAATAAACTCGATAGCCAAGGTTGAGTATGGGTTTGAATCATTTTCGATGACATAAAAGCCTCAACCTCGTTTTTCAAAGGAATATCAATCAATTCTTTACTTCTATTCCAACCCGAAACAATAAAATTCTCATAACCACTATTTTGAAGTTTAAAAGCTTTTTCAATGGTTTTTGGAGTAATGGAAAGATTTTTGTTTGACACCATTGATTTTAAAGTGCAAGAGTCACAATCTAGAGGATGGATATTTTTGTAAAAATCATTAACAAGGGATTCATAAGACTTATTTTCTAGAGATAGGAAAAAATCTAATCCTTGAAATTGAAATAAATGGAAGAGATTAGAATTTGAGCCATTTACCAAGGAGATGGAAGCACTTAGTGAAGGAGATGAAATTGATCTTCCCCAAAGGATCTTGATGTTTTTCCTCACCATTCTTTGTCTTGTGGGTTCTTCTTCAAGCTCTAAATCATCTTCTTCATCTTCATAGATTGGGTCTATTTCTATATCTTCATCTTCTTCATCAATGATTCTTTTGTTTTTGGAAGCCCTTGAAGCTCTAGAAGGTTTGGATGAAGAAGCCATTGTCAAGGAGATGAAGGTTTAATGGAGGAGTTAGGGTTTGAAAGGGGGGTTTTCGTTTTTGAGAGAGAAAGAGATGAAAAACATTTTGAGAAGTGAAGGAATGAAAGATAGACCAAGGGTTTTGACTTAGTTCGGATGTACACAGAACCGAAACCGGGTTCCCGCATTCACCAAAACCGGGTACCCGGTTTCCTTTCGTATGCCTCGACTTTAGAGGGTACAAAAGGAAAAAGACATTTTTCAAAAATCACCCGAAACTAATTCGAAAGCTCCCCAATAGTTTAGACATGATATAAAACTCCCAAAATAATTTTTGTTATGAAAAATCATGAAAAGGAAATCACGAGAATAGATAAAACGGTTTATTGCATAAAGACCCCTATATTTTCTAAAAAGTACAAAAATACCCAATGTGAAAACTAAGCAATTTAAAGCATGAAAAGGTCAAGACTTGCAAGATATAGCACATAGAGGATAAAACACATAAACACATAATAGAACATAAAGATAAACAATAAGAAAGGAGAGAATTCACCATATTTTCCTTTTACGAGGTTTGAACGTCCTTTTGCATAAAATTCAATTTTCTTGACGCTCAACACCTTTAATGAATATTACTATGGTAACCGAGGTGGAATGGGTCCGGGAATACGATTAGTACTTTTCACGATCCATGTCGGTTTTTCATTTTGAGTGAGCTCCTCATTGGTGAGTTCATCATAATCTATTTATTCTTGATTTGACTTAAGAACTCCCGCTTTATTTAACTCCTCTTTATATGGAACGAATGGACCTTCCATAACGATTCTCCATTGATCGGGATCTTCGGCTTTGATAAATTTCTCCATTTTTGTTCTCCAATTAAAATAGTAAGTTCCTACAAAATGTGGAGGTCGGGTAGAAGACGACTTTTCCAAAAGATTAAATTCCATATCGTTTACTCTACTAACGATTAAGCTATTCACGTAGAGTTAGGCTCTGATACCAATTGAAAGTCCTAGAGGGGGGGTGAATAGGATTACTAATAAGATTAATGCCTAATTAAAAATCTTTTTGGCAATTATAAGTTTATGAAAGAAACTTCTAAGACAACAAATATATCAAACACTTATGGGATCATGCAAAGGATAAGCTAGAGGTTCGATATATAAGTTTAACAAGTAAAAAGAGTTTCTATTTTCTTACTACTCTAGATGGAAATAGGTTGATTAACTAGATAAACATTATTACGATATTTATACTAGCAAGTAATCAAACATATAAAGTGCGGAAAGTAAATAGAGTAGGGATAGAAAGATACACATGATTTATAGTGGTTCGGTTTCCCTACATCCACTACCTAAGGAAGCCTCCTTAGGATTTCAAGCTTTTCACTAAGCTCCTGTGTCTCTCTTAACCGGGTCGAGAACACAATAACCCTTACAACCTCTTCGATAACACGAAGGACAAACACTTGTGCTATCGCAACACAAGGACAACCTCTTCGAAACCACGAAGGACAAACACTTGTGTAATCACAACACAAGGATACCAAGTATACTCCCTATACTTGAATTCTCTCTTAATCTATCTATTACAAGACCTAGACTTAAGAGGATAGATACAAAGTGTTTAAAGGGGTGCAAACAACTTTGCTAGATAATCTCCTAAAGAGTAGATATGACTATAAGCATGTAAACTCCTCTTGAGTAGATAATATCTTTGAAGCTTATTGGTTTAAGCTCTTGATCAAGCTTGGATAATTAACTTTGATAGCTTGAGACCTCTAACTTTGTATGAGATTGATGTGTATAATAGTTGAAGTGTTAGAGGTAAGTTTCTTCTTCAAAGAGGTCATATTTATAGCACAAGAAAGTCCCCAACGGATATAAAGTTGGTGGTAAGCTTTGTTCCAAACCGGGTTCCCGGTTTCCCAAATGCGGGTACCCGGTTTCAATTGCAACGGCCATAAAACGGCTATAAAGAGTTGATGTTGACTTGAGCTTCACCAAACCGGGTTCCCGGTTTTCCCAAATGCGGGTACCCGGTTCTTACTGACTTGGAGATTATGATATTTTGATTCGTTGCTCGGATGGAAAAGTTTTCTTCACGAGAGTTGTTGTAAACATCATTTTAAGAAACTTTGTTGTTGATCATGAAAGCTAATTCTCAATGTACACATAAGATAAGGTTAAAAGTAATGGTATGAAAATTAGCTACTAAGGATATGATAATAAAGCTATGATCAAAATGATGTCAATTGTGCTTTTTGATGAATTAGAGTGCAAGATAATAAAGTGAAATTAGCACACTAAACAATAGAGGATTTGTCACATTAAAACACCTAATCGATGGGGGCAATATGCCAACAGAAACCTTAAAAACAATCTTACCACAAGTAAAAAAAGGTCATGACATATGATGGCCAATAAAAATATTATCTAACTCCAAGGCATGAATCCCGAACTAGTATTTTCGCAACCATAGAGACTACAAACATGATACTAACAGTTTAAAACACACGAGGATAGAGATAGACAAACTAAGGTTAATACGTAAGCTTCCGAATACTGGCACATGAAGAATCACCCATACTGAAGAGTGACTTAGGTGGAAGAATTCGTTGCCGAGGGTAGGGTCTGTTTCGTTAAAAATCTGCCGAAGACTTCCACTGCACGAAACACTGCAAACCCTGTGGTCATCTTAAAACTCCCTTCCGGTGAATACTTTAGCAGGGGGACGTGGAAGGTGGCCAATACAAAAAATAAAATAAGGAATCAGATAAACATTTTAATAATTAAACACTAGTTATTACCCTACCCATGTTGATGATATCCAATTTAACAATCAAGACGCTCGCATGTTAACATTCTCCCACAATGATTTGTTAGTAATACTAGTTATTATAGGTAATGCTCTGATGTGAAGGGTATTAGTTGACATTAGAAGCTTTGTGAACTTTATGTACATGGCAACCATTGACCAATTGAAGATTAATACCAACACAAAAAAATAATATCAAGATCCAATACATGGGTATTTTTGAACCATCTTGGTATATCGATCTACCCATGACTATTGGATCCATCGATGAATCCAATAACATACATGTATAATTGGTTAACAATCGGTATGAATCCACTTAACAACCTATCATTGAGCAAACCATTCTCAACAAACTACGGGTTGTGTTTTTGACCAACCACCTTACATAAAACTACTAATATCGAGAAGAACAACCATAGTCAGAGGAAATCAAAAACCTAAGGGGAATCTTGGGAATCCTCGACTCAACCTCTAATATTGGTTGTTGTTTGAAGAACAAGGAACAGAAAGGACTATCGAATAAAATAATATGATCCTGATCATCTTCTAAATACCTCGACCAAACCTCTGCAAAGGGGTAGTCAAGTAAAAACCATATGATCCTTATGATCATCTTACACGACCTTACCTTCACAAAGGTTCGTAGAGTAAAACAAGGTGATTACCTTTTGAAAACCTTGACCTAACATCCACAAAAGGGTCGTCGAGTAAAACCAAATGATCCTAATAATCATCGATTATTACATGTACCTTACCTTAATAAAGGGATATTCAAATAAAAATCAATAATCATGCTTTATAAACCTCGAAGTAACATTCACAAAGGGTCTTTTTGTAGAATCAAATGGTCATAATCTCCATCTTTTAAAAAACTCGACTTAACCTTCACAAATGATCGTCTAGTAAAATAAGTCGATCTTATCTTTTAAAAATAGAAACATCACCCTAAACTCTTTAAAGGGGTAATCGAGTAAAAACCAAATAATACTAATGACCATCTTTTAAAAAGCTAGAGTTAACCTTCACAAATGGCTGTCGAGTAAATCTAAATGATCCTAATGATCACCTTTTAAAAACCTCGACCTAACCTCCACATAAGGGTCATCGAGTAAAATAAAATGCTCTTAAATATCAAATTATAAAACCTATAACTAACCTTCGCAAAGGGGTAGTCGATTTAAAACAAAATGGTCCTAATGGTCCTATTTTAAACAAACTTGACCTAAACTTCACAAGTTGTCGTCGAGTAAAATCAAATGATCCTAATTATAATCTTTTAAATATAAAACCTCTACCTTACCTTCACAAGGGTCACCAAGTACAATCAAATGATCATAAGAATCATATATAAATTAAAAAAACTCGACATAACCTTCATCAAGAGGTAGTCGAGAAAAGTACAAAGGGTAAGTCGAGGAAGGTCAAAGGGTAGAGTTTATTAACCCCCTGATGGTTATGCAGCCAAGAGACAAACAAGAGCTAAAGAAACTGAACAAATGGTTCGTAACAATGAAACACAATAATGCACCAAGCAAAATAATTAAACATTTAAAAAAATCTTCTGACTCACACAATATAAGGGAAAAGACAAGTAAAGTCAAGCCCTTCACCGAAAATTAAGAATCTTGGCTCTATAACTTCCGGAGTAATGAACGACAAATATGTCAAAACCCATAAATGCACAGGCAGTCTCATTCAATTTATTTTATTATCATAATATATTTAGAGTTTAAATTTTTCTGGTAAATTTTTGAACATGAGTTTGTAACTTTTAAAGACAGTTTTTGATTATTTATGAAAAAAAACTGAGTGTTGCTTTCTTTTATTAGTGTTTTTTATTTTGATGAACGTGATAACTTTACATCAATTTTTAATATAAATTCATGAGCTCAAACATCCAAGTATTTTTTTCCATTGTTGCACAAAATTTCTCCAAGTAAAGAGTTTTTGGTGCCTTCCACATCAAACCCTGGAACGTCATTGCACCAAATTTCTTCTTGAAGTTGTTTCGGAATGTCTAACACAATGACTAAGCTATCCTAGGCAATAACTCCTTAATAGTTGTATATAATCCCTTCAAATTAATTGGTTTTGCAATAACTTTTGTATATCAGTGATTAGCATCCAGTTTTCTTGGTCAAATATACTAGGTCCTTGACTATAAGTTGCAAAAACCATGACCATGTGTCTTAATATTCCTTCTTAACAACAACATATATGATATCGCCTAGGGTGTAATAAAATAAGATAAATAATAAGTCAGAAAACAACGCACTCTTACCCTAGATAGGCACAGTATTGCAAGTATTACATGACGAATGCAAGTTTTAATGATAAGTTGAGTTCGTTCTCAGGGACTTAGTGTGTTAAACGAATGGGTAGCAATAACGAGTAATAAGAAATTAACTAAAAGACATAAATTAAAAGGAATAAATTCGAGATTAATGAATTAACTAAGGAAAATAAATGACAATAAAGTAAATAAGAAGAAATATGAGATGAAAAGTATAGCTTAGGTTTTGCTAGTATGCACTAATCCTTCTAATTCTTTCTATCAATCTAGTTAATAAGGTAGATAATTAGCTCTTAAATACTTAGTCAGGATTCTAAATTCCCATACCTTAGACCTTGAGAGCGACTAAGGGGGCTACGGACACACCACGAGGCTGGTTCAAATAGGGTTTACAAGCGCTACCAAGGCCCTAAGCAATCAATTTCCATACATGGTGATAGTTTATACCCTAATGACTATCTAGTTAGAATTAGTGTTGTCAAGACCAATATCGACACTAGACGTTATGTGGTGTTTCAATAATTAGACACCCAGCTAAGGCGATCATCTAACTACTATTATGGTAATCCTATACTCGTGCACTAGCAAGGAAAACAATCATTAAATCAAAACACATAAACAAATATATAGGTAAGCAGCTAATATCAGATTAAAACATGTAATTTCCAAAGAAACTTAGATAGAAATAAATTAGAATTCATATTTTATACATGATTCAAAACCCAAGCTATGGGAAAATTAGTTCATACCTGAAGGAAATAAACTAAAAGAAATAATAAAAGACATCATCTTGCTTTCTACAATAACTCTGATGAATAAAACCCTAAGAACTAATTACTATGGGGAAATGATGATTTACAAGTGATATAAGGGTGTATTTATAGGTGTTTAGAAGACCTAATTCGTTTTCTTGAAGGAGAAGGTAAGTAGTGGACTCCAAGCCCAACTCAAATTTGTAACCCTAAAACATGAAATCAGACTTTTTTTTTTGTCCTAGCAGCTTCAATACTCATCCGTTTAACGCGTATGAGTAGTCGAAATTCATCGTCTCGGAAAGATCTTCAACTTTGCTCTTGACAGTTTCTCCATATTCCACACCGAGTTTGACATATAGGCTGATTTGTGGTCGTAGGTGCTGAAATTTAGATTTAAGACAACTTTTCCTTTTCCATGTTTTTAGCTTTTCTTTCCTTATCTCCAATTACCATTCTTATCTCTTTCCATATCTTGTAGTCTTTGACTTGGACTCTAATTAATCTCCATAATTATATTTAAAGCTTCACACTAAATAAATAATTAAACCCAATATGCTCTAAAATATTAATTTACTAAATCAAGAATCAAAATAGGAAAGTGTACTATTTCTCAAGAAAAAAGATTAGAAAGACTTCTAAATCACTAAAAATGATGTCTCATCTTAACATAAATCTATCACAAATGAGGATACATCAAGACCCCTAACTCAAAGTTGTATCGTCCCGATACAATAAAGATAAAAACAAAGGGAAGTCTATAAATACACACCTAGGTTATTTTCAACACAATGGGAAGAACATAGCAGAATATATAGAATAGACATAAAGCAATTACTCAGAAAATTTCATGCAATAATATTCATAAACTACATACATGTACACTTCTAATATCCATAGTCAACACGGTTTGAATTCAAGATCAGATTAGTTTCGCAATGTAAGAAGGATTGGGACTTTACTCAATTCACCAAGAAAGCTATAGATTGTTCATCGAACTTCACTAGTATTCAAAGATCCACTTAACTACTCTCTAACGGCTTCAATCACTTCTCGATTATATAGAAAAGAATCAAAAGGTCTTTAAGGTTGCAATTTAGGCTTAGGGACGGTATGATAGTATATTTGGATAATTTAGAGTGAGCTTTTGGCTCTCTCCTCAATAGCCATCAACGAATTGCCCTAGAGCTTGAGTTACTCTCATAAAACGTTTTCTCACTCGACCCAAAGAATTCTTCGATGCACAATTTAGCATCCCCAATAACCCAATTAAAGCATAAGATGTTCACTTAAAAATTTCACTTTGCCGGTCCGAATATATATATATATATATATATATATATATATATATATATATATATATATATATATATATATATATATATATATATATATATATATGTCCTTTCAAATCAATTTCTTCAGCTATGACTCTCTTTTTAATGTTGAGATATCACGCTATTTTTTTTCATATATATATATATTTTCTTTTCTTTTTATGCCCTTGTTGGCAAATTTAGCTCGTAACTTCTTTTTCATTCACTATTACCCCGACAAAGGGTTTCAATACAAATCTGTGAACCATCATCAATATAAAGAACACATCACAATTAATTAGCTCAAAAATCACATCCCAATAACAATTCCCATAATGGTGGACCCACCACCCTAAACTCAAGCTCTGAAACAATTGTCTATGCATCGCGATTCGAGTACGGGTCATATGGAAAGGTCCTATAATCTAAAGGGATATGGCTTATAACGTGTTTCAATAAAAAGCTTTAGAAAGGCTAGAAGGGGCTGAGAAGGATATAACATACAAAATCAAATCACAAGGTGAGAAGGTATAAAAAGGCTTCAAGTGGCTTCAATATGAAAGAACTGTCTTAATCACTTTCTACACCATGTAATTTCGTTATTTTCTTACCTTTAGCACTTTCATCAAATGGGTTTGTCAACTAGCTTGGATCTCACGGCCTATACACTTCTCAAGATTCCCTGAGATCAAACATACTTTCTATCGCATTGCTTATTAATTTTTTTTTACTATCAATGTGTGTTTTCCTACAAATACTCAAAGTATACAAATAACATAGCTCATAAACATACTACTTACTATCATTAATTCACTAAGCTTATGCTTTCAAGCTATTAAACGCACTCTACATCTAATTCCCATGCATCAAAAAAATTAATTTCTACCTAAAAAGAGAAAAATGGAGATGAGAGACAACGAATCCCTAAACCCCCAACTCAAAAATGAGTCGTGTCCCCACGACTCGAAAAAGACTCGAAACAGAACTTAAAATTAGCAGATAAAGCATTTACAGAATTGGTAAGGAAGAAAGAGAACATACTCTCGAGGCTATTGCCTCTCATTATTGACATCCAAGGTAGGATTTTCTTGATCTTTCCTTAATTGCTCAAGGAGTTTCATGATGTGCACTTGATTAGTTTTGATTTGTGCCACATCATTGGCTAAGGAAGTTTGAGCTGCTTCGAAATTGTTTAAACGCTCCTCCATCTTCTTTTGCTAACTTTGCTCCTTTTCTTCTTTCGAGACTTGCGTAAAAATCGCTCCTCTCAAGACTTTCATGATCCAAGCATTATCAATATAACTTTTCTTAAATTCGAGTTTCTCTTCTTCACCCAATACTACATTCGCTTTTTGCACAAGACACGTGATCATAATAGGATATTTAACATTATAAACTGATTTAGGAGAGACCGAAAATCGCATCACCTCCTCAAAGATCAACTGTGCCACATCCACTTCTTCTCCTCTCAAAATACAATCCAAAAGTAGAGCGTTCTTCTTAGTCACATCCAAAGTTCGTGTGTTTTCGAAGACATTAGGAATAAGGAAATTGTGCCAAACTCTCGCATCTGGTTGAAGATATTTGTAAGGCCAAGGTGCCTTCAATTATCCCTTATGTGATTGCACTTTCTCCTTGTCTAAAACATGCTCAAAAAGTAATTCCTCATCAAAGATTTTTTGTTTAGCCACCACTTCACTAAACTTGCAAGGTCTAATTAATTTCTTTAACTGGAAGTGGTTTCTAATCTCCTCAACTGTGAAAGGAACTAACTTACCTCTAATCGGAACACAACCTTCACTATCTCGGCTACAAAGGCCTAAATAGAAATCTAAAAATAATTCATGACATAATTCAGAACGTCTTACCATGAACGTAGACCAACCCAATCTTTCACCAAGCTCCAAGAATCTCTTATATTCTCCTGTACCAACTTCTCCAGCGAATACTTTCTCATAAGCAAAAGGTAGTTCCTTTAATTGATTTTCTGCAGAAGCTATCAAGGCCTTTGAAGCTTCCTCTTTATCTATGGGTGTAGGACCTTTGAAAAGAAGAGGGTGTGTTTTCTTTTTGGAATAAAGTAAAACTTTTCTACCCAGTAAATCGAACATAGCCGGCTTACCTCCTTCTTCAACATCGATTTTTCCCTTTGAATTTGAACCAGAACCTTTGTTATTTGATTTCTCCTCAACTGAACCCAATACCTTTCTTTTCTTCATCTCCCCCTTATTAGATAATGTTTCTGTTCTTTTAGTCATCTCGATTGACCCCTAACTCAAAGCTTTGAAATTTTAACTTTTGAATTATTGGTTGAACAAGCTTGATCTGGTTTAGGAAAGGTGAATTGATGATGAATCTCTATGTGGGTAAGATGAATTTTTGATGGATTGGTATGGGTATATGAAATTGTAGGATGAATTTTGAAAATTTAAGCTCTTGATTCTTAAATCTCAATGTGTTTGGTTGAAATTGGGTGATTGAATCTCCTTTGTAATGATGTGGAGAGAAGATTTGATGTGTTTTTATGATGATTGGGTAGTGTTTTGATGTTTGGGGAAGGTTTGAATGAGCTTTAATGGAGTTGGGAGAGGTTTGGAGAAGATAGAGAGACTTAAGGATTAATAATTTCAGAATAGTACCAACCTCTTTCTACTTATACCCTAAAAACGAAGCTTCTTTCTCTCTCCAGCGGCGTTGGGCGGCATACCGGTCGTAGGGCCCGAGTTACGTCAAAATACCCGAGTCCTCTACACGTGGGCACGCAATTCTTCTGGCCGGCATACCAGCGCTAGGGCCCGTCATACTGGTGCTTCTGTTGTTCGACTTGGGACCTCTCGGTAATGAACACGTGGTGATACCCGTGGCCACGGGTTTTGCTCTGGCCGGTATACAGAGATTTCTCCCGGCATGCCGGTGGTGAAATTTCTCGATACTGGACCTCTAGGAATAAAACACTTGGCTTACCCCGTGGGCTCGGGTTTTCTGTTCGTTGATATACCGGAAGAATCGGCCGGTATGCCGGTGAGGCAGTCTGAATATTCCATAAACTTGCGTTTTCCTCCCGAACTCGATTTTTCTAACACCTAAACATCAAAAACACTAATACATTTCTCAAATATGCAATATCAACTAAAAACAACTACATTAAACTCAAACTAAAAACATAAAAACATAAAAAATTACGGTTTGTCTCCCATACATCACTTTTATTTAACGTCTTTCAAAGTTAGACACGTTACCTCTATCAAGGTTTGTGAATATAGCCTCCCCAACAACGAGTTAGGCTATGAGCGCCAACTAATCTGAGCTTGATCCTCTTCTTGGGTCGAATTTCTATCACTTTGGCTGAAACAACCTTAGTGACAATGAATGGTCCCATCCACGCGTCTTTGAAACTTTGTGGCCTATTTTCGCGTTTGTGAGTTTTCCATAGAACTTCATGGCAAACCCCAAACTCAATGTTTGGCTAGGTATCCACAGGTTTTAAGTGAATCTTCTCAGTAGGGGACTTTGTGATGTGAAAGGCTGTGGATGACAGGAACGCTGGGATCTAACTTCCTTGGTTTCTTGCCCAAAACATAGAAGGTCTTGGATACGTTCTTTGCATGAAGGTAATGGTCCCTTCTTGGAAATTGATGATACTTTGGCTTGTGACCATGAAAGGCCGTCCAAGTATGATTGGAACCTTCTTATCTGCATCAAACTCAAGTATAACAAAGTCAGTAGGGATGGCGATACTACCTACTCGGACTAAGACGTCTTCCACTGTTCCCCATGTCTGTAACTGAGTTGTCAGCGAACTGCAACTTCAATGGAGCTTTCTCTGATTTCTGAAGTCCAAGTCTCTCGAACACGGACTTAGGCATAAGATTCACACCAGAACCCACATCGTACATAGCTTTCACCTTGAGCATACCATTTATTTGAATAGGAAGGTTAAAACTTCCCGGATCTTTTAGCTTCGTTGGTAACTCTCTTTCACTTCTTCTTGAGACTCTCAGGTTCTCTCTTGGGATCTCTACACTCGCCTCTTTCTCAGGAATAACTTGCGTAAAAACTTGTTACGGTGTAAGTCCTTTCTTTGCAATCTCAAGCATTTGGGCGTTGATCTTTTCAAGTGTATACGCCTCTACAAATGTCTTGAGTTCAGTGTCATCCTTAGGATCTGTATCAGGAATAGTTGATGACACTGTTTGAACAACAGGTGGTGGTTACACCTTCTCTTCTTCTTTCTCTACTTGCACAGCTGGTGCTACTTCAACTTCAACTCTTGGTTCCTCCGTTGAGGCTTCTTCCTCATTCTCTTTAGCCAATTCAGCTTGAAAATCCATAATCGATCTAATCTCTTCATGCATATCCTTCAGAAGCTGTATAAATTCGGATTTTTTTGAATCGTCCTCCACATTAACCTCAGAACAGTTAGATTCCACGGCGCTAGACTTGGTTGGTTCTTCTTCGGTACTCGGAACCTCCACGGCACTAATGGCAGCATGTGGTACTTCCTTCTTTTCATCAATTTCAAGGCAAATATCCTTACAAGCTTCGAACCCATCATTGTCATCACCTCCTTCGATAGCCTTCAATTCTTTTTGTTCCACCATATTTGTTAGAGCTTTGTTCATTTGTTCTACTTGAGTACCTAAAATCTGAATTGCGGCTTCTTGTCCTCGTAACATTTCGCCCTGAGCGTTCATATTCGTGGTCAAACGATCCAAGACTTTTGCTAATTGTTTATTATCCGTAGTTCCCTCTTGAGGATACTGTGGAAAGGCTTTCTGATCTAATGAATCGGCATAGGAATCTTGAACAGGTTGTTGTGGGGGAGCTGGTCTATTCTGATATTGATTTTGATACTGACCTCTTGGTTGGAAAAAGTTGTTTTGGGGATGTGGTTGATAATGACCAGGATTAGCAGCCCCCTAAGGATTTGAGTATTGCATACCCGGATGGTTTCAGTTACCAAATTGATAACCTCCTCGATTAGATATGAAATAAACAGATTGTGGATTTCCTTCGCACTCTTCCCAAGTATGATTATTAACCCCACATTGTTGAAAACCTTGTGCATATTGCACTATATTTGCTGCGGTTAATTTCTCTACATCTCAAGCTTAATTTCTTTAATTTGGTTCACTAATGCGGCTATTTGAGCTGAGTTTGTAGTTTCTGCGTCTAATCGAAGCTTACCTCGGGTTTTTGCAAGGTGAGCTTGCGAAGAGGGCCAAATCCTTTCTTGTTCAATAATATTTTCCAAAACCTCGGTAGCTTCAGTAGGGTCCATGGACACGAAATTTCCTTTCCCAATGTTATCCACTTTCAGTCTACCTTCTCTGTTGAGACCTTCATAGAATATATCTAACTATAGAGAGGGTGTATAACCATGGAGCGGACATCTAGCTAACTTCTGTTGAAACCTTGTCCATGCTTCTCCTACTTCTTCTCCATCTTCTTGACAAAACCTTGTAAGCTCGCTTTAGTCTTCGAGTCTCATACTCTTCGGATAAAAACAGTTAAAGAAAGCGGCTTGAAGTTTTGTCCATGTATTAATTGTCCCTGGTGGTTGCCTATCTAGACACTCACCAGAACGAAAACATATGACAATACAGTTGCTCACGTGTAATGCCTGGAGTAACATAACCATCACAAATCTGCATAAACTTCTGAATCGCTCTTACCAGATCTTGAATTGATGTACCACTGTAGAGTCCAAAACTTTGAACCTGATTGAGCATACCCGGATCGGGTCGAAATTTAATATTTTGGATCTCCGGAGGACGGTAACCTATCCGCAAAACATGAACCGGAACTCTGAGCCCAGGAAGGTCTTGTTTAACTCGGTTCTGATTAACATTATTTTGCCTGTTACCTCTTCCTATGGTTGTTGTCCCTGTTGTTGTCCTAATGGTGGGACAAGTGGTGGTGGTCCCCCTGGTGGAACTAATGGTTGTCCTCCAGGTGGGATCACAAGTGGTGGATCTAACAGCTCTTGTACGCCTTCCATAGCTCTTCTTAAGGATCTTTCCTCACGAACACGTTTATTATAAGATCTAAAGCTCCTCTCTGGCTCCGGTAACGGAGGCCAGGAATTAAACACTGAGAAACCTGAAAAAGACTAAAGCAAACCACAAGCGTAAATCCAGAAAAACAAAAACTAAATACTGAAAATAAAGATTAACGAAAAACTATTACCCGAAATAGATAACCCACATGCTAACGAGACACAAGTCCCCGGCAGCGGCGCCAAAAACTTGGTGTCGCCTAGGCTGTGATAAAATAAGATAAACAATAAGTCAGAAAACAACGCACTCTCACCCTAGACAAGCACACTACTGCAAGTATTACATGATGAATGCAAGTTTTAATGATAAGTTGAGTTCGTTCTCAGGGACTTAGTTTGTTAATCGAATGGGTAGCAAAACGAGTAATAAGCAATTAATTAAAAGACAGAAATTAAAAGGAATAAATTTGAGATTAATGAATTAACTAAGGAAAATAAAAGACAATAAAGTAAATACGAAGAAATATGAGATGAGAAGTATAGCTTAGGTTTTTCTAGTATGCACTAATCCTTCTAATTCTTTCTATCGAATCTAGTTAATAAGGGAGATAATTAGCTCTTAAATACTTGGTCATGATTCTAAATTCTCATACCTTAGACCTTGAGAGCGACTAAGGGGGCTACGGACACACCACGAGGCTGGTTCAAACAGGTTTTGCAAGCGCTACCAATGCCTTAAGCAATCAATTTCCATACATGGTGATAGTGATTAAATTATACCCTAATGACTATCTAGTTAGAATTAGTGTTGTCAAGACCAATATTGACACTAGACGTTATGTGGTGTTTCAATAATTAGACACCCAGCTAAGGCGATCATCTAACTACTATTATGGAAATCCTATACTCGTGCACTAGCAAGGAAAACAGTCATTAAATCAAAACACATAAACAAATATATAGGTAAGCAGCTAATATCAGATTAAAACATGTAATTCCCAAAGAAACTTAGATAGAAAGAAATTAGAATTCATAGTTTATACATGATGCAAAACTCAAGTTATGGGAAAATTAGTTCGTACATGAAGGAAATAAACTAAAAGAAATAATAAAAGACATCATCTTGCTCTCTACAATAACTCCGATGAATAAAACCCTAAGAACTAATTACTATGAGTCAAGGATGATTTACAAGTGATATAAGGGTTTATTTATAGGTGTTTAGAAGACCTAATTCGTTTTTTGAAGGAGAAGGTAAGTAGTGGACTCCAAGCCCAACTCAAATTCGTAACCCTAAAACATGAAATCAGGCCCGTTTTTGTTTTGGTCCTAGAAACTTCAATACTCATCCGTTTGACGCGTATGAGTAGTCGATATTCATAGTCTCGGAAAGATCTTCAACTTGCTCTTGACTTTTTCTCCAAATTCCACACTGATTTTGAGATATAAGCTGATTTGTGGTCGTAGGTGCTGAAATTCAGATTTAAGGTAGCTTTTCATTTTCCATGTTTTTAGCTTTTCTTTCCTTATCTCCAATTACCATTCTTATCTCTTTCCATATCTTGTAGTATTTGACTTGGTCTATAATTAATCTCTATAATTATCTTTAAAGCTTCACACTAAATAAATAATTCAACCCAATATGCTCTAAAAATATTAATTTACTGATGTCTCCCTAATTGTTCTTATTTTCGACCCTTGGGAGACATCATTTTTGGTGTTTATTTAATTAATTTGATAGACTTTGAGACTAAATTTGCAATAATCCGGAATTACCTTTTTATTTCTAGCATTTTTAATTTATTAAACTTTTGCGCGTAATATTGGTATTTTTAATGTAAAGTTTACAGGTTCTAGATGTTAGCTAGGAGAGGAATCCGAGGAGAAAGTCAAAGATCGTGAATTAGAGTCAAGACTTGAAGATAAATCCCGAAGATATTATTTTTAGAGCTGAAAATCCATTTTCCAGGCCATAGATTTCTGATTTCGAGGTGCTTAAGCGATGATTTAGCCGCTGAACTTTGAAGAGAAAACATTCCTTATCGAGTTACGGAACTTTAGCAACTGGAATGAGGTCAATCGGAGTCATAACGCATCGGGAAAATCCGTTTTAGTGAAGGTGTATCAGCAGTTACGGGATTTTGGGCTTAGAAAGTGGGCTTGGACATTTAATTAATATTCTATTTTCTGGTCCAAGCCCTAGAACGAATTTATGCTTATAAAAGGAGGTCTGGACTTCTATTTTTTCACACAATTCATTCTTTACAATTAAAAACATCAGAGAGAAGCAACAGAAGGAAGGAAGAAGAAGCTGCTAGAGCTGGAGTGGGTCTATAGCTCCGTTCTCAGTCATTCCAATTCCGGAAATTAGGTTTCTTTTATCTTTTATTTGTAATCAGTTATGAATTCCATTTATTTTAATTTAGTATTTCTTTTTAATATGAGCTAAACAATTCATAGTGCTTGAGAAGAAACAATGGGTGAATCCTAATTTTATGAAATAACGAATGTTGAATTTGGGTTTTTATTGAATTAAACTAAATTAGGGCTTTTACTCTTTTCAATAAATTGAGATTATTTTACTGTTTTTAGCGTCATGAACTAGGAACATGTGTTAGTATTTAGGCTATTCCAATTAGTGGCAATTGGATCATCCTGACGGAGGGTTTAAATACAGAACCATTTATTCAATCTAGGATAGAAGCTATTGATTCTGACGAACTTAGCTAATTCTAGGGCCAATGAGGTAAAATACTTAATCATCCAACGGTGGATCATATTTACCCTGACGGGACTAGTGACACTTTAGGATCGCCTTATAGTCCACCCTGACGGGGGTATAAGGAAATTAGAATCCCGACCATTGTAATTGACCGATTTAGCCCTTAAACAACATAAGTTAGAAAGTAAGATTAGGAAGTTCCTTGCGTTCTCAAGTACTACATCTCATATTGCGTTTTCACTTATTTTACTTGCGTCCTAGCTTTTATTTGCATTTTAATAATTGTATTTCATTTACTTAGCATTAATACAAAACCAAACAAACATATTATCTTTAATTGCTTTCTTAAGTGCATTCAATCAATAATAGATAAGCATTGTATTCAACCATCCCGTCCTTGGAACGAATCTGTTTTATCAACTATATTACTTGGGACAACCGTACACTTGCGGTTGTGGTTCGATTATTATTTGCATTTATTTAGAACACACAAAGGACCACCATTTACTAAATCAAGACTCATAATAGGAAAGTGTACTATTTCTCAAGAAAAACGATTATAAAGACTTCTAAATCATTAAAAATGATGTCTCATCTTAACATAAATCTATCACAAATGAGGAGACATCAATATATAACACGGTATATGCTATTGTTAGCATCAATTATCACAATAGTTTGAATTACACTGGGGTGTGGTCCTTTCAAGTGGCAACCATCAAGTCCAAAAAATTTCTACACCCACCCTTAAACCCTACATCAAACTTTAAAAATAACA
Organism: Nemophila menziesii; assembly: GCA_029959085.1. Lineage (NCBI taxonomy): Eukaryota > Viridiplantae > Streptophyta > Magnoliopsida > Boraginales > Hydrophyllaceae > Nemophila > Nemophila menziesii. The sequence goes on from JARWIR010000002.1 coordinate 82,729,406, forward strand.
TTAGAACCTCTTGAATCTTTAGTCCCTAGTGCATCAATTTCTTTAGTTTCTAGAAATATATTGGAGCCTAATTTGTATATAATAACTTTGCACTGTAATCATGCGTTTTTTATATTGGTATTAATACTCTCCATTTGTTGAAAACCCTACATTCCTGAATGTGTTGTACACTTGTTCTTTGGAAAGGTTGACATTGTATTTTTTTTCACCAACATCATGAAGTTAACCATTGTCATCTCCATGTTTAGCCTTAAGGTCTCTAAGAAAATTTGGCTAAGGTAAGTGGAGGCTGGTTATTTGTGATCCACAACCTTACCGCATTTATAATTACACTCATGAGCTTTGATATGAAAATAACTTGTGTACTTCAAATTGGAACCCATTGTAAACCATTTGAAATAAGTTGAAGTAATGAGCTTCACCCTCACTCTAATCTTATATGTTTTCTATGTCTTTAATTTTTTACAATTCTTAAAACCATGATGTTTAATTTCTACCCTCAATTCTTTCTTGTTTGCGAATATCATACCAATACTAAAGTTTGGATCAAAGGTTTCAAGATCAGGCCTAAATCTCTAGTATTTCTAATAAACGTCCATATTTTTCTCATCAAATCCATAAAAAATGTCCAAGTCTTCATGAAGATCATATCATAACTCCTCATCACTAGTTGGAAATTCCTTATCCAAACACATAACCTTACGACCATTCTTAATACCCTATATTTCATTTTGGAAATCTTCATCCACGTTTGGTGTCGCCTAGGGTGTGATAAAAATAAGATAAAATTAAGTCAAGAAACTACGCACTCTCACCCTAGACAGGCACAGTACTGCAAGTATTACAGGACGTATGCAAGTTTTAGTTAGTAAGTTAAGTTCGTTCTCAGGGACTTAAGTGTGTTATACGAATGGGTAGCAATAACGAGTAAAAGTATATAATTAAAAGACAGAAAAATAAAACTAGAATTTCGAGATTAAGAATTAAAACTAGAAAAATAAAGACAATAAATATGAAGAATATGAGATGAGAAATATAGCTTAGGTTTTCCTAGTATGCACTAATCCTTCTAATTCTTTTAGATCTAGTTTATAAGGGAGAATATTAGCTCTTGGATACTTAGTCAGTATTCTAAATTCTCATACTTTAGACCTTGAGAGCGACTAAGGGGGCTACGGCACAACCAAGACGAGGTCTCAAATAGGGTTATCAAGCGCTACCAAGGCCCTAAACAGACACTACAATCAATTGGTGATATGGTGATTAAAACAAACCCTAATGACTATCTAGTTAGAATCATGTTTTGTCAGAACTAATATCGACACTAGACATTATGTGGTGGTTCAATAGTTAAACACCCAGTTAAGGAGAACATCTAACTACTATTAAAACAATCCTAAAGTGATCAGTTCTAGGAAAGACAATAAATCAAAACACATAAACAAATATTAAGTAAGAAGCTAATATCAAATTAAATCATGTAATTCCCAAAGAAACTTAGATAGAAGAATTAGAATTCATAGTTTATACATAATGCAAAACCCAAGCTATGGGAGGTTTAGTTCATACCTGAAGGAAATAAAGTAAAAGAAATTACAAAAGACATCATCTTGCTCTTTACAATAAACTGGAAGAATAAAACCTTAAGAACTAATTACTATGAGGCAAGGATGATTTTACAAGTGATATAAGGGTGTATTTATAGGTGTTTAGAAGACCTAATTCGTTTTCTGGAGGAAGAGATAAAGTATTGGACTCCCAGCCCAACTCAAATTCGTATTGAAATAAAGATAAACACTGCTGGACCGTTTTGAGCATATCTTCTTCGTTATTGGTGGGTTTTTGCTCCATAAGATACCAAAAGAATTCTCACAGAATTATCTATGTCCCTATGAGAGGAAATTACCAAAATCGGCTTCCTTGTAGGAGTAATCTCCACTTCTTTAGGCGTGTACTGCAGAATCCCAGATTTAGGCAGCTTTTCCTTTTCCATCTTTTTAGCTTTTGTTTCCTTATCTCCAATTTCCATGCTAATCTCTTTCCATAAGTTGTAGTCTTTGACTTGGACTCTAATTAATCTCCATAATTATATTTAAAGCTTCACACTAAATAAACAATTAAACCCAATATGCTTTAAAAATATTATTTTACTAAATCAAGACTCACAGTAGGAAAGTGCACTATTTCTCAAGAAAATCGACTATTATGACTTCTAAATCACCTAAAATGATGTCTCATCCTAATATTAATCTATCACAAATGAGGAGACATCAAGACCCCCAACTAAAAGTTGTATCGTCCCGATACAATAAAGATAAAAACAAAAGGAAGTCTATAAATACACACTTATAAAATTCTCAACACAATGGGAAGACACATAGCAGAATATATAGAATAAACCTAAAGCACATAACTCAGAAAATTTCATGCAATAATATTCATAAGCTACATACCTGTATACTTCTCATATCCACAGTCAACACGGCTTGAATTCAAGATCAGATTAGTTTCGCAATGTAAGAAGGATTGGGACTTTACTCAGTTCCCCAAGAAAGCTATAGATTGTTCATCGATTTTCACTAGTATTCAAAGATCCACTCAGTTACTCTCTAATGGCTCAATCACTTCTCAATTACATAGCAAAGAATTCAAGAAAATTCTTGAATATCATATCCTAGCATTTTGAATTCCAATAAAAGAATATGCTCTAAACATTAATTTTTTCATAAACTGTTATAAATAATTAATAACCTTTCTTGGGTGTTTGCTAGTAGATATAGATTTTGCAATATATCTATTTGAAGTCATAACCATAATATTAATGAAATGGTTTCCATTCTGATGGTTTCAAATAAGGTTTTATTGAGATAAAATTAAGTAAAAATGAATTTAGGGAACCTAGTAGCACCACCAATCACACCATCAAAGTTTGTGCCATTTCCATAATATGCAACTCAATGTAAGACTTCAGATACCACTCCTACTTTGGTATTCCAAGCTTACCAACATTGTTTGAACTACTCACTAAGAATCCAATTTTTTAATGGAATGTCATCTTATCTACGATACACTCCACCTAAAATTTAAGTATGAAGACGAATCATAGAAGGGTAAATGTACTATTTATGGTTTACTTACGTCACAACCAGGCGAGAATATGGAAAAGAGAAATTAGGGTATCATATTTTCTTCACAACGATACATACTATTTTTCTCTCTCACTCTCTACATATCTCCATCCTTAAACATATCATGCATGCTTTATGGGACTAATACCATCAACTCCCAGTTAACATCATACAACAAATGATCACATAATATATCTCTACTACATCAAATATTAATAACCATAAAAACTCAATAAACATTAGCTAATGTATTTATCCAATTAGTGTGACAAGCTTCCATTTTAATTCCAAATTGAAGACATGTTAATATAATACATTATATGCTAACAACATATGAACATTATCATATGAGATTCCATAATCAAATTAGTAACGGAAATTCTTAAATCATGCATGTAAACGAAAAACCTAATTATAAATGCTAAGTATTAATTAAATCAATAGAAATTAATAATGTAGTATCGATTTAGTTTAATAAATACAAAATAATTTTATATCCACAATTTTTACCTTTGATTACAAAAAATTCATACATTGACAAAACTTCTTGAACTCTGTATTGATAAGTTTACTTTAGATTCCGGAATTCCGAGACCTTTCATAGCACGAAAGGCATTCTTTACTTTTGCACTTGGAGCCATAACTTATTCTCTTAGACTTTATTGTACAAGCCCAAATCATGCAAATATCCTGTTTATTTATATATAGAATTATTGATAAGTACGAATTGTGTGATACATAGCTTAAAGATAACATGAATTTGTGCTAGAAAGTTATTGAAATGGTGAGATTAAATCAATTCAAATCCAATCATAGATGCAAGCATACAATTTAAAATGGAAAGATCTAGATACTACAACAGCCAAACAACAAACTGAAGATGTGTGACAGATCTGAACTCATACACTAAATTTTTTTGTTTTTGGGGTTTAATTTCTGGAAATAGTAACTACGGCTTCTAACATGTTCCAATGCTGGAAAAATTTAGATTATGTATAAATTATCAATCCACTAAATATGGCAAGTGAATTCCTTCATATGTATTATCATCTAGTAATTATTACCCAATCAACGTTATGGAATCACATTAGAGATCCATTACACTAATCAGATAAATACTCCTAAATTCTTAGCGAAATATCAGAAGGTACCTCAGTTGACTCTGATCTTCACAAAAAAGCCCCCTTGCAAAAATTCGATATCAGATACCCAAATAAGTATCTGTAAAATTATACAAATCAGCTACATTGCCCATCACTGTTAACTAAAAATTGATGATCCTATCACTATTTAGAGCATTGACCACTACCTCAAGTGATGATCTATACTTGGATTTCTGCCACACCTGGAAGGCCTACAAACAAATCAATACACCGGATCAACATATTACTTATCAATGTGTAGTTTACATTTTAGAGGTCCATCGAAAAGTGCACATGCATTCCCAAATGATGGGTTGCACATAAAATAACATGGTATTACTCAAGGATTTATATGAAAAGAAACGCGCATTATACAACAGCGTAAATTAAAACACATTTATCAAATCATGTTCCTTGCATTAAAAGCCGGTTAAACACTTTTTAACAGTGAGTTTCAACACTTTTCTGGCAAACACTAAATATCATCGACTCATATGAACAAGCATAAAAAGATACACAGTTATCACCACACACAACACATATTAATAACTACAAACTCAAAAAAACCTTGTATAACCTAAACTACCTTTTTTGTCGATTTTATCCAACATTGATGATTAGACTGTGTGCAGACTTGATTACATAATAAAACTGTTATTCTTTATTTTTGTATATAATATTTGTCCACATAACTTTTAATAGTGTGTACATAATCTTTAATCTCCCACACTCAGTTACTTGCTTTTACTTCCTTAATCTAAATTAAACACGTACTCATTACCAAAGTAAAATTAAAATATTTAGAAAATTAAGTTAAACATTAATGGTTGTCATTTGTTATTAACCATCACCAATGAGAAAACAAATATGAAGCATTATGACGCAAGAAAATCTAATCTCATATTTAAAGAACCAAGCAAATTAATAGACTTACCAGGTTTATTATAATAAATGTCTAATTTTTTGAAATGTCATGACCAACGATCGTTTTCCTATAAATTAAATAATATTATAAAATATGCATCAATAAAAATATAATCTTAACAATAATAACACAAACAACTTTTTTGTTAATTATATAGCATGACTTCTATTAAAAAAATGGAAAAATTTAATCCCATATATTTTGTATATGATGAGTTAATAAAGTAAGGGTCTTTAAACTGATTACAAAAATTCAAAATCTAAATCAAATACCTAAACATGAGAAAGTACATTCTTTTTTACACTAATAATTTTCATTTCATTATGCTCTATGTTAGTGGTTTTATTAATCAAGTCATGCATTTTAATGTAAAAAGTTAAAATGTTTGACTAAAAAAATTAGGATATGCTAAAATCAGGGTGGTCTAAGTTTATTAAAACAAATAAATTTTACCTCAATTTTTCAAATTTATAGTGTATTATGCTTATATATATTTATTTTTTAAATATGTTGTTTTATCTTTAATAAAATATAGGTTATTTTTTATATATAACAACTTATAGTGAAATTCATTCAGAAAATAATAATATTTGGGACCTATAGTGCTATTTTCTTATAGTATAGACACCTATGATTCGATTTTCACATTTTATAGGAATTTATAATAAAATTCATGTAGAAGTAACTTTGAGAACAATCCCTTGCAAAATGTAGAGACTAAGATAAATCACATACCTCGATTAAGAGAACTTCTCATGGGTTTAACCTTAAAAGCTTTAGTGATGTTATCAACTTTACTGCAAATATTGATAAAGAAAAATAAACATAAAGATATCCAACAAATTCAAGAATAATACACTTAACACCAAATACAGAAAAGATTGAGGAAATTAAATTTAATTAATAAAATATGTTAGACATATACAATAAAGAATTTAGAATAAGAAATATACCTTATTGTATGGAGAAGAAAGTGTTTTTCTTCTTTCCCTGAAAAGAAAAATGGAGTGTTTTGTAGGGAAAAATATTTTATGTTTATGCGAAAGTGGTTGTTGTGGTGGCTAGGGCTTTTGTGCAGCGTCCGTGTCCGCGTTGATAAAAGTGTTGGTGCAATGCTAACTGACAATTTTGTCCTTTTCCTTTTCATATATGAAAAATGGTATTTTTTTAATATTTTTTGAATTAATTAAAGTGTTTTATTTTTTAAAATAGTGAAAATATTTTATTTAAATCTATGTTTTTTTTATTTTGTTAAGGTTTTAATAAAAAAATACTCTGATAAAAAATATCAAAGATGCTCAATTGTTTTTGACATGCTCATAAATTTTTCACCATGCTAAGAGCCTTTATATGACGATGTCAGAAATTTTTTGATCTTTCTTAGAGGCTTTTGCACATTTAGAGATTTCACATGCTCATATATATATATATATATATATATATATATATATATATATATATATATATATATATATATATATATATATATATTTTAGATAAATATGTTGTTTTTTCTCTAATAAAATATAGGTTATTTTTTAATATATAACAACTTATAGTGAAATTCATTCCGAAAATAATGATATTTGAGACCTATAGTGCTAATTTTCTTATACTATAAACACCTATAATTCGTTTTTCGAATTTTATAGGAATTTATAGTGAAATTCATGTCGGAGTAATCATGAGAACAATCCCTTGCAATGAGGCTAAGATAAATCACATACCTCTATTAGGAGAATCTCTCATGGGATTCACCTTCAAAACTTTAGTGCTATTATCAATTTTACTGCAAATACTAAAAAAGAAAATAAACATAAAAATATCCAACAAATTCAAGAATAGTACACTTAACACCAGATAGAAAAAAGATAGAAGAAATTAAATTTAATTACTAAAACAAGTTAGACATATACAACAAAGAATTTTGAATAAAAAATATAATGTTACTAGTCTTTACCTTAATATACGAGAAGTAAAGTGTTTTTCTTCTTTCCCTGACAAGAAAAATGGACTGTTTGGGAAAAATATTTTATGTTTAGGAGAAAGTGATAGTGGTGGCGGCTAGGGTTTTTTTTTATATTTAAGAGAAAGTGGTTGTGGTGGCGGCTAGGGTTTTTGTGCAGCTTCCATCAGCGTTGGTAACAATGTTGGTTTTTTTTAATGAATTAATTAGAGTTTTTTTTTTGTTTTAAAAAAGTGAACATATTTTATTTATATATATATATTTATTATTTTGTTAAGGTTTTAAAAAAATATTTTGATGCAAAATGTCAAACATGCTAAATTTTTTTGACATGGTCATAGATTTTTCACCATGTAAAGTGCCTTTATATGACAAGGTTAAATTTGATTTGAACTTGCTTAAAGACTTTTTTAGGTTTATAGATTTTGCATGCTGAAATACTTTTATACTCATAAATATTTATGCTCAAATATATTTAGATGTTATTGATATTTAAGTTGGAAGCTTGAAATCTAAGTGATCATACCAATTAAAATAATCTGATTAATATAATTATACTTAAACATGATGTAGACTTCAATACTAATGGGTTACTAGAGGAAAATATGGTCAATTCAAACCTGGTATGTCATTTTGTGTAGATTTTGAGACATACAAGACATTGTTTTTGAATGTTTATAAGTCTAATCTAAGTGATCATACCAATTAAAATAATCTGAGTAATATAATTATACTTAAACATGATGTAGACTTCAATACTGATTTGTATATAATAACTTAGCACTGTAATCATGCATTTTTTATGTTGGTATTAATACTCTCCATTTGTTGAAAACCCTATATTCCTGAATGTGTTGTACACTTGTTTTTTTGGAAAGGTTGACATTGTATTTATAATTACACTCATGAGCTTTGATATGAAAATAACTTGTGTACTTCAAATTGGAATCCATTGTAAACCATTAGAAATAAGTTGAAGTAATGAGCTTCACCCTCACTCTAATCTTATAAGTTTTCTATGTCTTTAATTTTTTACAATTCTTAAAACCATGATGTTTAATTGCTACCCTCAATTCTTTCTTGTTTGCGAATATCATACCAATACTAAAGTTTGGATCAAAGGTTTCAAGAGCAGGCCTAAATCTCTAGTACTTCTAATAAACGTCCATATTTTTCTCATCAAAACCATAAAAAATGTCCAATTCTTCATGAAGATCATATCATAACTCCTCATCACTAGTTGGAAATTACTTATCCAAACACATAACCTTACGACCATTCTTAATACCCTATATTTTATTTTGGAAATCTTCATCCACGTTATCATAAAATAAGAAGTTATAATCATCACTTAACCCATAAACACCACCCTCATATGACAAATTATTTTCATTATCACAAGACTCAGAAACATAAACTCATCAGATTCGTCTTCATCATCATTGTATTCATCTTCGTTATTAGTATGAACATCATTTTTAACCTCAGAATTATCCCCATTATCATTAATACAAAATCAAGTAAAGGTTTGGTATGACTATAGGTCTAGTAATACTACTCAATTCCAACATATCATAATCTATTTATAAAAAGTTATCCAACTATCGACATTTTTTCCAACGTTTACATAGCAACATCCCCGATAACTTGTAAACCCAAGTTTTGTTTTTGCAAATTCATTAATTTATAGCAAGGACATATCATCAAAATGACAAGGTATCATTACAAACATCTTAAAACACCTTGTAATTCTTTTAACAAACTTGCCCCCAATAATGAATATGTATATTGAATTTTACTGGAAAAGAATTACAGTATAAAGTGTTATCAATCATTATTATGTCTTATTACATACTTACCAAAATGAGACTTTAAATTTCCTGCTATTTCTAAAATAAACCAAAACAAAATTCATAAATTATCAATTTAGTAACAAATTCCATGCATATTATTAGATTTCCCAAGTTACACATCTCATTCATTATAGGCATAAAAACAATTCCTGTTAGTATATGACATGACTTGATCAACTAAATTGATTACAAGGAAACTCATTCACTAATTAAACATAGTTAATTAAATCATAGTTAGATGTGTTGAGCTCCTCGACTATAAGTTGCAAAAATATGTCCATGTATCTTTATTCTCCTTCTCAACAACAACATACATCATATGGTATATGATTTTGTTAGCATCAAATCCCACAGTAGTTTGAATTACACTAGGGTGTGGTCATTTCAAGTGGCATCCATCAAGGCCCAAATATTTTATACACCCACCCTTAAACCCTGCCTCAAACCTTAAAAACAACATTATAATTTCTTAAATCTATCAAATCCTAGTGAATTATCTTCTTCTATTTCTAGAAAGATAATAGAGGTTGGATTTGTAAATAACAATTCTAATGCATTTTTTGTATTTGTCTTTATACACTGCATTTATTAGAACCCCTACCTTCCTGAATTTGTTGAAAAATTGTTTTTTTTGGTAAGATTGACATTGTATTTTTTGTGCACCAACATCATGAGGTTAACCATTTCCATTTCCATATTTAGCCTTAATGTCTCTAAGTAATTTTGGCTAAGGTAAGTGGAGGTAAATTTATTGTGATCCACATACTTGACACAATTATTGTTACTCTCATGATATCATATTTGAAAAGCATTGGTGTCCTTCACCTTGAATGCCATTATATATAAACCATTTTCAATGAGTTGAAGGAATACACTTCATCCTCACTCTGATCTTATCATTCTTCTATGTCTTAAGTTTCTTACAATTCTTGAAACCAGGATGTTAAATTGCTACCATCGACCCTTTCTTGTTGTGAATATCATACAAATACTAAATTTTGGATCAGAGGTTTTAAGATCAAAGTTTTTGTGTAGTCTCTTTGAAGAAAACAATTCATCAATAATCCATTATATGCCATGTAATTTTTCTCCAAGACCCCATATGTCAATCAACCTTAATAAGTAATAATAAAACAAGGGTATTAGTAAAATATTATTTTCTTTTTATTTGAATTTTAATTATTAATCTGTTTTAATATAAGAAATTATATAAAATATTTTTCTTAAATCACATAAAATAATAATTAAAAATTGACCTTTTGTTTTTGTTTTTGTTTCCATTAACAATGCTAAGAAAGTTTGTTGATTCCATTAATTTTTTCAACACGTCAGATGCCACAAATAATTTGATTTAATAGAATATTATCCAATCCTCCCAAAATATATGAATCTTCTAATGAGTAAATTGACAAAGCAAATGTGGGTCAGAAGCAAGGTGGTTTATGGGCTTGACCTTCGTATCGGAAATCGATGGAGTGGTGATGGTGAATTAGAATGGTGATGGATTAACAACATTGATTAAAGAGGAATGTTGATTAAGGCACTATAAGTCACCAAACTTAATGAAATCTTACTATCCCTCATTTCTTTTATAAATTCCCGTGCTTCGAATTTAACACTCGACAATAATGGTTAACTAATCTATTAAATGGACAGGAAATCACAAGTCGATCAATTCTCATATACTCTGCTTCGTTTCTTATCTCACTAAGCAAACGTTGCACTGATAATAATCCTCCTTCTCTTTGGACTTCAACCTCGGTCAAGAAATTAGAAGGAATCCTACTATAACTATAGTAGGATAAATTAAATAAGCTTCCTAAGAGAGTCCAAAAGACATATTTACCCTTGGTTTATCAATGTACTCGGTTAAAGTTATTATTCAACTAAAAATTGTCCAACTGCTCCATTATGGAAACCTGACTCAAATCCTATTGGAAAATACTGTGTATTATAGAGGATCAATTTAAACAATCAATGTTGATGTCTCCCAATGTATGATAATCAACTCCAAGAGAAGGATAACTCACAAGTGTACGACTCACCACAAGTAGTAAAAAAGATAATATATAGTCTTCACAGTGAACAAAGAGTTATATTTGTACTTTTAGCTTTAATCAAATTTGTCTTTAAAAGAAAACTAAAATAAAAGAAAAGCCTTTTGTGTTAGTTTTAAGAAATATAAAAATACTAACTATGAAATAAATAGATAACTAGTAATGAAGATGAAACTAAAGGACTAAAAAATAATAATAAGATGGGATATGCATAGATATATCTCAAGATAGCGTACTTACCACTAGCATGACATGTGACTATTATTGATTTAAGGGTAAATTGAGTATTTCACTTTCTAACCGGGATTCTGAAGACACCTTACGTTCCTATGCATATAAGTGGATGGGTTTTATCTAACCTTAGTAACCTTTTGTGAGTGACCATATATAATTATAAAACGCCTAATTTACTAACCCTATGAAAGTATCTAGCTAGTTTACATCTTCCAGTTCTCAAACTTAACTAAAAAGTTATAATTCTATTTCTTAGAAATCACACCCCTCCTCATGGTTGGAATTTAATACCTAAAAAAATTCAATTAATTGGCCATATCATTTAAATAAATATTAAACACAAGATATACAATCAACATGAAATCCAAAATCTTATTTATTTTACATGTAATCCCAAATTTCTAAAATATATCCCAAATCATAGAACGGTTTAATATATGTGTAATCTTAAGCTAAAGATTCATATATGGAGAAAGAAAAGCAATAATACAGATGTTTATTATCAAATGAGAAAAAAGAAATTAAGGTTTAGGAAAGATTTGATGAAACGGTACTTTCCAATACTTCTTTCCTTGCTCCAAGCGCTCCTAAGCTCTCCAATATGATAAGTGGGTATTCATAGCAAAATGCCCACATCTTCTTCAATTTATCTATGATTTGCCAAATGTTCAATTTACTTGATTTAAACTCCAAGATCTATCTTGTTTGTACGTATAATGATCATAATTCTCACGAATTATTTTTTGTGAATTTTAAAAGTTGATGGAGATGTTTTGTCGTCAACTTTATTAAGCTTTTCACGAAACATTTGGCTCATTTACGACTTCACTTTAGTTTTTCCTTGACCTTCTGACTTTTTAGTTTTATCTTGGGGTCTCGTATTATCCATGTTCCTAGGTATTGGACAATTAACGCACACATTATCTCAAATTGCTCCACAAACACATTTATTAAGTAATAACTCAAAACATTTCACATTCTGACTTAGAAACACACCCAAATGATGTCTTGTATATCTCAAAATCTACACAAAATGTCCTACCGAGTTTGGATTGACCATATTTTCGACTATTAACACACTGGTAGACTTTAAAGTCTACATCATGTTAAACAATCATTATATTACTCAGATTATTTTAATTGGTATGATCTCTTAGATTTCAAGCATCCAACATAAATATCAATAATATCTAAATATATATGAGCATAAATATTTCTGAGAATGAAAGTATTTGAGCATGTGAAATCTCTTAACGTGCAAAAGTCTCTAAGAAAGTTCAAAAAATTTATGCCCTCGTCATATAGAAGCTCTTAGCATAATGAAAAATCTATGAGCGTGTCAAAAACAATTGAGCATCTTTGATATTTTGTATCAGAGTAGATTATTATTAGAAAATTAACGAAATTAAAAAAACATAGATTTAAATAAAATATTTTCACTATTTAAAATAATACAACACTTTGATTAATTCAGAGAAAAATAAAAAATACCATTTTCATATATGAAAAGGAAAAATACAAAATTGTCTGTTAGCTTTGCACCAACACTTTTACCAAAGCAGATAAGGACGTTGCACAATAACCCAATCCACCACAACAACCACTTTCGCCTAAAAAAAAATTCCCTAAAAGACACTCCATTTTTCTTGTCAGGGAAAGAAGAAAATCTTTACTTCTCGTACATTCAGGTGAAATCCGGCAACATTATATTTCTTATTTTAAAATCTTTGTTGTATATGTCTAACCTGTTTTATTAACTAAATCTAATTTCTTATATCTTTTCTCTATTTTGTGTTAAAGTGTATTATTGTTAAATTTATTGAATATATATATACATTTATTTTTATTTTTCAAATATTTGCAGTAAAATTGATAATAGCACTAAAGCTTTTAAGGTAAAATCAGTGAGAATTTCTCTTAACCTAGGTATATGATTCATCTTAGCCTCTATATTTTGCAAGGGTTCGTTCTCTTAATTAATTCTACATGAATTTCACTATAATTTCCCATAAAATGTGAAAAATGAATTATAAGTATCTATACTAAAAGAAAATAGCACTATAGGTCCCAAATATTATTATTTTCTAAATGAATTTCGCTATAAGTTGTTATATATAAAAAATAACCAATATTTTATTAGAGAAAAAACAACATTTTTTATACAACATAAATATATATAAGCATAATACACTATAAATTTAAAAAACTGAGGTGTACTTTATTTGTTTTAATAAACCTAGGCCAGCCTGATTTTAGAATATCTTTTTTTTTGAGCAACATATGAAATTTTTACATTAAAATGCATTACTTGAATAATGAAACCACTAACATAGAGGATAATGAAGTGAAAAATATTAGTGGCAGAAAGAATGTAATTTCTCAAGTTTAGGTATTTTATTTAGATATTGAATTTTGTAATCTATTTAAAGACCCTTACTTTATTAACTCATCATAAAAAATATACAAAATGCATGAGATTGGATTTTTCCGTTTTTATGAATCAAAAGTCATGCTATATAATTCACAAAAAGTTGTTTGTGTTATTATTGTTAAGATTATATTTTTATTGATGCACATTTTACAATATTTTTATTAAAGTTATAGGAAAACGATAGTTAGTCATGAAATTTCAAGAAAATTAGACATTTATTATAATAAAATTGGTAAGTCTATTAATTTGCTTGGTTCTTAATATTGGTTTAGATTTTGTTGTGTCATAATGCTTCATATTTGATTTCTCATTTGTGATGTTAATAACAAATGACAACCATTAATGTTTAACTTAATTTTCTAAAGATCGTGAATTTTAGTTTGGTAATAAGTATGAGTTTAATTTGCATTAAGGGAGTAAAAGAAAGTAACTGAGTGTGGGAGATTAAACTATTAAAAGTTATGTGCACAAATATTAAATACATTAGTAAGAACAACAGTTTTATTATGTAATCAAGTCTGCGCACAGTATGATCATTTATGTTTGATAAAATCGACTGAAAAGGTAGTTCAAGGTATACATGGTGTTTTTGCGCCTAAGATCATTAAGATGTTTTGCGTGTGGTGATAATTGTGTATCGTTTTTAGTTTTTGCATATGAGTCGATGTTGTTTTGTGTCTGCCAGAAAAGTCTTTAAATTCACTGTTAAAAAGTGTTTAACCGGCTTTTAATGCAAGGAAAATTATTTTATAATTGTGTTTTACGATGTTGTATAATGTGTGTTTCGTTTCATATAAATCCATGAATAATACCGTGCTATTTTATGTGTAACCCATCATTTGGGTATGCATGTGCACTTTTTTATGGAACTCTAAAATGTACATTACACACTGATAGGTAATATGTTGATAGGGTGTATTGATTTATTTGTAGGGCATCCAGGTGTGGCAGAAATCCAGTATAGATCATCCCTTGAGGCGGTGTTCAATGTTCTAAATAGTGATAGGGTGAAAGAAGAGCATGTGGATGTGTGTCTTGCCCTGCCCTTCTATTTCTTGATACGAGGTATCAATACGACAAGGAAAGATATGAAAGATCTTGAAGTGCGAGATCATTTATGAAGACGGCGAGTATATATGTGAGATCTTGAAGTTTTACAACGCATAACAAGTCGGTTTTGCTATAAGCAGAAAGCTGAGTATGTCAATTACTATGATTAGGCCACATACATAGCAGATTTTGTGATGAAGCCTATCCATTCCGGTACGGTCAACAATATTTCAGAATGTATTTTTAGTAGTGAATATATTAGATTGGAAAACCCGCTAAAAGTTATCAATATTTGCGGTCTTCGTTTCTCGAACACATCAAGGTGATGGAGCCCATGTACTGTGACTGGTACACGAGGTTCCTGAATTGGAAGGTAAAGTATGTGACAAAGAATCCTTTAAGCGATACCATCAACTTGGTTAAGGGATATCAAGTAAACCATGCATGTTTGTAGCTTAAGTTGTATTTTATATACATGATTAACATCTCGTTCGCGGATAATGCAAGTTAATGACCTGGAACTCCATATTACAGCGGTAGAACTACAGTTAAAGTGTGAGCATGTGCACCAGGCTGGCCAAGGGTAGGGAGATGTTATGGTGGGCAGAGTTGAACTTGCAGGCAGAGTACTATATATTTTTATTATATAAGTTCAGAGGAAAAGAAGATGAAAGACCATTCAACATTTAGTTAACTGAGTGAAGATATCAAAATACATTTATAAGTATCGCACAAGTTCTCATATATTTTGTATATGATGAGTTAATAAAGTAGGGGTCTTTAAACGGATTACAAAAATTTAGTATCTAAATCGAATACCTAAACTTGAGAAAGTATATTCTTTTCGACACTAATATGTTTCTTATTTCATTATGCTCTATGTTAGTGGTTTCATTAATCAAGTCATGCATTTTAATATGAAAATTTCATATGTTGACTAAAACAATTAGGATATGCTAGTTTATTAAAACACATAACCTACACCTCAGTTTTTTTAATTTATAGTGTATTATGCTTATATATATTTATTTTTTAAATATATTGTTTTTTATTTAATAAAGATAGGTTATTTTGTATATATAACAACTTATAGTGAAATTCATTCAGAAAATAATAATATTTGAGACCTATAGTGCTATTTCCTTATAGTTTAAACACCTATGATTCGATTTTCACATTTTATAGGAATTTATAATGAAATTCATGTAGAAGTAACTGTGAGAAAAATCCCTTGTAAAACATAGAGACTAAGATAAATCACATATCTCAATTAAGAGAACTTTTCATGGGTTTAACCTTAAAAGCTTTAGTGATGTTATCAATTTTACTACAAATATTGAAAAAGAAAAATAAACAGAAAGATATCCAACAAATTCAAGAATAATACACTTAACACCAAATACAGAAAAGATTGAGGAAATTAAATTTAATGAATAAATCATGTTAGACATATACAACAAAGAATTTTGAATAAGAAATATAATGTTACCGGACTCCACCTTATTGTAAGGAGAAGAAAATCTTTTTTCTTCTTTACCTGACAAGAAAAATGGAGTGTTTTATAGGGAAAAATATTTTTTGTTTATGCGAAAGTGGTTGTTGTGGTGGCTAGGGTTTTTGTGCAGCGTGTCCGTGTCCGAGTTGATAAAAGTGTTGGTGCAGAGCTAACTGACAATGTTGTCCTTTTCCTTTCATATATGAAAAATAGTATTTTTTTAAATATTTTTTAAATTAATTAAAATGTTGTATTTTTTAAAATAGTGAAAATATTTTATTTAAATCTATGTTTTTTATCTTGTTAAGGTTTTAATAAAAACCACTCTAATACAAAATATCAAAGATGCTCAATTGTTTTTGACACGCTCATAAATTTTTCACCATGCTAAGAGCCTTTATATGACGATGTCAGAAATTTTTTGAACTTGCTTAGAGACTTTTGTACTTTAGAGATTTCACATGCTCAAATATATTAAGATATTATTGATATATAAGTTGGATGCTTGAAATCTAAGAGATCATACCAATTAAAATAATCTGAGTAATATAATGATAGTTTAACATGATGTAGACTTTAAAGTCTACCAGTGTGTTACTAGTCGAAAATATGGTCAATTCAAACTTGGTAGGTCATAATGTGTAGATTTTGAGATATACAAGACATCATTTTGGTGAGTTTATAAGTCTGAATGTGAGATCTATCCTTTTATTTGACATGTTTTGAGTTGTTAGTTAATAAATGTGTTTGTGGAGCAATTTGAGATAATGTGTGTGCTAAGTGTCCAATATCTGGGAACATGGATAATGCGAGACCCAAAGATTAAACTAAAAATTTAGAAGGTCAAGGAAAAACTCAAGTGAAGTCTTAAATGAGCCAAATCTTTCGTGAGAAGCTCAATAAAAATTGACGGCAAAACATCTCCATCAACTTTTAAAATTCATAAATAATAATTGGTGGAAATTATGATCATTATACATACAAACAAGATAGATCTAGGAGTTTAAATCACGTAAGTCGAACAATTTACAAATCATAGATGAAATGAAGAAGATGTGGGCATTTTGCTATGAATACCCACTTATCATATTAGAGAGCTTAGGAATGCTTGGAGCAAGGAAAAAAGTTTGGAAAAGTATTGTTTCATCAAATCTTTTCTAAACCTTAATTTCTTTCTTTTCCTTTAATTATAAACATCTTTATTATTGTTTTTCTTTCTCCATATATGAATCTTTAACTTGAGATTACACATAAATTAAACATTTCTACAATTTGGTATATATTTTAAAAATTTGGGATTACATGTAAATTAAATAAGATTTTGGATGTCATGTTGATTATATATCTTGTGTTTAATATTTACTCAAATGATTTGGCCAATTCATTGAATTTTTTTAGTTATTAAATTCCGACCAAGACGAGGGGTGTAATTTCTAAGAAATAGAATTATAACTTTTTTGTAAATTTTGAGAATTGAAAGATGTAAACTAGCTAGATACTTTCATTGGGTTAGTACATAGGCGCTTTATAATTTTATATGGTAACTCACAAAAGGTTACTAAGATTAGATAAACCCATCCACTTATATGCATAGGAACTTAGGGTGTCTTTAGAATCTCGGTTAGAAAGTGAAATACTCAATTTATCCTTAAATAAATAATACTCACATGTCATGCGAGTGGTGAGTACGCTATCTTGAGATATCTCTCAGCATATCTCATCTTATTATTATTTTTTAGTCCTTTAGTTTCATCTTCGTTACTACTTATCTATTTATTTCATAATTATTAGTTTTATATTTCTTAAAACTAACACAAAAGGCTTTTCTTTTATTTTAGTTTTATTTTAAAGACAATATTGATTAAAGCTAAAAGTACACATATAACTCTTTGTTCACTGTGAAGACTATATATTATCTTTTTTACTACTTGTGGTGAGGTGCACAGTTGTGAGTTATCCTTCTCTAGGAGTTGATTATCATACATCGGGAGACATCAACATTGATTGTTTAAATTGATCCTATGTAATACAAAGTATTTTCCAATAGGATTTGAGCCAGGTTTCAATAGTGTAGCAGATAGACAAATTTTAGTTGAATAATAACTTTATCCTAGTACGTTGATAAACGAAGTGTAAATATGTCTCTTGGACACTCTTATGAAGCTTATTTAGTTTATGCTACTATATATAGTAGGATTTATTCCAATTACTTGACCCAGGTGTATGGGTCGTCCAAGTAATAATACAGGGATTCGATCTCAGGGACGGATGGATATGACTTAGAATTCTTGTTAATATTAACGTCGTATTTTGCAAATAAGTTGATAATCCTAAAATTTTACCTCGATCCCCTAGAACATGCTTCTATATAAAGAAAAATCCCAACATATGGTTTACAAAAGGTAAAAAACATGGTGGATTTTTAAGTATTACTAGAATAAAGATTCATCATTAGATATTTTAACTTAAAAAAAAGGAAATAGTATAAAAGAGAATGAACTTATATTTGATAAAAAAATATTAACTAGGGAAAATCACAAGAATTGTTTAAGTGAAGGATCTATATATAATTAGGGTACTCTTTTCCTTATTTTATTTAAGATTTATTTACTCCATCCATGTAAATAAAGTTAGCTTAAAGTAATATAATAGAAATATAAAACCTGAAGATGAGAAAATACAAACCAACTTATTAAAGACCTAAAATTTAACTACATCATTAATCAATTTTAAAATATAATGAAAGAATATAATTTATTTTTATGGTCTGAAAGAATAAATAACTTAATAATTAATGACAAGATACAAAAACAACTGCAACAATTACAAAAGATCTATATACAATTGAATGTGTCTATGATACCTTAATCGGAATGTCATGGGCAACGTTCCAATATGATGCACAACGAAATCTGTATTTTGAAAGGCAAGAAGCAAGGAATGTGTCTGCCAAGTTCGGAAGAGTAACACACAAGAGTAATTTTGATGATTAAGAGAATATAAAGGAGTAGAAGAAAATGATACATACATTAGGTGTGTTATATAGTATATATTTAGAGGTGGTCATTTAGGGTTTGATGGTTATTTAGGTAAAAATGATGTAATTTATTTCTCTTAAAATGATTATTTATGATATTAAATAATTGTAAAATTCTACCATCCAATATTGGATGATCCCGCACTAATAATATTAATACATATATCTCATGTTTTAAACTTGCAAAATAATGAACTTATTAATCTAATTACATGTGCTTTGTTAAAATAATCAATGGATGCTATGTAAACATTGGACCATCCAATATTGGATGGAAGTCTTAAATAATTAGAAGTTATAAAATTGTTATTATACTTTATTTGAATGGAATATAAACTATGCCCAAAGAAGTATGAGTAACAAATAAATTACCTAATTGGAGAAGATTAGGTTCAACAATGATGGAAAGAACGTGTCAACATACTTTTAATAGTGAGCTTAACACTTGAGTGATACTCGATAAATATAATCCGAGACTAATCACGCCACAAAGTATCCCTCCCTTTGATAGTTCATTTGTTTATGATGTTCACATATATAACTTTAAGAAATATATATTGAGTTCATTACAAAATCCAAAACTTCTATTATAACAGTGTCTTTCCACTGATTCTTGTATTCCTGACTAAAAGCATTGATTCTATTATTACTGAGTCTTTCCAATGAGTCTTTCCATGAATGAGCAAACCCTCACCTAGCGGTTCAGATCTAATGAGCGGAGGGAAGTCTTAATTCAAAAAGGCGCCTGCGAAAAATCCATAAAGCTCAGGGAAGATAGGATTTTCACCCCTAGAGAAAGCGCAAGGAAACCTTAAAAACAATCTTACCACAAGTCAAAAAACGTCATGACATATGATGGCCAATAAAAATATTATCTAACTCCAAGGCATGAATCCCGAACTAGTATTTTCGCAACCATAGAGACTACAAACATGATACTTACAGTTTAAAACACACGAGGATAGAGATAGACAAACTAAGGTTAATACGTAAGCTACCGAATACTGGCACAGGAAGAATCACCCATACTGAAGAGTGACTTAGGTGGAAGAATTCGTTGCCGAGGGTAGGGTCTGTTTCGTTAAAAATCTGCCGAAGACTTCCACTGCACGAAACACTGCAAACCCTGTGGTCATCTTAAAACTCCCTTCCGGTGAATACTTTAGCAGGGGGACGTGGAAGGTGGCCAATACAAAAAATAAAATAAGGAATCAGATAAACATTTTAATAATTAAACACTAGTTATTACCCTACCCATGTTGATGATATCCAATTTAACAATCAAGACGCTCGCATGTTAACATTCTCCCACAATGATTTGTTAGTAATACTAGTTATTATAGGTAATGCTCTGATGTGAAGGGTATTAGTTGACATTAGAAGCTTTGTGAACTTTATGTACATGGCAACCATTGACCAATTGAAGATTAATACCAACACAAAAAAATAATATCAAGATCCAATACATGGGTATTTTTGAACCATCTTGGTATATCGATCTACCCATGACTATTGGATCCATCGATGAATCCAATAACATACATGTATAATTGGTTAACAATCGGTATGAATCCACTTAACAACCTATCATTGAGCAAACCATTCTCAACAAACTACGGGTTGTGTTTTTGACCAACCACCTTACATAAAACTACTAATATCGAGAAGAACAACCATAGTCAGAGGAAATCAAAAACCTAAGGGGAATCTTGGGAATCCTCGACTCAACCTCTAATATTGGTTGTTGTTTGAAGAACAAGGAACAGAAAGGACTATCGAATAAAATAATATGATCCTGATCATCTTCTAAATACCTCGACCAAACCTCTGCAAAGGGGTAGTCAAGTAAAAACCATATGATCCTTATGATCATCTTACACGACCTTACCTTCACAAAGGTTCGTAGAGTAAAACAAGGTGATTACCTTTTGAAAACCTTGACCTAACATCCACAAAAGGGTCGTCGAGTAAAACCAAATGATCCTAATAATCATCGATTATTACATGTACCTTACCTTAATAAAGGGATATTCAAATAAAAATCAATAATCATGCTTTATAAACCTCGAAATAACATTCACAAAGGGTCTTTTTGTAGAATCAAATGGTCATAATCTCCATCTTTTAAAAAACTCGACTTAACCTTCACAAATGATCGTCTAGTAAAATAAGTCGATCTTATCTTTTAAAAATAGAAACATCACCCTAAACTCTTTAAAGGGGTAATCGAGTAAAAACCAAATAATACTAATGACCATCTTTTAAAAAGCTAGAGTTAACCTTCACAAATGGTTGTCGAGTAAATCTAAATGATCCTAATGATCACCTTTTAAAAACCTCGACCTAACCTCCACATAAGGGTCATCGAGTAAAATAAAATGCTCTTAAATATCAAATTATAAAACCTATAACTAACCTTCGCAAAGGGGTAGTCGATTTAAAACAAAATGGTCCTAATGGTCCTATTTTAAACAAACTTGACCTAAACTTCACAAGTTGTCGTCGAGTAAAATCAAATGATCCTACTTATAATCTTTTAAATATAAAACCTCTACCTTACCTTCACAAGGGTCACCAAGTACAATCAAATGATCATAAGAATCATATATAAATTAAAAAAACTTGACATAACCTTCATCAAGAGGCAGTCGAGAAAAGTACAAAGGGTAAGTCGAGGAAGGTCAAAGGGTAGAGCTTATTAACCCCCTGATGGTTATGCAGCCAAGAGACAAACAAGAGCTAAAAAAACTGAACAAATGGTTCGTAACAATGAAACACAATAATGCACCAAGCAAAATAATTAAACATTTAAAAAAATCTTCTGACTCACACAATATAAGGGAAAAGACAAGTAAAGTCAAGCCCTTCACCGAAAATTAAGAATCTTGGCTCTATAACTTCCGGAGTAATGAACGACAAATATGTCAAAACCCATAAATGCACAGGCAGTCTCATTCAATTTATTTTATTATCATAATATATTTAGAGTTTAAATTTTTCTGGTAAATTTTTGAACATGAGTTTGTAACTTTTAAAGACAGTTTTTGATTATTTATGAAAAAAAACTGAGTGTTGCTTTCTTTTATTAGTGTTTTTTATTTTGATGAACGTGATAACTTTACATCAATTTTTAATATAAATTCATGAGCTCAAACATCCAAGTATTTTTTTCCATTGTTGCACAAAATTTCTCCAAGTAAAGAGTTTTTGGTGCCTTCCACATCAAACCCTGGAACGTCATTGCACCAAATTTCTTCTTGAAGTTGTTTCGGAATGTCTAACACAATGACTAAGCTATCCTAGGCAATAACTCCTTAATAGTTGTATATAATCCCTTCAAATTAATTGGTTTTGCAATAACTTTTGTATATCAGTGATTAGCATCCAGTTTTCTTGATCAAATATACTAGGTCCTTGACTATAAGTTGCAAAAACCATGACCATGTGTCTTTATATTCCTTCTTAACAACAACATATATGGTGTCGCCTAGGGTGTAATAAAATAAGATAAATAATAAGTCAGAAAACAACGCACTCTCACCCTAGATAGGCACAGTATTGCAAGTATTACATGACGAATGCAAGTTTTAATGATAAGTTGAGTTCGTTCTCAGGGACTTAGTGTGTTAAACGAATGGGTAGCAATAACGAGTAATAAGAAATTAACTAAAAGACATAAATTAAAAGGAATAAATTCGAGATTAATGAATTAAACTAAGGAAAATAAAAGACAATAAAGTAAATAAGACGAAATATGAGATGAAAAGTATAGCTTAGGTTTTGCTAGTATGCACTAATCCTTCTAATTCTTTCTATCAAATCTAGTTAATAAGGTAGATAATTAGCTCTTAAATACTTAGTCAGGATTCTAAATTCCCATACCTTAGACCTTGAGAGCGACTAAGGGGGCTACGGACACACCACGAGGCTGGTTCAAATAGGGTTTACAAGCGCTACCAAGGCCCTAAGCAATCAATTTCCATACATGGTGATAGTTTATACCCTAATGACTATCTAGTTAGAATTAGTGTTGTCAAGACCAATATCGACACTAGACGTTATGTGGTGTTTCAATAATTAGACACCCAACTAAGGCGATCATCTAACTACTATTATGGTAATCCTATACTCGTGCACTAGCAAGGAAAACAATCATTAAATCAAAACACATATCCAAATATATAGGTAAGCAGCTAATATCAGATTAAAACATGTAATTTCCAAAGAAACTTAGATAGAAAGAAATTAGAATTCATATTTTATACATGATTCAAAACCCAAGCTATGAGAAAATTAGTTCATACCTGAAGGAAATAAACTAAAAGAAATAATAAAAGACATCATCTTGCTTTCTACAATAACTCTGATGAATAAAACCCTATGAACTAATTACTATGGGGAAAGGATGATTTACAAGTGATATAAGTGTGTATTTATAGGTGTTTAGAAGACCTAATTCGTTTTCTTGAAGGAGAAGGTAAGTAGTGGACTCCAAGCCCAACTCAAATTTGTAACCCTAAAACATGAAATCAGACTTTTTTTTGTCCTAGCAGTTTCAATACTCATCCGTTTAACGCGTATGAGTAGTCGAAATTCATCGTCTCGGAAAGATCTTCAACTTTGCTCTTGACAGTTTCTCCATATTCCACACCGAGTTTGACATATAAACTGATTTGTGGTCGTAGGTGCTGAAATTTAGATTTAAGACAACTTTTCCTTTTCCATGTTTTTAGCTTTTCTTTCCTTATCTCCAATTACCATTCTTATCTCTTTCCATATCTTGTAGTCTTTGACTTGGACTCTAATTAATCTCCATAATTATATTTAAAGCTTCAGACTAAATAAATAATTAAACCCAATATGCTCTAAAATATTAATTTACTAAATCAAGACTCAAAATAGGAAAGTGTACTATTTCTCAAGAAAAACGATTAGAAAGACTTCTAAATCACTAAAAATGATGTCTCATCTTAACATAAATCTATCACAAATGAGGATACATCAAGACCCCTAACTCAAAGTTGTATCGTCCCGATACAATAAAGATAAAAACAAAGGGAATTCTATAAATACAAACCTAGGTTATTTTCAACACAATGGGAAGAACATAGCAGAATATATAGAATAGACATAAAGCAATTACTCAGAAAATTTCATGCAATAATATTCATAAACTACATACATGTACACTTCTAATATCCATAGTCAACACGGTTTGAATTCAAGATCAGATTAGTTTCGCAATGTAAGAAGGATTGGGACTTTACTCAATTCACCAAGAAAGCTATAGATTGTTCATCGAACTTCAATAGTATTCAAAGATCCACTTAACTACTCTCTAACGGCTTCAATCACTTCTCGATTATATAGAAAAGAATCAAAAGGTCTTTAAGGTGGCAATTTAGGCTTAGGGACGGTATGATAGTATATTTGGATAATTTAGAGTGAGCTTTTGGCTCTCTCCTCAATAGCCATCAACGAATTGCCCTAGAGCTTGAGTTACTCTCATAAAACGTTTTCTCACTCGACCCAATGAATTCTTCGATGCACAATTTAGCATCCCCAATAACCCAATTAAAGCATAAGATGTTCACTTAAAAATTTCACTTTGCCGGTCCGAATATATATATATATATATATGTCCTTTTCAAATCAATTTCTTCAGCTATGACTCTCTTTTTAATGTTGAGATATCACGCTATTTTTTTTCATATATATATATATATATATATATTTTCTTTTCTTTTTATGCCCTTGTTGGCAAATTTAGCTCGTAGCTTCTTTTTCATTCACTATTACCCCGGCAAAGGGTTTCAATACAAACCTGTGAACCATCATCAATATAAAGAACACATCACAATTAATTAGCTCAAAAATCACATCCCAATAACAATTCCCATAATGGTGGACCCACCACCCTAAACTCAAGCTCTGAAACAATTGTCTATGCATCGCGATTCGAGTGCGGGTCATATGGAAAGGTCCTATAATCTAAAGGGATATGGCTTATAATGTGTTTCAATAAAAAGCTTTAGAAAGGCTAGAAGGGGCTGAGAAGGATATAACATACAAAATCAAATCACAAGGTGAGAAGGTATAAAAAGGCTTCAAGTGGCTTCAATATGAAAGAACTGTCTTAATCACTTTCTACACCGTGTAATTTCGTTATTTTCTTACCTTTAACACTTTCATCAAATGGGTTTATCAACTAGCTTGGATCTCACGGCCTATACACTTCTCAAGATTCCCTGAGATCAAACATACTTTCTAATGCATTGCTTATTAATTTTTTTTACTATCAATGTGTGTTTTCCTACAAATACTCAAAGTATACAAATAACATAGCTCATAAACATACTACTTACTATCATTAATTCACTAAGCTTATGCTTTCAAGCTATTAAACACACTCTACACCTAATTCCCAAGCATCAAAAAATTTAATTTCTACCTAAAAAGAGAAAAATGGAGATGAGAGACAATGAATCCCTACACCCCCAACTCAAAAATGAGTCGTGTCCCCACGACTCGAAAAAGACTCGAAACAGAAATTAAAATTAGCAGATAAAACATTTACAGAATTGGTAAGGAAGAAAGAGAACATACTCTCGAGGCTATTGCCTCTCATTATTGACATCCAAGGTAGGATTTTCTTGATCTTTCCTTAATTGCTCAAGGAGTTTCATGATGTGCACTTGATTAGTTTTGATTTGTGCCACATCATTGGCTAAGGAACTTTGAGCTGCTTCGAAATTGTTTAAACGCTCCTCCATCTTCTTTTGCTAACTTTGCTCCTTTTCTTCTTTCGAGACTTGCGTAAAAATCGCTCCTCTCAAGACTTTCATGATCCAAGCATTATCAATATAACTTTTCTTAAATTCGAGTATCTCTTCTTCACCCAATACTACATTCGCTTTTTGCACAAGACACGTGATCGTAATAGGATATTTAACATTATAAACTGATTTAGGAGAGACCGAAAATCGCATCACCTCCTCAAAGATCAACTGTGCCACATCCACTTCTTCTCCTCTCAAAATACAATCCAAAAGTAGAGCGTTCTTCTTAGTCACATCCAAAGTTCGTGTGTTTTCGAAGACATTAGGAATAAAGAAATTGTGCCAAACTCTCGCATCTGGTTGAAGATATTTGTAAGGCCAAGGTGCCTTCAATTATTCCTTATGTGATTGCACTTTCTCCTTGTCTAAAACATGCTCAAAAAGTAATTCCTCATCAAAGATTTTTTGTTTAGCCACCACTTCACTAAACTTGCAAGGTCCAATTAATTTCTTAAACTGGAAGTGGTTTCTAATCTCCTCAACTGTGAAAGGAACTAACTTACCTCTAATCGGAACACAACCTTCACTATCTCGGCTACAAAGGCCTAAATAGAAATCTAAAAATAATTCATGACATAATTCAGAACGTCTTACCATGAACGTAGACCAACCCAATCTTTCACCAAGCTCCAAGAATCTCTTATATTCTCCTGTACCAACTTCTCCAGCGAATAATTTCTCATAAGCAAAAGGTAGTTCCTTTAATTGATTTTCTGCGGAAGCTATCAAGGCCTTTGAAGCTTCTTCTTTATCTATGGGTGTAGGACCTTTGAAAAGAAGAGGGTGTGTTCTCTTTTTGGAATAAAGTAAAACTTTTCTACCCAGTAAATCGAACATAGCCGACTTACCTCCTTCTTCAACATCGATTTTTCCCTTTGAATTTGAACCAGAACCTTTGTTATTTGATTTCTCCTCAACTGAACCCAATACCTTTCTTTTCTTCATCTCCCCCTTGTTAGATAATGTTTCTGTTCTTTTAGTCATCTCGATTGACCCCTAACTCAAAGCTTTGAAATTTTAACTTTTGAATTATTGGTTGAACAAGCTTGATCTGGTTTAGGAAAGGTGAATTGATGATGAATCTCTATGTGGGTAAGATGAATTTTTGATGGATTGGTATGGGTATATGAAATTGTAGGATGAATTTTGAAAATTTAAGCTCTTGATTCTTCAATCTCAATGTGTTTGGTTGAAATTGGGTGATTGAATCTCCTTTGTAATGATGTGGAGAGAAGATTTGATGTGTTTTTATGATGATTGGGTAGTGTTTTGATGTTTGGGGAAGGTTTGAATGAGCTTTAATGGAGTTGGGAGAGGTTTGGAGAAG
Organism: Nemophila menziesii; assembly: GCA_029959085.1. Taxonomy (NCBI): domain Eukaryota; kingdom Viridiplantae; phylum Streptophyta; class Magnoliopsida; order Boraginales; family Hydrophyllaceae; genus Nemophila; species Nemophila menziesii. The sequence continues at coordinate 82,756,890 of JARWIR010000002.1, forward strand.
AAAGAGAGGCTTAAGGATTAATAATTTCAGAATAGTACCAACCTCTTTCTACTTATACCCTAAAAACGAAGCTTCTTTCTCTCTCCAGCGGCGTTGGGCGGCATACCGGGCGTAGGGCCCGAGTTACGTCAAAATACCCGAGTCCTCTACACGTGGGCACGCAATTCTTCTGGCCGGCATACCAGCGCTAGGGCCCGTCATACTGGTGCTTCTGTTGTTCGACTTGGGACCTCTCGGTAATGAACACGTGGTGATACCCGTGGCCACGGGTTTTGCTCTGGCCGGTATACAGAGATTTCTCCCGGCATGCCGGTGGTGAAATTTCTCGATACTGGACCTCTAGGAATAAAACACTTGGCTTACCCCGTGGGCTTGGGTTTTCCTGCTCGTTGATATACCGGAAGAATCGGCCGGTATGCCGGTGAGGCAGTCTGAATATTCCATAAACTTGCGTTTTTCCTCCCGAACTCGATTTTTCTAACACCTAAACATCAAAAACACTAATACATTTCTCAAATATGCAATATCAACTAAAAGCAACTACATTAAACTTAAACTAAAAACATAAAAACATAAAAACATAAAAAAATTACAGTTTGTCTCCCATACATCACTTTTATTTAACGTCTTTCAAAGTTAGACACGTTACCTCTATCAAGGTTTGTGAATATAGCCTCCCCAACAACGAGTTAGGCTATGAGCGCCAACTAATCTGAGCTTGATCCCCTTCTTGGGTCGAATTTCTATCACTTTGGCTGAAACAACCTTAGTGACAATGAATGGTCCCATCCACGCGTCTTTGAAACTTTGTGGCCTATTTTCGCGTTTGTGAGTTTTCCATAGAACTTCATGGCAAACCCCAAACTCAATGTTTGGCTAGGTATCCACAGGTTTTAAGTGAATCTTCTCAGTAGGGGACTTTGTGATGTGAAAGGTTGTGGATGACAGGAACGCTGGGATCTAACTTCCTTGGTTTCTTGCCCAAAACATAGAAGGTCTTGGATACGTTCTTTGCATGAAGGTAATGGTCCCTTCTTGGAAATTGATGATACTTTGGCTTGTGACCATGAAAGGCCGTCCAAGTATGATTGGAACCTTCTTATCTGCATCAAACTCAAGTATAACAAAGTCAGTTGGGATGGCGATACTACCTGCTCGGACTAAGACGTCTTCCACTGTTCCCCATGTCTGTAACTGAGTTGTCAGCGAACTGCAACTTCAATGGAGCTTTCTCTGATTTCTGAAGTCCAAGTCTCTCGAACACGGACTTAGGCATAAGATTCACACCAGAACCCACATCGTACATAGCTTTCACCTTGAGCATACCATTTATTTGAATAGGAAGGTTAAAACTTCCCGGATCTTTTAGCTTCGTTGGTAACTCTCTTTCACTTCTTCTTGAGACTCTCAGGTTCTCTCTTGGGATCTCTACACTCGCCTCTTTCTCAGGAATAACTTGCGTAAAAACTTGTTACGGTGTAAGTCCTTTCTTTGCAATCTCAAGCATTTGGGCGTTGATCTTTTCAAGTGTATACGCCTCTACAAATGTCTTGAGTTCAGTGTCATCCTTAGGATCTGTATTAGGAATAGTTGATGACACTGTTTGAACAACAGGTGGTGGTTACACCTTCTCTTCTTCTTTCTCTACTTGCACAGCTGGTGCTACTTCAACTTCAACTCTTAGTTCCTCCGTTGAGGCTTCTTCCTCATTCTCTTTAGCCAATTCAGCTTGAAAATCCATAATCGATCTAATCTCTTCATGCATATCCTTCAGAAGCTGTATAAATTCGGATTTTTCTGAATCGTCCTCCACATTAACCTCAGAACAGTTAGATTCCACGGCGCTAGACTTGGTTGGTTCTTCTTCGGTACTCGGAACCTCCACGACACTAATGGCAGCATGTGGTACTTCCTTCTTTTCCTCAATTTCAAGGCAAATATCCTTACAAGCTTCGAACCCATCATTGTCATCACCTCCTTCGATAGCCTTCAATTCTTTTTGTTCCACCATATTTGTTAGAACTTTGTTCATTTGTTCTACTTGAGTACCTAAAATCTGAATTGCGGCTTCTTGTCCTCGTAACATTTCGCCCTGAGCGTTCATATTCGTGGTCAAACGATCCAAGACTTTTGCTAATTGTTTATTATCTGTAGTTCCCTCTTGAGGATACTGTGGAAAGGCTTTCTGATCTAATGAATCGGCATAGGAATCTTGAACATGTTGTTGTGGGGGAGCTGGTCTATTCTGATATTGATTTTGATACTGACCTCTTGGTTGGAAAAAGTTGTTTTGGGGACGTGGTTGATAATGACCAAGATTAGCAGCCCCCTGAGGATTTGAGTATTGCATACCCGGATGGTTTCAGTTACCAAATTGATAACCTCCTCGATTAGATATGAAATAAACAGATTGTGGATTTCCTTCGCACTCTTCCCAAGTATGATTATTAACCCCACATTGTTGAAAACCTTGTGCATCTTGCACTATATTTGCTGCGGTTAATTTCTCTACATATCAAGCTTAATTTCTTTAATTTGGTTCACTAATGCGGCTATTTGAGCTGAGTTTGTAGTTTCTGCGTCTAATCGAAGCTTACCTCGGGTTTTGCAACGTGAGCTCGCGAAGAGGGCCAAATCCTTTCTTGTTCAATAATATTTTCCAAAACCTCGGTAGCTTCAGTAGGGTCCATGGACACGAAATTTCCTTTCCCAATGTTATCCACTTTCAGTCTACCTTCTCTGTTGAGACCTTCATAGAATATATCTAACTATAGAGAGGGTGTATAACCATGGAGCGGACATCTAGCTAACTTCTGTTGAAACCTTGTCCATGCTTCTCCTACTTCTTCTCCATCTTCTTGACAAAACCTTGTAAGCTCGCTTTAGTCTTTTAGTCTCATACTCTTCGGATAAAAACAGTTAAAGAAAGCGGCTTGAAGTTTTGTCCATGTATTAATTGTCCCTGGTGGTTGCCTATCTAGAAACTCACCAGAACAAAAACATATGACAATACAGTTGCTCGCGTGGAATGCCTGGAGTAACATAACCATCACAAATCTGCATAAACTTCTGAATCGCTCTTACCAGATCTTGAATTGATGTACCACTGTAGAGTCCAAAACTTTGAACCTGATTGAGCATACCCGGATCGGGTCGAAATTTAATATTTTGGATCTCCGGAGGACGGTAACCTATCCGCTAAACATGAAACGGCACTCTGAGCCCAGGAAGGTCTTGTTTAACTCGGTTCTGATTAACATTATTTTGCCTGTTACCTCTTCCTATGGTTGTTGTCCCTGTTGTTGTCCTAATGGTGGGACAAGTGGTGGTGGTCCCCCTGGTGGAACTAATGGTTGTCCTCCAGGTGGGATCACAATTGGTGGATCTAACAGCTCTTGTACGCCTTCCATAGCTCTTATTAAGGTTCTTTCCTCACGAACACGTTTATTATAAGATCTAAAGCTTCTCTCTGGCTCCGGTAACGGAGGCCAGGAATTAAACACTGAGAAACCTGAAAAAGACTAAAGCAAACCACAAGCGTAAATCCAGAAAAACAAAAACTAAATACTAAAAATAAAGATTAACGAAAAACTATTACCCGAAATAGATAACCCACATGCTAACGAGACACAAGTCCCCGGCAGCGGCGCCAAAAACTTGGTGTCGCCTAGGGTGTGATAAAATAAGATAAACAATAAGTCAGAAAACAACGCACTCTCACCCTAGACAAGCACACTACTGCAAGTATTACATGATGAATGCAAGTTTTAATGATAAGTTGAGTTCGTTCTCAGGGACTTAGTTTGTTAATCGAATGGGTAGCAAAACGAGTAATAAGCAATTAATTAAAAGACGGAAATTAAAAGGAATAAATTCGAGATTAATGAATTAACTAAGGAAAATAAAAGACAATAAAGTAAATACAAAGAAATATGAGATGAGAAGTATAGCTTAGGTTTTGCTAGTATGCACTAATCCTTCTAATTCTTTCTATCAAATCTAGTTAATAAGGGAGATAATTAGCTCTTAAATACTTGGTCATGATTCTAAATTCTCATACCTTAGACCTTGAGAGCGACTAAGGGGGCTACGGACACACCACGAGGCTGGTTCAAACAGGTTTTGTAAGCGCTACCAAGGCCTTAAGCAATCAATTTCCATACATGGTGATAGTGATTAAATTATACCCTAATGACTATCTAGTTAGAATTAGTGTTGTCAAGACCAATATCGACACTAGACGTTATGTGGTGTTTCAATAATTAGACACCCAGCTAAGGCGATCATCTAACTACTATTATGCAAATCCTATACTCGTGCACTAGCAAGGAAAACAGTCATTAAATCAAAACACATAAACAAATATATAGGTAAGCAGCTATTATCAGATTAAAACATGTAATTCCCAAAGAAACTTAGATAAAAAGAAATTAGAATTCGTAGTTTATACATGATGCAAAACTCAAGCTATGGGAAAATTAGTTCATACATGAAGGAAATAAACTAAAAGAAATAATAAAAGACATCATCTTGCTCTCTACAATAACTCCGATGAATAAAACCCTAAGAACTAATTACTATGAGTCAAGGATGATTTACAAGTGATATAGGGGTGTATTTATAGGTGTTTAGAAGACCTAATTCGTTTTTTGAAGGAGAAGGTAAGTAGTGGACTCCAAGCCCAACTCAAATTCGTAACCCTAAAACATGAAATCAGGCCCGTTTTTGTTTTGGTCCTAGAAACTTCAATACTCATCCATTTGACACGTATGAGTAGTCGATATTCATAGTCTCGGAAAGATCTTCAACTTGCTCTTGACTTTTTCTCCAATTCCACACTGATTTTGAGATATAAGCTGATTTGTGGTCGTAGGTGCTGAAATTCAGATTTAAGGTAGCTTTTCATTTTCCATATTTTTAGCTTTTCTTTCCTTATCTCCAATTACCATTCTTATCTCTTTCCATATCTTGTAGTATTTGACTTGGTCTATAATTAATCTCCATGATTATCTTTAAAGCTTCACACTAAATAAATAATTCAACCCAATATGCTCTAAAAATATTAATTTACTAAATCAAGACTCATAATAGGAAAGTGTACTATTTCTCAAGAAAAACGATTATAAAGACCTCTAAATCACTAAAAATGATGTCCCATCTTAACATAAATCTATCACAAATGAGAAGACATCAATATATAACACGGTATATGCTATTGTTAGCATCAATTATCACAATAGTTTGAATTACACTGGGGTGTGGTCCTTTCAAGTGGCAACAATCAAGTCCAAAAAATTACTACACCCACCCTTAAACCCTGCATCAAACTTTAAAAATAACATTAGAACCTCTTGAATCTTTAGTCCCTAGTGCATCAATTTCTTTAGTTTCTAGAAATATATTGGAGCCTAATTTGTATATAATAACTTTGCACTGTAATCATGCGTTTTTTATATTGGTATTAATACTCTTCATTTGTTGAAAACCCTACATTCCTGAATGTGTTGTACACTTGTTTTTTGGAAAGGTTGACATTGTATTTTTTTTCACCAACATCATGAAGTTAACCATTGTCATCTCCATGTTTAGCCTTAAGGTTTCTAAGAAAATTTGGCTAAGGTAAGTGGAGGCTGGTTATTTGTGATCCACAACCTTACCGCGTTTATAATTACACTCACGAGCTTTGATATGAATATAACTTGTGTACTTCAAATTGGAACCCATTGTAAACCATTTGAAATAAGTTGAAGTAATGAGCTTCACCCTCACTCTAATCGTATATGTTTTCTATGTCTTTAATTTTTTACAATTCTTAAAACCATGATGTTTAATTGCTACCCTCAATTCTTTCTTGTTTGCGAATATCATACCAATACTAAAGTTTGGATCAAAGGTTTCAAGATCAGGCCTAAATCTCTAGTATTTCTAATAAACGTCCATATTTTTCTCATCAAATCCATAAAAAATGTCCAAGTCTTCATGAAGATCATATCATAACTCCTCATCACTAGTTGGAATTTCCTTATCCAAACACATAACCTTACGACCATTCTTAATACCCTATATTTCATTTTGGAAATCTTCATCCACGTTTGGTGTCGCCTAGGGTGTGATAAAAATAAGATAAAATTAAGTCAAGAAACTACGCACTCTCACCCTAGACAGGCACAGTACTGCAAGTATTACAGGACGTATGCAAGTTTTAGTTAGTAAGTTAAGTTCGTTCTCAGGGACTTAAGTGTGTTATACGAATGGGTAGCAATAACGAGTAAAAGTATATAATTAAAAGACAGAAAATAAAATATATGAATTTCGAGATTAAGAATTAAAACTAGAAAAATAAAGACAATAAATATGAAGAATATGAGATGAGAAATATAGCTTAGGTTTTGCTAGTATGCACCAATCCTTCTAATTCTTTTAGATCTAGTTTATAAGGGAGAATATTAGCTCTTGGATACTTAGTCAGGTTTCTAAATTCTCATACCTTAGACCTTGAGAGCGACTAAGGGGGCTACGGCACAACCAAGACGAGGTCTCAAATAGGGTTATCAAGCGCTACCAAGGCCCTAAACAGACACTACAATCAATTGGTGATATGGTGATTAAAACAAACCCTAATGACTATCTAGTTAGAATCATGTTTTGTCAGAACTAATATCGAAACTAGACATTATGTGGTGGTTCAATAGTTAAACACCCAGTTAAGGAGAACATCTAACTACTATTAAAACAATCCTAAAGTGATCAGTTCTAGGAAAGACAATAAATCAAAACACATAAACAAATATTAAGTAAGAAGCTAATATCAAATTAAAACATGTAATTCCCAAAGAAACTTAGATAGAAGAATTAGAATTCATAGTTTATACATAATGCAAAACCCAAGCTATGGGAGGTTTAGTTCATACCTGAAGGAAATAAAGTAAAAGAAATTACAAAAGACATCATCTTGCTCTTTACAATAAACTGGAAGAATAAAACCTTAAGAACTAATTACTATGAGGCAAGGATGATTTTACAAGTGATATAAGGGTGTATTTATAGGTGTTTAGAAGACCTAATTCGTTTTCTTGAGGAAGAGATAAAGTATTGGACTCCCAGCCCAACTCAAATTCGTATTGAAATAAAGATAAACACTGCTGTACCGTTTTGAGCATATCTTCTTCGTTATTGGTGGGTTTTTGCTCCATAAGATACCAAAAGAATTCTCACAGAATTATCTATGTCCCTATGAGAGGAAATTACCAAAATCGGCTTCCTTGTAGGAGTAATCTCCACTTCTTTAGGCGTGTACTGCAGAATCCCAGATTTAGGCAGCTTTTCCTTTTCCATCTTTTTAGCTTTTGTTTCCTTATCTCCAATTTCCATGCTAATCTCTTTCCATAAGTTGTAGTCTTTGACTTGGACTCTAATTACTCTCCATAATTATCTTTAAAGCTTCACACTAAATAAACAATTAAACAATTAAACCCAATATGCTTTAAAAATATTATTTTACTAAATCAAGACTCACAGTAGGAAAGTGCACTATTTCTCAAGAAAATCGACTATTATGACTTCTAAATCACCTAAAATGATGTCTCATCCTAATATTAATCTATCACAAATGAGGAGACATCAAGACCCCCAACTAAAAGTTGTATCGTCCCGATACAATAAAGATAAAAACAAAGGGAAGTCTATAAATACACACTTATAAAATTCTCAACACAATGGGAAGACACATAGCATAATATATAGAATAAACCTAAAGCACATAACTCAGAAAATTTCATGCAATAATATTCATAAGCTACATACCTGTATACTTCTCATATCCACAGTCAACACGGCTTGAATTCAAGATCAGATTAGTTTCGCAATGTAAGAAGGATTGGGACTTTACTCAGTTCCCCAAGAAAGCTATAGATTGTTCATCGATTTTCACTAGTATTCAAAGATCCACTCAGTTACTCTCTAATGGCTCAATCACTTCTCAATTACATAGCAAAGAATTCAAGAAAATTCTTGAATATCATATCCTAGCATTTTGAATTCCAATAAAAGAATATGCTCTAAACATTAATTTTTTCATAAACGGTTATATTTAATTAATAACCTTTCTTGGGTGTTTGCTAGTAGATATAGATTTTACAATATTATCGATTTGAAGTCATAACCATAATATTAATGAAATGGTTTCCATTCTGATGGTTTCAAATAAGGTTTTATTGAGATAAAATTAAGTAAAAATGAATTTAGGGAACCTAGTAGCACCACCAATCACACCATCAAAGTTTGTTCCATTTCCATAATATGCAACTCAATGTAAGACTTCAGATACCACTCCTACTTTGGTATTCCAAGCTTACCAACATTGTTTGAACTACTGACTAAGAATCCAATTTTTTAATGGAATGTCATCTTATCTACGATACACTCCACCTAAAATTTAAGTATGAAGACGAATCATAGAAGGGTAAATGTACTATTTATGGTTTACTTACGTCACAACCAGGCGAGAATATGGAAAAGAGAAATTAGGGTATCATATTTTCTTCACAACGATACATACTATTTTTCTCTCTCACTCTCTACATATCTTCATCCTTAAACATATCATGCATGCTTTATGGGACTAATACCATCAACTCCCAGTTAACATCATACAACAAATGATCACATAATATATCTCTACTACATCAAATATTAATAACCATAAAAACTCAATAAACATTAGCTAATGTATTTATCCAATTAGTGTGACAAGCTTCCATTTTAATTCCACATTGAAGACATGTTAATATAATACATTATATGCTAACAACATATGAACATTATCATATGAGATTCCATAATCAAATTAGTAACGGAAATTCTTAAATCATGCATGTAAACGAAAAACCTAATTATAAATGCTAAGTATTAATTAAATCAATAGAAATTAATAATGTAGTATCGATTTAGTTTAATAAATACAAAATAATTTTATATCCACAATTTTTACCTTTGATTACAAAAAATTCATACATTGACAAAACTTCTTGAACTCTGTATTGATAAGTTTACTTTAGATTCCGGAATTCCGAGACCTTTCATAGCACGAAAGGCATTCTTTACTTTTGCACTTGGAGCCATAACTTATTCTCTTAGACTTTATTGTACAAGCACAAATCATGCAAATATCCTGTTTATTTATATATAGAATTATTGATAAGTACGAAGTGTGATACATAACTTAAAGATAACATGAATTTGTGCTAGAAAGTTATTGAAATGGTGAGATTAAATCAAATCAAATCCAATCATAGATGCAAGCATACAATTTAAAATGGAAAGATCTAGATACTACAACAACCAAACAACAAACTGAAGATGTGTGACAGATCTGAACTCAAACACTAAATTTTTTTGTTTTTGGGGTTTAATTTCTGGAAATAGTAACTACGGCTTCTAACATGTTCCAATGCTGGAAAAATTTAGATTATGTATAAATTATCAATCCACTAAATATGGCAAGTGAATTCCTTCATATGTATTATCATCTAGTAATTATTACCCAATCAACGTTATGGAATCACATTAGAGATCCATTACACTAATCAGATAAATACTCCTAAATTCTTAGCGAAATATCAGAAGGTACCTCAGTTGACTCTGATCTTCACAAAAAAGCCCCCTTGCAAAAATTCGATATCAGATACCCAAATAAGTATCTGTAAAATTATACAAATCAGCTACATTGCCCATCACTGTTAACTGAAAATTGATGATCCTATCACTATTTAGAGCATTGACCACTACCTCAAGTGATGATCTATACTTGGATTTCTGCCACACCTGGAAGGCCTACAAACAAATCAATACACCGGATCAACATATTACTTATCAATGTGTAGTGTACATTTTAGAGGTCCATCGAAAAGTGCACATGCATTCCCAAATGATGGGTTGCACATAAAATAACATGGTATTACTCAAGGATTTATATGAAAAGAAACGCGCATTATACAACAGCGTAAATTAAAACACATTTATCAAATCATGTTCCTTGCATTAAAAGCCGGTTAAACACTTTATAACAATGAGTTTCAACACTTTTCTGGCAAACACTAAATATCATCGACTCATATGAACAAGCATAAAAAGATACACAATTATCACCACACACAACACATATTAATAACTACAAACTCAAAAAAACCTTGTATAACCTAAACTACCTTTTTTGTCGATTTTATCCAACATTGATGATTAGACTGTGTGCAGACTTGATTACATAATAAAACTGTTATTCTTTATTTTTGTATATAATATTTGTCCACATAACTTTTAATAGTGTGTACATAATCTTTAATCTCCCACACTCAGTTACTTGCTTTTACTTCCTTAATCTAAATTAAACACGTACTCATTACCAAAGTAAAATTAAAATATTTAGAAAATTAAGTTAAACATTAATGGTTGTCATTTGTTATTAACCATCACCAATGAGAAAACAAATATGAAGCATTATGACACAAGAAAATCTAATCTCATATTTAAAGAACCAAGCAAATTAATAGACTTACCAGGTTTATTATAATAAATGTCTAATTTTTTGAAATGTCATGACCAACGATCGTTTTCCTATAAATTAAATAATATTATAAAATATGCATCAATAAAAATATAATCTTAACAATAATAACACAAACAACTTTTTTGTTAATTATATAGCATGACTTCTATTAAAAAAATGGAAAAATTTAATCCCATATATTTTGTATATGATGAGTTAATAAAGTAAGGGTCTTTAAACTGATTACAAAAATTCAAAATCTAAATCAAATACCTAAACATGAGAAAGTACATTCTTTTTTACACTAATAATTTTCATTTCATTATGCTCTATGTTAGTGGTTTTATTAATCAAGTCATGCATTTTAATGTAAAAAGTTAAAATGTTTGACTAAAAAAATTAGGATATGCTAAAAACAGGGTGGTCTAAGTTTATTAAAACAAATAAATTGTACCTCAATTTTTCAAATTTATAGTGTATTATGCTTATATATATTTATTTTTTAAATATGTTGTTTTTTCTTTATTAAAATATAGGTTATTTTGTATATATAACAACTTATAGTGAAATTCATTCCGAAAATAATAATATTTGCGACCTATAGTGCTATTTTCTTATAGTATAGACACCTATGATTCGATTTTCACATTTTATAGGAATTTATAATAAAATTCATGTAGAAGTAACTTTGAGAACAATCCCTTGCAAAATGTAGAGACTAAGATAAATCACATACCTCGATCAAGAGAACTTCTCATGGGTTAAACCTTAAAGGCTTTAGTGATGTTATCAACTTTATTGCAAATATTGAAAAAGAAAAATAAACATAAATATATCCAACAAATTCAAGAATAATACACTTAACACCAAATACAGAAAAGATTGAGGAAATTAAATTTAATTAATAAAATATGTTAGACATATACAACAAAGAATTTAGAATAAGAAATATACCTTATTGTATGGAGAAGAAAGTGTTTTTCTTCTTTCATTGAAAAGAAAAATGGAGTGTTTTGTAGAAAAAAATATTTTATGTTTATGCGAAAGTGGTTGTTGTGGTGGCTAGGGCTTTTGTGCAGCGTCCATGTCCGCGTTGATAAAAGTGTTGGTGCAATGCTAACTGACAATTTTGTCCTTTTCCTTTTCATATATGAAAAATGGTATTTTTTTAATATTTTTTGAATTAATTAAAGTGTTTTATTTTTTAAAATAGTGAAAATATTTTATTTAAATCTATGTTTTTTTTATTTTGTTAAGGTTTTAATAAAAAATACTCTAATAAAAAATATCAAAGATGCTCAATTGTTTTTGACATGCTCATAAATTTTTCACCATGCTAAGAGCCTTTATATGACGATGTCAGAAATTTTTTGATCTTTCTTAGAGGCTTTTGCACGTTTAGAGATTTCACATGCTCAAATATATATATATATATATATATATATATATATATATATATATTTTAGATAAATATGTTGTTTTTTCTCTAATAAAATATAGGTTATTTTTTAATATATAACAACTTATAGTGAAATTCATTCCGAAAATAATGATATTTGAGACCTATAGTGCTAATTTTCTTATACTATAAACACCTATAATTCGTTTTTCGAATTTTATAGAAATTTATAGTGAAATTCATGTCGGAGTAATCATGAGAACAATCCCTTGCAAAATGTTGAGGCTAAGATAAATCACATACCTCTATTAGGAGAATCTCTCATGAGATTCACCTTAAAAGCTTTAGTGCTATTATCAATTTTACTGCAAATACTAAAAAAGAAAATAAACATAAAAATATCCAACAAATTCAAGAATAGTACACTTAACACCAGATAGAAAAAAGATAGAAGAAATTAAATTAAATTACTAAAACAAGTTAGACATATACAACAAAGAATTTTGAATAAAAAATATAATGTTACTAGTCTTTACCTTAATATACGAGAAGTAAAGTGTTTTTCTTCTTTCCCTGACAAGAAAAATGGAGTGTTTGGGAAAAATATTTTATGTTTAGGAGAAAGTGATAGTGGTGGCGGCTAGGGTTTTTTTTATATTTAGGAGAAAGTGGTTGTGGTGGCGGCTAGGGTTTTTGTGCAGCTTCCATCCGCGTTGGTAGCAGTGTTGGTTTTTTTTAATGAATTAATTAGAGTTTTTTTTTTGTTTTAAAAAAGTGAACATATTTTATTTTTATATATATATATATTTATTATTTTGTTAAGGTTTTAAAAAAATATTTTGATGCAAAATGTCAAACATGCTCAATTTTTTTGACATGGTCATAGATTTTTCACCATGTAAAGTGCCTTTATATGACGAGGTTAAATTTGATTTGAACTTGCTTAAAGACTTTTTTAGGTTTATAGATTTTGCATGCTGAAATACTTTTATACTCATAAATATTTATGCTCAAATATATTTAGATTTTATTGATATTTAAGTTGGAAGCTTGAAATCTAAGTGATCATACCAATTAAAATAATCTGATTAATATAATTATTCTTAAACATGATGTAGACTTCAATACTAATAGGTTACTAGAGGAAAATATGGTCAATTCAAACCTGGTATGTCATTTTGTGTAGATTTTGAGACATACAAGACATTGTTTTTGAATGTTTATAAGTCTAATCTAAGTGATCATACCAATTAAAATAATCTGAGTAATATAATTATACTTAAACATGATGTAGACTTCAATACTAATTTGTATATAATAACTTTGCACTGTAATCATGCATTTTTATGTTGGTATTAATACTCTCCATTTGTTGAAAACCCTATATTCCTGAATGTGTTGTACACTTGTTTTTTTGGAAAGGTTGACATTGTATTTATAATTACACTCATGAGCTTTGATATGAAAATAACTTGTGTACTTCAAATTGGAATCCATTGTAAACCATTTGAAATAAGTTGAAGTAACGAGCTTCACCCTCACTCTAATCTTATAAGTTTTCTATGTCTTTAATTTTTTACAATTCTTAAAACCATGATGTTTAATTGCTACCCTCAATTCTTTCTTGTTTGCGAATATCATACCAATACTAAAGTTTGGATCAAAGGTTTCAAGAGCAGGCCTAAATCTCTAGTACTTCTAATAAACGTCCATATTTTTCTCATCAAAACCATAAAAAATGTCCAATTCTTCATGAAGTTCATATCATAACTCCTCATCACTAGTTGGAAATTACTTATCCAAACACATAACCTTACGACCATTCTTAATACCCTATATTTTATTTTGGAAATCTTCATCCACGTTATCATAAAATAAGAAGTTATAATCATCACTTAACCCATAAACACCACCCTCATATGACAAATTATTTTCATTATCACAAGACTCAGAAACATAAACTCATCAGATTCGTCTTCATCATCATTGTATTCATCTTCGTTATTAGTATGAACATCATTTTTAACCTCAGAATTATCCCCATTATCATTAATACAAAATCAAGTAAAGGTTTGGTATGACTATAGGTCTAGTAATACTACTCAATTCCAACATATCATAATCTATTTATAAAAAGTTATCCAACTATCGACATTTTTTCCAACGTTTACATAGCAACATCCCCGATAACTTGTAAACCCAAGTTTTTTTTTTGCAAATTCATTAATTTATAGCAAGGACATATCATCAAAATGACAAGGTATCATTACAAACGTCTTAAAACACCTTGTAATTCTTTTAACAAACTTGCCCCCAATAATGAATATGTATATTGAATTTTACTGGAAAAGAATTACAGTATAAAGTGTTATCAATCATTATTATGTCTTATTACATACTTACCAAAATGAGACTTTAAATTTCCTGCTATTTCTAAAATAAACCAAAACAAAATTCATAAATTATCAATTTAGTAACAAATTCCATGCATATTATTAGATTTCCCAAGTTACACATCTCATTCATTATAGGCATAAAAACAATTCCTGTTAGTATATGACATGACTTGATCAACTAAATTGATTACAAGGAAACTCATTCACTAATTAAACATAGTTAATTAAATCATAGTTAGATGTGTTGAGCTCCTCGACTATAAGTTGCAAAAATATGTCCATGTATCTTTATTCTCCTTCTCAACAACAACATACATCATATGGTATATGATTTTGTTAGCATCAAATCTCACAGTAGTTTGAATTACACTAGGGTGTGGTCATTTCAAGTGGCATCCATCAAGGCCCAAATATTTTATACACCCACCCTTAAACCCTGCCTCAAACCTAAAAAACAACATTATAATTTCTTAAATCTATCAAATCCTAGTGAATCATCTTCTTCTATTTCTAGAAAGATAATAGAGGTTGGATTTGTAAATAACAATTCTAATGCATTTTTTGTATTTGTCTTTATACACTGCATTTATTATAACCCCTACCTTCCTGAATTTGTTGAAAAATTGTTTTTTTTTTGGTAAGATTGACATTGTATTTTTTATGCACCAACATCATGAAGTTAACCATTTCCATTTCCATATTTAGCCTTAATGTCTCTAAGTAATTTTGGCTAAGGTAAGTGGAGGTAAATTTATTGTGATCCACATACTTGACACAGTTATGGTTACTCTCATGATATCATATTTGAAAAGCATTGGTGTCCTTCACCTTGAATGCCATTATATATAAACCATTTTCAATGAGTTGAAGGAATACACTTCACCCTCACTCTGATCTTATCATTCTTCTATGTCTTAAGTTTCTTACAATTCTTGAAACCAGGATGTTAAATTGCTACCATCGACCCTTTCTTGTTGTGAATATCATACAAATACTAATATTTGGATCAGAGGTTTTAAGATCAAAGTTTTTGTGTAGTCTCTTTGAAGAAAACAATTCATCAATAATCCATTATATGCCATGTAATTTTTCTCCAAGACCCCATATGTCAATCACCCTTAATAAGTAATAATAAAACAAGGGTATTAGTAAAATATTATTTTCTTTTTATTTGAATTTGAATTATTAATCTGTTTTAATATAAGAAATTATATAAAATATTTTTCTTAAATCACATAAAATAATAATTAAAAATTGACCTTTTATTTTTGTTTTTGTTTTTGTTTCCATTAACAATGCTAAGAAAGTTTGTTGATTCCATTAATTTTTTCAACACGTCAGATGCCACAAATAATTTGTTTTAATAGAATATTATCCAATCCTCCCAAAATATATGAATCTTCTAATGAGTAAATTGACAAAGCAAATGTGGGTCAGAAGCAAGGTGGTTTATGGGCTTGACCTTCGTATCGGAAATCGATGGAGTGGTGATGGTGAATTAGAATGGTGATGGATTAACAACATTGATTAAAGAGGAATGTTGATTAAGGCACTATAAGTCACCAAACTTAATTAAATCTTACTATCCCCCATTTCTTTTATAAATTCCCGTGCTTCGAATTTAACACTCGACAATAATGGTTAACTAATCTATTAAATGGACAGGAAATCACAAGTCGATCAATTCTCATATACTCTGCTTCGTTTCTTATCTCACTAAGCAAACGTTGCACTGATAATAATCCTCCTTCTCTTTGGACTTCAACCTCGGTCAAGAAATTAGAAGGAATCCTACTATAACTATAGTAGGATAAATTAAATAAGCTTCCTAAGAGAGTCCAAAAGACATATTTACCCTTGGTTTATCAATGTACTAGGTTAAAGTTATTATTCAACTAAAAATTGTCCAACTGCTCCATTATGAAAACCTGACTCAAATCCTATTGGAAAATACTTTGTATTATAGAGGATCAATTTAAACAATCAATGTTGATGTCTCCCGATGTATGATAATCAACTCCGAGAGAAGGATAACTCACAAGTGTACGACTCACCACAAGTAGTAAAAAAGATAATATATAGTCTTCACAGTGAACAAAGAGTTATATTTGTACTTTTAGCTTTAATCTAATTTGTCTTTAAAAGAAAACTAAAATAAAAGAAAAGCCTTTGTGTTAGTTTTAAGAAATATAAAAATACTAACTATGAAATAAATAGATAACTAGTAATGAAGATGAAACTAAAGGACTAAAAAATAATAATAAGATGGGATATGCATAGATATATCTCAAGATAGCGTACTTACCACTAGCATGACATGTGACTATTATTGATTTAAGGGTAAATTGAGTATTTCACTTTCTAACCGGGATTCTAAAGACGCCTTACGTTCCTATGCATATAAGTGGATGTGTTTTATCTAACCTTAGTAACCTTTTGTGAGTGACCATATATAATTATAAAACGCCTAATTTACTAACCCTATGAAAGTATCTAGCTAGTTTACATCTTCCAGTTCTCAAACTTAACTAAAAAGTTATAATTCTATTTCTTAGAAATCACACCCCTCCTTATGGTTGGAATTTAATACCTAAAAAAATTCAATTAATTGGCCATATCATTTAAATAAATATTAAACACAAGATATACAATCAACATGAAATCCAAAATCTTATTTATTTTACATGTAATCCCAAATTTCTAAAATATATCCCAAATCATAGAACGGTTTAATATATGTGTAATCTTAAGCTAAAGATTCATATATGGAGAAAGAAAAACAATAATACAGATGTTTATTATCATATGAGAAAAAAAATTAAGGTTTAGGAAAGATTTGATGAAACGGTACTTTCCAATACTTCTTTCCTTGCTCCAAGCGCTCCTAAGCTCTCCAATATGATAAGTGGGTATTCATAGCAAAATGCCCACATCTTCTTCAATTTATCTATGATTTGCCAAATGTTCAATTTACTTGATTTAAACTCCAAGATCTATCTTGATTGTACGTATAATGATCATAATTCTCACGAATTATTTTTTGTGAATTTTAAAAGTTGATGGAGATGTTTTGCCGTCAACTTTATTAAGCTTTTCACGAAACATTTGGCTCATTTACGAATTCACTTGAGTTTTTCCTTGACCTTCTGACTTTTTAGTTTTATCTTGGGGTCTCGTATTATCCATGTTCCTAGGTATTGGACAATTAACGCACACATTATCTCAAATTACTCCACAAACACATTTATTAAGTAATAACTCAAAACATTTCACATTCTGACTTAGAAACACACCCAAATGATGTCTTGTATATCTCAAAATCTACACAAAATGACCTACCGAGTTTTGATTGACCATATTTTCGACTATTAACACACTGGTAGACTTTAAAGTCTACATCATGTTAAACAATCATTATATTACTCAGATTATTTTAATTGGTATGATCTCTTAGATTTCAAGCATCCAACATAAATATCAATAATATCTAAATATATATGAGCATAAATATTTCTGAGAATGAAAGTATTTGAGCATGTGAAATCTCTTAACGTGCAAAAATCTCTAAGAAAGTTCAAAAAATTTATGACCTCGTCATATAGAAGCTCTTAGCATAATGAAAAATCTATGAGCGTGTCAAAAACAATTGAGCATCTTTGATATTTTGTATCAGAGTAGATTATTATTAGAAAATTAACGAAATTAAAAAAACATAGATTTAAATAAAATATTTTCACTATTTAAAAAAATACAACACTTTGATTAATTCAGAGAAAAATAAAAAATACCATTTTCATATATGAAAAGGAAAAATACAAAATTGTCTGTTAGCTTTGCACCAACACTTTTACCAAAGCAGACAAGGACGTTGCACAAAAACCCAATCCACCACAACAACCACTTTCGCCTAAAAAAAATTCCCTAAAAAACACTCCATTTTTCTTGTCAGGGAAAGAAGAAAATCTTTACTTCTCGTACATTCAGGTGAAATCCGGCAACATTATATTTCTTATTTTAAAATCTTTGTTGTATATGTCTAACCTGTTTTATTAACTAAATCTAATTTCTTATATCTATTCTCTATTTTGTGTTAAAGTGTATTATTGTTAAATTTATTGAATATATATATATATATATATATATATACATTTATTTTTATTTTTCAAATATTTGCAGTAAAATTGATAATAGCACTAAAGCTTTTAAGGTAAAATCAGTGAGAAGTTCTCTTAACCGAGGTATGTGATTCATCTTAGCCTCTATATTTTGCAAGGGTTCGTTCTCTTAATTACTTCTACATGAATTTCACTATAATTTCCCATAAAATGTGAAAAATGAATTATAAGTATCTATACTATAAGAAAATAGCACTATAGGTCCCAAATATTATTATTTTCTAAATGAATTTCGCTATAAGTTGTTATATATAAAAAATAACCAATATTTTATTAGAGAAAAAACAACATTTTTTATACAACATAAATATATATAAGCATAATACACTATAAATTTAAAAAACTGAGGTGTACTTTATTTGTTTTAATAAACCTAGGCCAGCCTGATTTTAGAATATCTTTTTTTTTAGCAACATATGAAATTTTTACATTAAAATGCATTACTTGAATAATGAAACCACTAACATAGAGGATAATGAAGTGAAAAATATTAGTGGCGGAAAGAATGTAATTTCTGAAGTTTAGGTATTTTATTTAGATATTGAATTTTGTAATCTATTTAAAGACCCTTACTTTATTAACTCATCATAAAAAATATACAAAATGCATGAGATTGGATTTTTCCGTTTTTATGAATCGAAAGTCATGCTATATAATTCACAAAAAGTTGTTTGTGTTATTATTGTTAAGATTATATTTTTATTGATGCACATTTTACAATAATTTTATTAAAGTTATAGGAAAACGATAGTTAGTCATGAAATTTCAAGAAAATTAGACATTTATTATAATAAAATTGGTAAGTCTATTAATTTGCTTGGTTCTTAATATTGGTTTAGATTTTGTTGTGTCATAATGCTTCATATTTTATTTCTCATTTGTGATGTTAATAACAAATGACAACCATTAATGTTTAACTTAATTTTCTAAAGATCGTGAATTTTAGTTTGGTAATAAGTATGAGTTTAATTTGCATTAAGGGAGTAAAAGAAAGTAACTGAGTGTGGGAGATTAAACCATTAAAAGTTATGTGCACAAATATTAAATACATTAGTAAGAATAACAGTTTTATTATGTAATCAAGTCTGCGCACAGTATGATCATTTATGTTTGATAAAATCGACTGAAAAGGTAGTTCAAGGTATACATGGTGTTTTTGCGCCTAAGATCATTAAGATGTTTTGCGTGTGGTGATAATTGTGTATCGTTTTTAGTTTTTGCATATGAGTCGATCTTGTTTTGTGTCTGCCAGAAAAGTCTTTAAATTCACTGTTAAAAAGTGTTTAACCGGCTTTTAATGCAAGGAAAATTATTTTATAATTGTGTTTTACGATGTTGTATAATGTGTGTTTCGTTTCATATAAATCCATGAATAATACCGTGCTATTTTATGTGTAACCCATCATTTGGGTATGCATGTGCACTTTTTTATGGAACTCTAAAATGTACATTACACACTGATAGGTAATATGTTGATAGGGTGTATTGATTTATTTGTAGGACATCCAGGTGTGGCAGAAATCCAGTATAGATCATCCCTTGAGGCGGTGTTCAATGTTCTAAATAGTGATAGGGTGAAAGAAGAGCATGTGGATGTGTGTCTTGCCCTGCCCTTCTATTTCTTGATACGAGGTATCAATACGACAAGGAAAGATATGAAAGATCTTGAAGTGCGAGATCATTTATGAAAGACGGCGAGTATATATGTTAGATCTTGAAGTTTTACAACGCATAACAAGTCGGTTTTGCTATAAGCAGAAAGCTGAGTATGTCAATTACTATGATTAGGCCACATACATAGCAGATTTTGTGATGAAGCCTATCCATTCCGGTACGGTCAACAATATTTCAGAATGTATTTTTAGTAGTGAATATATTAGATTGGAAAACCCGCTAAAAGTTATCAATATTTGCGGTCTTCGTTTCTCGAACACATCAAGGTGATGGAGCCCATGTACTGTGACTGGTACACGAGGTTCCTGAATTTGAAGGTAAAGTATGTGACAAAGAATCCTTTAAGCGATACCATCAACTTGGTTAAGGGATATCAAGTAAACCATGCATGTTTGTAGCTTAAGTTGTATTTTATATACATGATTAACATCTCGTTCGCGGATAAT
Source organism: Nemophila menziesii (assembly GCA_029959085.1). Classification (NCBI taxonomy): domain Eukaryota; kingdom Viridiplantae; phylum Streptophyta; class Magnoliopsida; order Boraginales; family Hydrophyllaceae; genus Nemophila; species Nemophila menziesii. The sequence goes on from JARWIR010000002.1 coordinate 82,777,523, forward strand.
GCAAGTTAATGACCTGGAACTCCGTATTACAGCGGTAGAACTACCGTTAAAGTGTGAGCATGTGCACCAGGCTGGCCAAGGGTAGGGAGATGTTATGGTGCGCAGAGTTGAACTTGCAGGCAGAGTACTATATATTTTTATTATATAAGTTCAGAGGAAAAGAAGATGAAAGACCATTCACCATTTAGTTAACTGAGTGAAGATATCAAAATACATTTATAAGTATCGCACAAGTTCTCATATATTTTGTATATGATGAGTTAATAAAGTAGGGGTCTTTAAACGGATTACGAAAATTTAGTATCTAAATCGAATACCTGAACTTGAGAAAGTATATTCTTTTCGACACTAATATTTTTTTTATTTCAATATGCTCTATGTTAGTGGTTTCATTAATCAAGTCATGCATTTTAATGTAAAAATTTCATATGTTGACTAAAAAAATTAGGATATGCTAGTTTATTAAAACAAATAACCTACACCTCAGTTTTTTTAATTTATAGTGTATTATGCTTATATATATTTATTTTTTAAATATATTGTTTTTTATTTAATAAAATATAGGTTATTTTGTATATATAACAACTTATAGTGAAATTCATTCAGAAAATAATAATATTTGAGACCTATAGTGCTATTTCCTTATAGTTTAAACACCTATGATTCGATTTTCACATTTTATAGGAATTTATAATGAAATTCATGTAGAAGTACCTGTGAGAACAATCCCTTGCAAAACGTAGAGACTAAGATAAATCACATATCTCAATTAAGAGAACTTTTCATGGGTTTAACCTTAAAAGCTTTAGTGATGTTATCAATTTTACTGCAAATATTGAAAAAGAAAAATAAACAGAAAGATATCCAACAAATTCAAGAATAATACACTTAACACCAAATACAGAAAAGATTGAGGAAATTAAATTTAATGAATAAATCATGTTAGACATATACAACAAAGAATTTTGAATAAGAAATATAATGTTACCGGACTCCACCTTATTGTAAGGAGAAGAAAATCTTTTTTCTTCTTTACCTGACAAGAAAAATGGAGTGTTTTATAGGGAAAAATATTTTATGTTTATGCAAAAGTGGTTGTTGTGGTGGCTAGGGTTTTTGTGCAGCGTGTCCGTGTCCGAGTTGATAAAAGTGTTGGTGCAGAGCTAACTGACAATGTTGTCCTTTTCCTTTCATATATGAAAAATGGTATTTTTTTAAATATTTTTTAAATTAATTAAAATGTTGTATTTTTTAAAATAGTGAAAATATTTTATTTAAATCTATGTTTTTTATCTTGTTAAGGTTTTAATAAAAACTACTCTGATACAAAATATCAAAGATGCTCAATTGTTTTTGACACGCTCATAAATTTTTCACCATGCTAAGAGCCTTTATATGACGATGTCAGAAATTTTTTGAACTTGCTTAGAGACTTTTGTACGTTTAGAGATTTCACATGCTCAAATATATTAAGATATTATTGATATATAAGTTGGATGCTTGAAATCTAAGAGATCATACTAATTAAAATAATGTGAGTAATATAATGATAGTTTAACATGATGTAGACTTTAAAGTCTACCAGTGTGTTACTAGTCGAAAATATGGTCAATTCAAACTTGGTAGGTCATAATGTGTAGATTTTGAGATATACAAGACATCATTTTGGTGAGTTTATAAGTCTGAATGTGAGATCTATCCTTTTATTTGACATGTTTTGAGTTGTTAGTTAATAAATGTGTTTGTGGAGCAATTTCAGATAATGTGTGCTCTAAGTGTCCAATATCTGGGAACATAGATAATGCGAGACCCAAAGATGAAACTAAAAATTTAGAAGGTTAAGGAAAAACTCAAGTGAAGTCTTAAATGAGGCAAATCTTTCGTGAGAAGCTCAATAAAAATTGACGGCAAAACATCTCCATCAACTTTTAAAATTCATAAATAATAATTGGTGGAAATTATGATCATTATACATACAAACAAGATAGATCTAGGAGTTTAAATCACGTAAGTCGAACAATTTACAAATTATAGATGAAATGAAGAAGATGTGGGCATTTTGCTATGAATACCCACTTATCATATTAGAGAGCTTAGGAATGCTTGGAGCAAGGAAAAAAGTTTGGAAAAGTACTGTTTCATCAAATCTTTTCTAAACCTTAATTTCTTTCTTCTCCTTTAATTATAAACATCTTTATTATTGTTTTTCTTTCTCCATATATGAATCTTTAGCTTGAGATAAAACATAAATTAAACATTTCTACAATTTGGTATATATTTTAAAAATTTGGGATTACATGTAAATTAAATAAGATTTTGGATGTCATGTTGATTATATATCTTGTGTTTAATATTTACTCAAATGATTTGGCCAATTCATTGAATTTTTTTAGTTATTAAATTCCGACCAGGACGAGGGGTGTAATTTCTAAGAAATAGAATTATAACTTTTTAGTAAATTTTGAGAATTGAAAGATGTAAACTAGCTAGATACTTTCATAGGGTTAGTACATAGGCGCTTTATAATTTTATATGGTAACTCACAAAAGGTTACTAAGATTAGATAAACCCATCCACTTATATGCATAGGAACTTAGGGTGTCTTTAGAATCTCGGTTAGAAAGTGAAATACTCAATTTATCCTTAAATAAATAATAGTCACATGTCATGCGAGTGGTGAGAACGCTATCTTGAGATATCTCTCAGCATATCTCATCTTATTATTATTTTTCAGTCCTTTAGTTTCATCTTCGTTACTACTTATCTATTTATTTCATAATTATTAGTTTTATATTTCTTAAAACTAACACAAAAGGCTTTTCTTTTATTTTAGTTTTCTTTTAAAGACAATATTGATTAAAGCTAAAAGTACACATATAACTCTTTGTTCACTGTGAAGACTATATATTATCTTTTTTACTACTTGTGGTGAGGTGCATAGTTGTGAGTTATCCTTCTCTAGGAGTTGATTATCATACATCGGGAGACATCAACATTGATTGTTTAAATTGATCCTATGTAATACAAAGTATTTTCCAATAGGATTTGAGCCAGGTTTCAATAGTGTAGCAGATAGACAAATTTTAGTTGAATAATAACTTTATCCTAGTACGTTGATAAACGAAGTGTAAATATGTCTCTTGGACACTCTTATGAAGCTTATTTAGTTTATTCTACTATATATAGTAGGATTTATTCCAATTACTTGACCCAGGTGTATGGGTCGTCCAAGTAATAATACAGGGATTCGATCTCAGGGACGGATGGATATGACTTAGAATTCTTGTTAATATTAACGTTGTATTTTGCAAATAAGTTGATAATCCTAAAATTTTACCTCGATCCCCTAGAACATGCTTCTATATAAAGAAAAATCCCAACATATGGTTTACAAAAGGTAAAAAACATGGTGGATTTTTAAGTATTACTAGAATAAAGATTCGTCATTAGATATTTTAACTTAAAAAAAAGGAAATAGTATAAAAGAGAATGAACTTATATTTGATAAAAAAATATTAACTAGGGAAAATCACAAGAATTGTTTAAGTGAAGGATCTATATATAATTAGGGTACTCTTTTCCTTATTGTATTTAAGATTTATTTACTCCATCCATGTAAATAAAGTTAGCTTAAAGTAATATAATAGAAATATAAAACCTGAAGATGAGAAAATACAAACTAACTTATTAAAGACCTAAAATTTAACTACATCATTAATCAATTTTAAAATATAATGAAAGAATATAATTTATTTTTATGGTCTGAAAGAATAAATAACTTAATAATTAATGACAAGATACAAAAACAACTGCAACAATTACAAAAGATCTATATACAATTGAATGTGTCTATGATACCTTAATCGGAATGTCATGGGCAACTTTCCAATATGATGCACAACGAAATCTGTATTTTGAAAGGCAAGAAGCAAGGAATGTGTCTGGCAAGTTCGGAAGAGTAACACACAAGAGTAATTTTGATGATTAAGAGAATATAAAGGAGTAGAAGAAAATGATACATACATTAGGTGTGTTATATAGTATATATTTAGAGGTGGTCATTTAGGGTTTGATGGTTATTTAGGTAAAAATGATGTAATTTATTTCTCTTAAAATGATTATTTATGATATTAAATAATTGGAAAATTCTACCATCCAATATTGGATGATCCAACACTAATAATATTAATACATATATCTCATGTTTTAAACTTGCAAAATAATGAACTTATTAATCTAATTACATGTGCTTTGTTAAAATAATCAATGGATGCTATGTAAACATTGGACCATCCAATATTGGATGGAAGTCTTAAATAATTAAAAGTTATAAAATTGTTATTATACTTTATTTGAATGGAATATAAACTATGCCCAAAGAAGTATGAGTAACAAATAAAAAGATTAGGTTCAACAATGATGGAAAGAACGTGTCAACATACTTTTAATAGTGAGCTTAACACTTGAGTGATACTCGATAAATATAATCCGAGACTAATCACGCCACAAAGTATCCCTCCCTTTGATAGTTCATTTGTTTATGATGTTCACATATATAACTTTAAGAAATATATATTGAGTTCATTACAAAATCCAAAACTTCTATTATAACAGTGTCTTTCCACTGATTCTTGTATTCCTGACTAAAAGCATTGATTCTATTATTACTGAGTCTTTCCAATGAGTATTTCCATGAATGAGCAAACCCTCACCTAGCGGTTCAGATCTAATGAGCGGAGGGAAGTCTTAATTCAAAAAGGCGCCTGCGAAAAATCCATAAAGCTCAGGGAAGATAGGATTTCACCCCTAGAGAAAGCGCAAGGAAACTGAAAGTCCTAGAGGGGGGGTGAATAGGATTACTAATAAGATTAATGCCTAATTAAAAATCTTTTTGGCAATTATAAGTTTATGAAAGAAACTTCTAAGACAACTAATATATCAAACACTGATGGGATCATGCAAAGGATAAGTTAGAGGTTTGATATATAAGTTTAACAAGTAAAACGAGTTTCTATTTTCTTACTACTCTAGATGGCAATAGGTTGATTAACTAGATAAACATTATTACGATATTTATACTAGCAAGTAATCAAACATATAAAGTGCGGAAAGTAATTAGAGTAGGGATAGAAAGATACACATGATTTATAGTGGTTCGGTTTCCCTACATCCACTACCTAAGGAAGCCTCCTTAGGATTTCAAGCTTTTCACTAAGCTCCCGTGTCTCTCTTAACCGGGTCGAGACCACAATAACCCTTACAACCTCTTGGATAACACGAAGGACAAACACTTGTGCTATCGCAACACAAGGACAACCTCTTCGAAACCACGAAGGACAAACACTTGTGTAATCACAACACAAGGATACCAAGTATACTCCCTATACTTGAATTCTCTCTTAATCTATCTATTACAAGACCTAGACTTAAGAGGATAGATACAAAGTGTTTAAGGGGGTGCAAACAACTTTGCTAGATATTCTCCTAAAGAGTAGATATGACTATAAGCATGTAAACTCCTCTTGAGTAGATAATAACTTTGAAGCTTATTGGTTTAAGCTCTTGATCAAGCTTGGATAATTAACTTTGATAGCTTGAGACCTCTAACTTTGTATGAGATTGATGTGTATAATAGTTGAAGTGTTAGAGGTAAGTTTCTTCTTCAAAGAGGTCATATTTATAGCACAAGAAAGTCCCCAACGGATATAAAGTTGGTGGTAAGCTTTGTTCCAAACCGGGTTCCCGGTTTCCCAAATGCGGGTACCCGGTTTCAATTGCAACGGCTATAAAACGGCTATAAAGAGTTGATGTTGACTTGAGCTTCACCAAACCGGGTTCCCGGTTTTCCCAAATGCGGGTACCCGGTTCTTACTGACTTGGAGATTATGATATTTTGATTCGTTGCTCGGATGGAAAAGTTTTCTTCACGAGAGTTGTTGTAAACATCATTTTAAGAAACTTTGTTGTTGATCATGAAAGCTAATTCTCAATGTACACATAAGATAAGGTTAAAAGTAATGGTATGAAAATTAGCTACTAAGGATATGATAATAAAGCTATGATCAAAATGATGTCAATTGTGCTTTTTGATGAATTAGAGTGAAAGATAATAAAGTGAAATTAGCACACTAAACAATAGAGGATTTGTCAAATTAAAACACCTAATCGATGGGGGCAATATGCCAACAATCTCCCCCTTTTTGATGATGACAAATCAATCACTAAAACACATATGGAGTCTAACTCCCCCTCACAAAAAGCATTAAGTCAAAGTGTATTTTTATGAAAAAGATATGCATTTGTGAGTTTTTGTAAAGTGCAAATTTTGAAGGTTTTAGTGCACATATTTCTCCCCCTTTGTCTTCATCAAAAAGACGAAATAAATGTATAATCCATAACTACGGAAGAAGAGCTAAAACTCAAGTGAATAGATTTTAAACAATGATTCTAAGAGTGTGCAAGAGTTTAGAGATTAAAACAATTTTTAGAAAGAGATGCACAAAGATAGATAATTGTAAGAGCTAAGAGATAGAGACTTTTTACCAACTCCTTAATCGATAGATTTTCATTTCATATGCTTTCTAATGACACAAACAATTAGTTGCAATGTATTGAGATAAATGATTAGCCTAAGCATTTGAGTTTTTAAATATAAAGCAAAAACTCCCCCTTACACAATGCATAGAGTTTGTTTCAATTTTGTAAAAATTTGATCTACAATTTCTCCCTAAAAATTTGATCTACAATTTCTCCCAATTGAAATCATTTTTAAGAAATTTAGGGGTAAAGAGTAATTTTTGAAAAGCATAGGTGATAAAAATTATTTTTCAAAAGGTTTTAGGGACTCAAAAGCAATTTGAAAAAAATCTTCTAGGGACCTAAGTGCAATTTTCAATAAAGACAAATTTGAACAAACTATAGGGACTAAAAGGCAATAAAGAAAAAGATCAAGGATAAGAGTGCAATAGTACCTATATCATCAAAGAAAATGTTAGCAATATCAATACAATTATATAACATCCAAAGCATAAAATAGAAGCAACTAATCAATTAATATCCAAAATGAAACCAAAGCATACTAAACCAAATATCCAAATTAAACACATAGCATCCTAAACCATTATCCAAATTAAACATAAAGCAATAACATCCTAAGTGTCCAAAACACGGACCCAAAAGCAATTAAAGCATAAGCATAGTAAATAGTCTAAAACAACTTCAATAAGACACATAAGAGCCATGTAAAATGAAGATTAAACTAAAACACCCAAACAAGAACGATTTAACGATTATTTCGAGGAGAGCGGCTCCTAGATCTTCCTCCACCTCCAACATCATCACGAAGACATGAAACTTCATTCTTCAACCCCTCAATACGATTATTCATGTTTTCAAACCAACCTTTAATTACCGCAAATCCCTCTTTAATAACATTTAACAAAGTAGATTCCACTCTATCAAGATCATCTTTAGTAGCAACATTTGAAGAAGAACCAATGGAAGATTTAGAACGGGAAGTGGTATAAGACGGAGGAGGATTAATAGGCATAACCTCACGGGAAGGAATGTTAAGAGACTCAATAGTGGGACTCGAGGAAGTGATGTTTTGCCCAACATTTTTCAAGATAGTTTTTCGAAGATTTTCGGGAAGATGATCAAAAACATGCTTATCAATGTATTCTCCATTGTAAACGAAGATTTTCATAGTTTTCAAAAAAGGAATATCAAACCTCCAAATTGGTTCAAAATCACGAGGGTCAAGAGAGGGAGATATTTTCTTAACATTGATTAAGAGATAACTAAGAGCAATACCATATGGTAGAGTAGAATTCGAATGAGCACGATAATCCAAGTTACGAATGAAAATTTTGCAAAAATTGATAGGCCTTTTCGAATAAAGATGAAATAGAAGGATTGCTTCATAAGGAGCAATTGTACCATCTTTCCTATCTTTTCCTAAAAGACAAAAAAAGATAATTTTGTGTGCCAAACGAATATCCGGAGTAAATAAACTCGATAGCCAAGGTTGAGTATGGGTTTGAATCATTTTCGATGACATAAAAGCCTCAACCTCGTTTTTCAAAGGAATATCAATCAATTCTTTACTTCTATTCCAACCCGAAACAATAAAATTCTCATAACCACTATTTTGAAGTTTAAAAGCTTTTTCAATGGTTTTTGGAGTAATGGAAAGATTTTTGTTTGACACCATTGATTTTAAAGTGCAAGAGTCACAATCTAGAGGATGGATATTTTTGTAAAAATCATTAACAAGGGATTCATAAGACTTATTTTCTAGAGATAGGAAAAAATCTAATCCTTGGAATTGAAATAAATGGAAGAGATTAGAATTTGAGCCATTTACCAAGGAGATGGAAGCACTTAGTGAAGGAGATGAAATTGATCTTCCCCAAAGGATCTTGATGTTTTTCCTCACCATTCTTTGTCTTGTGGGTTCTTCTTCAAGCTCTAAATCATCTTCTTCATCTTCATAGATTGGGTCTATTTCTATATCTTCATCTTCTTCATCAATGATTCTTTTGTTTTTGGAAGCCCTTGAAGCTCTAGAAGGTTTGGATGAAGAAGCCATTGTCAAGGAGATGAAGGTTTAATGGAGGAGTTAGGGTTTGAAAGGGGGTTTTCGTTTTTGAGAGAGAAAGAGATGAAAAACGTTTTGAGAAGTGAAGGAATGAAAGAGAGACCAAGGGTTTTGACTTAGTTCGGATGTACACAGAACCGAAACCGGGTTCCCGCATTCACCAAAACCGGGTACCCGGTTTCCTTTCGTATGCGTCGACTTTAGAGGGTACAAAAGGAAAAAGACATTTTTCAAAAATCACCCGAAACTAATTCGAAAGCTCCCCAATAGTTTAGACATGATATAAAACTCCCAAAATAATTTTTGTTATGAAAAATCATGAAAAGGAAATCACGAGAATAGAGAAAACGGTTTATTGCATAAAGACCCCTATATTTTCTAAAAAGTACAAAAAGACCCAATGTGAAAACTAAGCAATTTAAAGCATGAAAAGGTCAAGACTTGCAAGATATAGCACATAGAGGATAAAACACATAAACACATAATAGAACATAAAGATAAACAAGAAGAAAGGAGAGAATTCACCGTATTTTCCTTTTACGAGGTTTGAACGTCCTTTTGCATAAAATTCAATTTTCTTGACGCTCAACACCTTTAATGAATATTACTATGGTAACCGAGGTGGAATGGGTCCGGGAATACGATTAGTACTTTTAACGATCCATGTCGGTTTTTCATTTTGAGTGAGCTCCTCATTGGTGAGTTCATCATAATCTATTTCTTCTTGATTTGACTTAAGAACTCCCGCTTTATTTAACTCCTCTTTATATGGAACGAATGGACCTTCCATAACGATTCTCCATTGATCGGGATCTTCGGCTTTGATAAATTTCTCCATTTTTGTTCTCCAATTAAAATAGTAAGTTCCTACAAAAAGTGGAGGTCGGGTAGAAGACGACTTTTCCAAAAGATTAAATTCCATATCGTTTACTCTACTAACGATTAAGCTATTCACGTAGAGTTAGGCTCTGATACAAATTGAAAGTCCTAGAGGGGGGGTGAATAGGATTACTAATAAGATTAATGCCTAATTAAATTTTTTTTTTGGCAATTATAAGTTTATGAAAGAAACTTCTAAGACAACTAATATATCAAACACTTATGGGATCATGCAAAGGATAAGCTAGATGTTCGATATATAAGTTTAACAAGTAAAACGAGTTTCTATTTTCTTACTACTCTAGATGGCAATAGGTTGATTAACTAGATAAACATTATTACGATATTTATACTAGCAAGTAATCAAACATATAAAGTGCGGAAAGTAAATAGAGTAGGGATAGAAAGATACACATGATTTATAGTGGTTCGGTTTCCCTACATCCACTACCTAAGGAAGCCTCCTTAGGATTTCAAGCTTTTCACTAAGCTCTTGTGTCTCTCTTAACCGGGTCGAGAACACAATAAACCTTACAACCTCTTCGATAACACAAAGGACAAACACTTGTGCTATCGCAACACAAGGACAACCTCTTCGAAACCACGAAGGACAAACACTTGTGTAATCACAACACAAGGATACCAAGTATACTCCCTATACTTGAATTCTCTCTTAATCTATCTATTACAAGACCTAGACTTAAGAGGATAGATACAAAGTGTTTAAAGGGGTGCAAACAACTTTGCTAGATAATCTCCTAAAGAGTAGATATGACTATAAGCATGTAAACTCCTCTTGAGTAGATAATAACTTTGAAGCTTATTGGTTTAAGCTCTTGATCAAGCTTGGATAATTAACTTTGATAGCTTGAGACCTCTAACTTTGTATGAGATTGATGTGTATAATAGTTGAAGTGTTAGAGGTAAGTTTCTTCTTCAAAGAGGTCATATTTATAGCACAAGAAAGTCCCCAACGGATATAAAGTTGGTGGTAAGCTTTGTTCCAAACCGGGTTCCCGGTTTCCCAAATGCGGGTACCCGGTTTCAATTACAACGGCTATAAAACGGCTATAAAGAGTTGATGTTGACTTGAGCTTCACCAAACCGGGTTCCCGGTTTTCCCAAATGCGGGTACCCGGTTCTTACTGACTTGGAGATTATGATATTTTGATTCGTTGCTCGGATGGAAAATTTTTCTTCACGAGAGTTGTTGTAAACATCATTTTAAGAAACTTTGTTGTTGATCATGAAAGCTAATTCTCAATGTACACATAAGATAAGGTTAAAAGTAATGGTATGAAAATTAGCTACTAAGGATATGATAATAAAGCTATGATCAAAATGATGTCAATTGTGCTTTTTGATGAATTAGAGTGCAAGATAATAAAGTGAAATTAGCACACTAAACAATAGAGGATTTGTCACATTAAAACACCTAATCGATGGGGGCAATATGCCAACAGAAACCTTAAAAACAATCTTACCACAAGTAAAAAAAGGTCATGACATATGATGGCCAATAAAAATATTATCTAACTCCAAGGCATGAATCCCGAACTAGTATTTTCGCAACCATAGAGACTACAAACATGATACTAACAGTTTAAAACACACGAGGATAGAGATAGACAAACTAAGGTTAATACGTAAGCTACCGAATACTGGCACAGGAAGAATCACCCATACTGAAGAGTGACTTAGGTGGAAGAATTTGCCGAGGGTAGGGTCTGTTTCGTTAAAAATCTGCCGAAGACTTCCACTGCACGAAACACTGCAAACCCTATGGTCATCTTAAAACTCCCTTCCGGTGAATACTTTAGCAGGGGGACTGGTGGTCCTTTGTGTGTTCTAAAAATAAATATAAATGTTAATCGAACCACAACCGCAAGTGTACGGTTGTCCCAAGTAGTAATTCTGATAAATCAGATTCGTTCCAAGGACGGAATGGTTGATCACAATGTTTAGCAAGTAGTGATTGATGCACTTATGAAAATAAAAGACAATAATATATTTGTTTGGTTTTTGTTATAAGACTAATGAATGAGAGACAAATATTAAAATGCAAATAAAAGCTAAAACGCAAGTAAAATGGTTTAAAACGCAATATGAGAAGTAGCACTTGAGAACGCAAGGATCCTCCCTATCCTATTTCTTAACTTATGTTGTTTAAGGGCTAAATTAGTCAATTACAATGGTCGGGATTCTAATATCCTTATACCCCCGTCAGGGTGGACTATAAGGCGATCCTAAAGTGTCACTAGTCCCGTCAGGGTAAATATGATCCACCGTTGGATGATTAAGTGTTATTACCTCATTGGCCCTAGGATTAGCTAAGCTCGTCAGAATCATTAACTTCTATCCTAGATTGAATAAATAGTTCCGTATTCAAACCCCCCGTCAGGATGATCCAATTGCCACTTATTGGAATAGCCTAAATACTATTACCTGTTCCTAGTTCATGACGCTAAAAACAGTAAACATTCATAATTTATCGAAAAGAGTAAAAGCCCTAATTTAGTTTAATTCATTAAAACCCAAATTCAACATTCGTTAATTAATAGGAATTGGGATTCACCCATTGTTTGTTCTCAAGCACTAATGAAAACTTAGCTCATATTAAAATGAAATACGAAATTAAAAATAAAGGAATTCATATTGTTTACAGAATTAAAAAGATAAAAGAACCTAATTTCCGGAATCGGAATGACTACGAACGGAGATATAGACCCTCTCCAGCTCTTGTAGCTTCTTCTCCTTCCTTCAGTTGCTTCTCTCTGGTGTTTTTAATCTTGCAGAATGTGAATTGTGTGTAAAATAGAAGTCAAGGGCTGATTTTATAGGTGGAAATTCGGACTTGGACCTAGGCTTTTAATTAAATGAAATATAAAAGGCCCAAGTCCACTAACTTAGCCCAAAATCCCGTAACTGCTGATATACCTTCACTAAAACAGCTTTTCCCGATGCGTTACAACTCCGATTGACCTCATTCCAGTTGCTAAAGTTCCGTAATTTGATAAGGAATGATTTCTCTTCAAAGGTCAACAGCTAGATCATCGCTTAAGCACCTCGAAATCAGCAATCTATGGCCTGGAAAATGGATTTTTAGCTCTAAAAATAATATCTTCGGGATTTCTTTTCAAGTCTTGACTCTATCTTTTGATCTTTGACTTTCTCCTCGGATTCCTCTTCTAGCTAACATCTAAAACCTGTAAAATACTCACTAAAAATACCAATATTACGCGCAAAAGCTTAATAAATCAAAAATGCTAGAATTAAAAGAGGAAAATCATATTATTGCATATTTAGTCCAAAAGTCTATCGAAATGATTAAATAAACACCAAAAATGATGTCTCCTAAGGGTCGAAAATAAGAACATTTAAGGAGACATCAAGACCCCCAACTCAAACCTTTGTCGTCCCGACAAAGCAAAACAAAACAAAACAAGGGGTAGAAGTAAACGCAAGAACAAATAGAAGCTTAGCAAATAAACCTAAAGCAATTCTTAAGATAAATCTCATATAGCAAAACTTTAAGAACTAACATATACATACACTAATCATGCAAAATCAAACATAAATAATCTCAATCATAAAATTAAAGTTGCAATGCTTGAAGGTTACACTTGTACTCATATCTGTATGATGGCTATAGGGTGGTCATTAATCATAAATCGCTTTGAATGTTCCACCTAAATATTCCCTATCAACAGAAGTATAAATTCACTATGTATTTAAGAATCAAGAGGTCTTTATGGTTTTAATATTGGCTTAAGGACGGTATGGATATATATTTGGTAAATTTGAAGTGAGCTTTTGGCTCTCTCCTCACTTACCATCCACATGTCCTCGAGCTTGAGTTTACGCTCAAAAATGTTCTCACTCACCCATTTGACGCGCTAATGTTGCGTCCCCAATGTCAACCCAAATAAATCTAAGATGATTCCCAAAAATATTCCACTTTGCCGATTTATTCAATTTTTTTTCTTTCTTTTTATTTTCTTTTTCATTTCTTTTCTTCTTTTTTTTTTTTTTTTTTTTTTTTTTTTTTTTTCAAATCCTGGCAAAGGGTTACAAATAATAATATCATCTACATTTTTGTGCCTTAATACAAACACATATAATCCCTTCCCAATGTAAATTCCCAAAATGTGGACCCTCCACCCCAAACTCAAGCTCGAGACACGTCTCAGGGTTGTGATTCAAGTGCGGGTCATTTGGTCATGCCTAATAATCTAAAGGATAATGGGCTTATATCGTGGCTACAAAAGAAAAGGCTTAAGGCTCAAAAATTGGGCTAAGACGGATAAAATTATAATAAGGGATAGCAAGCTAAAGGTTTCAAATGGCTAACAAAGAACTGCCCCTATCATTTTCCTAAGTACATAGCTTGTCTTTAGTTCATATCTAGGTGGGTTCTCTACTAATTAAGATTTCACGTTCTACACACCAAACATATTCCTTAAGTACAAGCTTACTTCATTTGCATTGTTCATTAATTTTTCCTATCAATTACCTATGTTCGCATGCAATTGTAAGTGCGTTCTATATCAGTCCCTAAAGTTCACTATTTACTATCATAGATTCATCAAAAGTATGCTTAAAGGGACATTTAAAATCTTCTATAGTCAAACGCAACTCCGAAAATTATTTTTATTGAAAGCAAATAAAACATATAACACATAAAAATTGGGATGAGGCAACGAACCCCACCCCAAACTCAAAAATGAGTCGTGTCCCCACGACTCGAAAAGACTCAGCGCAATAAAAAAATAAACTAATCTAACTAAAATGCGAAAGGGATAGAAAACGTATCTTAACCAGCTCGAGGCTGGTTATCGGTGTTGCGTCCATGAACTTTCTCCTGCATAAGAATACCATAGGTGGCATGTTGAATTGTGCTCACTCCCGTTAACATGTTTCGGAGAAGTTCTAACTCTTGTGTAACGTTTCCTAAAGATGCAATCATCTTCACTTGGTTCTCTTCTAACACCTTCACTTTAGCTACCAACTCATCAGTTGTATGCATCTTCTTCTTTGGAGGAGCTCTAGGATTCCTTGTTGCTTTAACCACCTCATCATGAATATTCTTGATCAAGGTTAAACCCATGCTCTCACATACTACAACACGATCCATCTCTGCGTCTTTACGCGGAACCTTTGCGTCTAAACACAAAGTAGTGACAGTACAAGGAAATTTGAGATTTTGTTGTGAAGTAGGAATTCTAGCAAATTCTATGATGGTATCATATATCACACGAGCAACATCCATAGGTTTCTCCTCAATAATACATTTAATGAACAAAAGATGCTCCTTCTTTACTTCCGATATGTGTTTAACTCCGAAGAAGGTAGGTATTATGAAACGTGACCAAATCTTAGCGCATGGTAGCAAGTTACTACTATACATCTGTCCAGGATATCTCTCTCCTTCGGGAATTGGGCGGGCCCCATCAATAGTCACTTTCCCCCAAAGGGATTCATAGTCAAACGAAGGCTCTTGAAGAGATTCTTGAAACGGACATATTCCGGAAAACTTGGGTAATTTTAATGATTTACGAATAAGCTCAACGGAGAAAGGAACTACCTTTTTGCGAATAATAACAGCTTCCTTTGAGAAGGCGATTCCTTCATAAAAGTCTCGCACCAAGGTAGGAATATACTCAAGCTTCCTTTCTCTCAATTCCTTCCAACCCAATTTATCACAAGTAACACCATAATCTTTATAAGCACTAGTCATAATACCTTTAGGAAGATTCATCTCCTCACCAAACTTCAAAAATTCAATTCGATCACGAACTTGAGTTTCCCACGGAACGAAGACTCTCTTAGGCTTGTGAGCCCAAGCTTTCCTACGCGGAGCTTTCGGTTGTTGCACTGGTTCTTCCGGAAGTACTAGTTCAGTTTCTTTAACCTCTTCTTCAACTTCTTCCTCACTTTCTTCATCACTCTCATCAATTAACCTGCTCCTTTTCGGATTAGCCTTAATTGGATTTTCTTTTCGTTTTGGAGCAATTGGGTTTTGGACTGTCTTTTTGGATCGTGAATCCGGAATCTCAATTGCTTGGTCTGGGCTAGCTCCAACAGTGTTCCTGTTTCTTGGTATGTTTCTTCGATAGTTACACATGGAATTGGTTCTGTTAGTCATCTCTTTTCACCCCAAACTCAAAACTTCAAATAGAGAAAAAGCTAGAGAAAAGCTTTGAAATTTGATGTTTTGAGGCTTAAAACTTGAAGAACTAGGTGTTATATGAGATGGGTTAAGGTTATTAGATAGAGATTTAGAAAGAATTGGGTTTAATTTCAAGGTTGGGAAGAGGAAATTTTTGGAGAAAAGGTGAAATTTGATGATGTTTTGGAGAAGATTGTGAGTTGATTTTGTGTTTTTGTGATGATAGAAGGCTTGATTTGATGATTTTATAGCTGTTTGTTGATGATTTTCGGAGTAGGTGGAGGCAAGAATTCGGATTATAAGGTTTGGCTTGGAAAAGAGGCAAAAAACTAGGTTTAATGAAGTTAAAACCGCCTCTCGTAACAGCTGGCCGGTATGCCTTCGGATTCGCCGGTATACCGGCCGTTTCGCCGGTATGCCGGCCGAGAGGCCGGCGAAAATTTTTTTTTTTTTTTTTTTTTTTTTTTTTTTTTTTTTTTTTTACCTCAAAACGCAAGTATATTGCGTCGTCGCTGACGCAATGGTCAGGGAATTCGAAATCCTTGACCGGCTAGCCGGCGGATTCGCCGGTATGCCTGTCAAATCTCGATGGCGCATTTGATGACGCAGCAACCTTGCGTCGTCGCTGACGCAAGGACCAGAACATTCTTCCTCGTTGGCCGGCTAGCCGGTGGATTCGCCGGCATGCCGGTGCTTCCTCGCTGGCGCGAATGAAGACGCAGCATTGCTGCGTTGTCGCTGACGCAGTGGTCAGGGAGTTGGGGTCTATCTGCTCGTTTGGCCGGTATGCCGGCCAGCTCGCCGGCTAGCCGGTCAAACCTGCTGTGGACTTCAATTTTTCTCCGTTTTTCCCATCGTTTGACCCCAAACTCATGACCATTATACCCCTGAAATCATCAAAAACAAACACCCTTCCTCATTTCTTAAAAATAAAACTAAAATAAACGAAAACCTTAACTAATTTATACTACGGAAATTGAAATACGTAAACTAATATACAAGAAATTGGCTTTTGTTTAACGTCGTTAAGCTCGACGGGTTACCTCGTGCTTCTAAGGAGCTTCGAGGAGGTACATGACCTCTCCGGGATGTGGGTCTTTTGCACGGTCTGTGTCTTCACCTCCATGATAAATTTTTAAACGATGACCGTTCACCATGAATGTACGGTTCTCAAGTGGATGTTCTATCTCTATAGCTCCATGAGGTGTAACCTTGGTTACAATGTAAGGACCCGACCACTTCGATCTTAATTTCCCCGGATAATTACTAAACTTCGAATTATATTTCAACACTCTTTGTCCTACTACAAAGTTCTTCTCTCGAATTCGATTATCATGCCATCTCTTAGTATTTTCTTTGTAAAGCTTAGCATTTTCATAAGCATGTAATCTGAATTCATCAAGCTCATTAAGTTTCATCATTCGATTTGCACCCGCTAGCGTAGGATCTAAATTTAACTTTGCAATAGCCCAATAGGCACCCATTTCAAGTTCAAGAGGTAAGTGACAAGCCTTACCATAAACCATTCGATACGGAGAAGCACCTACTGGGGTTTTGAAAGCAGTTCGATATGCCCAAAGTGCATCATCTAATTTCATAGACCAATCTTTTCTTGTAGGACCAACGGTTTTCTCTAAAATAGATTTTACCTCACGATTTGATACTTCGGCTTGACCATTGGCTTGTGGATGATAAGCGGTAGACACACGATGTCTGACTCCATATTTCTCTAGAACAGTCTTCAAATACTTATTAACGAAATGAGTACCTCCATCGCTAATAATCACCCTTGGAGTTCCATGTCTAGTGAAAATATGTGATTTTAAGAACTTAATCACCACTCTAGAATCGTTGGTAGGTAAAGCCACCGCTTCTACCCACTTAGACACGTAATCAACAGCTAATAAGATGTAGAGGTTGCCATTTGAAGGAACGAACGGACCCATAAAATCTATACCCCAAACATCAAATATTTCAACTTCTAATACATTATTACGTGGCATCTCATCCCTCTTGGATATGTTTCCGGTAAATTGGCATCTATTACATCTTTTAGTATATTCATGACAATCTTTTATAATAGAGGGCCAATAGAAACCAGATTGTAATACCTTAGCAGCAGTTCGATCTCCTTTGAAATGTCCACCGTAAGGTGAATCATGACACCCAGCTATAATCGCCTCAATTTCTTCCTTGGCTACACATCTTCTTACCATCTGATCAGCACACACTTTGTAGAGGAAAGGATCCTCCCAAAAGAACTGTCTTGCACGGTGAGCTAATCTTTTTCGCTCTTGGTAAGTTGAACCTTCGGGAAAGGAACCACTCACCACTAAGTTTGCAATATCCGCGTACCAAGGGGCTTCATAGCCACGAACTTCGAATAGATTCTCGTCAGGAAATTCTTCTCTAACCGCTTCAATACCACTATTCAACTCTGAACCTTCTAATCTCGATAGATGATCTGCAACCTGATTCTCGCACCCTTTTCTATCCTTGATCTCTAAATCAAACTCTTGAAGCAATAAAACCCATCTGATTAACCTTGGTTTAGCATCCTTCTTCTCCATAAGGTATCGAATCGCTGAATGATCTGTATAGACAATAACTTTCGCTCCAAGAAGATAAGAGCGAAATTTATCGAATGAATACACAACCGCTAGCAACTCCTTTTCTGTAACTGTATAATTAATCTGAGCACCATTAAAAGTTTTACTAGCATAATAAATCGAATGAAAAACTTTCTCTTTTCTTTGTCCTAATACAGCTCCCATACATAAATCACTCGCATCACACATAACCTCAAACGGTAAATTCCAATCTGGAGGCACTACTATAGGAGCAGAAATAAGCTTTTCTTTGATTGCTTTGAAAGCCGCTAAACAAGCTTCATCAAAAAGGAATTTGGAATCCTTTTCAAGTAAGTTGCATAACGGTTTCGCAATCTTAGAAAAGTCTTTGATAAATCGCCTATAAAAGCCAGCATGGCCTAGAAAACTTCTTACCCCTTTAACAGAAACAGGAGGGGGAAGAGTTTTAATTACCTCAATCTTCGCTCTATCGACTTCCAATCCAACATTCGAAATTTTGTGACCCAGAACAATACCTTCGCGAACCATGAAATGACATTTCTCCCAGTTTAAGACCAAATCTGTTTCTTTGCATCTGATTAACACTTTCTCCAAATTGTCTAAGCACTTATCAAAATCATCACCAAATACAGAGAAATCATCCATAAACACTTCAAGAAAGTTATCGATCATATCCCAGAAGATGGCCATCATGCATCTTTGAAAGGTAGCAGGAGCATTACACAACCCAAATGGCATTCTACGATATGCAAAAGTACCAAAGGGGCATGTAAATGTTGTTTTATGTTGATCTTCTGGAGCCACGTAAATTTGATTATACCCTGAATAACCATCCAAGAAGCAATAGTACTCTCTTCCGGCTAATTTGTCTAACATCTGATCTATGAAGGGCAAAGGGAAATGATCTTTTCTGGTGGCCTTGTTCAGCTTCCTATAATCCATGCAAACTCTCCATCCAACTACCGTTCTTGAAGGAATCGCTTCATTTTTATCATTAAGAACTGTTGTCATTCCTCCCTTCTTCGGTACACACTGAACCGGACTCACCCATTCACTACTCGAAATGGGGTAAATAATCCCCGCATCTAAAAGTTTAATCACCTCTTTCTTCACCACATCCTTCATAGCGGGCATTAATCTTCTTTGACCTTCAACTGAGCGTGCGTTAACATCTTCAAGTATGATTTTGTGTTGACAATAGGATGGACTAATGCCTTTGATGTCAGCAATTGTCCAACCTATTGCTTCTTTGTTGGCTCTTAACACACGCAACAGTTTATCTTCTTGAGGACCTGTTAAATTAGCTGAAACAATAACAGGTAGAGTTTCATTAGTACCTAAATACGCATACCTCAAGTGTGCTGGCAATGGTTTTTCTTCCAATTCCGGAGGAGATTCAATTGAAGGCTTCTTTTTAGGAACAATCTCCCCCGGTTCTCTTACAGGTTCATAGGCAGGACGCCTATACTTCGGATTTTCAGAATTTAGAGCTGCTATTGTTTCAGTAAGTTCTTCCAACATCTCAGGTGAATCTAATGTTAAAGCAGCCTGCAAGATATCATCAAAATTTAAACAATTAAATACCTCTTGCGATGCTTGCTCTACTACATCCATTCTGAAGCAATCTTCCTGAGAATCTGGGAATTTCATAGCTCGAAATACATTGAATTTTACTTCCTCATCTTGTATCCTCATTGTTAATTCGCCATTCTCTACATCGATCAATGTTCTCCCTGTAGCTAGGAATGGTCTACCCAAAATAATGGGGACATTTCTATCTGCATTGTATTCAAGGATTACAAAATCAACGGGAAATATAAGTGTACCTGCCTTAACAAGGACATCCTCAATGCGGCCTTCAGGATGAGCAAGAGACCTGTCCGCCATTTGCAAGACCATAGAAGTGGGTCTTGCGTTTCCAATTTTTAGCTTATCAAAGATCGACTTGGGCATCAAATTGATGCTTGCTCCCAAGTCACATAGCGCCTTTCCTTTCCATTCTTCCCCAATTGATATGGGAATCGTGAAACTCCCCGGATCAACCAACTTCGGAGGTAATTTACTTTGACAAATCGCGCTACACTCTTCTGGAAGACCAATCATCTCGTTATCACAATAGGGCCTTTTGTTAGTGAGGGCCCTCTTCAAAAACTTAGTGTATTTCGGAATATCTCGAATCGCCTCAAGTAACGGGATATTAATACTTAGACCCTTCACTCTGTTAAAGAACTTCTGAAAATCCCCCAAATCACCCTTTTTCTGAACTCGCGATGGAAACGGTGGTGGAGGGCGATTAATCACCATATCATCTTTCTTTTTCGGGACCTCTCTTGGTCTCACTATTTCTTCAACCTCACTATCTTTCTCATTTTCTTTCTCTTTCTCCACCACTTCCTTTTCTTTTCTTGGTACTTCTTTCTCTTTCATAATGGGAAAAGGAGGGGGAGGAAGGTTCTTACCACTTCTCAATGTAACAGCATTACAATCTTCGCGTTGCTTCGGATTCTCAGTATCGCTAGGAAGTTGCCCTTGTGGGCGCTGATTTAGCTGTTTATTAATTTGGCTTAGCTGATTCTGGAAAATCTTCATATTCGCTTCAGCTGCGTTCTGACGTTCTAAAGCTTGTGTTTGAAGAGCAATTAAATTTTCAACGGTTTTCTGAAGGGTAACTACTCCTTCTTGTGGATGGGCAGGTAAGGCTTTTTGGTTTAAAGTTTCATCGTATGTATTCTGAGGAGTATTCTGAGGAGCTTGCCTTTGTACATAATTTCCCTGATTCTGTCCTCCTTGATAATTGTTGTGTGGTCTTGGATTATAGTTATTACCTTGGGGACGCGGCTGATATGCGTAGGTAGGATTGGCTGCCCCATTAGGATTTGAATATTGAAACCCAGGATGGTTTCTGTTAGGCTGATATCCATTACCACTTGAATTGAAGTTACCTCTGTTGGACATGAACATCACGGATTCTTGGTTATTTGGACAACTTTCCTCATCATGATCATCTACCTGACAAATCGAACACATATAAACCTCTTGTGCAGCATGCACAGCTACCTTCTTACCCGAAAATCCTTCTTTCACAGCTAAAGTAAGCTGTTTCAATTGTTGCTCAATAGTACTCTGAATCTTGTTTTCAAACGTAGCAAATTTCTCTTCCATATCAACATTATTCACTCCCTTAACCGGTGCTCTTACTGAATTCCACCCAACTTCATTCTTGACTGTTCTCTCTAAGATAATTTTAGCATGAGCAGGTTGAACTTGAAGAAAACCTGCACCACATAGCGTATCCAACTTCTCTCTTGACTTCCCATCAAGGCCTCTATAAAAGATCTTAAGCTGTTGTTGTTCTGAATACCCATGATTGGGAACTTTTCGTAAACACATCTGAAATCTTGTCCAACTCTTACCCAAAGTTTCTTCATATTCTTGACGGAAATGCGTCAATTCTAATTCAGCATCTAACCTCATGTTACTTGGGTAATACCTGTCAAAGAACGCAATCTCTAATTGGTCCCAATTGGTGATCTTCGTAGGATCTTGCGTATCGTGCCATTCACTTGCTCCCTCAGTAACAAAGAACTTAAAAGCAGCAAAATACATCTGTTCTCTCGAGACCCCTTGTGTGATATAAGAATCACATATCTGTTTGAATTTCTGTACTGCCCTGAGAGGATCTTCTGCTGGTCTACCACGAAAATTACCAAAATTCTGGAACTGAGCTAACATACCCGAATCTGGACGAAAACGTGGAACATTAATATCTGGAGCACCTACTCCTATAGCTGGAGCACGGAATGGAACTTCTGGAGGACCATTAGTAAACCACGGATCATGATTCATCACTATCTGGACTGGAGCATTGGGATTTAGTGGTTGAACTGGAGGAATAACGCCCGGAGCTAAAGGTTGGCCATTTGCATCTAGCTGGCCTTGTCCATTATTCTGTTGATTATTTTGAAGATTGATGTCTGCCATTCTGTTACTTAACTCTTCTACCTCTAAAGCTTCTCGTTCTCTTCTTCTCTTGTTTGCAAGTCTGATCAACGATTCTGGATTACTAAGGATCGGAGGTGTTGGCTCTAGATCCTTGAATAGCCTTCTTCGCATACACCAAACCTAAAAACCTGAAAAGAAACTAAACAAAAAGCGTAAAACTGATAAAATAAAAATGCACTTATCACTAAAGGATAAACACCGTGGTCACACGCTACCGTCCCCGGCAGCGGCGCCAAAAACTTGGTGGTCCTTTGTGTGTTCTAAAAATAAATATAAATGTTAATCGAACCACAACCGCAAGTGTACGGTTGTCCCAAGTAGTAATTCTGATAAATCAGATTCGTTCCAAGGACGGAATGGTTGATCACAATGTTTAGCAAGTAGTGATTGATGCACTTATGAAAATAAAAGACAATAATATATTTGTTTGGTTTTTGTTATAAGACTAATGAATGAGAGACAAATATTAAAATGCAAATAAAAGCTAAAACGCAAGTAAAATGGTTTAAAACGCAATATGAGAAGTAGCACTTGAGAACGCAAGGATCCTCCCTATCCTATTTCTTAACTTATGTTGTTTAAGGGCTAAATTAGTCAATTACAATGGTCGGGATTCTAATATCCTTATACCCCCGTCAGGGTGGACTATAAGGCGATCCTAAAGTGTCACTAGTCCCGTCAGGGTAAATATGATCCACCGTTGGATGATTAAGTGTTATTACCTCATTGGCCCTAGGATTAGCTAAGCTCGTCAGAATCATTAACTTCTATCCTAGATTGAATAAATAGTTCCGTATTCAAACCCCCCGTCAGGATGATCCAATTGCCACTTATTGGAATAGCCTAAATACTATTACCTGTTCCTAGTTCATGACGCTAAAAACAGTAAACATTCATAATTTATCGAAAAGAGTAAAAGCCCTAATTTAGTTTAATTCATTAAAACCCAAATTCAACATTCGTTAATTAATAGGAATTGGGATTCACCCATTGTTTGTTCTCAAGCACTAATGAAAACTTAGCTCATATTAAAATGAAATACGAAATTAAAAATAAAGGAATTCATATTGTTTACAGAATTAAAAAGATAAAAGAACCTAATTTCCGGAATCGGAATGACTACGAACGGAGATATAGACCCTCTCCAGCTCTTGTAGCTTCTTCTCCTTCCTTCAGTTGCTTCTCTCTGGTGTTTTTAATCTTGCAGAATGTGAATTGTGTGTAAAATAGAAGTCAAGGGCTGATTTTATAGGTGGAAATTCGGACTTGGACCTAGGCTTTTAATTAAATGAAATATAAAAGGCCCAAGTCCACTAACTTAGCCCAAAATCCCGTAACTGCTGATATACCTTCACTAAAACAGCTTTTCCCGATGCGTTACAACTCCGATTGACCTCATTCCAGTTGCTAAAGTTCCGTAATTTGATAAGGAATGATTTCTCTTCAAAGGTCAACAGCTAGATCATCGCTTAAGCACCTCGAAATCAGCAATCTATGGCCTGGAAAATGGATTTTTAGCTCTAAAAATAATATCTTCGGGATTTCTTTTCAAGTCTTGACTCTATCTTTTGATCTTTGACTTTCTCCTCGGATTCCTCTTCTAGCTAACATCTAAAACCTGTAAAATACTCACTAAAAATACCAATATTACGCGCAAAAGCTTAATAAATCAAAAATGCTAGAATTAAAAGAGGAAAATCATATTATTGCATATTTAGTCCAAAAGTCTATCGAAATGATTAAATAAACACCAAAAATGATGTCTCCTAAGGGTCGAAAATAAGAACATTTAAGGAGACATCAGGGACGTGGAAGGTGGCCAATACAAAAAATAAAATAAAGAATCAGATAAACATTTTAATAATTAAACACTAGTTATTACCCTACCCATGTTGATGATATCCAATTTAACAATCAAGACGCTCGCATGTGAACATTCTCCCACAATGATTTGTTAGTAATACTAGTTATAATAGGTAATGCTCTGATGTGAAGGGTATTAGTTGACATTAGAAGCTTTGTGAACTTTATGTACATGGCAACCATTGACCAATTGAAGATTAATACCAACACAAAAAAATAATATCAAGATCCAATACATGGGTATTTTTGAACCATCTTGGTATATCGATCTACCCATGACTATTGGATCCATCGATGAATCCAATAACATACATGTATAATTGGTTAACAATCGGTATGAATCCACTTAACACCCTATCATTGAGCAAACCATTCTCAACAAACTACGGGTTGTGTTTTTGACCAACCACCTTACATAAAACTACTAATATCGAGAAGAACAACCATAGTCAGAGGAAATCAAAAACCTAAGGGGAATCTTGGGAATCCTCGACTCAACCTCTAATATTGGTTGTTGTTTGAAGAACAAGGAACAGAAAGGACTATCGAATAAAATAATATAATCCTGATCATCTTCTAAATACCTCGACCAAACCTCTGCAAAGGGGTAGTCAAGTAAAAACCATATGATCCTTATGATCATCTTACACGACCTTACCTTCACAAAGGTTCGTAGAGTAAAACAAGGTGATCACCTTTTGAAAACCTTGACCTAACATCCACAAAAGGGTCGTCGAGTAAAACCAAATGATCCTAATAATCATCGATTATTACATGTACCTTACCTCAATAAAGGGATATTCAAATAAAAATAAATAATCATGCTTTATAAACCTCGAACTAACATTCACAAAGGGTCTTTTTGTAGAATCAAATGGTCATAATCTCCATCTTTTAAAAAACTCGACTTAACCTTCACAAATGATCGTCTAGTAAAATAAGTCGATCTTATCTTTTAAAAATAGAAACATCACCCTAAACTCTTTAAAGGGGTAATCGAGTAAAAACCAAATAATACTAATGACCATCTTTTAAAAAGCTAGAGTTAACCTTCACAAATGGCTGTCGAGTAAATCTAAATGATCCTAATGATCACCTTTTAAAAACCTCGACCTAACCTCCACATAAGGGTCATCGAGTAAAATAAAATGCTCTTAAATATCAAATTATAAAACCTATAACTAACCTTCGCAAAGGGGTAGTCGATTTAAAACAAAATGGTCCTAATGGTCCTATTTTAAACAAACTTGACCTAAACTTCACAAGTTGTCGTCGAGTAAAATCAAATGATCCTAATTATAATCTTTTAAATATAAAACCTCTACCTTACCTTCACAAGGGTCACCAAGTACAATCAAATGATCATAAAAATCATATATAAATTAAAAAAAACTCGACATAACCTTCATCAAGAGGCAGTCGAGAAAAGTACAAAGGGTAAGTCGAGGAAGGTCAAGAGGGTAGAGCTTATTAACCCCCTGATGGTTATGCAGCCAAGAGACAAACAAGAGCTAAAGAAACTGAACAAATGGTTCGTAACAATGAAACACAATAATGCACCAAGCAAAATAATTAAACATTTAAAAAAATCTTCTGACTCACACAATATAAGGGAAAAGACAAGTAAAGTCAAGCCCTTCACCGAAAATTAAGAATCTTGGCTCTATAACTTCGGGAGTAATGAACGACAAATATGTCAAAACCCATAAATGCACGGGCAGTCTCATTCAATTTATTTTATTATCATAATATATTTAGAGTTTAAATTTTTCTGGTAAATTTTTGAACATGAGTTTGTAACTTTTAAAGACAGTTTTTGATTATTTATGAAAAAAATACTGAGTGTTGCTTTCTTTTATTAGTGTTTTTTATTTTGATGAACGTGATAACTTTACATCAATTTTCAATATAAATTCATGAGCTCAAACATCCAAGTATTTTTTTTCCATTGTTGCACAAAATTTCTCCAAGTAAAGAGTTTTTGGTGCCTTCCACATCAAACACTGGAACGTCATTGCACCAAATTTCTTCTTGAAGTTGTTTCGGAATGTCTAACACAATGACTAAGCTATCCTAGGCAATAACTCCTTAATAGTTGTATATAATCCCTTCAAATTAATTGGTTTTGCAATAACTTTTGTATATCAGTGATTAGCATCCAGTTTTCTTGGTCAAATATACTAGGTCCTTGACTATAAGTTGCAAAAACCATGACCATGTGTCTTTATATTCCTTCTTAACAACAACATATATGGTGTCGCCTAGGGTGTAATAAAATAAGATAAATAATAAGTCAGAAAACAACGCACTCTCACCCTAGATAGGCATAGTATTGCAAGTATTACATGACGAATGCAAGTTTTAATGATAAGTTGAGTTCGTTCTCAGGGACTTAGTGTGTTAAACGAATGGGTAGCAATAACGAGTAATAAGAAATTAACTAAAAGACATAAATTAAAAGGAATAAATTCGAGATTAATGAATTAACTAAGGAAAATAAATGACAATAAAGTAAATAAGAAGAAATATGAGATGAAAAGTATAGCTTAGGTTTTGCTAGTATGCACTAATCCTTCTAATTCTTTCTATCAAATCTAGTTAATAAGGTAGATAATTAGCTCTTAAATACTTAGTCAGGATTCTAAATTCCCATACCTTAGACCTTGAGAGCGACTAAGGGGGCTACGGACACACCAC